>JAVHZZ010000001.1:236991632-241870382 GCA_036250195.1 Mixophyes australis | reverse complement strand
GAATTGAATCATGAATCATGAATTGAATCATAAATCATGAATCATAAATCGAATCAAGAATCATGAATTGAATCATGAATCAAATCATGTATTGAATCATGAATCATGAATTGAATTATGAATCATGAATTATGAATCATGAATTGAATCATGAATCATGAATTGAATCATTAATCATAAATCATGAATCATGAATTGAATCATGAATCATGAATTATGAATCATGAATTGAATCATAAATCATGAATTGAATCATGAATCATGAATCATGAATTGAATCATGAATCATGAATCATGAATTGAATCATGAATCGTGAATCATGAATTGAATCATGAATCATGAATCATGAATTGAATCGTGAATCATGAATCATGAATTGAATCATGAATCATGAATTGAATCATGAATCATGAATCATGAATTGAATCATGAATTGAATCATGAATCGAATCATGAATTGAATCATGAATCATGAATTGAATCATGAATCATGAATTGAATCATGAATCATGAATTGAATCATGAATCATGAATCATGAATTGAATCATGAATCATGAGTCATGAATTGAATCATGAATTGAATCATGAATCGAATCATGAATTGAATCATAATTTGAATCATGAATCATAAATGATGAATCATGAATCATAAATGATGAATCATGAATTGAGTCATGAATCATGAATCATGAATTGAGTCATGAATCATGAATCATGAATTGAATCATGAATCATGAATCATGAATCGAATCAATAATCATGAATCATGAATTGAATCATGAATCATAAATCATGAATTGACTCATGAATCAGGAATTATGAATCGAATCATGAATCATGAATCATGAATTGAATCATGAATCATGAATCATGAGTCGAATCATAAATCATGAATCATGAATCATGATTCATGAATTGAATCATGAATCATGAATCATGAATCGAACCATGAATGATGAATTGAATCATGAGTTGAATCATGAATCATTAATTGAATCATAAATTGAATCATGAATTGAATCATGAATTGAATCATGAATTGAATCATGAATCGAATCATGAATCATGAATCATGAATCATGAATTAAATCATGAATCATGAATCATGAATTGAATCATGAATCATGAATCATGAATTGAATCATGAATCATGAATCATGAATTGAATCATGAATCATGAATCATGAATTGAATCATGAATCATGAATTGAATCATGAATCATGAATCATGAATTGAATCATGAATCATGAATCATGAATTGAATAATGAATCATGAATTGAGTCATGAATCATGAATTGAATCATGAATTAAATCATGAATCGAATCATGAATCATGAATTAAATCATGAATCATGAATCGAATCATGAATCAAGAATTGAATCATGAATCATGAATCATAAATTGAATCATGAATCATGAATCATGAATCAAATCATGAATCATAAATCAAGAATCATGAATCGAATCATAAATCATAAATTGAATCATGAATCATGAATCATGAATCATGAATTGAATCATGAATTGAATCGTGAATCATGAATCGAATCATGAATCATGAATTGAATCATGAATTAAATCATGAATCATGAATTGAATCATGAATCATGAATCATAAATTGAATCATGAATCATGAATCATGAATCAAATCATGAATCATAAATCAAGAATCATGAATCGAATCATAAATCATAAATTGAATCATGAATCATGAATCATGAATCATGAATTGAATCATGAATTGAATCGTGAATCATGAATCGAATCATGAATCATGAATTGAATAATGAATTAAATCATGAATCATGAATTGAATCATGAATTGAATCATGAATTGAATCATGAATCATGAATTGAATCATGAATCATAAATCGAATCAAGAATCATGAATTGAATCATGAATCAAATCATAAATTGAATCATGAATCATGAATCATGAATTGAATCATGAATTATGAATTATGAATCATGAATTGAATCACGAATCATGAATCATGAATTGAATCATGAATCATGAATTGAATCATTAATCATAAATCATGAATCATGAATTGAATCATGAATCATGAATTATGAATCATGAATTGAATCATGAATCATGAATCATGAATTGAATCATGAATCATGAATCATGAATTGAATCATGAATCATGAATCATGAATTGAATCATGAATCATGAATCATGAATCATGAATTGAATCATGAATCATGAATTGAATCATGAATCATGAATCATGAATTGAATCATGAATTAAATCATGAATCGAATCATGAACTGAATCATGAATCATGAATTTAATCATGAATCATGAATCATGAATCATTAATCATGAATCATGAATTGAATCATGAATCATGAATCATGAATTATGAATCATGAATTTAATCATGAATCATGAATCATGAATTGAATCATGAATCATGAATCGAATCATGAATCATGAATTTAATCATGAATCATGAATCATGAATTGAATCATGAATCATGAATCATGAATTGAATCATGAATCATGAATTATAAATCATGAATTGAATCATGAATCATGAATCATGAATTGAATCATGAATCATTAATGATGAATTTTGAATTGAATCATGAATCATAAATCATGAATTGAATCATGAATCATGCATTGAATCATGAATCATGAATCATGAATCGAATCATGAATCGAATCATGAATTGAATCATGAATCATGAATTGAATCATGAATCATGAATCATGAATCAAGAATTGAATCATGAATCATGAATTATGAATCATGAATTGAATCATGAATCATGAATCATGAATTGAATCATGAATCATGAATCATGAATCGAATTATGAAACATGAATTGAATCATGAATCATGAATCATGAATCATGAATTGAATCATAAATCATGAATCATGAATTGCATCATGAATCATGAATCATGAATCATGTATTGAATCATGAATCATGAATTATGAATCATGAATTGAATCATAAATCATGAATCATGAATTGCATCATGAATCATGAATCATGTATTGAATCATGAATCATGAATTTTGAATCATGAATTGAATTATGAATCATGAATTATGAATCATGAATTGAATCATGAATTGAATCATGAATCATGAATCATGAATCATGAATCATGAAACATGAATCATGAATTGAATCATGAATTGAATCATGAATCATGAATTGAGTCATGAATCATGAATCTTGAATTGAATCATAATTCATGAATCATGAATTGAATCATGAATCGAATCAATAATCATGAATCATTAATTGAATCATGAAGAATAAATCATGAATTGACTCATGAATCAGGAATTATGAATCGAATCATGAAGCAAGAATCATGAATCGAATTATGAATAATGAATTGAATCATGAATCATGAATCATGAATTCAATCATGAATCATGAATCATGAGTCAAATCATAAATCATGAATCATGAATCATGAATTATAAATCATGAATTGAAACATGAATCATAAATCATGAATTGAATCATGAATCATGAATCATGAATCATGAATCATGAATTGAATCATGAATCATTAATTATGAATCATGAATTGAATCATGAATCATGAATTATGAATCATGAATTGAATCATGAATTGAATCATGAATCATGAATGATGAATTTTGAATTGAATCATGAATCATGAATCATGAATTGAATCTTGAATCATGCATTGAATCATGAATCATGAATCATGAATCGAATCATAAATCGAATCATGAATTGAATCATGAATCATGAATTGAATCATGAATCATGAATCATGAATCAAGAATTGAATCTTGAATCATGAATTATGAATCATGAATTGAATCATGAATCATGAATCATGAATTGAATCATGAATCATGAATCGAATTATGAAACATGAATTGAATCATGAATCATGAATCATGAATTGAATCATGAATCATGAATTTATGAATTGAATCATGAATCATGAATTATGAATCATGAATTGAATCATAAATCATGAATCATGAATTGCATCATGAATCATGAATCATGAATCATGTATTGAATCATGAATCATGAATTATGAATCATGAATTGAATTATGAATCATGAATTATGAATCATGAATTGAATCATGAATTAAATCATGAATCATGAATTATGAATCATGAATTGAATCATGAATTGAATCATGAATCTTGAATCATGAATCATGAATCATGAATCATGAATCATGAATCATGAATCATGAATCATGAATTGAATCATGAATCATGAATTGAATCATGAATCATGAATTGAATCATGAATCATGAATCATGAATTGAATCATGAATCATGAATTGAATCATGAATCATGAATTGAATCATGAATCATGAATCATGAATTGAATCACGAATCATGAATCATGAATTGAATCATGAATCATGAATTGAATCATTAATCATAAATCATGAATCATGAATTGAATCATGAATCATGAATTATGAATCATGAATTGAATCATGAATCTTGAATCATGAATCATGAATCATGAATCATGAATCATGAATTGAATCATGAATCATGAATCATGAATTGAATCATGAATCATGAATCATGAATTGAATCATGAATCATGAATTGAATCATGAATCATGAATCATGAATTGAATCATGAATCATGAATTGAATCATGAATCATGAATTGAATCATGAATTGAATCATGAATCGAATCATGAACTGAATCATGAATCATGAATCATGAATCATGAATCATGAATCATGAATTGAATCATGAATCATGAATCATGAATCATGAATTATGAATCATGAATTTAATCATGAATCATGAATTGAATCATGAATCATGAATCGAATCATGAATCATGAATTTAATCATGAATCATGAATCATGAATTGAATCATGAATCATGAATCATGAATTGAATCATGAATCATGAATTATAAATCATGAATTGAATCATGAATCATGAATCATGAATTGAATCATGAATCATGAATCATGAATCATGAATCATGAATTGAATCATGAATCATGAATGATGAATTTTGAATTGAATCATGAATCATAAATCATAAATTGAATCATGAATCATGCATTGAATCATGAATCATGAATCATGAATCGAATCATGAATCGAATCATGAATTGAATCATGAATCATGATTCATGAATTGAATCATGAATCATGAATCATGAATCGAACCATGAATCATGAATTGAATCATGAGTTGAATCATGAATTGAATCATGAATTGAATCATGCATTGAATCATGAATCGAATCATGAATCATGAATCATGAATCATGAATTAAATCATGAATCATGAATCATGAATCATGAATCATGAATCATGAATCATGAATTGAATCATGAATCATGAATCATGAATTGAATCATGAATCATGAATCATGAATTGAATCATGAATCATGAATTGAATCATGAATCATGAATCATGAATTGAATCATGAATGATGAATTGAATAATGAATCATGAATTGAATCATGAATCATGAATCATGAATCATGAATTGAATCATGAATTAAATCATGAATCGAATCATGAATCATGAATCAAGAATCATGAATCGAATCATAAATCATAAATTGAATCATGAATCATGAATCATGAATCATGAATTGAATCATGAATTGAATCGTGAATCATGAATCGAATCATGAATCATGAATTGAATCATGAATTAAATCATGAATCATGAATTGAATCATGAATCATGAATCATAAATTGAATCATGAATCATGAATCATGAATCAAATCATGAATCATAAATCAAGAATCATGAATCGAATCATAAATCATAAATTGAATCATGAATCATGAATCATGAATCATGAATTGAATCATGAATTGAATCGTGAATCATGAATCGAATCATGAATCATGAATTGAATAATGAATTAAATCATGAATCATGAATTGAATCATAAATTGAATCATGAATCATGAATTGAATCATAAATCATGAATCATAAATCGAATCAAGAATCATGAATTCAATCATGAATCAAATCATAAATTGAATCATGAATCATGAATTGAATCATGAATTATGAATTATGAATCATGAATTGAATCACGAATCATGAATCATGAATTGAATCATGAATCATGAATTGAATCATTAATCATAAATCATGAATCATGAATTGAATCATGAATCATGAATTATGAATCATGAATTGAATCATGAATCATGAATCATGAATCATGAATCATGAATTGAATCATGAATCATGAATCATGAATTGAATCATGAATCATGAATCATGAATTGAATCATGAATCATGAATCATGAATTGAATCATGAATCATGAATTGAATCATGAATCATGAATCATGAATTGAATCATGAATCATGAATTGAATAATGAATCATGAATTGAATCATGAATCATGAATCATGAATCATGAATTGAATCATGAATTAAATCATGAATCGAATCATGAATCATGAATCAAGAATCATGAATCGAATCATAAATCATAAATTGAATCATGAATCATGAATCATGAATCATGAATTGAATCATGAATTGAATCGTGAATCATGAATCGAATCATGAATCATGAATTGAATCATGAATTAAATCATGAATCATGAATTGAATCATGAATCATGAATCATAAATTGAATCATGAATCATGAATCATGAATCAAATCATGAATCATAAATCAAGAATCATGAATCGAATCATAAATCATAAATTGAATCATGAATCATGAATCATGAATCATGAATTGAATCATGAATTGAATCGTGAATCATGAATCGAATCATGAATCATGAATTGAATAATGAATTAAATCATGAATCATGAATTGAATCATAAATTGAATCATGAATCATGAATTGAATCATAAATCATGAATCATAAATCGAATCAAGAATCATGAATTGAATCATGAATCAAATCATAAATTGAATCATGAATCATGAATCATGAATTGAATCATGAATTATGAATTATGAATCATGAATTGAATCACGAATCATGAATCATGAATTGAATCATGAATCATGAATTGAATCATTAATCATAAATCATGAATCATGATTTGAATCATGAATCATGAATTATGAATCATGAATTGAATCATGAATCATGAATCATGAATCATGAATCATGAATTGAATCATGAATCATGAATCATGAATTGAATCATGAATCATGAATCATGAATTGAATCATGAATCATGAATCATGAATTGAATCATGAATCATGAATCATGAATTGAATCATGAATCATGAATTGAATCATGAATCATGAATCATGAATTGAATCATGAATTAAATCATGAATCGAATCATGAACTGAATCATGAATCATGAATTTAATCATGAATCATGAATCATGAATCATTAATCATGAATCATGAATTGAATCAAGAATCATGAATCATGAATTATGAATCATGAATTTAATCATGAATCAAGAATCATGAATTGAATCATGAATCATGAATCGAATCATGAATCATGAATTTAATCATGAATCATGAATCATGAATTGAATCATGAATCATGAATCATGAATTGAATCATAAATCATGAATTATAAATCATGAATTGAATCATGAATCATGAATCATGAATTGAATCATGAATCATGAATGATGAATTTTGAATTGAATCATGAATCATAAATCATGAATTGAATCATGAATCATGCATTGAATCATGAATCATGAATCATGAATCGAATCATGAATCGAATCATGAATTGAATCATGAATCATGAATTGAATCATGAATCATGAATCATGAATCAAGAATTGAATCATGAATCATGAATTATGAATCATGAATTGAATCATGAATCATGAATCATGAATTGAATCATGAATCATGAATCATGAATCGAATTATGAAACATGAATTGAATCATGAATCATGAATCATGAATTGAATCATAAATCATGAATCATGAATTGCATCATGAATCATGAATCATGAATCATGTATTGAATCATGAATCATGAATTATGAATCATGAATTGAATCATAAATCATGAATCATGAATTGCATCATGAATCATGAATCATGTATTGAATCATGAATCATGAATTTTGAATCATGAATTGAATTATGAATCATGAATTATGAATCATGAATTGAATCATGAATTGAATCATGAATCATGAATCATGAATCATGAATCATGAAACATGAATCATGAATTGAATCATGAATTGAATCATGAATCATGAATTGAGTCATGAATCATGAATCTTGAATAGAATCATAATTCATGAATCATGAATTGAATCATGAATCGAATCAATAATCATGAATCATTAATTGAATCATGAAGAATAAATCATGAATTGACTCATGAATCAGGAATTATGAATCGAATCATGAATCATGAAGCAAGAATCATGAATCGAATTATGAATAATGAATTGAATCATGAATCATGAATCATGAATTCAATCATGAATCATGAATCATGAGTCAAATCATAAATCATGAATCATGAATCATGAATTATAAATCATGAATTGAAACATGAATCATAAATCATGAATTGAATCATGAATCATGAATCATGAATCATGAATCATGAATCATGAATTGAATCATGAATCATTAATTATGAATCATGAATTGAATCATGAATCATGAATTATGAATCATGAATTGAATCATGAATTGAATCATGAATCATGAATGATGAATTTTGAATTGAATCATGAATCATGAATCATGAATTGAATCTTGAATCATGCATTGAATCATGAATCATGAATCATCAATCGAATCATGAATCGAATCATGAATTGAATCATGAATCATGAATTGAATCATGAATCATGAATCATGAATCAAGAATTGAATCATGAATCATGAATTATGAATCATGAATTGAATCATGAATCATGAATCATGAATTGAATCATGAATCATGAATCGAATTATGAATCATGAATTGAATCATGAATCATGAATTTATGAATTGAATCATGAATCATGAATTATGAATCATGAATTGAATCATAAATCATGAATCATGAATTGCATCATGAATCATGAATCATGAATCATGTATTGAATCATGAATCATGAATTATGAATCATGAATTGAATTATGAATCATGAATTATGAATCATGAATTGAATCATGAATTAAATCATGAATCATGAATCATGAATCATGAATCATGAATCATGAATCACGAATCATGAAACATGAATCATGAATTGAATCATGAATTGAATCATGAATCATGAATCATGAATTGAGTCATGAATCATGAATCTTGAATTGAATCATGAATCATGAATCATGAATTGAATCATGAATCATGAATTGAATCATGAATTAAATCATGAATCGAATCATGAACTGAATCATGAATCATGAATTTAATCATGAATCATGAATCATGAATCATTAATCATGAATCATGAATTGAATCATGAATCATGAATCATGAATTATGAATCATGAATTTAATCATGAATCATGAATCATGAATTGAATCATGAATCATGAATCGAATCATGAATCATGAATTTAATCATGAATCATGAATCATGAATTGAATCATGAATCATGAATCATGAATTGAATCATGAATCATGAATTATAAATCATGAATTGAATCATGAATCATGAATCATGAATTGAATCATGAATCATGAATGATGAATTTTGAATTGAATCATGAATCATAAATCATGAATTGAATCATGAATCATGCATTGAATCATGAATCATGAATCATGAATCGAATCATGAATCGAATCATGAGTTGAATCATGAATCATGAATTGAATCATGAATCATGAATCATGAATCAAGAATTGAATCATGAATCATGAATTATGAATCATGAATTGAATCATGAATCATGAATCATGAATTGAATCATGAATCATGAATCATGAATCGAATTATGAAACATGAATTGAATCATGAATCATGAATCATGAATTGAATCATAAATCATGAATCATGAATTGCATCATGAATCATGAATCATGTATTGAATCATGAATCATGAATTATGAATCATGAATTGAATCATAAATCATGAATCATGAATTGCATCATGAATCATGAATCATGTATTGAATCATGAATCGAATTATGAAACATGAATTGAATCATGAATCATGAATCATGAATTGAATCATAAATCATGAATCATGAATTGCATCATGAATCATGAATCATGTATTGAATCATGAATCATGAATTATGAATCATGAATTGAATCATAAATCATGAATCATGAATTGCATCATGAATCATGAATCATGTATTGAATCATGAATCATGAATTTTGAATCATGAATTGAATTATGAATCATGAATTATGAATCATGAATTGAATCATGAATTGAATCATGAATCATGAATCATGAATCATGAATCATGAAACATGAATCATGAATTGAATCATGAATTGAATCATGAATCATGAATTGAGTCATGAATCATGAATCTTGAATTGAATCATGAATCGATTCAATAATCATGAAT
This sequence comes from Mixophyes australis, assembly GCA_036250195.1. Lineage (NCBI taxonomy): Eukaryota > Metazoa > Chordata > Amphibia > Anura > Limnodynastidae > Mixophyes > Mixophyes australis. The sequence continues at coordinate 241,859,877 of JAVHZZ010000001.1, read as the reverse complement.
CATTAATTGAATCATGAAGAATAAATCATGAATTGACTCATGAATCAGGAATTATGAATCGAATCATGAATCATGAAGCAAGAATCATGAATCGAATTATGAATAATGAATTGAATCATGAATCATGAATCATGAATTCAATCATGAATCATGAATCATGAGTCAAATCATAAATCATGAATCATGAATTATAAATCATGAATTGAAACATGAATCATAAATCATGAATTGAATCATGAATCATGAATCATGAATCATGAATCATGAATCATGAATTGAATCATGAATCATTAATTATGAATCATGAATTGAATCATGAATCATGAATTATGAATCATGAATTGAATCATGAATTGAATCATGAATGATGAATTTTGAATTGAATCATGAATCATGAATCATGAATTGAATCTTGAATCATGCATTGAATCATGAATCATGAATCATCAATCGAATCATGAATCGAATCATGAATTGAATCATGAATCATGAATTGAATCATGAATCATGAATCATGAATCAAGAATTGAATCATGAATCATGAATTATGAATCATGAATTGAATCATGAATCATGAATCATGAATTGAATCATGAATCATGAATCGAATTATGAAACATGAATTGAATCATGAATCATGAATCATGAATTGAATCATGAATCATGAATTTATGAATTGAATCATGAATCATGAATTATGTATTGAATCATGAATCATGAATTATGAATCATGAATTGAATTATGAATCATGAATTATGAATCATGAATTGAATCATGAATTAATACATGAATCATGAATCATGAATCATGAATCATGAATCATGAATCATGAAACATGAATCATGAATTGAATCATGAATTGAATCATGAATCATGAATCATGAATTGAGTCATGAATCATGAATCTTGAATTGAATCATGAATCATGAATCATGAATTGAATCATGAATCATGAATCATGAATCATGAATTGAATCATGAATCATGAATCGAATTATGAAACATGAATTGAATCATGAATCATGAATCATGAATTGAATCATGAATCATGAATTTATGAATTGAATCATGAATCATGAATTATGAATCATGAATTGAATCATAAATCATGAATCATGAATTGCATCATGAATCATGAATCATGAATCATGTATTGAATCATGAATCATGAATTATGAATCATGAATTGAATTATGAATCATGAATTATGAATCATGAATTGAATCATGAATTAAATCATGAATCATGAATCATGAATCATGAATCATGAATCATGAAACATGAATCATGAATTGAATCATGAATTGAATCATGAATCATGAATTGAGTCATGAATCATGAATCTTGAATTGAATCATGAATCATGAATCATGAATTGAATCATGAATCGAATCAATAATCATGAATCATGAATTGAATCATGAATCATAAATCATGAATTGACTCATGAATCAGGAATTATGAATCGAATCATGAATCATGAATCATAAATCATGAATTGACTCATGAATCAGGAATTATGAATCAAATCATGAAGCAAGAATCATGAATCGAATTATGAATAATGAATTGAATCATGAATCATGAATCATAAATTCAATAATGAATCATGAATCATGAGTCAAATCATTAATCATGAATCATAAATCATGATTCATGAATTGAATCATGAATCATGAATCATGAATCGAATCATGAATCATGAATTGAATCATGAGTTGAATCATGAATTGAATCATAAATTGAATCATGAATTTAATCATGAATTGAATCATGAATCGAATCATGAATCATGAATCATGAATTAAATCATGAATCATGAATCATGAATTGAATCATGAATCATGAATCATGAATTGAATCATGAATCATGAATAATGAATTGAATCATGAATCATGTATCATGAATTGAATCATGAATCATGAATTGAATCATGAATCATGAATCATGAATTGAATCATGAATCATGAATCATGAATTGAATCATGAATCATGAATTGAATCATGAATCATGAATCATGAATTGAATCATGAATTAAATCATGAATCGAATCATGAATCATGAATCATGAATTAAATCATGAATCATGAATCGAATCATGAATCAAGAATTGAATCATGAATCATGAATCATAAATTGAATCATGAATTATGAATCATGAATCAAATCATGAATCATAAATCAAGAATCATGAATCGAATCATAAATCATAAATTGAATCATGAATCATGAATCATGAATCATGAATCGAATCATGAATCATGAATCATGAATTGAATCATGAATTGAATCGTGAATCATGAATCGAATCATGAATCAAGAAATGAATCATGAATTAAATCATGAATCATGAATTGAATCATGAATCAAATCATGAATTGAATCATGAATCATGAATCATGAATTGAATCATGAATCATGAATTATGAATCATGAATTGAATCATGAATCATGAATCATGAAATGAATCATGAATCATGAATTATGAATCATGAATTGAATCATGAGTTGAATCATGAATCATGAATTGAATCATAAATTGAATCATGAATTGAATCATGAATTGAATCATGAATCGAATCATGAATCATGAATCATGAATCATGAATTAAATCATGAATCATGAATCATGAATTGAATCATGAATCATGAATCATGAATTGAATCATGAATCATGAATCATGAATTGAATCATGAATCACGAATCATGAATTGAATCATGAATCATGAATCATGAATTGAATCATGAATCATGAATTATGAATTGAATCATGAATCATGAATCATGAATTGAATAATGAATCATGAATTGAATCATGAATCATGAATCATGAATCATGAATTGAATCATGAATTAAATCATGAATCGAATCATGAATCATGAATTAAATCATGAATCATGAATTGAATCATGAATCAAGAATTGAATCATGAATCATGAATCATGAATTGAATCATGAATCATGAATCATGAATTGAATCATGAATCATGAATCATGAATTGAATCATGAATCATGAATCATGAATTGAATCATGAATCATGAATCATGAATCATGAATTTATAAATTGAATCATGAATCATGAATCATGAATCAAATCATGAATCATAAATCAAGAATCATGAATCGAATCATAAATCATAAATTGAATCATGAATCATGAATCATGAATTGAATCATGAATTGAATCGTGAATCATGAATCGAATCATGAATTATGAATTGAATCATGAATTAAATCATGAATCATGAATTGAATCATGAATTGAATCATGAATCATGAATTGAATCATAAATTATGAATCATAAATCGAATCAAGAATCATGAATTGAATCATGAATCAAATCATGAATTGAATCATGTATCATTAATCATGAATTGAATCATGAATCATGAATTATGAATCATGAATTGAATCACGAATCATGAATCATGAATTGAATCATGAATCATGAATTGAATCATGAATCATGAATCATGAATTGAATCATGAATCATGAATTGAATCATGAATCATAAATCATGAATCATGAATTGAATCATGAATCATGAATCATGAATTGAATCATGAATCATGAATCATAAATTGAATCATGAATCATGAATCATGAATTGAATCATGAATCATGAATCATGAATTGAATCATGAATCATGAATCATGAATTGAATCATGAATCATGAATTGAATCATGAATCATGAATTGAATCATGAATTGAATCATGAATCGAATCATGAACTGAATCATGAATCATGAATTTAATCATGAATCATGAATCATGAATCATGAATCATGAATTGAATCATGAATCATGAATCATGAATCATGAATTATGAATCATGAATTTAATCATGAATCATGAATTGAATCATGAATCATGAATTTAATCATGAATCATGAATCATGAATTGAATCATGAATCATGAATCATGAATTGAATCATGAATCATGAATCATGAATTGAATCATGAATCATGAATTATAAATAATGAATTGAATCATGAATCATGAATCATGAATTGAATCATGAATCATGAATCATGAATCATGAATTGAATCATGAATCATGAATGATGAATTTTGAATTGAATCATGAATGATGAATCATGAATTGAATCATGAATCATGCATTGAATCATGAATCATGAATCGAATCATGAATCGAATCATGAATTGAATCATGAATCATGAATTGAATCATGAATCATGAATCATGAATCAAGAATTGAATCATGAATCATGAATTATGAATCATGAATTGAATCATGAATCATGAATCATGAATTGAATCATGAATCATGAATCATGAATCGAATTATGAAACATGAATTGAATCATGAATCATGAATTGAATCATGAATCATGAATTTATGAATTGAATCATGAATCATGAATTATGAATCATGAATTGAATCATAAATCATGAATCATGAATTGCATCATGAATCATGAATCATGAATCATGTATTGAATCATGAATCATGAATTATGAATCATGAATTGAATTATGAATCATGAATTATGAATCATGAATTGAATCATGAATTGAATCATGAATCATGAATCATGAATCATGAATCATGAAACATGAATCATGAATTGAATCATGAATTGAATCATGAATCATGAATTGAGTCATGAATCATGAATCTTGAATTGAATCATAATTCATGAATCATGAATTGAATAATGAATCGAATCAATAATCATGAATCATGAATTGAATCATGAAGAATAAATCATGAATTGACTCATGAATCAGGAATTATGAATCGAATCATGAATCATGAAGCAAGAATCATGAATCGAATTATGAATAATGAATTGAATCATGAATCATGAATCATGAATTCAATCATGAATCATGAATCATGAGTCAAATCATAAATCATGAATCATGAATTATAAATCATGAATTGAATCATGAATCATGAATCATGAATTGAATCATGAATCATGAATCATGAATTGAATCATGAATCATTAATTATGAATCATGAATTGAATCATGAATCATGAATTATGAATCATGAATTGAATCATGAATTGAATCATGAATCATGAATGATGAATTTTGAATTGAATCATGAATCATGAATCATGAATTGAATCTTGAATCATGCATTGAATCATGAATCATGAATCATGAATCGAATCATGAATCGAATCATGAATTGAATAATGAATTGAATCATGAATCATGAATCATGAATCAAGAATTGAATCATGAATCATGAATTATGAATCATGAATTGAATCATGAATCATGAATTGAATCATGAATCATGAATCATGAATCGAATTATGAAACATGAATTTAATCATGAATCATGAATCATGAATTGAATCATGAATCATGAATTTATGAATTGAATCATGAATCATGAATTATGAATCATGAATTGAATCATAAATCATGAATCATGAATTGCATCATGAATCATGAATCATGAATCATGTATTGAATCATGAATCATGAATTATGAATCATGAATTGAATTATGAATCATGAATTATGAATCATGAATTGAATCATGAATTTAATCATGAATCTTGAATTGAATCATTAATCATGAATTGAATCATGAATCGAATCAATAATCATGAATCATGAATCATGAATCATGAATCTTGAATTTAATCATGAATCATGAATCATGAATTGAATCATGAATCGAATCAATAATCATGAATCATGAATTGAATCATGAATCATAAATCATGAATTGACTCATGAATCAGGAATTATGAATCGAATCATGAATCATGAAGCAAGAATCATGAATCGAATTATGAATAATGAATTGAATCATGAATCATGAATCATGAATTGAATCATGAATCATGAATCATGAGTCGAATCATAAATCATGAATCATGAATCATGATTCATGAATTGAATCATGAATCATGAATCGAATCATGAATCATGAATTGAATCATGAGTTGAATCATGAATCATGAATTGAATCATAAATTGAATCATGAATTGAATCATGAATTGAATCATTAATCATGAATTGAATCATGAATCATGAATCATGAATTGAATCATGAATCATGAATCATGAATTGAATCATGAATCATGAATAATGAATTGAATCATGAATTGAATCATGAATCGAATCATGAACTGAATCATAAATCATGAATTTAATCATGAATCATGAATCATGAATCATGAATCATGAATTGAATCATGAATCATGAATCATGAATTTAATCATGAATCATAAATCATGAATTGAATCATGAATCATGAATCGAATCATGAATCATGAATTTAATCATGAATCATGAATTGAATCATGAATCATGAATCATGAATTGAATCATGAATCATGAATTATAAATCATGAATTGAATCATGAATCATGAATCATGAATTGAATCATGAATCATGAATCATGAATTGAATCATGAATCATGAATTATGAATCATGAATTGAATCATGAATCATGAATTATGAATCATGAATTGAATCATGAATTGAATCATGAATCATGAATTGAATCATGAATCATGAATCATGAATCAAGAATTAAATCATGAATCATGAATTATGAATCATGAATTGAATCATGAATCATGAATCATGAATTGAATCATGAATCATGAATTTATGAATTGAATCATGAATCATGAATTATGAATCATGAATTGAATCATAAATCATGAATCATGAATTGCATCATGAATCATGAATCAAGAATTGAATCATGAATCGAATTATAAAACATGAATTGAATCATGAATCATGAATTGAATCATGAATCATGAATTTATGAATTGAATCATGAATCATGAATTATGAATCATGAATTGAATCTTAAATCATGAATCATGAATTGCATCATGAATCATGAATAATGAATCATGTATTGAATCATGAATCATGAATTATGAATCATGAATTCAATTATGAATCATGAATTATGAATCATGAATTGAATCATGAATTGAATCATGAATCATGAATCATGAATCATGAATCATGAAACATGAATCATGAATTGAATCATGAATTGAATCATGAATCATGAATCATGAATTGAGTCATGAATCATGAATCTTGAATTGAATCATGAATCATGAATCATGAATTGAATCATGAATTGAATCAATAATCATGAATCATGAATTGAATCATGAAGAATAAATCATGAATTGACTCATGAATCAGGAATTATGAATCAAATCATGAATCATGAAGCAAGAATCATGAATCGAATTATGAATAATGAATTGAATCATGAATCATGAATCATGAATTCAATCATGAATCATGAATCATTAGTCAAATCATAAATCATGAATCATGAATCATGAATTATAAATCATGAATTGAATCATGAATCATGAATCATGAATTGAATCATGAATCATGAATCATGAATCATGAATCATGAATTGAATCATGAATCATGAATTATGAATCATGAATTGAATCATAAATCATGAATTATGAATCATGAATTGAATCATGAATTGAATCATGAATCACGAATGATGAATTTTGAATTGAATCATGAATCATGAATCATGAATTGAATCTTGAATCATGCTTTGAATCATGAATCATGAATCGAATCATGAATCGAATCATGAATTGAATCATGAATCATGAATTGAATCATGAATCATGAATCAAGAATTGAATCATGAATCATGAATTATGAATCATGAATTGAATCATGAATCATGAATCATGAATTGAATCATGAATCATGAATCATGAATCGAATTATGAAACATGAATTGAATCATGAATCATGAATCATGAATTGAATCATGAATCATGAATTTATGAATTGAATCATGAATCATGAATTATGAATCATGAATTGAATTATAAATCATGAATCATGAATTGCATCATGAATCATGAATCATGTATTGAATCATGAATCATGAATTATGAATCATGAATTGAATTATGAATCATGAATTATGAATCATGAATTGAATCATGAATTGAATCATGAATCATGAATCATGAATCATGAATCGTGAAACATGAATTATGAATTGAATCATGAATTGAATCTTGAATCATGAATCATGAATTGAGTCATGAATCATGAATCTTGAATTGAATCATGAATCATGAATCATGAATTGAATCATGAATCGAATCAATATTCATGAATCATGAATTGAATCATGAATCATAAATCATGAATTGACTCATGAATCAGGAATTATGAATTGAATCATGAATCATGAAGCAAGAATCATGAATCGAATTATGAATAATGAATTGAATCATGAATCATGAATCATAAATTCAATCATGAATCATGAATCATGAGTCAAATCATTAATCATGAATCATGAATCATGAATTATGAATTGAATCATGAATCATGAATCATGAGTCGAATCATAAATCAAGAATCATGATTCATGAATTGAATCATGAATCATGAATCATGAATCAAGAATTAAATCATGAATCATGAATTATGAATCATGAATTGAATCATGAATCATGAATCATGAATTGAATCATGAATCATGAATTTATGAATTGAATCATGAATCATGAATTATGAATCATGAATTGAATCATAAATCATGAATCATGAATTGCATCATGAATCATGAATCAAGAATTGAATCATGAATCGAATTATAAAACATGAATTGAATCATGAATCATGAATTGAATCATGAATCATGAATTTATGAATTGAATCATGAATCATGAATTATGAATCATGAATTGAATCATAAATCATGAATCATGAATTGCATCATGAATCATGAATAATGAATCATGTATTGAATCATGAATCATGAATTATGAATCATGAATTCAATTATGAATCATGAATTATGAATCATGAATTGAATCATGAATTGAATCATGAATCATGAATCATGAATCATGAATCATGAAACATGAATCATGAATTGAATCATGAATTGAATCATGAATCATGAATCATGAATTGAGTCATGAATCATGAATCTTGAATTGAATCATGAATCATGAATCATGAATTGAATCATGAATTGAATCAATAATCATGAATCATGAATTGAATCATGAAGAATAAATCATGAATTGACTCATGAATCAGGAATTATGAATCAAATCATGAATCATGAAGCAAGAATCATGAATCGAATTATGAATAATGAATTGAATCATGAATCATGAATCATGAATTCAATCATGAATCATGAATCATTAGTCAAATCATAAATCATGAATCATGAATCATGAATTATAAATCATGAATTGAATCATGAATCATGAATCATGAATTGAATCATGAATCATGAATCATGAATCATGAATCATGAATTGAATCATGAATCATGAATTATGAATCATGAATTGAATCATAAATCATGAATTATGAATCATGAATTGAATCATGAATTGAATCATGAATCACGAATGATGAATTTTGAATTGAATCATGAATCATGAATCATGAATTGAATCTTGAATCATGCTTTGAATCATGAATCATGAATCGAATCATGAATCGAATCATGAATTGAATCATGAATCATGAATTGAATCATGAATCATGAATCAAGAATTGAATCATGAATCATGAATTATGAATCATGAATTGAATCATGAATCATGAATCATGAATTGAATCATGAATCATGAATCATGAATCGAATTATGAAACATGAATTGAATCATGAATCATGAATCATGAATTGAATCATGAATCATGAATTTATGAATTGAATCATGAATCATGAATTATGAATCATGAATTGAATTATAAATCATGAATCATGAATTGCATCATGAATCATGAATCATGTATTGAATCATGAATCATGAATTATGAATCATGAATTGAATTATGAATCATGAATTATGAATCATGAATTGAATCATGAATTGAATCATGAATCATGAATCATGAATCATGAATCGTGAAACATGAATTATGAATTGAATCATGAATTGAATCTTGAATCATGAATCATGAATTGAGTCATGAATCATGAATCTTGAATTGAATCATGAATCATGAATCATGAATTGAATCATGAATCGAATCAATATTCATGAATCATGAATTGAATCATGAATCATAAATCATGAATTGACTCATGAATCAGGAATTATGAATTGAATCATGAATCATGAAGCAAGAATCATGAATCGAATTATGAATAATGAATTGAATCATGAATCATGAATCATAAATTCAATCATGAATCATGAATCATGAGTCAAATCATTAATCATGAATCATGAATCATGAATTATGAATTGAATCATGAATCATGAATCATGAGTCGAATCATAAATCAAGAATCATGATTCATGAATTGAATCATGAATCATGAATTGAATCATGAGTTGAATTATGAATCATGAATTGAATCATAAATTGAATCATGAATTGAATCATGATTCATGAATCATGAATTGAATCATGAATTGAATCATGAATTGAATCATGAATCGAATCATAATTCATGAATCATGAATCATGAATTAAATCATAAATCATGAATCGAATCATGAATCAAGAATTGAATCATGAATCATAAATTGAATCATGAATCATGAATCATGAATCAAATCTTGAATCATAAATCAAGAATCATGAATCGAATCATAAATCATAAATTGAATCATGAATCATGAATCATGAATCGAATCAAGAATCATGAATCATGAATTGAATCATGAATCATGAATCATGAATTGAATCATGAATCATGAATTATGAATCATGAATTGAATCATGAATCATGAATTGAATCATGAATCATGAATCATGAATTGAATCATGAATCATGAGTCATGAATTGAATCATGAATCATGAATCATGAATTGAATCATGAATCATGAATCATGAATCATGAATTGAATCATGAATCAAATCATGAATGGAATCATGAACCATGAATTTAATCATGAATCATGAATCATGAATCATGAATCATGAATCATAAATTGAATCATGAATCATGAATTATGAATCATGAATTTAATCATGAATCATGAATTGAATCATGAATCATGAATCATGAATTGAATCATGAATCATGAATTATAAATCATGAATTGAATCATGAATCATGAATTGAATCATGAATCCTGAATCATGAATCATGAATTGAATCATGAATCATGAATTATGAATCATGAATTGAATCATGAATCATGAATTATGAATCATGAATTGAATCATGAATCATGAATCATGAATTGAATCATGAATCATGAATGATGAATTTTGAATTGAATCATGAATCATGAATCATGAATTGAATTATGAATCATGCATTGAATCATGAATCATGAATCATGAATCCAATCATGAATCGAATCATGAATTGAATCATGAATCATGAATTGAATCATGAATCATGAATCAAGAATTGAATCACGAATCATGAATTATGAATCATGAATTGAATCATGAATCATGAATCATGAATCATGAATTGAATCATGAATCATGAATTATGAATCATGAATTTAATCATGAATCATAAATCATGAATTGAATCATGAATCATGAATCGAATCATGAATCATGAATTTAATCATGAATCATGAATTGAATCATGAATCATGAATCATGAATTGAATCATGAATCATGAATTATAAATCATGAATTGAATCATGAATCATGAATCATGAATTGAATCATGAATCATGAATCATGAATCATGAATTGAATCATGAATCATGAATTATGAATCATGAATTGAATCATGAATAATGAATTATGAATCATGAATTGAATCATGAATTGAATCATGAATCATGAATTGAATCATGAATCATGAATCATGAATCAAGAATTAAATCATGAATCATAAATTATGAATCATGAATTGAATCATGAATCATGAATTGAATCATGAATCATGAATTTATGAATTGAATCATGAATCATGAATTATGAATCATGAATTGAATCATAAATCATGAATCATGAATTGCATCATGAATCATGAATCAAGAATTGAATCATGAATCGAATTATAAAACATGAATTGAATCATGAATCATGAATCATGAATTGAATCATGAATCATGAATTTATGAATTGAATCATGAATCAGGAATTATGAATCATGAATTGAATCATAAATCATGAATCATGAATTGCATCATGAATCATGAATAATGAATCATGTATTGAATCATGAATCATGAATTATGAATCATGAATTCGATTATGAATCATGAATTATGAATCATGAATTGAATCATGAATTGAATCATGAATCATGAATCATGAATCATGAAACATGAATCATGAATTGAATCATGAATTGAATCATGAATCATGAATCATGAATTGAGTCATGAATCATGAATCTTGAATTGAATCATGAATCATGAATCATGAATTGAATCATGAATTGAATCAATAATCATGAATTGAATCATGAAGAATAAATCATGAATTGACTCATGAATCAGGAATTATGAATCAAATCATGAATCATGAAGCAAGAATCATGAATCAAATTATGAATAATGAATTGAATCATGAATCATGAATCATGAATTCAATCATGAATCATGAATCATTAGTCAAATCATAAATCATGAATCATGAATCATGAATTATAAATCATGAATTGAATCATGAATCATGAATCATGAATTGAATCATGAATCATGAATCATGAATCATGAATCATGAATTGAATCATGAATCATGAATTATGAATCATGAATTGAATCATAAATCATGAATTATGAATCATGAATTGAATCATGAATTGAATCATGAATCATGAATGATGAATTTTGAATTGAATCATGAATCATGAATCATGAATTGAATCTTGAATCATGCTTTGAATCATGAATCATGAATCGAATCATGAATCGAATCATGAATTGAATCATGAATCATGAATTGAATCATGAATCATGAATCATGAATCAAGAATTGAATCATGAATCATGAATTATGAATCATGAATTGAATCATGAATCATGAATCATGAATTGAATCATGAATCATGAATCATGAATCGAATTATGAAACATGAATTGAATCATGAATCATGAATCATGAATTGAATCATGAATCATGAATTTATGAATTGAATCATGAATCATGAATTATGAATCATGAATTGAATTATAAATCATGAATCATGAATTGCATCATGAATCATGAATCATGTATTGAATCATGAATCATGAATTATGAATCATGAATTGAATTATGAATCATGAATTATGAATCATGAATTGAATCATGAATCATGAATCATGAATCATGAATCATGAATCATGAAACATGAATTATGAATTGAATCATGAATTGAATCTTGAATCATGAATTATGAATTGAGTCATGAATCATGAATCTTGAATTGAATCATGAATCATGAATCATGAATTGAATCATGAATCGAATCAATATTCATGAATCATGAATTGAATCATGAATCATAAATCATGAATTGACTCATGAATCAGGAATTATGAATTGAATCATGAATCATGAAGCAAGAATCATGAATCGAATTATGAATAATGAATTGAATCATGAATCATGAATCATAAATTCAATCATGAATCATGAATCATGAGTCAAATCATTAATCATGAATCATGAATCATGAATTATGAATTGAATCATGAATCATGAATCATGAGTCAAATCATAAATCAAGAATCATGATTCATGAATTAAATCATGAATCATGAATTGAATCATGAGTTGAATTATGAATCATGAATTGAATCATAAATTGAATCATGAATTGAATCATGATTCATGAATCATGAATTGAATCATGAATTGAATCATGAATTGAATCATGAATCGAATCATAATTCATGAATCATGAATTAAATCATAAATCATGAATCGAATCATGAATCAAGAATTGAATCTTGAATCATAAATCAAGAATCATGAATCGAATCATAAATCATAAATTGAATCATGAATCATGAATCATGAATCGAATCAAGAATCATGAATCATGAATTGAATCATGAATCATGAATCATGAATTGAATCATGAATCATGAATTATGAATCATGAATTGAATCATGAATCATGAATTGAATCATGAATCATGAATCATGAATTGAATCATGAATCATGAATCATGAATTGAATCATGAATCATGAATCATGAATCATTAATTGAATCATGAATCATGAGTCATGAATTGAATCATGAATCATGAATCATGAATTGAATCATGAATCATGAATCATGAATCATGAATTGAATCATGAATCATGAATTGAATCATGAATTGAATCATGAATCAAATCATGAATGGAATCATGAACCATGAATTTAATCATGAATCATGAATCATGAATCATGAATCATGAATCATAAATTGAATCATGAATCATGAATTATGAATCATGAATTTAATCATGAATCATGAATCATGAATTGAATCATGAATCATGAATCATAAATTGAATCAATGATCATGAATTATGAATCATGAATTTAATCATGAATCATGAATCATGAATTGAATCATGAATCATGAATCATGAATTGAATCATGAATCATGAATTATAAATCATGAATTGAATCATGAATCATGAATCATGAATTGAATCATGAATCATGAATCATGAATCATGAATTGAATCATGAATCATGAATTATGAATCATGAATTGAATCATGAATCATGAATTATGAATCATGAATTGAATCATGAATCATGAATCATGAATTGAATCATGAATCATGAATCATGAATTGAATCATGAATCATGAATCATGAATTGAATCATGAATCATGAATTTATAAATTGAATCATGAATCATGAATCATGAATCAAATCATGAATCATAAATCAAGAATCATGAATCGAATCATAAATCATAAATTGAATCATGAATCATGAATCATGAATTGAATCATGAATTGAATCGTGAATCATGAATCGAATCATGAATTATGAATTGAATCATGAATTAAATCATGAATCATGAATTGAATCATGAATTGAATCATGAATCATGAATTGAATCATAAATTATGAATCATAAATCGAATCAAGAATCATGAATTGAATCATGAATCAAATCATGAATTGAATCATGTATCATTAATCATGAATTGAATCATGAATCATGAATTATGAATCATGAATTGAATCACGAATCATGAATCATGAATTGAATCATGAATCATGAATTGAATCATGAATCATGAATCATGAATTGAATCATGAATCATGAATTGAATCATGAATCATAAATCATGAATCATGAATTGAATCATGAATCATGAATCATGAATTGAATCATGAATCATGAATCATAAATTGAATCATGAATCATGAATCATGAATTGAATCATGAATCATGAATCATGAATTGAATCATGAATCATGAATCATGAATTGAATCATGAATCATGAATTGAATCATGAATCATGAATTGAATCATGAATTGAATCATGAATCGAATCATGAACTGAATCATGAATCATGAATTTAATCATGAATCATGAATCATGAATCATGAATCATGAATTGAATCATGAATCATGAATCATGAATCATGAATTATGAATCATGAATTTAATCATGAATCATGAATTGAATCATGAATCATGAATTTAATCATGAATCATGAATCATGAATTGAATCATGAATCATGAATCATGAATTGAATCATGAATCATGAATCATGAATTGAATCATGAATCATGAATTATAAATAATGAATTGAATCATGAATCATGAATCATGAATTGAATCATGAATCATGAATCATGAATCATGAATTGAATCATGAATCATGAATGATGAATTTTGAATTGAATCATGAATCATGAATCATGAATTGAATCATGAATCATGCATTGAATCATGAATCATGAATCGAATCATGAATCGAATCATGAATTGAATCATGAATCATGAATTGAATCATGAATCATGAATCATGAATCAAGAATTGAATCATGAATCATGAATAATGAATCATGAATTGAATCATGAATCATGAATCATGAATTGAATCATGAATCATGAATCATGAATCGAATTATGAAACATGAATTGAATCATGAATCATGAATCATGAATTGAATCATGAATCATGAATTTATGAATTGAATCATGAATCATGAATTATGAATCATGAATTGAATCATAAATCATGAATCATGAATTGCATCATGAATCATGAATCATGAATCATGTATTGAATCATGAATCATGAATTATGAATCATGAATTGAATTATGAATCATGAATTATGAATCATGAATTGAATCATGAATTGAATCATGAATCATGAATCATGAATCATGAATCATGAAACATGAATCATGAATTGAATCATGAATTGAATCATGAATCATGAATTGAGTCATGAATCATGAATCTTGAATTGAATCATAATTCATGAATCATGAATTGAATAATGAATCGAATCAATAATCATGAATCATGAATTGAATCATGAAGAATAAATCATGAATTGACTCATGAATCAGGAATTATGAATCGAATCATGAATCATGAAGCAAGAATCATGAATCGAATTATGAATAATGAATTGAATCATGAATCATGAATCATGAATTCAATCATGAATCATGAATCATGAGTCAAATCATAAATCATGAATCATGAATTATAAATCATGAATTGAATCATGAATCATGAATCATGAATTGAATCATGAATCATGAATCATGAATCATGAATTGAATCATGAATCATTAATTATGAATCATGAATTGAATCATGAATCATGAATTATGAATCATGAATTGAATCATGAATTGAATCATGAATCATGAATGATGAATTTTGAATTGATTCATGAATCATGAATCATGAATTGAATCTTGAATCATGCATTGAATCATGAATCATGAATCATGAATCGAATCATGAATCGAATCATGAATTGAATAATGAATTGAATCATGAATCATGAATCATGAATCAAGAATTGAATCATGAATCATGAATTATGAATCATGAATTGAATCATGAATCATGAATTGAATCATGAATCATGAATCATGAATCGAATTATGAAACATGAATTTAATCATGAATCATGAATCATGAATTGAATCATGAATCATGAATTTATGAATTGAATCATGAATCATGAATTATGAATCATGAATTGAATCATAAATCATGAATCATGAATTGCATCATGAATCATGAATCATGAATCATGTATTGAATCATGAATCATGAATTATGAATTATGAATCATGAATTGAATTATGAATCATGAATTATGAATCATGAATTGAATCATGAATTTAATCATGAATCTTGAATTGAATCATTAATCATGAATTGAATCATGAATCGAATCAATAATCATGAATCATGAATCATGAATCATGAATCTTGAATTTAATCATGAATCATGAATCATGAATTGAATCATGAATCGAATCAATAATCATGAATCATGAATTGAATCATGAATCATAAATCATGAATTGACTCATGAATCAGGAATTATGAATCGAATCATGAATCATGAAGCAAGAATCATGAATCGAATTATGAATAATGAATTGAATCATGAATCATGAATCATGAATTGAATCATGAATCATGAATCATGAGTCGAATCATAAATCATGAATCATGAATCATGATTCATGAATTGAATCATGAATCATGAATCGAATCATGAATCATGAATTGAATCATGAGTTGAATCATGAATCATGAATTGAATCATAAATTGAATCATGAATTGAATCATGAATTGAATCATGAATCATGAATTGAATCATGAATCATGAATCATGAATTGAATCATGAATCATGAATCATGAATTGAATCATGAATCATGAATAATGAATTGAATCATGAATTGAATCATGAATCGAATCATGAACTGAATCATAAATCATGAATTTAATCATGAATCATGAATCATGAATCATGAATCATGAATTGAATCATGAATCATGAATCATGAATTTAATCATGAATCATAAATCATGAATTGAATCATGAATCATGAATCGAATCATGAATCATGAATTTAATCATGAATCATGAATTGAATCATGAATCATGAATCATGAATTGAATCATGAATCATGAATTATAAATCATGAATTGAATCATGAATCATGAATCATGAATTGAATCATGAATCATGAATCATGAATTGAATCATGAATCATGAATTATGAATCATGAATTGAATCATGAATCATGAATTATGAATCATGAATTGAATCATGAATTGAATCATGAATCATGAATTGAATCATGAATCATGAATCATGAATCAAGAATTAAATCATGAATCATGAATTATGAATCATGAATTGAATCATGAATCATGAATCATGAATTGAATCATGAATCATGAATTTATGAATTGAATCATGAATCATGAATTATGAATCATGAATTGAATCATAAATCATGAATCATGAATTGCATCATGAATCATGAATCAAGAATTGAATCATGAATCGAATTATAAAACATGAATTGAATCATGAATCATGAATTGAATCATGAATCATGAATTTATGAATTGAATCATGAATCATGAATTATGAATCATGAATTGAATCATAAATCATGAATCATGAATTGCATCATGAATCATGAATAATGAATCATGTATTGAATCATGAATCATGAATTATGAATCATGAATTCAATTATGAATCATGAATTATGAATCATGAATTGAATCATGAATTGAATCATGAATCATGAATCATGAATCATGAATCATGAAACATGAATCATGAATTGAATCATGAATTGAATCATGAATCATGAATCATGAATTGAGTCATGAATCATGAATCTTGAATTGAATCATGAATCATGAATCATGAATTGAATCATGAATTGAATCAATAATCATGAATCATGAATTGAATCATGAAGAATAAATCATGAATTGACTCATGAATCAGGAATTATGAATCAAATCATGAATCATGAAGCAAGAATCATGAATCGAATTATGAATAATGAATTGAATCATGAATCATGAATCATGAATTCAATCATGAATCATGAATCATTAGTCAAATCATAAATCATGAATCATGAATCATGAATTATAAATCATGAATTGAATCATGAATCATGAATCATGAATTGAATCATGAATCATGAATCATGAATCATGAATCATGAATTGAATCATGAATCATGAATTATGAATCATGAATTGAATCATAAATCATGAATTATGAATCATGAATTGAATCATGAATTGAATCATGAATCACGAATGATGAATTTTGAATTGAATCATGAATCATGAATCATGAATTGAATCTTGAATCATGCTTTGAATCATGAATCATGAATCGAATCATGAATCGAATCATGAATTGAATCATGAATCATGAATTGAATCATGAATCATGAATCAAGAATTGAATCATGAATCATGAATTATGAATCATGAATTGAATCATGAATCATGAATCATGAATTGAATCATGAATCATGAATCATGAATCGAATTATGAAACATGAATTGAATCATGAATCATGAATCATGAATTGAATCATGAATCATGAATTTATGAATTGAATCATGAATCATGAATTATGAATCATGAATTGAATTATAAATCATGAATCATGAATTGCATCATGAATCATGAATCATGTATTGAATCATGAATCATGAATTATGAATCATGAATTGAATTATGAATCATGAATTATGAATCATGAATTGAATCATGAATTGAATCATGAATCATGAATCATGAATCATGAATCGTGAAACATGAATTATGAATTGAATCATGAATTGAATCTTGAATCATGAATCATGAATTGAGTCATGAATCATGAATCTTGAATTGAATCATGAATCATGAATCATGAATTGAATCATGAATCGAATCAATATTCATGAATCATGAATTGAATCATGAATCATAAATCATGAATTGACTCATGAATCAGGAATTATGAATTGAATCATGAATCATGAAGCAAGAATCATGAATCGAATTATGAATAATGAATTGAATCATGAATCATGAATCATAAATTCAATCATGAATCATGAATCATGAGTCAAATCATTAATCATGAATCATGAATCATGAATTATGAATTGAATCATGAATCATGAATCATGAGTCGAATCATAAATCAAGAATCATGATTCATGAATTGAATCATGAATCATGAATTGAATCATGAGTTGAATTATGAATCATGAATTGAATCATAAATTGAATCATGAATTGAATCATGATTCATGAATCATGAATTGAATCATGAATTGAATCATGAATTGAATCATGAATCGAATCATAATTCATGAATCATGAATCATGAATTAAATCATAAATCATGAATCGAATCATGAATCAAGAATTGAATCATGAATCATAAATTGAATCATGAATCATGAATCATGAATCAAATCTTGAATCATAAATCAAGAATCATGAATCGAATCATAAATCATAAATTGAATCATGAATCATGAATCATGAATCGAATCAAGAATCATGAATCATGAATTGAATCATGAATCATGAATCATGAATTGAATCATGAATCATGAATTATGAATCATGAATTGAATCATGAATCATGAATTGAATCATGAATCATGAATCATGAATTGAATCATGAATCATGAGTCATGAATTGAATCATGAATCATGAATCATGAATTGAATCATGAATCATGAATCATGAATCATGAATTGAATCATGAATCAAATCATGAATGGAATCATGAACCATGAATTTAATCATGAGTCATGAATCATGAATCATGAATCATGAATCATAAATTGAATCATGAATCATGAATTATGAATCATGAATTTAATCATGAATCATGAATTGAATCATGAATCATGAATCATGAATTGAATCATGAATCATGAATTATAAATCATGAATTGAATCATGAATCATGAATTGAATCATGAATCCTGAATCATGAATCATGAATTGAATCATGAATCATGAATTATGAATCATGAATTGAATCATGAATCATGAATTATGAATCATGAATTGAATCATGAATCATGAATCATGAATTGAATCATGAATCATGAATGATGAATTTTGAATTGAATCATGAATCATGAATCATGAATTGAATTATGAATCATGCATTGAATCATGAATCATGAATCATGAATCCAATCATGAATCGAATCATGAATTGAATCATGAATCATGAATTGAATCATGAATCAAGAATCAAGAATTGAATCACGAATCATGAATTATGAATCATGAATTGAATCATGAATCATGAATCATGAATCATGAATTGAATCATGAATCATGAATTATGAATCATGAATTTAATCATGAATCATAAATCATGAATTGAATCATGAATCATGAATCGAATCATGAATCATGAATTTAATCATGAATCATGAATTGAATCATGAATCATGAATCATGAATTGAATCATGAATCATGAATTATAAATCATGAATTGAATCATGAATCATGAATCATGAATTGAATCATGAATCATGAATCATGAATCATGAATTGAATCATGAATCATGAATTATGAATCATGAATTGAATCATGAATCATGAATTATGAATCATGAATTGAATCATGAATTGAATCATGAATCATGAATTGAATCATGAATCATGAATCATGAATCAAGAATTAAATCATGAATCATGAATTATGAATCATGAATTGAATCATGAATCATGAATTGAATCATGAATCATGAATTTATGAATTGAATCATGAATCATGAATTATGAATCATGAATTGAATCATAAATCATGAATCATGAATTGCATCATGAATCATGAATCAAGAATTTAATCATGAATCGAATTATAAAACATGAATTGAATCATGAATCATGAATCATGAATTGAATCATGAATCATGAATTTATGAATTGAATCATGAATCAGGAATTATGAATCATGAATTGAATCATAAATCATGAATCATGAATTGCATCATGAATCATGAATCGAATTATAAAACATGAATTGAATCATGAATCATGAATCATGAATTGAATCATGAATCATGAATTTATGAATTGAATCATGAATCAGGAATTATGAATCATGAATTGAATCATAAATCATGAATCATGAATTGCATCATGAATCATGAATAATGAATCATGTATTGAATCATGAATCATGAATTATGAATCATGAATTCGATTATGAATCATGAATTATGAATCATGAATTGAATCATGAATTGAATCATGAATCATGAATCATGAATCATGAAACATGAATCATGAATTGAATCATGAATTGAATCATGAATCATGAATCATGAATTGAGTCATGAATCATGAATCTTGAATTGAATCATGAATCATGAATCATGAATTGAATCATGAATTGAATCAATAATCATGAATTGAATCATGAAGAATAAATCATGAATTGACTCATGAATCAGGAATTATGAATCAAATCATGAATCATGAAGCAAGAATCATGAATCAAATTATGAATAATGAATTGAATCATGAATCATGAATCATGAATTCAATCATGAATCATTAGTCAAATCATAAATCATGAATCATGAATCATGAATTATAAATCATGAATTGAATCATGAATCATGAATCATGAATTGAATCATGAATCATGAATCATGAATCATGAATCATGAATTGAATCATGAATCATGAATTATGAATCATGAATTGAATCATAAATCATGAATTATGAATCATGAATTGAATCATGAATTGAATCATGAATCATGAATGATGAATTTTGAATTGAATCATGAATCATGAATCATGAATTGAATCTTGAATCATGCTTTGAATCATGAATCATGAATCGAATCATGAATCGAATCATGAATTGAATCATGAATCATGAATTGAATCATGAATCATGAATCATGAATCAAGAATTGAATCATGAATCATGAATTATGAATCATGAATTGAATCATGAATCATGAATCATGAATTGAATCATGAATCATGAATCATGAATTGAATTATGAAACATGAATTGAATCATGAATCATGAATCATGAATTGAATCATGAATCATGAATTTATGAATTGAATCATGAATCATGAATTATGAATCATGAATTGAATTATAAATCATGAATCATGAATTGCATCATGAATCATGAATCATGTATTGAATCATGAATCATGAATTATGAATCATGAATTGAATTATGAATCATGAATTATGAATCATGAATTGAATCATGAATCATGAATCATGAATCATGAATCATGAATCATGAAACATGAATTATGAATTGAATCATGAATTGAATCTTGAATCATGAATCATGAATTGAGTCATGAATCATGAATCTTGAATTGAATCATGAATCATGAATCATGAATTGAATCATGAATCGAATCAATATTCATGAATCATGAATTGAATCATGAATCATAAATCATGAATTGACTCATGAATCAGGAATTATGAATTGAATCATGAATCATGAAGCAAGAATCATGAATCGAATTATGAATAATGAATTGAATCATGAATCATGAATCATAAATTCAATCATGAATCATGAATCATGAGTCAAATCATTAATCATGAATCATGAATCATGAATTATGAATTGAATCATGAATCATGAATCATGAGTCAAATCATAAATCAAGAATCATGATTCATGAATTAAATCATGAATCATGAATTGAATCATGAGTTGAATTATGAATCATGAATTGAATCATAAATTGAATCATGAATTGAATCATGATTCATGAATCATGAATTGAATCATGAATTGAATCATGAATTGAATCATGAATCGAATCATAATTCATGAATCATGAATTAAATCATAAATCATGAATCGAATCATGAATCAAGAATTGAATCTTGAATCATAAATCAAGAATCATGAATCGAATCATAAATCATAAATTGAATCATGAATCATGAATCATGAATCGAATCAAGAATCATGAATCATGAATTGAATCATGAATCATGAATCATGAATTGAATCATGAATCATGAATTATGAATCATGAATTGAATCATGAATCATGAATTGAATCATGAATCATGAATCATGAATTGAATCATGAATCATGAATCATGAATCATTAATTGAATCATGAATCATGAGTCATGAATTGAATCATGAATCATGAATCATGAATTGAATCATGAATCATGAATCATGAATCATGAATTGAATCATGAATCATGAATTGAATCATGAATTGAATCATGAATCAAATCATGAATGGAATCATGAACCATGAATTTAATCATGAATCATGAATCATGAATCATGAATCATGAATCATAAATTGAATCATGAATCATGAATTATGAATCATGAATTTAATCATGAATCATGAATCATGAATTGAATCATGAATCATGAATCATAAATTGAATCAATGATCATGAATTATGAATCATGAATTTAATCATGAATCATGAATCATGAATTGAATCATGAATCATGAATCATGAATTGAATCATGAATCATGAATTATAAATCATGAATTGAATCATGAATCATGAATCATGAATTGAATCATGAATCATGAATCATGAATCATGAATTGAATCATGAATCATGAATTATGAATCATGAATTGAATCATGAATCATGAATTATGAATCATGAATTGAATCATGAATCATGAATCATGAATTGAATCATGAATCATGAATGATGAATTTTGAATTGAATCATGAATCATGAATCATGAATTGAATTATGAATCATGCATTGAATCATGAATCATGAATCATGAATCCAATCATGAATCGAATCATGAATTGAATCATGAATCCAATCATGAATCATGAATCAAGAATTGAATCACGAATCATGAATTATGAATCATGAATTGAATCATGAATCATGAATCATGAATAATGAATCGATTTATGAAACATGAATTGAATCATGAATCATGAATCATGAATTGAATCATGAATCATGAATCATGAATTATGAATCATGAATTGAATCATAAATCAAGAATCATGAATTGAATCATGAATCATGAATCATGAATCATGAATTGAATCATGAATCATGAATCATGAAACATGAATCATGAATTGAATCATGAATTGAATCATGAATCATGAATTGAATCTTGAATCATAAATGATGAATCATAAATTGAGTCATGAATCATGAATCATGAATTGAATCATGAATCATAAATCATGAATTGACTCATGAATCAGGAATTATGAATCGAATCATGAATCATGAAGCAAGAATCATGAATCGAATTATGAATAATGAATTGAATCATGAATCATGAATTGAATCATGAATCATGATTTGAATCATGAATTGAATCATGAATCGAATCATGAATTGAATCATGAATC
The DNA here is from genome assembly GCA_036250195.1 of Mixophyes australis. Lineage (NCBI taxonomy): Eukaryota > Metazoa > Chordata > Amphibia > Anura > Limnodynastidae > Mixophyes > Mixophyes australis. The sequence goes on along the minus strand of JAVHZZ010000001.1, from coordinate 241,834,540 downwards.
ATGAATTTAATCATGAATCATGAATCATGAATCATGAATTGAATCATGAATCATGAATCATGAATTGAATCATGAATCATGAATTGAATCATGAATCATGAATTGAATCATGAATCATGAATTGAATCATGAATCGAATCATGAATCGAATCATGAATTGAATCATGAATCATGAATTTAATCTTGAATCATGAATCATGAATCATGAATCATGAATCATGAATCATGAATTGAATCATGAATCATGAATTATGAATCATGAATTTAATCATGAATCATGAATTCAATCACGAATCATGAATCATGAATCGAATCATGAATCATGAATTCAATCATGAATCATGAATCATGAATTGAATCATGAATCATGAATAATAAATCATGAATTGAATCATGAATCATGAATCATGAATTCAATCATGAATCATGAATCATGAATTGAATCATGAATCATGCATTGAATCATGAATCATGAATCGAATCATGAATCGAATCATGAATTGAATCATGAATCATGAATTGAATCATGAATCATGAATTGAATCATGAATCATGAATCAAGAATTGAATCATGAATCATGAATCATGAATTGAATCATGAATCATGAATTATGAATTGAATCATGAATCATGAATTATGAATCATGAATTGAATTATGAATTGAATCATGAATCATGAATCATGAATTGAATCATGAATCATGAATGATGAATTTTGAATTGAATCATGAATCATGAATCATGAATTGAATCATGAATCATGAATCGAATCATGAATCGAATCATGAATTGAATCATGAATCATGAATTGAATCATGAATCATGAATCATGAATCAAGAATTGAATCATGAATCATGAATTATGAATCATGAATTGAATCATGAATCATGAATTGAATCATGAATCATGAATCATGAATCAAGAATTGAATCATGAATCATGAATCATGAATCATGAATCATGAATTGAATCATGAATCAAGAATGATGAATTGAATCATGAATCGTGAATTATGAATATTGAATTGAATCATAAATCATGAATCATGAATTGAATCATGAATCATGAATCATGAATCATGTATTGAATCAAGAATCATGAATTATGAATCATGAATTGAATTATAAATCATGAATTATGAATCATGAATCATGAATCATGAATCATGAATCATGTATTGAATCATGAATCATGAATTATGAATCATGAATTGAATTATAAATCATGAATTATGAATCATGAATCATGATTAATGAATCATGTATTGAATCATGAATCATGAATTGAATCATGAATCATGAATCATGAATCATGTATTGAATCATGAATCATGAATTATGAATCATGAATTGAATCATGAATCATGAAACATGAATCATGAATTGAATAATGAATTGAGTCATGAATCATGAATTTAATCAATAATCATGAATCATGAATTGAATCATGAATCGAATCAATAATCATGAATCATGAATTAAATCATGAATCATAAATCATGAATTGACTCATGAATCAGGAATTATGAATCAAATCATGAATCATGAGGCAAGAATCATGAATCGAATTATGAATAATGAATTGAATCATGAATCATGAATCATGAGTCGAATCATAAATCATGAATCATGAATCATGATTCATGAATTGAATCATGAATCATGAATCATGAATCATGAATTGAATCATGAGTTGAATCATGAATCATGAATTGAATCATGAATCATGAATTATGAATCATGAATTGAATTATGAATCATGAATTATGAATCATGAATTGAATCATGAATTATCAATTGAATCCTGAATCATGAATCATGAAACATGAATCATGAATTGAATCATGAATTGAATCATGAATCATGAATCATGAATTGAATCATGAATCATAAATGATGAATCATGAATTGAGTCATGAATTATGAATCATGAATTGAATCATGAATCTAATCAATAATCCTGAATTATGAATTGAATCATGAATAATAAATCATGAATTGACTCATGAATCAGGAATTATGAATCAAATCATGAATCATGAAGCATGAATCATGAATCGAATTATGAATAATGAATTGAATCATGAATCATGAATCATGAATCATGAATTGAATCATGAATCATGAATCATGAGTCGAATCATAAATCATGAATCATGATTCATGAATTGAATCATGAATCATGAATCATGAATCGAATCATGAATCATGAATTGAATCATGAGTTGAATCATGAATCATGAATTGAATCATAAATTGAATCATGAATTGAATCATGATTCATGAATCATGAATTGAATCATGAATCATGAATCATGAATTCAATCAAAAATCATGATTTGAATCAGGAAACGAATCATGAATTGAATTATGAATCATAAATCGAATCATGAATCATGAATTGAATCAGGAATCGAATAATGAATTGAATCATGAATCATGAATTGAATCATGATTTTAATTATGAATCATGAATCATGAATCATGAATTGAATTATAAATTGAAACATGAATCTTGAATCATGAATTGAATCATGAATCATAAATCATAAATCATGAATCATGAATCATGAATTGAATTATGAATTGAAACATGAATCTTGAATCATGAATTGAATCATGAATCATAAATCATAAATCATGAATCATGAATCATGAATTGAATTATGAATTGAATCATGAATCATGAATTGAATCATGAATCATGAATCATGAATTGAATTATCAATCATGAATCATGAATTGAATCATGAATCATTAATTGAATCATGAATCGAATCATGAATCATAAATTGAATCATGAATCATTGATTCATGAAACATGAATTGAATCATGAATCGAATCATGAATCATGAATTGAATCATTATTGAATCATGAATCATTGATTCATAAATCATGAATTGAATCATGAATCGAATCATGAATCTAGAATCATGAATTTAATCATTATTGAATCATGAATCATGAATTGAATCATGAATCATGAATTGAATCATGAATCATGAATCATGAATTGAATAATGAATTGAATCATGAATCACGAATCATAAATTGAATCATGAATCATGAATCATGTATTGAATTATGAATTGAATCATGAATCATGACTTGAATCATGAATTGAATCATGAATCATGAATTGAATCATGAATCATGAATCATGAATCGAATCATGAATCATGAATTCAATCATGAATCATGAATCATGAATTGAATCATGAATCATGAATCATGAATTGAATCATGAATCATGAATTATAAATCATGAATTGAATCATGAATCATGAATCATGAATTGAATCATGAATTATGAATCATGAATTGAATCATGAATCATGAATTATGAATCATGAATTGAATCAAGAATGATGAATCATGAATTGATTCATGAATCATGAATGATGAATTTTGAATTGAATCATGAATCATGAATCATGAATTGAATCATGAATCATGCATTGAATAATGAATCATGAATCATGAATCGAATTATGAATCGAATCATGAATTGAATCATAAATCATGAATTAAATCATGAATCAAGAATTGAATCATGAATCATGAATTATGAATCATGAATTGAATTATGAATCATGAATTGAATCATATATCATGAATCATGAATTCAAGCATGAATCATGAATCATGAATTGAATTATGAAACATGAATTGAATCATGAATCATGAATCATGAATTGAATCATGAATCATGAATTGAATCATGAATCATGAATTATGAATCATGAATTGAATCATAAATCATGAATCATGAATTGAATCATGAATCATGAATCATGTATTGAATCATGAATCATGAAAAATGAATCATGAATTGAATTATGAATCATGAATTATGAATCATGAATTGAATCATGAATTATCAATTGAATCATGAATCATGAATCATGAATCATGAATCATGAAACATGAATCATGAATTGAATCATGAATTGATTCATGAATCATGAATTGAATCATGAATCATAAATGATGAATCATGAATTGAGACATGAATTATGAATCTTGAATAAAATCATGAATCTTGAATCATGAATTGAATCATGAATTGAATCAATAATCATGAATCATGAATTGAATCATGAATCATAAATCATGAATTGACTCATGAATCAGGAATTATGAATCGATTAATGAATCATGAAGCAAGAATCATGAATCGAATTATGAATAATGAATTGAATCATGAATCATGAATCATGAGTCGAATCATGAATCATGAATCATGAATCATGAGTTGAATCATGAATCATGAATTGAATCATAAAGGAAGAATCATAAATCGAATTATGAATAAGGAATTGAATCATGAATCATGAGTCGAATCATAAATCATGAATCATGAATCATGATTCATGAATTGAATCATGAATCATGAATCATGAATCATGAGTTGAATCATGAATCATGAATTGAATCATAAATTGAATCATGAATTGAATCATGAATCATGAATTGAAGCATGAATCATGAATCATGAATTGAATCATGAATCATGAATTGAATCATGAATCATGAATCATGAATTGAATCATGAATTGAATCATGAATCGAATCATGAATTGAATCATGAATTATGAATCATGAATTTAATCATGAATCATGAATCATGAATTGAATCATGAATCATGAATCATGAATCATGAATTGAATTATGAATTGAAACATGAATCTTGAATCATGAATTGAATCATGAATCATAAATCATAAATCATGAATCATGAATCATGAATTGAATTATGAATTGAAACATGAATCTTGAATCATGAATTGAATCATGAATCATAAATCATAAATCATGAATCATGAATCATGAATTGAATTATGAATTGAAACATGAATCTTGAATCATGAATTGAATTATCAATCATGAATCATGAATTGAATCATGAATCATTAATTGAATCATGAATCGAATCATGAATCATGAATTGAATCATGAATCATGAATCATGAATTGAATCATGAATCATGAATCATGAATTGAATCATGAATCATAAATTGAATCATGAATCATGAATTGAATCATGAATCATGAATTGACTCATGAATTGAATCATGAATCAAATCATGAATGGAATCATGAATCATGAATTTAATCATGAATCATGAATCATGAATCATGAATCATAAATTGAATCATGAATCATGAATTATGAATCATGAATTTAATCATGAATCATGAATCATGAATTGAATCATGAATCATGCATTGAATCATGAATCATGAATCATGAATCGAATCATGAATCGAATCATGAATTGAATAATGAATCATGAATTATAAATCATGAATTGAATCATGAATCATGAATCATGAATTGAATCATAAATCATGAATCATGAATCATGAATTGAATCATGAATCATGAATTATGAATCATGAATTGAATCATGAATCATGAATTATGAATCATGAACTGAATCATGAATCATGAATCATGAATTGAATCATGAATCATGAATGATGAATTTTGAATTGAATCATGAATCATGAATCATGAATTGAATCATGAATCATGCATTGAATCATGAATCATGAATCATGAATCGAATCATGAATCGAATCATGAATTGAATAATGAATCATGAATTGAATCATGAATCGAATCATGAATTGAATCATGAATCGAATCATGAATTGAATCATGAATTGAATCATGAATTATGAATCATGAATTTAATCATGAATTGAATCATGAATCATGAATCATGAATCATGAATCATGAATTGAATTATGAATTGAAACATGGATCTTGAATCATGAATTGAATCATGAATCATAAATCATAAATCATGAATCATGAATTATGAATTGAATTATGAATTGAATCATGAATCATGAATTGAATCATGAATCATGAATCATGAATTGAATCATGAATCATAAATCATGAATCATGAATTATGAATTGAATTATGAATTGAATCATGAATCATAAATTGAATCATGAATCATTGATTCATGAATCATGAATTGAATCATGAATCGAATCATGAATCATGAATCATGAATTGAATCATTATTGAATCATGAATCATTGATTCATAAATCATGAATTGAATCATGAATCGAATCATGAATCTAGAATCATGAATTTAATCATTATTGAATCATGAATCATGAATTGAATCATGAATCATGAATTGAATCATGAATCATGAATCATGAATTGAATAATGAATTGAATCATGAATCACGAATCATAAATTGAATCATGAATCATGAATTGAATTATGAATTGAATCATGAATCATGACTTGAATCATGAATCATGAATTATGAATTGAATCATGAATTATGAATCATGAATTTAATCATGAATCATGAATTGAATCATGAATCATGAATCATGAATCGAATCATGAATCATGAATTCAATCATGAATCATGAATCATGAATTGAATCATGAATCATGAATCATGAATTGAATCATGAATCATGAATTATAAATCATGAATTTAATCATGAATTATGAATCATGAATTGAATCATGAATCATGAATTATGAATCATGAATTGAATCATGAATGATGAATCATGAATTGATTCATGAATCATGAATGATGAATTTTGAATTGAATCATGAATCATAAATCATGAATTGAATCATGAATCATGCATTGAATAATGAATCATGAATCATGAATCGATTTATGAATCGAATCATGAATTGAATCATAAATCATGAATTGAATCATGAATCAAGAATTGAATCATGAATCATGAATTATGAATCATGAATTGAATCATGAATCATGAATCATGAATCATAAATCTAATTATGAAACATGAATTGAATCATGAATCATGAATCATGAATTGAATCATGAATCATGAATCATGAACTGAATCATGAATCATGAATTATGAATCATGAATTGAATCATAAATCATGAATCATGAATTGAATCATGAATCATGAATCATGTATTGAATCATGAATCATGAATTATGAATCATGAATTGAATTATGAATCATGAATTATGAATCATGAATTGAATCATGAATTATCAATTGAATCATGAATCATGAATCATGAATCATGAATCATGAATCATGAATTGAATCATGAAACATGAATCATGAATTGAATCATGAATTGAATCATGAATCATGAATCATGAATTGAATTATCAATCATGAATCATGAATTGAATCATGAATCATTAATTGAATCATGAATCGAATCATGAATCATAAATTGAATCATGAATCATTGATTCATGAAACATGAATTGAATCATGAATCGAATCATGAATCATGAATTGAATCATTATTGAATCATGAATCATTGATTCATAAATCATGAATTGAATCATGAATCGAATCATGAATCTAGAATCATGAATTTAATCATTATTGAATCATGAATCATGAATTGAATCATGAATCATGAATTGAATCATGAATCATGAATCATGAATTGAATAATGAATTGAATCATGAATCACGAATCATAAATTGAATCATGAATCATGAATCATGAATTGAATTATGAATTGAATCATGAATCATGACTTGAATCATGAATTGAATCATGAATCATGAATTGAATCATGAATCATGAATCATGAATCGAATCATGAATCATGAATTCAATCATGAATCATGAATCATGAATTGAATCATGAATCATGAATCATGAATTGAATAATGAATCATGAATTATAAATCATGAATTGAATCATGAATCATGAATCATGAATTGAATCATGAATTATGAATCATGAATTGAATCATGAATCATGAATTATGAATCATGAATTGAATCAAGAATGATGAATCATGAATTGATTCATGAATCATGAATGATGAATTTTGAATTGAATCATGAATCATGAATCATGAATTGAATCATGAATCATGCATTGAATAATGAATCATGAATCATGAATCGAATTATGAATCGAATCATGAATTGAATCATAAATCATGAATTAAATCATGAATCAAGAATTGAATCATGAATCATGAATTATGAATCATGAATTGAATTATGAATCATGAATTGAATCATATATCATGAATCATGAATTCAAGCATGAATCATGAATCATGAATTGAATTATGAAACATGAATTGAATCATGAATCATGAATCATGAATTGAATCATGAATCATGAATTGAATCATGAATCATGAATTATGAATCATGAATTGAATCATAAATCATGAATCATGAATTGAATCATGAATCATGAATCATGTATTGAATCATGAATCATGAAAAATGAATCATGAATTGAATTATGAATCATGAATTATGAATCATGAATTGAATCATGAATTATCAATTGAATCATGAATCATGAATCATGAATCATGAATCATGAAACATGAATCATGAATTGAATCATGAATTGATTCATGAATCATGAATTGAATCATGAATCATAAATGATGAATCATGAATTGAGACATGAATTATGAATCTTGAATAAAATCATGAATCTTGAATCATGAATTGAATCATGAATTGAATCAATAATCATGAATCATGAATTGAATCATGAATCATAAATCATGAATTGACTCATGAATCAGGAATTATGAATCGATTAATGAATCATGAAGCAAGAATCATGAATCGAATTATGAATAATGAATTGAATCATGAATCATGAATCATGAGTCGAATCATGAATCATGAATCATGAATCATGAGTTGAATCATGAATCATGAATTGAATCATAAAGGAAGAATCATAAATCGAATTATGAATAAGGAATTGAATCATGAATCATGAGTCGAATCATAAATCATGAATCATGAATCATGATTCATGAATTGAATCATGAATCATGAATCATGAATCATGAGTTGAATCATGAATCATGAATTGAATCATAAATTGAATCATGAATTGAATCATGAATCATGAATTGAAGCATGAATCATGAATCATGAATTGAATCATGAATCATGAATTGAATCATGAATCATGAATCATGAATTGAATCATGAATTGAATCATGAATCGAATCATGAATTGAATCATGAATTATGAATCATGAATTTAATCATGAATCATGAATCATGAATTGAATCATGAATCATGAATCATGAATCATGAATTGAATTATGAATTGAAACATGAATCTTGAATCATGAATTGAATCATGAATCATAAATCATAAATCATGAATCATGAATCATGAATTGAATTATGAATTGAAACATGAATCTTGAATCATGAATTGAATCATGAATCATAAATCATAAATCATGAATCATGAATCATGAATTGAATTATGAATTGAAACATGAATCTTGAATCATGAATTGAATTATCAATCATGAATCATGAATTGAATCATGAATCATTAATTGAATCATGAATCGAATCATGAATCATGAATTGAATCATGAATCATGAATCATGAATTGAATCATGAATCATGAATCATGAATTGAATCATGAATCATAAATTGAATCATGAATCATGAATTGAATCATGAATCATGAATTGACTCATGAATTGAATCATGAATCAAATCATGAATGGAATCATGAATCATGAATTTAATCATGAATCATGAATCATGAATCATGAATCATAAATTGAATCATGAATCATGAATTATGAATCATGAATTTAATCATGAATCATGAATCATGAATTGAATCATGAATCATGCATTGAATCATGAATCATGAATCATGAATCGAATCATGAATCGAATCATGAATTGAATAATGAATCATGAATTATAAATCATGAATTGAATCATGAATCATGAATCATGAATTGAATCATAAATCATGAATCATGAATCATGAATTGAATCATGAATCATGAATTATGAATCATGAATTGAATCATGAATCATGAATTATGAATCATGAACTGAATCATGAATCATGAATCATGAATTGAATCATGAATCATGAATGATGAATTTTGAATTGAATCATGAATCATGAATCATGAATTGAATCATGAATCATGCATTGAATCATGAATCATGAATCATGAATCGAATCATGAATCGAATCATGAATTGAATAATGAATCATGAATTGAATCATGAATCGAATCATGAATTGAATCATGAATCGAATCATGAATTGAATCATGAATTGAATCATGAATTATGAATCATGAATTTAATCATGAATCATGAATCATGAATTGAATCATGAATCATGAATCATGAATCATGAATCATGAATTGAATTATGAATTGAAACATGGATCTTGAATCATGAATTGAATCATGAATCATAAATCATAAATCATGAATCATGAATTATGAATTGAATTATGAATTGAATCATGAATCATGAATTGAATCATGAATCATGAATCATGAATTGAATCATGAATCATAAATCATGAATCATGAATTATGAATTGAATTATGAATTGAATCACGAATCATGAATTGAATCATGAATCATGAATCATGAATTGAATTATCAATCATGAATCATGAATTGAATCATGAATCATTAATTGAATCATGAATCGAATCATGAATCATAAATTGAATCATGAATCATTGATTCATGAATCATGAATTGAATCATGAATCGAATCATGAATCATGAATCATGAATTGAATCATTATTGAATCATGAATCATTGATTCATAAATCATGAATTGAATCATGAATCGAATCATGAATCTAGAATCATGAATTTAATCATTATTGAATCATGAATCATGAATTGAATCATGAATCATGAATTGAATCATGAATCATGAATCATGAATTGAATAATGAATTGAATCATGAATCACGAATCATAAATTGAATCATGAATCATGAATTGAATTATGAATTGAATCATGAATCATGACTTGAATCATGAATCATGAATTATGAATTGAATCATGAATTATGAATCATGAATTTAATCATGAATCATGAATTGAATCATGAATCATGAATCATGAATCGAATCATGAATCATGAATTCAATCATGAATCATGAATTGAATCATGAATCATGAATCATGAATTGAATCATGAATCATGAATTATAAATCATGAATTTAATCATGAATTATGAATCATGAATTGAATCATGAATCATGAATTATGAATCATGAATTGAATCATGAATGATGAATCATGAATTGATTCATGAATCATGAATGATGAATTTTGAATTGAATCATGAATCATAAATCATGAATTGAATCATGAATCATGCATTGAATAATGAATCATGAATCATGAATCGATTTATGAATCGAATCATGAATTGAATCATAAATCATGAATTGAATCATGAATCAAGAATTGAATCATGAATCATGAATTATGAATCATGAATTGAATCATGAATCATGAATCATGAATCATAAATCTAATTATGAAACATGAATTGAATCATGAATCATGAATCATGAATTGAATCATGAATCATGAATCATGAACTGAATCATGAATCATGAATTATGAATCATGAATTGAATCATAAATCATGAATCATGAATTGAATCATGAATCATGAATCATGTATTGAATCATGAATCATGAATTATGAATCATGAATTGAATTATGAATCATGAATTATGAATCATGAATTGAATCATGAATTATCAATTGAATCATGAATCATGAATCATGAATCATGAATCATGAATCATGAATTGAATCATGAAACATGAATCATGAATTGAATCATGAATTGAATCATGAATCATGAATTGAATCATGAATCATAAATGATGAATCATGAATTGAGACATGAATTATGAATCATGAATTAAATCATGAATCTTGAATCATGAATTGAATCATGAATCAAATCAATAATCATGAATCATGAATTGAATCATGAATCATAAATCATGAATTGACTCATGAATTGAATCATGAATTGAATCATGAATTGAATCATGAATTATGAATCATGAATTTAATCATGAATCATGAATCATGAATTGAATCATGAATCATGAATCATGAATCATAAATTGAATTATGAATTGAAACATGAATCTTGAATCATGAATTGAATCATGAATCATAAATCATAAATCATGAATCATGAATCATGAATTGAATCATAAATTGAATCATGAATTGAATCATGAATCATGAATTGAATCATGAATCATGAATCATGAATTGAATCATGAATTGAATCATGAATTGAATCATGAATTGAATCATGAATTATGAATCATGAATTTAATCATGAATCATGAATCATGAATTGAATCATGAATCATGAATCATGAATTGAATTATGAATTGAAACATGAATCTTGAATCATGAATTGAATCATGAATCATAAATCATAAATCATGAATCATGAATCATGAATTGAATTATGAATTGAAACATGAATCTTGAATCATGAATTGAATTATCAATCATGAATCATGAATTGAATAATGAATCATTAATTGAATCATGAATCGAATCATGAATCATGAATTGAATCATGAATCATGAATTGAATCATGAATCATGAATTGACTCATGAATTGAATTATGAATCAAATCATGAATGGAATCATGAATCATGAATTTAATCATGAATCATGAATCATGAATCATGAATCATAAATTGAATCATGAATCATGAATTATGAATCATGAATTTAATCATGAATCATGAATCATGAATTGAATCATGAATCATGCATTGAATCATGAATCATGAATCATGAATCGAATCATGAATCGAATCATGAATTGAATAATGAATCATGAATTATAAATCATGAATTGAATCATGAATCATGAATCATGAATTGAATCATAAATCATGAATCATGAATCATGAATTGAATCATGAATCATGAATTATGAATCATGAATTGAATCATGAATCATGAATTATGAATCATGAACTGAATCATGAATCATGAATCATGAATTGAATCATGAATCATGAATGATGAATTTTGAATTGAATCATGAATCATGAATTGAATCATGAATCATGCATTGAATCATGAATCATGAATCATGAATCGAATCATGAATCGAATCATGAATTGAATAATGAATCATGAATTGAATCATGAATCGAATCATGAATTGAATCATGAATCGAATCATGAATTGAATCATGAATTGAATCATGAATTATGAATCATGAATTTAATCATGAATCATGAATCATGAATTGAATCATGAATCATGAATCATGAATCATGAATTGAATTATGAATTGAAACATGGATCTTGAATCATGAATTGAATCATGAATCATAAATCATAAATCATGAATCATGAATTATGAATTGAATTATGAATTGAATCATGAATCATGAATTGAATCATGAATCATGAATTGAATCATGAATCATAAATCATGAATCATGAATTATGAATTGAATTATGAATTGAATCACGAATCATGAATTGAATCATGAATCATGAATCATGAATTGAATTATCAATCATGAATCATGAATTGAATCATGAATCATTAATTGAATCATGAATCGAATCATGAATCATAAATTGAATCATGAATCATTGATTCATGAATCATGAATTGAATCATGAATCGAATCATGAATCATGAATCATGAATTGAATCATTATTGAATCATGAATCATTGATTCATAAATCATGAATTGAATCATGAATCGAATCATGAATCTAGAATCATGAATTTAATCATTATTGAATCATGAATCATGAATTGAATCATGAATCATGAATTCAATCATGAATCATGAATTGAATAATGAATTGAATCATGAATCACGAATCATAAATTGAATCATGAATCATGAATTGAATTATGAATTGAATCATGAATCATGACTTGAATCATGAATCATGAATTATGAATTGAATCATGAATTATGAATCATGAATTTAATCATGAATCATGAATTGAATCATGAATCATGAATCATGAATCGAATCATGAATCATGAATTGAATCATGAATCATGAATCATGAATTGAATCATGAATCATGAATCATGAATTGAATCATGAATCATGAATCATGAATTGAATCATGAATCATGAATTATAAATCATGAATTTAATCATGAATTATGAATCATGAATTGAATCATGAATCATGAATTATGAATCATGAATTGAATCATGAATGATGAATCATGAATTGATTCATGAATCATGAATGATGAATTTTGAATTGAATCATGAATCATGAATCATGAATTGAATCATGAATCATGCATTGAATAATGAATCATGAATCATGAATCGAATTATGAATCGAATCATGAATTGAATCATAAATCATGAATTGAATCATGAATCAAGAATTGAATCATGAATCATGAATTATGAATCATGAATTGAATCATGAATCATGAATCATGAATCATAAATCTAATTATGAAACATGAATTGAATCATGAATCATGAATCATGAATTGAATCATGAATCATGAATCATGAACTGAATCATGAATCATGAATTATGAATCATGAATTGAATCATAAATCATGAATCATGAATTGAATCATGAATCATGAATCATGTATTGAATCATGAATCATGAATTATGAATCATGAATTGAATTATGAATCATGAATTATGAATCATGAATTGAATCATGAATTATCAATTGAATCATGAATCATGAATCATGAATCATGAATCATGAAACATGAATCATGAATTGAATCATGAAACATGAATCATGAATTGAATCATGAATTGAATCATGAATCATGAATTGAATCATGAATCATAAATGATGAATCATGAATTGAGACATGAATTATGAATCATGAATTAAATCATGAATCTTGAATCATGAATTGAATCATGAATCGAATCAATAATCATGAATCATGAATTGACTCATGAATTGAATCATGAATTTAATCATGAATTGAATCATGAATTATGAATCATGAATTTAATCATGAATCATGAATCATGAATTGAATCATGAATCATGAATCATGAATTGAATTATGAATTGAAACATGAATCTTGAATCATGAATTGAATCATGAATCATAAATCATAAATCATGAATCATGAATCATGAATTGAATCATAAATTGAATCATGAATTGAATCATGAATCATGAATTGAATCATGAATCATGAATCATGAATTGAATCATTAATTGAATCATGAATTGAATCATGAATTGAATCATGAATTATGAATCATGAATTTAATCATGAATCATGAATCATGAATTGAATCATGAATCATGAATCATGAATCATGAATTGAATTATGAATTGAAACATGAATCTTGAATCATGAATTGAATCATGAATCATGAATCATGAATCATGAATTATGAGTTGAATCATGAATCATGAATTGAATCATAAAGGAAGAATCATGAATCGAATTATGAATAAGGAATTGAATCATGAATCATGAATTGAATAATGAATCATAAATCATAAATCATGAATCATGAATCATGAATTGAATTATGAATTGAAACATGAATCTTGAATCATGAATTGAATCATGAATCATGAATCATGAATCATGAGTTGAATCATGAATCATGAATTGAATCATAAAGGAAGAATCATGAATCGAATTATGAATAAGGAATTGAATCATGAATCATGAGTCGAGTCATAAATCATGAATCATGAATCATGATTCATGAATTGAATCATGAATCATGAATCATGAGTTGAATCATGAATCATGAATTGAATCATAAATTGAATCATGAATTGAATCATGAATCATGAATTGAATCATGAATCATGAATCATGAGTTGAATCATGAATCATGAATTGAATCATGAATCATGAATCATGAATTGAATCATGAATTGAATCATGAATCGAATCATGAATTGAATCATGAATTGAATCATGAATTATGAATCATGAATTTAATCATGAATCATGAATCATGAATTGAATCATGAATCATGAATCATGAATTGAATTATGAATCATAAATCATAAATCATAAATCATGAATCATGAATTGAATTATGAATTGAAACATGAATCTTGAATCATGAATTGAATCATGAATCATAAATCATAAATCATGAATCATGAATCATGAATTGAATTATGAATTGAATCATGAATCAAATCATGAATTGAATCATGAATTGAATCATGAATTATGAATCATGAATTTAATCATGAATCATGAATTGAATCATGAATCATGAATCATGAATCATGAGTTGAATCATGAATCATGAATTGAATCATAAAGGAAGAATCATGAATCGAATTATGAATAAGGAATTGAATCATGAATCATGAGTCGAATCATAAATCATGAATCATGAATCATGATTCATGAATTGAATCATGAATCATGAATCATGAGTTGAATCATGAATCATGAATTGAATCATGAATCGAATCATGAATTGAATAATGAATCATGAATTGAATCATGAATCGAATCATGAATTGAATCATGAATCGAATCATGAATTGAATCATGAATCGAATCATGAATCATGAATCATGAATTGAATCATTATTGAATCATGAATCATTGATTCATAAATCATGAATTGAATCATGAATCGAATCATGAATCTAGAATCATGAATTTAATCATTATTGAATCATGAATCATGAATTGAATCATGAATCATGAATTCAATCATGAATCATGAATCATGAATTGAATAATGAATTGAATCATGAATCACGAATCATAAATTGAATCATGAATCATGAATTGAATTATGAATTGAATCATGAATCATGACTTGAATCATGAATCATGAATTATGAATTGAATCATGAATTATGAATCATGAATTTAATCATGAATCATGAATTGAATCATGAATCATGAATCATGAATCGAATCATGAATCATGAATTCAATCATGAATCATGAATCATGAATTGAATCATGAATCATGAATCATGAATTGAATCATGAATCATGAATCATGAATTGAATCATGAATCATGAATTATAAATCATGAATTTAATCATGAATTATGAATCATGAATTGAATCATGAATCATGAATTAGGAATCATGAATTGAATCATGAATGATGAATCATGAATTGATTCATGAATCATGAATGATGAATTTTGAATTGAATCATGAATCATGAATCATGAATTGAATCATGAATCATGCATTGAATAATGAATCATGAATCATGAATCGAATTATGAATCGAATCATGAATTGAATCATAAATCATGAATTGAATCATGAATCAAGAATTGAATCATGAATCATGAATTATGAATCATGAATTGAATCATGAATCATGAATCATGAATCATAAATCTAATTATGAAACATGAATTGAATCATGAATCATGAATCATGAATTGAATCATGAATCATGAATCATGAACTGAATCATGAATCATGAATTATGAATCATGAATTGAATCATAAATCATGAATCATGAATTGAATCATGAATCATGAATCATGTATTGAATCATGAATCATGAATTATGAATCATGAATTGAATTATGAATCATGAATTATGAATCATGAATTGAATCATGAATTATCAATTGAATCATGAATCATGAATCATGAATCATGAATCATGAAACATGAATCATGAATTGAATCATGAAACATGAATCATGAATTGAATCATGAATTGAATCATGAATCATGAATTGAATCATGAATCATAAATGATGAATCATGAATTGAGACATGAATTATGAATCATGAATTAAATCATGAATCTTGAATCATGAATTGAATCATGAATCGAATCAATAATCATGAATCATGAATTGACTCATGAATTGAATCATGAATTTAATCATGAATTGAATCATGAATTATGAATCATGAATTTAATCATGAATCATGAATCATGAATTGAATCATGAATCATGAATCATGAATCATGAATTGAATTATGAATTGAAACATGAATCTTGAATCATGAATTGAATCATGAATCATAAATCATAAATCATGAATCATGAATCATGAATTGAATCATAAATTGAATCATGAATTGAATCATGAATCATGAATTGAATCATGAATCATGAATCATGAATTGAATCATGAATTAAATCATGAATTGAATCATGAATTGAATCATGAATTATGAATCATGAATTTAATCATGAATCATGAATCATGAATTGAATCATGAATCATGAATCATGAATTGAATTATGAATTGAAACATGAATCTTGAATCATGAATTGAATCATGAATCATGAATCATGAATCATGAATTATGAGTTGAATCGTGAATCATGAATTGAATCATAAAGGAAGAATCATGAATCGAATTATGAATAAGGAATTGAATCATGAATCATGAATTGAATAATGAATCATAAATCATAAATCATGAATCATGAATCATGAATTGAATTATGAATTGAAACATGAATCTTGAATCATGAATTGAATCATGAATCATGAATCATGAATCATGAGTTGAATCATGAATCATGAATTGAATCATAAAGGAAGAATCATGAATCGAATTATGAATAAGGAATTGAATCATGAATCATGAGTCGAGTCATAAATCATGAATCATGAATCATGATTCATGAATTGAATCATGAATCATGAATCATGAGTTGAATCATGAATCATGAATTGAATCATAAATTGAATCATGAATTGAATCATGAATCATGAATTGAATCATGAATCATGAATCATGAGTTGAATCATGAATCATGAATTGAATCATGAATCATGAATCATGAATTGAATCATGAATTGAATCATGAATCGAATCATGAATTGAATCATGAATTGAATCATGAATTATGAATCATGAATTTAATCATGAATCATGAATCATGAATTGAATCATGAATCATGAATCATGAATTGAATTATGAATCATAAATCATAAATCATAAATCATGAATCATGAATTGAATTATGAATTGAAACATGAATCTTGAATCATGAATTGAATCATGAATCATAAATCATAAATCATGAATCATGAATCATGAATTGAATTATGAATTGAATCATGAATCAAATCATGAATTGAATCATGAATTGAATCATGAATTATGAATCATGAATTTAATCATGAATCATGAATTGAATCATGAATCATGAATCATGAATTGAATCATGAATCATGAATCATGAATCATGAATTGAATTATGAATTGAAACATGAATCTTGAATCATGAATTGAATCATGAATCATAAATCATAAATCATGAATCATGAATCATGAATTGAATTATGAATTGAAACATGAATCTTGAATCATGAATTGAATCATGAATCATAAATCATAAATAATGAATCATGAATCATGAATTGAATTATGAATTGAATCATGAATCATGAATCATGAATTGAATTATCAATCATGAATCATGAATTGAATCATGAATCATTAATTGAATCATGAATCGAATCATGAATCATAAATTGATTCATGAATCATTGATTCATGAATCATGAATTGAATCATTATTGAATCATGAATCATTGATTCATAAATCATGAATTGAATCATGAATCGAATCATGAATCTAGAATCATGAATTTAATTATTATTGAATCATGAATCATGAATTGAATCATGAATCATAAATTGAATCATGAATCATGAATCATGAATTGAATTATGAATTGAATCATGAATCATGACTTGAATCATGAATCATGAATCATGAATTGAATCATGAATTATGAATCATGAATTTAATCATGAATCATGAATCATAAATTGAATCATGAATCATGAATCATGAATCGAATCATGAATCATGAATTCAATCATGAATCATGAATCATGAATTGAATCATGAATCATGAATTGAATCATGAATCATTAATTATATGAATGATGAATCATGAATTGAATCATGAATCATGAATGATGAATTTTGAATTGAATCATGAATCATGAATCATGAATTGAATCATGAATCATGCATTGAATAATGAATCATAATTCATGAATCGAATCATGAATCCAATCATGAATTGAATCATAAATCATGAATTGAATCATGAATCAAGAATTGAATCATGAATCATGAATCATGAATCATGGATTGAATCATGAATCATGAATCATGAATTGAATCATGAATCATGAATTATGAATCATGAATTGAATCATAAATCATGAATCATGAATTGAATCATGAATCATGAATCATGTATTGAATCATGAATCATGAATTATGAATCATGAATTGAATTATGAATCATGAATTATGAATCATGAATTGAATCATGAATTATCAATTGAATCATGAATCATGAATCATGAAACATGAATCATGAATTGAATCATGAATTAAATCATGAATCATGAATTGAATCATGAATCATAAATGATGAATCATGAATTGAGACATGAATTATGAATCATGAATTAAATCATGAATCTTGAATCATGAATTGAATCATGAATCGAATCAATAATCATGAATCATGAATTGAATCATGAATCATAAATCATGAATCGACTCATGAATCAGGAATTATGAATCGATTAATGAATCATGAAGCAAGAATCATGAATCGAATTATGAATAATGAATTGAATCATGAATCATGAATCATGAGTCGAATCATAAATCATAATTCATGAATCATGATTCATGAATTGAATCATGAATCATGAATCATGAATCATGAATTGAATCATGAGTTGAATCATGAATCATGAATTGAATCATAAATTGAATCTTGAATTGAATCATGAATCATGAATTGAATCATGAATCATGAATCATGAATTGAATCATGAATCATGAATTGAATCATGAATCATGAATCATGAATTGAATCATGAATTGAATCATGAATCGAATCATGAATTGAATCATGAATTGAATCTTGAATTATGAATCATGAATTGAATCATGAATCATGAATTGAATCATGAATCATGAATCATGAATCGTATCATGAATCACGAATTCAATAATGAATCATGAATCATGAATTCAATCATGAATCATGAATCATGAATTGACTCATGAATCATGAATTATAAATCATGAATAGAATCATGAATCATGAATCATGAATTGAATCATGAATCATGAATCATGAATCATGAATTGAATCATGAATCATGAATTATGAATCATGAATTGAATCATGAATCATGAATTATGAATCATGAATGATGAATCATGAATTGAATCATGAATCATGAATGATGAATTTTGAATTGAATCATGAATCATGAATTGAATCATGAATCATGCATTGAATAATGAATCATGAATCATGAATCGAATCATGAATTGAATCATGAATCATGAATTGAATCATGAATCATGAATCATGAATCAAGAATTGAATCATAAATCATGAATTATGAATCATGAATTGAATCATGAATCATGAATTGAATCATGAATCATGAAACATGAATTGAATCATGAATCATGAATCATGAATTGAATCATGAATCATGAATCAGGAATTGAATCATGAATCATGAATCATGAATTGAATCATGAATCATAAATTATGAATCATGAATTGAATCATAAATCATGAATCATGAATTGAATCATGAATCATGAATCATGTATTGAATCATGAATCGTGAATTATGAATCATGAATTGAATTATGAATCATGAATTATGAATCATGAATTAAATCATGAATTATCAATTGAATCATGAATCATGAATCATGAATCATAAATCATGAAACATGAATCATGAATTGAATCATGAATTGAATCATGAATCCTAAATTGAATCATGAATCATAAATGATGAATCATGAATTGAGTCATGAATCATGAATCATGAATTGAATCATGAATCATGAATCATGAATTGAATCATGAATCGAATCAATAATCATGAATCATGAATTGAATCATGAATCAAAAATCATGAATTGACTCATGAATCAGGAATTATGAATCGAATCATGAATCATGAAGCAAGAATCATGAATCGAATTATGAATAATGAATTGAATCATGAATCATGAATCATGAGTCGAATCATAAATCATGAATCATGAATCATGATTCATGAATTGAATCATGAATCATGAATCATGAATCATGAATTGAATCATGAGTTGAATCATGAATAATGAATTGAATCATAAATTAAATCATGAATTGAATCATGAATCATGAATTGAATCATGAATCATGAATTGAATCATGAATTGAATCTTGAATCGAATCATGAATTGAATCATGAATCGAATCATGAATTGAATCATGAATCATGAATCATGAATCATCAATTGAATCATGAATCATGAATCATGAATCATGAATCATGAATTCAATCATGAATCATGAATCATGAATCATGAATCGAATCATGAATCATGAATTGAATCATGAATCATGAATCATGAATTGAATCATGAATCATGAATCATGAATTGAATCATGAATCATGAATCATGAATCATGAATTGAATCATGAATCATGAATTATGAATCATGAATTGAATCATGAATCATGAATCATGAATTAAATCATGAATCATGAATCATGAATCATGAATCATGAATTGAATCATGAATCATGAATTATGAATCATGAATTAAATCATGAATCATGAATTATGAATCATGAATTGAATCATGAATCATGAATTGAATCATGAATCATGAATTATGAATCATGAATTGAATCATGAATCATGAATCATGAATTGAATCATGAATCATGAATCATGAATTGCATCATGAATCATGAATCATGAATTGAATCATGAATCATGAATTATGAATCATGAATTGAATCATAAATCATGAATCATGAATTGAATCATGAATCATGAATCATGAATTGAATCATGAATTGAATCATGAATCATGAATCATGAATTGAATGATGAATTGAATAATGAATCATGAATTGAATCATGAATCATGAATTGAATCATGAATCATGAATCATGAATTGAATCATGAATCATGAATCATGAATTGAATCATGAATCATGAATCATGAATTGAATCATGAATCATGAATTATGAATCATGAATTATGAATCATGAATTGAATCATGAATCATGAATCAGGAATCATGAATCATGAATCATGAATCAGGAATCATGAATTAAATCATGAATCATGAATTATGAATCATGAATTGAATCATGAATCATGAATCATGAATTGAATCATGAATCATGAATTGAATCATGAATCATGAATCATGAATTGAATCATGAATTGAATCATGAATCATGAATTATGAATCATGAATTGAATCATAAATCATGAATCATGAATTGAATCATGAATCATGAATCATGAATTGAATCATGAATCATGAATTGAATCATGAATCATGAATCATGAATTGAATCATGAATTGAATCATGAATCATGAATTGAATCATGAATCATGAATTGAATCATGAATCATGAATCATGAATTGAATCATGAATCATGAATCATGAATTGAATCATGAATCATGAATCATGAATTGAATCATGAATCATGAATTATGAATCATGAATTATGATTATGAATCATGAATTGAATCATGAATCATGAATCATGAATTGAATCATGAATCATGAATTGAATCATGAATCATGAATCATGAATTGAATCATGAATTGAATCATGAATCATGAATTGAATCATGAATTGAATCATGAATCATGAATTGAATCATGAATTGAATCATGAATCATGAATTAAATCATGAGTCATGAATCCTGAATTGAATCATGAATCATGAATCATGAATTGAATCATGAATCATGAATGATGAATTGAATCATGAATCATGAATTATGAATCATGAATCATGAATTATGAATCATGAATTGAATCATGAATCATGAATTGAATCATGAATCATGAATCAGGAATCATGAATCATGAATTGAATCATGAATTATGAATCATGAATTTAATAATGAATCATGAATTAAATCATAAATCATGAATCATGAATCGAATCATGAATCATGAATTCAATCATGAATCATGAATCATGAATTGAATCATGAATCATGAATCATGAATTGAATCATGAATCATGAATTATAAATCATGAATTGAATCATGAATTATGAATCATGAATTGAATCATGAATTATGAATCATGAATTGAATCATGAATCATGAATGATGAATCATGAATTGATTCATGAATCATGAATGATGAATTTTGAATTGAATCATGAATCATGAATCATGAATTGAATCATGAATCATGAATCATGCATTGAATCATGAATCATGAATTGAATCATGAATCATGAATCATGAATTAAATCATGAATCAAGAATTGAATCATGAATCATGAATCATGGATTGAATCATGAATCATGAATCATGAATTGAATCATGAATCATGAATTATGAATCATGAATTGAATCATGAATCATGTATTGAATCATGAATCATGAATTATGAATCATGAATTGAATTATGAATCATGAATTATGAATCATGAATTGAATCATGAATTATCAATTGAATCATGAATCATGAATCATGAATCATGAAACATGAATCATGAATTGAATCATGATCTGAATCATGAATCATGAATTGAATCATGAATCATAAATGATGAATCATGAATTGAGACATGAATTTTGAATCATGAATTAAATCATGAATCTTGAATCATGAATTGAATCATGAATCGAATCAATAATCATGAATCATGAATTGAATCATGAATCATAAATCATGAATCGACTCATGAATCAGGAATTATGAATCGATTAATGAATCATGAAGCAAGAATCATGAATCGAATTATGAATAATGAATTGAATCATGAATCATGAATCATGAATCAGGAATTGAATCATGAGTTGAATCATGAATCATGAATTGAATCATAAATTGAATCATGAATTGAATCATGAATCATGAATTGAATCATGAATCATGAATCATGAATTGAATCATGAATCATGAATTGAATCATGAATCATGAATCATGAATTGAATCATGAATTGAATCATGAATCGAATCATGAATTGAATCATGAATTGAATCATGAATTATGAATCATGAATTTAATCATGAATCATGAATCATGAATTGAATCATGAATCATGAATCATGAATCGTATCATGAATCATGAATTCAATCATGAATCATGAATCAGGAATCATGAATCATGAATTGAATCATGAATCATGAATTATGAATCATGAATTAAATCATGAATCATGAATTATGAATCATGAATTGAATCATGAATCATGAATCATGAATTGAATCATGAATCATGAATTGAATCATGAATCATGAATCATGAATTGAATCATGAATTGAATCATGAATCATGAATTATGAATCATGAATTGAATCATAAATCATGAATCATGAATTGAATCATGAATCATGAATCATGAATTGAATCATGAATCATGAATTGAATCATGAATCATGAATCATAAATTGAATCATGAATTGAATCATGAATCATGAATTGAATCATGAATCATGAATTGAATCATGAATCATGAATCATGAATTGAATCATGAATCATGAATCATGAATTGAATCATGAATCATGAATCATGAATTGAATCATGAATCATGAATTATGAATCATGAATTATGATTATGAATCATGAATTGAATCATGAATCATGAATCATGAATTGAATCATGAATCATGAATTGAATCATGAATCATGAATCATGAATTGAATCATGAATTGAATCATGAATCATGAATTGAATCATGAATTGAATCATGAATCATGAATTGAATCATGAATTGAATCATGAATCATGAATTAAATCATGAGTCATGAATCCTGAATTGAATCATGAATCATGAATCATGAATTGAATCATGAATCATGAATGATGAATTGAATCATGAATCATGAATTATGAATCATGAATCATGAATTATGAATCATGAATTGAATCATGAATCATGAATTGAATCATGAATCATGAATCAGGAATCATGAATCATGAATTGAATCATGAATTATGAATCATGAATTTAATCATGAATCATGAATTAAATCATGAATCATGAATCATGAATCGAATCATGAATCATGAATTCAATCATGAATCATGAATCATGAATTGAATCATGAATCATGAATCATGAATTGAATCATGAATCATGAATTATAAATCATGAATTGAATCATGAATTATGAATCATGAATTGAATCATGAATTATGAATCATGAATTGAATCATGAATCATGAATGATGAATCATGAATTGATTCATGAATCATGAATGATGAATTTTGAATTGAATCATGAATCATGAATCATGAATTGAATCATGAATCATGAATCATGCATTGAATCATGAATCATGAATTGAATCATGAATCATGAATCATGAATTAAATCATGAATCAAGAATTGAATCATGAATCATGAATCATGGATTGAATCATGAATCATGAATCATGAATTGAATCATGAATCATGAATTATGAATCATGAATTGAATCATGAATCATGAATCATGTATTGAATCATGAATCATGAATTATGAATCATGAATTGAATTATGAATCATGAATTATGAATCATGAATTGAATCATGAATTATCAATTGAATCATGAATCATGAATCATGAAACATGAATCATGAATTGAATCATGATCTGAATCATGAATCATGAATTGAATCATGAATCATAAATGATGAATCATGAATTGAGACATGAATTTTGAATCATGAATTAAATCATGAATCTTGAATCATGAATTGAATCATGAATCGAATCAATAATCATGAATCATGAATTGAATCATGAATCATAAATCATGAATCGACTCATGAATCAGGAATTATGAATCGATTAATGAATCATGAAGCAAGAATCATGAATCGAATTATGAATAATGAATTGAATCATGAATCATGAATCATGAGTCGAATCATAAATCATAATTCATGAATCATGATTCATGAATTGAATCATGAATCATGAATCATGAATCAGGAATTGAATCATGAGTTGAATCATGAATCAGGAATTGAATCATAAATTGAATCATGAATTGAATCATGAATCATGAATTGAATCATGAATCATGAATCATGAATTGAATCATGAATCATGAATTGAATCATGAATCATGAATCATGAATTGAATCATGAATTGAATCATGAATCGAATCATGAATTGAATCATGAATTGAATCATGAATTATGAATCATGAATTTAATCATGAATCATGAATCATGAATTGAATCATGAATCATGAATCATGAATTGAATCATGAATCATGAATCATGAATCGTATCATGAATCATGAATTCAATCATGAATCATGAATCATGAATTCAATCATGAATCATGAATCATGAATTGACTCATGAATCATGAATTATAAATCATGAATAGAATCATGAATCATGAATCATGAATTGAATCATGAATCATGAATCATGAATCATGAATCATGAATTGAATCATGAATCATGAATTATGAATCATGAATTGAATCATGAATCATGAATTGAATCATGAATGATGAATCATGAATTGAATCATGAATCATGAATGATGAATTTTGAATTGAATCATGAATCATGAATTGAATCATGAATCATGCATTGAATAATGAATCATGAATCATGAATCGAATCATGAATCGAATCATGAATTGAATCATGAATCATGAATTGAATCATGAATCATGAATCATGAATCAAGAATTGAATCATGAATCATGAATTATGAATCATGAATTGAATCATGAATCATGAATTGAATCATGAATCATGAATCATGAATTGAATCATGAATCATGAATCATGAATTGAATCATGAATCATGAATCATGAATTGAATCATGAATCATGAATTATGAATCATGAATTGAATCATAAATCATGAATCATGAATTGAATCATGAATCATGAATCATGTATTGAATCATGAATCGTGAATTATGAATCATGAATTGAATTATGAATCATGAATTGAATCATGAATTATCAATTGAATCATGAATCATGAATCATGAATCATGAAACATGAATCATGAATTAAATCATGAATTGAATCATGAATCCTAAATTGAATCATGAATCATAAATGATGAATCATGAATTGAGTCATGAATCATGAATCATGAATTGAATCATGAATCATGAATCATGAATTGAATCATGAATCGAATCAATAATCATGAATCATGAATTGAATCATGAATCAAAAATCATGAATTGACTCATGAATCAGGAATTATGAATCGAATCATGAATCATGAAGCAAGAATCATGAATCGAATTATGAATAATGAATTGAATCATGAATCATGAATCATGAGTCGAATCATAAATCATGAATCATGAATCATGATTCATGAATTGAATCATGAATCATGAATCATGAATCATGAATTGAATCATGAGTTAATCATGAATAATGAATTGAATCATAAATTGAATCATGAATTGAATCATGAATCATGAATCATGAATTGAATCATGAATCATGAATTGAATCATGAATCATGAATCATGAATTGAATCATGAATTGAATCTTGAATCGAATCATGAATTGAATCATGAATCGAATCATGAATTGAATCATGAATCATGAATCATGAATTGAATCATGAATCATGAATCATGAATCATGAATCATGAATCATGAATTCAATCATGAATCATGAATCATGAATCATGAATCGAATCATGAATCATGAATTGAATCATGAATCATGAATCATGAATTGAATCATGAATCATGAATCATGAATCATGAATCATGAATTGAATCATGAATCATGAATCATGAATCATGAATTGAATCATGAATCATGAATTATGAATCATGAATTGAATCATGAATCATGAATCATGAATTAAATCATGAATCATGAATCATGAATCATGAATCATGAATTGAATCATGAATCATGAATTATGAATCATGAATTAAATCATGAATCATGAATTATGAATCATGAATTGAATCATGAATCATGAATTGAATCATGTATCATGAATTATGAATCATGAATTGAATCATGAATCATGAATCATGAATTGAATCATGAATCATGAATCATGAATTGAATCATGAATCATGAATTATGAATTGAATCATGAATCATGAATCATGAATTGAATCATGAATCATGAATCATGAATTGAATCATGAATCATGAATCATGAATTGAATCATGAATCATGAATTGAATCATGAATCATGAATCATGAATTGAATCATGAATTGAATCATGAATCATGAATTGAATCATGAATTGAATCATGAATCATGAATTATGAATCATGAATCATGAATTATGAATCATGAATTGAATCATGAATCATGAATCAGGAATCATGAATCATGAATTGAATCATGAATCATGAATTATGAATCATGAATAAAATCATGAATCATGAATTATGAATCATGAATTGAATCATGAATCATGAATTGAATCATGAATCATGAATTGAATCATGAATCATGAATTGAATCATGAATCATGAATTGAATCATGAATTGAATCATGAATCATGAATTGAATCATGAATTGAATCATGAATCATGAATTGAATCATGAGTCATGAATCATGAATTGAATCATGAATCATGAATCATGAATTGAATCATGAATCATTAATCATGAATTGAATCATGAATCATGAATTATGAATCATGAATCATGAATTATGAATCATGAATTGAATCATGAATCATGAATCAGGAATCATGAATCATGAATTGAATAATGAATGATGAATCATGAATTTAATCATGAATCATGAATTGAATCATGAATCATGAATCGAATCATGAATCATGAATTCAATCATGAATCATGAATCATGAATTGAATCATGAATCATGAATCATGAATTGAATCATGAATCATGAATTA
The DNA here is from genome assembly GCA_036250195.1 of Mixophyes australis. NCBI lineage: Eukaryota > Metazoa > Chordata > Amphibia > Anura > Limnodynastidae > Mixophyes > Mixophyes australis. The sequence goes on along the minus strand of JAVHZZ010000001.1, from coordinate 241,804,786 downwards.
TAAATCATGAATTGAATCATGAATTATGAATCATGAATTGAATCATGAATCATGAATTATGAATCATCAATTGAATCATGAATGATGAATCATGAATTGATTCATGAATCATGAATGATGAATTTTGAATTGAATTATGAATCATGAATCATGAATTGAGTCATGAATCATGCATTGAATAATGAATCATGAATCGAATTATGAATCGAATCATGAATTGAATCATAAATCATGAATTGAATCATGAATCAAGAATTGAATCATGAATCATGAATCATGAATCATGAATCATGAATTCAATCATGAATCATGAATCATGAATCATGAATCGAATCATGAATCATGAATTGAATCATGAATCATGAATCATGAATTGAATCATGAATCATGAATCATGAATTGAATCATGAATCATGAATCATGAATCATGAATTGAATCATGAATCATGAATTATGAATCATGAATTGAATCATGAATCATGAATTAAATCATGAATCATGAATCATGAATCATGAATCATGAATTGAATCATGAATCATGAATTATGAATCATGAATTAAATCATGAATCATGAATTATGAATCATGAATTGAATCATGAATCATGAATTGAATCATGTATCATGAATTATGAATCATGAATTGAATCATGAATCATGAATCATGAATTGAATCATGAATCATGAATCATGAATTGAATCATGAATCATGAATTATGAATTGAATCATGAATCATGAATCATGAATTGAATCATGAATCATGAATCATGAATTGAATCATGAATCATGAATCATGAATTGAATCATGAATCATGAATTGAATCATGAATCATGAATCATGAATTGAATCATGAATTGAATCATGAATCATGAATTGAATCATGAATCATGAATTGAATCATGAATCATGAATTATGAATCATGAATCATGAATTATGAATCATGAATTGAATCATGAATCATGAATCAGGAATCATGAATCATGAATTGAATCATGAATCATGAATTATGAATCATGAATAAAATCATGAATCATGAATTATGAATCATGAATTGAATCATGAATCATGAATTGAATCATGAATCATGAATTGAATCATGAATCATGAATTGAATCATGAATTGAATCATGAATCATGAATTGAATCATGAATTGAATCATGAATCATGAATTGAATCATGAGTCATGAATCATGAATTGAATCATGAATCATGAATCATGAATTGAATCATGAATCATGAATTGAATCATGAATCATGAATTATGAATCATGAATCATGAATTATGAATCATGAATTGAATCATGAATCATGAATCAGGAATCATGAATCATGAATTGAATAATGAATGATGAATCATGAATTTAATCATGAATCATGAATTGAATCATGAATCATGAATCGAATCATGAATCATGAATTCAATCATGAATCATGAATTGAATCATGAATCATGAATCATGAATTGAATCATGAATCATGAATTATAAATCATGAATTGAATCATGAATTATGAATCATGAATTGAATCATGAATCATGAATTATGAATCATCAATTGAATCATGAATGATGAATCATGAATTGATTCATGAATCATGAATGATGAATTTTGAATTGAATCATGAATCATGAATCATGAATTGAATCATGAATCATGCATTGAATAATGAATCATGAATCGAATTATGAATCGAATCATGAATTGAATCATAAATCATGAATTGAATCATGAATCAAGAATTGAATCATGAATCATGAATTATGAATCATGAATTGAATCGTGAATCATGAATTGAATCATGAATCATGAATCATGAATCGAATTATGAAACATGAATTGAATCATGAATCATGAATCATGAATTGAATCATGAATCATGAATCATGAATTGAATCATGAATCATGAATTATGAATCATGAATTGAATCATAAATCATGAATTGAATCATGAATCATGAATCATGTATTGAATCATGAATCATGAATTATGAATCATGAATTGAATTATGAATCATGAATTATGAATCATGAATTGAATTATGAATAATGAAACATGAATCATGAATTGAATCATGAATTGAATCATGAATCATGAATTGAATCATGAATCATAAATGATGAATCATGAATTGAGACATGAATTATGAATCATGAATTAAATCATGAATCTTAAATCATGAATTGAATCATGAATCGAATCAATAATCATGAATCATGAATTGAATCATGAATCATAAATCATGAATTGACTCATGAATCAGGAATTATGAATCGATTAATGAATCATGAAGCAAGAATCATGAATCGAATTATGAATAATGAATTGAATCATGAATCATGAATCATGAGTCGAATTATGAATCATGAATTATGAATCATGAATCATGAGTTGAATCATGAATCATGAATTGAATCATAAAGGAAGAATCATGAATCGAATTATGAATAAGGAATTGAATCATGAATCATGAGTCGAATCATAAATCATGAATCATGAATCATGAATCATGAATCATGAGTTGAATCATGAATCATGAATTGAATCATAAATTGAATCATGAATTGAATCATGAATCATGAATCATGAATCATGAATTGAATCATGAATCATGAATCATGAATTGAATCATGAATTGAATCATGAATTGAATCATGAATTGAATCATGAATTATGAATCATGAATTATGAATCATGAATTTAATCATGAATCATGAATCATGAATTGATTTATGAATCATGAATCATGAATCATGAATTGAATTATGAATTGAATCATGAATCATAAATCATAAATCATGAATCATGAATCATGAATTGAATTATGAATTGAAACATGAATCTTGAATCATGAATTGAATCATGAATCATGAATCATGAATCATGAGTTGAATCATGAATCATGAATTGAATCATAAATTGAATCATGAATTGAATCATGAATCATGAATTGAATCATGAATCATGAATCATGAATTGAATCATGAATCATGAATTGAATCATGAATCATGAATCATGAATCATGAATCATGAATTGAATCATGAATTGAATCATGAATCGAATCACGAATTAAATCATGAATTGAATCATGAATTATGAATCATGAATTTAATCATGAATCATGAATTATGAATTGAATCATGAATCATGAATCATGAATCATGAATCATGAATCATGAATTGAATCATGAATTGAATCATGAATCATAAATCATAAATCATGAATCATGAATCATGAATTGAATTATGAATTGAAACATGAATCTTGAATCATGAATTGAATCATGAATCATAAATCATAAATCATGAATCATGAATTGAATTATGAATTGAATCATGAATCGAATCATGAATTGAATCATGAATTGAATCATGAATTATGAATCATGAATTTAATCATGAATCATGAATCATGAATTGAATCATGAATCATGAATCATGAATCATGAATCATGAATTGAATTGTGAATTGAAACATGAATCTTGAATCATGAATTGAATCATGAATCATAAATCATAAATCATGAATCATGAATCATGAATTGAATTATGAATTGAAACATGAATCTTGAATCATGAATTGAATCATGAATCATAAATCATAAATCATGAATCATGAATCATGAATTGAATTATGAATTGAATCATGAATCATGAATTGAATTATCAATCATGAATCATGAATTGAATCATGAATCATTAATTGAATCATGAATCGAATCATGAATCATAAATTGAATCATGAATCATTGATTCATGAATCATGAATTGAATCATGAATCGAATCATGAATCATGAATCATAAATTGAATCATTATTGAATCATGAATCATTGATTCATAAATCATGAATTGAATCATGAATCGAATCATGAATCTAGAATCATTAATTTAATCATTATTGAATCATGAATCATGAATTGAATCATGAATCATGAATCATGAATTGAATAATGAATTGAATCATGAATCAAGAATTGAATCATGAATCATGAATCATGAATCATGGATTGAATCATGAATCATGAATCATGAATTGAATCATGAATCATGAATTATGAATCATGAATTGAATCATAAATCATGAATCATGAATTGAATCATTAATCATGAATCATGTATTGAATCATGAATCATGAATTATGAATCATGAATTGAATCATGAATTATCAATTGAATCATGAATCATGAATCATGAATCATGAAACATGAATCATGAATTGAATCATGAATTGAATCATGAATCATGAATTGAATCATGAATCATAAATGATGAATCATGAATTGAGACATGAATTATGAATCATGAATTAAATCATGAATCTTGAATCATGAATTGAATCATGAATCGAATCAATAATCATGAATCATGAATTGAATCATGAATCATAAATCATGAATCGACTCATGAATCAGGAATTATGAATCGATTAATGAATCATGAAGCAAGAATCATGAATCGAATTATGAATAATGAATTGAATCATGAATCATGAATCATGAGTCGAATCATAAATCATAATTCATGAATCATGATTCATGAATTGAATCATGAATCATGAATCAGGAATTGAATCATGAGTTGAATCATGAATCATGAATTGAATCATAAATTGAATCATGAATTGAATCATGAATCATGAATTGAATCATGAATCATGAATCATGAATTGAATCATGAATCATGAATTGAATCATGAATCATGAATCATGAATTGAATCATGAATTGAATCATGAATCGAATCATGAATTGAATCATGAATTGAATCATGAATTATGAATCATGAATTTAATCATGAATCATGAATCATGAATTGAATCATGAATCATGAATCATGAATCGTATCATGAATCATGAATTCAATCATGAATCATGAATTCAATCATGAATCATGAATCATGAATTGACTCATGAATCATGAATTATAAATCATGAATAGAATCATGAATCATGAATCATGAATTGAATAATGAATCATGAATCATGAATCATGAATCATGAATTGAATCATGAATCATGAATTATGAATCATGAATTGAATCATGAATCATGAATTGAATCATGAATGATGAATCATGAATTGAATCATGAATCATGAATCATGAATTGAATCATGAATCATGCATTGAATAATGAATCATGAATCATGAATCGAATCATGAATCGAATCATGAATTGAATCATGAATCATGAATTGAATCATGAATGATGAATTTTGAATTGAATCATGAATCATGAATCATGAATTGAATCATGAATCATGAATCATGAATCAAGAATTGAATCATGAATCATGAATTATGAATCATGAATTGAATCATGAATCATGAATTGAATCATGAATCATGAAACATGAATTTAATCATGAATCATGAATTATGAATTGAATCATGAATCATGAATCATGAATCATGAATTGAATTATGAATTGAAACATGAATCTTGAATCGTGAATTGAATCATGAATCATAAATCATAAATCATGAATCATGAATCATGAATTGAATTATGAATTGAAACATGAATCTTGAATCATGAATTGAATCATGAATCATAAATCATAAATCATGAATCATGAATTGAATTATGAATTGAATCATGAATCGAATCATGAATTAAATCATGAATTGAAGCATGAATTATGAATCATGAATTTAATCATGAATCATGAATCATGAATTGAATCATGAATCATGCATTGAATAATGAATCATGAATCATGAATCGAATCATGAATCGAATCATGAATTGAATCATGAATCATGAATTGAATCATGAATGATGAATTTTGAATTGAATCATGAATCATGAATCATGAATTGAATCATGAATCATGAATCATGAATCAAGAATTGAATCATGAATCATGAATTATGAATCATGAATTGAATCATGAATCATGAATTGAATCATGAATCATGAAACATGAATTTAATCATGAATCATGAATTATGAATTGAATCATGAATCATGAATCATGAATCATGAATTGAATTATGAATTGAAACATGAATCTTGAATCGTGAATTGAATCATGAATCATAAATCATAAATCATGAATCATGAATCATGAATTGAATTATGAATTGAAACATGAATCTTGAATCATGAATTGAATCATGAATCATAAATCATAAATCATGAATCATGAATTGAATTATGAATTGAATCATGAATCGAATCATGAATTAAATCATGAATTGAAGCATGAATTATGAATCATGAATTTAATCATGAATCATGAATCATGAATTGAATCATGAATCATGAATCATGAATCATGAATCATGAATTGAATTGTGAATTGAAACATGAATCTTGAATCATGAATTGAATCATGAATCATAAATCATAAATCATGAATCATGAATTGAATTATGAATTGAAACATGAATCTTGAATCATGAATTGAATCATGAATCATAAATCATAAATCATGAATCATGAATCATGAATTGAATTATGAATTGAATCATGAATCATGAATTGAATTATCAATCATGAATCATGAATTGAATCATGAATCATTAATTGAATCATGAATCGAATCATGAATCATAAATTGAATCATGAATCATTGATTCATGAATCATGAATTGAATCATGAATCGAATCATGAATCATGAATCATAAATTGAATCATTATTGAATCATGAATCATTGATTCATAAATCATGAATTGAATCATGAATCGAATCATGAATCTAGAATCATTAATTTAATCATTATTGAATCATGAATCATGAATTGAATCATGAATCATGAATTGAATCATGAATCATGAATCATGAATTGAATAATGAATTGAATCATGAATCAAGAATTGAAACATGAATCATGAATCATGAATCATGAATTGAATCATGAATCATGAATCATGAATTGAATCATGAATCATGAATTATGAATCATGAATTGAATCATAAATCATGAATCATGAATTGAATCATGAATCATGAATCATGTATTGAATCATGAATCATGAATTATGAATCATGAATTGAATTATGAATCATGAATTATGAATCATGAATTGAATCATGAATTATCAATTGAATCATGAATCATGAATCATGAATCATGAAACATGAATCATGAATTGAATCATGAATTGAATCATGAATCATGAATTGAATCATGAATCATAAATGATGAATCATGAATTGAGACATGAATTATGAATCATGAATTAAATCATGAATCTTGAATCATGAATTGAATCATGAATCGAATCAATAATCATGAATCATGAATTGAATCATGAATCATAAATCATGAATCGACTCATGAATCAGGAATTATGAATCGATTAATGAATCATGAAGCAAGAATCATGAATCGAATTATGAATAATGAATTGAATCATGAATCATGAATCATGAGTCGAATCATAAATCATAATTCATGAATCATGATTCATGAATTGAATCATGAATCATGAATCATGAATCAGGAATTGAATCATGAGTTGAATCATGAATCATGAATTGAATCATAAATTGAATCATGAATTGAATCATGAATCATGAATTGAATCATGAATCATGAATCATGAATTGAATCATGAATCATGAATTGAATCATGAATCATGAATCATGAATTGAATCATGAATTGAATCATGAATCGAATCATGAATTGAATCATGAACTGAATCATGAATTATGAATCATGAATTTAATCATGAATCATGAATTGAATCATGAATCATGAATCATGAATCGTATCATGAATCATGAATTCAATCATGAATCATGAATTCAATCATGAATCATGAATCATGAATTGACTCATGAATCATGAATTATAAATCATGAATAGAATCATGAATCATGAATCATGAATTGAATCATGAATCATGAATCATGAATCATGAATCATGAATTGAATCATGAATCATGAATTGAATCATGAATGATGAATCATGAATTGAATCAGAATCATGAATGATGAATTTTGAATTGAATCATGAATCATGAATCATGAATTGAATCATGAATCATGCATTGAATAATGAATCATGAATCATGAATCGAATCATGAATCGAATCATGAATTGAATCATGAATCATGAATTGAATCATGAATCATGAATTGAATCATGAATCATGAATCATGAATCAAGAATTGAATCATGAATCATGAATTATGAATCATGAATTGAATCATGAATCATGAATTGAATCATGAATCATGAAACATGAATTGAATCATGAATCATGAATCATGAATTGAATCATGAATCATGAATCATGAATTGAATCATGAATCATGAATCATGAATTGAATCATGAATCATGAATTATGAATCATGAATTGAATCATAAATCATGAATCATGAATTGAATCATGAATCATGAATCATGTATTGAATCATGAATCGTGAATTATGAATCATGAATTGAATTATGAATCATGAATTGAATCATGAATTATCAATTGAATCATGAATCATGAATCATGAAACATGAATCATGAATTAAATCATGATTTGAATCATGAATCCTAAATTGAATCATGAATCATAAATGATGAATCATGAATTGAGTCATGAATCATGAATCATGAATTGAATCATGAATCATGAATCATGAATTGAATCATGAATCGAATCAATAATCATGAATCATGAATTGAATCATGAATCAAAAATCATGAATTGACTCATGAATCAGGAATTATGAATCGAATCATGAATCATGAAGCAAGAATCATGAATCGAATTAGGAATAATGAATTGAATCATGAATCATGAGTCGAATCATAAATCATGAATCATGAATCATGATTCATGAATTGAATCATGAATCATGAATCATGAATCATGAATTGAATCATGAGTTAATCATGAATAATGAATTGAATCATAAATTGAATCATGAATTGAATCATGAATCATGAATCATGAATTGAATCATGAATCCTGAATTGAATCATGAATCATGAATCATGAATTGAATCATGAATTGAATCTTGAATCGAATCATGAATTGAATCATGAATCGAATCATGAATTGAATCATGAATCATGAATCATGAATCATGAATTGAATCATGAATCATGAATCATGAATCATGAATCATGAATTCAATCATGAATCATGAATGAATTGAATTATGAATCATGAATTATGAATCATGAATTGAATCATGAATTATCAATTGAATCATGAATCATGAATCATGAATCATGAATTGAATCATGAATTGAATCATGAATCATGAATTGAATCATGAATCATAAATGATGAATCATGAATTGAGACATGAATTATGAATCATGAATTAAATCATGAATCTTGAATCATGAATTGAATCATGAATCGAATCAATAATCATGAATCATGAATTGAATCATGAATCATAAATCATGAATCGACTCATGAATCAGGAATTATGAATCGATTAATGAATCATGAAGCAAGAATCATGAATCGAATTATGAATAATGAATTGAATCATGAATCATGAATCATGAGTCGAATCATAAATCATAATTCATGAATCATGATTCATGAATTGAATCATGAATCATGAATCATGAATCAGGAATTGAATCATGAGTTGAATCATGAATCATGAATTGAATCATAAATTGAATCATGAATTGAATCATGAATCATGAATTGAATCATGAATCATGAATCATGAATTGAATCATGAATCATGAATTGAATCATGAATCATGAATCATGAATTGAATCATGAATTGAATCATGAATCGAATCATGAATCGAATCATGAATTGAATCATGAATTGAATCATGAATTATGAATCATGAATTTAATCATGAATCATGAATCATGAATTGAATCATGAATCATGAATCATGAATCGTATCATGAATCATGAATTCAATCATGAATCATGAATTCAATCATGAATCATGAATCATGAATTGACTCATGAATCATGAATTATAAATCATGAATAGAATCATGAATCATGAATCATGAATTGAATCATGAATCATGAATCATGAATCATGAATTGAATCATGAATCATGAATTATGAATCATGAATTGAATCATGAATCATGAATTGAATCATGAATGATGAATCATGAATTGAATCATGAATCATGAATCATGAATTGAATCATGAATCATGCATTGAATAATGAATCATGAATCATGAATCGAATCATGAATCGAATCATGAATTGAATCATGAATCATGAATTGAATCATGAATGATGAATTTTGAATTGAATCATGAATCATGAATCATGAATTGAATCATGAATCATGCATTGAATAATGAATCATGAATCATGAATCGAATCATGAATCGAATCATGAATTGAATCATGAATCATGAATTGAATCATGAATCATGAATTGAATCATGAATCATGAATCATGAATCAAGAATTGAATCATGAATCATGAATTATGAATCATGAATTGAATCATGAATCATGAATTGAATCATGAATCATGAAACATGAATTTAATCATGAATCATGAATTATGAATTGAAACATGAATCTTGAATCGTGAATTGAATCATGAATCATAAATCATAAATCATGAATCATGAATCATGAATTGAATTATGAATTGAAACATGAATCTTGAATCATGAATTGAATCATGAATCATAAATCATAAATCATGAATCATGAATTGAATTATGAATTGAATCATGAATCGAATCATGAATTAAATCATGAATTGAAGCATGAATTATGAATCATGAATTTAATCATGAATCATGAATCATGAATTGAATCATGAATCATGAATCATGAATCATGAATCATGAATTGAATTGTGAATTGAAACATGAATCTTGAATCATGAATTGAATCATGAATCATAAATCATAAATCATGAATCATGAATTGAATTATGAATTGAAACATGAATCTTGAATCATGAATTGAATCATGAATCATAAATCATAAATCATGAATCATGAATCATGAATTGAATTATGAATTGAATCATGAATCATGAATTGAATTATCAATCATGAATCATGAATTGAATCATGAATCATTAATTGAATCATGAATCGAATCATGAATCATAAATTGAATCATGAATCATTGATTCATGAATCATGAATTGAATCATGAATCGAATCATGAATCATGAATCATAAATTGAATCATTATTGAATCATGAATCATTGATTCATAAATCATGAATTGAATCATGAATCGAATCATGAATCTAGAATCATTAATTTAATCATTATTGAATCATGAATCATGAATTGAATCATGAATCATGAATTGAATCATGAATCATGAATCATGAATTGAATAATGAATTGAATCATGAATCAAGAATTGAATCATGAATCATGAATCATGAATCATGAATTGAATCATGAATCATGAATCATGAATTGAATCATGAATCATGAATTATGAATCATGAATTGAATCATAAATCATGAATCATGAATTGAATCATGAATCATGAATCATGTATTGAATCATGAATCATGAATTATGAATCATGAATTGAATTATGAATCATGAATTATGAATCATGAATTGAATCATGAATTATCAATTGAATCATGAATCATGAATCATGAATCATGAAACATGAATCATGAATTGAATCATGAATTGAATCATGAATCATGAATTGAATCATGAATCATAAATGATGAATCATGAATTGAGACATGAATTATGAATCATGAATTAAATCATGAATCTTGAATCATGAATTGAATCATGAATCGAATCAATAATCATGAATCATGAATTGAATCATGAATCATAAATCATGAATCGACTCATGAATCAGGAATTATGAATCGATTAATGAATCATGAAGCAAGAATCATGAATCGAATTATGAATAATGAATTGAATCATGAATCATGAATCATGAGTCGAATCATAAATCATAATTCATGAATCATGATTCATGAATTGAATCATGAATCATGAATCATGAATCAGGAATTGAATCATGAGTTGAATCATGAATCATGAATTGAATCATAAATTGAATCATGAATTGAATCATGAATCATGAATTGAATCATGAATCATGAATCATGAATTGAATCATGAATCATGAATTGAATCATGAATCATGAATCATGAATTGAATCATGAATTGAATCATGAATCGAATCATGAATTGAATCATGAATTGAATCATGAATTATGAATCATGAATTTAATCATGAATCATGAATCATGAATTGAATCATGAATCATGAATCATGAATCGTATCATGAATCATGAATTCAATCATGAATCATGAATTCAATCATGAATCATGAATCATGAATTGACTCATGAATCATGAATTATAAATCATGAATAGAATCATGAATCATGAATCATGAATTGAATCATGAATCATGAATCATGAATCATGAATCATGAATTGAATCATGAATCATGAATTATGAATCATGAATTGAATCATGAATCATGAATTGAATCATGAATGATGAATCATGAATTGAATCAGAATCATGAATGATGAATTTTGAATTGAATCATGAATCATGAATCATGAATTGAATCATGAATCATGCATTGAATAATGAATCATGAATCATGAATCGAATCATGAATCGAATCATGAATTGAATCATGAATCATGAATTGAATCATGAATCATGAATTGAATCATGAATCATGAATCATGAATCAAGAATTGAATCATGAATCATGAATTATGAATCATGAATTGAATCATGAATCATGAATTGAATCATGAATCATGAAACATGAATTGAATCATGAATCATGAATCATGAATTGAATCATGAATCATGAATCATGAATTGAATCATGAATCATGAATCATGAATTGAATCATGAATCATGAATTATGAATCATGAATTGAATCATAAATCATGAATCATGAATTGAATCATGAATCATGAATCATGTATTGAATCATGAATCGTGAATTATGAATCATGAATTGAATTATGAATCATGAATTGAATCATGAATTATCAATTGAATCATGAATCATGAATCATGAATCATGAAACATGAATCATGAATTAAATCATGATTTGAATCATGAATCCTAAATTGAATCATGAATCATAAATGATGAATCATGAATTGAGTCATGAATCATGAATCATGAATTGAATCATGAATCATGAATCATGAATTGAATCATGAATCGAATCAATAATCATGAATCATGAATTGAATCATGAATCAAAAATCATGAATTGACTCATGAATCAGGAATTATGAATCGAATCATGAATCATGAAGCAAGAATCATGAATCGAATTAGGAATAATGAATTGAATCATGAATCATGAGTCGAATCATAAATCATGAATCATGAATCATGATTCATGAATTGAATCATGAATCATGAATCATGAATCATGAATTGAATCATGAGTTAATCATGAATAATGAATTGAATCATAAATTGAATCATGAATTGAATCATGAATCATGAATCATGAATTGAATCATGAATCCTGAATTGAATCATGAATCATGAATCATGAATTGAATCATGAATTGAATCTTGAATCGAATCATGAATTGAATCATGAATCGAATCATGAATTGAATCATGAATCATGAATCATGAATCATGAATTGAATCATGAATCATGAATCATGAATCATGAATCATGAATCATGAATTCAATCATGAATCATGAATGAATTGAATTATGAATCATGAATTATGAATCATGAATTGAATCATGAATTATCAATTGAATCATGAATCATGAATCATGAATCATGAATTGAATCATGAATTGAATCATGAATCATGAATTGAATCATGAATCATAAATGATGAATCATGAATTGAGACATGAATTATGAATCATGAATTAAATCATGAATCTTGAATCATGAATTGAATCATGAATCGAATCAATAATCATGAATCATGAATTGAATCATGAATCATAAATCATGAATCGACTCATGAATCAGGAATTATGAATCGATTAATGAATCATGAAGCAAGAATCATGAATCGAATTATGAATAATGAATTGAATCATGAATCATGAGTCGAATCATAAATCATAATTCATGAATCATGATTCATGAATTGAATCATGAATCATGAATCATGAATCAGGAATTGAATCATGAGTTGAATCATGAATCATGAATTGAATCATAAATTGAATCATGAATTGAATCATGAATCATGAATTGAATCATGAATCATGAATCATGAATTGAATCATGAATCATGAATTGAATCATGAATCATGAATCATGAATTGAATCATGAATTGAATCATGAATCGAATCATGAATTGAATCATGAATTGAATCATGAATTGAATCATGAATTTAATCATGAATCATGAATCATGAATTGAATCATGAATCATGAATCATGAATCGTATCATGAATCATGAATTCAATCATGAATCATGAATCATGAATTCAATCATGAATCATGAATCATGAATTGACTCATGAATCATGAATTATAAATCATGAATAGAATCATGAATCATGAATCATGAATTGAATCATGAATCATGAATCATGAATCATGAATTGAATCATGAATCATGAATTATGAATCATGAATTGAATCATGAATCATGAATTGAATCATGAATGATGAATCATGAATTGAATCATGAATCATGAATGATGAATTTTGAATTGAATCATGAATCATGAATCATGAATTGAATCATGAATCATGCATTGAATAATGAATCATGAATCATGAATCGAATCATGAATCGAATCATGAATTGAATCATGAATCATGAATTGAATCATGAATCATGAATCATGAATCAAGAATTGAATCATGAATCATGAATTATGAATCATGAATTGAATCATGAATCATGAATTGAATCATGAATCATGAAACATGAAACATGAATTGAATCATGAATCATGAATCATGAATTGAATCATGAATCATGAATCATGAATTGAATCATGAATCATGAATTATGAATCATGAATTGAATCATAAATCATGAATCATGAATTGAATCATGAATCATGAATCATGTATTGAATCATGAATCGTGAATTATGAATCATGAATTGAATTATGAATCATGAATTGAATCATGAATTATCAATTGAATCATGAATCATGAATCATGAATCATGAAACATGAATCATGAATTAAATCATGAATTGAATCATGAATCCTAAATTGAATCATGAATCATAAATGATGAATCATGAATTGAGTCATGAATCATGAATCATGAATTGAATCATGAATCATGAATCATGAATTGAATCATGAATCGAATCAATAATCATGAATCATGAATTGAATCATGAATCAAAAATCATGAATTGACTCATGAATCAGGAATTATGAATCGAATCATGAATCATGAAGCAAGAATCATGAATCGAATCAGGAATAATGAATTGAATCATGAATCATGAGTCGAATCATAAATCATGAATCATGAATCATGATTCATGAATTGAATCATGAATCATGAATCATGAATCATGAATTGAATCATGAGTTAATCATGAATAATGAATTGAATCATAAATTGAATCATGAATTGAATCATGAATCATGAATCATGAATTGAATCATGAATCATGAATTGAATCATGAATCATGAATCATGAATTGAATCATGAATTGAATCTTGAATCGAATCATGAATTGAATCATGAATCGAATCATGAATTGAATCATGAATCATGAATCATGAATCATGAATTGAATCATGAATCATGAATCATGAATCATGAATCATGAATCATGAATCATGAATTCAATCATGAATCATGAATCATGAATCATGAATCGAATCATGAATCATGAATTGAATCATGAATCATGAATCATGAATTGAATCATGAATCATGAATCATGAATTGAATCATGAATCATGAATCATGAATCATGAATTGAATCATGAATCATGAATTATGAATCATGAATTGAATCATGAATCATGAATCATGAATTAAATCATGAATCATGAATCATGAATCATGAATCATGAATTGAATCATGAATCATGAATTATGAATCATGAATTAAATCATGAATCATGAATTATGAATCATGAATTGAATCATGAATCATGAATTGAATCATGAATCATGAATTATGAATCATGAATTGAATCATGAATCATGAATCATGAATTGAATCATGAATCATGAATCATGAATTGAATCATGAATCATGAATTATGAATCATGAATTGAATCATGAATCATGAATCATGAATTGAATCATGAATCATGAATCATGAATTGAATCATGAATCATGAATCATGAATTGAATCATGAATCATGAATTGAATCATGAATCATGAATCATGAATTGAATCATGAATTGAATCATGAATCATGAATTGAATCATGAATCATGAATTGAATCATGAATCATGAATTATGAATCATGAATCATGAATTATGAATCATGAATTGAATCATGAATCATGAATCAGGAATCATGAATCATGAATTGAATCATGAATCATGAATTATGAATCATGAATAAAATCATGAATCATGAATTATGAATCATGAATTGAATCATGAATCATGAATTGAATCATGAATCATGAATTGAATCATGAATCATGAATCATGAATTGAATCATGAATTGAATCATGAATCATGAATTGAATCATGAATTGAATCATGAATCATGAATTGAATCATGAGTCATGAATCATGAATTGAATCATGAATCATGAATCATGAATTGAATCATGAATCATGAATCATGAATTGAATCATGAATCATGAATTATGAATCATGAATCATGAATTATGAATCATGAATTGAATCATGAATCATGAATCAGGAATCATGAATCATGAATTGAATAATGAATGATGAATCATGAATTTAATCATGAATCATGAATTGAATCATGAATCATGAATCATGAATCGAATCATGAATCATGAATTCAATCATGAATCATGAATCATGAATTGAATCATGAATCATGAATCATGAATTGAATCATGAATCATGAATTATAAATCATGAATTGAATCATGAATTATGAATCATGAATTGAATCATGAATCATGAATTATGAATCATCAATTGAATCATGAATGATGAATCATGAATTGATTCATGAATCATGAATGATGAATTTTGAATTGAATCATGAATCATGAATCATGAATTGAATCATGAATCATGCATTGAATAATGAATCATGAATCGAATTATGAATCGAATCATGAATTGAATCATAAATCATGAATTGAATCATGAATCAAGAATTGAATCATGAATCATGAATTATGAATCATGAATTGAATCATGAATCATGAATTGAATCATGAATCATGAATCATGAATCGAATTATGAAACATGAATTGAATCATGAATCATGAATCATGAATTGAATCATGAATCATGAATCATGAATTGAATCATGAATCATGAATTATGAATCATGAATTGAATCATAAATCATAAATCATGAATTGAATCATGAATCATGAATCATGTATTGAATCATGAATCATGAATTATGAATCATGAATTGAATTATGAATCATGAATTATGAATCATGAATTGAATCATGAATTGAATCATGAATCATGAATTGAATCATGAATCATAAATGATGAATCATGAATTGAGACATGAATTATGAATCATGAATCATGAAACATGAATCATGAATTGAATCATGAATTGAATCATGAATCATGAATTGAATCATGAATCATAAATGATGAATCATGAATTGAGACATGAATCATGAATCATGAATCATGAAACATGAATCATGAATTGAATCATGAATTGAATCATGAATCATGAATTGAATCATGAATCATGAATTAAGAATCATGAATTGAATCATTAATCATGAATCATGAATTGAATCATGAATCATGAATCATGAATTGAATCATGAATCATGAATTGAATCATGAATCATGAATCATGAATCATGAATCATCAATTGAATCATGAATTATGAATTATGAATTGAATCATGAATCATGATTATGAATCATGAATTGAATTATGAATTATGAATTGAATCATGAATCATGAATCATGAATCATGAATTGAATCATCAATTGAATCATGAATTGAATCATGAATCATGAATCATCAATTGAATCATGAATCGAATCAATAATCATGAATCATGAATTGAATCATGAATCATAAATCATGAATTGACTCATGAATCAGGAATTATGAATCGATTAATGAATCATGAAGCAAGAATCATGAATCGAATTATGAATAATGAATTGAATCATGAATCATGAATCATGAATTGAATCGTGAATCGAATCAATAATCATGAATCATGAATTGAATCATGAATCATAAATCATGAATTGACTCATGAATCAGGAATTATGAATCGATTAATGAATCATGAAGCAAGAATCATGAATCGAATTATGAATAATGAATTGAATCATGAATCATGAATCATGAGTCGAATCATGAATCATGAATTATGAATCATGAATCATGAGTTGAATCATGAATCATGAATTGAATCATAAAGGAAGAATCATGAATCGAATTATGAATAAGGAATTAAATCATGAATCATGAGTCGCATCATGAATCATGAATTGAATCATAAATTGAATCATGAATTGAATCATGAATTATGAATTGAATCATGAATCATGAATCATGAATCATGAATTGAATCATGAATCATGAATCATGAATTGAATCATGAATTGAATCATGAATTGAATCATGAATTATGAATCATGAATTATGAATCATGAATTTAACCATGAATCATGAATTGATTTATGAATCATGAATCATGAATCATGAATTGAATTATGAATTGAATCATGAATCATAAATCATAAATCATGAATCATGAATCATGAATTGAATTATGAATTGAAACATGAATCTTGAATCATGAATTGAATCATGAATCATGAATCATGAATCATGAGTTGAATCATGAATCATGAAATGAATCATAAATTGAATCATGAATTGAATCATGAATCATGAATTGAATCATGAATCATGAATCATGAATTGAATCATGAATCATGAATTGAATCATGAATCATGAATTGAATCATGAATCATGAATCATGAATTGAATCATGAATTGAATCATGAATCGAATCATGAATCGAATTATGAATAAGGAATTGAATCATGAATCATGAGTCGAATCATAAATCATGAATCATGAATCATGATTCATTAATTGAATCATGAATCATGAATCATGAGTTGAATCATGAATCATGAATTGAATCATAAATTGAATCATGAATTGAATCATGAATCATGAATTGAATCATGAATCATGAATCATGAATTGAATCATGAATCATGAATTGAATCATGAATCATGAATCATGAATTGAATCATGAATTGAATCATGAATCGAATCACGAATTAAATCATGAATTGAATCATGAATTATGAATCATGAATTTAATCATGAATCATGAATTATGAATTGAATCATGAATCATGAATCATGAATCATGAATTGAATTATGAATTGAAACATGAATCTTGAATCATGAATTGAATCATGAATCATAAATCATAAATCATGAATCATGAATCATGAATTGAATTATGAATTGAAATATGAATCTTGAATCATGAATTGAATCATGAATCATAAATCATAAATCATGAATCATGAATTGAATTATGAATTGAATCATGAATCGAATCATGAATTGAATCATGAATTGAATCATGAATTATGAATCATGAATTTAATCATGAATCATGAATCATGAATTGAATCATGAATCATGAATCATGAATCATGAATCATGAATTGAATTGTGAATTGAAACATGAATCTTGAATCATGAATTGAATCATGAATCATAAATCATAAATCATGAATCATGAATCATGAATTGAATTATGAATTGAAACATGAATCTTGAATCATGAATTGAATCATGAATCATAAATCATAAATCATGAATCATGAATCATGAATTGAATTATGAATTGAATCATGAATCATGAATTGAATTATCAATCATGAATCATGAATTGAATCATGAATCATTAATTGAATCATGAATCGAATCATGAATCATAAATTGAATCATGAATCCTTGATTCATGAATCATGAATTGAATCATGAATCGAATCATGAATCATGAATCATAAATTGAATCATTATTGAATCATGAATCATTGATTCATAAATCATGAATTGAATCATGAATCGAATCATGAATCTAGAATCATTAATTTAATCATTATTGAATCATGAATCATGAATTGAATCATGAATCATGAATTGAATCATGAATCATGAATCATGAATTGAATAATGAATTGAATCATGAATCACGAATCATAAATTGAATCATGAATCATGAATCATGAATTGAATTATGAATTGAATCATGAATCATGACTTGAATCATGAATCATGAATCATGAATTGAATCATGCATTATGAATCATGAATTTAATCATGAATCATGAATCATGAATTGAATCATGAATTATGAATCATGAATCGAATCATGAATCATGAATTCAATCATGAATCATGAATCATGAATTGAATTATGAATCATGAATTCAATCATGAATCATTAATTATAAATCATGAATTGAATCATGAATCATGAATCATGAATTGAATCATGAATTATGAATCATGAATTGAATCATGAATCATGAATTATGAATCATGAATTGAATCATGAATGATGAATCATGAATTGAATCATGATTCATGAATGATGAATTTTGAATTGAATCATGAATCATGAATTGAATCATGAATCATGCATTGAATAATGAATCATAATTCATGAATCGAATCATGAATCGAATCATGAATTGAATCTTAAATCATGAATTGAATCATGAATCAAGAATTGAATCATGAATCATGAATTATGAATCATGAATTGAATCATGAATTATGAATCATGAATCATAAATCGAATTATGAAACATGAATTGAATCATGAACCATGAATCATGAATTGAATCATGAATCATGAATTATGAATCATGAATTGAATCATAAATCATGAATCATGAATTGAATCATGAATCATGAATCATGTATTGAATCATGAATCATGAATTATGAATCATGAATTGAATTATGAATCATGAATTATGAATCATGAATTGAATCATGAATTATCAATTGAATCATGAATCATGATTCATGAATCATGAAACATGTATCATGAATTGAATCATGAATTGAATCATGAATCATGAATTGAATCATGAATCATAAATGATAAATCATGAATTGAGACATGAATTATGAATCATGAATTAAATCATGAATCTTGAATCATGAATTGAATCATGAATCAAATCAATAATCATGAATCATGAATTGAATCATGAATCATAAATCATGAATCGACTCATGAATCAGGAATTATGAATCGATTAATGAATCATGAAGCAAGAATCATGAATCGAATTATGAATAATGAATTGAATCATGAATCATGAATCATGAGTCGAATCATAAATCATAATTCATGAATCATGATTCATGAATTGAATCATGAATCATGAATCATGAATCATGAATTGAATCATGAGTTGAATCATGAATCATGAATTGAATCATAAATTGAATCATGAATTGAATCATGAATCATGAATTGAATCATGAATCATGAATCATGAATTGAATCATGAATCATGAATTGAATCATGAATCATGAATCATGAATTGAATCATGAATTGAATCATGAATCGAATCATGAATTGAATCATGAATTGAATCATGAATTATGAATCATGAATTGAATCATGAATCATGAATCATGAATTGAATCATGAATCATGAATCATGAATCATATCATGAATCATGAATTCAATCATGAATCATGAATCATGAATTCAATCATGAATCATGAATCATGAATTGACTCATGAATCATGAATTATAAATCATGAATAGAATCATGAATCATGAATCATGAATTGAATCATGAATCATGAATCATGAATCATGAATTGAATCATGAATCATGAATTATGAATCATGAATTGAATCATGAATCATGAATTGAATCATGAATGATGAATCATGAATTGAATCATGAATCATGAATGATGAATTTTGAATTGAATCATGAATCATGAATCATGAATTGAATCATGAATCATGCATTGAATAATGAATCATGAATCATGAATCGAATCATGAATCGAATCATGAATTGAATCATGAATCATGAATTGAATCATGAATCATGAATCATGAATCAAGAATTGAATCATGAATCATGAATTATGAATCATGAATTGAATCATGAATCATGAATTGAATCATGAATCATGAAACATAAATTGAATCATGAATCATGAATCATGAATTGAATCATGAATCATGAATCATGAATTGAATCATGAATCATGAATCATGAATTGAATCATGAATCATGAATTATGAATCATGAATTGAATCATAAATCATGAATCATGAATTGAATCATGAATCATGAATCATGTATTGAATCATGAATCATGAATTATGAATCATGAATTGAATTATGAATCATGAATTATGAATCATAAATTGAATCATGAATTATCAATTGAATCATGAATCATGAAACATGAATCATGAATTGAATCATGAATTGAATCATGAATCCTAAATTGAATCATGAATCATAAATGATGAATCATGAATTGAGTCATGAATCATGAATCATGAATTTAATCATGAATCATGAATCATGAATTGAATCATGAATCGAATCAATAATCATGAATCATGAATTGAATCATGAATCAAAAATCATGAATTGACTCATGAATCAGGAATTATGAATCGAATCATGAATCATGAAGCAAGAATCATGAATCGAATTATGAATAATGAATTGAATCATGAATCATGAATCATGAGTCGAATCATAAATCATGAATCAAGAATCATGATTCATGAATTGAATCATGAATCATGAATCATAAATCATGAATTGAATCATGAGTTGAATCATGAATAATGAATTGAATCATAAATTGAATCATGAATTGAATCATGAATCATGAATCATGAATTGAATCATGAATCATGAATTGAATCATAAATCATGAATCATGAATTGAATCATGAATTGAATCTTGAATCGAATCATGAATTGAATCATGAATCGAATCATGAATTGAATCATGAATTGAATCATGAATCATGAATCATTAATTGAATCATGAATCATAAATTGAATCATGAATCATGAATCATGAATTGAATCATGAATGATGAATCATGAATTGAATCATGAATCATGAATTGAATCATAAATCATGAATTGAATCATGAATCATGAATTATGAATCATGAATTGGATCATGAATTATGAATTATGAATCATGAATTGAATCATGAATTATGAATTGAATCATGAATCATGAATAATGAATCATGAATTGAATCATGAATGATGAATCATGAATTGAATCATGAATCATGAATTGAATCATGAATCATGAATCATGAATTGAATCATGAATCATGAATGATGAATCATGAATTGAATCATGAATCATGAATTGAATCATAAATCATGAATTGAATCATGAATCATGAATTATGAATCATGAATTGAATCATGAATTTTGAATTATGAATCATGAATTGAATCATGAATTATGAATTGAATCATGAATCATGAATAATGAATCATGAATTGAATCATGAATTGTATCATGAATCATGAATCATGAATTAAATCATGAATCATAAATGATGAATCATGAATTGAATCATTAATCATGAATCATGAATCGAATCATGAATCATGAATTGAATCATGAATCATGAATTACGAATCATGAATTGAATCATGAATCATGAATTATGAATCATGAATTGAATCATGAATTATGAATTTAATCATGAATCATGAATCATGAATGATGAATCATGAATTGAATCATGAATCATGAATTGAATCATGAATCATGAATCATGAATCATGAATTGAATCATGAATCATGAATCATGAATTGAATCATGAATCATGAATGGAATCATGAATCATTAATTGAATCATGAATCACAAATTATGAATTGAATCATGAATCGAATCAATAATCATGAATCATGAATTTAATCATGAATCATGAATTGAATTGAATCATGAATCATGAATCATGAATCGAATCATGAATCATGAATCAAGAATCATGAATCGAATCATGAATAATGAATTGAATCATGAATCATGAATCATGAGTCGAAACATGAATCGAATCATGAATTGAATCATGAATCATGAATTGAATCATGAATCATGAATCATGAATTGAATCATGAATCATAAATTATGAATCATGAATTGAATCATGAATCATGAATTGAATCATGAATCATGAATCGAATCATGAATCATGAATTGAATCATGAATCATGAATTGAATCATGAATCATGAATCGAATCATGAATCATGAATTGAATCATGAATCATGATTCATGAATTGATTCATGAATCATGAATCATGAACTGAATCATGAAAAATGAATTATGAATCATGAATTGAATCATGAATCATGAATCATGAATCATGAATTGAATCATGAATCATGAATCATGAATTGAATCATGAATCATGAATTATGAATCATGAATTGAATCATGAATCATGAATTATGAATCATGAATTGAATTATGAATCGAATCAATAATCATGAATCAGGAATTGAATCATGAATCATGAATCATGAATTGAATCATGAATCATGAATCATGAATCGAATCATGAATCATGAATCAAGAATCATGAATCGAATCATAAATAATTAATTGAATCCTGAATCATGAATCGAATCATGAATCATGAATTGAATCATGAATTCAATTATAAATCATGATTTGAATCAGGAATCGAATCAAGAATTCAATCATGAATCATAAATCGAATCATGAATCATGAATTCAATCAGGAATCGAATCATGAATTCAATCATGAATCATGAATTGAATCATGATTTTAATTATGAATCATGAATCATGAATTGAATCATGAATCATGAATCATGAATTGAATTATGAATTGAATAATGAATCTTGAATCATGAATCATGAATCATAAATGATGAATCATGAATCATGAATCATGAATTGAATTATGAATTGAATCATAAATCATGAATCGAATCATGAATCATGAATCATAAATTGAATCATGAATTGAATCATGAATCATGAATCGAATCATGAATCATAAATTGAAACATAAATTGAATCATGAATCATAATTTGAATCATGAATTGAATCATGAATTGAATCAGGAATCATGAATTGAATCATGAATCATGAATTGAATCAGGAATCATGAATCATAAATCGATCCATGAATCATGAATTGAATCAGGAATCGATTAATGAATTGAATCATGAATCATGAATTGAATCATGAATCATGAATCATGAATTGAATCATGAATCATGAATCATGAATTGAATCATGAATCATGAATTGAATCATGAATCATGAATCATGAATTGAATCATGAATCGAATCATGAATTGAATCATGAATCATGAATTATGTATCATGAATTGAATCATGAATCATGAATTGAATCATGAATCATGAATCATGAATTGAATCATGATTCATGAATTATGAATCATGAATTGAATCATAAATCATGAATCATGAATTGAATCATGAATCATGAATCATGTATTGAATCATGAATCATGAATTATGAATCATGAATTGAATTATGAATCATGAATTATGAATCATGAATTGAATCATGAATTATCAATTGAATCATGAATCATTAATCATGAATCATGAATCATGAATCATGAATTTAATCATGAATCATGAATCATGAATTGAATCATGAATCATAAATGATGAATCATGAATTGAGTCATGAATCATGAATCATGAATTTAATCATGAATCATGAATCATGAATTGAATCATGAATCGAATCAATAATCATGAATCATGAATTGAATCATGAATCAAAAATCATGAATTGACTCATGAATCAGGAATTATGAATCGATTCATGAATCATGAAGCAAGAATCATGAATCGAATTATGAATAATGAATTGAATCATGAATCATGAATCATGAGTCGAATCATAAATCATGAATCATGAATCATGATTCATGAACTGAATCATGAATCATGAATCATGAATCATGAATTGAATCATGAGTTGAATCATGAATAATGAATTGAATCATAAATTGAATCATGAATTGAATCATGAATCATGAATCATGAATTGAATCATGAATCATGAATTGAATCATGAATCATGAATCATGAATTGAATCATGATTTGAATCTTGAATCGAATTATGAATTGAATTATGAATTGAATCATGAATCATGAATTGAATCATGAATCATGAATCATGAATTGAATTATCAATCATGAATCATGAATTGAATCATGAATCATTAATTGAATCATGAATCAAATCATGATTCATAAATTGAATCATGAATCATTGATTCAAGAATCATGAATTGAATCATGAATCGAATCATGAATCATGAATCATGAATTGAATCATTATTGAATCATGAATCATTGATTCATAAATCATGAATTGAATCATGAATCGAATCATGAATCTAGAATCATGAATTTAATCATTATTGAATCATAAATCATGAATTGAATCATGAATCATGAATTCAATCATGAATCATGAATCATGAATTGAATAATGAATTGAATCATGAATCACGAATCATAAATTGAATCATGAATCATGAATCATGAATTGAATTATAAATTGAATCATGAATTATGAATCATGAATTTAATCATGAATCATGAATTGAATCATGAATCATGAATCATGAATCGAATCATGAATCATGAATTGAATCATGAATCATGAATCATGAATTGAATCATGAATTATGAATCATGAATTTAATCATGAATCATGAATTGAATCATGAATCATGAATCATGAATCGAATCATGAATCATGAATTGAATCATGAATCATGAAGCATGAATTGAATCATGAATCATGAATCATGAATTGAATCATGAATCATGAATTATAAATCATGAATTGAATCATGAATTATGAATCATGAATTGAATCATGAATCATGAATTATGAATCATGAATTAAATCATGAATGATGAATCATGAATTGATTTATGAATCATGAATGATGAATTTTGAATTGAATCATGAATCATGAATTGAATCATGAATCATGCATTGAATAATGAATCATGAATCATGAATCGAATTATGAATCGAATCATGAATTGAATCATAAATCATGAATTGAATCATGAATCAAGAATTGAATCATGAATCATGAATTATGAATCATGAATTGAATCATGAATCATGAATTGAATCATGAATCATGAATCATGAATCGAATTATGAAACATGAATTGAGTCATGAATCATGAATCATGAATTGAATCATGAATCATGAATCATGAATCATGAATTATGAATCATGAATTAAATCATAAATCATGAATCATGAATTGAATCATGAATCATGAATCATGTATTGAATCATGAATTATGAATCATGAATTGAATTATGAATCATGAATTATAAATCATGAAATGAATCATGAATTATCAATTGAATCATGAATCATGAATCATGATTCATGAATCATGAAACATGAATCATGAATTGAATCATGAATTGAATCATGAATCATGAATTGAATCATGAATCATAAATGATGAATCATGAATTGAGACATGAATTATGAATCATGAATTAAATCATGAATCTTGAATCATGAATTGAATCATGAATCGAATCAATAATCATGAATCATGAATTGAATCATGAATCATGAATCATGAATTGAATCATGAATCATAAATCATGAATTGACTCATGAATCAGGAATTATGAATCGATTAATGAATCATGAAGCAAGAATCATGAATCGAATTATGAATAATGAATTGAATCATGAATCATGAATCATGAGTCGAATCATGAATCATGAATCATGAATCATGAATCATGAGTTGAATCATGAATCATGAATTGAATCATAAAGGAAGAATCATGAATCGAATTATGAATAAGGAATTGAATCATGAATCATGAGTCGAATCATAAAGGAAGAATCATGAATCGAATTATGAATAAGGAATTGAATCATGAATCATGAGTCGAATCATAAATCATGAATCATGATTCATGAATTGAATCATGAATCATGAATCATGAATCATGAGTTGAATCATGAATCATGAATTGAATCATAAATTGAATCATGAATTGAATCATGAATCATGAATTGAATCATGAATCATGAATCATGAATTGAATCATGAATCATGAATTGAATCATGAATCATGAATCATGAATTGAATCATGAATTGAATCATGAATTGAATCATGAATCATGAATTGAATCATGAATCATGAATCATGAATCATGAATTGAATTATGAATTGAAACATGAATCTTGAATCATGAATTGAATCATGAATCATAAATCATAAATCATGAATCATGAATCATGAATTGAATTATGAATTGAAACATGAATCTTGAATCATGAATTGAATCATGAATCATGAGTTGAATCATGAATCATGAATTGAATCATAAAGGAAGAATCATGAATCGAATTATGAATAAGGAATTGAATCATGAATCATGAATTGAATCATGAATCATAAATCATAAATCATGAATCAGGATTCATGAATTGAATTATGAATTGAAACATGAATCTTGAATCATGAATTGAATCATGAATCATGAATCATGAATCATGAATCATGAGTTGAATCATGAATCATGAATTGAATCATAAAGGAAGAATCATGAATCGAATTATGAATAAGGAATTGAATCATGAATCATGAGTCGAATCATAAATCATGAATCATGATTCATGAATTGAATCATGAATCATGAATCATGAGTTGAATCATGAATCATGAATTGAATCATAAATTGAATCATAAATTGAATCATGAATCATGAATTATGAATCATGAATTGAATCATAAATCATGAATCATGAATTGAATCATGAATCATGAATCATGTATTGAATCATGAATCATGAATTATGAATCATGAATTGAATTATGAATCATGAATTATGAATCATGAATTGAATCATGAATTATCAATTGAATCATGAATCATTAATCATGAATCATGAATCATGAATCATGAATTTAATCATGAATCATGAATCATGAATTGAATCATGAATCATAAATGATGAATCATGAATTGAGTCATGAATCATGAATCATGAATTTAATCATGAATCATGAATCATGAATTGAATCATGAATCGAATCAATAATCATGAATCATGAATTGAATCATGAATCAAAAATCATGAATTGACTCATGAATCAGGAATTATGAATCGATTCATGAATCATGAAGCAAGAATCATGAATCGAATTATGAATAATGAATTGAATCATGAATCATGAATCATGAGTCGAATCATAAATCATGAATCATGAATCATGATTCATGAACTGAATCATGAATCATGAATCATGAATCATGAATTGAATCATGAGTTGAATCATGAATAATGAATTGAATCATAAATTGAATCATGAATTGAATCATGAATCATGAATCATGAATTGAATCATGAATCATGAATTGAATCATGAATCATGAATCATGAATTGAATCATGATTTGAATCTTGAATCGAATTATGAATTGAATTATGAATTGAATCATGAATCATGAATTGAATCATGAATCATGAATCATGAATTGAATTATCAATCATGAATCATGAATTGAATCATGAATCATTAATTGAATCATGAATCAAATCATGATTCATAAATTGAATCATGAATCATTGATTCAAGAATCATGAATTGAATCATGAATCGAATCATGAATCATGAATCATGAATTGAATCATTATTGAATCATGAATCATTGATTCATAAATCATGAATTGAATCATGAATCGAATCATGAATCTAGAATCATGAATTTAATCATTATTGAATCATAAATCATGAATTGAATCATGAATCATGAATTCAATCATGAATCATGAATCATGAATTGAATAATGAATTGAATCATGAATCACGAATCATAAATTGAATCATGAATCATGAATCATGAATTGAATTATAAATTGAATCATGAATTATGAATCATGAATTTAATCATGAATCATGAATTGAATCATGAATCATGAATCATGAATCGAATCATGAATCATGAATTGAATCATGAATCATGAATCATGAATTGAATCATGAATTATGAATCATGAATTTAATCATGAATCATGAATTGAATCATGAATCATGAATCATGAATCGAATCATGAATCATGAATTGAATCATGAATCATGAAGCATGAATTGAATCATGAATCATGAATCATGAATTGAATCATGAATCATGAATTATAAATCATGAATTGAATCATGAATTATGAATCATGAATTGAATCATGAATCATGAATTATGAATCATGAATTAAATCATGAATGATGAATCATGAATTGATTTATGAATCATGAATGATGAATTTTGAATTGAATCATGAATCATGAATTGAATCATGAATCATGCATTGAATAATGAATCATGAATCATGAATCGAATTATGAATCGAATCATGAATTGAATCATAAATCATGAATTGAATCATGAATCAAGAATTGAATCATGAATCATGAATTATGAATCATGAATTGAATCATGAATCATGAATTGAATCATGAATCATGAATCATGAATCGAATTATGAAACATGAATTGAGTCATGAATCATGAATCATGAATTGAATCATGAATCATGAATCATGAATCATGAATTATGAATCATGAATTAAATCATAAATCATGAATCATGAATTGAATCATGAATCATGAATCATGTATTGAATCATGAATTATGAATCATGAATTGAATTATGAATCATGAATTATAAATCATGAAATGAATCATGAATTATCAATTGAATCATGAATCATGAATCATGATTCATGAATCATGAAACATGAATCATGAATTGAATCATGAATTGAATCATGAATCATGAATTGAATCATGAATCATAAATGATGAATCATGAATTGAGACATGAATTATGAATCATGAATTAAATCATGAATCTTGAATCATGAATTGAATCATGAATCGAATCAATAATCATGAATCATGAATTGAATCATGAATCATGAATCATGAATTGAATCATGAATCATAAATCATGAATTGACTCATGAATCAGGAATTATGAATCGATTAATGAATCATGAAGCAAGAATCATGAATCGAATTATGAATAATGAATTGAATCATGAATCATGAATCATGAGTCGAATCATGAATCATGAATCATGAATCATGAATCATGAGTTGAATCATGAATCATGAATTGAATCATAAAGGAAGAATCATGAATCGAATTATGAATAAGGAATTGAATCATGAATCATGAGTCGAATCATAAAGGAAGAATCATGAATCGAATTATGAATAAGGAATTGAATCATGAATCATGAGTCGAATCATAAATCATGAATCATGATTCATGAATTGAATCATGAATCATGAATCATGAATCATGAGTTGAATCATGAATCATGAATTGAATCATAAATTGAATCATGAATTGAATCATGAATCATGAATTGAATCATGAATCATGAATCATGAATTGAATCATGAATCATGAATTGAATCATGAATCATGAATCATGAATTGAATCATGAATTGAATCATGAATTGAATCATGAATCATGAATTGAATCATGAATCATGAATCATGAATCATGAATTGAATTATGAATTGAAACATGAATCTTGAATCATGAATTGAATCATGAATCATAAATCATAAATCATGAATCATGAATCATGAATTGAATTATGAATTGAAACATGAATCTTGAATCATGAATTGAATCATGAATCATGAGTTGAATCATGAATCATGAATTGAATCATAAAGGAAGAATCATGAATCGAATTATGAATAAGGAATTGAATCATGAATCATGAATTGAATCATGAATCATAAATCATAAATCATGAATCAGGATTCATGAATTGAATTATGAATTGAAACATGAATCTTGAATCATGAATTGAATCATGAATCATGAATCATGAATCATGAATCATGAGTTGAATCATGAATCATGAATTGAATCATAAAGGAAGAATCATGAATCGAATTATGAATAAGGAATTGAATCATGAATCATGAGTCGAATCATAAATCATGAATCATGATTCATGAATTGAATCATGAATCATGAATCATGAGTTGAATCATGAATCATGAATTGAATCATAAATTGAATCATAAATTGAATCATGAATCATGAATTGAATCATGAATCATGAATCATGAATTGAATCATGAATCATGAATTGAATCATGAATCATGAATCATGAATTGAATCATGAATTGAATCATGAATCGAATCATGAATTGAATCATGAATTGAATCATGAATTATGAATCATGAATTTAATCATGAATCATGAATCATGAATTGAATCATGA
Source organism: Mixophyes australis (assembly GCA_036250195.1). Lineage (NCBI taxonomy): Eukaryota > Metazoa > Chordata > Amphibia > Anura > Limnodynastidae > Mixophyes > Mixophyes australis. The sequence goes on along the minus strand of JAVHZZ010000001.1, from coordinate 241,772,290 downwards.
ATCATGAATCATGAATCATGAATCGAATCATGAATTGAATCATGAATTGAATCATGAATTATGAATCATGAATTTAATCATGAATCATGAATCATGAATTGAATCATGAATCATGAATCATGAATCATGAATCATGAATCATGAATTGAATCATAAATCATGAATTGAATCATAAATCAAGAATTGAATCATGAATCATGAATCATGAATCATGGATTGAATCATGAATCATGAATTGAATCATGAATCATGAATTATGAATCATGAATTGAATCATAAATCATGAATCATGAATTGAATCATGAATCATGAATCATGTATTGAATCATGAATCATGAATTATGAATCATGAATTGAATTATGAATCATGAATTATGAATCATGAATTGAATCATGAATTATCAATTGAATCATGAATCATGAATCATGAATCATGAAACATGAATCATGAATTGAATCATGAATTGAATCATGAATCATGAATTGAATCATGAATCATAAATGATGAATCATGAATTGAGACATGAATTATGAATCATGAATTAAATCATGAATCTTGAATCATGAATTGAATCATGAATCGAATCAATAATCATGAATCATGAATTGAATCATGAATCATAAATCATGAATCGACTCATAAATCAGGAATTATGAATCGATTAATGAATCATGAAGCAAGAATCATGAATCGAATTATGAATAATGAATTGAATCATGAATCATGAATCATGAGTTGAATCATAAATCATAATTCATTAATCATGATTCATGAATTGAATCATGAATCATGAATCATGAATCATGAATTGAATCATGAGTTGAATCATGAATCATGAATTGAATCATAAATTGAATCATGAATTGAATCATGAATCATCAATTGAATCATGAATCATGAATTGAATCATGAATCATGAATTGAATCATGAATCATGAATCATGAATTGAATCATGAATTGAATCATGAATCGAATTATGAATTGAATCATGAATTGAATCATGAATTATGAATCATGAATTTAATCATGAATCATGAATCATGAATTGAATCATGAATCATGAATCATGAATCGTATCATGAATCATGAATTCAATCATGAATCATGAATCATGAATTCAATCATGAATCATGAATCATGAATTGACTCATGAATCATGAATTATAAATCATGATTAGAATCATAAATCATGAATCATGAATTGAATCATGAATCATGAATCATGAATGATGAATCATGAATTGAATCATGAATCATGAATTATGAATCATGAATTGAATCATGAATCATGAATTGAATCATGAATGATGAATCATGAATTGAATCATGAATCATGAATGATGAATTTTGAATTGAATCATGAATCATGAATCATGAATTGAATCATGAATCATGCATTGAATAATGAATCATGAATCATGCATTGAATAATGAATCATGAATCATGAATCGAATCATGAATCGAATCATGAATTGAATAATGAATCATGAATTGAATCATGAATCATGAATCATGAATCAAGAAATGAATCATGAATCATGAATTATGAATCATGAATTGAATCATGAATCATGAATTGAATCATGAATCATGAAACATGAATTGAATCATGAATCATGAATCATGCATTGAATCATGAATCATGAATCATGAATTGAATCATGAATCATGAATCATGAATTGAATCATGAATCATGAATTATGAATCATGAATTGAATCATAAATCATGAATCATGAATTGAATCATGAATCATGAATCATGTATTGAATCATGAATCGTGAATTATGAATCATGAATTGAATTATGAATCATGAATTATGAATCATGAATTGAATCATGAATTATCAATTGAATCATGAATCATGAATCGTGAATCATGAAACATGAATCATGAATTGAATCATGAATCCTAAATTGAATCATGAATCATAAATGATGAATCATGAATTGAGTCATGAATCATGAATTGAATCATGAATCATGAATCATGAATTGAATCATGAATCGAATCAATAATCATGAATCATGAATTGAATCATGAATCAAAAATCATGAATTGACTCATGAATCAGGAATTATGAATCGAATCATGAATCATGAAGCAAGAATCATGAATCGAATTATGAATAATGAATTGAATCATAAATCATGAATCATGAGTCGAATCATAAATCATGAATCATGATTCATGAATTGAATCATGAATCATGAATCATGAATCATGAATTGAATCATGAGTTGAATCATGAATAATGAATTGAATCATAAATTGAATCATGAATTGAATCATGAATCATGAATCATGAATTGAATCATGAATCATGAATTGAATCATGAATCATGAATCATGAATTGAATCATGAATTGAATCTTGAATCGAATCATGAATTGAATCAAGAATCGAATCATGAATTGAATCATGAATCATGAATCATGAATCATGAATTGAATCATGAATCATGAATCATGAATCATGAATTCAATCATGAATCATGAATCATGAATCATGAATCGAATCATGAATCATGAATTGAATCATGAATCATGAATCATGAATTGAATCATGAATCATGAATCATGAATTGAATCATGAATCATGAATCATGAATTGAATCATGAATCATGAATTATGAATCATGAATTGAATCATGAATCATGAATCATGAATTAAATCATGAATCATGAATCATGAATCATGAATCATGAATTGAATCATGAATCATGAATTATGAATCATGAATTAAATCATGAATCATGAATTATGAATCATGAATTGAATCATGAATCATGAATTGAATCATGAATCATGAATTATGAATCATGAATTGAATCATGAATCATGAATCATGAATTGAATCATGAATCATGAATCATGAATTGAATCATGAATCATGAATTGAATCATGAATCATGAATTATGAATCATGAATTGAATCATGAATCATGAATCATGAATTGAATCATGAATCATGAATCATGAATTGAATCATGAATCATGAATCATGAATTGAATCATGAATCATGAATTGAATCATGAATCATGAATCATGAATTGAATCATGAATTGAATCATGAATCATGAATTGAATCATGAATCATGAATCATGAATTGAATCATGAATCATGAATCATGAATTGAATCATGAATCATGAATCATGAATTGAATCATGAATCATGAATTATGAATCATGAATCATGAATTATGAATCATGAATTGAATCATGAATCATGAATCAGGAATCATGAATCATGAATTGAATCATGAATCATAAATTATGAATCATGAATTAAATCATGAATCATGAATTATGAATCATGAATTGAATCATGAATCATGAATTGAATCATGAATCATGAATTAAATCATGAATCATGAATCATGAATTGAATCATGAATTGAATCATGAATTGAATCATGAATTGAATCATGAATCATGATTTGAATCATGAGGCATGAATCATGAATTGAATCATGAATCATGAATTGAATCATGAATCATGAATCATGAATTGAATCATGAATCATGAATTATGAATCATGAATCATGAATTATGAATCATGAATTGAATCATGAATCATGAATCAGGAATCATAAATCATGAATTGAATCATGAATTATGAATCATGAATTTAATCATGAATCATGAATTAAATCATGAATCATGAATCGAATCATGAATCATGAATTCAATCATGAATCATGAATCATGAATTGAATCATGAATCATGAATCATAAATTGAATCATGAATCATGAATTATAAATCATGAATTAAGTCATGAATTATGAATCATGAATTGAATCATGAATCATGAATTATGAATCATCAATTGAATCATGAATCATGAATCATGAATTGATTCATGAATCATGAATGATGAATTTTGAATTGAATCATGAATCATGAATCATGCATTGAATAATGAATCATGAATCATGAATCGAATTATGAATCGAATCATGAATTGAATCATAAATCATGAATTGAATCATGAATCAAGAATTGAATCATGAATCATGAATTATGAATCATGAATTGAATCATGAATCATGAAGCAAGAATCATGAATCGAATTATGAATAATGAATTGAATCATGAATTATGAATCATGAATCATGAGTCGAATCATAAATCATGAATCATGATTCATGAATTGAATCATGAATCATGAATCATGAATCATGAATTGAATCATGAGTTGAATCATGAATAATGAATTGAATCATAAATTGAATCATGAATTGAATCATGAATCATGTATTGAATCATGAATCGTGAATTATGAATCATGAATTGAATTATGAATCATGAATTATGAATCATGAATTGAATCATGAATTATCAATTGAATCATGAATCATGAATCATGAATCATGAAACATGAATCATGAATTGAATCATGAATCCTAAATTGAATCATGAATCATAAATGATGAATCATGAATTGAGTCATGAATCATGAATTGAATCATGAATCATGAATCATGAATTGAATCATGAATCGAATCAATAATCATGAATCATGAATTGAATCATGAATCAAAAATCATGAATTGACTCATGAATCAGGAATTATGAATCGAATCATGAATCATGAAGCAAGAATCATGAATCGAATTATGAATAATGAATTGGATCATAAATCATGAATCATGAGTCGAATCATAAATCATGAATCATGATTCATGAATTGAATCATGAATCATGAATCATGAATCATGAATTGAATCATGAGTTGAATCATGAATAATGAATTGAATCATAAATTGAATCATGAATTGAATCATGAATCATGAATCATGAATTGAATCATGAATCATGAATTGAATCATGAATCATGAATCATGAATTGAATCATGAATTGAATCTTGAATCGAATCATGAATTGAATCAAGAATCGAATCATGAATTGAATCATGAATCATGAATCATGAATCATGAATTGAATCATGAATCATGAATCATGAATCATGAATTCAATCATGAATCATGAATCATGAATCATGAATCGAATCATGAATCATGAATTGAATCATGAATCATGAATCATGAATTGAATCATGAATCATGAATCATGAATTGAATCATGAATCATGAATCATGAATTGAATTATGAATCATGAATTATGAATCATGAAATGAATCATGAATCATGAATCATGAATTGAATCATGAATCATGAATCATGAATTGAATCATGAATCATGAATCATGAATTGAATCATGAATCATGAATTGAATCATGAATCATGAATCATGAATTGAATCATGAATTGAATCATGAATCATGAATTGAATCATGAATCATGAATCATGAATTGAATCATGAATCATGAATCATGAATTGAATCATGAATCATGAATCATGAATTGAATCATGAATCATGAATTATGAATCATGAATCATGAATTATGAATCATGAATTGAATCATGAATCATGAATCAGGAATCATGAATCATGAATTGAATCATGAATCATAAATTATGAATCATGAATTAAATCATGAATCATGAATTATGAATCATGAATTGAATCATGAATCATGAATTGAATCATGAATCATGAATTAAATCATGAATCATGAATCATGAATTGAATCATGAATTGAATCATGAATTGAATCATGAATTGAATCATGAATCATGAATTGAATCATGAGGCATGAATCATGAATTGAATCATGAATCATGAATCATGAATTGAATCATGAATCATGAATCATGAATTGAATCATGAATCATGAATTATGAATCATGAATCATGAATTATGAATCATGAATTGAATCATGAATCATGAATCAGGAATCATAAATCATGAATTGAATCATGAATTATGAATCATGAATTTAATCATGAATCATGAATTAAATCATGAATCATGAATCGAATCATGAATCATGAATTCAATCATGAATCATGAATCATGAATTGAATCATGAATCATGAATCATGAATTGAATCATGAATCATGAATTATAAATCATGAATTAAGTCATGAATTATGAATCATGAATTGAATCATGAATCATGAATTATGAATCATCAATTGAATCATGAATCATGAATCATGAATTGATTCATGAATCATGAATGATGAATTTTGAATTGAATCATGAATCATGAATCATGAATTGAATCATGAATCATGAATCATGCATTGAATAATGAATCATGAATCATGAATCGAATTATGAATCGAATCATGAATTGAATCATAAATCATGAATTGAATCATGAATCAAGAATTGAATCATGAATCATGAATTATGAATCATGAATTGAATCATGAATCATGAAGCAAGAATCATGAATCGAATTATGAATAATGAATTGAATCATGAATCATGAATCATGAGTCGAATCATAAATCATGAATCATGATTCATGAATTGAATCATGAATCATGAATCATGAATCATGAATTGAATCATGAGTTGAATCATGAATAATGAATTGAATCATAAATTGAATCATGAATTGAATCATGAATCATGAATCATGAATTGAATCATGAATCATGAATTGAATCATGAATCATGAATCATGAATTGAATCATGAATTGAATCTTGAATCGAATCATGAATTGAATCAAGAATCGAATCATGAATTGAATCATGAATCATGAATCATGAATCATGAATTGAATCATGAATCATGAATCATGAATCATGAATCATGAATTCAATCATGAATCATGAATCATGAATCATGAATCGAATCATGAATCATGAATTGAATCATGAATCATGAATCATGAATTGAATCATGAATCATGAATCATGAATTGAATCATGAATCATGAATCATGAATCATGAATTGAATCATGAATCATGAATTATGAATCATGAATTGAATCATGAATCATGAATCATGAATTAAATCATGAATCATGAATCATGAATCATGAATCATGAATTGAATCATGAATCATGAATTATGAATCATGAATTAAATCATGAATCATGAATTATGAATCATGAATTGAATCATGAATCATGAATTGAATCATGAATCATGAATTATGAATCATGAATTGAATCATGAATCATGAATCATGAATTGAATCATGAATCATGAATCATGAATTGAATCATGAATCATGAATCATGAATTGAATCATGAATCATGAATTATGAATCATGAATTGAATCATGAATCATGAATCATGAATTGAATCATGAATCATGAATCATGAATTGAATCATGAATCATGAATTGAATCATGAATCATGAATTGAATCATGAATCATGAATCATGAATTGAATCATGAATTGAATCATGAATCATGAATTGAATCATGAATCATGAATCATGAATTGAATCATGAATCATGAATCATGAATTGAATCATGAATCATGAATCATGAATTGAATCATGAATCATGAATCATGAATTGAATCATGAATCATGAATCATGAATTGAATCATGAATCATGAATCATGAATTGAATCATGAATCATCAATTATGAATCATGAATCATGAATTATGAATCATGAATTGAATCATGAATCATGAATCAGGAATCATGAATCATGAATTGAATCATGAATCATAAATTATGAATCATGAATTAAATCATGAATCATGAATTATGAATCATGAATTGAATCATGAATCATGAATTGAATCATGAATCATGAATTAAATCATGAATCATGAATTAAATCATGAATCATGAATCATGAATTGAATCATGAATTGAATCATGAATTGAATCATGAATTGAATCATGAGGCATGAATCATGAATTGAATCATGAATCATGAATTGAATCATGAATCATGAATCATGAATTGAATCATGAATCATGAATTATGAATCATGAATCATGAATTATGAATCATGAATTGAATCATGAATCATGAATCATGAATTTAATCATGAATCATGAATTAAATCATGAATCATGAATCGAATCATGAATCATGAATTCAATCATGAATCATGAATCATGAATTGAATCATGAATCATGAATCATGAATTGAATCATGAATCATGAATTATAAATCATGAATTAAGTCATGAATTATGAATCATGAATTGAATCATGAATCATGAATTATGAATCATCAATTGAATCATGAATCATGAATCATGAATTGATTCATGAATCATGAATGATGAATTTTGAATTGAATCATGAATCATGAATCATGAATTGAATCATGAATCATGAATCATGCATTGAATAATGAATCATGAATCATGAATCGAATTATGAATCGAATCATGAATTGAATCATAAATCATGAATTGAATCATGAATCAAGAATTGAATCATGAATCATGAATTATGAATCATGAATTGAATCATGAATCATGAATTGAATCATGAATCATGAATCATGAATCATGAATCAAATTATGAAACATGAATTGAATCATGAATCATGAATCATGAATTGAATCATGAATCATGAATCATGAATTGAATCATGAATTATCAATTGAATCATGAATCATGAATCATGAATCATGAAACATGTATTGAATCATGAATCATGAATTATGAATCATGAATTGAATTATGAATCATGAATTGAATCATAAATCATAAATCATGAATTGAATCATGAATCATGAATCATGTATTGAATCATGAATCATGAATTATGAATCATGAATTGAATTATGAATCATGAATTATGAATCATGAATTGAATCATGAATTATCAATTGAATCATGAATCATGAATCATGAATCATGAAACATGAATCATGAATTGAATCATGAATTGAATCATGAATCATGAATTGAATCATGAATCATAAATGATGAATCATTAATTGAGACATGAATTATGAATCATGAATTAAATCATGAATCTTAAATCATGAATTGAATCATGAATCAAATCAATAATCATGAATCATGAATTGAATCATGAATCATAAATCATGAATTGACTCATGAATCAGGAATTATGAATCGATTAATGAATCATGAATTATGAAGCAAGAATCATGAATCGAATTATGAATAATGAATTGAATCATGAATCATGAATCATGAGTCGAATCATGAATCATGAATTATGAATCATGAATCATGAGTTGAATCATGAATCATGAATTGAATCATAAAGGAAGAATCATGAATCGAATTATGAATAAGGAATTGAATCATGAATCGAATCATAAATCATGAATCATGAATCATGATTCATGAATTGAATCATGAATCATGAATCATGAATCATGAATCATGAGTTGAATCATGAATCACGAATTGAATCATAAATTGAATCATGAATTGAATCATGAATCATGAATTGAATCATGAATCATGAATCATGAATCATGAATTGAATCATGAATCATGAATCATGAATTGAATCATGAATTGAATCATGAATTGAATCATGAATTGAATCATGAATTATGAATCATTAATTTAATCATGAATCATGAATCATGAATTGATTTATGAATCATGAATCATGAATCATGAATTGAATTATGAATTGAATCATGAATCATAAATCATAAATCATGAATTGAATCATGAATCATGAATTGAATCATGAATCATGAATCATGAATTGAATCATGAATCGAATCATGAATCGAATTATGAATAAGGAATTGAATCATGAATCATGAGTCGAATCATAAATCATGAATCATGAATCATGATTCATGAATTAAATCATGAATCATGAATCATGAGTTGAATCATGAATCATGAATTGAATCATAAATTGAATCATGAATTGAATCATGAATCATGAATTGAATCATGAATCATGAATCATGAATTGAATCATGAATCATGAATTGAATCATGAATCATGAATCATGAATTGAATCATGAATTGAATCATGAATCGAATCATGAATTGAATCATGAATTGAATCATGAATTATGAATCATGAATTTAATCATGAATCATGAATCATGACTTGAATCATGAATCATGAATCATGAATTGAATTATGAATTGAAACATGAATCTTGAATCATGAATTGAATCATGAATCATAAATCATAAATCATGAATCATAAATCATGAATTGAATTATGAATTGAAACATGAATCTTGAATCATGAATTGAATCATGAATCATAAATCATAAATCATGAATCATGAATTGAATTATGAATTGAATCATGAATCGAATCATGAATTGAATCATGAATTGAATCATGAATTATGAATCATGAATTTAATCATGAATCATGAATCATGTATTGAATTATGAATTGAATCATGAATCATGAATCATGAATTGAATTATCAATCATGAATCATGAATTGAATCATGAATCATGAATTGAATCATGAATCGAATCATGAATCATAAATTGAATCATGAATCATTGATTCATGAATCATGAATTGAATCATGAATCGAATCATGAATCTAGAATCATGAATTTAATCATTATTGAATCATGAATCATTAATTGAATCATGAATCATGAATTGAATCATGAATAATGAATCATGAATTGAATAATGAATTGAATCATGAATCACGAATCATAAATTGAATCATGAATCATGAATCATGAATTGAATTATGAATTGAATCATGAATCATGACTTGAATCATGAATCATGAATCATGAATTGAATCATGAATTATGAATCATGAATTTAATCATGAATCATGAATCATGAATTGAATCATGAATCATGAATCATGAATCGAATCATGAATCATGAATTCAATCATGAATCATGAATTGAATCATGAATCATGAATTGAATCATGAATCATTAATTATATGAATGATGAATCATGAATTGAATCATGAATCATGAATGATGAATTTTGAATTGAATCATGAATCATGAATCATGAATTGAATCATGAATCATGCATTGAATAATGAATCATAATTCATGAATCGAATCATGAATCGAATCATGAATCGAATCATGAATTGAATCATAAATCATGAATTGAATCATGAATCAAGAATTGAATCATGAATCAAGAATCATGAATCATGGATTGAATCATGAATCATGAATCATGAATTGAATCATGAATCATGAATTATGAATCATGAATTGAATCATAAATCATGAATCATGAATTGAATCATGAATCATGAATCATGTATTGAATCATGAATCATGAATTATGAATCATGAATTGAATTATGAATCATGAATTATGAATCATGAATTGAATCATGAATTATCAATTGAATCATGAATCATGAATCATGAATCATGAAACATGAATCATGAATTGAATCATGAATTGAATCATGAATCATGAATTGAATCATGAATCATAAATGATGAATCATGAATTGAGACATGAATTATGAATCATGAATTAAATCATGAATCTTGAATCATGAATTGAATCATGAATCGAATCAATAATCATGAATCATGAATTGAATCATGAATCATAAATCATGAATCGACTCATGAATCAGGAATTATGAATCAATTAATGAATCATGAAGCAAGAATCATGAATCGAATTATGAATAATGAATTGAATCATGAATCATGAATCATGAGTCGAATCATAAATCATAATTCATTAATCATGATTCATGAATTGAATCATGAATCATGAATCATGAATCATGAATTGAATCATGAGTTGAATCATGAATTGAATCATGAATCATCAATTGAATCATGAATCATGAATCATGAATTGAATCATGAATCATGAATTGAATCATGAATCATGAATCATGAATTGAATCATGAATTGAATCATGAATCGAATTATGAATTGAATCATGAATTGAATCATGAATTGAATCATGAATTATGAATCATGAATTTAATCATGAATCATGAATCATGAATTGAATCATGAATCATGAATCATGAATCGTATCATGAATCATGAATTCAATCATGAATCATGAATCATGAATTCAATCATGAATCATGAATCATGAATTGACTCATGAATCATGAATTATATATCATGATTAGAATCATGAATCATGAATCATGAATTGAATCATGAATCATGAATCATGAATCATGAATCATGAATCATGAATTGAATCATGAATCATGAATTATGAATCATGAATTGAATCATGAATCATGAATTGAATCATGAATGATGAATCATGAATTGAATCATGAATCATGAATGATGAATTTTGAATTGAATCATGAATCATGAATCATGAATTGAATCATGAATCATGCATTGAATAATGAATCATGAATCATAAATCGAATCATGAATCGAATCATGAATTGAATCATGAATCATGAATTGAATCATGAATTGAATCATGAATCATGAATCATGAATTGAATCATGAATCATGAATCATGAAGTGAATCATGAATCATGAATCATGAATTGAATCATGAATCATGAATTATGAATCATGAATTGAATCATGAATCATGAATTGAATCATGAATCATGAATCATGAATTGAATCATGAATCATGAATCATGAATTGAATCATGAATCATGAATCATGAATTGAATCATGAATCATGAATTATGAATCATGAATTGAATCATGAATCATGAATCATGAATTGAATCATGAATCATGAATCATGAATTGAATCATGAATCATGAATCATGAATTGAATCATGAATCATGAATTGAATCATGAATCATGAATTGAATCATGAATTGAATCATGAATCATGAATTGAATCATGAATCATGAATCATGAATTGAATCATGAATCATGAATCATGAATTGAATCATGAATCATGAATCATGAATTGAATCATGATTCATGAATTATGAATCATGAATCATGAATTATGAATTGAATCATGAATCATGAATCAGGAATCATGAATCATGAATTGAATCATGAATCATAAATTATGATTCATGAATTAAATCATGAATCATGAATTATGAATCATGAATTGAATCATGAATCATGAATTGAATCATGAATCATGAATTAAATCATGAATCATGAATCATGAATTGAATCATGAATTGAATCATGAATTGAATCATGAATTGAATCATGAATCATGAATTGAATCATGAGGCATGAATCATGAATTGAATCATGAATCATGAATCATGAATTGAATCATGAATCATGAATCATGAATTGAATCATGAATTGAATCATGAATCATGAATCATGAATTGAATCATGAATCATGAATTATGAATCATGAATCATGAATTATGAATCATGAATTGAATCATGAATCATGAATCAGGAATCATAAATCATGAATTGAATCATGAATTATGAATCATGAATTTAATCATGAATCATGAATTAAATCATGAATCATGAATCGAATCATGAATCATGAATTCAATCATGAATCATGAATCATGAATTGAATCATGAATCATGAATCATGAATTGAATCATGAATCATGAATTATAAATCATGAATTAAGTCATGAATTATGAATCATGAATTGAATCATGAATCATGAATTATGAATCATCAATTGAATCATGAATCATGAATCATGAATTGATTCATGAATCATGAATGATGAATTTTGAATTGAATCATGAATCATGAATTGAATCATGAATCATGAATCATGCATTGAATAATGAATCATGAATCATGAATCGAATTATGAATCGAATCATGAATTGAATCATAAATCATGAATTGAATCATGAATCAAGAATTGAATCATGAATCATGAATTATGAATCATGAATTGAATCATGAATCATGAAGCAAGAATCATGAATCGAATTATGAATAATGAATTGAATCATGAATCATGAATCATGAGTCGAATCATAAATCATGAATCATGATTCATGAATTGAATCATGAATCATGAATCATGAATCATGAATTGAATCATGAGTTGAATCATGAATAATGAATTGAATCATAAATTGAATCATGAATTGAATCATGAATCATGAATTGAATCATGAATAATGAATTGAATCATGAATCATGAATCATGAATTGAATCATGAATTGAATCTTGAATCGAATCATGAATTGAATCAAGAATCGAATCATGAATTGAATCATGAATCATGAATCATGAATCATGAATTGAATCATGAATCATGAATCATGAATCATGAATCATGAATTCAATCATGAATCATGAATCAAGAATCATGAATCGAATCATGAATCATGAATTGAATCATGAATCATGAATCATGAATTGAATCATGAATCATGAATCATGAATTGAATCATGAATCATGAATCATGAATCATGAATTGAATCATGAATCATGAATTATGAATCATGAATTGAATCATGAATCATGAATCATGAATTAAATCATGAATCATGAATCATGAATCATGAATTGAATCATGAATCATGAATTATGAATCATGAATTGAATCATGAATCATGAATTATGAATCATGAATTGAATCATGAATCATGAATTGAATCATGAATCATGAATCATGAATTGAATCATGAATCATGAATCATGAATTGAATCATGAATCATGAATTATGAATCATGAATTGAATCATGAATCATGAATCATGAATTGAATCATGAATCATGAATCATGAATTGAATCATGAATCATGAATTGAATCATGAATCATGAATCATGAATTGAATCATGAATTGAATCATGAATCATGAATTGAATCATGAATCATGAATCATGAATTGAATCATGAATCATGAATCATGAATTGAATCATGAATCATGAATCATGAATTGAATCATGAATCATGAATTGAATCATGAATCATGAATCATGAATTGAATCATGAATCATGAATTATGAATCATGAATTATGAATCATGAATTGAATCATGAATCATGAATCAGGAATCATGAATCATGAATTGAATCATGAATCATAAATTATGAATCATGAATTAAATCATGAATCATGAATTATGAATCATGAATTGAATCATGAATCATGAATTGAATCATGAATCATGAATTAAATCATGAATCATAAATCATGAATTGAATCATGAATTGAATCATGAATTGAATCATGAATTGAATCATGAATCAAGAATTGAATCATGAGGCTTGAATCATGAATCATGAATCATGAATTGAATCATGAATCATGAATCATGAATTGAATCATGAATCATGAATTATGAATCATGAATTATGAATCATGAATTGAATCATGAATCATGAATCAGGAATCATAAATCATGAATTGAATCATGAATTATGAATCATGAATTTAATCATGAATCATGAATTAAATCATGAATCATGAATCATGAATCGAATCATGAATCATGAATTCAATCATGAATCATGAATCATGAATTGAATCATGAATCATGAATCATGAATTGAATCATGAATCATGAATTATAAATCATGAATTAAGTCATGAATTATGAATCATGAATTGAATCATGAATCATGAATTATGAATCATCAATTGAATCATGAATCATGAATCATGAATTGATTCATGAATCATGAATGATGAATTTTGAATTGAATCATGAATCATGAATCATGAATTGAATCATGAATCATGAATCATGCATTGAATAATGAATCATGAATCATGAATCGAATTATGAATCGAATCATGAATTGAATCATAAATCATGAATTGAATCATAAATCAAGAATTGAATCATGAATCATGAATTATGAATCATGAATTGAATCATGAATCATGAATTGAATCATGAATCATGAATCATGAATCATGAATCAAATTATGAAACATGAATTGAATCATGAATCATGAATCATGAATTGAATCATGAATCATGAATCATGAATTGAATCATGAATCATGAATTATGAATCATGAATTGAATCATAAATCATAAATCATGAATTGAATCATGAATCATGAATCATGTATTGAATCATAAATCATGAATTATGAATCATGAATTGAATTATGAATCATGAATTATGAATCATGAATTGAATCATGAATTATCAATTGAATCATGAATCATGAATCATGAATCATGAAACATGAATCATGAATTGAATCATGAATTGAATCATGAATCATGAATTGAATCATGAATCATAAATGATGAATCATTAATTGAGACATGAATTATGAATCATGAATTGAATCATGAATCATAAATCATGAATTGACTCATGAATCAGGAATTATGAATCGATTAATGAATCATGAATTATGAAGCAAGAATCATGAATCGAATTATGAATAATGAATTGAATCATGAATCATGAATCATGAGTCGAATCATGAATCATGAATTATGAATCATGAATCATGAGTTGAATCATGAATCATGAATTGAATCATGAATCATAAATCATGAATTGACTCATGAATCAGGAATTATGAATCGATTAATGAATCATGAATTATGAAGCAAGAATCATGAATCGAATTATGAATAATGAATTGAATCATGAATCATGAATCATGAGTCGAATCATGAATCATGAATTATGAATCATGAATCATGAGTTGAATCATGAATCATGAATTGAATCATAAAGGAAGAATCATGAATCGAATTATGAATAAGGAATTGAATCATGAATCATGAGTCGAATCATAAATCATGAATCATGAATCATGATTCATGAATTGAATCATGAATCATGAATCATGAATCATGAATCATGAGTTGAATCATGAATCATGAATTGAATCATAAATTGAATCATGAATTGAATCATGAATCATGAATTGAATCATGAATCATGAATCATGAATCATGAATTGAATCATGAATCATGAATCATGAATTGAATCATGAATTGAATCATGAATTGAATCATGAATTGAATCATGAATTGAATCATGAATTATGAATCATGAATTTAATCATGAATCATGAATCATGAATTGATTTATGAATCATGAATCATGAATCATGAATTGAATTATGAATTGAATCATGAATCATAAATCATAAATCATGAATCATGAATCATGAATGGAATTATGAATTGAAACATAAATCTTGAATCATGAATTGAATCATGAATCATGAATCATGAATCATGAGTTGAATCATGAATCATGAATTGAATCATAAATTGAATCATGAATTGAATCATGAATCATGAATTGAATCATGAATCATGAATCATGAATTGAATCATGAATCATGAATTGAATCATGAATCATGAATCATGAATTGAATCATGAATTGAATCATGAATCGAATCATGAATCGAATTATGAATAAGGAATTGAATCATGAATCATGAGTCGAATCATAAATCATGAATCATGAATCATGATTCATGAATTAAATCATGAATCATGAATCATGAGTTGAATCATGAATCATGAATCATGAATCATGAATTGAATCATGAATCATGAATTATGAATCATGAATTAAATCATGAATCATGAATTATGAATCATGAATTGAATCATGAATCATGAATTGAATCATGAATCATGAATTATGAATCATGAATTGAATCATGAATCATGAATCATGAATTAAATCATGAATCATGAATCATGAATTGAATCATGAATCATGAATCATGAATTGAATCATGAATCATGAATTATGAATCATGAATTGAATCATGAATCATGAATCATGAATTGAATCATGAATCATGAATCATGAATTGAATCATGAATCATGAATCATGAATTGAATCATGAATCATGAATTGAATCATGAATCATGAATCATGAATTGAATCATGAATTGAATCATGAATCATGAATTGAATCATGAATCATGAATCATGAATTGAATCATGAATCATGAATCATGAATTGAATCATGAATCATGAATCATGAATTGAATCATGAATCATGAATCATGAATTGAATCATGAATCATGAATCATGAATTGAATCATGAATCATGAATTGAATCATGAATCATGAATCATGAATTGAATCATGAATCATGAATTATGAATCATGAATCATGAATTATGAATCATGAATTGAATCATGAATCATGAATCAGGAATCATGAATCATGAATTGAATCATGAATCATAAATTATGAATCATGAATTAAATCATGAATCATGAATTATGAATCATGAATTAAATCATGAATCATGAATTATGAATCATGAATTGAATCATGAATCATGAATTGAATCATGAATCATGAA
The DNA here is from genome assembly GCA_036250195.1 of Mixophyes australis. Lineage (NCBI taxonomy): Eukaryota > Metazoa > Chordata > Amphibia > Anura > Limnodynastidae > Mixophyes > Mixophyes australis. Next base: position 241,754,263 of record JAVHZZ010000001.1, on the reverse strand, counting down.
TTAAATCATGAATCATGAATCATGAATTGAATCATGAATTGAATCATGAATTGAATCATGAATTGAATCATGAATCATGAATTGAATCATGAGGCATGAATCATGAATTGAATCATGAATCATGAATCATGAATTGAATCATGAATCATGAATCATGAATTGAATCATGAATCATGAATTATGAATCATGAATCATGAATTATGAATCATGAATTGAATCATGAATCATGAATCAGGAATCATAAATCATGAATTGAATCATGAATTATGAATCATGAATTTAATCATGAATCATGAATTAAATCATGAATCATGAATCATGAATCGAATCATGAATCATGAATTCAATCATGAATCATGAATCATGAATTGAATCATGAATCATGAATCATGAATTGAATCATGAATCATGAATTATAAATCATGAATTAAGTCATGAATTATGAATCATGAATTGAATCATGAATCATGAATTATGAATCATCAATTGAATCATGAATCATGAATCATGAATTGATTCATGAATCATGAATGATGAATTTTGAATTGAATCATGAATCATGAATCATGAATTGAATCATGAATCATGAATCATGCATTGAATAATGAATCATGAATCATGAATCGAATTATGAATCGAATCATGAATTGAATCATAAATCATGAATTGAATCATAAATCAAGAATTGAATCATGAATCATGAATTATGAATCATGAATTGAATCATGAATCATGAATTGAATCATGAATCATGAATCATGAATCAAATTATGAAACATGAATTGAATCATGAATCATGAATCATGAATTGAATCATGAATCATGAATCATGAATTGAATCATGAATCATGAATTATGAATCATGAATTGAATCATAAATCATAAATCATGAATTGAATCATGAATCATGAATCATGTATTGAATCATGAATCATGAATTATGAATCATGAATTGAATTATGAATCATGAATTATGAATCATGAATTGAATCATGAATTATCAATTGAATCATGAATCATGAATCATGAATCATGAAACATGAATCATGAATTGAATCATGAATTGAATCATGAATCATGAATTGAATCATGAATCATAAATGATGAATCATTAATTGAGACATGAATTATGAATCATGAATTAAATCATGAATCTTAAATCATGAATTGAATCATGAATCGAATCAATAATCATGAATCATGAATTGAATCATGAATCATAAATCATGAATTGACTCATGAATCAGGAATTATGAATCGATTAATGAATCATGAATTATGAAGCAAGAATCATGAATCGAATTATGAATAATGAATTGAATCATGAATCATGAATCATGAGTCGAATCATGAATCATGAATTATGAATCATGAATCATGAGTTGAATCATGAATCATGAATTGAATCATAAAGGAAGAATCATGAATCGAATTATGAATAAGGAATTGAATCATGAATCATGAGTCGAATCATAAATCATGAATCATGAATCATGATTCATGAATTGAATCATGAATCATGAATCATGAATCATGAGTTGAATCATGAATCATGAATTGAATCATAAATTGAATCATGAATTGAATCATGAATCATGAATGAATCATGAATCATGAATCATGAATCATGAATTGAATCATGAATCATGAATCATGAATCATGAATTGAATCATGATTCATGAATTAAATCATGAATCATGAATCATGAGTTGAATCATGAATCATGAATTGAATCATAAATTGAATCATGAATTGAATCATGAATCATGAATTGAATCATGAATCATGAATCATGAATTGAATCATGAATCATGAATTGAATCATGAATCATGAATCATGAATTGAATCATGAATTGAATCATGAATCGAATCATGAATTGAATCATGAATTGAATCATGAATTATGAATCATGAATTTAATCATGAATCATGAATCATGACTTGAATCATGAATCATGAATCATGAATTGAATTATGAATTGAAACATGAATCTTGAATCATGAATTGAATCATGAATCATAAATCATAAATCATGAATCATGAATCATGGATTGAATTATGAATTGAAACATGAATCTTGAATCATGAATTGAATCATGAATCATAAATCATAAATCATGAATCATGAATTGAATTATGAATTGAATCATGAATCAAATCATGAATTGAATCATGAATTGAATCATGAATTATGAATCATGAATTTAATCATGAATCATGAATCATGTATTGAATTATGAATTGAATCATGAATCATGAATCATGAATTGAATTATCAATCATGAATCATGAATTGAATCATGAATCATGAATCGAATCATGAATCATAAATTGAATCATGAATCATTGATTCATGAATCATGAATTGAATCATGAATCGAATCATGAATCTAGAATCATGAATTTAATCATTATTGAATCATGAATCATGAATTGAATCATGAATCATGAATTGAATCATGAATAATGAATCATGAATTGAATAATGAATTGAATCATGAATCACGAATCATAAATTGAATCATGAATCATGAATCATGAATTGAATTATGAATTGAATCATGAATCATGACTTGAATCATGAATCATGAATCATGAATTGAATCATGAATTATGAATCATGAATTTAATCATGAATCATGAATCATGAATTGAATCATGAATCATGAATCATGAATCGAATCATGAATCATGAATTCAATCATGAATCATGAATTGAATCATGAATCATGAATTGAATCATGAATCATTAATTATATGAATGATGAATCATGAATTGAATCATGAATCATGAATGATGAATTTTGAATTGAATCATGAATCATGAATCATGAATTGAATCATGAATCATGCATTGAATAATGAATCATAATTCATGAATCGAATCATGAATCGAATCATGAATTGAATCATAAATCATGAATTGAATCATGAATCAAGAATTGAATCATGAATCAAGAATCATGAATCATGGATTGAATCATGAATCATGAATCATGAATTGAATCATGAATCATGAATTATGAATCATGAATTGAATCATAAATCATGAATCATGAATTGAATCATGAATCATGAATCATGTATTGAATCATGAATCATGAATTATGAATCATGAATTGAATTATGAATCATGAATTATGAATCATGAATTGAATCATGAATTATCAATTGAATCATGAATCATGAATCATGAATCATGAAACATGAATCATGAATTGAATCATGAATTGAATCATGAATCATGAATTGAATCATGAATCATAAATGATGAATCATGAATTGAGACATGAATTATGAATCATGAATTAAATCATGAATCTTGAATCATGAATTGAATCAAGAATCGAATCAATAATCATGAATCATGAATTGAATCATGAATCATAAATCATGAATCGACTCATGAATCAGGAATTATGAATCGATTAATGAATCATGAATTATGAAGCAAGAATCATGAATCGAATTATGAATAATGAATTGAATCATGAATCATGAATCATGAGTCGAATCATAAATCATAATTCATTAATCATGATTCATGAATTGAATCATGAATCATGAATCATGAATCATGAATTGAATCATGAGTTGAATCATGAATTGAATCATAAATTGAATCATGAATTGAATCATAAATTGAATCATGAATTGAATCATGAATCATCAATTGAATCATGAATCACGAATCATGAATTGAATCATGAATCATGAATTGAATCATGAATCATGAATCATGAATTGAATCATGAATCATGAATCATGAATTGAATCATGAATCATGAATTATGAATCATGAATTGAATCATGAATCATGAATCATGAATTGAATCATGAATCATGAATCATGAATTGAATCATGAATCATGAATCATGAATTGAATCATGAATCATGAATTGAATCATGAATCATGAATTGAATCATGAATTGAATCATGAATCATGAATTGAATCATGAATCATGAATCATGAATTGAATCATGAATCATGAATCATGAATTGAATCATGAATCATGAATCATGAATTGAATCATGATTCATGAATTATGAATCATGAATCATGAATTATGAATTGAATCATGAATCATGAATCAGGAATCATGAATCATGAATTGAATCATGAATCATAAATTATGATTCATGAATTAAATCATGAATCATGAATTATGAATCATGAATTGAATCATGAATCATGAATTGAATCATGAATCATGAATTAAATCATGAATCATGAATCATGAATTGAATCATGAATTGAATCATGAATTGAATCATGAATTGAATCATGAATCATGAATTGAATCATGAGGCATGAATCATGAATTGAATCATGAATCATGAATCATGAATTGAATCATGAATCATGAATCATGAATTGAATCATGAATTGAATCATGAATCATGAATCATGAATTGAATCATGAATCATGAATTATGAATCATGAATCATGAATTATGAATCATGAATTGAATCATGAATCATGAATCAGGAATCATAAATCATGAATTGAATCATGAATTATGAATCATGAATTTAATCATGAATCATGAATTAAATCATGAATCATGAATCGAATCATGAATCATGAATTCAATCATGAATCATGAATCATGAATTGAATCATGAATCATGAATCATGAATTGAATCATGAATCATGAATTATAAATCATGAATTAAGTCATGAATTATGAATCATGAATTGAATCATGAATCATGAATTATGAATCATCAATTGAATCATGAATCATGAATCATGAATTGATTCATGAATCATGAATGATGAATTTTGAATTGAATCATGAATCATGAATTGAATCATGAATCATGAATCATGCATTGAATAATGAATCATGAATCATGAATCGAATTATGAATCGAATCATGAATTGAATCATAAATCATGAATTGAATCATGAATCAAGAATTGAATCATGAATCATGAATTATGAATCATGAATTGAATCATGAATCATGAAGCAAGAATCATGAATCGAATTATGAATAATGAATTGAATCATGAATCATGAATCATGAGTCGAATCATAAATCATGAATCATGATTCATGAATTGAATCATGAATCATGAATCATGAATCATGAATTGAATCATGAGTTGAATCATGAATAATGAATTGAATCATAAATTGAATCATGAATTGAATCATGAATCATGAATTGAATCATGAATAATGAATTGAATCATGAATCATGAATCATGAATTGAATCATGAATTGAATCTTGAATCGAATCATGAATTGAATCAAGAATCGAATCATGAATTGAATCATGAATCATGAATCATGAATCATGAATTGAATCATGAATCATGAATCATGAATCATGAATCATGAATTCAATCATGAATCATGAATCAAGAATCATGAATCGAATCATGAATCATGAATTGAATCATGAATCATGAATCATGAATTGAATCATGAATCATGAATCATGAATTGAATCATGAATCATGAATCATGAATCATGAATTGAATCATGAATCATGAATTATGAATCATGAATTGAATCATGAATCATGAATCATGAATTAAATCATGAATCATGAATCATGAATCATGAATTGAATCATGAATCATGAATTATGAATCATGAATTGAATCATGAATCATGAATTATGAATCATGAATTGAATCATGAATCATGAATTGAATCATGAATCATGAATCATGAATTGAATCATGAATCATGAATCATGAATTGAATCATGAATCATGAATTATGAATCATGAATTGAATCATGAATCATGAATCATGAATTGAATCATGAATCATGAATCATGAATTGAATCATGAATCATGAATTGAATCATGAATCATGAATTGAATCATGAATCATGAATCATGAATTGAATCATGAATTGAATCATGAATCATGAATTGAATCATGAATCATGAATCATGAATTGAATCATGAATCATGAATCATGAATTGAATCATGAATCATGAATCATGAATTGAATCATGAATCATGAATCATGAATTGAATCATGAATCATGAATCATGAATTGAATCATGAATCATGAATTATGAATCATGAATTATGAATCATGAATTGAATCATGAATCATGAATCAGGAATCATGAATCATGAATTGAATCATGAATCATAAATTATGAATCATGAATTAAATCATGAATCATGAATTATGAATCATGAATTGAATCATGAATCATGAATTGAATCATGAATCATGAATTAAATCATGAATCATAAATCATGAATTGAATCATGAATTGAATCATGAATTGAATCATGAATTGAATCATGAATCAAGAATTGAATCATGAGGCTTGAATCATGAATCATGAATCATGAATTGAATCATGAATCATGAATCATGAATTGAATCATGAATCATGAATTATGAATCATGAATTATGAATCATGAATTGAATCATGAATCATGAATCAGGAATCATAAATCATGAATTGAATCATGAATTATGAATCATGAATTTAATCATGAATCATGAATTAAATCATGAATCATGAATCATGAATCGAATCATGAATCATGAATCGAATCATGAATCATGAATTCAATCATGAATCATGAATCATGAATTGAATCATGAATCATGAATCATGAATTGAATCATGAATCATGAATTATAAATCATGAATTAAGTCATGAATTATGAATCATGAATTGAATCATGAATCATGAATTATGAATCATCAATTGAATCATGAATCATGAATCATGAATTGATTCATGAATCATGAATGATGAATTTTGAATTGAATCATGAATCATGAATCATGAATTGAATCATGAATCATGAATCATGCATTGAATAATGAATCATGAATCATGAATCGAATTATGAATCGAATCATGAATTGAATCATAAATCATGAATTGAATCATAAATCAAGAATTGAATCATGAATCATGAATTATGAATCATGAATTGAATCATGAATCATGAATTGAATCATGAATCATGAATCATGAATCATGAATCAAATTATGAAACATGAATTGAATCATGAATCATGAATCATGAATTGAATCATGAATCATGAATCATGAATTGAATCATGAATCATGAATTATGAATCATGAATTGAATCATAAATCATAAATCATGAATTGAATCATGAATCATGAATCATGTATTGAATCATAAATCATGAATTATGAATCATGAATTGAATTATGAATCATGAATTATGAATCATGAATTGAATCATGAATTATCAATTGAATCATGAATCATGAATCATGAATCATGAAACATGAATCATGAATTGAATCATGAATTGAATCATGAATCATGAATTGAATCATGAATCATAAATGATGAATCATTAATTGAGACATGAATTATGAATCATGAATTGAATCATGAATCATAAATCATGAATTGACTCATGAATCAGGAATTATGAATCGATTAATGAATCATGAATTATGAAGCAAGAATCATGAATCGAATTATGAATAATGAATTGAATCATGAATCATGAATCATGAGTCGAATCATGAATCATGAATTATGAATCATGAATCATGAGTTGAATCATGAATCATGAATTGAATCATGAATCATAAATCATGAATTGACTCATGAATCAGGAATTATGAATCGATTAATGAATCATGAATTATGAAGCAAGAATCATGAATCGAATTATGAATAATGAATTGAATCATGAATCATGAATCATGAGTCGAATCATGAATCATGAATTATGAATCATGAATCATGAGTTGAATCATGAATCATGAATTGAATCATAAAGGAAGAATCATGAATCGAATTATGAATAAGGAATTGAATCATGAATCATGAGTCGAATCATAAATCATGAATCATGAATCATGATTCATGAATTGAATCATGAATCATGAATCATGAATCATGAATCATGAGTTGAATCATGAATCATGAATTGAATCATAAATTGAATCATGAATTGAATCATGAATCATGAATTGAATCATGAATCATGAATCATGAATCATGAATTGAATCATGAATCATGAATCATGAATTGAATCATGAATTGAATCATGAATTGAATCATGAATTGAATCATGAATTGAATCATGAATTATGAATCATGAATTTAATCATGAATCATGAATCATGAATTGATTTATGAATCATGAATCATGAATCATGAATTGAATTATGAATTGAATCATGAATCATAAATCATAAATCATGAATCATGAATCATGAATGGAATTATGAATTGAAACATAAATCTTGAATCATGAATTGAATCATGAATCATGAATCATGAATCATGAGTTGAATCATGAATCATGAATTGAATCATAAATTGAATCATGAATTGAATCATGAATCATGAATTGAATCATGAATCATGAATCATGAATTGAATCATGAATCATGAATTGAATCATGAATCATGAATCATGAATTGAATCATGAATTGAATCATGAATCGAATCATGAATCGAATTATGAATAAGGAATTGAATCATGAATCATGAGTCGAATCATAAATCATGAATCATGAATCATGATTCATGAATTAAATCATGAATCATGAATCATGAGTTGAATCATGAATCATGAATCATGAATCATGAATTGAATCATGAATCATGAATTATGAATCATGAATTAAATCATGAATCATGAATTATGAATCATGAATTGAATCATGAATCATGAATTGAATCATGAATCATGAATTATGAATCATGAATTGAATCATGAATCATGAATCATGAATTAAATCATGAATCATGAATCATGAATTGAATCATGAATCATGAATCATGAATTGAATCATGAATCATGAATTATGAATCATGAATTGAATCATGAATCATGAATCATGAATTGAATCATGAATCATGAATCATGAATTGAATCATGAATCATGAATCATGAATTGAATCATGAATCATGAATTCAATCATGAATCATGAATCATGAATTGAATCATGAATTGAATCATGAATCATGAATTGAATCATGAATCATGAATCATGAATTGAATCATGAATCATGAATCATGAATTGAATCATGAATCATGAATCATGAATTGAATCATGAATCATGAATCATGAATTGAATCATGAATCATGAATCATGAATTGAATCATGAATCATGAATTGAATCATGAATCATGAATCATGAATTGAATCATGAATCATGAATTATGAATCATGAATCATGAATTATGAATCATGAATTGAATCATGAATCATGAATCAGGAATCATGAATCATGAATTGAATCATGAATCATAAATTATGAATCATGAATTAAATCATGAATCATGAATTATGAATCATGAATTAAATCATGAATCATGAATTATGAATCATGAATTGAATCATGAATCATGAATTGAATCATGAATCATGAATTAAATCATGAATCATGAATCATGAATTGAATCATGAATTGAATCATGAATTGAATCATGAATTGAATCATGAATCATGAATTGAATCATGAGGCATGAATCATGAATTGAATCATGAATCATGAATCATGAATTGAATCATGAATCATGAATCATGAATTGAATCATGAATCATGAATTATGAATCATGAATCATGAATTATGAATCATGAATTGAATCATGAATCATGAATCAGGAATCATAAATCATGAATTGAATCATGAATTATGAATCATGAATTTAATCATGAATCATGAATTAAATCATGAATCATGAATCATGAATCGAATCATGAATCATGAATTCAATCATGAATCATGAATCATGAATTGAATCATGAATCATGAATCATGAATTGAATCATGAATCATGAATTATAAATCATGAATTAAGTCATGAATTATGAATCATGAATTGAATCATGAATCATGAATTATGAATCATCAATTGAATCATGAATCATGAATCATGAATTGATTCATGAATCATGAATGATGAATTTTGAATTGAATCATGAATCATGAATCATGAATTGAATCATGAATCATGAATCATGCATTGAATAATGAATCATGAATCATGAATCGAATTATGAATCGAATCATGAATTGAATCATAAATCATGAATTGAATCATAAATCAAGAATTGAATCATGAATCATGAATTATGAATCATGAATTGAATCATGAATCATGAATTGAATCATGAATCATGAATCATGAATCAAATTATGAAACATGAATTGAATCATGAATCATGAATCATGAATTGAATCATGAATCATGAATCATGAATTGAATCATGAATCATGAATTATGAATCATGAATTGAATCATAAATCATAAATCATGAATTGAATCATGAATCATGAATCATGTATTGAATCATGAATCATGAATTATGAATCATGAATTGAATTATGAATCATGAATTATGAATCATGAATTGAATCATGAATTATCAATTGAATCATGAATCATGAATCATGAATCATGAAACATGAATCATGAATTGAATCATGAATTGAATCATGAATCATGAATTGAATCATGAATCATAAATGATGAATCATTAATTGAGACATGAATTATGAATCATGAATTAAATCATGAATCTTAAATCATGAATTGAATCATGAATCGAATCAATAATCATGAATCATGAATTGAATCATGAATCATAAATCATGAATTGACTCATGAATCAGGAATTATGAATCGATTAATGAATCATGAATTATGAAGCAAGAATCATGAATCGAATTATGAATAATGAATTGAATCATGAATCATGAATCATGAGTCGAATCATGAATCATGAATTATGAATCATGAATCATGAGTTGAATCATGAATCATGAATTGAATCATAAAGGAAGAATCATGAATCGAATTATGAATAAGGAATTGAATCATGAATCATGAGTCGAATCATAAATCATGAATCATGAATCATGATTCATGAATTGAATCATGAATCATGAATCATGAATCATGAGTTGAATCATGAATCATGAATTGAATCATAAATTGAATCATGAATTGAATCATGAATCATGAATGAATCATGAATCATGAATCATGAATCATGAATTGAATCATGAATCATGAATCATGAATCATGAATCATGAATTGAATCATGAATTGAATCATGAATTGAATCATGAATTATGAATCATGAATTTAATCATGAATCATGAATCATGAATTGATTTATGAATCATGAATCATGAATCATGAATCATGAATTGAATTATGAATTGAATCATGAATCATAAATCATAAATCATGAATCATGAATCATGAATGGAATTATGAATTGAAACATAAATCTTGAATCATGAATTGAATCATGAATCATGAATCATGAATCATGAGTTGAATCATGAATCATGAATTGAATCATAAATTGAATCATGAATTGAATCATGAATCATGAATTGAATCATGAATCATGAATCATGAATTGAATCATGAATCATGAATTGAATCATGAATCATGAATCATGAATTGAATCATGAATTGAATCATGAATCGAATCATGAATCGAATTATGAATAAGGAATTGAATCATGAATCATGAGTCGAATCATAAATCATGAATCATGAATCATGATTCATGAATTAAATCATGAATCATGAATCATGAGTTGAATCATGAATCATGAATTGAATCATAAATTGAATCATGAATTGAATCATGAATCATGAATTGAATCATGAATCATGAATCATGAATTGAATCATGAATCATGAATTGAATCATGAATCATGAATCATGAATTGAATCATGAATTGAATCATGAATCGAATCATGAATTGAATCATGAATTGAATCATGAATTATGAATCATGAATTTAATCATGAATCATGAATCATGACTTGAATCATGAATCATGAATCATGAATTGAATTATGAATTGAAACATGAATCTTGAATCATGAATTGAATCATGAATCATAAATCATAAATCATGAATCATGAATCATGGATTGAATTATGAATTGAAACATGAATCTTGAATCATGAATTGAATCATGAATCATAAATCATAAATCATGAATCATGAATTGAATTATGAATTGAATCATGAATCAAATCATGAATTGAATCATGAATTGAATCATGAATTATGAATCATGAATTTAATCATGAATCATGAATCATGTATTGAATTATGAATTGAATCATGAATCATGAATCATGAATTGAATTATCAATCATGAATCATGAATTGAATCATGAATCATGAATCGAATCATGAATCATAAATTGAATCATGAATCATTGATTCATGAATCATGAATTGAATCATGAATCGAATCATGAATCTAGAATCATGAATTTAATCATTATTGAATCATGAATCATGAATTGAATCATGAATCATGAATTGAATCATTAATAATGAATCATGAATTGAATAATGAATTGAATCATGAATCACGAATCATAAATTGAATCATGAATCATGAATCATGAATTGAATTATGAATTGAATCATGAATCATGACTTGAATCATGAATCATGAATCATGAATTGAATCATGAATTATGAATCATGAATTTAATCATGAATCATGAATCATGAATTGAATCATGAATCATGAATCATGAATCGAATCATGAATCATGAATTCAATCATGAATCATGAATCATGAATTGAATCATGAATCATGAATTGAATCATGAATCATTAATTATATGAATGATGAATCATGAATTGAATCATGAATCATGAATGATGAATTTTGAATTGAATCATGAATCATGAATCATGAATTGAATCATGAATCATGCATTGAATAATGAATCATAATTCATGAATCGAATCATGAATCGAATCATGAATTGAATCATAAATCATGAATTGAATCATGAATCAAGAATTGAATCATGAATCAAGAATCATGAATCATGGATTGAATCATGAATCATGAATCATGAATTGAATCATGAATCATGAATTATGAATCATGAATTGAATCATAAATCATGAATCATGAATTGAATCATGAATCATGAATCATGTATTGAATCATGAATCATGAATTATGAATCATGAATTGAATTATGAATCATGAATTATGAATCATGAATTGAATCATGAATTATCAATTGAATCATGAATCATGAATCATGAATCATGAAACATGAATCATGAATTGAATCATGAATTGAATCATGAATCATGAATTGAATCATGAATCATAAATGATGAATCATGAATTGAGACATGAATTATGAATCATGAATTAAATCATGAATCTTGAATCATGAATTGAATCAAGAATCGAATCAATAATCATGAATCATGAATTGAATCATGAATCATAAATCATGAATCGACTCATGAATCAGGAATTATGAATCGATTAATGAATCATGAATTATGAAGCAAGAATCATGAATCGAATTATGAATAATGAATTGAATCATGAATCATGAATCATGAGTCGAATCATAAATCATAATTCATTAATCATGATTCATGAATTGAATCATGAATCATGAATCATGAATCATGAATTGAATCATGAGTTGAATCATGAATTGAATCATAAATTGAATCATGAATTGAATCATAAATTGAATCATGAATTGAATCATGAATCATCAATTGAATCATGAATCACGAATCATGAATTGAATCATGAATCATGAATTGAATCATGAATCATGAATCATGAATTGAATCATGAATTGAATCATGAATCGAATTATGAATTGAATCATGAATTGAATCATGAATTGAATCATGAATTATGAATCATGAATTTAATCATGAATCATGAATCATGAATTGAATCATGAATCATGAATCATGAATCGTATCATGAATCATGAATTCAATCATGAATCATGAATCATGAATTCAATCATGAATCATGAATCATGAATTGACTCATGAATCATGAATTATATATCATGATTAGAATCATGAATCATGAATCATGAATTGAATCATGAATCATGAATCATGAATCATGAATCATGAATCATGAATTGAATCATGAATCATGAATTATGAATCATGAATTGAATCATGAATCATGAATTGAATCATGAATGATGAATCATGAATTGAATCATGAATCATGAATGATGAATTTTGAATTGAATCATGAATCATGAATCATGAATTGAATCATGAATCATGCATTGAATAATGAATCATGAATCATAAATCGAATCATGAATCGAATCATGAATTGAATCATGAATCATGAATTGAATCATGAATCATGAATCATGAATCAAGAATTGAATCATGAATCATGAATTATGAATCATGAATTGAATCATGAATCATGAATTGAATCATGAATCATGAAACATGAATTGAATCATGAATCATGAATTGAATCATGAATCATGAATCATGAATTGAATCATGAATCATGAATTGAATCATGAATCATGAATTATGAATCATGAATTGAATCATAAATCATGAATCATGAATTGAATCATGAATCATGAATCATGTATTGAATCATGAATCGTGAATTATGAATCATGAATTGAATTATGAATCATGAATTATGAATCATGAATTGAATTATGAATCATGAATTATGAATCATGAATTGAATCATGAATTATCAATTGAATCATGAATCATGAATCATGAATCATGAATCATGTAACATGAATCATGAATTGAATCATGAATTGAATCATGAATCCTAAATAGAATCATGAATCATAAATGATGAATCATGAATTGAGTCATGAATCATGAATTGAATCATGAATCATGAATCATGAATTGAATCATGAATCGAATCAATAATCATGAATCATGAATTGAATCATGAATCAAAAATCATGAATTGACTCATGAATCAGGAATTATGAATCGAATCATGAATCATGAAGCAAGAATCATGAATCGAATTATGAATAATGAATTGAATCATGAATCATGAATCATGAGTCGAATCATAAATCATGAATCATGAATCATGATTCATGAATTGAATCATGAATCATGAATCATGAATCATGAATTGAATCATGAGTTGAATCATGAATAATGAATTGAATCATAAATTGAATCATGAATTGAATCATGAATCATGAATCATGAATTGAATCATGAATCATGAATTGAATCATGAATCATGAATCATGAATTGAATCATGAATTGAATCTTGAATCGAATCATGAATTGAATCATGAATCGAATCATGAATTGAATCATGAATCATGAATCATGAATCATGAATTGAATCATGAATCATGAATCATGAATCATGAATCATGAATTCAATCATGAATCATGAATCATGAATCATGAATCGAATCATGAATCATGAATTGAATCATGAATCATGAATCATGAATCGAATCATGAATCATGAATTGAATCATGAATCATGAATCAAGAATTGAATCATGAATCATGAATCATGAATTGAATCATGAATTGAATCATGAATCATAAATTATGATTCATGAATTAAATCATGAATCATGAATTATGAATCATGAATTGAATCATGAATCATGAATTGAATCATGAATCATGAATTAAATCATGAATCATGAATCATGAATTGAATCATGAATTGAATCATGAATTGAATCATGAATTGAATCATGAATCATGAATTGAATCATGAGGCATGAATCATGAATTGAATCATGAATCATGAATCATGAATTGAATCATGAATCATGAATCATGAATTGAATCATGAATTGAATCATGAATCATGAATCATGAATTGAATCATGAATCATGAATTATGAATCATGAATCATGAATTATGAATCATGAATTGAATCATGAATCATGAATCAGGAATCATAAATCATGAATTGAATCATGAATTATGAATCATGAATTTAATCATGAATCATGAATTAAATCATGAATCATGAATCGAATCATGAATCATGAATTCAATCATGAATCATGAATCATGAATTGAATCATGAATCATGAATCATGAATTGAATCATGAATCATGAATTATAAATCATGAATTAAGTCATGAATTATGAATCATGAATTGAATCATGAATCATGAATTATGAATCATCAATTGAATCATGAATCATGAATCATGAATTGATTCATGAATCATGAATGATGAATTTTGAATTGAATCATGAATCATGAATTGAATCATGAATCATGAATCATGCATTGAATAATGAATCATGAATCATGAATCGAATTATGAATCGAATCATGAATTGAATCATAAATCATGAATTGAATCATGAATCAAGAATTGAATCATGAATCATGAATTATGAATCATGAATTGAATCATGAATCATGAAGCAAGAATCATGAATCGAATTATGAATAATGAATTGAATCATGAATCATGAATCATGAGTCGAATCATAAATCATGAATCATGATTCATGAATTGAATCATGAATCATGAATCATGAATCATGAATTGAATCATGAGTTGAATCATGAATAATGAATTGAATCATAAATTGAATCATGAATTGAATCATGAATCATGAATCATGAATTGAATCATGAATAATGAATTGAATCATGAATCATGAATCATGAATTGAATCATGAATTGAATCTTGAATCGAATCATGAATTGAATCAAGAATCGAATCATGAATTGAATCATGAATCATGAATCATGAATCATGAATCATGAATCATGAATTCAATCATGAATCATGAATCAAGAATCATGAATCGAATCATGAATCATGAATTGAATCATGAATCATGAATCATGAATTGAATCATGAATCATGAATCATGAATTGAATCATGAATCATGAATCATGAATTATGAATCATGAATTGAATCATGAATCATGAATCATGAATTAAATCATGAATCATGAATCATGAATCATGAATTGAATCATGAATCATGAATTATGAATCATGAATTGAATCATGAATCATGAATTATGAATCATGAATTGAATCATGAATCATGAATCATGAATTGAATCATGAATCATGAATCATGAATTGAATCATGAATCATGAATCATGAATTGAATCATGAATCATGAATTATGAATCATGAATTGAATCATGAATCATGAATCATGAATTGAATCATGAATCATGAATCATGAATTGAATCATGAATCATGAATTGAATCATGAATCATGAATTGAATCATGAATCATGAATCATGAATTGAATCATGAATTGAATCATGAATCATGAATTGAATCATGAATCATGAATCATGAATTGAATCATGAATCATGAATCATGAATTGAATCATGAATCATGAATCATGAATTGAATCATGAATCATGAATTGAATCATGAATCATGAATCATGAATTGAATCATGAATCATGAATTATGAATCATGAATTATGAATCATGAATTGAATCATGAATCATGAATCAGGAATCATGAATCATGAATTGAATCATGAATCATAAATTATGAATCATGAATTAAATCATGAATCATGAATTATGAATCATGAATTGAATCATGAATCATGAATTGAATCATGAATCATGAATTAAATCATGAATCATAAATCATGAATTGAATCATGAATTGAATCATGAATTGAATCATGAATTGAATCATGAATCAAGAATTGAATCATGAGGCATGAATCATGAATTGAATCATGAATCATGAATCATGAATTGAATCATGAATCATGAATCATGAATTGAATCATGAATCATGAATTATGAATCATGAATTATGAATCATGAATTGAATCATGAATCATGAATCAGGAATCATAAATCATGAATTGAATCATGAATCATGAATCATGAATCGAATCATGAATCATGAATTCAATCATGAATCATGAATCATGAATTGAATCATGAATCATGAATCATGAATTGAATCATGAATCATGAATTATAAATCATGAATTAAGTCATGAATTATGAATCATGAATTGAATCATGAATCATGAATTATGAATCATCAATTGAATCATGAATCATGAATCATGAATTGATTCATGAAACATGAATGATGAATTTTGAATTGAATCATGAATCATGAATCATGAATTGAATCATGAATCATGAATCATGCATTGAATAATGAATCATGAATCATGAATCGAATTATGAATCGAATCATGAATTGAATCATAAATCATGAATTGAATCATAAATCAAGAATTGAATCATGAATCATGAATTATGAATCATGAATTGAATCATGAATCATGAATTGAATCATGAATCATGAATCATGAATCAAATTATGAAACATGAATTGAATCATGAATCATGAATCATGAATTGAATCATGAATCATGAATCATGAATTGAATCATGAATCATGAATTATGAATCATGAATTGAATCATAAATCATAAATCATGAATTGAATCATGAATCATGAATCATGTATTGAATCATAAATCATGAATTATGAATCATGAATTGAATTATGAATCATGAATTATGAATCATGAATTGAATCATGAATTATCAATTGAATCATGAATCATGAATCATGAATCATGAAACATGAATCATGAATTGAATCATGAATTGAATCATGAATCATGAATTGAATCATGAATCATAAATGATGAATCATTAATTGAGACATGAATTATGAATCATGAATTAAATCATGAATCTTAAATCATGAATTGAATCATGAATCGAATCAATAATCATGAATCATGAATTGAATCATGAATCATAAATCATGAATTGACTCATGAATCAGGAATTATGAATCGATTAATGAATCATGAATTATGAAGCAAGAATCATGAATCGAATTATGAATAATGAATTGAATCATGAATCATGAATCATGAGTCGAATCATGAATCATGAATTATGAATCATGAATCATGAGTTGAATCATGAATCATGAATTGAATCATAAAGGAAGAATCATGAATCGAATTATGAATAAGGAATTGAATCATGAATCATGAGTCGAATCATAAATCATGAATCATGAATCATGATTCATGAATCATGAGTTGAATCATGAATCATGAATTGAATCATAAATTGAATCATGAATTGAATCATGAATCATGAATTGAATCATGAATCATGAATCATGAATTGAATCATGAATCATGAATCATGAATTGAATCATGAATTGAATCATGAATTGAATCATGAATTGAATCATGAATTGAATCATGAATTATGAATCATGAATTTAATCATGAATCATGAATCATGAATTGATTTATGAATCATGAATCATGAATCATGAATTGAATTATGAATTGAATCATGAATCATAAATCATAAATCATGAATCATGAATCATGAATGGAATTATGAATTGAAACATAAATCTTGAATCATGAATTGAATCATGAATCATGAATCATGAATCATGAGTTGAATCATGAATCATGAATTGAATCATAAATTGAATCATGAATTGAATCATGAATCATGAATTGAATCATGAATCATGAATCATGAATTGAATCATGAATCATGAATTGAATCATGAATCATGAATCATGAATTGAATCATGAATTGAATCATGAATCGAATCATGAATCGAATTATGAATAAGGAATTGAATCATGAATCATGAGTCGAATCATAAATCATGAATCATGAATCATGATTCATGAATTAAATCATGAATCATGAATCATGAGTTGAATCATGAATCATGAATCATGAATCATGAATTGAATCATGAATCATGAATTATGAATCATGAATTAAATCATGAATCATGAATTATGAATCATGAATTGAATCATGAATCATGAATTGAATCATGAATCATGAATTATGAATCATGAATTGAATCATGAATCATGAATCATGAATTAAATCATGAATCATGAATCATGAATTGAATCATGAATCATGAATCATGAATTGAATCATGAATCATGAATTATAAATCATGAATTGAATCATGAATCATGAATCATGAATTGAATCATGAATCATGAATCATGAATTGAATCATGAATCATGAATCATGAATTGAATCATGAATCATGAATTCAATCATGAATCATGAATCATGAATTGAATCATGAATTGAATCATGAATCATGAATTGAATCATGAATCATGAATCATGAATTGAATCATGAATCATGAATCATGAATTGAATCATGAATCATGAATTGAATCATGAATCATGAATCATGAATTGAATCATGAATCATGAATCATGAATTGAATCATGAATCATGAATTGAATCATGAATCATGAATCATGAATTGAATCATGAATCATGAATTATGAATCATGAATCATGAATTATGAATCATGAATTGAATCATGAATCATGAATCAGGAATCATGAATCATGAATTGAATCATGAATCATAAATTATGAATCATGAATTAAATCATGAATCATGAATTATGAATCATGAATTAAATCATGAATCATGAATTATGAATCATGAATTGAATCATGAATCATGAATTGAATCATGAATCATGAATTAAATCATGAATCATGAATCATGAATTGAATCATGAATTGAATCATGAATTGAATCATGAATTGAATCATGAATCATGAATTGAATCATGAGGCATGAATCATGAATTGAATCATGAATCATGAATCATGAATTGAATCATGAATCATGAATCATGAATTGAATCATGAATCATGAATTATGAATCATGAATCATGAATTATGAATCATGAATTGAATCATGAATCATGAATCAGGAATCATAAATCATGAATTGAATCATGAATTATGAATCATGAATTTAATCATGAATCATGAATTAAATCATGAATCATGAATCATGAATCGAATCATGAATCATGAATTCAATCATGAATCATGAATCATGAATTGAATCATGAATCATGAATTGAATCATGAATCATGAATTATAAATCATGAATTAAGTCATGAATTATGAATCATGAATTGAATCATGAATCATGAATTATGAATCATCAATTGAATCATGAATCATGAATCATGAATTGATTCATGAATCATGAATGATGAATTTTGAATTGAATCATGAATCATGAATCATGAATTGAATCATGAATCATGAATCATGCATTGAATAATGAATCATGAATCATGAATCGAATTATGAATCGAATCATGAATTGAATCATAAATCATGAATTGAATCATAAATCAAGAATTAAATCATGAATCATGAATTATGAATCATGAATTGAATCATGAATCATGAATTGAATCATGAATCATGAATCATGAATCATGAATCAAATTATGAAACATGAATTGAATCATGAATCATGAATCATGAATTGAATCATGAATCATGAATCATGAATTGAATCATGAATCATGAATTATGAATCATGAATTGAATCATAAATCATAAATCATGAATTGAATCATGAATCATGAATCATGTATTGAATCATGAATCATGAATTATGAATCATGAATTGAATTATGAATCATGAATTATGAATCATGAATTGAATCATGAATTATCAATTGAATCATGAATCATGAATCATGAATCATGAAACATGAATCATGAATTGAATCATGAATTGAATCATGAATCATGAATTGAATCATGAATCATAAATGATGAATCATTAATTGAGACATGAATTATGAATCATGAATTAAATCATGAATCTTAAATCATGAATTGAATCATGAATCGAATCAATAATCATGAATCATGAATTGAATCATGAATCATAAATCATGAATTGACTCATGAATCAGGAATTATGAATCGATTAATGAATCATGAATTATGAAGCAAGAATCATGAATCGAATTATGAATAATGAATTGAATCATGAATCATGAATCATGAGTCGAATCATGAATCATGAATTATGAATCATGAATCATGAGTTGAATCATGAATCATGAATTGAATCATAAAGGAAGAATCATGAATCGAATTATGAATAAGGAATTGAATCATGAATCATGAGTCGAATCATAAATCATGAATCATGAATCATGATTCATGAATTGAATCATGAATCATGAATCATGAATCATGAGTTGAATCATGAATCATGAATTGAATCATAAATTGAATCATGAATTGAATCATGAATCATGAATGAATCATGAATCATGAATCATGAATCATGAATTGAATCATGAATCATGAATCATGAATCATGAATCATGAATTGAATCATGAATTGAATCATGAATTGAATCATGAATTGAATCATGAATTATGAATCATGAATTTAATCATGAATCATGAATCATGAATTGATTTATGAATCATGAATCATGAATCATGAATCATGAATTGAATTATGAATTGAATCATGAATCATAAATCATAAATCATGAATCATGAATCATGAATGGAATTATGAATTGAAACATAAATCTTGAATCATGAATTGAATCATGAATCATGAATCATGAATCATGAGTTGAATCATGAATCATGAATTGAATCATAAATTGAATCATGAATTGAATCATGAATCATGAATTGAATCATGAATCATGAATCATGAATTGAATCATGAATCATGAATTGAATCATGAATCATGAATCATGAATTGAATCATGAATTGAATCATGAATCGAATCATGAATCGAATTATGAATAAGGAATTGAATCATGAATCATGAGTCGAATCATAAATCATGAATCATGAATCATGATTCATGAATTAAATCATGAATCATGAATCATGAGTTGAATCATGAATCATGAATTGAATCATAAATTGAATCATGAATTGAATCATGAATCATGAATTGAATCATGAATCATGAATCATGAATTGAATCATGAATCATGAATTGAATCATGAATCATGAATCATGAATTGAATCATGAATTGAATCATGAATCGAATCATGAATTGAATCATGAATTGAATCATGAATTATGAATCATGAATTTAATCATGAATCATGAATCATGACTTGAATCATGAATCATGAATCATGAATTGAATTATGAATTGAAACATGAATCTTGAATCATGAATTGAATCATGAATCATAAATCATAAATCATGAATCATGAATCATGGATTGAATTATGAATTGAAACATGAATCTTGAATCATGAATTGAATCATGAATCATAAATTATAAATCATGAATCATGAATTGAATTATGAATTGAATCATGAATCAAATCATGAATTGAATCATGAATTGAATCATGAATTATGAATCATGAATTTAATCATGAATCATGAATCATGTATTGAATTATGAATTGAATCATGAATCATGAATCATGAATTGAATTATCAATCATGAATCATGAATTGAATCATGAATCATGAATCGAATCATGAATCATAAATTGAATCATGAATCATTGATTCATGAATCATGAATTGAATCATGAATCGAATCATGAATCTAGAATCATGAATTTAATCATTATTGAATCATGAATCATGAATTGAATCATGAATCATGAATTGAATCATGAATAATGAATCATGAATTGAATAATGAATTGAATCATGAATCACGAATCATAAATTGAATCATGAATCATGAATCATGAATTGAATTATGAATTGAATCATGAATCATGACTTGAATCATGAATCATGAATCATGAATTGAATCATGAATTATGAATCATGAATTTAATCATGAATCATGAATCATGAATTGAATCATGAATCATGAATCATGAATCGAATCATGAATCATGAATTCAATCATGAATCATGAATCATGAATTCAATCATGAATCATGAATTGAATCATGAATCATTAATTATATGAATGATGAATCATGAATTGAATCATGAATCATGAATGATGAATTTTGAATTGAATCATGAATCATGAATCATGAATTGAATCATGAATCATGCATTGAATAATGAATCATAATTCATGAATCGAATCATGAATCGAATCATGAATTGAATCATAAATCATGAATTGAATCATGAATCAAGAATTGAATCATGAATCAAGAATCATGAATCATGGATTGAATCATGAATCATGAATCATGAATTGAATCATGAATCATGAATTATGAATCATGAATTGAATCATAAATCATGAATCATGAATTGAATCATGAATCATGAATCATGTATTGAATCATGAATCATGAATTATGAATCATGAATTGAATTATGAATCATGAATTATGAATCATGAATTGAATCATGAATTATCAATTGAATCATGAATCATGAATCATGAATCATGAAACATGAATCATGAATTGAATCATGAATTGAATCATGAATCATGAATTGAATCATGAATCATAAATGATGAATCATGAATTGAGACATGAATTATGAATCATGAATTAAATCATGAATCTTGAATCATGAATTGAATCAAGAATCGAATCAATAATCATGAATCATGAATTGAATCATGAATCATAAATCATGAATCGACTCATGAATCAGGAATTATGAATCGATTAATGAATCATGAATTATGAAGCAAGAATCATGAATCGAATTATGAATAATGAATTGAATCATGAATCATGAATCATGAGTCGAATCATAAATCATAATTCATTAATCATGATTCATGAATTGAATCATGAATCATGAATCATGAATCATGAATTGAATCATGAGTTGAATCATGAATTGAATCATAAATTGAATCATGAATTGAATCATAAATTGAATCATGAATTGAATCATGAATCATCAATTGAATCATGAATCACGAATCATGAATTGAATCATGAATCATGAATTGAATCATGAATCATGAATCATGAATTGAATCATGAATTGAATCATGAATCGAATTATGAATTGAATCATGAATTGAATCATGAATTGAATCATGAATTATGAATCATGAATTTAATCATGAATCATGAATCATGAATTGAATCATGAATCATGAATCATGAATCGTATCATGAATCATGAATTCAATCATGAATCATGAATCATGAATTCAATCATGAATCATGAATCATGAATTGACTCATGAATCATGAATTATATATCATGATTAGAATCATGAATCATGAATCATGAATTGAATCATGAATCATGAATCATGAATCATGAATCATGAATCATGAATTGAATCATGAATCATGAATTATGAATCATGAATTGAATCATGAATCATGAATTGAATCATGAATGATGAATCATGAATTGAATCATGAATCATGAATGATGAATTTTGAATTGAATCATGAATCATGAATCATGAATTGAATCATGAATCATGCATTGAATAATGAATCATGAATCATAAATCGAATCATGAATCGAATCATGAATTGAATCATGAATCATGAATTGAATCATGAATCATGAATCATGAATCAAGAATTGAATCATGAATCATGAATTATGAATCATGAATTGAATCATGAATCATGAATTGAATCATGAATCATGAAACATGAATTGAATCATGAATCATGAATTGAATCATGAATCATGAATCATGAATTGAATCATGAATCATGAATTGAATCATGAATCATGAATTATGAATCATGAATTGAATCATAAATCATGAATCATGAATTGAATCATGAATCATGAATCATGTATTGAATCATGAATCGTGAATTATGAATCATGAATTGAATTATGAATCATGAATTATGAATCATGAATTGAATTATGAATCATGAATTATGAATCATGAATTGAATCATGAATTATCAATTGAATCATGAATCATGAATCATGAATCATGAATCATGAAACATGAATCATGAATTGAATCATGAATTGAATCATGAATCCTAAATAGAATCATGAATCATAAATGATGAATCATGAATTGAGTCATGAATCATGAATTGAATCATGAATCATGAATCATGAATTGAATCATGAATCGAATCAATAATCATGAATCATGAATTGAATCATGAATCAAAAATCATGAATTGACTCATGAATCAGGAATTATGAATCGAATCATGAATCATGAAGCAAGAATCATGAATCGAATTATGAATAATGAATTGAATCATGAATCATGAATCATGAGTCGAATCATAAATCATGAATCATGAATCATGATTCATGAATTGAATCATGAATCATGAATCATGAATCATGAATTGAATCATGAGTTGAATCATGAATAATGAATTGAATCATAAATTGAATCATGAATTGAATCATGAATCATGAATCATGAATTGAATCATGAATCATGAATTGAATCATGAATCATGAATCATGAATTGAATCATGAATTGAATCTTGAATTGAATCATGAATTGAATCATGAATCGAATCATGAATTGAATCATGAATCATGAATCATGAATTGAATCATGAATCATGAATCATGAATCATGAATCATGAATTCAATCATGAATCATGAATCATGAATCATGAATCGAATCATGAATCATGAATTGAATCATGAATCATGAATCATGAATCGAATCATGAATCATGAATTGAATCATGAATCATGAATCAAGAATTGAATCATGAATCATGAATCATGAATTGAATCATGAATTGAATCATGAATCATGAATCATGAATTGAATCATGAATCATGAATCATGAATTAAATCATGAATCATGAATCATGAATCATGAATCATGAATTGAATCATGAATCATGAATTATGAATCATGAATTAAATCATGAATCATGAATTATGAATCATGAATTGAATCATGAATCATGAATTGAATCATGAATCATGAATTATGAATCATGAATTGAATCATGAATCATGAATCATGAATTGAATCATGAATCATGAATCATGAATTGAATCATGAATCATGAATCATGAATTGAATCATGAATCATGAATCATGAATTGAATCATGAATCATGAATTATGAATCATGAATTGAATCATGAATCATGAATCATGAATTGAATCATGAATCATGAATTGAATCATGAATCATGAATCATGAATTGAATCATGAATCATGAATTGAATCATGAATCATGAATCATGAATTGAATCATGAATTGAATCATGAATCATGAATTGAATCATGAATCATGAATCATGAATTGAATCATGAATCATAAATCATGAATCATGAATTGAATCATGAATCATGAATTATGAATCATGAATCATGAATTATGAATCATGAATTATGAATCATGAATCAGGAATCATGAATCATGAATTGAATCATGAATCATGAATTATGAATCATGAATTAAATCATGAATCATGAATTATGAATCATGAATTGAATCATGAATCATGAATTGAATCATGAATCATGAATTGAATCATGAATCATGAATCATGAATTGAATCATGAATCATGAATCATGAATCATGAATTGAATCATGAATTGAATCATGAATCATGAATTGAATCATGAGTCATGAATCATGAATTGAATCATGAATCATGAATCATGAATTGAATCATGAATCATGAATCATGAATTGAATCATGAATCATGAATTATGAATCATGAATCATGAATTATGAATCATGAATTGAATCATGAATCATGAATCAGGAATCATGAATCATGAATTGAATCATGAATTATGAATCATGAATTTAATCATGAATCATGAATTAAATCATGAATCATGAATCATGAATCGAATCATGAATCATGAATTTAATCATGAATCATGAATCATGAATTGAATCATGAATCATGAATCATGAATTGAATCATGAATCATGAATTATAAATCATGAATTAAATCATGAATTATGAATCATGAATTGAATCATGAATCATGAATTATGAATCATCAATTGAATCATGAATCATGAATTGATTCATGAATCATGAATGATGAATTTTGAATTGAATCATGAATCATGAATCATGAATTGAATCATGAATCATGAATCATTCATTGAATAATGAATCATGAATCGAATTATGAATCGAATCATGAATTGAATCATAAATCATGAATTGAATCATGAATCAAGAATTGAATCATGAATCATGAATTATGAATCATGAATTGAATCATGAATCATGAATTGAATCATGAATCATGAATCATGAATCATGAATCAAATTATGAAACATGAATTGAATCATGAATCATGAATCATGAATTGAATCATGAATCATGAATCATGAATTGAATCATGAATCATGAATCATGAATTGAATCATGAATCATGAATTATGAATCATGAATTGAATCATAAATTCTAAATCATGAATTGAATCATGAATCATGAATCATGTATTGAATCATGAATCATGAATTATGAATCATGAATTGAATTATGAATCATGAATTATGAATCATGAATTGAATCATGAATTATCAATTGAATCATGAATCATGAATCATGAATCATGAATCATGAAACATGAATCATGAATTGAATCATGAATTGAATCATGAATCATGAATTGAATCATGAATCATAAATGATGAATCATGAATTGAGACATGAATTATGAATCATGAATTAAATCATGAATCTTAAATCATGAATTGAATCATGAATCGAATCAATAATCATGAATCATGAATTGAATCATGAATCATAAATCATGAATTGACTCATGAATCAGGAATTATGAATCGATTAATGAATCATGAAGCAAGAATCATGAATCGAATTATGAATAATGAATTGAATCATGAATCATGAATCATGAGTCGAATCATGAATCATGAATTATGAATCATGAATCATGAGTTGAATCATGAATCATGAATTGAATCATAAAGGAAGAATCATGAATCGAATTATGAATAAGGAATTGAATCATGAATCATGAGTCGAATCATAAATTATGAATCATGAATCATGATTCATGAATTGAATCATGAATCATGAATCATGAATCATGAATCATGAATCATGAGTTGAATCATGAATCATGAATTGAATCATAAATTGAATCATGAATTGAATCATGAATCATGAATTGAATCATGAATCATGAATCATGAATCATGAATTGAATCATGAATCATGAATCATGAATTGAATCATGAATTGAATCATGAATTGAATCATGAATTGAATCATGAATTGAATCATGAATTATGAATCATGAATTTAATCATAAATCATGAATCATGAATTGATTTATGAATCATGAATCATGAATCATGAATTGAATTATGAATTGAATCATGAATCATAAATCATAAATCATGAATCATGAATCATGAATTGAATTATGAATTGAAACATGAATCTTGAATCATGAATTGAATCATGAATCATGAATCATGAATCATGAATCATGAGTTGAATCATGAATCATGAATTGAATCATAAATTGAATCATGAATTGAATCATGAATCATGAATTGAATCATGAATCATGAATCATGAATTGAATCATGAATCATGAATTGAATCATGAATCATGAATCATGAATTGAATCATGAATTGAATCATGAATCGAATCATGAATCGAATTATGAATAAGGAATTGAATCATGAATCATGAGTCGAATCATAAATCATGAATCATGAATCATGATTCATGAATTGAATCATGAATCATGAATCATGAGTTGAATCATGAATCATGAATTGAATCATAAATTGAATCATGAATTGAATCATGAATTGAATCATGAATCATGAATTGAATCATGAATCATGAATCATGAATTGAATCATGAATCATGAATTGAATCATGAATCATGAATCATGAATTGAATCATGAATTGAATCATGAATCGAATCATGAATCGAATTATGAATAAGGAATTGAATCATGAATCATGAGTCGAATCATAAATCATGAATCATGAATCATGATTCATGAATTGAATCATGAATCATAAATCATGAATTGACTCATGAATCAGGAATTATGAATCGATTAATGAATCATGAATTATGAAGCAAGAATCATGAATCTTATTATGAATAATGAATTGAATCATGAATCATGAATCATGAGTCGAATCATGAATTGAATCATGAATCATGAATCATGAATCGAATCATGAATCATGAATTCAATCATGAATCATGAATCATGAATTGAATCATGAATCATGAATTGAATCATGAATCATTAATTATATGAATGATGAATCATGAATTGAATCATGAATCATGAATGATGAATTTTGAATTGAATCATGAATCATGAATCATGAATTGAATCATGAATCATGCATTGAATAATGAATCATAATTCATGAATCGAATCATGAATCGAATCATGAATTGAATCATAAATCATGAATTGAATCATGAATCAAGAATTGAATCATGAATCAAGAATCATGAATCATGGATTGAATAATGAATCATGAATCATGAATTGAATCATGAATTATGAATCATGAATTGAATCATAAATCATGAATCATGAATTGAATCATGAATCATGAATCATGTATTGAATCATGAATCATGAATTATGAATCATGAATTGAATTATGAATCATGAATTATGAATCATGAATTGAATCATGAATTATCAATTGAATCATGAATCATGAATCATGAATCATGAAACATGAATCATGAATTGAATCATGAATTGAATCATGAATCATGAATTGAATCATGAATCATAAATGATGAATCATGAATTGAGACATGAATTATGAATCATGAATTAAATCATGAATCTTGAATCATGAATTGAATCATGAATCGAATCAATAATCATGAATCATGAATTGAATCATGAATCATAAATCATGAATCGACTCATGAATCAGGAATTATGAATTGATTAATGAATCATGAAGCAAGAATCATGAATCGAATTATGAATAATGAATTGAATCATGAATCATGAATCATGAGTCGAATCATAAATCATAATTCATTAATCATGATTCATGAATTGAATCATGAATCATGAATCATGAATCATGAATTGAATCATGAGTTGAATCATGAATTGAATCATAAATTGAATCATGAATTGAATCATGAATCATCAATTGAATCATGAATCATGAATCATGAATTGAATCATGAATCATGAATTGAATCATGAATCATGAATCATGAATTGAATCATGAATTGAATCATGAATTGAATCATGAATCGAATTATGAATTGAATCATGAATTGAATCATGAATTGAATCATGAATTATGAATCATGAATTGAATCATGAATCATGAATCATGAATCGTATCATGAATCATGAATTCAATCATGAATCATGAATCATGAATTCAATCATGAATCATGAATCATGAATTGACTCATGAATCATGAATTATATATCATGATTAGAATCATGAATCATGAATCATGAATTGAATCATGAATCATGAATCATGAATTGAATCATGAATCATGAATTATGAATCATGAATTGAATCATGAATCATGAATTGAATCATGAATGATGAATCATGAATTGAATCATGAATCATGAATGATGAATTTTGAATTGAATCATGAATCATGAATCATGAATTGAATCATGAATCATGCATTGAATAATGAATCATGAATCATAAATCGAATCATGAATCGAATCATGAATTGAATCATGAATCATGAATTGAATCATGAATTGAATCATGAATCATGAATCATGAATTGAATCATGAATCATGAATCATGAATTGAATCATGAATCATGAATCATGAATTGAATCATGAATCATGAATTATGAATCATGAATTGAATCATGAATCATAAATCATAAATTGAATCATGAATCATGAATCATGAATTGAATCATGAATCATGAATCATGAATTGAATCATGAATCATGAATTATGAATCATGAATTGAATCATGAATCATGAATCATGAATTGAATCATGAATCATGAATCATGAATTGAATCATGAATCATGAATCATGAATTGAATCATGAATCATGAATTGAATCATGAATCATGAATCATGAATTGAATCATGAATTGAATCATGAATCATGAATTGAATCATGAATCATGAATCATGAATTGAATCATGAATCATGAATCATGAATTGAATCATGAATCATGAATCATGAATTGAATCATGAATCATGAATTATGAATCATGAATCATGAATTATGAATCATGAATTGAATCATGAATCATGAATCAGGAATCATGAATCATGAATTGAATCATGAATCATAAATTATGAATCATGAATTAAATCATGAATCATGAATTATGAATCATGAATTGAATCATGAATCATGAATTAAATCATGAATCATGAATCATGAATTGAATCATGAATTGAATCATGAATTGAATCATGAATCATGAATTGAATCATGAATCATGAATCATGAATTGAATCATGAATCATGAATCATGAATTGAATCATGAATCATGAATCATGAATTGAATCATGAATTGAATCATGAATCATGAATTGAATCATGAATCATGAATTATGAATCATGAATCATGAATTATGAATCATGAATTGAATCATGAATCATGAATCAGGAATCATAAATCATGAATTGAATCATGAATTATGAATCATGAATTTAATCATGAATCATGAATTAAATCATGAATCATGAATCGAATCATGAATCATGAATTCAATCATGAATCATGAATCATGAATTGAATCATGAATCATGAATCATGAATTGAATCATGAATCATGAATTATAAATCATGAATTAAGTCATGAATTATGAATCATGAATTGAATCATGAATCATGAATTATGAATCATCAATTGAATCATGAACCATGAATCATGAATTGATTCATGAATCATGAATGATGAATTTTGAATTGAATCATGAATCATGAATCATGAATTGAATCATGAATCATGAATCATGCATTGAATAATGAATCATGAATCATGAATCGAATTATGAATCGAATCATGAATTGAATCATAAATCATGAATTGAATCATGAATCAAGAATTGAATCATGAATCATGAATTATGAATCATGAATTGAATCATGAATCATGAAGCAAGAATCATGAATCGAATTATGAATAATGAATTGAATCATGAATCATGAATCATGAGTCGAATCATAAATCATGAATCATGATTCATGAATTGAATCATGAATCATGAATCATGAATCATGAATTGAATCATGAGTTGAATCATGAATAATGAATTGAATCATAAATTGAATCATGAATTGAATCATGAATCATGAATCATGAATTGAATCATAAATCATGAATTGAATCATGAATCATGAATCATGAATTGAATCATGAATTGAATCTTGAATCGAATCATGAATTGAATCAAGAATCGAATCATGAATTGAATCATGAATCATGAATCATGAATCATGAATTGAATCATGAATCATGAATCATGAATCATGAATCATGAATTCAATCATGAATCATGAATCATGAATCATGAATCGAATCATGAATCATGAATTGAATCATGAATCATGAATCATGAATTGAATCATGAATCATGAATCATGAATTGAATCATGAATCATGAATCATGAATCATGAATTGAATCATGAATCATGAATTATGAATCATGAATTGAATCATGAATCATGAATCATGAATTAAATCATGAATCATGAATCATGAATCATGAATCATGAATTGAATCATGAATCATGAATTATGAATCATGAATTGAATCATGAATCATGAATTATGAATCATGAATTGAATCATGAATCATGAATCATGAATTGAATCATGAATCATGAATCATGAATTGAATCATGAATCTTGAATCATGAATTGAATCATGAATCATGAATTATGAATCATGAATTGAATCATGAATCATGAATCATGAATTGAATCATGAATCATGAATTATGAATTGAATCATGAATCATGAATCATGAATTGAATCATGAATCATGAATTGAATCATGAATCATGAATCATGAATTGAATCATGAATTGAATCATGAATCATGAATTGAATCATGAATCATGAATCATGAATTGAATCATGAATCATGAATCATGAATTGAATCATGAATCATGAATCATGAATTGAATCATGAATCATGAATCATGAATCATGAATCATGAATTGAATCATGAATCATGAATCATGAATTGAATCATGAATCATGAATTATGAATCATGAATCATGAATTATGAATCATGAATTGAATCATGAATCATGAATCAGGAATCATGAATCATGAATTGAATCATGAATCATAAATTATGAATCATGAATTAAATCATGAATCATGAATTATGAATCATGAATTGAATCATGAATCATGAATTGAATCATGAATCATGAATTAAATCATGAATCATAAATCATGAATTGAATCATGAATTGAATCATGAATTGAATCATGAATTGAATCATGAATCAAGAAATGAATCATGAGGCATGAATCATGAATTGAATCATGAATCATGAATCATGAATTGAATCATGAATCATGAATCATGAATTGAATCATGAATCATGAATTATGAATCATGAATTATGAATCATGAATTGAATCATGAATCATGAATCAGGAATCATAAATCATGAATTGAATCATGAATTATGAATCATGAATTTAATCATGAATCATGAATTAAATCATGAATCATGAATCATGAATCGAATCATGAATCATGAATTCAATCATGAATCATGAATCATGAATTGAATCATGAATCATGAATCATGAATTGAATCATGAATCATAAATTATAAATCATGAATTAAGTCATGAATTATGAATCATGAATTGAATCATGAATCATGAATTATGAATCATCAATTGAATCATGAATCATGAATCATGAATTGATTCATGAATCATGAATGATGAATTTTGAATTGAATCATGAATCATGAATCATGAATTGAATCATGAATCATGAATCATGCATTGAATAATGAATCATGAATCGAATTATGAATCGAATCATGAATTGAATCATAAATCATGAATTGAATCATAAATCAAGAATTGAATCATGAATCATGAATTATGAATCATGAATTGAATCATGAATCATGAATTGAATCATGAATCATGAATCATGAATCATGAATCAAATTATGAAACATGAATTGAATCATGAATCATGAATCATGAATTGAATCATGAATCATGAATCATGAATTGAATCATGAATCATGAATTATGAATCATGAATTGAATCATAAATCATAAATCATGAATTGAATCATGAATCATGAATCATGTATTGAATCATGAATCATGAATTATGAATCATGAATTGAATTATGAATCATGAATTATGAATCATGAATTGAATCATGAATTATCAATTGAATCATGAATCATGAATCATGAATCATGAAACATGAATCATGAATTGAATCATGAATTGAATCATGAATCATGAATTGAATCATGAATCATAAATGATGAATCATTAATTGAGACATGAATTATGAATCATGAATTAAATCATGAATCTTAAATCATGAATTGAATCATGAATCGAATCAATAATCATGAATCATGAATTGAATCATGAATCATAAATCATGAATTGACTCATGAATCAGGAATTTTGAATCGATTAATGAATCATGAATTATGAAGCAAGAATCATGAATCGAATTATGAATAATGAATTGAATCATGAATCATGAATCATGAGTCGAATCATGAATCATGAATTATGAATCATGAATCATGAGTTGAATCATGAATCATGAATTGAATCATAAAGGAAGAATCATGAATCGAATTATGAATAAGGAATTGAATCATGAATCATGAGTCGAATCATAAATCATGAATCATGAATCATGATTCATGAATTGAATCATGAATCATGAATCATGAATCATGAATCATGAATTGAATCATGAATCATGAATCATGCATTGAATAATGAATCATGAATCATGAATCGAATTATGAATCGAATCATGAATTGAATCATAAATCAAGAATTGAATCATGAATCATGAATTATGAATCATGAATTGAATCATGAATCATGAATTGAATCATGAATCATGAATCATGAATCATGAATCAAATTATGAAACATGAATTGAATCATGAATCATGAATCATGAATTGAATCATGAATCATGAATCATGAATTGAATCATGAATCATGAATTATGAATCATGAATTGAATCATAAATCATAAATCATGAATTGAATCATGAATCATGAATCATGTATTGAATCATGAATCATGAATTATGAATCATGAATTGAATTATGAATCATGAATTATGAATCATGAATTGAATCATGAATTATCAATTGAATCATGAATCATGAATCATGAATCATGAAACATGAATCATGAATTGAATCATGAATTGAATCATGAATCATGAATTGAATCATGAATCATAAATGATGAATCATTAATTGAGACATGAATTATGAATCATGAATTAAATCATGAATCTTAAATCATGAATTGAATCATGAATCGAATCAATAATCATGAATCATGAATTGAATCATGAATCATAAATCATGAATTGACTCATGAATCAGGAATTTTGAATCGATTAATGAATCATGAATTATGAAGCAAGAATCATGAATCGAATTATGAATAATGAATTGAATCATGAATCATGAATCATGAGTCGAATCATGAATCATGAATTATGAATCATGAATCATGAGTTGAATCATGAATCATGAATTGAATCATAAAGGAAGAATCATGAATCGAATTATGAATAAGGAATTGAATCATGAATCATGAGTCGAATCATAAATCATGAATCATGAATCATGATTCATGAATTGAATCATGAATCATGAATCATGAATCATGAATCATGAGTTGAATCATGAATCATGAATTGAATCATAAATTGAATCATGAATTGAATCATGAATCATGAATTGAATCATGAATCATGAATCATGAATCATGAATTGAATCATGAATCATGAATCATGAATTGAATCATGAATTGAATCATGAATTGAATCATGAATTGAATCATGAATTATGAATCATGAATTTAATCATGAATCATGAATCATGAATTGATTTATGAATCATGAATCATGAATCATGAATTGAATTATGAATTGAATCATGAATCATAAATCATAAATCATGAATCATGAATCATGAATGGAATTATGAATTGAAACATAAATCTTGAATCATGAATTGAATCATGAATCATGAATCATGAATCATGAATCATGAGTTGAATCATGAATCATGAATTGAATCATAAATTGAATCATGAATTGAATCATGAATCATGAATCATGAATTGAATCATGAATCATGAATTGAATCATGAATCATGAATCATGAATTGAATCATGAATTGAATCATGAATCGAATCATGAATCGAATTATGAATAAGGAATTGAATCATGAATCATGAGGCGAATCATAAATCATGAATCATGAATCATGATTCATGAATTAAATCATGAATCATGAATCATGAGTTGAATCATGAATCATGAATCATGAATCATGAATCATGAATTGAATCATGAATCATGAATTATGAATCATGAATTAAATCATGAATCATGAATTATGAATCATGAATTGAATCATGAATCATGAATTGAATCATGAATCATGAATTATGAATCATGAATTGAATCATGAATCATGAATCATGAATTGAATCATGAATCATGAATCATGAATTGAATCATGAATCATGAATCATGAATTGAATCATGAATCATGAATTATGAATCATGAATTGAATCATGAATCATGAATCATGAATTGAATCATGAATCATGAATCATGAATTGAATCATGAATCATGAATCATGAATTGAATCATGAATCATGAATTGAATCATGAATCATGAATCATGAATTGAATCATGAATTGAATCATGAATCATGAATTGAATCATGAATCATGAATCATGAATTGAATCATGAATCATGAATCATGAATTGAATCATGAATCATGAATCATGAATTGAATCATGAATCATGAATCATGAATTGAATCATGAATCATGAATCATGAATTGAATCATGAATCATGAATTGAATCATGAATCATGAATTGAATCATGAATCATGAATTATGAATCATGAATCATGAATTATGAATCATGAATTGAATCATGAATCATGAATCAGGAATCATGAATCATGAATTGAATCATGAATCATAAATTATGAATCATGAATTAAATCATGAATCATGAATTATGAATCATGAATTAAATCATGAATCATGAATTATGAATCATGAATTGAATCATGAATCATGAATTGAATCATGAATCATGAATTAAATCATGAATCATGAATCATGAATTGAATCATGAATTGAATCATGAATTGAATCATGAATCATGAATTATGAATCATGAATTGAATCATGAATCATGAATCATGAATTGAATCATGAATCATGAATCATGAATTGAATCATGAATCATGAATCATGAATTGAATCATGAATCATGAATTATGAATCATGAATTGAATCATGAATCATGAATCATGAATTGAATCATGAATCATGAATCATGAATTGAATCATGAATCATGAATCATGAATTGAATCATGAATCATGAATTGAATCATGAATCATGAATCATGAATTGAATCATGAATTGAATCATGAATCATGAATTGAATCATGAATCATGAATCATGAATTGAATCATGAATCATGAATCATGAATTGAATCATGAATCATGAATCATGAATTGAATCATGAATCATGAATCATGAATTGAATCATGAATCATGAATCATGAATTGAATCATGAATCATGAATTGAATCATGAATCATGAATTGAATCATGAATCATGAATTATGAATCATGAATCATGAATTATGAATCATGAATTGAATCATGAATCATGAATCAGGAATCATGAATCATGAATTGAATCATGAATCATAAATTATGAATCATGAATTAAATCATGAATCATGAATCATGAATTGAATCATGAATCATGAATCATGAATTGAATCATGAATCATGAATTAAATCATGAATCATGAATTATGAATCATGAATTGAATCATGAATCATGAATTGAATCATGAATCATGAATTAAATCATGAATCATGAATCATGAATTGAATCATGAATTGAATCATGAATCATGAATTGAATCATGAGGCATGAATCATGAATTGAATCATGAATCATGAATCATGAATTGAATCATGAATCATGAATCATGAATTGAATCATGAATCATGAATTATGAATCATGAATCATGAATTATGAATCATGAATTGAATCATGAATCAGGAATCATAAATCATGAATTGAATCATGAATTATGAATCATGAATTTAATCATGAATCATGAATTAAATCATGAATCATGAATCATGAATCGAATCATGAATCATGAATTGAATCATGAATCATGAATCATGAATTGAATCATGAATCATGAATCATGAATTGAATCATGAATCATGAATTATAAATCATGAATTAAGTCATGAATTATGAATCATGAATTGAATCATGAATCATGAATTATGAATCATCAATTGAATCATGAATCATGAATCATGAATTGATTCATGAATCATGAATGATGAATTTTGAATTGAATCATGAATCATGAATCATGAATTGAATCATGAATCATGAATCATGCATTGAATAATGAATCATGAATCATGAATCGAATTATGAATCGAATCATGAATTGAATCATAAATCATGAATTGAATCATAAATCAAGAATTGAATCATGAATCATGAATTATGAATCATGAATTGAATCATGAATCATGAATTGAATCATGAATCATGAATCATGAATCATGAATCAAATTATGAAACATGAATTGAATCATGAATCATGAATCATGAATTGAATCATGAATCATGAATCATGAATTGAATCATGAATCATGAATTATGAATCATGAATTGAATCATAAATCATAAATCATGAATTGAATCATGAATCATGAATCATGTATTGAATCATGAATCATGAATTATGAATCATGAATTGAATTATGAATCATGAATTATGAATCATGAATTGAATCATGAATTATCAATTGAATCATGAATCATGAAACATGAATCATGAATTGAATCATGAATTGAATCATGAATCATGAATTGAATCATGAATCATAAATGATGAATCATTAATTGAGACATGAATTATGAATCATGAATTAAATCATGAATCCTAAATCATGAATTGAATCATGAATCGAATCAATAATCATGAATCATGAATTGAATCATGAATCATAAATCATGAATTGACTCATGAATCAGGAATTATGAATCGATTAATGAATCATGAATTATGAAGCAAGAATCATGAATCTTAAATCATGAATTGAATCATGAATCGAATCAATAATCATGAATCATGAATTGAATCATGAATCATAAATCATGAATTGACTCATGAATCAGGAATTATGAATCGATTAATGAATCATGAATTATGAAGCAAGAATCATGAATCGAATTATGAATAATGAATTGAATCATGAATCATGAATCATGAGTCGAATCATGAATCATGAATTATGAATCATGAATCATGAGTTGAATCATGAATCATGAATTGAATCATAAAGGAAGAATCATGAATCGAATTATGAATAAGGAATTGAATCATGAATCATGAGTCGAATCATAAATCATGAATCATGAATCATGATTCATGAATTGAATCATGAATCATGAATCATGAATCATGAGTTGAATCATGAATCATGAATTGAATCATAAATTGAATCATGAATTGAATCATGAATCATGAATTGAATCATGAATCATGAATCATGAATCATGAATTGAATCATGAATCATGAATCATGAATTGAATCATGAATTGAATCATGAATTGAATCATGAATTGAATCATGAATTATGAATCATGAATTTAATCATGAATCATGAATCATGAATTGATTTATGAATCATGAATCATGAATCATGAATTGAATTATGAATTGAATCATGAATCATAAATCATAAATCATGAATCATGAATCATGAATGGAATTATGAATTGAAACATAAATCTTGAATCATGAATTGAATCATGAATCATGAATCATGAATCATGAATCATGAGTTGAATCATGAATCATGAATTGAATCATAAATTGAATCATGAATTGAATCATGAATCATGAATTGAATCAT
This sequence comes from Mixophyes australis, assembly GCA_036250195.1. Lineage (NCBI taxonomy): Eukaryota > Metazoa > Chordata > Amphibia > Anura > Limnodynastidae > Mixophyes > Mixophyes australis. The sequence goes on along the minus strand of JAVHZZ010000001.1, from coordinate 241,713,428 downwards.
GAATCATGAATCATGAATTGAATCATGAATCATGAATTGAATCATGAATCATGAATCATGAATTGAATCATGAATTGAATCATGAATCGAATCATGAATCGAATTATGAATAAGGAATTGAATCATGAATCATGAGTCGAATCATAAATCATGAATCATGAATCATGATTCATGAATTAAATCATGAATCATGAATCATGAGTTGAATCATGAATCATGAATCATGAATCATGAATCATGAATTGAATCATGAATCATGAATTATGAATCATGAATTAAATCATGAATCATGAATTATGAATCATGAATTGAATCATGAATCATGAATTGAATCATGAATCATGAATTATGAATCATGAATTGAATCATGAATCATGAATCATGAATTGAATCATGAATCATGAATCATGAATTGAATCATGAATCATGAATCATGAATTGAATCATGAATCATGAATTATGAATCATGAATTGAATCATGAATCATGAATCATGAATTGAATCATGAATCATGAATCATGAATTGAATCATGAATCATGAATCATGAATTGAATCATGAATCATGAATTGAATCATGAATCATGAATCATGAATTGAATCATGAATTGAATCATGAATCATGAATTGAATCATGAATCATGAATCATGAATTGAATCATGAATCATGAATCATGAATTGAATCATGAATCATGAATCATGAATTGAATCATGAATCATGAATCATGAATTGAATCATGAATCATGAATCATGAATTGAATCATGAATCATGAATTGAATCATGAATCATGAATTGAATAATGAATCATGAATTATGAATCATGAATCATGAATTATGAATCATGAATTGAATCATGAATCAGGAATCATAAATCATGAATTGAATCATGAATTATGAATCATGAATTTAATCATGAATCATGAATTAAATCATGAATCATGAATCATGAATCGAATCATGAATCATGAATTGAATCATGAATCATGAATCATGAATTGAATCATGAATCATGAATCATGAATTGAATCATGAATCATGAATTATAAATCATGAATTAGGTCATGAATTATGAATCATGAATTGAATCATGAATCATGAATTATGAATCATCAATTGAATCATGAATCATGAATCATGAATTGATTCATGAATCATGAATGATGAATTTTGAATTGAATCATGAATCATGAATCATGAATTGAATCATGAATCATGAATCATGCATTGAATAATGAATCATGAATCATGAATCGAATTATGAATCGAATCATGAATTGAATCATAAATCATGAATTGAATCATAAATCAAGAATTGAATCATGAATCATGAATTATGAATCATGAATTGAATCATGAATCATGAATTGAATCATGAATCATGAATCATGAATCATGAATCAAATTATGAAACATGAATTGAATCATGAATCATGAATCATGAATTGAATCATGAATCATGAATCATGAATTGAATCATGAATCATGAATTATGAATCATGAATTGAATCATAAATCATAAATCATGAATTGAATCATGAATCATGAATCATGTATTGAATCATGAATCATGAATTATGAATCATGAATTGAATTATGAATCATGAATTATGAATCATGAATTGAATCATGAATTATCAATTGAATCATGAATCATGAAACATGAATCATGAATTGAATCATGAATTGAATCATGAATCATGAATTGAATCATGAATCATAAATGATGAATCATTAATTGAGACATGAATTATGAATCATGAATTAAATCATGAATCTTAAATCATGAATTGAATCATGAATCGAATCAATAATCATGAATCATGAATTGAATCATGAATCATAAATCATGAATTGACTCATGAATCAGGAATTATGAATCGATTAATGAATCATGAATTATGAAGCAAGAATCATGAATCTTAAATCATGAATTGAATCATGAATCGAATCAATAATCATGAATCATGAATTGAATCATGAATCATAAATCATGAATTGACTCATGAATCAGGAATTATGAATCGATTAATGAATCATGAATTATGAAGCAAGAATCATGAATCGAATTATGAATAATGAATTGAATCATGAATCATGAATCATGAGTCGAATCATGAATCATGAATTATGAATCATGAATCATGAGTTGAATCATGAATCATGAATTGAATCATAAAGGAAGAATCATGAATCGAATTATGAATAAGGAATTGAATCATGAATCATGAGTCGAATCATAAATCATGAATCATGAATCATGATTCATGAATTGAATCATGAATCATGAATCATGAATCATGAATCATGAGTTGAATCATGAATCATGAATTGAATCATAAATTGAATCATGAATTGAATCATGAATCATGAATTGAATCATGAATCATGAATCATGAATCATGAATTGAATCATGAATCATGAATCATGAATTGAATCATGAATTGAATCATGAATTGAATCATGAATTGAATCATGAATTATGAATCATGAATTTAATCATGAATCATGAATCATGAATTGATTTATGAATCATGAATCATGAATCATGAATTGAATTATGAATTGAATCATGAATCATAAATCATAAATCATGAATCATGAATCATGAATGGAATTATGAATTGAAACATAAATCTTGAATCATGAATTGAATCATGAATCATGAATCATGAATCATGAATCATGAGTTGAATCATGAATCATGAATTGAATCATAAATTGAATCATGAATTGAATCATGAATCATGAATTGAATCATGAATCATGAATCATGAATTGAATCATGAATCATGAATTGAATCATGAATCATGAATCATGAATTGAATCATGAATTGAATCATGAATCGAATCATGAATCGAATTATGAATAAGGAATTGAATCATGAATCATGAGTCGAATCATAAATCATGAATCATGAATCATGATTCATGAATTAAATCATGAATCATGAATCATGAGTTGAATCATGAATCATGAATCATGAATCATGAATCATGAATTGAATCATGAATCATGAATTATGAATCATGAATTAAATCATGAATCATGAATTATGAATCATGAATTGAATCATGAATCATGAATTGAATCATGAATCATGAATTATGAATCATGAATTGAATCATGAATCATGAATCATGAATTGAATCATGAATCATGAATCATGAATTGAATCATGAATCATGAATCATGAATTGAATCATGAATCATGAATTATGAATCATGAATTGAATCATGAATCATGAATCATGAATTGAATCATGAATCATGAATCATGAATTGAATCATGAATCATGAATCATGAATTGAATCATGAATCATGAATTGAATCATGAATCATGAATCATGAATTGAATCATGAATTGAATCATGAATCATGAATTGAATCATGAATCATGAATCATGAATTGAATCATGAATCATGAATCATGAATTGAATCATGAATCATGAATCATGAATTGAATCATGAATCATGAATCATGATTTGAATCATGAATCATGAATCATGAATTGAATCATGAATCATGAATTGAATCATGAATCATGAATTGAATCATGAATCATGAATTATGAATCATGAATCATGAATTATGAATCATGAATTGAATCATGAATCATGAATCAGGAATCATGAATCATGAATTGAATCATGAATCATAAATTATGAATCATGAATTAAATCATGAATCATGAATTATGAATCATGAATTAAATCATGAAGCATGAATTATGAATCATGAATTGAATCATGATTCATGAATTGAATCATGAATCATGAATCATGAATCATGAATCATGAGTTGAATCATGAATCATGAATTGAATCATAAATTGAATCATGAATTGAATCATGAATCATGAATTGAATCATGAATCATGAATCATGAATCATGAATTGAATCATGAATCATGAATCATGAATTGAATCATGAATTGAATCATGAATTGAATCATGAATTGAATCATGAATTATGAATCATGAATTTAATCATGAATCATGAATCATGAATTGATTTATGAATCATGAATAATGAATCATGAATCATGAATTGAATTATGAATTGAATCATGAATCATAAATCATAAATCATGAATCATGAATCATGAATGGAATTATGAATTGAAACATAAATCTTGAATCATGAATTGAATCATGAATCATGAATCATGAATCATGAATCATGAGTTGAATCATGAATCATGAATTGAATCATAAATTGAATCATGAATTGAATCATGAATCATGAATTGAATCATGAATCATGAATCATGAATTGAATCATGAATCATGAATTGAATCATGAATCATGAATCATGAATTGAATCATGAATTGAATCATGAATCGAATCATGAATCGAATTATGAATAAGGAATTGAATCATGAATCATGAGTCGAATCATAAATCATGAATCATGAATCATGATTCATGAATTAAATCATGAATCATGAATCATGAGTTGAATCATGAATCATGAATTGAATCATAAATTGAATCATGAATTGAATCATGAATCATGAATTGAATCATGAATCATGAATCATGAATTGAATCATGAATCATGAATTGAATCATGAATCATGAATCATGAATTGAATCATGAATTGAATCATGAATCGAATCATGAATTGAATCATGAATTGAATCATGAATTATGAATCATGAATTTAATCATGAATCATGAATCATGACTTGAATCATGAATCATGAATCATGAATTGAATTATGAATTGAAACATGAATCTTGAATCATGAATTGAATCATGAATCATAAATCATAAATCATGAATCATGAATCATGGATTGAATTATGAATTGAAACATGAATCTTGAATCATGAATTGAATCATGAATCATAAATCATAAATCATGAATCATGAATTGAATTATGAATTGAATCATGAATCGAATCATGAATTAAATCATGAATTGAATCATGAATTATGAATCATGAATTTAATCATGAATCATGAATCATGTATTGAATTATGAATTGAATCATGAATCATGAATCATGAATTGAATTATCAATCATGAATCATGAATTGAATCATGAATCATGAATCGAATCATGAATCATAAATTGAATCATGAATCATTGATTCATGAATCATGAATTGAATCATGAATCGAATCATGAATCTAGAATCATGAATTTAATCATTATTGAATCATGAATCATGAATTGAATCTTGAATCATGAATTGAATCATGAATAATGAATCATGAATTGAATAATGAATTGAATCATGAATCACGAATCATAAATTGAATCATGAATCATGAATCATGAATTGAATTATGAATTGAATCATGAATCATGACTTGAATCATGAATCATGAATCATGAATTGAATCATGAATTATGAATCATGAATTTAATCATGAATCATGAATCATGAATTGAATCATGAATCATGAATCATGAATCGAATCATGAATCATGAATTCAATCATGAATCATGAATCATGAATTGAATCATGAATCATGAATTGAATCATGAATCATTAATTATATGAATGATGAATCATGAATTGAATCATGAATCATGAATGATGAATTTTGAATTGAATCATGAATCATGAATCATGAATTGAATCATGAATCATGCATTGAATAATGAATCATAATTCATGAATCGAATCATGAATCGAATCATGAATTGAATCATAAATCATGAATTGAATCATGAATCAAGAATTGAATCATGAATCAAGAATCATGAATCATGGATTGAATCATGAATCATGAATTGAATCATGAATCATGAATTATGAATCATGAATTGAATCATAAATCATGAATCATGAATTGAATCATGAATCATGAATCATGTATTGAATCATGAATCATGAATTATGAATCATGAATTGAATTATGAATCATGAATTATGAATCATGAATTGAATCATGAATTATCAATTGAATCATGAATCATGAATCATGAATCATGAAACATGAATCATGAATTGAATCATGAATTGAATCATGAATCATGAATTGAATCATGAATCATAAATGATGAATCATGAATTGAGACATGAATTATGAATCATGAATTAAATCATGAATCTTGAATCATGAATTGAATCATGAATCGAATCAATAATCATGAATCATGAATTGAATCATGAATCATAAATCATGAATCGACTCATGAATCAGGAATTATGAATCGATTAATGAATCATGAAGCAAGAATCATGAATCGAATTATGAATAATGAATTGAATCATGAATCATGAATCATGAGTCGAATCATAAATCATAATTCATTAATCATGATTCATGAATTGAATCATGAATCATGAATCATGAATCATGAATTGAATCATGAGTTGAATCATGAATTGAATCATAAATTGAATCATGAATTGAATCATGAATCATCAATTGAATCATGAATCATGAATCATGAATTGAATCATGAATCATGAATTGAATCATGAATCATGAATCATGAATTGAATCATGAATTGAATCATGAATCGAATTATGAATTGAATCATGAATTGAATCATGAATTGAATCATGAATTATGAATCATGAATTTAATCATGAATCATGAATCATGAATTGAATCATGAATCATGAATCATGAATCGTATCATGAATCATGAATTCAATCATGAATCATGAATCATGAATTCAATCATGAATCATGAATCATGAATTGACTCATGAATCATGAATTATATATCATGATTAGAATCATGAATCATGAATCATGAATTGAATCATGAATCATGAATCATGAATCATGAATCATGAATCATGAATCATGAATTATGAATCATGAATTGAATCATGAATCATGAATTGAATCATGAATGATGAATCATGAATTGAATCATGAATCATGAATGATGAATTTTGAATTGAATCATGAATCATGAATCATGAATTGAATCATGAATCATGCATTGAATAATGAATCATGAATTATAAATCGAATCATGAATCGAATCATGAATTGAATCATGAATCATGAATTGAATCATGAATCATGAATCATGAATCAAGAATTGAATCATGAATCATGAATTATGAATCATGAATTGAATCATGAATCATGAATTGAATCATGAATCATGAAACATGAATTGAATCATGAATCATGAATCATGAATTGAATCATGAATCATGAATCATGAATTGAATCATGAATCATGAATTGAATCATGAATCATGAATTATGAATCATGAATTGAATCATAAATCATGAATCATGAATTGAATCATGAATCATGAATCATGTATTGAATCATGAATCGTGAATTATGAATCATGAATTGAATTATGAATCATGAATTATGAATCATGAATTGAATTATGAATCATGAATTATGAATCATGAATTGAATCATGAATTATCAATTGAATCATGAATCATGAATCATGAATCATGAATCATGAAACATGAATCATGAATTGAATCATGAATTGAATCATGAATCCTAAATTGAATCATGAATCATAAATGATGAATCATGAATTGAGTCATGAATCATGAATTGAATCATGAATCATGAATCATGAATTGAATCATGAATCGAATCAATAATCATGAATCATGAATTGAATCATGAATCAAAAATCATGAATTGACTCATGAATCAGGAATTATGAATCGAATCATGAATCATGAAGCAAGAATCATGAATCGAATTATGAATAATGAATTGAATCATGAATCATGAGTCGAATCATAAATCATGAATCATGAATCATGATTCATGTATTTGAATCATGAATCATGAATCATGAATCATGAATTGAATCATGAGTTGAATCATGAATAATGAATTGAATCATAAATTGAATCATGAATTGAATCATGAATCATGAATCATGAATTGAATCATGAATCATGAATTGAATCATGAATCATGAATTGAATCATGAATTGAATCTTGAATCGAATCATGAATTGAATCATGAATCGAATCATGAATTGAATCATGAATCATGAATCATGAATCATGAATTGAATCATGAATCATGAATCATGAATCATGAATCATGAATTCAATCATGAATCATGAATCATGAATCATGAATCGAATCATGAATCATGAATTGAATCATGAATCATGAATCATGAATCGAATCATGAATCATGAATTGAATCATGAATCATGAATCAAGAATTGAATCATGAATCATGAATCATGAATTGAATCATGAATTGAATCATGAATCATGAATTGAATCATGAATCATGAATCATGAATTGAATCATGAATCATGAATCATGAATTAAATCATGAATCATGAATCATGAATCATGAATCATGAATTGAATCATGAATCATGAATTATGAATCATGAATTAAATCATGAATCATGAATTATGAATCATGAATTGAATCATGAATCATGAATTGAATCATGAATCATGAATTATGAATCATGAATTGAATCATGAATCATGAATCATGAATTGAATCATGAATCATGAATCATGAATTGAATCATGAATCATGAATCATGAATTGAATCATGAATCATGAATTATGAATCATGAATTGAATCATGAATCATGAATTGAATCATGAATCATGAATCATGAATTGAATCATGAATCATGAATCATGAATTGAATCATGAATCATGAATTGAATCATGAATCATGAATCATGAATTGAATCATGAATTGAATCATGAATCATGAATTGAATCATGAATCATGAATCATGAATTGAATCATGAATCATGAATCATGAATCATGAATTGAATCATGAATCATGAATTATGAATCATGAATCATAAATTATGAATCATGAATTATGAATCATGAATCAGGAATCATGAATCATGAATTGAATCATGAATCATGAATTATGAATCATGAATTAAATCATGAATCATGAATTATGAATCATGAATTGAATCATGAATCATGAATTGAATCATGAATCATGAATTGAATCATGAATCATGAATCATGAATTGAATCATGAATCATGAATCATGAATCATGAATTGAATCATGAATTGAATCATGAATCATGAATTGAATCATGAGTCATGAATCATGAATTGAATCATGAATCATGAATCATGAATTGAATCATGAATCATGAATCATGAATTGAATCATGAATCATGAATTATGAATCATGAATCATGAATTATGAATCATGAATTGAATCATGAATCATGAATCAGGAATCATGAATCATGAATTGAATCATGAATTATGAATCATGAATTTAATCATGAATCATGAATTAAATCATGAATCATGAATCATGAATCGAATCATGAATCATGAATTTAATCATGAATCATGAATCATGAATTGAATCATGAATCATGAATCATGAATTGAATCATGAATCATGAATTATAAATCATGAATTAAATCATGAATTATGAATCATGAATTGAATCATGAATCATGAATTATGAATCATCAATTGAATCATGAATCATGAATTGATTCATGAATCATGAATGATGAATTTTGAATTGAATCATGAATCATGAATCATGAATTGAATCATGAATCATGAATCATTCATTGAATAATGAATCATGAATCATGAATCGAATTATGAATCGAATCATGAATTGAATCATAAATCATGAATTGAATCATGAATCAAGAATTGAATCATGAATCATGAATTATGAATCATGAATTGAATCATGAATCATGAATTGAATCATGAATCATGAATCATGAATCAAATTATGAAACATGAATTGAATCATGAATCATGAATCATGAATTGAATCATGAATCATGAATCATGAATTGAATCATGAATCATGAATCATGAATTGAATCATGAATCATGAATTATGAATCATGAATTGAATCATAAATTCTAAATCATGAATTGAATCATGAATCATGAATCATGTATTGAATCATGAATCATGAATTATGAATCATGAATTGAATTATGAATCATGAATTATGAATCATGAATTGAATCATGAATTATCAATTGAATCATGAATCATGAATCATGAATCATGAATCATGAAACATGAATCATGAATTGAATCATGAATTGAATCATGAATCATGAATTAAATCATGAATCATAAATGATGAATCATGAATTGAGACATGAATTATGAATCATGAATTAAATCATGAATCTTAAATCATGAATTGAATCATGAATCGAATCAATAATCATGAATCATGAATTGAATCATGAATCATAAATCATGAATTGACTCATGAATCAGGAATTATGAATCGATTAATGAATCATGAAGCAAGAATCATGAATCGAATTATGAATAATGAATTGAATCATGAATCATGAATCATGAATTATGAATCATGAATCATGAGTTGAATCATGAATCATGAATTGAATCATAAAGGAAGAATCATGAATCGAATTATGAATAAGGAATTGAATCATGAATCATGAGTCGAATCATAAATCATGAATCATGAATCATGATTCATGAATTGAATCATGAATCATGAATCATGAATCATGAATCATGAGTTGAATCATGAATCATGAATTGAATCATAAATTGAATCATGAATTGAATCATGAATCATGAATTGAATCATGAATCATGAATCATGAATCATGAATTGAATCATGAATCATGAATCATGAATTGAATCATGAATTGAATCATGAATTGAATCATGAATTGAATCATGAATTGAATCATGAATTATGAATCATGAATTTAATCATAAATCATGAATCATGAATTGATTTATGAATCATGAATCATGAATCATGAATTGAATTATGAATTGAATCATGAATCATAAATCATAAATCATGAATCATGAATCATGAATTGAATTATGAATTGAAACATGAATCTTGAATCATGAATTGAATCATGAATCATGAATCATGAATCATGAATCATGAGTTGAATCATGAATCATGAATTGAATCATAAATTGAATCATGAATTGAATCATGAATCATGAATTGAATCATGAATCATGAATCATGAATTGAATCATGAATCATGAATTGAATCATGAATCATGAATCATGAATTGAATCATGAATTGAATCATGAATTGAATCATGAATCGAATTATGAATAAGGAATTGAATCATGAATCATGAGTCGAATCATAAATCATGAATCATGAATCATGATTCATGAATTGAATCATGAATCATGAATCATGAGTTGAATCATGAATCATGAATTGAATCATAAATTGAATCATGAATTGAATCATGAATCATGAATTGAATCATGAATCATGAATCATGAATTGAATCATGAATCATGAATTGAATCATGAATCATGAATTGAATCATGAATTGAATCATGAATCGAATCATGAATTGAATCATGAATTGAATCATGAATTATGAATCATGAATTTAATCATGAATCATGAATCATGAATTGAATCATGAATCATGAATCATGAATCATGAATTGAATTATGAATTGAAACATGAATCTTGAATCATGAATTGAATCATGAATCATAAATCATAAATCATGAATCATGAATCATGAATTGAATTATGAATTGAAACATGAATCTTGAATCATGAATTGAATCATGAATCATAAATCATAAATCATGAATCATGAATCATGAATTGAATTATGAATTGAAACATGAATCTTTAATCATGAATTGAATCATGAATCATAAATCATAAATCATGAATCATGAATCATGAATTGAATTATGAATTGAATCATGAATCATGAATCATGAATTGAATTATCAATCATGAATCATGAATTGAATCATGAATCATTAATTGAATCATGAATCGAATCATGAATCATAAATTGAATCATGAATCATTGATTCATGAATCATGAATTGAATCATGAATCGAATCATGAATCATGAATCATGAATTGAATCATTATTGAATCATGAATCATTGATTCATAAATCATGAATTGAATCATGAATCGAATCATGAATCATGAATCATGAATTGAATCATTATTGAATCATGAATCATTGATTCATAAATCATGAATTGAATCATGAATCGAATCATGAATCTAGAATCATTAATTTAATCATTATTGAATCATGAATCATGAATTGAATCATGAATCATGAATTGAATCATGAATCATGAATCATGAATTGAATAATGAATTGAATCATGAATCACGAATCATAAATTGAATCATGAATCATGAATCATGAATTGAATTATGAATTGAATCATGAATCATGACTTGAATCATGAATCATGAATCATGAATTGAATCATGAATTATGAATCATGAATTTAATCATGAATCATGAATCATGAATTGAATCATGAATCATGAATCATGAATCATGAATTGAATTATGAATTGAAACATGAATCTTGAATCATGAATTGAATCATGAATCATAAATCATAAATCATGAATCATGAATCATGAATTGAATTATGAATTGAAACATGAATCTTGAATCATTAATTGAATCATGAATCATAAATCATAAATCATGAATCATGAATTGAATTATGAATTGAATCATGAATCGAATCATGAATTGAATCATGAATTATGAATCATGAATTTAATCATGAATCATGAATCATGAATTGAATTATGAATTGAATCATGAATCATGAATCATGAATTGAATCATGAATCATGAATGATGAATCATGAATTGAATCATGAATTGAATCATGAATCATGAATCAGGAATCATGAATTGAATCATGAATTGAATCATGAATTATGAATCATGAATGATGAATCATGAATCATGAATCATGAATTGAATCATGAAATGAATCATGAATGATGAATCATGAATTGAATCATGAATCATGAATGATGAATCATGAATTGAATCATGAATTGAATCATTAATCATGAATCAGGAATCATGAATCATGAATTGAATCATGAATCATGAATTATGAATCATGAATTAAATCATGAATCATGAATTATGAATCATGAATTGAATCATGAATTATGAATTGAATCATGAATCATGAATCATGAATTATGAATCATGAATTGAATCATGAAATGAATCATGAATCATGAATCATGAATCGAATCATGAATCATGAATCAAGAATCATGAATCGAATCATAAATAATGAATTAATCATAAATCATGAATCATGAATCATGATTCATGAATTGAATCATTAATCATGAATCATGAATCGAATCATGAATCATGAATTGAATCATGAATCATGAATTGAATCATGAATCATGAATCATGAATTGAATCATGAATTATGAATCATGAATTGAATCATGAATCATGAATCATGAATTGAATCATGAATCATGAATTATGAATCATGAATTGAATCATGAATCATGAATCATGAATTGAATCATGATTCATTAATCATGAATTGAAACATGAATCATGAATTATGAATCATGAATTGAATCATGAATTATGAATTGAATCATGAATCCTGAATCATGAATCATGAATCATGAATTGAATCAGGAATTATGAATCATGAATTAAATCATGAATCATGAATTATGAATCATGAATTGAATCATGAATTATGAATTGAATCATGAATCATGAATCATGAATCATGAATTGAATCATGAAATGAATCATGAATCATGAATCATGAATTGAATCATGAATCATGAATCATGAATCATGAATCATGAATCATGAATAAGGAATCATGAATCATGAATTGAATCATGAATTATGAATCATGAATTAAATCATGAATCATGAATTATAAATCATCAATTGAATCATGAATTATGAATTGAATCATGAATCATGAATCATGAATCATGAATCATGACTCATGAATTGAATCATGAAATGAATCATGAATCATGAATTGAATCATGAATCATGAATGATGAATCATAAATTGAATCATGAATTGAATCATGAATCATGAATCATGAATTGAATCATGAATCATGAATTGAATGATGATTCATGAATCATGAATTGAATCATAAATCATGAATTATGAATCATGAATTGAATCATGAATCATGAATTGAATCATGAATTGAATCATGAATCATGAATTGAATCATGAATCATGAATTGAATCATGAATCATGAATCATGAATCATGAATTGAATCATGAATCATGAATTATGAATTGAATCATGAATCATGAATCATGAATTATGAATCATGAATTGAATCATGAAATGAATCATGAATCATGAATCATGAATCGAATCATGAATCATGAATCAAGAATCATGAATCGAATCATAAATAATGAATTAATCATAAATCATGAATCATGAATCATGATTCATGAATTGAATCATTAATCATGAATCATGAATCGAATCATGAATCATGAATTGAATCATGAATCATGAATCATGAATCGAATCATGAATCATGAATCAAGAATCATGAATCATGAATTGAATCATGAATCATGAATCATGAATTGAATCATGAATTATGAATCATAAATTGAATCATGAATCATGAATCATGAATTGAATCATGAATCATGAATTATGAATCATGAATTGAATCATGAATCATGAATCATGAATTGAATCATGATTCATTAATCATGAATTGAATCATGAATCATGAATTATGAATCATCAATTGAATCATGAATTATGAATTGAATCATGAATCCTGAATCATGAATCATGAATTGAATCATGAATTATGAATCATGAATTAAATCATGAATCATGAATTATGAATCATGAATTGAATCATGAATTATGAATTGAATCATGAATCATGAATCATGAATCATGAATTGAATCATGAAATGAATCATGAATCATGAATCATGAATTGAATCATGAATCATGAATCATGAATCATGAATTGAATCATGAATCATGAATAAGGAATCATGAATCATGAATTGAATCATGAATTATGAATCATGAATTAAATCATGAATCATGAATTATAAATCATCAATTGAATCATGAATTATGAATTGAATCATGAATCATGAATCATGAATCATGAATCATGACTCATGAATTGAATCATGAAATGAATCATGAATCATGAATCATGAATTGAATCATGAATCATGAATGATGAATCATAAATTGAATCATGAATTGAATCATGAATCATGAATCATGAATTGAATCATGAATCATGAATTGAATGATGATTCATGAATCATGAATTGAATCATAAATCATGAATTATGAATCATGAATTGAATCATGAATCATGAATTGAATCATGAATTGAATCATGAATCATGAATTGAATCATGAATCATGAATCATGAATTGAATCATGAATCATGAATTATGAATCATGAATTGAATCATGAATCATGAATTATGAATCATGAATTGAATCATGAATCATGAGTCATGAATTGGATCATGAATCATAAATCATGAATTGAATCATGAATCATGAATTGAATCATGAATCATGAATCATGAATCATGAATTGAATCATAAATCATGAATTATGAATCATGAATTGAATCATGAATCATGAATTGAATCATGAATTGAATCATGAATCATGAATTGAATCATGAATCATGAATTGAATCATGAATCATGAATCATGAATCATGAATTGAATCATGAATCATGAATTATGAATCATGAGTCATGAATTGAATCATGAATCATGAATTATGAATTGAATCATGAATTATGAATTGAATCATGAATGATGAATTATGAATGATGAATCATGAATTGAATCATGAATCATGAATTGAATCATGAATCATGAATCATGAATTGAATCATGAATCATGAATGATGAATCATGAATTGAATCATGAATCATGAATCATGAATTGAATCATGAATCATGAATCATGAATTGAATCATGAATCATGAATTATGAATCATGAATTGAATCATGAATCATGAATTATGAATCATGAATTGAATCATGAATTTAATTATGAATCATGAATCATGAATTGAATCATGAATCATGAATGATGAATCATGAATTGAATCATGCATCATGAATCATGAATTGAATCATTAATCATGAATCATGAATTGAATCATGAATCATGAATCATGAATTGAATCATGAATCATGAATCATGAATTGAATCATGAATCATGAATCATGAATTGAATCATGAATCATGAATTATGAATCATGAATTGAATCATGAATTATGAATTGAATCATGAATCATGAATCATGAATTGAATCATGAATTATGAATCATGAATTATGAATCATGAATTAAATCATGAATCATGAATTATGAATCATGAATTGAATCATGAATTATGAATTGAATCATGAATCATGAATCATGAATCATGAATTGAATCATGAAATGAATCATGAATCATGAATAATGAATTGAATGATGAATCATGAATGATGAATCATGAATTTAATCATGAATTGAATCATGAATCATGAATTGAATCATGAATCATGAATTGAATCATGAATCATGAATCATGAATCATGAATTGAATCATGAATCATGAATTATGAATCATGAATTGAATCATGAATCATGAATTATGAATCATGAATTGAATCATGAATCATGAGTCATGAATTGAATCATGAATCATGAATTATGAATTGAATCATGAATTATGAATTGAATCATGAATGATAATTCATGAATCATGAATCATGAATTGAATCATGAATCATAAATTGAATCATGAATCATGAATCATGAATGATGAATCATGAATTGAATCATGAATCATGAATCATGAATTGAATCATGAATCATGAATCATGAATTGAATCATGAATCATGAATTATGAATCATGAATTGAATCATGAATCATGAATTGAATCATGAATTGAATCATGAATCATTAATTGAATCATGAATCATGAATTGAATCATGAATCATGAATCATGAATTGAATCATGAATCATGAATTATGAATCATGAATTGAATCATGAATCATGAATTATGAATCATGAATTGAATCATGAATCATGAGTCATGAATTGAATCATGATTCATGAATTATGAATTGAATCATGAATTATGAATTGAATCATGAATGATGAATCATGAATGATGAATCATGAATTGAATCATGAATCATGAATTGAATCATGAATCATGAATCATGAATTGAATCATGAATCATGAATGATGAATCATGAATTGAATCATGAATCATGAATCATGAATTGAATCATGAATCATGAATTATGAATCATGAATTGAATCATGAATCATGATTTATGAATCATGAATTGAATCATGAATTTAATTATGAATCATGAATCATGAATTGAATCATGAATCATGAATGATGAATCATGAATTGAATCATGCATCATGAATCATGAATCATGAATTGAATCATTAATCTTGAATCATGAATTGAATCATGAATCATGAATCATGAATTGAATCATGAATCATGAATCATGAATTGAATCATGAATCATGAATCATGAATTGAATCATGAATTATGAATCATGAATTGAATCATGAATTATGAATTGAATCATGAATCATGAATCATGAATCATGAATTATGTATCATGAATCATGAATCATGAATTGAATCATGAATTATGAATCATGAATTAAATCATGAATCATGAATTATGAATCATGAATTGAATCATGAATTATGAATTGAATCATGAATCATGAATCATGAATCATGAATTGAATCATGAAATGAATCATGAATTGAATCATGAATCATGAATAAGGAATCATGAATCATGAATTGAATCATGAATCATGAATTATGAATCATGAATTAAATCATGAATCATGAATTATGAATCATGAATTGAATCATGAATTATGAATTGAATCATGAATCATGAATCATGAATCATGACTCATGAATTGAATCATGAAATGAATCATGAATCATGAATCACGAATTGAATCATGAATCATGAATGATGAATCATGAATTGAATCATGAATTGAATCATGAATCATGAATCATGAATTGAATGATGATTCATGAATCATGAATTGAATCATAAATCATGAATTATGAATCATGAATTGAATCATGAATCATGAATTGAATCATGAATTGAATCATGAATCATGAATTATGAATCATGAATTGAATCATGAATCATGAGTCATGAATTGAATCATGAATCATAAATCATGAATCATGAATTATGAATCATGAATTGAATCATGAATCATGAATTATGAATCATGAATTGAATCATGAATCATGAGTCATGAATTGAATCATGAATCATAAATCATGAATTGAATCATGAATCATGAATTGAATCATGAATCATGAATCATGAATCATGAATCATGAATCATGAATTGAATCATGAAATGAATCATGAATCATGAATCATGAATTGAATCATGAATCATGAATCATGAATCATGAGTTGAATCATGAATCATGAATTGAATCATAAATTGAATCATGAATTGAATCATGAATCATGAATTGAATCATGAATCATGAATCATGAATCATGAATTGAATCATGAATCATGAATCATGAATTGAATCATGAATTGAATCATGAATTGAATCATGAATTGAATCATGAATTATGAATCATGAATTTAATCATAAATCATGAATCATGAATTGATTTATGAATCATGAATCATGAATCATGAATTGAATTATGAATTGAATCATGAATCATGAATCATAAATCATAAATCATGAATCATGAATCATGAATTGAATTATGAATTGAAACATGAATCTTGAATCATGAATTGAATCATGAATCATGAATCATGAGTTGAATCATGAATCATGAATTGAATCATAAATTGAATCATGAATTGAATCATGAATCATGAATTGAATCATGAATCATGAATCATGAATTGAATCATGAATCATGAATTGAATCATGAATCATGAATCATGAATTGAATCATGAATCGAATCATGAATCGAATTATGAATAAGGAATTGAATCATGAATCATGAGTCGAATTATAAATCATGAATCATGAATCATGATTCATGAATTGAATCATGAATCATGAATCATGAGTTGAATCATGAATAATGAATTGAATCATAAATTGAATCATGAATTGAATCATGAATCATGAATTGAATCATGAATCATGAATCATGAATTGAATCATGAATCATGAATAAGGAATCATGAATCATGAATTGAATCATGAATCATGAATTATGAATCATGAATTAAATCATGAATCATGAATTATGAATCATGAATTGAATCATGAATTATGAATTGAATCATGAATCATGAATCATGAATCATGACTCATGAATTGAATCATGAAATGAATCATGAATCATGAATCACGAATTGAATCATGAATCATGAATGAGGAATCATGAATTGAATCATGAATTGAATCATGAATCATGAATCATGAATTGAATGATGATTCATGAATCATGAATTGAATCATAAATCATGAATTATGAATCATGAATTGAATCATGAATGATGAATCATGAATGATGAATCATGAATTGAATCATGAATCATGAATTGAATCATGAATCATGAATCATGAATTGAATCATGAATCATGAATGATGAATCATGAATTGAATCATGAATCATGAATCATGAATTGAATCATGAATCATGAATCATGAATTGAATCATGAATCATGAATTATGAATCATGAATTGAATCATGAATCATGAATTATGAATCATGAATTGAATCATGAATTTAATTATGAATCATGAATCATGAATTGAATCATGAATCATGAATGATGAATCATGAATTGAATCATGCATCATGAATCATGAATTGAATCATTAATCATGAATCATGAATTGAATCATGAATCATGAATCATGAATTGAATCATGAATCATGAATCATGAATTGAATCATGAATCATGAATCATGAATTGAATCATGAATCATGAATTATGAATCATGAATTGAATCATGAATTATGAATTGAATCATGAATCATGAATCATGAATTGAATCATGAATTATGAATCATGAATTATGAATCATGAATTAAATCATGAATCATGAATTATGAATCATGAATTGAATCATGAATTATGAATTGAATCATGAATCATGAATCATGAATCATGAATTGAATCATGAAATGAATCATGAATCATGAATAATGAATTGAATCATGAATCATGAATGATGAATCATGAATTGAATCATGAATTGAATCATGAATTGAATCATGAATCATGAATTGAATCATGAATCATGAATTGAATCATGAATCATGAATCATGAATCATGAATTGAATCATGAATCATGAATTATGAATCATGAATTGAATCATGAATCATGAATTATGAATCATGAATTGAATCATGAATCATGAGTCATGAATTGAATCATGAATCATGAATTATGAATTGAATCATGAATTATGAATTGAATCATGAATGATGAATCATGAATCATGAATCATGAATTGAATCATGAATCATAAATTGAATCATGAATCATGAATCATGAATGATGAATCATGAATTGAATCATGAATCATGAATCATGAATTGAATCATGAATCATGAATCATGAATTGAATCATGAATCATGAATTATGAATCATGAATTGAATCATGAATCATGAATTGAATCATGAATTGAATCATGAATCATTAATTGAATCATGAATCATGAATTGAATCATGAATCATGAATTGAATCATGAATCATGAATTATGAATCATGAATTGAATCATGAATCATGAATTATGAATCATGAATTGAATCATGAATCATGAGTCATGAATTGAATCATGAATCATGAATTATGAATTGAATCATGAATTATGAATTGAATCATGAATGATGAATAATGAATGATGAATCATGAATTGAATCATGAATCATGAATTGAATCATGAATCATGAATCATGAATTGAATCATGAATCATGAATGATGAATCATGAATTGAATCATGAATCATGAATCATGAATTGAATCATGAATCATGAATCATGAATTGAATCATGAATCATGAATTATGAATCATGAATTGAATCATGAATCATGATTTATGAATCATGAATTGAATCATTAATCATGAATCATGAATTTAATTATGAATCATGAATCATGAATTGAATCATGAATCATGAATGATGAATCATGAATTGAATCATGCATCATGAATCATGAATCATGAATTGAATCATTAATCATGAATCATGAATTGAATCATGAATCATGAATCATGAATTGAATCATGAATCATGAATCATGAATTGAATCATGAATCATGAATTATGAATTGAATCATGAATCATGAATTATGAATCATGAATTGAATCATGAATTATGAATTGAATCATGAATCATGAATCATGAATCATGAATCATGAATCATGAATCATGAATTGAATCATGAATTATGAATCATGAATTAAATCATGAATCATGAATTATGAATCATGAATTGAATCATGAATTATGAATTGAATCATGAATCATGAATCATGAATCATGAATTGAATCATGAAATGAATCATGAATTGAATCATGAATCATGAATAAGGAATCATGAATCATGAATTGAATCATGAATCATGAATTATGAATCATGAATTAAATCATGAATCATGAATTATGAATCATGAATTGAATCATGAATTATGAATTGAATCATGAATCATGAATCATGAATCATGACTCATGAATTGAATCATGAAATGAATCATGAATCATGAATCACGAATTGAATCATGAATCATGAATGATGAATCATGAATTGAATCATGAATTGAATCATGAATCATGAATCATGAATTGAATGATGATTCATGAATCATGAATTGAATCATAAATCATGAATTATGAATCATGAATTGAATCATGAATCATGAATTGAATCATGAATTGAATCATGAATCATGAATTATGAATCATGAATTGAATCATGAATCATGAGTCATGAATTGAATCATGAATCATAAATCATGAATCATGAATTATGAATCATGAATTGAATCATGAATCATGAATTATGAATCATGAATTGAATCATGAATCATGAGTCATGAATTGAATCATGAATCATAAATCATGAATTGAATCATGAATCATGAACTGAATCATGAATCATGAATCATGAATCATGAATTGAATCATGAAATGAATCATGAATCATGAATCATGAATTGAATCATGAATCATGAATCATGAATCATGAGTTGAATCATGAATCATGAATTGAATCATAAATTGAATCATGAATTGAATCATGAATCATGAATTGAATCATGAATCATGAATCATGAATCATGAATTGAATCATGAATCATGAATCATGAATTGAATCATGAATTGAATCATGAATTGAATCATGAATTGAATCATGAATTATGAATCATGAATTTAATCATAAATCATGAATCATGAATTGATTTATGAATCATGAATCATGAATTGAATTATGAATTGAATCATGAATCATAAATCATAAATCATGAATCATGAATCATGAATTGAATTATGAATTGAAACATGAATCTTGAATCATGAATTGAATCATGAATCATGAATCATGAATCATGAATCATGAGTTGAATCATGAATCATGAATTGAATCATAAATTGAATCATGAATTGAATCATGAATCATGAATTGAATCATGAATCATGAATCATGAATTGAATCATGAATCATGAATTGAATCATGAATCATGAATCATGAATTGAATCATGAATCGAATCATGAATCGAATCATGAATCGAATTATGAATAAGGAATTGAATCATGAATCATGAGTCGAATCATAAATCATGAATCATGAATCATGATTCATGAATTGAATCATGAATCATGAATCATGAGTTGAATCATGAATAATGAATTGAATCATAAATTGAATCATGAATTGAATCATGAATCATGAATTGAATCATGAATCATGAATCATGAATTGAATCATGAATCATGAATAAGGAATCATGAATCATGAATTGAATCATGAATCATGAATTATGAATCATGAATTAAATCATGAATCATGAATTATGAATCATGAATTGAATCATGAATTATGAATTGAATCATGAATCATGAATCATGAATCATGACTCATGAATTGAATCATGAAATGAATCATGAATCATGAATCACGAATTGAATCATGAATCATGAATGATGAATCATGAATTGAATCATGAATTGAATCATGAATCATGAATCATGAATTGAATGATGATTCATGAATCATGAATTGAATCATAAATCATGAATTATGAATCATGAATTGAATCATGAATCATGAATTGAATCATGAATTGAATCATGAATCATGAATTATGAATCATGAATTGAATCATGAATCATGAGTCATGAATTGAATCATGAATCATAAATCATGAATTGAATCATGAATCATGAACTGAATCATGAATCATGAATCATGAATCATGAATCATGAATCATGAATTGAATCATGAAATGAATCATGAATCATGAATCATGAATTGAATCATGAATCATGAATCATGAATCATGAGTTGAATCATGAATCATGAATTGAATCATAAATTGAATCATGAATTGAATCATGAATCATGAATTGAATCATGAATCATGAATCATGAATTGAATCATGAATCATGAATCATGAATTGAATCATGAATTGAATCATGAATTGAATCATGAATTGAATCATGAATTATGAATCATGAATTTAATCATAAATCATGAATCATGAATTGATTTATGAATCATGAATCATGAATCATGAATTGAATTATGAATTGAATCATGAATCATAAATCATAAATCATGAATCATGAATCATGAATTGAATTATGAATTGAAACATGAATCTTGAATCATGAATTGAATCATGAATCATGAATCATGAATCATGAATCATGAGTTGAATCATGAATCATGAATTGAATCATAAATTGAATCATGAATTGAATCATGAATCATGAATTGAATCATGAATCATGAATCATGAATTGAATCATGAATCATGAATTGAATCATGAATCATGAATCATGAATTGAATCATGAATCGAATCATGAATCGAATCATGAATCGAATTATGAATAAGGAATTGAATCATGAATCATGAGTCGAATCATAAATCATGAATCATGAATCATGATTCATGAATTGAATCATGAATCATGAATCATGAGTTGAATCATGAATAATGAATTGAATCATAAATTGAATCATGAATTGAATCATGAATCATGAATTGAATCATGAATCATGAATCATGAATTGAATCATGAATCATGAATAAGGAATCATGAATCATGAATTGAATCATGAATCATGAATTATGAATCATGAATTAAATCATGAATCATGAATTATGAATCATGAATTGAATCATGAATTATGAATTGAATCATGAATCATGAATCATGAATCATGACTCATGAATTGAATCATGAAATGAATCATGAATCATGAATCACGAATTGAATCATGAATCATGAATGATGAATCATGAATTGAATCATGAATTGAATCATGAATCATGAATCATGAATTGAATGATGATTCATGAATCATGAATTGAATCATAAATCATGAATTATGAATCATGAATTGAATCATGAATCATGAATTGAATCATGAATTGAATCATGAATCATGAATTATGAATCATGAATTGAATCATGAATCATGAGTCATGAATTGAATCATGAATCATAAATCATGAATCATGAATTATGAATCATGAATTGAATCATGAATCATGAATTATGAATCATGAATTGAATCATGAATCATGAGTCATGAATTGAATCATGAATCATAAATCATGAATTGAATCATGAATCATGAATTGAATCATGAATCATGAATCATGAATCATGAATCATGAATCATGAATTGAATCATGAAATGAATCATGAATCATGAATCATGAATTGAATCATGAATCATGAATTGAATCATGAATCATGAATCATGAATCATGAGTTGAATCATGAATCATAATTTGAATCATAAATTGAATCATGAATTGAATCATGAATCATGAATTGAATCATGAATCATGAATCATGAATCATGAATTGAATCATGAATCATGAATCATGAATTGAATCATGAATTGAATCATGAATTGAATCATGAATTGAATCATGAATTATGAATCATGAATTTAATCATAAATCATGAATCATGAATTGATTTATGAAACATGAATCATGAATCATGAATTGAATTATGAATTGAATCATGAATCATAAATCATAAATCATGAATCATGAATCATGAATTGAATTATGAATTGAAACATGAATCTTGAATCATGAATTGAATCATGAATCATGAATCATGAATCATGAATCATGAGTTGAATCATGAATCATGAATTGAATCATAAATTGAATCATGAATTGAATCATGAATCATGAATTGAATCATAAATCATGAATCATGAATTGAATCATGAATCATGAATTGAATCATGAATCATGAATCATGAATTGAATCATGAATTGAATCATGAATCGAATCATGAATCGAATTATGAATAAGGAATTGAATCATGAATCATGAGTCGAATCATAAATCATGAATCATGAATCATGATTCATGAATTGAATCATGAATCATGAATCATGAGTTGAATCATGAATCATGAATTGAATCATAAATTGAATCATGAATTGAATCATGAATCATGAATTGAATCATGAATCATGAATCATGAATTGAATCATGAATCATGAATTGAATCATGAATCATGAATTGAATCATGAATTGAATCATGAATCGAATCATGAATTGAATCATGAATTGAATCATGAATTATGAATCATGAATTTAATCATGAATCATGAATCATGAATTGAATCATGAATCATGAATCATGAATCATGAATTGAATTATGAATTGAAACATGAATCTTGAATCATGAATTGAATCATGAATCATAAATCATAAATCATGAATCATGAATCATGAATTGAATTATGAATTGAAACATGAATCTTGAATCATGAATTGAATCATGAATCATAAATCATAAATTTATGAATCATGAATTGAATTATGAATTGAATCATGAATCATTAATTGAATCATGAATCGTATCATGAATCATAAATTGAATCATGAATCATTGATTCATGAATCATGAATTGAATCATGAATCGAATCATGAATCATGAATCATGAATTGAATCATTATTGAATCATGAATCATTGATTCATAAATCATGAATTGAATCATGAATCGAATCATGAATCTAGAATCATTAATTTAATCATTATTGAATCATGAATCATGAATTGAATCATGAATCATGAATCATGAATTGAATAATGAATTGAATCATGAATCACGAATCATAAATTGAATCATGAATCATGAATCATGAATTGAATTATGAATTGAATCATGAATCATGACTTGAATCATGAATCATGAATCATGAATTGAATCATGAATTATGAATCATGAATTTAATCATGAATCATGAATCATGAATTGAATCATGAATCATGAATCATGAATCATGAATTGAATTATGAATTGAAACATGAATCTTGAATCATGAATTGAATCATGAATCATAAATCATAAATCATGAATTATGAATCATGAATTGAATTATGAATTGAAACATGAATCTTGAATCATGAATTGAATCATGAACCATAAATCATAAATCATGAATCATGAATTGAATTATGAATTGAATCATGAATCGAATCATGAATTGAATCATGAATTGAATCATGAATTATGAATCATGAATTTAATCATGAATTGAATTATGAATTGAATCATGAATCATGAATCATGAATTGAATCATGAATCATGAATGATGAATCATGAATTGAATCATGAATTGAATCATGAATCATGAATCAGGAATCATGAATTGAATCATGAATTGAATCATGAATTATGAATCATGAATGATGAATCATGAATCATGAATCATGAATTGAATCATGAAATGAATCATGAATGATGAATCATGAATTGAATCATGAATCATGAATGATGAATCATGAATTGAATCATGAATTGAATCATGAATCATGAATCAGGAATCATGAATCATGAATTGAATCATGAATCATGAATTATGAATCATGAATTAAATCATGAATCATGAATTATGAATCATGAATTGAATCATGAATTATGAATTGAATCATGAATCATGAATCATGAATTATGAATCATGAATTGAATCATGAAATGAATCATGAATCATGAATCATGAATCAAATCATGAATCATGAATCAAGAATCATGAATCGAATCATAAATAATGAATTAATCATAAATCATGAATCATGAATCATGATTCATGAATTGAATCATTAATCATGAATCATGAATCGAATCATGAATCATGAATTGAATCATGAATCATGAATCATGAATCGAATCATGAATCATGAATCAAGAATCATGAATCATGAATTGAATCATGAATCATGAATCATGAATTGAATCATGAATTATGAATCATGAATTGAATCATGAATCATGAATCATGAATTGAATCATGAATCATGAATTATGAATCATGAATTGAATCATGAATCATGAATCATGAACTGAATCATGATTCATTAATCATGAATTGAATCATGAATCATGAATTATGAATCATGAATTGAATCATGAATTATTAATTGAATCATGAATCATGAATCATGAATCATGAATCATGAATTGAATCATGAATTATGAATCATGAATTAAATCATGAATCATGAATTATGAATCATGAATTGAATCATGAATTATGAATTGAATCATGAATCATGAATCATGAATCATGAATTGAATCATGAAATGAATCATGAATCATGAATCATGAATTGAATCATGAATCATGAATCATGAATCATGAATTGAATCATGAATCATGAATAAGGAATCATGAATCATGAATTGAATCATGAATCATGAATTATGAATCATGAATTAAATCATGAATCATGAATTATAAATCATCAATTGAATCATGAATTATGAATTGAATCATGAATCATGAATCATGAATCATGAATCATGACTCATGAATTGAATCATGAAATGAATCATGAATCATGAATCATGAATTGAATCATGAATCATGAATGATGAATCATAAATTGAATCATGAATTGAATCATGAATCATGAATCATGAATTGAATCATGAATCATGAATTGAATGATGATTCATGAATCATGAATTGAATCATAAATCATGAATTATGAATCATGAATTGAATCATGAATCATGAATTGAATCATGAATTGAATCATGAATCATGAATTGAATCATGAATCATGAATTGAATCATGAATTGAATCATGAATCATGAATTGAATCATGAATCATGAATTGAATCATGAATCATGAATCATGAATTGAATCATGAATCATGAATTATGAATCATGAATTGAATCATGAATCATGAATTATGAATCATGAATTGAATCATGAATCATGAGTCATGAATTGGATCATGAATCATAAATCATGAATTGAATCATGAATCATGAATTGAATCATGAATCATGAATCATGAATCATGAATCATGAATCATGAATCATGAATCATGAATTGAATCATGAAATGAATCATGAATCATGAATCATGAATTGAATCATAAATCATGAATTATGAATCATGAATTGAATCATGAATCATGAATTGAATCATGAATTGAATCATGAATCATGAATTGAATCATGAATCATGAATTGAATCATGAATCATGAATGATGAATCATGAATTGAATCATGAATTGAATCATGAATCATGATTCATGAATTGAATCATGAATCATGAATTGAATCATGAATCATGAATCATGAATTGAATCATAAATCATGAATTATGAATCATGAATTGAATCATGAATCATGAATTGAATCATGAATTGAATCATGAATCATGAATTGAATCATGAATCATGAATTGAATCATGAATCATGAATCATGAATTGAATCATGAATCATGAATTATGAATCATGAATTGAATCATGAATCATGAATTATGAATCATGAATTGAATCATGAATCATGAGTCATGAATTGAATCATGAATCATGAATTATGAATTGAATCATGAATTATGAATTGAATCATGAATGATGAATCATGAATGATGAATCATGAATTGAATCATGAATCATGAATTGAATCATGAATCATGAATCATTAATTGAATCATGAATCATGAATGATGAATAATGAATTGAATCATGAATCATGAATCATGAATTGAATCATGAATCATGAATCATGAATTGAATCATGAATCATGAATTATGAATCATGAATTGAATCATGAATCATGAATTATGAATCATGAATTGAATCATGAATTTAATTATGAATCATGAATCATGAATTGAATCATGAATCATGAATGATGAATCATGAATTGAATCATGCATCATGAATCATGAATCATGAATTGAATCATTAATCATGAATCATGAATTGAATCATGAATCATGAATCATGAATTGAATCATGAATCATGAATCATGAATTGAATCATGAATCATGAATTGAATCATGAATCATGAATTATGAATCATGAATTGAATCATGAATTATGAATTGAATCATGAATCATGAATCATGAATCATAAATTGAATCATGAATTATGAATCATGAATTAAATCATGAATCATGAATTATGAATCATGAATTGAATCATGAATTATGAATTGAATCATGAATCATGAATCATGAATCATGAATTGAATCATGAAATGAATCATGAATCATGAATCATGAATTGAATCATGAATCATGAATGATGAATCATGAATTGAATCATGAATTGAATCATGAATCATGAATTGAATCATGAATAATGAATTGAATCATGAATCATGAATCATGAATTGAATCATGAATCATGAATTATGAATCATGAATTGAATCATGAATCATGAATTATGAATCATGAATTGAATCATGAATCATGAGTCATGAATTGAATCATGAATCATGAATTATGAATTGAATCATGAATTATGAATTGAATCATGAATGATGAATGATGAATCATGAATCATGAATTGAATCATGAATCATGAATTGAATCATGAATCATGAATCATGAATTGAATCATGAATCATGAATGATGAATCATGAATTGAATCATGAATCATGAATCATGAATTGAATCATGAATCATGAATCATGAATTGAATCATGAATCATGAATCATGAATTGAATCATGAATCATGAATTATGAATCATGAATTGAATCATGAATCATGAATTGAATCATGAATTGAATCATGAATCATGAATTGAATCATGAATCATGAATTGAATCATGAATCATGAATCATGAATCATGAATTGAATCATGAATCATGAATTATGAATCATGAATTGAATCATGAATCATGAATTATGAATCATGAATTGAATCATGAATCATGAGTCATGAATTGAATCATGAATCATGAATTATGAATTGAATCATGAATTATGAATTGAATCATGAATGATGAATCATGAATGATGAATCATGAATTGAATCATGAATCATGAATTGAATCATGAATCATGAATCATGAATTGAATCATGAATCATGAATGATGAATCATGAATTGAATCATGAATCATGAATCATGAATTGAATCATGAATCATGAATCATGAATTGAATCATGAATCATGAATTATGAATCATGAATTGAATCATGAATCATGAATTATGAATCATGAATTGAATCATGAATTTAATTATGAATCATGAATCATGAATTGAATCATGAATCATGAATCATGAATCATGAATTGAATCATGCATCATGAATCATGAATCATGAATTGAATCATTAATCATGAATCATGAATTGAATCATGAATCATGAATCATGAATTGAATCATGAATCATGAATCATGAATTGAATCATGAATCATGAATCATGAATTTAATTATGAATCATGAATCATGAATTGAATCATGAATCATGAATGATGAATCATGAATTGAATCATGCATCATGAATCATGAATCATGAATTGAATCATTAATCATGAATCATGAATTGAATCATGAATCATGAATCATGAATTGAATCATGAATCATGAATCATGAATTGAATCATGAATTATGAATCATGAATCATGAATTGAATCATGAATTATGAATCATGAATTAAATCATGAATCATGAATTATGAATCATGAATTGAATCATGAATTATGAATTGAATCATGAATCATGAATCATGAATCATGAATTGAATCATGAAATGAATCATGAATTGAATCATGAATCATGAATAAGGAATCATGAATCATGAATTGAATCATGAATCATGAATTATGAATCATTAATTAAATCATGAATCATGAATTATGAATCATGAATTGAATCATGAATTATGAATTGAATCATGAATCATGAATCATGACTCATGAATTGAATCATGAAATGAATCATGAATCATGAATCACGAATTGAATCATGAATGATGAATGATGAATCATGAATTGAATCATGAATTGAATCATGAATCATGAATCATGAATTGAATGATGATTCATGAATCATGAATTGAATCATAAATCATGAATTATGAATCATGAATTGAATCATGAATCATGAATTGAATCATGAATTGAATCATGAATCATGAATTGAATCATGAATCATGAATTGAATCATGAATCATGAATCATGAATCATGAATTGAATCATGAATCATGAATTATGAATCATGAATTGAATCATGAATCATGAATTATGAATCATGAATTGAATCATGAATCATGAGTCATGAATTGAATCATGAATCATAAATCATGAATTGAATCATGAATCATGAATTGAATCATGAATCATGAATCATGAATCATGAATCATGAATCATGAATTGAATCATGAAATGAATCATGAATCATGAATCATGAATTGAATCATGAATCATGAATGATGAATCATGAATTGAATCATGAATTGAATCATGAATCATGATTCATGAATTGAATCATGAATCATGAATTGAATCATGAATCATGAATCATGAATTGAATCATGAATCATGAATCATGAATTGAATCATAAATCATGAATTATGAATCATGAATTGAATCATGAATCATGAATTGAATCATGAATTGAATCATGAATCATGAATTGAATCATGAATCATGAATTGAATCATGAATCATGAATCATGAATTGAATCATGAATCATGAATTATGAATCATGAATTGAATCATGAATCATGAATTATGAATCATGAATTGAATCATGAATCATGAGTCATGAATTGAATCATGAATCATGAATTATGAATTGAATCATGAATTATGAATTGAATCATGAATGATGAATCATGAATGATGAATCATGAATTGAATCATGAATCATGAATTGAATCATGAATCATGAATTGAATCATGAATCATGAATGATGAATCATGAATTGAATCATGAATCATGAATCATGAATTGAATCATGAATCATGAATCATGAATTGAATCATGAATCATGAATTATGAATCATGAATTGAATCATGAATCATGAATTATGAATCATGAATTGAATCATGAATCATGAATCATGAATTGAATCATGAATTATGAATTTAATCATGAATCATGAATCATGAATTGAATCATGAATCATGAATTATGAATTGAATCATGAATCGAATCAATAATCATAATTCATGAATTGAATCATGAATCATGAATTGAATTGAATCATGAATCATGAATCATGAATTGAATCATGAATCATGAATTGAATCATGAATCATGAATCATGAATTGAATCATAAATCAAGAATTATTAATCATGAATCATGAATTGAATCATGAATCATGAATTGAATCATGAATCATGAATCATGAATTGAATCATAAATCAAGAATTATTAATCATGAATTGAATCATGAATCATGAATCATGAATCATGAATCGAATCATGAATCATGAATTGAATCATGAAT
Source organism: Mixophyes australis (assembly GCA_036250195.1). NCBI lineage: Eukaryota > Metazoa > Chordata > Amphibia > Anura > Limnodynastidae > Mixophyes > Mixophyes australis. Next base: position 241,680,579 of record JAVHZZ010000001.1, on the reverse strand, counting down.
TATGAATTGAATCATGAATGATGAATCATGAATGATGAATCATGAATTGAATCATGAATCATGAATTGAATCATGAATCATGAATCATGAATTGAATCATGAATCATGAATGATGAATCATGAATTGAATCATGAATCATGAATCATGAATTGAATCATGAATCATGAATCATGAATTGAATCATGAATCATGAATTATGAATCATGAATTGAATCATGAATCATGAATTATGAATCATGAATTGAATCATGAATTTAATTATGAATCATGAATCATGAATTGAATCATGAATCATGAATCATGAATCATGAATTGAATCATGCATCATGAATCATGAATCATGAATTGAATCATTAATCATGAATCATGAATTGAATCATGAATCATGAATCATGAATTGAATCATGAATCATGAATCATGAATTGAATCATGAATCATGAATCATGAATTTAATTATGAATCATGAATCATGAATTGAATCATGAATCATGAATGATGAATCATGAATTGAATCATGCATCATGAATCATGAATCATGAATTGAATCATTAATCATGAATCATGAATTGAATCATGAATCATGAATCATGAATTGAATCATGAATCATGAATCATGAATTGAATCATGAATTATGAATCATGAATCATGAATTGAATCATGAATTATGAATCATGAATTAAATCATGAATCATGAATTATGAATCATGAATTGAATCATGAATTATGAATTGAATCATGAATCATGAATCATGAATCATGAATTGAATCATGAAATGAATCATGAATTGAATCATGAATCATGAATAAGGAATCATGAATCATGAATTGAATCATGAATCATGAATTATGAATCATTAATTAAATCATGAATCATGAATTATGAATCATGAATTGAATCATGAATTATGAATTGAATCATGAATCATGAATCATGACTCATGAATTGAATCATGAAATGAATCATGAATCATGAATCACGAATTGAATCATGAATGATGAATGATGAATCATGAATTGAATCATGAATTGAATCATGAATCATGAATCATGAATTGAATGATGATTCATGAATCATGAATTGAATCATAAATCATGAATTATGAATCATGAATTGAATCATGAATCATGAATTGAATCATGAATTGAATCATGAATCATGAATTGAATCATGAATCATGAATTGAATCATGAATCATGAATCATGAATCATGAATTGAATCATGAATCATGAATTATGAATCATGAATTGAATCATGAATCATGAATTATGAATCATGAATTGAATCATGAATCATGAGTCATGAATTGAATCATGAATCATAAATCATGAATTGAATCATGAATCATGAATTGAATCATGAATCATGAATCATGAATCATGAATCATGAATCATGAATTGAATCATGAAATGAATCATGAATCATGAATCATGAATTGAATCATGAATCATGAATGATGAATCATGAATTGAATCATGAATTGAATCATGAATCATGATTCATGAATTGAATCATGAATCATGAATTGAATCATGAATCATGAATCATGAATTGAATCATGAATCATGAATCATGAATTGAATCATAAATCATGAATTATGAATCATGAATTGAATCATGAATCATGAATTGAATCATGAATTGAATCATGAATCATGAATTGAATCATGAATCATGAATTGAATCATGAATCATGAATCATGAATTGAATCATGAATCATGAATTATGAATCATGAATTGAATCATGAATCATGAATTATGAATCATGAATTGAATCATGAATCATGAGTCATGAATTGAATCATGAATCATGAATTATGAATTGAATCATGAATTATGAATTGAATCATGAATGATGAATCATGAATGATGAATCATGAATTGAATCATGAATCATGAATTGAATCATGAATCATGAATTGAATCATGAATCATGAATGATGAATCATGAATTGAATCATGAATCATGAATCATGAATTGAATCATGAATCATGAATCATGAATTGAATCATGAATCATGAATTATGAATCATGAATTGAATCATGAATCATGAATTATGAATCATGAATTGAATCATGAATCATGAATCATGAATTGAATCATGAATTATGAATTTAATCATGAATCATGAATCATGAATTGAATCATGAATCATGAATTATGAATTGAATCATGAATCGAATCAATAATCATAATTCATGAATTGAATCATGAATCATGAATTGAATTGAATCATGAATCATGAATCATGAATTGAATCATGAATCATGAATTGAATCATGAATCATGAATCATGAATTGAATCATAAATCAAGAATTATTAATCATGAATCATGAATTGAATCATGAATCATGAATTGAATCATGAATCATGAATCATGAATTGAATCATAAATCAAGAATTATTAATCATGAATTGAATCATGAATCATGAATCATGAATCATGAATCATGAATCGAATCATGAATCATGAATTGAATCATGAATCATGAATTGAATCATGAATTATGAATCATGAATTAAATCATGAATCATGAATTGAATCATGAATCATGAATTGAATCATGAATCATGAATTGAATCATGAATCATGAATTATGAATCACGAATTAAATCATGAATCATGAATTGAATCATGAATCATGAATCATGAATCATGAATCATGAATTAAATCATGAATCATGAATCATAAATCATGAATTGAATCATGAATTATGAATTGAATCATGAATCATGAATCATGAATCATAAATCATGAATTGAATCATGAATTGAATCATGAATCATGAATCATGAATTATGAATTGAATCATGAATCATGAATTGAATCATGAATCATGAATTGAATCATGAATCATGAATCGAATCATGAATCATGAATCAAGAATCATGAATAATGAATTGAATCATGAATCATGAATTGAATCATGAATCGTAAATCATGAATTGAATCATAAATCATGAATTATGAATCATGAATTGAATCATGAATCATGAATCATGAATTGAATCATGAATCATGCATTGAATCATGAATCATGAATTGAATCATGAATCATGAATCATGAATTGAATCATGAAATGAATCATGAATCATGAATCATGAATTGAATCATGAATCATGAATCATGAATTGAATCATGAATCATGCATTGAATCATGAATCATGAATTGAATCATGAATCATGAATCATGAATTGAATCATGAAATGAATCATGAATCGAATCATGAATTGAATCATGAATCGAATCATGAATTGAATCATAAATCATGAATCATGAATCATGACTTGAATCATGATTCATGAATTATGAATCATGAATTGAATCATGAATCATGAATCATGAATTGAATCATGAATCATGAATCATGAATCATGAATCATGAATCGAATCATGAATCATGAACTGAATCATGAATCATGAATCATGACTTGAATCATGATTCATGAATTATGAATCATGAATTGAATCATGAATCATGAATCATGAATTGAATCATGAATCATGAATCATGAATCATGAATCATGAATCGAATCATGAATCATGAACTGAATCATGAATCATGAATCATGAATTGAATCATGAATCATGAATTATGAATCATGAATTGAATCATGAATCATGGATCATGAATTGAATCATGAATCATGAATCATGAATTGAATCATGAATCATGAATTATGAATCATGAATTAAATCATGAATCATGAATTATGAATCATGAATTGAATCATGAATCATGAATTGAATCATGAATCATGAATTGAATCATGAATCATGAATTATGAATCATGTATTGAATCATGAATCATGAATCATGAATTGAATCATGAATCATGAATCATGAATTGAATCATGAATCATGAATCATGAATTGAATCATAATTCATGAATCATGAATCATGAATTGAATCATGAATCATGAATTATGAATCATGAATTGAATCATGAATCATGAATCATGAATCATGAATTGAATCATGAATCATGAATCATGAATTAAATCATGAATTGAATCATGAATCATGAATCATGAATTGAATCATGAATCATGAATCATGAATTGAATCATGAATCATGAATTATGAATCATGAATTGAATCATGAATCATGAATTGAATCATGAATCATGAATCATGAATTGAATCATGAATTGAATCATGAATCATGAATCATGAATTGAATCATGAATTGAATCATGAATCATGAATTGAATCATGAATCATGAATCATGAATTGAATCATGAATCATGAATTATGAATCATGAATTGAATCATGAATCATGAATCATGAATTGAATCATGAATCATGAATCATGAATTGAATCATGAATCATGAATCATGAATTGAATCATGAATTATGAATTGAATCATGAATCATGAATCATGAATCATGAATCATGAAACATGAATTGAATCATGAAACATGAATCATGAATCATGAATTGAATCATGAATCATGAATCATGAATCATGAATCATGAATTATGAATTGAATCATGAATCATGAATTGAATCATGAATCATGAATTGAATCATGAATCATGAATCATGAATCGAATCATGAATCATGAATCATGTATCGAATCATGAATCATGAATCATGAATCAAATCATGAATCATGAATCAAGAATCATGAATAATGATTTGAATCATGAATTGAATCATGAATCATGAATCATGAATCATGAATTGAATCATGAATCATGAATCATGAATCATGAATTGAATCATAAATCATGAATTATGAATCATGAATTGAATCATGAATCATGAATTGAATCATGAATCATGAATCATGAATTGAATCATGAATCATGAATCATGAATCATGAATTGAAGCATGAATCATGAATTATGAATCATGAATTGAATCATGAATCATGAATCATGAATTGAATCATGAATCATGAATCATGAATTGAATCATGAATCATGAATTGAATCATGAATCATGAATCATGAATTGAATCATGAATCATGAATCATGAATTGAATCATGAATTGAATCATGAATCGCATCATGAATTGAATCATGAATCGAATCATGAATTGAATCATGAATCATGAATCATGACTTGAATCATGATTCATGAATTATGAATCATAAATTGAATCATGAATCATGAATCATGAATCATGACTTGAATCATGATTCATGAATTATGAATCATAAATTGAATCATGAATCATGAATCATGAATTGAAGCATGAATCATGAATTATGAATCATGAATTGAATCATGAATCATGAATCATGAATTGAATCATGAATCATGAATCATGAATTGAATCATGAATCATGAATTGAATCACGAATCATGAATCATGAATTGAATCATGAATCGAATCATGAATTGAATCATGAATTGAATCATGAATCGAATCATGAATTGAATCATGAATCGAATCATGAATTGAATCATGAATCATGAATCATGACTTGAATCATGATTCATGAATTATGAATCATAAATTGAATCATGAATCATGAATCATGAATCATGACTTGAATCATGATTCATGAATTATGAATCATAAATTGAATCATGAATCATGAACTGAATCATGAATCATGAATCATGAATCATGAACTAAATCATGAATCATGAATCATGAATTGAATCATGAATCATGAATTGAATCATGAATCATGAATTATGAATCATGAATTGAATCATGAATCATGAATCATGAATTGAATCATGAATCATGAATCATGAATCATGAATCATGAATCATGAATTGAATCATGAATCATGAATTATGAATCATGAATTAAATCATAAATCATGAATTATGAATCATGAATCAAATCATGAATCATGAATTGAATCATGAATCATGAATCATGAATTGAATCATGAATCATGAATCATGAATCATGAATTGAATCATGAATCATGAATTGAATCATGAATCATGAATTGAATCACGAATTGAATCATGAATCATGAATCATGAATTGAATCATGAATCATGAATCATGAATTGAATCATGAATCATGAATTATGAATCATGAATTGAATCATGAATTGAATCATGAATCATGAATCATGAATCATGAATTGAATCATGAATCATGAATCATGAATTGAATCATGAATCATGAATCATGAATTGAATCATGAATCATGAATTGAATCATGAATCATGAATTGAATCATGAATTGAATCATGAATCATGAATCATGAATTGAATCATGAATCATGAATTGAATCATGAATCATGAATTGAATCATGAATCATCAATTGAATCATGAATTGAATCATGAATCATGAATCATGAATCATGAATTGAATCATGAATCATGAATCATGAATTGAATCATGAATCATGAATTATGAATCATGAATTGAATCATGAATCATGAATCATGAATTGAATCATGAATCATGAATCATGAATTGAATCATGAATCATGAATTGAATCATGAATCATGAATCATGAATCATGAATTGAAGCATGAATCATGAATTATGAATCATGAATTGAATCATGAATCATGAATCATGAATTGAATCATGAATCATGAATTGAATCATGAATCATGAATCATGAATTGAATCATGAATCATGAATTCAATCATGAATCATGAATCGAATCATGAATCATGAATCAAGAATCATGAATAATGAATTGAATCATGAATCATGAATTGAATCATGAATCGTAAATCATGAATTGAATCATAAATCATGAATTATGAATCATGAATTGAATCATGAATCATGAATCATGAATTGAATCATGAATCATGCATTGAATCATGAATCATGAATTGAATCATGAATCATGAATCATGAATTGAATCATGAAATGAATCATGAATCATGAATCATGAATTGAATCATGAATCATGAATCATGAATTGAATCATGAATCATGCATTGAATCATGAATCATGAATTGAATCATGAATCATGAATCATGAATTGAATCATGAAATGAATCATGAATCGAATCATGAATTGAATCATGAATCGAATCATGAATTGAATCATAAATCATGAATCATGAATCATGACTTGAATCATGATTCATGAATTATGAATCATGAATTGAATCATGAATCATGAATCATGAATTGAATCATGAATCATGAATCATGAATCATGAATCGAATCATGAATCATGAACTGAATCATGAATCATGAATCATGAATTGAATCATGAATCATGAATCATGAATTGAATCATGAATCATGAATTGAATCATGAATCATGAATTATGAATCATGAATTGAATCATGAATCATGGATCATGAATTGAATCATGAATCATGAATCATGAATTGAATCATGAATCATGAATTATGAATCATGAATTAAATCATGAATCATGAATTATGAATCATGAATTGAATCATGAATCATGAATTGAATCATGAATCATGAATTGAATCATGAATCATGAATTATGAATCATGTATTGAATCATGAATCATGAATCATGAATTGAATCATGAATCATGAATCATGAATTGAATCATGAATCATGAATCATGAATTGAATCATAATTCATGAATCATGAATCATGAATCATGAATTATGAATCATGAATTGAATCATGAATCATGAATCATGAATCATGAATTGAATCATGAATCATGAATCATGAATTAAATCATGAATTGAATCATGAATCATGAATCATGAATTGAATCATGAATCATGAATCATGAATTGAATCATGAATCATGAATTATGAATCATGAATTGAATCATGAATCATGAATTGAATCATGAATCATGAATCATGAATTGAATCATGAATTGAATCATGAATCATGAATCATGAATTGAATCATGAATTGAATCATGAATCATGAATTGAATCATGAATCATGAATCATGAATTGAATCATGAATCATGAATTATGAATCATGAATTGAATCATGAATCATGAATCATGAATTGAATCATGAATCATGAATCATGAATTGAATCATGAATCATGAATCATGAATTGAATCATGAATTATGAATTGAATCATGAATCATGAATCATGAATCATGAATCATGAAACATGAATTGAATCATGAAACATGAATCATGAATCATGAATTGAATCATGAATCATGAATCATGAATCATGAATTATGAATTGAATCATGAATCATGAATTGAATCATGAATCATGAATTGAATCATGAATCATGAATCATGAATCATGAATTGAATCATGAATCATGAATTATGAATCATGAATTGAATCATGAATCATGAATTATGAATCATGAATTGAATCATGAATCATGAGTCATGAATTGAATCATGAATCATAAATCATGAATTGAATCATGAATCATGAATTGAATCATGAATCATGAATCATGAATCATGAATCATGAATCATGAATTGAATCATGAAATGAATCATGAATCATGAATCATGAATTGAATCATGAATCATGAATGATGAATCATGAATTGAATCATGAATTGAATCATGAATCATGATTCATGAATTGAATCATGAATCATGAATTGAATCATGAATCATGAATCATGAATTGAATCATGAATCATGAATCATGAATTGAATCATAAATCATGAATTATGAATCATGAATTGAATCATGAATCATGAATTGAATCATGAATTGAATCATGAATCATGAATTGAATCATGAATCATGAATTGAATCATGAATCATGAATCATGAATTGAATCATGAATCATGAATTATGAATCATGAATTGAATCATGAATCATGAATTATGAATCATGAATTGAATCATGAATCATGAGTCATGAATTGAATCATGAATCATGAATTATGAATTGAATCATGAATTATGAATTGAATCATGAATGATGAATCATGAATGATGAATCATGAATTGAATCATGAATCATGAATTGAATCATGAATCATGAATTGAATCATGAATCATGAATGATGAATCATGAATTGAATCATGAATCATGAATCATGAATTGAATCATGAATCATGAATCATGAATTGAATCATGAATCATGAATTATGAATCATGAATTGAATCATGAATCATGAATTATGAATCATGAATTGAATCATGAATCATGAATCATGAATTGAATCATGAATTATGAATTTAATCATGAATCATGAATCATGAATTGAATCATGAATCATGAATTATGAATTGAATCATGAATCGAATCAATAATCATAATTCATGAATTGAATCATGAATCATGAATTGAATTGAATCATGAATCATGAATCATGAATTGAATCATGAATCATGAATTGAATCATGAATCATGAATCATGAATTGAATCATAAATCAAGAATTATTAATCATGAATCATGAATTGAATCATGAATCATGAATTGAATCATGAATCATGAATCATGAATTGAATCATAAATCAAGAATTATTAATCATGAATTGAATCATGAATCATGAATCATGAATCATGAATCATGAATCGAATCATGAATCATGAATTGAATCATGAATCATGAATTGAATCATGAATTATGAATCATGAATTAAATCATGAATCATGAATTGAATCATGAATCATGAATTGAATCATGAATCATGAATTGAATCATGAATCATGAATTATGAATCACGAATTAAATCATGAATCATGAATTGAATCATGAATCATGAATCATGAATCATGAATCATGAATTAAATCATGAATCATGAATCATAAATCATGAATTGAATCATGAATTATGAATTGAATCATGAATCATGAATTGAATCATGAATCATGAATCATGAATTGAATCATGAAATGAATCATGAATCATGAATCATGAATTGAATCATGAATCATGAATCATGAATTGAATCATGAATCATGCATTGAATCATGAATCATGAATTGAATCATGAATCATGAATCATGAATTGAATCATGAAATGAATCATGAATCGAATCATGAATTGAATCATGAATCGAATCATGAATTGAATCATAAATCATGAATCATGAATCATGACTTGAATCATGATTCATGAATTATGAATCATGAATTGAATCATGAATCATGAATCATGAATTGAATCATGAATCATGAATCATGAATCATGAATCGAATCATGAATCATGAACTGAATCATGAATCATGAATCATGAATTGAATCATGAATCATGAATCATGAATTGAATCATGAATCATGAATTGAATCATGAATCATGAATTATGAATCATGAATTGAATCATGAATCATGGATCATGAATTGAATCATGAATCATGAATCATGAATTGAATCATGAATCATGAATTATGAATCATGAATTAAATCATGAATCATGAATTATGAATCATGAATTGAATCATGAATCATGAATTGAATCATGAATCATGAATTGAATCATGAATCATGAATTATGAATCATGTATTGAATCATGAATCATGAATCATGAATTGAATCATGAATCATGAATCATGAATTGAATCATGAATCATGAATCATGAATTGAATCATAATTCATGAATCATGAATCATGAATCATGAATTATGAATCATGAATTGAATCATGAATCATGAATCATGAATTGAATCATGAATCATGAATCATGAATTAAATCATGAATTGAATCATGAATCATGAATCATGAATTGAATCATGAATCATGAATCATGAATTGAATCATGAATCATGAATTATGAATCATGAATTGAATCATGAATCATGAATTGAATCATGAATCATGAATCATGAATTGAATCATGAATTGAATCATGAATCATGAATCATGAATTGAATCATGAATTGAATCATGAATCATGAATTGAATCATGAATCATGAATCATGAATTGAATCATGAATCATGAATTATGAATCATGAATTGAATCATGAATCATGAATCATGAATTGAATCATGAATCATGAATCATGAATTGAATCATGAATCATGAATCATGAATTGAATCATGAATTATGAATTGAATCATGAATTATGAATCATGAATCATGAATCATGAAACATGAATTGAATCATGAAACATGAATCATGAATCATGAATTGAATCATGAATCATGAATCATGAATCATGAATCATGAATTATGAATTGAATCATGAATCATGAATTGAATCATGAATCATGAATTGAATCATGAATCATGAATCATGAATCATGAATTGAATCATGAATCATGAATTATGAATCATGAATTGAATCATGAATCATGAATTATGAATCATGAATTGAATCATGAATCATGAGTCATGAATTGAATCATGAATCATAAATCATGAATTGAATCATGAATCATGAATTGAATCATGAATCATGAATCATGAATCATGAATCATGAATCATGAATTGAATCATGAAATGAATCATGAATCATGAATCATGAATTGAATCATGAATCATGAATGATGAATCATGAATTGAATCATGAATTGAATCATGAATCATGATTCATGAATTGAATCATGAATCATGAATTGAATCATGAATCATGAATCATGAATTGAATCATGAATCATGAATCATGAATTGAATCATAAATCATGAATTATGAATCATGAATTGAATCATGAATCATGAATTGAATCATGAATTGAATCATGAATCATGAATTGAATCATGAATCATGAATTGAATCATGAATCATGAATCATGAATTGAATCATGAATCATGAATTATGAATCATGAATTGAATCATGAATCATGAATTATGAATCATGAATTGAATCATGAATCATGAGTCATGAATTGAATCATGAATCATGAATTATGAATTGAATCATGAATTATGAATTGAATCATGAATGATGAATCATGAATGATGAATCATGAATTGAATCATGAATCATGAATTGAATCATGAATCATGAATTGAATCATGAATCATGAATGATGAATCATGAATTGAATCATGAATCATGAATCATGAATTGAATCATGAATCATGAATCATGAATTGAATCATGAATCATGAATTATGAATCATGAATTGAATCATGAATCATGAATTATGAATCATGAATTGAATCATGAATCATGAATCATGAATTGAATCATGAATTATGAATTTAATCATGAATCATGAATCATGAATTGAATCATGAATCATGAATTATGAATTGAATCATGAATCGAATCAATAATCATAATTCATGAATTGAATCATGAATCATGAATTGAATTGAATCATGAATCATGAATCATGAATTGAATCATGAATCATGAATTGAATCATGAATCATGAATCATGAATTGAATCATAAATCAAGAATTATTAATCATGAATCATGAATTGAATCATGAATCATGAATTGAATCATGAATCATGAATCATGAATTGAATCATAAATCAAGAATTATTAATCATGAATTGAATCATGAATCATGAATCATGAATCATGAATCATGAATCGAATCATGAATCATGAATTGAATCATGAATCATGAATTGAATCATGAATTATGAATCATGAATTAAATCATGAATCATGAATTGAATCATGAATCATGAATTGAATCATGAATCATGAATTGAATCATGAATCATGAATTATGAATCACGAATTAAATCATGAATCATGAATTGAATCATGAATCATGAATCATGAATCATGAATCATGAATTAAATCATGAATCATGAATCATAAATCATGAATTGAATCATGAATTATGAATTGAATCATGAATCATGAATCATGAATCATAAATCATGAATTGAATCATGAATTGAATCATGAATCATGAATCATGAATTATGAATTGAATCATGAATCATGAATTGAATCATGAATCATGAATTGAATCATGAATCATGAATCGAATCATGAATCATGAATCAAGAATCATGAATAATGAATTGAATCATGAATCATGAATTGAATCATGAATCGTAAATCATGAATTGAATCATAAATCATGAATTATGAATCATGAATTGAATCATGAATCATGAATCATGAATTGAATCATGAATCATGCATTGAATCATGAATCATGAATTGAATCATGAATCATGAATCATGAATTGAATCATGAAATGAATCATGAATCATGAATCATGAATTGAATCATGAATCATGAATCATGAATTGAATCATGAATCATGCATTGAATCATGAATCATGAATTGAATCATGAATCATGAATCATGAATTGAATCATGAAATGAATCATGAATCGAATCATGAATTGAATCATGAATCGAATCATGAATTGAATCATAAATCATGAATCATGAATCATGACTTGAATCATGATTCATGAATTATGAATCATGAATTGAATCATGAATCATGAATCATGAATTGAATCATGAATCATGAATCATGAATCATGAATCATGAATCGAATCATGAATCATGAACTGAATCATGAATCATGAATCATGACTTGAATCATGATTCATGAATTATGAATCATGAATTGAATCATGAATCATGAATCATGAATTGAATCATGAATCATGAATCATGAATCATGAATCATGAATCGAATCATGAATCATGAACTGAATCATGAATCATGAATCATGAATTGAATCATGAATCATGAATTATGAATCATGAATTGAATCATGAATCATGGATCATGAATTGAATCATGAATCATGAATCATGAATTGAATCATGAATCATGAATTATGAATCATGAATTAAATCATGAATCATGAATTATGAATCATGAATTGAATCATGAATCATGAATTGAATCATGAATCATGAATTGAATCATGAATCATGAATTATGAATCATGTATTGAATCATGAATCATGAATCATGAATTGAATCATGAATCATGAATCATGAATTGAATCATGAATCATGAATCATGAATTGAATCATAATTCATGAATCATGAATCATGAATTGAATCATGAATCATGAATTATGAATCATGAATTGAATCATGAATCATGAATCATGAATCATGAATTGAATCATGAATCATGAATCATGAATTAAATCATGAATTGAATCATGAATCATGAATCATGAATTGAATCATGAATCATGAATCATGAATTGAATCATGAATCATGAATTATGAATCATGAATTGAATCATGAATCATGAATTGAATCATGAATCATGAATCATGAATTGAATCATGAATTGAATCATGAATCATGAATCATGAATTGAATCATGAATTGAATCATGAATCATGAATTGAATCATGAATCATGAATCATGAATTGAATCATGAATCATGAATTATGAATCATGAATTGAATCATGAATCATGAATCATGAATTGAATCATGAATCATGAATCATGAATTGAATCATGAATCATGAATCATGAATTGAATCATGAATTATGAATTGAATCATGAATCATGAATCATGAATCATGAATCATGAAACATGAATTGAATCATGAAACATGAATCATGAATCATGAATTGAATCATGAATCATGAATCATGAATCATGAATCATGAATTATGAATTGAATCATGAATCATGAATTGAATCATGAATCATGAATTGAATCATGAATCATGAATCATGAATCGAATCATGAATCATGAATCATGTATCGAATCATGAATCATGAATCATGAATCAAATCATGAATCATGAATCAAGAATCATGAATAATGATTTGAATCATGAATTGAATCATGAATCATGAATCATGAATCATGAATTGAATCATGAATCATGAATCATGAATCATGAATTGAATCATAAATCATGAATTATGAATCATGAATTGAATCATGAATCATGAATTGAATCATGAATCATGAATCATGAATTGAATCATGAATCATGAATCATGAATCATGAATTGAAGCATGAATCATGAATTATGAATCATGAATTGAATCATGAATCATGAATCATGAATTGAATCATGAATCATGAATCATGAATTGAATCATGAATCATGAATTGAATCATGAATCATGAATCATGAATTGAATCATGAATCATGAATCATGAATTGAATCATGAATTGAATCATGAATCGCATCATGAATTGAATCATGAATCGAATCATGAATTGAATCATGAATCATGAATCATGACTTGAATCATGATTCATGAATTATGAATCATAAATTGAATCATGAATCATGAATCATGAATCATGACTTGAATCATGATTCATGAATTATGAATCATAAATTGAATCATGAATCATGAATCATGAATTGAAGCATGAATCATGAATTATGAATCATGAATTGAATCATGAATCATGAATCATGAATTGAATCATGAATCATGAATCATGAATTGAATCATGAATCATGAATTGAATCACGAATCATGAATCATGAATTGAATCATGAATCGAATCATGAATTGAATCATGAATTGAATCATGAATCGAATCATGAATTGAATCATGAATCGAATCATGAATTGAATCATGAATCATGAATCATGACTTGAATCATGATTCATGAATTATGAATCATAAATTGAATCATGAATCATGAATCATGAATCATGACTTGAATCATGATTCATGAATTATGAATCATAAATTGAATCATGAATCATGAACTGAATCATGAATCATGAATCATGAATCATGAACTGAATCATGAATCATGAATCATGAATTGAATCATGAATCATGAATTGAATCATGAATCATGAATTATGAATCATGAATTGAATCATGAATCATGAATCATGAATTGAATCATGAATCATGAATCATGAATCATGAATCATGAATCATGAATTGAATCATGAATCATGAATTATGAATCATGAATTAAATCATAAATCATGAATTATGAATCATGAATCAAATCATGAATCATGAATTGAATCATGAATCATGAATCATGAATTGAATCATGAATCATGAATCATGAATCATGAATTGAATCATGAATCATGAATTGAATCATGAATCATGAATTGAATCACGAATTGAATCATGAATCATGAATCATGAATTGAATCATGAATCATGAATCATGAATTGAATCATGAATCATGAATTATGAATCATGAATTGAATCATGAATTGAATCATGAATCATGAATCATGAATCATGAATTGAATCATGAATCATGAATCATGAATTGAATCATGAATCATGAATTGAATCATGAATCATGAATTGAATCATGAATCATGAATTGAATCATGAATTGAATCATGAATCATGAATCATGAATTGAATCATGAATCATGAATTGAATCATGAATCATGAATTGAATCATGAATCATCAATTGAATCATGAATTGAATCATGAATCATGAATCATGAATCATGAATTGAATCATGAATCATGAATCATGAATTGAATCATGAATCATGAATTATGAATCATGAATTGAATCATGAATCATGAATCATGAATTGAATCATGAATCATGAATCATGAATTGAATCATGAATCATGAATTGAATCATGAATCATGAATCATGAATCATGAATTGAAGCATGAATCATGAATTATGAATCATGAATTGAATCATGAATCATGAATCATGAATTGAATCATGAATCATGAATTGAATCATGAATCATGAATCATGAATTGAATCATGAATCATGAATTCAATCATGAATCATGAATCGAATCATGAATCATGAATCAAGAATCATGAATAATGAATTGAATCATGAATCATGAATTGAATCATGAATCGTAAATCATGAATTGAATCATAAATCATGAATTATGAATCATGAATTGAATCATGAATCATGAATCATGAATTGAATCATGAATCATGCATTGAATCATGAATCATGAATTGAATCATGAATCATGAATCATGAATTGAATCATGAAATGAATCATGAATCATGAATCATGAATTGAATCATGAATCATGAATCATGAATTGAATCATGAATCATGCATTGAATCATGAATCATGAATTGAATCATGAATCATGAATCATGAATTGAATCATGAAATGAATCATGAATCGAATCATGAATTGAATCATGAATCGAATCATGAATTGAATCATAAATCATGAATCATGAATCATGACTTGAATCATGATTCATGAATTATGAATCATGAATTGAATCATGAATCATGAATCATGAATTGAATCATGAATCATGAATCATGAATCATGAATCGAATCATGAATCATGAACTGAATCATGAATCATGAATCATGAATTGAATCATGAATCATGAATCATGAATTGAATCATGAATCATGAATTGAATCATGAATCATGAATTATGAATCATGAATTGAATCATGAATCATGGATCATGAATTGAATCATGAATCATGAATCATGAATTGAATCATGAATCATGAATTATGAATCATGAATTAAATCATGAATCATGAATTATGAATCATGAATTGAATCATGAATCATGAATTGAATCATGAATCATGAATTGAATCATGAATCATGAATTATGAATCATGTATTGAATCATGAATCATGAATCATGAATTGAATCATGAATCATGAATCATGAATTGAATCATGAATCATGAATCATGAATTGAATCATAATTCATGAATCATGAATCATGAATCATGAATTATGAATCATGAATTGAATCATGAATCATGAATCATGAATCATGAATTGAATCATGAATCATGAATCATGAATTAAATCATGAATTGAATCATGAATCATGAATCATGAATTGAATCATGAATCATGAATCATGAATTGAATCATGAATCATGAATTATGAATCATGAATTGAATCATGAATCATGAATTGAATCATGAATCATGAATCATGAATTGAATCATGAATTGAATCATGAATCATGAATCATGAATTGAATCATGAATTGAATCATGAATCATGAATTGAATCATGAATCATGAATCATGAATTGAATCATGAATCATGAATTATGAATCATGAATTGAATCATGAATCATGAATTGAATCATGAATCATGAATCATGAATTGAATCATGAATCATGAATCATGAATTGAATCATGAATTATGAATTGAATCATGAATCATGAATCATGAATCATGAATCATGAAACATGAATTGAATCATGAAACATGAATCATGAATCATGAATTGAATCATGAATCATGAATCATGAATCATGAATTATGAATTGAATCATGAATCATGAATTGAATCATGAATCATGAATTGAATCATGAATCATGAATCATGAATCGAATCATGAATCATGAATCATGTATCGAATCATGAATCATGAATCATGAATCAAATCATGAATCATGAATCAAGAATCATGAATAATGATTTGAATCATGAATTGAATCATGAATCATGAATCATGAATCATGAATTGAATCATGAATCATGAATCATGAATCATGAATTGAATCATAAATCATGAATTATGAATCATGAATTGAATCATGAATCATGAATTGAATCATGAATCATGAATCATGAATTGAATCATGAATCATGAATCATGAATCATGAATTGAAGCATGAATCATGAATTATGAATCATGAATTGAATCATGAATCATGAATCATGAATTGAATCATGAATCATGAATCATGAATTGAATCATGAATCATGAATTGAATCATGAATCATGAATCATGAATTGAATCATGAATCATGAATCATGAATTGAATCATGAATTGAATCATGAATCGCATCATGAATTGAATCATGAATCGAATCATGAATTGAATCATGAATCATGAATCATGACTTGAATCATGATTCATGAATTATGAATCATAAATTGAATCATGAATCATGAATCATGAATCATGACTTGAATCATGATTCATGAATTATGAATCATAAATTGAATCATGAATCATGAATCATGAATTGAAGCATGAATCATGAATTATGAATCATGAATTGAATCATGAATCATGAATCATGAATTGAATCATGAATCATGAATCATGAATTGAATCATGAATCATGAATTGAATCACGAATCATGAATCATGAATTGAATCATGAATCGAATCATGAATTGAATCATGAATTGAATCATGAATCGAATCATGAATTGAATCATGAATCGAATCATGAATTGAATCATGAATCATGAATCATGACTTGAATCATGATTCATGAATTATGAATCATAAATTGAATCATGAATCATGAATCATGAATCATGACTTGAATCATGATTCATGAATTATGAATCATAAATTGAATCATGAATCATGAACTGAATCATGAATCATGAATCATGAATCATGAACTGAATCATGAATCATGAATCATGAATTGAATCATGAATCATGAATTGAATCATGAATCATGAATTATGAATCATGAATTGAATCATGAATCATGAATCATGAATTGAATCATGAATCATGAATCATGAATCATGAATCATGAATCATGAATTGAATCATGAATCATGAATTATGAATCATGAATTAAATCATAAATCATGAATTATGAATCATGAATCAAATCATGAATCATGAATTGAATCATGAATCATGAATCATGAATTGAATCATGAATCATGAATCATGAATTGAATCATGAATCATGAATCATGAATTGAATCATGAATCATGAATTGAATCATGAATCATGAATTGAATCATGAATTGAATCATGAATCATGAATCATGAATTGAATCATGAATCATGAATCATGAATTGAATCATGAATCATGAATTATGAATCATGAATTGAATCATGAATTGAATCATGAATCATGAATCATGAATCATGAATTGAATCATGAATCATGAATCATGAATTGAATCATGAATCATGAATCATGAATTGAATCATGAATCATGAATTGAATCATGAATCATGAATTGAATCATGAATTGAATCATGAATCATGAATCATGAATTGAATCATGAATCATGAATTGAATCATGAATCATGAATTGAATCATGAATCATCAATTGAATCATGAATTGAATCATGAATCATGAATCATGAATCATGAATTGAATCATGAATCATGAATCATGAATTGAATCATGAATCATGAATTATGAATCATGAATTGAATCATGAATCATGAATCATGAATTGAATCATGAATCATGAATCATGAATTGAATCATGAATCATGAATTGAATCATGAATCATGAATCATGAATCATGAATTGAAGCATGAATCATGAATTATGAATCATGAATTGAATCATGAATCATGAATCATGAATTGAATCATGAATCATGAATTGAATCATGAATCATGAATCATGAATTGAATCATGAATCATGAATTGAATCATGAATTGAATCATAATTCGATTCATGAATTGAATCATGAATCGAATCATGAATTGAATCATGAATCATGAATCATGACTTGAATCATGATTCATGAATTATGAATCATAAATTGAATCATGAATCATGAATCATGACTTGAATCATGATTCATGAATTATGAATCATAAATTGAATCATGAATCATGAATCATGAATTGAATCATGAATCATGAATTATGAATCATGAATTGAATCATAAATTATGAATCATGAATTGAATCATGAATCATGAATTGAATCATGAATCATGAATTGATTCATGAATCATGAATCATGAATCGAATCATGAATCATGAATTGAATCATGAATCATGAATCATGAATAAAATCATGAATCATGAATTGAATCATGAATAATGAATTATGAATGATGAATTGAATCATGAATCATGAATCATGAATTGAATCATGAATCATGAATCATGAATCATGAATGATGAATTTAATCATGAATCATGAATTATGAATTATGAATTAAATCATGAATCATGAATCATGAATTGAATCATGAATTGAATCATGAATCATGAATTATGAATTGAATCATGAATCATGAATCATGAATCATGAATTGAATCATGAATTGAATCATGAATCATAAATCATGAATTGAATCATGAATCATGAATCATGAATCATGAACCATGAATTAAGTCATGAATCATGAATCATGAATTGAATCATGAATCGAATCAATAATCATGAATTATGAATTGAATTATGAATCATGAATCATGAATCATGAATTGAATCATGAATTGAATCATGAATCATAAATCATGAATTGAATCATGAATCATGAATGATGAATCATGAATCATGAATTAAGTCATGAATCATGAATTAAGTCATGAATCATGAATCATGAATTGAATCATGAATCGAATCAATAATCATGAATCATGAATTGAATCATGAATCATGAATCATGAATTGAATCATGAATCATGAATCATGAATTGAATCATGAATCATGAATCATGAATTGAATCATGAATTGAATCATGAATCATGAATCATGAATTGAATCATGAATTGAATCATGAATCATGAATTGAATCATGAATCATGAATCATGAATTGAATCATGAATCATGAATTATGAATCATGAATTGAATCATGAATCATGAATCATGAATTGAATCATGAATCATGAATCATGAATTGAATCATGAATCATGAATCATGAATTGAATCATGAATTATGAATTGAATCATGAATCATGAATCATGAATCATGAATCATGAAACATGAATTGAATCATGAATCATGAATCATGAATCATGAATTGAATCATGAATCATGAATCATGAATCATGAATTATGAATTGAATCATGAATCATGAATTGAATCATGAATCATGAATTGAATCATGAATCATGAATCATGAATCGAATCATGAATCATGAATCATGTATCGAATCATGAATCATGAATCATGAATCAAATCATGAATCATGAATCAAGAATCATGAATAATGATTTGAATCATGAATCATGAATTGAATCATGAATCATGAATCATGAATCATGAATTGAATCATGAATCATGAATCATGAATCATGAATTGAATCATAAATCATGAATTATGAATCATGAATTGAATCATGAATCATGAATTGAATCATGAATCATGAATCATGAATTGAATCATGAATCATGAATCATGAATCATGAATTGAAGCATGAATCATGAATTATGAATCATGAATTGAATCATGAATCATGAATCATGAATTGAATCATGAATCATGAATCATGAATTGAATCATGAATCATGAATTGAATCATGAATCATGAATCATGAATTGAATCATGAATCATGAATCATGAATTGAATCATGAATTGAATCATGAATCGCATCATGAATTGAATCATGAATCGAATCATGAATTGAATCATGAATCATGAATCATGACTTGAATCATGATTCATGAATTATGAATCATAAATTGAATCATGAATCATGAATCATGAATCATGACTTGAATCATGATTCATGAATTATGAATCATAAATTGAATCATGAATCATGAATCATGAATTGAATCATGAATCATGAATTGAATCATGAATCATGAATCATGAATTAAATCATGAATTGAATCATGAATCATGAATCATGAATTGAATCATGAATCATGAATCATGAATTGAATCATGAATCATGAATTATGAATCATGAATTGAATCATGAATCATGAATTGAATCATGAATCATGAATCATGAATTAAATCATGAATTGAATCATGAATCATGAATCATGAATTGAATCATGAATCATGAATCATGAATTGAATCATGAATCATGAATTATGAATCATGAATTGAATCATGAATCATGAATTGAATCATGAATCATGAATCATGAATTGAATCATGAATTGAATCATGAATCATGAATCATGAATTGAATCATGAATTGAATCATGAATCATGAATTGAATCATGAATCATGAATCATGAATTGAATCATGAATCATGAATTATGAATCATGAATTGAATCATGAATCATGAATCATGAATTGAATCATGAATCATGAATCATGAATTGAATCATGAATCATGAATCATGAATTGAATCATGAATCATGAATTGAATCATGAATCATGAATCATGAATCATGAATCATGAAACATGAATTGAATCATGAATCATGAATCATGAATCATGAATTATGAATTGAATCATGAATCATGAATTGAATCATGAATCATGAATTGAATCATGAATCATGAATCATGAATCGAATCATGAATCATGAATCATGTATCGAATCATGAATCATGAATCATGAATCAAATCATGAATCATGAATCAAGAATCATGAATAATGATTTGAATCATGAATCATGAATTGAATCATGAATCATGAATCATGAATCATGAATTGAATCATGAATCATGAATCATGAATCATGAATTGAATCATAAATCATGAATAATAAATCATGAATTGAATCATGAATCATGAATTGAATCATGAATCATGAATCATGAATTGAATCATGAATCATGAATCATGAATCATGAATTGAAGCATGAATCATGAATTATGAATCATGAATTGAATCATGAATCATGAATCATGAATTGAATCATGAATCATGAATCATGAATTGAATCATGAATCATGAATTGAATCACGAATCATGAATCATGAATTGAATCATGAATCGAATCATGAATTGAATCATGAATTGAATCATGAATCGAATCATGAATTGAATCATGAATCGAATCATGAATTGAATCATGAATCATGAATCATGACTTGAATCATGATTCATGAATTATGAATCATAAATTGAATCATGAATCATGAATCATGAATCATGACTTGAATCATGATTCATGAATTATGAATCATAAATTGAATCATGAATCATGAACTGAATCATGAATCATGAATCATGAATCATGAACGGAATCATGAATCATGAATCATGAATTGAATCATGAATCATGAATTGAATCATGAATCATGAATTATGAATCATGAATTGAATCATGAATCATGAATCATGAATTGAATCATGAATCATGAATCATGAATCATGAATCATGAATTGAATCATGAATCATGAATTATGAATCATGAATTAAATCATAAATCATGAATTATGAATCATGAATCAAATCATGAATCATGAATTGAATCATGAATCATGAATCATGAATTGAATCATGAATCATGAATCATGAATTGAATCATGAATCATGAATCATGAATTGAATCATGAATCATGAATTGAATCATGAATCATGAATTGAATCATGAATTGAATCATGAATCATGAATCATGAATTGAATCATGAATCATGAATCATGAATTGAATCATGAATCATGAATTATGAATCATGAATTGAATCATGAATTGAATCATGAATCATGAATCATGAATCATGAATTGAATCATGAATCATGAATCATGAATTGAATCATGAATCATGAATCATGAATTGAATCATGAATCATGAATTGAATCATGAATCATGAATTGAATCATGAATTGAATCATGAATCATGAATTGAATCATGAATCATGAATTGAATCATGAATCATGAATCATGAATTGAATCATGAATCATGAATTGAATCATGAATCATGAATTGAATCATGAATTGAATCATGAATCATGAATTGAATCATGAATCATGAATTGAATCATGAATCATGAATTGAATCATGAATCATCAATTGAATCATGAATTGAATCATGAATCATGAATCATGAATTGAATCATGAATCATGAATTATGAATCATGAATTGAATCATGAATCATGAATCATGAATTGAATCATGAATCATGAATCATGAATTGAATCATGAATCATGAATTGAATCATGAATCATGAATCATGAATCATGAATTGAAGCATGAATCATGAATTATGAATCATGAATTGAATCATGAATCATGAATCATGAATTGAATCATGAATTGAATCATGAATCATGAATCATGAATTGAATCATGAATCATGAATTGAATCATGAATTGAATCATAATTCGATTCATGAATTGAATCATGAATCGAATCATGAATTGAATCATGAATCATGAATCATGACTTGAATCATGATTCATGAATTATGAATCATAAATTGAATCATGAATCATGAATCATGAATCATGACTTGAATCATGATTCATGAATTATGAATCATAAATTGAATCATGAATCATGAATCATGAATTGAATCATGAATCATGAATTATGAATCATGAATTGAATCATAAATTATGAATCATGAATTGAATCATGAATCATGAATTGAATCATGAATCATGAATTGATTCATGAATCATGAATCATGAATCGAATCATGAATCATGAATTGAATCATGAATCATGAATCATGAATAAAATCATGAATCATGAATTGAATCATGAATAATGAATTATGAATGATGAATTGAATCATGAATCATGAATCATGAATTGAATCATGAATCATGAATCATGAATCATGAATGATGAATTTAATCATGAATCATGAATTATGAATTATGAATTAAATCATGAATCATGAATCATGAATTGAATCATGAATTGAATCATGAATCATGAATTATGAATTGAATCATGAATCATGAATCATGAATCATGAATTGAATCATGAATTGAATCATGAATCATAAATCATGAATTGAATCATGAATCATGAATGATGAATCATGAACCATGAATTAAGTCATGAATCATGAATCATGAATTGAATCATGAATCGAATCAATAATCATGAATCATGAATTATGAATTGAATCATGAATCATGAATCATGAATCATGAATTGAATCATGAATTGAATCATGAATCATAAATCATGAATTGAATCATGAATGATGAATCATGAATCATGAATTAAGTCATGAATCATGAATTAAGTCATGAATCATGAATCATGAATTGAATCATGAATCGAATCAATAATCATGAATCATGAATTGAATCATGAATCATGAATCATGAATTGAATCATGAATCATGAATCATGAATTGAATCATGAATCATGAATCGAATCATGAATCAAGAATCATGAATTGAATCATAAATAATGAATTGAATCATAAATCATGAATCATGATTCATGAATTGAATCATTAATCATGAATCATGAATCGAATCATGAATCATGAATTGAATCATGAATCATGAATTATGAATCATGAATTGAATCATGAATTATGAATTGAATCATGAATCATGAATCATGAATCATGAATTGAATCATGAAATGAATCATGAATGATGAATCATGAATTGAATCATGAATCATGAATGATGAATCATGAATTGAATCATGAATTGAATCATGAATCAGGAATCATGAATCATGAATTGAATCATGAATCATGAATTATGAATCATGAATTAAATCATGAATCATGAATTATGAATCATGAATTGAATCATGAATTATGAATTGAATCATGAATCATGAATCATGAATTATGAATCATGAATTGAATCATGAAATGAATCATGAATCATGAATCATGAATCGAATCATGAATCATGAATCAAGAATCATGAATCGAATCATAAATAATGAATTAATCATAAATCATGAATCATGAATCATGATTCATGAATTGAATCATTAATCATGAATCATAAATCGAATCATGAATCATGAATTGAATCATGAATCATGAATCATGAATCAAGAATCATGAATCATGAATTGAATCATGAATCATGAATCATGAATTGAATCATGAATTATGAATCATGAATTGAATCATGAATCATGAATCATGAATTGAATCATGAATCATGAATTATGAATCATGAATTGAATCATGAATCAGGAATCATGAATTGAATCATGATTCATTAATCATGAATTGAATCATGAATCATGAATTATGAATCATGAATTGAATCATGAATTATGAATTGAATCATGAATCATGAATCATGAATCATGAATTGAATCATGAATTATGAATCATGAATTAAATCATGAATCATGAATTATGAATCATGAATTGAATCATGAATTATGAATTGAATCATGAATCATGAATCATGAATCATGAATTGAATCATGAAATGAATCATGAATCATGAATCATGAATTGAATCATGAATCATGAATTGAATCATGAATCATGAATAAGGAATCATGAATCATGAATTGAATCATGAATCATGAATTATGAATCATGAATTAAATCATGAATCATGAATTATAAATCATCAATTGAATCATGAATTATGAATTGAATCATGAATCATGAATCATGAATCATGAATCATGACTCATGAATTGAATCATGAAATGAATCATGAATCATGAATCATGAATTGAATCATGAATCATGAATGATGAATCATGAATTGAATCATGAATTGAATCATGAATCATGAATCATGAATCATGAATCATGAATTGAATCATGAATCATGAATGATGAATCATGAATTGAATCATGAATTGAATCATGAATCATGAATCATGAATTGAATGATGAATCATGAATTGAATGATGATTCATGAATCATGAATTGAATCATAAATCATGAATTATGAATCATGAATTGAATCATGAATCATGAATTGAATCATGAATTGAATCATGAATCATGAATTGAATCATGAATCATGAATTGAGTCATGAATCATGAATCATGAATCATGAATTGAATCATGAATCATGAATTATGAATCATGAATTGAATCATGAATCATGAATTATGAATCATGAATTGAATCATGAATCATGAGTCATGAATTGGATCATGAATCATAAATCATGAATTGAATCATGAATCATGAATTGAATCATGAATCATGAATCATGAATCATGAATCATGAATCATGAATTGAATCATGAAATGAATCATGAATCATGAATCATGAATTGAATCATTAATCATGAATGATGAATCATGAATTGAATCATGAATTGAATCATGAATCATGATTCATGAATTGAATCATGAATCATGAATTGAATCATGAATCATGAATCATGAATTGAATCATAAATCATGAATTATGAATCATGAATTGAATCATGAATCATGAATTGAATCATGAATTGAATCATGAATCATGAATTGAATCATGAATCATGAATTGAATCATGAATCATGAATTATGAATCATGAATTGAATCATGAATTGAATCATGAATCATGAATCATGAATCATGAATCATGAATTGAATCATGAATCATGAATTATGAATCATGAATTGAATCATGAATTATGAATTGAATCATGAATCATGAATCATGAATCATGAATTGAATCATGAATTATGAATCATGAATTAAATCATGAATCATGAATTATGAATCATGAATTGAATCATGAATTATGAATTGAGTCATGAATCATGAATCATGAATCATGAATTGAATCATGAAATGAATCATGAATCATGAATCATGAATTGAATCATGAATCATGAATTGAATCATGAATCATGAATAAGGAATCATGAATCATGAATTGAATCATGAATCATGAATTATGAATCATGAATTAAATCATGAATCATGAATTATAAATCATCAATTGAATCATGAATTATGAATTGAATCATGAATCATGAATCATGAATCATGACTCATGAATTGAATCATGAAATGAATCATGAATCATGAATCATGAATTGAATCATGAATCATGAATGATGAATCATGAATTGAATCATGAATTGAATCATGAATCATGAATCATGAATCATGAATCATGAATCATGAATTGAATCATGAATCATGAATGATGAATCATGAATTGAATCATGAATTGAATCATGAATCATGAATCATGAATTGAATGATGAATCATGAATTGAATGATGATTCATGAATCATGAATTGAATCATAAATCATGAATTATGAATCATGAATTGAATCATGAATCATGAATTGAATCATGAATTGAATCATGAATCATGAATTGAATCATGAATCATGAATTGAATCATGAATCATGAATCATGAATCATGAATTGAATCATGAATCATGAATTATGAATCATGAATTGAATCATGAATCATGAATTATGAATCATGAATTGAATCATGAATCATGAGTCATGAATTGGATCATGAATCATAAATCATGAATTGAATCATGAATCATGAATTGAATCATGAATCATGAATCATGAATCATGAATCATGAATCATGAATTGAATCATGAAATGAATCATGAATCATGAATCATGAATTGAATCATTAATCATGAATGATGAATCATGAATTGAATCATGAATTGAATCATGAATCATGATTCATGAATTGAATCATGAATCATGAATTGAATCATGAATCATGAATCATGAATTGAATCATAAATCATGAATTATGAATCATGAATTGAATCATGAATCATGAATTGAATCATGAATTGAATCATGAATCATGAATTGAATCATGAATCATGAATTGAATCATGAATCATGAATTATGAATCATGAATTGAATCATGAATTGAATCATGAATCATGAATCATGAATCATGAATCATGAATCATGAATCATGAATTGAATCATGAATCATGAATTATGAATCATGAATTAAATCATAAATCATGAATTATGAATCATGAATCAAATCATGAATCATGAATTGAATCATGAATCATGAATTGAATCATGAATCATGAATTGAATCATGAATTGAATCATGAATCATGAATCATGAATTGAATCATGAATCATGAATCATGAATTGAATCATGAATCATGAATTATGAATCATGAATTGAATCATGAATTGAATCATGAATCATGAATCATGAATCATGAATTGAATCATGAATCATGAATCATGAATTGAATCATGAATCATGAATCATGAATTGAATCATGAATCATGAATTGAATCATGAATCATGAATTGAATCATGAATTGAATCATGAATCATGAATCATGAATTGAATCATGAATCATGAATTGGATCATGAATCATGAATTGAATCATGAATCATGAATTGAATCATGAATTGAATCATGAATCATGAATCATGAATTGAATCATGAATCATGAATCATGAATTGAATCATGAATCATGAATTATGAATCATGAATTGAATCATGAATCATGAATCATGAATTGAATCATGAATCATGAATCATGAATCATGAATCATGAATTGAATCATGAATCATGAATCATGAATCATGAATTGAAGCATGAATCATGAATTATGAATCATGAATTGAATCATGAATCATGAATCATGAATTGAATCATGAATCATGAATCATGAATTGAATCATGAATCATGAATTGAATCATGAATCATGAATTGAATCATGAATCATGAATCATGAATTGAATCATGAATTGAATCATAATTCGATTCATGAATTGAATCATGAATCGAATCATGAATTGAATCATGAATTATGAATCATAAATTGAATCATGAATCATGAATTATGAATCATAAATTGAATCATGAATCATGAATCATGAATCATGACTTGAATCATGATTCATGAATTATGAATCATAAATTGAATCATGAATCATGAATCATGAATCATGACTTGAATCATGATTCATGAATTATGAATCATAAATTGAATCATGAATCATGAATCATGAATCATGACTTGAATCATGATTCATGAATTATGAATCATAAATTGAATCATGAATCATGAATCATAAATTGAATCATGAATCATGAATTATAAATCATCAATTGAATCATGAATTATGAATTGAATCATGAATCATGAATCATGAATCATGAATCATGACTCATGAATTGAATCATGAAATGAATCATGAATCATGAATCATGAATTAAATCATGAATCATGAATGATGAATCATGAATTGAATCATGAATTGAATCATGAATCATGAATCATGAATTGAATCATGAATCATGAATTGAATGATGATTCATGAATCATGAATTGAATCATAAATCATGAATTATGAATCATGAATTGAATCATGAATCATGAATTGAATCATGAATTGAATCATGAATCATGAATTGAATCATGAATCATGAATTGAATCATGAATCATGAATCATGAATCATGAATTGAATCATGAATCATGAATCATGAATCATGAATCATGAATTGAATCATGAATCATGAATTATGAATCATGTATTAAATCATAAATCATGAATTATGAATCATGAATCAAATCATGAATCATGAATTGAATCATGAATCATGAATTGAATCATGAATTGAATCATGAATCATGAATTGAATCATGAATCATGAATTGAATCATGAATCATGAATTATGAATCATGAATTGAATCATGAATTGAATCATGAATCATGAATCATGAATCATGAATCATGAATCATGAATTGTATCATGAATCATGAATTATGAATCATGAATTAAATCATAAATCATGAATTATGAATCATGAATCAAATCATGAATCATGAATTGAATCATGAATCATGAATCATGAATTGAATCTTGAATCATGAATCATGAATTGAATCATGAATCATGAATCATGAATTGAATCATGAATCATGAATTGAATCATGAATCATGAATTGAATCATGAATTGAATCATGAATCATGAATCATGAATTGAATCATGAATCATGAATCATGAATTGAATCATGAATCATGAATTATGAATCATGAATTGAATCATGAATTGAATCATGAATCATGAATCATGAATCATGAATTGAATCATGAATCATGAATCATGAATTGAATCATGAATCATGAATCATGAATTGAATCATGAATCATGAATTGAATCATGAATCATGAATTGAATCATGAATTGAATCATGAATCATGAATCATGAATTGAATCATGAATCATGAATTGAATCATGAATCATGAATTGAATCATGAATCATGAATTGAATCATGAATTGAATCATGAATCATGAATCATGAATTGAATCATGAATCATGAATCATGAATTGAATCATGAATCATGAATTATGAATCATGAATTGAATCATGAATCATGAATCATGAATTGAATCATGAATCATGAATCATGAATCATGAATTGAATCATGAATCATGAATCATGAATCATGAATCATGAATTGAAGCATGAATCTTGAATTATGAATCATGAATTGAATCATGAATCATGAATCATGAATTGAATCATGAATCATGAATCATGAATTGAATCATGAATCATGAATTGAATCATGAATCATGAATCATGAATTGAATCATGAATTGAATCATAATTCGATTCATGAATTGAATCATGAATCGAATCATGAATTGAATCATGAATCATGAATCATGAATCATGACTTGAATCATGATTCATGAATTATGAATCATAAATTGAATCATGAATCATGAATCATGAATCATGACTTGAATCATGATTCATGAATTATGAATCATAAATTGAATCATGAATCATGAATTGAATCATGAATCATGAATTATAAATCATCAATTGAATCATGAATTATGAATTGAATCATGAATCATGAATCATGAATCATGAATCATGACTCATGAATTGAATCATGAAATGAATCATGAATCATGAATCATGAATTGAATCATGAATCATGAATGATGAATCATGAATTGAATCATGAATTGAATCATGAATCATGAATTGAATCATGAATCATGAATTGAATGATGATTCATGAATCATGAATTGAATCATAAATCATGAATTATGAATCATGAATTGAATCATGAATCATGAATTGAATCATGAATTGAATCATGAATCATGAATTGAATCATGAATCATGAATCATGAATCATGAATTGAATCATGAATCATGAATCATGAATCATGAATCATGAATCATGAATCATGAATCATGAATTGAATCATGAATCATGAATTATGAATCATGAATTAAATCATAAATCATGAATTATGAATCAAGAATCAAATCATGAATCATGAATTGAATCATGAATCATGAATCATGAATTGAATCATGAATCATGAATCATGAATTGAATCATGAATCATGAATCATAAATTGAATCATGAATCATGAATTGAATCATGAATCATGAATTGAATCATGAATTGAATCATGAATCATGAATCATGAATTGAATCATGAATCATGAATCATGAATTGAATCATGAATCATGACTTATGAATCATGAATTGAATCATGAATTGAATCATGAATTATGAATCATGAATCATGAATCATGAATTGAATCATGAATCATGAATCATAAATTGAATCATGAATCATGAATTGAATCATGAATCATGAATCATGAATCATGAATTGAATCATGAATCATGAATTGAATCATGAATCATGAATCATGAATTGAATCATGAATCATGAATCATGAATTGAATCATGAATTGAATCATAATTCGATTCATGAATTGAATCATGAATCGAATCATGAATTGAATCATGAATCATGAATCATGAATCATGACTTGAATCATGATTCATGAATTATGAATCATAAATTGAATCATGAATCATGAATCATTAATCATGACTTGAATCATGATTCATGAATTATGAATCATAAATTGAATCATGAATCATGAATCATGAATTGAATCATGAATCATGAATTATGAATCATGAATTGAATCATAAATTATGAATCATGAATTGAATCATGAATCATGAATTGAATCATGAATCATGAATTGATTCATGAATCATGAATCGAATCATGAATCATGAATTGAATCATGAATCATGAATCATGAATAAAATCATGAATCATGAATTGAATCATGAATAATGAATTATGAATCATGAATTGAATCATGAATCATGAATCATGAATTGAATCATGAATTGAATCATGAATCATGAATTATGAATTGAATCATGAATCATGAATCATGAATCATGAATTGAATCATGAATTGAATCATGAATCATAAATCATGAATTGAATCATGAATCATGAATGATGAATCGTGAATCATGAATTAAGTCATGAATCATGAATCATGAATCGAATCAATAATCATGAATCATGAATTATGAATTGAATCATGAATCATGAATCATGAATCATGAATTGAATCATGAATTGAATCATGAATCATAAATCGGTAAAATTGAATCATGAATCATGAATGATGAATCATGAATCATGAATTAAGTCATGAATCATGAATTAAGTCATGAATCATGAATTGAATCATGAATCGAATCAATAATCATGAATCATGAATTGAATCATGAATCATGAATCATGAATTGAATCATGAATCATGAATCATGAATTGAATCATGAATCATGAATCGAATCATGAATCATGAATCAAGAATCATGAATTGAATCATAAATAATGAATTGAATCATAAATCATGAATCATGATTCATGAATTGAATCATTAATCATGAATCATGAATCGAATCATGAATCATGAATTGAATCATGAATCATGAATTATGAATCATGAATTGAATCATGAATTATGAATTGAATCATGAATCATGAATCATGAATCATGAATCATGAATTGAATCATAAATTATGAATCGTGAATTAAATCATGAATCATGAATTATGAATCATGAATTGAATCATGAATTATGAATTGAATCATGAATCATGAATCATGAATTGAATCATGAAATGAATCATGAATGATGAATCATGAATTGAATCATGAATCATGAATGATGAATCATGAATTGAATCATGAATTGAATCATGAATCATGAATCAGGAATCATGAATCATGAATTGAATCATGAATCATGAATTATGAATCATGAATTAAATCATGAATCATGAATTATGAATCATGAATTGAATCATGAATTATGAATTGAATCATGAATCATGAATCATGAATTATGAATCATGAATTGAATCATGAAATGAATCATGAATCATGAATCATGAATCGAATCATGAATCAAGAATCATGAATCGAATCATAAATAATGAATTAATCATAAATCATGAATCATGAATCATGATTCATGAATTGAATCATTAATCATGAATCATGAATCGAATCATGAATCATGAATTGAATCATGAATCATGAATCATGAATCGAATCATGAATCATGAATCAAGAATCATGAATCATGAATTGAATCATGAATCATGAATCATGAATTGAATCATGAATTATGAATCATGAATTGAATCATGAATCATGAATCATGAATTGAATCATGAATCATGAATTATGAATCATGAATTGAATCATGAATCATGAATCATGAATTGAATCATGATTCATTAATCATGAATTGAATCATGAATCATGAATTATGAATCATGAATTGAATCATGAATTATGAATTGAATCATGAATCATGAATCATGAATCATGAATTGAATCATGAATTATGTATCATGAATTAAATCATGAATCATGAATTATGAATCATGAATTGAATCATGAATTATGAATTGAATCATGAATCATGAATCATGAATTGAATCATGAAATGAATCATGAATCATGAATCATGAATTGAATCATGAATCATGAATTGAATCATGAATCATGAATCATGAATCATGAATCATGAATTGAATCATGAAATGAATCATGAATCATGAATCATGAATTGAATCATGAATCATGAATTGAATCATGAATCATGAATAAGGAATCATGAATCATGAATTGAATCATGAATCATGAATTATGAATCATGAATTAAATCATGAATCATGAATTATAAATCATCAATTGAATCATGAATTATGAATTGAATCATGAATCATGAATCATGAATCATGAATCATGACTCATGAATTGAATCATGAAATGAATCATGAATCATGAATTGAATCATGAATCATGAATGATGAATCATGAATTGAATCATGAATTGAATCATGAATCATGAATCATGAATCATGAATCATGAATTGAATCATGAATCATGAATGATGAATCATGAATTGAATCATGAATTGAATCATGAATTGAATCATGAATCATGAATCATGAATTGAATGATGAATCATGAATTGAATGATGATTCATGAATCATGAATTGAATCATAAATCATGAATTATGAATCATGAATTGAATCATGAATCATGAATTGAATCATGAATTGAATCATGAATCATGAATTGAATCATGAATCATGAATTGAATCATGAATCATGAATCATGAATCATGAATTGAATCATGAATCATGAATTATGAATCATGAATTGAATCATGAATCATGAATTATGAATCATGAATTGAATCATGAATCATGAGTCATGAATTGGATCATGAATCATAAATCATGAATTGAATCATGAATCATGAATTGAATCATGAATCATGAATCATGAATCATGAATCATGAATCATGAATCATGAATTGAATCATGAAATGAATCATGAATCATGAATCATGAATTGAATCATGAATCATGAATGATGAATCATGAATTGAATCATGAATTGAATCATGAATCATGATTCATGAATTGAATCATGAATCATGAATTGAATCATGAATCATGAATCATGAATTGAATCATAAATCATGAATTATGAATCATGAATTGAATCATGAATCATGAATTGAATCATGAATTGAATCATGAATCATGAATTGAATAATGAATCATGAATTGAATCATGAATCATGAATTATATATCATGAATTGAATCATGAATTGAATCATGAATCATGAATCATGAATCATGAATCATGAATCATGAATTGAATCATGAATCATGAATTATGAATCATGAATTAAATCATAAATCATGAATTATGAATCATGAATCAAATCATGAATCATGCATTGAATCATGAATCATGAATTGAATCTTGAATCATGAATCATGAATTGAATCATGAATCAGGAATCATGAATTGAATCATAAATCATGAATTGAATCATGAATCATGAATTGAATCATGAATTGAATCATGAATTGAATCATGAATCATGAATCATGAATTGAATCATGAATCATGAATCATGAATTGAATCATGAATCATGAATTATGAATCATGAATTGAATCATGAATTGAATCATGAATCATGAATCATGAATCATGAATTGAATCATGAATCATGAATCATGAATTGAATCATGAATCATGAATCATGAATTGAATCATGAATCATGAATTGAATCATGAATCATGAATTGAATCATGAATTGAATCATGAATCATGAATCATGAATTGAATCATGAATCATGAATTGAATCATGAATCATGAATTGAATCATGAATTGAATCATGAATCATGAATCATGAATCATGAATTGAATCATGAATCATGAATCATGAATTGAATCATGAATCATGAATTATGAATCATGAATTGAATCATGAATCATGAATCATGAATTGAATCATGAATCATGAATCATGAATCATGAATTGAATCATGAATCATGAATCATGAATCATGAATTGAAGCATGAATCATGAATTATGAATCATGAATTGAATCATGAATCATGAATCATGAATTGAATCATGAATCATGAATCATGAATTGAATCATGAATCATGAATTGAATCATGAATCATGAATTGAATCATGAATCATGAATCATGAATTGAATCATGAATTGAATCATAATTCGATTCATGAATTGAATCATGAATCGAATCATGAATTGAATCATGAATCATGACTTGAATCATGATTCATGAATTATGAATCATAAATTGAATCATGAATCATGAATCATGAATCATGACTTGAATCATGATTCATGAATTATGAATCATAAATTGAATCATGAATCATGAATTGAATCATGAATCATGAATTATAAATCATCAATTGAATCATGAATTATGAATTGAATCATGAATCATGAATCATGAATCATGAATCATGACTCATGAATTGAATCATGAAATGAATCATGAATCATGAATCATGAATTGAATCATGAATCATGAATGATGAATCATGAATTGAATCATGAATTGAATCATGAATCATGAATCATGAATTGATTCATGAATCATGAATTGAATCATAAATCATGAATTATGAATCATGAATTGAATCATGAATCATGAATTGAATCATGAATTGAATCATGAATCATGAATTGAATCATGAATCATGAATTGAATCATGAATCATGAATCATGAATTGAATCATGAATCATGAATTATGAATCATGAATTGAATCATGAATTATGAATCATGAATTGAATCATGAATCATGAGTCATGAATTGGATCATGAATCATAAATCATGAATTGAATCATGAATCATGAATTGAATCATGAATCATGAATCATGAATCATGAATCATGAATTGAATCATGAAATGAATGATGAATCATGAATTGAATCATGAATCATGAATGATGAATCATGAATTGAATCATGAATTGAATCATGAATCATGATTCATGAATTGAATCATGAATCATGAATTGAATCATGAATCATGAATCATGAATTGAATCATAAATCATGAATTATGAATCATGAATTGAATCATGAATCATGAATTGAATCATGAATTGAATCATGAATCATGAATTGAATCATGAATCATGAATTGAATCATGAATCATGAATTATGAATCATGAATTGAATCATGAATCATGAATCATGAATTGAATCATGAATCATGAATCATGAATCATGAATTGAATCATGAATCATGAATTATGAATCATGAATTAAATCATAAATCATGAATTATGAATCATGAATCAAATCATGAATCATGAATTGAATCATGAATCATGAATCATGAATTGAATCATGAATCATTATTCATGAATTGAATCATGAATCATGAATCATGAATTGAATCATGAATCATGAATTGAATCATGAATCATGAATTGAATAATGAATTGAATCATGAATCATGAATCATGAATTGAATCATGAATCATGAATCATGAATTGAATCATGAATCATGAATTATGAATCATGAATTGAATCATGAATTGAATCATGAATCATGAATCATGAATCATGAATTGAATCATGAATCATGAATCATGAATTGAATCATGAATCATGAATCATGAATTGAATCATGAATCATGAATTGAATCATGAATCATGAATTGAATCATGAATTGAATCATGAATCATGAATCATGAATTGAATCATGAATCATGAATTGAATCATGAATCATGAATTGAATCATGAATCATGAATTGAATCATGAATTGAATCATGAATCATGAATTATGAATCATGAATTGAATCATGAATCATGAATCATGAATTGAATCATGAATCATGAATTATGAATCATGAATTGAATCATGAATCATGAATTGAATCATGAATCATGAATTGAATCATGAATCATGAATCATGAATTGAATCATGAATCATGAATCATGAATTGAATCATGAATTGAATCATAATTCGATTCATGAATTGAATCATGAATCGAATCATGAATTGAATCATGAATCATGAATCATGAATCATGACTTGAATCATGATTCATGAATTATGAATCATAAATTGAATCATGAATCATGAATCATGAATCATGACTTGAATCATGATTCATGAATTATGAATCATAAATTGAATCATGAATCATGAATCATGAATTGAATCATGAATCATGAATCATGAATTGAATCATGAATCATGAATCATGAATCATGAATCATGAATTTAATCATGAATCATGAATTATGAATTATGAATTAAATCATGAATCATGAATCATGAATTGAATCATGAATTGAATCATGAATCATGAATTATGAATTGAATCATGAATCATGAATCATGAATCATGAATTGAATCATGAATCGAATCATGAATCATAAATCATGAATTGAATCATGAATCATGAATGATGAATCATGAATCATGAATTAAGTCATGAATCATGAATCATGAATTGAATCATGAATCGAATCAATAATCATGAATCATGAATAATGAATTGAATCATGAATCATGAATCATGAATCATGAATTGAATCATGAATTGAATCATGAATCATAAATCATGAATTGAATCATGAATCATGAATGATGAATCATGAATCATGAATTAAGTCATGAATCATGAATTAAGTCATGAATCATGAATCATGAATTGAATCATGAATCGAATCAATAATCATGAATCATGAATTGAATCATGAATCATGAATCATGAATTGAATCATGAATCATGAATCATGAATTGAATCATGAATCATGAATCGAATCATGAATCATGAATCAAGAATCATGAATTGAATCATAAATAATGAATTGAATCATAAATCATGAATCATGATTCATGAATTGAATCATTAATCATGAATCATGAATCGAATCATGAATCATGAATTGAATCATGAATCATGAATTATGAATCATGAATTGAATCATGAATTATGAATTGAATCATGAATCATGAATCATGAATCATGAATCATGAATTGAATCATAAATTATGAATCGTGAATTAAATCATGAATCATGAATTATGAATCATGAATTGAATCATGAATTATGAATTGAATCATGAATCATGAATCATGAATTGAATCATGAAATGAATCATGAATGATGAATCATGAATTGAATCATGAATCATGAATGATGAATCATGAATTGAATCATGAATTGAATCATGAATCATGAATCAGGAATCATGAATCATGAATTGAATCATGAATCATGAATTATGAATCATGAATTAAATCATGAATCATGAATTATGAATCATGAATTGAATCATGAATTATGAATTGAATCATGAATCATGAATCATGAATTATGAATCATGAATTGAATCATGAAATGAATCATGAATCATGAATCATGAATCGAATCATGAATCATGAATCAAGAATCATGAATCGAATCATAAATAATGAATTAATCATAAATCATGAATCATGAATCATGAATCATGAATTGAATCATGAATCATGAATCGAATCATGAATCATGAATTGAATCATGAATCATGAATCATGAATCGAATCATGAATCATGAATCAAGAATCATGAATCATGAATTGAATCATGAATCATGAATCATGAATTGAATCATGAATTATGAATCATGAATTGAATCATGAATCATGAATCATGAATTGAATCATGAATCATGAATTATGAATCATGAATTGAATCATGAATCATGAATCATGAATTGAATCATGATTCATTAATCATGAATTGAATCATGAATCATGAATTATGAATCATGAATTGAATCATGAATTATGAATTGAATCATGAATCATGAATCATGAATCATGAATTGAATCATGAATTATGAATCATGAATTAAATCATGAATCATGAATTATGAATCATGAATTGAATCATGAATTATGAATTGAATCATGAATCATGAATCATGAATCATGAATTGAATCATGAAATGAATCATGAATCATGAATCATGAATTGAATCATGAATCATGAATTGAATCATGAATCATGAATAAGGAATCATGAATCATGAATTGAATCATGAATCATGAATTATGAATCATGAATTAAATCATGAATCATGAATTATAAATCATCAATTGAATCATGAATTATGAATTGAATCATGAATCATGAATCATGAATCATGAATCATGACTCATGAATTGAATCATGAAATGAATCATGAATCATGAATCATGAATTGAATCATGAATCATGAATGATGAATCATGAATTGAATCATGAATTGAATCATGAATCATGAATCATAAATCATCAATCATGAATTGAATCATGAATCATGAATGATGAATCATGAATTGAATCATGAATTGAATCATGAATCATGAATCATGAATTGAATCATGAATCATGAATTGAATGATGATTCATGAATCATGAATTGAATCATAAATCATGAATTATGAATCATGAATTGAATCATGAATCATGAATTGAATCATGAATTGAATCATGAATCATGAATTGAATCATGAATCATGAATCATGAATCATGAATTGAATCATGAATCATGAATTATGAATCATGAATTGAATCATGAATCATGAATTATGAATCATGAATTGAATCATGAATCATGAGTCATGAATTGGATCATGAATCATAAATCATGAATTGAATCATGAATCATGAATTGAATCATGAATCATGAATCATGAATTGAATCATGAAATGAATCATGAATCATGAATCATGAATTGAATCATGAATCATGAATGATGAATCATGAATTGAATCATGAATTGAATCATGAATCATGATTCATGAATTGAATCATGAATCATGAATTGAATCATGAATCATGAATTGAATCATAAATCATGAATTATGAATCATGAATTGAATCATGAATCATGAATTGAATCATGAATTGAATCATGAATCATGAATTGAATCATGAATCATGAATTGAATCATGAATCATGAATTATGAATCATGAATTGAATCATGAATTGAATCATGAATCATGAATCATGAATCATGAATCATGAATCATGAATCATGAATTGAATCATGAATCATGAATTATGAATCATGAATTAAATCATAAATCATGAATTATGAATCATGAATCAAATCATGAATCATGAATTGAATCATGAATCATGAATTGAATCATGAATCATGAATCATGAATCATGAATCATGAATTGAATCATGAATCATGAATCATGAATTGAATCATGAATCATGAATTGAATCATGAATCATGAATTGAATCATGAATTGAATCATGAATCATGAATCATGAATTGAATCATGAATCATGAATCATGAATTGAATCATGAATCATGAATTATGAATCATGAATTGAATCATGAATTGAATCATGAATCATGAATCATGAATCATGAATTGAATCATGAATCATGAATCATGAATTGAATCATGAATCATGAATCATGAATTGAATCATGAATCATGAATTGAATCATGAATCATGAATTGAATCATGAATTGAATCATGAATCATGAATCATGAATTGAATCATGAATCATGAATTGAATCATGAATCATGAATTGAATCATGAATCATGAATTGAATCATGAATTGAATCATGAATCATGAATCATGAATCATGAATTGAATCATGAATCATGAATCATGAATTGAATCATGAATCATGAATTATGAATCATGAATTGAATCATGAATCATGAATTGAATCATGAATCATGAATTGAATCATGAATCATGAATTGAATCATGAATCATGAATCATGAATCATGA
This sequence comes from Mixophyes australis, assembly GCA_036250195.1. NCBI lineage: Eukaryota > Metazoa > Chordata > Amphibia > Anura > Limnodynastidae > Mixophyes > Mixophyes australis. The sequence goes on along the minus strand of JAVHZZ010000001.1, from coordinate 241,637,768 downwards.
ATTGAAGCATGAACCATGAATTATGAATCATGAATTGAATCATGAATCATGAATCATGAATTGAATCATGAATCATGAATCATGAATTGAATCATGAATCATGAATTGAATCATGAATCATGAATTGAATCATGAATCATGAATCATGAATTGAATCATGAATTGAATCATAATTCGATTCATGAATTGAATCATGAATCGAATCATGAATTGAATCATGAATCATGAATCATGACTTGAATCATGATTCATGAATTATGAATCATAAATTGAATCATGAATCATGAATCATGAATCATGACTTGAATCATGATTCATGAATTATGAATCATAAATTGAATCATGAATCATGAATCATGAATTGAATCATGAATCATGAATTATAAATCATCAATTGAATCATGAATTATGAATTGAATCATGAATCATGAATCATGAATCATGAATCATGACTCATGAATTGAATCATGAAATGAATCATGAATCATGAATCATGAATCATGAATTGAATCATGAATCATGAATGATGAATCATGAATTGAATCATGAATTGAATCATGAATCATGAATCATGAATTGAATCATGAATCATGAATTGAATGATGATTCATGAATCATGAATTGAATCATAAATCATGAATTATGAATCATGAATTGAATCATGAATCATGAATTGAATCATGAATTGAATCATGAATCATGAATTGAATCATGAATCATGAATCATGAATCATGAATTGAATCATGAATCATGAATTATGAATCATGAATTGAATCATGAATCATGAATTATGAATCATGAATTGAATCATGAATCATGAGTCATGAATTGGATCATGAATCATAAATCATGAATTGAATCATGAATCATGAATTGAATCATGAATCATGAATCATGAATCATGATTCATGAATTGAATCATGAAATGAATCATGAATCATGAATCATGAATTGAATCATGAATCATGAATTGAATCATGAATTGAATCATGAATCATGATTCATGAATTGAATCATGAATCATGAATTGAATCATGAATCATGAATCATGAATTGAATCATAAATCATGAATTATGAATCATGAATTGAATCATGAATCATGAATTGAATCATGAATTGAATCATGAATCATGAATTGAATCATGAATCATGAATTGAATCATGAATCATGAATTATGAATCATGAATTGAATCATGAATCATGAATCATGAATTGAATCATGAATCATGAATCATGAATCATGAATCATGAATTGAATCATGAATCATGAATTATGAATCATGAATTAAATCATAAATCATGAATTATGAATCATTAATCAAATCATGAATCATGAATTGAATCATGAATCATGAATCATGAATTGAATCATGAATCATGAATCGAATCATGAATCATGAATCATGAATTGAATCATGAATCATGAATTGAATCATGAATCATGAATTGAATAATGAATTGAATCATGAATCATGAATCATGAATTGAATCATGAATCATGAATCATGAATTGAATCATGAATCATGAATTATGAATCATGAATTGAATCATGAATTGAATCATGAATCATGAATCATGAATCATGAATTGAATCATGAATCATGAATCATGAATTGAATCATGAATCATGAATCATGAATTGAATCATGAATCATGAATTGAATCATAATTCATGAATTGAATCATGAATTGAATCATGAATCATGAATCATGAATTGAATCATGAATCATGAATTGAATCATGAATCATGAATTGAATCATGAATCATGAATCATGAATCATGAATTGAATCATAAATCATGAATCATGAATTGAATCATGAATCATGAATTATGAATCATGAATTGAATCATGAATCATGAATCATGAATTGAATCATGAATCATGAATCATGAATTGAATCATGAATCATGAATTGAATCATGAATCATGAATCATGAATCATGAATTGAAGCATGAATCATGAATTATGAATCATGAATTTAGTCATGAATCATGAATCATGAATTGAATCATGAATCATGAATCATGAATTGAATCATGAATCATGAATTGAATCATGAATCATGAATCATGAATTGAATCATGAATCATGAATCATGAATTGAATCATGAATTGAATCATAATTCGATTCATGAATTGAATCATGAATCGAATCATGAATTGAATCATGAATCATGAATCATGAATCATGACTTGAATCATGATTCATGAATTATGAATCATAAATTGAATCATGAATCATGAATTGAATCATGAATCATGAATTAAATCATGAATCATGAATTGAATCATGAATAATGAATTATGAATCATGAATTGAATCATGAATCATGAATCATGAATTGAATCATGAATCATGAATCATGAATCATGAATTGAATCATGAATCATGAATTATGAATTATGAATTAAATCATGAATCATGAATATTGAATTGAATCATGAATTGAATCATGAATCATGAATTATGAATTGAATCATGAATCATGAATCATGAATCATGAATTGAATCATGAATTGAATCATGAATCATAAATCATGAATTGAATCATGAATCATGAATGATGAATCATGAATCATGAATTAAGTCATGAATCATGAATTGAATCATGAATCGAATCAATAATCATGAATCATGAATTGAATCATGAATTATGAATCATGAATTGAATCATGAATCATGAATCATGAATTGAATCATGAATCATGAATCGAATCATGAATCATGAATCAAGAATCATGAATTGAATCATAAATAATGAATTGAATCATAAATCATGAATCATGATTCATGAATTGAATCATTAATCATGAATCATGAATCAAATCATGAATCATGAATTGAATCATGAATCATGAATTATGAATCATGAATTGAATCATGAATTATGAATTGAATCATGAATCATGAATCATGAATCATGAATCATGAATTGAATCATAAATTATGAATCATGAATTAAATCATGAATCATGAATTATGAATCATGAATTGAATCATGAATTATGAATTGAATCATGAATCATGAATCATGAATCATGAATCATGAATCATGAATCATGAATTGAATCATGAATCATGAATTATGAATCATGAATTGAATCATGAATTATGAATTGAATCATGAATCATGAATCATGAATCATGAATCATGAATTGAATCATGAAATGAATCATGAATGATGAATCATGAATTGAATCATGAATCATGAATGATGAATCATGAATTGAATCATGAATTGAATCATGAATCATGAATCAGGAATCATGAATCATGAATTGAATCATGAATCATGAATTATGAATCATGAATTAAATCATGAATCATGAATTATGAATCATGAATTGAATCATGAATTATGAATTGAATCATGAATCATGAATCATGAATTATGAATCATGAATTGAATCATGAAATGAATCATGAATCATGAATCATGAATCGAATCATGAATCATGAATTAATCATAAATCATGAATCATGAATTATGATTCATGAATTGAATCATTAATCATGAATCATGAATCGAATCATGAATCATGAATTGAATCATGAATCATGAATCATGAATCGAATAATGAATCATGAATCAAGAATCATGAATCATGAATTGATTCATGAATCATGAATCATGAATTGAATCATGAATTATGAATCATGAATTGAATCATGAATCATGAATCATGAATTGAATCATGAATCATGAATTATGAATCATGAATTGAATCATGAATCATGAATCATGAATTGAATCATGATTCATTAATCATGAATTGAATCATGAATCATGAATTATGAATCATGAATTGAATCATGAATTATGAATTGAATCATGAATCATGAATCATGAATCATGAATCATGAATTGAATCATGAATTATGAATCATGAATTAAATCATGAATCATGAATTATGAATCATGAATTGAATCATGAATTATGAATTGAATCATGAATCATGAATCATGAATCATGAATTGAATCATGAAATGAATCATGAATTGAATCATGAATCATGAATAAGGAATCATGAATCATGAATTGAATCATGAATCATGAATAAGGAATCATGAATCATGAATTGAATCATGAATCATGAATTATGAATCATGAATTAAATCATGAATCATGAATTATAAATCATCAATTGAATCATGAATTATGAATTGAATCATGAATCATGAATCATGAATCATGAATTGAATCATGAAATGAATCATGAATCATGAATCATGAATTGAATCATGAATCATGAATGATGAATCATGAATTGAATCATGAATTGAATCATGAATCATGAATCATGAATTGAATCATGAATCATGAATTGAATGATGATTCATGAATCATGAATTGAATCATAAATCATGAATTATGAATCATGAATTGAATCATGAATCATGAATTGAATCATGAATTGAATCATGAATCATGAATTGAATCATGAATCATGAATTGAATCATGAATCATGAATCATGAATCATGAATTGAATCATGAATCATGAATTATGAATCATGAATTGAATCATGAATCATGAATTATGAATCATGAATTGAATCATGAATCATGAGTCATGAATTTGATCATGAATCATAAATCATGAATTGAATCATGAATCATGAATTGAATCATGAATCATGAATCATTAATCATGAATCATGAATCATGAATCATGAATTGAATCATGAAATGAATCATGAATCATGAATCATGAATTGAATCATGAATCATGAATGATGAATCATGAATTGAATCATGAATTGAATCATGAATCATGATTCATGAATTGAATCATGAATCATGAATTGAATCATGAATCATGAATCATGAATTGAATCATAAATCATGAATTATGAATCATGAATTGAATCATGAATCATGAATTGAATCATGAATTGAATCATGAATCATGAATTGAATCATGAATCATGAATTGAATAATGAATTGAATCATGAATCATGAATCATGAATTGAATCATGAATCATGAATCATGAATTGAATCATGAATCATGAATTATGAATCATGAATTGAATCATGAATTGAATCATGAATCATGAATCATGAATTGAATCATGAATCATGAATCATGAATTGAATCATGAATCATGAATCATGAATTGAATCATGAATCATGAATTGAATCATGAATCATGAATTGAATCATGAATTGAATCTTGAATCATGAATCATGAATTGAATCATGAATCATGAATTGAATCATGAATCATGAATTGAATCATGAATCATGAATTGAATCATGAATTGAATCATGAATCATGAATCATGAATTGAATCATGAATCATGAATCATGAATTGAATCATGAATCATGAATTATGAATCATGAATTGAATCATGAATCATGAATCATGAATTGAATCATGAATCATGAATCATGAATTGAATCATGAATCATGAATTGAATCATGAATCATGAATCATGAATCATGAATTGAAGCATGAATCATGAATTATGAATCATGAATTGAATCATGAATCATGAATCATGAATTGAATCATGAATCATGAATCATGAATTGAATCATGAATCATGAATTGAATCATGAATCATGAATCATGAATTGAATCATGAATTGAATCATAATTCGATTCATGAATTGAATCATGAATCGAATCATGAATTGAATCATGAATCATGACTTGAATCATGATTCATGAATTATGAATCATAAATTGAATCATGAATCATGAATCATGAATCATGACTTGAATCATGATTCATGAATTATGAATCATAAATTGAATCATGAATCATGAATCATGAATTGAATCATGAATCATGAATTATAAATCATCAATTGAATCATGAATTATGAATTGAATCATGAATCATGAATCATGAATCATGAATCATGACTCATGAATTGAATCATGAAATGAATCATGAATCATGAATCATGAATCATGAATTGAATCATGAATCATGAATGATGAATCATGAATTGAATCATGAATTGAATCATGAATCATGAATCATGAATTGAATCATGAATCATGAATTGAATGATGATTCATGAATCATGAATTGAATCATAAATCATGAATTATGAATCATGAATTGAATCATGAATCATGAATTGAATCATGAATTGAATCATGAATCATGAATTGAATCATGAATCATGAATCATGAATCATGAATCATGAATTGAATCATGAATCATGAATTATGAATCATGAATTGAATCATGAATCATGAATTATGAATCATGAATTGAATCATGAATCATGAGTCATGAATTGGATCATGAATCATAAATCATGAATTGAATCATGAATCATGAATTGAATCATGAATCATGAATCATGATTCATGAATTGAATCATGAAATGAATCATGAATCATGAATCATGAATTGAATCATGAATCATGAATGATGAATCATGAATTGAATCATGAATTGAATCATGAATCATGATTCATGAATTGAATCATGAATCATGAATTGAATCATGAATCATGAATCATGAATTGAATCATAAATCATGAATTATGAATCATGAATTGAATCATGAATCATGAATTGAATCATGAATTGAATCATGAATCATGAATTGAATCATGAATCATGAATTGAATCATGAATCATGAATTATGAATCATGAATTGAATCATGAATCATGAATCATGAATTGAATCATGAATCATGAATCATGAATCATGAATCATGAATCATGAATCATGAATTGAATCATGAATCATGAATTATGAATCATGAATTAAATCATAAATCATGAATTATGAATCATTAATCAAATCATGAATCATGAATTGAATCATGAATCATGAATCATGAATTGAATCATGAATCATGAATCATGAATCGAATCATGAATCATGAATCATGAATTGAATCATGAATCATGAATTGAATCATGAATCATGAATTGAATAATGAATTGAATCATGAATCATGAATCATGAATTGAATCATGAATCATGAATCATGAATTGAATCATGAATCATGAATTATGAATCATGAATTGAATCATGAATTGAATCATGAATCATGAATCATGAATCATGAATTGAATCATGAATCATGAATCATGAATTGAATCATGAATCATGAATTGAATCATGAATCATGAATTGAATCATGAATCATGAATTGAATCATGAATTGAATCATGAATCATGAATCATGAATCATGAATTGAATCATAAATCATGAATCATGAATTGAATCATGAATCATGAATTATGAATCATGAATTGAATCATGAATCATGAATCATGAAATGAATCATGAATCATGAATCATGAATTGAATCATGAATCATGAATTGAATCATGAATCATGAATCATGAATCATGAATTGAAGCATGAATCATGAATTATGAATCATGAATTTAGTCATGAATCATGAATCATGAATTGAATCATGAATCATGAATCATGAATTGAATCATGAATCATGAATTGAATCATGAATCATGAATCATGAATTGAATCATGAATCATGAATCATGAATTGAATCATGAATTGAATCATAATTCGATTCATGAATTGAATCATGAATCGAATCATGAATTGAATCATGAATCATGAATCATGAATCATGACTTGAATCATGATTCATGAATTATGAATCATAAATTGAATCATGAATCATGAATCATGAATTGAATCATGAATCATGAATTATGAATCATGAATTGAATCATAAATTATGAATCATAAATTGAATCATGAATCATGAATTGAATCATGAATCATGAATTGATTCATGAATCATGAATCATGAATCGAAGCATGAATCATGAATTGAATCATGAATCATGAATCATGAATTAAATCATGAATCATGAATTGAATCATGAATAATGAATTATGAATCATGAATTGAATCATGAATCATGAATCATGAATTGAATCATGAATCATGAATCATGAATCATGAATCATGAATTGAATCATGAATCATGAATTATGAATTATGAATTAAATCATGAATCATGAATCATGAATTGAATCATGAATTGAATCATGAATCATGAATTATGAATTGAATCATGAATCATGAATCATGAATCATGAATTGAATCATGAATTGAATCATGAATCATAAATCATGAATTGAATCATGAATCATGAATCATGAATTAAGTCATGAATCATGAATTGAATCATGAATCGAATCAATAATCATGAATCATGAATTGAATCATGAATTATGAATCATGAATTGAATCATGAATCATGAATCATGAATTGAATCATGAATCATGAATCGAATCATGAATCATGAATCAAGAATCATGAATTGAATCATAAATAATGAATTGAATCATAAATCATGAATCATGATTCATGAATTGAATCATTAATCATGAATCATGAATCGAATCATGAATCATGAATTGAATCATGAATCATGAATTATGAATCATGAATTGAATCATGAATTATGAATTGAATCATGAATCATGAATCATGAATCATGAATCATGAATTGAATCATAAATTATGAATCATGAATTAAATCATGAATCATGAATCATGAATCATGAATCATGAATCATGAATTGAATCATGAATTATGAATTGAATCATGAATCATGAATCATGAATCATGAATCATGAATTGAATCATGAATCATGAATTATGAATCATGAATTGAATCATGAATTATGAATTGAATCATGAATCATGAATCATGAATCATGAATCATGAATTGAATCATGAAATGAATCATGAATCATGAATCATGAATTGAATCATGAATCATGAATGATGAATCATGAATTGAATCATGAATTGAATCATGAATCATGAATCAGGAATCATGAATCATGAATTGAATCATGAATCATGAATTATGAATCATGAATTAAATCATGAATCATGAATTATGAATCATGAATTGAATCATGAAATATGAATTGAATCATGAATCATGAATCATGAATTATGAATCATGAATTGAATCATGAAATGAATCATGAATCATGAATCATGAATTGAATCATGAATCATGAATTAATCATAAATCATGAATCATGAATTATGATTCATGAATTGAATCATTAATCATGAACCATGAATCGAATCATGAATCATGAATTGAATCATGAATCATGAATCATGAATCGAATCATGAATCATGAATCAAGAATCATGAATCATGAATTGAATCATGAATCATGAATCATGAATTGAATCATGAATTATGAATCATGAATTGAATCATGAATCATGAATCATGAATTGAATCATGAATCATGAATTATGAATCATGAATTGAATCATGAATCATGAATCATGAATTGAATCATGATTCATTAATCATGAATTGAATCATGAATCATGAATTATGAATCATGAATTGAATCATGAATTATGAATTGAATCGTGAATCATGAATCATGAATCATGAATCATGAATTGAATCATGAATTATGAATCATGAATTAAATCATGAATCATGAATTATGAATCATGAATTGAATCATGAATTATGAATTGAATCATGAATCATGAATCATGAATCATGAATTGAATCATGAAATGAATCATGAATTGAATCATGAATCATGAATAAGGAATCATGAATCATGAATTGAATCATGAATCATGAATTATGAATCATGAATTAAATCATGAATCATGAATTATAAATCATCAATTGAATCATGAATTATGAATTCAATCATGAATCATGAATCATGAATTGAATCATGAAATGAATCATGAATCATGAATTGAATCATGAATCATGAATGATGAATCATGAATTGAATCATGAATTGAATCATGAATCATGAATCATGAATTGAATCATGAATCATGAATTGAATGATGATTCATGAATCATGAATTGAATCATAAATCATGAATTATGAATCATGAATTGAATCATGAATCATGAATTAAATCATGAATTGAATCATGAATCATGAATTGAATCATGAATCATGAATTGAATCATGAATCATGAATCATGAATCATGAATTGAATCATGAATCATGAATTATGAATCATGAATTGAATCATGAATCATGAATTATGAATCATGAATTGAATCATGAATCATGAGTCATGAATTTGATCATGAATCATAAATCATGAATTGAATCATGAATCATGAATTGAATCATGAATCATGAATCATTAATCATGAATCATGAATCATGAATCATGAATTGAATCATGAAATGAATCATGAATCATGAATCATGAATTGAATCATGAATCATGAATGATGAATCATGAATTGAATCATGAATTGAATCATGAATCATGATTCATGAATTGAATCATGAATCATGAATTGAATCATGAATCATGAATCATGAATTGAATCATAAATCATGAATTATGAATCATGAATTGAATCATGAATCATGAATTGAATCATGAATTGAATCATGAATCATGAATTGAATGATGAATCATGAATTGAATAATGAATTGAATCATGAATCATGAATCATGAATTGAATCATGAATCATGAATCATGAATTGAATCATGAATCATGAATTATGAATCATGAATTGAATCATGAATTGAATCATGAATCATGAATCATGAATTGAATCATGAATCATGAATCATGAATTGAATCATGAATCATGAATCATGAATTGAATCATGAATCATGAATTGAATCATGATTCATGAATTGAATCATGAATTGAATCATGAATCATGAATCATGAATTGAATCATGAATCATGAATTGAATCATGAATCATGAATTGAATCATGAATTGAATCATGAATCATGAATTGAATCATGAATCATGAATCATGAATTGAATCATGAATCATGAATTATGAATCATGAATTGAATCATGAATCATGAATTGAATCATGAATCATGAATTGAATCATGAATCATGAATTGAATCATGAATCATGAATCATGAATCATGAATTGAAGCATGAATCATGAATTATGAATCATGAATTGAATCATGAATCATGAATCATGAATTGAATCATGAATCATGAATCATGAATTGAATCATGAATCATGAATTGAATCATGAATCATGAATCATGAATTGAATCATGAATCATGAATCATGAATTGAATCATGAATTGAATCATAATTCGATTCATGAATTGAATCATGAATCGAATCATGAATTGAATCATGAATCATGAATCATGAATCATGACTTGAATCATGATTCATGAATTATGAATCATAAATTGAATCATGAATCATGAATCATGAATCATGACTTGAATCATGATTCATGAATTATGAATCATAAATTGAATCATGAATCATGAATTGAATCATGAATCATGAATTATGAATCATGAATTGAATCATAAATTATGAATCATGAATTGAATCATGAATCATGAATTGAATCATGAATCATGAATTGATTCATGAATCATGAATCATGAATCGAATCATGAATCATGAATTGAATCATGAATCATGAATCATGAATTTAATCATGAATCATGAATTGAATCATGAATAATGAATTATGAATCATGAATTGAATCATGAATCATGAATCATGAATTGAATCATGAATCATGAATCATGAATCATGAATCATGAATTGAATCATGAATCATGAATTATGAATTATGAATTAAATCATGAATCATGAATCATGAATTGAATCATGAATTGAATCATGAATCATGAATTATGAATTGAATCATGAATCATGAATCATGAATCATGAATTGAATCATGAATTGAATCATGAATCATAAATCATGAATTGAATCATGAATCATGAATGATGAATCATGAATCATAAATTAAGTCATGAATCATGAATCATGAATTGAATCATGAATCGAATCAATAATCATGAATCATGAATTGAATCATGAATCATGAATCATGAATTGAATCATGAATCATGAATCATGAATTGAATCATGAATCATGAATCGAATCATGAATCATGAATCAAGAATCATGAATTGAATCATAAATAATGAATTGAATCATAAATCATGAATCATGATTCATGAATTGAATCATTAATCATGAATCATGAATCGAATCATGAATCATGAATTGAATCATGAATCATGAATTATGAATCATGAATTGAATCATGAATTATGAATTGAATCATGAATCATGAATCATGAATCATGAATCATGAATTGAATCATAAATTATGAATCATGAATTAAATCATGAATCATGAATTATGAATCATGAATTGAATCATGAATTATGAATTGAATCATGAATCATGAATCATGAATCATGAATCATGAATCATGAATTGAATCATGAATCATGAATTATGAATCATGAATTGAATCATGAATTATGAATTGAATCATGAATCATGAATCATGAATCATGAATCATGAATTGAATCATGAAATGAATCATGAATGATGAATCATGAATTGAATCATGAATCATGAATGATGAATCATGAATTGAATCATGAATTGAATCATGAATCATGAATCAGGAATCATGAATCATGAATTGAATCATGAATCATGAATTATGAATCATGAATTAAATCATGAATCATGAATTATGAATCATGAATTGAATCATGAATTATGAATTGAATCATGAATCATGAATCATGAATTATGAATCATGAATTGAATCATGAAATGAATCATGAATCATGAATCATGAATCGAATCATGAATCATGAATCAAGAATCATGAATCGAATCATAAATAATGAATTAATCATAAATCATGAATCATGAATTATGATTCATGAATTGAATCATTAATCATGAATCATGAATCGAATCATGAATCATGAATTGAATCATGAATCATGAATCATGAATCGAATCATGAATCATGAATCAAGAATCATGAATCATGAATTGAATCATGAATCATGAATCATGAATTGAATCATGAATTATGAATCATGAATTGAATCATGAATCATGAATCATGAATTGAATCATGAATCATGAATTATGAATCATGAATTGAATCATGAATCATGAATCATGAATTGAATCATGATTCATTAATCATGAATTGAATCATGAATCATGAATTATGAATCATGAATTGAATCATGAATTATGAATTGAATCATGAATCATGAATCATGAATCATGAATCATGAATTGAATCATGAATTATGAATCATGAATTAAATCATGAATCATGAATTATGAATCATGAATTGAATCATGAATTATGAATTGAATCATGAATCATGAATCATGAATCATGAATTGAATCATGAAATGAATCATGAATTGAATCATGAATCATGAAAAAGGAATCATGAATCATGAATTGAATCATGAATCATGAATAAGGAATCATGAATCATGAATTGAATCATGAATCATGAATTATGAATCATGAATTAAATCATGAATCATGAATTATAAATCATTAATTGAATCATGAATTATGAATTGAATCATGAATCATGAATCATGAATCATGAATTGAATCATGAAATGAATCATGAATCATGAATCATGAATTGAATCATGAATCATGAATGATGAATCATGAATTGAATCATGAATTGAATCATGAATCATGAATCATGAATTGAATCATGAATCATGAATTGAATGATGATTCATGAATCATGAATTGAATCATAAATCATGAATTATGAATCATGAATTGAATCATGAATCATGAATTGAATCATGAATTGAATCATGAATCATGAATTGAATCATGAATCATGAATTGAATCATGAATCATGAATCATGAATCATGAATTGAATCATGAATCATGAATTATGAATCATGAATTGAATCATGAATCATGAATTATGAATCATGAATTGAATCATGAATCATGAGTCATGAATTGAATCATGAATCATGAATCATGAATTGAATCATGAATCATGAATTGAATCATGAATCATGAATCATGAATTGAATCATGAATCATGAATCATGAATTGAATCATGAATCATGAATTGAATCATGAATTGAATCATAATTCGATTCATGAATTGAATCATGAATCGAATCATGAATTGAATCATGAATCATGAATCATGAATCATGACTTGAATCATGATTCATGAATTATGAATCATAAATTGAATCATGAATCATGAATCATGAATTGAATCATGAATCATGAATTATGAATCATGAATTGAATCATAAATTATGAATCATGAATTGAATCATGAATCATGAATTGAATCATGAATCATGAATTGATTCATGAATCATGAATCATGAATCGAATCATGAATCATGAATTGAATCATGAATCATGAATTGAATCATGAATCATGAATTGATTCATGAATCATGAATCATGAATCGAATCATGAATCATGAATTGAATCATGAATCATGAATTGAATCATGAATCATGAATCATGAATTAAATCATGAATCATGAATTGAATCATGAATAATGAATTATGAATCATGAATTGAATCATGAATCATGAATCATGAATTGAATCATGAATCATGAATCATGAATCATGAATCATGAATTGAATCATGAATCATGAATTATGAATTATGAATTAAATCATGAATCATGAATCATGAATTGAATCATGAATTGAATCATGAATCATGAATTATGAATTGAATCATGAATCATGAATCATGAATTGAATCATGAATTGAATCATAAATCATAAATCATGAATTGAATCATGAATCATGAATGATGAATCATGAATTATGAATTAAGTCATGAATCATGAATCATGAATTGAATCATGAATCGAATCAATAATCATGAATCATGAATTGAATCATGAATCATGAATCATGAATTGAATCATGAATCATGAATCATGAATTGAATCATGAATCATGAATCGAATCATGAATCATGAATCAAGAATCATGAATTGAATCATAAATAATGAATTGAATCATAAATCATGAATCATGATTCATGAATTGAATCATTAATCATGAATCATGAATCGAATCATGAATCATGAATTGAATCATGAATCATGAATTATGAATCATGAATTGAATCATGAATTATGAATTGAATCATGAATCATGAATCATGAATCATGAATCATGAATTGAATCATAAATTATGAATCATGAATTAAATCATGAATCATGAATTATGAATCATGAATTGAATCATGAATTATGAATTGAATCATGAATCATGAATCATGAATCATGAATCATGAATTGAATCATGAATCATGAATTATGAATCATGAATTGAATCATGAATTATGAATTGAATCATGAATCATGAATCATGAATCATGAATCATGAATCATGAATTGAATCATGAAATGAATCATGAATGATGAATCATGAATTGAATCATGAATCATGAATGATGAATCATGAATTGAATCATGAATTGAATCATGAATCATGAATCAGGAATCATGAATCATGAATTGAATCATGAATCATGAATTATGAATCATGAATTAAATCATGAATCATGAATTGAATCATGAATTGAATCATGAATTATGAATTGAATCATGAATCATGAATCATGAATTATGAATCATGAATTGAATCATGAAATGAATCATGAATCATGAATCATGAATCGAATCAAGAATCATGAATCAAGAATCATGAATCGAATCATAAATAATGAATTAATCATAAATCATGAATCATGAATTATGATTCATGAATTGAATCATTAATCATGAATCATGAATCGAATCATGAATCATGAATTGAATCATGAATCATGAATCATGAATCGAATCATGAATCATGAATCAAGAATCATGAATCATGAATTGAATCATGAATCATGAATCATGAATTGAATCATGAATTATGAATCATGAATTGAATCATGAATCATGAATCATGAATTGAATCATGAATCATGAATCGAATCATGAATCATGAATTGAATCATGAATCATGAATCATGAATCGAATCATGAATCATGAATCAAGAATCATGAATCATGAATTGAATCATGAATCATGAATCATGAATTGAATCATGAATTATGAATCATGAATTGAATCATGAATCATGAATCATGAATTGAATCATGAATCATGAATTATGAATCATGAATTGAATCATGAATCATGAATCATGAATTGAATCATGAATCATGAATCATGAATTGAATCATGATTCATTAATCATGAATTGAATCATGAATCATGAATTATGAATCATGAATTGAATCATGAATTATGAATTGAATCATGAATCATGAATCATGAATCATGAATCATGAATTGAATCATGAATTATGAATCATGAATTAAATCATGAATCATGAATTATGAATCATGAATTGAATCATGAATTATGAATTGAATCATGAATCATGAATCGTGAATCATGAATTGAATCATGAAATGAATCATGAATTGAATCATGAATCATGAATAAGGAATCATGAATCATGAATTGAATCATGAATCATGAATAAGGAATCATGAATCATGAATTGAATCATGAATCATGAATTATGAATCATGAATTAAATCATGAATCATGAATTATAAATCATCAATTGAATCATGAATTATGAATTGAATCATGAATCATGAATCATGAATTGAATCATGAAATGAATCATGAATCATGAATTGAATCATGAATCATGAATGATGAATCATGAATTGAATCATGAATTGAATCATGAATCATGAATCATGAATTGAATCATGAATCATGAATTGAATGATGATTCATGAATCATGAATTGAATCATAAATCATGAATTATGAATCATGAATTGAATCATGAATCATGAATTGAATCATGAATTGAATCATGAATCATGAATTGAATCATGAATCATGAATTGAATCATGAATCATGAATCATGAATCATGAATTGAATCATGAATCATGAATTATGAATCATGAATTGAATCATGAATCATGAATTATGAATCATGAATTGAATCATGAATCATGAGTCATGAATTTGATCATGAATCATAAATCATGAATTGAATCATGAATCATGAATTGAATCATGAATCATGAATCATTAATCATGAATCATGAATCATGAATCATGAATTGAATCATGAAATGAATCATGAATCATGAATTGAATCATGAATCATGAATGATGAATCATGAATTGAATCATGAATTGAATCATGAATCATGATTCATGAATTGAATCATGAATCATGAATTGAATCATGAATCATGATTCATGAATTGAATCATAAATCATGAATTATGAATCATGAATTGAATCATGAATCATGAATTGAATCATGAATTGAATCATGAATCATGAATTGAATCATGAATCATGAATTGAATCATGAATCATGAATCATGAATCATGAATTGAATCATGAATCATGAATTATGAATCATGAATTGAATCATGAATCATGAATTATGAATCATGAATTGAATCATGAATCATGAGTCATGAATTGAATCATGAATCATGAATTATGAATTGAATCATGAATTATGAATTGAATCATGAATGATGAATCATGAATGATGAATCATGAATGATGAATCATGAATTGAATCATGAATCATGAATCATGAATTGAATCATGAATCATGAATGATGAATCATGAATTGAATCATGAATCATGAATCATGAATTGAATCATGAATCATGAATCATGAATTGAATCATGAATCATGAATTATGAATCATGAATTGAATCATGAATCATGAATTATGAATCATGAATTGAATCATGAATTTAATTATGAATCATGAATCATGAATTGAATCATGAATCATGAATGATGAATCATGAATTGAATCATGCATAATGAATCATGAATCATGAATTGAATCATTAATCATGAATCATGAATTGAATCATGAATCATGAATCATGAATTGAATCATGAATCATGAATCATGAATTGAATCATGAATCATGAATTGAATGATGATTCATGAATCATGAATTGAATCATAAATCATGAATTATGAATCATGAATTGAATCATGAATCATGAATTGAATCATGAATTGAATCATGAATCATGAATTGAATCATGAATCATGAATTGAATCATGAATCATGAATCATGAATCATGAATTGAATCATGAATCATGCATTATGAATCATGAATTGAATCATGAATCATGAATTATGAATCATGAATTGAATCATGAATCATGAGTCATGAATTGAATCATGAATCATGAATCATGAATTGAATCATGAATCATGAATTGAATCATGAATCATGAATCATGAATTGAATCATGAATCATGAATCATGAATCATGAATTGAATCATGAATCATGAATTGAATTATGAATTGAATCATAATTCGATTCATGAATTGAATCATGAATCGAATCATGAATTGAATCATGAATCATGAATCATGAATCATGACTTGAATCATGATTCATGAATTATGAATCATAAATTGAATCATGAATCATGAATCATGAATCATGACTTGAATCATGATTCATGAATTATGAATCATAAATTGAATCATGAATCATGAATCATGAATTGAATCATGAATCATGAATTATGAATCATGAATTGAATCATAAATTATGAATCATGAATTGAATCATGAATCATGAATTGAATCATGAATCATGAATTGATTCATGAATCATGAATCATGAATCGAATCATGAATCATGAATTGAATCATGAATCATGAATTGAATCATGAATCATGAATTGATTCATGAATCATGAATCATGAATCGAATCATGAATCATGAATTGAATCATGAATCATGAATCATGAATTAAATCATGAATCATGAATTGAATCATGAATAATGAATTATGAATCATGAATTGAATCATGAATCATGAATCATGAATTGAATCATGAATCATGAATCATGAATCATGAATCATGAATTGAATCATGAATCATGAATTATGAATTATGAATTAAATCATGAATCATGAATCATGAATTGAATCATGAATTGAATCATGAATCATGAATTATGAATTGAATCATGAATCATGAATCATGAATCATGAATTGAATCATGAATTGAATCATGAATCATAAATCATGAATTGAATCATGAATCATGAATGATGAATCATGAATTATGAATTAAGTCATGAATCATGAATCATGAATTGAATCATGAATCGAATCAATAATCATGAATCATGAATTGAATCATGAATCATGAATCATGAATTGAATCATGAATCATGAATCATGAATTGAATCATGAATCATGAATCGAATCATGAATCATGAATCAAGAATCATGAATTGAATCATAAATAATGAATTGAATCATAAATCATGAATCATGATTCATGAATTGAATCATTAATCATGAATCATGAATCGAATCATGAATCATGAATTGAATCATGAATTATGAATCATGAATTGAATCATGAATTATGAATTGAATCATGAATCATGAATCATGAATCATGAATTGAATCATAAATTATGAATCATGAATTAAATCATGAATCATGAATTATGAATCATGAATTGAATCATGAATTATGAATTGAATCATGAATCATGAATCATGAATCATGAATCATGAATTGAATCATGAATCATGAATTATGAATCATGAATTGAATCATGAATTATGAATTGAATCATGAATCATGAATCATGAATCATGAATCATGAATCATGAATTGAATCATGAAATGAATCATGAATGATGAATCATGAATTGAATCATGAATCATGAATGATGAATCATGAATTGAATCATGAATTGAATCATGAATCATGAATCAGGAATCATGAATCATGAATTGAATCATGAATCATGAATTATGAATCATGAATTAAATCATGAATCATGAATTGAATCATGAATTGAATCATGAATTATGAATTGAATCATGAATCATGAATTGAATCATGAAATGAATCATGAATCATGAATCATGAATCGAATCATGAATCATGAATCAAGAATCATGAATCGAATCATAAATAATGAATTAATCATAAATCATGAATCATGAATTATGATTCATGAATTGAATCATTAATCATGAATCATGAATCGAATCATGAATCATGAATTGAATCATGAATCATGAATCATGAATCGAATCATGAATCATGAATCAAGAATCATGAATCATGAATTGAATCATGAATCATGAATCATGAATTGAATCATGAATTATGAATCATGAATTGAATCATGAATCATGAATCATGAATTGAATCATGAATCATGAATTATGAATCATGAATTGAATCATGAATCATGAATCATGAATTGAATCATGAATCATGAATCATGAATTGAATCATGATTCATTAATTATGAATTGAATCATGAATCATGAATTATGAATCATGAATTGAATCATGAATTATGAATTGAATCATGAATCATGAATCATGAATCATGAATCATGAATTGAATCATGAATTATGAATCATGAATTAAATCATGAATCATGAATTATGAATCATGAATTGAATCATGAATTATGAATTGAATCATGAATCATGAATCATGAATTGAATCATGAAATGAATCATGAATTGAATCATGAATAAGGAATCATGAATCATGAATCATGAATTGAATCATGAATCATGAATAAGGAATCATGAATCATGAATTGAATCATGAATCATGAATTATGAATCATGAATTAAATCATGAATCATGAATTATAAATCATCAATTGAATCATGAATTATGAATTGAATCATGAATCATGAATCATGAATCATGAATTGAATCATGAAATGAATCATGAATCATGAATTGAATCATGAATCATGAATGATGAATCATGAATTGAATCATGAATTGAATCATGAATCATGAATTGAATCATGAATCATGAATTGAATGATGATTCATGAATCATGAATTGAATCATAAATCATGAATTATGAATCATGAATTGAATCATGAATCATGAGTCATGAATTGAATCATGAATCATGAATTATGAATTGAATCATGAATTATGAATTGAATCATGAATGATGAATCATGAATGATGAATCATGAATTGAATCATGAATCATGAATCATGAATTGAATCATGAATCATGAATGATGAATCATGAATTGAATCATGAATCATGAATCATGAATTGAATCATGAATCATGAATCATGAATTGAATCATGAATCATGAATTATGAATCATGAATTGAATCATGAATCATGAATTATGAATCATGAATTGAATCATGAATTTAATTATGAATCATGAATCATGAATTGAATCATGAATCATGAATGATGAATCATGAATTGAATCATGCATAATGAATCATGAATCATGAATTGAATCATTAATCATGAATCATGAATTGAATCATGAATCATGAATCATGAATTGAATCATGAATCATGAATCATGAATTGAATCATGAATCATGAATTGAATGATGATTCATGAATCATGAATTGAATCATAAATCATGAATTATGAATCATGAATTGAATCATGAATCATGAATTGAATCATGAATTGAATCATGAATCATGAATTGAATCATGAATCATGAATTGAATCATGAATCATGAATCATGAATCATGAATTGAATCATGAATCATGAATTATGAATCATGAATTGAATCATGAATCATGAATTATGAATCATGAATTGAATCATGAATCATGAGTCATGAATTGAATCATAAATCATGAATCATGAATTGAATCATGAATCATGAATTGAATCATGAATCATGAATCATGAATTGAATCATGAATCATGAATCATGAATCATGAATTGAATCATGAATCATGAATTGAATCATGAATTGAATCATAATTCGATTCATGAATTGAATCATGAATCGAATCATGAATTGAATCATGAATCATGAATCATGAATCATGACTTGAATCATGATTCATGAATTATGAATCATAAATTGAATCATGAATCATGAATCATGAATCATGACTTGAATCATGATTCATGAATTATGAATCATAAATTGAATCATGAATCATGAATCATGAATTGAATCATGAATCATGAATTATGAATCATGAATTGAATCATAAATTATGAATCATGAATTGAATCATGAATCATGAATTGAATCATGAATCATGAATTGATTCATGAATCATGAATCATGAATCGAATCATGAATCATGAATTGAATCATGAATCATGAATTGAATCATGAATCATGAATTGATTCATGAATCATGAATCATGAATCGAATCATGAATCATGAATTGAATCATGAATCATGAATCATGAATTAAATCATGAATCATGAATTGAATCATGAATAATGAATTATGAATCATGAATTGAATCATGAATCATGAATCATGAATTGAATCATGAATCATGAATCATGAATCATGAATTGAATCATGAATCATGAATTATGAATTATGAATTAAATCATGAATCATGAATCATGAATTGAATCATGAATTGAATCATGAATCATGAATTATGAATTGAATCATGAATCATGAATCATGAATCATGAATTGAATCATGAATTGAATCATGAATCATAAATCATGAATTGAATCATGAATCATGAATGATGAATCATGAATTATGAATTAAGTCATGAATCATGAATCATGAATTGAATCATGAATCGAATCAATAATCATGAATCATGAATTGAATCATGAATCATGAATCATGAATTGAATCATGAATCATGAATCATGAATTGAATCATGAATCATGAATCGAATCATGAATCATGAATCAAGAATCATGAATTGAATCATAAATAATGAATTGAATCATAAATCATGAATCATGATTCATGAATTGAATCATTAATCATGAATCATGAATCGAATCATGAATCATGAATTGAATCATGAATCATGAATTATGAATCATGAATTGAATCATGAATTATGAATTGAATCATGAATCATGAATCATGAATCATGAATTGAATCATAAATTATGAATCATGAATTAAATCATGAATCATGAATTATGAATCATGAATTGAATCATGAATTATGAATTGAATCATGAATCATGAATCATGAATCATGAATCATGAATTGAATCATGAATCATGAATTATGAATCATGAATTGAATCATGAATTATGAATTGAATCATGAATCATGAATCATGAATCATGAATCATGAATCATGAATTGAATCATGAAATGAATCATGAATGATGAATCATGAATTGAATCATGAATCATGAATGATGAATCATGAATTGAATCATGAATTGAATCATGAATCATGAATCAGGAATCATGAATCATGAATTGAATCATGAATCATGAATTATGAATCATGAATTAAATCATGAATCATGAATTGAATCATGAATTGAATCATGAATTATGAATTGAATCATGAATCATGAATTGAATCATGAAATGAATCATGAATCATGAATCATGAATCGAATCATGAATCATGAATCAAGAATCATGAATCGAATCATAAATAATGAATTAATCATAAATCATGAATCATGAATTATGATTCATGAATTGAATCATTAATCATGAATCATGAATCGAATCATGAATCATGAATCAAGAATCATGAATCATGAATTGAATCATGAATCATGAATCATGAATTGAATCATGAATTATGAATCATGAATTGAATCATGAATCATGAATCATGAATTGAATCATGAATCATGAATTATGAATCATGAATTGAATCATGAATCATGAATCATGAATTGAATCATGAATCATGAATCATGAATTGAATCATGATTCATTAATTATGAATTGAATCATGAATCATGAATTATGAATCATGAATTGAATCATGAATTATGAATTGAATCATGAATCATGAATCATGAATCATGAATCATGAATTGAATCATGAATTATGAATCATGAATTAAATCATGAATCATGAATTATGAATCATGAATTGAATCATGAATTATGAATTGAATCATGAATCATGAATCATGAATTGAATCATGAAATGAATCATGAATTGAATCATGAATAAGGAATCATGAATCATGAATCATGAATTGAATCATGAATCATGAATAAGGAATCATGAATCATGAATTGAATCATGAATCATGAATTATGAATCATGAATTAAATCATGAATCATGAATTATAAATCATCAATTGAATCATGAATTATGAATTGAATCATGAATCATGAATCATGAATCATGAATTGAATCATGAAATGAATCATGAATCATGAATTGAATCATGAATCATGAATGATGAATCATGAATTGAATCATGAATTGAATCATGAATCATGAATTGAATCATGAATCATGAATTGAATGATGATTCATGAATCATGAATTGAATCATAAATCATGAATTATGAATCATGAATTGAATCATGAATCATGAATTGAATCATGAATTGAATCATGAATCATGAATTGAATCATGAATCATGAATTGAATCATGAATCATGAATCATGAATCATGAATTGAATCATGAATCATGAATTATGAATCATGAATTGAATCATGAATCATGAATTATGAATCATGAATTGAATCATGAATCATGAGTCATGAATTTGATCATGAATCATAAATCATGAATTGAATCATGAATCATGAATTGAATCATGAATCATGAATCATTAATCATGAATCATGAATCATGAATCATGAATTGAATCATGAAATGAATCATGAATCATGAATCATGAATTGAATCATGAATCATGAATGATGAATCATGAATTGAATCATGAATTGAATCATGAATCATGATTCATGAATTGAATCATGAATCATGAATTGAATCATGAATCATGAATCATGAATTGAATCATAAATCATGAATTATGAATCATGAATTGAATCATGAATCATGAATTGAATCATGAATTGAATCATGAATCATGAATTGAATCATGAATCATGAATTTAATCATGAATCATGAATCATGAATTGAATCATGAATCATGAATTATGAATCATGAATTGAATCATGAATCATGAATTATGAATCATGAATTGAATCATGAATCATGAGTCATGAATTGAATCATGAATCATGAATTATGAATTGAATCATGAATTATGAATTGAATCATGAATGATGAATCATGAATGATGAATCATGAATGATGAATCATGAATTGAATCATGAATCATGAATCATGAATTGAATCATGAATCATGAATGATGAATCATGAATTGAATCATGAATCATGAATCATGAATTGAATCATGAATCATGAATCATGAATTGAATCATGAATCATGAATTATGAATCATGAATTGAATCATGAATCATGAATTATGAATCATGAATTGAATCATGAATTTAATTATGAATCATGAATCATGAATTGAATCATGAATCATGAATGATGAATCATGAATTGAATCATGCATAATGAATCATGAATCATGAATTGAATCATTAATCATGAATCATGAATTGAATCATGAATCATGAATCATGAATTGAATCATG
This sequence comes from Mixophyes australis, assembly GCA_036250195.1. Classification (NCBI taxonomy): domain Eukaryota; kingdom Metazoa; phylum Chordata; class Amphibia; order Anura; family Limnodynastidae; genus Mixophyes; species Mixophyes australis. The sequence continues at coordinate 241,612,417 of JAVHZZ010000001.1, read as the reverse complement.
AATCATGAATCATGAATTGAATCATGAATCATGAATCATGAATTATGAATCATGAATTGAATCATGAATTATGAATTGAATCATGAATCATGAATCATGAATTGAATCATGAATTATGAATCATGAATTAAATCATGAATCATGAATTATGAATCATGAATTGAATCATGAATTATGAATCATGAATTGAATCATGAATTATGAATTGAATCATGAATCATGAATCATGAATTGAATCATGAAATGAATCATGAATCATGAATCATGAATTGAATCATGAATCATGAATGATGAATCATGAATTGAATCATGAATTGAATCATGAATCATGAATTGAATCATGAATCATGAATTGAATCATGAATCATGAATCATGAATCATGAATTGAATCATGAATCATGAATTATGAATCATGAATTGAATCATGAATCATGAATTATGAATCATGAATTGAATCATGAATCATGAGTCATGAATTGAATCATGAATCATGAATTATGAATTGAATCATGAATTATGAATTCAATCATGAATGATGAATCATGAATCATGAATCATGAATTGAATCATGAATCATGAATTGAATCATGAATCATGAATCATAAATTGAATCATGAATCATGAATGATGAATCATGAATTGAATCATGAATCATGAATCATGAATTGAATCATGAATCATGAATCATGAATTGAATCATGAATCATGAATCATGAATTGAATCATGAATCATGAATTATGAATCATGAATTGAATCATGAATCATGAATTGAATCATGAATTGAATCATGAATCATGAATTGAATCATGAATCATGAATTGAATCATGAATCATGAATCATGAATCATGAATTGAATCATGAATCATGAATTATGAATCATGAATTGAATCATGAATCATGAATTATGAATCATGAATTGAATCATGAATCATGAGTCATGAATTGAATCATGAATCATGAATTATGAATTGAATCATGAATTATGAATTGAATCATGAATGATGAATCATGAATGATGAATCATGAATTGAATCATGAATCATGAATTGAATCATGAATCATGAATCATGAATTGAATCATGAATCATGAATGATGAATCATGAATTGAATCATGAATCATGAATTGAATCATGAATCATGAATCATGAATTGAATCATGAATCATGAATTATGAATCATGAATTGAATCATGAATCATGAATTATGAATCATGAATTGAATCATGAATTTAATTATGAATCATGAATCATGAATTGAATCATGAATCATGAATGATGAATCATGAATTAAATCATGCATCATGAATCATGAATTTAATCATTAATCATGAATCATGAATTGAATCACGAATCATGAATCATGAATTGAATCATGAATTATGAATTATGAATCATGAATTGAATCATGAATTATGAATTGAATCATGAATCATGAATCATGAATCATGAATTGAATCATGAATTATGAATCATGAATCATGAATCATGAATTGAATCATGAATTATGAATCATGAATTAAATCATGAATCATGAATTGAATCATGAATCATGAATAAGGAATCATGAATCATGAATTGAATCATGAATCATGAATTATGAATCATGAAATAAATCATGAATCATGAATTATGAATAATGAATTGAATCATGAATTATGAATTGAATCATGATTCAATTCATGATTCATGAATCATGAATGATGAATCATGAATTGAATCATGAATCATGAATTATGAATCATGAATTGAATCATGAATCATGAATTATGAATCATGAATTGAATCATGAATCATGAGTCATGAATTGAATCATGAATCATGAATTATGAATTGAATCATGAATTATGAATTCAATCATGAATGATGAATCATGAATCATGAATCATGAATTGAATCATGAATCATGAATTGAATCATGAATCATGAATCATAAATTGAATCATGAATCATGAATGATGAATCATGAATTGAATCATGAATCATGAATCATGAATTGAATCATGAATCATGAATCATGAATTGAATCATGAATCATGAATCATGAATTGAATCATGAATCATGAATTATGAATCATGAATTGAATCATGAATCATGAATTGAATCATGAATTGAATCATGAATCATGAATTGAATAATGAATCATGAATTGAATCATGAATCATGAATCATGAATCATGAATTGAATCATGAATCATGAATTATGAATCATGAATTGAATCATGAATCATGAATTATGAATCATGAATTGAATCATGAATCATGAGTCATGAATTGAATCATGAATCATGAATTATGAATTGAATCATGAATTATGAATTGAATCATGAATGATGAATCATGAATGATGAATCATGAATTGAATCATGAATCATGAATTGAATCATGAATCATGAATCATGAATTGAATCATGAATCATGAATGATGAATCATGAATTGAATCATGAATCATGAATCATGAATTGAATCATGAATCATGAATCATGAATTGAATCATGAATCATGAATTATGAATCATGAATTGAATCATGAATCATGAATTATGAATCATGAATTGAATCATGAATTTAATTATGAATCATGAATCATGAATTGAATCATGAATCATGAATGATGAATCATGAATTAAATCATGCATCATGAATCATGAATCATGAATTTAATCATTAATCATGAATCATGAATTGAATCATGAATCATGAATCATGAATTGAATCATGAATCATGAATCATGAATTGAATCACGAATCATGAATCATGAATTGAATCATGAATTATGAATTATGAATCATGAATTGAATCATGAATTATGAATTGAATCATGAATCATGAATCATGAATCATGAATTGAATCATGAATTATGAATCATGAATCATGAATCATGAATTGAATCATGAATTATGAATCATGAATTAAATCATGAATCATGAATTGAATCATGAATCATGAATAAGGAATCATGAATCATGAATTGAATCATGAATCATGAATTATGAATCATGAAATAAATCATGAATCATGAATTATGAATAATGAATTGAATCATGAATTATGAATTGAATCATGATTCAATTCATGATTCATGAATCATGAATGATGAATCATGAATTGAATCATGAATTGAATCATGAATCATGAATCATGAATTGAATGATGATTCATGAATCATGAATTGAATCATAAATCATGAATTATGAATCATGAATTGAATCATGAATCATGAATTGAATCATGAATTGAATCATGAATCATGAATCATGAATCAGGAATTGAATCATGAATCATGAATTATGAATCATGAATTGAATCATGAATCATGAATTATGAATCATGAATTGAATCATGAATCATGAGTCATGAATTGAATCATGAATCATAAATCATGAATTGAATCATGAATCATGAATTGAATCATGAATCATGAATCATGAATCATGAATCATGAATCATGAATTGAATCATGAAATGAATCATGAATCATGAATCATGAATTGAATCATGAATCATGAATGATGAATCATGAATTGAATCATGAATCATGAATGATGAATCATGAATTGAATCATGAATTGAATCATGAATCATGATTCATGAATTGAATCATGAATCATGAATTGAATCATGAATCATGAATCATGAATTGAATCATAAATCATGAATTATGAATCATGAATTGAATCATGAATCATGAATTGAATCATGAATTGAATCATGAATCATGAATTGAATCATAATTCATGAATTGAATCATGAATCATGAATCATGAATTGAATCATGAATCATGAATTATGAATCATGTATTGAATCATGAATCATGAATTATGAATCATGAATTGAATCATGAATCATGAGTCATGAATTGAATCATGAATCATGAATTATGAATTGAATCATGAATTATGAATTGAATCATGAATGATGAATCATGAATTGAATCATGAATCATGAATTGAATCATGAATCATGAATTGAATCATGAATCATGAATCATGAATCGAATCATGAATCATGAATCAAGAATCATGAATCATGAATTGAATCATGAATCATGAATCATGAATTGAATCATGAATTATGAATCATGAATTGAATCATGAATCATGAATTGAATCATGAATCATGAATTATGAATCATGAATTGAATCATGAATCATGAATCATGAATTGAATCATGATTCATTAATCATGAATTGAATCATGAATCATGAATTATGAATCATGAATTGAATCATGAATTATGAATTGAATCATGAATCATGAATCATGAATCATGAATCATGAATTGAATCATGAATTATGAATCATGAATTAAATCATGAATCATGAATTATGAATCATGAATTGAATCATGAATTATGAATTGAATCATGAATCATGAATCGTGAATCATGAATTTAATCATGAAATGAATCATGAATTGAATCATGAATCATGAATAAGGAATCATGAATCATGAATTGAATCATGAATCATGAATAAGGAATCATGAATCATGAATTGAATCATGAATCATGAATTATGAATCATGAATTAAATCATGAATCATGAATTATAAATCATCAATTGAATCATGAATTATGAATTGAATCATGAATCATGAATTGAATCATGAAATGAATCATGAATCATGAATTGAATCATGAATCATGAATGATGAATCATGAATTGAATCATGAATTGAATCATGAATCATGAATCATGAATTGAATCATGAATCATGAATTGAATGATGATTCATGAATCATGAATTGAATCATAAATCATGAATTATGAATCATGAATTGAATCATGAATCATGAATTGAATCATGAATTGAATCATGAATCATGAATTGAATCATGAATCATGAATTGAATCATGAATCATGAATCATGAATCATGAATTGAATCATGAATCATGAATTATGAATCATGAATTGAATCATGAATCATGAATTATGAATCATGAATTGAATCATGAATCATGAGTCATGAATTTGATCATGAATCATAAATCATGAATTGAATCATGAATCATGAATTGAATCATGAATCATGAATCATTAATCATGAATCATGAATCATGAATCATGAATTGAATCATGAAATGAATCATGAATCATGAATCATGAATTGAATCATGAATCATGAATGATGAATCATGAATTGAATCATGAATTGAATCATGAATCATGATTCATGAATTGAATCATGAATCATGAATTGAATCATGAATCATGAATCATGAATTGAATCATAAATCATGAATTATGAATCATGAATTGAATCATGAATCATGAATTGAATCATGAATTGAATCATGAATCATGAATTGAATCATGAATCATGAATTGAATCATGAATCATGAATCATGAATCATGAATTGAATCATGAATCATGAATTATGAATCATGAATTGAATCATGAATCATGAATTATGAATCATGAATTGAATCATGAATCATGAGTCATGAATTGAATCATGAATCATGAATTATGAATTGAATCATGAATTATGAATTGAATCATGAATGATGAATCATGAATGATGAATCATGAATTGAATCATGAATCATGAATTGAATCATGAATCATGAATCATGAATTGAATCATGAATCATGAATGATGAATCATGAATTGAATCATGAATCATGAATCATGAATTGAATCATGAATCATGAATCATGAATTGAATCATGAATCATGAATTATGAATCATGAATTGAATCATGAATCATGAATTATGAATCATGAATTGAATCATGAATTTAATTATGAATCATGAATCATGAATTGAATCATGAATCATGAATGATGAATCATGAATTGAATCATGCATAATGAATCATGAATCATGAATTGAATCATTAATCATGAATCATGAATTGAATCATGAATCATGAATCATGAATTGAATCATGAATCATGAATCATGAATTGAATCATGAATCATGAATCATGAATTGAATCATGAATCATGAATCATGAATTATGAATCATGAATTGAATCATGAATTATGAATTGAATCATGAATCATGAATCATGAATTGAATCATGAATTATGAATCATGAATTAAATCATGAATCATGAATTATGAATCATGAATTGAATCATGAATTATGAATTGAATCATGAATCATGAATTGAATCATGAAATGAATCATGAATCATGAATCATGAATTGAATCATGAATCATGAATGATGAATCATGAATTGAATCATGAATTGAATCATGAATCATGAATTGAATCATGAACCATGAATCATGAATCATGAATTGAATCATGAATCATGAATTATGAATCATGAATTGAATCATGAATCATGAATTATGAATCATGAATTGAATCATGAATCATGAGTCATGAATTGAATCATGAATCATGAATTATGAATTGAATCATTAATTATGAATTCAATCATGAATGATGAATCATGAATCATGAATCATGAATTGAATCATGAATCATGAATTGAATCATGAATCATGAATCATGAATTGAATCATGAATCATGAATGATGAATCATGAATTGAATCATGATTCATTAATCATGAATTGAATCATGAATCATGAATTATGAATCATGAATTGAATCATGAATTATGAATTGAATCATGAATCATGAATCATGAATCATGAATCATGAATTGAATCATGAATTATGAATCATGAATTAAATCATGAATCATGAATTATGAATCATGAATTGAATCATGAATTATGAATTGAATCATGAATCATGAATCGTGAATCATGAATTTAATCATGAAATGAATCATGAATTGAATCATGAATCATGAATAAGGAATCATGAATCATGAATTGAATCATGAATCATGAATAAGGAATCATGAATCATGAATTGAATCATGAATCATGAATTATGAATCATGAATTAAATCATGAATCATGAATTATAAATCATCAATTGAATCATGAATTATGAATTGAATCATGAATCATGAATTGAATCATGAAATGAATCATGAATCATGAATTGAATCATGAATCATGAATGATGAATCATGAATTGAATCATGAATTGAATCATGAATCATGAATCATGAATTGAATCATGAATCATGAATTGAATGATGATTCATGAATCATGAATTGAATCATAAATCATGAATTATGAATCATGAATTGAATCATGAATCATGAATTGAATCATGAATTGAATCATGAATCATGAATTGAATCATGAATCATGAATTGAATCATGAATCATGAATCATGAATCATGAATTGAATCATGAATCATGAATTATGAATCATGAATTGAATCATGAATCATGAATTATGAATCATGAATTGAATCATGAATCATGAGTCATGAATTTGATCATGAATCATAAATCATGAATTGAATCATGAATCATGAATTGAATCATGAATCATGAATCATTAATCATGAATCATGAATCATGAATCATGAATTGAATCATGAAATGAATCATGAATCATGAATCATGAATTGAATCATGAATCATGAATGATGAATCATGAATTGAATCATGAATTGAATCATGAATCATGATTCATGAATTGAATCATGAATCATGAATTGAATCATGAATCATGAATCATGAATTGAATCATAAATCATGAATTATGAATCATGAATTGAATCATGAATCATGAATTGAATCATGAATTGAATCATGAATCATGAATTGAATCATGAATCATGAATTGAATCATGAATCATGAATCATGAATTGAATCATGAATCATGAATTATGAATCATGAATTGAATCATGAATCATAAATTATGAATCATGAATTGAATCATGAATCATGAGTCATGAATTGAATCATGAATCATGAATTATGAATTGAATCATGAATTATGAATTGAATCATGAATGATGAATCATGAATGATGAATCATGAATTGAATCATGAATCATGAATTGAATCATGAATCATGAATCATGAATTGAATCATGAATCATGAATGATGAATCATGAATTGAATCATGAATCATGAATCATGAATTGAATCATGAATCATGAATCATGAATTGAATCATGAATCATGAATTATGAATCATGAATTGAATCATGAATCATGAATTATGAATCATGAATTGAATCATGAATTTAATTATGAATCATGAATCATGAATTGAATCATGAATCATGAATGATGAATCATGAATTGAATCATGCATAATGAATCATGAATCATGAATTGAATCATTAATCATGAATCATGAATTGAATCATGAATCATGAATCATGAATTGAATCATGAATCATGAATCATGAATTGAATCATGAATCATGAATCATGAATTATGAATCATGAATTGAATCATGAATTATGAATTGAATCATGAATCATGAATCATGAATTGAATCATGAATTATGAATCATGAATTAAATCATGAATCATGAATTATGAATCATGAATTGAATCATGAATTATGAATTGAATCATGAATCATGAATTGAATCATGAAATGAATCATGAATCATGAATCATGAATTGAATCATGAATCATGAATGATGAATCATGAATTGAATCATGAATTGAATCATGAATCATGAATTGAATCATGAACCATGAATCATGAATCATGAATTGAATCATGAATTATGAATTATGAATCATGAATTGAATCATGAATCATGAATTATGAATCATGAATTGAATCATGAATCATGAGTCATGAATTGAATCATGAATCATGAATTATGAATTGAATCATGAATTATGAATTCAATCATGAATGATGAATCATGAATCATGAATCATGAATTGAATCATGAATCATGAATTGAATCATGAATCATGAATCATGAATTGAATCATGAATCATGAATGATGAATCATGAATTGAATCATGAATCATGAATCATGAATTGAATCATGAATCATGAATCATGAATTGAATCATGAATCATGAATTATGAATCATGAATTGAATCATGAATCATGAATTGAATCATGAATTGAATCATGAATCATGAATTGAATCATGAATCATGAATTGAATCATGAATCATGAATCATGAATCATGAATTGAATCATGAATCATGAATTATGAATCATGAATTGAATCATGAATCATGAATTATGAATCATGAATTGAATCATGAATCATGAGTCATGAATTGAATCATGAATCATGAATCATGAATTGAATCATGAATTATGAATTGAATCATGAATGATGAATCATGAATGATGAATCATGAATTGAATCATGAATCATGAATTGAATCATGAATCATGAATCATGAATTGAATCATGAATCATGAATGATGAATCATGAATTGAATCATGAATCATGAATCATGAATTGAATCATGAATCATGAATCATGAATTGAATCATGAATCATGAATTATGAATCATGAATTGAATCATGAATTATGAATCATGAATTGAATCATGAATTTAATTATGAATCATGAATCATGAATTGAATCATGAATCATGAATGATGAATCATGAATTGAATCATGCATCATGAATCATGAATCATCAATTTAATCATTAATCATGAATCATGAATTGAATCATGAATCATGAATCATGAATTGAATCATGAATCATGAATCATGAATTGAATCACGAATCATGAATCATGAATTGAATCATGAATCATGAATTATGAATCATGAATGGAATCATGAATTATGAATTGAATCATGAATCATGAATCATGAATCATGAATTGAATTATGAATTATGAATCATGAATCATGAATCATGAATTGAATCATGAATTATGAATCATGAATTAAATCATGAATCATGAATTGAATCATGAATCATGAATAAGGAATCATGAATCATGAATTGAATCATGAATCATGAATTATGAATCATGAATTAAATCATGAATCATGAATTATGAATAATGAATTGAATCATGAATTATGAATTGAATCATGAATCATGAATCATGATTCAATTCATGATTCATGAATCATGAATGATGAATCATGAATTGAATCATGAATTGAATCATGAATCATGAATCATGAATTGAATGATGATTCATGAATCATGAATTGAATCATAAATCATGAATTATGAATCATGAATTGAATCATGAATCATGAATTGAATCATGAATTGAATCATGAATCATGAATTGAATCATGAATCATGAATTGAATCATGAATCATGAATCATGAATCATGAATTGAATCATGAATCATGAATTATGAATCATGAATTGAATCATGAATCATGAATTATGAATCATGAATTGAATCATGAATCATGAGTCATGAATTGAATCATGAATCATAAATCATGAATTGAATCATGAATCATGAATTGAATCATGAATCATGAATCATGAATCATGAATCATGAATCATGAATTGAATCATGAAATGAATCATGAATCATGAATCATGAATTGAATCATGAATCATGAATGATGAATCATGAATTGAATCATGAATCATGAATGATGAATCATGAATTGAATCATGAATTGAATCATGAATCATGATTCATGAATTGAATCATGAATCATGAATTGAATCATGAATCATGAATCATGAATTGAATCATAAATCATGAATTATGAATCATGAATTGAATCATGAATCATGAATTGAATCATGAATTGAATCATGAATCATGAATTGAATCATAATTCATGAATTGAATCATGAATCATGAATCATGAATTGAATCATGAATCATGAATTATGAATCATGAATTGAATCATGAATCATGAATTATGAATCATGAATTGAATCATGAATCATGAGTCATGAATTGAATCATGAATCATGAATTATGAATTGAATCATGAATTATGAATTGAATCATGAATGATGAATCATGAATGATGAATCATGAATTGAATCATGAATCATGAATTGAATCATGAATCATGAATTGAATCATAAATCATGAATGATGAATCATGAATTGAATCATGAATCATGAATCATGAATTGAATCATGAATCATGAATCATGAATTGAATCATGAATCATGAATTATGAATCATGAATATAATCATGAATCATGAATTATGAATCATGAATTGAATCATGAACCATGAATCATGAATCATGAATTGAATCATGAATCATGAATTATGAATCATGAATTGAATCATGAATCATGAATTATGAATCATGAATTGAATCATGAATCATGAGTCATGAATTGAGTCATGAATCATGAATTATGAATTGAATCATGAATTATGAATTCAATCATGAATGATGAATCATGAATCATGAATCATGAATTGAATCATGAATCATGAATTGAATCATGAATCATGAATCATGAATTGAATCATGAATCATGAATGATGAATCATGAATTGAATCATGAATCATGAATCATGAATTGAATCATGAATCATGAATCATGAATTGAATCATGAATCATGAATTATGAATCATGAATTGAATCATGAATCATGAATTGAATCATGAATTGAATCATGAATCATGAATTGAATCATGAATCATGAATTGAATCATGAATCATGAATCATGAATCATGAATTGAATCATGAATCATGAATTATGAATCATGAATTGAATCATGAATCATGAATTATGAATCATGAATTGAATCATGAATCATGAGTCATGAATTGAATCATGAATCATGAATCATGAATTGAATCATGAATTATGAATTGAATCATGAATGATGAATCATGAATGATGAATCATGAATTGAATCATGAATCATGAATTGAATCATGAATCATGAATCATGAATTGAATCATGAATCATGAATGATGAATCATGAATTGAATCATGAATCATGAATCATGAATTGAATCATGAATCATGAATCATGAATTGAATCATGAATCATGAATTATGAATCATGAATTGAATCATGAATTATGAATCATGAATTGAATCATGAATTTAATTATGAATCATGAATCATGAATTGAATCATGAATCATGAATGATGAATCATGAATTGAATCATGCATCATGAATCATGAATCATCAATTTAATCATTAATCATGAATCATGAATTGAATCATGAATCATGAATCATGAATTGAATCATGAATCATGAATCATGAATTGAATCACGAATCATGAATCATGAATTGAATCATGAATCATGAATTATGAATCATGAATTGAATCATGAATTATGAATTGAATCATGAATCATGAATCATGAATCATGAATTGAATTATGAATTATGAATCATGAATCATGAATCATGAATTGAATCATGAATTATGAATCATGAATTAAATCATGAATCATGAATTGAATCATGAATCATGAATAAGGAATCATGAATCATGAATTGAATCATGAATCATGAATTATGAATCATGAATTAAATCATGAATCATGAATTATGAATAATGAATTGAATCATGAATTATGAATTGAATCATGAATCATGAATCATGATTCAATTCATGATTCATGAATCATGAATGATGAATCATGAATTGAATCATGAATTGAATCATGAATCATGAATCATGAATTGAATGATGATTCATGAATCATGAATTGAATCATAAATCATGAATTATGAATCATGAATTGAATCATGAATCATGAATTGAATCATGAATTGAATCATGAATCATGAATTGAATCATGAATCATGAATTGAATCATGAATCATGAATCATGAATCATGAATTGAATCATGAATCATGAATTATGAATCATGAATTGAATCATGAATCATGAATTATGAATCATGAATTGAATCATGAATCATGAGTCATGAATTGAATCATGAATCATAAATCATGAATTGAATCATGAATCATGAATTGAATCATGAATCATGAATCATGAATCATGAATCATGAATCATGAATTGAATCATGAAATGAATCATGAATCATGAATCATGAATTGAATCATGAATCATGAATGATGAATCATGAATTGAATCATGAATCATGAATGATGAATCATGAATTGAATCATGAATTGAATCATGAATCATGATTCATGAATTGAATCATGAATCATGAATTGAATCATGAATCATGAATCATGAATTGAATCATAAATCATGAATTATGAATCATGAATTGAATCATGAATCATGAATTGAATCATGAATTGAATCATGAATCATGAATTGAATCATAATTCATGAATTGAATCATGAATCATGAATCATGAATTGAATCATGAATCATGAATTATGAATCATGAATTGAATCATGAATCATGAATTATGAATCATGAATTGAATCATGAATCATGAGTCATGAATTGAATCATGAATCATGAATTATGAATTGAATCGTGAATTATGAATTGAATCATGAATGATGAATCATGAATGATGAATCATGAATTGAATCATGAATCATGAATTGAATCATGAATCATGAATTGAATCATGAATCATGAATGATGAATCATGAATTGAATCATGAATCATGAATCATGAATTGAATCATGAATCATGAATCATGAATTGAATCATGAATCATGAATTATGAATCATGAATATAATCATGAATCATGAATTATGAATCATGAATTGAATCATGAATTTAATTATGAATCATGAATCATGAATTGAATCATGAATCATGAATGATGAATCATGAATTGAATCATGCATCATGAATCATGAATCATGAATTGAATCATTAATCATGAATCATGAATTGAATCATGAATCATGAATCATGAATTGAATCATGAATCATGAATTATGAATCATGAATTGAATCATGAATTATGAATTTAATCATGAATCATGAATCATGAATCATGAATTGAATCATGAATCATGAATTATGAATTGAATCATGAATCGAATCAATAATCATAATTCATGAATTGAATCATGAATCATGAATTGAATTGAATCATGAATCATGAATCATGAATTGAATCATGAATCATGAATTGAATCATGAATTATGAATCATGAATTGAATCATAAATCAAGAATTATTAATCATGAATCATGAATCATGAATTGAATCATGAATCATTAATTGAATCATGAATCATGATTCATGAATTGAATCATAAATCAAGAATTATTAATCATGAATTGAATCATGAATCATGAATCATGAATCGAATCATGAATCATGAATTGAATCATGAATCATGAATTGAATCATGAATCATGAATTGAATCATGAATCATGAATTATGAATCATGAATTAAATCATGAATCATGAATTGAATCATGAATCATGAATTGAATCATGAATCATGAATTGAATCATGAATCATGAATTATGAATCATGAATTAAATCATGAATCATGAATTGAATCATGAATCATGAATCATGAATCATGAATCATGAATTAAATCATGAATCATGAATCATAAATCATGAATTGAATCATGAATTATGAATTGAATAACGAATCATGAATCATGAATCATAAATCATGAATTGAATCATGAATTGAATCATGAATCATGAATCATGAATTATGAATTGAATCATGAATCATGAATTGAATCATGAATCATGAATTGAATCACGAATCATGAATCATGAATCGAATCATGAATCATGAATCAAGAATCATGAATAATGAATTGAATCATGAATCATGAATTGAATCATGAATCGTAAATCATGAATTGAATCATAAATCATGAATTATGAATCATGAATTGAATCATGAATCATGAATCATGAATTGAATCATGAATCATGCATTGAATCATGAATCATGAATTGAATCATGAATCATGAATCATGAATTGAATCATGAAATGAATCATGAATCATGAATCATGAATTGAATCATGAATCATGAATCATGAATTGAATCATGAATCATGCATTGAATCATGAATCACGAATTGAATCATGAATCATGAATCATGAATTGAATCATGAAATGAATCATGAATCGAATCATGAATTGAATCATGAATCGAATCATGAATTGAATCATGAATCATGAATCATGAATCATGACTTGAATCATGATTCATGAATTATGAATCATGAATTGAATCATGAATCATGAATCATGAATTGAATCATGAATCATGAATCATGAATCATGAATCGAATCATGAATCATGAACTGAATCATGAATCATGAATCATGAATTGAATCATGAATCATGAATCATGAATTGAATCATGAATCATGAATTGAATCATGAATCATGAATTATGAATCATGAATTGAATCATGAATCATGGATCATGAATTGAATCATGAATCATGAATCATGAATCATGAATCATGAATTGAATCATGAATCATGAATTATGAATCATGAATTAAATCATGAATCATGAATTATGAATCATGAATTGAATCAGGAATCATGAATTGAATCATGAATCATGAATTGAATCATGAACTGAATCAGGAATCATGAATTGAATCATGAATCATGAATTGAATCATGAATCATGAATTATGAATCATGTATTGAATCATGAATCATGAATCATGAATTGAATCATGAATCATGAATCATGAATTGAATCATGAATCATGAATCATGAATTGAATCATAATTCATGAATCATGAATCATGAATTGAATCATGAATCATGAATTATGAATCATGAATTGAATCATGAATCATGAATCATGAATTGAATCATGAATCATGAATTGAATCATGAATCATGAATCATGAATTAAATCATGAATTGAATCATGAATCATGAATCATGAATTGAATCATGAATCATGAATCATGAATTGAATCATGAATCATGAACCATGAATTGAATCATGAATCATGAATCATGAATTAAATCATGAATTGAATCATGAATCATGAATCATGAATTGAATCATGAATCATGAATCATGAATTGAATCATGAATCATGAATTATGAATCATGAATTGAATCATGAATCATGAATTGAATCATAAATCATGAATCATGAATTGAATCATGAATTGAATCATGAATCATGAATCATGAATTGAATCATGAATTGAATCATGAATCATGAATTGAATCATGAATCATGAATCATGAATTGAATCATGAATCATGAATCATGAATTGAATCATGAATCATGAATCATGAATTGAATCATGAATCATGAATTGAATCATGAATCATGAATCATGAATCATGAATCATGAAACATGAATTGAATCATGAATCATGAATCATGAATCATGAATTATGAATTGAATCATGAATCATGAATTGAATCATGAATCATGAATTGAATCATGAATCATGAATCATGAATCGAATCATGAATCATGAATCATGTATCGAATCATGAATCATGAATCATGAATCAAATCATGAATCATGAATCAAGAATCATGAATAATGATTCGAATCATGAATCATGAATTGAATCATGAATCATGAATCATGAATCATGAATTGAATCATAAATCATGAATTATGAATCATGAATTGAATCATGAATCATGAATTGAATCATGAATCATGAATCATGAATTGAATCATGAATCATGAATCATGAATCATGAATTGAAGCATGAATCATGAATTATGAATCATGAATTGAATCATGAATCATGAATTGAATCATGAATCATGAATCATGAATTGAATCATAAATCATGAATTGAATCATGAATCATGAATTGAATCATGAATCATGAATCATGAATTGAATCATGAATTGAATCATGAATCGAATCATGAATTGAATCATGAATCGAATCATGAATTGAATCATGAATCATGAATCATGACTTGAATCATGATTCATGAATTATGAATCATAAATTGAATCATGAATCATGAATCATGAATCATGACTTGAATCATGATTCATGAATTATGAATCATAAATTGAATCATGAATCATGAATCATGAATTAAATCATGAATCATGAATCATGAATCATGAACTTAATCATGAATCATGAATCATGAATTGAATCATGAATCATGAATTGAATCATGAATCATGAATTATGAATCATGAATTGAATCATGAATCATGAATCATGAATCATGAATCATGAATCATGAATTGAATCATGAATCATGAATCATGAATCATGAATTAAATCATAAATCATGAATTATGAATCATGAATCAAATCATGAATCATGAATTGAATCATGAATCATGAATTGAATCATGAATCATGAATCATGAATTGAATCATGAATCATGAATCATGAATTGAATCATGAATCATGAATTGAATCATGAATCATGAATTGAATCATGAATTGAATCATGAATCATGAATTATGAATTGAATCATGAATTATGAATTGAATCATGAATGATGAATCATGAATGATGAATCATGAATTGAATCATGAATCATGAATTGAATCATGAATGATGAATCATGAATTGAATCATGAATCATGAATTGAATCATGAATCATGAATCATGAATTGAATCATGAATCATGAATGATGAATCATGAATTGAATCATGAATCATGAATCATGAATTGAATCATGAATCATGAATCATGAATTGAATCATGAATCATGAATTATGAATCATGAATTGAATCATGAATCATGAATTATGAATCATGAATTGAATCATGAATTTAATTATGAATCATGAATCATGAATTAAATCATGAATCATGAATGATGAATCATGAATTGAATCATGCATCATGAATCATGAATCATGAATTTAATCATTAATCATGAATCATGAATTGAATCATGAATCATGAATCATGAATTGAATCATGAATCATGAATCATGAATTGAATCACGAATCATGAATCATGAATTGAATCATGAATCATGAATTATGAATCATGAATTGAATCATGAATTATGAATTGAATCATGAATCATGAATCATGAATCATGAATTGAATCATGAATTATGAATCATGAATCATGAATCATGAATTGAATCATGAATTATGAATCATGAATTAAATCATGAATCATGAATTGAATCATGAATCATGAATAAGGAATCATGAATCATGAATTGAATCATGAATCATGAATTATGAATCATGAATTAAATCATGAATCATGAATTATGAATAATGAATTGAATCATGAATTATGAATTGAATCATGAATCATGAATCATGATTCAATTCATGATTCATGAATCATGAATGATGAATCATGAATTGAATCATGAATTGAATCATGAATCATGAATCATGAATTGAATGATGATTCATGAATCATGAATTGAATCATAAATCATGAATTATGAATCATGAATTGAATCATGAATCATGAATTGAATCATGAATTGAATCATGAATCATGAATTGAATCATGAATCATGAATTGAATCATGAATCATGTATCATGAATCATGAATTGAATCATGAATCATGAATTATGAATCATGAATTGAATCATGAATCATGAATTATGAATCATGAATTGAATCATGAATCATGAGTCATGAATTGAATCATGAATCATAAATCATGAATTGAATCATGAATCATGAATTGAATCATGAATCATGAATCATGAATCATGAATCATGAATCATGAATCATGAATCATGAATTGAATCATGAAATGAATCATGAATCATGAATCATGAATTGAATCATGAATCATGAATGATGAATCATGAATTGAATCATGAATCATGAATGATGAATCATGAATTGAATCATGAATTGAATCATGAATCATGATTCATGAATTGAATCATGAATCATGAATTGAATCATGAATCATGAATCATGAATTGAATCATAAATCATGAATTATGAATCATGAATTGAATCATGAATCATGAATTGAATCATGAATTGAATCATGAATCATGAATTGAATCATAATTCATGAATTGAATCATGAATCATGAATTGAATCATGAATCATGAATTATGAATCATGAATTGAATCATGAATCATGAATTATGAATCATGAATTGAAACATGAATCATGAGTCATGAATTGAATCATGAATCATGAATTATGAATTGAATCATGAATTATGAATTGAATCATGAATGATGAATCATGAATGATGAATCATGAATTGAATCATGAATCATGAATTGAATCATGAATCATGAATTGAATCATGAATCATGAATGATGAATCATGAATTGAATCATGAATCATGAATCATGAATTGAATCATGAATCATGAATCATGAATTGAATCATGAATTGAATCATGAATCATGAATTGAATCATGAATCATGAATCATGAATCATGAATTGAATCATGAATCATGAATTATGAATCATGAATTGAATCATGAATCATGAATTATGAATTGAATCATGAAATGAATCATGAATCATGAATCATGAATTGAATCATGAATCATGAATGATGAATCATGAATTGAATCATGAATCATGAATGATGAATCATGAATTGAATCATGAATTGAATCATGAATCATGATTCATGAATTGAATCATGAATCATAAATCATGAATTGAATCATGAATCATGAATTGAATCATGAATCATGAATCATGAATTGAATCATGAAATGAATCATGAATCATGAATCATGAATTGAATCATGAATCATGAATGATGAATCATGAATTGAATCATGAATCATGAATGATGAATCATGAATTGAATCATGAATTGAATCATGAATCATGATTCATGAATTGAATCATGAATCATGAATTGAATCATGAATCATGAATCATGAATTGAATCATAAATCATGAATTATGAATCATGAATTGAATCATGAATCATGAATTGAATCATGAATTGAATCATAAATCATGAATTGAATCCTAATTCATGAATTGAATCATGAATCATGAATCATGAATTGAATCATGAATCATGAATTATGAATCATGAATTGAATCATGAATCATGAATTATGAATCATGAATTGAATCATGAATCATGAGTCATGAATTGAATCATGAATCATGAATTATGAATTGAATCATGAATTATGAATTGAATCATGAATGATGAATCATGAATGATGAATCATGAATTGAATCATGAATCATGAATTGAATCATGAATCATGAATTGAATCATGAATCATGAATGATGAATCATGAATTGAATCATGAATCATGAATCATGAATTGAATCATGAATCATGAATCATGAATTGAATCATGAATCATGAATTATGAATCATGAATATAATCATGAATCATGAATTATGAATCATGAATTGAATCATGAATTTAATTATGAATCATGAATCATGAATTGAATCATGAATCATGAATGATGAATCATGAATTGAATCATGCATCATGAATCATGAATCATGAATTGAATCATTAATCATGAATCATGAATTGAATCATGAATCATGAATCATGAATTGAATCATGAATCATGAATTATGAATCATGAATTGAATCATGAATTATGAATTTAATCATGAATCATGAATCATGAATCATGAATTGAATCATGAATCATGAATTATGAATTGAATCATGAATCGAATCAATAATCATAATTCATGAATTGAATTATGAATCATGAATATAATCATGAATCATGAATTATGAATCATGAATTGAATCATGAATTTAATTATGAATCATGAATCATGAATTGAATCATGAATCATGAATTATGAATCATGAATTGAATCATGAATCATGAGTCATGAATTGAATCATGAATCATGAATTATGAATTGAATCATGAATTATGAATTGAATCATGAATGATGAATCATGAATGATGAATCATGAATTGAATCATGAATCATGAATTGAATCATGAATCATGAATTGAATCATGAATCATGAATCATGAATTGAATCATGAATCATGAATGATGAATCATGAATTGAATCATGAATCATGAATCATGAATTGAATCATGAATCATGAATCATGAATTGAATCATGAATCATGAATTTTGAATCATGAATATAATCATGAATCATGAATTATGAATCATGAATTGAATCATGAATTTAATTATGAATCATGAATCATGAATTGAATCATGAATCATGAATGATGAATCATGAATTGAATCATGCATCATGAATCATGAATCATGAATTGAATCATTAATCATGAATCATGAATTGAATCATGAATCATGAATCATGAATTGAATCATGAATCATGAATTATGAATCATGAATTGAATCATGAATTATGAATTTAATCATGAATCATGAATCATGAATTGAATCATGAATCATGAATTATGAATTGAATCATGAATCGAATCAATAATCATAATTCATGAATTGAATCATGAATCATGAATTGAATTGAATCATGAATCATGAATCATGAATTGAATCATGAATCATAAATTGAATCATGAATTATGAATCATGAATTGAATCATAAATCAAGAATTATTAATCATGAATCATGAATCATGAATTGAATCATGAATCATGAATTGAATCATGAATCATGAATCATGAATTGAATCATAAATCAAGAATTATTAATCATGAATTGAATCATGAATCATGAATCATGAATCATGAATCATGAATCGAATCATGAATCATGAATTGAATCATGAATCATGAATTGAATCATGAATCATGAATTGAATCATGAATCATGAATTATGAATCATGAATTAAATCATGAATCATGAATTGAATCATGAATCATGAATTGAATCATGAATCATGAATTGAATCATGAATCATGAATTATGAATCATGAATTAAATCATGAATCATGAATTGAATCATGAATCATGAATCATGAATCATAAATCATGAATTGAATCATGAATTATGAATTGAATAATGAATCATGAATCATGAATCATAAATCATGAATTGAATCATGAATTGAATCATGAATCATGAATCATGAATTATGAATTGAATCATGAATCATGAATTGAATCATGAATCATGAATTGAATCACGAATCATGAATCATGAATCGAATCATGAATCATGAATCAAGAATCATGAATAATGAATTGAATCATGAATCATGAATTGAATCATGAATCGTAAATCATGAATTGAATCATAAATCATGAATTATGAATCATGAATTGAATCATGAATCATGAATCATGAATTGAATCATGAATCATGCATTGAATCATGAATCATGAATTGAATCATGAATCATGAATCATGAATTGAATCATGAAATGAATCATGAATCATGAATCATGAATTGAATCATGAATCATGAATCATGAATTGAATCATGAATCATGCATTGAATCATGAATCACGAATTGAATCATGAATCATGAATCATGAATTGAATCATGAAATGAATCATGAATCGAATCATGAATTGAATCATGAATTGAATCATGAATTGAATCATAAATCATGAATTGAATCCTAATTCATGAATTGAATCATGAATCATGAATCATGAATTGAATCATGAATCATGAATTATGAATCATGAATTGAATCATGAATCATGAATTATGAATCATGAATTGAATCATGAATCATGAGTCATGAATTGAATCATGAATCATGAATTATGAATTGAATCATGAATTATGAATTGAATCATGAATGATGAATCATGAATGATGAATCATGAATTGAATCATGAATCATGAATTGAATCATGAATCATGAATTGAATCATGAATCATGAATGATGAATCATGAATTGAATCATGAATCATGAATCATGAATTGAATCATGAATCATGAATCATGAATTGAATCATGAATCATGAATTATGAATCATGAATATAATCATGAATCATGAATTATGAATCATGAATTGAATCATGAATTTAATTATGAATCATGAATCATGAATTGAATCATGAATCATGAATGATGAATCATGAATTGAATCATGCATCATGAATCATGAATCATGAATTGAATCATTAATCATGAATCATGAATTGAATCATGAATCATGAATCATGAATTGAATCATGAATCATGAATTATGAATCATGAATTGAATCATGAATTATGAATTTAATCATGAATCATGAATCATGAATCATGAATTGAATCATGAATCATGAATTATGAATTGAATCATGAATCGAATCAATAATCATAATTCATGAATTGAATCATGAATCATGAATTGAATTGAATCATGAATCATGAATCATGAATTGAATCATGAATCATAAATTGAATCATGAATTATGAATCATGAATTGAATCATAAATCAAGAATTATTAATCATGAATCATGAATCATGAATTGAATCATGAATCATGAATTGAATCATGAATCATGAATCATGAATTGAATCATAAATCAAGAATTATTAATCATGAATTGAATCATGAATCATGAATCATGAATCATGAATCATGAATCGAATCATGAATCATGAATTGAATCATGAATCATGAATTGAATCATGAATCATGAATTGAATCATGAATCATGAATTATGAATCATGAATTAAATCATGAATCATGAATTGAATCATGAATCATGAATTGAATCATGAATCATGAATTGAATCATGAATCATGAATTATGAATCATGAATTAAATCATGAATCATGAATTGAATCATGAATCATGAATCATGAATCATGAATCATGAATTAAATCATGAATCATGAATCATAAATCATGAATTGAATCATGAATTATGAATTGAATAATGAATCATGAATCATGAATCATAAATCATGAATTGAATCATGAATTGAATCATGAATCATGAATCATGAATTATGAATTGAATCATGAATCATGAATTGAATCATGAATCATGAATTGAATCACGAATCATGAATCATGAATCGAATCATGAATCATGAATCAAGAATCATGAATAATGAATTGAATCATGAATCATGAATTGAATCATGAATCGTAAATCATGAATTGAATCATAAATCATGAATTATGAATCATGAATTGAATCATGAATCATGAATCATGAATTGAATCATGAATCATGCATTGAATCATGAATCATGAATTGAATCATGAATCATGAATCATGAATTGAATCATGAAATGAATCATGAATCATGAATCATGAATTGAATCATGAATCATGAATCATGAATTGAATCATGAATCATGCATTGAATCATGAATCACGAATTGAATCATGAATCATGAATTGAATCATGAAATGAATCATGAATCGAATCATGAATTGAATCATGAATCGAATCATGAATTGAATCATGAATCATGAATCATGAATCATGACTTGAATCATGATTCATGAATTATGAATCATGAATTGAATCATGAATCATGAATCATGAATTGAATAATGAATCATGAATCATGAATCATGAATCGAATCATGAATCATGAACTGAATCATGAATCATGAATCATGAATTGAATCATGAATCATGAATCATGAATTGAATCATGAATCATGAATCATGAATTGAATCATGAATCATGAATTATGAATCATGAATTGAATCATGAATCATGGATCATGAATTGAATCATGAATCATGAATCATGAATTGAATCATGAATCATGAATCATGAATTGAATCATGAATCATGAATTATGAATCATGAATATAATCATGAATCATGAATTATGAATCATGAATTGAATCATGAATTTAATTATGAATCATGAATCATGAATTGAATCATGAATCATGAATGATGAATCATGAATTGAATCATGCATCATGAATCATGAATCATGAATTGAATCATTAATCATGAATCATGAATTGAATCATGAATCATGAATCATGAATTGAATCATGAATCATGAATTATGAATCATGAATTGAATCATGAATTATGAATTTAATCATGAATCATGAATCATGAATCATGAATTGAATCATGAATCATGAATTATGAATTGAATCATGAATCGAATCAATAATCATAATTCATGAATTGAATCATGAATCATGAATTGAATTGAATCATGAATCATGAATCATGAATTGAATCATGAATCATAAATTGAATCAAGAATTATTAATCATGAATCATGAATCATGAATTGAATCATGAATCATGAATTGAATCATGAATCATGAATCATGAATTGAATCATAAATCAAGAATTATTAATCATGAATTGAATCATGAATCATGAATCATGAATCATGAATCATGAATCGAATCATGAATCATGAATTGAATCATGAATCATGAATTGAATCATGAATCATGAATTGAATCATGAATCATGAATTATGAATCATGAATTAAATCATGAATCATGAATTGAATCATGAATCATGAATTGAATCATGAATCATGAATTGAATCATGAATCATGAATTATGAATCATGAATTAAATCATGAATCATGAATTGAATCATGAATCATGAATCATGAATCATGAATCATGAATTAAATCATGAATCATGAATCATAAATCATGAATTGAATCATGAATTATGAATTGAATAATGAATCATGAATCATGAATCATAAATCATGAATTGAATCATGAATTGAATCATGAATCATGAATCATGAATTATGAATTGAATCATGAATCATGAATTGAATCATGAATCATGAATTGAATCACGAATCATGAATCATGAATCGAATCATGAATCATGAATCAAGAATCATGAATAATGAATTGAATCATGAATCATGAATTGAATCATGAATCGTAAATCATGAATTGA
Organism: Mixophyes australis; assembly: GCA_036250195.1. Classification (NCBI taxonomy): domain Eukaryota; kingdom Metazoa; phylum Chordata; class Amphibia; order Anura; family Limnodynastidae; genus Mixophyes; species Mixophyes australis. Next base: position 241,586,952 of record JAVHZZ010000001.1, on the reverse strand, counting down.
ATCATAAATCATGAATTATGAATCATGAATTGAATCATGAATCATGAATCATGAATTGAATCATGAATCATGCATTGAATCATGAATCATGAATTGAATCATGAATCATGAATCATGAATTGAATCATGAAATGAATCATGAATCATGAATCATGAATTGAATCATGAATCATGAATCATGAATTGAATCATGAATCATGCATTGAATCATGAATCACGAATTGAATCATGAATCATGAATCATGAATTGAATCATGAAATGAATCATGAATCGAATCATGAATTGAATCATGAATTGAATCATGAATTGAATCATAAATCATGAATTGAATCCTAATTCATGAATTGAATCATGAATCATGAATCATGAATTGAATCATGAATCATGAATTATGAATCATGAATTGAATCATGAATCATGAATTATGAATCATGAATTGAATCATGAATCATGAGTCATGAATTGAATCATGAATCATGAATTATGAATTGAATCATGAATTATGAATTGAATCATGAATGATGAATCATGAATGATGAATCATGAATTGAATCATGAATCATGAATTGAATCATGAATCATGAATTGAATCATGAATCATGAATGATGAATCATGAATTGAATCATGAATCATGAATCATGAATTGAATCATGAATCATGAATCATGAATTGAATCATGAATCATGAATTATGAATCATGAATATAATCATGAATCATGAATTATGAATCATGAATTGAATCATGAATTTAATTATGAATCATGAATCATGAATTGAATCATGAATCATGAATGATGAATCATGAATTGAATCATGCATCATGAATCATGAATCATGAATTGAATCATTAATCATGAATCATGAATTGAATCATGAATCATGAATCATGAATTGAATCATGAATCATGAATTATGAATCATGAATTGAATCATGAATTATGAATTTAATCATGAATCATGAATCATGAATCATGAATTGAATCATGAATCATGAATTATGAATTGAATCATGAATCGAATCAATAATCATAATTCATGAATTGAATCATGAATCATGAATTGAATTGAATCATGAATCATGAATCATGAATTGAATCATGAATCATAAATTGAATCATGAATTATGAATCATGAATTGAATCATAAATCAAGAATTATTAATCATGAATCATGAATCATGAATTGAATCATGAATCATGAATTGAATCATGAATCATGAATCATGAATTGAATCATAAATCAAGAATTATTAATCATGAATTGAATCATGAATCATGAATCATGAATCATGAATCATGAATCGAATCATGAATCATGAATTGAATCATGAATCATGAATTGAATCATGAATCATGAATTGAATCATGAATCATGAATTATGAATCATGAATTAAATCATGAATCATGAATTGAATCATGAATCATGAATTGAATCATGAATCATGAATTGAATCATGAATCATGAATTATGAATCATGAATTAAATCATGAATCATGAATTGAATCATGAATCATGAATCATGAATCATGAATCATGAATTAAATCATGAATCATGAATCATAAATCATGAATTGAATCATGAATTATGAATTGAATAATGAATCATGAATCATGAATCATAAATCATGAATTGAATCATGAATTGAATCATGAATCATGAATCATGAATTATGAATTGAATCATGAATCATGAATTGAATCATGAATCATGAATTGAATCACGAATCATGAATCATGAATCGAATCATGAATCATGAATCAAGAATCATGAATAATGAATTGAATCATGAATCATGAATTGAATCATGAATCGTAAATCATGAATTGAATCATAAATCATGAATTATGAATCATGAATTGAATCATGAATCATGAATCATGAATTGAATCATGAATCATGCATTGAATCATGAATCATGAATTGAATCATGAATCATGAATCATGAATTGAATCATGAAATGAATCATGAATCATGAATCATGAATTGAATCATGAATCATGAATCATGAATTGAATCATGAATCATGCATTGAATCATGAATCACGAATTGAATCATGAATCATGAATTGAATCATGAATCACGAATTGAATCATGAATCATGAATCGAATCATGAATCATGAACTGAATCATGAATCATGAATCATGAATTGAATCATGAATCATGAATCATGAATTGAATCATGAATCATGAATCATGAATTGAATCATGAATCATGAATTATGAATCATGAATTGAATCATGAATCATGGATCATGAATTGAATCATGAATCATGAATCATGAATCATGAATCATGAATTGAATCATGAATCATGAATTATGAATCATGAATTAAATCATGAATCATGAATTATGAATCATGAATTGAATCAGGAATCATGAATTGAATCATGAATCATGAATTGAATCATGAATCATGAATTATGAATCATGTATTGAATCATGAATCATGAATCATGAATTGAATCATGAATCATGAATCATGAATTGAATCATGAATCATGAATCATGAATTGAATCATGAATCATGAATCATGAATTGAATCATAATTCATGAATCATGAATCATGAATTGAATCATGAATCATGAATTATGAATCATGAATTGAATCATGAATCATGAATCATGAATTGAATCATGAATCATGAATTGAATCATGAATCATGAATCATGAATTAAATCATGAATTGAATCATGAATCATGAATCATGAATTGAATCATGAATCATGAATCATGAATTGAATCATGAATCATGAATCATGAATTGAATCATGAATCATGAATTGAATCATGAATCATGAATCATGAATTAAATCATGAATTGAATCATGAATCATGAATCATGAATTGAATCATGAATCATGAATCATGAATTGAATCATGAATCATGAATTATGAATCATGAATTGAATCATGAATCATGAATTGAATCATAAATCATGAATCATGAATTGAATCATGAATTGAATCATGAATCATGAATCATGAATTGAATCATGAATTGAATCATGAATCATGAATTGAATCATGAATCATGAATCATGAATTGAATCATGAATCATGAATTGAATCATGAATCATGAATTGAATCATGAATCATGAATTGAATCATGAATCATAAATCATGAATCATGAATCATGAAACATGAATTGAATCATGAATCATGAATCATGAATTATGAATTGAATCATGAATCATGAATTGAATCATGAATCATGAATTGAATCATGAATCATGAATCATGAATCGAATCATGAATCATGTATCGAATCATGAATCATGAATCATGAATCAAATCATGAATCATGAATCAAGAATCATGAATAATGATTCGAATCATGAATCATGAATTGAATCATGAATCATGAATCATGAATCATGAATTGAATCATAAATCATGAATTATGAATCATGAATTGAATCATGAATCATGAATTGAATCATGAATCATGAATCATGAATTGAATCATGAATCATGAATCATGAATCATGAATTGAAGCATGAATCATGAATTATGAATCATGAATTGAATCATGAATCATGAATTGAATCATGAATCATGAATCATGAATTGAATCATAAATCATGAATTGAATCATGAATCATGAATCATGAATTGAATCATGAATCATGAATCATGAACTGAATCATGAATTGAATCATGAATCGAATCATGAATTGAATCATGAATCGAATCATGAATTGAATCATGAATCATGAATCATGACTTGAATCATGATTCATGAATTATGAATCATAAATTGAATCATGAATCATGAATCATGAATTAAATCATGAATCATGAATCATGAATCATGAACTGAATCATGAATCATGAATCATGAATTGAATCATGAATCATGAATCATGAATCATGAACTGAATCATGAATCATGAATCATGAATTGAATCATGAATCATGAATTGAATCATGAATCATGAATTATGAATCATGAATTGAATCATGAATCATGAATCATGAATCATGAATCATGAATCATGAATTGAATCATGAATCATGAATCATGAATCATGAATTAAATCATAAATCATGAATTATGAATCATGAATCAAATCATGAATCATGAATTGAATCATGAATCATGAATTGAATCATGAATCATGAATCATGAATTGAATCATGAATCATGAATCATGAATTGAATCATGAATCATGAATTGAATCATGAATCATGAATTGAATCATGAATTGAATCATGAATCATGAATTATGAATTGAATCATGAATTATGAATTGAATCATGAATGATGAATCATGAATGATGAATCATGAATTGAATCATGAATCATGAATTGAATCATGAATCATGAATCATGAATTGAATCATGAATCATGAATGATGAATCATGAATTGAATCATGAATCATGAATCATGAATTGAATCATGAATCATGAATCATGAATTGAATCATGAATCATGAATTATGAATCATGAATTGAATCATGAATCATGAATTATGAATCATGAATTGAATCATGAATTTAATTATGAATCATGAATCATGAATTGAATCATGAATCATGAATGATGAATCATGAATTGAATCATGCATCATGAATCATGAATCATGAATTTAATCATTAATCATGAATCATGAATTGAATCATGAATCATGAATCATGAATTGAATCATGAATCATGAATCATGAATTGAATCACGAATCATGAATCATGAATTGAATCATGAATCATGAATTATGAATCATGAATTGAATCATGAATTATGAATTGAATCATGAATCATGAATCATGAATCATGAATTGAATCATGAATTATGAATCATGAATCATGAATCATGAATTGAATCATGAATTATGAATCATGAATTAAATCATGAATCATGAATTGAATCATGAATCATGAATAAGGAATCATGAATCATGAATTGAATCATGAATCATGAATTATGAATCATGAATTATGAATAATGAATTGAATCATGAATTATGAATTGAATCATGAATCATGAATCATGATTCAATTCATGATTCATGAATCATGAATGATGAATCATGAATTGAATCATGAATTGAATCATGAATCATGAATCATGAATTGAATGATGATTCATGAATCATGAATTGAATCATAAATCATGAATTATGAATCATGAATTGAATCATGAATCATGAATTGAATCATGAATTGAATCATGAATCATGAATTGAATCATGAATCATGAATTGAATCATGAATCATGTATCATGAATCATGAATTGAATCATGAATCATGAATTATGAATCATGAATTGAATCATGAATCATGAATTATGAATCATGAATTGAATCATGAATCATGAGTCATGAATTGAATCATGAATCATAAATCATGAATTGAATCATGAATCATGAATTGAATCATGAATCATGAATCATGAATCATGAATCATGAATCATGAATCATGAATCATGAATTGAATCATGAAATGAATCATGAATCATGAATCATGAATTGAATCATGAATCATGAATGATGAATCATGAATTGAATCATGAATCATGAATGATGAATCATGAATTGAATCATGAATTGAATCATGAATCATGATTCATGAATTGAATCATGAATCATGAATTGAATCATGAATCATGAATCATGAATTGAATCATAAATCATGAATTATGAATCATGAATTGAATCATGAATCATGAATTGAATCATGAATTGAATCATGAATCATGAATTGAATCATAATTCATGAATTGAATCATGAAACATGAATCATGAATTGAATCATGAATCATGAATTATGAATCATGAATTGAATCATGAATTGAATCATGAATCATGAGTCATGAATTGAATCATGAATCATGAATTATGAATTGAATCATGAATTATGAATTGAATCATGAATGATGAATCATGAATGATGAATCATGAATTGAATCATGAATCATGAATTGAATCATGAATCATGAATTGAATCATGAATCATGAATGATATATCATGAATTGAATCATGAATCATGAATCATGAATTGAATCATGAATCATGAATCATGAATTGAATCATGAATCATGAATTATGAATCATGAATATAATCATGAATCATGAATTATGAATCATGAATTGAATCATGAATTTAATTATGAATCATGAATCATGAATTGAATCATGAATCATGAATGATGAATCATGAATTGAATCATGCATCATGAATCATGAATCATGAATTGAATCATTAATCATGAATCATGAATTGAATCATGAATCATGAATCATGAATTGAATCATGAATCATGAATTATGAATCATGAATCATGAATCATGAATTGAATCATGAATCATGAATTATGAATCATGAATTGAATCATGAATTATGAATTTAATCATGAATCATGAATCATGAATCATGAATTGAATCATGAATCATGAATTATGAATTGAATCATGAATCGAATCAATAATCATAATTCATGAATTGAATCATGAATCATGAATCATGAATTGAATCATGAATCATGAATTGAATCATGAATTATGAATCATGAATTGAATCATAAATCAAGAATTATTAATCATGAATCATGAATCATGAATTGAATCATGAATCATGAATTGAATCATGAATCATGAATCATGAATTGAATCATAAATCAAGAATTATTAATCATGAATTGAATCATGAATCATGAATCATGAATCATGAATCATGAATCGAATCATGAATCATGAATTGAATCATGAATCATGAATTGAATCATGAATCATGAATTGAATCATGAATCATGAATTATGAATCATGAATTAAATCATGAATCATGAATTGAATCATGAATCATGAATTGAATCATGAATCATGAATTGAATCATGAATCATGAATTATGAATCATGAATTAAATCATGAATCATGAATTGAATCATGAATCATGAATCATGAATCATGAATTAAATCATGAATCATGAATCATAAATCATGAATTGAATCATGAATTATGAATTGAATAATGAATCATGAATCATGAATCATAAATCATGAATTGAATCATGAATTGAATCATGAATCATGAATCATGAATTATGAATTGAATCATGAATCATGAATTGAATCATGAATCATGAATTGAATCACGAATCATGAATCATGAATCGAATCATGAATCATGAATCAAGAATCATGAATAATGAATTGAATCATGAATCATGAATTGAATCATGAATCGTAAATCATGAATTGAATCATAAATCATGAATTATGAATTATGAATTGAATCATGAATCATGAATCATGAATTGAATCATGAATCATGCATTGAATCATGAATCATGAATTGAATCATGAATCATGAATCATTAATTGAATCATGAAATGAATCATGAATCATGAATCATGAATTGAATCATGAATCATGAATCATGAATTGAATCATGAATCATGCATTGAATCATGAATCACGAATTGAATCATGAATCATGAATCATGAATTGAATCATGAAATGAATCATGAATCGAATCATGAATTGAATCATGAATCGAATCATGAATTGAATCATGAATCATGAATCATGAATCATGACTTGAATCATGATTCATGAATTATGAATCATGAATTGAATCATGAATCATGAATCATGAATCATGAATCGAATCATGAATCATGAACTGAATCATGAATCATGAATCATGAATTGAATCATGAATCATGAATCATGAATTGAATCATGAATCATGAATTGAATCATGAATCATGAATTATGAATCATGAATTGAATCATGAATCATGGATCATGAATTGAATCATGAATCATGAATCATGAATCATGAATTAAATCATGAATCATGAATTATGAATCATGAATTAAATCATGAATCATGAATTATGAATCATGAATTGAATCAGGAATCATGAATTGAATCATGAATCATGAATTGAATCATGAATCATGAATTATGAATCATGTATTGAATCATGAATCATGAATCATGAATTGAATCATGAATCATGAATCATGAATTGAATCATGAATCATGAATCATGAATTGAATCATAATTCATGAATCATGAATCATGAATTGAATCATGAATCATGAATTATGAATCATGAATTGAATCATGAATCATGAATTGAATCATGAATCATGAATTGAATCATGAATCATGAATCATGAATTAAATCATGAATTGAATCATGAATCATGAATCATGAATTGAATCATGAATCATGAATCATGAATTGAATCATGAATCATGAATCATGAATTGAATCATGAATCATGAATTGAATCATGAATCATGAATCATGAATTAAATCATGAATTGAATCATGAATCATGAATCATGAATTGAATCATGAATCATGAATCATGAATTGAATCATGAATCATGAATTATGAATCATGAATTGAATCATGAATAATGAATTGAATCATAAATCATGAATCATGAATTGAATCATGAATTGAATCATGAATCATGAATCATGAATTGAATCATGAATTGAATCATGAATCATGAATTGAATCATGAATCATGAATCATGAATTGAATCATGAATCATGAATCATGAATTGAATCATGAATCATGAATCATGAATTGAATCATGAATCATGAATTGAATCATGAATCATGAATCATGAATCATGAAACATGAATTGAATCATGAATCATGAATCATGAATCATGAATTATGAATTGAATCATGAATCATGAATTGAATCATGAATCATGAATTGAATCATGAATCATGAATCATGAATCGAATCATGAATCATGAATCATGTATCGAATCATGAATCATGAATCATGAATCAAATCATGAATCATGAATCAAGAATCATGAATAATGATTCGAATCATGAATCATGAATTGAATCATGAATCATGAATCATGAATTGAATCATAAATCATGAATTATGAATCATGAATTGAATCATGAATCATGAATTGAATCATGAATCATGAATCATGAATTGAATCATGAATCATGAATCATGAATCATGAATTGAAGCATGAATCATGAATTATGAATCATGAATTGAATCATGAATCATGAATTGAATCATGAATCATGAATCATGAATTGAATCATAAATCATGAATTGAATCATGAATCATGAATCATGAATTGAATCATGAATCATGAATCATGAATTGAATCATGAATTGAATCATGAATCGAATCATGAATTGAATCATGAATCGAATCATGAATTGAATCATGAATCATGAATCATGACTTGAATCTTGATTCATGAATTATGAATCATAAATTGAATCATGAATCATGAATCATGAATCATGACTTGAATCATGATTCATGAATTATGAATCATAAATTGAATCATGAATCATGAATCATGAATTAAATCATGAATCATGAATCATGAATCATGAACTGATTCATGAATCATGAATCATGAATTGAATCATGAATCATGAATTGAATCATGAATCATGAATTATGAATCATGAATTGAATCATGAATCATGAATCATGAATCATGAATCATGAATCATGAATTGAATCATGAATCATGAATCATGAATTAAATCATAAATCATGAATTATGAATCATGAATCAAATCATGAATCATGAATTGAATCATGAATCATGAATTGAATCATGAATCATGAATCATGAATTGAATCATGAATCATGAATCATGAATTGAATCATGAATCATGAATTGAATCATGAATCATGAATTGAATCATGAATTGAATCATGAATCATGAATCATGAATTGAATCATGAATCATGAATCATGAATTGAATCATGAATCATGAATTATGAATCATGAATTGAATCATGAATTGAATCATGAATCATGAATCATGAATCATGAATTGAATCATGAATCATGAATCATGAATTGAATCATGAATCATGAATCATGAATTGAATCATGAATCATGAATTGAATCATGAATCATGAATTGAATCATGAATTGAATCATGAATCATGAATCATGAATTGAATCATGAATCATGAATTGAATCATGAATCATGAATTGAATCATGAATCATGAATTGAATCATGAATTGAATCATGAATCATGAATCATGAATCATGAATTGAATCATGAATCATGAATCATGAATTGAATCATGAATCATGAATTATGAATCATGAATTGAATCATGAATCATGAACCATGAATCATGAATTGAATCATGAATCATGAATCATGAATTGAATCATGAATCATGAATTGAATCATGAATCATGAATCATGAATCATGAATCATGAATTGAAGCATGAATCATGAATTATGAATCATGAATTGAATCATGAATCATGAATCATGAATTGAATCATGAATCATGAATCATGAATTGAATCATGAATCATGAATTGAATCATGAATCATGAATCATGAATTGAATCATGAATCATGAATCATGAATTGAATCATGAATTGAATCATAATTCGATTCATGAATTGAATCATGAATCGAATCATGAATTGAATCATGAATCATGAATCATGAATCATGACTTGAATCATGATTCATGAATTATGAATCATAAATTGAATCATGAATCATGAATCATGAATCATGACTTGAATCATGATTCATGAATTATGAATCATAAATTGAATCATGAATCATGAATCATGACTTAAATCATGATTCATGAATTATGAATCATAAATTGAATCATAAATCATTAATCATGAATTGAATCATGAATCATGAATTATGAATCATGAATTGAATCATGAATCATGAATCATGAATTGAATCATGAATCATGAATCATGAATCATGAATCATGAATTGAATCATGAATCATGAATTATGAATCATGAATTAAATCATAAATCATGAATTATGAATCATGAATCGAATCATGAATCATGAATTGAATCATGAATCATGAATCATGAATTGAATCATGAATCATGAATCATGAATTGAATCATGAATCATGAATTGAATCATGAATCATGAATTATGAATCATGAATTGAATCATGAATTATGGATCATGAATTGAATCATGAATCATGAATCATGAATCATGAATTAAATCATGAATCATGAATTATGAATCATGAATTAAATCATGAATCATGAATTATGAATCATGAATTGAATCAGGAATCATGAATTGAATCATGAATCATGAATTGAATCATGAATCATGAATTATGAATCATGTATTGAATCATGAATCATGAATCATGAATTGAATCATGAATCATGAATCATGAATTGAATCATGAATCATGAATCATGAATTGAATCATAATTCATGAATCATGAATCATGAATTGAATCATGAATCATGAATTATGAATCATGAATTGAATCATGAATCATGAATTGAATCATGAATTGAATCATGAATCATGAATCATGAATTGAATCATGAATCATGAATCATGAATTGAATCATGAATCATGAATCATGAATTGAATCATGAATCATGAATTGAATCATGAATCATGAATCATGAATTAAATCATGAATTGAATCATGAATCATGAATCATGAATTGAATCATGAATCATGAATCATGAATTGAATCATGAATCATGAATTATGAATCATGAATTGAATCATGAATAATGAATTGAATCATAAATCATGAATCATGAATTAAATCATGAATTGAATCATGAATCATGAATCATGAATTGAATCATGAATCATGAATCATGAATTGAATCATGAATCATGAATCATGAATTGAATCATGAATCATGAATTGAATCATGAATTATGAATCATGAATTGAATCATGAATAATGAATTGAATCATGAATCATGAATCATGAATTAAATCATGAATTGAATCATGAATCATGAATCATGAATTGAATCATGAATCATGAATCATGAATTGAATCATGAATCATGAATCATGAATTGAATCATGAATCATGAATTGAATCATGAATCATGAATCATGAATTAAATCATGAATTGAATCATGAATCATGAATCATGAATTGAATCATGAATCATGAATCATGAATTGAATCATGAATCATGAATTATGAATCATGAATTGAATCATGAATAATGAATTGAATCATAAATCATGAATCATGAATTGAATCATGAATTGAATCATGAATCATGAATCATGAATTGAATCATGAATTGAATCATGAATCATGAATTGAATCATGAATCATGAATCATGAATTGAATCATGAATCATGAATCATGAATTGAATCATGAATCATGAATCATGAATTGAATCATGAATCATGAATTGAATCATGAATCATGAATCATGAATCATGAATCATGAAATATGAATTGAATCATGAATCATGAATCATGAATCATGAATTATGAATTGAATCATGAATCATGAATTGAATCATGAATCATGAATTGAATCATGAATCATGAATCATGAATCGAATCATGAATCATGAATCATGTATCGAATCATGAATCATGAATCATGAATCAAATCATGAATCATGAATCAAGAATCATGAATAATGATTCGAATCATGAATCATGAATTGAATCATGAATCATGAATCATGAATTGAATCATAAATCATGAATTATGAATCATGAATTGAATCATGAATCATGAATTGAATCATGAATCATGAATCATGAATTGAATCATGAATCATGAATCATGAATCATGAATTGAAGCATGAATCATGAATTATGAATCATGAATTGAATCATGAATCATGAATTGAATCATGAATCATGAATCATGAATTGAATCATAAATCATGAATTGAATCATGAATCATGAATCATGAATTGAATCATGAATCATGAATCATGAATTGAATCATGAATTGAATCATGAATCGAATCATGAATTGAATCATGAATCGAATCATGAATTGAATCATGAATCATGAATCATGACTTGAATCTTGATTCATGAATTATGAATCATAAATTGAATCATGAATCATGAATCATGAATCATGACTTGAATCATGATTCATGAATTATGAATCATAAATTGAATCATGAATCATGAATCATGAATTAAATCATGAATCATGAATCATGAATCATGAACTGATTCATGAATCATGAATCATGAATTGAATCATGAATCATGAATTGAATCATGAATCATGAATTATGAATCATGAATTGAATCATGAATCATGAATCATGAATCATGAATTGAATCATGAATCATGAATCATGAATTAAATCATAAATCATGAATTATGAATCATGAATCAAATCATGAATCATGAATTGAATCATGAATCATGAATTGAATCATGAATCATGAATCATGAATTGAATCATGAATCATGAATCATGAATTGAATCATGAATCATGAATTGAATCATGAATCATGAATTGAATCATGAATTGAATCATGAATCATGAATCATGAATTGAATCATGAATCATGAATCATGAATTGAATCATGAATCATGAATTATGAATCATGAATTGAATCATGAATTGAATCATGAATCATGAATCATGAATCATGAATTGAATCATGAATCATGAATCATGAATTGAATCATGAATCATGAATCATGAATTGAATCATGAATCATGAATTGAATCATGAATCATGAATTGAATCATGAATTGAATCATGAATCATGAATCATGAATTGAATCATGAATCATGAATTGAATCATGAATCATGAATTGAATCATGAATCATGAATTGAATCATGAATTGAATCATGAATCATGAATCATGAATCATGAATTGAATCATGAATCATGAATCATGAATTGAATCATGAATCATGAATTATGAATCATGAATTGAATCATGAATCATGAACCATGAATCATGAATTGAATCATGAATCATGAATCATGAATTGAATCATGAATCATGAATTGAATCATGAATCATGAATCATGAATCATGAATCATGAATTGAAGCATGAATCATGAATTATGAATCATGAATTGAATCATGAATCATGAATCATGAATTGAATCATGAATCATGAATCATGAATTGAATCATGAATCATGAATTGAATCATGAATCATGAATCATGAATTGAATCATGAATCATGAATCATGAATTGAATCATAATTCGATTCATGAATTGAATCATGAATCGAATCATGAATTGAATCATGAATCATGAATCATGAATCATGACTTGAATCATGATTCATGAATTATGAATCATAAATTGAATCATGAATCATGAATCATGAATCATGACTTGAATCATGATTCATGAATTATGAACCATAAATTGAATCATGAATCATGAATCATGACTTAAATCATGATTCATGAATTATGAATCATAAATTGAATCATAAATCATTAATCATGAATTGAATCATGAATCATGAATTATGAATCATGAATTGAATCATGAATCATGAATCATGAATTGAATCATGAATCATGAATCATGAATCATGAATCATGAATTGAATCATGAATCATGAATTATGAATCATGAATTAAATCATAAATCATGAATTATGAATCATGAATCGAATCATGAATCATGAATTGAATCATGAATCATGAATCATGAATTGAATCATGAATCATGAATCATGAATTGAATCATGAATCATGAATTGAATCATGAATCATGAATTGAATCATGAATTGAATCATGAATCATGAATCATGAATTGAATCATGAATCATGAATCATGAATTGAATCATGAATCATAAATTATGAATCATGAATTGAATCATGAATCATGAATCATGAATTGAATCATGAATCATGAATTGAATCATGAATTGAATCATGAATTGAATCATGAATTGAATCATGAATCATGAATCATGAATTGAATCATGAATCATGAATCATGAATTGAATCATGAATCATGAATTATGAATCATGAATTGAATCATAAATCATGAATCATGAATTGAATCATGAATCATGAATCATGAATTGAATCATGAATCATGAATTGAATCATGAATCATGAATTGAATCATGAATCATGAATCATGAATTGAATCATGAATCATAAATTCAATCATGAATCATCAATTGAATCATGAATCATGAATTATGAATTATGAATTGAATCATGAATCATGAATTATGAATCATGAATTGAATTATGAATTATGAATTGAATCATGAATCATGAATCATGAATCATGAATTGAATCATTAATTGAATCATGAATCATGAATTGAATTATGAATTGAATCATGAATCATGAATCATGAATTAAATCATGAATTAAATCATAAATCATGATTCATGAATTGAATCATGAATCATGAATGATGAATCATAAATTGAATCATGAATCATGTATCATGAATCATGAATCGAATCATGAATTATGAATCATGAATTGAATCATGAATTGAATCATGAATCATGAATCGAATCATGAATCATGAATTGAATCATGAATTGAACCATGAATCATGAATTAATCATGAATTGAATCATGAATCATGAATCATGAATTGAATCATGAATCATGAATGATGAATCATAAATTGAATCATGAATCATGTATCATGAATCATGAATCGAATCATGAATCATGAATTGAATCATGAATTGAATAATGAATCATGAATTGAATCATGAATTATGAATTGAATCATGAATTGAATCATGAATCATGAATTGAATCATGAATCATGAATCATAAATCGAATCATGAATCATGAATTGAATCATGAATCGAATCATGAATTGATTCATGAATCATGAATTGAATCATGAATCATGAATCATGAATCATGAATTGAATCATGAAGCATGAATCATGAATCATGACTTGAATCATGAATCAAGAATTATTAATCATGAATTGAATCATGAATTGAATCATGAATCATGAATCATGAATTGAATCATGAATTGAATCATGAATCGAATCATGAATTGAATCATGAATCATGAATCATGAATCATGAATTGAATCATGAATCATGAATTAAGAATCATGAATTGAATTATGAATCATGAATTGAATTATGAATCATGAATTGAATCATGAATCATGAATCATGAATTGAATCATGAATCATGAATTGAATCATGAATAATGAATCATGAAATGAATCATGAATCATGAAATGAATCATGAATTGAATCATGAATCATGAATTGAATCATGAATCATGAATCATGAATTGAATCATGAATCATGAATTGAATCATGAATCATGAATCATGAATCATGAATCATGAATTGAATCATGAATTGAATCATAATTCGATTCATGAATTGAATCATGAATCGAATCATGAATTGAATCATGAATCATGAATCATGAATCATGACTTGAATCATGATTCATGAATTATGAATCATAAATTGAATCATGAATCATGACTTGAATCATGATTCATGAATTATGAATCATAAATTGAATCATGAATCATGAATCATGAATTAAATAATGAATCATGAATTGAATCATGAATTGAATCATGAATCATGAATCATGAATTGAATCATTAATCATGAATCATGAATTGAATCATGAATTATGAATTGAATCATGAATCATGAATCATGAATCATGAATCATGAATTGAATCATGAATCATGAATAATGAATTGAATCATGAATCATGAAATATGAATCATGAATTGAATCATGAATCATGAATTGAATCATGAATCATGAATCATGAATCATGAATCATCAATTGAATCATGAATCATGAATTATGAATTATGAATTGAATCATGAATCATGAATCATGAATCATGAATTGAATCATGAATCATGAATTATGAATCATGAATTGAATGATGAATCATGAATCATGAATTGAATCATGAATCATGAATTGAATCATAAATCATGAATCATGAATCATGAATCGAATCATGAATCATGAATTGAATCATGAATCATGAATTGAATCATGAATCATGAATTGAATCATGAATCATGAATTGAATCATGAATCATGAATTATGAATCATGAATTAAATCATGAATCATGAATCGAATCTTGAATCATGAATCATGATTAATGAATCGAATCATGAATCATGAATCAAGAATCATGAATAATGAATTGAATCATGAATCATGAATCATGAATCGAATCTTGAATCGAATCATGAATTGAATCATGAATCATAAATTGAATCATGAATCATGAATCATGAATCATAAATCGAATCATGAATCATGAATTATGAATCATGAATCATAAATTGAATCATGAATCATGAATTATTAATCATGAATTGAATCATGAATCATGAATTGAATCATGAATCATGAATCATGAATTGAATCATGAATCATGAATCATGAATTGAAGCATGAATCATGAATTATGAATCATGAGTTGAATCATGAATCATGAATCATGAATTGAATCATGAATCATGAATTGAATCATGAATCATGTATCATGAATTGAATCATGAATCGAATCATGAATCGAATCATGAATTGAATCATGAATCGAATCATGAATTGAATCATGAATCATGAATCATGAATCATGACTTGAATCATGATTCATGAAATATGAATCATGAATTGAATCATGAATCATGAATCATGAATTGAATCATGAATCATGAATCATGAATCATGAATCGAATCATGAATCATGAATTGAATCATGAATCATGAATCATGAATTGAATCATGAATCATGAATTGAATCATGAATCATGAATTGAATCATGAATCATGAATAATGAATTGAATCATGAATCATAAATCATGAATTGAATCATTAATCATGAATTATGAATCATGAATTGAATCATGAATCATGAATTATGAATCATGAATCATGAATCATGAATCATGAATCATGAATCATGAATGGAATCATGAATCATGAATTATGAATCATGAATTGAATCATGAATCATGAATCATGAATTATGAATCATGAATTCAATCATGAATCATGAATTATGAATCATGAATTGAATCATGAAATATGAATCATGAATCATGAATCATGAATCATGAATTGAATCGTGAATCATGAATTATGAATCATAAATTGAATCATGAATCATGAATCATGAATTGAATCATGAATCATGAATCATGAATTGAATCATGAATCATGAATTGAATCATGAATCATGAATCATGAATTGAATCATGAATTGAATCATGAATCATGAATCATGAATTGAATCATGAATCATGAATTATAAATCATGAATTGAATCATGAATCATGAATCATAAATTGAATCATGAATCATGAATCATGAATCGAATCATGAATCATGAATTGAATCATGAATCATGAATCATGAATTGAATCATGAATCATGAATCATGAATTGAATCATGAATCATGAATCATGAATTGAATCATGAATCATGAATTATGAATCATGAATTGAATCATGAATCATGAATCATGAATTAAATCATGAATCATGAATCAGGAATCATGAATCATGAATTGAATCATGAATCATGAATTATGAATCATGAATTAAATCATGAATCATGAATTATGATTCATGAATTGAATCATGAATTATGAATTAAATCATGAATTGAATCATGAATCATGAATTATGAATCATGAATTAAATCATGAATCATGAATCATGAATCATGAATTGAATCATGAATCATGAATTGAATCATGAATCATAAATTGAATCATGAATCATCAATTATGAATCATGACTCATGAATTGAATCATGAAATGAATCATGAATGATGAATCATGAATTGAATCATGAATCATGAATGATGAATCATGAATTGAATCATGAATCATGAATCGAATCATGAATCATGAATTGAATCATGAATCATGAATCATGAATTGAATCATGAATCATGAATCATGAATTGAATCATGAATCATGAATCATGAATTGAATCATGAATCATGAATTATGAATCATGAATTGAATCATGAATCATGAATCATGAATTAAATCATGAATCATGAATCAGGAATCATGAATCATGAATTGAATCATGAATCATGAATTATGAATCATGAATTAAATCATGAATCATGAATTATGATTCATGAATTGAATCATGAATTATGAATTGAATCATGAATCATGAATCATGAATCATGAATCATGAATTGAATCATGAAATGAATCATGAATGATGAATCATGAATTGAATCATGAATCATGCATGATGAATCATGAATTGAATCATGAATCATGAATTGAATCATGAATCATAAATTGAATCATGAATCATAAATTATGAATCATGAATTGAATCATGAATTATGAATTGAATCATAAATGATGAATCATGAATGATGAATCATGAATTGAATCATGAATCATGAATCCTGAATTGAATCATGAATCATGAATTATGAATCATGAATTGAATCATGAATCATGAATTGAATCATGAATCATGAATCATGAATCATGACTTGAATCATGAATCAAGAATTATTAATCATGAATTGAATCATGAATTGAATCATGAATCATGAATTGAATCATGAATTGAATCATGAATCGAATCATGAATTGAATCATGAATCATGAATCATGAATCATGAATTGAATCATGAATCATGAATTAAGAATCATGAATTGAATTATGAATCATGAATTGAATTATGAATCATGAATTGAATCATGAATCATGAATCATGAATTGAATCATGAATCATGAATTGAATCATGAATAATGAATCATGAAATGAATAATGAATCATGAAATGAATCATGAATCATGAAATGAATCATGAATTTAATCATGAATCATGAATTGAATCATGAATCATGAATCATGAATTGAATCATGAATCATGAATCATGAATTGAATCATGAATCATGAATCATGAATTGAATCATGAATTGAATCATAATTCGATTCATGAATTGAATCATGAATCGAATCATGAATTGAATCATGAATCATGAATCATGAATCATGACTTGAATCATGATTCATGAATTATGAATCATAAATTGAATCATGAATCATGAATCATGACTTGAATCATGATTCATGAATTATGAATCATAAATTGAATCATGAATCATGAATCATGAATTAAATAATGAATCATGAATTGAATCATGAATTGAATCATGAATCATGAATCATGAATTGAATCATTAATCATGAATCATGAATTGAATCATGAATTATGAATTGAATCATGAATCATGAATCATGAATCATGAATTGAATCATGAATCATGAATAATGAATTGAATCATGAATCATGAATTATGAATCATGAATTGAATCATGAATCATGAATTGAATCATGAATCATGAATCATGAATCATGAATCATCAATTGAATCATGAATCATGAATTATGAATTGAATCATGAATCATGAATCATGAATCATGAATTGAATCATGAATCATGAATTATGAATCATGAATTGAATCATGAATCATGAATCATGAATTGAATCATGAATCATGAATTGAATCATAAATCATGAATCATGAATCATGAATCGAATCATGAATCATGAATTGAATCATGAATCATGAATTGAATCATGAATCATGAATTGAATCATGAATCATGAATTATGAATCATGAATTAAATCATGAATCATGAATCGAATCTTGAATCATGAATCATGATTAATGAATCGAATCATGAATCATGAATCAAGAATCATGAATAATGAATTGAATCATGAATCATGAATCATGAATCGAATCTTGAATCGAATCATGAATTGAATCATGAATCATAAATTGAATCATGAATCATGAATCATGAATCATAAATCGAATCATGAATCATGAATTATGAATCATGAATCATAAATTGAATCATGAATCATGAATTATTAATCATGAATTGAATCATGAATCATGAATTGAATCATGAATCATGAATCATGAATTGAATCATGAATCATGAATCATGAATTGAAGCATGAATCATGAATTATGAATCATGAGTTGAATCATGAATCATGAATCATGAATTGAATCATGAATCATGAATTGAATCATGAATCATGTATCATGAATTGAATCATGAATCGAATCATGAATCGAATCATGAATTGAATCATGAATCGAATCATGAATTGAATCATGAATCATGAATCATGAATCATGACTTGAATCATGATTCATGAAATATGAATCATGAATTGAATCATGAATCATGAATCATGAATTGAATCATGAATCATGAATCATGAATCATGAATCGAATCATGAATCATGAATTGAATCATGAATCATGAATCATGAATTGAATCATGAATCTTGAATTGAATCATGAATCATGAATTGAATCATGAATCATGAATAATGAATTGAATCATGAATCATAAATCATGAATTGAATCATTAATCATGAATTATGAATCATGAATTGAATCATGAATCATGAATTATGAATCATGAATCATGAATCATGAATCATGAATCATGAATCATGAATGGAATCATGAATCATGAATTATGAATCATGAATTGAATCATGAATCATGAATCATGAATTATGAATCATGAATTCAATCATGAATCATGAATTATGAATCATGAATTGAATCATGAAATATGAATCATGAATTGAATCATGAATCATGAATCATGAATCATGAATTGAATCGTGAATCATGAATTATGAATCATAAATTGAATCATGAATCATGAATCATGAATTGAATCATGAATCATGAATCATGAATTGAATCATGAATCATGAATTGAATCATGAATCATGAATCATGAATTGAATCATGAATTGAATCATGAATCATGAATCATGAATTGAATCATGAATCATGAATTATGAATCATAAATTGAATCATGAATCATGAATCATGAATTGAATCATGAATCATGAATCATGAATTGAATCATGAATCATGAATTGAATCATGAATCATGAATCATGAATTGAATCATGAATTGAATCATGAATCATGAATCATGAATTGAATCATGAATCATGAATTATAAATCATAAATTGAATCATGAATCATGAATCATGAATCGAATCATGAATCATGAATTGAATCATGAATCATGAATCATGAATTGAATCATGAATCATGAATCATGAATTGAATCATGAATCATGAATCATGAATTGAATCATGAATCATGAATTATGAATCATGAATTGAATCATGAATCATGAATCATGAATTAAATCATGAATCATGAATCAGGAATCATGAATCATGAATTGAATCATGAATCATGAATTATGAATCATGAATTAAATCATGAATCATGAATTATGATTCATGAATTGAATCATGAATTATGAATTAAATCATGAATTGAATCATGAATCATGAATTATGAATCATGAATTAAATCATGAATCATGAATCATGAATCATGAATTGAATCATGAATCATGAATTGAATCATGAATCATAAATTGAATCATGAATCATCAATTATGAATCATGACTCATGAATTGAATCATGAAATGAATCATGAATGATGAATCATGAATTGAATCATGAATCATGAATGATGAATCATGAATTGAATCATGAATCATGAATCGAATCATGAATCATGAATTGAATCATGAATCATGAATCATGAATTGAATCATGAATCATGAATCATGAATTGAATCATGAATCATGAATCATGAATTGAATCATGAATCATGAATTATGAATCATGAATTGAATCATGAATCATGAATCATGAATTAAATCATGAATCATGAATCAGGAATCATGAATCATGAATTGAATCATGAATCATGAATTATGAATCATGAATTAAATCATGAATCATGAATTATGATTCATGAATTGAATCATGAATTATGAATTGAATCATGAATCATGAATCATGAATCATGAATCATGAATTGAATCATGAAATGAATCATGAATGATGAATCATGAATTGAATCATGAATCATGAATGATGAATCATGAATTGAATCATGAATCATGAATTGAATCATGAATCATAAATTGAATCATGAATCATAAATTATGAATCATGAATTGAATCATGAATTATGAATTGAATCATAAATGATGAATCATGAATGATGAATCATGAATTGAATCATGAATCATGAATCCTGAATTGAATCATGAATCATGAATTATGAATCATGAATTGAATCATGAATCATGAATTGAATCATGAATCATGAATCATGAATTGAATCATGAATCATGAATCATGAATTGAAGCATGAATCATGAATTATGAATCATGAGTTGAATCATGAATCATGAATCATGAATTGAATCATGAATCATGAATTGAATCATGAATCATGAATTGAATCATGAATCATGTATCATGAATTGAATCATGAATCGAATCATGAATCGAATCATGAATCGAATCATGAATTGAATCATGAATCATGAATCATGAATCATGACTTGAATCATGATTCATGAAATATGAATCATGAATTGAATCATGAATCATGAATCATGAATTGAATCATGAATCATGAATCATGAATCATGAATCGAATCATGAATCATGAATTGAATCATGAATCATGAATCATGAATTGAATCATGAATCATGAATTGAATCATGAATCATGAATTGAATCATGAATCATGAATCATGAATTGAATCATGAATCATGAATCATGAATCATGAATTATGAATCATGAATTCAATCATGAATCATGAATTATGAATCATGAATTGAATCATGAAATATGAATCATGAATTGAATCATGAATCATGAATCATGAATCATGAATTGAATCGTGAATCATGAATTATGAATCATGAATTGAATCATGAATCATGAATCATGAATTGAATCATGAATCATGAATCATGAATTGAATCATGAATCATGAATTGAATCATGAATCATGAATTGAATCATGAATTGAATCATGAATCATGAATCATGAATTGAATCATGAATCATGAATTATGAATCATGAATTGAATCATGAATCATGAATCATAAATTGAATCATGAATCATGAATCATGAATCGAATCATGAATCATGAATTGAATCATGAATCATGAATCATGAATTGAATCATGAATCATGAATCATGAATTGAATCATGAATCATGAATCATGAATTGAATCATGAATCATGAATTATGAATCATGAATTGAATCATGAATCATGAATCATGAATTAAATCATGAATCATGAATCAGGAATCATGAATCATGAATTGAATCATGAATCATGAATTATGAATCATGAATTAAATCATGAATCATGAATTATGATTCATGAATTGAATCATGAATTATGAATTGAATCATGAATCATGAATCATGAATCATGAATTGAATCATGAAATGAATCATGAATGATGAATCATGAATTGAATCATGATTCATGAATGATGAATCATGAATTGAATCATGAATCATGAATTGAATCATGAATCATAAATTGAATCATGAATCATCAATTATGAATCATGAATGATGAATTGAATCATGAAATGAATCATGAATGATGAATCATGAATTAAATCATAAATCATGAATGATGAATCATGAATTGAATCATGATTCATGAATCGAATCATGAATCATGAATTGAATCATGAATCATGAATTGAATCATGAATCATGAATCATGAATTGAATCATGAATCATGAATCATGAATTGAATCATGAATCATGAATTATGAATCATGAATTGAATCATGAATCATGAATCATGAATTAAATCATGAATCATGAATCAGGAATCATGAATCATGAATTGAATCATGAATCATGAATTATGAATCATGAATTAAATCATGACTCATGAATTAAATCATGAATCATGAATTATGATTCATGAATTGAATCATGAATTATGAATTGAATCATGAATCATGAATCCTGAATCATGAATCATGAATCATGAAATGAATCATGAATGATGAATCATGAATTGAATCATGAATCATGAATGATGAATCATGAATTGAATCATGAATCATGAATTGAATCATGAATCATAAATTGAATCATGAATCATAAATTATGAATCATGAATTGAATCATGAATTATGAATTGAATCATAAATGATGAATCATGAATGATGAATCATGAATGATGAATCATGAATTGAATCATGAATCATGAATCCTGAATTGAATCATGAATCATGAATGATGAATTGAATCATGAATTGAATCATGAATTGAATCATGAATCATGAATTGAATCATGAATCATGAATTATGAATCATGAATTGAATCATGAATCATGAATCATAAATTGAATCATGAATCATGAATCATGAATTGAATCATGAATCATGAATTGAATCATGAATCATGAATCATGAATCATGAATCATGAATTGAAATTATGAATCATGAATAATGAATTGAATCATGAATCATGAATTATGAATCATGAATTGAATCATGAATCATGAATTGAATCATGAATCATGAATCATGAATCATGAATCATCAATTGTATCATGAATCATGAATTATGAATTGAATCATGAATCATGAATTATGAATCATGAATTGAATTATGAATCATGAATTATGAATTATGAATTGAGACATGAATCATGAATCATGAATCATGAATCATGAATTGAATCATGAATTGAATCATGAATCATGAATCATGAATTGAAATATGAATTATGAATTGAATCATAAATCATGAATCATGAATCATGAATCATGAATTAAATCATGAATTGAATCATGAATCATGAATTGAATCATGAATCATGAATTATGAATCATAAATTGAATCATGAATCATGAATCATGAATCGAATCATGAATTATGAATTGAATCATGAATTGAATCATGAATCATGAATCGAATCATGAATCATGAATTGAATCATGAATCATGAATCATGAATCATGAATCATGAATTGAATCATGAATTGAATCATGAATCATGAATTGAATCATGAATCATGAATCATAAATCGAATCATGAATCATGAATTGAATCATGAATCGAATCATGAATTGATTCATGAATCATGAATTGATTCATGAATCATGAATTGAATCATGAATCATGAATCATGAATCATGAATTGAATCATGAATCATGAAGTATGAATCATGAATTGAATCATGAATCATGAATTGAATCATGAATCATGAATCATGAATCATGAATCATGAATTGAATCATGAATCATGAAGTATGAATCATGAATTGAATCATGAATCATGAATTGAATCATGAATCATGAATCATGAATAATGACTTGAATCATGAATCAAGAATTATTAATCATGAATTGAATCATGAATCATAAATCGAATCA
This sequence comes from Mixophyes australis, assembly GCA_036250195.1. Taxonomy (NCBI): domain Eukaryota; kingdom Metazoa; phylum Chordata; class Amphibia; order Anura; family Limnodynastidae; genus Mixophyes; species Mixophyes australis. The sequence goes on along the minus strand of JAVHZZ010000001.1, from coordinate 241,560,801 downwards.
TGAATCATGAATTGAATCATGAATCGAATCATGAATTGAATCATGAATCATGAATTGAATCATGAATCATGAATTATGAATCATGATTTGAATCATGAATCATAAATCATGAATTGAATCATGAATCATGAATTGAATCATGAATCATGAATTGAATCATGAATCATGAATCATGAATCATGAGTCATGAATTGAATCATGAATTGAATCATGAATTGAATCATGAATCATGAATCATGAATCATAAATCGAATCATGAATCATGAATTGAATCATGAATCGAATCATGAATTGATTCATGAATCATGAATTGATTCATGAATCATGAATTGAATCATGAATCATGAATCATGAATCATGAATTGAATCATGAATCATGAAGTATGAATCATGAATTGAATCATGAATCATGAATTGAATCATGAATCATGAATCATGAATCATGAATCATGAATTGAATCATGAATCATGAAGTATGAATCATGAATTGAATCATGAATCATGAATTGAATCATGAATCATGAATTATGAATCATGATTTGAATCATGAATCATAAATCATGAATTGAATCATGAATCATGAATTGAATCATAAATCAAGAATTATTAATCATGAATTGAATCATGAATCATGAATCATGAATCATGAATCAAATCATGAATCATGAATTGAATCATGAATCATGAATTGAATCATGAATCATGAATTGAATCATGAATCATGAATTATAATTCGAATCATAATTCATGAATCAAGAATCATGAATCATGAATCATGAATCATGAATAGAATCTTGAATTATGAATCATGAATTGAATCATAAATCATGAATCATAAATCATGAATCATGAATCATGAATTGAATCATGAATCATGAATCATAAATCATGAATTGAATCATGAATCATGAATCATGAATTGAATCATGAATCATGAATCATGAATTGAATCATGAATTGATTCATGAATCAAATCATGAATTGAATCATGTATGTTGAATCATGAATCATGAATTGAATCATGAATCATGAATTAAGAATCATGAATTGAATCATGAATCATGAATCATGAATTGAATCATGAATCATGAATTAAATCATGAATCATGAATCATGAATTGAATCATGAATCATGAATTGAATCATAAATCAAGAATTATTAATCATGAATTGAATCATGAATCATGAATCATGAATCATGAATCATGAATCATGAATCATGAATCGAATCATGAATTATGAATTGAATCATGAATCATGAATTGAATCATGAATCATGAATTGAATCATGAATCATGAATTATGAATCATGAATTAAATCATGAATCATGAATTGAATCATGAATCATGAATCATGAATCATGAATTGAATCATGAATTGAATCATGAATCATGAATCATGAATTGAATCATGAATAATGAATGATGAATCATGAATTGAATCATGAATCATGAATTAAATCATGAATGATGAATTGAATCATGAATCATGAATCATGAATGATGAATCATGAATTGAATCATGAATCATGAATTAAATCATGAATGATGAATTGAATCATGAAGCATGAATCATGAATCGAATCATGAATCATGAATCATGTATCGAATCATGAATCATGAATCGAATCATGAATCATGAATCATGATTAATGAATCGAATCATGAATCATGAATCATGAATCATGAATAATGAATTGAATCATGAATCATGAATCATGAATCGAATCTTGAATCGAATCATGAATTGAATCATGAATCATGAATTGAATCATGAATCATGAATCATGAATCATAAATCGAATCATGAATCATGAATTATGAATCATGAATCATAAATTGAATCATGAATCATGAATTATGAATCATGAATTGAATCATGAATCATGAATTGAATCATGAATCATGAATTGAATCATGAATCATGAATCATGAATTGAATCATGAATCATGAATTGAATCATGAATCATGAATCATGATTCATGAATTATGAATCATGAATTGAATCATGAATCATGAATCATGAATTGAATCATGAATCATGAATCATGAATCGAATCATGAATCATGAATTGAATCATGAATCATGAATTGAATCATGAATCATGAATCATGAATTGAATCATGAATCATGAATCATGAATTGAATCATGAATCATAAATCATGAATTGAATCATTAATCATGAATTATGAATCATGAATTGAATCATGAATCATGAATTGAATCATGAATCATGAATTGAATCATGAATCATGAATTATGAATCATGAATTAAATAATGAATCATGAATTATGAATCATGAATTAAATAATGAATCATGAATTATGAATCATGAATTGAATCATGAATCATGAATTGAATCATGAATCATGAATCATGAATCATGAATTGAATCATGAATCATGAATCATGAATTGAATTATGAATCATGAATAATGAATTCAATCATGAATCATGAATTATGAATCATGAATTGAATCATGAAATGTGAATCATGAATTGAATCATGAATCATGAATCATGAATCATGAATTGAATCGTGAATCATGAATTATGAATCATGAATTGAATCATGAATCATGAATCATGAATTGAATCATTAATCATGAATCATGAATTGAATCATGAATCATGAATTGAATCATGAATCATGAATCATGAATTGAATCATGAATCATGAATCATGAATCATGAATTGAATCATGAATCATGAATTATGAATCATGAATTGAATCATGAATCATGAATCATAAATTGAATCATGAATCATGAATCGAATCATGAATCATGAATTGAATCATGAATCATGAATCATGAATTGAATCATGAATCATGAATTGAATCATGAATCATGAATCATGAATTGAATCATGAATCATGAATTATGAATCATGAATTGAATCATGAATCATGAATCATGAATTAAATCATGAATCATGAATCAGGAATCATGAATCATGAATTGAATCATGAATCATGAATTATGAATCATGAATTAAATCATGAATCATGAATTATGATTCATGAATTGAATCATGAATTATGAATTGAATCATGAATCATGAATCATGAATCATGAATCATGAATGATGAATCATGAATTGAATCATGAAATGAATCATGAATGATGAATCATGAATTGAATCATGAATCATGAATGATGAATCATGAATTGAATCATGAATCATGAATTGAATCATGAATCATAAATTGAATCATGAATCATCAATTATGAATGATGAATCATGAATTGAATCATGAAGTGAATCATGAATGATGAATCATGAATTGAATCATGAATCATGAATGATGAATCATGAATTGAATCATGAATCATTAATCGAATCATGAATCATGAATTGAATCATGAATCATGAATCATGAATTGAATCATGAATCATGAATCATGAATTGAATCATAAATCATGAATCATGAATTGAATCATGAATCATGAATTATGAATCATGAATTGAATCATGAATAATGAATCATGAATTAAATCATGAATCATGAATCAGGAATCATGAATCATGAATCATGAATTATGAATCATGAATTAAATCATGAATCATGAATTATGATTCATGAATTGAATCATGAATTATGTATTGAATCATGAATCATGAATCATGAATTGAATCATGAATCATGAATCATGAATGATGAATCATGAATTGAATCATGAATCATGAATGATGAATCATGAATTGAATCATGAATCATGAATTGAATCATGAATCATAAATTGAATCATGAATCATAAATTATGAATCATGAATTGAATCATGAATTATGAATTGAATCATAAATGATGAATCATGAATGATGAATCATGAATTGAATCATGAATCATGAATCCTGAATTGAATCATGAATCATGAATTAAATCATGAATCATGAATTGAATCATGAATCATGAATTATGAATCATGAATTGAATCATGAATCATGAATCATAAATTGAATCATGAATCATGAATCATGAATTGAATCATGAATCATGAATTGAATCATGAATCATGAATCATGAATCATGAATCATGAATCATGAATTGAAATTATGAATCATGAATAATGAATTGAATCATGAATCATGAATTATGAATCATGAATTGAATCATGAATCATGAATCATCAATTGAATCATAAATCATGAATTATGAATTATGAATTGAATCATGAATTATGAATCATGAATTGAATTAAGAATCATGAATTATGAATTGAATCATGAATCATGAATCATGAATCATGAATTTAATCATGAATTGAATCATGAATCATGAATTGAAATATGAATTATGAATTGAATCATGAATCATGAATCATGAATCATGAATCATGAATTAAATCATGAATTGAATCATGAATCATGAATTGAATCATGAATCATGAATGATGAATCATAAATTGAATCATGAATCATGAATCATGAATCGAATCATGAATCATGAATTGAATCATGAATTGAATCATGAATCATGAATCGAATCATGAATCATGAATTGAATCATGAATCATGAATTGAATCATGAATCATGAATTGAATCATGAATTGAATCATGAATCATGAATTGAATCATGAATCATGAATCATAAATCGAATCATGAATCATGAATCGAATCATGAATCATGAATCATGATTAATGAATCAAATCATGAATCATGAATCAAGAATCATGAATAATGAATTGAATCATGAATCATGAATTATGAATCATGATTTGAATCATGAATCATAAATCATGAATTGAATCATGAATCATGAATTGAATCATAAATCAAGAATTATTAATCATGAATTGAATCATGAATCATGAATCATGAATCATGAATCAAATCATGAATCATGAATTGAATCATGAATCATGAATTGAATCATGAATCATGAATTGAATCATGAATCATGAATTATAATTCGAATCATAATTCATGAATCAAGAATCATGAATCATGAATCATGAATCATGAATAGAATCTTGAATTATGAATTATGAATTGAATCATAAATCATGAATCATAAATCATGAATCATGAATCATGAATTGAATCATGAATCATGAATCATAAATCATGAATTGAATCATGAATCATGAATCATGAATTGAATCATGAATCATGAATCATGAATTGAATCATGAATTGATTCATGAATCGAATCATGAATTGAATCATGTATGTTGAATCATGAATCATGAATTGAATCATGAATCATGAATTAAGAATCATGAATTGAATCATGAATCATGAATCATGAATTGAATCATGAATCATGAATTGAATCATGAATCATGAATCATGCATCATGAATCATCAATTGAATCATGAATTATGAATTATGAATTGAATCATGAATCATGAATTATGAATCATGAATTGAATTATGAATTATGAATTGAATCATGAATCATGAATCATGAATCATGAATTGAATCATGAATTGAATCATGAATTGAATCATGAATCGAATCATGAATTGAATCATGAATCATGAATTGAATCATCAATCATGAATCATGAATCATGAATTGAATCATGAATTATGAATCATGAATTAAATCATGAATCATGAATCATGAATTGAATCATGAATCATGAATTGAATCATAAATCAAGAATTATTAATCATGAATTGAATCATGAATCATGAATCATGAATCATGAATCATGAATCATGAATCATGAATCGAATCATGAATTATGAATTGAATCATGAATCATGAATTAAATCATGAATGATGAATTGAATCATGAATCATGAATCATGAATGATGAATCATGAATTGAATCATGAATCATGAATTAAATCATGAATGATGAATTGAATCATGAAGCATGAATCATGAATCGAATCATGAATCATGAATCATGTATCGAATCATGAATCATGAATCGAATCATGAATCATGAATCATGATTAATGAATCGAATCATGAATCATGAATCAAGAATCATGAATAATGAATTGAATCATGAATCATGAATCATGAATCGAATCTTGAATCGAATCATGAATTGAATCATGAATCATGAATTGAATCATGAATCATGAATCATGAATCATAAATCGAATCATGAATCATGAATTATGAATCATGAATCATAAATTGAATCATGAATCATGAATTATGAATCATGAATTGAATCATGAATCATGAATTGAATCATGAATCATGAATTGAATCATGAATCATGAATCATGAATTGAATCATGAATCATGAATTGAATCATGAATCATGAATCATGATTCATGAATTATGAATCATGAATTGAATCATGAATCATGAATCATGAATTGAATCATGAATCATGAATCATGAATCGAATCATGAATCATGAATTGAATCATGAATCATGAATTGAATCATGAATCATGAATCATGAATTGAATCATGAATCATGAATCATGAATTGAATCATGAATCATAAATCATGAATTGAATCATTAATCATGAATTATGAATCATGAATTGAATCATGAATCATGAATTGAATCATGAATCATGAATTGAATCATGAATCATGAATTATGAATCATGAATTAAATAATGAATCATGAATTATGAATCATGAATTAAATAATGAATCATGAATTATGAATCATGAATTGAATCATGAATCATGAATTGAATCATGAATCATGAATCATGAATCATGAATTGAATCATGAATCATGAATCATGAATTGAATTATGAATCATGAATCATGAATTCAATCATGAATCATGAATTATGAATCATGAATTGAATCATGAAATATGAATCATGAATTGAATCATGAATCATGAATCATGAATCATGAATTGAATCGTGAATCATGAATTATGAATCATGAATTGAATCATGAATCATGAATCATGAATTGAATCATTAATCATGAATCATGAATTGAATCATGAATCATGAATTGAATCATGAATCATGAATCATGAATTGAATCATGAATTGAATCATGAATCATGAATCATGAATCATGAATTGAATCATGAATCATGAATTATGAATCATGAATTGAATCATGAATCATGAATCATAAATTGAATCATGAATCATGAATCGAATCATGAATCATGAATTGAATCATGAATCATGAATCATGAATTGAATCATGAATCATGAATTGAATCATGAATCATGAATCATGAATTGAATCATGAATCATGAATTATGAATCATGAATTGAATCATGAATCATGAATCATGAATTAAATCATGAATCATGAATCAGGAATCATGAATCATGAATTGAATCATGAATCATGAATTATGAATCATGAATTAAATCATGAATCATGAATTATGATTCATGAATTGAATCATGAATTATGAATTGAATCATGAATCATGAATCATGAATCATGAATCATGAATGATGAATCATGAATTGAATCATGAAATGAATCATGAATGATGAATCATGAATTGAATCATGAATCATGAATGATGAATCATGAATTGAATCATGAATCATGAATTGAATCATGAATCATAAATTGAATCATGAATCATCAATTATGAATCATGAATCATGAATTGAATCATGAAGTGAATCATGAATGATGAATCATGAATTGAATCATGAATCATGAATGATGAATCATGAATTGAATCATGAATCATGAATCGAATCATGAATCATGAATTGAATCATGAATCATGAATTGAATCATGAATCATGAATCATGAATTGAATCATAAATCATGAATCATGAATTGAATCATGAATCATGAATTATGAATCATGAATTGAATCATGAATAATGAATCATGAATTAAATCATGAATCATGAATCAGGAATCATGAATCATGAATCATGAATTATGAATCATGAATTAAATCATGAATCATGAATTATGATTCATGAATTGAATCATGAATTATGTATTGAATCATGAATCATGAATCATGAATCATGAATCATGAATTGAATCATGAATCATGAATCATGAATGATGAATCATGAATTGAATCATGAATCATGAATGATGAATCATGAATTGAATCATGAATCATGAATTGAATCATGAATCATAAATTGAATCATGAATCATAAATTATGAATCATGAATTGAATCATGAATTATGAATTGAATCATAAATGATGAATCATGAATGATGAATCATGAATTGAATCATGAATCATGAATCCTGAATTGAATCATGAATCATGAATTAAATCATGAATCATGAATTGAATCATGAATCATGAATTATGAATCATGAATTGAATCATGAATCATGAATCATAAATTGAATCATGAATCATGAATCATGAATTGAATCATGAATCATGAATTGAATCATGAATCATGAATCATGAATCATGAATCATGAATCATGAATCATGAATTGAAATTATGAATCATGAATAATGAATTGAATCATGAATCATGAATTATGAATCATGAATCATGAATTATGAATCATGAATTGAATCATGAATCATGAATTGAATCATGAATCATAAATCATGAATTATGAATTATGAATTGAATCATGAATTATGAATCATGAATTGAATTAAGAATCATGAATTATGAATTATGAATTGAATCATGAATCATGAATCATGAATCATGAATTTAATCATGAATTGAATCATGAATCATGAATTGAAATATGAATTATGAATTGAATCATGAATCATGAATCATGAATCATGAATCATGAATTAAATCATGAATTGAATCATGAATCATGAATTGAATCATGAATCATGAATGATGAATCATAAATTGAATCATGAATCATGAATCATGAATCGAATCATGAATCATGAATCATGAATTGAATCATGAATTGAATCATGAATCATGAATCGAATCATGAATTATGAATTGAATCATGAATCATGAATTGAATCATGAATCATGAATTGAATCATGAATTGAATCATGAATCATGAATTGAATCATGAATCATAAATCGAATCATGAATCATGAATCGAATCATGAATCATGAATCATGATTAATGAATCGAATCATGAATCATGAATAAAGAATCATGAATAATGAATTGAATCATGAATCATGAATCATGAATCAAATCTTGAATCGAATCATGAATTGAATCATGAATCATGAATCATGAATCATGAATCATAAATCGAATCATAAATCATGAATTATGAATCATGAATCATAAATTGAATCATGAATCATAAATTATGAATCATGAATTGAATCATGAATCATGAATTGAATCATGAATCATGAATCATGAATTGAATCATGAATCATGAATCATGAATTGAAGCATGAATCATGAATCATGAATTATGAATCATGAGTTGAATCATGAATCATGAATCATGAATTGAATCATGAATCATGAATTGAATCATGAATCATGTATCATGAATTGAATCATGAATCGAATCATGAATCGAATCATGAATTGAATCATGAATCGAATCATGAATTGAATCATGAATCATGAATCATGAATCATGACTTGAATCATGATTCATGAATTATGAATCATGAATTGAATCATGAATCATGAATCATGAATTGAATCATGAATCATGAATCATGAATCGAATCATGAATCATGAATTGAATCATGAATCATGAATCATGAATTGAATCATGAATCATGAATTGAATCATGAATCATGAATTGAATCATGAATCATAAATCATGAATTGAATCATTAATCATGAATTATGAATCATGAATTGAATCATGAATCATGAATTGAATCATGAATCATGAATCATATATCATGAATTGAATCATGAATCATGAATTATGAATCATGAATTAAATAATGAATCATGAATTATGAATCATGAATTGAATCATGAATCATGAATTGAATCATGAATCATGAATCATGAATCATGAATTGAATCATGAATCATGAATTGAATCATGAATCATGAATCATGAATCATGAATTGAATCATGAATCATGAATTATGAATCATGAATTGAATCATGAATCATGAATTATGAATCATGAATTGAATCATGAATCATGAATCATGAATTGAATCATGAATCATGAAATGAATCATGAATTGAATCATGAATCATGAATCATGAATCATGAATTGAATCATGAATCATGAATTATGAATCATGAATTGAATCATGAATCATGAATCATAAATTGAATCATGAATCATGAATCATGAATCAAATCATGAATCATGAATTGAATCATGAATCATGAATGATGAATCATGAATTGAATCATGAATCATGAATTGAATCATGAATCATAAATTGAATCATGAATCATCAATTATGAATCATGAATCATGAATTGAATCATGAAGTGAATCATGAATGATGAATCATGAATTGAATCATGAATCATGAATGATGAATCATGAATTGAATCATGAATCATGAATCGAATCATGAATCATGAATTGAATCATGAATCATGAATCATGAATTGAATCATGAATCATGAATCATGAATTGAATCATAAATCATGAATCATGAATTGAATCATGAATCATGAATTATGAATCATGAATTGAATCATGAATAATGAATCATGAATTAAATCATGAATCATGAATCAGGAATCATGAATCATGAATTATGAATCATGAATTAAATCATGAATCATGAATTATGATTCATGAATTGAATCATGAATTATGTATTGAATCATGAATCATGAATCATGAATCATGAATCATGAATTGAATCATGAATCATGAATCATGAATGATGAATCATGAATTGAATCATGAATCATGAATGATGAATCATGAATTGAATCATGAATCATGAATTGAATCATGAATCATAAATTGAATCATGAATCATAAATTATGAATCATGAATTGAATCATGAATTATGAATTGAATCATAAATGATGAATCATGAATGATGAATCATGAATTGAATCATGAATCATGAATCCTGAATTGAATCATGAATCATGAATTAAATCATGAATCATGAATTGAATCATGAATCATGAATTATGAATCATGAATTGAATCATGAATCATGAATCATAAATTGAATCATGAATCATGAATCATGAATTGAATCATGAATCATGAATTGAATCATGAATCATGAATCATGAATCATGAATCATGAATTGAAATTATGAATCATGAATAATGAATTGAATCATGAATCATGAATTATGAATCATGAATTGAATCATGAATCATGAATTGAATCATGAATCATGAAGCATCAATTGAATCATAAATCATGAATTATGAATTATGAATTGAATCATGAATTATGAATCATGAATTGAATTAAGAATCATGAATTATGAATTATGAATTGAATCATGAATCATGAATCATGAATCATGAATTTAATCATGAATTGAATCATGAATCATGAATTGAAATATGAATTATGAATTGAATCATGAATCATGAATCATGAATCATGAATCATGAATTAAATCATGAATTGAATCATGAATCATGAATTGAATCATGAATCATGAATGATGAATCATAAATTGAATCATGAATCATGAATCATGAATCGAATCATGAATCATGAATCATGAATTGAATCATGAATTGAATCATGAATCATGAATCGAATCATGAATCATGAATTGAATCATGAATCATGAATTGAATCATGAATCATGAATTGAATCATGAATTGAATCATGAATCATGAATTGAATCATGAATCATGAATCATAAATCGAATCATGAATCATGAATCGAATCATGAATCATGAATCATGATTAATGAATCGAATCATGAATCATGAATCAAGAATCATGAATAATGAATTGAATCATGAATCATGAATCATGAATCAAATCTTGAATCGAATCATGAATTGAATCATGAATCATGAATCATGAATCATGAATCATAAATCGAATCATAAATCATGAATTATGAATCATGAATCATAAATTGAATCATGAATCATAAATTATGAATCATGAATTGAATCATGAATCATGAATTGAATCATGAATCATGAATCATGAATTGAATCATGAATCATGAATCATGAATTGAATCATGAATCATGAATTGAATCATGAATCATGTATCATGAATTGAATCATGAATCGAATCATGAATCGAATCATGAATTGAATCATGAATCGAATCATGAATTGAATCATGAATCATGAATCATGAATCATGACTTGAATCATGATTCATGAATTATGAATCATGAATTGAATCATGAATCATGAATCATGAATTGAATCATGAATCATGAATCATGAATCGAATCATGAATCATGAATTGAATCATGAATCATGAATCATGAATTGAATCATGAATCATGAATCATGAATTGAATCATGAATCATGAATTGAATCATGAATCATAAATCATGAATTGAATCATTAATCATGAATTATGAATCATGAATTGAATCATGAATCATGAATTGAATCATGAATCATGAATCATGAATCATGAATTGAATCATGAATCATGAATTATGAATCATGAATTAAATAATGAATCATGAATTATGAATCATGAATTGAATCATGAATCATGAATTGAATCATGAATCATGAATCATGAATCATGAATCATGAATTGAATCATGAATCATGAATTGAATCATGAATCATGAATCATGAATCATGAATTGAATCATGAATCATGAATTATGAATCATGAATTGAATCATGAATCATGAATTATGAATCATGAATTGAATCATGAATCATGAATCATGAATTGAATCATGAATCATGAATCATGAATTGAATCATGAATCATGAAATGAATCATGAATTGAATCATGAATCATGAATCATGAATCATGAATTGAATCATGAATCATGAATTATGAATCATGAATTGAATCATGAATCATGAATCATAAATTGAATCATGAATCATGAATCATGAATCAAATCATGAATCATGAATTGAATCATGAATCATGAATCATGAATTGAATCATGAATCATGAATCATAAATTGAATCCTGAATCATGAATCATGAATTAAATCATGAATCATGAATTATGAATCATGAATTGAATCATGAATCATGAATTAAATCATGAATCATGAATCAGGAATCATGAATCATGAATTGAATCATGAATCATGAATTATGAATCATGAATTAAATCATGAATCATGAATTATGATTCATCAATTGAATCATGAATTATGAATTGAATCTTGAATCATGAATGATGAATCATGAATCATGAATTGAATCATGAAATGAATCATGAATGATGAATCAAATTGAATCATGAATCATGAAGGATGAATCATGAATTGAATCATGAATCATGAATTGAATCATGAATCATAAATTGAATCATGAATCATAAATTATGAATCATGAATTGAATCATGAATTATGAATTGAATCATGAATGATGAATCATGAATGATGAATCATGAATGATGAATCATGAATTGAATCATGAATCATGAATCCTGAATTGAATCATGAATCATGAATCATGAATTGAATCATGAATTGAATCATGAATCATGAATCATGAATTGAATCATGAATCATGAATTTAATCATGAATCATGAATTGAATCATGAATCATGAATTATGAATCATGAATTGAATCATGAATCATGAATTGAATCATGAATCATGAATTGAATCATGAACCATATTTGAATCATGAATCATGAATCATGAATCATGAATTGAAATTATGAATCATGAATTGAATCATGAATCATGAATCATGAATCATGAATCATGAATTGAATCATGAATCATGAATTGAATCATGAATCATGAATCATGAATCATGAATTGAATCATGAATCATGAATTATGAATCATGAATTGAATCATGAATCATGAATTATGAATCATGAATTGAATCATGAATCATGAATCATGAATCATGAATTGAATCATGAATCATGAATCATGAATTGAATCATGAATCATGAATTGAATCATGAATCATGAAATGAATCATGAATTGAATCATGAATCATGAATCATGAATCATGAATTGAATCATGAATCATGAATTATGAATCATGAATTGAATCATGAATCATGAATCATGTATTGAATCATGAATCATGAATCATAAATTGAATCATGAATCATGAATCATGAATTAAATCATGAATCATGAATTATGAATCATGAATCATGAATTAAATCATGAATCATGAATCAGGAATCATGAATCATGAATTGAATCATGAATCATGAATTATGAATCATGAATTAAATCATGAATCATGAATTATGATTCATCAATTGAATCATGAATTATGAATTGAATCATGAATCATGAATGATGAATCATGAATCATGAATTGAATCATGAAATGAATCATGAATGATGAATCAAATTGAATCATGAATCATGAATGATGAATCATGAATTGAATCATGAATCATGAATTGAATCATGAATCATAAATTGAATCATGAATCATAAATTATGAATCATGAATTGAATCATGAATTATGAATTGAATCATGAATGATGAATCATGAATGATGAATCATGAATGATGAATCATGAATTGAATCATGAATCATGAATCCTGAATTGAATCATGAATCATGAATCATGAATTGAATCATGAATTGAATCATGAATCATGAATTGAATCATGAATCATGAATTGAATCATGAATCATGAATTGAATCATGAATCATGAATTATGAATCATGAATTGAATCATGAATCATGAATTGAATCATGAATCATGAATCATGAATTGAATCATGAACCATATTTGAATCATGAATCATGAATCATGAATCATGAATTGAAATTATGAATCATGAATCATGAATTGAATCATGAATCATGAATTATGAATCATGAATTAAATCATGAATCATGAATTGAATCATGAATCATGAATCATGAATCATGAATTGAATCATGAATTGAATCATGAATCATGAATCATGAATTGAATCATGAATAATGAATGATGAATCATGAATTGAATCATGAATCATGAATCATGAATCATGAATCATGAATCATGTATCGAATCATGAATCATGAATCATGTTTCGAATCATGAATCATGAATCGAATCATGAATCATGAATCATGATTAATGAATCGAATCATGAATCATGAATCAAGAATCATGAATAATGAATTGAATCATGAATCATGAATCATGAATCGAATCTTGAATCGAATCATGAATTGAATCATGAATCATGAATTGAATCATGAATCATGAATCATGAATCATAAATCGAATCATAAATCATGAATTATGAATCATGAATCATAAATTGAATCATGAATCATAAATTATGAATCATGAATTGAATCATGAATCATGAATTGAATCATGAATCATGAATCATGAATTGAATCATGAATCATGAATCATGAATTGAAGCATGAATCATGAATTATGAATCATGAGTTGAATCATGAATCATGAATCATGAATTGAATCATGTATCATGAATTGAATCATGAATCATGTATCATGAATTGAATCATGAATCGAATCATGAATCGAATCATGAATTGAATCATGAATTATGTATTGAATCATGAATCATGAATCATGAATCATGAATCATGAATTGAATCATGAATCATGAATCATGAATGATGAATCATGAATTGAATCATGAATCATGAATGATGAATCATGAATTGAATCATGAATCATGAATTGAATCATGAATCATAAATTGAATCATGAATCATAAATTATGAATCATGAATTGAATCATGAATTATGAATTGAATCATAAATGATGAATCATGAATGATGAATCATGAATTGAATCATGAATCATGAATCCTGAATTGAATCATGAATCATGAATTAAATCATGAATCATGAATTGAATCATGAATCATGAATTATGAATCATGAATTGAATCATGAATCATGAATCATAAATTGAATCATGAATCATGAATCATGAATTGAATCATGAATCATGAATTGAATCATGAATCATGAATCATGAATCATGAATCATGAATTGAAATTATGAATCATGAATAATGAATTGAATCATGAATCATGAATTATGAATCATGAATTGAATCATGAATCATGAATTGAATCATGAATCATGAAGCATCAATTGAATCATAAATCATGAATTATGAATTATGAATTGAATCATGAATTATGAATCATGAATTGAATTAAGAATCATGAATTATGAATTATGAATTGAATCATGAATCATGAATCATGAATCATGAATTTAATCATGAATTGAATCATGAATCATGAATTGAAATATGAATTATGAATTGAATCATGAATCATGAATCATGAATCATGAATCATGAATTAAATCATGAATTGAATCATGAATCATGAATTGAATCATGAATCATGAATGATGAATCATAAATTGAATCATGAATCATGAATCATGAATCGAATCATGAATCATGAATCATGAATTGAATCATGAATTGAATCATGAATCATGAATCGAATCATGAATCATGAATTGAATCATGAATCATGAATTGAATCATGAATCATGAATTGAATCATGAATTGAATCATGAATCATGAATTGAATCATGAATCATGAATCATAAATCGAATCATGAATCATGAATCGAATCATGAATCATGAATCATGATTAATGAATCGAATCATGAATCATGAATCAAGAATCATGAATAATGAATTGAATCATGAATCATGAATCATGAATCAAATCTTGAATCGAATCATGAATTGAATCATGAATCATGAATCATGAATCATGAATAATAAATCGAATCATAAATCATGAATTATGAATCATGAATCATAAATTGAATCATGAATCATAAATTATGAATCATGAATTGAATCATGAATCATGAATTGAATCATGAATCATGAATCATGAATTGAATCATGAATCATGAATCATGAATTGAATCATGAATCATGAATTGAATCATGAATCATGTATCATGAATTGAATCATGAATCGAATCATGAATCGAATCATGAATTGAATCATGAATCGAATCATGAATTGAATCATGAATCATGAATCATGAATCATGACTTGAATCATGATTCATGAATTATGAATCATGAATTGAATCATGAATCATGAATCATGAATTGAATCATGAATCATGAATCATGAATCGAATCATGAATCATGAATTGAATCATGAATCATGAATCATGAATTGAATCATGAATCATGAATCATGAATTGAATCATGAATCATGAATTGAATCATGAATCATAAATCATGAATTGAATCATTAATCATGAATTATGAATCATGAATTGAATCATGAATCATGAATTGAATCATGAATCATGAATCATGAATCATGAATTGAATCATGAATCATGAATTATGAATCATGAATTAAATAATGAATCATGAATTATGAATCATGAATTGAATCATGAATCATGAATTGAATCATGAATCATGAATCATGAATCATGAATTGAATCATGAATCATGAATTGAATCATGAATCATGAATCATGAATCATGAATTGAATCATGAATCATGAATTATGAATCATGAATTGAATCATGAATCATGAATTATGAATCATGAATTGAATCATGAATCATGAATCATGAATTGAATCATGAATCATGAATCATGAATTGAATCATGAATCATGAAATGAATCATGAATTGAATCATGAATCATGAATCATGAATCATGAATTGAATCATGAATCATGAATTATGAATCATGAATTGAATCATGAATCATGAATCATAAATTGAATCATGAATCATGAATCATGAATCAAATCATGAATCATGAATTGAATCATGAATCATGAATCATGAATTGAATCATGAATCATGAATCATAAATTGAATCCTGAATCATGAATCATGAATTAAATCATGAATCATGAATTATGAATCATGAATTGAATCATGAATCATGAATTAAATCATGAATCATGAATCAGGAATCATGAATCATGAATTGAATCATGAATCATGAATTATGAATCATGAATTAAATCATGAATCATGAATTATGATTCATCAATTGAATCATGAATTATGAATTGAATCTTGAATCATGAATGATGAATCATGAATCATGAATTGAATCATGAAATGAATCATGAATGATGAATCAAATTGAATCATGAATCATGAAGGATGAATCATGAATTGAATCATGAATCATGAATTGAATCATGAATCATAAATTGAATCATGAATCATAAATTATGAATCATGAATTGAATCATGAATTATGAATTGAATCATGAATGATGAATCATGAATGATGAATCATGAATGATGAATCATGAATTGAATCATGAATCATGAATCCTGAATTGAATCATGAATCATGAATCATGAATTGAATCATGAATTGAATCATGAATCATGAATCATGAATTGAATCATGAATCATGAATTTAATCATGAATCATGAATTGAATCATGAATCATGAATTATGAATCATGAATTGAATCATGAATCATGAATTGAATCATGAATCATGAATTGAATCATGAACCATATTTGAATCATGAATCATGAATCATGAATCATGAATTGAAATTATGAATCATGAATTGAATCATGAATCATGAATCATGAATCATGAATCATGAATTGAATCATGAATCATGAATTGAATCATGAATCATGAATCATGAATCATGAATTGAATCATGAATCATGAATTATGAATCATGAATTGAATCATGAATCATGAATTATGAATCATGAATTGAATCATGAATCATGAATCATGAATCATGAATTGAATCATGAATCATGAATCATGAATTGAATCATGAATCATGAATTGAATCATGAATCATGAAATGAATCATGAATTGAATCATGAATCATGAATCATGAATCATGAATTGAATCATGAATCATGAATTATGAATCATGAATTGAATCATGAATCATGAATCATGTATTGAATCATGAATCATGAATCATAAATTGAATCATGAATCATGAATCATGAATTAAATCATGAATCATGAATTATGAATCATGAATCATGAATTAAATCATGAATCATGAATCAGGAATCATGAATCATGAATTGAATCATGAATCATGAATTATGAATCATGAATTAAATCATGAATCATGAATTATGATTCATCAATTGAATCATGAATTATGAATTGAATCATGAATCATGAATGATGAATCATGAATCATGAATTGAATCATAAAATGAATCATGAATGATGAATCAAATTGAATCATGAATCATGAATGATGAATCATGAATTGAATCATGAATCATGAATTGAATCATGAATCATAAATTGAATCATGAATCATAAATTATGAATCATGAATTGAATCATGAATTATGAATTGAATCATGAATGATGAATCATGAATGATGAATCATGAATGATGAATCATGAATTGAATCATGAATCATGAATCCTGAATTGAATCATGAATCATGAATCATGAATTGAATCATGAATTGAATCATGAATCATGAATTGAATCATGAATCATGAATTGAATCATGAATCATGAATTGAATCATGAATCATGAATTATGAATCATGAATTGAATCATGAATCATGAATTGAATCATGAATCATGAATCATGAATTGAATCATGAACCATATTTGAATCATGAATCATGAATCATGAATCATGAATTGAAATTATGAATCATGAATCATGAATTGAATCATGAATCATGAATTATGAATCATGAATTAAATCATGAATCATGAATTGAATCATGAATCATGAATCATGAATCATGAATTGAATCATGAATTGAATCATGAATCATGAATCATGAATTGAATCATGAATAATGAATGATGAATCATGAATTGAATCATGAATCATGAATCATGAATCATGAATCATGAATCATGTATCGAATCATGAATCATGAATCATGTTTCGAATCATGAATCATGAATCGAATCATGAATCATGAATCATGATTAATGAATCGAATCATGAATCATGAATCAAGAATCATGAATAATGAATTGAATCATGAATCATGAATCATGAATCGAATCTTGAATCGAATCATGAATTGAATCATGAATCATGAATTGAATCATGAATCATGAATCATGAATCATAAATCGAATCATAAATCATGAATTATGAATCATGAATCATAAATTGAATCATGAATCATAAATTATGAATCATGAATTGAATCATGAATCATGAATTGAATCATGAATCATGAATCATGAATTGAATCATGAATCATGAATCATGAATTGAAGCATGAATCATGAATTATGAATCATGAGTTGAATCATGAATCATGAATCATGAATTGAATCATGTATCATGAATTGAATCATGAATCATGTATCATGAATTGAATCATGAATCGAATCATGAATCGAATCATGAATTGAATCATGATTCGAAACATGAATTGAATCATGAATCATGAATCATGACTTGAATCATGATTCATGAATTATGAATCATGAATTGAATCATGAATCATGAATCATGAATTGAATCATGAATCATGAATCATGAATCGAATCATGAATCATGAATTGAATCATGAATCATGAATCATGAATTGAATCATGAATCATGAATCATGAATTGAATCATGAATCATGAATTGAATCATGAATCATAAATCATGAATTGAATCATTAATCATGAATTATGAATCATGAATTGAATCATGAATCATGAATTGAATCATGAATCATGAATCATGAATTGAATCATGAATCATGAATTATGAATCATGAATTAAATAATGAATCATGAATTATGAATCATGAATTGAATCATGAATCATGAATTGAATCATGAATCATGAATCATGAATCATGAATCATGAATTGAATCATGAATCATGAATTGAATCATGAATCATGAATTGAATCATGAATCATGAATCATGAATTGAATCATGAATCATGAATTATGAATCATGAATTGAATCATGAATCATGAATTATGAATCATGAATTGAATCATGAATCATGAATCATGAATTGAATCATGAATCATGAATCATGAATTGAATCATGAATCATGAATTGAATCATGAATCATGAAATGAATCATGAATTGAATCATGAATCATGAATCATGAATCATGAATTGAATCATGAATCATGAATCATGAATCAAATCATGAATCATGAATCATGAATTGAATCATGAATCATGAATCATAAATTGAATCATGAATCATGAATCATGAATTAAATCATGAATCATGAATTATGAATCATGAATTCAATCATGAATCATGAATCATAAATTGAATCATGAATCATGAATCATGAATCAAATCATGAATCATGAATCATGAATCATGAATTGAATCATGAATCATGAATCATAAATTGAATCATGAATCATGAATCATGAATTAAATCATGAATCATGAATTATGAATCATGAATTGAATCATGAATCATGAATTAAATCATGAATCATGAATCAGGAATCATGAATCATGAATTGAATCATGAATCATGAATTATGAATCATGAATTGAATCATGAATCATGAATTATGATTCATCAATTGAATCATGAATTATGAATTGAATCATGAATCATGAATGATGAATCATGAATCATGAATTGAATCATGAAATGAATCATGAATGATGAATCAAATTGAATCATGAATCATGAATGATGAATCATGAATTGAATCATGAATCATGAATTGAATCATGAATCATAAATTATGAATCATGAATTGAATCATGAATTATGAATTGAATCATGAATGATGAATCATGAATGATGAATCATGAATGATGAATCATGAATTGAATCATGAATCATGAATCCTGAATTGAATCATGAATCATGAATCATGAATTGAATCATGAATTGAATCATGAATCATGAATCATGAATTGAATCATGAATCATGAATTGAATCATGAATCATGAATTGAATCATGAATCATGAATTATGAATCATGAATTGAATCATGAACCATATTTGAATCATGAATCATGAATCATGAATCATGAATCATGAATTGAAATTATGAATCATGAATTGAATCATGAATCATGAATCATGAATCATGAATCATGAATTGAATCATGAATCATGAATTGAATCATGAATCATGAATCATGAATCATGAATTGAATCATGAATCATGAATTATGAATCATGAATTGAATCATGAATCATGAATTATGAATCATGAATTGAATCATGAATCATGAATTGAATCATGAATCATGAATCATGAATTGAATCATGAATCATGAATTGAATCATGAATCATGAAATGAATCATGAATTGAATCATGAATCATGAATCATGAATCATGAATTGAATCATGAATCATGAATTATGAATCATGAATTGAATCATGAATCATGAATCATGAATTGAATCATGAATCATGAATCATAAATTGAATCATGAATCATGAATCATGAATTAAATCATGAATCATGAATTATGAATCATGAATTGAATCATGAATCATGAATTAAATCATGAATCATGAATCATGAATCATGAATTGAATCATGAATCATGAATTATGAATCATGAATTAAATCATGAATCATGAATTATGATTCATCAATTGAATCATGAATTATGAATTGAATCATGAATCATGAATGATGAATCATGAATCATGAATTGAATCATGAAATGAATCATGAATGATGAATCAAATTGAATCATGAATCATGAATGATGAATCATGAATTGAATCATGAATCATGAATTGAATCATGAATCATAAATTGAATCATGAATCATAAATTATGAATCATGAATTGAATCATGAATTATGAATTGAATCATGAATGATGAATCATGAATGATGAATCATGAATGATGAATCATGAATTGAATCATGAATCATGAATCCTGAATTGAATCATGAATCATGAATCATGAATTGATTCATGAATTGAATCATGAATCATGAATCATGAATTGAATCATGAATCATGAATTGAATCATGAATCATGAATTGAATCATGAATCATGAATTATGAATCATGAATTGAATCATGAATCATGAATCATGAATTGAATCATGAACCATATTTGAATCATGAATCATGAATCATGAATCATGAATCATGAATTGAAATTATGAATCATGAATCATGAATTGAATCATGAATCATGAATTATGAATCATGAATTAAATCATGAATCATGAATTGAATCATGAATCATGAATCATGAATCATGAATTGAATCATGAATTGAATCATGAATGATGAATCATGAATTGAATCATGAATAATGAATGATGAATCATGAATTGAATCATGAATCATGAATGATGAATCATGAATCATGAATCATGTATCGAATCATGAATCATGAATCATGTATCGAATCATGAATCATGAATCATGAATCATGATTAATGAATCGAATCATGAATCATGAATCAAGAATCATGAATAATGAATTGAATCATGAATCATGAATCATGAATCGAATCTTGAATCGAATCATGAATTGAATCATGAATCATGAATTGAATCATGAATCATGAATCATGAATCATAAATCGAATCATAAATCATGAATTATGAATCATGAATCATAAATTGAATCATGAATCATAAATTATGAATCATGAATTGAATCATGAATGATGAATTGAATCATGAATCATGAATCATGAATCGAATCATGAATCATGAATCATGTATCGAATCATGAATCATGAATCGAATCATGAATCATAAATCATGATTAATGAATCGAATCATGAATCATGAATCAAGAATCATGAATAATGAATTGAATCATGAATCATGAATCATGAATCGAATCTTGAATCGAATCATGAATTGAATCATGAATCATGAATCATGAATCATAAATCGAATCATAAATCATGAATTATGAATCATGAATCATAAATTGAATCATGAATCATAAATTATGAATCATGAATTGAATCATGAATCATGAATTGAATCATGAATCATGAATCATGAATTGAATCATGAATCATGTATCATGAATTGAAGCATGAATCATGAATTATGAATCATGAGTTGAATCATGAATCATGAATCATGAATTGAATCATGAATCATGAATTGAATCATGAATCATGTATCATGAATTGAATCATGAATCGAATCATGAATCGAATCATGAATTGAATCATGAATCGAATCATGAATTGAATCATGAATCATGAATCATGAATCATGACTTGAATCATGATTCATGAATTATGAATCATGAATTGAATCATGAATCATGAATCATGAATTGAATCATGAATCATGAATCATGAATCATGAATCGAATCATGAATCATGAATTGAATCATGAATCATGAATCATGAATTGAATCATGAATCATGAATCATGAATTGAATCATGAATCATGAATTGAATCATGAATCATAAATCATGAATTGAATCATTAATCATGAATTATGAATCATGAATTGAATCATGAATCATGAATTGAATCATGAATCATGAATCATGAATCATGAATTGAATCATGAATCATGAATTATGAATCATGAATTAAATAATGAATCATGAATTATGAATCATGAATTGAATCATGAATCATGAATTGAATCATGAATCATGAATCATAAATCATGAATCATGAATTGAATCATGAATCATGAATTGAATCATGAATCATGAATCATGAATCATGAATTGAATCATGAATCATGAATCATGAATCATGAATTGAATCATGAATCATGAATTATGAATCATGAATTGAATCATGAATCATGAATCATGAATTGAATCATGAATCATGAATTGAATCATGAATCATGAAATGAATCATGAATTGAATCATGAATCATGAATTATGAATCATGAATTGAATCATGAATCATGAATCATAAATTGAATCATGAATCATGAATCATGAATCAAATCATGAATCATGAATTGAATCATGAATCATGAATCATGAATTGAATCATGAATCATGAATCATGAATTGAATCATGAATCATGTATTAAATCATGAATCATGAATTATGAATCATGAATTGAATCATGAATCATGAATTAAATCATGAATCATGAATCAGGAATCATGAATCATGAATTGAATCATGAATCATGAATTATGAATCATGAATTAAATCATGAATCATGAATTATGATTCATCAA
Source organism: Mixophyes australis (assembly GCA_036250195.1). Lineage (NCBI taxonomy): Eukaryota > Metazoa > Chordata > Amphibia > Anura > Limnodynastidae > Mixophyes > Mixophyes australis. The sequence goes on along the minus strand of JAVHZZ010000001.1, from coordinate 241,535,731 downwards.
TTGAATCATGAATTATGAATTGAATCATGAATCATGAATCATGAATCATGAATTGAATCATGAAATGAATCATGAATGATGAATCAAATTGAATCATGAATCATGAATGATGAATCATGAATTGAATCATGAATCATGAATTGAATCATGAATCATGAATCATGAATCATGAATTGAATCATGAATCATGAATTATGAATCATGAATTGAATCATGAATCATGAATCATGAATTGAATCATGAATCATGAATTGAATCATGAATCATGAATCATGAATTGAATCATGAATCATGAATTATGAATCATGAATTGAATCATGAATCATAAATTGAATCATGAATCATGAATCATGAATCAAATCATGAATCATGAATTGAATCATGAATCATGAATCATGAATTGAATCATGAATCATGAATCATGAATTGAATCATGAATCATGAATTAAATCATGAATCATGAATTATGAATCATGAATTGAATCATGAATCATGAATTAAATCATGAATCATGAATCAGGAATCATGAATCATGAATTGAATCATGAATCATGAATTATGAATCATGAATTAAATCATGAATCATGAATTATGATTCATCAATTGAATCATGAATTATGAATTGAATCATGAATCATGAATCATGAATCATGAATTGAATCATGAAATGAATCATGAATGATGAATCAAATTGAATCATGAATCATGAATGATGAATCATGAATTGAATCATGAATCATGAATTGAATCATGAATCATAAATTGAATCATGAATCATAAATTATGAATCATGAATTGAATCATGAATTATGAATTGAATCATGAATGATGAATCATGAATGATGAATCATGAATGATGAATCATGAATTGAATCATGAATCATCAATCCTGAATTGAATCATGAATCATGAATCATGAATTGAATCATGAATTGAATCATGAATCATGAATCATGAATTGAATCATGAATCATGAATTGAATCATGAATCATGAATTGAATCATGAATCATGAATTATGAATCATGAATTGAATCATGAATCATGAATTAAATCATGAATCATGAATCATGAATTGAATCATGAACCATATTTGAATCATGAATCATGAATCATGAATCATGAATCATGAATTGAAACTATGAATCATGAATAATGAATTGAATCATGAATCATGAATCATGAATCATCAATTGAATCATGAATCATGAATTATGAATTATGAATTGAATCATGAATCATGAATCATGAATCATGAATCATGAATCGAATCATGAATCATGAATTGAATCATGAATCATGAATTGAATCATGAATCATGAATTGAATCATGAATCATGAATTATGAATCATGAATCATGAATCATGAATCATGAATCATGAATTGAATCATGAATCATGAATTGAATCATGAATCATGAATTATAAATCATGAATTAAATCATGAATCATGAATTGAATGATGAATCATGAATCATGAATCATGAATTGAATCATGAATTGAATCATGAATCATGAATCATGAATTGAATCATGAATAATGAATGATGAATCATGAATTGAATCATGAATCATGAATTAAATCATGAATGATGAATTGAATCATGAATCATGAATCATGAATCGAATCATGAATCATGAATCATGTATCGAATCATGAATCATGAATCGAATCATGAATCATGAATCATGATTAATGAATCGAATCATGAATCATGAATCAAGAATCATGAATAATGAATTGAATCATGAATCATGAATCATGAATCAAATCTTGAATCGAATCATAAATTGAATCATGAATCATGAATCATGAATCATAAATCGAATCATAAATCATGAATTATGAATCATGAATCATAAATTGAATCATGAATCATAAATTATGAATCATGAATTGAATCATGAATCATGAATTGAATCATGAATCATGAATCATGAATTGAATCATGAATCATGAATCATGAATTGAAGCATGAATCATGAATTATGAATCATGAGTTGAATCATGAATCATGAATTGAATCATGAATCATGAATTGAATCATGAATCATGTATCATGAATTGAATCATGAATCGAATCATGAATCGAATCATGAATTGAATCATGAATCGAATCATGAATTGAATCATGAATCATGAATCATGAATCATGACTTGAATCATGATTCATGAATTATGAATCATGAATTGAATCATGAATCATGAATCATGAATTGAATCATGAATCATGATTAATGAATCATGAATCGAATCATGAATCATGAATTGAATCATGAATCATGAATCATGAATTGAATCATGAATCATGAATCATGAATTGAATCATGAATCATGAATTGAATCATGAATCATAAATCATGAATTGAATCATTAATCATGAATTATGAATCATGAATTGAATCATGAATCATGAATTGAATCATGAATCATGAATCATGAATCATGAATTGAATCATGAATCATGAATTATGAATCATGAATTAAATAATGAATCATGAATTATGAATCATGAATTGAATCATGAATCATGAATTGAATCATGAATCATGAATCATGAATCATGAATCATGAATTGAATCATGAATCATGAATTGAATCATGAATCATGAATCATGAATCATGAATTGAATCATGAATCATGAATTATGAATCATGAATTAAATAATGAATCATGAATTATGAATCATGAATTGAATCATGAATCATGAATTGAATCATGAATCATGAATCATGAATCATGAATCATGAATTGAATCATGAATCATGAATTGAATCATGAATCATGAATCATGAATCATGAATTGAATCATGAATCATGAATTATGAATCATGAATTGAATCATGAATCATGAATTATGAATCATGAATTGAATCATGAATCATGAATCATGAATTGAATTATGAATCATGAATCATGAATTGAATCATGAATCATGAATTGAATCATGAATCATGAAATGAATCATGAATTGAATCATGAATCATGAATCATGAATCATGAATTGAATCATGAATCATGAATTATGAATCATGAATTGAATCATGAATCATGAATCATAAATTGAATCATGAATCATGAATCATGAATCAAATCATGAATCATGAATTGAATCATGAATCATGAATTGAATCATGAATCATGAATCATAAATTGAATCATGAATCATGAATCATGAATTAAATCATGAATCATGAATTATGAATCATGAATTGAATCATGAATCATGAATTAAATCATGAATCATGAATCAGGAATCATGAATCATGAATTGAATCATGAATCATGAATTATGAATCATGAATTAAATCATGAATCATGAATTGAATCATGAATCATGAATCATGAATTAAATCATGAATCATGTATTAAATCATGAATCATGAATTATGAATCATGAATTGAATCATGAATCATGAATTAAATCATGAATCATGAATCAGGAATCATGAATCATGAATTGAATCATGAATCATGAATTATGAATCATGAATTAAATCATGAATCATGAATTATGATTCATCAATTGAATCATGAATTATGAATTGAATCATGAATCATGAATTATGAATCATGAATTGAATCATGAAATGAATCATGAATGATGAATCAAATTGAATCATGAATCATGAATGATGAATCATGAATTGAATCATGAATCATGAATTGAATCATGAATCATGAATCATGAATCATGAATTGAATCATGAATCATGAATTATGAATCATGAATTGAATCATGAATCATGAATCATGAATTGAATCATGAATCATGAATTGAATCATGAATCATGAATCATGAATTGAATCATGAATCATGAATTATGAATCATGAATTGAATCATGAATCATAAATTGAATCATGAATCATGAATCATGAATCAAATCATGAATCATGAATTGAATCATGAATCATGAATCATGAATTGAATCATGAATCATGAATCATGAATTGAATCATGAATCATGAATTAAATCATGAATCATGAATTATGAATCATGAATTGAATCATGAATCATGAATTAAATCATGAATCAGGAATCAGGAATCATGAATCATGAATTGAATCATGAATCATGAATTATGAATCATGAATTAAATCATGAATCATGAATTATGATTCATCAATTGAATCATGAATTATGAATTGAATCATGAATCATGAATCATGAATCATGAATTGAATCATGAAATGAATCATGAATGATGAATCAAATTGAATCATGAATCATGAATGATGAATCATGAATTGAATCATGAATCATGAATTGAATCATGAATCATAAATTGAATCATGAATCATAAATTATGAATCATGAATTGAATCATGAATTATGAATTGAATCATGAATGATGAATCATGAATGATGAATCATGAATGATGAATCATGAATTGAATCATGAATCATCAATCCTGAATTGAATCATGAATCATGAATTATGAATTGAATCATGAATTGAATCATGAATCATGAATCATGAATTGAATCATGAATCATGAATTGAATCATGAATCATGAATTGAATCATGAATCATGAATTATGAATCATGAATTGAATCATGAATCATGAATTAAATCATGAATCATGAATCATGAATTGAATCATGAACCATATTTGAATCATGAATCATGAATCATGAATCATGAATCATGAATTGAAACTATGAATCATGAATAATGAATTGAATCATGAATCATGAATCATGAATCATCAATTGAATCATGAATCATGAATTATGAATTATGAATTGAATCATGAATCATGAATCATGAATCATGAATCATGAATCGAATCATGAATCATGAATTGAATCATGAATCATGAATTGAATCATGAATCATGAATTGAATCATGAATCATGAATTATGAATCATGAATCATGAATCATGAATCATGAATCATGAATCATGAATCGAATCATGAATCATGAATTGAATCATGAATCATGAATTGAATCATGAATCATGAATTATGAATCATGAATTAAATCATGAATCATGAATTGAATGATGAATCATGAATCATGAATCATGAATTGAATCATGAATTGAATCATGAATCATGAATCATGAATTGAATCATGAATAATGAATGATGAATCATGAATTGAATCATGAATCATGAATTAAATTATGAATGATGAATTGAATCATGAATCATGAATCATGAATCGAATCATGAATCATGAATCATGTATCGAATCATGAATCATGAATCGAATCATGAATCATGAATCATGATTAATGAATCGAATCATGAATCATGAATCAAGAATCATGAATAATGAATTGAATCATGAATCATGAATCATGAATCAAATCTTGAATCGAATCATAAATTGAATCATGAATCATGAATCATGAATCATAAATCGAATCATAAATCATGAATTATGAATCATGAATCATAAATTGAATCATGAATCATAAATTATGAATCATGAATTGAATCATGAATCATGAATTGAATCATGAATCATGAATCATGAATTGAATCATGAATCATGAATCATGAATTGAAGCATGAATCATGAATTATGAATCATGAGTTGAATCATGAATCATGAATTGAATCATGAATCATGAATTGAATCATGAATCATGTATCATGAATTGAATCATGAATCGAATCATGAATCGAATCATGAATTGAATCATGAATCGAATCATGAATTGAATCATGAATCATGAATCATGAATCATGACTTGAATCATGATTCATGAATTATGAATCATGAATTGAATCATGAATCATGAATCATGAATTGAATCATGAATCATGATTAATGAATCATGAATCGAATCATGAATCATGAATTGAATCATGAATCATGAATCATGAATTGAATCATGAATCATGAATCATGAATTGAATCATGAATCATGAATTGAATCATGAATCATAAATCATGAATTGAATCATTAATCATGAATTATGAATCATGAATTGAATCATGAATCATGAATTGAATCATGAATCATGAATCATGAATCATGAATTGAATCATGAATCATGAATTATGAATCATGAATTAAATAATGAATCATGAATTATGAATCATGAATTGAATCATGAATCATGAATTGAATCATGAATCATGAATCATGAATCATGAATCATGAATTGAATCATGAATCATGAATTGAATCATGAATCATGAATCATGAATCATGAATTGAATCATGAATCATGAATTATGAATCATGAATTAAATAATGAATCATGAATTATGAATCATGAATTGAATCATGAATCATGAATTGAATCATGAATCATGAATCATGAATCATGAATCATGAATTGAATCATGAATCATGAATTGAATCATGAATCATGAATCATGAATCATGAATTGAATCATGAATCATGAATTATGAATCATGAATTGAATCATGAATCATGAATTATGAATCATGAATTGAATCATGAATCATGAATCATGAATTGAATTATGAATCATGAATCATGAATTGAATCATGAATCATGAATTGAATCATGAATCATGAAATGAATCATGAATTGAATCATGAATCATGAATCATGAATCATGAATTGAATCATGAATCATGAATTATGAATCATGAATTGAATCATGAATCATGAATCATAAATTGAATCATGAATCATGAATCATGAATCAAATCATGAATCATGAATTGAATCATGAATCATGAATCATGAATTGAATCATGAATCATGAATCATAAATTGAATCATGAATCATGAATCATGAATTAAATCATGAATCATGAATTATGAATCATGAATTGAATCATGAATCATGAATTAAATCATGAATCATGAATCAGGAATCATGAATCATGAATTGAATCATGAATCATGAATTATGAATCATGAATTAAATCATGAATCATGAATGATGAATCATGAATCATGAATTGAATCATGAAATGAATCATGAATGATGAATCAAATTGAATCATGAATCATGAATGATGAATCATGAATTGAATCATGAATCATGAATTGAATCATGAATCATAAATTGAATCATGAATCATAAATTATGAATCATGAATTGAATCATGAATCATGAATTGAATCATGAATCATGAATTGAATCATGAATCATGAATCATGAATTGAATCATGAACCATATTTGAATCATGAATCATGAATCATGAATCATGAATTGAAATTATGAATCATGAATCATGAATTGAATCATGAATCATGAATTATGAATCATGAATTAAATCATGAATCATGAATTGAATCATGAATCATGAATCATGAATCATGAATCATGAATTGAATCATGAATTGAATCATGAATCATGAATCATGAATTGAATCATGAATAATGAATGATGAATCATGAATTGAATCATGAATCATGAATGATGAATCATGAATCATGAATCATGTATCGAATCATGAATCATGAATCATGTATCGAATCATGAATCATGAATCGAATCATGAATCATGAATCATGATTAATGAATCGAATCATGAATCATGAATCAAGAATCATGAATAATGAATTGAATCATGAATCATGAATCATGAATCGAATCTTGAATCGAATCATGAATTGAATCATGAATCATGAATTGAATCATGAATCATGAATCATGAATCATAAATCGAATCATAAATCATGAATTATGAATCATGAATCATAAATTGAATCATGAATCATAAATTATGAATCATGAATTGAATCATGAATCATGAATTGTATCATGAATCATGAATCATGAATTGAATCATGAATCATGTATCATGAATTGAAGCATGAATCATGAATTATGAATCATGAGTTGAATCATGAATCATGAATCATGAATTGAATCATGAATCATGAATTGAATCATGAATCATGTATCATGAATTGAATCATGAATCGAATCATGAATCGAATCATGAATTGAATCATGAATCGAATCATGAATTGAATCATGAATCATGAATCATGAATCATGACTTGAATCATGATTCATGAATTATGAATCATGAATTGAATCATGAATCATGAATCATGAATTGAATCATGAATCATGAATCATGAATCATGAATCGAATCATGAATCATGAATTGAATCATGAATCATGAATCATGAATTGAATCATGAATCATGAATCATGAATTGAATCATGAATCATGAATTGAATCATGAATCATAAATCATGAATTGAATCATTAATCATGAATTATGAATCATGAATTGAATCATGAATCATGAATTGAATCATGAATCATGAATCATGAATCATGAATTGAATCATGAATCATGAATTATGAATCATGAATTAAATAATGAATCATGAATTATGAATCATGAATTGAATCATGAATCATGAATTGAATCATGAATCATGAATCATAAATCATGAATCATGAATTGAATCATGAATCATGAATTGAATCATGAATCATGAATCATGAATCATGAATTGAATCATGAATCATGAATCATGAATTGAATCATGAATCATGAATTATGAATCATGAATTGAATCATGAATCATGAATCATGAATTGAATCATGAATCATGAATCATGAATTGAATCATGAATCATGAATTGAATCATGAATCATGAAATGAATCATGAATTGAATCATGAATCATGAATCATGAATCATGAATTGAATCATGAATCATGAATTATGAATCATGAATTGAATCATGAATCATGAATCATAAATTGAATCATGAATCATGAATCATGAATCAAATCATGAATCATGAATTGAATCATGAATCATGAATCATGAATTGAATCATGAATCATGAATCATGAATTGAATCATGAATCATGAATTAAATCATGAATCATGAATTATGAATCATGAATTGAATCATGAATCATGAATTAAATCATGAATCATGAATCAGGAATCATGAATCATGAATTGAATCATGAATCATGAATTATGAATCATGAATTAAATCATGAATCATGAATTATGATTCATCAATTGAATCATGAATTATGAATTAAATCATGAATCATGAATCATGAATCATGAATTGAATCATGAAATGAATCATGAATGATGAATCAAATTGAATCATGAATCATGAATGATGAATCATGAATTGAATCATGAATCATGAATTGAATCATGAATCATAAATTGAATCATGAATCATAAATTATGAATCATGAATTGAATCATGAATTATGAATTGAATCATGAATGATGAATCATGAATGATGAATCATGAATGATGAATCATGAATTGAATCATGAATCATGAATCCTGAATTGAATCATGAATCATGAATCATGAATTGAATCATGAATTGAATCATGAATCATGAATCATGAATTGAATCATGAATCATGAATTGAATCATGAATCATGAATTGAATCATGAATCATGAATTATGAATAATGAATTGAATCATGAATCATGAATTAAATCATGAATCATGAATCATGAATTGAATCATGAACCATATTTGAATCATGAATCATGAATCATGAATCATGAATCATGAATCATGAATTGAAACTATGAATCATGAATAATGAATTGAATCATGAATCATGAATTATGAATCATGAATTGAATCATGAATCATGAATTGAATCATGAATCATGAATCATGAATCATGAATCATGAATCATCAATTGAATCATGAATCATGAATTATGAATTATGAATTGAATCATGAATCATGAATTATGAATCATGAATTGAATTATGAATCATGAATTATGAATTATGAATTGAATCATGAATCATGAATCATGAATCATGAATTGAATGATGAATTGAATCATGAATCATGAATCATGAATTGAATTATGAATTGAATCATGAATCATGAATTGAATCATGAATCATGAATGATGAATCATAAATTGAATCATGAATCATGAATCATGAATCATGAATCGAATCATGAATCATGAATTTAATCATGAATTGAATCATGAATCATGAATTGAATCATGAATCATGAATTGAATCATGAATTGAATCATGAATCATGAATTGAATCATGAATCATGAATCATAAATCGAATCATGAATCATGAATTGAATCATGAATCGAATCATGAATTGATTCATGAAATATGAATTAATCATGAATCATGAATCATGAATCATGAATTGAATCATGAATCATGAAGTATGAATCATGAATTGAATCATGAATCATGAATTGAATCATGAATCATGAATCATGAATAATGACTTGAATCATGAATCAAGAATTATTAATCATGAATTGAATCATGAATCATGAATCATGAATTGAATCATGACTCATGAATTGAATCATGAATCATGAATTGAATCATGAATCATGAATTATGAATTGAATCATGAATCATGAATTGAATCATGAATCATGAATTGAATCATGAATCATGAATCATGAATTGAATCATGAATCATGAATCGAATCATGAATTGAATCATGAATCATGAATCATGAATTGAATCATGAATCATGAATTAAGAATCATGAATTGAATCATGAGTCATGAATCATGAATTGAATCATGAATCATGAATCATGAATTGAATCATGAATCATGAATTGAATCATGAATCATGAATCATCAATTGAATCATGAATTATGAATTATGAATTGAATCATGAATCATGAATTATGAATCATGAATTGAATTATGAATTATGAATTGAATCATGAATCATGAATCATGAATCATGAATCATGAATTGAATCATGAATTGAATCATGAATTGAATCATGAATCATGAATCATGAATTGAATCATGAATCATGAATGATGAATCATAAATTGAATCATGAATCATGAATCATGAATCGAATCATGAATCATGAATCATGAATTGAATCATGAATTGAATCATGAATCATGAATGGAATCATGACTCATGAATTATGATTCATGAATTGAATCATGAATTATGAATTGAATCATGAATCATGAATCATGAATCATGAATCATGAATCATGAATTGAATCATGAAATGAATCACGGATGATGAATCATGAATTGAATCATGAATCGTGAATGATGAATCATGAATTTAATCATGAATCATGAATCATGAATTGAATCATGAATCATGAATTGAATCATGAATTATGAATCATGAATTGAATCATGAATGATGAATCATGAATTGAATCATGAATCATGAATCATGAATCATGAATTGAATCATGAATCATGAATCATGAATTGAATCATGAATTGAATCATAAATCATGAATCATGAATTGAATCATGAATCATGAATTGAATCATGAATCATGAATTGAATCATGAATCATGAATTATGAATCATGAATTGAATCATGAATCATGAATCATGAATTGAATCATGAATCATGAATTGAATCATGAATCATGAATTGAATCATGAATCATGAATCATGAATCATGAATCATGAATCATGAATTGAATCATGAATCATGAATAATGAATTGAATCATGAATCATGAATTATGAATCATGAATTGAATCATGAATCATGAATTGAATCATGAATCATGAATCATGAATCATGAATCATGAATCATCAATTGAATCATGAATCATGAATTATGAATTATGAATTGAATCATGAATCATGAATTATGAATCATGAATTGAATTATGAATTATCAATTGAATCATGAATCATGAATCATGAATCATGAATCATGAATTAAATCATGAATTGAATCATGAATCATGAATCATGAATTGAATCATGAATCATGAATCATAATTTGAATCATGAATCATGAATGATGAATCATAAATTGAATCATGAATCATGAATTGAATCATGAATTGAATCATGAATCATGAATCATGAATCATGAATTGAATCATGAATCATGAATTATGAATCATGAATTGAATCATGAATCATGAATTATGAATCATGAATCATGAATTATGAAACATGAATCATGAATCATGAATCGAATCATGAATCATGAATTGAATCATGAATCATGAATTGAATCATGAATCATGAATCATGAATTGAATCATGAATCATGAATCATGAATTGAATCATGAATCATGAATTATGAATCATGAATTGAATCATGAATCATGAATCATGAATTAAATCATGAATCATGAATCAGGAATCATGAATCATGAATTGAATCATGAATCATGAATTATAAATCATGAATTAAATCATGAATCATGAATTATGATTCATGAATTGAATCATGAATTATGAATTGAATCATGAATCATGAATCATGAATCATGAATTGAATCATGAAATGAATCATGAATGATGAATCATGAATTGAATCATGAATCATGAATGATGAATCATGAATTGAATCATGAATCATGAATTATAAATCATGAATTAAATCATGAATCATGAATTATGATTCATGAATTGAATCATGAATTATGAATTGAATCATGAATCATGAATCATGAATCATGAATCATGAATTGAATCATGAAATGAATCATGAATCATGAATCATGAATTGAATCATGAATCATGAATGATGAATCATGAATTGAATCATGAATCATGAATGATGAATCATGAATTGAATCATGAATCATGAATTGAATCATGAATCATAAATTGAATCATGAATCATAAATTATGAATCATGAATTGAATCATGAATTATTAATTGAATCATGAATGATGAATCATGAATGATGAATCATGTATTGAATCATGAGTCCTGAATTGAATCATGAATCATGAATCATGAATTGAATCATAAATTGAATCATGAATCATGAATTGAATCATCAATCATGAATTGAATCATGAATCATGAATTATGAATCATGAATTGAATCATGAATCATGAATCATGAATTGAATCATGAATCATGAATCATGAATTGAATCATGAATCATGAATTGAATCATGAATCATGAATCATGAATCATGAATCATGAATCATGAATTGAAATTATGAATCATGAATAATGAATTAAATCATGAATCATGAATTATGAATCATGAATTGAATCATGAATCATGAATTGAATCATGAATCATGAATCATGAATCAAGAATCATGAATCATCAATTGAATCATGAATCATGAATTATAAATTATGAATTGAATCATGAATCATGAATTATGAATCATGAATTGAATTATGAATCATGAATTATGAATTATGAATTGAATCATGAATCATGAATCATGAATCATGAATCATGAATTAAATCATGAATTGAATCATGAATCATGAATTGAATTATGAATTATGAATTGAATCATGAATCATGAATCATGAATCATGAATCATGAATCATGAATTAAATCATGAATTGAATCATGAATCATGAATTGAATCATGAATCATGAATGATGAATCATAAATTGAATCATGAATCATGAATCATGAATCATGAATCGAATCATGAATCATGAATCATGAATTGAATCATGAATTGAATCATGAATCGAATCATGAATCATGAATTGAATCATGAATCATGAATTGAATCATGAATCATGAATTGAATCATGAATCATGAATCATAAATCGAATCATGAATCATGAATTGAATCATGAATCGAATCATGAATTGATTCATGAATCATGAATTGAATCATGAATCATGAATCATGAATCATGAATTGAATCATGAATCATGAAGTATGAATCATGAATTGAATCATGAATCATGAATTGAATCATGAATCATGAATCATGAATAATGACTTGAATCATGAATCAAGAATTATTAATCATGAATTGAATCATGAATCATGAATCATGAATTGAATCATGAATCATGAATTGAATCATGAATCATGAATTGAATCATGAATCATGAATTGAATCATGAATCATGAATCGAATCATGAATTGAATCATGAATCATGAATCATGAATCATGAATTGAATCATGAATCATGAATTAAGAATCATGAATTGAATCATGAATCATGAATTATGAATTGAATCATGAATCATGAATCATGAATTGAATCATGAATTGAATCATGAATCATGAATCATGAATCATCAATTGAATCATGAATTATGAATTATGAATTGAATCATGAATCATGAATTATGAATCATGAATTGAATTATGAATTATGAATTGAATCATGAATCATGAATCATGTATCATGAATCATGAATTGAATCATGAATTGAATCATGAATTGAATCATGAATCATGAATCATGAATTGAATCATGAATCATGAATGATGAATCATAAATTGAATCATGAATCATGAATCATGAATCGAATCATGAATCATGAATTGAATCATGAATTGAATCATGAATCATGAATGGAATCATGAATCATGAATTATGATTCATGAAATGAATCATGAATTATGAATTGAATCATGAATCATAAATCATGAATCATGAATCATGAATTGAATCATGAAATGAATCACGAATGATGAATCATGAATTGAATCATGAATCATGAATGATGAATCATGAATTGAATCATGAATCATGAATTGAATCATGAATCATGAATTGAATCATGAATTATGAATCATGAATTGAATCATGAATTATGAATTGAATCATGAATGATGAATCATGAATGATGAATCATGAATGATGAATCATGAATCATGAATCATGAATTGAATCATGAATCATGAATTGAATCATGAATTGAATCATGAATCATGAATCATGAATTGAATCATGAATCATGAATCATGAATTGAATCATGAATCATGAATCATGAATCATGAATCATGAATTAAATCATGAATTGAATCATGAATCATGAATCATAAATTGAATCATGAATCATGAATGATGAATCATAAATTGAATCATGAATCATGAATCATGAATCGAATAATGAATCATGAATCATGAATCGAATCATGAATCATGAATCGAATCATGAATCATGAATTGAATCATGAATCATGAATTGAATCATGAATTGAATCATGAATCATGATTTGAATCATGAATCATGAATTGAATCATGAATCATGAATTGAATCATGAATCATGAATTGAATCATGAATTGAATCATGAATCATGAATTGAATCATGAATCATGAATCATAAATCGAATCATGAATCATGAATTGAATCATGAATCGAATCATGAATTGATTCATGAATCATGAATTAAATCATGAATCATGAATCATGAATCATGAATTGAATCATGAATCATGAAGTATAAATCATGAATTGAATCATGAATCATGAATTAAATCATGAATCATGAATCATGAATAATGACTTGAATCATGAATCAAGAATTATTAATCATGAATTGAATCATGAATCATGAATCATGAATTGAATCATGAATCATGAATTGAATCATGAATCATGAATTGAATCATGAATCATGAATCATGAATTGAATCATGAATTGAATCATGAATCGAATCATGAATTGAATCATGAATCATGAATCATGAATCATGAATTGAATCATGAATCATGAATTAAGAATCATGAAATGAATCATGAATCATGAATCATGAATTGAATCATGAATCATGAATCATGAATTGAATCATGAATCATGAATCATGAATCATGAATTGAATTATGAATTATGAATTTAATCATGAATCATGAATCATGAATTGAATCATGATTTAAATCATGAATTGAATCATGAATTATAAATCATAAATTGAATCATGAATCATGAATGATGAATCATAAATTGAATCATGAATCATGAATCATGAATCGAATCATGAATCGTGAATCATGAATTGAATCATGAATCGAATCATGAATCATGAATTATGAATCATGAATTGAATTATGAATTAGGAATTGAATCATGAATTATGAATTGAATCATGAATCATGAATTGAATTATGAATTAGGAATTGAATCATGAATTATGAATTGAATCATGAATCATGAATTGAATCATGAATTATGAATTGAATCATGAATCATGAATCATAAATTGAATCATGAATCATGAATGATGAATCATAAATTGAATCATGAATCATGAATCATGAATCGAATCATGAATCATGAATCATGAATTGAATCATGAATTGAATCATGAATCATGAATCGAATCATGAATCATGAATTGAATCATGAATCATGAATTGAATCATGAATCATGAATTGAATCATGAATTGAATCATGAATCATGAATTGAATCATGAATCATGAATCATAAATCGAATCATGAATCATGAATTGAATCATGAATCATGAATCATAAATCGAATCATGAATCATGAATTGAATCATGAATCGTGAATCATGAATCATGAATTGAATCATGAATCATGAAGTATGAATCATGAATTGAATCATGAATCATGAATTGAATCATGAATCATGAATCATGAATAATGACTTGAATCATGAATCAAGAATTATTAATCATGAATTGAATCATGAATCATGAATTGAATCATGAATCATGAATTGAATCATGAATCATGAATTGAATCATGAATCATGAATCATGAATTGAATCATGAATTGAATCATGAATCGAATCATGAATTGAATCATGAATCATGAATCATGAATCATGAATTGAATCATGAATCATGAATTAAGAATCATGAAATGAATCATGAATCATGAATTGAATCATGAATCATGAATCATGAATTGAATCATGAATCATGAATTGAATCATGAATCATGAATCATGAATCATCAATTGAATCATGAATTATGAATTGAATCATGAATCATGAATTATGAATCATGAATTGAATTATGAATTAGGGATTTAATCATGAATCATGAATCATGAATCATGAATCATGAATTGAATCATGAATTGAATCATCAATTGAATCATGAATCATGAATCACGAATTGAATCAGGAATCATGAATGATGAATCATTAATTGAATCATGAATCATGAATCATGAATCATGAATCAAATCATGAATCATGAATCATGAATTGAATCATGAATGGATTCATGAATCATGAATTGAATCATGAATTAAATCATGAATCATGAATTGAATAATGAATTGAATCCTGAATTGAATCATGAATCATGAATTGAATCATGAATCATGAATCATAAATCGAATCATTAATCATGAATTGAATCATGAATCGAATCATGAATTGAATCATGAATCATGAATTGAATCATGAATCATGAATCATGAATTGAATCATGAATCATGAATTATGAATCATGATTTGAATCATGAATCATGAATTGAATCATGAATCATGAATTGAATCATAAATCAAGAATTATTAATCATGAATTGAATCCTGAATTGAATCATGAATCATGAATTGAATCATGAATCATGAATCATAAATCGAATCATTAATCATGAATTGAATCATGAATCGAATCATGAATTGAATCATGAATCATGAATTGAATCATGAATCATGAATCATGAATTGAATCATGAATCATGAATTATGAATCATGATTTGAATCATGAATCATGAATTGAATCATGAATCATGAATTGAATCATGAATCATGAATTATGAATCATGAATTAAATCATGAATCATGAATTGAATCATGAATCATGAATCATGAATTGAATCATGAATCATGAATCATGAATTGAATCATGAATAATGAATGATGAATCATGAATTGAATGATGAATCATGAATCATGAATTGAATCATGAATCATGAATTGAATCATGAATCATGAATCATGAATCATCAATTGAATCATGAATTATGAATTGAATCATGAATCATGAATTATGAATCATGAATTGAATTATGAATTAGGAATTTAATCATGAATCATGAATCATGAATCATGAATCATGAATTGAATCATGAATTGAATCATCAATTGAATCATGAATCATGAATCACGAATTGAATCAGGAATCATGAATGATGAATCATTAATTGAATCATGAATCATGAATCATGAATCATGAATCGAATCATGAATCATGAATCATGAATTGAATCATGAATTGAATCATGAATGGATTCATGAATCATGAATTGAATCATGAATTAAATCATGAATCATGAATTGAATAATGAATTGAATCCTGAATTGAATCATGAATCATGAATTGAATCATGAATCATGAATCATAAATCGAATCATTAATCATGAATTGAATCATGAATCGAATCATGAATTGAATCATGAATCATGAATTGAATCATGAATCATGAATCATGAATTGAATCATGAATCATGAATTATGAATCATGATTTGAATCATGAATCATGAATTGAATCATGAATCATGAATTTAATCATAAATCAAGAATTATTAATCATGAATTGAATCCTGAATTGAATCATGAATCATGAATTGAATCATGAATCATGAATCATAAATCGAATCATGAATCATGAATTATGAATCATGATTTGAATCATGAATCATGAATTGAATCATGAATCATGAATTTTGAATCATGAATTAAATCATGAATCATGAATTGAATCATGAATCATGAATTGAATCATGAATCATGAATCATGAATTGAATCATGAATAATGAATGATGAATCATGAATTGAATGATGAATCATGAATCATGAATTGAATCATGAATCATGAATCGAATCATGAATCATGAATCATGTATCGAATCATGAATCATGAATCATGAATCGAATCATGAATCATGAATCAAGAATCATGAATAATGAATTGAATCATGAATCATGAATCATGAATCGAATCTTGAATCGAATCATGAATTGAATCATGAATCATGAATTGAATCATGAATCATGAATCATGAATCATAAATCGATTCATGAATCATGAATTGAATCATGATCCGAATCATGAATTGAATCATGAATCATGAATTGAATCATGAATCATGAATAATGAATCATGAATCATAAATTGAATCATGAATTATGAATTATGAATCATGAATTGAATCATGAATCATGAATTGAATCATGAATCATGAATCATGAATTGAATCATGAATCATGAATCATGTATTGAAGCATGAATCATGAATTATGAATCATGAGTTGAATCATGAATCATGAATCATGAATTGAATCATGAATCATGAATTGAATCATTAATCATGAATCATGAATTGAATCATGAATCGAATCATGAATCGAATCATGAATTGAATCATGAATCGAATAATGAATTGAATCATGAATCATGAATCATGACTTGAATCATGATTCATGAATTATGAATTATGAATTGAATCATGAATCATAAATTATGAATTGAATCATGAATCATGAATCATGAATCATGAATCGAATCATGAATCAAGAATTGAATCATGAATCATGAATCATGAATTAAATCATGAATCATGAATCATTAATTGAATCATGAATCATTAATCATGAATCATGAATCATGAATTGAATCATGAATCATGAATTATGAATCATGAATTAAATCCTAAATCATGAATTATGAATCATGAATTGAATCATGAATCATGAATTGAATCATGAATCATGAATCATGAATCATGAATTGAATCATGAATCATGAATCATGAATTGAATCATGAATCATGAATCATGAATCATGAATTGAATCATGAATCATGAATTATGAATCATGAATTGAATCATGAATCATGAATCATGAATTGAATCATGAATCATGAATCATGAATCATGAATTGAATCATGAATCATGAATCATGAATTGAATCATGAATCATGAATCATGAATCATGAATCATGAATTGAATCATGAATCATGAATTATGAATCATGAATTAAATCATGAATCATGAATTATGAATCATGAATTGAATCATGAATCATGAATTGAATCATGAATCATGAATTATGAATCATGAATTGAATCATTAATCATGAATCATGAATCATGAATCATGAATTGAATCATGAATCATCAATTGAATCATGAATCATGAATTATGAATTATGAATTGAATCATGAATCATGAATTATGAATCATGAATTGAATTATGAATTATGAATTGAATCATGAATCATGAATCATGAATCATGAATCATGAATCATGAATTGAATCATGAATTGAATCATGAATTGAATCATGAATCATGAATCATGAATTGAATTATGAATTATGAATTGAATCATGAATCATGAATCATGAATCATGAATCATGAATCATGAATTAAATCATGAATTGAATCATGAATCATGAATCATGAATTGAATCATGAATCATGAATGATGAATCATAAATTGATTCATGAATCATGAATCATGAATCATGAATCGAATCATGAATCATGAATCATGAATTGAATCATGAATCATGAATCGAATCATGAATCATGAATTGAATCATGAATCATGAATTGAATCATGAATCATGAATTGAATCATGAATTGAATCATGAATCATGAATTGACTCATGAATCATGAATCATAAATCGAATCATGAATCATGAATTGAATCATGAATCGAATCATGAATTGATTCATGAATCATGAATTGAATCATGAATCATGAATTGAATCATGAATCATGAAGTATGAATCATGAATTGAATCATGAATCATGAACTGAATCATGAATCATGAATCATGAATCATGAATCATGAATTGAATCATGAATCATGAATTAAGAATCATGAATTGAATCATGAATCATGAATCATGAATTGAATCATGAATCATGAATCATGAATTGAATCATGAATCATGAATTGAATCATGAATCATGTATCATGAATCATGAATCATCAATTGAAGCATGAATTATGAATTATGATTTGAATCATGAATCATGAATTATGAATCATGAATTGAATTATGAATTATGAATTGAATCATGAATTGAATCATGAATTGAATCATGAATCATGAATTGAATCATGAATTATGAATGATGAATCATAAATTGAATCATGAATCATGAATCATGAATCATGAATCGAATCATGAATCATGAATCATGAATTGAATCATGAATTGAATCATGAATCATGAATGGAATCATGAATCATGAATTATGATTCATGAATTGAATCATGAATTATGAATTGAATCATGAATCATGAATCATGAATCATGAATCATCAATTGAATCATGAATCATGAATTATGAATTATGAATTGAATCATGAATCATGAATTATGAATTATGAATTATGAATTGAATCATGAATTATGAATCATGAATCATGAATCATGAATCATGAATCATGAATTGAATCATGAATTGAATCATGAATCATGAATCATGAATTGAATTATAAATTATGAATTGAATCATGAATCATGAATCATGAATTAAATCATGAATTGAATCATGAATCATGAATCATGAATTGAATCATGAATCATGAATGATGAATCATAAATTGAATCATGAATCATGAATCATGAATCAAATCATGAATCATGAATCATGAATTGAATCATTAATTGAATCATGAATCATGAATCGAATCATGAATCATGAATTGAATCATGAATCATGAATTGAATCATGAATTGAATCATGAATTATATCATGAATCATGAATTGAATCATGAATCATGAATCATAAATCGAATCATGAATCATGAATTGAATCATGAATCGAATCATGAATTGATTCATGAATCATGAATTGAATCATGAATCTTGAATCATGAATCATGAATTGAATCATGAATCATGAAGTATGAATCATGAATTGAATCATGAATCATGAATTGAATCATGAATCATGAATTGAATCATGAATCAAGAATCATGAATTGAATCATGAATCATGAATCATGTATTGAAGCATGAATCATGAATTATGAATCATGAGTTGAATCATGAATCATGAATCATGAATTGAATCATGAATCATGAATTGAATCATTAATCATGAATCATGAATTGAATCATGAATCGAATCATGAATCGAATCATGAATTGAATCATGAATCGAATAATGAATTGAATCATGAATCATGAATCATGACTTGAATCATGATTCATGAATTATGAATTATGAATTGAATCATGAATCATAAATTATGAATTGAATCATGAATCATGAATCATGAATCATGAATCGAATCATGAATCATGAATTGAATCATGAATCATGAATCATGAATTAAATCATGAATCATGAATCATTAATTGAATCATGAATCATTAATCATGAATCATGAATCATGAATTGAATCATGAATCATGAATTATGAATCATGAATTAAATCCTAAATCATGAATTATGAATCATGAATTGAATCATGAATCATGAATTGAATCATGAATCATGAATCATGAATCATGAATTGAATCATGAATCATGAATCATGAATTGAATCATGAATCATGAATCATGAATCATGAATTGAATCATGAATCATGAATTATGAATCATGAATTGAATCATGAATCATGAATCATGAATTGAATCATGAATCATGAATCATGAATCATGAATTGAATCATGAATCATGAATCATGAATTGAATCATGAATCATGAATCATGAATCATGAATCATGAATTGAATCATGAATCATGAATTATGAATCATGAATTAAATCATGAATCATGAATTATGAATCATGAATTGAATCATGAATCATGAATTGAATCATGAATCATGAATTATGAATCATGAATTGAATCATTAATCATGAATCATGAATCATGAATCATGAATTGAATCATGAATCATCAATTGAATCATGAATCATGAATCATGAATTATGAATTATGAATTGAATCATGAATCATGAATTATGAATCATGAATTGAATTATGAATTATGAATTGAATCATGAATCATGAATCATGAATCATGAATCATGAATCATGAATTGAATCATGAATTGAATCATGAATTGAATCATGAATCATGAATCATGAATTGAATTATGAATTATGAATTGAATCATGAATCATGAATCATGAATCATGAATCATGAATCATGAATTAAATCATGAATTGAATCATGAATCATGAATCATGAATTGAATCATGAATCATGAATGATGAATCATAAATTGATTCATGAATCATGAATCATGAATCATGAATCGAATCATGAATCATGAATCATGAATTGAATCATGAATCATGAATCGAATCATGAATCATGAATTGAATCATGAATCATGAATTGAATCATGAATCATGAATTGAATCATGAATTGAATCATGAATCATGAATTGACTCATGAATCATGAATCATAAATCGAATCATGAATCATGAATTGAATCATGAATCGAATCATGAATTGATTCATGAATCATGAATTGAATCATGAATCATGAATTGAATCATGAATCATGAAGTATGAATCATGAATTGAATCATGAATCATGAACTGAATCATGAATCATGAATCATGAATAATCACTTGAATCATGAATCAAGAATTATTAATCATGAATTGAATCATGAATCATGAATCATGAATTGAATCATGAATCATGAATTGAATCATGAATCATGAATCATGAATTGAATCATGAATTGAATCATGAATCGAATCATGAATTGAATCATGAATCATGAATATTGAATCATGAATTGAATCATGAATCATGAATTAAGAATCATGAATTGAATCATGAATCATGAATCATGAATTGAATCATGAATCATGAATCATGAATTGAATCATGAATCATGAATTGAATCATGAATCATGTATCATGAATCATGAATCATCAATTGAAGCATGAATTATGAATTATGATTTGAATCATGAATCATGAATTATGAATCATGAATTGAATTATGAATTATGAATTGAATCATGAATTGAATCATGAATTGAATCATGAATCATGAATTGAATCATGAATTATGAATGATGAATCATAAATTGAATCATGAATCATGAATCATGAATCATGAATCGAATCATGAATCATGAATCATGAATTGAATCATGAATTGAATCATGAATCATGAATGGAATCATGAATCATGAATTATGATTCATGAATTGAATCATGAATTATGAATTGAATCATGAATCATGAATCATGAATCATGAATCATCAATTGAATCATGAATCATGAATTATGAATTATGAATTGAATCATGAATCATGAATTATGAATTATGAATTATGAATTGAATCATGAATTATGAATCATGAATCATGAATCATGAATCATGAATCATGAATTGAATCATGAATTGAATCATGAATCATGAATCATGAATTGAATTATAAATTATGAATTGAATCATGAATCATGAATCATGAATTAAATCATGAATTGAATCATGAATCATGAATCATGAATTGAATCATGAATCATGAATGATGAATCATAAATTGAATCATGAATCATGAATCATGAATCAAATCATGAATCATGAATCATGAATTGAATCATTAATTGAATCATGAATCATGAATCGAATCATGAATCATGAATTGAATCATGAATCATGAATTGAATCATGAATTGAATCATGAATTATATCATGAATCATGAATTGAATCATGAATCATGAATCATAAATCGAATCATGAATCATTAATTGAATCATGAATCGAATCATGAATTGATTCATGAATCATGAATTGAATCATGAATCAAGAATTATTAATCATGAATTGAATCATGAATCATGAATTGAATCATGAATCATGAATTGAATCATGAATTGAATTATGAATTGAATCATGAATCGAATCATGAATTGAATCATGAATCATGACTCATGAATTGAATCATGAATCATGAATTGAATCATGAATCATGAATCATGAATCATCAATTGAATCATGAATTATGAATTATGAATTGAATCATGAATCATGAATTATGAATCATGAATTGAATTATGAATTATGAATTGAATCATGAATCATGAATCATGAATTATGAATCATGAATTGAATTATGAATTATGAATTGAATCATGAATCATGAATCATGATCATGAATCATGAATCATGAATTGAATCATGAATCATGAATGATGGATCATAAATTGAATCATGAATCATGAATCATGAATCATGAATCATGAATCGAATCATGAAATATGAATCATGAATTGAATCATGAATTGAATCATGAATCATGAATCGAATCATGAATCATGAATTATGATTCATGAATTGAATCATGAATTATGATTCATGAATTGAATCATGAATTATGAATTGAATCATGAATCATGAATCATGAGTCATGAATCATGAATTGAATCATGAAATGAATCATGAATCATGAATCATGAATTGAATCATGAATCATGAATCATGAATTGAATCATGAATCATGAATCATGAATTGAATCATGAATCATGAATTGAATCATGAATCATGAATTATGAATCATGAATTGAATCATGAATTATGAAGTGAATCATGAATCATGAATTATGAATCATGAATTGAATCATGAATTATGAAGTGAATCATGAATGATGAATCATAAATCATGAATTGAATCATGAATTGAATCATGAATCATGAATCATGAATTGAATCATGAATCATGAATTATGAATTGAATCATGAATCATGAATTATGAATCATGAATTGAATCATGAATCGAATCATGAATCATGAATCATGAATTGAATCATGAATCATGAATCATGAATTGAATCATGAATTGAATCATGAATCATGAATCATGAATTGAATCATGAATCATGAATTATGAATTGAATCATGAATCATGAATTATGAATCATGAATTGAATCATGAATCATGAATCATGAATTGAATCATGAATCATGAATCATGAATCATGAATCATGAATCATGAATTGAATCATGAATTGAATCATGAATCATGAATCATGAATTGAATCATGAATGCTGAATCATAAATTGAATCATGAATCATGAATCATGAATCATGAATCGAATCATGAATCATGAATCATGAATTGAATCATGAATTGAACCATGAATCATGAATGGAATCATGAATCATGAATTATGATTCATGAATTGAATCATGAATTATGAATTGAATCATGAATCATGAATCATGAATCATGAATCATGAATTGAATCATGAAATGAATCATGAATGATGACTCATGAATTGAATCATGAATCATGAATGATGAATCATGAATTGAATCATGAATCATGAATTGAATCATGAATCATGAATTGAATCATGAATCATGAATTATGAATCATGAATTGAATCATGAATTATGAATTGAATCATGAATGATGAATCATGAATGATGAATCATGAATTGAATCATGAATCATGAATCATGAATTGAATCATGAATCATGAATTGAATCATGAATTGAATCATGAATCATGAATTATGAATTGAATCATGAATCATGAATTGAATCATGAATTGAATCATGAATCATGAATTGAATCATGAATCATGAATCATGAATTGAATCATGAATCATGAATTATGAATCATGAATTGAATCATGAATCATGAATCATGAATTGAATCATGAATCATGAATCATGAATTGAATCATGAATCATGAATTGAATCATGAATCATGAATCATGATTCATGATTCATGATTCAATTCATAATTCATAATTCAATTCATGATTCATAATTCATGATTCATGATTCAATTCATAATTCATAATTCATGATTCAATTGATGATTCATGATTCATGATTCATGATTCAATTCATGATTCATGATTCAATTCATGAGTCATGATTCATGATTCAATTCATGATTCGATTCATGATTCAATTCATGATTCAATTCATGATTCATGATTCATGATTCAATTCATGATTCATGATTCAATTCATGATTCATGATTCAATTCATGATTCATGATTCATGATTCAATTCATGATTAATAATTCTTGATTCATGATTCAATTCATGATTCATGATTCAATTCATGATTTATACTTCATGATTCATGATTCAATTCATGATTCATGATTCATGATTCATGATTCAATTCATGATTCATGAATCAATTCATGATTCGATTCATGATTCAAATCATGATTCATGATTCGATTTATGATTCATGATTCATGATTCAATTCATGATTCATGATTCAATTCATGATTCAATTCATGATTCATGATTCGATTCATGATTCATGATTCAATTCATGATTCAATTCATGATTCATGATTTATGATTCGATTCATGATTCATGATTCATGATTCAATTTATGATTCATGATTCATGATTCATGATTCATGATTCATGATTCATGATTCAATTCATAATTCATAATTCAATTCATGATTCATGATTCAATTCATGATTCAATTCATGATTCATGATTCATGATTCAATTCATGATTCAATTCATGATTCATGATTCATGATTCATGATTCATGATTCATGATTCAATTCATAATTCATAATTCAATTCATGATTCATAATTCATGATTCATGATTCAATTCATAATTCATAATTCATGATTCATGATTCAATTGATGATTCATGATTCATGATTCATGATTCATGATTCAATTCATGATTCATGATTCAATTCATGATTCATAATTCATGATTCATGATTCAATTCATTATTCATGATTCATGATTCAATTCATGATTCATGATTCATGATTCATGATTCATGATTCATGATTCAATTCATGATTCATGATTCATGATTCAATTCATGATTCATGATTCATGATTCAATTCATGATTCATAATTCATGATTCATGATTCAATTCATGATTCATGATTCATGATTCAATTCATGATTCATGATTCATGATTCAATTCATGATTCAATTCATGATTCATGATTCATGATTCAATTCATGATTCATGATTCATGATTCAATTCATGATTCATCATTCATGATTCATCATTCATGATTCATCATTCATGATTCAATTCATAATTCATGATTCAATTCATGATTCATAATTCATGATTCATGATTCAATTCATGATTCATGATTCAATTCATGATTCATGATTCATGATTCATGATTCAATTCATGATTCATCATTCATGATTCATGATTCAATTCATGAGTCATCATTCATGATTCATTTCATGATTCAATTCATGATTCATGATTTATGATTCATGATTCAATTCATAATTCATGATTCAATTCATGAATCATAATTCATGATTCATGATTCCATTCATGATTCATGGTTCAATTCATGATTCAATTCATGATTCATGATTCATGATTCGATTCATGATTCATGATTCATGATTCATGATTCAATTTATGATTCAGCATTTATGATTCATGATTCAATTCATGATTCATGATTCAATTCATGATTCAATTCATGATTCATGATTCATGATTCATGATTCAATTCATAATTCATAATTTATAATTCAATTCATGATTCATAATTCATGATTCATGATTAAATTCATAATTCATAATTCATGATTCAATTGATGATTCATGATTCATGATTCATGATTCAATTCATGATTCATGATTCAATTCATGATTCATGATTCATGATTCAATTCATGATTCATAATTCATGATTCAATTCATAATTCATGATTCATGATTCAATTCATGATTCATGATTCATGATTCAATTCATGATTCAATTCATGATTCATGATTCATGATTCAATTCATGATTCATGATTCAATTCATGATTCATGATTCATGATTCATCATTCATGATTCAATTCATAATTCATGATTCAATTCATGATTCATAATTCATGATTCATGATTCAATTCATGATTCATGATTCATGATTCATGATTCATGATTCAATTCATGATTCATAATTCATGATTCATGATTCAATTCATGATTCATGATTCATGATTCATGATTCATGATTCAATTCATAATTCATCATTCATGATTCATGATTCAATTCATGATTCATGATTCATGATTCATTTCATGATTCAATTCATGATTCATGATTCATGATTCATGATTCATGATTCAATTCATAATTCATGATTCAATTCATGAATCATAATTCATGATTCATGATTCGATTCATGATTCATGATTCAATTCATGATTCAATTCATGATTCATGATTCATGATTCATGATTCGATTCATGATTCATGATTCATGATTCATGATTCAATTTATGATCCATCATTCATGATTCATGATTCAATTCATGATTCATGATTCATGATTGAATTCATGATTCAATTCATGATTCATGATTCATGATTCATGATTTAATTCATAATTCATAATTCAATTCATGATTCATAATTCATGATTCATGATTCATGATTCATGATTCAATTCATAATTCATAATTCAATTCATGATTCATAATTCATGATTCATGATTCAATTCATAATTCATAATTCATGATTCAATTGATGATTCATGATTCATGATTCATGATTCAATTCATGATTCATGATTCAATTCATGAGTCATGATTCATGATTCAATTCATGATTCGATTCATGATTCAATTCATGATTCAATTCATGATTCATGATTCATGATTCAATTCAGGATTCATGATTCAATTCATGATTCATGATTCAATTCATGATTCATGATTCATGATTCAATTCATGATTAATAATTCTTGATTCATGATTCAATTCATGATTCATGATTTAATTCATGATTCATACTTCATGATTCATGATTCAATTCATGATTCATGATTCATGATTCATGATTCATGATTCAATTCATGATTCATGAATCAATTCATGATTCGATTCATGATTCAAATCATGATTCATTATTCGATTTATGATTCATGATTCATGATTCAATTCATGATTCATGATTCAATTCATGATTCAATTCATGATTCATGATTCAATTCATGATTCATGATTCGATTCATGATTCATGATTCAATTAATGATTCAATTCATGATTCATGATTCATGATTTGATTCATGATTCATGATTCATGATTCAATTCATGATTCATGATTCATGATTCAATTCATGATTCATGATTCATGATTCATGATTCATAATTCATGATTCAATTCATAATTCATAATTCATGATTCATGATTCATGATTCAATTCATAATTCATAATTCATGATTCATGATTCAATTGATGATTCATGATTCATGATTCATGATTCATGATTCAATTCATAATTCATGATTCAATTCATGAATCATAATTCATGATTCATGATTCCATTCATGATTCATGATTCAATTCATGATTCAATTCATGATTCATGATTCGATTCATGATTCATGATTCATGATTCATGATTCAATTTATGATTCATCATTCATAATTCATGATTCAATTCATGATTCATGATCCATGATTCAATTCATGATTCAATTCATGTTTCATGATTCATGATTCATGATTCAATTCATAATTCATAATTCAATTCATGATTCATAATTCATGATTCATGATTCAATTCATAATTCATAATTCATGATTCAATTGATGATTCATGATTCATGATTCAATTCATGATTCATGATTCAATTCATGATTAATGATTCATGATTCAATTCATGATTCATGATTCATGATTCAATTCATGATTCTTAATTCATGATTCATGATTCAATTCATGATTCATGATTCATGATTCATGATTCAATTCATGATTCGATTCATGATTTAATTCATGATTCAATTCATGATTCATGATTCATGATTCAATTCATGATTCATGATTCAATTCATGTATCATGATTCAATTCATGATTCATGATTCAATTCATGATTAATAATTCTTGATTCATGATTCAAGTCATTATTCATGATTCATGATTCATGATTCAATTCATGATTCATGATTCATACTTAATGATTCATGATTCAATTCATGATTCATGATTCATGATTCATGATTCAATTCATGATTCATGAATCAATTCATGATTCGATTCATGATTCAATTCATGATTCATGAATCAATTCATGATTCGATTTATGATTCATGATTCAATTCATGATTCATGATTCAATTCATGATTCAATTCATGATTCATGATTCATGATTCAATTCATGATTCATGATTCGATTCATGATTCATGATTCAATTCATGATTTAATTCATGATTCATGATTCATGATTCATGATTCATGATTCAATTCATAATTCATAATTCAATTCATGATTCATAATTCATGATTCATGATTCAATTCATAATTCATAATTCATGATTCATGATTCAATTGATGATTCATGATTCATGATTCATGATTCATGATTCAATTCATGATTCATGATTCAATTCATGATTCATAATTCATGATTCATGATTCAATTCATTATTCATGATTCATGATTGAATTCATGATTCATGATTCATGATTCATGATTCATGATTCAATTCATGATTCATGATTCAATTCATGATTCATGATTCATGATTCAATTCATGATTCATGATTCATGATTCAATTCATGATTCATAATTCATGATTCATGATTCAATTCATGATTCATGATTCATGATTCAATTCATGATTCATGATTCAATTCATGATTCATGATTCAATTCATGATTCAATTCATGATTAATAATTCTTGATTCATGATTCAATTCATGATTCATGATTCAATTCATGATTTATACTTCATGATTCATGATTCAATTCATGATTCATGATTCATGATTCATGATTCAATTCATGATTCATGAATCAATTCATGATTCGATTCATGATTCAAATCATGATTCATGATTCGATTTATGATTCATGATTCATGATTCAATTCATGATTCAATTCATGATTCATGATTCGATTCATGATTCATGATTCAATTCATGATTCAATTCATGATTCATGATTTATGATTCGATTCATGATTCATGATTCATGATTCAATTTATGATTCATCATTCATGATTCATGATTCAATTCATGATTCATGATTCATGATTCAATTCATAATTTAATTCATGATTCATGATTCATGATTCATGATTCATGATTCAATTCATAATTCATAATTCAATTCATGATTCATGATTCAATTCATGATTCAATTCATGATTCATGATTCATGATTAATGATTCAATTCATAATTCATAATTCAATTCATGATTCATAATTCATGATTCATGATTCAATTCATAATTCATAATTCATGATTCATGATTCAATTGATGATTCATGATTCATGATTCATGATTCATGATTCAATTCATGATTCATGATTCAATTCATGATTCATAATTCATGATTCAATTCATTATTCATGATTCATGATTCAATTCATGATTCATGATTCATGATTCATGATTCATGATTCAATTCATGATTCATGATTCATGATTCAATTCATGATTCATGATTCATGATTCAATTCATGATTCATAATTCATGATTCATGATTCAATTCATGATTCATGATTCATGATTCAATTCATGATTCATGATTCATGATTCAATTCATGATTCAATTCATGATTCATGATTCATGATTCAATTCATGATTCATGATTCATGATTCAATTCATGATTCATCATTCATGATTCATCATTCATGATTCATCATTCATGATTCAATTCATAATTCATGATTCAATTCATGATTCATAATTCATGATTCATGATTCAATTCATGATTCATGATTCAATTCATGATTCATGATTCATGATTCATGATTCAATTCATGATTCATCATTCATGATTCATGATTCAATTCATGAGTCATCATTCATGATTCATTTCATGATTCAATTCATGATTCATGATTTATGATTCATGATTCAATTCATAATTCATGATTCAATTCATGAATCATAATTCATGATTCATGATTCCATTCATGATTCATGGTTCAATTCATGATTCAATTCATGATTCATGATTCATGATTCGATTCATGATTCATGATTCATGATTCATGATTCAATTTATGATTCAGCATTCATGATTCATGATTCAATTCATGATTCATGATTCAATTCATGATTCAATTCATGATTCATGATTCACGATTCATGATTCAATTCATAATTCATAATTTATAATTCAATTCATGATTCATAATTCATGATTCATGATTAAATTCATAATTCATAATTCATGATTCAATTGATGATTCATGATTCATGATTCATGATTCAATTCATGATTCATGATTCATGATTCAATTCATGATTCATGATTCATGATTCAATTCATGATTCATGATTCATGATTCAATTCATGATTCATAATTCATGATTCAATTCATAATTCATGATTCATGATTCAATTCATGATTCATGATTCAATTCATGATTCAATTCATGATTCATGATTCATGATTCAATTCATGATTCATGATTCAATTCATGATTCATGATTCAATTCATGATTCAATTCATGATTCATGATTCAATTCATGATTCATGATTCAATTCATGATTCATGATTCGATTCATGATTCATGATTCAATTCATGATTCAATTCATGATTCATGATTCATGATTCATGATTCAATTCATAATTCATAATTCAATTCATGATTCATAATTCATGATTCATGATTCAATTCATAATTCATAATTCATGATTCATGATTCAATTGATGATTCATGATTCATGATTCATGATTCATGATTCAATTCATGATTCATGATTCAATTCATGATTCATAATTCATGATTCATGATTCAATTCATTATTCATGATTCATGATTGAATTCATGATTCATGATTCATGATTCATGATTCATGATTCATGATTCATGATTCAATTCATGATTCATGATTCAATTCATGATTCATGATTCATGATTCAATTCATGATTCATGATTCATGATTCAATTCATGATTCATAATTCATGATTCATGATTCAATTCATGATTCATGATTCATGATTCAATTCATGATTCATGATTCAATTCATGATTCATGATTCATGATTCAATTCATGATTAATAATTCTTGATTCATGATTCAATTCATGATTCATGATTCAATTCATGATTTATACTTCATGATTCATGATTCAATTCATGATTCATGATTCATGATTCATGATTCAATTCATGATTCATGAATCAATTCATGATTCGATTCATGATTCAAATCATGATTCATGATTCGATTTATGATTCATGATTCATGATTCAATTCATGATTCATGATTCAATTCATGATTCAATTCATGATTCATGATTCGATTCATGATTCATGATTCAATTCATGATTCAATTCATGATTCATGATTTATGATTCGATTCATGATTCATGATTCAATTTATGATTCATCATTCATGATTCATGATTCAATTCATGATTCATGATTCATGATTCAATTCATAATTTAATTCATGATTCATGATTCATGATTCATGATTCATGATTCAATTCATAATTCATAATTCAATTCATGATTCATGATTCAATTCATGATTCAATTCATGATTCATGATTCATGATTCATGATTCATGATTCAATTCATAATTCATAATTCAATTCATGATTCATAATTCATGATTCATGATTCAATTCATAATTCATAATTCATGATTCATGATTCAATTCATGATTCATGATTCATGATTCATGATTCATGATTCAATTCATGATTCATGATTCAATTCATGATTCATAATTCATGATTCAATTCATTATTCATGATTCATGATTCAATTCATGATTCATGATTCATGATTCATGATTCATGATTCATGATTCAATTCATGATTCATGATTCATGATTCAATTCATGATTCATGATTCATGATTCAATTCATGATTCATAATTCATGATTCATGATTCAATTCATGATTCATAATTCATGATTCATGATTCAATTCATGATTCATGATTCATGATTCAATTCATGATTCATGATTCATGATTCAATTCATGATTCAATTCATGATTCATGATTCATGATTCAATTCATGATTCATGATTCATGATTTAATTCATGATTCATCATTCATGATTCATCATTCATGATTCATCATTCATGATTCAATTCATAATTCATGATTCAATTCATGATTCATAATTCATGATTCATGATTCAATTCATGATTCATGATTCAATTCATGATTCATGATTCATGATTCATGATTCAATTCATGATTCATCATTCATGATTCATGATTCAATTCATGAGTCATCATTCATGATTCATTTCATGATTCAATTCATGATTCATGATTTATGATTCATGATTCAATTCATAATTCATGATTCAATTCATGAATCATAATTCATGATTCATGATTCCATTCATGATTCATGGTTCAATTCATGATTCAATTCATGATTCATGATTCATGATTCGATTCATGATTCATGATTCATGATTCATGATTCAATTTATGATTCAGCATTCATGATTCATGATTCAATTCATGATTCATGATTCAATTCATGATTCAATTCATGATTCATGATTCATGATTCATGATTCAATTCATAATTCATAATTTATAATTCAATTCATGATT
Organism: Mixophyes australis; assembly: GCA_036250195.1. Lineage (NCBI taxonomy): Eukaryota > Metazoa > Chordata > Amphibia > Anura > Limnodynastidae > Mixophyes > Mixophyes australis. Next base: position 241,500,515 of record JAVHZZ010000001.1, on the reverse strand, counting down.
CATAATTCATGATTCATGATTAAATTCATAATTCATAATTCATGATTCAATTGATGATTCATGATTCATGATTCATGATTCAATTCATGATTCATGATTCATGATTCAATTCATGATTCATGATTCATGATTCAATTCATGATTCATAATTCATGATTCAATTCATAATTCATGATTCATGATTCAATTCATGATTCATGATTCATGATTCAATTCATGATTCAATTCATGATTCATGATTCATGATTCAATTCATGATTCATGATTCAATTCATGATTCATGATTCATGATTCATCATTCATGATTCAATTCATAATTCATGATTCAATTCATGATTCATAATTCATGATTCATGATTCAATTCATGATTCATGATTCATGATTCATGATTCATGATTCAATTCATGATTCATAATTCATGATTCATGATTCAATTCATGATTCATGATTCATGATTCATGATTCATGATTCAATTCATGATTCATCATTCATGATTCATGATTCAATTCATGATTCATGATTCATTTCATGATTCAATTCATGATTCATGATTCATGATTCATGATTCATGATTCAATTCATAATTCATGATTCAATTCATGAATCATAATTCATGATTCATGATTCGATTCATGATTCATGATTCAATTCATGATTCAATTCATGATTCATGATTCATGATTCATGATTCGATTCATGATTCATGATTCATGATTCAATTTATGATCCATCATTCATGATTCATGATTGAATTCATGATTCATGATTCATGATTGAATTCATGATTCAATTCATGATTCATGATTCATGATTCATGATTCATGATTTAATTCATAATTCATAATTAAATTCATGATTCATAATTCATGATTCATGATTCATGATTCATGATTCAATTCATAATTCATAATTCAATTCATGATTCATAATTCATGATTCATGATTCAATTCATAATTCATAATTCATGATTCAATTGATGATTCATGATTCATGATTCATGATTCAATTCATGATTCATGATTCAATTCATGAGTCATGATTCATGATTCAATTCATGATTCGATTCATGATTCAATTCATGATTCAATTCATGATTCATGATTCATGATTCAATTCAGGATTCATGATTCAATTCATGATTCATGATTCAATTCATGATTCATGATTCATGATTCAATTCATGATTAATAATTCTTGATTCATGATTCAATTCATGATTCATGATTCATACTTCATGATTCATGATTCAATTCATGATTCATGATTCATGATTCATGATTCATGATTCAATTCATGATTCATGAATCAATTCATGATTCGATTCATGATTCAAATCATGATTCATGATTCGATTCATGATTCATGATTCATGATTCAATTCATGATTCATGATTCAATTCATGATTCAATTCATGATTCATGATTCAATTCATGATTCATGATTCAATTCATGATTCATGATTCGATTCATGATTCATGATTCAATTAATGATTCAATTCATGATTCATGATTCATGATTTGATTCATGATTCATGATTCATGATTCAATTCATGATTCATGATTCATGATTCATGATTCATGATTCAATTCATAATTTATAATTCAATTCATGATTCATAATTCATGATTCAATTCATGATTCAATTCATGATTCATGATTCATGATTCATGATTCATAATTCATGATTCAATTCATAATTCATAATTCAATTCATGATTCATGATTCATGATTCAATTCATAATTCATAATTCATGATTCATGATTCAATTGATGATTCATGATTCAATTCATGATTCAATTCATGAATCATAATTCATGATTCATGATTCCATTCATGATTCATGATTCAATTCATGATTCAATTCATGATTCATGATTCGATTCATGATTCATGATTCATGATTCATGATTCAATTTATGATTCATCATTCATAATTCATGATTCAATTCATGATTCATGATCCATGATTCAATTCATGATTCAATTCATGATTCAATTCATGTTTCATGATTCATGATTCATGATTCAATTCATAATTCATAATTCAATTCATGATTCATAATTCATGATTCATGATTCAATTCATGATTCATGATTCAATTCATGATTCATGATTCATGATTCATGATTCAATTCATGATTCATCATTCATGATTCATGATTCAATTCATGAGTCATCATTCATGATTCATTTCATGATTCAATTCATGATTCATGATTTATGATTCATGATTCAATTCATAATTCATGATTCAATTCATGAATCACAATTCATGATTCATGATTCCATTCATGATTCATGGTTCAATTCATGATTCAATTCATGATTCATGATTCATGATTCGATTCATGATTCATGATTCATGATTCATGATTCAATTTATGATTCAGCATTCATGATTCATGATTCAATTCATGATTCATGATTCAATTCATGATTCAATTCATGATTCATGATTCAATTCATGATTCATGATTCAATTCATGATTAATGATTCATGATTCAATTCATGATTCATGATTCATGATTCAATTCATGATTCTTAATTCATGATTCATGATTCAATTCATGATTCATGATTCATGATTCATGATTCAATTCATGATTCGATTCATGATTTAATTCATGATTCAATTCATGATTCATGATTCATGATTCAATTCATGATTCATGATTCAATTCATGTATCATGATTCAATTCATGATTCATGATTCAATTCATGATTAATAATTCTTGATTCATGATTCAAGTCATTATTCATGATTCATGATTCATGATTCAATTCATGATTCATGATTCATACTTAATGATTCATGATTCAATTCATGATTCATGATTCATGATTCAATTCATGATTCATGAATCAATTCATGATTCGATTCATGATTCAATTCATGATTCATGATTGAATTCATGATTCATGATTCATGATTCATGATTCATGATTCATGATTCAATTCATGATTCATGATTCAATTCATGATTCATGATTCATGATTCAATTCATGATTCATGATTCATGATTCATTTCATGATTCATAATTCATGATTCATGATTCAATTCATGATTCATGATTCATGATTCAATTCATGATTCATGATTCATGATTCAATTCATGATTCAATTCATGATTCATGATTCATGATTCAATTCATGATTCATGATTCATGATTCAATTCATGATTCATCATTCATGATTCATCATTCATGATTCAATTCATAATTCATGATTCAATTCATGATTCATAATTCATGATTCATGATTCAATTCATGATTCATCATTCATGATTCAATTCATAATTCATGATTCAATTCATGATTCATAATTCATGATTCATGATTCAATTCATGATTCATGATTCAATTCATGATTCATGATTCATGATTCATCATTCATGATTCATGATTCAATTCATGAGACATCATTCATGATTCATTTCATGATTCAATTCATGATTCATGATTCATGATTCATGATTCATGATTCAATTCATAATTCATGATTCAATTCATGGATCATAATTCATGATTCATGATTCCATTCATGATTCATGGTTCAATTCATGATTCAATTCATGATTCATGATTCATGATTCGATTCATGATTCATGATTCATGATTCATGATTCAATTTATGATTCAGCATTCATGATTCATGATTCAATTCATGATTCATGATTCATGATTCAATTCATGATTCAATTCATGATTCATGATTCATGATTCATGATTCAATTCATAATTCATAATTCATAATTCAATTCATGATTCATAATTCATGATTAATGATTCAATTCATAATTCATAATTCATGATTCAATTGATGATTCATGATTCATGATTCATGATTCAATTCATGATTCATAATTCATGATTCAATTGATGATTCATGATTCATGATTCAATTCATGATTCATAATTCATGATTCATGATTCAATTCATAATTCATGATTCATGATTCAATTCATGATTCATGATTCATGATTCAATTCATGATTCATGATTCATGATTCAATTCATGATTCATGATTCAATTCATGTATCATGATTCAATTCATGATTCATGATTCAATTCATGATTAATAATTCTTGATTCATGATTCAAGTCATTATTCATGATTCATGATTCATGATTCAGTTCATGATTCATGATTCAATTCATGATTCATACTTAATGATTCATGATTCAATTCATGATTCATGATTCATGATTCATGATTCAATTCATGATTCATGAATCAATTCATGATTCGATTCATGATTCAATTCATGATTCATAATTCATGATTTATGATTCAATTGATGATTCATGATTCATGATTCATGATTCATGATTCATGATTCATAATTCATGATTCATGATTCAATTCATGATTCATGAATCAATTCATGATTCGATTCATGATTTAAATCATGATTCATGATTCGATTTATGATTCATGATTCATGATTCAATTCATGATTCATGATTCAATTCATGATTCAATTCATGATTCATGATTCAATTCATGATTCATGATTCAATTCATGATTCATGATTCGATTCATGATTCATGATTCAATTAATGATTCAATTCATGATTCATGATTCATGATTTGATTCATGATTCAATTCATGATTCATGATTCAATTCATGATTCGATTCATGATTCAGTTCATGATTCATGATTCGATTTATGATTCATGATTCATAATTCAATTCATGATTCATGATTCATAATTCAATTCATGATTCATGATTCAATTCATGATTCATGATTCATGATTCAATTCATGATTCATGATTCAATTCATGATTCGATTCATGATTCAGTTCATGATTCATGATTCGATTTATGATTCATGATTCATAATTCAATTCATGATTCAGGATTCAATTCATGATTCAATTCATGATTCATGATTTGATTCATGATTCAATTCATGATTCATGATTCGATTCATGATTCATGATTCAATTCATGATTCAATTCATGATTCATGATTCATGATTCGATTCATGATTCATGATTCATCATTCATGATTCAATTTATGATTCATCATTCATGATTCATGATTCAATTGATGATTCATGATTCATGATTCAATTCATGATTCAATTGATGATTCAATTCATGATTCATGATTCATGATTCATGATTCAATTCATAATTCATGATTCAATTCATAATTCATAATTCAATTCATGATTCATAATCATGATTCATGATTCAATTCATAATTCATAATTCATGATTCAATTGATGATTCATGATTCATGATTCATGATTCATGATTCAATTCATGATTCATGATTCATGATTCAATTCATGATTCTTAATTCATGATTCATGATTCAATTCTTGATTCATGATTCATGATTCAATTCATGATTCAAGATTCAATTCATGAGACATCATTCATGATTCATTTCATGATTCAATTCATGATTCATGATTCATGATTCATGATTCAATTCATAATTCATGATTCAATTCATGGATCATAATTCATGATTCATGATTCCATTCATGATTCATGGTTCAATTCATGATTCAATTCATGATTCATGATTCATGATTCGATTCATGATTCATGATTCATGATTCATGATTCAATTTATGATTCAGCATTCATGATTCATGATTCAATTCATGATTCATGATTCATGATTCAATTCATGATTCAATTCATGATTCATGATTCATGATTCATGATTCAATTCATAATTCATAATTCATAATTCAATTCATGATTCATAATTCATGATTAATGATTCAATTCATAATTCATGATTCATGATTCAATTCATAATTCATGATTCATGATTCAATTCATGATTCATAATTCATGATTCAATTGATGATTCATGATTCATGATTCAATTCATGATTCATAATTCATGATTCATGATTCAATTCATAATTCATGATTCATGATTCAATTCATGATTCATGATTCATGATTCAATTCATGATTCATGATTCATGATTCAATTCATGATTCATGATTCAATTCATGTATCATGATTCAATTCATGATTCATGATTCAATTCATGATTAATAATTCTTGATTCATGATTCAAGTCATTATTCATGATTCATGATTCATGATTCAGTTCATGATTCATGATTCAATTCATGATTCATACTTAATGATTCATGATTCAATTCATGATTCATGATTCATGATTCATGATTCAATTCATGATTCATGAATCAATTCATGATTCGATTCATGATTCAATTCATGATTCATAATTCATGATTCATGATTCAATTGATGATTCATGATTCATGATTCATGATTCATGATTCATGATTCATAATTCATGATTCATGATTCAATTCATGATTCATGAATCAATTCATGATTCGATTCATGATTTAAATCATGATTCATGATTCGATTTATGATTCATGATTCATGATTCAATTCATGATTCATGATTCAATTCATGATTCAATTCATGATTCATGATTCAATTCATGATTCATGATTCAATTCATGATTCATGATTCGATTCATGATTCATGATTCAATTCATGATTCATGATTCATGATTCAATTCATGATTCATGATTCAATTCATGATTCGATTCATGATTCAGTTCATGATTCATGATTCGATTTATGATTCATGATTCATAATTCAATTCATGATTCAGGATTCAATTCATGATTCAATTCATGATTCATGATTTGATTCATGATTCAATTCATGATTCATGATTCGATTCATGATTCATGATTCAATTCATGATTCAATTCATGATTCATGATTCATGATTCGATTCATGATTCATGATTCATCATTCATGATTCAATTTATGATTCATCATTCATGATTCATGATTCAATTGATGATTCATGATTCATGATTCAATTCATGATTCAATTGATGATTCAATTCATGATTCATGATTCATGATTCATGATTCAATTCATAATTCATGATTCAATTCATAATTCATAATTCAATTCATGATTCATAATCATGATTCATGATTCAATTCATAATTCATAATTCATGATTCAATTGATGATTCATGATTCATGATTCATGATTCATGATTCAATTCATGATTCATGATTCATGATTCAATTCATGATTCTTAATTCATGATTCATGATTCAATTCATGATTCATGATTCATGATTCAATTCATGATTCAAGATTCAATTCATGAGACATCATTCATGATTCATTTCATGATTCAATTCATGATTCATGATTCATGATTCATGATTCAATTCATAATTCATGATTCAATTCATGGATCATAATTCATGATTCATGATTCCATTCATGATTCATGGTTCAATTCATGATTCAATTCATGATTCATGATTCATGATTCGATTCATGATTCATGATTCATGATTCATGATTCAATTTATGATTCAGCATTCATGATTCATGATTCAATTCATGATTCATGATTCATGATTCAATTCATGATTCAATTCATGATTCATGATTCATGATTCATGATTCAATTCATAATTCATAATTCATAATTCAATTCATGATTCATAATTCATGATTAATGATTCAATTCATAATTCATAATTCATGATTCAATTGATGATTCATGATTCATGATTCATGATTCAGTTCATGATTCATGATTCAATTCATGATTCATACTTAATGATTCATGATTCAATTCATGATTCATGATTCATGATTCATGATTCAATTCATGAATCAATTCATGATTCGATTCATGATTCAATTCATGATTCATAATTCATGATTCATGATTCAATTCATGATTCATGATTCATGATTCATGATTCATAATTCATGATTCATGATTCAATTCATGATTCATGAATCAATTCATGATTCGATTCATGATTTAAATCATGATTCATGATTCGATTTATGATTCATGATTCATGATTCAATTCATGATTCATGATTCAATTCATGATTCAATTCATGATTCATGATTCAATTCATGATTCATGATTCAATTCATGATTCATGATTCGATTCATGATTCATGATTCAATTAATGATTCAATTCATGATTCATGATTCATGATTTGATTCATGATTCAATTCATGATTCATGATTCAATTCATGATTCGATTCATGATTCAGTTCATGATTCATGATTCGATTTATGATTCATGATTCATAATTCAATTCATGATTCATGATTCAATTCATGATTCATGATTCATGATTCAATTCATGATTCATGATTCAATTCATGATTCGATTCATGATTCAGTTCATGATTCATGATTCGATTTATGATTCATGATTCATAATTCAATTCATGATTCAGGATTCAATTCATGATTCAATTCATGATTCATGATTTGATTCATGATTCAATTCATGATTCATGATTCGATTCATGATTCATGATTCAATTCATGATTCAATTCATGATTCATGATTCATGATTCGATTCATGATTCATGATTCATCATTCATGATTCAATTTATGATTCATCATTCATGATTCATGATTCAATTGATGATTCATGATTCATGATTCAATTCATGATTCAATTGATGATTCAATTCATGATTCATGATTCATGATTCATGATTCAATTCATAATTCATAATTCAATTCATGATTCATAATCATGATTCATGATTCAATTCATAATTCATAATTCATGATTCAATTGATGATTCATGATTCATGATTCATGATTCATGATTCAATTCATGATTCATGATTCAATTCATGATTCATGATTCATGATTCAATTCATGATTCATGATTAATGATTCAATTCATGATTCTTAATTCATGATTCATGATTCAATTCATGATTCATGATTCATGATTCATGATTCAATTCATGATTCATGATTCAATTCATGATTCATGATTCATGATTCAATTCATGATTCATGATTCATGATTCAATTCATGATTCTTAATTCATGATTCATGATTCAATTCATGATTCATGATTCATGATTCATGATTCAATTCATGATTCATGATTCATGATTCATGATTCATGATTCAATTCATGATTCATAATTCAATTCATGATTCATGATTCATGATTCAATTCAAGATTAAAAATTCTTGATTCATGATTCAAGTCATTATTCATGATTCATGATTCATGATTCAATTCATGATTCATGATTCAATTCATGATTCATACTTCATGATTCATGATTCAATTCATGATTCATGATTCATGATTCATGATTCAATTCATGAATCATGATTCAATTCATGATTCATACTTCATGATTCATGATTCAATTCATGATTCATGATTCATGATTCAATTCATGATTCATGAATCAATTCATGATTCGATTCATGATTCAATTCATGAATCTTAATTCATGATTCATGATTCAATTCATGATTCATGATTCATGATTCATGATTCAATTTATGATTCGATTCATGATTCAATTCATGATTCAATTCATGATTCATGATTCATGATTCAATTCATGATTCATGATTCAATTCATGATTCATGATTCAATTCATGATTCATGATTCATGATTCAATTCAAGATTAATAATTCTTGATTCATGATTCAAGTCATTATTCATGATTCATGATTCATGATTCAAGTCATTATTCATGATTCATGATTCATGATTCAATTCATGATTCATGATTCAATTCATGATTCATACTTCATGATTCATGATTCAATTCATGATTCATGATTCATGATTCAATTCATGATTCATGATTCAATTCATGATTCATACTTCATGATTCATGATTCAATTCATGATTCTTGATTCATCATTCATGATTCATGATTCAATTCATGATTCATGAATCAATTCATGATTCGATTCATGATTCAATTCACGATTCATGATTCGATTTATGATTCATGATTCATGATTCAATTCATGATTCATGATTCAATTTATGATTCAATTCATGATTCATGATTCAATACATGATTCATGATTCAATTCATGATTCATGATTCGATTCATGATTCATGATTCAATTCATGATTCAATTCATGATTCATGATTTATGATTCGATTCATGATTCATGATTCATGATTCAATTCATGATTTAATTCATGATTCATGATTCATGATTCATGATTTATGATTCATGATTCAATTCATGATTCATAATTCATGATTCATGATTCAATTCATTATTCATGATTCATGATTCAATTCATGATTCATGATTCATGATTCATGATTCATGATTCAATTCATGATTCATGATTCAATTCATGATTCATGATTCATGATTCAATTCATGATTCATGATTCATGATTCAATTCATGATTCATAATTCATGATTCATGATTCAATTCATGATTCATGATTCAATTCATGATTCATGATTCATGATTCAATTCATGATTCAATTCATGATTCATGATTCATGATTCAATTCATGATTCATGATTCATGATTCAATTCATGATTCATAATTCATCATTCATGATTCAATTCAATATTCATGATTTAAATCATGATTCATAATTCATGATTCATGATTCAATTCATGATTCATGATTCAATTCATGATTAATAATTCTTGATTCATGATTCAAGTCATTATTCATGATTCATGATTCATGATTCAGTTCATGATTCATGATTCAATTCATGATTCATACTTAATGATTCATGATTCAATTCATGATTCATGATTCATGATTCATGATTCAATTCATGATTCATGAATCAATTCATGATTCGATTCATGATTCAATTCATGATTCATAATTCATGATTCATGATTCAATTCATGATTCATGATTCATGATTCATGATTCATAATTCATGATTCATGATTCAATTCATGATTCATGAATCAATTCATGATTCGATTCATGATTTAAATCATGATTCATGATTCGATTTATGATTCATGATTCATGATTCAATTCATGATTCATGATTCAATTCATGATTCAATTCATGATTCATGATTCAATTCATGATTCATGATTCAATTCATGATTCATGATTCGATTCATGATTCATGATTCAATTAATGATTCAATTCATGATTCATGATTCATGATTTGATTCATGATTCAATTCATGATTCATGATTCAATTCATGATTCGATTCATGATTCAGTTCATGATTCATGATTCGATTTATGATTCATGATTCATAATTCAATTCATGATTCATGATTCAATTCATGATTCATGATTCATGATTCAATTCATGATTCATGATTCAATTCATGATTCGATTCATGATTCAGTTCATGATTCATGATTCGATTTATGATTCATGATTCATAATTCAATTCATGATTCAGGATTCAATTCATGATTCAATTCATGATTCATGATTTGATTCATGATTCAATTCATGATTCATGATTCGATTCATGATTCATGATTCAATTCATGATTCAATTCATGATTCATGATTCATGATTCGATTCATGATTCATGATTCATCATTCATGATTCAATTTATGATTCATCATTCATGATTCATGATTCAATTGATGATTCATGATTCATGATTCAATTCATGATTCAATTGATGATTCAATTCATGATTCATGATTCATGATTCATGATTCAATTCATAATTCATAATTCAATTCATGATTCATAATCATGATTCATGATTCAATTCATAATTCATAATTCATGATTCAATTGATGATTCATGATTCATGATTCATGATTCATGATTCAATTCATGATTCATGATTCAATTCATGATTCATGATTCATGATTCAATTCATGATTCATGATTAATGATTCAATTCATGATTCTTAATTCATGATTCATGATTCAATTCATGATTCATGATTCATGATTCATGATTCAATTCATGATTCATGATTCAATTCATGATTCATGATTCATGATTCAATTCATGATTCATGATTCATGATTCAATTCATGATTCTTAATTCATGATTCATGATTCAATTCATGATTCATGATTCATGATTCATGATTCAATTCATGATTCATGATTCATGATTCATGATTCATGATTCAATTCATGATTCATAATTCAATTCATGATTCATGATTCATGATTCAATTCAAGATTAAAAATTCTTGATTCATGATTCAAGTCATTATTCATGATTCATGATTCATGATTCAATTCATGATTCATGATTCAATTCATGATTCATACTTCATGATTCATGATTCAATTCATGATTCATGATTCATGATTCATGATTCAATTCATGAATCATGATTCAATTCATGATTCATACTTCATGATTCATGATTCAATTCATGATTCATGATTCATGATTCATGATTCAATTCATGATTCATGAATCAATTCATGATTCGATTCATGATTCAATTCATGAATCTTAATTCATGATTCATGATTCAATTCATGATTCATGATTCATGATTCATGATTCAATTTATGATTCGATTCATGATTCAATTCATGATTCAATTCATGATTCATGATTCATGATTCAATTCATGATTCATGATTCAATTCATGATTCATGATTCAATTCATGATTCATGATTCATGATTCAATTCAAGATTAATAATTCTTGATTCATGATTCAAGTCATTATTCATGATTCATGATTCATGATTCAAGTCATTATTCATGATTCATGATTCATGATTCAATTCATGATTCATGATTCAATTCATGATTCATACTTCATGATTCATGATTCAATTCATGATTCATGATTCATGATTCAATTCATGATTCATGATTCAATTCATGATTCATACTTCATGATTCATGATTCAATTCATGATTCTTGATTCATCATTCATGATTCATGATTCAATTCATGATTCATGAATCAATTCATGATTCGATTCATGATTCAATTCACGATTCATGATTCGATTTATGATTCATGATTCATGATTCAATTCATGATTCATGATTCAATTTATGATTCAATTCATGATTCATGATTCAATACATGATTCATGATTCAATTCATGATTCATGATTCGATTCATGATTCATGATTCAATTCATGATTCAATTCATGATTCATGATTTATGATTCGATTCATGATTCATGATTCATGATTCAATTCATGATTTAATTCATGATTCATGATTCATGATTCATGATTTATGATTCATGATTCAATTCATGATTCATAATTCATGATTCATGATTCAATTCATTATTCATGATTCATGATTCAATTCATGATTCATGATTCATGATTCATGATTCATGATTCAATTCATGATTCATGATTCAATTCATGATTCATGATTCATGATTCAATTCATGATTCATGATTCATGATTCAATTCATGATTCATAATTCATGATTCATGATTCAATTCATGATTCATGATTCAATTCATGATTCATGATTCATGATTCAATTCATGATTCAATTCATGATTCATGATTCATGATTCAATTCATGATTCATGATTCATGATTCAATTCATGATTCATAATTCATCATTCATGATTCAATTCAATATTCATGATTTAATTCATGATTCATAATTCATGATTCATGATTCAATTCATGATTCATGATTCAATTCATGATTCATGATTCATGATTCAATTCATGATTCATCATTCATGATTCATGATTCAATTCATGAGTCATCATTCATGATTCATTTCATGATTCAATTCATGATTCATGATTCATGATTCATGATTCAATTCATAATTCATGATTCAATTAATGAATCATAATTCATGATTCATGATTCCATTCATGATTCATGGTTCAATTCATGATTCAATTCATGATTCATGATTCATGATTCGATTCATGATTCATGATTCATGATTCATGATTCAATTTATGATTCAGCATTCATGATTCATGATTCAATTCATGATTCATGATTCATGATTCAATTCATGATTCAATTCATGATTCATGATTCATGATTCAATTCATAATTCATTATTCATAATTCAATTCATGATTCATAATTCATGATTCATGATTCAATTCATAATTCATAATTCATGATTCAATTGATGATTCATGATTCATGATTCATGATTCAATTCATGATTCATAATTCATGATTCAATTGATGATTCATGATTCATGATTCAATTCATGATTCATAATTCATGATTCATGATTCAATTCATAATTCATGATTCATGATTCAATTCATGATTCATGATTCATGATTCAATTCATGATTCATGATTCATGATTCAATTCATGATTCATGATTCAATTCATGTATCATGATTCAATTCATGATTCATGATTCAATTCATGATTAATAATTCTTGATTCATGATTCAAGTCATTATTCATGATTCATGATTCATGATTCAGTTCATGATTCATGATTCAATTCATGATTCATACTTAAAGATTCATGATTCAATTCATGATTCATGATTCATGATTCATGATTCAATTCATGATTCATGAATCAATTCATGATTCGATTCATGATTCAATTCATGATTCATAATTCATGATTCATGATTCAATTGATGATTCATGATTCATGATTCATGATTCATGATTCATAATTCATGATTCATGATTCAATTCATAATTCATGAATCAATTCATGATTCGATTCATGATTTAAATCATGATTCATGATTCGATTTATGATTCATGATTCATGATTCAATTCATGATTCATGATTCAATTCATGATTCAATTCATGATTCATGATTCAATTCATGATTCATGATTCAATTCATGATTCATGATTCGATTCATGATTCATGATTCAATTAATGATTCAATTCATGATTCATGATTTGATTCATGATTCAATTCATGATTCATGATTCAATTCATGATTCGATTCATGATTCAGTTCATGATTCATGATTCGATTTATGATTCATGATTCATAATTCAATTCATGATTCATGATTCAATTCATGATTCATGATTCATGATTCAATTCATGATTCATGATTCAATTCATGATTCGATTCATGATTCAGTTCATGATTCGATTTATGATTCATGATTCATAATTCAATTCATGATTCAGGATTCAATTCATGATTCAATTCATGATTCATGATTTGATTCATGATTCAATTCATGATTCATGATTCGATTCATGATTCATGATTCAATTCATGATTCAATTCATGATTCATGATTCATGATTCGATTCATGATTCATGATTCATCATTCATGATTCAATTTATGATTCATCATTCATGATTCATGATTCAATTGATGATTCATGATTCATGATTCAATTCATAATTCAATTGATGATTCAATTCATGATTCATGATTCATGATTCATGATTCAATTCATAATTCATAATTCAATTCATGATTCATAATCATGATTCATGATTCAATTCATAATTCATAATTCATGATTCAATTGATGATTCATGATTCATGATTCATGATTAATGATTCAATTCATGATTCATGATTCAATTCATGATTCATGATTCATGATTCAATTCATGATTCATGATTCAATTCATGATTCTTAATTCATGATTCATGATTCAATTCATGATTCATGATTCATGATTCATGATTCAATTCATGATTCATGATTCAATTCATGATTCATGATTCATGATTCAATTCATGATTCATGATTCAAGATTCAATTCATGATTCTTAATTCATGATTCATGATTCAATTCATGATTCATGATTAATGATTCATGATTCATGATTCAATTCATGATTCATGATTCATGATTCAATTCATGATTCATGATTCAATTCATGATTCATAATTCAATTCATGATTCATGATTCATGATTCAATTCAAGATTAATAATTCTTGATTCATGATTCAAGTCATTATTCATGATTCATGATTCATGATTCAATTCATGATTCATGATTCAATTCATGATTCATACTTCATGATTCATGATTCAATTCATGATTCATGATTCATGATTCAATTCATGAATCATGATTCAATTCATGATTCATACTTCATGATTCATGATTCAATTCATGATTCATGATTCATGATTCATGATTCAATTCATGATTCATGAATCAATTCATGATTCGATTCATGATTCAATTCATGATTCTTAATTCATGATTCATGATTAAATTCATGATTCATGATTCATGATTCATGATTCAATTTATGATTCGATTCATGATTCAATTCATGATTCAATTCATGATTCATGATTCAATTCATGATTCATGATTCAATTCATGATTCATGATTCATGATTCAATTCAAGATTAATAATTCTTGATTCATGATTCAAGTCATTATTTATGATTCATGATTCATGATTCAAGTCATTATTCATGATTCATGAATCATGATTCAATTCATGATTCATGATTCAATTCATGATTCATACTTCATGATTCATGATTCAATTCATGATTCATGATTCATGATTCAATTCATGATTCATGATTCAATTCATGATTCATACTTCATGATTCATGATTCAATTCATGATTCATGATTCATGATTCATGATTCAATTCATGATTCATGAATCAATTCATGATTCGATTCATGATTCAATTCACGATTCATGATTAGATTTATGATTCATGATTCATGATTCAATTCATGATTCATGATTCAATTTATGATTCAATTCATGATTCATGATTCAATACATGATTCATGATTCAATTCATGATTCATGATTCGATTCATGATTCATGATTCAATTCATGATTCAATTCATGATTCATGATTTATGATTCGATTCATGATTCATGATTCATGATTCAATTTATGATTCATCATTTGTGATTCATGATTCAATTCATGATTCATGATTCATGATTCAATTCATGATTTAATTCATGATTCATGATTCATGATTCATGATTCATGATTCATGATTCAATTCATGATTCAATTCATGATTCATGATTCATGATTCATAGTTCATGATTCATGATTCATGATTCAATTCATAATTCATAATTCAATTCATGATTCATAATTCATGATTCATGATTCAATTCATAATTCATAATTCATGATTCATGATTCAATTGATGATTCATGATTCATGATTCATGATTCATGATTCAATTTATGATTCATGATTCAATTCATGATTCATAATTCATGATTCATGATTCAATTCATTATTCATGATTCATGATTCAATTCATGATTCATGATTCATGATTCATGATTCATGATTCAATTCATGATTCATGATTCAATTCATGATTCATGATTCATGATTCAATTCATGATTCATGATTCATGATTCAATTCATGATTCATAATTCATGATTCATGATTCAATTCATGATTCATGATTCAATTCATGATTCATGATTCAATTCATGATTCAATTCATGATTCATGATTCATGATTCAATTCATGATTCATGATTCATGATTCAATTCATGATTCATAATTCATCATTCATGATTCAATTCAATATTCATGATTTAATTCATGATTCATAATTCATGATTCATGATTTAATTCATGATTCATGATTCAATTCATGATTCATGATTCATGATTCAATTCATGATTCATGATTCATGATTCATGATTCAATTCATGAGTCATCATTCATGATTCATTTCATGATTCAATTCATGATCCAAGATTCATGATTCATGATTCAATTCATAATTCATGATTCAATTAATGAATCATAATTCATGATTCATGATTCCATTCATGATTCATGGTTCAATTAATGATTCAATTCATGATTCATGATTCATGATTCGATTCATGATTCATGATTCAATTTATGATTCATCATTCATGATTCATGATTCAATTCATGATTCATGATTCATGATTCAATTCATGATTCAATTCATGATTCATGATTCATGATTCATGATTCATGATTCAATTCATGATTCATGATTCATGATTCGTGATTCATGATTCATGATTCAATTCATAATTCATAATTCAATTAATGATTCATAATTCATGATTCATGATTCAATTCATAATTCATAATTCATGATTCAATTGATGATTCATGATTCATGATGCATGATTCAATTCATGATTCATGATTCAATTCATGATTCATGATTCAATTCATGATTCATGATTCATGATTCAATTCATGATTCAATTCATAATTCATAATTCATGATTCAATTGATGATTCATGATTCATGATGCATGATTCAATTCATGATTCATGATTCAATTCATGATTCATGATTCATGATTCAATTCATGATTCATGATTCATGATTCAATTCATGATTCATAATTCATGATTCATGATTCTATTCATAATTCATGATTCATGATTCAATTCATGATTCATGATTCATGATTCAATTCATGATTCAATTCATGATTCATGATTCAATTCATGATTCATGATTCATGATTCAATTCATGATTCATGATTCATCATTCATCATTCATGATTCAATTCATAATTCATGATTCAATTCATGATTCATAATTCATGATTCATGATTCAATTCATGATTCATGATTCAATTCATGATTCATGATTTAATTCATGATTCATAATTCTTGATTCATGATTCAATTCATGATTCATGATTCAATTCATGACTCATGATTCAATTCATGATTCATGATTCGATTCATGATTCATGATTCATGATTCATGATTCAATTCATGATTAATATGTCTTGATTTATGATTCAATTCATGATTCATGATTCAATTCATGATTCAATTCATGATTCATAATTCATGATTCATGATTCAATTCATGATTCATGATTCATGATTCAATTCATGATTCATGATTCAATTCATGATTCGATTCATGATTCAGTTCATGATTCATGATTCGATTTATGATTCATGATTCATAATTCAATTCATGATTCATGATTCAATTCATGATTCAATTCATGATTCAATTCATGATTCATGATTTGATTCATGATTCAATTCATGATTCATGATTCGATTCATGATTCATGATTCAATTCATGATTCAATTCATGATTCATGATTCATGATTCGATTCATGATTCATGATTCATGATTCATGATTCAATTTATGATTCATCATTCATGATTCATGATTCAATTCATGATTCAATTCATGATTCATGATTCATGATTCAATTCATAATTCATAATTCAATTCATGATTCATAATCATGAATCATGATTCAATTTATAATTCATAATTCATGATTCAATTGATGATTCATGATTCAATTCATGATTCATGATTCATGATTCATGATTCAATTCATGATTCTTAATTCATGATTCATGATTCAATTCATGATTCATGATTCATGATTCATGATTCAATTCATGATTCGATTCATGATTCAATTCATGATTCAATTCATGATTCATGATTCAATTCATGATTCATGATTCAATTCATGATTCATGATTCAATTCAAGATTAATAATTCTTGATTCATGATTCAAGTCATTATTCATGATTCATGATTCATGATTCAATTCATGATTCATGATTCAATTCATGATTCATACTTCATGATTCATGATTCAATTCATGATTCAATTCATGATTCATGATTCAATTCATGATTCATACTTCATGATTCATGATTCAATTCATGATTCATGATTCATGATTCATGATTCAATTCATGATTCATGATTCATGATTCAATTCATGATTCATGATTCATGATTCAATTCATGATTCATAATTCATGATTCATGATTCAATTCATGATTCATGATTCATGATTCAATTCATGATTCATGATTCATGATTCAATTCATGATTCAATTCATGATTCATGATTCATGATTCAATTCATGATTCATGATTCAATTCATGATTCATCATTCATGATTCAATTCATAATTCATGATTCAATTCATGATTCATAATTCATGATTCATGATTCAATTCATGATTCATGATTCAATTCATGATTCATGATTCATGATTCAATTCATGATTCATCATTCATGATTCATGATTCAATTCATGAGTCGTCATTCATGATTCATTTCATGATTCAATTCATGATTCATGATTCATGATTCATGATTCAATTCATAATTCATGATTCAATTCATGAATCATAATTCATGATTCATGATTCCATTCATGATTCATGGTTCAATTCATGATTCAATTCATGATTCATGATTCATGATTCGATTCATGATTCATGATTCATGATTCATGATTCAATTTATGATTCATCATTCATGATTCATGATACAATTCATGATTCATGATTCATGATTCAATTCATGATTCATGATTCATGATTCATGATTCATGATTCAATTCATAATTCATAATTAAATTCATGATTCATAATTCATGATTCATGATTCATTTCATAATTCATAATTCATGATTCAATTGATGATTCATGATTCATGATTCATGATTCAATTCATGATTCATGATTCAATTCATGATTCATGATTCAATTCTTGATTCATAATTCATGATTCATAATTCAATTCATGATTCATCATTCATGATTCATGATTCAATTCATGAGTCATCATTCATGATTCATTTCATGATTCAATTCATGATTCATGATTCATGATTCATGATTCAATTCATAATTCATGATTCAATTAATGAATCATAATTCATGATTCATGATTCCATTCATGATTCATGGTTCAATTCATGATTCAATTCATGATTCATGATTCATGATTCGATTCATGATTCATGATTCATGATTCATGATTCAATTTATGATTCAGCATTCATGATTCATGATTCAATTCATGATTCATGATTCATGATTCAATTCATGATTCAATTCATGATTCATGATTCATGATTCATGATTCATGATTCAATTCATAATTCATAATTCATAATTCAATTCATGATTCATAATTCATGATTCATGATTCAATTCATAATTCATAATTCATGATTCAATTGATGATTCATGATTCATGATTCATGATTCAATTCATGATTCATAATTCATGATTCAATTGATGATTCATGATTCATGATTCAATTCATGATTCATAATTCATGATTCATGATTCAATTCATAATTCATGATTCAAGATTCAATTCATGATTCATGATTCATGATTCAATTCATGATTCATGATTCATGATTCAATTCATGATTCATGATTCAATTCATGTATCATGATTCAATTCATGATTCATGATTCAATTCATGATTAATAATTCTTGATTCATGATTCAAGTCATTATTCATGATTCATGATTCATGATTCAGTTCATGATTCATGATTCAATTCATGATTCATACTTAATGATTCATGATTCAATTCATGATTCATGATTCATTATTCAATTCATGATTCAATTCATAATTCATAATTCATGATTCAATTGATGATTCATGATTCATGATGCATGATTCAATTTATGATTCATGATTCAATTCATGATTCATGATTCATGATTCAATTCATGATTCATGATTCATGATTCAATTCATGATTCATAATTCATGATTCATGATTCAATTCATAATTCATGATTCATGATTCAATTCATGATTCATGATTCATGATTCAATTCATGATTCAATTCATGATTCATGATTCAATTCATGATTCATGATTCATGATTCAATTCATGATTCATGATTCATGATTCATCATTCATGATTCAATTCATAATTCATGATTCAATTCATGATTCATAATTCATGATTCATGATTCAATTCATGATTCATGATTCAATTCATGATTCATGATTTAATTCATGATTCATAATTCTTGATTCATGATTCAATTCATGATTCATGATTCAATTCATGACTCATGATTCAATTCATGATTCATGATTCGATTCATGATTCATGATTCATGATTCATGATTCAATTCATGATTAATATGTCTTGATTTATGATTCAATTCATGATTCATGATTCAATTCATGATTCAATTCATGATTCATAATTCATGATTCATGATTCAATTCATGATTCATGATTCATGATTCAATTCATGATTCATGATTCAATTCATGATTCGATTCATGATTCAGTTCATGATTCATGATTCGATTTATGATTCATGATTCATAATTCAATTCATGATTCATGATTCAATTCATGATTCAATTCATGATTCAATTCATGATTCATGATTTGATTCATGATTCAATTCATGATTCATGATTCGATTCATGATTCATGATTCAATTCATGATTCAATTCATGATTCATGATTCATGATTCGATTCATGATTCATGATTCATGATTCATGATTCATGATTCAATTCATAATTCATAATTCAATTCATGATTCATAATCATGATTCATGATTCAATTTATAATTCATAATTCATGATTCAATTGATGATTCATGATTCAATTCATGATTCATGATTCATGATTCATGATTCAATTCATGATTCTTAATTCATGATTCATGATTCAATTCATGATTCATGATTCAATTCATGATTCTTAATTCATGATTCATGATTCAATTCATGATTCATGATTCATGATTCATGATTCAATTCATGATTCGATTCATGATTCAATTCATGATTCAATTCATGATTCATGATTCAATTCATGATTCATGATTCAATTCAAGATTAATAATTCTTGATTCATGATTCAAGTCATTATTCATGATTCATGATTCATGATTCAATTCATGATTCATGATTCAATTCATGATTCATACTTCATGATTCATGATTCAATTCATGATTCATGATTCATGATTCAATTCATGATTCATGATTCAATTCATGATTCATACTTCATGATTCATGATTCAATTCATGATTCATGATTCATGATTCATGATTCAATTCATGATTCATGATTCAAATCATGATTCATGATTCATGATTCAATTCATGATTCATGATTCATGATTCAATTCATGATTCATAATTCATGATTCATGATTCAATTCATGATTCATGATTCATGATTCAATTCATGATTCATGATTCATGATTCAATTCATGATTCAATTCATGATTCATGATTCATGATTCAATTCATGATTCATGATTCAATTCATGATTCATCATTCATGATTCATCATTCATGATTCAATTCATAATTCATGATTCAATTCATGATTCATAATTCATGATTCATGATTCAATTCATGATTCATGATTCAATTCATGATTCATGATTCAATTCATGATTCATCATTCATGATTCATGATTCAATTCATGAGTCGTCATTCATGATTCATTTCATGATTCAATTCATGATTCATGATTCATGATTCATGATTCAATTCATAATTCATGATTCAATTCATGAATCATAATTCATGATTCATGATTCCATTCATGATTCATGGTTCAATTCATGATTCAATTCATGATTCATGATTCATGATTCGATTCATGATTCATGATTCATGATTCATGATTCAATTCATGATTCATAATTCATGATTCATGATTCAATTCATAATTCATGATTCATGATTCAATTCATGATTCATGATTCATGATTCAATTCATGATTCAATTCATGATTCATGATTCAATTCATGATTCATGATTCATGATTCAATTCATGATTCATGATTCATGATTCATCATTCATGATTCAATTCATAATTCATGATTCAATTAATGATTCATAATTCATGATTCATGATTCAATTCATGATTCATGATTCAATTCATGATTCATGATTTAATTCATGATTCATAATTCTTGATTCATGATTCAATTCATGATTCATGATTCAATTCATGACTCATGATTCAATTCATGATTCATGATTCGATTCATGATTCATGATTCATGATTCATGATTCAATTCATGATTAATATGTCTTGATTTATGATTCAATTCATGATTCATGATTCAATTCATGATTCAATTCATGATTCATAATTCATGATTCATGATTCAATTCATGATTCATGATTCATGATTCAATTCATGATTCATGATTCAATTCATGATTCGATTCATGATTCAGTTCATGATTCATGATTCGATTTATGATTCATGATTCATAATTCAATTCATGATTCATGATTCAATTCATGATTCATGATTTGATTCATGATTCAATTCATGATTCATGATTCGATTCATGATTCATGATTCAATTCATGATTCAATTCATGATTCATGATTCATGATTCGATTCATGATTCATGATTCATGATTCATGATTCAATTTATGATTCATCATTCATGATTCATGATTCAATTCCTGATTCAATTCATGATTCATGATTCATGATTCAATTCATAATTCATAATTCAATTCATGATTCATAATCATGATTCATGATTCAATTTATAATTCATAATTCATGATTCAATTGATGATTCATGATTCAATTCATGATTCATGATTCATGATTCATGATTCAATTCATGATTCTTAATTCATGATTCATGATTCAATTCATGATTCATGATTCATGATTCATGATTCAATTCATGATTCGATTCATGATTCAATTCATGATTCAATTCATGATTCATGATTCAATTCATGATTCATGATTCAATTCATGATTCATGATTCAATTCAAGATTAATAATTCTTGATTCATGATTCAAGTCATTATTCATGATTCATGATTCATGATTCAATTCATGATTCATGATTCAATTCATGATTCATACTTCATGATTCATGATTCAATTCATGATTCATGATTCATGATTCAATTCATGATTCATGATTCAATTCATGATTCATACTTCATGATTCATGATTCAATTCATGATTCATGATTCATGATTCATGATTCAATTCATGATTCATGATTCAATTCATGATTCATGATTCATGATTCAATTCATGATTCATGATTCATGATTCAATTCATGATTCATAATTCATGATTCATGATTCAATTCATGATTCATGATTCATGATTCAATTCATGATTCATGATTCATGATTCAATTCATGATTCAATTCATGATTCAATTCATGATTCATGATTCATGATTCAATTCATGATTCATGATTCAATTCATGATTCATCATTCATGATTCATCATTCATGATTCAATTCATAATTCATGATTCAATTCATGATTCATAATTCATGATTCATGATTCAATTCATGATTCATGATTCAATTCATGATTCATGATTCATGATTCAATTCATGATTCATCATTCATGATTCATGATTCAATTCATGAGTCGTCATTCATGATTCATTTCATGATTCAATTCATGATTCATGATTCATGATTCATGATTCAATTCATAATTCATGATTCAATTCATGAATCATAATTCATGATTCATGATTCCATTCATGATTCATGGTTCAATTCATGATTCAATTCATGATTCATGATTCATGATTCGATTCATGATTCATGATTCATGATTCAATTTATGATTCATCATTCATGATTCATGATACAATTCATGATTCATGATTCATGATTCAATTCATGATTCAATTCATGATTCATGATTCATGATTCAATTCATAATTCATAATTCAATTCATGATTCATAATCATGATTCATGATTCAATTTATAATTCATAATTCATGATTCAATTGATGATTCATGATTCAATTCATGATTCATGATTCATGATTCATGATTCAATTCATGATTCTTAATTCATCATTCATGATTCAATTCATGATTCATGATTCATGATTCATGATTCAATTCATGATTCGATTCATGATTCAATTCATGATTCAATTCATGATTCATGATTCAATTCATGATTCATGATTCAATTCATGATTCATGATTCAATTCAAGATTAATAATTCTTGATTCATGATTCAAGTCATTATTCATGATTCATGATTCATGATTCAATTCATGATTCATGATTCAATTCATGATTCATACTTCATGATTCATGATTCAATTCATGATTCATGATTCATGATTCAATTCATGATTCATGATTCAATTCATGATTCATACTTCATGATTCATGATTCAATTCATGATTCATGATTCATGATTCATGATTCAATTCATGATTCATGATTCAATTCATGATTCATGATTCATGATTCAATTCATGATTCATGATTCATGATTCAATTCATGATTCATAATTCATGATTCATGATTCAATTCATGATTCATGATTCATGATTCAATTCATGATTCATGATTCATGATTCAATTCATGATTCAATTCATGATTCATGATTCATGATTCAATTCATGATTCATGATTCAATTCATGATTCATCATTCATGATTCATCATTCATGATTCAATTCATAATTCATGATTCAATTCATGATTCATAATTCATGATTCATGATTCAATTCATGATTCATGATTCAATTCATGATTCATGATTCATGATTCAATTCATGATTCATCATTCATGATTCATGATTCAATTCATGAGTCGTCATTCATGATTCATTTCATGATTCAATTCATGATTCATGATTCATGATTCATGATTCAATTCATAATTCATGATTCAATTCATGAATCATAATTCATGATTCATGATTCCATTCATGATTCATGGTTCAATTCATGATTCAATTCATGATTCATGATTCATGATTCGATTCATGATTCATGATTCATGATTCATGATTCAATTTATGATTCATGATTCATGATTCATGATACAATTCATGATTCATGATTCATGATTCAATTCATGATTCAATTCATGATTCATGATTCATGATTCATGATTCATGATTCAATTCATAATTCATGATTCAATTCATGAATCATAATTCATGATTCATGATTCCATTCATGATTCATGGTTCAATTCATGATTCAATTCATGATTCATGATTCATGATTCGATTCATGTTACATGATTCATGATTCATGATTCAATTCATGATTCATAATTCATGATTCATGATTCAATTCATAATTCATGATTCATGATTCAATTCATGATTCATGATTCATGATTCAATTCATGATTCAATTCATGATTCATGATTCAATTCATGATTCATGATTCATGATTCAATTCATGATTCATCATTCATGATTCATCATTCATGATTCAATTCATAATTCATGATTCAATTCATGATTCATAATTCATGATTCATGATTCAATTCATGATTCATGATTCAATTCATGATTCATGATTTAATTCATGATTCATAATTCTTGATTCATGATTCAATTCATGATTCATGATTCAATTCATGACTCATGATTCAATTCATGATTCATGATTCGATTCATGATTCATGATTCATGATTCATGATTCAATTCATGATTAATATGTCTTGATTTATGATTCAATTCATGATTCATGATTCAATTCATGATTCAATTCATGATTCATAATTCATGATTCATGATTCAATTCATGATTCATGATTCATGATTCAATTCATGATTCATGATTCAATTCATGATTCGATTCATGATTCAGTTCATGATTCATGTTTCGATTTATGATTCATGATTCATAATTCAATTCATGATTCATGATTCAATTCATGATTCAATTCATGATTCAATTCATGATTCATGATTTGATTCATGATTCAATTCATGATTCATGATTCGATTCATGATTCATGATTCAATTCATGATTCAATTCATGATTCATGATTCATGATTCGATTCATGATTCATGATTCATGATTCATGATTCAATTTATGATTCATCATTCATGATTCATGATTCAATTCCTGATTCAATTCATGATTCATGATTCATGATTCAATTCATAATTCATAATTCAATTCATGATTCATAATCATGATTCATGATTCAATTTATAATTCATAATTCATGATTCAATTGATGATTCATGATTCAATTCATGATTCATGATTCATGATTCATGATTCAATTCATGATTCTTAATTCATGATTCATGATTCAATTCATGATTCATGATTCATGATTCATGATTCAATTCATGATTCATGATTCATGATTCATGATTCAATTCATGATTCATGATTCAATTCATGATTCATGATTCAATTCATGATTCATGATTCAATTCAAGATTAATAATTCTTGATTCATGATTCAAGTCATTATTCATGATTCAAGATTAATAATTCTTGATTCATGATTCAAGTCATTATTCATGATTCATGATTCATGATTCAATTCATGATTCATGATTCAATTCATGATTCATACTTCATGATTCATGATTCAATTCATGATTCATGATTCATGATTCAATTCATGATTCATGATTCAATTCATGATTCATACTTCATGATTCATGATTCAATTCATGATTCATGATTCATGATTCATGATTCAATTCATGATTCATGATTCAATTCATGATTCATGATTCATGATTCAATTCATGATTCATGATTCATGATTCAATTCATGATTCATAATTCATGATTCATGATTCAATTCATGATTCATGATTCATGATTCATTTCATGATTCATGATTCATGATTCAATTCATGATTCAATTCATGATTCATGATTCATTATTCAATTCATGATTCATGATTCAATTCATGATTCATCATTCATGATTCATCATTCATGATTCAATTCATAATTCATGATTCAATTCATGATTCATAATTCATGATTCATGATTCAATTCATGATTCATGATTCAATTCATGATTCATGATTCATGATTCAATTCATGATTCATCATTCATGATTCATGATTCAATTCATGAGTCGTCATTCATGATTCATTTCATGATTCAATTCATGATTCATGATTCATGATTCATGATTCAATTCATAATTCATGATTCAATTCATGAATCATAATTCATGATTCAAGATTCCATTCATGATTCATGGTTCAATTCATGATTCAATTCATGATTCATGATTCATGATTCGATTCATGATTCATGATTCATGATTCATGATTCAATTTATGATTCATCATTCATGATTCATGATACAATTCATGATTCATGATTCATGATTCAATTCATGATTCAATTCATGATTCATGATTCATGATTCATGATTCATGATTCAATTCATAATTCATAATTCAATTCATGATTCATAATTCATGATTCATGATTCATTTCATAATTCATAATTCATGATTCAATTGATGATTCATGATTCATGATTCATGATTCAATTCATGATTCATGATTCAATTCATGATTCATGATTCAATTCTTGATTCATAATTCATGATTCATGATTCAATTCATGATTCATCATTCATGATTCATGATTCAATTCATGAGTCATCATTCATGATTCATTTCATGATTCAATTCATGATTCATGATTCATGATTCATGATTCAATTCATAATTCATGATTCAATTAATGAATCATAATTCATGAATCATGATTCCATTCATGATTCATGGTTCAATTCATGATTCAATTCATGATTCATGATTCATGATTCATGATTCATGATTCATGATTCATGATTCAATTTATGATTCAGCATTCATGATTCATGATTCAATTCATGATTCATGATTCATGATTCAATTCATGATTCAATTCATGATTCATGATTCATGATTCATGATTCAATTCATAATTCATAATTCATAATTCAATTCATGATTCATAATTCATGATTCATGATTCAATTCATAATTCATATTTCATGATTCAATTGATGATTCATGATTCATGATTCATGATTCAATTCATGATTCATAATTCATGATTCAATTGATGATTCATGATTCATGATTCAATTCATGATTCATAATTCATGATTCATGATTCAATTCATAATTCATGATTCATGATTCAATTCATGATTCATGATTCATGATTCAATTCATGATTCATGATTCATGATTCAATTCATGATTCATGATTCAATTCATGTATCATGATTCAATTCATGATTCATGATTCAATTCATGATTAATAATTCTTGATTCATGATTCAAGTCATTATTCATGATTCATGATTCATGATTCAGTTCATGATTCATGATTCAATTCATGATTCATACTTAATGATTCATGATTCAATTCATGATTCATGATTCATGATTCATGATTCAATTCATGATTCATGAATCAATTCATGATTCGATTCATGATTCAATTCATGATTCATAATTCATGATTCATGATTCAATTGATGATTCATGATTCATGATTCATGATTCATGATTCATAATTCATGATTCATGATTCAATTCATGTATCATGATTCAATTCATGATTCATGATTCAATTCATGATTAATAATTCTTGATTCATGATTCAAGTCATTATTCATGATTCATGATTCATGATTCAGTTCATGATTCATGATTCAATTCATGATTCATACTTAATGATTCATGATTCAATTCATGATTCATGATTCATGATTCATGATTCAATTCATGATTCATGAATCAATTCATGATTCGATTCATGATTCAATTCATGATTCATAATTCATGATTCATGATTCAATTGATGATTCATGATTCATGATTCATGATTCATGATTCATAATTCATGATTCATGATTCAATTCATAATTCATGAATCAATTCATGATTCGATTCATGATTTAAATCATGATTCATGATTCGATTTATGATTCATGATTCATGATTCAATTCATGATTCATGATTCAATTCATGATTCAATTCATGATTCATGATTCAATTCATGATTCATGATTCAATTCATGATTCATGATTCGATTCATGATTCATGATTCAATTAATGATTCAATTCATGATTCATGATTCATGATTTGATTCATGATTCAATTCATGATTCATGATTCAATTCATGATTCGATTCATGATTCAGTTCATGATTCATGATTCGATTTATGATTCATGATTCATAATTCAATTCATGATTCATGATTCAATTCATGATTCATGATTCATGATTCAATTCATGATTCATGATTCAATTCATGATTCGATTCATGATTCAGTTCATGATTCATGATTCGATTTATGATTCATGATTCATAATTCAATTCATGATTCAGGATTCAATTCATGATTCAATTCATGATTCATGATTTGATTCATGATTCGATTCATGATTCATGATTCGATTCATGATTCATGATTCAATTCATGATTCAATTCATGATTCATGATTCATGATTCGATTCATGATTCATGATTCATCATTCATGATTCAATTTATGATTCATCATTCATGATTCATGATTCAATTGATGATTCATGATTCATGATTCAATTCATAATTCAATTGATGATTCAATTCATGATTCATGATTCATGATTCATGATTCAATTCATAATTCATAATTCAATTCATGATTCATAATCATGATTCATGATTCAATTCATAATTCATAATTCATGATTCAATTGATGATTCATGATTCATGATTCATGATTCATGATTCAATTCATGATTCATGATTCAATTCATGATTCATGATTCATGATTCAATTCATGATTCATGATTCAATTCATGATTCTTAATTCATGATTCATGATTCAATTCATGATTCATGATTCATGATTCATGATTCAATTCATGATTCATGATTCAATTCATGATTCATGATTCATGATTCAATTCATGATTCATGATTCAAGATTCAATTCATGATTCTTAATTCATGATTCATGATTCAATTCATGATTCATGATTCATGATTCATGATTAAATTCATGATTCATGATTCAATTCATGATTCATGATTCAATTCATGATTCATAATTCAATTCATGATTCATGATTCATGATTCAATTCAAGATTAATAATTCTTGATTCATGATTCAAGTCATTATTCATGATTCATGATTCATGATTCAATTCATGATTCATGATTCAATTCATGATTCATACTTCATGATTCATGATTCAATTCATGATTCATGATTCATGATTCAATTCATGAATCATGATTCAATTCATGATTCATACTTCATGATTCATGATTCAATTCATGATTCATGATTCATGATTCATGATTCAATTCATGATTCATGAATCAATTCATGATTCGATTCATGATTCAATTCATGATTCTTAATTCATGATTCATGATTAAATTCATGATTCATGATTCATGATTCATGATTCAATTTATGATTCGATTCATGATTCAATTCATGATTCAATTCATGATTCATGATTCATGATTCAATTCATGATTCATGAATCAATTCATGATTCGATTCATGATTCAATTCATGATTCTTAATTCATGATTCATGATTAAATTCATGATTCATGATTCATGATTCATGATTCAATTTATGATTCGATTCATGATTCAATTCATGATTCAATTCATGATTCATGATTCATGATTCAATTCATGATTCATGATTCAATTCATGATTCATGATTCAATTCATGATTCATGATTCATGATTCAATTCAAGATTAATAATTCTTGATTCATGATTCAAGTCATTATTCATGATTCATGATTCATGATTCAAGTCATTATTCATGATTCATGATTCATGATTCAATTCATGATTCATGATTCAATTCATGATTCATACTTCATGATTCATGATTCAATTCATGATTCATGATTCATGATTCAATTCATGATTCATACTTCATGATTCATGATTCAATTCATGATTCATGATTCATGATTCAATTCATGATTCATGATTCAATTCATGATTCATACTTCATGATTCATGATTCAATTCATGATTCATGATTCATGATTCATGATTCATGATTCAATTCATGATTCATGAATCAATTCATGATTCGATTCATGATTCAATTCACGATTCATGATTCGATTAATGATTCATGATTCATGATTCAATTCATGATTCATGATTCAATTTATGATTCAATTCATGATTCATGATTCAATACATGATTCATGATTCAATTCATGATTCATGATTCGATTCATGATTCATGATTCAATTCATGATTCAATTCATGATTCATGATTTATGATTCGATTCATGATTCATGATTCATGATTCAATTTATGATTCATCATTTGTGATTCATGATTCAATTCATGATTCATGATTCATGATTCAATTCATGATTTAATTCATGATTCATGATTCATGATTCATGATTCATGATTCATGATTCAATTCATAATTCATAATTCAATTCATGATTCATGATTCATGATGCAATTCATGATTCAATTCATGATTCATGATTCATGATTCATAGTTCATGATTCATGATTCATGATTCAATTCATAATTCATAATTCAATTCATGATTCATAATTCATGATTCATGATTCAATTCATAATTCATAATTCATGATTCATGATTCAATTGATGATTCATGATTCATGATTCATGATTCATGATTCAATTTATGATTCATGATTCAATTCATGATTCATAATTCATGATTCATGATTCAATTCATTATTCATGATTCATGATTCAATTCATGATTCATGATTCATGATTCATGATTCAATTCATGATTCATGATTCAATTCATGATTCATGATTCATGATTCAATTCATGATTCATGATTCATGATTCAATTCATGATTCATAATTCATGATTCATGATTCAATTCATGATTCATGATTCATGATTCAATTCATGATTCAATTCATGATTCAAGATTCATGATTCAATTCATGATTCATGATTCAATTCATGATTCATAATTCATCATTCATGATTCAATTCAATATTCATGATTTAATTCATGATTCATAATTCATGATTCATGATTCAATTCATGATTCATGATTCAATTCATGATTCATGATTCATGATTCAATTCATGATTCATCATTCATGATTCATGATTCAATTCATGAGTCATCATTCATGATTCATTTCATGATTCAATTCATGATCCAAGATTCATGATTCATGATTCAATTCATAATTCATGATTCAATTAATGAATCATAATTCATGATTCATGATTCCATTCATGATTCATGGTTCAATTAATGATTCAATTCATGATTCATGATTCATGATTCGATTCATGATTCATGATTCAATTTATGATTCATCATTCATGATTCATGATTCAATTCATGATTCATGATTCATGATTCAATTCATGATTCAATTCATGATTCATGATTCATGATTCATGATTCAATTCATGATTCATGATTCATGATTCGTGATTCATGATTCATGATTCAATTCATAATTCATAATTCAATTCATGATTCATAATTCATGATTCATGATTCAATTCATAATTCATAATTCATGATTCAATTGATGATTCATGATTCATGATGCATGATTCAATTCATGATTCATGATTCAATTCATGATTCATGATTCATGATTCAATTCATGATTCAATTCATAATTCATAATTCATGATTCAATTGATGATTCATGATTCATGATGCATGATTCAATTCATGATTCATGATTCAATTCATGATTCATGATTCATGATTCAATTCATGATTCATGATTCATGATTCAATACATGATTCATAATTCATGATTCATGATTCAATTCATAATTCATGATTCATGATTCAATTCATGATTCATGATTCATGATTCAATTCATGATTCAATTCATGATTCATGATTCAATTCATGATTCATGATTCATGATTCAATTCATGATTCATGATTCATGATTCATCATTCATGATTCAATTCATAATTCATGATTCAATTCATGATTCATAATTCATGATTCATGATTCAATTCATGATTCATGATTCAATTCATGATTCATGATTTAATTCATGATTCATAATTCTTGATTCATGATTCAATTCATGATTCATGATTCAATTCATGACTCATGATTCAATTCATGATTCATGATTCGATTCATGATTCATGATTCATGATTCATGATTCAATTCATGATTAATATGTCTTGATTTATGATTCAATTCATGATTCATGATTCAATTCATGATTCAATTCATGATTCATAATTCATGATTCATGATTCAATTCATGATTCATGATTCATGATTCAATTCATGATTCATGATTCAATTCATGATTCGATTCATGATTCAGTTCATGATTCATGATTCGATTTATGATTCATGATTCATAATTCAATTCATGATTCAATTCATGATTCAATTCATGATTCAATTCATGATTCATGATTTGATTCATGATTCAATTCATGATTCATGATTCGATTCATGATTCATGATTCAATTCATGATTCAATTCATGATTCATGATTCATGATTCGATTCATGATTCATGATTCATGATTCATGATTCAATTTATGATTCATCATTCATGATTCATGATTCAATTCATGATTCAATTCATGATTCATGATTCATGATTCAATTCATAATTCATAATTCAATTCATGATTCATAATCATGATTCATGATTCAATTTATAATTCATAATTAATGATTCAATTGATGATTCATGATTCAATTCATGATTCATGATTCATGATTCATGATTCAATTCATGATTCGATTCATGATTCAATTCATGATTCAATTCATGATTCATGATTCAATTCATGATTCATACTTCATGATTCATGATTCAATTCATGATTCATGATTCATGATTCAATTCATGATTCATGATTCAATTCATGATTCATACTTCATGATTCATGATTCAATTCATGATTCATGATTCATGATTCATGATTCAATTCATGATTCATGATTCATGATTCAATTCATGATTCATAATTCATGATTCATGATTCAATTCATGATTCATGATTCATGATTTAATTCATGATTCATGATTCATGATTCAATTCATGATTCAATTCATGATTCATGATTCATGATTCAATTCATGATTCATGATTCAATTCATGATTCATCATTCATGATTCATCATTCATGATTCAATTCATAATTCATGATTCAATTCATGATTCATAATTCATGATTCATGATTCAATTCATGATTCATGATTCAATTCATGATTCATGATTCATGATTCAATTCATGATTCATCATTCATGATTCATGATTCAATTCATGAGTCGTCATTCATGATTCATTTCATGATTCAATTCATGATTCATGATTCATGATTCATGATTCAATTCATAATTCATGATTCAATTCATGAATCATAATTCATGATTCATGATTCCATTCATGATTCATGGTTCAATTCATGATTCAATTCATGATTCATGATTCATGATTCGATTCATGATTCATGATTCATGATTCATGATTCAATTTATGATTCATCATTCATGATTCATGATACAATTCATGATTCATGATTCATGATTCAATTCATGATTCAATTCATGATTCATGATTCATGATTCATGATTCATGATTGAATTCATAATTCATAATTCAATTCATGATTCATAATTCATGATTCATGATTCATTTCATAATTCATAATTCATGATTCAATTGATGATTCATGATTCATGATTCATGATTCAATTCATGATTCATGATTCAATTTATGATTCATGATTCATGATTCAATTCTTGATTCATAATTCATGATTCATGATTCAATTCATAATTCATGATTAATGATTCAATTCATGATTCATGATTCATGATTCAATTCATGATTCAATTCATGATTCATGATTCATGATTCAATTCATGATTCGATTCATGATTCAGTTCATGATTCATGATTCGATTTATGATTCATGATTCATAATTCAATTCATGATTCATGATTCAATTCATGATTTAATTCATGATTCATAATTCATGATTCATGATTCAATTCATGATTCATGATTCAATTCATGATTCATGATTCATGATTCAATTCATGATTCATCATTCATGATTCATGATTCAATTCATGAGTCATCATTCATGATTCATTTCATGATTCAATTCATGATTCATGATTCATCATTCATCATTCATGATTCAATTCATAATTCATGATTCAATTCATGATTCATAATTCATGATTCATGATTCAATTCATGATTCATGATTCAATTCATGATTCATGATTTAATTCATGATTCATAATTCATGATTCATGATTCAATTCATGATTCATGATTCAATTCATGACTCATGATTCAATTCATAATTCATGATTCAATTTATGATTCATGATTCATGATTCATGATTCATGATTCAATTCATGATTAATAATTCTTGATTTATGATTCAATTCATGATTCATGATTCAATTTATGATTCATGATTCATGATTCAATTCATGATTCATAATTCATGACTCATGATTCAATTCATGATTCCATTCATGATTCAGTTCATGATTCATGATT
The DNA here is from genome assembly GCA_036250195.1 of Mixophyes australis. NCBI lineage: Eukaryota > Metazoa > Chordata > Amphibia > Anura > Limnodynastidae > Mixophyes > Mixophyes australis. The sequence goes on along the minus strand of JAVHZZ010000001.1, from coordinate 241,463,536 downwards.
CGATTTATGATTCATGATTCATAATTCAATTCATGATTCATGATTCAATTCATGATTCAATTCATGATTCAATTCATGATTCATGATTTGATTCATGATTCAATTCATGATTCATGATTCAATTCATGATTCATACTTCATGATTCAATTCATGATTCATGATTCATGATTCAATTCATGATTCATGAATCAATTCATGATTCGATTCATGATTCAATTCATGATTCTTAATTCATGATTCATGATTCAATTCATGATTCATGATTCATGATTCAATTCATGATTCATGATTCAATTCATGATTCATAATTCATGATTCAATTCATAATTCATGAATCATGATTCAATTCATGATTCATGATTCATGATTCAATTCATGATTCAATTCATGATTCATGATTCATGATTCAATTCATGATTCATGATTCATGATTCAATTCATGATTCATGATTCATGATTCATCATTCATGATTCAATTCATAATTCATGATTCAATTCATGATTCATGATTCATGATTCATGATTCATGATTCAATTCATGATTCATCATTCATGATTCATCATTCATGATTCATGATTCAATTCATGATTCATGATTCATGATTCATTTTATGATTCAATTCATGATTCATGATTCATGATTCATGATTCATGATTCAATTCATAATTCATGATTCAATTCATGAATCATAATTCATGATTCATGATTCCATTCATGATTCATGATTCAATTCATGATTCATGATTCATGATTCAATTCATGATTAATAATTCTTGATTTATGATTCAATTCATGATTCATGATTCAATTCATGATTCATACTTCATGATTCATGATTCAATTCATGATTCATGATTCATGATTCATGATTCAATTCATGATTCATGAATCAATTCATGATTCGATTCATGATTCAAATCATGATTCATGATTCGATTTATGATTCATGATTCATGATTCAATTCATGATTCATGATTCAATTCATGATTCAATTCATGATTCATGATTCAATTCATGATTCATGATTCAATTCATGATTCATGATTCGATTCATGATTCATGATTCAATTAATGATTCAATTCATGATTCATGATTCATGATTTGATTCATGATTCATGATTCATGATTCAATTCATGATTCATGATTCATGATTCATGATTCATGATTCAATTCATAATTTATAATTCAATTCATGATTCATGATTCATGATTCAATTCATGATTCAATTCATGATTCATGATTCATGATTCATGATTCATGATTCATAATTCATGATTCAATTCATAATTCATAATTCAATTCATGATTCATGATTCATGATTCAATTCATAATTCATAATTCATGATTCATGATTCAATTGATGATTCATGATTCATGATTCATGATTCATGATTCAATTCATAATTCATGATTCAATTCATGAATCATAATTCATGATTCATGATTCCATTCATGATTCATGATTCAATTCATGATTCAATTCATGATTCATGATTCATGATTCGATTCATGATTCATGATTCATGATTCATGATTCAATTTATGATTCATCATTCATAATTCATGATTCAATTCATGATTCATGATTCATGATTCAATTCATGATTCAATTCATGATTCAATTCATGTTTCATGATTCATGATTCAATTCATAATTCATAATTCAATTCATGATTCATAATTCATGATTCATGATTCAATTCATAATTCATAATTCATGATTCAATTGATGATTCATGATTCATGATTCATGATTCAATTCATGATTCATGATTCAATTCATGATTAATGATTCATGATTCAATTCATGATTCATGATTCATGATTCAATTCATGATTCTTAATTCATGATTCATGATTCAATTCATGATTCATGATTCATGATTCAATTCATGATTCGATTCATGATTTAATTCATGATTCAATTCATGATTCATGATTCATGATTCAATTTATGATTCATGATTCAATTCATGTATCATGATTCAATTCATGATTCATGATTCAATTCATGATTAATAATTCTTGATTCATGATTCAAGTCATTATTCATGATTCATGATTCATGATTCAATTCATGATTCATGATTCATATTTAATGATTCATGATTCAATTCATGATTCATGATTCATGATTCATGATTCAATTCATGATTCATGAATCAATTCATGATTCGATTCATGATTCAATTCATGATTCATGATTCGATTTATGATTCATGATTCATGATTCAATTCATGATTCATGATTCAATTCATGATTCATGATTCGATTCATGATTCATGATTCAATTCATGATTCAATTCATGATTCATGATTCATGATTCATGATTCATGATTCAATTCATAATTCATAATTCAATTCATGATTCATAATTCATGATTCATGATTCAATTCATAATTCATAATTCATGATTCATGATTCACTTGATGATTCATGATTCATGATTCATGATTCAATTCATGATTCATGATTCAATTCATGATTCATAATTCATGATTCATGATTCAATTCATTATTCATGATTCATGATTGAATTCATGATTCATGATTCATGATTCATGATTCATGATTCATGATTCAATTCATGATTCATGATTCAATTCATGATTCATGATTCATGATTCAATTCATGATTCATGATTCATGATTCAATTCATGATTCATAATTCATGATTCATGATTCAATTCATGATTCATGATTCATGATTCAATTCATGATTCATGATTCATGATTCAATTCATGATTCAATTCATGATTCATGATTCATGATTCAATTCATGATTCATGATTCAATTCATGATTCATAATTCATGATTCATGATTCAATTCATGATTCATGATTCAATTCATGATTCATGATTCAATTCATGATTCATCATTCATGATTCATGATTCAATTCATGAGTCATCATTCATGATTCATTTCATGATTCAATTCATGATTCATGATTCATGATTCATGATTCATGATTCAATTCATAATTCATGATTCAATTCATGGATCATAATTCATGATTCATGATTCCATTCATGATTCATGGTTCAATTCATGATTCAATTCATGATTCATGATTCATGATTCGATTCATGATTCATGATTCATGATTCATGATTCAATTTATGATTCAGCATTCATGATTCATGATTCAATTCATGATTCATGATTCAATTCATGATTCAATTCATGATTCATGATTTATGATTCATGATTCATGATTCAATTCATAATTCATAATTCATAATTCAATTCATGATTCATAATTCATGATTCATCATTCAATTCATAATTCATAATTCATGATTCAATTGATGATTCATGATTCATGATTCATGATTCAATTCATGATTCATAATTCATGATTCAATTGATGATTCATGATTCATGATTCAATTCATGATTCATAATTCATGATTCATGATTCAATTCATAATTCATGATTCATGATTCAATTCATGATTCATGATTCATGATTCAATTCATGATTCATGATTCATGATTCGATTCATGATTCATGATTCATGATTCAATTCATGATTCATGATTCAATTCATGTATCATGATTCAATTCATGATTCATGATTCAATTCATGATTAATAATTCTTGATTCATGATTCAAGTCATTATTCATGATTCATGATTCATGATTCATGATTCAATTCATGATTAATAATTCTTGATTCATGATTCAAGTCATTATTCATGATTCATGATTCATGATTCAGTTCATGATTCATGATTCAATTCATGATTCATACTTAATGATTCATGATTCAATTCATGATTCATGATTCATGATTCAATTCATGATTCATGAATCAATTCATGATTCGATTCATGATTCAATTCATGATTCATAATTCATGATTCATGATTCAGTTGATGATTCATGATTCATGATTCATGATTCATGATTCATAATTCATGATTCATGATTCAATTCATGATTCATGAATCAATTCATGATTCGATTCATGATTTAAATCATGATTCATGATTCGATTTATGATTCATGATTCATGATTCAATTCATGATTCAATTCATGATTCATGATTCAATTCATGATTCATGATTCAATTCATGATTCATGATTCGATTCATGATTCATGATTCAATTAATGATTCAATTCATGATTCATGATTCATGATTTGATTCATGATTCAATGCATGATTCATGATTCAATTCATGATTCGATTCATGATTCAGTTCATGATTCATAATTCATGATTCATGATTCAATTCATGATTCATGATTCATGATTCAATTCATGATTCATGATTCATGATTCAATTCATGATTCAATTCATGATTCATGATTCATGATTCAATTCATGATTCATGATTCATGATTCAATTCATGCATCATCATTTATGATTCATCATTCATGATTCAATTCATAATTCATGATTCAATTCATGATTCATAATTCATGATTCATGATTCAATTCATGATTCATGATTCAATTCATGATTCATGATTCATGATTCAATTCATGATTCATCATTCATGTTTCATGATTCAATTCATGAGTCATCATTCATGATTCATTTCATGATTCAATTCATGATTCATGATTCATGATTCATGATTCAATTCATAATTCATGATTCATGATTCAATTCATGATTCATGATTCATGATTCAATTCATGATTCATGATTCATGATTCAATTCATGATTCATAATTCATGATTCATGATTCAATTCATGATTCATGATTCATGATTCAATTCATGATTCATGATTCATGATTCAATTCATGATTCAATTCATGATTCATGATTCATGATTCAATTCATGATTCATGATTCATGATTCAATTCTTGCATCATCATTTATGATTCATCATTCATGATTCAATTCATAATTCATGATTCAATTCATGATTCATAATTCATGATTCATGATTCAATTCATGATTCATGATTCAATTCATGATTCATGATTCATGATTCAATTCATGATTCATCATTCATGATTCATGATTCAATTCATGAGTCATCATTCATGATTCATTTCATGATTCAATTCATGATTCATGATTCATGATTCATGATTCATGATTCAATTCATAATTCATGATTCAATTCATGGATCATAATTCATGATTCATGATTCCATTCATGATTCATGGTTCAATTCATGATTCAATTCATGATTCATGATTCATGATTCGATTCATGATTCATGATTCATGATTCATGATTCAATTTATGATTCAGCATTCATGATTCATGATTCAATTCATGATTCATGATTCATGATTCAATTCATGATTCAATTCATGATTCATGATTCATGATTCATGATTCATGATTCAATTCATAATTCATAATTCATAATTCAATTCATGATTCATAATTCATGATTCATCATTCAATTCATAATTCATAATTCATGATTCAATTGATGTTTCATGATTCATGATTCATGATTCAATTCATGATTCATAATTCATGATTCAATTGATGATTCATGATTCATGATTCAATTCATGATTCATAATTCATGATTCATGATTCAATTCATAATTCATGATTCATGATTCAATTCATGATTCATGATTCATGATTCAATTCATGATTCATGATTCATGATTCAATTCATGATTCATGATTCAATTCATGTATCATGATTCAATTCATGATTCATGATTCAATTCATGATTAATAATTCTTGATTCATGATTCAAGTCATTATTCATGATTCATGATTCATGATTCAGTTCATGATTCATGATTCAATTCATGATTCATACTTAATGATTCATGATTCAATTCATGATTCATGATTCATGATTCAATTCATGATTCATGAATCAATTCATGATTCGATTCATGATTCAATTCATGATTCATGATTCATAATTCATGATTCATGATTCAATTCATGATTCATGAATCAATTCATGATTCGATTCATGATTTAAATCATGATTCATGATTCGATTTATGATTCATGATTCATGATTCAATTCATGATTCAATTCATGATTCATGATTCAATTCATGATTCATGATTCAATTCATGATTCATGATTCGATTCATGATTCATGATTCAATTAATGATTCAATTCATGATTCATGATTCATGATTTGATTCATGATTCAATTCATGATTCATGATTCAATTCATGATTCGATTCATGATTCAGTTCATGATTCATGATTCGATTTATGATTCATGATTCATAATTCAATTCATGATTCATGATTCAATTCATGATTCATGATTCATGATTCAATTCATGATTCATGATTCAATTCATGATTCGATTCATGATTCAGTTCATGATTCATGATTCGATTTATGATTCATGATTCATAATTCAATTCATGATTCAGGATTCAATTCATGATTCAATTCATGATTCATGATTTGATTCATGATTCAATTCATGATTCATGATTCGATTCATGATTCATGATTCAATTCATGATTCAATTCATGATTCATGATTCATGATTCGATTCATGATTCATCATTCATGATTCAATTTATGATTCATCATTCATGATTCATGATTCAATTGATGATTCATGATTCATGATTCAATTCATGATTCAATTGATGATTCAATTCATGATTCATGATTCATGATTCAATTCATAATTCATAATTCAATTCATGATTCATAATCATGATTCATGATTCAATTCATAATTCATAATTCATGATTCAATTGATGATTCATGATTCATGATTCATGATTCATGATTCAATTCATGATTCATGATTCAATTCATGATTCATGATTCATGATTCAATTCATGATTCATGATTCATGATTCAATTCATGATTCTTAATTCATGATTCATGATTCAATTCATAATTCATGATTCATGATTCATGATTCAATTCATGATTCATGATTCAATTCATGATTCATGATTCATGATTCAATTCATGATTCATGATTCATGATTCAATTCATGATTCTTAATTCATGATTCATGATTCAATTCATGATTCCTGATTCATGATTCATGATTCAATTCATGATTCATGATTCTTGATTCATGATTCAAGTCATTATTCATGATTCATGATTCATGATTCAGTTCATGATTCATGATTCAATTCATGATTCATACTTAATGATTCATGATTCAATTCATGATTCATGATTCATGATTCAATTCATGATTCATGAATCAATTCATGATTCGATTCATGATTCAATTCATGATTCATGATTCATAATTCATGATTCATGATTCAATTCATGATTCATGAATCAATTCATGATTCGATTCATGATTTAAATCATGATTCATGATTCGATTTATGATTCATGATTCATGATTCAATTCATGATTCAATTCATGATTCATGATTCAATTCATGATTCATGATTCAATTCATGATTCATGATTCGATTCATGATTCATGATTCAATTAATGATTCAATTCATGATTCATGATTCATGATTTGATTCATGATTCAATTCATGATTCATGATTCAATTCATGATTCGATTCATGATTCAGTTCATGATTCATGATTCGATTTATGATTCATGATTCATAATTCAATTCATGATTCATGATTCAATTCATGATTCATGATTCATGATTCAATTCATGATTCATGATTCAATTCATGATTCGATTCATGATTCAGTTCATGATTCATGATTCGATTTATGATTCATGATTCATAATTCAATTCATGATTCAGGATTCAATTCATGATTCAATTCATGATTCATGATTTGATTCATGATTCAATTCATGATTCATGATTCGATTCATGATTCATGATTCAATTCATGATTCAATTCATGATTCATGATTCATGATTCGATTCATGATTCATCATTCATGATTCAATTTATGATTCATCATTCATGATTCATGATTCAATTGATGATTCATGATTCATGATTCAATTCATGATTCAATTCATGATTCAATTCATGATTCATGATTCATGATTCAATTCATAATTCATAATTCAATTCATGATTCATAATCATGATTCATGATTCAATTCATAATTCATAATTCATGATTCAATTGATGATTCATGATTCATGATTCATGATTCATGATTCAATTCATGATTCATGATTCAATTCATGATTCATGATTCATGATTCAATTCATGATTCATGATTCATGATTCAATTCATGATTCTTAATTCATGATTCATGATTCAATTCATAATTCATGATTCATGATTCATGATTCAATTCATGATTCATGATTCAATTCATGATTCATGATTCATGATTCAATTCATGATTCATGATTCATGATTCAATTCATGATTCTTAATTCATGATTCATGATTCAATTCATGATTCCTGATTCATGATTCATGATTCAATTCATGATTCATGATTCATGATTCAATTCATGATTCATGATTCAATTCATGATTCATAATTCAATTCATGATTCATGATTCATGATTCAATTCAAGATTAATAATTCTTGATTCATGATTCAAGTCATTATTCATGATTCATGATTCATGATTCAATTCATGATTCATGATTCAATTCATGATTCATACTTCATGATTCATGATTCAATTCATGATTCATGATTCATGATTCATGATTCAATTCATGAATCATGATTCAATTCATGATTCATACTTCATGATTCATGATTCAATTCATGATTCATGATTCATGATTCATGATTCAATTCATGATTCATGAATCAATTCATGATTCGATTCATGATTCAATTCATGATTCTTAATTCATGATTCATGATTCAATTCATGATTCATGATTCATGATTCATGATTCAATTTATGATTCGATTCATGATTCAATTCATGATTCATGATTCAATTCATGATTCATGATTCAATTCATGATTCATGATTCAATTCATGATTCATGATTCATGATTCAATTCAAGATTAATAATTCTTGATTCATTATTCAAGTCATTATTCATGATTCATGATTCATGATTCAATTCATGATTCATGATTCAATTCATGATTCATACTTCATGATTCATGATTCAATTCATGATTCATGATTCATGATTCAATTCATGATTCATGATTCAATTCATGATTCATACTTCATGATTCATGATTCAATTCATGATTCATGATTCATGATTCATGATTCAATTCATGATTCATGAATCAATTCATGATTCGATTCATGATTCAATTCACGATTCATGATTCGATTTATGATTCATGATTCATGATTCAATTCATGATTCATGATTCAATTTATGATTCAATTCATGATTCATGATTCAATACATGATTCATGATTCAATTCATGATTCATGATTCGATTCATGATTCATGATTCAATTCATGATTCAATTCATGATTCATGATTTATGATTCGATTCATGATTCATGATTCATGATTCATGATTCAATTTATGATTCATCATTCATGATTCATGATTCAATTCATGATTCATGATTCAATTCATGATTTAATTCATGATTCATGATTCATGATTCAATTCATAATTCATAATTCAATTCATGATTCATGATTCATGATGCAATTCATGATTCAATTCATGATTCATGATTCATGATTCATAGTTCATGATTCATGATTCATGATTCATGATTCAATTCATAATTCATAATTCAATTCATGATTCATAATTCATGATTCATGATTCAATTCATAATTCATAATTCATGATTCATGATTCAATTGATGATTCATGATTCATGATTCATGATTCATGATTCAATTTGTGATTCATGATTCAATTCATGATTCATAATTCATGATTCATGACTCAATTCATTATTCATGATTCATGATTCAATTCATGATTCATGATTCAGGATTCAATTCATGATTCATGATTCAATTCATGATTCATGATTCATGATTCAATTCATGATTCATGATTCATGATTCAATTCATGATTCATAATTCATGATTCATGATTCAATTCATGATTCATGATTCAATTCATGATTCATGATTCATGATTCAATTCATGATTCAATTCATGATTCATGATTCATGATTCAATTCATGATTCATGATTCATGATTCAATTCATGATTCATAATTCATCATTCATGATTCAATTCAATATTCATGATTTAATTCATGATTCATAATTCATGATTCATGATTCAATTCATGATTCATGATTCAATTCATGATTCATGATTCATGGTTCAATTCATGATTCATCATTCATGATTCATGATTCAATTCATGAGTCATCATTCATGATTCATTTCATGATTCAATTCATGATTCATGATTCATGATTCATGATTTAATTCATAATTCATGATTCAATTAATGAATCATAATTCATGATTCATGATTCCATTCATGATTCATGGTTCAATTCATGATTCAATTCATGATTCATGATTCATGATTCGATTCATGATTCATGATTCAATTTATGATTCATCATTCATGATTCATGATTTAATTCATGATTCATGATTCATGATTCAATTCATGATTCAATTCATGATTCATGATTCATGATTCATGATTCATGATTCAATTCATGATTCATGATTCATGATTCATGATTCGTGATTCATGATTCATGATTCAATTCATAATTCATAATTCAATTCATGATTCATAATTCATGATTCATGATTCAATTCATAATTCATAATTCATGATTCAATTGATGATTCATGATTCATGATGCATGATTCAATTCATGATTCATGATTCAATTCATGATTCATGATTCATGATTCAATTCATGATTCATGATTCATGATTCAATTCATGATTAAATTCATAATTCATAATTCATGATTCAATTGATGATTCATGATTCATGATGCATGATTCAATTCATGATTCATGATTCATGATTCATGATTCAATTCATGATTCATGATTCATGATTCAATTCATGATTCATAATTCATGATTCATGATTCAATTCATAATTCATGATTCATGATTCAATTCATGATTCATGATTCATGATTCAATTCATGATTCAATTCATGATTCATGATTCAATTCATGATTCATGATTCATGATTCAATTCATGATTCATGATTCAATTCATGATTCATAATTCATGATTCATGATTCAATTCATGATTCATGATTCAATTCATGATTCATGATTTAATTCATGATTCATAATTCTTGATTCATGATTCAATTCATGATTCATGATTCAATTCATGACTCATGATTCAATTCATGATTCATGATTCGATTCATGATTCATGATTCATGATTCATGATTTAATTCATGATTAATATGTCTTGATTTATGATTCAATTCATGATTCATGATTCAATTCATGATTCAATTCATGATTCATGATTCAAGATTCAATTCATGATTCATGATTCAATTCATGATTCGATTCATGATTCAGTTCATGATTCATGATTCGATTTATGATTCATGATTCATAATTCAATTCATGATTCATGATTCAATTCATGATTCAATTCATGATTCAATTCATGATTCATGATTTGATTCATGATTCAATTCATGATTCATGATTCGATTCATGATTCATGATTCAATTCATGATTCAATTCATGATTCATGATTCATGATTCGATTCATGATTCATGATTCATGATTCATGATTCAATTTATGATTCATCATTCATGATTCATGATTCAATTCATGATTCATGATTCATGATTCAATTCAAAATTCATAATTCAATTCATGATTCATAATCATGATTCATGATTCAATTCATAATTCATAATTCATGATTCAATTGATGATTCATGATTCAATTCATGATTCATGATTCATGATTCATGATTCAATTCATGATTCTTAATTCATGATTCATGATTCAATTCATGATTCATGATTCATGATTCATGATTCAATTCATGATTCTTAATTCATGATTCATGATTCAATTCATGATTCATGATTCATGATTCAATTCATGATTCGATTCATGATTCAATTCATGATTCAATTCATGATTCATGATTCATGATTCAATTCATGATTCATGATTCAATTCATGATTCATGATTCAATTCATGATTCATGATTCAATTCAAGATTAATAATTCTTGATTCATGATTCAATTCATGATTCATGATTCAATTCATGATTCATAATTCATGATTCATGATTCAATTCATGATTCATGATTCAATTCATGATTCATGATTTAATTCATGATTCATAATTCTTGATTCATGATTCAATTCATGATTCATGATTCAATTCATGACTCATGATTCAATTCATGATTCATGATTCGATTCATGATTCATGATTCATGATTCATGATTTAATTCATGATTAATATGTCTTGATTTATGATTCAATTCATGATTCATGATTCAATTCATGATTCAATTCATGATTCATGATTCAAGATTCAATTCATGATTCATGATTCAATTCATGATTCGATTCATGATTCAGTTCATGATTCATGATTCGATTTATGATTCATGATTCATAATTCAATTCATGATTCATGATTCAATTCATGATTCAATTCATGATTCAATTCATGATTCATGATTTGATTCATGATTCAATTCATGATTCATGATTCGATTCATGATTCATGATTCAATTCATGATTCAATTCATGATTCATGATTCATGATTCGATTCATGATTCATGATTCATGATTCATGATTCAATTTATGATTCATCATTCATGATTCATGATTCAATTCATGATTCATGATTCATGATTCAATTCAAAATTCATAATTCAATTCATGATTCATAATCATGATTCATGATTCAATTCATAATTCATAATTCATGATTCAATTGATGATTCATGATTCAATTCATGATTCATGATTCATGATTCATGATTCAATTCATGATTCTTAATTCATGATTCATGATTCAATTCATGATTCATGATTCATGATTCATGATTCAATTCATGATTCTTAATTCATGATTCATGATTCAATTCATGATTCATGATTCATGATTCAATTCATGATTCGATTCATGATTCAATTCATGATTCAATTCATGATTCATGATTCATGATTCAATTCATGATTCATGATTCAATTCATGATTCATGATTCAATTCATGATTCATGATTCAATTCAAGATTAATAATTCTTGATTCATGATTCAAGTCATTATTCATGATTCATGATTCATGATTCAATTCATGATTCATGATTCAATTCATGATTCATACTTCATGATTCATGATTCAATTCATGATTCATGATTCATGATTCAATTCATGATTCATGATTCAATTCATGATTCATACTTCATGATTCATGATTCAATTCATGATTCATGATTCATGATTCATGATTCAATTCATGATTCATGATTCAATTCATGATTCATGATTCATGATTCAATTCATGATTCATGATTCATGATTCAATTCATGATTCAATTCATGATTCATGATTCATGATTCAATTCATGATTCGATTCATGATTCAGTTCATGATTCATGATTCGATTTATGATTCATGATTCATAATTCAATTCATGATTCATGATTCAATTCATGATTTAATTCATGATTCATAATTCATGATTCATGATTCAATTCATGATTCATGATTCAATTCATGATTCATGATTCAATTCATGATTCATGATTCAATTCATGATTCATCATTCATGATTCATGATTCAATTCATGAGTCATCATTCATGATTCATTTCATAATTCAATTCATGATTCATGATTCATCATTCATCATTCATGATTCAATTTATAATTCATGATTCAATTCATGATTCATAATTCATGATTCATGATTCAATTCATGATTCATGATTCAATTCATGATTCATGATTTAATTCATGATTCATAATTCATGATTCATGATTCATAATTCATGATTCATGATTCAATTCATGATTCATGATTCAATTCATGACTCATGATTCAATTCATAATTCATGATTCAATTCATGATTCATGATTCATGATTCATGATTCAATTCATGATTAATAATTCTTGATTTATGATTCAATTCATGATTCATGATTCAATTTATGATTCATGATTCATGATTCAATTCATGATTCATAATTCATGACTCATGATTCAATTCATGATTCCATTCATGATTCAGTTCATGATTCATGATTCGATTTATGATTCATGATTCATAATTCAATTCATGATTCATGATTCAATTCATGATTCAGTTCATGATTCAATTCATGATTCATGATTTGATTCATGATTCAATTCATGATTCATGATTCAATTCATGATTCATACTTCATGATTCAATTCATGATTCATGATTCATGATTCATGATTCAATTCATGATTCATGAATCAATTCATGATTCGATTCATGATTCAATTCATGATTCTTAATTCATGATTCATGATTCAATTCATGATTCATGATTCATGATTCATGATTCAATTTATGATTCGATTCATGATTCAATTCATGATTCAATTCATGATTCATGATTCATGATTCAATTCATGATTCATGATTCAATTCATGATTCATGATTCAATTCATGATTCATGATTCATGATTCAATTCAAGATTAATAATTCTTGATTCATGATTCAAGTCATTATTCATGATTCATGATTCATGATTCAATTCATGATTCATGATTCAATTCATGATTCATACTTCATGATTCATGATTCAATTCATGATTCATGATTCATGATTCAATTCATGATTCATGATTCAATTCATGATTCATACTTCATGATTCATGATTCAATTCATGATTCATGATTCATGATTCATGATTCAATTCATGATTCATGAATCAATTCATGATTCGATTCATGATTCAATCGACGATTCATGATTCAATTTATGATTCATGATTCATGATTCAATTCATGATTCATGATTCAATTCATGATTCAATTCATGATTCATGATTCAATACATGATTCATGATTCAATTCATGATTCATGATTCGATTCATGATTCATGATTCAATTCATGATTCAATTCATGATTCATGATTTATGATTCGATTCATGATTCATGATTCATGATTCAATTTATGATTCATCATTCATGATTCATGATTCAATTCATGATTCATGATTCATGATTCAATTCATGATTTAATTCATGATTCATGATTCATGATTCAATTGATGATTCATGATTCATGATTCAATTGATGATTCATGATTCATGATTCATGATTCATGATTCAATTTAAGATTCATGATTCAATTCATAATTCATAATTCATGATTCATGATTCAATTCATTATTCATGATTCATGATTCAATTCATGATTCATGATTCATGATTCAATTCATGATTCATGATTCAATTCATGATTCATAATTCATGATTCATGATTCAATTCATGATTCATGATTCATGATTCAATTCATGATTCATGATTCATGATTCAATTCATGATTCAATTCATGATTCATGATTCATGATTCAATTCATGATTCATGATTCATGATTCAATTCATGATTCATAATTCATCATTCATGATTCAATTCATAATTCATGATTTAATTCATGATTCATAATTCATGATTCATGATTCAATTCATGATTCATGATTCAATTCATGATTCATGATTCATGATTCAATTCATGATTCATCATTCATGATTCATGATTCAATTCATGAGTCATCATTCATGATTCATTTCATGATTCAATTCATGATTCATGATTCATGATTCATGATTCAATTCATAATTCATGATTCAATTCATGAATCATAATTCATGATTCATGATTCCATTCATGATTCATGGTTCAATTCATGATTCAATTCATGATTCATGATTCATGATTCATTTCATGATTCAATTCATGATTCATGATTCATGATTCCATTCATGATTCATGGTTCAATTCATGATTCAATTCATGATTCATGATTCATGATTCGATTCATGATTCATGATTCATGATTCAATTTATGATTCATCATTCATGATTCATGATTCAATTCATGATTCATGATTCATGATTCAATTCATGATTCAATTCATGATTCAATTCATGATTCATGATTCATGATTCATGATTCATGATTCAATTCATGATTCATGATTCATGATTCATGATTCATGATTCAATTCATAATTCATAATTCAATTCATGATTCATAATTCATGATTCATGATTCAATTCATAATTCATAATTCATGATTCAATTGATGATTCATGATTCATGATTCAATTCATGATTCATGATTCAATTCATGATTCATGATTCATGATTCAATTCATGATTCATGATTCATGATTCAATTCATGATTCATAATTCATGATTCATGATTCAATTCATAATTCATGATTCATGATTCAATTCATGATTCATGATTCATGATTCAATTCATGATTCAATTCATGATTCATGATTCAATTCATGATTCATGATTCATGATTCAATTCATGATTCATGATTCATCATTCATGATTCAATTCATAATTCATGATTCAATTCATGATTCATAATTCATAATTCATGATTCAATTCATGATTCATGATTCAATTCATGATTCATGATTTAATTCATGATTCATAATTCTTGATTCATGATTCAATTCATGATTCATGATTCAATTCATGACTCATGATTCAATTCATGACTCATGATTCGATTCATGATTCATGATTCATGATTCAATTCATGATTAATATGTCTTGATTTATGATTCATAATTCATGATTCATGATTCAATTCATGATTCAATTCATGATTCATAATTCATGATTCATGATTCAATTCATGATTCATGATTCAATTCATGATTCATGATTCAATTCATGATTCGATTCATGATTCAGTTCATGATTCATGATTCGATTTATGATTCATGATTCATAATTCAATTCATGATTCATGATTCAATTCATGATTCAATTCATGATTCATGATTTGATTCATGATTCAATTCATGATTCATGATTCGATTCATGATTCATGATTCAATTCATGATTCAATTCATGATTCATGATTCATGATTCGATTCATGATTCATGATTCATGATTCAATTTATGATTCATCATTCATGATTCATGATTCAATTCATGATTCAATTCATGATTCATGATTCATGATTCAATTCATAATTCATAATTCAATTCATGATTCATAATCATGATTCATGATTCAATTCATAATTCATAATTCATGATTCAATTGATGATTCATGATTCATGATTCATGATTCATGATTCAATTCATGATTCATGATTCAATTCATGATTCATGATTCATGATTCAATTCATGATTCATGATTCATGATTCAATTCATGATTCTTAATTCATGATTTATGATTCAATTCATGATTCATGATTCATGATTCATGATTCAATTCATGATTCATGATTCATCATTCATGATTCAATTCATAATTCATGATTCAATTCATGATTCATAATTCATAATTCATGATTCAATTCATGATTCATGATTCAATTCATGATTCATGATTTAATTCATGATTCATAATTCTTGATTCATGATTCAATTCATGATTCATGATTCAATTCATGACTCATGATTCAATTCATGATTCATGATTCGATTCATGATTCATGATTCATGATTCAATTCATGATTAATATGTCTTGATTTATGATTCAATTCATGATTCATGATTCAATTCATGATTCAATTCATGATTCATAATTCATGATTCATGATTCAATTCATGATTCATGATTCATGATTCAATTCATGATTTATGATTCAATTCATGATTCGATTCATGATTCAGTTCATGATTCATGATTCGATTTATGATTCATGATTCATAATTCAATTCATGATTCATGATTCAATTCATGATTCAATTCATGATTCATGATTTGATTCATGATTCAATTCATGATTCATGATTCGATTCATGATTCATGATTCAATTCATGATTCAATTCATGATTCATGATTCATGATTCGATTCATGATTCATGATTCATGATTCAATTTATGATTCATCATTCATGATTCATGATTCAATTCATGATTCAATTCATGATTCATGATTCATGATTCAATTCATAATTCATAATTCAATTCATGATTCATAATCATGATTCATGATTCAATTCATAATTCATAATTCATGATTCAATTGATGATTCATGATTCATGATTCATGATTCATGATTCAATTCATGATTCATGATTCAATTCATGATTCATGATTCAATTCATGATTCATGATTCATGATTCAATTCATGATTCTTAATTCATGATTCATGATTCAATTCATGATTCATGATTCATGATTCATGATTCAATTCATGATTCTTGATTCATGATTCAATTCATGATTCATGATTCAATTCATGATTCATGATTCAATTCATGATTCATGATTCAATTCATGATTCATACTTCATGATTCATGATTCATGATTCAATTCATGATTCATGATTCAATTCATGATTCATGATTCATGATTCAATTCATGATTCATGATTCAATTCATGATTCATAATTCATGATTCATAATTCAATTCATGATTCATGATTCATGATTCAATTCATGATTCATGATTCATGATTCAATTCATGATTCAATTCATGATTCATGATTCAATTCATGATTCATCATTCATGATTCATCATTCATGATTCAATTCATAATTCATGATTCAATTCATGATTCATAATTCATGATTCATGATTCAATTCATGATTCATGATTCAATTCATGATTCATGATTCATGATTCAATTCATGATTCATCATTCATGATTCATGATTCAATTCATGAGTCATCATTCATGATTCATTTCATGATTCAATTCATGATTCATGATTCATCATTCATGATTCATTTCATGATTCAATTCATGATTCATCATTCATGATTCATGATTCAATTCGTAATTCATGATTCAATTCATGAATCATAATTCATGATTCATGATTCCATTCATGATTCATGGTTCAATTCATGATTCAATTCATGATTCATGATTCATGATTCGATTCATGATTCATGATTCATGATTCATGATTCAATTTATGATTCATCATTCATGATTCATGATACAATTCATGATTCATGATTCATGATTCAATTCATGATTCAATTCATGATTCATGATTCATGATTCATGATTCAATTCATAATTCATAATTCAATTCATGATTCATAATTCATGATTCATGATTCATTTCATAATTCATAATTCATGATTCAATTGATGATTCATGATTCACGATTCATGATTCAATTCATGATTCATGATTCAATTCATGATTCATGATTCATGATTCAATTCTTGATTCATAATTCATGATTCATGATTCAATTCATAATTCATGATTCATGATTCAATTCATGATTCATGATTCATGATTCAATTCATGATTCATGATTCATGATTCAATTCATGATTCATGATTCATGATTCATCATTCATGATTCAATTCATAATTCATGATTCAATTCATGATTCATAATTCATGATTCAATTCATGATTCATGATTCATGATTCAATTCATGATTCATAATTCATCATTCATGATTCAATTCATAATTCATGATTTAATTCATGATTCATAATTCATGATTCATGATTCAATTCATGATTCATGATTCAATTCATGATTCATGATTCATGATTCAATTCATGATTCATCATTCATGATTCATGATTCAATTCATGAGTCATCATTCATGATTCATTTCATGATTCAATTCATGATTCATGATTCATGATTCATGATTCAATTCATAATTCATGATTCAATTCATGAATCATAATTCATGATTCATGATTCCATTCATGATTCATGGTTCAATTCATGATTCAATTCATGATTCATGATTCATGATTCATTTCATGATTCAATTCATGATTCATGATTCATGATTCCATTCATGATTCATGGTTCAATTCATGATTCAATTCATGATTCATGATTCATGATTCGATTCATGATTCATGATTCATGATTCAATTTATGATTCATCATTCATGATTCATGATTCAATTCATGATTCATGATTCATGATTCAATTCATGATTCAATTCATGATTCAATTCATGATTCATGATTCATGATTCATGATTCATGATTCAATTCATGATTCATGATTCATGATTCATGATTCATGATTCAATTCATAATTCATAATTCAATTCATGATTCATAATTCATGATTCATGATTCAATTCATAATTCATAATTCATGATTCAATTGATGATTCATGATTCATGATTCAATTCATGATTCATGATTCAATTCATGATTCATGATTCATGATTCAATTCATGATTCATGATTCATGATTCAATTCATGATTCATAATTCATGATTCATGATTCAATTCATAATTCATGATTCATGATTCAATTCATGATTCATGATTCATGATTCAATTCATGATTCAATTCATGATTCATGATTCAATTCATGATTCATGATTCATGATTCAATTCATGATTCATGATTCATCATTCATGATTCAATTCATAATTCATGATTCAATTCATGATTCATAATTCATAATTCATGATTCAATTCATGATTCATGATTCAATTCATGATTCATGATTTAATTCATGATTCATAATTCTTGATTCATGATTCAATTCATGATTCATGATTCAATTCATGACTCATGATTCAATTCATGACTCATGATTCGATTCATGATTCATGATTCATGATTCAATTCATGATTAATATGTCTTGATTTATGATTCATAATTCATGATTCATGATTCAATTCATGATTCAATTCATGATTCATAATTCATGATTCATGATTCAATTCATGATTCATGATTCAATTCATGATTCATGATTCAATTCATGATTCGATTCATGATTCAATTCATGATTCATGATTCGATTCATGATTCATGATTCAATTCATGATTCAATTCATGATTCATGATTCATGATTCGATTCATGATTCATGATTCATGATTCAATTTATGATTCATCATTCATGATTCATGATTCAATTCATGATTCAATTCATGATTCATGATTCATGATTCAATTCATAATTCATAATTCAATTCATGATTCATAATCATGATTCATGATTCAATTCATAATTCATAATTCATGATTCAATTGATGATTCATGATTCATGATTCATGATTCATGATTCAATTCATGATTCATGATTCAATTCATGATTCATGATTCATGATTCAATTCATGATTCATGATTCATGATTCAATTCATGATTCTTAATTCATGATTTATGATTCAATTCATGATTCATGATTCATGATTCATGATTCAATTCATGATTCATGATTCATCATTCATGATTCAATTCATAATTCATGATTCAATTCATGATTCATAATTCATAATTCATGATTCAATTCATGATTCATGATTCAATTCATGATTCATGATTTAATTCATGATTCATAATTCTTGATTCATGATTCAATTCATGATTCATGATTCAATTCATGACTCATGATTCAATTCATGATTCATGATTCGATTCATGATTCATGATTCATGATTCAATTCATGATTAATATGTCTTGATTTATGATTCAATTCATGATTCATGATTCAATTCATGATTCAATTCATGATTCATAATTCATGATTCATGATTCAATTCATGATTCATGATTCATGATTCAATTCATGATTTATGATTCAATTCATGATTCGATTCATGATTCAGTTCATGATTCATGATTCGATTTATGATTCATGATTCATAATTCAATTCATGATTCATGATTCAATTCATGATTCAATTCATGATTCATGATTTGATTCATGATTCAATTCATGATTCATGATTCGATTCATGATTCATGATTCAATTCATGATTCAATTCATGATTCATGATTCATGATTCGATTCATGATTCATGATTCATGATTCAATTTATGATTCATCATTCATGATTCATGATTCAATTCATGATTCAATTCATGATTCATGATTCATGATTCAATTCATAATTCATAATTCAATTCATGATTCATAATCATGATTCATGATTCAATTCATAATTCATAATTCATGATTCAATTGATGATTCATGATTCATGATTCATGATTCATGATTCAATTCATGATTCATGATTCAATTCATGATTCATGATTCAATTCATGATTCATGATTCATGATTCAATTCATGATTCTTAATTCATGATTCATGATTCAATTCATGATTCATGATTCATGATTCATGATTCAATTCATGATTCTTGATTCATGATTCAATTCATGATTCATGATTCAATTCATGATTCATGATTCAATTCATGATTCATGATTCAATTCATGATTCATACTTCATGATTCATGATTCATGATTCAATTCATGATTCATGATTCAATTCATGATTCATGATTCATGATTCAATTCATGATTCATGATTCAATTCATGATTCATAATTCATGATTCATAATTCAATTCATGATTCATGATTCATGATTCAATTCATGATTCATGATTCATGATTCAATTCATGATTCAATTCATGATTCATGATTCAATTCATGATTCATCATTCATGATTCATCATTCATGATTCAATTCATAATTCATGATTCAATTCATGATTCATAATTCATGATTCATGATTCAATTCATGATTCATGATTCAATTCATGATTCATGATTCATGATTCAATTCATGATTCATCATTCATGATTCATGATTCAATTCATGAGTCATCATTCATGATTCATTTCATGATTCAATTCATGATTCATGATTCATCATTCATGATTCATTTCATGATTCAATTCATGATTCATCATTCATGATTCATGATTCAATTCGTAATTCATGATTCAATTCATGAATCATAATTCATGATTCATGATTCCATTCATGATTCATGGTTCAATTCATGATTCAATTCATGATTCATGATTCATGATTCGATTCATGATTCATGATTCATGATTCATGATTCAATTTATGATTCATCATTCATGATTCATGATACAATTCATGATTCATGATTCATGATTCAATTCATGATTCAATTCATGATTCATGATTCATGATTCATGATTCAATTCATAATTCATAATTCAATTCATGATTCATAATTCATGATTCATGATTCATTTCATAATTCATAATTCATGATTCAATTGATGATTCATGATTCACGATTCATGATTCAATTCATGATTCATGATTCAATTCATGATTCATGATTCATGATTCAATTCTTGATTCATAATTCATGATTCATGATTCAATTCATAATTCATGATTCATGATTCAATTCATGATTCATGATTCATGATTCAATTCATGATTCATGATTCATGATTCAATTCATGATTCATGATTCATGATTCATCATTCATGATTCAATTCATAATTCATGATTCAATTCATGATTCATAATTCATGATTCATGATTCAATTCATGATTCATGATTCAATTCATGATTCATGATTTAATTCATGATTCATAATTCATGATTCATGATTCAATTCATGAGTCATGATTCAATTCATGACTCATGATTCAATTCATAATTCATGATTCGATTCATGATTCATGATTAATGATTCATGATTCATGATTCAATTCATGATTAATAATTCTTGATTTATGATTCAATTCATGATTCATGATTCAATTTATGATTCATGATTCATGATTCAATTCATGATTCATAATTCATGACTCATGATTCAATTCAAGATTCCATTCTTGATTCAGTTCATGATTCATGATTCGATTTATGATTCATGATTCATAATTCAATTCATGATTCATGATTCAATTCATGATTCAATTCATGATTCAATTCATGATTCATGATTTGATTCATGATATAATTCATGATTCAATTCATGATTCATGATTCATGATTTGATTCATGATTCATGATTCATGATTCAATTTATGATTCATCATTCATGATTCATGATTCAATTCATGATTCAATTCATGATTCATGATTCATGATTCATGATTCAATTCATAATTCATAATTCAATTCATGATTCATAATCATGATTCATGATTCAATTCATAATTCATAATTCATGATTCAATTGATGATTCATGATTCATGATTCATGATTCAATTCATGATTCATGATTCAATTCATGATTCATGATTCATGATTCAATTCATGATTCATGATTCATGATTCAATTCATGATTCTTAATTCATGATTCATGATTCAATTCATGATTCATGATTCATGATTCAATTCATGATTCGATTCATGATTCAATTCATGATTCAATTCATGATTCATGATTCAATTCATGATTCATGATTCAATTCATGATTCATGATTCATGATTCAATTCAAGATTAATAATTCTTGATTCATGATTCAAGTCATTATTCATGATTCATGATTCAATTCATGATTCATACTTCATGATTCATGATTCAATTCATGATTCATGATTCATGATTCAATTCATGATTCATGATTCAATTCATGATTCATACTTCATGATTCATGATTCAATTCATGATTCATGATTCATGATTCAACTCATGATTCATGATTCGATTTATGATTCATGATTCATGATTCAATTCATGATTCATGATTCAATTCATGATTCAATTCATGATTCATGATTCAATACATGATTCATGATTCAATTCATGATTCATGATTCGATTCATGATTCATGATTCAATTCATGATTCAATTCATGATTCATGATTTTTGATTCGATTCATGATTCATGATTCATGATTCATGATTCAATTTATGATTCATGATTCATGATTCATGATTCAATTCATGATTCATGATTCATGATTCAATTCATAATTTAATTCATGATTAATGATTAATGATTCATGATTCATGATTCATGATTCATGATTCAATTCATAATTCATAATTCAATTCATGATTCATAATTCATGATTCAATTCATAATTCATGATTCATGTTTCAATTGATGATTCATGATTCATGATTCATGATTCATGATTCAATTCATGATTCATGATTCAATTCATGATTCATGATTCAATTCATGATTCATAATTCATGATTCATGATTCAATTCATTATTCATGATTCATGATTCAATTCATGATTCATGATTCATGATTCATGATTCATGATTCAATTCATGATTCATGATTCATGATTCAATTCATGATTCATAATTCATGATTCATGATTCAATTCATGATTCATGATTCATGATTCAATTCATGATTCATGATTCATGATTCAATTCATGATTCAATTCATGATTCGTGATTCATGATTCATCATTCATGATTCATCATTCATGATTCAATTCATAATTCATGATTCAATTCATGATTCATAATTCATGATTCATGATTCAATTCATGATTCATGATTCAATTCATGATTCATGATTCATGATTCAATACATGATTCATCATTCATGATTCATGATTCAATTCATGAGTCATCATTCATGATTCATTTCATGATTCAATTCATGATTCATGATTCATGATTCATGATTCAATTCATAATTCATGATTCAATTCATGAATCATAATTCATGATTCATGATTCCATTCATGATTCATGGTTCAATTCATGATTGAATTCATGATTCATGATTCATGATTCGATTCATGATTCATGATTCATGATTCATGATTCAATTTATGATTCAGCATTCATGATTCATGATTCAATTCATGATTCATGATTCAATTCATGATTCAATTCATGATTCATGATTCATGATTCATGATTCAATTCATAATTCATAATTCATAATTCAATTCATGATTCATAATTCATGATTCATGATTCAATTCATAATTCATAATTCATGATTCAATTGATGATTCATGATTCATGATTCATGATTCAATTCATGATTCAATTCATGATTCATGATTCATGATTCAATTCATGATTCATGATTCATGATTCAATTCATGATTCATGATTCATGATTCAATTCATGATTCATGATTCATGATTCATCATTCATAATTCAATTCATAATTCATGATTCAATTCATGATTCATAATTCATGATTCATGATTCAATTCATGATTCATGATTCAATTCATGATTCATGATTCATGATTCAATTCATGATTCATCATTCATGATTCATGATTCAATTCATGATTCATGATTCATGATTCATTTCATGATTCAATTCATGATTCATGATTCAATTCATGAATCATAATTCATGATTCATGATTCCATTCATGATTCAATTCATGATTCAATTCATGATTCATGATTCATGATTCGATTCATGATTCATGATTCATGATTCAATTTATGATCCATCATTCATGATTCATGATTCAATTCATGATCCATGATTCATGATTGAATTCATGATTCAATTCATGATTCATGATTCATGATTCATGATTCATGATTCAATTCATAATTCATAATTCAATTCATGATTCATAATTCATGATTCATGATTCATGATTCATGATTCATGATTCATGATTCAATTCATAATTCATAATTCAATTCATGATTCTTAATTCATGATTCATGATTAAATTCATAATTCATAATTCATGATTCAATTGATGATTCATGATTCATGATTCATGATTCAATTCATGAGTCATGATTCATGATTCAATTCATGATTCGATTCATGATTCAATTCATGATTCAATTCATGATTCATGATTCATGATTCAATTCAGGATTCATGATTCAATTCATGATTCATGATTCAATTCATGATTCATGATTCATGATTCAATTCATGATTAATAATTCTTGATTCATGATTCAATTCATGATTCATGATTCAATTCATGATTCATACTTCATGATTCATGATTCAATTCATGATTCATGATTCATGATTCATGATTCAATTCATGATTCATGAATCAATTCATGATTCGATTCATGATTCAAATCATGATTCATGATTCGATTTATGATTCATGATTCATGATTCAATTCATGATTCATGATTCAATTCATGATTCAATTCATGATTCATGATTCAATTCATGATTCATGATTCGAATTATGATTCATGATTCAATTAA
The DNA here is from genome assembly GCA_036250195.1 of Mixophyes australis. NCBI lineage: Eukaryota > Metazoa > Chordata > Amphibia > Anura > Limnodynastidae > Mixophyes > Mixophyes australis. The sequence continues at coordinate 241,436,577 of JAVHZZ010000001.1, read as the reverse complement.
TGATTCAATTCATGATTCATGATTTATGATTTGATTCATGATTCATGATTCAATTTATGATTCATCATTCTTTATTCATGATTCAATTCATGATTCATGATTCATGATTCAATTCATGATTTAATTCATGATTCATGATTCATGATTCATGATTCAATTCATAATTTATAATTCAATTCATGATTCATGATTCATGATTCAATTCATGATTCAATTCATGATTCATGATTCATGATTCATGATTCATGATTCATAATTCATGATTCAATTCATAATTCATAATTCAATTCATGAGTCATAATTCATGATTCATGATTCAATTCATGAATCATAATTCATGATTCATGATTCCATTCATGATTCATGATTCAATTCATGATTCAATTCATGATTCATGATTCATGATTCGATTCATAATTCATGATTCATGATTCATGATTCAATTTATGATTCATCATTCATAATTCATGATTCAATTCATGATTCATGATTCATGATTCAATTCATAATTCAATTCATGATTCAATTCATGATTCATGATTCATGATTCATGATTCAATTCATAATTCATAATTCAAATTATGATTCATAATTCATGATTCATGATTCAATTCATAATTCATAATTCATGATTCAATTGATGATTCATGATTCATGATTCAATTCATGATTCATGATTCAATTCATGATTCATGATTCATGATTCAATTCATGATTCATGATTCATGATTCAATTCATGATTCTTAATTCATGATTCATGATTCAATTCATGATTCATGATTCATGATTCAATTCATGATTCGATTCATGATTCAATTCATGATTCAATTCATGATTCATGATTCATGATTCAATTCATGATTCATGATTCAATTCATGATTCATGATTCAATTCATGATTCATGATTCAATTCATGATTAATAATTCTTGATTCATGATTCAAGTCATTATTCATGATTCATGATTCATGATTCAGTTCATGATTCATGATTCAATTCATGATTCATACTTAATGATTCATGATTCAATTCATGATTCATGATTCATGATTCATGATTCAATTCATGATTCATGAATCAATTCATGATTCGATTCATGATTCAATTCATGATTCATGATTCGATTTATGATTCATGATTCATGATTCAATTCATGATTCATGATTCAATTCATGATTCATGATTCATGATTCATGATTCAATTCATGATTCGATTCATGATTCAATTCATGATTCAATTCATGATTCATGATTCAATTCATGATTCATGATTCAATTCATGATTCTTGATTCATGATTCAATTCAAGATTAATAATTCTTGATTCATGATTCAAGTCATTATTCATGATTCATGATTCATGATTCAATTCATGATTCATGATTCAATTCATGATTCATACTTCATGATTCATGGTTCAATTCATGATTCATGATTCATGATTCAATTCATGATTCATGATTCAATTCATGATTCATACTTCATGATTCATGATTCGATTCATGATTCATGATTCATGATTCAATTCATGATTCATGATTCGATTTATGATTCATGATTCATGATTCAATTCATGATGCATGATTCAATTCATGATTCAATTCATGATTCATGATTCAATACATGATTCATGATTCAATTCATGATTCATGATTCGATTCATGATTCATGATTCAATTCATGATTCAATTCATGATTCATGATTTATGATTCGATTCATGATTCATGATTCATGATTCATGATTCAATTTATGATTCATCATTCATGATTCATGATTCAATTCATGAATCATGATTCATGATTCAATTCATAATTTAATTCATGATTCATGATTCATGATTCATGATTCATGATTCAATTCATAATTCATAATTCAATTCATAAATCATGATTCATGATTCAATTCATGATACAATTCATGATTCATGATTCATGATTCATGATTCATGATTCAATTCATAATTCATAATTCAATTCATGATTCATAATTCATGATTCATGATTCAATTCATAATTCATAATTCATGATTCATGATTCAATTGATGATTCATGATTCATGATTCATGATTCAATTCATGATTCATGATTCAATTCATGATTCATAATTCATGATTCATGATTCAATTCATTATTCATGATTCATGATTCAATTCATGATTCATGATTCATGATTCATGATTCATGATTCAATTCATGATTCATGATTCATGATTGAATTCATGATTCATAATTCATGATTCATGATTCAATTCATGATTCATGATTCATGATTCAATTCATGATTCATGATTAATGATTCAATTCATGATTCAATTCATGATTCATGATTTATGATTCAATTCATGATTCATGATTCATGATTCAATTCATGATTCATCATTCATGATTCAATTCATAATTCATGATTCAATTCATGATTCATAATTCATGATTCATGATTCAATTCATGATTCATGATTCAATTCATGATTCATGATTCATGATTCAATTCATGATTCAGCATTCATGATTCATGATTCAATTCATGAGTCATCATTCGTGATTCATTTCATGATTCAATTCATGATTCATGATTCATGATTCATGATTCATGATTCAATTCATAATTCATGATTCAATTCATGAATCATAATTCATGATTCATGATTCAATTCATGATTCATGGTTCAATTCATGATTCAATTCATGATTCATGATTCATGATTCGATTCATGATTCATGATTCATGATTCAATTTATGATTCAGCATTCATGATTCAAGATTCAATTCATGATTCATGATTCATGATTCAATTCATGATTCATGATTCATGATTCAATTCATGATTCATGATTCATGATTCAATTCATGATTCTTAATTCATGATTCATGATTCAATTCATGATTCATGATTCAATTCATGATTCGATTCATGATTCAATTCATGATTCAATTCATGATTCATGATTCATGATTCAATTCATGATTCATGATTCAATTCATGATTCATGATTCAATTCATGATTCATGATTCAATTCATGATTAATAATTCTTGATTCATGATTCAAGTCATTATTCATGATTCATGATTCATGATTCAGTTCATGATTCATGATTCAATTCATGATTCATACTTAATGATTCATGATTCAATTCATGATTCATGATTCATGATTCATGATTCAATTCATGATTCATGAATCAATTCATGATTCGATTCATGATTCAATTCATGATTCATGATTCGATTTATGATTCATGATTCATGATTCAATTCATGATTCATGATTCAATTCATGATTCATGATTCATGATTCATGATTCAATTCATGATTCGATTCATGATTCAATTCATGATTCAATTCATGATTCATGATTCAATTCATGATTCATGATTCAATTCATGATTCTTGATTCATGATTCAATTCAAGATTAATAATTCTTGATTCATGATTCAAGTCATTATTCATGATTCATGATTCATGATTCATGATTCAATTCATGATTCATACTTCATGATTCATGATTCAATTCATGATTCATGATTCATGATTCAATTCATGATTCATGATTCAATTCATGATTCATACTTCATGATTCATGATTCGATTCATGATTCATGATTCATGATTCAATTCATGATTCATGATTCGATTTATGATTCATGATTCATGATTCAATTCATGATGCATGATTCAATTCATGATTCAATTCATGATTCATGATTCAATACATGATTCATGATTCAATTCATGATTCATGATTCGATTCATGATTCATGATTCAATTCATGATTCAATTCATGATTCATGATTTATGATTCGATTCATGATTCATGATTCATGATTCATGATTCAATTTATGATTCATCATTCATGATTCATGATTCAATTCATGAATCATGATTCATGATTCAATTCATAATTTAATTCATGATTCATGATTCATGATTCATGATTCATGATTCAATTCATAATTCATAATTCAAATCATAAATCATGATTCATGATTCAATTCATGATACAATTCATGATTCATGATTCATGATTCATGATTCAATTCATAATTCATAATTCAATTCATGATTCATAATTCATGATTCATGATTCAATTCATAATTCATAATTCATGATTCATGATTCAATTGATGATTCATGATTCATGATTCATGATTCATGATTCAATTCATGATTCATGATTCAATTCATGATTCATAATTCATGATTCATGATTCAATTCATTATTCATGATTCATGATTCAATTCATGATTCATGATTCATGATTCATGATTCATGATTCAATTCATGAATCATGATTCATGATTGAATTCATGATTCATAATTCATGATTCATGATTCAATTCATGATTCATGATTCATGATTCAATTCATGATTCATGATTAATGATTCAATTCATGATTCAATTCATGATTCATGATTTATGATTCAATTCATGATTCATGATTCATGATTCAATTCATGATTCATCATTCATGATTCAATTCATAATTCATGATTCAATTCATGATTCATAATTCATGATTCATGATTCAATTCATGATTCATGATTCAATTCATGATTCATGATTCATGATTCAATTCATGATTCATCATTCATGATTCATGATTCAATTCATGAGTCATCATTCGTGATTCATTTCATGATTCAATTCATGATTCATGATTCATGATTCATGATTCATGATTCAATTCATAATTCATGATTCAATTCATGAATCATAATTCATGATTCATGATTCAATTCATGATTCATGGTTCAATTCATGATTCAATTCATGATTCATGATTCATGATTCGATTCATGATTCATGATTCATGATTCAATTTATGATTCAGCATTCATGATTCATGATTCAATTCATGATTCATGATTCATGATTCAATTCATGATTCATGATTCATGATTCAATTCATGATTCATGATTCATGATTCAATTCATGATTCTTAATTCATGATTCATGATTCAATTCATGATTCATGATTCATGATTCAATTCATGATTCGATTCATGATTCAATTCATGATTCAATTCATGATTCATGATTCATGATTCAATTCATGATTCATGATTCAATTCATGATTCATGATTCAATTCATGATTCATGATTCAATTCATGATTAATAATTCTTGATTCATGATTCAAGTCATTATTCATGATTCATGATTCATGATTCAGTTCATGATTCATGATTCAATTCATGATTCATACTTAATGATTCATGATTCAATTCATGATTCATGATTCATGATTCATGATTCAATTCATGATTCATGAATCAATTCATGATTCGATTCATGATTCAATTCATGATTCATGATTCGATTTATGATTCATGATTCATGATTCAATTCATGATTCATGATTCAATTCATGATTCATGATTCATGATTCATGATTCAATTCATGATTCGATTCATGATTCAATTCATGATTCAATTCATGATTCATGATTCAATTCATGATTCATGATTCAATTCATGATTCTTGATTCATGATTCAATTCAAGATTAATAATTCTTGATTCATGATTCAAGTCATTATTCATGATTCATGGTTCATGATTCAATTCATGATTCATGATTCAATTCATGATTCATACTTCATGATTCATGATTCAATTCATGATTCATGATTCATGATTCAATTCATGATTCATGATTCAATTCATGATTCATACTTCATGATTCATGATTCGATTCATGATTCATGATTCATGATTCAATTCATGATTCATGATTCGATTTATGATTCATGATTCATGATTCAATTCATGATGCATGATTCAATTCATGATTCAATTCATGATTCATGATTCAATACATGATTCATGATTCAATTCATGATTCATGATTCGATTCATGATTCATGATTCAATTCATGATTCAATTCATGATTCATGATTTATGATTCGATTCATGATTCATGATTCATGATTCATGATTCAATTCATGAATCATGATTCATGATTCAATTCATAATTTAATTCATGATTCATGATTCATGATTCATGATTCATGATTCAATTCATAATTCATAATTCAATTCATAAATCATGATTCATGATTCAATTCATGATACAATTCATGATTCATGATTCATGATTCATGATTCATGATTCAATTCATAATTCATAATTCAATTCATGATTCATAATTCATGATTCATGATTCAATTCATAATTCATAATTCATGATTCATGATTCAATTGATGATTCATGATTCATGATTCATGATTCATGATTCAATTCATGATTCATGATTCAATTCATGATTCATAATTCATGATTCATGATTCAATTCATTATTCATGATTCATGATTCAATTCATGATTCATGATTCATGATTCATGATTCATGATTCAATTCATGATTCATGATTCATGATTGAATTCATGATTCATAATTCATGATTCATGATTCAATTCATGATTCATGATTCATGATTCAATTCATGATTCATGATTAATGATTCAATTCATGATTCAATTCATGATTCATGATTTATGATTCAATTCATGATTCATGATTCATGATTCAATTCATGATTCATGATTCATGATTCAATTCATAATTCATGATTCAATTCATGATTCATAATTCATGATTCATGATTCAATTCATGATTCATGATTCAATTCATGATTCATGATTCATGATTCAATTCATGATTCATCATTCATGATTCATGATTCAATTCATGAGTCATCATTCGTGATTCATTTCATGATTCAATTCATGATTCATGATTCATGATTCATGATTCATGATTCATGATTCAATTCATAATTCATGATTCAATTCATGAATCATAATTCATGATTCATGATTCAATTCATGATTCATGGTTCAATTCATGATTCAATTCATGATTCATGATTCATGATTCGATTCATGATTCATGATTCAATTTATGATTCAGCATTCATGATTCATGATTCAATTCATGATTCATGATTCATGATTCAATTCATGATTCAATTCATGATTCATGATTCATGATTCAATTCATAATTCATAATTCATAATTCAATTCATGATTCATAATTCATGATTCATGATTCAATTCATAATTCATAATTCATGATTCAATTGATGATTCAAATCATGAATCATGAATCATGAATCATGAATTCAATCATGAATCATGAATTATGAATCATGAATTGAATCATGAATCATGAATCATGAATTGAATCATGAATCATGAATTGAATCATAAATCAAGAATTATTAATCATGAATTGAATCATGAATCATGAATCATGAATCATGAATCATGAATCGAATCATGAATCATGAATTGAATCATGAGTCATGAATTGAATCATGAATCATGAATTATGAATCATGAATTAAATCATGAATCATGAATTGAATCATGAATCATGAATCATGAATCATGAATCATGAATCATGAATTGAATCATGAAGTGAATCATGAATCATGAATCATGAATTGAATCATGAATAATGAATGATGAATCATAAATTGAATCATGAATCATGAATTGAATCATGAATGATGAATTGAATCATGAATCATGAATCGAATCATGAATCATGAATCATGTATCGAATCATGAATCATGAATCATGAATCGAATCATGAATCATGAATCAAGAATCATGAAAAATGAATTGAATCATGAATCATGAATCGAATCTTGAATCGAATCATGAATTGAATCATGAATCATGAATTGAATCATGAATCATGAATTGAATCATGAATCATGAATAATGAATCATGAATCATAAATTGAATCATGAATCATGAATTATGAATCATGAATTGAATCATGAATCATGAATTGAATCATGAATCATGAATTGAATCATGAATCATGAATCATGAATTGAATCATGAATCATGAATTGAATCATGAATCATGAATCATGAATTGAATCATGAATCGAATCATGAATCGAATCATGAATTGAATCATGAATCGAATCATGAATTGAATCATGAATCATGAATCATGAATCATGACTTGAATCATGATTCATGAATTATGAATCATGAATTGAATCATGAATCATGAATCATGAATCATGAATTGAATCATGAATCATGAATCATAAATCATGAATCGAATCATGAATCATGAATTGAATCATGAATCATGAATCATGAATTGAATCATGAATCATAAATCATGAATTGAATCATGAATCATGAATCATGAATTGAATCATGAATCATGAATTATGAATCATGAATTGAATCATGAATCATGAATCATGAATTGAAACATGATTCATGAATTAAATCATGAATCATGAATTATGAATCATGAATCATGAATTATGAATTATGAATTAAATCATGAATCATGAATTATGAATCATGAATTGAATCATGAATCATGAATTGAATCATGAATCATGAATTATGAATCATGAATTGAATCATGAATCATGAATCATGAATCATGAATCATGAATTGAATCATGAATCATGAATCATGAATTGAATCATGAATCATGAATTATGAATCATGAATTGAATCATGAATCATGATTCATGAATTGAATCATGAATCATGAATCATGAATTGAATCATGAATCATGAATTGAATCATGAATCATGAATCATGAATTGAATCATGAATTGAATCATGAATTGAATCATGAATCATGAATTGAATCATGAATCATGAATTGAATCATGAATTGAATCATGAATCATGAATCATGAATCATGAAATGAATCATGAATCATGAATTATCAATCATGAATTGAATCATGAATCATGAATCATAAATTGAATCATGAATCATGAATCATGAATCGAATCATGAATCATGAATTGAATCATGAATCATGAATTGAATCATGAATCATGAATCATGAATTGAATCATGAATCATGAATCATTAATTGAATCATGAATCATGAATTATGAATCATGAATTGAATCATGAATCATGAATCATGAATTAAATCATGAATCATGAATCAGGAATCATGAATCATGAATTGAATCATGAATCATGAATTATGAATCATGAATTAAATCATGAATCATGAATTATGATTCATGAATTGAATCATGAATTATGATTCATGAATTGAATCATGAATTATGAATTGAATCATGAATCATGAATCATGAATCATGAATCATGAATTGAATCATGAAATGAATCATGAATGATGAATCATGAATTGAATCATGAATCATGAATGATGAATCATGAATGATGAATCATGAATTGAATCATGAATCATGAATCATGAATTGAATCATGAATCATGAATTGAATCATGAATCATGAATTATGAATCATGAATTGAATCATGAATTATGAATTGAATCATGAATGATGAATCATGAATGATGAATCATGCATTGAATCATGAATCATGAATCATGAATTGAATCATGAATCATGAATCATGAATTGAATCATGAATCATGAATGATGAATCATGAATCATGAATCATGAATTGAATCATGAATCATGAATCATGAATTGAATCATGAATAATGAATTATGAATCATGAATTGAATCATGAATCATGAATTATGAATCATGAATTGAATCATGAATAATGAATTGAATCATGAATCATGAATCATGAATCATGAATTATGAATTGAATCATGAATTAAATCATGAATCATGAATTGAATCATGAATCATGAATGATGAATCATGAATTGAATCATGAATCATGAATCGAATCATGAATCATGAATTGAATCATTATTCATGAATCATGAATTGAATCATGAATCATGAATTGAATCATGAATCATGAATTATGAATCATGAATTGAATTATGAATTATGAATTGAATCATGAATCATGAATCATGAATTGAATCATGAATTGAATCATGAATCATGAATCATGAATTGTATCATGAATCATGAATGATGAATCATGAATTGAATCATGAATCATGAATTGAATCATGAATCATGAATTGAATCATGAATCATGAATCATGAATCGAATCATGAATCATGAATCAAGTATCGAATAATGAATCATGAATCATGAATCGAATCATGAATCATGAATCAAGAATCATAAATAATGAATTGAATCATGAATCATGAATCATGAATCGAATCTTGAATCGAATCATGAATTGAATCATGAATCATGAATTGAATCATGAATCATGAATAATGAATCATGAATCATAAATTGAATCATGAATCATGAATTATGAATCATGAATTGAATCATGAATCATGAATTGAATCATGAATCATGAATCATGAATTGAATCATGAATCATGAATCATGAATTGAAGCATGAATCATGAATTATGAATCATGAGTTGAATCATGAATCATGAATCATGAATTGAATCATGAATCATGAATTGAATTATGAATCATGAATCATGAATTGAATCATGAATCGAATCATGAATCGAATCATGAATTGAATCATGAATCGAATCATGAATTGAATCATGAATCATGAATCATGAATTATGACTTGAATCATGATTCATGAATTATGAATCATGAATTGAATTGAGAATCATGAATCATGACTTGAATCATGAATCATGAATCGAATCATGAATCATGAATTGAATCATGAATCATGAATCATGAATTGAATCATGAATCATTAATTATGAATCATGAATTGAATCATAAATTATAAATCATGAATTGAATCATGAATCATGAATCATGAATCATGAATTGAATCATGAATCATGAATTATGAATCATGAATTAAATCATGAATCCTGAATTATGAATCATGAATTGAATCATGAATCATGAATTGAATCATGAATCATGAATTATGAATCATGAATTGAATCATGAATCATGAATTGAATCATGAATCATGAATCATGAATTGAATCATGAATCATGAATTATGAATCATGAATTGAATCATGAATCATGAATCATGAATTTTGAATCATGAATTGAATCATGAATCATGAATCATGAATTGAATCATGAATCATGAATCATGAATTGAATCATGAATCATGAATCATGAATCATGAATTATGAATTGAATCATGAATTGAATCATGAATCATGAATCATGAATTGAATCATGAATCATGAATCATGAATCATGAATTGAATCATGAATCATATATTATGAATCATGAATTGAATCATGAATCATGAATCATGAATTGAATCATGAATCATAAATCATGAATTGAATCATGAATCATGAATTGAATCATGAATCATGAATTAAATCATGAATTGAATCATGAATCATGAATCATGAATCATGAATTGAATCATGAATCATGAATTGAATCATGAATCATGAATCATGAATTGAATCATGAATCATTAATTGAATCATGAATCATGAATCATGAATTAAATCATGAATCATGAATTATGAATCATGAATTGAATCTTGAATCGAATCATGAATTGAATCATGAATCATGAATTGAATCATGAATCATGAATTGAATCATGAATCATGAATAATGAATCATGAATCATAAATTGAATCATGAATCATGAATTATGAATCATGAATTGAATCATGAATCATGAATTGAATCATGAATCATGAATCATGAATTGAATCATGAATCATGAATCATGAATTGAAGCATGAATCATGAATTATGAATCATGAGTTGAATCATGAATCATGAATCATGAATTGAATCATGAATCATGAATTGAATTATGAATCATGAATCATGAATTGAATCATGAATCGAATCATGAATCGAATCATGAATTGAATCATGAATCGAATCATGAATTGAATCATGAATCATGAATCATGAATTATGACTTGAATCATGATTCATGAATTATGAATCATGAATTGAATTGAGAATCATGAATCATGACTTGAATCATGAATCATGAATCATGAATCGAATCATGAATCATGAATTGAATCATGAATCATGAATCATGAATTGAATCATGAATCATTAATTATGAATCATGAATTGAATCATAAATTATAAATCATGAATTGAATCATGAATCATGAATCATGAATCATGAATTGAATCATGAATCATGAATTATGAATCATGAATTAAATCATGAATCCTGAATTATGAATCATGAATTGAATCATGAATCATGAATTGAATCATGAATCATGAATTATGAATCATGAATTGAATCATGAATCATGAATCATGAATTGAATCATGAATCATGAATTGAATCATGAATCATGAATCATGAATTGAATCATGAATCATGAATTATGAATCATGAATTGAATCATGAATCATGAATCATGAATTTTGAATCATGAATTGAATCATGAATCATGAATCATGAATTGAATCATGAATCATGAATCATGAATTGAATCATGAATCATGAATCATGAATCATGAATTATGAATTGAATCATGAATTGAATCATGAATCATGAATCATGAATTGAATCATGAATCATGAATCATGAATCATGAATTGAATCATGAATCATATATTATGAATCATGAATTGAATCATGAATCATGAATTGAATCATGAATCATAAATCATGAATTGAATCATGAATCATGAATTGAATCATGAATCATGAATTAAATCATGAATTGAATCATGAATCATGAATCATGAATCATGAATTGAATCATGAATCATGAATCATTAATTGAATCATGAATCATGAATCATGAATTAAATCATGAATCATGAATTATGAATCATGAATTGAATCATGAATCATGAATCATGAATTAAAATATGAATCATGAATCATGAATCATGAATTGAATCATGAATCATGAATTATGAATCATGAATTAAATCATGAATCATGAATTATGAATCATGAATTGAATCATGAATTATGAATTGAATCATGAATCATGAATCATGAATCATGAATCATGAATCATGAATTGAATCATGAAATGAATCATGAATCGAATCATGAATCATGAATCATGAATCGAATCATGAATCATGAATCATGAATTGAATCATGAATTGAATCATGAATCATGAATGGAATCATGAATCATGAATTGAATCATGAATTAAATCATGAATCATGAATTGAATCATGAATTGAATCATGAATCATGAATTGAATCATGAATCATGAATCATAAATCGAATCATGAATCATGAATTGAATCATGAATCGAATCATGAATTGAATCATGAATCGAATCATGAATTGAATCATGAATCATGAATTGAATCATGAATCATGAATCATGAATCATGAATTGAATCATGAATCATGAATTATGAATCATGAATTGAATCATGAATCATGAATCATGAATTGAATCATGAATCAAGAATTATTAATCATGAATTGAATCATGAATCATGAATCATGAATCATGAATCATGAATCGAATCAGGAATCATGAATTGAATCATGAATTGTATCATGAATCATTAATTATGAATCATGAATTAAATCATGAATCATGAATTGAATCATGAATCATGAATCATGAATTGAATCATAAATAATGAATGATGAATCATGAATTGAATCATGAATCATGAATTGAACCATGAATCATGAATCATGAATCGAATCATGAATCATGTATCGAATCATGAATCATGAATCGAATCATGAATCATGAATCAAGAATCATGAATAAAGAATTGAATCATGAATCATGAATCATGAATCAAATCTTGAATCGAATCATGAATTGAATCATGAATCATGAATTGAATCATGAATCATGAATCATGAATCATAAATCGATTCATGAATCATGAATTGAATCACGATCCGAATCATGAATTGAATCATGAATCATGAATTGAATCATGAATCATGAATAATGAATCATGAATCATAAATTGAATCATGAATCATGAATTATGAATCATGAATTGAATCATGAATCATGAATTGAATCATGAATCATGAATCATGAATTGAATCATGAATCATGAATCATGAATTGAAGCATGAATCATGAATTATGAATCATGAGTTGAATCATGATTCATAAATCATGAATTGAATCATGAATCATGAATTGAATCATGAATCGAATCATGAATCGAATCATGAATTGAATCATGAATCGAATCATGAATTGAATCATGAATCATGAATCATGAATCATGACTTGAATCATGATTCATAAATCATGAATTGAATCATGAATTATGAATTGAATCATGAATGATGAATCATGAATGATGAATCATGAATTGAATCATGAATCATGAATCATGAATTGAATCATGAATCATGAATCATGAATTGAATGATGAATCATGAATGATGAATCATGAATTGAATCATGAATCATGAACCATGAATTGAATCATGAATCATGAATCATGAATTGAATCATGAATCATGAATTATGAATCATGAATTGAATCATGAATCATGAATTATGAATCATGAATTGAATCATGAATTATGAATTGAATCATGAATCATGAATCATGAATCATGAATCATGAATTATGAATTGAATCATGAATTGAATCATGAATCATGAATTGAATCATGAATCATGAATGATGAATCATGAATTGAATCATGAATCATGAATCATGAATCGAATCATGAATCATGAATTGAATCATTAATCATGAATCATGAATTGAATCATGAATCATGAATTGAATCATGAATCATGAATTATGAATCATGAATTGAATTATGAATTATGAATTGAATCATGAATCATGAATCATGAATTGAATCATGAATTGAATCATGAATCATGAATTGTATCATGAATCATGAATGATGAATCATGAATTGAATCATGAATCATGAATTGAATCATGAATCATGAATTGAATCATGAATCATGAATCGAATCATGAATCATGAATCATGTATCGAATCATGAATAATGAATCATGAATCGAATCATGAATCATGAATCAAGAATCATAAATAATGAATTGAATCATGAATCATGAATCATAAATCGAATCATGAATCATGAATTGAATCATGATCCGAATCATGAATTGAATCATGAATCATGAATTGAATCATGAATCATGAATCATGAATCATAAATTGAATCATGAATCATGAATTATGAATCATGAATTGAATCATGAATCATGAATTGAATCATGAATCATGAATGATGAATTGAATCATGAATCATGAATTGAATTATGAATCATGAATCATGAATTGAATCATGAATCATGAATTGAATCATGAATCATGAATCATGAATTGAAGCATGAATCATGAATTATGAATCATGAGTTGAATCATAAATCATGAATCATGAATTGAATCATGAATCATGAATCGAATCATGAATCGAATTATGAATTGAATCATGAATCGAATCATGAATCGAATCATGAATTGAATCATGAATCGAATCATGAATTGAATCATGAATCATGAATCATGAATCATGACTTGAATCATGATTCATGAATTATGAATCATGAATTGAATCATGAATCATGAATCATGACTTGAATCATGAATCATGAATCGAATCATGAATCATGAATTGAATCATGAATCATGAATCATGAATTGAATCATGAATCATGAATTGAATCATGAATCATGAATTATGAATCATGAATTGAATCATGAATCATAAATCATGAATTGAATCATGAATCATGAATCATGAATCATGAATTGAATCATGAATCATGAATTATGAATCATAAATTAAATCATGAATCATGAATTATGAATCATGAATTGAATCATGAATCATGAATTGAATCATGAATCATGAATTATGAATCATGAATTGAATCATGAATCATGAATCATGAATTGAATCATGAATCATGAATTGAATCATGAATCATGAATCATGAATCATGAATCATGAATCATGAATCATGAATTGAATCATGAATCATGAATCATGAATTGAATCATGAATCATGAATCATGAATCATGAATTGAATCATGAATCATGAATTATGAATCATGAATTCAATCATAAATCATGAATCATGAATTGAATCATGAATCATGAATCATGAATTGAATCATGAATCATGAATCATGAATCATGAATTATGAATTGAATCATGAATTGAATCATGAATCATGAATTGAATCATGAATCATGAATCATGAATCATGAATCATAAATTGAATCATGAATCATGAATCATGAATCATGAATTGAATCATGAATCATGAATTCAATCATGAATCATGAATCATGAATTGAATCATGAATCATGAATCATGAATTGAAGCATGAATCATGAATTATGAATCATGAGTTGAATCATGAATCATGAATTGAATCATGAATCATGAATTGAATTATGAATCATGAATCATGAATTGAATCATGAATCGAATCATGAATCGAATCATGAATTGAATCATGAATCAAATCATGAATTGAATCATGAATCATGAATCATGAATCATGACTTGAATCATGATTCATGAATTATGAATCATGAATTAAATCATGAATCATAAATCATGACTTGAATCATGAATCATGTATCGAATCATGAATCATGAATTGAATCATGAATCATGAATCATGAATTGAATCATGAATCATGAATCATGAATTGAATCATGAATTATGAATCATGAATTGAATCATAAATCATAAATTATGAATTGAATCATGAATCATGAATCATGAATCATGAATTGAATCATGAATCATGAATTATGAATCATGAATTAAATCATGAATCATGAATTATGAATCATGAATTGAATCATGAATCATGAATTGAATCATGAATCATGAATTATGAATCATGAATTGAATCATGAATCATGAATCATGAATTGAATCATGAATCATGAATTGAATCATGAATCATGAATCATGAATCATGAATTGAATCATGAATCATGAATTATGAATCATGAATTGAATCATGAATCATGAATCATGAATTGAATCATGAATCATGAATCATGAATTATGAATTGAATCATGAATCATGAATTATGAATCATGAATTGAATCATGAATCATGAATCATGAATTGAATCATGAATCATGAATCATGAATTATGAATTGAATCATGAATTGAATCATGAATCATGAATCATGAATTGAATCATGAATCATGAATCATGAATTGAATCATGAATCATGAATTATGAATCATGAATTGAATCATGAATCATGAATCATGAATTGAATCATGAATCATAAATCATGAATTGAATCATGAATCATGAATTGAATCATGAATCATGAATTGAATCATGAATCATGAATTGAATCATGAATTGAATCATGAATCATGAATCATGAATCATGAATTGAATCATGAATCATGAATTATGAATCATTAATTGAATCATGAATCATGAATCATGAATTAAATCATGAATCATGAATTATGAATCATGAATTGATTCATGAATCATGAATCATGAATTAAAATATGAATCATGAATCATGAATCATGAATCATGAATTGAATCATGAAATGAATCATGAATCATGAATCGAATCATGAATCATGAATCATGAATTGAATCATGAATTGAATCATGAATCATGAATGGAATCATGAATCATGAATTGAATCATGAATTAAATCATGAATCATGAATTGAATCATGAATCATGAATTATGAATCATGAATTGAATCATGAATCATGAATCATGAATGGAATCATGAATCATGAATTGAATCATGAAATAAATCATGAATCATGAATTGAATCATGAATCATGAATTATGAATCATGAATTGAATCATGAATCATGAATCATGAATTGAATCATGAATCATGAATTGAATCATGAATGAAGAATTATTAATCATGAATTGAATCATGAATCATGAATCATGAATCATGAATCGAATCAGGAATCATGAATTGAATCATGAATCATGCATTGAATCATGAATCATGAATTGTATCATGAATCATGAATTATGAATCATGAATTAAATCATGAATCATGAATTGAATCATGAATTGAATCATGAATCATGAATCATGAATTGAATCATGAATAATGAATGATGAATCATGAATTGAATCATGAATCATGAATTGAATCATGAATCATGAATCGAATCATGAATCATGAATCATGTATCGAATCATGAATCATGAATCATGAATCGAATCATGAATCATGAATCAAGAATCATGAATAATGAATTGAATCATGAATCATGAATCATGAATCGAATCTTGAATCGAATCATGAATTGAATCATGAATCATGAATTGAATCATGAATCATGAATCATGAATCATAAATCGATTCATGAATCATGAATTGAATCATGATCCGAATCATGAATTGAATCATGAATCATGAATTGAATCATGAATCATGAATAATGAATCATGAATCATAAATTGAATCATGAATCATGAATTATGAATCATGAGTTAAATCATGAATCATGAATCATGAATCGAATCATGAATCATGAATTGAATCATGAATCATGAATCATGAATTGAATCATGAATCATGAATCATGAATTGAATCATGAATCATGAATCATGAATTGAATCATGAATCATGAATTATGAATCATGAATTGAATCATAAATCATAAACCATGAATTGAATCATGAATCATGAATCATGAATTGAATCATGAATCATGAATTATGAATCATGAATTAAATCATGAATCATGAATTATGAATCATGAATTGAATCATGAAACATGAATTGAATCATGAATCATGAATTATGAATCATGAATTGAATCATGAATCATGAATCATGAATTGAATCATGAATCATGAATTGAATCATGAATCATGAATCATGAATCATGAATTGAATCATGAATCATGAATTATGAATCATGAATTGAATCATGAATCATGAATTGAATCATGAATCATGAATCATGAATCATGAATTATGAATTGAATCATGAATTGAATCATGAATCATGAATCATGAATTGAATCATGAATCATGAATCATGAATCATGAATTGAATCATGAATCATGAATTATGAATCATGAATTGAATCATGAATCATGAATCATGAATTGAATCATGAATCATAAATCATGAATTGAATCATGAATCATGAATTGAATCATGAATCATGAATTGAATCATGAATTGAATCATGAATCATGAATCATGAATCATGAATTGAATCATGAATCATGAATTATGAATCATGAATTGAATCATGAATCATGAATCGAATCATGATTCATGAATTGAATCATGAATCATGAATTGAATCATGAATCATGAATCATTAATTGAATCATGAATCATGAATCATGAATTAAATCATGAATCATGAATTATGAATCATGAATTGAATCATGAATCATGAATCATGAATTAAAATATGAATCATGAATCATGAATCATGAATTGAATCATGAATCATGAATTATGAATCATGAATTAAATCATGAATCATGAATTATGAATCATGAATTGAATCATGAATTATGAATTGAATCATGAATCATGAATCATGAATCATGAATCATGAATCATGAATTGAATCATGAATCATGAATCGAATCATGAATCATGAATCATGAATTGAATCATGAATTGAATCATGAATCATGAATGGAATCATGAATCATGAATTGAATCATGAATTAAATCATAAATCATGAATTGAATCATGAATCATGAATTATGAATCATGAATTGAATCATGAATCATGAATCATGAATTGAATCATGAATCATGAATTGAATCATGAATCAAGAATTATTAATCATGAATTGAATCATGAATCATGAATCATGAATCATGAATCGAATCAGGAATCATGAATCAAGAATTATTAATCATGAATTGAATCATGAATCATGAATCATGAATCATGAATCGAATCAGGAATCATGAATTGAATCATGGATGATGTATTGAATCATGAATCATGAATTGTATCATGAATCATGAATTATGAATCATGAATTAAATCATGAATCATGAATTGAATCATGAATTGAATCATGAATCATGAATCATGAATTGAATCATGAATAATGAATGATGAATCATGAATTGAATAATGAATCATGAATTGAATCATGAATCATGAATCATGAATCGAATCATGAATCATGAATCAAGAATCATAAATAATGAATTGAATCATGAATCATGAATCATGAATCGAATCTTGAATCGAATCATGAATTAAATCATGAATCATGAATTGAATCATGAATCATGAATCATGAATCATAAATCGATTCATGAATCATGAATTGAATCATGATCCGAATCATGAATTGAATCATGAATCATGAATTGAATCATGAATCATGAATAATGAATCATGAATCATAAATAATGAATCATGAATCATAAATTGAATCATGAATCATGAATTATGAATCATGAATTGAATCATGAATCATGAATTGAATCATGAATCATGAATTGAATCATGAATCATGAATCATGAATCATGAATCATGAATCATGAATCATGAATTATGAATCATGAGTTGAATCATTATTCATAAATCATGAATTGAATCATGAATCATGAATTGAATCATGAATCATGAATTGAATCATGAATCGAATCATGAATCGAATCATGAATTGAATCATGAATCGAATCATGAATTGAATCATGAATCATGAATCATTACTTGAATCATGATTCATGAATTATGAATCATGAATTGAATCATGAATCATGAATCATGATCTGAATCATGAATCATGAATCATGAATCACGAATCGAATCATGAATCATGAATTGAATCATGAATCATGAATCATGAATTGAATCATGAATCATGAATCATGAATTGAATAAGGAATCATGAATCATGAATCATGAATTGAATCATGAATCATGAATCGAATCATGAATCATGAATCAAGAATCATAAATAATGAATTGAATCATGAATCATGAATCGAATCTTGAATCGAATCATGAATTAAATCATGAATCATGAATTGAATCATGAATCGAATCATGAATTGAATCATGAATCATGAATCATGAATTGAATCATGAATCGAATCATGAATCATGAATTGAATCATGAATCATGAATTATGAATTGAATCATGAATTGAATCATGAATCATGAATTGAATCATGAATCATGAATCATGAATCATGAATTGAATCATGAATCATGAATTATGAATCATGAATTGAATCATGAATCATGAATCATGAATTGAATCATGAATCATGAATAATGAATTGAATCATGAATCATAAATCATGAATTGAATCATGAATCATGAATTGAATCATGAATCATGAATTGAATCATGAATCATGAATTCAATCATGAATTGAATCATGAATCATGAATCATGAATCATGAATTGAATCATGAATCATAAATTATGAATCATGAATTGAATCATGAATCATGAATCATGAATCGAATCATGAATCATGAATTGAATCATGAATCATGAATCATGAATTGAATCATGAATTGAATCATGAATCATGAATCATTAATTGAATCATGAATCATGAATCATGAATTAAATCATGAATCATGAATTATGAATCATGAATTGAATCATGAATCATGAATCATGAATTAAAATATGAATCATGAATCATGAATCATGAATTGAATCATGAATCATGAATTATGAATCATGAATTAAATCATGAATCATGAATTATGAATCATGAATTGAATCATGAATTATGAATTGAATCATGAATCATGAATCATGAATCATGAATCATGAATCATGAATCATGAATTGAATCATGAAATGAATCATGAATCATGAATCAAATCATGAATCATGAATCATGAATTGAATCATGAATTGAATCATGAATCATGAATGGAATCATGAATCATGAATTGAATCATGAATTAAATCATGAATCATGAATTGAATCATGAATCATGAATTATGAATCATGAATTGAATCATGAATCATGAATTGAATCATGAATCATGAATTGAATCATGAATCAAGAATTATTAATCATGAATTGAATCATGAATCATGAATCATGAATCATGAATCGAATCAGGAATCATGAATTGAATCATGAATCATGTATTGAATCATGAATCATGAATTGTATCATGAATCATGAATTATGAATCATGAATTAAATCATGAATCATGAATTGAATCATGAATTGAATCATGAATCATGAATCATGAATTGAATCATGAATAATGAATGATGAATCATGAATTGAATCATGAATCATGAATTGAATCATGAATCATGAATTATGAATCATGAATTGAATCATGAATCATGAATCATGAATTGAATCATGAATCATGAATTGAATCATGAATCAAGAATTATTAATCATGAATTGAATCATGAATCATGAATCATGAATCATGAATCGAATCAGGAATCATGAATTGAATCATGAATCATGTATTGAATCATGAATCATGAATTGTATCATGAATCATGAATTATGAATCATGAATTAAATCATGAATTGAATCATGAATCATGAATCATGAATCATGAATCGAATCAGGAATCATGAATTGAATCATGAATCATGTATTGAATCATGAATCATGAATTGTATCATGAATCATGAATTATGAATCATGAATTAAATCATGAATTGAATCATGAATTGAATCATGAATCATGAATCATGAATTGAATCATGAATAATGAATGATGAATCATGAATTAAATCATGAATCATGAATTGAATCATGAATCATGAATCATGAATCGAATCATGAATCATGAATCATTTATCGAATCATGAATCATGAATCATGAATCGAATCATGAATCATGAACCAATAATCATAAATAATGAATTGAATCATCAGACATGAATCATGAATCGAATCTTGAATCGAATCATGAATTAAATCATGAATCATGAATTGAATCATGAATCATGAATCATGAATCATAAATCGATTCATGAATCATGAATTGAATCATGATCCGAATCATGAATTGAATCATGAATCATGAATTGAATCATGAATCATGAATAATGAATCATGAATCATAAATTGAATCATGAATCATGAATTATGAATCATGAATTGAATCATAAATCATGAATTGAATCATGAATCATGAATTGAATCATGAATCGAATCATGAATCGAATCATGAATTGAATCATGAATCGAATCATGAATTGAATCATGAATCAAGAATCATGACTTGAATCATGATTCATGAATTATGAATCATGAATTGAATCATGAATCATGAATCATGATCTGAATCATGAATCATGAATCATGAATCACGAATCGAATCATGAATCATGAATTGAATCATGAATCATGAATCTTGAATTGAATCATGAATCATGAATCATGAATTGAATCATGAATCATGAATCATGAATCATGAATTGAATCATGAATCGAATCATGAATCATGAATCAAGAATCATAAATAATGAATTGAATCATGAATCATGAATCGAATCTTGAATCGAATCATGAATTAAATCATGAATCATGAATTGAATCATGAATCGAATCATGAATTGAATCATGAATCATGAATCATGAATTGAATCATGAATCGAATCATGAATCATGAATTGAATCATGAATCATGAATTATGAATTGAATCATGAATTGAATCATGAATCATGAATTGAATCATGAATCATGAATCATGAATCATGAATTGAATCATGAATCATGAATTATGAATCATGAATTGAATCATGAATCATGAATTGAATCATGAATCATGAATCATGAATTGAATCATGAATCATGAATCATGAATTGAATCATGAATCATAAATCATGAATTGAATCATGAATCATGAATTGAATCATGAATCATGAATTGAATCATGAATCATGAATTGAATCATGAATTGAATCATGAATCATAAATTATGAATCATGAATTGAATCATGAATCATGAATCATGAATCGAATCATGAATCATGAATCGAATCATGAATCATGAATTGAATCATGAATCATGAATTGAATCATGAATTGAATCATGAATCATGAATCATTAATTGAATCATGAATCATGAATCATGAATTAAATCATGAATCATGAATTATGAATCATGAATTGAATCATGAATCATGAATCATGAATTAAAATATGAATCATGAATCATGAATCATGAATTGAATCATGAATCATGAATTATGAATCATGAATTAAATCATGAATCATGAATTATGAATCATGAATTGAATCATGAATTATGAATTGAATCATGAATCATGAATCATGAATCATGAATCATGAATCATGAATCATGAATTGAATCATGAAATGAATCATGAATCATGAATCGAATCATGAATCATGAATCATGAATTGAATCATGAATTGAATCATGAATCATGAATGGAATCATGAATCATGAATTGAATCATGAATTAAATCATGAATCATGAATTGAATCATGAATCATGAATTATGAATCATGAATTGAATCATGAATCATGAATTGAATCATGAATCATGAATTGAATCATGAATCAAGAATTATTAATCATGAATTGAATCATGAATCATGAATCATGAATCATGAATCGAATCAGGAATCATGAATTGAATCATGAATCATGTATTGAATCATGAATCATGAATTGTATCATGAATCATGAATTATGAATCATGAATTAAATCATGAATCATGAATTGAATCATGAATTGAATCATGAATCATGAATCATGAATTGAATCATGAATAATGAATGATGAATCATGAATTGAATCATGAATCATGAATTGAATCATGAATCATGAATTATGAATCATGAATTGAATCATGAATCATGAATCATGAATTGAATCATGAATCATGAATTGAATCATGAATCAAGAATTATTAATCATGAATTGAATCATGAATCATGAATCATGAATCATGAATCGAATCAGGAATCATGAATTGAATCATGAATCATGTATTGAATCATGAATCATGAATTGTATCATGAATCATGAATTATGAATCATGAATTAAATCATGAATTGAATCATGAATCATGAATCATGAATCATGAATCGAATCAGGAATCATGAATTGAATCATGAATCATGTATTGAATCATGAATCATGAATTGTATCATGAATCATGAATTATGAATCATGAATTAAATCATGAATCATGAATTGAATCATGAATTGAATCATGAATCATGAATCATGAATTGAATCATGAATAATGAATGATGAATCATGAATTGAATCATGAATCATGAATCATGAATCGAATCATGAATCATGAATCATGTATCGAATCATGAATCATGAATCGAATCATGAATCATGAACCAAGAATCATAAATAATGAATTGAATCATCAGACATGAATCATGAATCGAATCTTGAATCGAATCATGAATTAAATCATGAATCATGAATTGAATCATGAATCATGAATCATGAATCATAAATCGATTCATGAATCATGAATTGAATCATGATCCGAATCATGAATTGAATCATGAATCATGAATTGAATCATGAATCATGAATAATGAATCATGAATCATAAATTGAATCATGAATCATGAATTATGAATCATGAATTGAATCATGAATCATGAATTGAATCATGAATCATGAATCATGAATTGAATCATGAATCATGAATCATGAATCATGAATTGAAGCATGAATCATGAATTATGAATCATGAGTTGAATCATGATTCATAAATCATGAATTGAATCATGAATCATGAATTGAATCATGAATCATGAATTGAATCATGAATCGAATCATGAATCGAATCATGAATTGAATCATGAATCGAATCATGAATTGAATCATGAATCATGAATCATGACTTGAATCATGATTCATGAATTATGAATCATGAATTGAATCATGAATCATGAATTGAATCATGAATCATGAATCATGAATTGAATCATGAATCATGAATCATGAATCATGAATCATGAATTATGAATCATGAATTATGAATCATGAGTTGAATCATTATTCATAAATCATGAATTGAATCATGAATCATGAATTGAATCATGAATCATGAATTGAATCATGAATCGAATCATGAATCGAATCATGAATTGAATCATGAATCGAATCATGAATTGAATCATGAATCATGAATCATGACTTGAATCATGATTCATGAATTATGAATCATGAATTGAATCATGAATCATGAATCATGATCTGAATCATGAATCATGAATCATGAATCACGAATCGAATCATGAATCATGAATTGAATCATGAATCATGAATCATGAATTGAATCATGAATCATGAATCATGAATTGAATCATGAATCATGAATCATGAATCATGAATTGAATCATGAATCATGAATCGAATCATGAATCATGAATCAAGAATCATAAATAATGAATTGAATCATGAATCATGAATCGAATCTTGAATCGAATCATGAATTAAATCATGAATCATGAATTGAATCATGAATCGAATCATGAATTGAATCATGAATCATGAATCATGAATTGAATCATGAATCGAATCATGAATCATGAATTGAATCATGAATCATGAATTATGAATTGAATCATGAATTGAATCATGAATCATGAATTGAATCATGAATCATGAATCATGAATCATGAATTGAATCATGAATCATGAATTATGAATCATGAATTGAATCATGAATCATGAATCATGAATTGAATCATGAATCATGAATCATGAATTGAATCATGAATCATGAATCATGAATTGAATCATGAATCATAAATCATGAATTGAATCATGAATCATGAATTGAATCATGAATCATGAATTGAATCATGAATCATGAATTGAATCATGAATTGAATCATGAATCATGAATCATGAATCATGAATTGAATCATGAATCATAAATTATGAATCATGAATTGAATCATGAATCATGAATCATGAATCGAATCATGAATCATGAATTGAATCATGAATCATGAATCATGAATTGAATCATGAATTGAATCATGAATCATGAATCATTAATTGAATCATGAATCATGAATCATGAATTAAATCATGAATCATGAATTATGAATCATGAATTGAATCATGAATCATGAATCATGAATTAAAATATGAATCATGAATCATGAATCATGAATTGAATCATGAATCATGAATTATGAATCATGAATTAAATCATGAATCATGAATTATGAATCATGAATTGAATCATGAATTATGAATTGAATCATGAATCATGAATCATGAATCATGAATCATGAATCATGAATCATGAATCATGAATCATGAATCATGAATCATGAATCGAATCATGAATCATGAATCATGAATTGAATCATGAATTGAATCATGAATGATGAATGGAATCATGAATCATGAATTGAATCATGAATTAAATCATGAATCATGAATTGAATCATGAATCATGAATTATGAATCATGAATTGAATCATGAATCATGAATTGAATCATGAATCATGAATTGAATCATGAATCAAGAATTATTAATCATGAATTGAATCATGAATCATGAATCATGAATCATGAATCGAATCAGGAATCATGAATCATGTATTGAATCATGAATCATGAATTGTATCATGAATCATGAATTATGAATCATGAATTAAATCATGAATCATGAATTGAATCATGAATTGAATCATGAATCATGAATCATGAATTGAATCATGAATAATGAATGATGAATCATGAATTGAATCATGAATCATGAATTGAATCATGAATCATGAATTATGAATCATGAATTGAATCATGAATCATGAATCATGAATTGAATCATGAATCATGAATTGAATCATGAATCATGAATTGAATCATGAATCAAGAATTATTAATCATGAATTGAATCATGAATCATGAATCATGAATCATGAATCGAATCAGGAATCATGAATTGAATCATGAATCATGTATTGGATCATGAATCATGAATTGTATCATGAATCATGAATTATGAATCATGAATTAAATCATGAATTGAATCATGAATCATGAATCATGAATCATGAATCGAATCAGGAATCATGAATTGAATCATGAATCATGTATTGAATCATGAATCATGAATTGTATCATGAATCATGAATTATGAATCATGAATTAAATCATGAATCATGAATTGAATCATGAATTGAATCATGAATCATGAATCATGAATTGAATCATGAATAATGAATGATGAATCATGAATTGAATCATGAATCATGAATTGAATCATGAATCATGAATCATGAATCGAATCATGAATCATGAATCATGTATCGAATCATGAATCATGAATCGAATCATGAATCATGAACCAAGAATCATAAATAATGAATTGAATCATCAGACATGAATCATGAATCGAATCTTGAATCGAATCATGAATTAAATCATGAATCATGAATTGAATCATGAATCATGAATCATGAATCATAAATCGATTCATGAATCATGAATTGAATCATGATCCGAATCATGAATTGAATCATGAATCATGAATTGAATCATGAATCATGAATAATGAATCATGAATCATAAATTGAATCATGAATCATGAATTATGAATCATGAATTGAATCATGAATCATGAATTGAATCATGAATCATGAATTGAATCATGAATCGAATCATGAATCGTATCATGAATTGAATCATGAATCGAATCATGAATTGAATCATGAATCATGAATCATGACTTGAATCATGATTCATGAATTATGAATCATGAATTGAATCATGAATCATGAATCATGATCTGAATCATGAATCATGAATCATGAATCACGAATCGAATCATGAATCATGAATTGAATCATGAATCATGAATCATGAATTGAATCATGAATCATGAATCATGAATTGAATCATGAATCATGAATCATGAATCATGAATTGAATCATGAATCATGAATCGAATCATGAATCATGAATTGAATCATGAATCGAATCATGAATCGTATCATGAATTGAATCATGAATCGAATCATGAATTGAATCATGAATCATGAATCATGACTTGAATCATGATTCATGAATTATGAATCATGAATTGAATCATGAATCATGAATCATGATCTGAATCATGAATCATGAATCATGAATCACGAATCGAATCATGAATCATGAATTGAATCATGAATCATGAATCATGAATTGAATCATGAATCATGAATCATGAATTGAATCATGAATCATGAATCATGAATCATGAATTGAATCATGAATCGAATCATGAATCATGAATCAAGAATCATAAATAATGAATTGAATCATGAATCATGAATCGAATCTTGAATCGAATCATGAATTAAATCATGAATCATGAATTGAATCATGAATCGAATCATGAATTGAATCATGAATCATGAATCATGAATTGAATCATGAATCATGAATTATGAATTGAATCATGAATTGAATCATGAATCATGGATTGAATCATGAATCATGAATCATGAATCATGAATTGAATCATGAATCATGAATTATGAATCATGAATTGAATCATGAATCATGAATCATGAATTGAATCATGAATCATGAATCATGAATTGAATCATGAATCATGAATCATGAATTGAATCATGAATCATAAATCATGAATTGAATCATGAATCATGAATTGAATCATGAATCATGAATTGAATCATGAATCATGAATTGAATCATGAATTGAATCATGAATCATGAATCATGAATCATGAATTGAATCATGAATCATAAATTATGAATCATGAATTGAATCATGAATCATGAATCATGAATCGAATCATGAATCATGAATTGAATCATGAATCATGAATCATGAATTGAATCATGAATTGAATCATGAATCATGAATCATTAATTGAATCATGAATCATGAATCATGAATTAAATCATGAATCATGAATTATGAATCATGAATTGAATCATGAATCATGAATCATGAATTAAAATATGAATCATGAATCATGAATCATGAATTGAATCATGAATCATGAATTATGAATCATGAATTAAATCATGAATCATGAATTATGAATCATGAATTGAATCATGAATTATGAATTGAATCATGAATCATGAATCATGAATCATGAATCATGAATCATGAATTGAATCATGAAATGAATCATGAATCATGAATCGAATCATGAATCATGAATCATGAATTGAATCATGAATTGAATCATGAATCATGAATGGAATCATGAATCATGAATTGAATCATGAATTAAATCATGAATCATGAATTGAATCATGAATCATGAATTATGAATCATGAATTGAATCATGAATCATGAATTGAATCATGAATCATGAATTGAATCATGAATCAAGAATTATTAATCATGAATTGAATCATGAATCATGAATCATGAATCGAATCAGGAATCATGAATTGAATCATGAATCATGTATTGAATCATGAATCATGAATTGTATCATGAATCATGAATTATGAATCATGAATTAAATCATGAATCATGAATTGAATCATGAATTGAATCATGAATCATGAATCATGAATTGAATCATGAATAATGAATGATGAATCATGAATTGAATCATGAATCATGAATTGAATCATGAATCATGAATTATGAATCATGAATTGAATCATGAATCATGAATCATGAATTGAATCATGAATCATGAATTGAATCATGAATCAAGAATTATTAATCATGAATTGAATCATGAATCATGAATCATGAATCATGAATCGAATCAGGAATCATGAATTGAATCATGAATCATGTATTGAATCATGAATCATGAATTGTATCATGAATCATGAATTATGAATCATGAATTAAATCATGAATTGAATCATGATTCATGAATCATGAATCATGAATCGAATCAGGAATCATGAATTGAATCATGAATCATGTATTGAATCATGAATCATGAATTGTATCATGAATCATGAATTATGAATCATGAATTAAATCATGAATCATGAATTGAATCATGAATTGAATCATGAATCATGAATCATGAATTGAATCATGAATAATGAATGATGAATCATGAATTGAATCATGAATCATGAATTGAATCATGAATCATGAATCATGAATCGAATCATGAATCATGAATCATGTATCGAATCATGAATCATGAATCATGAATCGAATCATGAATCATGAACCAAGAATCATAAATAATGAATTGAATCATCAGACATGAATCATGAATCGAATCTTGAATCGAATCATGAATTAAATCATGAATCATGAATTGAATCATGAATCATGAATCATGAATCATAAATCGATTCATGATTTATGAATTGAATCATGATCCGAATCATGAATTGAATCATGAATCATGAATTGAATCATGAATCATGAATAATGAATCATGAATCATAAATTGAATCATGAATCATGAATTATGAATCATGAATTGAATCATGAATCATGAATTGAATCATGAATCATGAATCATGAATTGAATCATGAATCATGAATCATGAATCATGAATTGAAGCATGAATCATGAATTATGAATCATGAGTTGAATCATGATTCATAAATCATGAATTGAATCATGAATCATGAATTGAATCATGAATCATGAATTGAATCATGAATCGAATCATGAATCGAATCATGAATTGAATCATGAATCGAATCATGAATTGAATCATGAATCATGAATCATGACTTGAATCATGAATCATGAATCATGAATTGAATCATGAATCATGAATTGAATCATGAATCATGAATTGAATCATGAATTGAATCATGAATCATGAATCATAAATTGAATCATGAATCATAAATTATGAATCATGAATTGAATCATGAATCATGAATCGAATCATGAATCATGAATTGAATCATGAATCATGAATCATGAATTGAATCATGAATCATGAATCATTAATTGAATCATGAATCATGAATCATGAATTAAATCATGAATCATGAATTATGAATCATGAATTGAATCATGAATCATGAATCATGAATTAAAATATGAATCATGAATCAGGAATCATGAATTGAATCATGAATCATGTATTGAATCATGAATCATGAATTGTATCATGAATCATGAATTATGAATCATGAATTAAATCATGAATTGAATCATGAATCATGAATCATGAATCATGAATCGAATCAGGAATCATGAATTGAATCATGAATCATGTATTGAATCATGAATCATGAATTGTATCATGAATCATGAATTATGAATCATGAATTAAATCATGAATCATGAATTGAATCATGAATTGAATCATGAATCATGAATCATGAATTGAATCATGAATAATGAATGATGAATCATGAATTGAATCATGAATCATGAATTGAATCATGAATCATGAATCATGAATCGAATCATGAATCATGAATCATGTATCGAATCATGAATCATGAATCATGAATCGAATCATGAATCATGAACCAAGAATCATAAATAATGAATTGAATCATCAGACATGAATCATGAATCGAATCTTGAATCGAATCATGAATTAAATCATGAATCATGAATTGAATCATGAATCATGAATCATAAATCGATTCATGAATCATGAATTGAATCATGATCCGAATCATGAATTGAATCATGAATCATGAATTGAATCATGAATCATGAATAATGAATCATGAATCATAAATTGAATCATGAATCATGAATTATGAATCATGAATTGAAT
The DNA here is from genome assembly GCA_036250195.1 of Mixophyes australis. Taxonomy (NCBI): domain Eukaryota; kingdom Metazoa; phylum Chordata; class Amphibia; order Anura; family Limnodynastidae; genus Mixophyes; species Mixophyes australis. The sequence goes on along the minus strand of JAVHZZ010000001.1, from coordinate 241,404,049 downwards.
CATGAATCATGAATTGAATCATGAATCATGAATCATGAATTGAATCATGAATCATGAATCATGAATCATGAATTGAAGCATGAATCATGAATTATGAATCATGAGTTGAATCATGATTCATAAATCATGAATTGAATCATGAATCATGAATTGAATCATGAATTGAATCATGAATCGAATCATGAATCGAATCATGAATTGAATCATGAATCGAATCATGAATTGAATCATGAATCATGAATCATGACTTGAATCATGATTCATGAATTATGAATCATGAATTGAATCATGAATCATGAATCATTAATTGAATCATGAATTAAATCATGAATCATGAATTGAATCATGAATCATGAATCATGAATCATAAATCGATTCATGAATCATGAATTGAATCATGATCCGAATCATGAATTGAATCATGAATCATGAATTGAATCATGAATCATGAATAATGAATCATGAATCATAAATTGAATCATGAATCATGAATTATGAATCATGAATTGAATCATGAATCATGAATTGAATCATGAATCATGAATCATGAATTGAATCATGAATCATGAATCATGAATCATGAATTGAAGCATGAATCATGAATTATGAATCATGAGTTGAATCATGATTCATAAATCATGAATTGAATCATGAATCATGAATTGAATCATGAATCATGAATTGAATCATGAATCGAATCATGAATCGAATCATGAATTGAATCATGAATCGAATCATGAATTGAATCATGAATCATGAATCATGACTTGAATCATGATTCATGAATTATGAATCATGAATTGAATCATGAATCATGAATCATGAATTGAATCATGAATCATGAATTGAATCATGAATCATGAATCATGAATCATGAATTGAATCATGAATCATGAATCGAATCATGAATCATGAATTAAGAATCATAAATAATGAATTGAATCATGAATCATGAATCATGAATCGAATCTTGAATCGAATCATGAATTAAATCATGAATCATGAATTGAATCATGAATCGAATCATGAATTGAATCATGAATCATGAATCATGAATTGAATCATGAATCGAATCATGAATCATGAATTGAATCATGAATCATGAATTATGAATTGAATCATGAATTGAATCATGAATCATGAATTGAATCATGAATCATGAATCATGAATCATGAATTGAATCATGAATCATGAATTATGAATCATGAATTGAATCATGAATCATGAATCATGAATTGAATCATGAATCATGAATCATGAATTGAATCATGAATCATGAATTATGAATCATGAATTGAATCATGAATCATGAATCATGAATTGAATCATGAATCATAAATCATGAATTGAATCATGAATCATGAATTGAATCATGAATCATGAATTGAATCATGAATCATGAATTGAATCATGAATTGAATCATGAATCATGAATCATGAATCATGAATTGAATCATGAATCATAAATTATGAATCATGAATTGAATCATGAATCATGAATCATGAATCGAATCATGAATCATGAATTGAATCATGAATCATGAATCATGAATTGAATCCTGAATCATGAATCATTAATTGAATCATGAATCATGAATCATGAATTAAATCATGAATCATGAATTATGAATCATGAATTGAATCATGAATCATGAATCATGAATTAAAATATGAATCATGAATCATGAATTGAATCATGAATCATGAATTATGAATCATGAATTAAATCATGAATCATGAATTATGAATCATGAATTGAATCATGAATTATGAATTGAATCATGAATCATGAATCATGAATCATGAATCATGAATTGAATCATGAAATGAATCATGAATCATGAATCGAATCATGAATCATGAATTGAATCATGAATTGAATCATGAATCATGAATGGAATCATGAATCATGAATTGAATCATGAATTAAATCATGAATCATGAATTGAATCATGAATCATGAATTGAATCATGAATCAAGAATTATTAATCATGAATTGAATCATGAATCATGAATCATGAATCATGAATCGAATCAGGAATCATGAATTGAATCATGAATCATGTATTGAATCATGAATCATGAATTGTATCATGAATCATGAATTATGAATCATGAATTAAATCATGAATCATGAATTGAATCATGAATCAAGAATTATTAATCATGAATTGAATCATGAATCATGAATCGAATCAGGAATCATGAATTGAATCATGAATCATGTATTGAATCATGAATCATGAATTGTATCATGAATCATGAATTATGAATCATGAATTAAATCATGAATCATGAATTGAATCATGAATTGAATCATGAATCATGAATCATGAATTGAATCATGAATAATGAATGATGAATCATAAATTGAATCATGAATCATGAATTGAATCATGAATCATGAATCATGAATCGAATCATGAATCATGAATCATGTATCGAATCATGAATCATGAATCATGAATCGAATCATGAATCATGAATCAAGAATCATGAATAATGAATTGAATCATGAATCATGAATCATGAATCGAATCTTGAATCGAATCATGAATTGAATCATGAATCATGAATTGAATCATGAATCATGAATTATAAATCGATTCATGAATCATGAATTGAATCATGATCCGAATCATGAATTGAATCACGAATCACAAATTGAATCATGAATCATGAATAATGAATCATGAATCATAAATTGAATCATGAATCATGAATTGAATCATGAATCATGAATTATAAATCGATTCATGAATCATGAATTGAATCATGATCCGAATCTTGAATTGAATCATGAATCACGAATTGAATCATGAATCATGAATAATGAATCATGAATCATAAATTGAATCATGAATCATGAATTATGAATCATGAATTGAATCATGAATCATGAATTGAATCATGAATCATGAATCATGAATTGAATCATGAATCGAATCATGAATTGAAGCATGAATCATGAATTATGAATCATGAGTTGAATCATGATTCATAAATCATGAATTGAATCATGAATCATGAATTGAATCATGAATCGAATCATGAATCGAATCATGAATTGAATCATGAATCGAATCATGAATTGAATCATGAATCATGAATCATGACTTGAATCATGATTCACAAATTATGAATCATGAATTGAATCATGAATCATGAATTATAAATCGATTCATGAATCATGAATTGAATCATGATCCGAATCTTGAATTGAATCATGAATCACGAATTGAATCATGAATCATGAATAATGAATCATGAATCATAAATTGAATCATGAATCATGAATTATGAATCATGAATTGAATCATGAATCATGAATTGAATCATGAATCATGAATCATGAATTGAATCATGAATCGAATCATGAATTGAAGCATGAATTGAATCATGAATCGAATCATGAATTGAATCATGAATCATGAATCATGACTTGAATCATGATTCATGATTCATAAATCATGAATTGAATCATGAATCATGAATTGAATCATGAATCGAATCATGAATCGAATCATGAATTGAATCATGAATCGAATCATGAATTAAATCATGAATCATGAATCATGACTTGAATCATGATTCACAAATTATGAATCATGAATTGAATCATGAATCATGAATTATAAATCGATTCATGAATCATGAATTGAATCATGATCCGAATCTTGAATTGAATCATGAATCACGAATTGAATCATGAATCATGAATAATGAATCATGAATCATAAATTGAATCATGAATCATGAATTATGAATCATAAATTGAATCATGAATCATGAATTATGAATCATGAATTGAATCATGAATCATGAATTGAATCATGAATCATGAATTGAATCATGAATTGAATCATGAATTGAAGCATGAATCATGAATTATGAATCATGAGTTGAATCATGATTCATAAATCATGAATTGAATCATGAATCATGAATTGAATCATGAATCGAATCATGAATCGAATCATGAATTGAATCATGAATCGAATCATGAATTGAATCATGAATCATGAATCATGAATTGAATCATGAATCGAATCATGAATCATGAATTGAATCATGAATCATGAATTATGAATTGAATCATGAATTGAATCATGAATCATGAATTGAATCATGAATCATGAATCATGAATCATGAATTGAATCATGAATCATGAATTATGAATCATGAATTGAATCATGAATCATGAATCATGAATTGAATCATGAATCATGAATCATGAATTGAATCATGAATCATGAATTATGAATCATGAATTGAATCATGAATCATGAATCATGAATTGAATCATGAATCATAAATCATGAATTGAATCATGAATCATGAATTGAATCATGAATCATGAATTGAATCATGAATCATGAATTGAATCATGAATTGAATCATGAATCATGAATCATGAATCATGAATTGAATCATGAATCATAAATTATGAATCATGAATTGAATCATGAATCATGAATCATGAATCGAATCATGAATCATGAATTGAATCATGAATCATGAATCATGAATTGAATCCTGAATCATGAATCATTAATTGAATCATGAATCATGAATCATGAATTAAATCATGAATCATGAATTATGAATCATGAATTGAATCATGAATCATGAATCATGAATTAAAATATGAATCATGAATCATGAATTGAATCATGAATCATGAATTATGAATCATGAATTAAATCATGAATCATGAATTATGAATCATGAATTGAATCATGAATTATGAATTGAATCATGAATCATGAATCATGAATCATGAATCATGAATTGAATCATGAAATGAATCATGAATCATGAATCGAATCATGAATCATGAATTGAATCATGAATTGAATCATGAATCATGAATGGAATCATGAATCATGAATTGAATCATGAATTAAATCATGAATCATGAATTGAATCATGAATCATGAATTGAATCATGAATCAAGAATTATTAATCATGAATTGAATCATGAATCATGAATCATGAATCATGAATCGAATCAGGAATCATGAATTGAATCATGAATCATGTATTGAATCATGAATCATGAATTGTATCATGAATCATGAATTATGAATCATGAATTAAATCATGAATCATGAATTGAATCATGAATCAAGAATTATTAATCATGAATTGAATCATGAATCATGAATCGAATCAGGAATCATGAATTGAATCATGAATCATGTATTGAATCATGAATCATGAATTGTATCATGAATCATGAATTATGAATCATGAATTAAATCATGAATCATGAATTGAATCATGAATTGAATCATGAATCATGAATCATGAATTGAATCATGAATAATGAATGATGAATCATAAATTGAATCATGAATCATGAATTGAATCATGAATCATGAATCATGAATCGAATCATGAATCATGAATCATGTATCGAATCATGAATCATGAATCATGAATCGAATCATGAATCATGAATCAAGAATCATGAATAATGAATTGAATCATGAATCATGAATCATGAATCGAATCTTGAATCGAATCATGAATTGAATCATGAATCATGAATTGAATCATGAATCATGAATTATAAATCGATTCATGAATCATGAATTGAATCATGATCCGAATCATGAATTGAATCACGAATCACAAATTGAATCATGAATCATGAATAATGAATCATGAATCATAAATTGAATCATGAATCATGAATTGAATCATGAATCATGAATTATAAATCGATTCATGAATCATGAATTGAATCATGATCCGAATCTTGAATTGAATCATGAATCACGAATTGAATCATGAATCATGAATAATGAATCATGAATCATAAATTGAATCATGAATCATGAATTATGAATCATGAATTGAATCATGAATCATGAATTGAATCATGAATCATGAATCATGAATTGAATCATGAATCGAATCATGAATTGAAGCATGAATCATGAATTATGAATCATGAGTTGAATCATGATTCATAAATCATGAATTGAATCATGAATCATGAATTGAATCATGAATCGAATCATGAATCGAATCATGAATTGAATCATGAATCGAATCATGAATTGAATCATGAATCATGAATCATGACTTGAATCATGATTCACAAATTATGAATCATGAATTGAATCATGAATCATGAATTATAAATCGATTCATGAATCATGAATTGAATCATGATCCGAATCTTGAATTGAATCATGAATCACGAATTGAATCATGAATCATGAATAATGAATCATGAATCATAAATTGAATCATGAATCATGAATTATGAATCATGAATTGAATCATGAATCATGAATTGAATCATGAATCATGAATCATGAATTGAATCATGAATCGAATCATGAATTGAAGCATGAATTGAATCATGAATCGAATCATGAATTGAATCATGAATCATGAATCATGACTTGAATCATGATTCATGATTCATAAATCATGAATTGAATCATGAATCATGAATTGAATCATGAATCGAATCATGAATCGAATCATGAATTGAATCATGAATCGAATCATGAATTAAATCATGAATCATGAATCATGACTTGAATCATGATTCACAAATTATGAATCATGAATTGAATCATGAATCATGAATTATAAATCGATTCATGAATCATGAATTGAATCATGATCCGAATCTTGAATTGAATCATGAATCACGAATTGAATCATGAATCATGAATAATGAATCATGAATCATAAATTGAATCATGAATCATGAATTATGAATCATAAATTGAATCATGAATCATGAATTATGAATCATGAATTGAATCATGAATCATGAATTGAATCATGAATCATGAATTGAATCATGAATTGAATCATGAATTGAAGCATGAATCATGAATTATGAATCATGAGTTGAATCATGATTCATAAATCATGAATTGAATCATGAATCATGAATTGAATCATGAATCGAATCATGAATCGAATCATGAATTGAATCATGAATCGAATCATGAATTGAATCATGAATCATGAATCATGATTTGAATCATGATTCACAAATTATGAATCATGAATTGAATCATGAATCATGAATCATGAATTGAATCATGAATCATGAATCATGAATCATGAATCGAATCATGAATCATGAATTGAATCATGAATCATGAATCATGAATTGAATCATGAATCATGAATTGAATCATGAATCATGAATCATGAATCATGAATCATGAATTGAATCATGAATCATGAATTATGAATCATGAATTGAATCATGAATCATGAATCATGAATTGAATCATGAATCGAATCATGAATCATGAATTGAATCATGAATCATGACTTATGAATTGAATCATGAATTGAATCATGAATCATGAATTGAATCATGAATCATGAATCATGAATCATGAATTGAATCATGAATCATGAATTATGAATCATGAATTGAATCATGAATCATGAATCATGAATTGAATCATGAATCATAAATCATGAATTGAATCATGAATCATGAATTGAATCATGAATCATGAATCATGAATTGAATCATGAATTGAATCATGAATCATGAATCATGAATCATGAATTGAATCATGAATCATGAATTATGAATCATGAATTGAATCATGAATCATGAATCATAAATTGAATCATGAATCATGAATCATGAATCGAATAATGAATCATGAGTTGAATCATGAATCATGAATTGAATCATGAATTGAATCATGAATCATGAATCATGAATTGAATCATGAATCATGAATCATGAATCATGAATTGAATCATGAATCATGAATTATGAATCATGAATTGAATCATGAATCATGAATCATAAATTGAATCATGAATCATGAATCATGAATCGAATAATGAATCATGAATTGAATCATGAATCATGAATTGAATCATGAATCATGAATCATGAATTGAATCATGAATCATGAATCATGAATTGAATCATGAATCACGAATTATGAATCATGAATTGAATCATGAATCATGAATCATGAATTAAATCATGAATCATGAATCAGGAATCATGAATCATGAATTGAATCATGAATCATGAATTATGAATCATGAATTAAATCATGAATCATGAATTATGATTCATGAATTGAATCATGAATTATGATTCATGAATTGAATCATGAATTATGAATTGAATCATGAATCATGAATCATGAATCATGAATCATGAATCATGAATTGAATCATGAATTGAATCATGAATTATGATTCATGAATTGAATCATGAATTATGAATTGAATCATGAATCATGAATCAGGAATGATGAATCATGAATTGAATCATGAATCATGAATCATGAATTGAATCATGAATCATGAATTGAATCATGAATTATGAATCATGAATTGAATCATGAATTATGAATCATGAATTGAATCATGAATTATGAATTGAATCATGAATGATGAATCATGAATGATGAATCATGAATTGAATCATGAATAATGAATCATGAATTGAATCATGAATCATGAATCATGAATTGAATCATGAATCATGAATGATGAATCATGAATTGAATCATGAATCATGAATTAAATCATGAATCATGAATCATGAATTGAATCATGAATCATGAATTATGAATCATGAATTGAATCATGAATCATGAATTATGAATCATGAATTGAATCATGAATTATGAATTGAATCATGAATTGAATCATAAATCATGAATCATGAATCATGAATCATGAATTGAATCATGATCCGAATCTTGAATTGAATCATGAATCACAAATTGAATCATGAATCATGAATAATGAATCATGAATCATAAATTGAATCATGAATCATGAATTATGAATCATGAATTGAATCATGAATCATGAATTGAATCATGAATCATGAATCATGAATTGAATCATGAATCGAATCATGAATTGAAGCATGAATCATGAATTATGAATCATGAGTTGAATCATGATTCATAAATCATGAATTGAATCATGAATCATGAATTGAATCATGAATCGAATCATGAATCGAATCATGAATTGAATCATGAATCGAATCATGAATTGAATCATGAATCGAATCATGAATTGAATCATGAATCATGAATCATGACTTGAATCATGATTCACAAATTATGAATCATGAATTGAATCATGAATAATGAATCATGAATCATAAATTGAATCATGAATCATGAATTATGAATCATGAATTGAATCATGAATCATGAATTGAATCATGAATCATGAATCATGAATTGAATCATGAATTGAATCATGAATTGAAGCATGAATCATGAATTATGAATCATGAGTTGAATCATGATTCATAAATCATGAATTGAATCATGAATCATGAATTGAATCATGAATCATGAATCATGAATCATGAATTGAATCATGAATCATGAATTATGAATCATGAATTGAATCATGAATCATGAATTGAATCATGAATCGAATCATGAATCATGAATTGAATCATGAATCATGAATTATGAATTGAATCATGAATCATGAATTGAATCATGAATCATGAATCATGAATCATGAATTGAATCATGAATCATGAATTATGAATCATGAATTGAATCATGAATCATGAATCATGAATTGAATCATGAATCATAAATCATGAATTGAATCATGAATCATGAATTGAATCATGAATCATGAATCATGAATTGAATCATGAATTGAATCATGAATCATGAATCATGAATCATGAATTGAATCATGAATCATGAATTATGAATCATGAATTGAATCATGAATCATGAATCATAAATTGAATCATGAATCATGAATCATGAATCGAATAATGAATCATGAATTGAATCATGAATCATGAATTGAATCATGAATCATGAATCATGAATTGAATCATGAATTGAATCATGAATCATGAATCATGAATCATGAATCATGAATTGAATCATGAATCATGAATTATGAATCATGAATTGAATCATGAATCATGAATCATAAATTGAATCATGAATCATGAATCATGAATCGAATAATGAATCATGAATTGAATCATGAATCATGAATTGAATCATGAATCATGAATCATGAATTGAATCATGAATCATGAATCATGAATTGAATCATGAATCATGAATTATGAATCATGAATTGAATCATGAATCATGAATCATGAATTAAATCATGAATCATGAATCAGGAATCATGAATCATGAATTGAATCATGAATCATGAATTATGAATCATGAATTAAATCATGAATCATGAATTATGATTCATGAATTGAATCATGAATTATGATTCATGAATTGAATCATGAATTATGAATTGAATCATGAATCATGAATCAGGAATGATGAATCATGAATTGAATCATGAATCATGAATCATGAATCATGAATCATGAATTGAATCATGAATTGAATCATGAATTATGATTCATGAATTGAATCATGAATTATGAATTGAATCATGAATCATGAATCAGGAATGATGAATCATGAATTGAATCATGAATCATGAATCATGAATTGAATCATGAATCATGAATTGAATCATGAATTATGAATCATGAATTGAATCATGAATTATGAATTGAATCATGAATGATGAATCATGAATGATGAATCATGAATTGAATCATGAATAATGAATCATGAATTGAATCATGAATCATGAATCATGAATTGAATCATGAATCATGAATGATGAATCATGAATTGAATCATGAATCATGAATTAAATCATGAATCATGAATCATGAATTGAATCATGAATCATGAATTATGAATCATGAATTGAATCATGAATCATGAATTATGAATCATGAATTGAATCATGAATTATGAATTGAATCATGAATTGAATCATAAATCATGAATCATGAATCATGAATCATGAATTGAATCATGAATTGAATCATGAATCATGAATTGAATCATGAATCATGAATGATGAATCATGAATTGAATCATGAATCATGAATCATGACTTGAATCATGATTCATGAATTATGAATCATGAATTGAATCATGAATCATGAATCATGAATCGAATCATGAATTGATTCTTGAATCATGAATTATGAATCATGAATTGAATCATGAATCATGAATCATGAATTGAATCATGAATCATGAATCATGAATCAAATCATAAATCATGAATTGAATCATGAATCATGAATCATGAATTGAATCATGAATCATGAATCATGAATTGAATCATGAATCATGAATCATGAATTGAATCATGAATCGAATCATGAATTGAAGCATGAATCATGAATTATGAATCATGAGTTGAATCATGATTCATAAATCATGAATTGAATCATGAATCATGAATTGAATCATGAATCGAATCATGAATCGAATCATGAATTGAATCATGAATCGAATCATGAATTGAATCATGAATCATGAATCATGACTTGAATCATGATTCACAAATTATGAATCATGAATTGAATCATGAATCATGAATTATAAATCGATTCATGAATCATGAATTGAATCATGATCCGAATCTTGAATTGAATCATGAATCACGAATTGAATCATGAATCATGAATAATGAATCATGAATCATAAATTGAATCATGAATCATGAATTATGAATCATGAATTGAATCATGAATCATGAATTGAATCATGAATCATGAATCATGAATTGAATCATGAATCGAATCATGAATTGAAGCATGAATTGAATCATGAATCGAATCATGAATTGAATCATGAATCATGACTTGAATCATGATTCATGATTCATAAATCATGAATTGAATCATGAATCATGAATTGAATCATGAATCGAATCATGAATCGAATCATGAATTGAATCATGAATCGAATCATGAATTAAATCATGAATCATGAATCATGACTTGAATCATGATTCACAAATTATGAATCATGAATTGAATCATGAATCATGAATTATAAATCGATTCATGAATCATGAATTAAATCATGATCCGAATCTTGAATTGAATCATGAATCACGAATTGAATCATGAATCATGAATAATGAATCATGAATCATAAATTGAATCATGAATCATGAATTATGAATCATAAATTGAATCATGAATCATGAATTATGAATCATGAATTGAATCATGAATCATGAATTGAATCATGAATCATGAATCATGAATTGAATCATGAATTGAATCATGAATTGAAGCATGAATCATGAATTATGAATCATGAGTTGAATCATGATTCATAAATCATGAATTGAATCATGAATCATGAATCATGAATTGAATCATGAATCATGAATCATGAATCATGAATCGAATCATGAATCATGAATTGAATCATGAATCATGAATCATGAATTGAATCATGAATTATGAATTGAATCATGAATCATGAATCATGAATCATGAATTGAATCATGAATCATGAATTATGAATCATGAATTGAATCATGAATCATGAATCATGAATTGAATCATGAATCGAATCATGAATCATGAATTGAATCATGAATCATGACTTATGAATTGAATCATGAATTGAATCATGAATCATGAATTGAATCATGAATCATGAATCATGAATCATGAATTGAATCATGAATCATGAATTATGAATCATGAATTGAATCATGAATCATGAATCATGAATTGAATCATGAATCATAAATCATGAATTGAATCATGAATCATGAATTGAATCATGAATCATGAATCATGAATTGAATCATGAATTGAATCATGAATCATGAATCATGAATCATGAATTGAATCATGAATCATGAATTATGAATCATGAATTGAATCATGAATCATAAATTGAATCATGAATCATGAATCATGAATCGAATAATGAATCATGAGTTGAATCATGAATCATGAATTGAATCATGAATCATGAATCATGAATTGAATCATGAATTGAATCATGAATCATGAATCATGAATCATGAATTGAATCATGAATCATGAATCATAAATTGAATCATGAATCATGAATCATGAATCGAATAATGAATCATGAATTGAATCATGAATCATGAATCATAAATTGAATCATGAATCATGAATCATGAATCGAATAATGAATCATGAATTGAATCATGAATCATGAATTGAATCATGAATCATGAATCATGAATTGAATCATGAATCATGAATCATGAATTGAATCATGAATCATGAATCATGAATTGAATCATGAATCACGAATTATGAATCATGAATTGAATCATGAATCATGAATCATGAATTAAATCATGAATCATGAATCAGGAATCATGAATCATGAATTGAATCATGAATCATGAATTATGAATCATGAATTAAATCATGAATCATGAATTATGATTCATGAATTGAATCATGAATTATGATTCATGAATTGAATCATGAATTATGAATTGAATCATGAATCATGAATCATGAATTGAATCATGAATTGAATCATGAATTATGATTCATGAATTGAATCATGAATTATGAATTGAATCATGAATCATGAATCAGGAATGATGAATCATGAATTGAATCATGAATCATGAATCATGAATTGAATCATGAATCATGAATTGAATCATGAATTATGAATCATGAATTGAATCATGAATTATGAATCATGAATTGAATCATGAATTATGAATTGAATCATGAATGATGAATCATGAATGATGAATCATGAATTGAATCATGAATAATGAATCATGAATTGAATCATGAATCATGAATTGAATCATGAATCATGAATGATGAATCATGAATTGAATCATGAATCATGAATTAAATCATGAATCATGAATCATGAATTGAATCATGAATCATGAATTATGAATCATGAATTGAATCATGAATCATGAATTATGAATCATGAATTGAATCATGAATTATGAATTGAATCATGAATTGAATCATAAATCATGAATCATGAATCATGAATCATGAATTGAATCATGATCCGAATCTTGAATTGAATCATGAATCACGAATTGAATCATGAATCATGAATAATGAATCATGAATCATAAATTGAATCATGAATCATGAATTATGAATCATGAATTGAATCATAAATCATGAATTGAATCATGAATCATGAATCATGAATTGAATCATGAATCATAAATCATGAATTGAATCATGAATCATGAATTGAATCATGAATCATGAATCATGAATTGAATCATGAATTGAATCATGAATCATGAATCATGAATCATGAATTGAATCATGAATCATGAATTATGAATCATGAATTGAATCATGAATCATGAATCATAAATTGAATCATGAATCATGAATCATGAATCGAATAATGAATCATGAGTTGAATAATGAATCATGAATTGAATCATGAATCATGAATCATGAATTGAATCATGAATTGAATCATGAATCATGAATCATGAATCATGAATTGAATCATGAATCATGAATCATAAATTGAATCATGAATCATGAATCGAATAATGAATCATGAATTGAATCATGAATCATGAATCATAAATTGAATCATGAATCATGAATCATGAATCGAATAATGAATCATGAATTGAATCATGAATCATGAATTGAATCATGAATCATGAATCATGAATTGAATCATGAATCATGAATCATGAATTGAATCATGAATCACGAATTATGAATCATGAATTGAATCATGAATCATGAATCATGAATTAAATCATGAATCATGAATCAGGAATCATGAATCATGAATTGAATCATGAATCATGAATTATGAATCATGAATTAAATCATGAATCATGAATTATGATTCATGAATTGAATCATGAATTATGATTCATGAATTGAATCATGAATTATGAATTGAATCATGAATCATGAATCATGAATCATGAATCATGAATCATGAATTGAATCATGAATTGAATCATGAATTATGATTCATGAATTGAATCATGAATTATGAATTGAATCATGAATCATGAATCAGGAATGATGAATCATGAATTGAATCATGAATCATGAATCATGAATTGAATCATGAATCATGAATTGAATCATGAATTATGAATCATGAATTGAATCATGAATTATGAATCATGAATTGAATCATGAATTATGAATTGAATCATGAATGATGAATCATGAATGATGAATCATGAATTGAATCATGAATAATGAATCATGAATTGAATCATGAATCATGAATTGAATCATGAATCATGAATGATGAATCATGAATTGAATCATGAATCATGAATTAAATCATGAATCATGAATCATGAATTGAATCATGAATCATGAATTATGAATCATGAATTGAATCATGAATCATGAATTATGAATCATGAATTGAATCATGAATTATGAATTGAATCATGAATTGAATCATTAATCATGAATCATGAATCATGAATCATGAATTGAATCATGATCCGAATCTTGAATTGAATCATGAATCACGAATTGAATCATGAATCATGAATAATGAATCATGAATCATAAATTGAATCATGAATCATGAATTATGAATCATGAATTGAATCATGAATCATGAATTGAATCATGAATCATGAATCATGAATTGAATCATGAATCGAATCATGAATTGAAGCATGAATCATGAATTATGAATCATGAGTTGAATCATGATTCATAAATCATGAATTGAATCATGAATCATGAATTGAATCATGAATCGAATCATGAATCGAATCATGAATTGAATCATGAATCGAATCATGAATTGAATCATGAATCGAATCATGAATTGAATCATGAATCATGAATCATGACTTGAATCATGATTCACAAATTATGAATCATGAATTGAATCATGAATCATGAATAATGAATCATGAATCATAAATTGAATCATGAATCATGAATTGAATCATGAATCATGAATTGAATCATGAATCATGAATCATGAATTGAATCATGAATTGAATCATGAATTGAAGCATGAATCATGAATTATGAATCATGAGTTGAATCATGATTCATAAATCATGAATTGAATCATGAATCATGAATTGAATCATGAATCATGAATCATGAATCATGAATTGAATCATGAATCATGAATTATGAATCATGAATTGAATCATGAATCATGAATTGAATCATGAATCGAATCATGAATCATGAATTGAATCATGAATCATGAATTATGAATTGAATCATGAATTGAATCATGAATCATGAATTGAATCATGAATCATGAATCATGAATCATGAATTGAATCATGAATCATGAATTATGAATCATGAATTGAATCATGAATCATGAATCATGAATTGAATCATGAATCATAAATCATGAATTGAATCATGAATCATGAATTGAATCATGAATCATGAATCATGAATTGAATCATGAATTGAATCATGAATCATGAATCATGAATCATGAATTGAATCATGAATCATGAATTATGAATCATGAATTGAATCATGAATCATGAATCATAAATTGAATCATGAATCATGAATCATGAATCGAATAATGAATCATGAATTGAATCATGAATCATGAATTGAATCATGAATCATGAATCATGAATTGAATCATGAATTGAATCATGAATCATGAATCATGAATCATGAATTGAATCATGAATCATGAATTATGAATCATGAATTGAATCATGAATCATGAATCATAAATTGAATCATGAATCATGAATCATGAATCGAATAATGAATCATGAATTGAATCATGAATCATGAATTGAATCATGAATCATGAATCATGAATTGAATCATGAATCATGAATCATGAATTGAATCATGAATCATGAATTATGAATCATGAATTGAATCATGAATCATGAATCATGAATTAAATCATGAATCATGAATCAGGAATCATGAATCATGAATTGAATCATGAATCATGAATTATGAATCATGAATTAAATCATGAATCATGAATTATGATTCATGAATTGAATCATGAATTATGATTCATGAATTGAATCATGAATTATGAATTGAATCATGAATCATGAATCATGAATCATGAATCATGAATTGAATCATGAATTGAATCATGAATTATGATTCATGAATTGAATCATGAATTATGAATTGAATCATGAATCATGAATCAGGAATGATGAATCATGAATTGAATCATGAATCATGAATTGAATCATGAATCATGAATTGAATCATGAATTATGAATCATGAATTGAATCATGAATTATGAATTGAATCATGAATGATGAATCATGAATGATGAATCATGAATTGAATCATGAATAATGAATCATGAATTGAATCATGAATCATGAATCATGAATTGAATCATGAATCATGAATGATGAATCATGAATTGAATCATGAATCATGAATTAAATCATGAATCATGAATCATGAATTGAATCATGAATCATGAATCATGAATCATGAATTGAATCATGAATCATGAATTATGAATCATGAATTGAATCATGAATTATGAATTGAATCATGAATTGAATCATAAATCATGAATCATGAATCATGAATCATGAATTGAATCATGAATTGAATCATGAATCATGAATTGAATCATGAATCATGAATGATGAATCATGAATTGAATCATGAATCATGAATCATGACTTGAATCATGATTCATGAATTATGAATCATGAATTGAATCATGAATCATGAATCATGAATCGAATCATGAATTGATTCTTGAATCATGAATTATGAATCATGAATTGAATCATGAATCATGAATCATGAATTGAATCATGAATCATGAATCATGAATCAAATCATAAATCATGAATTGAATAATGAATCATGAATCATGAATTGAATCATGAATCATGAATCATGAATTGAATCATGAATCATGAATCATGAAATAAATCATGAATCATGAATTATGAATCATGAATTGAATCATGAATCATGAATTAAATCATGAATCATGAATCATGAATTGAATCATGAATCATGAATTATGAATCATGAATTAAATCATGAATCATGAATTATGAATCATGAATTATGAATTGAATCATGAATCATGAATCATGAATCATGAATTGAATCATGAAATGAATCATGAATCGAATCATCAATCATGAATCATGAATTGAATCATGAATTGAATCATGAATCATGAATGGAATCATGAATCATGAATTGAATCATGAATTGAATCATGAATCATGAATTGAATCATGAATTGAATCATGAATTAAATCATGAATCATGAATTGAATCATGAATCATGAATCATAAATCGAATCATGAATCATGAATTGAATCATGAATCGAATCATGAATTGAATCATGAATCATGAATTGAATCATGAATCATGAATCATGAATCATGAATTGAATCATGAATCATGAATTATGAATCATGAATTGAATCTCGAATCATGAATTGAATCATGAATCATGAATTGAATCATAAATCAAGAATTATTAATCATGAATTGAATCATGAATCATGAATCATGAATCATGAATCGAATCATGAATCATGAATTGAATCATGAATCATGAATTGAATCATGAATCATGAATTATGAATCATGAATTAAATCATGAATCATGAATTGAATCATGAATTGAATCATGAATCATGAATCATGAATCATGAATTGAATCATGAATAATGATTGATGAATCATGAATTGCATCATGAATCATGAATTGAATCATGAATCATGAATTGAATCATGAATCATGAATCGAATCATGAATCATGAATCATGTATCGAATCATGAATCATGAATCGAATCATGAATCATGAATCAAGAATCATGAATAATGAATTGAATCATGAATCATGAATCATGAATCGAATCTTGAATCGAATCATGAATTGAATCATGAATCATGAATTGAATCATGAATCATGAATCATGAATCATAAATGGATTCATGAATCATGAATTGAATCATGACTCGAATCATGAATTGAATCATGAATCATGAATTGAATCATGAATCATGAATAATGAATCATGAATCATAAATTGAATCATGAATCATGAATTATGAATCATGAATTGAATCATGAATCATGAATTGAATCATGAATCATGAATTGAATCATGAATCATGAATCATGAATTGAAGCATGAATCATGAATTATGAATCATGAGTTGAATCATGAATCATGAATCATGAATTGAATCATGAATCATGAATTGAATCATGAATCGAATCATGAATCGAATCATGAATTGAATCATGAATCGAATCATGAATTGAATTATGAATCATGAATCATGAATCATGACTTGAATCATGGTTCATGAATTATGAATCATGAATTGAATCATGAATCATGAATCATGAATTGAATCATGAATCATGAATCATGAATCATGAATCGAATCATGAATCATGAATTGAATCATGAATCATGAATCATAAATTGAATCATGAATCATGAATTGAATCATGAATCATGAATCATGAATCATGAATTGAATCATAAATCATGAATTATGAATCATGAATTGAATCATGAATCATGAATCATGAATTGAATCATGAATCGAATCATGAATCATGAATTGAATCATGAATCATGAATCATGAATCATGAATCATGAATTATGAATTGAATCATGAATTGAATCATGAATCATGAATTGAATCATGAATCATGAATCATGAATTGAATCATGAATCATAAATTATGAATCATGAATTGAATCATGAATCATGAATCATGAATTGAATCATGAATCATGAATTGAATCATGAATCATGAATTGAATCATGAATTGAATCATGAATCATGAATTATGAATCATGAATTGAATCATGAATCATGAATTATGAATCATGAATTGAATCATGAATCATGAATTGAATCATGAATCATGAATCATAAATTGAATCATGAATCATGAATCATGAATCGAATCATGAATCATGAATCATAAATTGAATCATGAATCATGAATCATGAATCGAATCATGAATCATGAATTGAATCATGAATCATGAATCATGAATTGAATCATGAATCATGAATCATGAATTGAATCATGAATCATGAATTATGAATCATGAATTGAATCATGAATCATGAATCATGAATTAAATCATAAATCATGAATCAGGAATCATGAATCATGAATTGAATCATGAATCATGAATTATGAATCATGAATTGAATCATGAATCATGAATTATGATTCATGAATTGAATCATGAATTATGAATTGAATCATGAATCATGAATCATGAATCATGAATCATGAATCGAATCATGAATTGAATCTTGAATCATGAATTATGAATCATGAATTGAATCATGAATCATGAATCATGAATTGAATCATGAATCATGAATCATGAATCAAATCATAAATCATGAATTGAATCATGAATCATGAATTGAATCATGAATCATGAATCATGAATTGAATCATGAATCATGAATCATGAAATAAATCATGAATCATGAATTATGAATCATGAATTGAATCATAAATCATGAATCATGAATTAAATCATGAATCATGAATCATGAATTGAATCATGAATCATGAATTATGAATCATGAATTAAATCATGAATCATGAATTATGAATCATGAATTATGAATTGAATCATGAATCATGAATCATGAATCATGAATCATGAATTGAATCATGAAATGAATCATGAATCATGAATCGAATCATCAATCATGAATCATGAATTGAATCATGAATTGAATCATGAATCATGAATGGAATCATGAATCATGAATTGAATCATGAATTGAATCATGAATCATGAATTGAATCATGAATTGAATCATGAATTAAATCATGAATCATGAATTAAATCATGAATCATGAATCATAAATCGAATCATGAATCATGAATTGAATCATGAATCGAATCATGAATTGAATCATGAATCATGAATTGAATCATGAATCATGAATCATGAATCATGAATTGAATCATGAATCATGAATTATGAATCATGAATTGAATCATGAATCATGAATTGAATCATGAATCATGAATTGAATCATAAATCAAGAATTATTAATCATGAATTGAATCATGAATCATGAATCATGAATCATGAATCGAATCATGAATCATGAATTGAATCATGAATCATGAATTGAATCATGAATCATGAATTATGAATCATGAATTAAATCATGAATCATGAATCATGAATTGAATCATGAAATGAATCATGAATCATGAATCGAATCATCAATCATGAATCATGAATTGAATCATGAATTGAATCATGAATCATGAATGGAATCATGAATCATGAATTGAATCATGAATTGAATCATGAATCATGAATTGAATCATGAATTGAATCATGAATTAAATCATGAATCATGAATTGAATCATGAATCATGAATCATAAATCGAATCATGAATCATGAATTGAATCATGAATCATGAATCATGAATCATGAATTGAATCATGAATCATGAATTATGAATCATGAATTGAATCATGAATCATGAATTGAATCATGAATCATGAATTGAATCATAAATCAAGAATTATTAATCATGAATTGAATCATGAATCATGAATCATGAATCATGAATCGAATCATGAATCATGAATTGAATCATGAATCATGAATTGAATCATGAATCATGAATTATGAATCATGAATTAAATCATGAATCATGAATTGAATCATGAATTGAATCATGAATCATGAATCATGAATCATGAATCATGAATTGAATCATGAATAATGATTGATGAATCATGAATTGCATCATGAATCATGAATTGAATCATGAATCATGAATTGAATCATGAATCATGAATCATGAATCGAATCATGAATCATGAATCATGTATCGAATCATGAATCATGAATCGAATCATGAATCATGAATCAAGAATCATGAATAATGAATTGAATCATGAATCATGAATCATGAATCGAATCTTGAATCGAATCATGAATTGAATCATGAATCATGAATTGAATCATGAATCATGAATCATGAATCATAAATGGATTCATGAATCATGAATTGAATCATGACTCGAATCATGAATTGAATCATAAATCATGAATTGAATCATGAATCATGAATAATGAATCATGAATCATAAATTGAATCATGAATCATGAATTATGAATCATGAATTGAATCATGAATCATGAATTGAATCATGAATCATGAATCATGAATTGAATCATGAATCATGAATCATGAATTGAAGCATGAATCATGAATTATGAATCATGAGTTGAATCATGAATCATGAATTGAATCATGAATCATGAATTGAATCATGAATCGAATCATGAATCGAATCATGAATTGAATCATGAATCGAATCATGAATTGAATTATGAATCATGAATCATGAATCATGACTTGAATCATGGTTCATGAATTATGAATCATGAATTGAATCATGAATCATGAATCATGAATTGAATCATGAATCATGAATCATGAATCATGAATCATGAATCGAATCATGAATCATGAATTGAATCATGAATCATGAATCATAAATTGAATCATGAATCATGAATTGAATCATGAATCATGAATCATGAATCATGAATTGAATCATAAATCATGAATTATGAATCATGAATTGAATCATGAATCATGAATCATGAATTGAATCATGAATCAAATCATGAATCATGAATTGAATCATGAATCATGAATCATGAATTATGAATTGAATCATGAATTGAATCATGAATCATAAATCATGAATTGAATCATGAATCATGAATCATGAATTGAATCATGAATCATAAATTATGAATCATAAATTGAATCATGAATCATGAATCATGAATTGAATCATGAATCATGAATCATGAATTGAATCATGAATCATGAATTGAATCATGAATTGAATCATGAATCATGAATCATGAATCATGAATTGAATCATGAATCATGAATTATGAATTATGAATTGAATCATGAATCATGAATTGAATCATGAATCATGAATCATAAATTGAATCATGAATCATGAATCATGAATCGAATCATGAATCATGAATTGAATCATGAATCATGAATCATGAATTGAATCATGAATCATGAATCATGAATTGAATCATGAATCATGAATTATGAATCATGAATTGAATCATGAATCATGAATCATGAATTAAATCATGAATCAGGAATCATGAATCATGAATTGAATCATGAATCATGAATTATGAATCATGAATTGAATCATGAATCATGAATTATGATTCATGAATTGAATCATGAATTATGAATTGAATCATGAATCATGAATCATGAATCATGAATTGAATCATGAAATGAATCATGAATGATGAATCATGAATTGAATCATGAATCATGAATTGAATCATGAATCATGAATCATGAATTGAATCATGAATCATGAATTGAATCATGAATTATGAATCATGAATTGAATCATGAATTATGAATTGAATCATGAATGATGAATCATGAATTGAATCATGAATCATGAATCATGAATTGAATCATGAATCATGAATCATGAATTGAATCATGAATCATGAATGATGAATCATGAATTGAATCATGAATCATGAATCATGAATTGAATCATGAATCATGAATCATGAATTGAATCATGAATCATGAATTATGAATCATGAATTGAATCATGAATTATGAATTGAATCATGAATCATGAATCATGAATCATGAATCATGAATCATGAATCATGAATTGAATCATGAATTGAATCATGGATCATGAATTGAATCATGAATCATGAATGATGAATCATGAATTGAATCATGAATCATGAATCATAAATCATGACTTGAATCATGATTCATGAATTATGAATCATGAATTGAATCATGAATCATGAATCATGAATCGAATCATGAATTGAATCATGAATCATGAATTATGAATCATGAATTGAATCATGAATCATGAATCAAGAATTGAATCATGAATCATGAATCATGAATCAAATCATAAATCATGAATTGAATTATGAATCATGAATTGAATCATGAATCATGAATCATGAATTGAATCATGAATCATGAATCATGAAATAAATCATGAATCATGAATTATGAATCATGAATTGAATCATGAATCATGAATCATGAATCATGAATTGAATCATGAATCATGAATTATGAATCATGAATTAAATCATGAATCATGAATTATGAATCATGAATTATGAATTGAATCATGAATCATGAATCATGAATCATGAATTGAATCATGAAATGAATCATGAATCATGAATCGAATCATCAATCATGAATCATGAATTGAATCATGAATTGAATCATGAATCATGAATGGAATCATGAATCATGAATTGAATCATGAATTGAATCATGAATCATGAATTGAATCATGAATTGAATCATGAATTAAATCATGAATCATGAATTGAATCATGAATCATAAATCGAATCATGAATCATGAATTGAATCATGAATCGAATCATGAATTGAATCATGAATCATGAATTGAATCATGAATCATGAATCATGAATCATGAATTGAATCATGAATCATGAATTATGAATCATGAATTGAATCATGAATCATGAATTGAATCATGAATCATGAATTGAATCATAAATCAAGAATTATTAATCATGAATTGAATCATGAATCATGAATCATGAATCATGAATCATGAATCGAATCATGAATCATGAATTGAATCATGAATCATGAATTATGAATCATGAATTAAATCATGAATCATGAATTGAATCATGAATTGAATCATGAATCATGAATCATGAATCATGAATCATGAATTGAATCATGAATAATGATTGATGAATCATGAATTGCATCATGAATCATGAATTAAATCATGAATCATGAATTAAATCATGAATTGAATCATGAATCATGAATCATGAATCATGAATCATGAATTGAATCATGAATAATGATTGATGAATCATGAATTGCATCATGAATCATGAATTGAATCATGAATCATGAATTGAATCATGAATCATGAATCATGAATCGAATCTTGAATCGAATCATGAATTGAATCATGAATCATGAATTGAATCATGAATCATGAATCATGAATCATAAATGGATTCATGAATCATGAATTGAATCATGAATCGAATCATGAATTGAATCATGAATCGAATCATGAATTGAATCATGAATCATGAATAATGAATCATGAATCATAAATTGAATCATGAATCATGAATTATGAATCATGAATTGAATCATGAATCATGAATTGAATCATGAATCATGAATCATGAATTGAATCTTGAATCATGAATCATGAATTGAAGCATGAATCATGAATTATGAATCATGAGTTGAATCATGAATCATGAATCATGAATTGAATCATGAATCATGAATTGAATCATGAATCGAATCATGAGTCGAATCATGAATTGAATCATGAATCAAATCATGAATTGAATCATGAATCATGAATTGAATCATGAATCATGAATTGAATCATGAATTGAATCATGAATCATGAATCATGAATCATGAATTGAATCATGAATCATGAATTGAATCATGAATCGAATCATGAATCGAATCATGAATTGAATCATGAATCGAATCATGAATTGAATCATGAATCATGAATCATGAATCATGAATTGAATCATGAATCATGAATTGAATCATGAATCATGAATCATGAATCATGAATCATGAATCGAATCATGAATCATGAATTGAATCATGAATCATGAATCATAAATTGAATCATGAATCATGAATTGAATCATGAATCATGAATCATGAATCATGAATTGAATCATAAATCATGAATTATGAATCATGAATTGAATCATGAATCATGAATTGAATCATGAATCGAATCATGAATCATGAATTGAATCATGAATCATGAATCATGAATCATGAATTATGAATTGAATCATGAATTGAATCATGAATCATGAATCATGAATTGAATCATGAATCATGAATCATGAATCATGAATTGAATCATGAATCATAAATTATGAATCATGAATTGAATCATGAATCATGAATCATGAATTGAATCATGAATCATGAATCATGAATTGAATCATGAATCAAGAATTGAATCATGAATCATGAATTGAATCATGAATTGAATCATGAATCATGAATCATGAATCATGAATTGAATCATGAATCATGAATTATGAATCATGAATTGAATCATGAATCATGAATCATAAATTGAATCATGAATCATGAATCATGAATCGAATCATGAATCATGAATTGAATCATGAATCATGAATCATGAATTGAATCATGAATCATGAATTATGAATCATGAATTGAATCATGAATCATGAATTATGATTCATGAATTGAATCATGAATTATGATTCATGAATTGAATCATGAATTATGAATTGAATCATGAATCATGAATCATGAATCATGAATCTTGAATCATGAATTGAATCATGAAATGAATCATGAATGATGAATCATGAATTGAATCATGAATCATGAATGATGAATCATGAATTGAATCATGAATCATGAATCATGAATTGAATCATGAATCATGAATTGAATCATGAATTATGAATCATGAATTGAATCATGAATTATGAATTGAATCATGAATGATGAATCATGAATTGCATCATGAATCATGAATTGAATCATGAATCATGAATTGAATCATGAATCATGAATCATGAATCGAATCATGAATCATGAATCATGTATCGAATCATGAATCATGAATCATGAATCGAATCATGAATCATGAATCAAGAATCATGAATAATGAATTGAATCATAAATCATGAATCATGAATCGAATCTTGAATCGAATCATGAATTGAATCATGAATCATGAATTGAATCATGAATCATGAATCATAAATGGATTCATGAATCATGAATTGAATCATGACTCGAATCATGAATTGAATCATGAATCATGAATTGAATCATGAATCATGAATAATGAATCATGAATCATAAATTGAATCATGAATCATGAATTATGAATCATGAATTGAATCATGAATCATGAATTGAATCATGAATCATGAATCATGAATTGAATCATGAATCATGAATCATGAATTGAAGCATGAATCATGAATTATGAATCATGAGTTGAATCATGAATCATGAATCATGAATTGAATCATGAATCATGAATTGAATCATGAATCGAATCATGAGTCGAATCATGAATTGAATCATGAATCGAATCATGAATTGAATCATGAATCATGAATCATGAATCATGAATTGAATCATGAATCATGAATCATGAATCATGAATTGAATCATGAATCATGAATTGAATCATGAATCGAATCATGAATCGAATCATGAATTGAATCATGAATCGAATCATGAATTGAATCATGAATCATGAATCATGAATCATGACTTGAATCATGGTTCATAAATTATGAATCATGAATTGAATCATGAATCATGAATCATGAATCGAATCATGAATCATGAATTGAATCATGAATCATGAATCATAAATTGAATCATGAATCATGAATTGAATCATGAATCATGAATCATGAATCATGAATTGAATCATAAATCATGAATTATGAATCATGAATTGAATCATGAATCATGAATCATGAATTGAATCATGAATCGAATCATGAATCATGAATTGAATCATGAATCATGAATCATGAATTATGAATTGAATCATGAATTGAATCATGAATCATGAATCATGAATTGAATCATGAATCATGAATCATGAATCATGAATTGAATCATGAATCATAAATTATGAATCATGAATTGAATCATGAATCATGAATCATGAATTGAATCATGAATCATGAATCATGAATTGAATCATGAATCATGAATCATGAATTGAATCATGAATCATGAATTGAATCATGAATCATGAATTGAATCATGAATTGAATCATGAATCATGAATCATGAATCATGAATTGAATCATGAATCATGAATTATGAATCATGAATTGAATCATGAATCATGAATCATAAATTGAATCATGAATCATGAATCGAATCATGAATCATGAATTGAATCATGAATCATGAATCATGAATTGAATCATGAATCATGAATCATGAATTGAATCATGAATCATGAATTATGAATCATGAATTGAATCATGAATCATGAATTATGATTCATGAATTGAATCATGAATTATGATTCATGAATTGAATCATGAATTATGAATTGAATCATGAATCATGAATCATGAATCTTGAATCATGAATTGAATCATGAAATGAATCATGAATTGAATCATGAATCATGAATGATGAATCATGAATTGAATCATGAATCATGAATCATGAATTGAATCATGAATCATGAATTGAATCATGAATTATGAATCATGAATTGAATCATGAATTATGAATTGAATCATGAATGATGAATCATGAATGATGAATCATGAATTGAATCATGAATCATGAATCATGAATTGAATCATGAATCATGAATCATGAATTGAATCATGAATCATGAATGATGAATCATGAATTGAATCATGAATCATGAATCATGAATTGAATCATGAATCATGAATCATGAATTGAATCATTAATCATGAATTATGAATCATGAATTGAATCATGAATCATGAATTATGAATCATGAATTGAATCATGAATTATGAATTGAATCATGAATCATGAATCATGAATCATGAATCATGAATCATGAATTGAATCATGAATTGAATTATGAATCATAAATTGAATCATGAATCATGAATGATGAATCATGAATTGAATCATGAATCATGAATAATGACTTGAATCAAGATTCATGAATTATGAATCATGAATTGAATCATGAATCATGAATCATGAATTGAATCATGAATCATGAATCATGAATCATGAATCGAATCATGAATCATGAATTGAATCATGAATCATGAATCATGAATTGAATCATGAATCATGAATCATGAATTGAATCATGAATCATGAATTATGAATCATGAATTATGAATCATGAATTGAATTATGAATCATGAATCATGAATTGAATCATGAATCATGAATCATGAATTGAATCATGAATCATGAATTATGAATCATGAATTAAATCATGAATTGAATCATGAATCATGAATTGAATCATGAATCATGAATTGAATCATGAATTATGAATCATGAATTGAATCATGAATTATGAATTGAATCATGAATGATGAATCATGAATGATGAATCATGAATTGAATCATGAATCATGAATCATGAATTGAATCATGAATCATGAATCATGAATTGAATCATGAATCATGAATGATGAATCATGAATTGAATCATGAATCATGAATCATGAATTGAATCATGAATCATGAATCATGAATTGAATCATGAATCATGAATTATGAATCATGAATTGAATCATGAATCATGAATTATGAATCATGAATTGAATCATGAATTATGAATTGAATCATGAATCATGAATGATGAATCATGAATTGAATCATGAATCATGAATCATGAATCATGACTTGAATCAAGATTCATGAATTATGAATCATGAATTGAATCAGGAATCATGAATCATGAATTGAATCATGAATCATGAATCATGAATCATGAATCGAATCATGAATCATGAATTGAATCATGAATCATGAATCATGAATTGAATCATGAATCATGAATCATGAATTGAATCATGAATCATGAATTATCAATCATGAATTGAATCATGAATCATGAATCATGAATTGAATCATGAATCATGAATCATGAATCATGAATCATGAATTGAATCATGAATCATGAATTATGAATCATGAATTAAATCTTGAATCATGAATCATGAATTGAATCATGAATCATGAATTATGAATCATGAATTAAATCATGAATCATGAATTATGAATCATGAATTGAATCATGAATCATGAATTGAAACATGAATCATGAATTATGAATCATGAATTGAATCATGAATCATGAATCATGAATTGAATTATGAATCATGAATCATGAATCATGAATTGAATCATGAATCATGAATTATGAATCATGAATTGAATCATGAATCATGAATCATGAATTGAATCATGAATCATGAATCATGAATCATGAATTGAATCATGAATCATGAATCATGAATCATAATTTATGAATTGAATCATGAATTGAATCATAAATCATGAATCATGAATTGAATCATGAATCATGAATCATGAATTGAATCATGAATCATGAATTGAATCATGAATCATGAATTGAATCATGAATCATGAATTGAATCATGAATCATGAATTGAATCATGAATTGAATCATGAATCATGAATTATGAATCATGAATTGAATCATGAATCATGAATCATGAATTAAATCATGAATCATGAATCAGGAATCATGAATCATGAATTATGAATCATGAATTA
The DNA here is from genome assembly GCA_036250195.1 of Mixophyes australis. Classification (NCBI taxonomy): domain Eukaryota; kingdom Metazoa; phylum Chordata; class Amphibia; order Anura; family Limnodynastidae; genus Mixophyes; species Mixophyes australis. The sequence goes on along the minus strand of JAVHZZ010000001.1, from coordinate 241,373,764 downwards.
AATCATGAATCATGAATTAAATCATGAATCATGAATCAGGAATCATGAATCATGAATTGAATCATGATTCATGAATTATGAATCATAAATTAAATTATGAATCATGAATTATGATTCATGAATTGAATCATGAATTATGATTCATGAATTGAATCATGAATTATGAATTGAATCATGAATCATGAATCATGAATCATGAATCATGAATTGAATCATGAAATGAATCATGAATGATGAATCATGAATTGAATCATGAATCAGGAATGATGAATCATGAATTGAATCATGAATCATGAATCATGAATTGAATCATGAATCATGACTCATGAATTGAATCATGAAATGAATCATGAATGATGAATCATGAATTGAATCATGAATCAGGAATGATGAATCATGAATTGAATCATGAATCATGAATCATAAATTGAATCATGAATCATGAATTGAATCATGAATCATGAATTATGAATCATGAATTGAATCATGAATTATGAATTGAATCATGAATGATGAATCATGAATGATGAATCATGAATTGAATCATGAATCATGAATCATGAATTGAATCATGAATCATGAATCATGAATTGAATCATGAATCATGAATGATGAATCATGAATCATGAATTGAATCATGAATCATGAATGATGAATCATGAATTGAATCATGAATCATGAATTGAATCATGAATCATGAATTGAATCATGAATCATGAATTATGAATCATGAATTAAATCATGAATCATGAATTGAATCATGAATTGAATCATGAATCATGAATCATGAATCATGAATCATGAATTGAATCATGAATAATGATTGATGAATCATGAATTGCATCATGAATCATGAATTGAATCATGAATCATGAATTGAATCATGAATCATGAATCATGAATCGAATCATGAATCATGAATCATGTATCGAATCATGAATCATGAATCGAATCATGAATCATGAATCAAGAATCATGAATAATGAATTGAATCATGAATCATGAATCATGAATCATGAATCATGAATTGAATCATGAATCATGAATTATGAATCATGAATTAAATCTTGAATCATGAATCATGAATTGAATCATGAATCATGAATTATGAATCATGAATTAAATCATGAATCATGAATTATGAATCATGAATTGAATCATGAATCATGAATTGAAACATGAATCATGAATTATGAATCATGAATTGAATCATGAATCATGAATCATGAATTGAATTATGAATCATGAATCATGAATCATGAATTGAATCATGAATCATGAATTATGAATCATGAATTGAATCATGAATCATGAATCATGAATTGAATCATGAATCATGAATCATGAATCATGAATTGAATCATGAATCATGAATCATGAATCATAATTTATGAATTGAATCATGAATTGAATCATAAATCATGAATCATGAATTGAATCATGAATCATGAATCATGAATTGAATCATGAATCATGAATTGAATCATGAATCATGAATTGAATCATGAATCATGAATTGAATCATGAATCATGAATTGAATCATGAATTGAATCATGAATCATGAATTATGAATCATGAATTGAATCATGAATCATGAATCATGAATTAAATCATGAATCATGAATCAGGAATCATGAATCATGAATTATGAATCATGAATTAAATCATGAATCATGAATTAAATCATGAATCATGAATCAGGAATCATGAATCATGAATTGAATCATGATTCATGAATTATGAATCATAAATTAAATTATGAATCATGAATTATGATTCATGAATTGAATCATGAATTATGATTCATGAATTGAATCATGAATTATGAATTGAATCATGAATCATGAATCATGAATCATGAATCATGAATTGAATCATGAAATGAATCATGAATGATGAATCATGAATTGAATCATGAATCAGGAATGATGAATCATGAATTGAATCATGAATCATGAATCATGAATTGAATCATGAATCATGACTCATGAATTGAATCATGAAATGAATCATGAATGATGAATCATGAATTGAATCATGAATCAGGAATGATGAATCATGAATTGAATCATGAATCATGAATCATAAATTGAATCATGAATCATGAATTGAATCATGAATCATGAATTATGAATCATGAATTGAATCATGAATTATGAATTGAATCATGAATGATGAATCATGAATGATGAATCATGAATTGAATCATGAATCATGAATCATGAATTGAATCATGAATCATGAATCATGAATTGAATCATGAATCATGAATGATGAATCATGAATCATGAATTGAATCATGAATCATGAATGATGAATCATGAATTGAATCATGAATCATGAATTGAATCATGAATCATGAATTGAATCATGAATCATGAATTATGAATCATGAATTAAATCATGAATCATGAATTGAATCATGAATTGAATCATGAATCATGAATCATGAATCATGAATCATGAATTGAATCATGAATAATGATTGATGAATCATGAATTGCATCATGAATCATGAATTGAATCATGAATCATGAATTGAATCATGAATCATGAATCATGAATCGAATCATGAATCATGAATCATGTATCGAATCATGAATCATGAATCGAATCATGAATCATGAATCAAGAATCATGAATAATGAATTGAATCATGAATCATGAATCATGAATCGAATCTTGAATCGAATCATGAATTGAATCATGAATCATGAATTGAATCATGAATCATGAATCATAAATGGATTCATGAATCATGAATTGAATCATGACTCGAATCATGAATTGAATCATGAATCATGAATTGAATCATGAATCATGAATAATGAATCATGAATCATAAATTGAATCATGAATCATGAATTATGAATCATGAATTGAATCATGAATCATAAATTGAATCATGAATCATGAATCATGAATTGAATCATGAATCATGAATCATGAATTGAAGCATGAATCATGAATTATGAATCATGAGTTGAATCATGAATCATGAATTGAATCATGAATCATGAATTGAATCATGAATCGAATCATGAATCGAATCATGAATTGAATCATGAATCGAATCATGAATTGAATTATGAATCATGAATCATGAATCATGACTTGAATCATGGTTCATGAATTATGAATCATGAATTGAATCATGAATCATGAATCATGAATTGAATCATGAATCATGAATCATGAATCATGAATCATGAATCGAATCATGAATCATGAATTGAATCATGAATCATGAATCATGAATTGAATCATGAATCATGAATCATGAATCATGAATCATGAATCGAATCATGAATCATGAATTGAATCATAAATCATGAATTATGAATCATGAATTGAATCATGAATCATGAATCATGAATTGAATCATGAATCAAATCATGAATCATGAATTGAATCATGAATCATGAATCATGAATCATGAATTATGAATTGAATCATGAATTGAATCATGAATCATGAATTGAATCATGAATCATGAATCATGAATTGAATCATGAATCATAAATTATGAATCATAAATTGAATCATGAATCATGAATCATGAATTGAATCATGAATCATGAATCATGAATTGAATCATGAATCATGAATTGAATCATGAATTGAATCATGAATCATGAATCATGAATCATGAATTGAATCATGAATCATGAATTATGAATCATGAATTGAATCATGAATCATGAATTGAATCATGAATCATGAATCATAAATTGAATCATGAATCATGAATCATGAATCGAATCATGAATCATGAATTGAATCATGAATCATGAATCATGAATTGAATCATGAATCATGAATCATGAATTGAATCATGAATCATGAATTATGAATCATGAATTGAATCATGAATCATAATTCATGAATTAAATCATGAATCATGAATCAGGAATCATGAATCATGAATTGAATCATGAATCATGAATTATGAATCATGAATTGAATCATGAATCATGAATTATGATTCATGAATTGAATCATGAATTATGAATTGAATCATGAATCATGAATCATGAATTGAATCATGAAATGAATCATGAATGATGAATCATGAATTGAATCATGAATCATGAATTGAATCATGAATCATGAATCATGAATTGAATCATGAATCATGAATTGAATCATGAATTATGAATCATGAATTGAATCATGAATTATGAATTGAATCATGAATGATGAATCATGAATGATGAATCATGAATTGAATCATGAATCATGAATCATGAATTGAATCATGAATCATGAATCATGAATTGAATCATGAATCATGAATGATGAATCATGAATTGAATCATGAATCATGAATCCTGAATTGAATCATGAATCATGAATCATGAATTGAATCATGAATCATGAATTATGAATCATGAATTGAATCATGAATTATGAATTGAATCATGAATCATGAATCATGAATCATGAATCATGAATTGAATCATGACTTGAATTATGAATCATAAATTGAATCATGAATCATGAATGATGAATCATGAATTGAATCATGAATCATGAATCATGAATCATGACTTGAATCAAGATTCATGAATTATGAATCATGAATTGAATCATGAATCATGAATCATGAATTGAATCATGAATCATGAATCATGAATCATGAATCGAATCATGAATCATGAATTGAATCATGAATCATGAATCATGAATTGAATCATGAATCATGAATCATGAATTGAATCATGAATCATGAATTATGAATCATGAATTGAATCATGAATCATGAATCATGAATTGAATCATGAATCATGAATCATGAATTGAATCATGAATCATGAATCATGAATTGAATCATGAATCATGAATTATGAATCATGAATTGAATCATGAATCGTGAATCATGAATTGAATCATGAATCATGAATCATGAATCATGAATTGAATCATGAATCATGAATTATGAATCATGAATTAAATCATGAATCATGAATTGAATCATGAATTATGAATCATGAATTGAATCATGAATTATGAATTGAATCATGAATGATGAATCATGAATGATGAATCATGAATGATGAATCATGAATTGAATCATGAATCATGAATCATGAATTGAATCATGAATCATGAATCATGAATTGAATCATGAATCATGAATTGAATCATGAATCATGAATTGAATCATGAATCATGAATTGAATCATGAATCATGAATCATGAATCATGAATTGAATCATGAATCATGAATTATGAATCATGAATTGAATCATGAATCATGAATCATGAATCGAATCATGAATCATGAATTATGAATTGAATCATGAATTGAATCATGAATCATGAATTGAATCATGAATCATGAATTGAATCATGAATCATGAATCATGAATAGAATCATGAATCATGAATTATGAATCATGAATTGAATCATGAATCATGAATCATGAATCGAATCATGAATCATGAATTGAATCATGAATCATGAATTATGAATTGAATCATGAATTGAATCATGAATTGAATCATGAATCATGAATCATGAATTGAATCATGAATCATAAATCATGAATTGAATCATGAATCATGAATTGAATCATGAATCATGAATCGAATCATGAATCATGAATTATGAATCATGAATTGAATCATGAATCATGAATCATGAATTGAATCATGAATTGAATCATGAATCATGAATCATGAATTGAATCATGAATCATGAATTATGAATCATGAATTGAATCATGAATCATGAATCATGAATTGAATCATGAATCATAAATCATGAATTGAATCATGAATCATGAATTGAATCATGAATCATGAATCATGAATTGAATCATGAATTGAATCATGAATCATGAATTGAATCATGAATCATGAATTATGAATCATGAATTGAATCATGAATCATAAATCATAAATTGAGTCATGAATCATGAATCATGAATCGAATAATGAATCATGAATTGAATCATGAATCATGAATTGAATCATGAATCATGAATCATGAATTGAATCATGAATCATGAATCATGAATTGAATCATGAATCATGAATCATGAATTAATTCATGAATCATGAATTATGAATCATGAATTGAATCATGAATCATGAATTAAATCATGAATCATGAATCAGGAATCATGAATCATGAATTGAATCATGAATCATGAATTATGAATCATGAATTAAATCATGAATCATGAATTATGATTCATGAATTGAATCATGAATTATGATTCATGAATTGAATCATGAATTATGAATTGAATCATGAATCATGAATCATGAATCATGAATCATGAATTGAATCATGAATTGAATTATGAATTATGATTCATGAATCAGGAATGATGAATCATGAATTGAATCATGAATCATGAATCAGGAATGATGAATCATGAATTGAATCATGAATCATGAATCATGAATTGAATCATGAATCATGAATTGATTCATGAATTATGAATCATGAATTGAATCATGAATTATGAATTGAATCATGAATGATGAATCATGAATGATGAATCATGAATTGAATCATGAATCATGAATTGAATCATGAATCATGAATCATGAATTAAATCATGAATCATGAATGATGAATCATGAATTGAATCATGAATGATGAATCATGAATTGAATCATGAATCATAAATCATGAATTGAATCATGAATCATGAATTATGAATCATGAATTGAATCATGAATCATGAATTATGAATCATGAATTGAATCATGAATTATGAATTGAATCATGAATTGAATCATGAATCATGAATGATGAATCATGAATTGAATCATGAATCATGAATCATGAATCATGAATTGAATCATGAATCATGAATTATGAATCATGAATTGAATCATGAATTATGAATTGAATCATGAATTGAATCATGAATCATGAATGATGAATCATGAATTGAATCATGAATCATGAATCATGAATCATGAATTGAATCATGAATCATGAATTATGAATCATGAATTGAATCATGAATCATGAATCATGAATCGAATCATGAATTGAATCATGAATCATGAATTATGAATCATGAATTGAATCATGAATCATGAATCATGAATTGAATCATGAATCATGAATCATGAATCAAATCATAAATCATGAATTGAATCATGAATCATGAATCATGAATTGAATCATGAATCATGAATCATGAATTGAATCATGAATCATGAATCATGAAATAAATCATGAATCATGAATTATGAATCATGAATTGAATCATGAATCATGAATCATGAATTAAATCATGAATCATGAATCATGAATCATGAATTGAATCATGAATCATGAATTATGAATCATGAATTAAATCATGAATCATGAATTATGAATCATGAATTATGAATTGAATCATGAATCATGAATCATGAATCATGAATTGAATCATGAAATGAATCATGAATCATGAATCGAATCATCAATCATGAATCATGAATCATGAATCATGAATTGAATCATGAATCATGAATTATGAATCATGAATTGAATCATGAATCATGAATCATGAATCGAATCATGAATCATGAATTATGAATTGAATCATGAATTGAATCATGAATCATGAATTGAATCATGAATCATGAATTGAATCATGAATCATGAATCATGAATTGAATCATGAATCATGAATTATGAATCATGAATTGAATCATGAATCATGAATCATGAATCGAATCATGAATCATGAATTGAATCATGAATCATGAATTATGAATTGAATCATGAATTGAATCATGAATTGAATCATGAATCATGAATCATGAATTGAATCATGAATCATAAATCATGAATTGAATCATGAATCATGAATTGAATCATGAATCATGAATCGAATCATGAATCATGAATTATGAATCATGAATTGAATCATGAATCATGAATCATGAATTGAATCATGAATTGAATCATGAATCATGAATCATGAATCATGAATTGAATCATGAATCATGAATTATGAATCATGAATTGAATCATGAATCATGAATCATGAATTGAATCATGAATCATAAATCATGAATTGAATCATGAATCATGATTTGAATCATGAATCATGAATCATGAATTGAATCATGAATTGAATCATGAATCATGAATTGAATCATGAATCATGAATTATGAATCATGAATTGAATCATGAATCATAAATCATAAATTGAGTCATGAATCATGAATCATGAATCGAATAATGAATCATGAATTGAATCATGAATCATGAATTGAATCATGAATCATGAATCATGAATTGAATCATGAATCATGAATCATGAATTGAATCATGAATCATGAATCATGAATTAATTCATGAATCATGAATTATGAATCATGAATTGAATCATGAATCATGAATTAAATCATGAATCATGAATCAGGAATCATGAATCATGAATTGAATCATGAATCATGAATTATGAATCATGAATTAAATCATGAATCATGAATTATGATTCATGAATTGAATCATGAATTATGATTCATGAATTGAATCATGAAATATGAATTGAATCATGAATCATGAATCATGAATCATGAATCATGAATTGAATCATGAATTGAATTATGAATTATGATTCATGAATCAGGAATGATGAATCATGAATTGAATCATGAATCATGAATCAGGAATGATGAATCATGAATTGAATCATGAATCATGAATCATGAATTGAATCATGAATCATGAATTGATTCATGAATTATGAATCATGAATTGAATCATGAATTATGAATTGAATCATGAATGATGAATCATGAATGATGAATCATGAATTGAATCATGAATCATGAATTGAATCATGAATCATGAATCATGAATTAAATCATGAATCATGAATGATGAATCATGAATTGAATCATGAATGATGAATCATGAATTGAATCATGAATCATAAATCATGAATTGAATCATGAATCATGAATTATGAATCATGAATTGAATCATGAATCATGAATTATGAATCATGAATTGAATCATGAATTATGAATTGAATCATGAATTGAATCATGAATCATGAATGATGAATCATGAATTGAATCATGAATCATGAATCATGAATCATGAATTGAATCATGAATCATGAATTATGAATCATGAATTGAATCATGAATCATGAATCATGAATCGAATCATGAATTGAATCATGAATCATGAATTATGAATCATGAATTGAATCATGAATCATGAATCATGAATTGAATCATGAATCATGAATCATGAATCAAATCATAAATCATGAATTGAATCATGAATCATGAATCATGAATTGAATCATGAATCATGAATCATGAATTGAATCATGAATCATGAATCATGAAATAAATCATGAATCATGAATTATGAATCATGAATTGAATCATGAATCATGAATCATGAATTAAATCATGAATCATGAATCATGAATCATGAATTGAATCATGAATCATGAATTATGAATCATGAATTAAATCATGAATCATGAATTATGAATCATGAATTATGAATTGAATCATGAATCATGAATCATGAATCATGAATTGAATCATGAAATGAATCATGAATCATGAATCGAATCATCAATCATGAATCATGAATTGAATCATGAATTGAATCATGAATCATGAATGGAATCATGAATCATGAATTGAATCATGAATTGAATCATGAATCATGAATTGAATCATGAATTGAATCATGAATTAAATCATGAATCATGAATTGAATCATGAATCATGAATTGAATCATGAATCATAAATCATAAATCAAATCATGAATCATGAATTGAATCATGAATCGAATCATGAATTGAATCATGAATCATGAATTGAATCATGAATCATGAATTGAATCATAAATCAAGAATTATTAATCATGAATTGAATCATGAATCATGAATCATGAATAATGAATCATGAATCGAATCATGAATCATGAATTGAATCATGAATCATGAATTGAATCATGAATCATGAATTATGAATCATGAATTAAATCATGAATCATGAATTGAATCATGAATTGAATCATGAATCATGAATCATGAATCATGAATCATGAATTGAATCATGAATAATGATTGATGAATCATGAATTGCATCATGAATCATGAATTGAATCATGAATCATGAATTGAATCATGAATCATGAATCATGAATCGAATCATGAATCATGAATCATGTATCGAATCATGAATAATGAATCATGAATCGAATCATGAATCATGAATCATGTATCGAATCATGAATCATGAATCATGAATCGAATCATGAATCATGAATCAAGAATCATGAATAATGAATTGAGTCATGAATCATGAATCATGAATCGAATCTTGAATCGAATCATGAATTGAATCATGAATCATGAATTGAATCATGAATCATGAATCATGAATCATAAATGGATTCATGAATCATGAATTGAATCATGACTCGAATCATGAATTGAATCATGAATCATGAATTGAATCATGAATCATGAATAATGAATCATGAATCATAAATTGAATCATGAATCATGAATTATGAATCATGAATTGAATCATGAATCATGAATTGAATCATGAATCATGAATCATGAATTGAATCTTGAATCATGAATCATGAATTGAAGCATGAATCATGAATTATGAATCATGAGTTGAATCATGAATCATGAATCATGAATTGAATCATGAATCATGAATTGAATCATGAATCGAATCATGAGTCGAATCATGAATTGAATCATGAATCGAATCATGAATTGAATCATGAATCATGAATCATGAATCATGAATTGAATCATGAATCATGAATTGAATCATGAATTGAATCATGAATCATGAATCATGAATCATGAATTGAATCATGAATCATGAATTGAATCATGAATCGAATCATGAATCGAATCATGAATTGAATCATGAATCGAATCATGAATTGAATCATGAATCATGAATCATGAATTGAATCATGAATCATGAATCATGAATTGAATCATGAATCATGAATCATGAATCATGAATCATGAATCATGAATCGAATCATGAATCATGAATTGAATCATGAATCATGAATCATAAATTGAATCATGAATCATGAATTGAATCATGAATCATGAATCATGAATCATGAATTGAATCATAAATCATGAATTATGAATCATGAATTGAATCATGAATCATGAATCATGAATTGAATCATGAATCGAATCATGAATCATGAATTGAATCATGAATCATGAATCATGAATCATGAATTATGAATTGAATCATGAATTGAATCATGAATCATGAATCATGAATTGAATCATGAATCATGAATCATGAATCATGAATTGAATCATGAATCATAAATTATGAATCATGAATTGAATCATGAATCATGAATCATGAATTGAATCATGAATCATGAATCATGAATTGAATCATGAATCAAGAATTGAATCATGAATCATGAATTGAATCATGAATTGAATCATGAATCATGAATCATGAATCATGAATTGAATCATGAATCATGAATTATGAATCATGAATTGAATCATGAATCATGAATCATAAATTGAATCATGAATCATGAATCATGAATCGAATCATGAATCATGAATTGAATCATGAATCATGAATTGAATCATGAATCATGAATCATGAATTGAATCATGAATCATGAATTATGAATCATGAATTGAATCATGAATCATGAATTATGATTCATGAATTGAATCATGAATTATGATTCATGAATTGAATCATGAATTATGAATTGAATCATGAATCATGAATCATGAATCATGAATCTTGAATCATGAATTGAATCATGAAATGAATCATGAATGATGAATCATGAATTGAATCATGAATCATGAATGATGAATCATGAATTGAATCATGAATCATGAATCATGAATTGAATCATGAATCATGAATTGAATCATGAATTATGAATCATGAATTGAATCATGAATTATGAATTGAATCATGAATGATGAATCATGAATTGCATCATGAATCATGAATTGAATCATGAATCATGAATTGAATCATGAATCATGAATCATGAATCGAATCATGAATCATGAATCATGTATCGAATCATGAATCATGAATCATGAATCGAATCATGAATCATGAATCAAGAATCATGAATAATGAATTGAATCATGAATCATGAATCATGAATCGAATCTTGAATCGAATCATGAATTGAATCATGAATCATGAATTGAATCATGAATCATGAATAATGAATCATGAATCATAAATTGAATCATGAATCATGAATTATGAATCATGAATTGAATCATGAATCATGAATTGAATCATGAATCATGAATCATGAATTGAATCATGAATCATGAATCATGAATTGAAGCATGAATCATGAATTATGAATCATGAGTTGAATCATGAATCATGAATCATGAATTGAATCATGAATCATGAATTGAATCATGAATCGAATCATGAGTCGAATCATGAATTGAATCATGAATCGAATCATGAATTGAATCATGAATCATGAATCATGAATCATGAATTGAATCATGAATCATGAATTGAATCATGAATCGAATCATGAATCGAATCATGAATTGAATCATGAATCGAATCATGAATTGAATCATGAATCATGAATCATGAATCATGACTTGAATCATGGTTCATAAATTATGAATCATGAATTGAATCATGAATCATGAATCATGAATCGAATCATGAATCATGAATTGAATCATGAATCATGAATCATAAATTGAATCATGAATCATGAATTGAATCATGAATCATGAATCATGAATCATGAATTGAATCATAAATCATGAATTATGAATCATGAATTGAATCATGAATCATGAATCATGAATTGAATCATGAATCGAATCATGAATCATGAATTGAATCATGAATCATGAATCATGAATCATGAATTATGAATTGAATCATGAATTGAATCATGAATCATGAATCATGAATTGAATCATGAATCATGAATCATGAATCATGAATTGAATCATGAATCATAAATTATGAATCATGAATTGAATCATGAATCATGAATCATGAATTGAATCATGAATCATGAATCATGAATTGAATCATGAATCATGAATCATAAATTATGAATCATGAATTGAATCATGAATCATGAATCATGAATTGAATCATGAATCATGAATCATGAATTAAATCATGAATCATGAATTGAATCATGAATCATGAATTGAATCATGAATTGAATCATGAATCATGAATCATGAATCATGAATTGAATCATGAATCATGAATTATGAATCATGAATTGAATCATGAATCATGAATCATAAATTGAATCATGAATCATGAATCATGAATCGAATCATGAATCATGAATTGAATCATGAATCATGAATCATGAATTGAATCATGAATCATGAATCATGAATTGAATCATGAATCATGAATTATGAATCATGAATTGAATCATGAATCATGAATTATGATTCATGAATTGAATCATGAATTATGATTCATGAATTGAATCATGAATTATGAATTGAATCATGAATCATGAATCATGAATCTTGAATCATGAATCATGAATCATGAATTGAATCATGAATCATGAATTATGAATCATGAATTGAATCATGAATCATGAATTATGATTCATGAATTGAATCATGAATTATGATTCATGAATTGAATCATGAATTATGAATTGAATCATGAATCATGAATCATGAATCTTGAATCATGAATTGAATCATGAAATGAATCATGAATTGAATCATGAATCATGAATGATGAATCATGAATTGAATCATGAATCATGAATCATGAATTGAATCATGAATCATGAATTGAATCATGAATTATGAATCATGAATTGAATCATGAATTATGAATTGAATCATGAATGATGAATCATGAATGATGAATCATGAATTGAATCATGAATGATGAATCATGAATTGAATCATGAATCATGAATTGAATCATGAATCATGAATCATGAATCATGAATCATGAATTGAATCATGAATCATGAATCATGAATTGAATCATTAATCATGAATTATGAATCATGAATTGAATCATGAATCATGAATTATGAATCATGAATTGAATCATGAATTATGAATTGAATCATGAATCATGAATCATGAATCATGAATCATGAATCATGAATTGAATCATGAATTGAATTATGAATCATAAATTGAATCATGAATCATGAATGATGAATCATGAATTGAATCATGAATCATGAATCATGACTTGAATCAAGATTCATGAATTATGAATCATGAATTGAATCATGAATCATGAATCATGAATTGAATCATGAATCATGAATCATGAATCATGAATCGAATCATGAATCATGAATTGAATCATGAATCATGAATTGAATCATGAATCATGAATCATGAATTGAATCATGAATCATGAATTATGAATCATGAATTGAAATATGAATCATGAATCATGAATTGAATCATGAATCATGAATTGAATCATGAATCATGAATTATGAATCATGAATTAAATCATGAATCATGAATTGAATCATGAATCATGAATTGAATCATGAATCATGAATTGAATCATGAATTATGAATCATGAATTGAATCATGAATTATGAATTGAATCATGAATGATGAATCATGAATGATGAATCATGAATGATGAATCATGAATTGAATCATGAATCATGAATCATGAATCATGAATCATGAATCATGAATTGAATCATGAATCATGAATGATGAATCATGAATTGAATCATGAATCATGAATCATGAATTGAATCATGAATCATGAATCATGAATTGAATCATGAATCATGAATTATGAATCATGAATTGAATCATGAATCATGAATTATGAATCATGAATTGAATCATGAATTATGAATTGAATCATGAATCATGAATGATGAATCATGAATTGAATCATGAATCATGAATCATGAATCATGACTTGAATCAAGATTCATGAATTATGAATCATGAATTGAATCAGGAATCATGAATCATGAATTGAATCATGAATCATGAATCATGAATCATGAATCGAATCATGAATCATGAATTGAATCATGAATCATGAATCATGAATTGAATCATGAATCATGAATTATCAATCATGAATTGAATCATGAATAATGAATCATGAATCATGAATCATGAATCATGAATCATGAATTGAATCATGAATCATGAATTATGAATCATGAATTGAATCTTGAATCATGAATCATGAATCATGAATCATGAATTGAATCATGAATCATGAATCATGAATTAAATCATGAATCATGAATTATGAATCATGAATTGAATCATGAATCATGAATTGAAACATGAATCATGAATTATGAATCATGAATTGAATCATGAATCATGAATCATGAATTGAATTATGAATCATGAATCATGAATCATGAATTGAATCATGAATCATGAATTATGAATCATGAATTGAATCATGAATCATGAATCATGAATTGAATCATGAATCATGAATCATGAATTGAATCATGAATCATGAATCATAATTTATGAATTGAATCATGAATTGAATCATAAATCATAAATCATGAATCATGAATTGAATCATGAATCATGAATCATGAATCATGAATCATGAATCATGAATTGAATCATGAATCATGAATTGAATCATGAATCATGAATTGAATCATGAATCATGAATTGAATCATGAATCATGAATCATGAATTGAATCATGAATCATGAATCATGAATTGAATCATGAATCATGAATTATGAATCATGAATTGAATCATGAATCATGAATCATGAATTAAATCATGAATCATGAATCAGGAATCATGAATCATGAATTATGAATCATGAATTAAATCATGAATCATGAATTAAATCATGAATCATGAATCAGGAATCATGAATCATGAATTGAATCATGATTCATGAATTATGAATCATAAATTAAATTATGAATCATGAATTATGATTCATGAATTGAATCATGAATTATGATTCATGAATTGAATCATGAATTATGAATTGAATCATGAATCATGAATCATGAATCATGAATTGAATCATGAAATGAATCATGAATGATGAATCATGAATTGAATCATGAATCAGGAATGATGAATCATGAATTGAATCATGAATCATGAATCATGAATTGAATCATGAATCATGAATTGAATCATGAAATGAATCATGAATGATGAATCATGAATTGAATCATGAATCAGGAATGATGAATCATGAATTGAATCATGAATCATGAATCATAAATTGAATCATGAATCATGAATTGAATCATGAATCATGAATGATGAATCATGAATGATGAATTATGAATTGAATCATGAATCATGAATCATGAATTGAATCATGAATCATGAATCATGAATTGAATCATGAATCATGAATGATGAATCATGAATTGAATCATGAATCATGAATCATGAATTGAATCATGAATCATGAATTGAATCATGAATCATGAATTATGAATCGAATCATGAATCATGAATTATGAATCATGAATTGAATCATGAATCATAAATTGAATCATGAATCATGAATCATGAATCATGAATCATGAATTGAATCATGAATTGAATCATGAATCATGAATTGAATCATGAATCATGAATGATGAATCATGAATTGAATCATAAATCATGAATCATGAATCATGACTTGAATCATGATTCATGAATTATGAATCATGAATTGAATCATGAATCATGATTTATGAATCATGAATTAAATCATGAATCATGAATTATGAATCATGAATTGAATCATGAATCATGAATTATGAATTGAATCATGAATCATGAATCATGAATTGAATCATGAAATGAATCATGAATCATGAATCAAATCATGAATCATGAATCATGAATTGAATCATTAATTGAATCATGAATCATTAATGGAATCATGAATCATGAATTGAATCATGAATTAAATCATGAATCATGAATTGAATCATGAATTGAATCATGAATTAAATCATGAATCATGAATTGAATCATGAATCATGAATCATAAATCGAATCATGAATCATAAATTGAATCATGTATCGAATCATGAATTGAATCATGAATCATGAATTGAATCATGAATCATGAATCATGAATCATGAATTGAATCATGAATCATGAATTATGAATCATGAATTGAATCATGAATCATGAATCATGAATTGAATCATGAATCATGAATTGAATCATAAATCAAGAATTATTAATCATGAATTGAATCATGAATCATGAATCATGAATCATGAATCATGAATCGAATCATGAATCATGAATTGAATCATGAATCATGAATTGAATCATGAATCATGAATTATGAATCATGAATTAAATCATGAATCATGAATTGAATCATGAATTGAATCATGAATCATGAATCATGAATCATGAATCATGAATCATGAATTGAATCATGAATAATGATTGATGAATCATGAATTGCATTATGAATCATGAATTGAATCATGAATCATGAATTGAATCATGAATCATGAATCATGAATCGAATCATGAATCATGAATCACGTATCGAATCATGAATCATGAATCATGAATCGAATCATGAATCAAGAATCATGAATAAAAAATTGAATCATGAATCATGAATCATGAATCGAATCTTGAATCAAATCATGAATTGAATCATGAATCATGAATTGAATCATGAATCATGAATCATGAATCATAAATGGATTCATGAATCATGAATTGAATCATGAT
The DNA here is from genome assembly GCA_036250195.1 of Mixophyes australis. Taxonomy (NCBI): domain Eukaryota; kingdom Metazoa; phylum Chordata; class Amphibia; order Anura; family Limnodynastidae; genus Mixophyes; species Mixophyes australis. The sequence continues at coordinate 241,356,032 of JAVHZZ010000001.1, read as the reverse complement.
CCGAATCATGAATTGAATCATGAATCATGAATTATGAATCATGAATTGAATCATGAATCATGAATTATGAATCATGAATTGAATCATGAATCATGAATTGAATCATGAATCATGAATCATGAATTGAATCATGAATCATGAATCATGAATCATGAATTGAAGCATGAATCATGAATTATGAATCATGAGTTGAATCATGAATCATGAATCATGAATTGAATCATGAATCATGAATTGAATCATGAATCGAATCATGAATCGAATCATGAATTGAATCATGAATCGAATCATGAATTGAATCATGAATCATGAATCATGAATCATGAATAATGAATCGAACCATGAATCATGAATTGAATCATGAATCATGAATCATAAATTGAATCATGAATCATGAATTGAATCATGAATCATGAATCATGAATCATGAATTGAATCATAAATCATGAATTATGAATCATGAATTGAATCATGAATCATGAATCATGAATTGAATCATGAATCGAATCATGAATCATGAATTGAATCATGAATCATGAATTATGAATTGAATCATGAATTGAATCATGAATCATGAATCATGAATTGAATCATGAATCATGAATCATGAATCATGAATTGAATCAAGAATCATAAATTAAGAATCATGAATTGAATCATGAATCATGAATCATGAATTGAATCATGAATCATGAATCATGAATTGAATCATGAATCATGAATTGAATCATGAATCATGAATCATGAATTGAATCATGAATTAAATCATGAATCATGAATCATGAATCATGAATTGAATCATGAATCATGAATTATGAATCATAAATTGAATCATGAATCATGAATCATAAATTGAATCATGAATCATGAATCATGAATCAAATCATGAATCATGAATTGAATCATGAATCATGAATCATGAATTGAATCATGAATCATGAATCATGAATTGAATCATGAATCATGAATCATGAATTAAATCATGAATCATGAATCAGGAATCATGAATCATGAATTGAATCATGAATCATGAATTATGAATCATGAATTGAATTATGAAATGAATCATGAATGATGAATCATGAATTGAATCATGAATCATGAATCATGAATCATGAATTGAATCATGAATCATGAATCATGAATTGAATCATGAATTGAATCATGAATTATGAATCATGAATTGAATCATGAATTATGAATTGAATCATGAATGATGAATCATGAATGATGAATCATGAATTGAATCATGAATCATGAATCATGAATTGAATCATAATTCATGAATCATGAATTGAATCATGAATCATGAATGATGAATCATGAATTGAATCATGAATCATGAATCATGAATTGAATCATGAATCATGAATTGAATCATGAATCATGAATTATGAATCATGAATTGAATCATGAATCATGAATTATGAATCATGAATTGAATCATGAATTATGAATTGAATCATGAATCATGAATCATGAATTGAATCATGAATCATGAATTGAATCATGAATTATGAATCATGAATTGAATCATGAATTATGAATTGAATCATGAATGATGAATCATGAATGATGAATCATGAATTGAATCATGAATGATGAATCATGAATTGAATCATGAATCATGAATCATGAATTGAATCATGAATCATGAATGATGAATCATGAATTGAATCATGAATCATGAATCATGAATTGAATCATGAATCATGAATCATGAATTGAATCATTAATCATGAATTATGAATCATGAATTGAATCATGAATCATGAATTATGAATCATGAATTGAATCATGAATTATGAATTGAATCATGAATCATGAATCATGAATCATGAATCATGAATCATGAATTGAATCATGAATTGAATTATGAATCATAAATTGAATCATGAATCATGAATGATGAATCATGAATTGAATCATGAATCATGAATCATGACTTGAATCAAGATTCATGAATTATGAATCATGAATTGAATCATGAATCATGAATCATGAATCATGAATCATGAATCGAATCATGAATCATGAATTGAATCATGAATCATGAATCATGAATTGAATCATGAATCATGAATCATGAATTGAATCATGAATCATGAATTATGAATCATGAATTGAATTATGAATCATGAATCATGAATTGAATCATGAATCATGAATCATGAATTGAATCATGAATCATGAATTATGAATCATGAATTAAATCATGAATCATGAATTGAATCATGAATCATGAATTGAATCATGAATCATGAATTGATCATGAATTATGAATCATGAATTGAATCATGAATTGAATCATGAATGATGAATCATGAATGATGAATCATGAATTGAATCATGAATCATGAATCATGAATTGAATCATGAATCATGAATCATGAATTGAATCATGAATCATGAATGATGAATCATGAATTGAATCATGAATCATGAATCATGAATTGAATCATGAATCATGAATCATGAATTGAATCATGAATCATGAATTATGAATCATGAATTGAATCATGAATCATGAATTATGAATCATGAATTGAATCATGAATTATGAATTGAATCATGAATCATGAATGATGAATCATGAATTGAATCATGAATCATGAATCATGAATCATGACTTGAATCAAGATTCATGAATTATGAATCATGAATTGAATCAGGAATCATGAATCATGAATTGAATCATGAATCATGAATCATGAATCATGAATCGAATCATGAATCATGAATTGAATCATGAATCATGAATCATGAATTGAATCATGAATCATGAATTATCAATCATGAATTGAATCATGAATCATGAATCATGAATTGAATCATGAATCATGAATCATGAATCATGAATCATGAATTGAATCATGAATCATGAATTATGAATCATGAATTAAATCTTGAATCATGAATCATGAATCATGAATTGAATCATGAATCATGAATTATGAATCATGAATTAAATCATGAATCATGAATTATGAATCATGAATTGAATCATGAATCATGAATTGAAACATGAATCATGAATTATGAATCATGAATTGAATCATGAATCATGAATCATGAATTGAATTATGAATCATGAATCATGAATCATGAATTGAATCATGAATCATGAATTATGAATCATGAATTGAATCATGAATCATGAATCATGAATTGAATCATGAATCATGAATCATGAATTGAATCATGAATCATGAATCATGAATCATAATTTATGAATTGAATCATGAATTGAATCATAAATCATGAATCATGAATTGAATCATGAATCATGAATCATGAATCATGAATTGAATCATGAATCATGAATTGAATCATGAATCATGAATTGAATCATGAATCATGAATTGAATCATGAATCATGAATCATGAATTGAATCATGAATCATGAATCATGAATTGAATCATGAATCATGAATCATGAATTGAATCATGAATCATGAATTATGAATCATGAATTGAATCATGAATCATGAATCATGAATTAAATCATGAATCATGAATCAGGAATCATGAATCATGAATTATGAATCATGAATTAAATCATGAATCATGAATTAAATCATGAATCATGAATCATGAATTGAATCATGATTCATGAATTATGAATCATAAATTAAATTATGAATCATTAATTATGATTCATGAATTGAATCATGAATTATGATTCATGAATTGAATCATGAATTATGAATTGAATCATGAATCATGAATCATGAATCATGAATCATGAATTGAATCATGAAATGAATCATGAATGATGAATCATGAATTGAATCATGAATCAGGAATGATGAATCATGAATCATGAATCATGAATTGAATCATGAATCATGAATCATGAATTGAATCATGAAATGAATCATGAATGATGAATCATGAATTGAATCATGAATCAGGAATGATGAATCATGAATTGAATCATGAATCATGAATCATAAATTGAATCATGAATCATGAATTGAATCGTGAATCATGAATTATGAATCATGAATTGAATCATGAATTATGAATTGAATCATGAATGATGAATCATGAATGATGAATCATGAATTGAATCATGAATCATGAATCATGAATTGAATCATGAATCATGAATCATGAATTGAATCATGAATCATGAATGATGAATCATGAATTGAATCATGAATCATGAATCATGAATTGAATCATGAATCATGAATTGAATCATGAATCATGAATTATGAATCATGAATTGAATCATGAATCATGAATTATGAATCATGAATTGAATCATGAATCATGAATTGAATCATGAATCATGAATCATGAATCATGAATCATGAATCATGAATTGAATCATGAATCATGAATTGAATCATGAATCATGAATGATGAATCATGAATTGAATCATAAATCATGAATCATGAATCATGACTTGAATCATGATTCATGAATTATGAATCATGAATTGAATCATGAATCATGATTTATGAATCATGAATTAAATCATGAATCATGAATTATGAATCATGAATTGAATCATGAATCATGAATTATGAATTGAATCATGAATCATGAATCATGAATCATGAATCATGAATTGAATCATGAAATGAATCATGAATCATGAATCAAATCATGAATCATGAATCATGAATTGAATCATGAATTGAATCATGAATCATTAATGGAATCATGAATCATGAATTGAATCATGAATTAAATCATAAATCATGAATTGAATCATGAATTGAATCATGAATTAAATCATGAATCATGAATTGAATCATGAATCATGAATCATAAATCGAATCATGAATCATAAATTGAATCATGAATCGAATCATGAATTGAATCATGAATCATGAATTGAATCATGAATCATGAATCATGAATCATGAATTGAATCATGAATCATGAATTATGAATCATGAATCATGAATCATGAATTGAATCATGAATCATGAATTGAATCATAAATCAAGAATTATTAATCATGAATTGAATCATGAATCATGAATCATGAATCATGAATCATGAATCGAATCATGAATCATGAATTGAATCATGAATCATGAATTGAATCATGAATCATGAATTATGAATCATGAATTAAATCATGAATCATGAATTGAATCATGAATTGAATCATGAATCATGAATCATGAATCATGAATCATGAATCATGAATTGAATCATGAATAATGATTGATGAATCATGAATTGCATTATGAATCATGAATTGAATCATGAATCATGAATTGAATCATGAATCATGAATCATGAATCGAATCATGAATCATGAATCACGTATCGAATCATGAATCATGAATCATGAATCGAATCATGAATCAAGAATCATGAATAAAAAATTGAATCATGAATCATGAATCATGAATCGAATCTTGAATCAAATCATGAATTGAATCATGAATCATGAATTGAATCATGAATCATGAATCATGAATCATAAATGGATTCATGAATCATGAATTGAATCATGATCCGAATCATGAATTGAATCATGAATCATGAATCATGAATTGAATCATGAATCATGAATTATCAATCATGAATTGAATCATGAATCATGAATCATGAATTGAATCATGAATCATGAATCATGAATCATGAATCATGAATTGAATCATGAATCATGAATTATGAATCATGAATTAAATCTTGAATCATGAATCATGAATCATGAATTGAATCATGAATCATGAATTATGAATCATGAATTAAATCATGAATCATGAATTATGAATCATGAATTGAATCATGAATCATGAATTGAAACATGAATCATGAATTATGAATCATGAATTGAATCATGAATCATGAATCATGAATTGAATTATGAATCATGAATCATGAATCATGAATTGAATCATGAATCATGAATTATGAATCATGAATTGAATCATGAATCATGAATCATGAATTGAATCATGAATCATGAATCATGAATTGAATCATGAATCATGAATCATGAATCATAATTTATGAATTGAATCATGAATTGAATCATAAATCATGAATCATGAATTGAATCATGAATCATGAATCATGAATTGAATCATGAATCATGAATTGAATCATGAATCATGAATTGAATCATGAATCATGAATTGAATCATGAATCATGAATCATGAATTGAATCATGAATCATGAATCATGAATTGAATCATGAATCATGAATTATGAATCATGAATTGAATCATGAATCATGAATCATGAATTAAATCATAATTCAGGAATCAGGAATCATGAATCATGAATTATGAATCATGAATTAAATCATGAATCATGAATTAAATCATGAATCATGAATCAGGAATCATGAATCATGAATTGAATCATGATTCATGAATTATGAATCATAAATTAAATTATGAATCATGAATTATGATTCATGAATTGAATCATGAATTATGATTCATGAATTGAATCATGAATTATGAATTGAATCATGAATCATGAATCATGAATCATGAATCATGAATTGAATCATGAAATGAATCATGAATGATGAATCATGAATTGAATCATGAATCAGGAATGATGAATCATGAATTGAATCATGAATCATGAATCATGAATTGAATCATGAATCATGAATCATGAATTGAATCAAGAAATGAATCATGAATGATGAATCATGAATTGAATCATGAATCAGGAATGATGAATCATGAATTGAATCATGAATCATGAATCATAAATTGAATCATGAATCATGAATTGAATCATGAATCATGAATTATGAATCATGAATTGAATCATGAATTATGAATTGAATCATGAATGATGAATCATGAATGATGAATCATGAATTGAATCATGAATCATGAATCATGAATTGAATCATGAATCATGAATCATGAATTGAATCATGAATCATGAATGATGAATCATGAATTGAATCATGAATCATGAATCATGAATTGAATCATGAATCATGAATTGAATCATGAATCATGAATTATGAATCATGAATTGAATCATGAATCATGAATTATGAATCATGAATTGAATCATGAATCATGAATTGAATCATGAATCATGAATCATGAATCATGAATCATGAATCATGAATTGAATCATGAATTGAATCATGAATCATGAATTGAATCATGAATCATGAATGATGAATCATGAATTGAATCATAAATCATGAATCATGAATCATGACTTGAATCATGATTCATGAATTATGAATCATGAATTGAATCATGAATCATGATTTATGAATCATGAATTAAATCATGAATCATGAATTATGAATCATGAATTGAATCATGAATCATGAATTATGAATTGAATCATGAATCATGAATCATGAATCATGAATTGAATCATGAAATGAATCATGAATCATGAATCAAATCATGAATCATGAATCATGAATTGAATCATAAATTGAATCATGAATCATTAATGGAATCATGAATCATGAATTGAATCATGAATTAAATCATGAATCATGAATTGAATCATGAATTGAATCATGAATTAAATCATGAATCATGAATTGAATCATGAATCATGAATCATAAATCGAATCATGAATCATAAATTGAATCATGAATCGAATCATGAATTGAATCATGAATCATGAATTGAATCATGAATCATGAATCATGAATCATGAATTGAATCATGAATCATGAATTATGAATCATGAATTGAATCATGAATCATGAATCATGAATTGAATCATGAATCATGAATTGAATCATAAATCAAGAATTATTAATCATGAATTGAATCATGAATCATGAATCATGAAACATGAATCATGAATCGAATCATGAATCATGAATTGAATCATGAATCATGAATTGAATCATGAATCATGAATTATGAATCATGAATTAAATCATGAATCATGAATTGAATCATGAATTGAATCATGAATCATGAATCATGAATCATGAATCATGAATCATGAATCATGAATTGAATCATGAATAATGATTGATGAATCATGAATTGCATTATGAATCATGAATTGAATCATGAATCATGAATTGAATCATGAATCATGAATCATGAATCGAATCATGAATCATGAATCACGTATCGAATCATGAATCATGAATCATGAATCGAATCATGAATCAAGAATCATGAATAAAAAATTGAATCATGAATCATGAATCATGAATCGAATCTTGAATCAAATCATGAATTGAATCATGAATCATGAATTGAATCATGAATCATGAATCATGAATCATAAATGGATTCATGAATCATGAATTGAATCATGATCCGAATCATGAATTGAATCATGAATCATGAATTATGAATCATGAATTGAATCATGAATCATGAATTATGAATCATGAATTGAATCATGAATCATGAATTGAATCATGAATCATGAATCATGAATTGAATCATGAATCATGAATCATGAATCATGAATTGAAGCATGAATCATGAATTATGAATCATGAGTTGAATCATGAATCATGAATCATGAATTGAATCATGAATCATGAATTGAATCATGAATCGAATCATGAATCGAATCATGAATTGAATCATGAATCGAATCATGAATTGAATCATGAATCATGAATCATGAATCATGAATAATGAATCGAACCATGAATCATGAATTGAATCATGAATCATGAATCATAAATTGAATCATGAATCATGAATTGAATCATGAATCATGAATCATGAATCATGAATTGAATCATAAATCATGAATTATGAATCATGAATTGAATCATGAATCATGAATCATGAATCATGAATTGAATCATGATTCATGAATTAAATCATGAATCATGAATCATGAATTATGAATTGAATCATGAATTGAATCATGAATCATGAATCATGAATTGAATCATGAATCATGAATCATGAATCATGAATTGAATCATGAATCATAAATTATGAATCATGAATTGAATCATGAATCATGAATCATGAATTGAATCATGAATCATGAATCATGAATTGAATCATGAATCATGAATTGAATCATGAATCATGAATCATGAATTGAATCATGAATTAAATCATGAATCATGAATCATGAATCATGAATTGAATCATGAATCATGAATTATGAATCATAAATTGAATCATGAATCATAAATTGAATCATGAATCATGAATCATGAATCGAATCATGAATCATGAATTGAATCATGAATCATGAATCATGAATTGAATCATGAATCATGAATCATGAATTGAATCATGAATCATGAATCATGAATTAAATCATGAATCATGAATCAGGAATCATGAATCATGAATTGAATCATGAATCATGAATTATGAATCATGAATTGAATCATGAATCATGAATTATGATTCATGAATTGAATCATGAATTATGATTCATGAATTGAATCATGAATTATGAATTGAATCATGAATCATGAATCATGAATCTTGAATCATGAATTGAATCATGAAATGAATCATGAATGATGAATCATGAATTGAATCATGAATCATGAATCATGAATCATGAATTGAATCATGAATCATGAATCATGAATTGAATCATGAATTGAATCATGAATTATGAATCATGAATTGAATCATGAATTATGAATTGAATCATGAATGATGAATCATGAATGATGAATCATGAATTGAATCATGAATCATGAATCATGAATTGAATTATAATTCATGAATCATGAATTGAATCATGAATCATGAATGATGAATCATGAATTGAATCATGAATCATGAATCATGAATTGAATCATGAATCATGAATTGAATCATGAATCATGAATTATGAATCATGAATTGAATCATGAATCATGAATTATGAATCATGAATTGAATCATGAATTATGAATTGAATCATGAATCATGAATCATGAATCATGAATCATGAATCATGAATTGAATCATGAATTGAATTATGAATCATGAATTGAATCATGAATCATGAATGATGAATGATGAATCATGAATCATGAATCATGAATCATGACTTGAATCATGATTCATGAATTATGAATCATGAATTGAACAATGAATCATGAATCATGAATTGAATCATGAATCATGAATCATGAATCATGGATCGAATCATGAATCATGAATTGAATCATGAATCATGAATCATGAATTGAATCATGAATCATGAATTGAATCATGAATCATGAATTATGAATCATGAATTGAATCATGAATCATGAATCTTGAATTGAATCATGAATCATGAATCATGAATCATGAATCATGAATCATGAATTGAATCATGAATCATGAATTATGAATCATGAATTAAATCATGAATCATGAATCATGAATCATGAATTGAATCATGAATCATGAATTATGAATCATGAATTAAATCATGAATCATGAATTATGAATCATGAATTGAATCATGAATCATGAATTGAATCATGAATCATGAATTATGAATTGAATCATGAATGATGAATCATGAATGATGAATCATGAATTGAATCATGAATCATGAATCATGAATTGAATCATGAATCATGAATCATGAATTGAATCATTAATCATGAATCATGAATTGAATCATGAATCATGAATGATGAATCATGAATTGAATCATGAATCATGAATCATGAATCATGAATCATGAATCATGAATCATGAATCATGAATCGAATCATGAATCATGAATTGAATCATGAGTCATGAATTGAATCATGAATCATGAATTGAATCATGAATTATGAATCATGAATTAAATCATGAATCATGAATTGAATCATGAATCATGAATCATGAATCATGACTCATGAATTGAATCATGAAGTGAATCATGAATCATGAATCATGAATTGAATCATGAATAATGAATGATGAATCATAAATTGAATCATGAATCATGAATTGAATCATGAATCATGAATTGAATCATGAATCATGAATCATGAATCGAATCATGAATCATGAATCATGTATCGAATCATGAATCATAAATCATGAATCGAATCATGAATCATGAATCAAGAATCATGAAAAATGAATTGAATCATGAATCATGAATCATGAATCGAATCTTAAATCGAATCATGAATTGAATCATGAATCATGAATTGAATCATGAATCATGAATTGAATCATGAATCATGAATAATGAATCATGAATCATAAATTTAATCATGAATCATGAATTATGAATCATGAATTGAATCATGAATCATGAATTGAATCATGAATCATGAATCATGAATTGAATCATGAATCATGAATTGAAGCATGAATCATGAATTATGAATCATGAATTGAATCATGAATCGAATCATGAATCGAATCATGAATTGAATCATGAATCGAATCATGAATTGAATCATGAATCATGAATCATGAATCATGAATCATGAATCATGATTCATGAATCATAAATCATGAATCGAATCATGAATCATGAATTTAATCATGAATCATGAATCATGAATTAAATCATGAATCTTGAATCATGAATTGAATCATGAATCATGAATCATGAATTGAATCATGAATCATGAATCATGAATCATGAATTAAATCATGAATCATGAATTATGAATCATCAATTGAATCATGAATCATGAATCATGAATTGAATCATGATTCATGAATTAAATCATGAATCATGAATTATGAATCATGAATCATGAATTATGAATCATGAATTAAATCATGAATCATGAATTATGAATCATGAATTGAATCATAAATCATGAATCATGAATTGAATCATGAATCATGAATCATGAATCATGAATTGAATCATGAATCATGAATTATGAATCATGAATTGAATCATGAATCATGAATCATGAATTGAATCATGATTCATGAATTAAATCATGAATCATGAATTATAAATCATGAATCATGAATAATGAATCATGAATTAAATCATGAATCATGAATTATGAATCATGAATTGAATCATGAATAATGAATCATGAATTGAATCATGAATCATGAATCATGAATCATGAATTGAATCATGAATCATGAATTATGAATCATGAATTGAATCATGAATCATGAATCATGAATTGAATCATGAATCATGAATTGAATCATGAATTGAATCATGAATCATGAATCATGAATTGAATCATGAATTGAATCATGAATCATGAATCATGAATTGAATCATGAATCATGAATTGAATCATGAATCATGAATCATGAATTGAATCATGAATCATGAATTATGAATCATGAATTGAATCATGAATCATGAATCATAAATTGAATCATGAATCATGAATCATGAATCGAATCATGAATCATGAATTGAATCATGAATCATGAATTGAATCATGAATCATGAATCATGAATTGAATCATGAATCATGAATCATGAATTGAATCATGAATCATGAATTATGAATCATGAATTGAATCATGAATCATGAATCATGAATTAAATCATGAATCATGAATCAGGAATCATGAATCATGAATCATGAATTGAATCATGAAATGAATCATGAATGATGAATCATGAATTGAATCATGAATCATGAATGATGAATCATGAATTGAATCATGAATCATGAATTGAATCATGAATCATGAATTGAATCATGAATTATGAATCATGAATTGAATCATGAATTATGAATTGAATCATGAATGATGATTCATGAATGATGAATCATGAATTGAATCATGAATCATGAATCATGAATTGAATCATGAATCATGAATCATGCATTGAATCATGAATCATGAATGATGAATCATGAATTGAATCATGAATCATGAATCATGAATTGAATCATGAATCATGAATCATGAATTATGAATTGAATCATGAATTGAATCATGAATCATGAATTATGAATCATGAATTGAATCATGAATTATGAATTGAATCATGAATTATGAATTGAATCATGAATTGAATCATGAATCATGAATTGAATCATGAATCATGAATGATGAATCATGAATTGAATCATGAATCATGAATCATGAATCGAATCATGAATCATGAATTGAATCATTAATCATGAATCATGAATTGAATCATTAATCATGAATCATGAATTGAAACATGAATCATGAATCATGAATTGAATCATGAATCATGAATTATGAATCATGAATTGAATTATGAATTATGAATTGAATCATGAATCATGAATCATGAATCATGAATTGAATCATGAATTGAATCATAAATCATGAATCATGAATTGTATCATGAATCATGAATGATGAATCATGAATTGAATCATGAATCATGAATTGAATTATGAATCATGAATTGAATCATGAATCATGAATCATGAAACGAATCATGAATCATGAAACATGTATCGAATCATGAATCATGAATCATGAATCGAATCATGAATCATGAATCAAGAATCATGAATAATGAATTGAATCATGAATCATGAATTGAATCATGAATTTAATCATGAATCATGAATCATAAATCGAATCATGAATCATGAATTGAATCATGATCCGAATCATTAATTGAATCATGAATCATGAATTGAATCATGAATCATGAATCATGAATCATGAATCATGAATTGAATCATGATCCGAATCATGAATTGAATCATGAATCATGAATTGAATCATGAATCATGAATCATGAATCATAAATTGAATCATGAATCATGAATTATGAATCATGAATTGAATCATGAATCATGAATTGAATCATGAATCATGAATGATGAATTGAATCATGAATCATGAATCATGAATCATGAATTGAAGCATGAATCATGAGTTGAATCATGAATCATGAATCATGAATTGAATCATGAATCATGAATTGAATTATGAATCATGAATCATGAATTGAATCATGAATCGAATCATGAATCGAATAATGAATTGAATCATGAATCGAATCATGAATTGAATCATGAATCATGAATCATGAATCATGACTTGAATCATGATTCATGAATTATGAATCATGAATTGAATCATGAATCATGAGTTGAATCATGATTCATAAATCATGAATTGAATCATGAATCATGAATTAAATCATGAATCGAATCATGAATCGAATCATGAATTGAATCATGAATCGAATCATGAATTGAATCATGAATCGAATCATGAATTGAATCATGAATCATGAATCATGACTTGAATCATGATTCATGAATTATGAATCATGAATCATGAATCATGAATTGAATCATGAATCATGAATCATGAATCGAATCATGAATCATGAATTAATTCATGAATCATGAATCATGAATTGAATCATGAATCATGAATTGAATCATGAATCATGAATTATGAATCATGAATTGAATCATGAATCATGAATTGAATCATGAATCGAATCATGAATCATGAATTGAATCATGAATCATGAATTATGAATTGAATCATGAATTGAATCATGAATCATGAATTGAATCATGAATCATGAATCATGAATCATGAATTGAATCATGAATCATGAATTATGAATCATGAATTGAATCATGAATCATGAATCATGAATTGAATCATGAATCATGAATCATGAATTGAATCATGAATCATGAATTGAATCATGAATCATGAATCATGAATTGAATCATGAATTGAATCATGAATCATGAATTGAATCATGAATCATGAATTATGAATCATGAATTGAATCATGAATCATGAATCATAAATTGAATCATGAATCATGAATCATGAATCGAATAATGAATCATGAATTGAATCATGAATCATGAATTGAATCATGAATCATGAATTGAATCATGAATCATGAATCATGAATTAAATCATGAATCATGAATTATGAATCATGAATTGAATCATGAATCATGAATCATGAATTAAATCATGAATCATGAATCAGGAATCATGAATCATGAATTGAATCATGAATCATGAATTATGAATCATGAATTAAATCATGAATCATGAATTATTATTCATGAAATGAATCATGAATTATGATTCATGAATTGAATCATGAATTATGAATTGAATCATGAATCATGAATCATGAATCATGAATCATGAATCATGAATCATGAATCATGAATTGAATCATGAATCATGAATTGAATCATGAATCATGAATTGAATCATGAATCATGAATTGAATCATGAATTATGAATCATGAAGTGAATCATGAATTATGAATTGAATCATGAATGATGAATCATGAATGATGAATCATGAATTGAATCATGAATCATGAAGCATGAATTGAATCATGAATTATGAATCATGAATTGAATCATGAATCATGAATGATGAATCATGAATTGAATCATGAATCATGAATCATGAATTGAATCAGGAATCATGAATCATGAATTGAATCATGAATCATGAATTATGAATCATGAATTGAATCATGAATCATGAATTATGAATCATGAATTGAATCATGAATTATGAATTGAATCATGAATCATGAATCATGAATCATGAATCATGAATCATGAATCATGAATTGAATCATGAATCATGAATTGAATCATGAATCATGAATGATGAATCATGAATTGAATCATGAATCATGAATCATGAATCATGACTTGAATCATGATTCATGAATTATGGATCATGAATTGAATCATGAATCATGAATCATGAATCGAATCATGAATTGAATCATGAATCATGAATTATGAATCATGAATTGAATCATGAATCATGATTCATGAATTGAATCATGAATCATGAATCATGAATCAAATCATAAATCATGAATTGAATCATGAATCATGAATCATGAATTGAATCAAGAATCATGAATCATGAATTGAATCATGAATCATGAATCATGAAAAAAATCATGAATCATGAATTATGAATCATGAATTGAATCATGAATCATGAATCATGAATTAAATCATGAATCATGAATCATGAATTGAATCATGAATCATGAATTATGAATCATGAATTAAATCATGAATCATGAATTATGAATCATGAATTGAATCATGAATTATGAATTTAATCATGAATCATGAATCATGAATCATGAATCATGAATTGAATCATGAAATGAATCATGAATCATGAATCGAATCATCAATCATGAATCATGAATTGAATCATGAATTGAATCATGAATCATGAATGGAATCATGAATCATGCTTTGAATCATGAATTAAATCATGAATCATGAATTGAATCATGAATTGAATCATGAATTAAATCACGAATCATGAATTGAATCATGAATCATGAATCATAAATCGAATCATGAATCATGAATCGAATCATGAATTGAATCATGAATCATGAATTGAATCATGAATCATGAATCATGAATCATGAATTGAATCATGAATCATGAATTATGAATCATGAATTGAATCATGAATCATGAATCATGAATTGAATCATGAATCATGAATTGAATCATAAATCAAGAATTATTAATCATGAATTGAATCATGAATCATGAATCATGAATCATGAATCATGAATCGAATCATAAATCATGAATTGAATCATGAATCATGAATTGAATCATGTATCATGAATTATGAATCATGAATTAAATCATGAATCATGAATTGAATCATGAATTGAATCATGAATCATGAATCATGAATCATGAATTGAATCATGAATAATGATTGATGAATCATGAATTGCATCATGAATAATGAATTGAATCATGAATCATGAATCGAATCATGAATCATGAATCATGTATCGAATCATGAATCATGAATCGAATCATGAATCATGAATCAAGAATCATGAATAATGAATTGAATCATGAATCATGAATTGAATCATGAATCATGAATCATGAATTGAATCATGAATCATGAATTGAATCATGAATCATGAATCATGAATCATAAATGGATTCATGAATCATGAATTGAATCATGATCCGAATCATGAATTGAATTATGAATCATGAATTGAATCATGAATCATGAATAATGAATCATGAATCATAAATTGAATCATGAATCATGAATTATGAATCATGAATTGAATCATGAATCATGAATTGAATCATGAATCATGAATTGAATCATGAATCATGAATCATGAATTGAATCATGAATCATGAATCATGAATCATGAATTGAAGCATGAATCATGAATTATGAATCATGAGTTGAATCATGAATCATGAATCATGAATTGAATCATGAATCATGAATTGAATCATGAATCGAATCATGAATCGAATCATGAATTGAATCATGAATCGAATCATGAATTGAATCATGAATCATGAATCATGAATTGAATCATGAATCATGAATCATGAATCATGACTTGAATCATGGTTCATGAATTATGAATCATGAATTGAATCATGAATCATGAATCATGAATTGAATCATGAATCATGAATCATGAATCATGAATCATGAATCATGAATCGAATCATGAATCATGAATTGAATCATGAATCATGAATCATGAATTGAATCATAAATCATGAATTATGAATCATGAATTGAATCATGAATCATGAATCATGAATTGAATCATGAATCGAATCATGAATCATGAATTGAATCATGAATCATGAATCATGAATCATGAATTATGAATTGAATCATGAATTGAATCATGAATCATGAATTGAATCATGAATCATGAATCATGAATTGAATCATGAATCATGAATCATGAATCATGAATTGAATCATGAATCGTGAATCATGAATTGAATCATGAATCATGAATCATGAATTGAATCATGAATCATGAATTATGAATCATGAATTGAATCATGAATCATGAATCATGAATTAAATCATGAATCATGAATCAGGAATCATGAATCATGAATTGAATCATGAATCATGAATTATGAATCATGAATTGAATCATGAATCATGAATCATGAATCATGAATCTTGAATCATGAATTGAATCATGAAATGAATCATGAATGATGAATCATGAATTGAATCATGAATCATGAATGATGAATCATGAATTGAATCATGAATCATGAATCAAGAATTGAATCATGAATCATGAATTGAATCATGAATTATGAATCATGAATTGAATCATGAATTATGAATTGAATCATGAATGATGAATCATGAATGATGAATCATGAATTGAATCATGAATGATGAATCATGAATTGAATCATGAATCATGAATCATGAATTGAATCATGAATCATGAATGATGAATCATGAATTGAATCATGAATCATGAATCATGAATTGAATAATGAATCTTGAATTATGAATCATGAATTGAATCATGAATCATGAATTATGAATCATGAATTGAATCATGAATTATGAATTGAATCATGAATCATGAATCATGAATCATGAATCATGAATCATGAATTGAATCATGAATTGAATTATGAATCATGAATTGAATCATGAATCATGAATGATGAATCATGAATTGAATCATGAATCATGAATCATGAATCATGACTTGAATCATGATTCATGAATTATAAATCATGAATTGAATCATGAATCATGAATCATGAATTGAATCATGAATCATGAATCATGAATCATGAATCGAATCATGAATCATGAATTGAATCATGAATCATGAATCATGAATTGAATCATGAATCATGAAATATGAATCATGAATTAAATCATGAATTATGAATCATGAATTGAATCATGAATCATGAATTAAATCATGAATCATGAATTATGAATCATGAATTGAATCATGAATCATGAATCATGAATTGAATCATAAATCGAATCATGAATCATGAATTGAATCATGATCTGAATCATGAAATGAATCATGAATCATGAATTGAATCATGAATCATGAATCATGAATCATGAATTGAATCATGAATCGAATCATGAATCATGAATTGAATCATGAATCATGAATCATGAATTATGAATTATGAATTGAATCATGAATTGAATCATGAATCATGAATCATGAATTGAATCATGAATCATGAATCATGAATTGAATCATGAATCATGAATCATGAATCATGAATTGAATCATGAATCATAAATTATGAATCATGAATTGAATCATGAATCATGAATCATGAATTGAATCATGAATCATGAATCATGAATTGAATCATGAATCATGAATTGAATCATGAATCATGAATCATGAATTGAATCATGAATCATGAATTAAATCATGAATCATGAATCATGAATTGAATCATGAATCATGAATTGAATCATGAATCATGAATCATGAATTGAATCATGAATTGAATCATGAATCATGAATCATGAATCATGAATTGAAACATGAATCGAATCATGAATCATGAATTGAATCATGAATCATGAATCATGAATTGAATCATGAATCATGAATCATGAATATAATCATAAATCATGAATTATGAATCATGAATTGAATCATGATTCATGAATCATGAATTAAATCATGAATCATGAAGCAGGAATCATGAATCATGAATTAAATCATGAATCATGAATTATGAATCATGAATTGAATCATGAATCATGAATTATGAATCATGAATTGAATCATAAATCATGAATCAAGAATTGAATCATGAATCATGAATTGAATCATGAATTATGAATCATGAATTGAATCATGAATTATGAATTGAATCATGAATCATGAATTATGAATCATGAATTGAATCATAAATCATGAATCAAGAATTGAATCATGAATCATGAATTGAATCATGAATTATGAATCATGAATTGAATCATGAATTATGAATTGAATCATGAATGATGAATCATGAATGATGAATCATGAATTGAATCATGAATCATGAATCATGAATCATGAATTGAATCATGAATTGAATTATGAATCATGAATTGAATCATGAATCATGAATGATGAATCATGAATTGAATCATGAATCATGAATCATGAATCATGACTTGAATCATGATTCATGAATTATGAATCATGAATTGAATCATGAATCATGAATCATGAATTGAATCATGAATCATGAATCATGAATCATGAATCGAATCATGAATCATGAATTGAATCATGAATCATGAATCATGAATTGAATCATGAATCATGAATCATGAATTGAATCATGAATCATGAATTGAATCATGAATCATGAATTGAATCATGAATCATGAATCATGAATTGAATCATGAATCATGAATTATGAATCATGAATTAAATCATGAATCATGAATCATGAATCATGAATCATGAATTGAATCATGAATCATGAATTATGAATCATGAATTAAATCATGAATCATGAATTATGAATCATGAATTGAATCATGAATCATGAATTAAATCATGAATCATGAATTATGAATCATGAATTGAATCATGAATTATGAATCATGAATTGAATCATGAATCATGAATTGAATCATGAATCATGAATGATGAATCATGAATTGAATCATGAATCATGAATCATGAATCATGACTTGAATCATGATTCATGAATTATGGATCATGAATTGAATCATGAATCATGAATCATGAATCGAATCATGAATTGAATCATGAATCATGAATTATGAATCATGAATTGAATCATGAATCATGATTCATGAATTGAATCATGAATCATGAATCATGAATCAAATCATAAATCATGAATTGAATCATGAATCATGAATCATGAATCATGAATCATGAATTGAATCATGAATCATGAATTATGAATCATGAAATAAATCATGAATCATGAATTATGAATCATGAATTGAATCATGAATCATGAATCATGAATTAAATCATGAATCATGAATCATGAATCATGAATCATGAATCATGAATCATGAATTGAATCATGAATCATGAATTATGAATCATGAATTAAATCATGAATCATGAATTATGAATCATGAATTGAATCATGAATTATGAATTTAATCATGAATCATGAATCATGAATCATGAATCATGAATTGAATCATGAAATGAATCATGAATCATGAATCGAATCATCAATCATGAATCATGAATTGAATCATGAATTGAATCATGAATCATGAATGGAATCATGAATCATGATTTGAATCATGAATTAAATCATGAATCATGAATTGAATCATGAATTGAATCATGAATTAAATCACGAATCATGAATTGAATCATGAATCATGAATCATAAATCGAATCATGAATCATGAATCGAATCATGAATTGAATCATGAATCATGAATTGAATCATGAATCATGAATCATGAATCATGAATTGAATCATGAATCATGAATTATGAATCATGAATTGAATCATGAATCATGAATCATGAATTGAATCATGAATCATGAATTGAATCATAAATCAAGAATTATTAATCATGAATTGAATCATGAATCATGAATCATGAATCGAATCATAAATCATGAATTGAATCATGAATCATGAATTGAATCATGTATCATGAATTATGAATCATGAATTAAATCATGAATCATGAATTGAATCATGAATTGAATCATGAATCATGAATCATGAATCATGAATCATGAATCATGAATTGAATCATGAATAATGATTGATGAATCATGAATTGAATCATGAATTATGAATTGAATCATGAATCATGAATCATGAATCATGAATTGAATCATGAATTGAATTATGAATCATGAATTGAATCATGAATCATGAATGATGAATCATGAATTGAATCATGAATCATGAATCATGAATCATGACTTGAATCATGATTCATGAATTATAAATCATGAATTGAATCATGAATCATGAATCATGAATTGAATCATGAATCATGAATCATGAATCATGAATCGAATCATGAATCATGAATTGAATCATGAATCATGAATCATGAATTGAATCATGAATCATGAATTATGAATCATGAATTAAATCATGAATTATGAATCATGAATTGAATCATGAATCATGAATTAAATCATGAATCATGAATTATGAATCATGAATTGAATCATGAATCATGAATCATGAATTGAATCATAAATCGAATCATGAATCATGAATTGAATCATGATCTGAATCATGAAATGAATCATGAATCATGAATTGAATCATGAATCATGAATCATGAATTGAATCATGAATCGAATCATGAATCATGAATTGAATCATGAATCATGAATCATGAATCATGAATTATGAATTGAATCATGAATTGAATCATGAATCATGAATCATGAATTGAATCATGAATCATGAATCATGAATTGAATCATGAATCATGAATCATGAATCATGAATTGAATCATGAATCATAAATTATGAATCATGAATTGAATCATGAATCATGAATCATGAATTGAATCATGAATCATGAATCATGAATTGAATCATGAATCATGAATTGAATCATGAATCATGAATCATGAATTGAATCATGAATCATGAATTGAATCATGAATCATGAATCATGAATTGAATCATGAATCATGAATCATGAATTGAATCATGAATTGAATCATGAATCATGAATCATGAATCATGAATTGAATCATGAATCATGAATTATGAATCATGATTTGAATCATGAATCATGAATCATAAATTGAATCATGAATCATGAATCATGAATCGAATCATGAATCATGAATTGAATCATGAATCATGAATCATGAATTGAATCATGAATCATGAATCATGAATATAATCATAAATCATGAATTATGAATCATGAATTGAATCATGATTCATGAATTAAATCATGAATCATGAATCAGGAATCATGAATCATGAATTAAATCATGAATCATGAATTATGAATCATGAATTGAATCATGAATCATGAATTATGAATCATGAATTGAATCATAAATCATGAATCAAGAATTGAATCATGAATCATGAATTGAATCATGAATTATGAATCATGAATTGAATCATGAATTATGAATTGAATCATGAATGATGAATCATGAATGATGAATCATGAATTGAATCATGAATCATGAATCATGAATCATGAATCATGAATTGAATCATGAATTGAATTATGAATCATGAATTGAATCATGAATCATGAATGATGAATCATGAATTGAATCATGAATCATGAATCATGAATCATGACTTGAATCATGATTCATGAATTATAAATCATGAATTGAATCATGAATCATGAATCATGAATTGAATCATGAATCATGAATCATGAATCATGAATCGAATCATGAATCATGAATTGAATCATGAATCATGAATCATGAATTATGAATCATGAATTAAATCATGAATTATGAATCATGAATTGAATCATGAATCATGAATTAAATCATGAATCATGAATTATGAATCATGAATTGAATCATGAATCATGAATCATGAATTGAATCATAAATCGAATCATGAATCATGAATTGAATCATGATCTGAATCATGAAATGAATCATGAATCATGAATTGAATCATGAATCATGAATCATGAATTGAATCATGAATCGAATCATGAATCATGAATTGAATCATGAATCATGAATCATGAATCATGAATTATGAATTGAATCATGAATTGAATCATGAATCATGAATCATGAATTGAATCATGAATCATGAATCATGAATTGAATCATGAATCATGAATCATGAATCATGAATTGAATCATGAATCATAAATTATGAATCATGAATTGAATCATGAATCATGAATCATGAATTGAATCATGAATCATGAATCATGAATTGAATCATGAATCATGAATTGAATCATGAATCATGAATCATGAATTGAATCATGAATCATGAATTGAATCATGAATCATGAATCATGAATTGAATCATGAATCATGAATTGAATCATGAATCATGAATCATGAATTGAATCATGAATTGAATCATGAATCATGAATCATGAATCATGAATTGAATCATGAATCATGAATTATGAATCATGATTTGAATCATGAATCATGAATCATAAATTGAATCATGAATCATGAATCATGAATCGAATCATGAATCATGAATTAAATCATGAATCATGAATCATGAATTGAATCATGAATCATGAATCATGAATATAATCATAAATCATGAATTATGAATCATGAATTGAATCATGATTCATGAATCATGAATTAAATCATGAATCATGAATCAGGAATCATGAATCATGAATTAAATCATGAATCATGAATTATGAATCATGAATTGAATCATGAATCATGAATTATGAATCATGAATTGAATCATAAATCATGAATCAAGAATTGAATCATGAATCATGAATTGAATCATGAATTATGAATCATGAATTGAATCATGAATTATGAATTGAATCATGAATGATGAATCATGAATGATGAATCATGAATTGAATCATGAATCATGAATCATGAATCATGAATCATGAATTGAATCATGAATTGAATTATGAATCATGAATTGAATCATGAATCATGAATGATGAATCATGAATTGAATCATGAATCATGAATCATGACTTGAATCATGATTCATGAATTATGAATCATGAATTGAATCATGAATCATGAATCATGAATTGAATCATGAATCATGAATCATGAATCATGAATCGAATCATGAATCATGAATTGAATCATGAATCATGAATCATGAATTGAATCATGAATCATGAATCATGAATTGAATCATGAATCATGAATTATGAATCATGAATTGAATCATGAATCATGAATCATGAATTGAATCATGAATCATGAATCATGAATCATGAATCATGAATTGAATCATGAATCATGAATTATGAATCATGAATTAAATCATGAATCATGAATCATGAATCATGAATCATGAATTGAATCATGAATCATGAATTATGAATCATGAATTAAATCATGAATCATGAATTATGAATCATGAATTGAATCATGAATCATGAATTAAATCATGAATCATGAATTATGAATCATGAATTGAATCATGAATCATGAATCATGAATCGAATCATAAATCGAATCATGAATCATGAATTGAATCATGATCCGAATCATGAATTGAATCATGAATCATGAATTGAATCATGAATCATGAATCATGAATCATAAATTGAATCATGAATCATGAATTATGAATCATGAATTGAATCATGAATCATGAATTGAATCATGAATCATGAATGATGAATTGAATCATGAATCATGAATCATGAATTGAAGCATGAATCATGAAGTATGAATCATGAGTTGAATCATGAATCATGAATTGAATTATGAATCATGAATCATGAATTGAATCATGAATCGAATCATGAATCGAATCATGAATTGAATCATGAATCGAATCATGAATTGAATCATGAATCATGAATCATGAATCATGACTTGAATCATGATTCATGAACTATGAATCATGAATTGAATCATGAATCATGAGTTGAATCATGATTCATAAATCATGAATTGAATCATGAATCATGAATTGAATCATGAATCGAATCATGAATCGAATCATGAATTGAATCATGAATCGAATCATGAATTGAATCATGAATCATGAATCATGACTTGAATCATGATTCATGAATTATGAATCATGAATTGAATCATGAATCATGAATCATGAATTGAATCATGAATCATGAATCATGAATCATGAATCGAATCATGAATCATGAATTGAATCATGAATCATGAATCATGAATTGAATCATGAATCATGAATTGAATCATGAATCATGAATCATGAATCATGAATTGAATCATGAATCATGAATTATGAATCATGAATTGAATCATGAATCATGAATTGAATCATGAATCGAATCATGAATCATGAATTGAATCATGAATCATGAATTATGAATTGAATCATGAATTGAATCATGAATCATGAATTGAATCATGAATCATGAATCATGAATCATGAATTGAATCATGAATCATGAATTATGAATCATGAATTGAATCATGAATCATGAATCATGAATTGAATCATGAATCATGAATTGAATCATGAATCATGAATTGAATCATGAATCATGAATCATGAATTGAATCATGAATTGAATCATGAATCATGAATCATGAATTGAATCATGAATCATGAATTATGAATCATGAATTGAATCATGAATCATGAATCATAAATTGAATCATGAATCATGAATCATGAATCGAATTATGAATCATGAATTGAATCATGAATCATGAATTGAATCATGAATCATGAATCATGAATTGAATCATGAATCATGAATCATGAATTGAATCATGAATCATGAATTATGAATCATGAATTGAATCATGAATCATGAATCATGAATTAAATCATGAATCATGAATCAGGAATCATGAATCATGAATTGAATCATGAATCATGAATTATGAATCATGAATTAAATCATGAATCATGAATTATGATTCATGAATTGAATCATGAATTATGATTCATGAATTGAATCATGAATTATGAATTGAATCATGAATCATGAATCATGAATCATGAATCATGAATTGAATCATGAAATGAATCATGAATGATGAATCATGAATTGAATCATGAATCAGGAATGATGAATCATGAATTGAATCATGA
Source organism: Mixophyes australis (assembly GCA_036250195.1). NCBI lineage: Eukaryota > Metazoa > Chordata > Amphibia > Anura > Limnodynastidae > Mixophyes > Mixophyes australis. The sequence goes on along the minus strand of JAVHZZ010000001.1, from coordinate 241,329,638 downwards.
ATCATGAATTGAATCATGAATTATGAATCATGAATTGAATCATGAATTATGAATTGAATCATGAATGATGAATCATGAATGATGAATCATGAATTGAGTCATGAATCATAAATCATGAATTGAATCATGAATCATGAATCATGAATTGAATCATGAATCATGAATGATGAATCATGAATTGAATCATGAATCATGAATCATGAATTGAATCATGAATCATGAATCATGAATTGAATCATGAATCATGAATTATGAATCATGAATTGAATCATGAATCATGAATTATGATTCATGAATTGAATCATGAATTATGAATTGAATCATGAATCATGAATCATGAATCATGAATCAGGAATCATGAATTGAATCATGAATTGAATCATGAATCATGAATTGAATCATGAATCATGAATGATGAATCATGAATTGAATCATGAATCATGAATCATGAATCATGACTTGAATCATGATTCATGAATTATGAATCATGAATTGAATCATGAATCATGAATCATGAATCGAATCATGAATTGAATCATGAATCATGAATTATGAATCATGAATTGAATCATGAATCATGAATCATGAATTGAATCATGAATCATGAATCATGAATCAAATCATAAATCATGAATTGAATCATGAATCATGAATTGAATCATGAATCATGAATCATGAAATAAATCATGAATCATGAATTATGAATCATGAATTGAATCATGAATCATGAATTGAATCATGAATCATGAATCATGAAATAAATCATGAATCATGAATTATGAATCATGAATTGAATCATGAATCATGAATCATGAATTAAATCATGAATCATGAATCATGAATTGAATCATGAATCATGAATTATGAATCATGAATTAAATCATGAATCATGAATCATGAATTGAATCATGAATCATGAATCATGAATTATGAATTGAATCATGAATTGAATCATGAATCATGAATCATGAATTGAATCATGAATCATGAATCATGAATCATGAATTGAATCATGAATCATAAATTATGAATCATGAATTGAATCATGAATCATGAATCATGAATTGAATCATGAATCATGAATTGAATCATGAATCATGAATTGAATCATGAATCATGAATCATGAATTGAATCATGAATTGAATCATGAATCATGAATTGAATCATGAATCATGAATTATGAATCATGAATTGAATCATGAATCATGAATCATAAATTGAATCATGAATCATGAATCATGAATCGAATCATGAATCATGAATTGAATCATGAATCATGAATCATGAATTGAATCATGAATCATGAATCATGAATTGAATCATGAATCATGAATTATGAATCATGAATTGAATCATGAATCATGAATCATGAATTAAATCATGAATCATGAATCAGGAATCATGAATCATGAATTGAATCATGAATCATGAATTATGAATCATGAATTGAATCATGAATCATGAATTATGATTCATGAATTGAATCATGAATTATGATTCATGAATTGAATCATGAATTATGAATTGAATCATGAATCATGAATCATGAATCATGAATCTTGAATCACGAATTGAATCATGAAACATGAATGATGAATGATGAATTGAATCATGAATCATGAATGATGAATCATGAATTGAATCATGAATCATGAATCATGAATTGAATCATGAATCATGAATTGAATCATGAATTATGAATGATGAATTGAATCATGAATTATGAATTGAATCATGAATGATGAATCATGAATGATGAATCATGAATTAAATCATGAATCATGAATCATGAATTGAATCATGAATCATGAATCATGAATTGAATGATGAATCATGAATGATGAATCATGAATTGAATCATGAATCATGAATTGAATAATGAATCATGAATTATGAATCATGAATTGAATCATGAATCATGAATTATGAATCATGAATTGAATCATGAATTATGAATTGAATCATGAATTAAATCATGAATCATGAATCATGAATTGAATCATGAATCATGAATCATGAATTGAATGATGAATCATGAATGATGAATCATGAATTGAATCATGAATCATGAATTGAATAATGAATCATGAATTATGAATCATGAATTGAATCATGAATCATGAATTATGAATCATGAATTGAATCATGAATTATGAATTGAATCATGAATCATGAATCATGAATCATGAATTGAATCATGATTCATGAATTATGAATCATGAATTGAATCATGAATCATGAATCATGAATTGAATCATGAATCATGAATCATGAATCATGAATCGAATCATGAATCATGAATTGAATCATGAATCATGAATTGAATCATGAATCATGAATTGAATCATGAATCATGAATCATGAATCATGAATTGAATCATGAATCATGAATTATGAATCATGAATTGAATCATGAATCATGAATTGAATCATGAATCGAATCATGAATCATGAATTGAATCATGAATCATGAATTATGAATTGAATCATGAATTGAATCATGAATCATGAATTGAATCATGAATCATGAATCATGAATCATGAATTGAATCATGAATCATGAATTATGAATCATGAATTGAATCATGAATCATGAATCATGAATTGAATCATGAATTATGAATTGAATCATGAATGATGAATCATGAATGATGAATCATGAATTAAATCATGAATCATGAATCATGAATCATGAATCATGAATCATGAATTGAATCATGAATCATGAATTGAATCATGAATCATGAATCATGAATTGAATCATGAATTGAATCATGAATCATGAATCATGAATTGAATCATGAATCATGAATTATGAATCATGAATTGAATCATGAATCATGAATCATAAATTGAATCATGAATCATGAATCATGAATCGAATTATGAATCATGAATTGAATCATGAATCATGAATCATGAATTGAATCATGAATCATGAATCATGAATTGAATCATGAATCATGAATTATGAATCATGAATTGAATCATGAATCATGAATCATGAATTAAATCATGAATCATGAATCAGGAATCATGAATCATGAATTGAATCATGAATCATGAATCATGAATTGAATCATGAATCATGAATCATGAATCAAATCATAAATCATGAATTGAATCATGAATCATGAATTGAATCATGAATCATGAATCATGAAATAAATCATGAATCATGAATTATGAATCATGAATTGAATCATGAATCATGAATCATAAATTGAATCATGAATCATGAATCATGAATCGAATTATGAATCATGAATTGAATCATGAATCATGAATTGAATCATGAATCATGAATCATGAATTGAATCATGAATCATGAATCATGAATTGAATCATGAATCATGAATCATGAATTGAATCATGAATCATGAATTATGAATCATGAATTGAATCATGAATCATGAATCATGAATTAAATCATGAATCATGAATCAGGAATCATGAATCATGAATTGAATCATGAATCATGAATTATGAATCATGAATTAAATCATGAATCATGAATTATGATTCATGAATTGAATCATGAATTATGATTCATGAATTGAATCATGAATTATGAATTGAATCATGAATCATGAATCATGAATCATGAATCATGAATTGAATCATGAAATGAATCATGAATCATGAATCATGAATTGAATCATGAATCAGGAATGATGAATCATGAATTGAATCATGAATCATGAATTGAATCATGAATTATGAATCATGAATTGAATCATGAATTATGAATTGAATCATGAATGATGAATCATGAATGATGAATCATGAATTGAGTCATGAATCATAAATCATGAATTGAATCATGAATCATGAATCATGAATTGAATCATGAATCATGAATGATGAATCATGAATTGAATCATGAATCATGAATCATGAATTGAATCATGAATCATGAATCATGAATTGAATCATGAATCATGAATTATGAATCATGAATTGAATCATGAATTATGATTCATGAATTGAATCATGAATTATGAATTGAATCATGAATCATGAATCATGAATCATGAATCAGGAATCATGAATTGAATCATGAATTGAATCATGAATCATGAATTGAATCATGAATCATGAATGATGAATCATGAATTGAATCATGAATCATGAATCATGAATCATGACTTGAATCATGATTCATGAATTATGAATCATGAATTGAATCATGAATCATGAATCATGAATCGAATCATGAATTGAATCATGAATCATGAATTATGAATTGAATCATGAATTGAATCATGAATCATGAATTGAATCATGAATCATGAATCATGAATCATGAATTGAATCATGAATCATGAATTATGAATCATGAATTGAATCATGAATCATGAATCATGAATTGAATCATGAATCATGAATCATGAATTGAATCATGAATCATGAATTGAATCATGAATCATGAATCATGAATTGAATCATGAATTGAATCATGAATCATGAATTGAATCATGAATCATGAATTATGAATCATGAATTGAATCATGAATCATGAATCATAAATTGAATCATGAATCATGAATCATGAATCGAATTATGAATCATGAATTGAATCATGAATCATGAATTGAATCATGAATCATGAATCATGAATTGAATCATGAATCATGAATCATGAATTGAATCATGAATCATGAATTATGAATCATGAATTGAATCATGAATCATGAATCATGAATTAAATCATGAATCATGAATCAGGAATCATGAATCATGAATTGAATCATGAATCATGAATTATGAATCATGAATTAAATCATGAATCATGAATTATGATTCATGAATTGAATCATGAATTATGATTCATGAATTGAATCATGAATTATGAATTGAATCATGAATCTTGAATCATGAATCATGAATTGAATCATGAAATGAATCATGAATGATGAATCATGAATTGAATCATGAATCAGGAATGATGAATCATGAATTGAATCATGAATCATGAATTGAATCATGAATTATGAATCATGAATTGAATCATGAATTATGAATTGAATCATGAATGATGAATCATGAATGATGAATCATGAATTGAGTCATGAATCATAAATCATGAATTGAATCATGAATCATGAATCATGAATTGAATCATGAATCATGAATGATGAATCATGAATTGAATCATGAATCATGAATCATGAATTGAATCATGAATCATGAATCATGAATTGAATCATGAATCATGAATTATGAATCATGAATTGAATCATGAATCATGAATTATGATTCATGAATTGAATCATAAATTATGATTTGAATCATGAATCATGAATCATGAATCATGAATCAGGAATCATGAATTGAATCATGAATTGAATCATGAATCATGAATTGAATCATGAATCATGAATTGAATCATGAATCATGAATGATGAATCATGAATTGAATCATGAATCATGAATCATGAATCATGACTTGAATCATGATTCATGAATTATGAATCATGAATTGAATCATGAATCATGAATCATGAATCGAATCATGAATTGAATCATGAATCATGAATTATGAATCATGAATTGAATCATGAATCATGAATCATGAATTGAATCATGAATCATGAATCATGAATCAAATCATAAATCATGAATTGAATCATGAATCATGAATTGAATCATGAATCATGAATCATGAAATAAATCATGAATCATGAATTATGAATCATGAATTGCATCATGAATCATGAATTGAATCATGAATCATGAATCATGAAATAAATCATGAATCATGAATTATGAATCATGAATTGAATCATGAATCATGAATCATGAATTAAATCATGAATCATGAATCATGAATTGAATCATGAATCATGAATTATGAATCATGAATTAAATCATGAATCATGAATCATGAATCATGAATTGAATCATGAATCATGAATCATGAATTATGAATTGAATCATGAATTGAATCATGAATCATGAATCATGAATTGAATCATGAATCATGAATCATGAATCATGAATTGAATCATGAATCATAAATTATGAATCATGAATTGAATCATGAATCATGAATCATGAATTGAATTATGAATCATGAATTGAATCATGAATCATGAATTGAATCATGAATCATGAATCATGAATTGAATCATGAATTGAATCATGAATCATGAATTGAATCATGAATCATGAATTATGAATCATGAATTGAATCATGAATCATGAATCATAAATTGAATCATGAATCATGAATCATGAATCGAATCATGAATCATGAATTGAATCATGAATCACGAATCATGAATTGAATCATGAATCATGAATCATGAATTGAATCATGAATCATGAATTATGAATCATGAATTGAATCATGAATCATGAATCATGAATTAAATCATGAATCATGAATCAGGAATCATGAATCATGAATTGAATCATGAATCATGAATTATGAATCATGAATTGAATCATGAATCATGAATTATGATTCATGAATTGAATCATGAATTATGATTCATGAATTGAATCATGAATTATGAATTGAATCATGAATCATGAATCATGAATCATGAATCTTGAATCACGAATTGAATCATGAAACATGAATGATGAATGATGAATTGAATCATGAATCATGAATGATGAATCATGAATTGAATCATGAATCATGAATCATGAATTGAATCATGAATCATGAATTGAATCATGAATTATGAATGATGAATTGAATCATGAATTATGAATTGAATCATGAATGATGAATCATGAATGATGAATGATGAATTAAATCATGAATCATGAATCATGAATTGAATCATGAATCATGAATCATGAATTGAATCATGAATCATGAATGATGAATCATGAATTGAATCATGAATCATGAATCATGAATTGAATAATGAATCATGAATTATGAATCATGAATTGAATCATGAATCATGAATTATGAATCATGAATTGAATCATGAATTATGAATTGAATCATGAATCATGAATCATGAATCATGAATTGAATCATGAATTGAATTATGAATCATGAATTGAATCATGAATCATGAATGATGAATCATGAATTGAATCATGAATCATGAATCATGAATCATGACTTGAATCATGATTCATGAATTATGAATCATGAATTGAATCATGAATCATGAATTGAATCATGAATCATGAATCATGAATCAAATCATGAATCATGAATTGAATGATGAATCATGAATTGAATCATGAATCATGAATCATGAATCATGACTTGAATCATGATTCATGAATTATGAATCATGAATTGAATCATGAATCATGAATTGAATCATGAATCATGAATCATGAATTATGAATCAAATCATGAATCATGAATTGAATCATGAATCATGAATCATGAATCAAATCATGAATCATGAATTGAATCATGAATCATGAATCATGAATTGAATCATGAATCATGAATCATGAATTGAATCATGAATCATGAATCATGAATCATGAATTGAATCATGAATCATAAATTATGAATCATGAATTGAATCATGAATCATGAATCATGAATTGAATCATGAATCATGAATCATGAATTGAATCATGAATCATGAATTGAATCATGAATCATGAATCATGAATTGAATCATGAATTGAATCATGAATCATGAATCATGAATCATGAATTGAATCATGAATCATGAATTATGAATCATGAATTGAATCATGAATCATGAATCATAAATTGAATCATGAATCATGAATCATGAATCGAATCATGAATCATGAATTGAATCATGAATCATGAATCATGAATTGAATCATGAATCATGAATCATGAATCATGAATTGAATCATGAATCATGAATTATGAATCATGAATTGAATCATGAATCATGAATCATGAATTGAATCATGAATCGAATCATGAATCATGAATTGAATCATGAATCATGAATCATGAATTGAATCATGAATCATGAATGATGAATCATGAATTGAATCATGAATCATGAATCATGAATTGAATCATGAATCATGAATCATGAATTGAATCATGAATCATGAATTATGAATCATGAATTGAATCATGAATCATGAATTATGATTCATGAATTGAATCATGAATTATGAATTGAATCATGAATCATGAATCATGAATCATGAATCAGGAATCATGAATTGAATCATGAATTGAATCATGAATCATGAATTGAATCATGAATCATGAATGATGAATCATGAATTGAATCATGAATCATGAATCATGAATCATGACTTGAATCATGATTCATGAATTATGAATCATTAATTGAATCATGAATCATGAATCATGAATCGAATCATGAATTGAATCATGAATCATGAATTATGAATTGAATCATGAATTGAATCATGAATCATGAATTGAATCATGAATCATGAATCATGAATTGAATCATGAATCATGAATTATGAATCATGAATTGAATCATGAATCATGAATCATGAATTGAATCATGAATCATGAATCATGAATTGAATCATGAATCATGAATTGAATCATGAATCATGAATCATGAATTGAATCATGAATTGAATCATGAATCATGAATCATGAATTGAATCATGAATCATGAATTATGAATCATGAATTGAATCATGAATCATGAATCATAAATTGAATCATGAATCATGAATCATGAATCGAATTATGAATCATGAATTGAATCATGAATCATGAATTGAATCATGAATCATGAATCATGAATTGAATCATGAATCATGAATCATGAATTGAATCATGAATCATGAATTATGAATCATGAATTGAATCATGAATCATGAATCATGAATTAAATCATGAATCATGAATCAGGAATCATGAATCATGAATTGAATCATGAATCATGAATTATGAATCATGAATTAAATCATGAATCATGAATTATGATTCATGAATTGAATCATGAATTATGATTCATGAATTGAATCATGAATTATGAATTGAATCATGAATCTTGAATCATGAATCATGAATTGAATCATGAAATGAATCATGAATGATGAATCATGAATTGAATCATGAATCAGGAATGATGAATCATGAATTGAATCATGAATCATGAATTGAATCATGAATTATGAATCATGAATTGAATCATGAATTATGAATTGAATCATGAATGATGAATCATGAATGATGAATCATGAATTGAGTCATGAATCATAAATCATGAATTGAATCATGAATCATGAATCATGAATTGAATCATGAATCATGAATGATGAATCATAAATCATGAATCATGAATCAGGAATCATGAATTGAATCATGAATTGAATCATGAATCATGAATTGAATCATGAATCATGAATGATGAATCATGAATTGAATCATGAATCATGAATCATGAATCATGACTTGAATCATGATTCATGAATTATGAATCATGAATTGAATCATGAATCATGAATCATGAATCGAATCATGAATTGAATCATGAATCATGAATTATGAATCATGAATTGAATCATGAATCATGAATCATGAATTGAATCATGAATCATGAATCAAATCATAAATCATGAATTGAATCATGAATCATGAATTGAATCATGAATCATGAATCATGAAATAAATCATGAATCATGAATTATGAATCATGAATTGCATCATGAATCATGAATTGAATCATGAATCATGAATCATGAAATAAATCATGAATCATGAATTATGAATCATGAATTGAATCATGAATCATGAATCATGAATTAAATCATGAATCATGAATCATGAATTGAATCATGAATCATGAATTATGAATCATGAATTAAATCATGAATCATGAATCATGAATCATGAATTGAATCATGAATCATGAATCATGAATTATGAATTGAATCATGAATTGAATCATGAATCATGAATCATGAATTGAATCATGAATCATGAATCATGAATCATGAATTGAATCATGAATCATAAATTATGAATCATGAATTGAATCATGAATCATGAATCATGAATTGAATCATGAATCATGAATCATGAATTGAATCATGAATCATGAATTGAATCATGAATCATGAATCATGAATTGAATCATGAATTGAATCATGAATCATGAATTGAATCATGAATCATGAATTATGAATCATGAATTGAATCATGAATCATGAATCATAAATTGAATCATGAATCATGAATCATGAATCGAATCATGAATCATGAATTGAATCATGAATCACGAATCATGAATTGAATCATGAATCATGAATTGAATCATGAATCATGAATTATGAATAAATGAATTGAATCATGAATCATGAATCATGAATTAAATCATGAATCATGAATCAGGAATCATGAATCATGAATTGAATCATGAATCATGAATTATGAATCATGAATTGAATCATGAATCATGAATTATGATTCATGAATTGAATCATGAATTATGATTCATGAATTGAATCATGAATTATGAATTGAATCATGAATCATGAATCATGAATCATGAATCTTGAATCACGAATTGAATCATGAAACATGATTGATGAATGATGAATTGAATCATGAATCATGAATGATGAATCATGAATTGAATCATGAATCATGAATCATGAATTGAATCATGAATCATGAATTGAATCATGAATTATGAATGATGAATTGAATCATGAATTATGAATTGAATCATGAATGATGAATCATGAATGATGAATCATGAATTAAATCATGAATCATGAATCATGAATTGAATCATGAATCATGAATCATGAATTGAATCATGAATCATGAATGATGAATCATGAATTAAATCATGAATCATGAATCATGAATTGAATAATGAATCATGAATTATGAATCATGAATTGAATCATGAATCATGAATTATGAATCATTAATTGAATCATGAATTATGAATTGAATCATGAATCATGAATCATGAATCATGAATTGAATAATGAATTGAATTATGAATCATGAATTGAATCATGAATCATGAATGATGAATCATGAATTGAATCATGAATCATGAATCATGAATCATGACTTGAATCATGATTCATGAATTATGAATCATGAATTGAATCATGAATCATGAATTGAATCATGAATCATGAATCATGAATCATGAATCAAATCATGAATCATGAATTGAATGATGAATCATGAATTGAATCATGAATCATGAATCATGAATCATGACTTGAATCATGATTCATGAATTATGAATCATGAATTGAATCATGAATCATGAATTGAATCATGAATCATGAATCATGAATCATGAATCAAATCATGAATCATGAATTGAATCATGAATCATGAATCATGAATCAAATCATGAATCATGAATTGAATCATGAATCATGAATCATGAATTGAATCATGAATCATGAATCATGAATTGAATCATGAATCATGAATCATGAATCATGAATTGAATCATGAATCATAAATTATGAATCATGAATTGAATCATGAATCATGAATCATGAATTGAATCATGAATCATGAATCATGAATTGAATCATGAATCATGAATTGAATCATGAATCATGAATCATGAATTGAATCATGAATTGAATCATGAATCATGAATCATGAATCATGAATTGAATCATGAATCATGAATTATGAATCATGAATTGAATCATGAATCATGAATCATAAATTGAATCATGAATCATGAATCATGAATCGAATCATGAATCATGAATTGAATCATGAATCATGAATCATGAATTGAATCATGAATCATGAATCATGAATCATGAATTGAATCATGAATCATGAATTGAATCATGAATCATGAATCATGAATTGAATCATGAATCGAATCATGAATCATGAATTGAATCATGAATCATGAATTATGAATTGAATCATGAATCATGAATCATGAATTGAATCATGAATCATGAATGATGAATCATGAATTGAATCATGAATCATGAATCATGAATTGAATCATGAATCATGAATTATGAATCATGAATTGAATCATGAATTATGAATTGAATCATGAATCATGAATCATGAATCATGAATTGAATTATGAATCATGAATTGAATCATGAATCATGAATGATGAATCATGAATTGAATCATGAATCATGAATCATGAATCATGACTTGAATCATGATTCATGAATTATGAATCATGAATTGAATCATGAATCATGAATTGAATCATGAATCATGAATCATGAATCATGAATCAAATCATGAATCATGAATTGAATGATGAATCATGAATTGAATCATGAATCATGAATCATGAATCATGACTTGAATCATGATTCATGAATTATGAATCATGAATTGAATCATGAATCATGAATTGAATCATGAATCATGAATCATGAATCAAATCATGAATCATGAATTGAATCATGAATCATGAATCAAATCATGAATCATGAATTGAATCATGAATCATGAATCATGAATTGAATCATGAATCATGAATCATGAATTGAATCATGAATCATGAATCATGAATTGAATCATGAATCATAAATTATGAATCATGAATTGAATCATGAATCATGAATCATGAATTGAATCATGAATCATGAATCATGAATTGAATCATGAATCATGAATTGAATCATGAATCATGAATCATGAATTGAATCATGAATTGAATCATGAATCATGAATCATGAATCATGAATTGAATCATGAATCATGAATTATGAATCATGAATTGAATCATGAATCAAGAATCATAAATTGAATCATGAATCATGAATCATGAATCGAATCATGAATCATGAATTGAATCATGAATCATGAATCATGAATTGAATCATGAATCATGAATCATGAATCATGAATTGAATCATGAATCATGAATTATGAATCATGAATTGAATCATGAATCATGAATCATGAATTGAATCATGAATCGAATCATGAATCATGAATTGAATCATGAATCATGAATTATGAATTGAATCATGAATTGAATCATGAATCATGAATTGAATCATGAATCATGAATCATGAATCATGAATTGAATCATGAATCATGAATTATGAATCATGAATTGAATCATGAATCATGAATTGAATCATGAATCATGAATTGAATCATGAATCATGAATCATGAATTGAATCATGAATTGAATCATGAATCATGAATCATGAATTGAATCATGAATCATGAATTATGAATCATGAATTGAATCATGAATCATGAATCATAAATTGAATCATGAATCATGAATCATGAATCGAATTATGAATCATGAATTGAATCATGAATCATGAATTGAATCATGAATCATGAATCATGAATTGAATCATGAATCATGAATCATGAATTGAATCATGAATCATGAATTATGAATCATGAATTGAATCATGAATCATGAATCATGAATTAAATCATGAATCATGAATCAGGAATCATGAATCATGAATTGAATCATGAATCATGAATTATGAATCATGAATTAAATCATGAATCATGAATTATGATTCATGAATTGAATCATGAATTATGATTCATGAATTGAATCATGAATTATGATTCATGAATTGAATCATGAATTATGAATTGAATCATGAATCATGAATCATGAATCATGAATCATGAATTGAATCATGAAATGAATCATGAATGATGAATCATGAATTGAATCATGAATCAGGAATGATGAATCATGAATTGAATCATGAATCATGAATTGAATCATGAATTATGAATCATGAATTGAATCATGAATTATGAATTGAATCATGAATGATGAATCATGAATGATGAATCATGAATTGAGTCATGAATCATAAATCATGAATTGAATCATGAATCATGAATCATGAATTGAATCATGAATCATGAATGATGAATCATGAATTGAATCATGAATCATGAATCATGAATTGAATCATGAATCATGAATCATGAATTGAATCATGAATCATGAATTATGAATCATGAATTGAATCATGAATCATGAATTATGATTCATGAATTGAATCATGAATTATGAATTGAATCATGAATCATGAATCATGAATCATGAATCAGGAATCATGAATTGAATCATGAATTGAATCATGAATCATGAATTGAATCATGAATCATGAATGATGAATCATGAATTGAATCATGAATCATGAATCATGAATCATGACTTGAATCATGATTCATGAATTATGAATCATGAATTGAATCATGAATCATGAATCATGAATCGAATCATGAATTGAATCATGAATCATGAATTATGAATCATGAATTGAATCATGAATCATGAATCATGAATTGAATCATGAATCATGAATCATGAATCAAATCATAAATCATGAATTGAATCATGAATCATGAATTGAATCATGAATCATGAATCATTAAATAAATCATGAATCATGAATTATGAATCATGAATTGAATCATGAATCATGAATTGAATCATGAATCATGAATCATGAAATAAATCATGAATCATGAATTATGAATCATGAATTGAATCATGAATCATGAATCATGAATTAAATCATGAATCATGAATCATGAATTGAATCATGAATCATGAATTATGAATCATGAATTAAATCATGAATCATGAATCATGAATCATGAATTGAATCATGAATCATGAATCATGAATTATGAATTGAATCATGAATTGAATCATGAATCATGAATCATGAATTGAATCATGAATCATGAATCATGAATCATGAATTGAATCATGAATCATAAATTATGAATCATGAATTGAATCATGAATCATGAATCATGAATTGAATCATGAATCATGAATCATGAATTGAATCATGAATCATGAATTGAATCATGAATCATGAATCATGAATGATGAATCATGAATTAAATCATGAATCATGAATCATGAATTGAATCATGAATCATGAATCATGAATTGAATCATGAATCATGAATGATGAATCATGAATTGAATCATGAATCATGAATCATGAATTGAATAATGAATCATGAATTATGAATCATGAATTGAATCATGAATCATGAATTATGAATCATGAATTGAATCATGAATTATGAATTGAATCATGAATCATGAATCATGAATCATGAATTGAATCATGAATTGAATTATGAATCATGAATTGAATCATGAATCATGAATGATGAATCATGAATTGAATCATGAATCATGAATCATGAATCATGACTTGAATCATGATTCATGAATTATGAATCATGAATTGAATCATGAATCATGAATTGAATCATGAATCATGAATCATGAATCATGAATCAAATCATGAATCATGAATTGAATGATGAATCATGAATTGAATCATGAATCATGAATCATGAATCATGACTTGAATCATGATTCATGAATTATGAATCATGAATTGAATCATGAATCATGAATTGAATCATGAATCATGAATCATGAATCATGAATCAAATCATGAATCATGAATTGAATCATGAATCATGAATCATGAATCAAATCATGAATCATGAATTGAATCATGAATCATGAATCATGAATTGAATCATGAATCATGAATCATGAATTGAATCATGAATCATGAATCATGAATCATGAATTGAATCATGAATCATAAATTATGAATCATGAATTGAATCATGAATCATGAATCATGAATTGAATCATGAATCATGAATCATGAATTGAATCATGAATCATGAATTGAATCATGAATCATGAATCATGAATTGAATCATGAATTGAATCATGAATCATGAATCATGAATCATGAATTGAATCATGAATCATGAATTATGAATCATGAATTGAATCATGAATCATGAATCATAAATTGAATCATGAATCATGAATCATGAATCGAATCATGAATCATGAATTGAATCATGAATCATGAATCATGAATCATGAATTGAATCATGAATCATGAATTATGAATCATGAATTGAATCATGAATCATGAATCATAAATTGAATCATGAATCATGAATCATGAATCGAATCATGAATCATGAATTGAATCATGAATCATGAATCATGAATTGAATCATGAATCATGAATCATGAATCATGAATTGAATCATGAATCATGAATTATGAATCATGAATTGAATCATGAATCATGAATCATGAATTGAATCATGAATCGAATCATGAATCATGAATTGAATCATGAATCATGAATTATGAATTGAATCATGAATCATGAATCATGAATTGAATCATGAATCATGAATGATGAATCATGAATTGAATCATGAATCATGAATCATGAATTGAATAATGAATCATGAATTATGAATCATGAATTGAATCATGAATCATGAATTATGAATCATGAATTGAATCATGAATTATGAATTGAATCATGAATCATGAATCATGAATCATGAATTGAATCATGAATTGAATTATGAATCATGAATTGAATCATGAATCATGAATGATGAATCATGAATTGAATCATGAATCATGAATCATGAATCATGACTTGAATCATGATTCATGAATTATGAATCATGAATTGAATCATGAATCATGAATTGAATCATGAATCATGAATCATGAATCATGAATCAAATCATGAATCATGAATTGAATGATGAATCATGAATTGAATCATGAATCATGAATCATGAATCATGACTTGAATCATGATTCATGAATTATGAATCATGAATTGAATCATGAATCATGAATTGAATCATGAATCATGAATCATGAATCATGAATCAAATCATGAATCATGAATTGAATCATGAATCATGAATCATGAATCAAATCATGAATCATGAATTGAATCATGAATCATGAATCATGAATTGAATCATGAATCATGAATCATGAATTGAATCATGAATCATGAATCATGAATCATGAATTGAATCATGAATCATAAATTATGAATCATGAATTGAATCATGAATCATGAATCATGAATTGAATCATGAATCATGAATCATGAATTGAATCATGAATCATGAATTGAATCATGAATCATGAATTGAATCATGAATTGAATCATGAATCATGAATCATGAATCATGAATTGAATCATGAATCATGAATTATGAATCATGAATTGAATCATGAATCATGAATCATAAATTGAATCATGAATCATGAATCATGAATCGAATCATGAATCATGAATTGAATCATGAATCATGAATCATGAATTGAATCATGAATCATGAATCATGAATCATGAATTGAATCATGAATCATGAATTATGAATCATGAATTGAATCATGAATCATGAATCATGAATTGAATCATGAATCGAATCATGAATCATGAATTGAATCATGAATCATGAATTATGAATTGAATCATGAATTGAATCATGAATCATGAATTGAATCATGAATCATGAATCATGAATCATGAATTGAATCATGAATCATGAATTATGAATCATGAATTGAATCATGAATCATGAATCATGAATTGAATCATGAATCATGAATTGAATCATGAATCATGAATTGAATCATGAATCATGAATCATGAATTGAATCATGAATTGAATCATGAATCATGAATCATGAATTGAATCATGAATCATGAATTATGAATCATGAATTGAATCATGAATCATGAATCATAAATTGAATCATGAATCATGAATCATGAATCGAATTATGAATCATGAATTGAATCATGAATCATGAATTGAATCATGAATCATGAATCATGAATTGAATCATGAATCATGAATCATGAATTGAATCATGAATCATGAATTATGAATCATGAATTGAATCATGAATCATGAATCATGAATTAAATCATGAATCATGAATCAGGAATCATGAATCATGAATTGAATCATGAATCATGAATTATGAATCATGAATTAAATCATGAATCATGAATTATGATTCATGAATTGAATCATGAATTATGATTCATGAATTGAATCATGAATTATGATTCATGAATTGAATCATGAATTATGAATTGAATCATGAATCATGAATCATGAATCATGAATCATGAATTGAATCATGAAATGAATCATGAATGATGAATCATGAATTGAATCATGAATCAGGAATGATGAATCATGAATTGAATCATGAATCATGAATTGAATCATGAATTATGAATCATGAATTGAATCATGAATTATGAATTGAATCATGAATGATGAATCATGAATGATGAATCATGAATTGAGTCATGAATCATAAATCATGAATTGAATCATGAATCATGAATCATGAATTGAATCATGAATCATGAATGATGAATCATGAATTGAATCATGAATCATGAATTATGAATTGAATCATGAATCATGAATCATGAATCATGAATCAGGAATCATGAATTGAATCATGAATTGAATCATGAATCATGAATTGAATCATGAATCATGAATGATGAATCATGAATTGAATCATGAATCATGAATCATGAATCATGACTTGAATCATGATTCATGAATTATGAATCATGAATTGAATCATGAATCATGAATCGAATCATGAATTGAATCATGAATCATGAATTATGAATCATGAATTGAATCATGAATCATGAATCATGAATTGAATCATGAATCATGAATCATGAATCAAATCATAAATCATGAATTGAATCATGAATCATGAATTGAATCATGAATCATGAATCATTAAATAAATCATGAATCATGAATTATGAATCATGAATTGAATCATGAATCATGAATTGAATCATGAATCATGAATCATGAAATAAATCATGAATCATGAATTATGAATCATGAATTGAATCATGAATCATGAATCATGAATTAAATCATGAATCATGAATCATGAATTGAATCATAAATCATGAATTATGAATCATGAATTAAATCATGAATCATGAATCATGAATCATGAATTGAATCATGAATCATGAATCATGAATTATGAATTGAATCATGAATTGAATCATGAATCATGAATCATGAATTGAATCATGAATCATGAATCATGAATCATGAATTGAATCATGAATCATAAATTATGAATCATGAATTGAATCATGAATCATGAATCATGAATTGAATCATGAATCATGAATCATGAATTGAATCATGAATCATGAATTGAATCATGAATCATGAATCATGAATTGAATCATGAATTGAATCATGAATCATGAATTGAATCATGAATCATGAATTATGAATCATGAATTGAATCATGAATCATAAATTGAATCATGAATCATGAATCATGAATCGAATCATGAATCATGAATTGAATCATGAATCATGAATCATGAATTGAATCATGAATCATGAATCATGAATTGAATCATGAATCATGAATTATGAATCATGAATTGAATCATGAATCATGAATCATGAATTAAATCATGAATCATGAATCAGGAATCAGGAATCATGAATTGAATCATGAATCATGAATTATGAATCATGAATTGAATCATGAATCATGAATTATGATTCATGAATTGAATCATGAATTATGATTCATGAATTGAATCATGAATTATGAATTGAATCATGAATCATGAATCATGAATCATGAATCTTGAATCACGAATTGAATCATGAAACATGAATGATGAATGATGAATTGAATCATGAATCATGAATGATGAATCATGAATTGAATCATGAATCATGAATCATGAATTGAATCATGAATCATGAATTGAATCATGAATTATGAATGATGAATTGAATCATGAATTATGAATTGAATCATGAATGATTAATCATGAATGATGAATCATGAATTAAATCATGAATCATGAATCATGAATTGAATCATGAATCATGAATCATGAATTGAATCATGAATCATGAATGATGAATCATGAATTGAATCATGAATCATGAATTGAATAATGAATCATGAATTATGAATCATGAATTGAATCATGAATCATGAATTATGAATCATGAATTGAATCATGAATTATGAATTGAATCATGAATCATGAATCATGAATTGAATCATGAATTGAATTATGAATCATGAATTGAATCATGAATCATGAATGATGAATCATGAATTGAATCATGAATCATGAATCATGAATCATGACTTGAATCATGATTCATGAATTATGAATCATGAATTGAATCATGAATCATGAATTGAATCATGAATCATGAATCATGAATCATGAATCAAATCATGAATCATGAATTGAATGATGAATCATGAATTGAATCATGAATCATGAATCATGAATCATGACTTGAATCATGATTCATGAATTATGAATCATGAATTGAATCATGAATCATGAATTGAATCATGAATCATGAATCATGAATCATGAATCAAATCATGAATCATGAATTGAATCATGAATCATGAATCATGAATCAAATCATGAATCATGAATTGAATCATGAATCATGAATCATGAATTGAATCATGAATCATGAATTGAATCATGAATCATGAATTGAATCATGAATCATAAATTATGAATCATGAATTGAATCATGAATCATGAATTGAATCATGAATCATGAATCATGAATTGAATCATGAATCATGAATTGAATCATGAATCATGAATCATGAATTGAATAATGAATTGAATCATGAATCATGAATCATGAATCATGAATTGAATCATGAATCATGAATTATGAATCATGAATTGAATCATGAATCATGAATCATAAATTGAATCATGAATCATGAATCATGAATCGAATCATGAATCATGAATTGAATCATGAATCATGAATCATGAATTGAATCATGAATCATGAATCATGAATATAATCATGAATCATGAATTATGAATCATGAATTGAATCATGATTCATGAATCATGAATTAAATCATGAATCATGAATCAGGAATCATGAATCATGAATTAAATCATGAATCATGAATTATGAATCATGAATTGAATCATGAATCATGAATTATGAATCATGAATTGAATCATGAATCATGAATCAAGAATTGAATCATGAATCATGAATTGAATCATGAATTATGAATCATGAATTGAATCATGAATTATGAATTGAATCATGAATGATGAATCATGAATGATGAATCATGAATTGAATCATGAATCATGAATCACGAATCATGAATCATGAATTGAATCATGAATTGAATTATGAATCATGAATTGAATCATGAATCATGAATGATGAATCATGAATTGAATCATGAATCATGAATCATGAATCATGACTTGAATCATGATTCATGAATTATGAATCATGAATTGAATCATGAATCATGAATCATGAATTGAATCATGAATCATGAATCATGAATCATGAATCGAATCATGAATCATGAATTGAATCATGAATCATGAATCATGAATTGAATCATGAATCATGAATCATGAATTGAATCATGAATTATGAATCATGAATTGAATCATGAATCATGAATCATGAATTGAATCATGAATCATGAATCATGAATCATGAATCATGAATCATGAATTGAATCATGAATCATGAATTATGAATCATGAATTAAATAATGAATCATGAATCATGAATTGAATCATGAATCATGAATTATGAATCATGAATTAAATCATGAATCATGAATTATGAATCATGAATTGAATCATGAATCATGAATTAAATCATGAATCATGAATTATGAATCATGAATTGAATCATGAATCATGAATCATGAATTGAATCATAAATCGAATCATGAATCATGAATTGAATCATGATCCGAATCATGAATTGAATCATGAATCATGAATCATGAATCATAAATTGAATCATGAATCATGAATTATGAATCATGAATTGAATCATGAATCATGAATTGAATCATGAATCATGAATGATGAATTGAATCATAAATCGAATCATGAATCATGAATTGAATCATGATCCGAATCATGAATTGAATCATGAATCATGAATTGAATCATGAATCATGAATCATGAATCATAAATTGAATCATGAATCATGAATTATGAATCATGAATTGAATCATGAATCATGAATTGAATCATGAATCATGAATGATGAATTGAATCATGAATCATGAATCATGAATTGAAGCATTAATCATGAAGTATGAATCATGAGTTGAATCATGAATCATGAATTGAATTATGAATCATGAATCATGAATTGAATCATGAATCGAATCATGAATCGAATCATGAATTGAATCATGAATCGAATCATGAATTGAATCATGAATCATGAATCATGAATCATGACTTGAATCATGATTCATGAATTATGAATCATGAATTGAATCATGAATCATGAGTTGAATCATGATTCATATATCATGAATTGAATCATGAATCATGAATTGAATCATGAATCGAATCATGAATCGAATCATGAATTGAATCATGAATCGAATCATGAATTGAATCATGAATCATGAATCATGACTTGAATCATGATTCATGAATTATGAATCATGAATTGAATCATGAATCATGAATCATGAATTGAATCATGAAACATGAATCATGAATCATGAATCGAATCATGAATCATGAATTGAATCATGAATCATGAATCATGAATTGAATCATGAATCATGAATTGAATCATGAATCATGAATCATGAATCATGAATTGAATCATGAATCATGAATTATGAATCATGAATTGAATCATGAATCATGAATCATGAATTGAATCATGAATCGAATCATGAATCATGAATTGAATCATGAATCATGAATTATGAATTGAATCATGAATTGAATCATGAATCATGAATTGAATCATGAATCATGAATCATGAATCATGAATTGAATCATGAATCATGAATCATGAATTGAATCATGAATCATGAATCATGAATTGAATCATGAATCATGAATTGAATCATGAATCATGAATCATGAATTGAATCATGAATTGAATCATGAATCATGAATCATGAATCATGAATTGAATCATGAATCATGAATTATGAATCATGAATTGAATCATGAATCATGAATCATAAATTGAATCATGAATCATGAATCATGAATCGAATTATGAATCATGAATTGAATCATGAATCATGAATTGAATCATGAATCATGAATTGAATCATGAATCATGAATCATGAATTGAATCATGAATCATGAATTATGAATCATGAATTGAATCATGAATCATGAATCATGAATTAAATCATGAATCATGAATCAGGAATCATGAATCATGAATTGAATCATGAATCATGAATTATGAATCATGAATTAAATCATGAATCATGAATTATGATTCATGAATTGAATCATGAATTATGATTCATGAATTGAATCATGAATTATGAATTGAATCATGAATCATGAATCATGAATCATGAATCATGAATTGAATCATGAAATGAATCATGAATGATGAATCATGAATTGAATCATGAATCAGGAATGATGAATCATGAATTGAATCATGAATTGAATCATGAATTATGAATCATGAATTGAATCATGAATCATGAATTGAATCATGAATCATAATTTATGAATCATGAATTGAATCATGAATCATGAATCATGAATTGAATCATGAATCATGAATTGAATCATGAATCATGAATTGAATCATGAATCATGAATCATGAATTGAATCATGAATTGAATCATGAATTGAATCATGAATCATGAATTATGAATCATGAATTGAATCATGAATCATGAATCATAAATTGAATCATGAATCATGAATCATGAATCGAATTATGAATCATGAATTGAATCATGAATCATGAATTGAATCATGAATCATGAATCATGAATTGAATCATGAATCATGAATCATGAATTGAATCATGAATCATGAATTATGAATCATGAATTGAATCATGAATCATGAATCATGAATTAAATCATGAATCATGAATCAGGAATCATGAATCATGAATTGAATCATGAATCATGAATTATGAATCATGAATTAAATCATGAATCATGAATTATGATTCATGAATTGAATCATGAATTATGATTCATGAATTGAATCATGAATTATGATTCATGAATTGAATCATGAATTATGAATTGAATCATGAATCATGAATCATGAATCATGAATCATGAATTGAATCATGAATCATGAATCATGAATCATGAATTGAATCATGAATCATGAATTATGAATCATGAATTGAATCATGAATCATGAATCATAAATTGAATCATGAATCATGAATCATGAATCGAATTATGAATCATGAATTGAATCATGAATCATGAATTGAATCATGAATCATGAATTGAATCATGAATCATGAATCATGAATTGAATCATGAATCATGAATTATGAATCATGAATTGAATCATGAATCATGAATCATGAATTAAATCATGAATCATGAATCAGGAATCATGAATCATGAATTGAATCATGAATCATGAATTATGAATCATGAATTAAATCATGAATCATGAATTATGATTCATGAATTGAATCATGAATTATGATTCATGAATTGAATCATGAATTATGAATTGAATCATGAATCATGAATCATGAATCATGAATCATGAATTGAATCATGAAATGAATCATGAATGATGAATCATGAATTGAATCATGAATCAGGAATGATGAATCATGAATTGAATCATGAATTGAATCATGAATTATGAATCATGAATTGAATCATGAATCATGAATTGAATCATGAATCATAATTTATGAATCATGAATTGAATCATGAATCATGAATCATGAATTGAATCATGAATCATGAATTGAATCATGAATCATGAATTGAATCATGAATCATGAATCATGAATTGAATCATGAATTGAATCATGAATTGAATCATGAATCATGAATTATGAATCATGAATTGAATCATGAATCATGAATCATAAATTGAATCATGAATCATGAATCATGAATCGAATTATGAATCATGAATTGAATCATGAATCATGAATTGAATCATGAATCATGAATCATGAATTGAATCATGAATCATGAATCATGAATTGAATCATGAATCATGAATTATGAATCATGAATTGAATCATGAATCATGAATCATGAATTAAATCATGAATCATGAATCAGGAATCATGAATCATGAATTGAATCATGAATCATGAATTATGAATCATGAATTAAATCATGAATCATGAATTATGATTCATGAATTGAATCATGAATTATGATTCATGAATTGAATCATGAATTATGATTCATGAATTGAATCATGAATTATGAATTGAATCATGAATCATGAATCATGAATCATGAATCATGAATTGAATCATGAAATGAATCATGAATGATAAATCATGAATTGAATCATGAATCAGGAATGATGAATCATGAATTGAATCATGAATCATGAATTGAATCATGAATTATGAATCATGAATTGAATCATGAATTATGAATTGAATCATGAATGATGAATCATGAATGATGAATCATGAATTGAGTCATGAATCATAAATCATGAATTGAATCATGAATCATGAATCATGAATTGAATCATGAATCATGAATGATGAATCATGAATTGAATCATGAATCATGAATCATGAATTGAATCATGAATCATGAATCATGAATTATGAATCATGAATCATGAATTATGAATCATGAATTGAATCATGAATCATGAATTATGATTCATGAATTGAATCATGAATTATGAATTGAATCATGAATCATGAATCATGAATCATGAATCAGGAATCATGAATTGAATCATGAATTGAATCATGAATCATGAATTGAATCATGAATCATGAATGATGAATCATGAATTGAATCATGAATCATGAATCATGAATCATGACTTGAATCATGATTCATGAATTATGAATCATGAATTGAATCATGAATCATGAATCGAATCATGAATTGAATCATGAATCATGAATTATGAATCATGAATTGAATCATGAATCATGAATCATGAATTGAATCATGAATCATGAATCATGAATCAAATCATAAATCATGAATTGAATCATGAATCATGAATTGAATCATGAATCATGAATCATTAAATAAATCATGAATCATGAAATATGAATCATGAATTGAATCATGAATCATGAATTGAATCATGAATCATGAATCATGAAATAAATCATGAATCATGAATTATGAATCATGAATTGAATCATGAATCATGAATCATGAATTAAATCATGAATCATGAATCATGAATTGAATCATGAATCATGAATTATGAATCATGAATTAAATCATGAATCATGAATCATGAATCATGAATTGAATCATGAATCATGAATCATGAATTATGAATTGAATCATGAATTGAATCATGAATCATGAATTGAATCATGAATCATGAATCATGAATCATGAATTGAATCATGAATCATAAATTATGAATCATGAATTGAATCATGAATCATGAATCATGAATTGAATCATGAATCATGAATCATGAATTGAATCATGAATCATGAATTGAATCATGAATCATGAATCATGAATTGAATCATGAATTGAATCATGAATCATGAATTGAATCATGAATCATGAATTATGAATCATGAATTGAATCATGAATCATGAATCATAAATTGAATCATGAATCATGAATCATGAATCGAATCATGAATCATGAATTGAATCATGAATCATGAATCATGAATTGAATCATGAATCATGAATCATGAATTGAATCATGAATCATGAATTATGAATCATGAATTGAATCATGAATCATGAATCATGAATTAAATCATGAATCATGAATCAGGAATCATGAATCATGAATTGAATCATGAATCATTAATTATGAATCATGAATTGAATCATGAATCATGAATTATGATTCATGAATTGAATCATGAATTATGATTCATGAATTGAATCATGAATTATGAATTGAATCATGAATCATGAATCATGAATCATGAATCTTGAATCACGAATTGAATCATGAAACATGAATGATGAATGATGAATTGAATCATGAATCATGAATGATGAATCATGAATTGAATCATGAATCATGAATCATGAATTGAATCATGAATCATGAATTGAATCATGAATTATGAATGATGAATTGAATCATGAATTATGAATTGAATCATGAATGATGAATCATGAATGATGAATCATGAATTAAATCATGAATCATGAATCATGAATTGAATCATGAATCATGAATCATGAATTGAATCATGAATCATGAATGATGAATCATGAATTGAATCATGAATCATGAATTGAATAATGAATCATGAATTATGAATCATGAATTGAATCATGAATCATGAATTATGAATCATGAATTGAATCATGAATTATGAATTGAATCATGAATCATGAATCATGAATCATGAATTGAATCATGAATTGAATTATGAATCATGAATTGAATCATGAATCATGAATGATGAATCATGAATTGAATCATGAATCATGAATCATGAATCATGACTTGAATCATGATTCATGAATTATGAATCATGAATTGAATCATGAATCATGAATTGAATCATGAATCATGAATCATGAATCATGAATCAAATCATGAATCATGAATTGAATGATGAATCATGAATTGAATCATGAATCATGAATCATGAATCATGACTTGAATCATGATTCATGAATTATGAATCATGAATTGAATCATGAATCATGAATTGAATCATGAATCATGAATCATGAATCAAATCATGAATCATGAATTGAATCATGAATCATGAATCATGAATCAAATCATGAATCATGAATTGAATCATGAATCATGAATCATGAATTGAATCATGAATCATAAATTATGAATCATGAATTGAATCATGAATCATGAATCATGAATTGAATCATGAATCATGAATCATGAATTGAATCATGAATCATGAATTGAATCATGAATCATGAATCATGAATTGAATCATGAATTGAATCATGAATCATGAATCATGAATCATGAATTGAATCATGAATCATGAATTATGAATCATGAATTGAATCATGAATCATGAATCATAAATTGAATCATGAATCATGAATCATGAATCGAATCATGAATCATGAATTGAATCATGAATCATGAATCATGAATTGAATCATGAATCATGAATCATGAATATAATCATGAATCATGAATTATGAATCATGAATTGAATCATGATTCATGAATCATGAATTAAATCATGAATCATGAATCAGGAATCATGAATCATGAATTAAATCATGAATCATGAATTATGAATCATGAATTGAATCATGAATCATGAATTATGAATCATGAATTGAATCATGAATCATGAATCAAGAATTGAATCATGAATCATGAATTGAATCATGAATTATGAATCATGAATTGAATCATGAATTATGAATTGAATCATGAATGATGAATCATGAATGATGAATCATGAATTGAATCATGAATCATGAATCACGAATCATGAATCATGAATTGAATCATGAATTGAATTATGAATCATGAATTGAATCATGAATCATGAATGATGAATCATGAATTGAATCATGAATCATGAATCATGAATCATGACTTGAATCATGATTCATGAATTATGAATCATGAATTGAATCATGAATCATGAATCATGAATTGAATCATGAATCATGAATCATGAATCATGAATCGAATCATGAATCATGAATCATGAATTGAATCATGAATCATGAATCATGAATTGAATCATGAATTATGAATCATGAATTGAATCATGAATCATGAATCATGAATTGAATCATGAATCATGAATCATGAATCATGAATCATGAATCATGAATTGAATCATGAATCATGAATTATGAATCATGAATTAAATCATGAATCATGAATTGAATCATGAATCATGAATTATGAATCATGAATTAAATCATGAATCATGAATTATGAATCATGAATTGAATCATGAATCATGAATTAAATCATGAATCATGAATTATGAATCATGAATTGAATCATGAATCATGAATCATGAATTGAATCATAAATCGAATCATGAATCATGAATTGAATCATGATCCGAATCATGAATTGAATCATGAATCATGAATTGAATCATGAATCATGAATCATGAATCATAAATTGAATCATGAATCATGAATTATGAATCATGAATTGAATCATGAATCATGAATTGAATCATGAATCATGAATGATGAATTGAATCATGAATCATGAATCATGAATTGAAGCATTAATCATGAAGTATGAATCATGAGTTGAATCATGAATCATGAATTGAATTATGAATCATGAATCATGAATTGAATCATGAATCGAATCATGAATCGAATCATGAATTGAATCATGAATCGAATCATGAATTGAATCATGAATCATGAATCATGAATCATGACTTGAATCATGATTCATGAATTATGAATCATGAATTGAATCATGAATCATGAGTTGAATCATGATTCATAAATCATGAATTGAATCATGAATCATGAATTGAATCATGAATCGAATCATGAATCGAATCATGAATTGAATCATGAATCGAATCATGAATTGAATCATGAATCATGAATCATGACTTGAATCATGATTCATGAATTATGAATCATGAATTGAATCATGAATCATGAATCATGAATTGAATCATGAATCATGAATCATGAATCATGAATCGAATCATGAATCATGAATTGAATCATGAATCATGAATCATGAATTGAATCATGAATCATGAATTGAATAATGAATCATGAATCATGAATCATGAATTGAATCATGAATCATGAATTATGAATCATGAATTGAATCATGAATCATGAATCATGAATTGAATCATGAATCGAATCATGAATCATGAATTGAATCATGAATCATGAATTATGAATTGAATCATGAATTGAATCATGAATCATGAATTGAATCATGAATCATGAATCATGAATCATGAATTGAATCATGAATCATGAATCATGAATTGAATCATGAATCATGAATCATGAATTGAATCATGAATCATGAATCATGAATTGAATCATGAATCATGAATTGAATCATGAATCATGAATCATGAATTGAATCATGAATTGAATCATGAATCATGAATCATGAATCATGAATTGAATCATGAATCATGAATTATGAATCATGAATTGAATCATGAATCATGAATCATAAATTGAATCATGAATCATGAATCATGAATCGAATTATGAATCATGAATTGAATCATGAATCATGAATTGAATCATGAATCATGAATCATGAATTGAATCATGAATCATGAATCATGAATTGAATCATGAATCATGAATTATGAATCATGAATTGAATCATGAATCATGAATCATGAATTAAATCATGAATCATGAATCAGGAATCATGAATCATGAATTGAATCATGAATCATGAATTATGAATCATGAATTAAATCATGAATCATGAATTATGATTCATGAATTGAATCATGAATTATGATTCATGAATTGAATCATGAATTATGAATTGAATCATGAATCATGAATCATGAATCATGAATCATGAATTGAATCATGAAATGAATCATGAATGATGAATCATGAATTGAATCATGAATCAGGAATGATGAATCATGAATTGAATCATGAATTGAATCATGAATTATGAATCATGAATTGAATCATAAATTATGAATTGAATCATGAATGATGAATCATGAATGATGAATCATGAATTGAGTCATGAATCATGAATCATGAATTGAATCATGAATCATGAATCATGAATTGAATCATGAATCATGAATGATGAATCATGAATTGAATCATGAATCATGAATCATGAATTGAATCATGAATCATGAATCATGAATTGAATCATGAATCATGAATTATGAATCATGAATTGAATCATGAATCATGAATTATGATTCATGAATTGAATCATGAATTATGAATTGAATCATGAATCATGAATCATGAATCATGAATCAGGAATCATGAATTGAATCATGAATTGAATCATGAATCATGAATTGAATCATGAATCATGAATGATGAATCATGAATTGAATCATGAATCATGAATCATGAATCATGACTTGAATCATGATTCATGAATTATGAATCATGAATTGAATCATGAATCATGAATCGAATCATGAATTGAATCATGAATCATGAATTATGAATCATGAATTGAATCATGAATCATGAATTGAATCATGAATCATGAATCATTAATCAAATCATAAATCATGAATTGAATCATGAATCATGAATTGAATCATGAATCATGAATCATGAAATAAATCATGAATCATGAATTATGAATCATGAATTGAATCATGAATCATGAATTGAATCATGAATCATGAATCATGAAATAAATCATGAATCATGAATGATGAATCATGAATTGAATCATGAATCAGGAATGATGAATCATGAATTGAATCATGAATTGAATCATGAATTATGAATCATGAATTGAATCATGAATTATGAATTGAATCATGAATGATGAATCATGAATGATGAATCATGAATTGAGTCATGAATCATGAATCATGAATTGAATCATGAATCATGAATTGAATCATGAATCATGAATGATGAATCATGAATTGAATCATGAATCATGAATCATGAATTGAATCATGAATCATGAATCATGAATTGAATCATGAATCATGAATTATGAATCATGAATTGAATCATGAATCATGAATTATGATTCATGAATTGAATCATGAATTATGAATTGAATCATGAATCATGAATCATGAATCATGAATCAGGAATCATGAATTGAATCATGAATTGAATCATGAATCATGAATTGAATCATGAATCATGAATGATGAATCATGAATTGAATCATGAATCATGAATCATGAATCATGACTTGAATCATGATTCATGAATTATGAATCATGAATTGAATCATGAATCATGAATCGAATCATGAATTGAATCATGAATCATGAATTATGAATCATGAATTGAATCATGAATCATGAATTGAATCATGAATCATGAATCATTAATCAAATCATAAATCATGAATTGAATCATGAATCATGAATTGAATCATGAATCATGAATCATGAAATAAATCATGAATCATGAATTATGAATCATGAATTGAATCATGAATCATGAATTGAATCATGAATCATGAATCATGAAATAAATCATGAATCATGAATTATGAATCATGAATTGAATCATGAATCATGAATCATGAATTAAATCATGAATCATGAATCATGAATTGAATCATGAATCATGAATTATGAATCATGAATTAAATCATGAATCATGAATTGAATCATGAATCATGAATCATGAATCATGAATTATGAATTGAATCATGAATTGAATCATGAATCATGAATCATGAATTGAATCATGAATCATGAATCATGAATCATGAATTGAATCATGAATCATAAATTATGAATCATGAATTGAATCATGAATCATGAATCATGAATTGAATCATGAATCATGAATCATGAATTGAATCATGAATCATGAATTGAATCATGAATCATGAATCATGAATTGAATCATGAATTGAATCATGAATCATGAATTGAATCATGAATCATGAATTATGAATCATGAATTGAATCATGAATCATGAATCATAAATTGAATCATGAATCATGAATCATGAATCGAATCATGAATCATGAATTGAATCATGAATCATGAATCATGAATTGAATCATGAATCATGAATTATGAATCATGAATTGAATCATGAATCATGAATCATGAATAAAATCATGAATCATGAATCAGGAATCATGAATCATGAATTGAATCATGAATCATGAATTATGAATCATGAATTGAATCATGAATCATGAATTATGATTCATGAATTGAATCATGAATTATGATTCATGAATTGAATCATGAATTATGAATTAAATCATGAATCATGAATCATGAATCTTGAATCACGAATTGAATCATGAAACATGAATGATGAATCATGAATTGAATCATGAATCATGAATGATGAATCATGAATTTAATCATGAATCATGAATCATGAATTGAATCATGAATCATGAATTGAATCATAAATTATGAATGATGAATTGAATCATGAATTATGAATTGAATCATGAATGATGAATCATGAATGATGAATCATGAATTAAATCATGAATCATGAATCATGAATTGAATCATGAATCATGAATCATGAATTGAATCATGAATCATGAATGATGAATCATGAATTGAATCATGAATCATGAATCATGAATTGAATAATGAATCATGAATTATGAATCATGAATTGAATCATGAATCATGAATTATGAATCATGAATTGAATCATGAATTATGAATTGAATCATGAATCATGAATCATGAATTGAATCATGAATTGAATTATGAATCATGAATTGAATCATGAATCATGAATGATGACTCATGAATTGAATCATGAATCATGAATCAGGAATCATGACTTGAATCATGATTCATGAATTATGAATCATGAATTGAATCATGAATCATGAATTGAATCATGAATCATGAATCATGAATCATGAATCAAATCATGAATCATGAATTGAATCATGAATCATGAATCATGAATTGAATCATGAATCATGAATCATGAATTGAATCATGAATCATGAATTATGAATCATGAATTGAATCATGAATCATGAATCATGAATTGAATCATGAATCATGAATCATGAATCATGAATCATGAATTGAATCATGAATCATGAATTATGAATCATGAATTAAATCATGAATCATGAATCATGAATCATGAATCATGAATTGAATCATGAATCATGAATTATGAATCATGAATTAAATCATGAATCATGAATTATGAATCATGAATTGAATCATGAATCATGAATTGAATCATTAATCATGAATTATGAATCATGAATTGAATCATGAATCATGAATCATGAATTGAATCATGAATCATGAATCATGAATCATGAATTGAATCATGAATCATGAATTATGAATCATGAATTGAATCATGAATCATGAATTATGAATCATGAATTGAATCATGAATCATGAATCATGAATTGAATCATGAATCATGAATCATGAATCATGAATTGAATCATGAATCATGAATCATGAATTATGAATTGAATCATGAATTGAATCATAAATCATGAATCATGAATTGAATCATGAATCATGAATCATGAATCATGAATTGAATCATGAATCATGAATTGAATCATGAATCATGAATCATGAATTGAATCATGAATCATGAATTGAATCATGAATCATGAATTATGAATCATGAATTGAATCATGAATCATGAATCATGAATTAAATCATGAATCATGAATCAGGAATCATGAATCATGAATTGAATAATGAATCATGAATTATGAATCATGAATTAAATCATGAATCATGAATTATGATTCATGAATTGAATCATGAATCATGAATCATGAATTGAATCATGAATCATGAATTAAATCATGAATCATGAATTTAATCATGAATCATGAATCATGAATCGAATCATGAATCATGAATTATGAATTGAATCATGAATCATGAATTATGAATCATGAATTGAATCATGAATCATGAATCATGAATTAAATCATGAATCATGAATCAGGAATCATGAATCATGAATTGAATCATGAATCATGAATTATGAATCATGAATTAAATCATGAATCATGAATTATGATTCATGAATTGAATCATGAATCATGAATCATGAATTGAATCATGAATCATAATTTGAATCATGAATCATGAATTTAATCATGAATCATGAATCATGAATCAAATCATGAATCATGAATTATGAATTGAATCATGAATCATGAATCATGAATCATGAATCTTGAATCACGAATTGAATCATGAAATGAATCATGAATGATGAATCATGAATTGAATCATGAATCATGAATGATGAATCATGAATTGAATCATGAATCATGAATTGAATCATGAATCATGAATTGAATCATGAATTATGAATTGAATCATGAATCATGAATGATGAATCATGAATTGAATCATGAAATGAATCATGAATGATGAATCATGAATTGAATCATGAATCAGGAATGATGAATCATGAATTAAATCATGAATCATGAATCATGAATTGAATCATGAATCATGAATTGAATCATGAATCATGAATTATGAATCATGAATTGAATCATGAATTATGAATTGAATCATGAATGATGAATCATGAATTGAATTATGAATTATGAATTGAATCATGAATCATGAATTGAATCATGAATTGAATCATGAATTGAATCATGAATCATGTATCATGAATTGAATCATGAATCATGAATGATGAATTATAAATTGAATCATGAATGATGAATGATGAATCATGAATCATGAATCGAATCATGAATCATGAATCATGAATTGAATCATGAAATGAATCATGAATCATGAATGGAATCATGAATCATGAATTGAATCATGAATTAAATCATGAATCATGAATTGAATCATGAATTGAATCATGAATCATGAATCATGAATCATGAATTGAATCATGAATCATGAATCAAATCATGAATCCTGAATTATGAATTATGAATTGAATCATGAATCATGAATTATGAATCATGAATTGAATTATGAATTATGAATTGAATCATGAATCATGAATCATGAATCATGAATCATGAATTGAATCATGAATTGAATCATGAATCATGAATCATGAATCATGAATCATGAATCATGAATTGAATCATGAATCATGAATTGAATCATGAATCATGAATTTAATCATGAATCATGAATCATGAATCGAATCATGAATCATGAATCATGTATCGAATCATGAATCATGAATCATGAATCGAATCATGAATCATGAATCAAGAATCATGAATACTGAATTGAATCATGAATCATGAATTGAATCATGAATCATGAATCATGAATCATGAATCATAAATCATGAATCATGAATTGAATCATAAATCATGAATTATGAATCACGAATTGAATCATGAATCATGAATTGAATCATGAGTCATGAATCATGAATTGAATCATGAATTATGAATCATGAATTGAATCATGAATCATGAATTGAATCATGAGTCATGAATCATGAATTGAATCATGAATTATGAATCATGAATTGAATCATGAATCATGAATTATGATTCATGAATTGAATCATGAATTATGAATCATGAATTGAATCATGAATCATGAATTGAATCATGAATTATGAATGATGAATTGAATCATGAATTATGAATTGAATCATGAATGATGAATCATGAATGATGAATCATGAATTGAATCATGAATCATGAATCATGAATTGAATCATGAATCATGAATCATGAATTGAATCATGAATCATGAATGATGAATCATGAATTGAATCATGAATCATGAATCATGAATTGAATAATGAATCATGAATTATGAATCATGAATTGAATCATGAATCATGAATTATGAATCATGAATTGAATCATGAATTATGAATTGAATCATGAATCATGAATCATGAATCATGAATTGAATCATGAATTGAATTATGAATCATGAATTGAATCATGAATCATGAATGATGAATCATGAATTGAATCATGAATCATGAATCATGAATCATGACTTGAATCATGATTCATGAATTATGAATCATGAATTGAATCATGAATCATGAATCATGAATTGAATCATGAATCATGAATCATGAATCATGAATCAAATCATGAATCATGAATTGAATCATGAATCATGAATCATGAATTGAATCATGAATCATGAATCATGAATTGAATCATGAATCATGAATTATGAATCATGAATTGAATCATAAATCATGAATCATGAATTGAATCATGAATCATGAATCATGAATCATGAATTGAATCATGAATCATGAATTATGAATCATGAATTAAATCATGAATCATGAATCATGAATCATGAATCATGAATTGAATCATGAATCATGAATTATGAATCATGAATTAAATCATGAATCATGAATTATGAATCATGAATTGAATCATGAATCATGAATTGAATCATTAACCTTGAATTATGAATCATGAATTGAATCATGAATCATGAATCATGAATTGAATCATGAATCATGAATCATGAATTGAATCATGAATCATGAATTATGAATCATGAATTGAATCATGAATCATGAATCATGAATGAATCATGAATCATGAATCATGAATCATGAATTGAATCATGAATCATGAATCATGAATCATGAATTATGAATTGAATCATGAATTGAATCATAAATCATGAATCATGAATTGAATCATGAATCATGAATCATGAATCATGAATTGAATCATGAATCATGAATTGAATCATGAATCATGAATCATGAATTGAATCATGAATCATGAATCATGAATTGAATCATGAATCATGAATTATGAATCATGAATTGAATCATGAATCATGAATCATGAATTAAATCATGAATCAGGAATCATGAATCATGAATTGAATCATGAATCATGAATTATGAATCATGAATTAAATCATTAATCATGAATTATGATTCATGAATTGAATCATGAATTATGATTCATGAATTGAATCATGAATTATGAATTGAATCATGAATCATGAATGATGAATCATGAATTGAATCATGAAATGAATCATGAATGATGAATCATGAATTGAATCATGAATCAGGAATGATGAATCATGAATTGAATCATGAATCATGAATCATGAATTGAATCATGAATCATGAATTGAATCATGAATCATGAATTATGAATCATGAATTGAATCATGAATTATGAATTGAATCATGAATGATGAATTATGAATCATGAATTGAATCATGAATCATGAATCATGAATTGAATCATGAATCATGAATCATGAATCATGAATCATGAATTGAATCATGAATCATGAATTATGAATCATGAATTAAATCATGAATCATGAATCATGAATTGAATCATGAATCATGAATCATGAATCATGAATCACGAATTGAATCATGAATCATGAATTGAATCATGAGTCATGAATCATGAATTGAATCATGAATTATGAATCATGAATTGAATCATGAATCATGAATTGAATCATGAGTCATGAATCATGAATTGAATCATGAATTATGAATCATGAATTGAATCATGAATCATGAATTATGATTCATGAATTGAATCATGAATTATGAATCATGAATTGAATCATGAATCATGAATTGAATCATGAATTATGAATGATGAATTGAATCATGAATTATGAATTGAATCATGAATGATGAATCATGAATGATGAATCATGAATTGAATCATGAATCATGAATCATGAATTGAATCATGAATCATGAATCATGAATTGAATCATGAATCATGAATGATGAATCATGAATTGAATCATGAATCATGAATCATGAATTGAATAATGAATCATGAATTATGAATCATGAATTGAATCATGAATCATGAATTATGAATCATGAATTGAATCATGAATTATGAATTGAATCATGAATCATGAATCATGAATCATGAATTGAATCATGAATTGAATTATGAATCATGAATTGAATCATGAATCATGAATGATGAATCATGAATTGAATCATGAATCATGAATCATGAATCATGACTTGAATCATGATTCATGAATTATGAATCATGAATTGAATCATGAATCATGAATCATGAATTGAATCATGAATCATGAATCATGAATCATGAATCAAATCATGAATCATGAATTGAATCATGAATCATGAATCATGAATTGAATCATGAATCATGAATCATGAATTGAATCATGAATCATGAATTATGAATCATGAATTGAATCATAAATCATGAATCATGAATTGAATCATGAATCATGAATCATGAATCATGAATTGAATCATGAATCATGAATTATGAATCATGAATTAAATCATGAATCATGAATCATGAATCATGAATCATGAATTGAATCATGAATCATGAATTATGAATCATGAATTAAATCATGAATCATGAATTATGAATCATGAATTGAATCATGAATCATGAATTGAATCATTAACCTTGAATTATGAATCATGAATTGAATCATGAATCATGAATCATGAATTGAATCATGAATCATGAATCATGAATTGAATCATGAATCATGAATTATGAATCATGAATTGAATCATGAATCATGAATCATGAATGAATCATGAATCATGAATCATGAATCATGAATTGAATCATGAATCATGAATCATGAATCATGAATTATGAATTGAATCATGAATTGAATCATAAATCATGAATCATGAATTGAATCATGAATCATGAATCATGAATCATGAATTGAATCATGAATCATGAATTGAATCATGAATCATGAATCATGAATTGAATCATGAATCATGAATCATGAATTGAATCATGAATCATGAATTATGAATCATGAATTGAATCATGAATCATGAATCATGAATTAAATCATGAATCAGGAATCATGAATCATGAATTGAATCATGAATCATGAATTATGAATCATGAATTAAATCATTAATCATGAATTATGATTCATGAATTGAATCATGAATTATGATTCATGAATTGAATCATGAATTATGAATTGAATCATGAATCATGAATGATGAATCATGAATTGAATCATGAAATGAATCATGAATGATGAATCATGAATTGAATCATGAATCAGGAATGATGAATCATGAATTGAATCATGAATCATGAATCATGAATTGAATCATGAATCATGAATTGAATCATGAATCATGAATTATGAATCATGAATTGAATCATGAATTATGAATTGAATCATGAATGATGAATTATGAATCATGAATTGAATCATGAATCATGAATCATGAATTGAATCATGAATCATGAATCATGAATCATGAATCATGAATTGAATCATGAATCATGAATTATGAATCATGAATTAAATCATGAATCATGAATTATGAATCATGAATTGAATCATGAATCATGAATTGAATCATTAATCATGAATTATGAATCATGAATTGAATCATGAATCATGAATCATGAATTGAATCATGAATCATGAATCATGAATCATGAATTGAATCATGAATCATGAATTATGAATCATGAATTGAATCATGAATCATGAATCATGAATTGAATCATGAATCATGAATCATGAATCATGAATTGAATCATGAATCATGAATCATGAATCATGAATTATGAATTGAATCATGAATTGAATCATAAATCATGAATCATGAATTGAATCATGAATCATGAATCATGTCATGAATCATGAATCATGAATTGAATCATGAATCATGAATTATGAATCATGAATTGAATCATGAATCATGAATCATTAATTAAATCATGAATCATGAATCAGGAATCATGAATCATGAATTGAATCATGAATCATGAATTATGAATCATGAATTAAATCATTAATCATGAATTATGATTCATGAATTGAATCATGAATTATGATTCATGAATTGAATCATGAATTATGAATTGAATCATGAATCATGAATGATGAATCATGAATTGAATCATGAAATGAATCATGAATGATGAATCATGAATTGAATCATGAATCAGGAATGATGAATCATGAATTGAATCATGAATCATGAATCATGAATTGAATCATGAATCATGAATTGAATCATGAATCATGAATTATGAATCATGAATTGAATCATGAATTAAGAATTGAATCATGAATGATGAATCATGAATTGAATTATGAATTATGAATTGAATCATGAATCATGAATTGAATCATGAATTGAATCATGAATCATGTATCATGAATTGAATCATGAATCATGAATGATGAATTATAAATTGAATCATGAATCATGAATGATGAATCATGAATCGAATCATGAATCATGAATCATGAATTGAATCATGAAATGAATCATGAATCATGAATGGAATCATGAATCATGAATTGAATCATGAATTAAATCATGAATCATGAATTGAATCATGAATTGAATCATGAATTGAATCATGAATCATGAATCATGAATTGAATCATGAATCATGAATGAAATCTTGAATCCTGAATTATGAATTATGAATTGAATCATGAATCATGAATTATGAATCATAAATTGAATTATGAATTATGAATTGAATCATGAATCATGAATCATGAATCATGAATCATGAATCATGAATTGAATCATGAATTTAATCATTAATCATGAATCATGAATCATGAATCATGAATTGAATCATGAATCATGAATTGAATCATGAATCATGAATTTAATCATGAATCATGAATCATGAATCGAATCATGAATCATGAATCATGTATCGAATCATGAATCATGAATCATGAATTGAATCATGAATCATGAATCAAGAATCATGAATACTGAATTGAATCATGAATCATGAATTGAATCATGAATCATGAATCATGAATCATGAATCATAAATCATGAATCATGAATTGAATCTTAAATCATGAATTATGAATCACGAATTGAATCATGAATCATGAATTGAATCATGAGTCATGAATCATGAATTGAATCATGAATCATGAATTGAATCATGAGTCATGAATCATGAATTGAATCATGAATTATGAATCATGAATCATGAATTGAAGCATGAATCATGAATTATGAATCATGAATTGAATCATGAATCATAATTCATGAATTGAATCATGAATCATGAATTGAATCATGAATAATGAATTTAATCATGCATCATGAATCATGAATTGAATCATGAATTGAATCATGAATCGAATCATTAATTGAATCATGAATCGAATCATGAATTGAATCATGAATCATGAATCATGAATCATGACTTAAATCATGATTCATGAATTATGAATCATGAATTGAATCATGATTCATGAATCATGAATTGAATCATGAATCATGAATCATGAATCATGAATCGAATCATGAATCATGAATTGAATCATGAATCATGAATTATGAATTAAATCATGAATCATGAATTGAATCATGAATCATGAATCATGAATTATGAATCATGAATTGAATCATGAATCATGAATCATGAATTGAATCATGAATCATGAATCATGAATCATGAATCATGAATTGAATCATGAATCATGAATTATGAATCATGAATTAAATCATGAATTGAATCATGAATCATGAATTGAATCATGAATCATGAATTGAATCATGAATCATGAATTATGAATCATGAATTGAATCATGAATCATGAATCATGAATTGAATCATAAATCATGAATCATGAATTGAATCATAATTCATGAATCATGAATCATGAATTGAATCATGAATCATGAATTATGAATCATAAATTGAATCATGAATCATGAATCATGAATTGAATCATGAATCATGAATCATGAATTGAATCATGAATCATGAATTGAATCATGAATCATGAATCATGAATTGAATCATGAATTGAATCATGAATCATGAATCATGAATTAAATCATGAATCATGAATTATGAATCATGAATTGAATCATGAATCATGAATTGAATCATGAATCATGAATTGAATCATGAATCATGAATAATGAATTGAATCATGAATCATGAATCATGAATTGAATCATGAATTATGAATCATGAATTGAATCATGAATCATGAATCATGAATCATGAATCATGAATCATGAATCATCAATTGAATCATGAATCATGAATTATGAATTATGAATTGAATCATGAATGATGAATTATGAATCATGAATTGAATTATGAATTATGAATTGAATCATGAATAATGAATCATGAATCATGAATCATAAATCATGAATTGAATCATGAATTGAATCATGAATCATGAATCATGAATTGAATTATGAATTATGAATTGAATCATGAATCATATATCATGAATCATGAATCATGAATCATGAATTAAATCATGAATTGAATCATGAATCATGAATTGAATCATGAATCATGAATGATGAATCATAATATGAATCATGAATCATGAATCGAATCATGAATCATGAATCATGAATTGAATCATGAATTGAATCATGAATCGAATCATGAATCATGAATTAAATCATGAATCATGAATTGAATCATGAATCATGAATTGAATCATGAATTGAATCATGAATCATGAATTGAATCATGAATCATGAATCATAAATCGAATCATGAATCATGAATTGAATCATGAATCGAATCATGAATTGATTCATGAATCATGAATTGATTCATGAATCATGAATTGAATCATGAATCATGAATCATGAATCATGAATTGAATCATGAATCATGAAGTATGAATCATGAATTGAATCATGAATCATGAATCATGAATTGAATCATGAATCATGAATCATGAATCATGACTTGAATCATGAATCAAGAATTATTAATCATGAATTGAATCATGAATCATGAATCATGAATTGAATCATGAATCATGAATTGAATCATGAATCATGAATCATGAATTGAATCATGAATTGAATCATGAATCGAATCATGAATTGAATCATGAATCATGAATCATGAATCATGAATTGAATCATGAATCATGAATTAAAAATCATGAATTGAATCATGAATCATGAATTAAGAATCATGAATTAAGAATCATGAATCATGAATCATGAATTGAATCATGAATCATGAATCATGAATTGAATCATGAATCATGAATTATGAATCATGAATTGAATCATGAATCATGAATTGAATCATGAATCATGAATCATCAATTGAATCATGAATCATGAATCATGAATTATGAATTATGAATTGAATCATGAATCATGAATTATTAATCATGAATTGAAATATGAATTATGAATTGAATCATGAATCATGAATTGAATCATGAATTGAATCATGAATCGAATCATGAATCATGAATTAAATCATGAATCATGAATTGAATCATGAATCATGAATTGAATCATGAATTGAATCATGAGTCATGAATTGAATCATGAATCATGAATCATAAATCGAATCATGAATCATGAATTGAATCATGAATCGAATCATGAATTGATTCATGAATCATGAATTGAATCATGAATCATGAATTGAAATATGAATCATGAAGTATGAATCATGAATTGAATCATGAATCATGAATCATGAATCATGACTTGAATCATGAATCAAGAAATATTAATCATGAATTGAATCATGAATCATGAATCATGAATTGAATCATGAATCATGAATTGAATCATGAATCATGAATTGAATCATGAATCATGAATCATGAATTGAATCATGAATTGAATCATGAATCGAATCATGAATTGAATCATGAATCATGAACCATGAATCATGAATTGAATCATGAATCATGAATTAAGAATCATGAATTGAATCATGAATCATGAATTAAGAATCATGAATTGAATCATGAATCATGAATCATGAATTGAATCATGAATCATGAATCATGAATTGAATCATGAATCATGAATTATGAATCATGAATTGAATCATGAATCATGAATTGAATCATGAATCATGAATCATAAATCATGAATCATCAATTGAATCACGAATCATGAATCATGAATAATGAATTATGAATTGAATCATGAATCATGAATTGAATCATGAATTGAATCATGAATTGAATCATGAATCATGAATCATGAATTGAATCATGAATCATGAATGATGAATTATAAATTGAATCATGAATCATGAATCATGAATCATGAATCGAATCATGAATCATGAATCATGAATCATGAATCAAGAATGGAATCATGAATCATGAATTGAATCATGAATTAAATCATGAATCATGAATTGAATCATGAATTGAATCATGATTTGAATCATGAATCATGAATCATGAATTGAATCATGAATCATGAATGATGAATCATAAATTGAATCATGAATCATGAATCATGAATCATGAATCGAATCATGAATCATGAATCATGAATTGAATCATGAATTGAATCATGAATCATGAATGGAATCATGAATCATGAATTGAAGCATGAATCATGAATTATGAATCATGAATTG
Source organism: Mixophyes australis (assembly GCA_036250195.1). Lineage (NCBI taxonomy): Eukaryota > Metazoa > Chordata > Amphibia > Anura > Limnodynastidae > Mixophyes > Mixophyes australis. The sequence continues at coordinate 241,284,796 of JAVHZZ010000001.1, read as the reverse complement.
AATCATGAATCATGAATCATGAATTGAATCATGAATCATGAATTGAATCATGAATCATGAATTGAATCATGAATCATGAATCATGAATTGAATCATGAATCATGAATCATGAATCGAATCATGAATCATGAATTGAATCATGAATCATGAATCGTGAATTAAATCATGAATCATGAATCATGAATTGAATCATGAATCATGAATCATGAATTATGAATCATGAATTGAATCATGAATCATGAATTGAATCATGAATCATGAATCATGAATCATGAATCATGAATTGAATCATGAATCATGAATTATGAATCATGAATTAAATCATGAATCATGAAATATGAATCATGAATTGAATCATGAATCATAAATTTTATCATGAATCATGAATTATGAATCATGAATTGAATCATGAATCATGAATCATGAATCATGAATTGAATCATGAATCATGAATTATGAATCATGAATTGAATCATGAATCATGAATTGAATCATGAATCATGAATTATGAATCATGAATTGAATCATGAATCATGAATTGAATCATGAATCATGAATCATGAATTGAATCGTGAATCATGAATTGAATCATGAATCATGAATCATGAATTGAATCATGAATTGAATCATGAATCATGAATCATGAATTGAATCATGAATCATGAATTAAATCATGAATCATGAATTATGAATCATGAATTGAATCATGAATCATGAATTGAATCATGAATCATGAATTATGAATTAAATCATGAATCATGAATTGAATCATGAATCATGAATCATGAATTATGAATCATGAATTGAATCATGAATCATGAATCATGAATTGAATCATGAATCATGAATCATGAATCATGAATGGAATCATGAATCATGAATTGAATCATGAATTAAATCATGAATCATGAATTGAATCATGAATTGAATCATGATTTGAATCATGAATCATGAATCATGAATTGAATCATGAATCATGAATGATGAATCATAAATTGAATCATGAATCATGAATCATGAATCATGAATCGAATCATGAATCATGAATTGAATCATGAATTGAATCATGAATCATGAATGGAATCATGAATCATGAATTGAAGCATGAATCATGAATTATGAATCATGAATTGAATCATGAATCATGAATCATGAATTGAATCATGAATCATGAATTGAATCATGAATCATGAATTGAATCATGAATCATGAATCATGAATTGAATCATGAATCATGAATCATGAATCGAATCATGAATCATGAATTGAATCATGAATCATGAATCGTGAATTAAATCATGAATCATGAATCATGAATTGAATCATGAATCATGAATCATGAATTATGAATCATGAATTGAATCATGAATCATGAATTGAATCATGAATCATGAATCATGAATCATGAATCATGAATTGAATCATGAATCATGAATTATGAATCATGAATTAAATCATGAATCATGAAATATGAATCATGAATTGAATCATGAATCATAAATTTTATCATGAATCATGAATTATGAATCATGAATTGAATCATGAATCATGAATCATGAATCATGAATCATGAATTGAATCATGAATCATGAATTATGAATCATGAATTGAATCATGAATCATGAATTGAATCATGAATCATGAATTATGAATCATGAATTGAATCATGAATCATGAATTGAATCATGAATCATGAATCATGAATTGAATCATGAATCATGAATTGAATCATGAATCATGAATCATGAATTGAATCATGAATCATGAATTGAATCATGAATTGAATCATGAATCATGAATCATGAATTGAATCATGAATCATGAATCATGAATTAAATCATGAATCATGAATTATGAATCATGAATTGAATCATGAATCATGAATTGAATCATGAATCATGAATTATGAATTAAATCATGAATCATGAATTGAATCATGAATCATGAATCATGAATTATGAATCATGAATTGAATCATGAATCATGAATCATGAATTGAATCATGAATCATGAATCATGAATCATGAATCATGAATTGAATCATGAATCATGAATTATGAATCATGAATTAAATCATGAATCATGAAATATGAATCATGAATTGAATCATGAATCATGAATTGAATCATGAATCATGAATCTTGAATCATGAATTGAATCATGAATCATGAATTGAATCATAAATCATGAATCATGAATTGAATCATAATTCATGAATCATGAATCATGAATTGAATCATGAATCATGAATCATGAATCATGAATCGAATCATGAATCATGAATTGAATCATGAATCATGAATTATGAATTAAATCATGAATCATGAATTGAATCATGAATCATGAATTATGAATCATGAATTGAATCATGAATCATGAATCATAATTTGAATCATGAATCATGAATCATGACTCATGAATCATGAATTGAATCATGAATCATGAATTATGAATCATGAATTAAATCATGAATCATGAAATATGAATCATGAATTGAATCATGAATCATGAATTGAATCATGAATCATGAATTATGAATCATGAATTGAATCATGAATCATGAATCATGAATTGAATCATAAATCATGAATCATGAATTGAATCATAATTCATGAATCATTAATCATGAATTGAATCATGAATCATGAATTATGAATCATAAATTGAATCATGAATCATGAATCATGAATTGAATCATGAATCATGAATCATGAATTGAATCATGAATCATGAATTGAATCATGAATCATGAATCATGAATTGAATCATGAATTGAATCATGAATCATGAATCATGAATTAAATCATGAATCATGAATTATGAATCATGAATTGAATCATGAATCATGAATCATGAATTAAATCATGAATCATGAATTATGAATCATGAATTGAATCATGAATCATGAATTGAATCATGAATCATGAATTGAATCATGAATCATGAATAATGAATTGAATCATGAATCATGAATCATGAATTGAATCATGAATTATGAATCATGAATTGAATCATGAATCATGAATCATGAATCATGAATCATGAATCATCAATTGAATCATGAATCATGAATTATGAATTATGAATTGAATCATGAATGATGAATTATGAATCATGAATTGAATTATGAATTATGAATTGAATCATGAATCATGAATCATGAATCATGAATCATAAATCATGAATTGAATCATGAATTGAATCATGAATCATGAATCATGAATTGAATTATGAATTATGAATTGAATCATGAATCATGAATCATGAATTGAATCATGAATTGAATCATGAATCATGAATCATGAATTAAATCATGAATCATGAATTATGAATCATGAATTGAATCATGAATCATGAATTATGAATCATGAATTGAATCATGAATCATGAATCATGAATTAAATCATGAATTGAATCATGAATCATGAATCATGAATTGAATCATGAATCATGAATGATGAATCATAATATGAATCATGAATCATGAATCATGAATCATGAATCGAATCACGAATCATGAATCATGAATTGAATCATGAATTGAATCATGAATCGAATCATGAATCATGAATTAAATCATGAATCATGAATTGAATCATGAATCATGAATTGAATCATGAATTGAATCATGAATCATGAATTGAATCATGAATCATGAATCATAAATCGAATCATGAATCATGAATTGAATCATGAATCGAATCATGAATTGATTCATGAATCATGAATTGAATCATGAATCATGAATCATGAATCATGAATTGAATCATGAATCATGAAGTATGAATCATGAATTGAATCATGAATCATGAATCATGAATTGAATCATGAATCATGAATCATAACTTGAATCATGAATCAAGAATTATTAATCATGAATTGAATCATGAATCATGAATCATGAATTGAATCATGAATCATGAATTGAATCATGAATCATGAATCATGAATTGAATCATGAATTGAATCATGAATCGAATCATGAATTGAATCATGAATCATGAATCATGAATCATGAATTGAATCATGAATCATGAATTAAAAATCATGAATTGAATCATGAATCATGAATTAAGAATCATGAATTAAGAATCATGAATCATGAATCATGAATTGAATCATGAATCATGAATCATGAATTGAATCATGAATCATGAATTATGAATCATGAATTGAATCATGAATCATGAATTGAATCATGAATCATGAATCATGAATCATCAATTGAATCATGAATCATGAATCATGAATTATGAATTATGAATTGAATCATGAATCATGAATTATTAATCATGAATTGAATTATGAATTATGAATTGAATCATGAATCATGAATTGAATCATGAATTGAATCATGAATCGAATCATGAATCATGAATTAAATCATGAATCATGAATTGAATCATGAATCATGAATTGAATCATGAATTGAATCATGAATCATGAATTGAATCATGAATCATGAATCATGAATCGAATCATGAATTGATTCATGAATCATGAATTGAATCATGAATCATGAATTGAATCATGAATCATGAAGTATGAATCATGAATTGAATCATGAATCATGAATCATGAATTGAATCATGAATCATGAATCATGAATCATGACTTGAATCATGAATCAAGAAATATTAATCATGAATTGAATCATGAATCATGAATCATGAATTGAATCATGAATCATGAATTGAATCATGAATCATGAATTGAATCATAAATCATGAATCATAAATTGAATCATGAATTGAATCATGAATCGAATCATGAATTGAATCATAAATCATGAATCATGAATCATGAATTGAATCATGAATCATGAATTAAGAATCATGAATTGAATCATGAATCATGAATTAAGAATCATGAATTGAATCATGAATCATGAATCATGAATTGAATCATGAATCATGAATCATGAATTGAATCATGAATCATGAATTATGAATCATGAATTGAATCATGAATCATGAATCATGAATCATCAATTGAATCACGAATCATGAATCATGAATTATGAATTATGAATTGAATCATGAATCATGAATTGAATCATGAATTGAATCATGAATTGAATCATGAATCATGAATCATGAATTGAATCATGAATCATGAATGATGAATCATAAATTGAATCATGAATCATGAATCATGAATCATAATTCGAATCATGAATCATGAATCATGAATTGAATCATGAATTGAATCATGAATCATGAATGGAATCATGAATCATGAATTGAAGCATGAATCATGAATTATGAATCATGAATTGAATCATGAATCATGAATCATGAATTGAATCATGAATCATGAATTGAATCATGAATCATGAATCATGACTTAAATCATGATTCATGAATTATGAATCATGAATTGAATCATGAATCATGAATTGAATCATGAATCATGAATCATGAATCGAATCATGAATCATGAATTGAATCATGAATCATGAATCGTGAATTAAATCATGAATCATGAATCATGAATTGAATCATGAATCATGAATCATGAATTATGAATCATGAATTGAATCATGAATCATGAATTGAATCATGAATCATGAATCATGAATCATGAATCATGAATTGAATCATGAATCATGAATTATGAATCATGAATTAAATCATGAATCATGAAATATGAATCATGAATTGAATCATGAATCATGAATTGAATCATGAATCATGAATTATGAATTGAATCATGAATCATGAATCATGAATTATGAATCATGAATTGAATCATGAATCATGAATTGAATCATGAATCATGAATCATGAATCATGAATTATGAATTGAATCATGAATCATGAATTATGAATCATGAATTAAATCATGAATCATGAAATATGAATCATGAATTGAATCATGAATCATGAATTGAATCATGAATCATGAATTATGAATCATGAATTGAATCATGAATCATGAATCATGAATTGAATCATGAATCATGAATTATGAATCATGAATTGAATCATGAATCATGAATTGAATCATGAATCATGAATTGAATCATGAATCATGAATTGAATCATGAATCATGAATTGAATCATGAATCATGAATCATGAATTGAATCATGAATTGAATCATGAATCATGAATCATGAATTGAATCATGAATCATGAATCATGAATTAAATCATGAATCATGAATTATGAATCATGAATTGAATCATGAATCATGAATTGAATCATGAATCATGAATTGAATCATGAATCATGAATTGAATCATGAATCATGAATCATGAATTGAATCATGAATTGAATCATGAATCATGAATCATGAATTGAATCATGAATCATGAATCATGAATTAAATCATGAATCATGAATTATGAATCATGAATTGAATCATGAATCATGAATTGAATCATGAATCATGAATCATGAATTGAATCATGAATCATGAATTGAATCATGAATCATGAATCATGAATTGAATCATGAATCATGAATTGAATCATGAATCATGAATCATGAATCATGAATTGAATCATGAATCATGAATAATGAATTTAATCATGAATCATGAATCATGAATTGAATCATGAATTATGAATCATGAATTGAATCATGAATCATGAATTGAATCATGAATTGAATCATGAATTATGAATCATGAATTGAATCATGAATCATGAATTGAATCATGAATCATGAATCATGAATCATGAATCATGAATTGAATCATGAATTGAATCATGAATCATGAATGGAATCATGAATCATGAATTGAAGCATGAATCATGAATTATGAATCATGAATTGAATCATGAATCATGAATCATGAATTGAATCATGAATCATGAATTGAATCATGAATCATGAATTGAATCATGAATCATGACTTAAATCATGATTCATGAATTATGAATCATGAATTGAATCATGAATCATGAATCATGAATTGAATCATGAATCATGAATCATGAATCGAATCATGAATCATGAATTGAATCATGAATCATGAATCGCGAATTAAATCATGAATCATGAATCATGAATTGAATCATGAATCATGAATCATGAATCATGAATTATGAATCATGAATTGAATCATGAATCATGAATTGAATCATGAATCATGAATCATGAATCATGAATCATGAATTGAATCATGAATCATGAATTATGAATCATGAATTAAATCATGAATCATGAAATATGAATCATGAATTGAATCATAAGTCATGAATTGAATCATGAATCATGAATTATGAATCATGAATTGAATCATGAATCATGAATCATGAATTGAATCATGAATCATGAATTATGAATCATGAATTGAATCATGAATCATGAATTGAATCATGAATCATGAATTATGAATCATGAATTGAATCATGAATCATGAATTGAATCATGAATCATGAATCATGAATTGAATCATGAATCATGAATTGAATCATGAATCATGAATCATGAATTGAATCATGAATTAAATCATGAATCATGAATTGAATCATGAATCATGAATCATGAATTAAATCATGAATCATGAATTATGAATCAAGAATTGAATCATGAATCATGAATTGAATCATGAATCATGAATCATGAATTGAATCATGAATCATGAATTGAATCATGAATCATGAATCATGAATCATGAATTGAATCATGAATCATGAATAATGAATTTAATCATGAATCATGAATCATGAATTGAATCATGAATTATGAATCATGAATTGAATCATGAATCATGAATTGAATCATGAATCATGAATCATGAATCATCAATTGAATCATGAATCATGAATTATGAATTATGAATTGAATCATCAATCATGAATTATGAATCATGAATTGAATTATGAATTATGAATTGAATCATGAATCATGAATCATGAATTGAATCATGAATTGAATCATGAATCATGAATCATGAATTGAATTATGAATTATGAATTGAATCATGAATCATGAATCATGAATTAAATCATGAATTGAATCATGAATCATGAATCATGAATTGAATCATGAATCATGAATGATGAATCATAAATTGAATCATGAATCATGAATCGAATCATGAATTGAATCATGAATCATGAATCGAATCATGAATCATGATTTAAATCATGAATCATGAATTGAATCATGAATCATGAATTGAATCACGAATTGAATCATGAATCATGAATTGAATCATGAATCATGAATCATGAATTGAATCATGAATCATGAATCATAAATCGAATCATGAATCATGAATTGAATCATGAATCGAATCATGAATTGATTCATGAATCATGAATTGAATCATGAATCATGAATCATGAATTGAATCATGAATCATGAAGTATGAATCATGAATTAAATCATGAATCATGAATCATGACTTGAATCATGAATCAAGAATTATTAATCATGAATTGAATCATGAATCATGAATCATGAATTGAATCATGAATCATGAATTGAATCATGAATCATGAATTGAATCATGAATCATGAATTGAATCATGAATCATGAATTGAATCATGAATCATGAATCATGAATTGAATCATGAATTGAATCATGAATCGAATCATGAATTGAATCTTGAATCATGAATCATGAATCATGATTTGAATCATGAATCATGAATTAAGAATCATGAATTGAATTATGAATCATGAATCATGAATTGAATCATGAATCATGAATTGAATCATGAATCATGAATTATGAATCATGAATTGAATCATGAATCATGAATTGAATCATGAATCATGAATCATGAATTGAATCATGAATCATGAATAATGAATTTAATCATGAATCATGAATCATGAATTGAATCATGAATCATGAATCATGAATTAAATCATGAATCATGAATTATGAATCATGAATTGAATCATGAATCATGAATTGAATCATGAATCATGAATTGAATCATGAATCATGAATTGAATCATGAATCATGAATCATGAATTGAATCATGAATTGAATCATGAATCATGAATCATGAATTGAATCATGAATCATGAATCATGAATTAAATCATGAATCATGAATTATGAATCATGAATTGAATCATGAATCATGAATTGAATCATGAATCATGAATCATGAATTGAATCATGAATCATGAATTGAATCATGAATCATGAATCATGAATTGAATCATGAATCATGAATTGAATCATGAATCATGAATCATGAATCATGAATTGAATCATGAATCATGAATAATGAATTTAATCATGAATCATGAATCATGAATTGAATCATGAATTATGAATCATGAATTGAATCATGAATCATGAATTGAATCATGAATTGAATCATGAATTATGAATCATGAATTGAATCATGAATCATGAATTGAATCATGAATCATGAATCATGAATCATGAATCATGAATTGAATCATGAATTGAATCATGAATCATGAATGGAATCATGAATCATGAATTGAAGCATGAATCATGAATTATGAATCATGAATTGAATCATGAATCATGAATCATGAATTGAATCATGAATCATGAATTGAATCATGAATCATGAATTGAATCATGAATCATGACTTAAATCATGATTCATGAATTATGAATCATGAATTGAATCATGAATCATGAATCATGAATTGAATCATGAATCATGAATCATGAATCGAATCATGAATCATGAATTGAATCATGAATCATGAATCGCGAATTAAATCATGAATCATGAATCATGAATTGAATCATGAATCATGAATCATGAATCATGAATTATGAATCATGAATTGAATCATGAATCATGAATTGAATCATGAATCATGAATCATGAATCATGAATCATGAATTGAATCATGAATCATGAATTATGAATCATGAATTAAATCATGAATCATGAAATATGAATCATGAATTGAATCATAAGTCATGAATTGAATCATGAATCATGAATTATGAATCATGAATTGAATCATGAATCATGAATCATGAATTGAATCATGAATCATGAATTATGAATCATGAATTGAATCATGAATCATGAATTGAATCATGAATCATGAATTATGAATCATGAATTGAATCATGAATCATGAATTGAATCATGAATCATGAATCATGAATTGAATCATGAATCATGAATTGAATCATGAATCATGAATCATGAATTGAATCATGAATTAAATCATGAATCATGAATTGAATCATGAATCATGAATCATGAATTAAATCATGAATCATGAATTATGAATCAAGAATTGAATCATGAATCATGAATTGAATCATGAATCATGAATCATGAATTGAATCATGAATCATGAATTGAATCATGAATCATGAATCATGAATCATGAATTGAATCATGAATCATGAATAATGAATTTAATCATGAATCATGAATCATGAATTGAATCATGAATTATGAATCATGAATTGAATCATGAATCATGAATTGAATCATGAATCATGAATCATGAATCATCAATTGAATCATGAATCATGAATTATGAATTATGAATTGAATCATCAATCATGAATTATGAATCATGAATTGAATTATGAATTATGAATTGAATCATGAATCATGAATCATGAATTGAATCATGAATTGAATCATGAATCATGAATCATGAATTGAATTATGAATTATGAATTGAATCATGAATCATGAATCATGAATTAAATCATGAATTGAATCATGAATCATGAATCATGAATTGAATCATGAATCATGAATGATGAATCATAAATTGAATCATGAATCATGAATCGAATCATGAATTGAATCATGAATCATGAATCGAATCATGAATCATGATTTAAATCATGAATCATGAATTGAATCATGAATCATGAATTGAATCACGAATTGAATCATGAATCATGAATTGAATCATGAATCATGAATCATGAATTGAATCATGAATCATGAATCATAAATCGAATCATGAATCATGAATTGAATCATGAATCGAATCATGAATTGATTCATGAATCATGAATTGAATCATGAATCATGAATCATGAATTGAATCATGAATCATGAAGTATGAATCATGAATTAAATCATGAATCATGAATCATGACTTGAATCATGAATCAAGAATTATTAATCATGAATTGAATCATGAATCATGAATCATGAATTGAATCATGAATCATGAATTGAATCATGAATCATGAATTGAATCATGAATCATGAATTGAATCATGAATCATGAATTGAATCATGAATCATGAATCATGAATTGAATCATGAATTGAATCATGAATCGAATCATGAATTGAATCTTGAATCATGAATCATGAATCATGATTTGAATCATGAATCATGAATTAAGAATCATGAATTGAATTATGAATCATGAATCATGAATTGAATCATGAATCATGAATTGAATCATGAATCATGAATTATGAATCATGAATTGAATCATGAATCATGAATTGAATCATGAATCATGAATCATCAATTGAATCATGAATCATGAATCATGAATTATGAATTATGAATTGAATCATGAATCATGAATTATGAATCATGAATCGAATTATGAATTATGAATTGAATCATGAATCATGAATTGAATCATGAATTGAATCATGAATTGAATCATGAATCATGAATCATGAATTGAATCATGAATGATGAATTATAAATTGAATCATGAATCATTAATCGAATCATTAATCATGAATCATGAATTGAATAATGAAATGAATCATGAATGGAATCATGAATCATGAATTGATTCATGAATTGAATCATGAAACATGAATTGAATCATGATTCATGAATGATGAATCATAAATTGAATCATGAATCATGATTCATGAATCGAATCATGAATCATGAATCATGAATTGAATCATGAATCATGAATTGAATCATGAATCATGAATCATAAATCGAATCATGAATTAAATCATGAATCAAATCATGAATTGAATCATGAATCATGAATTAAATCATGAATCATGAATCATGAATCATGAATTGAATCATGAATCATGAACTATGAATCATGAATTGAATCATGAATCAAATCATGAATTGAATCATGAATCATGCATTAAATCATGAATCATGAATCATGAATTGAATCATGAATCATGAACTATGAATCATGAATTGAATCATGAATCATGAATCATGAATTGAATCATGAATCATGAATCATGAATTGAATCATGAATCATGAATTGAATCATAAATCAAGAATTATTAATCATGAATTGAATCATGAATCATGAATCATGAATCATGAATCTAATCATGAATCATGAACTGAATCATGAATCATGAATTGAATCATGAATCATGAATTATGAATCATGAATTAAATCATGAATCATGAATTGAATCATGAATCATGAATCATGAATCAAGAATTAAATCATGAATCATGAATTATGAATTATGAATTGAATCATGAATCATGAATTATGAATTATGAATCATGAATTGAATTATGAATTATGAATAATGAATTTAATCATGAATCATGAATCATGAATTGAATCATGAATTATGAATCATGAATTGAATCATGAATCATGAATTGAATCATGAATCATGAATCATGAATCATCAATTGAATCATGAATCATGAATTATGAATTATGAATTGAATCATCAATCATGAATTATGAATCATGAATTGAATTATGAATTATGAATTGAATCATGAATCATGAATTGAATCATGAATTGAATCATGAATCATGAATCATGAATTGAATTATGAATTATGAATTGAATCATGAATCATGAATCATGAATTAAATCATGAATTGAATCATGAATCATGAATCATGAATTGAATCATGAATCATGAATGATGAATCATAAATTGAATCATGAATCATGAATCGAATCATGAATTGAATCATGAATCATGAATCGAATCATGAATCATGAATTAAATCATGAATCATGAATTGAATCATGAATCATGAATTGAATCACGAATTGAATCATGAATCATGAATTGAATCATGAATCATGAATCATAAATCGAATCATGAATCATGAATTGAATCATGAATCGAATCATGAATTGATTCATGAATCATGAATTGAATCATGAATCATGAATCATGAATTGAATCATGAATCATGAAGTATGAATCATGAATTAAATCATGAATCATGAATCATGACTTGAATCATGAATCAAGAATTATTAATCATGAATTGAATCATGAATCATGAATCATGAATTGAATCATGAATCATGAATTGAATCATGAATCATGAATTGAATCATGAATCATGAATTGAATCATGAATCATGAATTGAATCATGAATCATGAATCATGAATTGAATCATGAATTGAATCATGAATCGAATCATGAATTGAATCTTGAATCATGAATCATGAATCATGATTTGAATCATGAATCATGAATTAAGAATCATGAATTGAATTATGAATCATGAATCATGAATTGAATCATGAATCATGAATCATGAATTGAATCATGAATCATGAATTATGAATCATGAATTGAATCATGAATCATGAATTGAATCATGAATCATGAATCATCAATTGAATCATGAATCATGAATCATGAATTATGAATTATGAATTGAATCATGAATCATGAATTATGAATCATGAATCGAATTATGAATTATGAATTGAATCATGAATCATGAATTGAATCATGAATTGAATCATGAATTGAATCATGAATCATGAATCATGAATTGAATCATGAATGATGAATTATAAATTGAATCATGAATCATGAATCGAATCATTAATCATGAATCATGAATTGAATAATGAAATGAATCATGAATCATGAATGGAATCATGAATCATGAATTGATTCATGAATTGAATCATGAAACATGAATTGAATCATGATTCATGAATGATGAATCATAAATTGAATCATGAATCATGATTCATGAATCGAATCATGAATCATGAATCATGAATTGAATCATGAATCATGAATTGAATCATGAATCATGAATCATAAATCGAATCATGAATTAAATCATGAATCAAATCATGAATTGAATCATGAATCATGAATTAAATCATGAATCATGAATCATGAATCATGAATTGAATCATGAATCATGAACTATGAATCATGAATTGAATCATGAATCAAATCATGAATTGAATTATGAATCATGCATTAAATCATGAATCATGAATCATGAATTGAATCATGAATCATGAACTATGAATCATGAATTGAATCATGAATCATGAATCATGAATTGAATCATGAATCATGAATCATGAATTGAATCATGAATCATGAATTGAATCATAAATCAAGAATTATTAATCATGAATTGAATCATGAATCATGAATCATGAATCATGAATCTAATCATGAATCATGAACTGAATCATGAATCATGAATTGAATCATGAATCATGAATTATGAATCATGAATTAAATCATGAATCATGAATTGAATCATGAATCATGAATCATGAATCAAGAATTAAATCATGAATCATGAATTATGAATTATGAATTGAATCATGAATCATGAATTATGAATTATGAATCATGAATTGAATCATGAATTATGAATTGAATCATGAATGATGAATCATGAATGATGAATCATGAATTGAATCATGAATTGAATCATGAATCATGAATCATGAATCATGAATTGAATCATGAATCATGAATCATGAATTGAATCATGAATTGAATCATGAATCATGAATGGAATCATGAATCATGAATTGAAGCATGAATCATGAATTATGAATCATGAATTGAATCATGAATCATGAATCATGAATTGAATCATGAATCATGAATTGAATCATGAATCATGAATCATGAATCATGAATTGAATCATGAATTGAATCATGAATCATGAATGGCATCATGAATCATGAATTGAAGCATGAATCATGAATTATGAATCATGAATTGAATCATGAATCATGAATCATGAATTGAATCATGAATCATGAATTGAATCATGAATCATGAATTGAATCATGAATCATGAATCATGACTTAAATCATGATTCATGAATTATGAATCATGAATTGAATCATGAATCATGAATCATGAATTGAATCATGAATCATGAATCATGAATCGAATCATGAATCATGAATTGAATCATGAATCATGAATCGTGAATTAAATCATGAATCATGAATCATGAATTAAATCATGAATCATGAATCATGAATTATGAATCATGAATTAAATCATGAATCATGAAATATGAATCATGAATTGAATCATGAATCATGAATTGAATCATGAATCATGAATTATGAATCATGAATTGAATCATGAATCATGAATCATGAATCATGAATTGAATCATGAATCATGAATTATGAATCATGAATTGAATCATGAATCATGAATCATGAATCATGAATTATGAATCATGAATTGAATCATGAATCATGAATTGAATCATGAATCATGAATTATGAATCATGAATTGAATCATGAATCATGAATTGAATCATGAATCATGAATCATGAATTGAATCATGAATCATGAATTGAATCATGAATCATGAATTGAATCATGATTTGAATCATGAATTAAATCATGAATTGAATCATGAATCATGAATCATGAATTAAATCATGAATCATGAATTATGAATCATGAATTGAATCATGAATCATGAATTGAATCATGAATCATGAATCATGAATTGAATCATGAATCATGAATTGAATCATGAATCATGAATCATGAATTGAATCATGAATCATGAATAATGAATTTAATCATGAATCATGAATCATGAATTGAATCATGAATCATGAATCATGAATCATGAATCATGAATTGAATCATGAATCATGAATCATGAATCATGAATTGAATCATGAATTGAATCATGAATCATGAATCATGAATTGAATTATGAATTATGAATTGAATCATGAATCATGAATTATGAATTATGAATTGAATCATGAATCATGAATTATGAATCATGAATTGAATTATGAATTATGAATTGAATCATGAATCATGAATCATGAATCATGAATCATGAATTGAATCATGAATTGAATCATGAATCATGAATCATGAATTGAATTATGAATTATGAATTGAATCATGAATCATGAATCATGAATCGAATCATGAATTGAATCATGAATCATGAATCATGAATTGAATCATGAATCAGGAATGATGAATCATAAATTGAATCATGAATCATGAATCGAATCATGAATCATGAATCATGAATTGAATCATGAATTGAATCATGAATCATGAATCGAATCATGAATCATGAATTAAATCATGAATCATGAATTGAATCATGAATCATGAATTGAATCACGAATTGAATCATGAATCATGAATTGAATCATGAATCATGAATCATAAATCGAATCATGAATCATGAATTGAATCATGAATCGAATCATGAATTGATTCATGAATCATGAATTGAATCATGAATCATGAATCATGAATTGAATCATGAATCATGAATCATGAATCATGACTTGAATCATGAATCAAGAATTATTAATCATGAATTGAATCATGAATCATGAATTGAATCATGAATCATGAATTGAATCATGAATCATGAATTGAATCATGAATCATGAATTGAATCATGAATCATGAATCATGAATTGAATCATGAATTGAATCATGAATCATGAATCATGAATTGAATCTTGAATCATGAATCATGAATCATGATTTGAATCATGAATCATGAATTAAGAATCATGAATTGAATTATGAATCATGAATCATGAATTGAATCATGAATCATGAATCATGAATTGAATCATGAATCATGAATTATGAATCATGAATTGAATCATGAATCATGAATTGAATCATGAATCATGAATCATGAATCATCAATTGAATCATGAATCATGAATCATGAATTATGAATTATGAATTGAATCATGAATCATGAATTATGAATCATGAATCGAATTATGAATTATGAATTGAATCATGAATCATGAATTGAATCATGAATTGAATCATGAATTGAATCATGAATTGAATCATGAATCATGAATCATGAATTGAATCATGAATGATGAATTATAAATTGAATCATGAATCATGAATTGAATCATGAATCATGAATCATGAATTGAATAATGAAATTAATCATGAATCATGAATGGAATCATGAATCATGAATTGAATCATGAATTAAATCATGAATCATGAATTGATTCATGAATTGAATCATGAATCATGAATTGAATCATGATTCATGAATGATGAATCATAAATTGAATCATGAATCATGAATCATGATTCATGAATCGAATCATGAATCATGAATCATGAATTGAATCATGAATTGAATCATGAATCATGAATGGAATCATGAATCATGAATTGAATCATGAATTAAATCATGAATCATGAATTAAATCATGAATTGAATCATGAATTGAATCATGAATCATGAATTGAATCATGAATCATGAATTGAATCATGAATCATGAATCATAAATCGAATCATGAATTAAATCATGAATCAAATCATGAATTGAATCATGAATCATGAATTAAATCATGAATCATGAATCATGAATCATGAATCATGAACTATGAATCATGAATTGAATCATGAATCAAATCATGAATTGAATCATGAATCATGAATTAAATCATGAATCATGAATCATGAATAATGAATTGAATCATGAATCATAAACTATGAATCATGAATTGAATCATGAATCATGAATCATGAATTGAATCATGAATCATGAATTGAATCATAAATCAAGAATTATTAATCATGAATTGAATCATGAATCATGAATCATGAATCATGAATCGAATCATGAATCATGAATTGAATCATGAATCATGAATTGAATCATGAATCATGAATTATGAATCATGAATTAAATCATGAAGCATGAATTGAATCATGAATCATGAATCATGAATCAAGAATTAAATCATGAATCATGAATTATGAATTATGAATTGAATCATGAATCATGAATTATGAATTATGAATCATGAATTGAATTATGAATTATGAATTGAATCATGAATCATGAATCATGAATGATGAATGATGAATCATGAATTGAATCATGAATTGAATCATGAATCATGAATCATGAATCATGAATTGAATCATGAATCATGAATGATGAATCATGAATTGAATCATGAATCATGAACCATGAATTGAATCATGAATCATGAATCGAATCATGAATCATGAATCATGTATCGAATCATGAATCATGAATCATGAATCAAGAATCATGAATAATGAATTGAATCATGAATCATGAATCATGAATCGAATCTTAAATCGAATCATGAATTGAATCATGAATCATGAATTGAATCATGAATCATGAATCATGAATCATAAATCAAATCATGAATCATGAATTGAATCATGATCCGAATCATGAATTGAATCATGAATCATGAATTGAATCATGAATCATGAATTGAATCATGAATCATGAATCCTGAATCATGAATGATTACTTGAATCATGATTCATGAATTATGAATCATGAATTGAATCATGAATCATGAATCATGAATTGAATCATGAATCATGAATCATGAATTGAATCATGAATCATGAATCATGAATTGAATCATGAATTAAATCATGAATCATGAATCATGAATTTAATCATGAATTAAATCATGAATCATGAATTGAATCATGAATTGAATCATGAATTGAATCATGAATCATGAATTGAATCATGAATCATGAATCATAAATCGAATCATGAATTAAATCATGAATCAAATCATGAATTGAATCATGAATCATGAATCATGAATCATGAATCATGAATTGAATCATGAATCATGAACTATGAATCATGAATTGAATCATGAATCATGAATCATGAATTGAATCATGAATCATGAATTATGAATCATGAAATAAATCATGAATCATGAATTGAATCATGAATCATGAATCATGAATCAAGAATTAAATCATGAATCATGAATTATGAATTATGAATTGAATCATGAATCATGAATTATGAATTATGAATCATGAATTGAATTAGGAATTATGAATTGAATCATGAATCATGAATCATGAATCATGAATGATGAATCATGAATTGAATCATGAATTGAATCATGAATCATGAATCATGAATTGAATCATGAATCATGAATGATGAATCATGAATTGAATCATGAATCATGAATCATGAATTGAATCATGAATCATGAATCATGAATCGAATCATGAATCATGAATCATGTATCGAATCATGAATCATGAATCAAATCATGAATCATGAATCATGAATCAAGAATCATGAATAATGAATTGAATCATGAATCATGAATCATGAATCGAATCTTAAATCGAATCATGAATTGAATCATGAATCATGAATTGAATCATGAATCATGAATCATGAATCATAAATCATATCATGAATCATGAATTGAATCATGATCCGAATCATGAATTGAATCATGAATCATGAATTGAATCATGAATCATGAATCCTGAATCATGAATCATAAATTGAATCATGAATCATGAATTATGAATCATGAATTGAATCATGAATCATGAATTGAATCATGAATCATGAATTGAATCATGAATCATGAATTATGAATTGAATCATGAATCATGAATCATGAATCATGAATCATGAATTGAATCATGAAATGAATCATGAATGATGAATCATGAATTGAATCATGAATCAGGAATGATGAATCATGAATTGAATCATGAATTGAATCATGAATTATGAATCATGAATTGAATCATGAATTATGAATTGAATCATGAATGATGAATCATGAATGATGAATCATGAATTGAGTCATGAATCATGAATCATGAATTGAATCATGAATCATGAATCATGAATTGAATCATGAATCATGAATGATGAATCATGAATTGAATCATGAATCATGAATCATGAATTGAATCATGAATCATGAATCATGAATTGAATCATGAATCATGAATTATGAATCATGAATTGAATCATGAATCATGAATTATGATTCATGAATTGAATCATGAATTATGAATTGAATCATGAATCATGAATCATGAATCATGAATCAGGAATCATGAATTGAATCATGAATTGAATCATGAATCATGAATTGAATCATGAATCATGAATGATGAATCATGAATTGAATCATGAATCATGAATCATGAATCATGACTTGAATCATGATTCATGAATTATGAATCATGAATTGAATCATGAATCATGAATCGAATCATGAATTGAATCATGAATCATGAATTATGAATCATGAATTGAATCATGAATCATGAATTGAATCATGAATCATGAATCATTAATCAAATCATAAATCATGAATTGAATCATGAATCATGAATTGAATCATGAATCATGAATCATGAAATAAATCATGAATCATGAATTATGAATCATGAATTGAATCATGAATCATGAATTGAATCATGAATCATGAATCATGAAATAAATCATGAATCATGAATGATGAATCATGAATTGAATCATGAATCAGGAATGATGAATCATGAATTGAATCATGAATTATGAATCATGAATTGAATCATGAATTATGAATTGAATCATGAATGATGAATCATGAATGATGAATCATGAATTGAGTCATGAATCATGAATCATGAATTGAATCATGAATCATGAATCATGAATTGAATCATGAATCATGAATGATGAATCATGAATTGAATCATGAATCATGAATCATGAATTGAATCATGAATCATGAATCATGAATTGAATCATGAATCATGAATTATGAATCATGAATTGAATCATGAATCATGAATTATGATTCATGAATTGAATCATGAATTATGAATTGAATCATGAATCATGAATCATGAATCATGAATCAGGAATCATGAATTGAATCATGAATTGAATCATGAATCATGAATTGAATCATGAATCATGAATGATGAATCATGAATTGAATCATGAATCATGAATCATGAATCATGACTTGAATCATGATTCATGAATTATGAATCATGAATTGAATCATGAATCATGAATCGAATCATGAATTGAATCATGAATCATGAATTATGAATCATGAATTGAATCATGAATCATGAATTGAATCATGAATCATGAATCATTAATCAAATCATAAATCATGAATTGAATCATGAATCATGAATTGAATCATGAATCATGAATCATGAAATAAATCATGAATCATGAATTATGAATCATGAATTGAATCATGAATCATGAATTGAATCATGAATCATGAATCATGAAATAAATCATGAATCATGAATTATGAATCATGAATTGAATCATGAATCATGAATCATGAATTAAATCATGAATCATGAATCATGAATTGAATCATGAATCATGAATTATGAATCATGAATTAAATCATGAATCATGAATTGAATCATGAATCATGAATCATGAATCATGAATTATGAATTGAATCATGAATTGAATCATGAATCATGAATCATGAATTGAATCATGAATCATGAATCATGAATCATGAATTGAATCATGAATCATAAATTATGAATCATGAATTGAATCATGAATCATGAATCATGAATTGAATCATGAATCATGAATCATGAATTGAATCATGAATCATGAATTGAATCATGAATCATGAATCATGAATTGAATCATGAATTGAATCATGAATCATGAATTGAATCATGAATCATGAATTATGAATCATGAATTGAATCATGAATCATGAATCATAAATTGAATCATGAATCATGAATCATGAATCGAATCATGAATCATGAATTGAATCATGAATCATGAATCATGAATTGAATCATGAATCATGAATTATGAATCATGAATTGAATCATGAATCATGAATCATGAATTAAATCATGAATCATGAATCAGGAATCATGAATCATGAATTGAATCATGAATCATGAATTATGAATCATGAATTGAATCATGAATCATGAATTATGATTCATGAATTGAATCATGAATTATGATTCATGAATTGAATCATGAATTATGAATTAAATCATGAATCATGAATCATGAATCTTGAATCACGAATTGAATCATGAAACATGAATGATGAATGATGAATTGAATCATGAATCATGAATGATGAATCATGAATTTAATCATGAATCATGAATCATGAATTGAATCATGAATCATGAATTGAATCATGAATTATGAATGATGAATTGAATCATGAATTATGAATTGAATCATGAATGATGAATCATGAATGATGAATCATGAATTAAATCATGAATCATGAATCATGAATTGAATCATGAATCATGAATCATGAATTGAATCATGAATCATGAATGATGAATCATGAATTGAATCATGAATCATGAATCATGAATTGAATAATGAATCATGAATTATGAATCATGAATTGAATCATGAATCATGAATTATGAATCATGAATTGAATCATGAATTATGAATTGAATCATGAATCATGAATCATGAATTGAATCATGAATTGAATTATGAATCATGAATTGAATCATGAATCATGAATGATGACTCATGAATTGAATCATGAATCATGAATCAGGAATCATGACTTGAATCATGATTCATGAATTATGAATCATTAATTGAATCATGAATCATGAATTGAATCATGAATCATGAATCATGAATCATGAATCAAATCATGAATCATGAATTGAATCATGAATCATGAATTGAATCATGAATCATGAATCATGAATTGAATCATGAATCATGAATTATGAATCATGAATTGAATCATGAATCATGAATCATGAATTGAATCATGAATCATGAATCATGAATCATGAATCATGAATTGAATCATGAATCATGAATTATGAATCATGAATTAAATCATGAATCATGAATCATGAATCATGAATCATGAATTGAATCATGAATCATGAATTATGAATCATGAATTAAATCATGAATCATGAATTATGAATCATGAATTGAATCATGAATCATGAATTGAATCATTAATCATGAATTATGAATCATGAATTGAATCATGAATCATGAATCATGAATTGAATCATGAATCATGAATCATGAATCATGAATTGAATCATGAATCATGAATCATGAATCATGAATTGAATCATGAATCATGAATTATGAATCATGAATTGAATCATGAATCATGAATCATGAATTGAATCATGAATCATGAATCATGAATTGAATCATGAATCATGAATCATGAATTATGAATTGAATCATGAATTGAATCATAAATCATGAATCATGAATTGAATCATGAATCATGAATCATGAATCATGAATTGAATCATGAATCATGAATTGAATCATGAATCATGAATCATGAATTGAATCATGAATCATGAATTGAATCATGAATCATGAATTATGAATCATGAATTGAATCATGAATCATGAATCATGAATTAAATCATGAATCATGAATCAGGAATCATGAATCATGAATTGAATAATGAATCATGAATTATGAATCATGAATTAAATCATGAATCATGAATTATGATTCATGAATTGAATCATGAATCATGAATCATGAATTGAATCATGAATCATGAATTGAATCATGAATCATGAATTTAATCATGAATCATGAATCATGAATCGAATCATGAATCATGAATTATGAATTGAATCATGAATCATGAATTATGAATCATGAATTGAATCATGAATCATGAATCATGAATTAAATCATGAATCATGAATCAGGAATCATGAATCATGAATTGAATCATGAATCATGAATTATGAATCATGAATTAAATCATGAATCATGAATTATGATTCATGAATTGAATCATGAATCATGAATCATGAATTGAATCATGAATCATAATTTGAATCATGAATCATGAATTTAATCATGAATCATGAATCATGAATCAAATCATGAATCATGAATTATGAATTGAATCATGAATCATGAATCATGAATCATGAATCTTGAATCACGAATTGAATCATGAAATGAATCATGAATGATGAATCATGAATTGAATCATGAATCATGAATGATGAATCATGAATTGAATCATGAATCATGAATTGAATCATGAATCATGAATTGAATCATGAATTATGAATTGAATCATGAATCATGAATGATGAATCATGAATTGAATCATGAAATGAATCATGAATGATGAATCATGAATTGAATCATGAATCAGGAATGATGAATCATGAATTGAATCATGAATCATGAATCATGAATTGAATCATGAATCATGAATTGAATCATGAATCATGAATTATGAATCATGAATTGAATCATGAATTATGAATTGAATCATGAATGATGAATCATGAATTGAATTATGAATTATGAATTGAATCATGAATCATGAATTGAATCATGAATTGAATCATGAATTGAATCATGAATCATGTATCATGAATTGAATCATGAATCATGAATGATGAATTATAAATTGAATCATGAATGATGAATGATGAATCATGAATCATGAATCGAATCATGAATCATGAATCATGAATTGAATCATGAAATGAATCATGAATCATGAATGGAATCATGAATCATGAATTGAATCATGAATTAAATCATGAATCATGAATTGAATCATGAATTGAATCATGAATCATGAATCATGAATCATGAATTGAATCATGAATCATGAATCAAATCATGAATCCTGAATTATGAATTATGAATTGAATCATGAATCATGAATCATGAATCATGAATTGAATCATGAATCATGAATTGAATCATGAATCATGAATCATGAATCATGAATCATGAATTGAATCATGAATTGAATCATGAATCATGAATCATGAATCATGAATCATGAATCATGAATTGAATCATGAATCATGAATTGAATCATGAATCATGAATTTAATCATGAATCATGAATCATGAATCGAATCATGAATCATGAATCATGTATCGAATCATGAATCATGAATCATGAATCGAATCATGAATCATGAATCAAGAATCATGAATACTGAATTGAATCATGAATCATGAATTGAATCATGAATCATGAATCATGAATCATGAATCATAAATCATGAATCATGAATTGAATCATAAATCATGAATTATGAATCACGAATTGAATCATGAATCATGAATTGAATCATGAGTCATGAATCATGAATTGAATCATGAATTATGAATCATGAATTGAATCATGAATCATGAATTATGATTCATGAATTGAATCATGAATTATGAATCATGAATTGAATCATGAATCATGAATTGAATCATGAATTATGAATGATGAATTGAATCATGAATTATGAATTGAATCATGAATGATGAATCATGAATGATGAATCATGAATTGAATCATGAATCATGAATCATGAATTGAATCATGAATCATGAATCATGAATTGAATCATGAATCATGAATGATGAATCATGAATTGAATCATGAATCATGAATCATGAATTGAATAATGAATCATGAATTATGAATCATGAATTGAATCATGAATCATGAATTATGAATCATGAATTGAATCATGAATTATGAATTGAATCATGAATCATGAATCATGAATCATGAATTGAATCATGAATTGAATTATGAATCATGAATTGAATCATGAATCATGAATGATGAATCATGAATTGAATCATGAATCATGAATCATGAATCATGACTTGAATCATGATTCATGAATTATGAATCATGAATTGAATCATGAATCATGAATCATGAATTGAATCATGAATCATGAATCATGAATCATGAATCAAATCATGAATCATGAATTGAATCATGAATCATGAATCATGAATTGAATCATGAATCATGAATCATGAATTGAATCATGAATCATGAATTATGAATCATGAATTGAATCATGAATCATGAATCATGAATTGAATCATGAATCATGAATCATGAATCATGAATTGAATCATGAATCATGAATTATGAATCATGAATTAAATCATGAATCATGAATCATGAATCATGAATCATGAATTGAATCATGAATCATGAATTATGAATCATGAATTAAATCATGAATCATGAATTATGAATCATGAATTGAATCATGAATCATGAATTGAATCATTAATCATGAATTATGAATCATGAATTGAATCATGAATCATGAATCATGAATTGAATCATGAATCATGAATCATGAATTGAATCATGAATCATGAATTATGAATCATGAATTGAATCATGAATCATGAATCATGAATGAATCATGAATCATGAATCATGAATCATGAATTGAATCATGAATCATGAATCATGAATCATGAATTATGAATTGAATCATGAATTGAATCATAAATCATGAATCATGAATTGAATCATGAATCATGAATCATGAATCATGAATTGAATCATGAATCATGAATTGAATCATGAATCATGAATCATGAATTGAATCATGAATCATGAATCATGAATTGAATCATGAATCATGAATTATGAATCATGAATTGAATCATGAATCATGAATCATGAATTAAATCATGAATCAGGAATCATGAATCATGAATTGAATCATGAATCATGAATTATGAATCATGAATTAAATCATTAATCATGAATTATGATTCATGAATTGAATCATGAATTATGATTCATGAATTGAATCATGAATTATGAATTGAATCATGAATCATGAATGATGAATCATGAATTGAATCATGAAATGAATCATGAATGATGAATCATGAATTGAATCATGAATCAGGAATGATGAATCATGAATTGAATCATGAATCATGAATCATGAATTGAATCATGAATCATGAATTGAATCATGAATCATGAATTATGAATCATGAATTGAATCATGAATTATGAATTGAATCATGAATGATGAATTATGAATCATGAATTGAATCATGAATCATGAATCATGAATTGAATCATGAATCATGAATCATGAATCATGAATCATGAATTGAATCATGAATCATGAATTATGAATCATGAATTAAATCATGAATCATGAATTATGAATCATGAATTGAATCATGAATCATGAATTGAATCATTAATCATGAATTATGAATCATGAATTGAATCATGAATCATGAATCATGAATTGAATCATGAATCATGAATCATGAATCATGAATTGAATCATGAATCATGAATTATGAATCATGAATTGAATCATGAATCATGAATCATGAATTGAATCATGAATCATGAATCATGAATCATGAATTGAATCATGAATCATGAATCATGAATCATGAATTATGAATTGAATCATGAATTGAATCATAAATCATGAATCATGAATTGAATCATGAATCATGAATCATGAATTGAATCATGAATCATGAATTGAATCATGAATCATGAATCATGAATTGAATCATGAATCATGAATCATGAATTGAATCATGAATCATGAATTATGAATCATGAATTGAATCATGAATCATGAATCATTAATTAAATCATGAATCATGAATCAGGAATCATGAATCATGAATTGAATCATGAATCATGAATTATGAATCATGAATTAAATCATTAATCATGAATTATGATTCATGAATTGAATCATGAATTATGATTCATGAATTGAATCATGAATTATGAATTGAATCATGAATCATGAATGATGAATCATGAATTGAATCATGAAATGAATCATGAATGATGAATCATGAATTGAATCATGAATCAGGAATGATGAATCATGAATTGAATCATGAATCATGAATCATGAATTGAATCATGAATCATGAATTATGAATCATGAATTGAATCATGAATTAAGAATTGAATCATGAATGATGAATCATGAATTGAATTATGAATTATGAATTGAATCATGAATCATGAATTGAATCATGAATTGAATCATGAATCATGTATCATGAATTGAATCATGAATCATGAATGATGAATTATAAATTGAATCATGAATCATGAATGATGAATCATGAATCGAATCATGAATCATGAATCATGAATTGAATCATGAAATGAATCATGAATCATGAATGGAATCATGAATCATGAATTGAATCATGAATTAAATCATGAATCATGAATTGAATCATGAATTGAATCATGAATTGAATCATGAATCATGAATCATGAATTGAATCATGAATCATGAATGATGAATCATAAATTGAATCATGAATCATGAATCATGAATCATGAATTGAATCATGAATCATGAATCATGAATCATGAATAAAATCTTGAATCCTGAATTATGAATTATGAATTGAATCATGAATCATGAATTATGAATCATAAATTGAATTATGAATTATGAATTGAATCATGAATCATGAATCATGAATCATGAATCATGAATCATGAATTGAATCATGAATTTAATCATGAATCATGAATCATGAATCATGAATCATGAATTGAATCATGAATCATGAATTGAATCATGAATCATGAATTTAATCATGAATCATGAATCATGAATCGAATCATGAATCATGAATCATGTATCGAATCATGAATCATGAATCATGAATTGAATCATGAATCATGAATCAAGAATCATGAATACTGAATTGAATCATGAATCATGAATTGAATCATGAATCATGAATCATGAATCATGAATCATAAATCATGAATCATGAATTGAATCTTAAATCATGAATTATGAATCACGAATTGAATCATGAATCATGAATTGAATCATGAGTCATGAATCATGAATTGAATCATGAATCATGAATTGAATCATGAGTCATGAATCATGAATTGAATCATGAATTATGAATCATGAATCATGAATTGAAGCATGAATCATGAATTATGAATCATGAATTGAATCATGAATCATAATTCATGAATTGAATCATGAATCATGAATTGAATCATGAATAATGAATTTAATCATGCATCATGAATCATGAATTGAATCATGAATTGAATCATGAATCGAATCATTAATTGAATCATGAATCGAATCATGAATTGAATCATGAATCATGAATCATGAATCATGACTTAAATCATGATTCATGAATTATGAATCATGAATTGAATCATGATTCATGAATCATGAATTGAATCATGAATCATGAATCATGAATCATGAATCGAATCATGAATCATGAATTGAATCATGAATCATGAATTATGAATTAAATCATGAATCATGAATTGAATCATGAATCATGAATCATGAATTATGAATCATGAATTGAATCATGAATCATGAATCATGAATTGAATCATGAATCATGAATCATGAATCATGAATCATGAATTGAATCATGAATCATGAATTATGAATCATGAATTAAATCATGAATTGAATCATGAATCATGAATTGAATCATGAATCATGAATTGAATCATGAATCATGAATTATGAATCATGAATTGAATCATGAATCATGAATCATGAATTGAATCATAAATCATGAATCATGAATTGAATCATAATTCATGAATCATGAATCATGAATTGAATCATGAATCATGAATTATGAATCATAAATTGAATCATGAATCATGAATCATGAATTGAATCATGAATCATGAATCATGAATTGAATCATGAATCATGAATTGAATCATGAATCATGAATCATGAATTGAATCATGAATTGAATCATGAATCATGAATCATGAATTAAATCATGAATCATGAATTATGAATCATGAATTGAATCATGAATCATGAATTGAATCATGAATCATGAATTGAATCATGAATCATGAATAATGAATTGAATCATGAATCATGAATCATGAATTGAATCATGAATTATGAATCATGAATTGAATCATGAATCATGAATCATGAATCATGAATCATGAATCATGAATCATCAATTGAATCATGAATCATGAATTATGAATTATGAATTGAATCATGAATGATGAATTATGAATCATGAATTGAATTATGAATTATGAATTGAATCATGAATAATGAATCATGAATCATGAATCATAAATCATGAATTGAATCATGAATTGAATCATGAATCATGAATCATGAATTGAATTATGAATTATGAATTGAATCATGAATCATATATCATGAATCATGAAACATGAATCATGAATTAAATCATGAATTGAATCATGAATCATGAATTGAATCATGAATCATGAATGATGAATCATAATATGAATCATGAATCATGAATCGAATCATGAATCATGAATCATGAATTGAATCATGAATTGAATCATGAATCGAATCATGAATCATGAATTAAATCATGAATCATGAATTGAATCATGAATCATGAATTGAATCATGAATTGAATCATGAATCATGAATTGAATCATGAATCATGAATCATAAATCGAATCATGAATCATGAATTGAATCATGAATCGAATCATGAATTGATTCATGAATCATGAATTGATTCATGAATCATGAATTGAATCATGAATCATGAATCATGAATCATGAATTGAATCATGAATCATGAAGTATGAATCATGAATTGAATCATGAATCATGAATCATGAATTGAATCATGAATCATGAATCATGAATCATGACTTGAATCATGAATCAAGAATTATTAATCATGAATTGAATCATGAATCATGAATCATGAATTGAATCATGAATCATGAATTGAATCATGAATCATGAATCATGAATTGAATCATGAATTGAATCATGAATCGAATCATGAATTGAATCATGAATCATGAATCATGAATCATGAATTGAATCATGAATCATGAATTAAAAATCATGAATTGAATCATGAATCATGAATTAAGAATCATGAATTAAGAATCATGAATCATGAATCATGAATTGAATCATGAATCATGAATCATGAATTGAATCATGAATCATGAATTATGAATCATGAATTGAATCATGAATCATGAATTGAATCATGAATCATGAATCATCAATTGAATCATGAATCATGAATCATGAATTATGAATTATGAATTGAATCATGAATCATGAATTATTAATCATGAATTGAAATATGAATTATGAATTGAATCATGAATCATGAATTGAATCATGAATTGAATCATGAATCGAATCATGAATCATGAATTAAATCATGAATCATGAATTGAATCATGAATCATGAATTGAATCATGAATTGAATCATGAGTCATGAATTGAATCATGAATCATGAATCATAAATCGAATCATGAATCATGAATTGAATCATGAATCGAATCATGAATTGATTCATGAATCATGAATTGAATCATGAATCATGAATTGAAATATGAATCATGAAGTATGAATCATGAATTGAATCATGAATCATGAATCATGAATCATGACTTGAATCATGAATCAAGAAATATTAATCATGAATTGAATCATGAATCATGAATCATGAATTGAATCATGAATCATGAATTGAATCATGAATCATGAATTGAATCATGAATCATGAATCATGAATTGAATCATGAATTGAATCATGAATCGAATCATGAATTGAATCATGAATCATGAATCATGAATCATGAATTGAATCATGAATCATGAATTAAGAATCATGAATTGAATCATGAATCATGAATTAAGAATCATGAATTGAATCATGAATCATGAATCATGAATTGAATCATGAATCATGAATCATGAATTGAATCATGAATCATGAATTATGAATCATGAATTGAATCATGAATCATGAATTGAATCATGAATCATGAATCATAAATCATGAATCATCAATTGAATCACGAATCATGAATCATGAATAATGAATTATGAATTGAATCATGAATCATGAATTGAATCATGAATTGAATCATGAATTGAATCATGAATCATGAATCATGAATTGAATCATGAATCATGAATGATGAATTATAAATTGAATCATGAATCATGAATCATGAATCATGAATCGAATCATGAATCATGAATCATGAATCATGAATCAAGAATGGAATCATGAATCATGAATTGAATCATGAATTAAATCATGAATCATGAATTGAATCATGAATCATGAATGATGAATCATAAATTGAATCATGAATCATGAATCATGAATCATGAATCGAATCATGAATCATGAATCATGAATTGAATCATGAATTGAATCATGAATCATGAATGGAATCATGAATCATGAATTGAAGCATGAATCATGAATTATGAATCATGAATTGAATCATGAATCATGAATCATGAATTGAATCATGAATCATGAATTGAATCATGAATCATGAATTGAATCATGAATCATGAATCATGAATTGAATCATGAATCATGAATCATGAATCGAATCATGAATCATGAATTGAATCATGAATCATGAATCGTGAATTAAATCATGAATCATGAATCATGAATTGAATCATGAATCATGAATCATGAATTATGAATCATGAATTGAATCATGAATCATGAATTGAATCATGAATCATGAATCATGAATCATGAATTGAATCATGAATCATGAATTATGAATCATGAATTAAATCATGAATCATGAAATATGAATCATGAATTGAATCATGAATCATAAATTTTATCATGAATCATGAATTATGAATCATGAATTGAATCATGAATCATGAATCATGAATCATGAATTGAATCATGAATCATGAATTATGAATCATGAATTGAATCATGAATCATGAATTGAATCATGAATCATGAATTATGAATCATGAATTGAATCATGAATCATGAATTGAATCATGAATCATGAATCATGAATTGAATCATGAATCATGAATTGAATCATGAATCATGAATCATGAATTGAATCATGAATTGAATCATGAATCATGAATCATGAATTGAATCATGAATCATGAATTAAATCATGAATCATGAATTATGAATCATGAATTGAATCATGAATCATGAATTGAATCATGAATCATGAATTATGAATTAAATCATGAATCATGAATTGAATCATGAATCATGAATCATGAATTATGAATCATGAATTGAATCATGAATCATGAATCATGAATTGAATCATGAATCATGAATCATGAATCATGAATGGAATCATGAATCATGAATTGAATCATGAATTAAATCATGAATCATGAATTGAATCATGAATTGAATCATGATTTGAATCATGAATCATGAATCATGAATTGAATCATGAATCATGAATGATGAATCATAAATTGAATCATGAATCATGAATCATGAATCATGAATCGAATCATGAATCATGAATTGAATCATGAATTGAATCATGAATCATGAATGGAATCATGAATCATGAATTGAAGCATGAATCATGAATTATGAATCATGAATTGAATCATGAATCATGAATCATGAATTGAATCATGAATCATGAATTGAATCATGAATCATGAATTGAATCATGAATCATGAATCATGAATTGAATCATGAATCATGAATCATGAATCGAATCATGAATCATGAATTGAATCATGAATCATGAATCGTGAATTAAATCATGAATCATGAATCATGAATTGAATCATGAATCATGAATCATGAATTATGAATCATGAATTGAATCATGAATCATGAATTGACTCATGAATCATGAATCATGAATCATGAATCATGAATTGAATCATGAATCATGAATTATGAATCATGAATTAAATCATGAATCATGAAATATGAATCATGAATTGAATCATGAATCATAAATTTTATCATGAATCATGAATTATGAATCATGAATTGAATCATGAATCATGAATCATGAATCATGAATCATGAATTGAATCATGAATCATGAATTATGAATCATGAATTGAATCATGAATCATGAATTGAATCATGAATCATGAATTATGAATCATGAATTGAATCATGAATCATGAATTGAATCATGAATCATGAATCATGAATTGAATCATGAATCATGAATTGAATCATGAATCATGAATCATGAATTGAATCATGAATCATGAATTGAATCATGAATTGAATCATGAATCATGAATCATGAATTGAATCATGAATCATGAATCATGAATTAAATCATGAATCATGAATTATGAATCATGAATTGAATCATGAATCATGAATTGAATCATGAATCATGAATTATGAATTAAATCATGAATCATGAATTGAATCATGAATCATGAATCATGAATTATGAATCATGAATTGAATCATGAATCATGAATCATGAATTGAATCATGAATCATGAATCATGAATCATGAATCATGAATTGAATCATGAATCATGAATTATGAATCATGAATTAAATCATGAATCATGAAATATGAATCATGAATTGAATCATGAATCATGAATTGAATCATGAATCATGAATCTTGAATCATGAATTGAATCATGAATCATGAATTGAATCATAAATCATGAATCATGAATTGAATCATAATTCATGAATCATGAATCATGAATTGAATCATGAATCATGAATCATGAATCATGAATCATGAATCGAATCATGAATCATGAATTGAATCATGAATCATGAATTATGAATTAAATCATGAATCATGAATTGAATCATGAATCATGAATTATGAATCATGAATTGAATCATGAATCATGAATCATAATTTGAATCATGAATCATGAATCATGACTCATGAATCATGAATTGAATCATGAATCATGAATTATGAATCATGAATTAAATCATGAATCATGAAATATGAATCATGAATTGAATCATGAATCATGAATTGAATCATGAATCATGAATTATGAATCATGAATTGAATCATGAATCATGAATCATGAATTGAATCATAAATCATGAATCATGAATTGAATCATAATTCATGAATCATTAATCATGAATTGAATCATGAATCATGAATTATGAATCATAAATTGAATCATGAATCATGAATCATGAATTGAATCATGAATCATGAATCATGAATTGAATCATGAATCATGAATTGAATCATGAATCATGAATCATGAATTGAATCATGAATTGAATCATGAATCATGAATCATGAATTAAATCATGAATCATGAATTATGAATCATGAATTGAATCATGAATCATGAATCATGAATTAAATCATGAATCATGAATTATGAATCATGAATTGAATCATGAATCATGAATTGAATCATGAATCATGAATTGAATCATGAATCATGAATAATGAATTGAATCATGAATCATGAATCATGAATTGAATCATGAATTATGAATCATGAATTGAATCATGAATCATGAATCATGAATCATGAATCATGAATCATCAATTGAATCATGAATCATGAATTATGAATTATGAATTGAATCATGAATGATGAATTATGAATCATGAATTGAATTATGAATTATGAATTGAATCATGAATCATGAATCATGAATCATGAATCATAAATCATGAATTGAATCATGAATTGAATCATGAATCATGAATCATGAATTGAATTATGAATTATGAATTGAATCATGAATCATGAATCATGAATTGAATCATGAATTGAATCATGAATCATGAATCATGAATTAAATCATGAATCATGAATTATGAATCATGAATTGAATCATGAATCATGAATTATGAATCATGAATTGAATCATGAATCATGAATCATGAATTAAATCATGAATTGAATCATGAATCATGAATCATGAATTGAATCATGAATCATGAATGATGAATCATAATATGAATCATGAATCATGAATCATGAATCATGAATCGAATCACGAATCATGAATCATGAATTGAATCATGAATTGAATCATGAATCGAATCATGAATTATGAATTAAATCATGAATCATGAATTGAATCATGAATCATGAATTGAATCATGAATTGAATCATGAATCATGAATTGAATCATGAATCATGAATCATAAATCGAATCATGAATCATGAATTGAATCATGAATCGAATCATGAATTGATTCATGAATCATGAATTGAATCATGAATCATGAATCATGAATCATGAATTGAATCATGAATCATGAAGTATGAATCATGAATTGAATCATGAATCATGAATCATGAATTGAATCATGAATCATGAATCATAACTTGAATCATGAATCAAGAATTATTAATCATGAATTGAATCATGAATCATGAATCATGAATTGAATCATGAATCATGAATTGAATCATGAATCATGAATCATGAATTGAATCATGAATTGAATCATGAATCGAATCATGAATTGAATCATGAATCATGAATCATGAATCATGAATTGAATCATGAATCATGAATTAAAAATCATGAATTGAATCATGAATCATGAATTAAGAATCATGAATTAAGAATCATGAATCATGAATCATGAATTGAATCATGAATCATGAATCATGAATTGAATCATGAATCATGAATTATGAATCATGAATTGAATCATGAATCATGAATTGAATCATGAATCATGAATCATGAATCATCAATTGAATCATGAATCATGAATCATGAATTATGAATTATGAATTGAATCATGAATCATGAATTATTAATCATGAATTGAATTATGAATTATGAATTGAATCATGAATCATGAATTGAATCATGAATTGAATCATGAATCGAATCATGAATCATGAATTAAATCATGAATCATGAATTGAATCATGAATCATGAATTGAATCATGAATTGAATCATGAATCATGAATTGAATCATGAATCATGAATCATGAATCGAATCATGAATTGATTCATGAATCATGAATTGAATCATGAATCATGAATTGAATCATGAATCATGAAGTATGAATCATGAATTGAATCATGAATCATGAATCATGAATTGAATCATGAATCATGAATCATGAATCATGACTTGAATCATGAATCAAGAAATATTAATCATGAATTGAATCATGAATCATGAATCATGAATTGAATCATGAATCATGAATTGAATCATGAATCATGAATTGAATCATAAATCATGAATCATAAATTGAATCATGAATTGAATCATGAATCGAATCATGAATTGAATCATAAATCATGAATCATGAATCATGAATTGAATCATGAATCATGAATTAAGAATCATGAATTGAATCATGAATCATGAATTAAGAATCATGAATTGAATCATGAATCATGAATCATGAATTGAATCATGAATCATGAATCATGAATTGAATCATGAATCATGAATTATGAATCATGAATTGAATCATGAATCATGAATTGAATCATGAATCATGAATCATGAATCATGAATCATCAATTGAATCACGAATCATGAATCATGAATTATGAATTATGAATTGAATCATGAATCATGAATTGAATCATGAATTGAATCATGAATTGAATCATGAATCATGAATCATGAATTGAATCATGAATCATGAATGATGAATTATAAATTGAATCATGAATCATGAATCATGAATCATGAATCATGAATCGAATCATGAATCATGAATCATGAATCATGAATCATGAATGGAATCATGAATCATGAATTGAATCATGAATTAAATCATGAATCATGAATTGAATCATGAATTGAATCATGATTTGAATCATGAATCATGAATCATGAATTGAATCATGAATCATGAATGATGAATCATAAATTGAATCATGAATCATGAATCATGAATCATAATTCGAATCATGAATCATGAATCATGAATTGAATCATGAATTGAATCATGAATCATGAATGGAATCATGAATCATGAATTGAAGCATGAATCATGAATTATGAATCATGAATTGAATCATGAATCATGAATCATGAATTGAATCATGAATCATGAATTGAATCATGAATCATGAATCATGACTTAAATCATGATTCATGAATTATGAATCATGAATTGAATCATGAATCATGAATTGAATCATGAATCATGAATCATGAATCATGAATCATGAATCGAATCATGAATCATGAATTGAATCATGAATCATGAATCGTGAATTAAATCATGAATCATGAATCATGAATTGAATCATGAATCATGAATCATGAATTATGAATCATGAATTGAATCATGAATCATGAATTGAATCATGAATCATGAATCATGAATCATGAATCATGAATTGAATCATGAATCATGAATTATGAATCATGAATTAAATCATGAATCATGAAATATGAATCATGAATTGAATCATGAATCATGAATTGAATCATGAATCATGAATTATGAATCATGAATTGAATCATGAATCATGAATCATGAATTGAATCATGAATCATGAATTATGAATCATGAATTGAATCATGAATCATGAATTGAATCATGAATCATGAATTATGAATCATGAATTGAATCATGAATCATGAATTGAATCATGAATCATGAATTGAATCATGAATCATGAATTGAATCATGAATCATGAATCATGAATTGAATCATGAATTGAATCATAAATCAAGAATCATGAATTGAATCATGAATCATGAATCATGAATTAAATCATGAATCATGAATTATGAATCATGAATTGAATCATGAATCATGAATTGAATCATGAATCATGAATCATGAATTGAATCATGAATCATGAATTGAATCATGAATCATGAATCATGAATCATGAATTGAATCATGAATCATGAATAATGAATTTAATCATGAATCATGAATTGAATCATGAATTATGAATCATGAATTGAATCATGAATCATGAATTGAATCATGAATTGAATCATGAATTATGAATCATGAATTGAATCATGAATCATGAATTGAATCATGAATCATGAATCATGAATCATGAATCATGAATTGAATCATGAATTGAATCATGAATCATGAATGGAATCATGAATCATGAATTGAAGCATGAATCATGAATTATGAATCATGAATTGAATCATGAATCATGAATCATGAATTGAATCATGAATCATGAATTGAATCATGAATCATGAATTGAATCATGAATCATGACTTAAATCATGATTCATGAATTATGAATCA
Source organism: Mixophyes australis (assembly GCA_036250195.1). Lineage (NCBI taxonomy): Eukaryota > Metazoa > Chordata > Amphibia > Anura > Limnodynastidae > Mixophyes > Mixophyes australis. Next base: position 241,245,971 of record JAVHZZ010000001.1, on the reverse strand, counting down.
TGAATTGAATCATGAATCATGAATCATGAATTGAATCATGAATCATGAATCATGAATCGAATCATGAATCATGAATTGAATCATGAATCATGAATCGCGAATTAAATCATGAATCATGAATCATGAATTGAATCATGAATCATGAATCATGAATCATGAATTATGAATCATGAATTGAATCATGAATCATGAATTGAATCATGAATCATGAATCATGAATCATGAATCATGAATTGAATCATGAATCATGAATTATGAATCATGAATTAAATCATGAATCATGAAATATGAATCATGAATTGAATCATAAGTCATGAATTGAATCATGAATCATGAATTATGAATCATGAATTGAATCATGAATCATGAATCATGAATTGAATCATGAATCATGAATTATGAATCATGAATTGAATCATGAATCATGAATTGAATCATGAATCATGAATTATGAATCATGAATTGAATCATGAATCATGAATTGAATCATGAATCATGAATCATGAATTGAATCATGAATCATGAATTGAATCATGAATCATGAATCATGAATTGAATCATGAATTGAATCATGAATCATGAATTGAATCATGAATCATGAATCATGAATTAAATCATGAATCATGAATTATGAATCAAGAATTGAATCATGAATCATGAATTGAATCATGAATCATGAATCATGAATTGAATCATGAATCATGAATTGAATCATGAATCATGAATCATGAATCATGAATTGAATCATGAATCATGAATAATGAATTTAATCATGAATCATGAATCATGAATTGAATCATGAATTATGAATCATGAATTGAATCATGAATCATGAATTGAATCATGAATCATGAATCATGAATCATCAATTGAATCATGAATCATGAATTATGAATTATGAATTGAATCATCAATCATGAATTATGAATCATGAATTGAATTATGAATTATGAATTGAATCATGAATCATGAATCATGAATTGAATCATGAATTGAATCATGAATCATGAATCATGAATTGAATTATGAATTATGAATTGAATCATGAATCATGAATCATGAATTAAATCATGAATTGAATCATGAATCATGAATCATGAATTGAATCATGAATCATGAATGATGAATCATAAATTGAATCATGAATCATGAATCGAATCATGAATTGAATCATGAATCATGAATCGAATCATGAATCATGAATTAAATCATGAATCATGAATTGAATCATGAATCATGAATTGAATCACGAATTGAATCATGAATCATGAATTGAATCATGAATCATGAATCATGAATTGAATCATGAATCATGAATCATAAATCGAATCATGAATCATGAATTGAATCATGAATCGAATCATGAATTGATTCATGAATCATGAATTGAATCATGAATCATGAATCATGAATTGAATCATGAATCATGAAGTATGAATCATGAATTAAATCATGAATCATGAATCATGACTTGAATCATGAATCAAGAATTATTAATCATGAATTGAATCATGAATCATGAATCATGAATTGAATCATGAATCATGAATTGAATCATGAATCATGAATTGAATCATGAATCATGAATTGAATCATGAATCATGAATTGAATCATGAATCATGAATCATGAATTGAATCATGAATTGAATCATGAATCGAATCATGAATTGAATCTTGAATCATGAATCATGAATCATGATTTGAATCATGAATCATGAATTAAGAATCATGAATTGAATTATGAATCATGAATCATGAATTGAATCATGAATCATGAATCATGAATTGAATCATGAATCATGAATTATGAATCATGAATTGAATCATGAATCATGAATTGAATCATGAATCATGAATCATCAATTGAATCATGAATCATGAATCATGAATTATGAATTATGAATTGAATCATGAATCATGAATTATGAATCATGAATCGAATTATGAATTATGAATTGAATCATGAATCATGAATTGAATCATGAATTGAATCATGAATTGAATCATGAATCATGAATCATGAATTGAATCATGAATGATGAATTATAAATTGAATCATGAATCATGAATCGAATCATTAATCATGAATCATGAATTGAATAATGAAATGAATCATGAATCATGAATGGAATCATGAATCATGAATTGATTCATGAATTGAATCATGAAACATGAATTGAATCATGATTCATGAATGATGAATCATAAATTGAATCATGAATCATGATTCATGAATCGAATCATGAATCATGAATCATGAATTGAATCATGAATCATGAATTGAATCATGAATCATGAATCATAAATCGAATCATGAATTAAATCATGAATCAAATCATGAATTGAATCATGAATCATGAATTAAATCATGAATCATGAATCATGAATCATGAATTGAATCATGAATCATGAACTATGAATCATGAATTGAATCATGAATCAAATCATGAATTGAATCATGAATCATGCATTAAATCATGAATCATGAATCATGAATTGAATCATGAATCATGAACTATGAATCATGAATTGAATCATGAATCATGAATCATGAATTGAATCATGAATCATGAATCATGAATTGAATCATGAATCATGAATTGAATCATAAATCAAGAATTATTAATCATGAATTGAATCATGAATCATGAATCATGAATCATGAATCTAATCATGAATCATGAACTGAATCATGAATCATGAATTGAATCATGAATCATGAATTATGAATCATGAATTAAATCATGAATCATGAATTGAATCATGAATCATGAATCATGAATCAAGAATTAAATCATGAATCATGAATTATGAATTATGAATTGAATCATGAATCATGAATTATGAATTATGAATCATGAATTGAATTATGAATTATGAATAATGAATTTAATCATGAATCATGAATCATGAATTGAATCATGAATTATGAATCATGAATTGAATCATGAATCATGAATTGAATCATGAATCATGAATCATGAATCATCAATTGAATCATGAATCATGAATTATGAATTATGAATTGAATCATCAATCATGAATTATGAATCATGAATTGAATTATGAATTATGAATTGAATCATGAATCATGAATTGAATCATGAATTGAATCATGAATCATGAATCATGAATTGAATTATGAATTATGAATTGAATCATGAATCATGAATCATGAATTAAATCATGAATTGAATCATGAATCATGAATCATGAATTGAATCATGAATCATGAATGATGAATCATAAATTGAATCATGAATCATGAATCGAATCATGAATTGAATCATGAATCATGAATCGAATCATGAATCATGAATTAAATCATGAATCATGAATTGAATCATGAATCATGAATTGAATCACGAATTGAATCATGAATCATGAATTGAATCATGAATCATGAATCATAAATCGAATCATGAATCATGAATTGAATCATGAATCGAATCATGAATTGATTCATGAATCATGAATTGAATCATGAATCATGAATCATGAATTGAATCATGAATCATGAAGTATGAATCATGAATTAAATCATGAATCATGAATCATGACTTGAATCATGAATCAAGAATTATTAATCATGAATTGAATCATGAATCATGAATCATGAATTGAATCATGAATCATGAATTGAATCATGAATCATGAATTGAATCATGAATCATGAATTGAATCATGAATCATGAATTGAATCATGAATCATGAATTGAATCATGAATTGAATCATGAATCGAATCATGAATTGAATCTTGAATCATGAATCATGAATCATGATTTGAATCATGAATCATGAATTAAGAATCATGAATTGAATTATGAATCATGAATCATGAATTGAATCATGAATCATGAATCATGAATTGAATCATGAATCATGAATTATGAATCATGAATTGAATCATGAATCATGAATTGAATCATGAATCATGAATCATCAATTGAATCATGAATCATGAATCATGAATTATGAATTATGAATTGAATCATGAATCATGAATTATGAATCATGAATCGAATTATGAATTATGAATTGAATCATGAATCATGAATTGAATCATGAATTGAATCATGAATTGAATCATGAATCATGAATCATGAATTGAATCATGAATGATGAATTATAAATTGAATCATGAATCATGAATCGAATCATTAATCATGAATCATGAATTGAATAATGAAATGAATCATGAATCATGAATGGAATCATGAATCATGAATTGATTCATGAATTGAATCATGAAACATGAATTGAATCATGTTTCATGAATGATGAATCATAAATTGAATCATGAATCATGATTCATGAATCGAATCATGAATCATGAATCATGAATTGAATCATGAATCATGAATTGAATCATGAATCATGAATCATAAATCGAATCATGAATTAAATCATGAATCAAATCATGAATTGAATCATGAATCATGAATTAAATCATGAATCATGAATCATGAATCATGAATTGAATCATGAATCATGAACTATGAATCATGAATTGAATCATGAATCAAATCATGAATTGAATTATGAATCATGCATTAAATCATGAATCATGAATCATGAATTGAATCATGAATCATGAACTATGAATCATGAATTGAATCATGAATCATGAATCATGAATTGAATCATGAATCATGAATCATGAATTGAATCATGAATCATGAATTGAATCATAAATCAAGAATTATTAATCATGAATTGAATCATGAATCATGAATCATGAATCATGAATCTAATCATGAATCATGAACTGAATCATGAATCATGAATTGAATCATGAATCATGAATTATGAATCATGAATTAAATCATGAATCATGAATTGAATCATGAATCATGAATCATGAATCAAGAATTAAATCATGAATCATGAATTATGAATTATGAATTGAATCATGAATCATGAATTATGAATTATGAATCATGAATTGAATTATGAATTATGAATTGAATCATGAATGATGAATCATGAATGATGAATCATGAATTGAATCATGAATTGAATCATGAATCATGAATCATGAATCATGAATTGAATCATGAATCATGAATCATGAATTGAATCATGAATTGAATCATGAATCATGAATGGAATCATGAATCATGAATTGAAGCATGAATCATGAATTATGAATCATGAATTGAATCATGAATCATGAATCATGAATTGAATCATGAATCATGAATTGAATCATGAATCATGAATCATGAATCATGAATTGAATCATGAATTGAATCATGAATCATGAATGGCATCATGAATCATGAATTGAAGCATGAATCATGAATTATGAATCATGAATTGAATCATGAATCATGAATCATGAATTGAATCATGAATCATGAATTGAATCATGAATCATGAATTGAATCATGAATCATGAATCATGACTTAAATCATGATTCATGAATTATGAATCATGAATTGAATCATGAATCATGAATCATGAATTGAATCATGAATCATGAATCATGAATTGAATCATGAATCATGAATTGAATCATGAATCATGAATCGTGAATTAAATCATGAATCATGAATCATGAATTAAATCATGAATCATGAATCATGAATTATGAATCATGAATTGAATCATGAATCATGAATTATGAATCATGAATTAAATCATGAATCATGAAATATGAATCATGAATTGAATCATGAATCATGAATTGAATCATGAATCATGAATTATGAATCATGAATTGAATCATGAATCATGAATCATGAATCATGAATTGAATCATGAATCATGAATTATGAATCATGAATTGAATCATGAATCATGAATCATGAATCATGAATTATGAATCATGAATTGAATCATGAATCATGAATTGAATCATGAATCATGAATTATGAATCATGAATTGAATCATGAATCATGAATTGAATCATGAATCATGAATCATGAATTGAATCATGAATCATGAATTGAATCATGAATCATGAATTGAATCATGAATTGAATCATGAATTAAATCATGAATTGAATCATGAATCATGAATCATGAATTAAATCATGAATCATGAATTATGAATCATGAATTGAATCATGAATCATGAATTGAATCATGAATCATGAATCATGAATTGAATCATGAATCATGAATTGAATCATGAATCATGAATCATGAATTGAATCATGAATCATGAATAATGAATTTAATCATGAATCATGAATCATGAATTGAATCATGAATCATGAATCATGAATCATGAATCATGAATCATGAATCATGAATTGAATCATGAATCATGAATCATGAATCATGAATTGAATCATGAATTGAATCATGAATCATGAATCATGAATTGAATTATGAATTATGAATTGAATCATGAATCATGAATTATGAATTATGAATTGAATCATGAATCATGAATTATGAATCATGAATTGAATTATGAATTATGAATTGAATCATGAATCATGAATCATGAATCATGAATCATGAATTGAATCATGAATTGAATCATGAATCATGAATCATGAATTGAATTATGAATTATGAATTGAATCATGAATCATGAATCATGAATCGAATCATGAATTGAATCATGAATCATGAATCATGAATTGAATCATGAATCATGAATGATGAATCATAAATTGAATCATGAATCATGAATCGAATCATGAATCATGAATCATGAATTGAATCATGAATTGAATCATGAATCATGAATCGAATCATGAATCATGAATTAAATCATGAATCATGAATTGAATCATGAATCATGAATTGAATCACGAATTGAATCATGAATCATGAATTGAATCATGAATCATGAATCATAAATCGAATAATGAATCATGAATTGAATCATGAATCGAATCATGAATTGATTCATGAATCATGAATTGAATCATGAATCATGAATCATGAATTGAATCATGAATCATGAATCATGAATCATGACTTGAATCATGAATCAAGAATTATTAATCATGAATTGAATCATGAATCATGAATTGAATCATGAATCATGAATTGAATCATGAATCATGAATTGAATCATGAATCATGAATCATGAATTGAATCATGAATTGAATCATGAATCATGAATCATGAATTGAATCTTGAATCATGAATCATGAATCATGATTTGAATCATGAATCATGAATTAAGAATCATGAATTGAATTATGAATCATGAATCATGAATTGAATCATGAATCATGAATCATGAATTGAATCATGAATCATGAATTATGAATCATGAATTGAATCATGAATCATGAATTGAATCATGAATCATGAATCATGAATCCTCAATTGAATCATGAATCATGAATCATGAATTATGAATTATGAATTGAATCATGAATCATGAATTATGAATCATGAATCGAATTATGAATTATGAATTGAATCATGAATCATGAATTGAATCATGAATTGAATCATGAATTGAATCATGAATTGAATCATGAATCATGAATCATGAATTGAATCATGAATGATGAATTATAAATTGAATCATGAATCATGAATTGAATCATGAATCATGAATCATGAATTGAATAATGAAATTAATCATGAATCATGAATGGAATCATGAATCATGAATTGAATCATGAATTAAATCATGAATCATGAATTGATTCATGAATTGAATCATGAATCATGAATTGAATCATGATTCATGAATGATGAATCATAAATTGAATCATGAATCATGAATCATGATTCATGAATCGAATCATGAATCATGAATCATGAATTGAATCATGAATTGAATCATGAATCATGAATGGAATCATGAATCATGAATTGAATCATGAATTAAATCATGAATCATGAATTAAATCATGAATTGAATCATGAATTGAATCATGAATCATGAATTGAATCATGAATCATGAATTGAATCATGAATCATGAATCATAAATCGAATCATGAATTAAATCATGAATCAAATCATGAATTGAATCATGAATCATGAATTAAATCATGAATCATGAATCATGAATCATGAATCATGAACTATGAATCATGAATTGAATCATGAATCAAATCATGAATTGAATCATGAATCATGAATTAAATCATGAATCATGAATCATGAATAATGAATTGAATCATGAATCATAAACTATGAATCATGAATTGAATCATGAATCATGAATCATGAATTGAATCATGAATCATGAATTGAATCATAAATCAAGAATTATTAATCATGAATTGAATCATGAATCATGAATCATGAATCATGAATCGAATCATGAATCATGAATTGAATCATGAATCATGAATTGAATCATGAATCATGAATTATGAATCATGAATTAAATCATGAAGCATGAATTGAATCATGAATCATGAATCATGAATCAAGAATTAAATCATGAATCATGAATTATGAATTATGAATTGAATCATGAATCATGAATTATGAATTATGAATCATGAATTGAATTATGAATTATGAATTGAATCATGAATCATGAATCATGAATGATGAATGATGAATCATGAATTGAATCATGAATTGAATCATGAATCATGAATCATGAATCATGAATTGAATCATGAATCATGAATGATGAATCATGAATTGAATCATGAATCATGAACCATGAATTGAATCATGAATCATGAATCATGAATCGAATCATGAATCATGAATCATGTATCGAATCATGAATCATGAATCATGAATCAAGAATCATGAATAATGAATTGAATCATGAATCATGAATCATGAATCGAATCTTAAATCGAATCATGAATTGAATCATGAATCATGAATTGAATCATGAATCATGAATCATGAATCATAAATCAAATCATGAATCATGAATTGAATCATGATCCGAATCATGAATTGAATCATGAATCATGAATTGAATCATGAATCATGAATTGAATCATGAATCATGAATCCTGAATCATGAATGATTACTTGAATCATGATTCATGAATTATGAATCATGAATTGAATCATGAATCATGAATCATGAATTGAATCATGAATCATGAATTGAATCATGAATCATGAATCATGAATTGAATCATGAATTAAATCATGAATCATGAATCATGAATTTAATCATGAATTAAATCATGAATCATGAATTGAATCATGAATTGAATCATGAATTGAATCATGAATCATGAATTGAATCATGAATCATGAATCATAAATCGAATCATGAATTAAATCATGAATCAAATCATGAATTGAATCATGAATCATGAATCATGAATCATGAATCATGAATTGAATCATGAATCATGAACTATGAATCATGAATTGAATCATGAATCATGAATCATGAATTGAATCATGAATCATGAATTATGAATCATGAAATAAATCATGAATCATGAATTGAATCATGAATCATGAATCATGAATCAAGAATTAAATCATGAATCATGAATTATGAATTATGAATTGAATCATGAATCATGAATTATGAATTATGAATCATGAATTGAATTAGGAATTATGAATTGAATCATGAATCATGAATCATGAATCATGAATGATGAATCATGAATTGAATCATGAATTGAATCATGAATCATGAATCATGAATTGAATCATGAATCATGAATGATGAATCATGAATTGAATCATGAATCATGAATCATGAATTGAATCATGAATCATGAATCATGAATCGAATCATGAATCATGAATCATGTATCGAATCATGAATCATGAATCAAATCATGAATCATGAATCATGAATCAAGAATCATGAATAATGAATTGAATCATGAATCATGAATCATGAATCGAATCTTAAATCGAATCATGAATTGAATCATGAATCATGAATTGAATCATGAATCATGAATCATGAATCATAAATCAAATCATGAATCATGAATTGAATCATGATCCGAATCATGAATTGAATCATGAATCATGAATTGAATCATGAATCATGAATCCTGAATCATGAATCATAAATTGAATCATGAATCATGAATTATGAATCATGAATTGAATCATGAATCATGAATTGAATCATGAATCATGAATCATGAATTGAATCATGAATCATGAATCATGAATTGAAGCATGAATCATGAATTATGAATCATGAGTTGAATCATGAATCATGAATCATGAATTGAATCATGAATCATGAATTGAATCATGAATCATGAATCATGAATTGAATCATGAATTGAATCATGAATCGAATCATGAATTGAATCATGAATCGAATCATGAATTGAATCATGAATCGAATCATGAATTGAATCATGAATCATGAATCATGAATCATGACTTGAATCATGATTCATGAATTATGAATCATGAATTGAATCATGAATCATGAATCATGAATTGAATCATGAATCATGAATCATGAATTGAATCATGAATCATGAATCATGAATTGAATCATGAATTGAATCATGAATCATGAATGGAATCATGAATCATGAATTGAATCATGAATTAAATCATGAATCATGAATTGAATCATGAATTGAATCATGAATTGAATCATGAATCATGAATTGAATCATGAATCATGAATCATAAATCGAATCATGAATTAAATCATGAATCAAATCATGAATTGAATCATGAATCATGAATTGAATCATGAATCATGAATCATGAATTGAATCATGAATCATAAATTGAATCATAAATCAAGAATTATTAATCATGAATTGAATCATGAATCATGAATCATGAATCATGAATCGAATCAAGAATCATGAATTGAATCATGAATCATGAATTGAATCATGAATCATGAATTATGAATCATGAATTAAATCATGAATCATGAATTGAATCATGAATCATGAATTATGAATTATGAATCATGAATTGAATTATGAATTATGAATTGAATCATGAATCATGAATCATGAATGATGAATCATGAATTGAATCATGAATTGAATCATGAATCATGAATCATGAATCATGAATTGAATCATGAATCATGAATCATGAATTGAATCATGAATTGAATCATGAATCATGAATGGAATCATGAATCATGAATTGAAGCATGAATCATGAATTATGAATCATGAATTGAATCATGAATCATGAATCATGAATTGAATCATGAATCATGAATTGAATCATGAATCATGAATCATGAATTGAATCATGAATTGAATCATGAATCATGAATGGCATCATGAATCATGAATTGAAGCATGAATCATGAATTATGAATCATGAATTGAATCATGAATCATGAATCATGAATTGAATCATGAATCATGAATTGAATCATGAATCATGAATCATGACTTAAATCATGATTCATGAATTATGAATCATGAATTGAATCATGAATCATGAATCATGACTTAAATCATGATTCATGAATTATGAATCATGAATTGAATCATGAATCATGAATCATGAATTGAATCATGAATCATGAATCATGAATCGAATCATGAATCATGAATTGAATCATGAATCGTGAATTAAATCATGAATCATGAATCATGAATTAAATCATGAATCATGAATCATGAATTATGAATCATGAATTGAATCATGAATCATGAATTATGAATCATGAATTAAATCATGAATCATGAAATATGAATCATGAATTGAATCATGAATCATGAATTGAATCATGAATCATGAATTATGAATCATGAATTGAATCATGAATCATGAATCATGAATCATGAATTGAATCATGAATCATGAATTATGAATCATGAATTGAATCATGAATCATGAATCATGAATCATGAATTGAATCATGAATCATGAATTATGAATCATGAATTGAATCATGAATCATGAATTGAATCATGAATCATGAATTATGAATCATGAATTGAATCATGAATCATGAATTGAATCATGAATCATGAATCATGAATTGAATCATGAATCATGAATTGAATCATGAATCATGAATCATGAATTGAATCATGAATTGAATCATGAATTAAATCATGAATTGAATCATGAATCATGAATCATGAATTAAATCATGAATCATGAATTATGAATCATGAATTGAATCATGAATCATGAATTGAATCATGAATCATGAATCATGAATTGAATCATGAATCATGAATCATGAATCATGAATTGAATCATGAATCATGAATAATGAATTTAATCATGAATCATGAATCATGAATTGAATCATGAATCATGAATCATGAATCATGAATCATGAATTGAATCATGAATTGAATCATGAATCATGAATCATGAATTGAATTATGAATTATGAATTGAATCATGAATCATGAATTATGAATTATGAATTGAATCATGAATCATGAATTATGAATCATGAATTGAATTATGAATTATGAATTGAATCATGAATCATGAATCATGAATCATGAATCATGAATTGAATCATGAATTGAATCATGAATCATGAATCATGAATTGAATTATGAATTATGAATTGAATCATGAATCATGAATCATGAATCGAATCATGAATTGAATCATGAATCATGAATCATGAATTGAATCATGAATCATGAATGATGAATCATAAATTGAATCATGAATCATGAATCATGAATCGAATCATGAACCATGAATCATGAATTGAATCATGAATTGAATCATGAATCATGAATCGAATCATGAATCATGAATTAAATCATGAATCATGAATTGAATCATGAATCATGAATTGAATCACGAATTGAATCATGAATCATGAATTGAATCATGAATCATGAATCATAAATCGAATCATGAATCATGAATTGAATCATGAATCGAATCATGAATTGATTCATGAATCATGAATTGAATCATGAATCATGAATCATGAATTGAATCATGAATCATGAATCATGAATTGAATCATGAATCATGAATCATGAATCATGACTTGAATCATGAATCAAGAATTATTAATCATGAATTGAATCATGAATCATGAATTGAATCATGAATCATGAATTGAATCATGAATCATGAATTGAATCATGAATCATGAATTGAATCATGAATCATGAATCATGAATTGAATCATGAATTGAATCATGAATCATGAATTGAATCTTGAATCATGAATCATGAATCATGATTTGAATCATGAATCATGAATTAAGAATCATGAATTGAATTATGAATCATGAATCATGAATTGAATCATGAATCATGAATTATGAATCATGAATTGAATCATGAATCATGAATTGAATCATTAATCATGAATCATGAATCATCAAATGAATCATGAATCATGAATCATGAATTATGAATTATGAATTGAATCATGAATCATGAATTATGAATCATGAATCGAATTATGAATTATGAATTGAATCATGAATCATGAATTGAATCATGAATTGAATCATGAATTGAATCATGAATCATGAATCATGAATTGAATCATGAATGATGAATTATAAATTGAATCATGAATCATGAATTGAATCATGAATCATGAATCATGAATTGAATAATGAAATTAATCATGAATCATGAATGGAATCATGAATCATGAATTGAATCATGAATTAAATCATGAATCATGAATTGATTCATGAATTGAATCATGAATCATGAATTGAATCATGATTCATGAATGATGAATCATAAATTGAATCATGAATCATGAATCATGATTCATGAATCGAATCATGAATCATGAATCATGAATTGAATCATGAATTGAATCATGAATCATGAATGGAATCATGAATCATGAATTGAATCATGAATTAAATCATGAATCATGAATTAAATCATGAATTGAATCATGAATTGAATCATGAATCATGAATTGAATCATGAATCATGAATTGAATCATGAATCATGAATCATAAATCGAATCATGAATTAAATTATGAATCAAATCATGAATTGAATCATGAATCATGAATTAAATAATGAATCATGAATCATGAATCATGAATCATGAACTATGAATCATGAATTGAATCATGAATCAAATCATGAATTGAATCATGAATCATGAAATTAAATCATGAATCATGAATCATGAATCATGAATTGAATCATGAATCATAAACTATGAATCATGAATTGAATCATGAATCATGAATCATGAATTGAATCATGAATCATGAATTGAATCATAAATCAAGAATTATTAATCATGAATTGAATCATGAATCATGAATCATGAATCATGAATCGAATCATGAATCATGAATTGAATCATGAATCATGAATTGAATCATGAATCATGAATTATGAATCATGAATTAAATCATGAAGCATGAATTGAATCATGAATCATGAATCATGAATCAAGAATTAAATCATGAATCATGAATTATGAATTATGAATTGAATCATGAATCATGAATTATGAATTATGAATCATGAATTGAATTATGAATTATGAATTGAATCATGAATCATGAATCATGAATGATGAATGATGAATCATGAATTGAATCATGAATTGAATCATGAATCATGAATCATGAATCATGAATTGAATCATGAATCATGAATGATGAATCATGAATCGAATCATGAATCATGAATCATGTATCGAATCATGAATCATGAATCATGAATCAAGAATCATGAATAATGAATTGAATCATGAATCATGAATCATGAATCGAATCTTAAATCGAATCATGAATTGAATCATGAATCATGAATTGAATCATGAATCATGAATCATGAATCATAAATCAAATCATGAATCATGAATTGAATCATGATCCGAATCATGAATTGAATCATGAATCATGAATTGAATCATGAATGATTACTTGAATCATGATTCATGAATTATGAATCATGAATTGAATCATGAATCATGAATCATGAATTGAATCATGAATCATGAATCATGAATTGAATCATGAATCATGAATCATGAATTGAATCATGAATTAAATCATGAATCATGAATCATGAATTTAATCATGAATTAAATCATGAATCATGAATTGAATCATGAATTGAATCATGAATTGAATCATGAATCATGAATTGAATCATGAATCATGAATCATAAATCGAATCATGAATTAAATCATGAATCAAATCATGAATTGAATCATGAATCATGAATTAAATCATGAATCATGAATCATGAATCATGAATTGAATCATGAATCATGAACTATGAATCATGAATTGAATCATGAATCATGAATCATGAATTGAATCATGAATCATGAATTATGAATCATGAAATAAATCATGAATCATGAATTGAATCATGAATCATGAATCATGAATCAAGAATTAAATCATGAATCATGAATTATGAATTATGAATTGAATCATGAATCATGAATTATGAATTATGAATCATGAATTGAATTAGGAATTATGAATTGAATCATGAATCATGAATCATGAATCATGAATGATGAATCATGAATTGAATCATGAATTGAATCATGAATCATGAATCATGAATCATGAATTGAATCATGAATCATGAATGATGAATCATGAATTGAATCATGAATCATGAATCATGAATTGAATCATGAATCATGAATCATGAATCGAATCATGAATCATGAATCATGTATCGAATCATGAATCATGAATCGAATCATGAATCATGAATCATGAATCAAAAATCATGAATAATGAATTGAATCATGAATCATGAATCATGAATCGAATCTTAAATCGAATCATGAATTGAATCATGAATCATGAATTGAATCATGAATCATGAATCATGAATCATAAATCAAATCATGAATCATGAATTGAATCATGATCCGAATCATGAATTGAATCATGAATCATGAATTGAATCATGAATCATGAATCCTGAATCATGAATCATAAATTGAATCATGAATCATGAATTATGAATCATGATTTGAATCATGAATCATGAATTGAATCATGAATCATGAATCATGAATTGAATCATGAATCATGAATCATGAATTGAAGCATGAATCATGAATTATGAATCATGAGTTGAATCATGAATCATGAATCATGAATTGAATCATGAATCATGAATTGAATCATGAATCATGAATCATGAATTGAATCATGAATTGAATCATAATACGAATCATGAATTGAATCATGAATCGAATCATGAATTGAATCATGAATCGAATCATGAATTGAATCATGAATCATGAATCATGAATCATGACTTGAATCATGATTCATGAATTATGAATCATGAATTGAATCATGAATCATGAATCATGAATTGAATCATGAATCATGAATCATGAATTGAATCATGAATCATGAATCATGAATTGAATCATGAATTGAATCATGAATCATGAATGGAATCATGAATCATGAATTGAATCATAAATTAAATCATGAATCATGAATTGAATCATGAATTGAATCATGAATTGAATCATGAATCATGAATTGAATCATGAATCATGAATCATAAATCGAATCATGAATTAAATCATGAATCAAATCATGAATTGAATCATGAATCATGAATTAAATCATGAATCATGAATCATGAATCATGAATTGAATCATGAATCATGAACTATGAATCATGAATTGAATCATGAATCATGAATTGAATCATGAATCATGAATCATGAATTGAATCATGAATCATAAATTGAATCATAAATCAAGAATTATTAATCATGAATTGAATCATGAATCATGAATCATGAATCATGAATCGAATCAAGAATCATGAATTGAATCATGAATCATGAATTGAATCATGAATCATGAATTATGAATCATGAATTAAATCATGAATCATGAATTGAATCATGAATCATGAATCATGAATCATGAATTGAATCATGAATCATGAATTGAATCATGAATCATGAATCATGAATTGAATCATGAATTGAATCATGAATCGAATCATGAATTGAATCATGAATCGAATCATGAATTGAATCATGAATCGAATCATGAATTGAATCATGAATCATGAATCATGAATCATGACTTGAATCATGATTCATGAATTATGAATCATGAATTGAATCATGAATCATGAATCATGAATTGAATCATGAATCATGAATCATGAATTGAATCATGAATCATGAATCATGAATTGAATCATGAATTGAATCATGAATCATGAATGGAATCATGAATCATGAATTGAATCATGAATTAAATCATGAATCATGAATTGAATCATGAATTGAATCATGAATTGAATCATGAATCATGAATTGAATCATGAATCATGAATCATAAATCGAATCATGAATTAAATCATGAATCAAATCATGAATTGAATCATGAATCATGAATTAAATCATGAATCATGAATCATGAATCATGAATTGAATCATGAATCATGAACTATGAATCATGAATTGAATCATGAATCATGAATTGAATCATGAATCATGAATTGAATCATGAATCATGAATCATGAATTGAATCATGAATCATAAATTGAATCATAAATCAAGAATTATTAATCATGAATTGAATCATGAATCATGAATCATGAATCATGAATCGAATCAAGAATCATGAATTGAATCATGAATCATGAATTGAATCATGAATCATGAATTATGAATCATGAATTAAATCATGAATCATGAATTGAATCATGAATCATGAATTATGAATTATGAATCATGAATTGAATTATGAATTATGAATTGAATCATGAATCATGAATGATGAATCATGAATTGAATCATGAATTGAATCATGAATCATGAATCATGAATCATGAATTGAATCATGAATCATGAATCATGAATTGAATCATGAATTGAATCATGAATGGAATCATGAATCATGAATTGAAGCATGAATCATGAATTATGAATCATGAATTGAATCATGAATCATGAATCATGAATTGAATCATGAATCATGAATTGAATCATGAATCATGAATCATGAATTGAATCATGAATTGAATCATGAATCATGAATGGCATCATGAATCATGAATTGAAGCATGAATCATGAATTATGAATCATGAATTGAATCATGAATCATGAATCATGAATTGAATCATGAATCATGAATTGAATCATGAATCATGAATTGAATCATGAATCATGAATCATGACTTAAATCATGATTCATGAATTATGAATCATGAATTGAATCATGAATCATGAATCATGAATTGAATCATGAATCATGAATCATGAATCGAATCATGAATCATGAATTGAATCATGAATCATGAATCATGAATTAAATCATGAATCATGAATCATGAATTAAATCATGAATCATGAATCATGAATTATGAATCATGAATTGAATCATGAATCATGAATTATGAATCATGAATTAAATCATGAATCATGAAATATGAATCATGAATTGAATCATGAATCATGAATTGAATCATGAATCATGAATTATGAATCATGAATTGAATCATGAATCATGAATCATGAATCATGAATTGAATCATGAATCATGAATTATGAATCATGAATTGAATCATGAATCATGAATCATGAATCATGAATTGAATCATGAATCATGAATTATGAATCATGAATTGAATCATGAATCATGAATTGAATCATGAATCATGAATTATGAATCATGAATTGAATCATGAATCATGAATTGAATCATGAATCATGAATCATGAATTGAATCATGAATCATGAATCATGAATTGAATCATGAATTGAATCATGAATTAAATCATGAATTGAATCATGAATCATGAATCATGAATTAAATCATGAATCATGAATTATGAATCATGAATTGAATCATGAATCATGAATTGAATCATGAATCATGAATCATGAATTGAATCATGAATCATGAATTGAATCATGAATCATGAATCATGAATCATGAATTGAATCATGAATCATGAATAATGAATTTAATCATGAATCATGAATCATGAATTGAATCATGAATCATGAATCATGAATCATGAATCATGAATTGAATCATGAATTGAATCATGAATCATGAATTGAATTATGAATTATGAATTGAATCATGAATCATGAATTATGAATTATGAATTGAATCATGAATCATGAATTATGAATCATGAATTGAATTATGAATTATGAATTGAATCATGAATCATGAATCATGAATCATGAATCATGAATTGAATCATGAATTGAATCATGAATCATGAATCATGAATTGAATTATGAATTATGAATTGAATCATGAATCATGAATCATGAATCGAATCATGAATTGAATCATGAATCATGAATCATGAATTGAATCATGAATCATGAATGATGAATCATAAATTGAATCATGAATCATGAATCATGAATCGAATCATGAATCATGAATCATGAATTGAATCACGAATTGAATCATGAATCATGAATTGAATCATGAATCATGAATCATAAATCGAATCATGAATCATGAATTGAATCATGAATCGAATCATGAATTGATTCATGAATCATGAATTGAATCATGAATCATGAATCATGAATTGAATCATGAATCATAAATCATGAATTGAATCATGAATCATGAATCATGAATCATGACTTGAATCATGAATCAAGAATTATTAATCATGAATTGAATCATGAATCATGAATTGAATCATGAATCATGAATTGAATCATGAATCATGAATTGAATCATGAATCATGAATTGAATCATGAATCATGAATTGAATCATGAATTGAATCATGAATCATGAATTGAATCTTGAATCATGAATCATGAATCATGATTTGAATCATGAATCATGAATTAAGAATCATGAATTGAATTATGAATCATGAATCATGAATTGAATCATGAATCATGAATCATGAATTGAATCATGAATCATGAATTATGAATCATGAATTGAATCATGAATCATGAATTGAATCATGAATCATGAATCATGAATCATCAATTGAATCATGAATCATGAATCATGAATTATGAATTATGAATTGAATCATGAATCATGAATTATGAATCATGAATCGAATTATGAATTATGAATTGAATCATGAATCATGAATTGAATCATGAATTGAATCATGAATTGAATCATGAATCATGAATCATGAATTGAATCATGAATGATGAATTATAAATTGAATCATGAATCATGAATTGAATCATGAATCATGAATCATGAATTGAATAATGAAATTAATCATGAATCATGAATGGAATCATGAATCATGAATTGAATCATGAATTAAATCATGAATCATGAATTGATTCATGAATTGAATCATGAATCATGAATTGAATCATGATTCATGAATGATGAATCATAAATTGAATCATGAATCATGAATCATGATTCATGAATCGAATCATGAATCATGAATCATGAATTGAATCATGAATTGAATCATGAATCATGAATGGAATAATGAATCATGAATTGAATCATGAATTAAATCATGAATCATGAATTAAATCATGAATTGAATCATGAATTGAATCATGAATCATGAATTGAATCATGAATCATGAATTGAATCATGAATCATGAATCATAAATCGAATCATGAATTAAATCATGAATCAAATCATGAATTGAATCATGAATCATGAATTAAATAATGAATCATGAATCATGAATCATGAATCATGAACTATGAATCATGAATTGAATCATGAATCAAATCATGAATTGAATCATGAATCATGAATTAAATCATGAATCATGAATCATGAATTGAATCATGAATCATAAACTATGAATCATGAATTGAATCATGAATCATGAATCATGAATTGAATCATGAATCATGAATTGAATCATAAATCAAGAATTATTAATCATGAATTGAATCATGAATCATGAATCATGAATCGAATCATGAATCATGAATTGAATCATGAATCATGAATTGAATCATGAATCATGAATTGAATCATGAATCATGAATCATGAATCAAGAATTAAATCATGAATCATGAATTATGAATTATGAATTGAATCATGAATCATGAATTATGAATTATGAATCATGAATTGAATTATGAATTATGAATTGAATCATGAATCATGAATCATGAATGATGAATGATGAATCATGAATTGAATCATGAATTGAATCATGAATCATGAATCATGAATCATGAATTGAATCATGAATCATGAATAATGAATCATGAATCGAATCATGAATCATGAATCATGTATCGAATCATGAATCATGAATCATGAATCAAGAATCATGAATAATGAATTGAATCATGAATCATGAATCATGAATCGAATCTTAAATCGAATCATGAATTGAATCATGAATCATGAATTGAATCATGAATCATGAATCATGAATCATAAATCAAATCATGAATCATGAATTGAATCATGATCCGAATCATGAATTGAATCATGAATCATGAATTGAATCATGAATCATGAATTGAATCATGAATCATGAATCCTGAATCATGAATGATTACTTGAATCATGATTCATGAATTATGAATCATGAATTGAATCATGAATCATGAATCATGAATTGAATTATGAATCATGAATCATGAATTGAATCATGAATCATGAATCATGAATTGAATCATGAATTAAATCATGAATCATGAATCATGAATTTAATCATGAATTAAATCATGAATCATGAATTGAATCATGAATTGAATCATGAATTGAATCATGAATCATGAATTGAATCATGAATCATGAATCATAAATCGAATCATGAATTAAATCATGAATCAAATCATGAATTGAATCATGAATCATGAATTAAATCATGAATCATGAATCATGAATCATGAATTGAATCATGAATCATGAACTATGAATCATGAATTGAATCATGAATCATGAATCATGAATTGAATCATGAATCATGAATTATGAATCATGAAATAAATCATGAATCATGAATTGAATCATGATTCATGAATCATGAATCAAGAATTAAATCATGAATCATGAATTATGAATTATGAATTGAATCATGAATCATGAATTATGAATTATGAATCATGAATTGAATTAGGAATTATGAATTGAATCATGAATCATGAATCATGAATCATGAATCGAATCATGAATCATGAATCATGTATCGAATCATGAATCATGAATCGAATCATGAATCATGAATTGAATCATGAATCATGAATCATGAATTGAATCATGAATCATGAATCATGAATTGAAGCATGAATCATGAATTATGAATCATGAGTTGAATCATGAATCATGAATCATGAATTGAATCATGAATCATGAATTGAATCATGAATCATGAATCATGAATTGAATCATGAATTGAATCATAATACGAATCATGAATTGAATCATGAATCGAATCATGAATTGAATCATGAATCGAATCATGAATTGAATCATGAATCATGAATCATGAATCATGACTTGAATCATGATTCATGAATTATGAATCATGAATTGAATCATGAATCATGAATCATGAATTGAATCATGAATCATGAATCATGAATTGAATCATGAATCATGAATCATGAATTGAATCATGAATTGAATCATGAATCATGAATGGAATCATGAATCATGAATTGAATCATGAATTAAATCATGAATTATGAATTGAATCATGAATTGAATCATGAATTGAATCATGAATCATGAATTGAATCATGAATCATGAATCATAAATCGAATCATGAATTAAATCATGAATCAAATCATGAATTGAATCATGAATCATGAATTAAATCATGAATCATGAATCATGAATCATGAATTGAATCATGAATCATGAACTATGAATCATGAATTGAATCATGAATCATGAATTGAATCATGAATCATGAATCATGAATTGAATCATGAATCATAAATTGAATCATAAATCAAGAATTATTAATCATGAATTGAATCATGAATCATGAATCATGAATCATGAATCGAATCAAGAATCATGAATTGAATCATGAATCATGAATTGAATCATGAATCATGAATTATGAATCATGAATTAAATCATGAATCATGAATTGAATCATGAATCATGAATCATGAATCAAGAATTAAATCATGAATCATGAATTATGAATTATGAATTGAATCATGAATTATGAATTATGAATCATGAATTGAATTATGAATTATGAATTGAATCATGAATCATGAATGATGAATCATGAATGATGAATCATGAATTGAATCATGAATTGAATCATGAATCATGAATCATGAATCATGAATTGAATCATGAATCATGAATGATGAATCATGAATTGAATCATAAATCATGAATCATGAATTGAATCATGAATCATAAATCATGAATCGAATCATGAATCATGAATCATGTATCGAATCATGAATCATGAATCGAATCATGAATCATGAATCATGAATCAAGAATCATGAATCATGAATTGAATCATGAATCATGAATCATGAATTGAATCTTAAATCGAATCATGAATTGAATCATGAATCATGAATTGAATCATGAATCATGAATCATGAATCATGAATCATAAATCAAATCATGAATCATGAATTGAATCATGATCCGAATCATGAATTGAATCATGAATCATGAATTGAATCATGAATCATGAATCCTGAATCATGAATCATAAATTGAATCATGAATCATGAATTATGAATCATGAATTGAATCATGAATCATGAATTGAATCATGAATCATGAATCATGAATTGAATCATGAATCATGAATCATGAATCATGAATTGAAGCATGAATCATGAATTATGAACCATGAGTTGAATCATGAATCATGAATCATGAATTGAATCATGAATCATGAATTGAATCATGAATCATGAATCATGAATTGAATCATGAATTGAATCATGAATCGAATCATGAATTGAATCATGAATCAAATCATGAATTGAATCATGAATCGAATCATGAATTGAATCATGAATCATGAATCATGAATCATGACTTGAATCATGATTCATGAATTATGAAACATGAATTGAATCATGAATCATGAATCATGAATTGAATCATGAATCATGAATCATGAATTGAATCATGAATTATGAATCATGAATCATGAATTGAATCATGAATCATGAATTATGAATCATTAATTGAATCATGAATCATGAATCATGAATTGAATCATGAATCATGAATTGAATCATAAATCAAGAATTATTAATCATGAATTGAATCATGAATCATGAATCATGAATCATGAATCGAATCATGAATTATGAATTGAATCATGAATCATGAATTGAATCATGAATCATGAATTATGAATCATGAATTAAATCATGAATCATGAATCATGAATTGAATCATGATTCATGAATGATGAATCATAAATTGAATCATGAATCATGAATCATGATTCATGAATCGAATCATGAATCATGAATCATGAATTGAATCATGAATTGAATCATGAATCATGAATGGAATCATGAATCATGAATTGAATCATGAATTAAATCATGAATCATGAATTAAATCATGAATTGAATCATGAATTGAATCATGAATCATGAATTGAATCATGAATCATGAATTGAATCATGAATCATGAATCATAAATCGAATCATGAATTAAATCATTAATCAAATCATGAATTGAATCATGAATCATGAATTAAATCATGAATCATGAATCATGTATCATGAATCATGAACTATGAATCATGAATTGAATCATGAATCAAATCATGAATTGAATCATGAATCATGAATTAAATCATGAATCATGAATCATGAATTGAATCATGAATCATAAACTATGAATCATGAATTGAATCATGAATCATGAATCATGAATTGAATCATGAATCATGAATTGAATCATAAATCAAGAATTATTAATCATGAATTGAATCATGAATCATGAATCATGAATCATGAATCGAATCATGAATCATGAATTGAATCATGAATCATGAATTGAATCATGAATCATGAATTATGAATCATGAATTAAATCATGAAGCATGAATTGAATCATGAATCATGAATCATGAATCAAGAATTAAATCATGAATCATGAATTATGAATTATGAATTGAATCATGAATCATGAATTATGAATTATGAATCATGAATTGAATTATGAATTATGAATTGAATCATGAATCATGAATCATGAATGATGAATGATGAATCATGAATTGAATCATGAATTGAATCATGAATCATGAATCATGAATCATGAATTGAATCATGAATCATGAATGATGAATCATGAATCGAATCATGAATCATGAATCATGTATCGAATCATGAATCATGAATCATGAATCAAGAATCATGAATAATGAATTGAATCATGAATCATGAATCATGAATCGAATCTTAAATCGAATCATGAATTGAATCATGAATCATGAATTGAATCATGAATCATGAATCATGAATCATAAATCAAATCATGAATCATGAATTGAATCATGATCCGAATCATGAATTGAATCATGAATCATGAATTGAATCATGAATCATGAATTGAATCATGAATCATGAATCCTGAATCATGAATGATTACTTGAATCATGATTCATGAATTATGAATCATGAATTGAATCATGAATCATGAATCATGAATTGAATCATGAATCATGAATCATGAATTGAATCATGAATCAAGAATTGAATCATGAATTAAATCATGAATCATGAATCATGAATTTAATCATGAATTAAATCATGAATCATGAATTGAATCATGAGTTGAATCATGAATTGAATCATGAATCATGAATTGAATCATGAATCATGAATCATAAATCGAATCATGAATTAAATCATGAATCAAATCATGAATTGAATCATGAATCATGAATTAAATCATGAATCATGAATCATGAATCATGAATTGAATCATGAATCATGAACTATGAATCATGAATTGAATCATGAATCATGAATCATGAATTGAATCATGAATCATGAATTATGAATCATGAAATAAATCATGAATCATGAATTGAATCATGAATCATGAATCATGAATCAAGAATTAAATCATGAATCATGAATTATGAATTATGAATTGAATCATGAATCATGAATTATGAATTATGAATCATGAATTGAATTAGGAATTATGAATTGAATCATGAATCATGAATCATGAATCATGAATGATGAATCATGAATTGAATCATGAATTGAATCATGAATCATGAATCATGAATCATGAATTGAATCATGAATCATGAATGATGAATCATGAATTGAATCATGAATCATGAATCATGAATTGAATCATGAATCATGAATCATGAATCGAATCATGAATCATGAATCATGTATCGAATCATGAATCATGAATCGAATCATGAATCATGAATCATGAATCAAGAATCATGAATAATGAATTGAATCATGAATCATGAATCATGAATCGAATCTTAAATCGAATCATGAATTGAATCATGAATCATGAATTGAATCATGAATCATGAATCATGAATCATAAATCAAATCATGAATCATGAATTGAATCATGATCCGAATCATGAATTGAATCATGAATCATGAATTGAATCATGAATCATGAATCCTGAATCATGAATCATAAATTGAATCATGAATCATGAATTATGAATCATGAATTGAATCATGAATCATGAATTGAATCATGAATCATGAATCATGAATTGAATCATGAATCATGAATCATGAATTGAAGCATGAATCATGAATTATGAATCATGAGTTGAATCATGAATCATGAATCATGAATTGAATCATGAATCGAATCATGAATTGAATCATGAATCATGAATCATGAATTGAATCATGAATTGAATCATAATACGAATCATGAGTTGAATCATGAATCGAATCATGAATTGAATCATGAATCGAATCATGAATTGAATCATGAATCATGAATCATGAATCATGACTTGAATCATGATTCATGAATTATGAATCATGAATTGAATCATGAATCATGAATTGAATCATGAATCATGAATCATGAATTGAATCATGAATCATGAATCATGAATTGAATCATGAATTGAATCATGAATCATGAATGGAATCATGAATCATGAATTGAATCATGAATTAAATCATGAATCATGAATTGAATCATGAATTGAATCATGAATTGAATCATGAATCATGAATTGAATCATGAATCATGAATCATAAATCGAATCATGAATTAAATCATGAATCAAATCATGAATTGAATCATGAATCATGAATTAAATCATGAATCATGAATCATGAATCATGAATTGAATCATGAATCATGAACTATGAATCATGAATTGAATCATGAATCATGAATTGAATCATGAATCATAAATTGAATCATAAATCAAGAATTATTAATCATGAATTGAATCATGAATCATGAATCATGAATCATGAATCGAATCAAGAATCATGAATTGAATCATGAATCATGAATTGAATCATGAATCATGAATTATGAATCATGAATTAAATCATGAATCATGAATTGAATCATGAATCATGAATCATGAATCAAGAATTAAATCATGAATCATGAATTATGAATTATGAATTGAATCATGAATTATGAATTATGAATCATGAATTGAATTATGAATTATGAATTGAATCATGAATCATGAATGATGAATCATGAATGATGAATCATGAATTGAATCATGAATTGAATCATGAATCATGAATCATGAATTGAATCATGAATCATGAATGATGAATCATGAATTGAATCATAAATCATGAATCATGAATTGAATCATGAATCATAAATCATGAATCGAATCATGAATCATGAATCATGTATCGAATCATGAATCATGAATCGAATCATGAATCATGAATCATGAATCAAGAATCATGAATAATGAATTGAATCATGAATCATGAATCATGAATTGAATCTTAAATCGAATCATGAATTGAATCATGAATCATGAATTGAATCATGAATCATGAATCATGAATCATGAATCATAAATCAAATCATGAATCATGAATTGAATCATGATCCGAATCATGAATTGAATCATGAATCATGAATTGAATCATGAATCATGAATCCTGAATCATGAATCATAAATTGAATCACGAATCATGATTTATGAATCATGAATTGAATCATGAATCATGAATTGAATCATGAATCATGAATCATGAATTGAATCATGAATCATGAATCATGAATCATGAATTGAAGCATGAATCATGAATTATGAACCATGAGTTGAATCATGAATCATGAATCATGAATTGAATCATGAATCATGAATTGAATCATGAATCATGAATCATGAATTGAATCATGAATTGAATCATGAATCGAATCATGAATTGAATCATGAATCGAATCATGAATTGAATCATGAATCGAATCATGAATTGAATCATGAATCATGAATCATGAATCATGACTTGAATCATGATTCATGAATTATGAAACATGAATTGAATCATGAATCATGAATCATGAATTGAATCATGAATCATGAATCATGAATTGAATCATGAATTATGAATCATGAATCATGAATTGAATCATGAATCATGAATTATGAATCATTAATTGAATCATGAATCATGAATCATGAATTGAATCATGAATCATGAATTGAATCATAAATCAAGAATTATTAATCATGAATTGAATCATGAATCATGAATCATGAATCATGAATCGAATCATGAATTATGAATTGAATCATGAATCATGAATTGAATCATGAATCATGAATTATGAATCATGAATTAAATCATGAATCATGAATTGAATCATGAATCATGAATCATGAATCAAGAATTAAATCATGAATCATGAATTATGAATTATGAATTGAATCATGAATCATGAATTATGAATTATGAATCATGAATTGAATTCTTAATTATGAATTGAATCATGAATCATGAATCATGAATGATGAATCATGAATTGAATCATGAATCATGAATGATGAATCATGAATTGAATCATGAATCATGATTTGAATCATGAATCATGAATCATGAATCGAATCATGAATCATGAATCATGTATCGAATCATGAATCATGAATCAAATCATGAATCATGAATCAAGAATCATGAATAATGAATTGAATCATGAATCATGAATCATGAATCGAATCTTAAATCGAATCATGAATTGAATCATGAATCATGAATTGAATCATTAATCATGAATCATGAATCATAAATCAAATCATGAATCATGAATCATGAATCCTGAATCATGAATCATAAATTGAATCATGAATCATGAATTATGAATCATGAATTGAATCATGAATCATGAATCATGAATTGAATCATGAATCATGAATCATGAATCATGAATTGAAGCATGAATCATGAATTATGAATCATGAGTTGAATCATGAATCATGAATCATGAATTGAATCATGAATCATGAACTATGAATCATGAATTGAATCATGAATCATGAATCATGAATTGAATCATGAATCATGAATCATGAATTGAATCATGAATCATGAATTGAATCATAAATCAAGAATTATTAATCATGAATTGAATCATGAATCATGAATCATGAATCGAATCATGAATCATGAATTGAATCATGAATCATGAATTGAATCATGAATCATGAATTATGAATCATGAATTAAATCATGAAGCATGAATTGAATCATGAATCATGAATCAAGAATTAAATCATGAATCATGAATTATGAATTATGAATTGAATCATGAATCATGAACTATGAATCATGAATTGAATCATGAATCATGAATCATGAATTGAATCATGAATCATGAATCATGAATTGAATCATGAATCATGAATTGAATCATAAATCAAGAATTATTAATCATGAATTGAATCATGAATCATGAATCATGAATCATGAATCGAATCATGAATCATGAATTGAATCATGAATCATGAATTGAATCATGAATCATGAATTATGAATCATGAATTAAATCATGAAGCATGAATTGAATCATGAATCATGAATCATGAATCAAGAATTAAATCATGAATCATGAATTATGAATTGAATCATGAATCATGAATTATGAATTATGAATCATGAATTGAATTATGAATTATGAATTGAATCATGAATCATGAATCATGAATCATGAATGATGAATCATGAATTGAATCATGAATTGAATCATGAATCATGAATCATGAATTGAATCATGAATCATGAACCATGAATTGAATCATGAATCATGAATCATGAATCGAATCATGAATCATGAATCATGTATCGAATCATGAATCATGAATCATGAATCAAGAATCATGAATAATGAATTGAATCATGAATCATGAATCATGAATCGAATCTTAAATCGAATCATGAATTGAATCATGAATCATGAATTGAATCATGAATCATGAATCATGAATCATAAATCAAATCATGAATCATGAATTGAATCATGATCCGAATCATGAATTGAATCATGAATCATGAATTGAATCATGAATCATGAATTGAATCATGAATCATGAATCCTGAATCATGAATGATTACTTGAATCATGATTCATGAATTATGAATCATGAATTGAATCATGAATCATGAATCATGAATTGAATCATGAATCATGAATCATGAATTGAATCATGAATCATGAATCATGAATTGAATCATGAATTAAATCATGAATCATGAATCATGAATTTAATCATGAATTAAATCATGAATCATGAATTGAATCATGAATTGAATCATGAATTGAATCATGAATCATGAATTGAATCATGAATCATGAATCATAAATCGAATCATGAATTGAATCATGAATCAAATCATGAATTGAATCATGAATCATGAATTAAATCATGAATCATGAATCATGAATCATGAATTGAATCATGAATCATGAACTATGAATCATGAATTGAATCATGAATCATGAATCATGAATTGAATCATGAATCATGAATCATGAATTGAATCATGAATCATGAATCATGAATTGAAGCATGAATCATGAATTATGAATCATGAATTGAATCATGAATCATGAATCATGAATTGAATCATGAATTGAATCATGAATCGAATCATGAATTGAATCATGAATTGAATCATGAATTGAATCATGAATCGAATCATGAATTGAATCATGAATCGAATCATGAATTGAATCATGAATCGAATCATGAATTGAATCATGAATCATGAATCATGAATCATGACTTGAATCATGATTCATGAATTATGAATCATGAATTGAATCATGAATCATGAATCATGAATCATGAATGGAATCATGAATCATGAATTGAATCATGAATTGAATCATGAATCATGAATGGAATCATGAATCATGAATTGAATCATGAATTAAATCATGAATCATGAATTGAATCATGAATTGAATCATGAATTGAATCATGAATCATGAATTGAATCATGAATCATGAATCATAAATCGAATCATGAATTAAATCATGAATCATGAATTATGAATTATGAATTGAATCATGAATCATGAATTATGAATTATGAATCATGAATTGAATTAGGAATTATGAATTGAATCATGAATCATGAATCATGAATCATGAATGATGAATCATGAATTGAATCATGAATTGAATCATGAATCATGAATCATGAATCATGAATTGAATCATGAATCATGAATGATGAATCATGAATTGAATCATGAATCATGAATCATGAATTGAATCATGAATCATGAATCATGAATCGAATCATGAATCATGAATCATGTATCGAATCATGAATCATGAATCGAATCATGAATCATGAATCATGAATCAAGAATCATGAATAATGAATTGAATCATGAATCATGAATCATGAATCGAATCTTAAATCGAATCATGAATTGAATCATGAATCATGAATTGAATCATGAATCATGAATCATGAATCATAAATCAAATCATGAATCATGAATTGAATCATGATCCGAATCATGAATTGAATCATGAATCATGAATTGAATCATGAATCATGAATCCTGAATCATGAATCATAAATTGAATCATGAATCATGAATTATGAATCATGAATTGAATCATGAATCATGAATTGAATCATGAATCATGAATCATGAATTGAATCATGAATCATGAATCATGAATTGAAGCATGAATCATGAATTATGAATCATGAGTTGAATCATGAATCATGAATCATGAATTGAATCATGAATCATGAATTGAATCATGAATCATGAATCATGAATTGAATCATGAATTGAATCATAATACGAATCATGAATTGAATCATGAATCGAATCATGAATTGAATCATGAATCGAATCATGAATTGAATCATGAATCATGAATCATGAATCATGACTTGAATCATGATTCATGAATTATGAATCATGAATTGAATCATGAATCATGAATTGAATCATGAATCATGAATCATGAATTGAATCATGAATCATGAATCATGAATTGAATCATGAATTGAATCATGAATCATGAATGGAATCATGAATCATGAATTGAATCATGAATTAAATCATGAATCATGAATTGAATCATGAATTGAATCATGAATTGAATCATGAATCATGAATTGAATCATGAATCATGAATCATAAATCGAATCATGAATTAAATCATGAATCAAATCATGAATTGAATCATGAATCATGAATTAAATCATGAATCATGAATCATGAATCATGAATTGAATCATGAATCATGAACTATGAATCATGAATTGAATCTTGAATCATGAATCATGAATCATGAATTGAATCATGAATCATAAATTGAATCATAAATCAAGAATTATTAATCATGAATTGAATCATGAATCATGAATCATGAATCATAAATCGAATCAAGAATCATAAATTGAATCATGAATCATGAATTATGAATCATGAATTAAATCATGAATCATGAATTGAATCATGAATCATGAATCATGAATCAAGAATTAAATCATGAATCATGAATTATGAATTATGAATTGAATCATGAATTATGAATTATGAATCATGAATTGAATTATGAATTATGAATTGAATCATGAATCATGAATGATGAATCATGAATGATGAATCATGAATTGAATCATGAATTGAATCATGAATCATGAATCATGAATTGAATCATGAATCATGAATGATGAATCATGAATTGAATCATAAATCATGAATCATGAATTGAATCATGAATCATAAATCATGAATCGAATCATGAATCATGAATCATGTATCGAATCATGAATCATGAATCGAATCATGAATCATGAATCATGAATCAAGAATCATGAATAATGAATTGAATCATGAATCATGAATCATGAATTGAATCTTAAATCGAATCATGAATTGAATCATGAATCATGAATTGAATCATGAATCATGAATCATGAATCATGAATCATAAATCAAATCATGAATCATGAATTGAATCATGATCCGAATCATGAATTGAATCATGAATCATGAATTGAATCATGAATCATGAATCCTGAATCATGAATCATAAATTGAATCATGAATCATGAATTATGAATCATGAATTGAATCATGAATCATGAATTGAATCATGAATCATGAATCATGAATTGAATCATGAATCATGAATCATGAATCATGAATTGAAGCATGAATCATGAATTATGAACCATGAGTTGAATCATGAATCATGAATTATGAATTGAATCATGAATCATGAATTGAATCATGAATCATGAATCATGAATTGAATCATGAATTGAATCATGAATCGAATCATGAATTGAATCATGAATCGAATCATGAATTGAATCATGAATCGAATCATGAATTGAATCATGAATCATGAATCATGAATCATGACTTGAATCATGATTCATGAATTATGAAACATGAATTGAATCATGAATCATGAATCATGAATTGAATCATGAATCATGAATTGAATCATGAATTATGAATCATGAATCATGAATTGAATCATGAATCATGAATTATGAATCATTAATTGAATCATGAATCATGAATCATGAATTGAATCATGAATCATGAATTGAATCATAAATCAAGAATTATTAATCATGAATTGAATCATGAATCATGAATCATGAATCATGAATCGAATCATGAATTATGAATTGAATCATGAATCATGAATTGAATCATGAATCATGAATTATGAATCATGAATTAAATCATGAATCATGAATTGAATCATGAATCATGAATCATGAATCAAGAATTAAATCATGAATCATGAATTATGAATTATGAATTGAATCATGAATCATGAATTATGAATTATGAATCATGAATTGAATTCTTAATTATGAATTGAATCATGAATCATGAATCATGAATGATGAATCATGAATTGAATCATGAATCATGAATGATGAATCATGAATTGAATCATGAATCATGATTTGAATCATGAATCATGATTTGAATCATGAATCATGAATCATGAATCGAATCATGAATCATGAATCATGTATCGAATCATGAATCATGAATCAAATCATGAATCATGAATCATGAATCAAGAATCATGAATAATGAATTGAATCATGAATCATGAATCATGAATCGAATCTTAAATCGAATCATGAATTGAATCATGAATCATGAATTGAATCATTAATCATGAATCATGAATCATAAATCAAATCATGAATCATGAATCATGAATCCTGAATCATGAATCATAAATTGAATCATGAATCATGAATTATGAATCATGAATTGAATCATGAATCATGAATCATGAATTGAATCATGAATCATGAATCATGAATCATGAATTGAAGCATGAATCATGAATTATGAATCATGAGTTGAATCATGAACTATGAATCATGAATTGAATCATGAATCATGAACTATGAATCATGAATTGAATCATGAATCATGAATCATGAATTGAATCATGAATCATGAATCATGAATTGAATCATGAATCATGAATTGAATCATAAATCAAGAATTATTAATCATGAATTATGAATTGAATCATGAATCATGAACTATGAATCATGAATTGAATCATGAATCATGAATCATGAATTGAATCATGAATCATGAATCATGAATTGAATCATGAATCATGAATTGAATCATGAATCATGAATTGAATCATGAATCATGAATTATGAATCATGAATTAAATCATGAAGCATGAATTGAATCATGAATCATGAATCATGAATCAAGAATTAAATCATGAATCATGAATTATGAATTATGAATTGAATCATGAATCATGAATTATGAATTATGAATCATGAATTGAATTATGAATTATGAATTGAATCATGAATCATGAATCATGAATCATGAATGATGAATCATGAATTGAATCATGAATTGAATCATGAATTGAATCATGAATCATGAATCATGAATTGAATCATGAATCATGAATGATGAATCATGAATTGAATCATGAATCATGAACCATGAATTGAATCATGAATCATGAATCATGAATCGAATCATGAATCATGAATCATGTATCGAATCATGAATCATGAATCATGAATCAAGAATCATGAATAATGAATTGAATCATGAATCATGAATCATGAATCGAATCTTAAATCGAATCATGAATTGAATCATGAATCATGAATTGAATCATGAATCATGAATCATGAATCATAAATCAAATCATGAATCATGAATTGAATCATGATCCGAATCATGAATTGAATCATGAATCATGAATTGAATCATGAATCATGAATTGAATCATGAATCATGAATCCTGAATCATGAATGATTACTTGAATCATGATTCATGAATTATGAATCATGAATTGAATCATGAATCATGAATCATGAATTGAATCATGAATCATGAATCATGAATTGAATCATGAATCATGAATCATGAATTTAATCATGAATTAAATCATGAATCATGAATCATGAATTTAATCATGAATTAAATCATGAATCATGAATTGAATCATGAATTGAATCATGAATTGAATCATGAATCATGAATTGAATCATGAATCATGAATCATAAATCGAATCATGAATTGAATCATGAATCAAATCATGAATTGAATCATGAATCATGAATTAAATCATGAATCATGAATCATGAATTGAATCATGAATCATGAACTATGAATCATGAATTGAATCATGAATCATGAATCATGAATTGAATCATGAATCATGAATCATGAATTGAATCATGAATCATGAATCATGAATTGAAGCATGAATCATGAATTATGAATCATGAATTGAATCATGAATCATGAATCATGAATTGAATCATGAATTGAATCATGAATCGAATCATGAATTGAATCATGAATTGAATCATGAATTGAATCATGAATCGAATCATGAATTGAATCATGAATCAAATCATGAATTGAATCATGAATCGAATCATGAATTGAATCATGAATCATGAATCATGAATCATGACTTGAATCATGATTCATGAATTATGAATCATGAATTGAATCATGAATCATGAATCATGAATTGAATCATGAATCATGAATCATGAATGGAATCATGAATCATGAATTGAATCATGAATTGAATCATGAATCATGAATGGAATCATGAATCATGAATTAAATCATGAATCATGAATTGAATCATGAATTGAATCATGAATTGAATCATGAATCATGAATTGAATCATGAATCATGAATCATAAATCGAATCATGAATTAAATCATGAATCAAATCATGAATTGAATCATGAATCATGAATTAAATCATGAATCATGAATCATGAATCATGAATTGAATCATGAAACATGAACTATGAATCATGAATTGAATCATGAATCATGAATTGAATCATGAATCATGAATCATGAATTGAATCATGAATCATAAATTGAATCATAAATCAAGAATTATTAATCATGAATTGAATCATGAATCATGAATCATGAATCATGAATCGAATCAAGAATCATGAATTGAATCATGAATCATGAATTGAATCATGAATCATGAATTATGAATCATGAATTAAATCATGAATCATGAATTGAATCATGAATCATGAATCATGAATCAAGAATTAAATCATGAATCATGAATTATGAATTATGAATCATGAATTGAATTATGAATTATGAATTGAATCATGAATCATGAATGATGAATCATGAATGATGAATCATGAATTGAATCATGAATTGAATCATGAATAATGAATCATGAATCATGAATTGAATGATGAATCATGAATGATGAATCATGAATTGAATCATAAATCATGAATCATGAATTGAATCATGAATCATGAATCGAATCATGAATCATGAATCATGTATCGAATCATGAATCATGAATCGAATCATGAATCATGAATCATGAATCAAGAATCATGAATAATGAATTGAATCATGAATCATGAATCGAATCTTAAATCGAATCATGAATTGAATCATGAATCATGAATTGAATCATGAATCATGAATCATGAATCATGAATCATAAATCAAATCATGAATCATGAATTGAATCATGATCCGAATCATGAATTGAATCATGAATCATGAATTGAATCATGAATCATGAATCCTGAATCATGAATCATAAATTGAATCATGAATCATGAATTATGAATCATGAATTGAATCATGAATCATGAATTGAATCATGAATCATGAATCATGAATTGAATCATGAATCATGAATCATGAATCATGAATTGAAGCATGAATCATGAATTATGAATCATGAGTTGAATCATGAATCATGAATCATGAATTGAATCATGAATCATGAATTGAATCATGAATCATGAATCATGAATTGAATCATGAATTGAATCATGAATAGAATCACGAATTGAATCATGAATCGAATCATGAATTGAATCATGAATCGAATCATGAATTGAATCATGAATCATGAATCATGAATCATGACTTGAATCATGATTCATGAATTATGAATCATGAATTGAATCATGAATCATGAATCATGAATTGAATCATGAATCATGAATCATGAATTGAATCATGAATTATGAATCATGAATCATGAATTGAATCATGAATCATGAATTATGAATCATTAATTGAATCATGAATCATGAATCATGAATTGAATCATGAATCATGAATTGAATCATAAATCAAGAATTATTAATCATGAATTGAATCATGAATCATGAATCATGAATCGAATCATGAATTATGAATTGAATCATGAATCATGAATTGAATCATGAATCATGAATTATGAATCATGAATTAAATCATGAATCATGAATTGAATCATGAATCATGAATCATGAATCAAGAATTAAATCATGAATCATTAATTATGAATTATGAATTGAATCATGAATCATGAATTATGAATTATGAATCATGAATTGAATTCTTAATTATGAATTGAATCATGAATCATGAATCATGAATGATGAATCATGAATTGAATCATGAATCATGAATCATGAATTGAATCATGAATCATGAATGATGAATCATGAATTGAATCATGAATCATGATTTGAATCATGAATCATGAATCATGAATCGAATCATGAATCATGAATCATGTATCGAATCATGAATCATGAATCAAATCATGAATCATGAATCATGAATCAAGAATCATGAATAATGAATTGAATCATGAATCATGAATCATGAATCGAATCTTAAATCGAATCATGAATTGAATCATGAATCATGAATTGAATCATGAATCATGAATCATGAATCATAAATCAAATCATGAATCATGAATTGAATCATGATCCGAATCATGAATTGAATCATGAATCATGAATTGAATCATGAATCATGAATCCTGAATCATGAATCATAAATTGAATCATGAATCATGAATTATGAATCATGAATTGAATCATGAATCATGAATTGAATCATGAATCATGAATCATGAATCATGAATTGAAGCATGAATCATGAATCATGAATCATGAATTGAATCATGAATCATGAATTGAATCATGAATCATGAATTGAATCATGAATCATGAATCATGAATTGAATCATGAATCGAATCATGAATTGAATCATGAATCGAATCATGAATTGAATCATGAATCATGAATCATGAATCATGACTTAAATCATGATTCATGAATTATGAATCATGAATTGAATCATGAATCATGAATCATGAATTGAATCATGAATCATGAATCATGAATTGAATCATGAATCATGAATCATGAATTGAATCATGAATCATGAATTATGAATCAGTAATTGAATCATGAATCATGAATCATGAATTGAATCATGAATCATGAATTGAATCATGAATCATGAATCATGAATCAAGAATCATGAATAATGAATTGAATCATGAATCATGAATCATGAATCGAATCTTAAATCGAATCATGAATTGAATCATGAATCATGAATTGAATCATGAATCATGAATCATGAATCATCAATCAAATTATGAATCATGAATTGAATCATGATCCGAATCATGAATTGAATCATGAATCATGAATTGAATCATGAATCATGAATCCTGAATCATGAATCATAAATTGAATCATGAATCATGAATCATGAATCATGAATTGAATCATGAATCATGAATCCTGAATCATGAATCATAAATTGAATCATGAATCCTGAATCATGAATCATGAATTGAATCATGAATCATGAATTGAATCATGAATCATGAATCATGAATCATGAATTGAAGCATGAATCATGAATTATGAATCATGAGTTGAATCATGAATCATGAATCATGAATTGAATCATGAATCATGAATTGAATCATGAATCATGAATCATGAATCATGAATTGAATCATGAATCGAATCATGAATTGAATCATGAATCGAATCATGAATTGAATCATGAATCATGAATCATGAATCATGACTTAAATCATGATTCATGAATTATGAATCATGAATTGAATCATGAATCATGAATCATGAATTGAATCATGAATCATGAATCATGAATTGAATCATGAATCATGAATCATGAATTGAATCATGAATCATGAATCATGAATTGAATCATGAATCATAAATCATGAATTGAATCATGAATCATGAATTGAATCATGAATCATGAATCATGAATTAAATCAGGAATCATGAATCAGGAATCATGAATCATGAATTGAATCATGAATCATGAATTATGAATCATGAATTAAATCATGAATCATGAATTATGAATCATGAATTGAATCGTGAATTATGAATTGAATCATGAATCATGAATCATGAATCATGAATCATGAATTGAATCATGAATTGAATCATGAAATGAATCATGAATTGAATCATGAATCATGAATGATGAATCATGAATTGAATCATGAATGATAATTCATGAATCATGAATTGAATCATAAATCATGAATCATGAATTGAATCATGAATCATGAATCGAATCATGAAGCATGAATCATGTATCGAATCATGAATCATGAATCGAATCATGAATCATGAATCATGAATCAAGAATCATGAATAATGAATTGAATCATGAATCATGAATCATGAATCGAATCTTAAATCGAATCATGAATTGAATCATGAATCATGAATTGAATCATGAATCATGAATCATGAATCATAAATCAAATCATGAATCATGAATTGAATCATGATCCGAATCATGAATTGAATCATGAATCATGAATTGAATCATGAATCATGAATCCTGAATCATGAATCATAAATTGAATCATGAATCATGAATTATGAATCATGAATTGAATCATGAATCATGAATTGAATCATGAATCATGAATTGAATCATGAATCATGAATCATGAATTGAAGCATGAATCATGAATTATGAATCATGAGTTGAATCATGAATCATGAATCATGAATTGAATCATGAATCATGAATTGAATCATGAATCATGAATCATGAATTGAATCATGAATTGAATCATGAATCGAATCATGAATTGAATCATGAATCGAATCATGAATTGAATCATGAATCGAATCATGAATTGAATCATGAATCATGAATCATGACTTGAATCATGATTCATGAATTATGAATCATGAATTGAATCATGAATCATGAATCATGAATTGAATCATGAATCATGAATCATGAATTGAATCATGAATTGAATCATGAATCATGAATCATGAATTGAATCATGAATTATGAATCATGAATCATGAATTGAATCATGAATCATGAATTATTAATCATTAATTGAATCATGAATCATGAATTGAATCATGAATCATGAATTGAATCATAAATCAAGAATTATTAATCATGAATTGAATCATGAATCATGAATCATGAATCGAATCATGAATTATGAATTGAATCATGAATCATGAATTGAATCATGAATCATGAATTATGAATCATGAATTAAATCATGAATCATGAATTGAATCATGAATCATGAATCATGAATCAAGAATTAAATCATGAATCATGAATTATGAATTATGAATTGAATCATGAATCATGAATTATGAATTATGAATCATGAATTGAATTCTTAATTATGAATTGAATCATGAATCATGAATCATGAATGATGAATCATGAATTGAATCATGAATCATGAATCATGAATCATGAATTGAATCATGAATCATGAACGATGAATCATGAATTGAATCATGAATCATGATTTGAATCATGAATCATGAATCATGAATCGAATCATGAATCATGAATCATGTATCGAATCATGAATCATGAATCAAATCATGAATCATGAATCATGAATCAAGAATCATGAATAATGAATTGAATCATGAATCATGAATCATGAATCGAATCTTAAATCGAATCATGAATTGAATCATGAATCATGAATTGAATCATGAATCATGAATCATGAATCATAAATCAAATCATGAATCATGAATTGAATCATGATCCGAATCATGAATTGAATCATGAATCATGAATTGAATCATGAATCATGAATCCTGAATCATGAATCATAAATTGAATCATGAATCATGAATTATGAATCATGAATTGAATCATGAATCATGAATTGAATCATGAATCATGAATTGAATCATGAATCATGAATCATGAATCATGAATTGAAGCATGAATCATGAATCATGAATTGAATCATGAATCATGAATTGAATCATGAATCATGAATCATGAATTGAATCATGAATCGAATCATGAATTGAATCATGAATCGAATCATGAATTGAATCATAAATCATGAATCATGACTTAAATCATGATTCATGAATTATGAATCATGAATTGAATCATGAATCATGAATCATGAATTGAATCATGAATCATGAATCATGAATTGAATCATGAATCATAAATCATGAATCATGAATTGAATCATGAATCATGAATTATGAATCAGTAATTGAATCATGAATCATGAATCATGAATTGAATCATGAATCATGAATTGAATCATGAATCATGAATCATGAATCGAATCTTAAATCGAATCATGAATTGAATCATGAATCATGAATTGAATCATGAATAATGAATCATGAATCATAAATCAAATCATGAATCATGAATTGAATCATTATCCGAATCATGAATTGAATCATGAATCATGAATTGAATCATGAATCATGAATCCTGAATCATGAATCATAAATTGAATCATGAATCATGTATTATGAATCATGAATTGAATCATGAATCATGAATTGAATCATGAATCATGAATCATGAATTGAATCATGAATCATGAATCATGAATCATGAATTGAAGCATGAATCATGAATTATGAATCATGAGTTGAATCATGAATCATGAATCATGAATTGAATCATGAATCATGAATTGAATCATGAATCATGAATCATGAATTGAATCATGAATCGAATCATGAATTGAATCATGAATCGAATCATGAATTGAATCATGAATCATGAATCATGAATCATGACTTAAATCATGATTCATGAATTATGAATCATGAATTGAATCATGAATCATGAATCATGAATTGAATCATGAATCATGAATCATGAATTGAATCATGAATCATGAATCATGAATCATGAATTGAATCATGAATCATGAATCATGAATTGAATCATGAATCATAAATCATGAATTGAATCATGAATCATGAATTGAATCATGAATCATGAATTAAATCAGGAATCATGAATCAGGAATCATGAATCATGAATTGAATCATGAATCATGAATTATGAATCATGAATTAAATCATGAATCATGAATTATGAATCATGAATTGAATCATGAATTATGAATTGAATCATGAATCATGAATCATGAATCATGAATCATGAATTGAATCATGAATTGAATCATGAAATGAATCATGAATTGAATCATGAATCATGAATCATGAATTATGAATTGAATCATGAATGATAATTCATGAATCATGAATCATGAATTGAATCATGAATCATGAATGATGAATCATGAATTGAATCATGAATGATAATTCATGAATCATGAATCATGAATTGAATCATGAATCATGAATTATGAATCATGAATTGAATCATGAATTATGAAATGAATCATGAATGATGAATCATGAATGATGAATCATGAATTGAATCATGAATCATGAAATGAATCATGAATCATGAATCATGAATTGAATCATGAATCATAAATGATGAATCATGAATTGAATCATGAATCATGAATTGAATCATGAATCATGAATCATGAATTGAATCATGAATCATGAATTATGAATCATGAATTGAATCATGAATCATGAATTATGAACCATGAATTGAATCATGAATCATGAATTGAATCATGAATCATGAATCATGAATCATGAATCATGAATCATGAATTGAATCATGAATTGAATCATGAATCATGAATTGAATCATGAATCATGAATGATGAATCATGAATTGAATCATGAATCATGAATCATGAATTGAATCATGAATCATGAATCATGAATTGAATCATGAATCATGAATTATGAATCATGAATTAAATCATGAATCATGAATTATGAATCATGAATTGAATCATGAATTATGAATTTGATCATGAATCATGAATCATGAATCATGAATCATGAATCATGAATCATGAATCATGAATCATGAATCATGAATCATGAATTGAATCATGAATCATGAATGATGAATCATGAATTGAATCATGAATCATGAATTGAATCATGAATCATTAATTGAATCATGAATCATGAATTATGAATTGAATCATGAATCGAATCAATAATCATGAATCATGAATTGAATCATGAATCATGAATTAAATTGAATCATGAATCATGAATCATGAATCGAATCATGAATCATGAATCAAGAATCATGAATCGAATCAGGAATAATGAATTGAATAATGAATCTTGAATCATGAATCATGAATTGAATCATGAATCATGAATCATGAGTCGAATCATAAATCATGAATCATGAATCATGATTCATGAATTGAATAAAGAATCATGAATCATGAGTCGAAACATTAATCGAATCATGAATTGAATCATGAATCATAAATTGAATCATGAATCATGAATCATGAATCATGA
Organism: Mixophyes australis; assembly: GCA_036250195.1. Lineage (NCBI taxonomy): Eukaryota > Metazoa > Chordata > Amphibia > Anura > Limnodynastidae > Mixophyes > Mixophyes australis. Next base: position 241,201,665 of record JAVHZZ010000001.1, on the reverse strand, counting down.
ATTGAATCATGAATCATAAATTATGAATCATGAATTGAATCATGAATCATGAATTTAATCATGAATCATGAATTGAATCATGAATCATGAATCGAATCATGAATCATGAATTGAATCATGAATCATGAATCATTTATTAAATCATGAATCATGAATCATGAATTGAATCATGAATAATGAATTATGAATCATGAATTGAATCATGAATCATGAATCATGAATTGAATCATGAATCATAAATCATGAATCATGAATTGAATCATGAATCATGAATTGAATCATGAATTGAATCATGAATCATTAATCATGAATTGAATCATGAATCGAATCAATAATCATGAATCATGAATTGAATCATGAATCATGAATCATGAATTGAATCATGAATCATGAATCATGAATCATGAATTGAATCATGAATCGAATCAATAATCATGCATCATGAATTGAATCATGAATCATGAATCATGAATTGAATCATGAATCATGAATCATGAATCATGAATTGAATCATGAATTGAATCATGAATCATTAATCATGAATTGAATCATGAATCATGAATGATGAATCATGAATTAAGTCATGAATCATGAATCATGAATTGAATCATGAATTGAGTCATGAATCGAATCAATAATCATGAATCATGAATTGAATCATGAATCATGAATCATGAATTGAATCATGAATCATGATGTGAATCATGAGTTGAATCATGATTCATGAATTGAATCATAAATTGAATCATGAGTTGAATCATGATTCATGAATCATGAATTGAATGATGAATCATGAATCATGAATTCAATCATAAATCATGATTTCAATCAGGAATCGAATCATGTATTCAATCGTGAATCATAAATCGAATCATGAATCATGAATTGAATCAGGAATCTAATCATGAATTGAATCATGAATCATGAATTGAATCATGATTTTAATTATGAATTCATTCATGAATCATGAATTGAATCATGAATTGAATAATGAATCTTGAATCATGAATTGAATCATGAATCATAAATGATGAATCATGAATCATGAATCATGAATTGAATCATGAAATGAATCATGAATCATGAATCATGAACTGAATCATGAATCATGAATGATGAATCATGAGTTGAATCATGAATCATGAATCATGAATTGAATCATGAATCATGAATTGAATCATGAATCATGAATCATGAATTGAATCATGAATCGAATCATGAATTGAATCATGAATCGAATCATGAATTGAATCATGAATCATGAATCATGAATCATGACTTAAATCATGATTCATGAATTATGAATCATGAATTGAATCATGAATCATGAATCATGAATTGAATCATGAATCATGAATCATGAATTGAATCATGAATCATGAATCATGAATCATGAATTGAATCATGAATCATGAATCATGAATTGAATCATGAATCATAAATCATGAATTGAATCATGAATCATGAATTGAATCATGAATCATGAATTAAATCAGGAATCATGAATCAGGAATCATGAATCATGAATTGAATCATGAATCATGAATTATGAATCATGAATTAAATCATGAATCATGAATTATGAATCATGAATTGAATCATGAATTATGAATTGAATCATGAATCATGAATCATGAATCATGAATTGAATCATGAATTGAATCATGAAATGAATCATGAATTGAATCATGAATCATGAATGATGAATCATGAATTGAATCATGAATGATAATTCATGAATCATGAATCATGAATTGAATCATGAATCATGAATGATGAATCATGAATTGAATCATGAATGATAATTCATGAATCATGAATCATGAATTGAATCATGAATCATGAATTATGAATCATGAATTGAATCATGAATTATGAAATGAATCATGAATGATGAATCATGAATCATGAATTGAATCATGAATCATGAATTGAATCATGAATCATGAATCATGAATTGAATCATGAATCATAAATGATGAATCATGAATTGAATCATGAATCATGAATCATGAATTGAATCATGAATCATGAATCATGAATTGAATCATGAATCATGAATTATGAATCATGAATTGAATCATGAATCATGAATTATGAATCATGAATTGAATCATGAATCATGAATTGAATCATGAATTGAATCATGAATCATGAATCATGAATCATGAATTGAATCATGAATTGAATCATGAATCATGAATTGAATCATGAATCATGAATGATGAATCATGAATTGAATCATGAATCATGAATCATGAATTGAATCATGAATCATGAATCATGAATTGAATCATGAATCATGAATTATGAATCATGAATTAAATCATGAATCATGAATTATGAATCATGAATTGAATCATGAATTATGAATTTGATCATGAATCATGAATCATGAATCATGAATCATGAATTGAATCATGAATCATGAATCATGAATTGAATCATGAATCATGAATGATGAATCATGAATTGAATCATGAATCATGAATCATGAATTGAATCATGAATCATTAATTGAATCATGAATCATGAATTATGAATTGAATCATGAATCGAATCAATAATCATGAATCATGAATTGAATCATGAATCATGAATTGAATTGAATCATGAATCATGAATCATGAATCGAATCATGAATCATGAATCAAGAATCATGAATCGAATCAGGAATAATGAATTGAATCATGAATCTTGAATCATGAATCATGAATTGAATCATGAATCATGAATCATGAGTCGAATCATAAATCATGAATCATGAATCATTATTCATGAATTGAATCAAGAATCATGAATCATGAGTCGAAACACGAATCGAATCATGAATTGAATCATGAATCATAAATTGAATCATGAATCATGAATCATGAATCATGAATCATGAATCATGAATCATGAATTGAATCATGAATCATAAATTATGAATCATGAATTGAATCATGAATCATGAATTTAATCATGAATCATGAATTGAATCATGAATCATGAATCGAATCATGAATCATGAATTGAATCATGAATCATGAATCATTTATTAAATCATGAATCATAATTCATGAATTGAATCATGAATAATGAATTATGAATCATGAATTGAATCATGAATCATGAATCATGAATTGAATCATGAATCATGAATCATGAATCATGAATTGAATCATGAATCATGAATTATGAATTATGAATTGAATCATGAATCATGAATCATGAATCATGAATCATGAATTGAATCATGAATTGAATCATGAATCATTAATCATGAATTGAATCATGAATCGAATCAATAATCATGAATCATGAATTGAATCATGAATCATGAATCATGAATTGAATCATGAATCATGAATCATGAATCATGAATTGAATCATGAATCGAATCAATAATCATGAATCATGAATTGAATCATGAATCATGAATCATGAATTGAATCATGAATCATGAATCATGAATCATGAATTGAATCATGAATTGAATCATGAATCATTAATCATGAATTGAATCATGAATCATGAATGATGAATCATGAATTAAGTCATGAATCATGAATCATGAATTGAATCATGAATTGAGTCATGAATCGAATCAATAATCATGAATCATGAATTGAATCATGAATCATGAATCATGAATTGAATCATGAATCATTAATCATGAATCGAATCATGAATCATGAATCAAGAATCATGAATCGAATCATAAATAATGAATTGAATCATAAATTATGAATCATGAATCATGAATTGAATCATGAATCATGAATCATGAATCGAATCATGAATCATGATGTGAATCATGAGTTGAATCATGATTCATGAATTGAATCATAAATTGAATCATGAGTTGAATCATGATTCATGAATCATGAATTGAATGATGAATCATGAATCATGAATTCAATCATAAATCATAATTTCAATCAGGAATCGAATCATGTATTCAATCGTGAATCATAAATCGAATCATGAATCATGAATTGAATCAGGAATCTAATCATGAATTGAATCATGAATCATGAATTGAATCATGATTTTAATTATGAATTGATTCATGAATCATGAATTGAATCATGAATCATGAATCATGAATTGAATTATGAATTGAATAATGAATCTTGAATCATGAATTGAATCATGAATCATAAATGATAAATCATGAATCATGAATCATGAATTGAATCATGAAATGAATCATGAATCATGAATCATGAATTGAATCATGAATCATGAATGATGAATCATGAATTGAATCATGAATGATGAATCATGAATGATGAATCATGAATGATGAATCATGAACTGAATCATGAATCATGAATTATGAATCATGAATTGAATCATGAATTATGAAATGAATCATGAATGATGAATCATGAATGATGAATCATGAATTGAATCATGAATCATAAATGATGAATCATGAATCATGAATCATGAATTGAATCATGAATTGAATCATGAATCATGAATCATGAATTGAATCATGAATCATGAATGATGAATCATGAATTGAATCATGAATCATGAATCATGAATTGAATCATGAATCATGAATCATGAATTGAATCATGAATCATGAATTATGAATCATGAATTGAATCATGAATCATGAATCATGAATTGAATCATGAATTATGAATTGAATCATGAATCATGAATCATGAATCATGAATTGAATCATGAATTGAATCATGAATCATGAATTGAATCATGAATCATGAATGATGAATCATGAATTGAATCATGAATCATGAATCATGAATCGAATCATGAATCATGAATTGAATCATTAATCATGAATCATGAATTGAATCATATATCATGAATCATGAATTGAATCATGAATCATGAATTATGAATCATGAATTGAATCATGAATCATGAATTATGAATCATTAATTGAATCATGAATTATGAATTTGATCATGAATCATGAATCATGAATCATGAATCATGAATCATGAATCATGAATTGAATCATGAATCTTGAATCATGAATTAAATCATGAATCATGAATGATGAATCATGATTTGAATCATGAATCATGAATCATGAATTGAATCATGAATCATGAATTGAATTATGAATCATGAATTATGAATTGAATCATAAATCGAATCAATAATCATGAATCATGAATTGAATCATGAATCATGATTTGAATTGAATCATGAATCAAGAATCATGAATCGAATCATGAATAATGAATTGAATCATGAATCTTGAATCATGAATCATGAATTGAATCATGAATCATGAATCATGAGTCGAATCATAAATCATGAATCATGAATCATGATTCATGAATTGAATCATGAATCATGAATCATGAGTCGAAACATGAATCGAATCATGAATTGAATCATGAATCATGAATCATGAATCGAATCATGAATCATGAATTGAATCATGAATCATGAATTGAATCATTAATCATGAATTATGAATCATGAATTAAATCATGAATCATGAATTGAATCATGAATCATGAATCATGAATCAAGAATTAAATCATGAATCATGAATTATGAATTATGAATTGAATCATGAATCATGAATTATGAATTATGAATCATGAATTGAATTATGAATTATGACTTGAATCATGAATCATGAATCATGAATGATGAATCATGAATTGAATCATGAATTGAATCATGAATCATGAATCATGAATCATGAATTGAATCATGAATCATGAATGATGAATCATGAATTGAATCATGAATCATGAATCATGAATTGAATCATGAATCATGAATCATGAATCGAATCATGAATCATGAATCATGTATCGAATCATGAATCATGAATCGAATCATGAATCATGAATCATGAATCAAGAATCATGAATAATGAATTGAATCATGAATCATGAATCATGAATCGAATCTTAAATCGAATCATGAATTGAATCATGAATCATGAATTGAATCATGAATCATGAATCCTGAATCATGAATCATAAATTGAATCATGAATCATGAATTATGAATCATGAATTGAATCATGAATCATGAATTGAATCATGAATCATGAATCATGAATCATGAATTGAAGCATGAATCATGAATTATGAATCATGAGTTAAATCATGAATCATGAATTGAATCATGAATCATGAATTGAATCATGAATCATGAATTGAATCATGAATCATGAATCATGAATTGAATCATGAATTGAATCATGAATCGAATCATGAATTGAATCATGAATTGAATCATGAATTGAATCATGAATCGAATCATGAATTGAATCATGAATCATGAATCATGAATTGAATCATGAATCATGAATTATGAATCATGAATTGAATCATGAATCATGAATCATGAATTGAATCATGAATCATGAATCATGAATTGAATCATGAATTGAATCATGAATCATGAATCATGAATTGAATTATGAATTATGAATTGAATCATGAATCATGAATCATGAATTAAATCATGAATTGAATCATGAATCATGAATCATGAATTGAATCATGAATCATGAATCGAATCATGAATCATGAATCATGAATTGAATCATGAATTGAATCATGAATCATGAATCGAATCATGAATCATGAATTAAATCATGAATCATGAATTGAATCATGAATCATGAATTGAATCATGAATTGAATCATGAATCATGAATTGAATCATGAATCATGAATCATAAATCGAATCATGAATCATGAATTGAATCATGAATTGAATCATGAATTGATTCATGAATCATGAATTGAATCATGAATCATGAATCATGAATTGAATCATGAATCATGAAGTATGAATCATGAATTGAATCATGAATCATGAAGTATGAATTATGAATTGAATCATGAATCATGAATCATGAATTGAATCATGAATCATAAATCATGACTTAAATCATGAATCAAGAATTATTAATCATGAATTGAATCATGAATCATGAATCATGAATTGAATCATGAATCATGAATTGAATCATGAATCATGAATTGAATCATGAATCATGAATCATGAATTGAATCATGAATTGAATCATGAATCGAATCATGAATTGAATCATGAATCATGAATCATGAATCATGAATTGAATCATGAATCATGAATTAAGAATCATGAATTGAATTATGAATCATGAATCATGAATTGAATCATGAATCATGAATCATGAATTGAATCATGAATCATGAATTATGAATCATGAATTGAATCATGAATCATGAATTGAATCATGAATCATGAATCATGAATCATCAATTGAATCATGAATCATGAATCATGAATTATGAATTATGAATTGAATCATGAATCATGAATTATGAATCATGAATTGAATTATGAATTATGAATTGAATCATGAATCATGAATTGAATCATGAATTGAATCATGAATTGAATCATGAATCATGAATCATGAATTGAATCATGAATGATGAATTATAAATTGAATCATGAATCATGAATCGAATCATGAATCATGAATTGAATAATGAAATAATTCATGAATCATGAATGGAATCATGAATCATGAATTGAATCATGAATTAAATCATGAATCATGAATTGAATCATGAATTGAATCATGAATTGAATCATGAATCATGAATTGAATTATGAATCATGAATCATAAATCGAATCATGAATCATGAATTAAATCATGAATCGAATCATGAATTGAATCATGAATCATGAATCATGAATCGAATCATGAATTGAATCATGAATCATGAATCATGAATCATGAAATGAATCATGAATCATGAATGATGAATAATGAATTGAATCATGAATCATGATTTGAATCATGAATCATGAATCATGAATCGAATCATGAATCATGAATCATGTATCGAATCATGAATCATGAATCGAATCATGAATCATGAATCATGAATCAAGAATCATGAATAATGAATTGAATCATGAATCATGAATCGAATCTTAAATCGAATCATGAATTGAATCATGAATCATGAATTGAATCATGAATCATGAATCATGAATCATAAATCAAATCATGAATCATGAATTGAATCATGATCCGAATCATGAATTGAATCATGAATCATGAATTGAATCATGAATCATGAATCCTGAATCATGAATCATAAATTGAATCATGAATCATGAATTATGAATCATGAATTGAATCATGAATCATGAATTGAATCATGAATCATGAATCATGAATTGAATCATGAATCATGAATCATGAATCATGAATTGAAGCATGAATCATGAATTATGAATCATGAGTTGAATCATGAATCATGAATTGAATCATGAATCATGAATTGAATCATGAATCATGAATCATGAATTGAATCATGAATCGAATCATGAATTGAATAATGAATCGAATCATGAATTGAATCATGAATCATGAATCATGAATCATGACTTGAATCATGATTCATGAATTATGAATCATGAATTGAATCATGAATCATGAATCATGAATTGAATCATGAATCATGAATCATGAATTGAATCATGAATCATGAATCACGAATTGAATCATGAATCATGAATTATGAATCATTAATTGAATCATGAATCATGAATTTAATCATGAATCATGAATTGAATCATGAATCATGAATCATGAATTATAAATTGAATCATGAATTGAATCATGAATCATGAATTGAATCATGAATCATGAATTAAATCATGAATCATGATCATGAATCATGAATTGAATCATGAATCATGAATTATGAATCATGAATTGAATAATGAATCATGAATCATGAATTGAATCATGAATCATGAATCATGAATTAAATCATGAATCATGAATTGAATCATGAATCATGAATCATGAATTGAATCATGAATTGAATCATGAATCATGAATCATGAATTGAATCATGAATCATGAATTATGAATCATGAATTGAATCATGAATCATGAATCATGAATTGAACCATGAATCATGAATCATGTATCGAATCATGAATCATGAATTGAATCATGAATCATGAATCATGAATTGAATCATGAATCATGAATCATGAATTGAATCATGAATCATGAATTGAATCATGAATCATGAATCATGAATTAAATCAGGAATCATGAATCAGGAATCATGAATCGAATCATGAATCATGAATTATGAATCATGAATTAAATCATGAATCATGAATTATGAATCATGAATTGAATCATGAATTATGAATTGAATCATGAATCATGAATCATGAATCATGAATCATGAATTGAATCATGAATTGAATCATGAAATGAATCATGAATTGAATCATGAATCATGAATGATGAATCATGAATTGAATCATGAATGATAATTCATGAATCATGAATCATGAATTGAATCATGAATCATGAATTATGAATCATGAATTGAATCATGAATTATGAAATGAATCATGAATGATGAATCATGAATTGAATCATGTATCATGAATCATGAATCGAATCATGAATCATGAATCATGTATCGAATCATGAATCATGAATCGAATCATGAATCATGAATCATGAATCAAGAATCATGAATAATGAATTGAATCATGAATCATGAATCATGAATTGAATCTTAAATCGAATCATGAATTGAATCATGAATCATGAATTGAATCATGAATCATGAATCATGAATCATAAATCAAATCATGAATCATGAATTGAATCATGATCCGAATCATGAATTGAATCATGAATCATGAATTGAATCATGAATCATGAATTGAATCATGAATCATGAATCATGAATCATAAATCAAATCATGAATCATGAATTGAATCATGATCCGAATCATGAATTGAATCATGAATCATGAATTGAATCATGAATCATGAATCCTGAATCATGAATCATAAATTGAATCACGAATCATGAATTATGAATCATGAATTGAATCATGAATCATGAATTGAATCATGAATCATGAATCATGAATTGAATCATGAATCATGAATCATGAATCATGAATTGAAGCATGAATCATGAATTATGAATCATGAGTTGAATCATGAATCATGAATCATGAATTGAATCATGAATCATGAATCATGAATTGAATCATGAATCATGAATCATGAATTGAATCATGAATCATGAATTATGAATCAGTAATTGAATCATGAATCATGAATCATGAATTGAATCATGAATCATGAATTGAATCATGAATCATGAATCATGAATCAAGAATCATGAATAATGAATTGAATCATGAATCATGAATCATGAATCGAATCTTAAATCGAATCATGAATTGAATCATGAATCATGAATTGAATCATGAATCATGAATCATGAATCATCAATCAAATTATGAATCATGAATTGAATCATGATCCGAATCATGAATTGAATCATGAATCATGAATTGAATCATGAATCATGAATCCTGAATCATGAATCATAAATTGAATCATGAATCATGAATCATGAATCATGAATTGAATCATGAATCATGAATCCTGAATCATGAATCATAAATTGAATCATGAATCCTGAATCATGAATCATGAATTGAATCATGAATCATGAATTGAATCATGAATCATGAATCATGAATCATGAATTGAAGCATGAATCATGAATTATGAATCATGAGTTGAATCATGAATCATGAATCATGAATTGAATCATGAATCATGAATTGAATCATGAATCATGAATCATGAATCATGAATTGAATCATGAATCGAATCATGAATTGAATCATGAATCGAATCATGAATTGAATCATGAATCATGAATCATGAATCATGACTTAAATCATGATTCATGAATTATGAATCATGAATTGAATCATGAATCATGAATCATGAATTGAATCATGAATCATGAATCATGAATTGAATCATGAATCATGAATCATGAATTGAATCATGAATCATGAATCATGAATTGAATCATGAATCATAAATCATGAATTGAATCATGAATCATGAATTGAATCATGAATCATGAATCATGAATTAAATCAGGAATCATGAATCAGGAATCATGAATCATGAATTGAATCATGAATCATGAATTATGAATCATGAATTAAATCATGAATCATGAATTATGAATCATGAATTGAATCGTGAATTATGAATTGAATCATGAATCATGAATCATGAATCATGAATCATGAATTGAATCATGAATTGAATCATGAAATGAATCATGAATTGAATCATGAATCATGAATGATGAATCATGAATTGAATCATGAATGATAATTCATGAATCATGAATTGAATCATAAATCATGAATCATGAATTGAATCATGAATCATGAATCGAATCATGAAGCATGAATCATGTATCGAATCATGAATCATGAATCGAATCATGAATCATGAATCATGAATCAAGAATCATGAATAATGAATTGAATCATGAATCATGAATCATGAATCGAATCTTAAATCGAATCATGAATTGAATCATGAATCATGAATTGAATCATGAATCATGAATCATGAATCATAAATCAAATCATGAATCATGAATTGAATCATGATCCGAATCATGAATTGAATCATGAATCATGAATTGAATCATGAATCATGAATCCTGAATCATGAATCATAAATTGAATCATGAATCATGAATTATGAATCATGAATTGAATCATGAATCATGAATTGAATCATGAATCATGAATTGAATCATGAATCATGAATCATGAATTGAAGCATGAATCATGAATTATGAATCATGAGTTGAATCATGAATCATGAATCATGAATTGAATCATGAATCATGAATTGAATCATGAATCATGAATCATGAATTGAATCATGAATTGAATCATGAATCGAATCATGAATTGAATCATGAATCGAATCATGAATTGAATCATGAATCGAATCATGAATTGAATCATGAATCATGAATCATGACTTGAATCATGATTCATGAATTATGAATCATGAATTGAATCATGAATCATGAATCATGAATTGAATCATGAATCATGAATCATGAATTGAATCATGAATTGAATCATGAATCATGAATCATGAATTGAATCATGAATTATGAATCATGAATCATGAATTGAATCATGAATCATGAATTATTAATCATTAATTGAATCATGAATCATGAATTGAATCATGAATCATGAATTGAATCATAAATCAAGAATTATTAATCATGAATTGAATCATGAATCATGAATCATGAATCGAATCATGAATTATGAATTGAATCATGAATCATGAATTGAATCATGAATCATGAATTATGAATCATGAATTAAATCATGAATCATGAATTGAATCATGAATCATGAATCATGAATCAAGAATTAAATCATGAATCATGAATTATGAATTATGAATTGAATCATGAATCATGAATTATGAATTATGAATCATGAATTGAATTCTTAATTATGAATTGAATCATGAATCATGAATCATGAATGATGAATCATGAATTGAATCATGAATCATGAATCATGAATCATGAATTGAATCATGAATCATGAACGATGAATCATGAATTGAATCATGAATCATGATTTGAATCATGAATCATGAATCATGAATCGAATCATGAATCATGAATCATGTATCGAATCATGAATCATGAATCAAATCATGAATCATGAATCATGAATCAAGAATCATGAATAATGAATTGAATCATGAATCATGAATCATGAATCGAATCTTAAATCGAATCATGAATTGAATCATGAATCATGAATTGAATCATGAATCATGAATCATGAATCATAAATCAAATCATGAATCATGAATTGAATCATGATCCGAATCATGAATTGAATCATGAATCATGAATTGAATCATGAATCATGAATCCTGAATCATGAATCATAAATTGAATCATGAATCATGAATTATGAATCATGAATTGAATCATGAATCATGAATTGAATCATGAATCATGAATTGAATCATGAATCATGAATCATGAATCATGAATTGAAGCATGAATCATGAATCATGAATTGAATCATGAATCATGAATTGAATCATGAATCATGAATCATGAATTGAATCATGAATCGAATCATGAATTGAATCATGAATCGAATCATGAATTGAATCATAAATCATGAATCATGACTTAAATCATGATTCATGAATTATGAATCATGAATTGAATCATGAATCATGAATCATGAATTGAATCATGAATCATGAATCATGAATTGAATCATGAATCATAAATCATGAATCATGAATTGAATCATGAATCATGAATTATGAATCAGTAATTGAATCATGAATCATGAATCATGAATTGAATCATGAATCATGAATTGAATCATGAATCATGAATCATGAATCGAATCTTAAATCGAATCATGAATTGAATCATGAATCATGAATTGAATCATGAATAATGAATCATGAATCATAAATCAAATCATGAATCATGAATTGAATCATTATCCGAATCATGAATTGAATCATGAATCATGAATTGAATCATGAATCATGAATCCTGAATCATGAATCATAAATTGAATCATGAATCATGTATTATGAATCATGAATTGAATCATGAATCATGAATTGAATCATGAATCATGAATCATGAATTGAATCATGAATCATGAATCATGAATCATGAATTGAAGCATGAATCATGAATTATGAATCATGAGTTGAATCATGAATCATGAATCATGAATTGAATCATGAATCATGAATTGAATCATGAATCATGAATCATGAATTGAATCATGAATCGAATCATGAATTGAATCATGAATCGAATCATGAATTGAATCATGAATCATGAATCATGAATCATGACTTAAATCATGATTCATGAATTATGAATCATGAATTGAATCATGAATCATGAATCATGAATTGAATCATGAATCATGAATCATGAATTGAATCATGAATCATGAATCATGAATCATGAATTGAATCATGAATCATGAATCATGAATTGAATCATGAATCATAAATCATGAATTGAATCATGAATCATGAATTGAATCATGAATCATGAATTAAATCAGGAATCATGAATCAGGAATCATGAATCATGAATTGAATCATGAATCATGAATTATGAATCATGAATTAAATCATGAATCATGAATTATGAATCATGAATTGAATCATGAATTATGAATTGAATCATGAATCATGAATCATGAATCATGAATCATGAATTGAATCATGAATTGAATCATGAAATGAATCATGAATTGAATCATGAATCATGAATCATGAATTATGAATTGAATCATGAATGATAATTCATGAATCATGAATCATGAATTGAATCATGAATCATGAATGATGAATCATGAATTGAATCATGAATGATAATTCATGAATCATGAATCATGAATTGAATCATGAATCATGAATTATGAATCATGAATTGAATCATGAATTATGAAATGAATCATGAATGATGAATCATGAATGATGAATCATGAATTGAATCATGAATCATGAAATGAATCATGAATCATGAATCATGAATTGAATCATGAATCATAAATGATGAATCATGAATTGAATCATGAATCATGAATTGAATCATGAATCATGAATCATGAATTGAATCATGAATCATGAATTATGAATCATGAATTGAATCATGAATCATGAATTATGAACCATGAATTGAATCATGAATCATGAATTGAATCATGAATCATGAATCATGAATCATGAATCATGAATCATGAATTGAATCATGAATTGAATCATGAATCATGAATTGAATCATGAATCATGAATGATGAATCATGAATTGAATCATGAATCATGAATCATGAATTGAATCATGAATCATGAATCATGAATTGAATCATGAATCATGAATTATGAATCATGAATTAAATCATGAATCATGAATTATGAATCATGAATTGAATCATGAATTATGAATTTGATCATGAATCATGAATCATGAATCATGAATCATGAATCATGAATCATGAATCATGAATCATGAATCATGAATCATGAATTGAATCATGAATCATGAATGATGAATCATGAATTGAATCATGAATCATGAATTGAATCATGAATCATTAATTGAATCATGAATCATGAATTATGAATTGAATCATGAATCGAATCAATAATCATGAATCATGAATTGAATCATGAATCATGAATTAAATTGAATCATGAATCATGAATCATGAATCGAATCATGAATCATGAATCAAGAATCATGAATCGAATCAGGAATAATGAATTGAATAATGAATCTTGAATCATGAATCATGAATTGAATCATGAATCATGAATCATGAGTCGAATCATAAATCATGAATCATGAATCATGATTCATGAATTGAATAAAGAATCATGAATCATGAGTCGAAACATTAATCGAATCATGAATTGAATCATGAATCATAAATTGAATCATGAATCATGAATCATGAATCATGAATTGAATCATGAATCATAAATTATGAATCATGAATTGAATCATGAATCATGAATTTAATCATGAATCATGAATTGAATCATGAATCATGAATCGAATCATGAATCATGAATTGAATCATGAATCATGAATCATTTATTAAATCATGAATC
Source organism: Mixophyes australis (assembly GCA_036250195.1). Lineage (NCBI taxonomy): Eukaryota > Metazoa > Chordata > Amphibia > Anura > Limnodynastidae > Mixophyes > Mixophyes australis. The sequence goes on along the minus strand of JAVHZZ010000001.1, from coordinate 241,186,132 downwards.
ATGAATCATGAATTGAATCATGAATAATGAATTATGAATCATGAATTGAATCATGAATCATGAATCATGAATTGAATCATGAATCATAAATCATGAATCATGAATTGAATCATGAATCATGAATTGAATCATGAATTGAATCATGAATCATTAATCATGAATTGAATCATGAATCGAATCAATAATCATGAATCATGAATTGAATCATGAATCATGAATCATGAATTGAATCATGAATCATGAATCATGAATCATGAATTGAATCATGAATCGAATCAATAATCATGCATCATGAATTGAATCATGAATCATGAATCATGAATTGAATCATGAATCATGAATCATGAATCATGAATTGAATCATGAATTGAATCATGAATCATTAATCATGAATTGAATCATGAATCATGAATGATGAATCATGAATTAAGTCATGAATCATGAATCATGAATTGAATCATGAATTGAGTCATGAATCGAATCAATAATCATGAATCATGAATTGAATCATGAATCATGAATCATGAATTGAATCATGAATCATGATGTGAATCATGAGTTGAATCATGATTCATGAATTGAATCATAAATTGAATCATGAGTTGAATCATGATTCATGAATCATGAATTGAATGATGAATCATGAATCATGAATTCAATCATAAATCATGATTTCAATCAGGAATCGAATCATGTATTCAATCGTGAATCATAAATCGAATCATGAATCATGAATTGAATCAGGAATCTAATCATGAATTGAATCATGAATCATGAATTGAATCATGATTTTAATTATGAATTCATTCATGAATCATGAATTGAATCATGAATTGAATAATGAATCTTGAATCATGAATTGAATCATGAATCATAAATGATGAATCATGAATCATGAATCATGAATTGAATCATGAAATGAATCATGAATCATGAATCATGAACTGAATCATGAATCATGAATGATGAATCATGAGTTGAATCATGAATCATGAATCATGAATTGAATCATGAATCATGAATTGAATCATGAATCATGAATCATGAATTGAATCATGAATCGAATCATGAATTGAATCATGAATCGAATCATGAATTGAATCATGAATCATGAATCATGAATCATGACTTAAATCATGATTCATGAATTATGAATCATGAATTGAATCATGAATCATGAATCATGAATTGAATCATGAATCATGAATCATGAATTGAATCATGAATCATGAATCATGAATCATGAATTGAATCATGAATCATGAATCATGAATTGAATCATGAATCATAAATCATGAATTGAATCATGAATCATGAATTGAATCATGAATCATGAATTAAATCAGGAATCATGAATCAGGAATCATGAATCATGAATTGAATCATGAATCATGAATTATGAATCATGAATTAAATCATGAATCATGAATTATGAATCATGAATTGAATCATGAATTATGAATTGAATCATGAATCATGAATCATGAATCATGAATTGAATCATGAATTGAATCATGAAATGAATCATGAATTGAATCATGAATCATGAATGATGAATCATGAATTGAATCATGAATGATAATTCATGAATCATGAATCATGAATTGAATCATGAATCATGAATGATGAATCATGAATTGAATCATGAATGATAATTCATGAATCATGAATCATGAATTGAATCATGAATCATGAATTATGAATCATGAATTGAATCATGAATTATGAAATGAATCATGAATGATGAATCATGAATCATGAATTGAATCATGAATCATGAATTGAATCATGAATCATGAATCATGAATTGAATCATGAATCATAAATGATGAATCATGAATTGAATCATGAATCATGAATCATGAATTGAATCATGAATCATGAATCATGAATTGAATCATGAATCATGAATTATGAATCATGAATTGAATCATGAATCATGAATTATGAATCATGAATTGAATCATGAATCATGAATTGAATCATGAATTGAATCATGAATCATGAATCATGAATCATGAATTGAATCATGAATTGAATCATGAATCATGAATTGAATCATGAATCATGAATGATGAATCATGAATTGAATCATGAATCATGAATCATGAATTGAATCATGAATCATGAATCATGAATTGAATCATGAATCATGAATTATGAATCATGAATTAAATCATGAATCATGAATTATGAATCATGAATTGAATCATGAATTATGAATTTGATCATGAATCATGAATCATGAATCATGAATCATGAATTGAATCATGAATCATGAATCATGAATTGAATCATGAATCATGAATGATGAATCATGAATTGAATCATGAATCATGAATCATGAATTGAATCATGAATCATTAATTGAATCATGAATCATGAATTATGAATTGAATCATGAATCGAATCAATAATCATGAATCATGAATTGAATCATGAATCATGAATTGAATTGAATCATGAATCATGAATCATGAATCGAATCATGAATCATGAATCAAGAATCATGAATCGAATCAGGAATAATGAATTGAATCATGAATCTTGAATCATGAATCATGAATTGAATCATGAATCATGAATCATGAGTCGAATCATAAATCATGAATCATGAATCATTATTCATGAATTGAATCAAGAATCATGAATCATGAGTCGAAACACGAATCGAATCATGAATTGAATCATGAATCATAAATTGAATCATGAATCATGAATCATGAATCATGAATCATGAATCATGAATCATGAATTGAATCATGAATCATAAATTATGAATCATGAATTGAATCATGAATCATGAATTTAATCATGAATCATGAATTGAATCATGAATCATGAATCGAATCATGAATCATGAATTGAATCATGAATCATGAATCATTTATTAAATCATGAATCATAATTCATGAATTGAATCATGAATAATGAATTATGAATCATGAATTGAATCATGAATCATGAATCATGAATTGAATCATGAATCATGAATCATGAATCATGAATTGAATCATGAATCATGAATTATGAATTATGAATTGAATCATGAATCATGAATCATGAATCATGAATCATGAATTGAATCATGAATTGAATCATGAATCATTAATCATGAATTGAATCATGAATCGAATCAATAATCATGAATCATGAATTGAATCATGAATCATGAATCATGAATTGAATCATGAATCATGAATCATGAATCATGAATTGAATCATGAATCGAATCAATAATCATGAATCATGAATTGAATCATGAATCATGAATCATGAATTGAATCATGAATCATGAATCATGAATCATGAATTGAATCATGAATTGAATCATGAATCATTAATCATGAATTGAATCATGAATCATGAATGATGAATCATGAATTAAGTCATGAATCATGAATCATGAATTGAATCATGAATTGAGTCATGAATCGAATCAATAATCATGAATCATGAATTGAATCATGAATCATGAATCATGAATTGAATCATGAATCATTAATCATGAATCGAATCATGAATCATGAATCAAGAATCATGAATCGAATCATAAATAATGAATTGAATCATAAATTATGAATCATGAATCATGAATTGAATCATGAATCATGAATCATGAATCGAATCATGAATCATGATGTGAATCATGAGTTGAATCATGATTCATGAATTGAATCATAAATTGAATCATGAGTTGAATCATGATTCATGAATCATGAATTGAATGATGAATCATGAATCATGAATTCAATCATAAATCATAATTTCAATCAGGAATCGAATCATGTATTCAATCGTGAATCATAAATCGAATCATGAATCATGAATTGAATCAGGAATCTAATCATGAATTGAATCATGAATCATGAATTGAATCATGATTTTAATTATGAATTGATTCATGAATCATGAATTGAATCATGAATCATGAATCATGAATTGAATTATGAATTGAATAATGAATCTTGAATCATGAATTGAATCATGAATCATAAATGATAAATCATGAATCATGAATCATGAATTGAATCATGAAATGAATCATGAATCATGAATCATGAATTGAATCATGAATCATGAATGATGAATCATGAATTGAATCATGAATGATGAATCATGAATGATGAATCATGAATGATGAATCATGAACTGAATCATGAATCATGAATTATGAATCATGAATTGAATCATGAATTATGAAATGAATCATGAATGATGAATCATGAATGATGAATCATGAATTGAATCATGAATCATAAATGATGAATCATGAATCATGAATCATGAATTGAATCATGAATTGAATCATGAATCATGAATCATGAATTGAATCATGAATCATGAATGATGAATCATGAATTGAATCATGAATCATGAATCATGAATTGAATCATGAATCATGAATCATGAATTGAATCATGAATCATGAATTATGAATCATGAATTGAATCATGAATCATGAATCATGAATTGAATCATGAATTATGAATTGAATCATGAATCATGAATCATGAATCATGAATTGAATCATGAATTGAATCATGAATCATGAATTGAATCATGAATCATGAATGATGAATCATGAATTGAATCATGAATCATGAATCATGAATCGAATCATGAATCATGAATTGAATCATTAATCATGAATCATGAATTGAATCATATATCATGAATCATGAATTGAATCATGAATCATGAATTATGAATCATGAATTGAATCATGAATCATGAATTATGAATCATTAATTGAATCATGAATTATGAATTTGATCATGAATCATGAATCATGAATCATGAATCATGAATCATGAATCATGAATTGAATCATGAATCTTGAATCATGAATTAAATCATGAATCATGAATGATGAATCATGATTTGAATCATGAATCATGAATCATGAATTGAATCATGAATCATGAATTGAATTATGAATCATGAATTATGAATTGAATCATAAATCGAATCAATAATCATGAATCATGAATTGAATCATGAATCATGATTTGAATTGAATCATGAATCAAGAATCATGAATCGAATCATGAATAATGAATTGAATCATGAATCTTGAATCATGAATCATGAATTGAATCATGAATCATGAATCATGAGTCGAATCATAAATCATGAATCATGAATCATGATTCATGAATTGAATCATGAATCATGAATCATGAGTCGAAACATGAATCGAATCATGAATTGAATCATGAATCATGAATCATGAATCGAATCATGAATCATGAATTGAATCATGAATCATGAATTGAATCATTAATCATGAATTATGAATCATGAATTAAATCATGAATCATGAATTGAATCATGAATCATGAATCATGAATCAAGAATTAAATCATGAATCATGAATTATGAATTATGAATTGAATCATGAATCATGAATTATGAATTATGAATCATGAATTGAATTATGAATTATGACTTGAATCATGAATCATGAATCATGAATGATGAATCATGAATTGAATCATGAATTGAATCATGAATCATGAATCATGAATCATGAATTGAATCATGAATCATGAATGATGAATCATGAATTGAATCATGAATCATGAATCATGAATTGAATCATGAATCATGAATCATGAATCGAATCATGAATCATGAATCATGTATCGAATCATGAATCATGAATCGAATCATGAATCATGAATCATGAATCAAGAATCATGAATAATGAATTGAATCATGAATCATGAATCATGAATCGAATCTTAAATCGAATCATGAATTGAATCATGAATCATGAATTGAATCATGAATCATGAATCCTGAATCATGAATCATAAATTGAATCATGAATCATGAATTATGAATCATGAATTGAATCATGAATCATGAATTGAATCATGAATCATGAATCATGAATCATGAATTGAAGCATGAATCATGAATTATGAATCATGAGTTAAATCATGAATCATGAATTGAATCATGAATCATGAATTGAATCATGAATCATGAATTGAATCATGAATCATGAATCATGAATTGAATCATGAATTGAATCATGAATCGAATCATGAATTGAATCATGAATTGAATCATGAATTGAATCATGAATCGAATCATGAATTGAATCATGAATCATGAATCATGAATTGAATCATGAATCATGAATTATGAATCATGAATTGAATCATGAATCATGAATCATGAATTGAATCATGAATCATGAATCATGAATTGAATCATGAATTGAATCATGAATCATGAATCATGAATTGAATTATGAATTATGAATTGAATCATGAATCATGAATCATGAATTAAATCATGAATTGAATCATGAATCATGAATCATGAATTGAATCATGAATCATGAATCGAATCATGAATCATGAATCATGAATTGAATCATGAATTGAATCATGAATCATGAATCGAATCATGAATCATGAATTAAATCATGAATCATGAATTGAATCATGAATCATGAATTGAATCATGAATTGAATCATGAATCATGAATTGAATCATGAATCATGAATCATAAATCGAATCATGAATCATGAATTGAATCATGAATTGAATCATGAATTGATTCATGAATCATGAATTGAATCATGAATCATGAATCATGAATTGAATCATGAATCATGAAGTATGAATCATGAATTGAATCATGAATCATGAAGTATGAATTATGAATTGAATCATGAATCATGAATCATGAATTGAATCATGAATCATAAATCATGACTTAAATCATGAATCAAGAATTATTAATCATGAATTGAATCATGAATCATGAATCATGAATTGAATCATGAATCATGAATTGAATCATGAATCATGAATTGAATCATGAATCATGAATCATGAATTGAATCATGAATTGAATCATGAATCGAATCATGAATTGAATCATGAATCATGAATCATGAATCATGAATTGAATCATGAATCATGAATTAAGAATCATGAATTGAATTATGAATCATGAATCATGAATTGAATCATGAATCATGAATCATGAATTGAATCATGAATCATGAATTATGAATCATGAATTGAATCATGAATCATGAATTGAATCATGAATCATGAATCATGAATCATCAATTGAATCATGAATCATGAATCATGAATTATGAATTATGAATTGAATCATGAATCATGAATTATGAATCATGAATTGAATTATGAATTATGAATTGAATCATGAATCATGAATTGAATCATGAATTGAATCATGAATTGAATCATGAATCATGAATCATGAATTGAATCATGAATGATGAATTATAAATTGAATCATGAATCATGAATCGAATCATGAATCATGAATTGAATAATGAAATAATTCATGAATCATGAATGGAATCATGAATCATGAATTGAATCATGAATTAAATCATGAATCATGAATTGAATCATGAATTGAATCATGAATTGAATCATGAATCATGAATTGAATTATGAATCATGAATCATAAATCGAATCATGAATCATGAATTAAATCATGAATCGAATCATGAATTGAATCATGAATCATGAATCATGAATCGAATCATGAATTGAATCATGAATCATGAATCATGAATCATGAAATGAATCATGAATCATGAATGATGAATAATGAATTGAATCATGAATCATGATTTGAATCATGAATCATGAATCATGAATCGAATCATGAATCATGAATCATGTATCGAATCATGAATCATGAATCGAATCATGAATCATGAATCATGAATCAAGAATCATGAATAATGAATTGAATCATGAATCATGAATCGAATCTTAAATCGAATCATGAATTGAATCATGAATCATGAATTGAATCATGAATCATGAATCATGAATCATAAATCAAATCATGAATCATGAATTGAATCATGATCCGAATCATGAATTGAATCATGAATCATGAATTGAATCATGAATCATGAATCCTGAATCATGAATCATAAATTGAATCATGAATCATGAATTATGAATCATGAATTGAATCATGAATCATGAATTGAATCATGAATCATGAATCATGAATTGAATCATGAATCATGAATCATGAATCATGAATTGAAGCATGAATCATGAATTATGAATCATGAGTTGAATCATGAATCATGAATTGAATCATGAATCATGAATTGAATCATGAATCATGAATCATGAATTGAATCATGAATCGAATCATGAATTGAATAATGAATCGAATCATGAATTGAATCATGAATCATGAATCATGAATCATGACTTGAATCATGATTCATGAATTATGAATCATGAATTGAATCATGAATCATGAATCATGAATTGAATCATGAATCATGAATCATGAATTGAATCATGAATCATGAATCACGAATTGAATCATGAATCATGAATTATGAATCATTAATTGAATCATGAATCATGAATTTAATCATGAATCATGAATTGAATCATGAATCATGAATCATGAATTATAAATTGAATCATGAATTGAATCATGAATCATGAATTGAATCATGAATCATGAATTAAATCATGAATCATGATCATGAATCATGAATTGAATCATGAATCATGAATTATGAATCATGAATTGAATAATGAATCATGAATCATGAATTGAATCATGAATCATGAATCATGAATTAAATCATGAATCATGAATTGAATCATGAATCATGAATCATGAATTGAATCATGAATTGAATCATGAATCATGAATCATGAATTGAATCATGAATCATGAATTATGAATCATGAATTGAATCATGAATCATGAATCATGAATTGAACCATGAATCATGAATCATGTATCGAATCATGAATCATGAATTGAATCATGAATCATGAATCATGAATTGAATCATGAATCATGAATCATGAATTGAATCATGAATCATGAATTGAATCATGAATCATGAATCATGAATTAAATCAGGAATCATGAATCAGGAATCATGAATCGAATCATGAATCATGAATTATGAATCATGAATTAAATCATGAATCATGAATTATGAATCATGAATTGAATCATGAATTATGAATTGAATCATGAATCATGAATCATGAATCATGAATCATGAATTGAATCATGAATTGAATCATGAAATGAATCATGAATTGAATCATGAATCATGAATGATGAATCATGAATTGAATCATGAATGATAATTCATGAATCATGAATCATGAATTGAATCATGAATCATGAATTATGAATCATGAATTGAATCATGAATTATGAAATGAATCATGAATGATGAATCATGAATTGAATCATGTATCATGAATCATGAATCGAATCATGAATCATGAATCATGTATCGAATCATGAATCATGAATCGAATCATGAATCATGAATCATGAATCAAGAATCATGAATAATGAATTGAATCATGAATCATGAATCATGAATTGAATCTTAAATCGAATCATGAATTGAATCATGAATCATGAATTGAATCATGAATCATGAATCATGAATCATAAATCAAATCATGAATCATGAATTGAATCATGATCCGAATCATGAATTGAATCATGAATCATGAATTGAATCATGAATCATGAATTGAATCATGAATCATGAATCATGAATCATAAATCAAATCATGAATCATGAATTGAATCATGATCCGAATCATGAATTGAATCATGAATCATGAATTGAATCATGAATCATGAATCCTGAATCATGAATCATAAATTGAATCACGAATCATGAATTATGAATCATGAATTGAATCATGAATCATGAATTGAATCATGAATCATGAATCATGAATTGAATCATGAATCATGAATCATGAATCATGAATTGAAGCATGAATCATGAATTATGAATCATGAGTTGAATCATGAATCATGAATCATGAATTGAATCATGAATCATGAATTTTATCATGAATCATGAATTGAATCATGAATCGAATCATGAATTGAATAATGAATCGAATCATGAATTGAATCATGAATCATGAATCATGAATCATGACTTGAATCATGATTCATGAATTATGAATCATGAATTGAATCATGAATCATGAATCATGAATTGAATCATGAATCATGAATCATGAATTGAATCATGAATCATGAATCATGAATCATGAATTGAATCATGAATCATGAATTATGAATCATTAATTGAATCATGAATCATGAATTTAATCATGAATCATGAATTGAATCATGAATCATGAATCATGAATTATGAATTGAATCATGAATTGAATCATGAATCATGAATTGAATCATGAATCATGATCATGAATCATGAATTGAATCATGAATCATGAATTATGAATCATGAATTGAATAATGAATCATGAATCATGAATTGAATCATGAATCATGAATCATGAATTAAATCATGAATCATGAATTGAATCATGAATCATGAATCATGAATTGAATCATGAATTGAATCATGAATCATGAATTGAATCATGAATCATGAATTATGAATCATGAATTGAATCATGAATCATGAATCATGAATTGAACCATGAATCATGAATCATGTATCGAATCATGAATCATGAATTGAATCATGAATCATGAATCATGAATTGAATCATGAATCATGAATCATGAATTGAATCATGAATCATAAATCATGAATTGAATCATGAATCATGAATTGAATCATGAATCATGAATCATGAATTGAATCATGAATCATGAATTATGAATCATGAATCATGAATTGAATCATGAATCATGAATTATGAATCATGAATTAAATCATGAATCATGAATTATGAATCATGAATTGAATCATGAATTATGAATTGAATCATGAATCATGAATCATGAATCATGAATTGAATCATGAATTGAATCATGAAATGAATCATGAATTGAATCATGAATCATGAATGATGAATCATGAATTGAATCATGAATGATAATTCATGAATCATGAATCATGAATTGAATCATGAATCATGAATTATGAATCATGAATTGAATCATGAATTATGAAATGAATCATGAATGATGAATCATGAATGATGAATCATGAATTGAATCATGAATCATGAATCATGAATTGAATCATGAATCATGAATCATGAATTGAATCATGAATCATAAATGATGAATCATGAATTGAATCATGAATCATGAATCATGAATTGAATCATGAATCATGAATTATGAATCATGAATTGAATCATGAATCATGAATTATGAATCATGAATTGAATCATGAATTATGAATTGAATCATGAATCATGAATCATGAATCATGAATCATGAATTGAATCATGAATTGAATCATGAATCATGAATTGAATCATGAATCATGAATGATGAATCATGAATTGAATCATGAATCATGAATCATGAATTGAATCATGAATTGAATCATGAATTGAATCATGAATCATGAATCATGAATTGAATCATGAATCATGAATCATGAATTGAATCATGAATCATGAATTATGAATCATTAATTGAATCATGAATCATGAATTTAATCATGAATCATGAATTGAATCATGAATCATGAATCATGAATTATGAATTGAATCATGAATTGAATCATGAATCATGAATTGAATCATGAATCATGAATTGAATCATGAATCATGATCATGAATCATGAATTGAATCATGAATCATGAATTATGAATCATGAATTGAATAATGAATCATGAATCATGAATTGAATCATGAATCATGAATCATGAATTAAATCATGAATCATGAATTGAATCATGAATTGAATCATGAATCATGAATCATGAATTGAATCATGAATCATGAATTATGAATCATGAATTGAATCATGAATCATGAATCATGAATTGAACCATGAATCATGAATCTTGTATCGAATCATGAATCATGAATTGAATCATGAATCATGAATCATGAATTGAATCATGAATCATGAATTGAATCATGAATCATGAATCATGAATTAAATCAGGAATCATGAATCAGGAATCATGAATCATGAATTGAATCATGAATCATGAATTATGAATCATGAATTAAATCATGAATCATGAATTATGAATCATGAATTGAATCATGAATTATGAATTGAATCATGAATCATGAATCATGAATCATGAATCATGAATCATGAATCATGAATTGAATCATGAATTGAATCATGAAATGAATCATGAATTGAATCATGAATCATGAATGATGAATCATGAATTGAATCATGAATGATAATTCATGAATCATGAATCATGAATTGAATCATGAATCATGAATTATGAATCATGAATTGAATCATGAATTATGAAATGAATCATGAATGATGAATCATGAATGATGAATCATGAATTGAATCATGTATCATGAATCATGAATCGAATCATGAATCATGAATCATGTATCGAATCATGAATCATGAATCGAATCATGAATCATGAATCAAGAATCATGAATAATGAATTGAATCATGAATCATGAATCATGAATTGAATCTTAAATCGAATCATGAATTGAATCATGAATCATGAATTGAATCATGAATCATGAATCATGAATCATAAATCAAATCATGAATCATGAATTGAATCATGAATCATGAATCATGAATTAAATCATGAATCATGAATTGAATCATGAATCATGAATCATGAATTGAATCATGAATTGAATCATGAATCATGAATCATGAATTGAATCATGAATCATGAAGTATGAATCATGAATTGAATCATGAATCATGAATCATGAATTGAACCATGAATCATGAATCATGTATCGAATCATGAATCATGAATTGAATCATGAATCATGAATCATGAATTGAATCATGAATCATGAATCATGAATTGAATCATGAATCATGAATTGAATCATGAATCATGAATCATGAATTAAATCAGGAATCATGAATCAGGAATCATGAATCATGAATTGAATCATGAATCATGAATTATGAATCATGAATTAAATCATGAATCATGAATTATGAATCATGAATTGAATCATGAATTATGAATTGAATCATGAATCATGAATCATGAATCATGAATCATGAATTGAATCATGAATTGAATCATGAAATGAATCATGAATTGAATCATGAATCATGAATGATGAATCATGAATTGAATCATGAATGATGAATCATGAATTGAATCATGTATCATGAATCATGAATCGAATCATGAATCATGAATCATGAATCATGAATTGAATCATGAATTGAATCATGAAATGAATCATGAATTGAATCATGAATCATGAATGATGAATCATGAATTGAATCATGATCCGAATCATGAATTGAATCATGAATCATGAATTGAATCATGAATCATGAATCCTGAATCATGAATCATAAATTGAATCACGAATCATGAATTATGAATCATGAATTGAATCATGAATCATGAATTGAATCATGAATCATGAATCATGAATCATGAATTGAAGCATGAATCATAAATTATGAATCATGAGTTGAATCATGAATCATGAATCATGAATTGAATCATGAATCATGAATTGAATCATGAATCATGAATCATGAATTGAATCATGAATCGAATCATGAATTGAATCATGAATTGAATCATGAATCGAATCATGAATTGAATAATGAATCGAATCATGAATTGAATCATGAATCATGAATCATGAATCATGACTTGAATCATGATTCATGAATTATGAATCATGAATTGAATCATGAATCATGAATCATGAATTGAATCATGAATCATGAATCATGAATTGAATCATGAATCATGAATCATGAATCATGAATTGAATCATGAATCATGAATTATGAATCATTAATTGAATCATGAATCATGAATTTAATCATGAATCATGAATTGAATCATGAATCATGAATCATGAATTATGAATTGAATCATGAATTGAATCATGAATCATGAATTGAATCATGAATCATGATCATGAATCATGAATTGAATCATGAATCATGAATTATGAATCATGAATTGAATAATGAATCATGAATCATGAATTGAATCATGAATCATGAATCATGAATTAAATCATGAATCATGAATTGAATCATGAATCATGAATCATGAATTGAATCATGAATTGAATCATGAATCATGAATCATGAATTGAATCATGAATCATGAATTATGAATCATGAATTGAATCATGAATCATGAATTGAACCATGAATCATGAATCATGTATCGAATCATGAATCATGAATTGAATCATGAATCATGAATCATGAATTGAATCATGAATTGAATCATGAATCATAAATCATGAATTGAATCATGAATCATGAATTGAATCATGAATCATGAATCATGAATTGAATCATGAATCATGAATCATGAATTGAATCATGAATCATGAATTATGAATCATGAATTAAATCATGAATCATGAATTATGAATCATGAATTGAATCATGAATTATGAATTGAATCATGAATCATGAATCATGAATTGAATCATGAATCATGAATTATGAATCATGAATCATGAATTGAATCATGAATCATGAATTATGATTAATGAATTAAATCATGAATCATGAATTATGAATCATGAATTGAATCATGAATTATGAATTGAATCATGAATCATGAATCATGAATCATGAATTGAATCATGAATTGAATCATGAAATGAATCATGAATTGAATCATGAATCATGAATGATGAATCATGAATTGAATCATGAATGATAATTCATGAATCATGAATCATGAATTGAATCATGAATCATGAATTATGAATCATGAATTGAATCATGAATTATGAAATGAATCATGAATGATGAATCATGAATGATGAATCATGAATTGAATCATGAATCATGAATCATGAATTGAATCATGAATCATGAATCATGAATTGAATCATGAATCATAAATGATGAATCATGAATTGAATCATGAATCATGAATCATGAATTGAATCATGAATCATGAATTATGAATCATGAATTGAATCATGAATCATGAATTATGAATCATGAATTGAATCATGAATTATGAATTGAATCATGAATCATGAATCATGAATCATGAATCATGAATTGAATCATGAATTGAATCATGAATCATGAATTGAATCATGAATCATGAATGATGAATCATGAATTGAATCATGAATCATGAATCATGAATTGAATCATGAATCATGAATCATGAATTGAATCATGAATCATGAATTATGAATCATGAATTAAATCATGAATCATGAATTATGAATCATGAATTGAATCATGAATTATTAATTTGATCATGAATCATGAATCATGTATCGAATCATGAATCATGAATTGAATCATGAATCATGAATCATGAATTGAATCATGAATCATGAATCATGAATTGAATCATGAATCATAAATCATGAATTGAATCATGAATCATGAATCATGAATCATGAATTGAATCATGAATCATGAATTATGAATCATTAATTGAATCATGAATCATGAATTTAATCATGAATCATGAATTTAATCATGAATCATGAATCATGAATTATGAATTGAATCATGAATTGAATCATGAATCATGATCATGAATCATGAATTGAATCATGAATCATGAATTATGAATCATGAATTGAATAATGAATCATGAATCATGAATTGAATCATGAATCATGAATCATGAATTAAATCATGAATCATGAATTGAATCATGAATCATGAATCATGAATTGAATCATGAATTGAATCATGAATCATGAATCATGAATTGAATCATGAATCATGAATTATGAATCATGAATTGAATCATGAATCATGAATCATGAATTGAACCATGAATCATGAATCATGTATCGAATCATGAATCATGAATTGAATCATGAATCATGAATCATGAATTGAATCATGAATCATGAATCATGAATTGAATCATGAATCATAAATCATGAATTGAATCATGAATCATGAATTGAATCATGAATCATGAATCATGAATTGAATCATGAATCATGAATTATGAATCATGAATTGAATCATGAATCTTGAAATATGAATCATGAATTAAATCATGAATCATGAATTATGAATCATGAATTGAATCATGAATTATGAATTGAATCATGAATCATGAATCATGAATCATGAATTGAATCATGAATTGAATCATGAAATGAATCATGAATTGAATCATGAATCATGAATGATGAATCATGAATTGAATCATGAATGATAATTCATGAATCATGAATCATGAATTGAATCATGAATCATGAATTATGAATCATGAATTGAATCATGAATTATGAAATGAATCATGAATGATGAATCATGAATGATGAATCATGAATTGAATCATGAATCATGAATCATGAATTGAATCATGAATCATGAATCATGAATTGAATCATGAATCATAAATGATGAATCATGAATTGAATCATGAATCATGAATCATGAATTGAATCATGAATCATGAATTATGAATCATGAATTATGAATTGAATCATGAATTGAATCATGAATCATGAATTGAATCATGAATCATGAATCATGAATTGAATCATGAATCATAAATGATGAATCATGAATTGAATCATGAATCATGAATCATGAATTGAATCATGAATCATGAATTATGAATCATGAATTGAATCATGAATCATGAATTATGAATCATGAATTGAATCATGAATTATGAATTGAATCATGAATCATGAATCATGAATCATGAATCATGAATCATGAATTGAATCATGAATTGAATCATGAATCATTAATTGAATCATGAATCATGAATGATGAATCATGAATTGAATCATGAATCATGAATCATGAATTGAATCATGAATCATGAATCATGAATTGAATCATGAATCATGAATTATGAATCATGAATTAAATCATGAATCATGAATTATGAATCATGAATTGAATCATGAATTATGAATTTGATCATGAATCATGAATCATGAATCATGAATCATGAATCATGAATCATGAATTGAATCATGAATCATGAATCATGAATTGAATCATGAATCATGAATGATGAATCATGAATTGAATCATGAATCATGAATCATGAATTGAATCATGAATCATTAATTGAATCATGAATCATGAATTATGAATTGAATCATTAATCGAATCAATAATGATGAATCATGAATTGAATCATGAATCATGAATTGAATTGAATCATGAATCATGAATCATGAATCGAATCATGAATCATGAATCAAGAATCATGAATCGAATCAGGAATAATTAATTGAATCATGAATCTTGAATCATGAATCATGAATTGAATCATGAATCATGAATCATGAGTCGAATCATAAATCATGAATCATGAACCATGATTCATGAATTGAATCAAGAATCAAGAATCATGAGTCGAAACACGAATCGAATCATGAATTGAATCATGAATCATAAATTGAATCATGAATCATGAATCATGAATTGAATCATGAATCATAAATTATGAATCATGAATTGAATCATGAATCATGAATTTAATCATGAATCATGAATTGAATCATGAATCATGAATCGAATCATGAATCATGAATTGAATCATGAATCATGAATCATTTATTAAATCATGAATCATGAATCATGAATTGAATCATGAATCATGAATCATGAATCATGAATTGAATCATGAATCATGAATTATGAATTATGAATTGAATCATGAATCATGAATCAGAAATCATGAATCATGAATTGAATCATGAATTGAATCATGAATCATTAATCATGAATTGAATCATGAATCATGAATTAAGTCATGAATCATGAATTGAATCATGAATCGAATCAATAATCATGAATCATGAATTGAATCATGAATCATGAATCATGAATTGAATCATGAATCATGAATCATGAATTGAATCATGAATTGAATCATGAATCGTTAATCATGAATTGAATCATGAATCATGAATGATGAATCATGAATTAAGTCATGAATCATGAATCATGAATTGAATCATGAATTGAGTCATGAATCGAATCAATAATCATGAATCATGAATTGAATCATGAATCATGAATCATGAATTGAATCATGAATCATTAATCATGAATCGAATCATGAATCATGAATCAAGAATCATGAATCGAATCATAAATAATGAATTGAATCATAAATTATGAATCATGAATCATGAATTGAATCATGAATCATGAATCATGAATCGAATCATGAATCATGATGTGAATCATGAGTTGAATCATGATTCATGAATTGAATCATAAATTGAATCATGAGTTGAATCATGATTCATGAATTGAATCATAAATTGAATCATGAATTGAATCATGATTCATGAATCATGAATTGAATGATGAATGATGAATCATGAATTCAATCATAAATCAAGATTTCAATCAGGAATCGAATCATGTATTCAATCATGAATCATAAATCGAATCATGAATCATGAATTGAATCAGGAATCTAATCATGAATTGAATCATGAATCATAAATTGAATCATGATTTTAATTATGAATCATGAATCATGAATTTAATCATGAATCATGAATCATGAATTGAATTATGAATTGAATAATGAATCTTGAATCATGAATTGAATCATGAATCATGAATCATAAATCGAATCATGAATCATGAATTGAATCAGGAATCTAATCATGAATTGAATCATGAATCATGAATTGAATCATGATTTTAATTATGAATCATGAATCATGAATTGAATCATGAATCATGAATCATGAATTGAATTATGAATTGAATAATGAATCTTGAATCATGAATTGAATCATGAATCATGAATCATAAATGATGAATCATGAATCATGAATCATGAATTGAATCATGAAATGAATCATGAATCATGAATCATGAATTGAATCATGAATCATGAATGATGAATCATGAATTGAATCATGAATAATGAATCATGAATGATGAATCATGAATGATGAATCATGAACTGAATCATGAATCATGAATTATGAATCATGAATTGAATCATGAATTATGAAATGAATCATGAATGATGAATCATGAATTGAATCATGAATCATAAATGATGAATCATGAATCATGAATTGAATCATGAATTGAATCATGAATCATGAATCATGAATTGAATAATGAATCATGAATGATGAATCATGAATTGAATCATGAATGATGAATCATGAATTGAATCATGAATCATGAATTGAATCATGAATCATGAATTATGAATCATGAATTGAATCATGAATCATGAATTGAATCATGAATCATGAATTATGAATCATGAATTGAATCATGAATCATGAATTGAATCATGAATCATGAATCATGAATTGAATCATGAATTGAATCATGAATCATGAATTGAATCATGAATCATGAATGATGAATCATGAATTGAATCATGAATCATGAATCATGAATCGAATCATGAATCATGAATTGAATCATTAATCATGAATCATGAATTGAATCATGAATCATGAATCATGAATTGAATCATGAATCATGAATTATGAATCATGAATTGAATCATGAATCATGAATTATGAATCATTAATTGAATCATTAATTATGAATTTGATCATGAATCATGAATCATGAATCATGAATTGAATCATGAATGATGAATCATGAATTGAATCATGAATCATGAATGATGAATCATGAATTGAATCATGAATCATGAATCATGAATTGAATCATGAATCATGAATTGAATTATGAATCATGAATTATGAATTGAATCATAAATCGAATCAATAATCATGAATGATGAATTGAATCATGAATCATGATTTGAATTGAATCATGAATCAAGAATCATGAATCGAATCATGAATAATGAATTGAATCATGAATCTTGAATCATGAATCATGAATTGAATCATGAATCATGAATCATGAGTCGAATCATATATCATGAATCATGAATCATGATTCATGAATTGAATCATGAATCATGAATCATGAGTCGAAACATGAATCGAATCATGAATTGAATCATGAATCATGAATCATGAATCATGAATCGAATCATGAATCATGAATTGAATCATGAATCATGAATTGAATCATGAATCATGAATTGAATCATGAATCATGAATTATGAATCATGAATTAAATCATGAATCATGAATTGAATCATGAATCATGAATCATGAATCAAGAATTAAATCATGAATCATGAATTATGAATTATGAATTGAATCATGAATCATAAATTATGAATTATGAATCATGAATTGAATTATGAATTATGACTTGAATCATGAATCATGAATCATGAATGATGAATCATGAATTGAATCATGAATTGAATCATGAATCATAATTCATGAATCATGATTTGAATCATTAATCATGAATGATGAATCATGAATTGAATCATGAATCATGAATCATGAATCGAATCATGAATCATGAATCATGTATCGAATCATGAATCATGAATCATGAATCGAATCATGAATCATGAATCATGAATCAAGAATCATGAATAATGAATTGAATCATGAATCATGAATCATGAATCGAATCTTAAATCGAATCATGAATTGAATCATGAATCATGAATTGAATCATGAATCATGAATCATGAATCATAAATCAAATCATGAATCATGAATTGAATCATGATCCGAATCATAATTTGAATCATGAATCATGAATTGAATCATGAATCATGAATCCTGAATCATGAATCATAAATTGAATCATGAATCATGAATTATGAATCATGAATTGAATCATGAATCATGAATTATGAATCATGAATTAAATCATGAATCATGAATTATGAATCATGAATTGAATCATGAATTATGAATTGAATCATGAATCATGAATCATGAATTGAATCATGAATTGAATCATGAAATGAATCATGAATTGAATCATGAATCATGAATGATGAATCATGAATTGAATCATGAATGATAATTCATGAATCATGAATCATGAATTGAATCATGAATCATGAATTATGAATCATGAATTGAATCATGAATTATGAAATGAATCATGAATGATGAATCATGAATGATGAATCATGAATTGAATCATGAATCATGAATCATGAATTGAATCATGAATCATGAATCATGAATTGAATCATGAATCATAAATGATGAATCATGAATTGAATCATGAATCATGAATCATGAATTGAATCATGAATCATGAATTATGAATCATGAATTAAATCATGAATCATGAATTATGAATCATGAATTGAATCATGAATTATGAATTGAATCATGAATCATGAATCATGAATCATGAATCATGAATCATGAATCATGAATTGAATCATGAATTGAATCATGAATTGAATCATGAATCATGAATTGAATCATGAATCATGAATGATGAATCATGAATTGAATCATGAATCATGAATCATGAATTGAATCATGAATCATGAATCATGAATTGAATCATGAATCATGAATTATGAATCATGAATTAAATCATGAATCATGAATTATGAATCATGAATTGAATCATGAATTATGAATTTGATCATGAATCATGAATCATGAATCATGAATGATGAATCATGAATTGAATCATGAATCATGAATCATGAATTGAATTATGAATCATGAATGATGAATCATGAATTGAATCATGAATCATGAATCATGAATTGAATCATGAATCATTAATTGAATCATGAATCATGAATTATGAATTGAATCATGAATCGAATCAATAATGATGAATCATGAATTGAATCATGAATCATGAATTGAATTGAATCATGAATCATGAATCATGAATCGAATCATGAATCATGAATCAAGAGTCATGAATCGAATCAGGAATAATGAATTGAATCATGAATCTTGAATCATGAATCATGAATTGAATCATGAATCATGAATCATGAGTCGAATCATAAATCATGAATCATGAATCATGATTCATGAATTGAATCAAGAATCAAGAATCATGAGTCGAAACACGAATCGAATCATGAATTGAATCATGAATCATAAATTGAATCATGAATCATGAATCATGAATTGAATCATGAATCATAAATTATGAATCATGAATTGAATCATGAATCATGAATTTAATCATGAATCATGAATTGAATCATGAATCATGAATCGAATCATGAATCATGAATTGAATCATGAATCATGAATCATTTATTAAATCATGAATCATGAATCATGAATTGAATCATGAATCATGAATCATGAATCATGAATTGAATCATGAATTGAATCATGAATCATTAATCATGAATTGAATCATGAATCATGAATTAAGTCATGAATCATGAATCATGAATTGAATCATGAATCGAATCAATAATCATGAATCATGAATTGAATCATGAATCATGAATCATGAATTGAATCATGAATCATGAATCATGAATCATGAATTGAATCATGAATTGAATCATGAATCGTTAATCATGAATTGAATCATGAATCATGAATGATGAATCATGAATTAAGTCATGAATCATGAATCATGAATTGAATCATGAATTGAGTCATGAATCGAATCAATAATCATGAATCATGAATTGAATCATGAATCATGAATCATGAATTGAATCATGAATCATTAATCATGAATCGAATCATGAATCATGAATCAAGAATCATGAATCGAATCATAAATAATGAATTGAATCATAAATTATGAATCATGAATCATGAATCGAATCATGAATCATGATGTGAATCATGAGTTGAATCATGATTCATGAATTGAATCATAAATTGAATCATGAGTTGAATCATGATTCATGAACTGAATCATAAATTGAATCATGAATTGAATCATGATTCATGAATCATGAATTGAATGATGAATCATGAATCATGAATTCAATCATAAATCAAGATTTCAATCAGGAATCGAATCATGTATTCAATCATGAATCATAAATCGAATCATGAATCATGAATTGAATCAGGAATCTAATCATGAATTGAATCATGAATCATGAATTGAATCATGATTTTAATTATGAATCATGAATCATGAATTTAATCATGAATCATGAATTATGAATTGAATTATGAATTGAATAATGAATCTTGAATCATGAATTGAATCATGAATCATGAATCATAAATCGATTCATGAATCATGAATTGAATCAGGAATCTAATCATGAATTGAATCATGAATCATGAATTGAATCATGATTTTAATTATGAATCATGAATCATGAATTGAATCATGAATCATGAATCATGAATTGAATTATGAATTGAATAATGAATCTTGAATCATGAATTGAATCATGAATCATGAATCATAAATGATGAATCATGAATCATGAATCATGAATTGAATCATGAAATGAATCATGAATCATGAATCATGAATTGAATCATGAATCATGAATGATGAATCATGAATTGAATCATGAATCATGAATGATGAATCATGAATTGAATCATGAATAATGAATCATGAATGATGAATCATGAATGATGAATCATGAACTGAATCATGAATCATGAATTATGAATCATGAATTGAATCATGAATTATGAAATGAATCATGAATGATGAATCATGAATTGAATCATGAATCATAAATGATGAATCATGAATCATGAATCATGAATTGAATCATGAATTGAATCATGAATCATGAATCATGAATTGAATCATGAATCATGAATGATGAATCATGAATTGAATCATGAATCATGAATCATGAATTGAATCATGAATCATGAATCATGAATCAAGAATTAAATCATGAATCATGAATTATGAATTATGAATTGAATCATGAATCATAAATTATGAATTATGAATCATGAATTGAATTATGAATTATGACTTGAATCATGAATCATGAATGATGAATCATGAATTGAATCATGAATTGAATCATGAATCATAATTCATGAATCATGAATTGAATCATTAATCATGAATGATGAATCATGAATTGAATCATGAATCATGAATCATGAATCGAATCATGAATCATGAATCATGTATCGAATCATGAATCATGAATCATGAATCGAATCATGAATCATGAATCATGAATCAAGAATCATGAATAATGAATTGAATCATGAATCATGAATCATGAATCGAATCTTAAATCGAATCATGAATTGAATCATGAATCATGAATTGAATCATGAATCATGAATCATAAATCATAAATCAAATCATGAATCATGAATTGAATCATGATCCGAATCATAATTTGAATCATGAATCATGAATTGAATCATGAATCATGAATCCTGAATCATGAATCATAAATTGAATCATGAATCATGAATTATGAATCATGAATTGAATCATGAATCATGAATTGAATCATGAATCATGAATTATGAATCATGAATTGAATCATGAATCATGAATTGAATCATGAATCATGAATCATGAATTGAATCATGAATCATGAATCATGAATTGAAGCATGAATTATGAATTATGAATCATGAGTTGAATCATGAATCATGAATCATGAATTGAATCATGAATCATGAATTGAATCATGAATCATGAATCATGAATTGAATCATGAATTGAATTATGAATTATGAATTGAATCATGAAATGAATCATGAATCATGAATTGAATCATGAATCATGAATGATGAATCATGAATTGAATCATGAATAATGAATCATGAATGATGAATCATGAATGATGAATCATGAACTGAATCATGAATCATGAATTATGAATCATGAATTGAATCATGAATTATGAAATGAATCATGAATGATGAATCATGAATTGAATCATGAATCATAAATGATGAATCATGAATCATGAATCATGAATTGAATCATGAATTGAATCATGAATCATGAATCATGAATTGAATCATGAATCATGAATGATGAATCATGAATTGAATCATGAATCATGAATCATGAATTGAATCATGAATCATGAATCATGAATCAAGAATTAAATCATGAATCATGAATTATGAATTATGAATTGAATCATGAATCATAAATTATGAATTATGAATCATGAATTGAATTATGAATTATGACTTGAATCATGAATCATGAATCATGAATGATGAATCATGAATTGAATCATGAATTGAATCATGAATCATAATTCATGAATCATGAATTGAATCATGAATCATGAATCATGAATCGAATCATGAATCATGAATCATGTATCGAATCATGAATCATGAATCATGAATCGAATCATGAATCATGAATCATGAATCAAGAATCATGAATAATGAATTGAATCATGAATCATGAATCATGAATCGAATCTTAAATCGAATCATGAATTGAATCATGAATCATGAATTGAATCATGAATCATGAATCATGAATCATAAATCAAATCATGAATCATGAATTGAATCATGATCCGAATCATAATTTGAATCATGAATCATGAATTGAATCATGAATCATGAATATTGAATCATGAATCATAAATTGAATCATGAATCATGAATTATGAATCATGAATTGAATCATGAATCATGAATTATGAATCATGAATTGAATCATGAATCATGAATTGAATCATGAATCATGAATCATGAATTGAATCATGAATCATGAATCATGAATCATGAATTGAAGCATGAATCATGAATTATGAATCATGAGTTGAATCATGAATCATGAATCATGAATTGAATCATGAATCATGAATTGAATCATGAATCATGAATCATGAATTGAATCATGAATTGAATCATGAATCGAATCATGAATTGAATCATGAATCGAATCATGAATTGAATCATGAATCGAATCATGAATTGAATCATGAATCATGAATCATGACTTGAATCATGATTCATGAATTATGAATCATGAATTGAATCATGAATCATGAATCATGAATTGAATCATGAATCATGAATCATGAATTGAATCATGAATTGAATCATGAATCATGAATCATGAATTGAATTATGAATTATGAATTGAATCATGAATCATGAATCATGAATTAAATCATGAATTGAATCATGAATCATGAATCATGAATTGAATCATGAATCATGAATGATGAATCATGAATTGAATCATGAATCATGAATGATGAATCATAAATTGAATCATGAATCATGAATCATGAATCGAATCATGAATCATGAATCATGAATTGAATCATGAATTGAATCATGAATCATGAATCGAATCATGAATCATGAATTAAATCATGAATCATGAATTGAATCATGAATCATGAATTGAATCATGAATTGAATCATGAATCATGAATTGAATCATGAATCATGAATCATAAATCGAATCATGATTCATGAATTGAATCATGAATTGAATCATGAATTGATTCATGAATCATGAATTGAATCATGAATCATGAATCATGAATTGAATCATGAATCATGAAGTATGAATCATGAATTGATTTATGAATCATGAAGTATGAATCATGAATTGAATCATGAATCATGAATCATGAATTGAATCATGAATCATGAATCATGAATCATGACTTGAATCATGAATCAAGAATTATTAATCATGAATTGAATCATGAATCATGAATCATGAATTGAATCATGAATCATGAATTGAATCATGAATCATGAATTGAATCATGAATCATGAATCATGAATTGAATCATGAATCATGAATCATGAATTGAATCATCAATTGAATCATGAATCATGAATCATAAATCATGAATTGAATCATGAATCATGAATTAAGAATCATGAATTGAATCATGAATCATGAATTAAGAATCATGAATTGAATTATGAATCATGAATCATGAATTGAATCATGAATCATGAATCATGAATTGAATCATGAATCATGAATTATGAATCATGAATTGAATCATGAATCATGAATTGAATCATGAATCATGAATCATGAATCATCAATTGAATCATGAATCATGAATCATGAATTATAAATTATGAATTGAATCATGAATCATGAATTATGAATCATGAATTGAATTATGAATTATGAATTGAATCATGAATTGAATCATGAATTGAATCATGAATCATGAATCATGAATTGAATCATGAATGATGAATTATAAATTGAATCATGAATCATGAATCGAATCATGAATCATGAATCATGAATTGAATAATGAAATGAATCATGAATCATGAATGGAATCATATATCATGAATTGAATCATGAATTAAATCATGAATCATAAATTGATTCATGAATTGAATCATAAATTGAATCATGAATCATGAATCATGATTCATAAATCGAATCATGAATCATGAATCATGAATTGAATCATGAATTGAATCATGAATGGAATCATGAATCATGAATTGAATCATGAATTAAATCATGAATCATGAATTGAATAATGAATTGAATCATGAATTGAATCATGAATCATGAATTGAATCATGAATCATGAATCATAAATCGAATCATGAATCATGAATTAAATCATGAATCGAATCATGAATTGAATCATGAATCATGAATTGAATCATGAATCATGAATCATGAATTGAATCATGAATCATGAACTATGAATCATGAATTGAATCATGAATCATGAATCATGAATTGAATCATGAATCATGAATCATGAATTGAATCATGAATCATGAATTGAATCATAAATCAAGAATTATTAATCATGAATTGAATCATGAATCATGAATCATGAATCATGAATCGAGTCATGAATCATGAATTGAATCATGAATCATGAATTGAATCATGAATCATGAATTATGAATCATGAATTAAATCATGAATCATGAATTGAATCATGAATCATGAATCATGAATCAAGAATTAAATCATGAATCATAAATTATGAATTATGAATTGAATCATGAATCATGAATTATGAATTATGAATCATGAATTGAATTATGAATTATGAATTGAATCATGAATCATGAATCATGAATCATGAATCATGAATTGAATCATGAATTGAATCATGAATCAGGAATCATGAATCATGACCTGAATCATGAATCATGAATGATGAATGATGAATTGAATCATGAATCATGAATCATGAATTGAATCATGAATCATGAATCATGAATTGAATCATGAATCATGAATCATGTATCGAATCATGAATTATGAATCGAATCATGAATCATGAATCATGAATCAAGAATCATGAATAATGAATTGAATCATTAATCATGAATCATGAAACGAATCTTAAATCGAATCATGAATTGAATCATGAATCATGAATCATGAATCATAAATCAAATCATGAATCATGAATTGAATCATGAATCATGAATCATGAATTGAATCATGAATCATGAATCATGTATCGAATCATGAATTATGAATCGAATCATGAATCATGAATCATGAATCAAGAATCATGAATAATGAATTGAATCTTGAATCATGAATCATGAATCGAATCTTAAATCGAATCATGAATTGAATCATGAATCATGAATTGAATCATGAATCATGAATCATGAATCATAAATCAAATCATGAATCATGAATTGAATCATGATCCGAATCATGAATTGAATCATGAATCATGAATCCTGAATCATGAATCATAAATTGAATCATGAATCATGAATTATGAATCATGAATTGAATCATGAATCATGAATTGAATCATGAATCATGAATCATGAATTGAATCATGAATCATGAATCATGAATTGAAGCATGAATCATGAATTATGAATCATGAGTTGAATCATGAATCATGAATTGAATCATGAATCATGAATTGAATCATGAATCATGAATCATGAATTGAATCATGAATTGAATCATGAATCGAATCATGAATTGAATCATGAATTGAATCATGAATCGAATCATGAATTGAATCATGAATCGAATCATGAATTGAATCATGAATCATGAATCATGAATCATGACTTGAATCATGATTCATGAATTATGAATCATGAATTGAATCATGAATCATGAATAATGACTTGAATCATGATTCATGAATTATGAATCATGAATTGAATCATGAATCATGAATCATGAATTGAATCATGAATCATGAATCATGAATTGAATCATGAATCATGAATCATGAATTGAATCATGAATCATGAATTATGAATCATTAATTGAATCATGAATCATGAATCATGAATTGAATCATGAATCATGAATTGAATCATGAATCATGAATCATGAATTATGAATTGAATCATGAATCAAATCATGAATCATGAATTGAATCATGAATCATGAATCATGAATCATGAATTGAATCATGAATCATGAATTATGAATCATGAATTGAATCATGAATCATGAATCATGAATTGAATCATGAATCATGAATCATGAATTAAATCATGAATCATGAATTGAATCATGAATCATGAATCATGAATTGAATCATGAATTGAATCATGAATCATGAATCATGAATCATGAATTGAATCATGAATCATGAATTATGAATCATGAATTGAATCATGAATCATGAATCATGAATTGAATCATGAATCATGAATCATGTATCGAATCATGAATCATGAATTGAATCATGAATCATGAATCATGAATTGAATCATGAATCATGAATCATGAATTGAATCATGAATCATGAATCATGAATTGAATCATGAATCATGAATTGAATCATGAATCATGAATCATGAATTAAATCAGGAATCATGAATCAGGAATCATGAATCATGAATTGAATCATGAATCATGAATTATGAATCATGAATTGATTCATGAATTATGAATTGAATCATTAATCATGAATCATGAATCATGAATCATGAATTGAATCATGAAATGAATCATGAATCATGAATTGAATCATGAATCATGAATGATGAATCGTGAATTGAATCATGAATGATGAATGATGAATCATGAATTGAATCATGAATCATGAATGATGAATCATGAATTGAATCATGAATCATGTATCATGAATTGAATCCTGAATCATGAATCATGAATTGAATCATGAATCATGAATTATGAATCATGAATTGAATCATGAATCATGAATTATGAATCATGAATTGAATCATGAATTATGAATTGAATCATGAATCATGAATCATGAATTATGAATCATGAATCATGAATTGAATCATGAATTGAATCATGAATCATGAATTGAATCATGAATCATGAATGATGAATCATGAATTGAATCATGAATCATGAATCGAATCATGAATCATGAATTGAATCATTAATCATGAATCATGAATTGAATCATGAATCATGAATCATGAATTGAATCATGAATCATAATTTATGAATCATTAATTAAATCATGAATCATGAATTATGAATCATGAATTGAATCATGAATTATGAATTTGATCATGAATCATGAATCATGAATTGAATCATGAATCATGAATCATGAATTGAATCATGAATCATGAATGATGAATCATGAATTGAATCATGAATCATGAATCATGAATTGAATCATGAATCATTAATTGAATCATGAATCATGAATTATGAATTGAATCATGAATCGAATCAATAATCATGAATCATGAATTGAATCATGAATCATGAATTGAATTGAATCATGAATCATGAATCATGAATCGAATCATGAATCATGAATCAAGAATCATGAATCGAATCATGAATAATGAATTGAATCATGAATCTTGAATCATGAATCATGAATTGAATCATGAATCATGAATCATGAGTCGAATCATAAATCATGAATCATGAATCATGATTCATGAATTGAATCAAGAATCATGAATCATGAGTCGAAACATGAATCGAATCATGAATTGAATCATGAATCATAAATTGAATCATGAATCATAAATTGAATCATCAATCATGAATCATGAATCATGAATTGAATCATGAATCATAAATTATGAATCATGAATTGAATCATGAATCATGAATTTAATCATGAATCATGAATTGAATCATGAATCATGAATCATGAATCGAATCATGAATCATGAATTGAATCATGAATCATGAATCATTTATTGAATCATGAATCATGAATCATGAATTGAATCATGAATAATGAATTATGAATCATGAATTGAATCATGAATCATGAATCATGAATCATGAATTGAATCATGAATCATGAATCATGAATCATGAATTGAATCATGAATCATGAATTATGAATTATGAATTGAATCATGAATCATGAATCATGAATCATGAATCATGAATTGAATCATGAATTGAATCATGAATCATTAATCATGAATTGAATCATGAATCATGAATGATGAATCATGAATTAAGTCATGAATCATGAATCATGAATTGAATCATGAATCAAATCAATAATCATGAATCATGAATTGAATCATGAATCATGAATCATGAATTGAATCATGAATCATTAATCATGAATCGAATCATGAATCATGAATCAAGAATCATGAATCGAATCATAAATAATGAATTGAATCATAAATTATGAATCATGAATCATGAATTGAATCATGAATCATGAATCATGAATCGAATCATGAATCATGATGTGAATCATGAATTGAATCATGATTCATGAATTGAATCATAAATTGAATCATGAGTTGAATCATGATTTATGAATTGAATCATAAATTGAATCATGAATTGAATCATGATTCATGAATCATGAATTGAATGATGAATCATGAATCATGAATTCAATCATAAATCATGATTTCAATCAGGAATCGAATCATGAATTCAATCATGAATCATAAATCGAATCATGAATCATGAATTGAATCAGGAATCTAATCATGAATTGAATCATGAATCATGAATTGAATCATGATTTTAATTATGAATGATGAATCATGAATTGAATCATGAATGATGAATCATGAATTGAATTATGAATTGAATAATGAATCTTGAATCATGAATTGAATCATGAATCATGAATCATAAATGATGAATCATGAATCATGAATCATGAATTGAATCATGAAATGAATCATGAATCATGAATTGAATCATGAATCATGAATTATGAATCATGAATTGAATCATGAATCATAAATGATGAATCATGAATGATGAATCATGAATTGAATCATGAATCATAAATGATGAATCATGAATCATGAATCATGAATTGAATCATGAATCATGAATTGAATCATGAATTGAATCATGAATCATGAATGATGAATCATGAATTGAATCATGAATCATGAATTGAATCATGAAGCATGAATCATGAATTGAATCATGAATCATGAATTATGAATCATGAATTGAATTATGAATCATGAATCATGAATTGAATCATGAATTATGAATTGAATCATGAATCATGAATCATGAATCATGAATCATGAATTGAATCAAGAATTGAATCATGAATCATGAATTGAATCATGAATCATGAATGATGAATCATGAATTGAATCATGAATCATGAATCATGAATCGAATCATGAATCATGAATTGAATCATTAATCATGAATCATGAATTGAATCATGAATCATGAATCATGAATTGAATCATGAATCATTAATTATGAATCATGAATTGAATCATGAATCATGAATTATGAATCATGAATTGAATCATGAATTATGAATTTGATCATGAATCATGAATCATGAATCATGAATTGAATCATGAATCATGAATCATGAATTGAATCAAGAATCATGAATTGAATCATGAATCATGAATGATGAATCATGAATTGAATCATGAATCATGAATCATGAATTGAATCATGAATCATGAACTGAATTATGAATCATGAATTATGAATTGAATCATAAATCGAATCAATAATCATGAATCATGAATTGAATCATGAATCATGAATTGAATTGAATCATGAATCAAGAATCCTGAATCGAATCATGAATAATGAATTGAATCATGAATCTTGAATCATGAATCATGAATTGAATCATGAATCATGAATCATGAGTCGAATCATAAATCATGAATCATGAATCATGATTCATGAATTGAATCATGAATCATGAATCATGAGTCGAAACATGAATCGAATCATGAATTGAATCATGAATCATGAATCATGAATCATGAATCGAATCATGAATCATGAATTGAATCATGAATCATGAATTGAATAATGAATCATGAATTATGAATCATGAATTAAATCATGAATCATGAATTGAATCATGAATCATGAATCATGAATCAAGAATTAAATCATGAATCATGAATTATGAATTATGAATTAAATCATGAATCATGAATTATGAATTATGAATCATGAATTGAATCATGAATCATGAATCATGAATTGAATCATGAATCATTAATTATGAATCATGAATTGAATCATGAATCATGAATTATGAATCATGAATTGAATCATGAATTATGAATTTGATCATGAATCATGAATCATGAATCATGAATTGAATCATGAATCATGAATCATGAATTGAATCAAGAATCATGAATTGAATCATGAATCATGAATGATGAATCATGAATTGAATCATGAATCATGAATCATGAATTGAATCATGAATCATGAACTGAATTATGAATCATGAATTATGAATTGAATCATAAATCGAATCAATAATCATGAATCATGAATTGAATCATGAATCATGAATTGAATTGAATCATGAATCAAGAATCATGAATCGAATCATGAATAATGAATTGAATCATGAATCTTGAATCATGAATCATGAATTGAATCATGAATCATGAATCATGAGTCGAATCATAAATCATGAATCATGAATCATGATTCATGAATTGAATCATGAATCATGAATCATGAGTCGAAACATGAATCGAATCATGAATTGAATCATGAATCATGAATCATGAATCATGAATCGAATCATGAATCATGAATTGAATCATGAATCATGAATTGAATAATGAATCATGAATTATGAATCATGAATTAAATCATGAATCATGAATTGAATCATGAATCATGAATCATGAATCAAGAATTAAATCATGAATCATGAATTATGAATTATGAATTAAATCATGAATCATGAATTATGAATTATGAATGATGAATTGAATCATGAATCATGAATCATGAATTGAATCATGAATCATTAATTATGAATCATGAATTGAATCATGAATCATGAATTATGAATCATGAATTGAATCATGAATTATGAATTTGATCATGAATCATGAATCATGAATCATGAATTGAATCATGAATCATGAATCATGAATTGAATCAAGAATCATGAATTGAATCATGAATCATGAATGATGAATCATGAATTGAATCATGAATCATGAATCATGAATTGAATCATGAATCATGAACTGAATTATGAATCATGAATTATGAATTGAATCATAAATCGAATCAATAATCATGAATCATGAATTGAATCATGAATCATGAATTGAATTGAATCATGAATCAAGAATCATGAATCGAATCATGAATAATGAATTGAATCATGAATCTTGAATCATGAATCATGAATTGAATCATGAATCATGAATCATGAGTCGAATCATAAATCATGAATCATGAATCATGATTCATGAATTGAATCATGAATCATGAATCATGAGTCGAAACATGAATCGAATCATGAATTGAATCATGAATCATGAATCATGAATCATGAATCGAATCATGAATCATGAATTGAATCATGAATCATGAATTGAATAATGAATCATGAATTATGAATCATGAATTAAATCATGAATCATGAATTGAATCATGAATCATGAATCATGAATCAAGAATTAAATCATGAATCATGAATTATGAATTATGAATTAAATCATGAATCATGAATTATGAATTATGAATCATGAATTGAATTATGAATTATGAATTGAATCATGAATCATGAATCATGAATGATGAATCATGAATTGAATCATGAATTGAATCATGAATCATGAATCATGAATTGAATCATGAATCATAAATGATGAATCATGAATTGAATCATGAATCATGAATCATGAATTGAATCATGAATCATGAATCATGAATCGAATCATGAATCATGTATCGAATCATGAATCATGAATCGAATCATGAATAATGAATCATGAATTGAATCATGATCCGAATCATGAATTGAATCATGAATCATGAATTGAATCATGAATCATGAATCCTGAATCATGAATCATAAATTGAATCATGAATCATGAATCATAAATTGAATCATGAATCATGAATTATGAATCATGAATTGAATCATGAATCATGAATTGAATCATGAATCATGAATCATGAATTGAATCATGAATCATGAATCATGAATCATGAATTGAAGCATGAATCATGAATTATGAATCATGAGTTGAATCATGAATCATGAATCATGAATTGAATCATGAATCATGAATTGAATCATGAATCGAATCATGAATTGAATCATGAATCGAATCATGAATTGAATCATGAATCGAATCATGAATTGAATCATGAATCATGAATCATGAATCATGACTTGAATCATGATTCATGAATTATGAATCATGAATTGAATCATGAATCATGAATCATGAATTGAATCATGAATCATGAATCATGAATTGAATCATGAATCATGAATCATTAATCATGAATTGAATCATGAATCATGAATTATGAATCATTAATTGAATCATGATCATGAATCATGAATTGAATCATGAATCATGAATTGAATCATGAATCATGAATCATGAATTATGAATTGAATCATGAATTGAATCATGAATGATGAATTGAATCATGAATCATGAATCATGAATTGAATCATGAATCATGAATTATGAATCATGAATTGAATAATGAATCATGAATCATGAATTGAATCATGAATCATGAATCATGAATTAAATCATGAATCATGAATTGAATCATGAATCATGAATCATGAATTGAATCATGAATTGAATCATGAATCATGAATCATGAATTGAATCATGAATCATGGATTATGAATCATGAATTGAATCATGAATCATGAATCATGAATTGAATCATGAATCATGAATCATGTATCGAATCAGGAATCATGAATTGAATCATGAATCATGAATCATGAATTGAATCATGAATTGAATCATGAATCATGAATTATGAATTGAATCATGAATTGAATCAGGAATCATGAATTGAATCATGAATCATGAATCATGAATTGAATCATGAATCATGAATTATGAATCATGAATTGAATCATGAATCATGAATCATGAATTGAATCATGAATCATGAATCATGAATTGAATCATGAATCATGAATCATGAATCATGAATTGAATCACCAATCATGAATTATGAATCATTAATTGAATCATGATCATGAATCATGAATTGAATCATGAATCATGAATCATGTATCGAATCATGAATCATGAATTGAATCATGAATCATGAATCATGAATTGAATCATGAATCATGAATCATGAATTGAATCATGAATCATGAATCATGAATTGAATCATGAATCATGAATCATGAATTGAATCATGAATCATGAATTGAATCATGAATTAAATCAGGAATCATGAATCAGGAATCATGAATCATGAATTGAATCATGAATCATGAATTATGAATCATGAATTGATTCATGAATTATGAATTGAATCATGAATCATGAATCATGAATCATGAATCATGAATTGAATCATGAAATGAATCATGAATCATGAATTGAATCATGAATCATGAATGATGAATCATGAATTGAATCATGAATCATGTATCATGAATTGAATCCTGAATCATGAATCATGAATTGAATCATGAATCATGAATTATGAATCATGAATTGAATCATGAATCATGAATTATGAATCATGAATTGAATCATGAATTATGAATTGAATCATGAATCATGAATCATGAATCATGAATCATGAATTGAATCATGAATTGAATCATGAATCATGAATTGAATCATGAATCATGAATGATGAATCATGAATTGAATCATGAATCATGAATCATGAATCGAATCATGAATCATGAAATGAATCATTAATCATGAATCATGAATTGAATCATGAATCATGAATCATGAATTGAATCATGAATCATGAATTATGAATCATTAATTAAATCATGAATCATGAATTATGAATCATGAATTGAATCATGAATTATGAATTTGATCATGAATCATGAATCATGAATCATGAATTGAATCATGAATCATGAATCATGAATTGAATCATGAATCATGAATGATGAATCATGAATTGAATCATGAATCATGAATTGAATCATGAATCATTAATTGAATCATGAATCATGAATTATGAATTGAATCATGAATCGAATCAATAATCATGAATCATGAATTGAATCATGAATCATGAATTGAATTGAATCATGAATCATGAATCATGAATCGAATCATGAATCAAGAATCATGAATCGAATCATGAATAATGAATTGAATCATGAATCTTGAATCATGAATCATGAATTGAATCATGAATCATGAATCATGAGTCGAATCATAAATCATGAATCATGAATCATGATTCATGAATTGAATCAAGAATCATGAATCATGAGTCGAAACATGAATCGAATCATGAATTGAATCATGAATCATAAATTGAATCATGAATCATAAATTGAATCATGAATCATGAATCATGAATCATGAATTGAATCATGAATCATAAATTATGAATCATGAATTGAATCATGAATCATGAATTTAATCATGAATCATGAATTGAATCATGAATCATGAATCATGAATCGAATCATGAATCATGAATTGAATCATGAATCATGAATCATTTATTGAATCATGAATCATGAATCATGAATTGAATCATGAATAATGAATTATGAATCATGAATTGAATCATGAATCATGAATCATGAATCATGAATTGAATCATGAATCATGAATCATGAATCATGAATTGAATCATGAATCATGAATTATGAATTATGAATTGAATCATGAATCATGAATCATGAATCATGAATCATGAATTGAATCATGAATTGAATCATGAATCATTAATCATGAATTGAATTGAATCATGAATCAAGAATCATGAATCGAATCATGAATAATGAATTGAATCATGAATCTTGAATCATGAATCATGAATTGAATCATGAATCATGAATCATGAGTCGAATCATAAATCATGAATCATGAATCATGATTCATGAATTGAATCATGAATCATGAATCATGAGTCGAAACATGAATCGAATCATGAATTGAATCATGAATCATGAATCATGAATCATGAATCGAATCATGAATCATGAATTGAATCATGAATCATGAATTGAATAATGAATCATGAATTATGAATCATGAATTAAATCATGAATCATGAATTGAATCATGAATCATGAATCATGAATCAAGAATTAAATCATGAATCATGAATTATGAATTATGAATTAAATCATGAATCATGAATTATGAATTATGAATCATGAATTGAATCATGAATCATGAATCATGAATTGAATCATGAATCATTAATTATGAATCATGAATTGAATCATGAATCATGAATTATGAATCATGAATTGAATCATGAATTATGAATTTGATCATGAATCATGAATCATGAATCATGAATTGAATCATGAATCATGAATCATGAATTGAATCAAGAATCATGAATTGAATCATGAATCATGAATGATGAATCATAAATTGAATCATGAATCATGAATCATGAATTGAATCATGAATCATGAACTGAATTATGAATCATGAATTATGAATTGAATCATAAATCGAATCAATAATCATGAATCATGAATTGAATCATGAATCATGAATTGAATTGAATCATGAATCAAGAATCATGAATCGAATCATGAATAATGAATTGAATCATGAATCTTGAATCATGAATCATGAATTGAATCATGAATCATGAATCATGAGTCGAATCATAAATCATGAATCATGAATCATGATTCATGAATTGAATCATGAATCATGAGTCGAAACATGAATCGAATCATGAATTGAATCATGAATCATGAATCATGAATCATGAATCGAATCATGAATCATGAATTGAATCATGAATCATGAATTGAATAATGAATCATGAATTATGAATCATGAATTAAATCATGAATCATGAATTGAATCATGAATCATGAATCATGAATCAAGAATTAAATCATGAATCATGAATTATGAATTATGAATTAAATCATGAATCATGAATTATGAATTATGAATCATGAATTGAATTATGAATTATGAATTGAATCATGAATCATGAATCATGAATGATGAATCATGAATTGAATCATGAATTGAATCATGAATCATGAATCATGAATTGAATCATGAATCATAAATGATGAATCATGAATTGAATCATGAATCATGAATCATGAATTGAATCATGAATCATGAATCATGAATCGAATCATGAATCATGAATCATGTATCGAATCATGAATCATGAATCGAATCATGAATAATGAATCATGATCCGAATCATGAATTGAATCATGAATCATGAATTGAATCATGAATCATGAATCCTGAATCATGAATCATAAATTGAATCATGAATCATGAATCATAAATTGAATCATGAATCATGAATTATGAATCATGAATTGAATCATGAATCATGAATTGAATCATGAATCATGAATCATGAATTGAATCATGAATCATGAATCATTAATCATGAATTGAATCATGAATTATGAATCATTAATTGAATCATGATCATGAATCATGAATTGAATCATGAATCATGAATTGAATCATGAATCATGAATCATGAATTATGAATTGAATCATGAATTGAATCATGAATGATGAATTGAATCATGAATCATGAATCATGAATTGAATCATGAATCATGAATTATGAATCATGAATTGAATAATGAATCATGAATCATGAATTGAATCATGAATCATGAATCATGAATTAAATCATGAATCATGGATTATGAATCATGAATTGAATCATGAATCATGAATCATGAATTGAATCATGAATCATGAATCATGTATCGAATCAGGAATCATGAATTGAATCATGAATCATGAATCATGAATTGAATCATGAATTGAATCATGAATCATGAATTATGAATTGAATCATGAATTGAATCATGAATCATGAATTGAATCATGAATCATGAATCATGAATTGAATCATGAATCATGAATTATGAATCATGAATTGAATCATGAATCATGAATCATGAATTGAATCATGAATCATGAATCATGAATTGAATCA
This sequence comes from Mixophyes australis, assembly GCA_036250195.1. Classification (NCBI taxonomy): domain Eukaryota; kingdom Metazoa; phylum Chordata; class Amphibia; order Anura; family Limnodynastidae; genus Mixophyes; species Mixophyes australis. The sequence continues at coordinate 241,146,047 of JAVHZZ010000001.1, read as the reverse complement.
TGAATCATGAATCGTGAATCATGAATTGAATCACCAATCATGAATTATGAATCATTAATTGAATCATGATCATGAATCATGAATTGAATCATGAATCATGAATCATGTATCGAATCATGAATCATGAATTGAATCATGAATCATGAATCATGAATTGAATCATGAATCATGAATCATGAATTGAATCATGAATCATGAATCATGAATTGAATCATGAATCATGAATTGAATCATGAATCATGAATCATGAATTAAATCAGGAATCATGAATCAGGAATCATGAATCATGAATTGAATCATGAATCATGAATTATGAATCATGAATTGATTCATGAATTATGAATTGAATCATGAATCATGAATCATGAATCATGAATCATGAATTGAATCATGAAATGAATCATGAATCATGAATTGAATCATGAATCATGAATGATGAATCATGAATTGAATCATGAATCATGTATCATGAATTGAATCCTGAATCATGAATCATGAATTGAATCATGAATCATGAATTATGAATCATGAATTGAATCATGAATCATGAATTATGAATCATGAATTGAATCATGAATTATGAATTGAATCATGAATCATGAATCATGAATTATGAATCATGAATCATGAATCATGAATTGAATCATGAATTGAATCATGAATCATGAATTGAATCATGAATCATGAATGATGAATCATGAATTGAATCATGAATCATGAATCATGAATCGAATCATGAATCATGAATTGAATCATTAATCATGAATCATGAATTGAATCATGAATCATGAATCATGAATTGAATCATGAATCATGAATTATGAATCATTAATTAAATCATGAATCATGAATTATGAATCATGAATTGAATCATGAATTATGAATTTGATCATGAATCATGAATCATGAATCATGAATTGAATCATGAATCATGAATCATGAATTGAATCATGAATCATGAATGATGAATCATGAATTGAATCATGAATCATGAATCATGAATTGAATCATGAATCATTAATTGAATCATGAATCATGAATTATGAATTGAATCATGAATCGAATCAATAATCATGAATCATGAATTGAATCATGAATCATGAATTGAATTGAATCATGAATCATGAATCATGAATCGAATCATGAATCAAGAATCATGAATCGAATCATGAATAATGAATTGAATCATGAATCTTGAATCATGAATCATGAATTGAATCATGAATCATGAATCATGAGTCGAATCATAAATCATGAATCATGAATCATGATTCATGAATTGAATCAAGAATCATGAATCATGAGTCGAAACATGAATCGAATCATGAATTGAATCATGAATCATAAATTGAATCATGAATCATAAATTGAATCATGAATCATGAATCATGAATCATGAATTGAATCATGAATCATAAATTATGAATCATGAATTGAATCATGAATCATGAATTTAATCATGAATCATGAATTGAATCATGAATCATGAATCATGAATCGAATCATGAATCATGAATTGAATCATGAATCATGAATCATTTATTGAATCATGAATCATGAATCATGAATTGAATCATGAATAATGAATTATGAATCATGAATTGAATCATGAATCATGAATCATGAATTGAATCATGAATCATGAATCATGAATCATGAATTGAATCATGAATCATGAATTATGAATTATGAATTGAATCATGAATCATGAATCATGAATCATGAATTGAATCATGAATTGAATCATGAATCATTAATCATGAATTGAATCATGAATCATGAATGATGAATCATGAATTAAGTCATGAATCATGAATCATGAATTGAATCATGAATCAAATCAATAATCATGAATCATGAATTGAATCATGAATCATGAATCATGAATTGAATCATGAATCATTAATCATGAATCGAATCATGAATCATGAATCAAGAATCATGAATCGAATCATAAATAATGAATTGAATCATAAATTATGAATCATGAATCATGAATTGAATCATGAATCATGAATCATGAATCGAATCATGAATCATGATGTGAATCATGAGTTGAATCATGATTCATGAATTGAATCATAAATTGAATCATGAGTTGAATCATGATTTATGAATTGAATCATAAATTGAATCATGAATTGAATCATGATTCATGAATCATGAATTGAATGATGAATCATGAATCATGAATTCAATCATAAATCATGATTTCAATCAGGAATCGAATCATGAATTCAATCATGAATCATAAATCGAATCATGAATCATGAATTGAATCAGGAATCTAATCATGAATTGAATCATGAATCATGAATTGAATCATGATTTTAATTATGAATGATGAATCATGAATTGAATCATGAATGATGAATCATGAATTGAATTATGAATTGAATAATGAATCTTGAATCATGAATTGAATCATGAATCATGAATCATAAATGATGAATCATGAATCATGAATCATGAATTGAATCATGAAATGAATCATGAATCATGAATTGAATCATGAATCATGAATTATGTATCATGAATTGAATCATGAATTATGAAATGAATCATGAATGATGAATCATGAATGATGAATCATGAATTGAATCATGAATCATAAATGATGAATCATGAATCATGAATCATGAATTGAATCATGAATTGAATCATGAATCATGAATCATGAATTGAATCATGAATCATGAATGATGAATCATGAATTGAATCATGAATCATGAATTGAATCATGAAGCATGAATCATGAATTGAATCATGAATCATGAATTATGAATCATGAATTGAATTATGAATCATGAATCATGAATTGAATCATGAATTATGAATTGAATCATGAATCATGAATCATGAATCATGAATCATGAATCATGAATCATGAATTGAATCAAGAATTGAATCATGAATCATGAATTGAATCATGAATCATGAATGATGAATCATGAATTGAATCATGAATCATGAATCATGAATCGAATCATGAATCATGAATTGAATCATTAATCATGAATCATGAATTGAATCATGAATCATGAATCATGAATTGAATCATGAATCATGAATTATGAATCATGAATTGAATCATGAATCATGAATTATGAATCATGAATTGAATCATGAATTATGAATTTGATCATGAATCATGAATCATGAATCATGAATTGAATCATGAATCATGAATCATGAATTGAATCAAGAATCATGAATTGAATCATGAATCATGAATGATGAATCATGAATTGAATCATGAATCATGAATCATGAATTGAATCATGAATCATGAACTGAATTATGAATCATGAATTATGAATTGAATCATAAATCGAATCAATAATCATGAATCATGAATTGAATCACGAATCATGAAATGAATTGAATCATGAATCAAGAATCATGAATCGAATCATGAATAATGAATTGAATCATGAATCTTGAATCATGAATCATGAATTGAATCATGAATCATGAATCATGAGTCGAATCATAAATAATGAATCATGAATCATGATTCATGAATTGAATCATGAATCATGAATCATGAGTCGAAACATGAATCGAATCATGAATTGAATCATGAATCATGAATCATGAATCATGAATCGAATCATGAATCATGAATTGAATCATGAATCATGAATTGAATAATGAATCATGAATTATGAATCATGAATTAAATCATGAATCATGAATTGAATCATGAATCATGAATCATGAATCAAGAATTAAATCATGAATCATGAATTATGAATTATGAATTAAATCATGAATCATGAATTATGAATTATGAATCATGAATTGAATTATGAATTATGAATTGAATCATGAATCATGAATCATGAATGATGAATCATGAATTGAATCATGAATTGAATCATGAATCATGAATCATGAATTGAATCATGAATCATAAATGATGAATCATGAATTGAATCATGAATCATGAATCATGAATTGAATCATGAATCATGAATCATGAATCGAATCATGAATCATGAATCATGTATCGAATCATGAATCATGAATCGAATCATGAATAATGAATCATGAATTGAATCATGATCCGAATCATGAATTGAATCATGAATCATGAATTGAATCATGAATCATGAATCCTGAATCATGAATCATAAATTGAATCATGAATCATGAATCATAAATTGAATCATGAATCATGAATTATGAATCATGAATTGAATCATGAATCATGAATTGAATCATGAATCATGAATAATGAATTGAATCATGAATCATGAATCATGAATCATGAATTGAAGCATGAATCATGAATTATGAATCATGAGTTGAATCATGAATCATGAATCATGAATTGAATCATGAATCATGAATTGAATCATGAATCGAATCATGAATTGAATCATGAATCGAATCATGAATTGAATCATGAATCGAATCATGAATTGAATCATGAATCATGAATCATGAATCATGACTTGAATCATGATTCATGAATTATGAATCATGAATTGAATCATGAATCATGAATCATGAATTGAATCATGAATCATGAATCATGAATTGAATCATGAATCATGAATCATTAATCATGAATTGAATCATGAATCATGAATTATGAATCATTAATTGAATCATGATCATGAATCATGAATTGAATCATGAATCATGAATTGAATCATGAATCATGAATCATGAATTATGAATTGAATCATGAATTGAATCATGAATGATGAATTGAATCATGAATCATGAATCATGAATTGAATCATGAATCATGAATTATGAATCATGAATCATGAATTGAATCATGAATCATGAATCATGAATTAAATCATGAATCATGAATTGAATCATGAATCATGAATCATGAATTGAATCATGAATTGAATCATGAATTGAATCATGAATCATGAATCATGAATTGAATCATGAATCATGGATTATGAATCATGAATTGAATCATGAATCATGAATCATGAATTGAATCATGAATCATGAATCATGTATCGAATCAGGAATCATGAATTGAATCATGAATCATGAATTGAATCATGAATTGAATCATGAATCATGAATTATGAATTGAATCATGAATTGAATCATGAATCATGAATTGAATCATGAATCATGAATCATGAATTGAATCATGAATCATGAATTATGAATCATGAATTGAATTATGAATCATGAATCATGAATTGAATCATGAATCATGAATCATGAATTGAATCATGAATCATGAATCATGAATCATGAATTGAATCACCAATCATGAATTATGAATCATTAATTGAATCATGATCATGAATCATGAATTGAATCATGAATCATGAATTGAATCATGAATCATGAATCATGAATTATGAATTGAATCATGAATTGAATCATGAATCATGAATTGAATCATGAATCATGAATCATGAATTGAATCATGAATCATGAATCATGAATTGAATCATGAATCATGAATGATGAATCATGAATTGAATCATGAATCATGAATCATGAATTAAATCATGAATCATGAATCATGAATTGAATCATGAATCATGAATTATGAATCATGAATTGAATCATGAATCATGAATTATGAATCATGAATTGAATCGTGAATTATGAATTGAATCATGAATCATGAATCATGAATCATGAATCAAGAATCATGAATAATAATTTGAATCATGAATCATGAATCATGAATTGAATCATGATCCGAATCATGAATTGAATCATGATCCGAATCATGAATTGAATCATGAATCATGAATTGAACATGAATCATGAATCCTGAATCATGAATCAAAAATTGAATCATGAATCATGAATTATGAATCATGAATTGAATCATGAATCATGAATTGAATCATGAATCATGAATCATGAATTGAATCATGAATCATGAATCATGAATTGAAGCATGAATCATGAATTATGAATCATGAGTTGAATCATGAATCATGAATCATGAATTGAATCATGAATCATGAATTGAATCATGAATCATGAATCATGACTTGAATCATGATTCATGAATTATGAATCATGAATTAAATCATAAATCATGAATCATGAATTGAATCATGAATCATGAATCATGAATTGAATCATGAATCATGAATCATGAATCATGAATTGAATCATGAATCATGAATTATGAATCATTAATTGAATCATGAATCATGAATCATGAATTGAATCATGAATTATGAATTGAATCATGAATTGAATCATGAATCATGAATTGAATCATGAATCATGAATCATGAATCATGAATCATGAATCATGAATCATGAATTGAATCATGAATCATGAATTATGAATCATGTATTGAATCATGAATCATGAATCATGAATTAAATCATGAATCATGAATCATGAATCATGAATTGAATCATGAATTGAATCATGAATCATGAATCATGAATTAAATCATGAATCATGAATCATGAATCATGAATTGAATCATGAATTGAATCATGAATCATGAATTATGAATCATGAATTGAATCATGAATCATGAATCATGAATTGAATCATGAATCATGAATCATGTATTGAATCATGAATCATGTATCGAATCATGAATCATGAATTGAATCATGAATCATGAATCATGAATTGAATCATGAATCATGAATCATGAATTGAATCATGAATCATGAATTGAATCATGAATCATGAATCATGAATTGAATCATGAATCATGAATCAGGAATCATGAATCATGAATTGAATTATGAATCATGAATTATGAATCATGAATTAAATCATGAATCATGAATTATGAATCATGAATTGAATAATGAATTATGAATTGAATCATGAATCATGAATCATGAATCATGAATCATGAATTGAATCATGAAATGAATCATGAATCATGAATCATGAATTGAATCATGAATCATGAATGATGAATCATGAATTGAATCATGAATTATGAAATGAATCATGAATGATGAATCATGAATGATGAATCATGAATTGAATCATGAATCATGAATCATGAATTGAATCATGAATCATGAATGATAAATCATGAATTGAATCATGAATCATGAATCATGAATTAAATCATGAATCATGAATCATGAATTGAATCATGAATCATGAATTATGAATCATGAATTGAATCATGAATCATGAATTATGAATCATGAATTGAATCATGAATTATGAATTGAATCATGAATCATGAATCATGAATCATGAATCATGAATCATGAATTGAATCATGAATTGAATCATGAATCATGAATTGAATCATGAATCATAAATGATGAATCATGAATTGAATCATGAATCATGAATCATGAATCGAATCATGAATCATGAATTGAATCATTACTCATGAATCATGAATTGAATCATGAATCATGAATTGAATCATGAATCATGAATCATGAATTGAATCATGAATCATGAATTATGAATCAGGAATTAAATCATGAATCATGAATTATGAATCATGAATTGAATCATGAATTATGAATTTGATCATGAATCATGAATCATGAATCATGAATCATGAATCATGAATTGAATCATGAATCATGAATCATGAATTAAATCATGAATCATGAATGATGAATCATGAATTGAATCATGAATCATGAATCATGAATTGAATCATGAATCATTAATTGAATCATGAATCATGAATTATGAATTGAATCATGAATCGAATCAATAATCATGCATCATGAATTGAATCATGAATCATGAATTGAATTGAATCATGAATCATGAATCGAATCATGAATCATGAATCAAGAATCATGAATCGAATCATGAATAATGAATTGAATCATGAATCTTGAATCATGAATTGAATCATGAATCATGAATCATGAGTCGAAACATGATCAAATCATGAATTAAATCATGAATCATGAATCATGAATCGAATCATAATTCATGAATTGAATCATGAATCATGAATTGAATCATGAATCATGAATTATGAATCATGAATTAAATCATGAATCATGAATTGAATCATGAATCATGAATCATGAATCAAGAATTAAATCATGAATCATGAATTATGAATTGAATCATGAATCATGAATTATGAATTATGAATCATGAATTGAATTATGAATTATGAATTGAATCATGAATCATGAATCATGAATGATGAATCATGAATTGAATTATGAATTGAATCATGAATCATGAATCATGAATCATGAATTGAATCATGAATCATGAATGATGAATCATGAATTGAATCATGAATCATGAATCATGAATTAAATCATGAATCATGAATCATGAATCATGAATCATGAATCGAATCATGAATCATGAATCATGTATCGAATCATGAATCATGAATCGAATCATGAATCATGAATCATGAATCAAAAATCATGAATTATGAATTGAATCATGAATCATGAATCATGAATCGAATCTTAAATCGAATCATGAATTGAATCATGAATCATGAATTATGAATCATGAATTGATTCATGAATTATGAATTGAATCATGAATCATGAATCATGAATCATGAATCATGAATTGAATCATGAAATGAATCATGAATCATGAATTGAATCATGAATCATGAATGATGAATCATGAATTGAATCATGAATCATGTATCATGAATTGAATCCTGAATCATGAATCATGAATTGAATCATGAATCATGAATTATGAATCATGAATTGAATCATGAATCATGAATTATGAATCATGAATTGAATCATGAATTATGAATTGAATCATGAATCATGAATCATGAATTATGAATCATGAATCATGAATCATGAATTGAATCATGAATTGAATCATGAATCATGAATTGAATCATGAATCATGAATGATGAATCATGAATTGAATCATGAATCATGAATCATGAATCGAATCATGAATCATGAATTGAATCATTAATCATGAATCATGAATTGAATCATGAATCATGAATCATGAATTGAATCATGAATCATGAATTATGAATCATTAATTAAATCATGAATCATGAATTATGAATCATGAATTGAATCATGAATTATGAATTTGATCATGAATCATGAATCATGAATCATGAATTGAATCATGAATCATGAATCATGAATTGAATCATGAATCATGAATGATGAATCATGAATTGAATCATGAATCATGAATCATGAATTGAATCATGAATCATTAATTGAATCATGAATCATGAATTATGAATTGAATCATGAATCGAATCAATAATCATGAATCATGAATTGAATCATGAATCATGAATTGAATTGAATCATGAATCATGAATCATGAATCGAATCATGAATCAAGAATCATGAATCGAATCATGAATAATGAATTGAATCATGAATCTTGAATCATGAATCATGAATTGAATCATGAATCATGAATCATGAGTCGAATCATAAATCATGAATCATGAATCATGATTCATGAATTGAATCAAGAATCATGAATCATGAGTCGAAACATGAATCGAATCATGAATTGAATCATGAATCATAAATTGAATCATGAATCATAAATTGAATCATGAATCATGAATCATGAATCATGAATTGAATCATGAATCATAAATTATGAATCATGAATTGAATCATGAATCATGAATTTAATCATGAATCATGAATTGAATCATGAATCATGAATCATGAATCGAATCATGAATCATGAATTGAATCATGAATCATGAATCATTTATTGAATCATGAATCATGAATCATGAATTGAATCATGAATAATGAATTATGAATCATGAATTGAATCATGAATCATGAATCATGAATCATGAATTGAATCATGAATCATGAATCATGAATCATGAATTGAATCATGAATCATGAATTATGAATTATGAATTGAATCATGAATCATGAATCATGAATCATGAATTGAATCATGAATTGAATCATGAATCATTAATCATGAATTGAATCATGAATCATGAATGATGAATCATGAATTAAGTCATGAATCATGAATCATGAATTGAATCATGAATCAAATCAATAATCATGAATCATGAATTGAATCATGAATCATGAATCATGAATTGAATCATGAATCATTAATCATGAATCGAATCATGAATCATGAATCAAGAATCATGAATCGAATCATAAATAATGAATTGAATCATAAATTATGAATCATGAATCATGAATTGAATCATGAATCATGAATCATGAATCGAATCATGAATCATGATGTGAATCATGAGTTGAATCATGATTCATGAATTGAATCATAAATTGAATCATGAGTTGAATCATGATTTATGAATTGAATCATAAATTGAATCATGAATTGAATCATGATTCATGAATCATGAATTGAATCATGAATCATGAATCATGAATTGAATCATGAATCATGAACTGAATTATGAATCATGAATTATGAATTGAATCATAAATCGAATCAAAAATCATGAATCATGAATTGAATCACGAATCATGAAATGAATTGAATCATGAATCAAGAATCATGAATCGAATCATGAATAATGAATTGAATCATGAATCTTGAATCATGAATCATGAATTGAATCATGAATCATGAATCATGAGTCGAATCATAAATAATGAATCATGAATCATGATTCATGAATTGAATCATGAATCATGAATCATGAGTCGAAACATGAATCGAATCATGAATTGAATCATGAATCATGAATCATGAATCATGAATCGAATCATGAATCATGAATTGAATCATGAATCATGAATTGAATAATGAATCATGAATTATGAATCATGAATTAAATCATGAATCATGAATTGAATCATGAATCATGAATCATGAATCAAGAATTAAATCATGAATCATGAATTATGAATTATGAATTAAATCATGAATCATGAATTATGAATTATGAATCATGAATTGAATTATGAATTATGAATTGAATCATGAATCATGAATCATGAATCATGAATCATGAATTGAATCATGAATTGAATCATGAATCATGAATCATGAATTGAATCATGAATCATAAATGATGAATCATGAATTGAATCATGAATCATGAATCATGAATTGAATCATGAATCATGAATCATGAATCGAATCATGAATCATGAATCATGTATCGAATCATGAATCATGAATCGAATCATGAATAATGAATCATGAATTGAATCATGATCCGAATCATGAATTGAATCATGAATCATGAATTGAATCATGAATCATGAATCCTGAATCATGAATCATAAATTGAATCATGAATCATGAATCATAAATTGAATCATGAATCATGAATTATGAATCATGAATTGAATCATGAATCATGAATTGAATCATGAATCATGAATCATGAATTGAATCATGAATCATGAATCATGAATCATGAATTGAAGCATGAATCATGAATTATGAATCATGAGTTGAATCATGAATCATGAATCATGAATTGAATCATGAATCATGAATTGAATCATGAATCGAATCATGAATTGAATCATGAATCGAATCATGAATTGAATCATGAATCGAATCATGAATTGAATCATGAATCATGAATCATGAATCATGACTTGAATCATGATTCATGAATTATGAATCATGAATTGAATCATGAATCATGAATCATGAATTGAATCATGAATCATGAATCATGAATTGAATCATGAATCATGAATCATTAATCATGAATTGAATCATGAATCATGAATTATGAATCATTAATTGAATCATGATCATGAATCATGAATTGAATCATGAATCATGAATTGAATCATGAATCATGAATCATGAATTATGAATTGAATCATGAATTGAATCATGAATGATGAATTGAATCATGAATCATGAATCATGAATTGAATCATGAATCATGAATTATGAATCATGAATCATGAATTGAATCATGAATCATGAATCATGAATTAAATCATGAATCATGAATTGAATCATGAATCATGAATCATGAATTGAATCATGAATTGAATCATGAATTGAATCATGAATCATGAATCATGAATTGAATCATGAATCATGGATTATGAATCATGAATTGAATCATGAATCATGAATCATGAATTGAATCATGAATCATGAATCATGTATCGAATCAGGAATCATGAATTGAATCATGAATCATGAATTGAATCATGAATTGAATCATGAATCATGAATTATGAATTGAATCATGAATTGAATCATGAATCATGAATTGAATCATGAATCATGAATCATGAATTGAATCATGAATCATGAATTATGAATCATGAATTGAATCATGAATCATGAATCATGAATTGAATCATGAATCATGAATCATGAATTGAATCATGAATCATGAATCATGAATCATGAATTGAATCACCAATCATGAATTATGAATCATTAATTGAATCATGATCATGAATCATGAATTGAATCATGAATCATGAATTGAATCATGAATCATGAATCATGAATTATGAATTGAATCATGAATTGAATCATGAATCATGAATTGAATCATGAATCATGAATCATGAATTGAATCATGAATCATGAATCATGAATTGAATCATGAATCATGAATGATGAATCATGAATTGAATCATGAATCATGAATCATGAATTAAATCATGAATCATGAATCATGAATTGAATCATGAATCATGAATTATGAATCATGAATTGAATCATGAATCATGAATTATGAATCATGAATTGAATCGTGAATTATGAATTGAATCATGAATCATGAATCATGAATCATGAATCAAGAATCATGAATAATAATTTGAATCATGAATCATGAATCATGAATTGAATCATGATCCGAATCATGAATTGAATCATGATCCGAATCATGAATTGAATCATGAATCATGAATTGAACATGAATCATGAATCCTGAATCATGAATCAAAAATTGAATCATGAATCATGAATTATGAATCATGAATTGAATCATGAATCATGAATTGAATCATGAATCATGAATCATGAATTGAATCATGAATCATGAATCATGAATTGAAGCATGAATCATGAATTATGAATCATGAGTTGAATCATGAATCATGAATCATGAATTGAATCATGAATCATGAATTGAATCATGAATCATGAATCATGACTTGAATCATGATTCATGAATTATGAATCATGAATTAAATCATAAATCATGAATCATGAATTGAATCATGAATCATGAATCATGAATTGAATCATGAATCATGAATCATGAATCATGAATTGAATCATGAATCATGAATTATGAATCATTAATTGAATCATGAATCATGAATCATGAATTGAATCATGAATTATGAATTGAATCATGAATTGAATCATGAATCATGAATTGAATCATGAATCATGAATCATGAATCATGAATCATGAATCATGAATCATGAATTGAATCATGAATCATGAATTATGAATCATGTATTGAATCATGAATCATGAATCATGAATTAAATCATGAATCATGAATCATGAATCATGAATTGAATCATGAATTGAATCATGAATCATGAATTAAATCATGAATCATGAATCATGAATCATGAATTGAATCATGAATTGAATCATGAATCATGAATTATGAATCATGAATTGAATCATGAATCATGAATCATGAATTGAATCATGAATCATGAATCATGTATTGAATCATGAATCATGTATCGAATCATGAATCATGAATTGAATCATGAATCATGAATCATGAATTGAATCATGAATCATGAATCATGAATTGAATCATGAATCATGAATTGAATCATGAATCATGAATCATGAATTGAATCATGAATCATGAATCATGAATCAGGAATCATGAATCATGAATTGAATTATGAATCATGAATTATGAATCATGAATTAAATCATGAATCATGAATTATGAATCATGAATTGAATAATGAATTATGAATTGAATCATGAATCATGAATCATGAATCATGAATCATGAATTGAATCATGAAATGAATCATGAATCATGAATCATGAATTGAATCATGAATCATGAATGATAAATCATGAATTGAATCATGAATTATGAAATGAATCATGAATGATGAATCATGAATGATGAATCATGAATTGAATCATGAATCATGAATCATGAATTGAATCATGAATCATGAATGATAAATCATGAATTGAATCATGAATCATGAATCATGAATTAAATCATGAATCATGAATCATGAATTGAATCATGAATCATGAATTATGAATCATGAATTGAATCATGAATCATGAATTATGAATCATGAATTGAATCATGAATTATGAATTGAATCATGAATCATGAATCATGAATCATGAATCATGAATCATGAATTGAATCATGAATTGAATCATGAATCATGAATTGAATCATGAATCATAAATGATGAATCATGAATTGAATCATGAATCATGAATCATGAATCGAATCATGAATCATGAATTGAATCATTACTCATGAATCATGAATTGAATCATGAATCATGAATTGAATCATGAATCATGAATCATGAATTGAATCATGAATCATGAATTATGAATCAGGAATTAAATCATGAATCATGAATTATGAATCATGAATTGAATCATGAATTATGAATTTGATCATGAATCATGAATCATGAATCATGAATCATGAATCATGAATTGAATCATGAATCATGAATCATGAATTAAATCATGAATCATGAATGATGAATCATGAATTGAATCATGAATCATGAATCATGAATTGAATCATGAATCATTAATTGAATCATGAATCATGAATTATGAATTGAATCATGAATCGAATCAATAATCATGCATCATGAATTGAATCATGAATCATGAATTGAATTGAATCATGAATCATGAATCGAATCATGAATCATGAATCAAGAATCATGAATCGAATCATGAATAATGAATTGAATCATGAATCTTGAATCATGAATTGAATCATGAATCATGAATCATGAGTCGAAACATGATCAAATCATGAATTAAATCATGAATCATGAATCATGAATCGAATCATGAATCATGAATTGAATCATGAATCATGAATTGAATCATGAATCATGAATTATGAATCATGAATTAAATCATGAATCATGAATTGAATCATGAATCATGAATCATGAATCAAGAATTAAATCATGAATCATGAATTATGAATTGAATCATGAATCATGAATTATGAATTATGAATCATGAATTGAATTATGAATTATGAATTGAATCATGAATCATGAATCATGAATGATGAATCATGAATTGAATTATGAATTGAATCATGAATCATGAATCATGAATCATGAATTGAATCATGAATCATGAATGATGAATCATGAATTGAATCATGAATCATGAATCATGAATTAAATCATGAATCATGAATCATGAATCATGAATCATGAATCGAATCATGAATCATGAATCATGTATCGAATCATGAATCGTGAATCGAATCATGAATCATGAATCATGAATCAAAAATCATGAATTATGAATTGAATCATGAATCATGAATCATGAATCGAATCTTAAATCGAATCATGAATTGAATCATGAATCATGAATTATGAATCATGAATTGATTCATGAATTATGAATTGAATCATGAATCATGAATCATGAATCATGAATCATGAATTGAATCATGAAATGAATCATGAATCATGAATTGAATCATGAATCATGAATGATGAATCATGAATTGAATCATGAATCATGTATCATGAATTGAATCCTGAATCATGAATCATGAATTGAATCATGAATCATGAATTATGAATCATGAATTGAATCATGAATCATGAATTATGAATCATGAATTGAATCATGAATTATGAATTGAATCATGAATCATGAATCATGAATTATGAATCATGAATCATGAATCATGAATTGAATCATGAATTGAATCATGAATCATGAATTGAATCATGAATCATGAATGATGAATCATGAATTGAATCATGAATCATGAATCATGAATCGAATCATGAATCATGAATTGAATCATTAATCATGAATCATGAATTGAATCATGAATCATGAATCATGAATTGAATCATGAATCATGAATTATGAATCATTAATTAAATCATGAATCATGAATTATGAATCATGAATTGAATCATGAATTATGAATTTGATCATGAATCATGAATCATGAATCATGAATTGAATCATGAATCATGAATCATGAATTGAATCATGAATCATGAATGATGAATCATGAATTGAATCATGAATCATGAATCATGAATTGAATCATGAATCATTAATTGAATCATGAATCATGAATTATGAATTGAATCATGAATCGAATCAATAATCATGAATCATGAATTGAATCATGAATCATGAATTGAATTGAATCATGAATCATGAATCATGAATCGAATCATGAATCAAGAATCATGAATCGAATCATGAATAATGAATTGAATCATGAATCTTGAATCATGAATCATGAATTGAATCATGAATCATGAATCATGAGTCGAATCATAAATCATGAATCATGAATCATGATTCATGAATTGAATCAAGACTCATGAATCATGAGTCGAAACATGAATCGAATCATGAATTGAATCATGAATCATAAATTGAATCATGAATCATAAATTGAATCATGAATCATGAATCATGAATCATGAATTGAATCATGAATCATAAATTATGAATCATGAATTGAATCATGAATCATGAATTTAATCATGAATCATGAATTGAATCATGAATCATGAATCATGAATCGAATCATGAATCATGAATTGAATCATGAATCATGAATCATTTATTGAATCATGAATCATGAATCATGAATTGAATCATGAATAATGAATTATGAATCATGAATTGAATCATGAATCATGAATCATGAATCATGAATTGAATCATGAATCATGAATCATGAATCATGAATTGAATCATGAATCATGAATTATGAATTATGAATTGAATCATGAATCATGAATCATGAATCATGAATTGAATCATGAATTGAATCATGAAACATTAATCATGAATTGAATCATGAATCATGAATGATGAATCATGAATTAAGTCATGAATCATGAATCATGAATTGAATCATGAATCAAATCAATAATCATGAATCATGAATTGAATCATGAATCATGAATCATGAATTGAATCATGAATCATTAATCATGAATCGAATCATGAATCATGAATCAAGAATCATGAATCGAATCATAAATAATGAATTGAATCATAAATTATGAATCATGAATCATGAATTGAATCATGAATCATGAATCATGAATCGAATCATGAATCATGATGTGAATCATGAGTTGAATCATGATTCATGAATTGAATCATAAATTGAATCATGAGTTGAATCATGATTTATGAATTGAATCATAAATTGAATCATGAATTGAATCATGATTCATGAATCATGAATTGAATGATGAATCATGAATCATGAATTCAATCATAAATCATGATTTCAATCAGGAATCGAATCATGAATTCAATCATGAATCATAAATCGAATCATGAATCATGAATTGAATCAGGAATCTAATCATGAATTGAATCATGAATCATGAATTGAATCATGATTTTAATTATGAATGATGAATCATGAATTGAATCATGAATGATGAATCATGAATTGAATTATGAATTGAATAATGAATCTTGAATCATGAATTGAATCATGAATCATGAATCATAAATGATGAATCATGAATCATGAATCATGAATTGAATCATGAAATGAATCATGAATCATGAATTGAATCATGAATCATGAATTATGAATCATGAATTGAATCATGAATTATGAAATGAATCATGAATGATGAATCATGAATGATGAATCATGAATTGAATCATGAATCATAAATGATGAATCATGAATCATGAATCATGAATTGAATCATGAATTGAATCATGAATCATGAATCATGAATTGAATCATGAATCATGAATGATGAATCATGAATTGAATCATGAATCATGAATTGAATCATGAAGCATGAATCATGAATTGAATCATGAATCATGAATTATGAATCATGAATTGAATTATGAATCATGAATCATGAATTGAATCATGAATTATGAATTGAATCATGAATCATGAATCATGAATCATGAATCATGAATCATGAATCATGAATTGAATCAAGAATTGAATCATGAATCATGAATTGAATCATGAATCATGAATGATGAATCATGAATTGAATCATGAATCATGAATCATGAATCGAATCATGAATCATGAATTGAATCATTAATCATGAATCATGAATTGAATCATGAATCATGAATCATGAATCATGAATTGAATCATGAATCATGAATTATGAATCATGAATTGAATCATGAATCATGAATTATGAATCATGAATTGAATCATGAATTATGAATTTGATCATGAATCATGAATCATGAATCATGAATTGAATCATGAATCATGAATCATGAATTGAATCAAGAATCATGAATTGAATCATGAATCATGAATGATGAATCATGAATTGAATCATGAATCATGAATCATGAATTTTGAATTGAATCATAAATCGAATCAATAATCATGAATCATGAATTGAATCACGAATCATGAAATTAATTGAATCATGAATCAAGAATCATGAATCGAATCATGAATAATGAATTGAATCATGAATCTTGAATCATGAATCATGAATTGAATCATGAATCATGAATCATGAGTCGAATCATAAATAATGAATCATGAATCATGATTCATGAATTGAATCATGAATCATGAATCATGAGTCGAAACATGAATCGAATCATGAATTGAATCATGAATCATGAATCATGAATCATGAATCGAATCATGAATCATGAATTGAATCATGAATCATGAATTGAATAATGAATCATGAATTATGAATCATGAATTAAATCATGAATCATGAATTGAATCATGAATCATGAATCATGAATCAAGAATTAAATCATGAATCATGAATTATGAATTATGAATTAAATCATGAATCATGAATTATGAATTATGAATCATGAATTGAATTATGAATTATGAATTGAATCATGAATCATGAATCATGAATGATGAATCATGAATTGAATCATGAATTGAATCATGAATCATGAATCATGAATTGAATCATGAATCATAAATGATGAATCATGAATTGAATCATGAATCATGAATCATGAATTGAATCATGAATCATGAATCATGAATCGAATCATGAATCATGAATCATGTATCGAATCATGAATCATGAATCGAATCATGAATAATGAATCATGAATTGAATCATGATCCGAATCATGAATTGAATCATGAATCATGAATTGAATCATGAATCATGAATCCTGAATCATGAATCATAAATTGAATCATGAATCATGAATCATAAATTGAATCATGAATCATGAATTATGAATCATGAATTGAATCATGAATCATGAATTGAATCATGAATCATGAATCATGAATTGAATCATGAATCATGAATCATGAATCATGAATTGAAGCATGAATCATGAATTATGAATCATGAGTTGAATCATGAATCATGAATCATGAATTGAATCATGAATCATGAATTGAATCATGAATCGAATCATGAATTGAATCATGAATCGAATCATGAATTGAATCATGAATCGAATCATGAATTGAATCATGAATCATGAATCATGAATCATGACTTGAATCATGATTCATGAATTATGAATCATGAATTGAATCATGAATCATGAATCATGAATTGAATCATGAATCATGAATCATGAATTGAATCATGAATCATGAATCATTAATCATGAATTGAATCATGAATCATGAATTATGAATCATTAATTGAATCATGATCATGAATCATGAATTGAATCATGAATCATGAATTGAATCATGAATCATGAATCATGAATTATGAATTGAATCATGAATTGAATCATGAATGATGAATTGAATCATGAATCATGAATCATGAATTGAATCATGAATCATGAATTATGAATCATGAATTGAATAATGAATCATGAATCATGAATTGAATCATGAATCATGAATCATGAATTAAATCATGAATCATGAATTGAATCATGAATCATGAATCATGAATTGAATCATGAATTGAATCATGAATTGAATCATGAATCATGAATCATGAATTGAATCATGAATCATGGATTATGAATCATGAATTGAATCATGAATCATGAATCATGAATTGAATCATGAATCATGAATCATGTATCGAATCAGGAATCATGAATTGAATCATGAATCATGAATTGAATCATGAATTGAATCATGAATCATGAATTATGAATTGAATCATGAATTGAATCATGAATCATGAATTGAATCATGAATCATGAATCATGAATTGAATCATGAATCATGAATTATGAATCATGAATTGAATCATGAATCATGAATCATGAATTGAATCATGAATCATGAATCATGAATTGAATCATGAATCATGAATCATGAATCATGAATTGAATCACCAATCATGAATTATGAATCATTAATTGAATCATGATCATGAATCATGAATTGAATCATGAATCATGAATTGAATCATGAATCATGAATCATGAATTATGAATTGAATCATGAATTGAATCATGAATCATGAATTGAATCATGAATCATGAATCATGAATTGAATCATGAATCATGAATCATGAATTGAATCATGAATCATGAATGATGAATCATGAATTGAATCATGAATCATGAATCATGAATTAAATCATGAATCATGAATCATGAATTGAATCATGAATCATGAATTATGAATCATGAATTGAATCATGAATCATGAATTATGAATCATGAATTGAATCGTGAATTATGAATTGAATCATGAATCATGAATCATGAATCATGAATCAAGAATCATGAATAATAATTTGAATCATGAATCATGAATCATGAATTGAATCATGATCCGAATCATGAATTGAATCATGATCCGAATCATGAATTGAATCATGAATCATGAATTGAACATGAATCATGAATCCTGAATCATGAATCAAAAATTGAATCATGAATCATGAATTATGAATCATGAATTGAATCATGAATCATGAATTGAATCATGAATCATGAATCATGAATTGAATCATGAATCATGAATCATGAATTGAAGCATGAATCATGAATTATGAATCATGAGTTGAATCATGAATCATGAATCATGAATTGAATCATGAATCATGAATTGAATCATGAATCATGAATCATGACTTGAATCATGATTCATGAATTATGAATCATGAATTAAATCATAAATCATGAATCATGAATTGAATCATGAATCATGAATCATGAATTGAATCATGAATCATGAATCATGAATCATGAATTGAATCATGAATCATGAATTATGAATCATTAATTGAATCATGAATCATGAATCATGAATTGAATCATGAATTATGAATTGAATCATGAATTGAATCATGAATCATGAATTGAATCATGAATCATGAATCATGAATCATGAATCATGAATCATGAATCATGAATTGAATCATGAATCATGAATTATGAATCATGTATTGAATCATGAATCATGAATCATGAATTAAATCATGAATCATGAATCATGAATCATGAATTGAATCATGAATTGAATCATGAATCATGAATCATGAATTAAATCATGAATCATGAATCATGAATCATGAATTGAATCATGAATTGAATCATGAATCATGAATTATGAATCATGAATTGAATCATGAATCATGAATCATGAATTGAATCATGAATCATGAATCATGTATTGAATCATGAATCATGTATCGAATCATGAATCATGAATTGAATCATGAATCATGAATCATGAATTGAATCATGAATCATGAATCATGAATTGAATCATGAATCATGAATTGAATCATGAATCATGAATCATGAATTGAATCATGAATCATGAATCATGAATCAGGAATCATGAATCATGAATTGAATTATGAATCATGAATTATGAATCATGAATTAAATCATGAATCATGAATTATGAATCATGAATTGAATAATGAATTATGAATTGAATCATGAATCATGAATCATGAATCATGAATCATGAATTGAATCATGAAATGAATCATGAATCATGAATCATGAATTGAATCATGAATCATGAATGATGAATCATGAATTGAATCATGAATTATGAAATGAATCATGAATGATGAATCATGAATGATGAATCATGAATTGAATCATGAATCATGAATCATGAATTGAATCATGAATCATGAATGATAAATCATGAATTGAATCATGAATCATGAATCATGAATTAAATCATGAATCATGAATCATGAATTGAATCATGAATCATGAATTATGAATCATGAATTGAATCATGAATCATGAATTATGAATCATGAATTGAATCATGAATTATGAATTGAATCATGAATCATGAATCATGAATCATGAATCATGAATTGAATCATGAATTGAATCATGAATCATGAATTGAATCATGAATCATAAATGATGAATCATGAATTGAATCATGAATCATGAATCATGAATCGAATCATGAATCATGAATTGAATCATTACTCATGAATCATGAATTGAATCATGAATCATGAATTGAATCATGAATCATGAATCATGAATTGAATCATGAATCATGAATTATGAATCAGGAATTAAATCATGAATCATGAATTATGAATCATGAATTGAATCATGAATTATGAATTTGATCATGAATCATGAATCATGAATCATGAATCATGAATCATGAATTGAATCATGAATCATGAATCATGAATTAAATCATGAATCATGAATGATGAATCATGAATTGAATCATGAATCATGAATCATGAATTGAATCATGAATCATTAATTGAATCATGAATCATGAATTATGAATTGAATCATGAATCGAATCAATAATCATGCATCATGAATTGAATCATGAATCATGAATAATGAATTGAATCATGAATCTTGAATCGAATCATGAATCATGAATCAAGAATCATGAATCGAATCATGAATAATGAATTGAATCATGAATCTTGAATCATGAATTGAATCATGAATCATGAATCATGAGTCGAAACATGATCAAATCATGAATTAAATCATGAATCATGAATCATGAATCGAATCATGAATCATGAATTGAATCATGAATCATGAATTGAATCATGAATCATGAATTATGAATCATGAATTAAATCATGAATCATGAATTGAATCATGAATCATGAATCATGAATCAAGAATTAAATCATGAATCATGAATTATGAATTGAATCATGAATCATGAATTATGAATTATGAATCATGAATTGAATTATGAATTATGAATTGAATCATGAATCATGAATCATGAATGATGAATCATGAATTGAATTATGAATTGAATCATGAATCATGAATCATGAATCATGAATTGAATCATGAATCATGAATGATGAATCATGAATTGAATCATGAATCATGAATCATGAATTGAATCATGAATCATGAATCATGAATCATGAATCATGAATCGAATCATGAATCATGAATCATGTATCGAATCATGAATCATGAATCGAATCATGAATCATGAATCATGAATCAAAAATCATGAATTATGAATTGAATCATGAATCATGAATCATGAATCGAATCTTAAATCGAATCATGAATTGAATCATGAATCATGAATTGAATCATGAATCATGAATCATGAATCATAAATCAAATCATGAATCATGAATTGAATCATGATCCGAATCATGAATTGAATCATGAATCATGAATTGAATCATGAATCCTGAATCATGAATCATAAATTGAATCATGAATCATGAATTATGAATCATGAATTGAATCATGAATCATGAATTGAATCATGAATCATGAATCATGAATTGAATCATGAATCATGAATCATGAATCATGAATTGAAGCATGAATCATGAATTATGAATCATGAGTTGAATCATGAATCATGAATCATGAATTTAATCATGAATCATGAATTGAATCATGAATCATGAATTGAATCATGAATTGAATCATGAATCGAATCATGAATTGAATCATGAATCGAATCATGAATTGAATCATGAATCGAATCATGAATTGAATCATGAATCATGAATCATGAATCATGACTTGAATCATGATTCATGAATTATGAATCATGAATTGAATCATGAATCATGAATCATGAATTGAATCATGAATCATGAATTGAATCATGAATCATGAATCATGAATTGAATCATGAATCATGAATCATGAATTGAATCATGAATCATGAATAATGAATCATTAATTGAATCATGAATCATGAATCATGAATTGAATCATGAATCATGAATTGAATCATGAATCATGAATCATGAATCATGAATTATGAATTGAATCATGAATTGAATCATGAATCATGAATTGAATCATGAATCATGAATCATGAATCATGAATTGAATCATGAATCATGAATTATGAATCATGAATTGAATCATGAATCATGAATCATGAATTGAATCATGAATCATGAATCATGAATTAAATCATGAATCATGAATCATGAATTGAATCATGAATCATGAATCATGAATTAAATCATGAATCATGTATTAAATCATGAATCATGAATTGAATCATGAATCATGAATCATGAATTGAATCATGAATTGAATCATGAATCATGAATCATGAATTGAATCATGAATCATGAATTATGAATCATGAATTGAATCATGAATCATGAATCATGAATCATGTATCGAATCATGAATCATGAATTGAATCATAAATCATGAATCATGAATTGAATCATGAATCATGAATCATGAATTGAATCATGAATCATGAATCATGAATTGAATCATGAATCATGAATCATGAATTAAATCAGGAATCAGGAATCAGGAATCATGAATCATGAATTGAATCATGAATCATGAATTATGAATCATGAATTAAATCATAAATCATGAATTATGAATCATGAATTGAATCATGAATTATGAATTGAATCATGAATCATGAATTGAATCATGAAATGAATCATGAATCATGAATCATGAATTGAATCATGAATCATGAATCATGAATGATGAATTGAATCATGAATGATGAATCATGAATCATGAATCATGAATTGAATCATGAATCATGAATTATGAATCATGAATTGAATCATGAATTATGAAATGAATCATGAATGATGAATCATGAATGATGAATCATGAATTGAATCATGAATCATGAATCATGAATTGATTCATGAATCATGAATTGAATCATGAATCATGAATGATGAATCATGAATTGAATCATGAATCATGAATCATGAATTAAATCATGAATCATGAATCATGAATTAAATCATGAATCATGAATTATGAATCATGAATTGAATCATGAATCATGAATTATGAATTATGAATTGAATAATGAATTATGAATTGAATCATGAATCATGAATCATGAATTGAATCATGAATTGAATCATGAATCATGAATTGAATCATGAATCATGAATGATGAATCATGAATTGAATCATGAATCATGAATCATGAATCGAATCATGAATCATGAATTGAATCATGAATCATGAATCATGAATTGAATCATGAATCATGATTTATGAATCATGAATCATGAATCTTGAATCATGAATTGAATCATGAATCATGAATCATGAATTGAATCATGAATCATGAATGATGAATCATGAATTGAATCATGAATCATGAATCATGAATTGAATCATGAATCATTAATTGAATCATGAATCATGAATTATGAATTGAATCATGAATCGAATCAATAATCATGAATCATGAATTGAATCATGAATCATGAATTGAATTGAATCATGAATCATGAATCATGAATCGAATCATGAATCATGAATCAAGAATCATGAATCGAATCATGAATAATGAATTGAATCATGAATCTTGAATCATGAATCATGAATTGAATCATGAATCATGAATCATGAGTCGAATCATAAATCATGAATCATGATTCATGAATTGAATCAAGAATCATGAATCATGAGTCGAAACATGAATCGAATCATGAATTGAATCATGAATCATAAATTGAATCATGAATCATGAATCATGAATTGAATCATAATTCATAAATTATGAATCATGAATTGAATCATGAATCATGAATTTAATCATGAATCATGAATTGAATCATGAATCATGAATCATGAATCGAATCATGAATCATGAATTGAATCATGAATCATGAATCATTTATTGAATCATGAATCATGAATCATGAATTAAATCATGAATAATGAATTATGAATCATGAATTGAATCATGAATCATGAATCATGAATTGAATCATGAATCATGAATCATAAATTGAATCATGAATCATGAATCATGAATCATGAATCATGAATTGAATCATGAATCATTAATCATGAATTGAATCATGAATCATGAATGATGAATCATGAATTAAGTCATGAATCATGAATCATGAATTGAATCATGAATCGAATCAATAATCATGAATCATGAATTGAATCATGAATCATTAATCATGAATCGAATCATGAATCATGAATCAAGAATCATGAATCGAATCATAAATAATGAATTGAATCATAAATTATGAATCATGAATCATGAATTGAATCATGAATCATGAATCATGAATCGAATCATGAATCATGATGTGAATCATGAGTTGAATCATGATTCATGAATTGAATCATAAATTGAATCATGAGTTGAATCATGATTCATGAATTGAATCATAAATTGAATCATGAATTGAATCATGATTCATGAATCATGAATTGAATGATGAATCATGAATCATGAATTCAATCATAAATCATGATTTCAATCAGGAATCGAATCATGAATTCAATCATGAATCATAAATCGAATCATGAATCATGAATTGAATCAGGAATCTAATCATGAATTGAATCATGAATCATGAATTGAATCATGATTTTAATTATTAATCATGAATCATGAATTGAATCATGAATCATGAATTGAATTATGAATTGAATAATGAATCTTGAATCATGAATTGAATCATGAATGGTGAATCATAAATGATGAATCATGAATGATGAATCATGAATTGAATCATGAAATGAATCATGAATCATGAATGATGAATTGAATCATGAATCATGAATGATGAATCATGAATTGAATCATGAATGATGAATCATGAATGATGAATCATGAATGATGAATGATGAATCATGAATTGAATCATGAATCATAAATGATGAATCATGAATCATGAATCATAAATGATGAATCATGAATCATGAATTGAATCATGAATTGAATCATGAATCATGAATCATGAATTGAATCATGAATCATGAATGATGAATCATGAATTGAATCATGAATCATGAATTGAATCATGAATCATGAATTGAATCATGAATCATAAATTATGAATCATGAATTGAATCATGAATCATGAATCATGAATTGAATCATGAATTATGAATTGAATCATGAATCATGAATCATGAATCATGATTCATGAATTGAATCATGAATTGAATCATGAAATGAATCATAAATCATGAATGATGAATTGAATCATGAATCATGAATGATGAATCATGAATTGAATCATGAATGATGAATCATGAATGATGAAT
The DNA here is from genome assembly GCA_036250195.1 of Mixophyes australis. Lineage (NCBI taxonomy): Eukaryota > Metazoa > Chordata > Amphibia > Anura > Limnodynastidae > Mixophyes > Mixophyes australis. The sequence continues at coordinate 241,118,452 of JAVHZZ010000001.1, read as the reverse complement.
CATGAATGATGAATCATGAACTGAATCATGAATCATGAATTATGAATCATGAATTGAATCATGAATTATGAAATGAATCATGAATGATGAATCATAAATGATGAATCATGAATTGAATAGTGAATCATAAATGATGAATCATGAATCATGAATCATAAATGATGAATGATGAATCATGAATTGAATCATGAATTGAATCATGAATCATGAATCATGAATTGAATCATGAATCATGAATCATGAATTGAATCATGAATCATGAATTGAATCATGAATCATAAATGATGAATCATGAATCATGAATCATAAATGATGAATCATGAATCATGAATTGAATCATGAATTGAATCATTAATCATGAATCATGAATTGAATCATGAATCATGAATCATGAATTGAATCATGAATTGAATCATGAATCATGAATTGAATCATGAATCATGAATTATGAATCATGAATTGAATCATGAATCATGAATCATGAATCATGAATTGAATCATGAATCATGAATCATGAATTGAATCATGAATCATGAATTGAATTATGAATCATGAATTATGAATTGAATCATAAATCGAATCAATAATCATGAATCATGAATTGAATCATGAATCATGAATTGAATTGAATCATGAATCAAGAATCATGAATCGAATCATGAATAATGAATTGAATCATGAATCTTTAATCATGAGTCGAATCATAAATCATGAATCATGAATCATGATTCATGAATTGAATCATGAATCATGAATCATGAGTCGAAACATGAATCGAATCATGAATTGAATCATGAATCATGAATTGAATCATGAATCATAAATTGAATCATGAATCATGAATCATGAATCATGAATTGAATCATGAATCATAAATTATGAATCATGAATTGAATCATTAATCATGAATTAAATCATGAATCATGAATTATGAATCATGAATTGAATCATGAATCATGAATTATGAATTATGAATTGAATAATGAATTATGAATTGAATCATGAATCATGAATCATGAATCATGAATCATGAATTGAATCATGAATTGAATCATGAATCATGAATTGAATCATGAATTAAGTCATGAATCATGAATCATGAATTGAATCATGAATCGAATCAATAATCATGAATCATGAATTGAATCATGAATCATGAATTGAATCATGAATCATGAATCATGAATTGAATCATGAATCATTAATCATGAATCGAATCATGAATCATGAATCAAGAATCATGAATCGAATCATAAATAATGAATTGAATCATAAATTATGAATCATGAATCATGAATTGAATCATGAATCATGAATCATGAATCGAATCATGAATCATGATGTGAATCATGAGTTGAATCATGATTCATGAATTGAATCATAAATTGAATCATGAGTTGAATCATGATTCATGAATTGAATCATAAATTGAATCATGAATTGAATCATGATTCATGAATCATGAATTGAATGATGAATCATGGATCATGAATTCAATCATAAATCATGATTTCAATCAGGAATCGAATCATGAATTCAATCATGAATCATAAATCGAATCATGAATCATGAATTGAATCAGGAATCTAATCATGAATTGAATCATGAATCATGAATTGAATCATGATTTTAATTATGAATCATGAATCATGAATTGAATCATGAATCATGAATTGAATTATAAATTGAATAATGAATCTTGAATCATGAATTGAATCATGAATGGTGAATCATAAATGATGAATCATGAATGATGAATCATGAATTGAATCATGAAATGAATCATGAATCATGAATGATGAATTGAATCATGAATCATGAATGATGAATCATGAATTGAATCATGAATGATGAATCATGAATGATGAATCATGAATGATGAATGATGAATCATGAATTGAATCATGAATCATAAATGATGAATCATGAATCATGAATCATAAATGATGAATCATGAATCATGAATTGAATCATGAATTGAATCATGAATCATGAATCATGAATTGAATCATGAATCATGAATGATGAATCATGAATTGAATCATGAATCATGAATTGAATCATGAATCATGAATTGAATCATGAATCATAAATTATGAATCATGAATTGAATCATGAATCATGAATCATGAATTGAATCATGAATTATGAATTGAATCATGAATCATGAATCATGAATCATGATTCATGAATTGAATCATGAATTGAATCATGAAATGAATCATAAATCATGAATGATGAATTGAATCATGAATCATGAATGATGAATCATGAATTGAATCATGAATGATGAATCATGAATGATGAATCATGAATGATGAATCATGAACTGAATCATGAATCATGAATTATGAATCATGAATTGAATCATGAATTATGAAATGAATCATGAATGATGAATCATAAATGATGAATCATGAATTGAATAGTGAATCATAAATGATGAATCATGAATCATGAATCATAAATGATGAATCATGAATCATGAATTGAATCATGAATTGAATCATGAATCATGAATCATGAATTGAATCATGAATCATGAATCATGAATTGAATCATGAATCATGAATTGAATCATGAATCATAAATGATGAATCATGAATCATGAATCATAAATGATGAATCATGAATCATGAATTGAATCATGAATTGAATCATTAATCATGAATCATGAATTGAATCATGAATCATGAATCATGAATTGAATCATGAATTGAATCATGAATCATGAATTGAATCATGAATCATGAATTATGAATCATGAATTGAATCATGAATCATGAATCATGAATCATGAATTGAATCATGAATCATGAATCATGAATTGAATCATGAATCATGAATTGAATTATGAATCATGAATTATGAATTGAATCATAAATCGAATCAATAATCATGAATCATGAATTGAATCATGAATCATGAATTGAATTGAATCATGAATCAAGAATCATGAATCGAATCATGAATAATGAATTGAATCATGAATCTTTAATCATGAGTCGAATCATAAATCATGAATCATGAATCATGATTCATGAATTGAATCATGAATCATGAATCATGAGTCGAAACATGAATCGAATCATGAATTGAATCATGAATCATGAATTGAATCATGAATCATAAATTGAATCATGAATCATGAATCATGAATCATGAATTGAATCATGAATCATAAATTATGAATCATGAATTGAATCATTAATCATGAATTAAATCATGAATCATGAATTGAATCATGAATCATGAATTATGAATTATGAATTGAATAATGAATTATGAATTGAATCATGAATCATGAATCATGAATCATGAATCATGAATTGAATCATGAATTGAATCATGAATCATGAATTGAATCATGAATTAAGTCATGAATCATGAATCATGAATTGAATCATGAATCGAATCAATAATCATGAATCATGAATTGAATCATGAATCATGAATTGAATCATGAATCATGAATCATGAATTGAATCATGAATCATTAATCATGAATCGAATCATGAATCATGAATCAAGAATCATGAATCGAATCATAAATAATGAATTGAATCATAAATTATGAATCATGAATCATGAATTGAATCATGAATCATGAATCATGAATCGAATCATGAATCATGATGTGAATCATGAGTTGAATCATGATTCATGAATTGAATCATAAATTGAATCATGAGTTGAATCATGATTCATGAATTGAATCATAAATTGAATCATGAATTGAATCATGATTCATGAATCATGAATTGAATGATGAATCATGGATCATGAATTCAATCATAAATCATGATTTCAATCAGGAATCGAATCATGAATTCAATCATGAATCATAAATCGAATCATGAATCATGAATTGAATCAGGAATCTAATCATGAATTGAATCATGAATCATGAATTGAATCATGATTTTAATTATGAATCATGAATCATGAATTGAATCATGAATCATGAATTGAATTATGAATTGAATAATGAATCTTGAATCATGAATTGAATCATGAATGGTGAATCATAAATGATGAATCATGAATGATGAATCATGAATTGAATCATGAAATGAATCATGAATCATGAATGATGAATTGAATCATGAATCATGAATGATGAATCATGAATTGAATCATGAATGATGAATCATGAATGATGAATCATGAACTGAATCATGAATCATGAATTATGAATCATGAATTGAATCATGAATTATGAAATGAATCATGAATGGTGAATCATAAATGATGAATCATGAATGATGAATCATGAATTGAATCATGAAATGAATCATGAATCATGAATGATGAATTGAATCATGAATCATGAATGATGAATCATGAATTGAATCATGAATGATGAATCATGAATGATGAATCATGAATGATGAATCATGAACTGAATCATGAATCATGAATCAAGAATCATGAATCGAATCATGAATAATGAATTGAATCATGAATCTTGAATCATGAATCATGAATTGAATCATGAATCATGAATCATGAGTCGAATCATAAATCATGAATCATGATTCATGAATTGAATCAAGAATCATGAATCATGAGTCGAAACATGAATCGAATCATGAATTGAATCATGAATCATAAATTGAATCATGAATCATGAATCATGAATCATGAATTGAATCATAATTCATAAATTATGAATCATGAATTGAATCATGAATCATGAATTTAATCATGAATCATGAATTGAATCATGAATCATGAATCATGAATCGAATCATGAATCATGAATTGAATCATGAATCATGAATCATTTATTGAATCATGAATCATGAATCATGAATTAAATCATGAATAATGAATTATGAATCATGAATTGAATCATGAATCATGAATCATGAATTGAATCATGAATCATGAATCATGAATTGAATCATGAATCATGAATCATGAATCATGAATCATGAATTGAATCATGAATCATTAATCATGAATTGAATCATGAATCATGAATGATGAATCATGAATTAAGTCATGAATCATGAATCATGAATTGAATCATGAATCGAATCAATAATCATGAATCATGAATCGAATCATGAATCATGAATCAAGAATCATGAATCGAATCATAAATAATGAATTGAATCATAAATTATGAATCATGAATCATGAATTGAATCATGAATCATGAATCATGAATCGAATCATGAATCATGATGTGAATCATGAGTTGAATCATGATTCATGAATTGAATCATAAATTGAATCATGAGTTGAATCATGATTCATGAATTGAATCATAAATTGAATCATGAATTGAATCATGATTCATGAATCATGAATTGAATGATGAATCATGAATCATGAATTCAATCATAAATCATGATTTCAATCAGGAATCGAATCATGAATTCAATCATGAATCATAAATCGAATCATGAATCATGAATTGAATCAGGAATCTAATCATGAATTGAATCATGAATCATGAATTGAATCATGATTTTAATTATTAATCATGAATCATTAATTGAATCATGAATCATGAATTGAATTATGAATTGAATAATGAATCTTGAATCATGAATTGAATCATGAATGGTGAATCATAAATGATGAATCATGAATGATGAATCATGAATTGAATCATGAAATGAATCATGAATCATGAATGATGAATTGAATCATGAATCATGAATGATGAATCATGAATTGAATCATGAATGATGAATCATGAATGATGAATCTTGAATGATGAATCATGAACTGAATCATGAATCATGAATTATGAATCATGAATTGAATCATGAATTATGAAATGAATCATGAATGATGAATCATAAATGATGAATCATGAATTGAATCATGAATCATAAATGATGAATCATGAATCATGAATCATAAATGATGAATCATGAATCATGAATTGAATCATGAATTGAAACATGAATCATGAATCATGAATTGAATCATGAATCATGAATGATGAATCATGAATTGAATCATGAATCATGAATCATGAATTGAATCATGAATCATGAATTGAATCATGAATCATAAATTATGAATCATGAATTGAATCATGAATCATGAATCATGAATTGAATCATGAATTATGAATTGAATCATGAATCATGAATCATGAATCATGAATCATGAATTGAATCATGAATTGAATCATGAAATGAATCATAAATCATGAATGATGAATTGAATCATGAATCATGAATGATGAATCATGAATTGAATCATGAATGATGAATCATGAATGATGAATCATGAACTGAATCATGAATCATGAATTATGAATCATGAATTGAATCATGAATTATGAAATGAATCATGAATGATGAATCATAAATGATGAATCATGAATTGAATCATGAATCATAAATGATGAATCATGAATCATGAATCATAAATGATGAATCATGAATCATGAATTGAATCATGAATTGAATCATGAATCATGAATCATGAATTGAATCATGAATCATGAATCATGAATTGAATCATGAATCATGAATTGAATCATGAATCATAAATGATGAATCATGAATCATGAATCATAAATGATGAATCATGAATCATGAATTGAATCATGAATTGAATCATTAATCATGAATCATGAATTGAATCATGAATCATGAATCATGAATTGAATCATGAATTGAATCATGAATCATGAATTGAATCATGAATCATGAATTATGAATCATGAATTGAATCATGAATCATGAATCATGAATCATGAATTGAATCATGAATCATGAATTGAATCATGAATCATGAATAATGAATCATGAATTGAATAATGAATCATGAATTGAATTATGAATCATGAATTATGAATTGAATCATAAATCGAATCAATAATCATGAATCATGAATTGAATCATGAATCATGAATTGAATTGAATCATGAATCAAGAATCATGAATCGAATCATGAATAATGAATTGAATCATGAATCTTGAATCATGAATCATGAATTGAATCATGAATCATGAATCATGAGTCGAATCATAAATCATGAATCATGAATCATGATTCATGAATTGAATCATGAATCATGAATCATGAGTCGAAACATGAATCGAATCATGAATTGAATCATGAATCATAAATTGAATCATGAATCATGAATCATGAATCATGAATTGAATCATGAATCATAAATTATGAATCATGAATTGAATCATGAATCATGAATTAAATCATGAATCATGAATTATGAATCATGAATTGAATCATGAATCATGAATTATGAATTATGAATTGAATAATGAATTATGAATTGAATCATGAATCATGAATCATGAATCATGAATCATGAATTGAATCATGAATTGAATTATGAATCATGAATTGAATCATGAATTAAGTCATGAATCATGAATCATGAATTGAATCATGAATCGAATCAATAATCATGAATCATGAATTGAATCATGAATCATGAATTGAATCATGAATCATGAATCATGAATTGAATCATGAATCATTAATCATGAATCGAATCATGAATCATGAATCAAGAATCATGAATCGAATCATAAATAATGAATTGAATCATAAATTATGAATCATGAATCATGAATTGAATCATGAATCATGAATCATGAATCGAATCATGAATCATGATGTGAATCATGAGTTGAATCATGATTCATGAATTGAATCATAAATTGAATCATGAGTTGAATCATGATTCATGAATTGAATCATAAATTGAATCATGAATTGAATCATGATTCATGAATCATGAATTGAATGATGAATCATGGATCATGAATTCAATCATAAATCATGATTTCAATCAGGAATCGAATCATGAATTCAATCATGAATCATAAATCGAATCATGAATCATGAATTGAATCAGGAATCTAATCATGAATTGAATCATGAATCATGAATTGAATCATGATTTTAATTATGAATCATGAATCATGAATTGAATCATGAATCATGAATTGAATTATGAATTGAATAATGAATCTTGAATCATGAATTGAATCATGAATGGTGAATCATAAATGGTGAATCATGAATGATGAATCATGAATTGAATCATGAAATGAATCATGAATCATGAATGATGAATTGAATCATGAATCATGAATGATGAATCATGAATTGAATCATGAATGATGAATCATGAATGATGAATCATGAATGATGAATCATGAACTGAATCATGAATCATGAATTATGAATCATGAATTGAATCATGAATTATGAAATGAATCATGAATGATGAATCATAAATGATGAATCATGAATTGAATCATGAATCATAAATGATGAATCATGAATCATGAATCATAAATGATGAATCATGAATCATGAATTGAATCATGAATTGAATCATGAATGATGAATCATGAATTGAATCATGAATCATGAATGATGAATCATGAATTGAATCATGAATCATGAATCATGAATTGAATCATGAATCATGAATTGAATCATGAATCATAAATTATGAATCATGAATTGAATCATGAATCATGAATCATGAATTGAATCATGAATTATGAATTGAATCATGAATCATGAATCATGAATCATGAATCATGAATTGAATCATGAATTGAATCATGAAATGAATCATAAATCATGAATGATGAATTGAATCATGAATCATGAATGATGAATCATGAATTGAATCATGAATGATGAATCATGAATGATGAATCATGAATGATGAATCATGAACTGAATCATGAATCATGAATTATGAATCATGAATTGAATCATGAATTATGAAATGAATCATGAATGATGAATCATAAATGATGAATCATGAATTGAATCATGAATCATAAATGATGAATCATGAATCATGAATTGAATCATGAATTGAATCATGAATCATGAATCATGAATTGAATCATGAATCATGAATCATGAATCATGAATTGAATCATGAATCATGAATTATGAATCGAATCATGAATCATGAATTGAATCATTAATCATGAATCATGAATTGAATCATGAATCATGAATCATGAATTGAATCATGAATTGAATCATGAATCATGAATTGAATCATGAATCATTAATCATGAATTGAATCATGAATCATGAATGATGAATCATGAATTAAGTCATGAATCATGAATCATGAATTGAATCATGAATCGAATCAATAATCATGAATCATGAATCGAATCATGAATCATGAATCAAGAATCATGAATCGAATCATAAATAATGAATTGAATCATAAATTATGAATCATGAATCATGAATTGAATCATGAATCATGAATCATGAATCGAATCATGAATCATGATGTGAATCATGAGTTGAATCATGATTCATGAATTGAATCATAAATTGAATCATGAGTTGAATCATAAATAATGAATTGAATCATAAATTATGAATCATGAATCATGAATTGAATCATGAATCATGAATCATGAATTCAATCATAAATCATGATTTCAATCAGGAATCGAATCATGAATTCAATCATGAATCATAAATTGAATCATGAATCATGAATTGAATCAGGAATCTAATCATGAATTGAATCATGAATCATGAATTGAATCATGATTTTAATTATTAATCATGAATCATGAATTGAATCATGAATCATGAATTGAATTATGAATTGAATAATGAATCTTGAATCATGAATTGAATCATGAATGGTGAATCATAAATGATGAATCATGAATGATGAATCATGAATTGAATCATGAAATGAATCATGAATCATGAATGATGAATTGAATCATGAATCATGAATGATGAATCATGAATTGAATCATGAATGATGAATCATGAATGATGAATCATGAATGATGAATCATGAACTGAATCATGAATCATGAATTATGAATCATGAATTGAATCATGAATTATGAAATGAATCATGAATGATGAATCATAAATGATGAATCATGTATTGAATCATGAATCATAAATGATGAATCATGAATCATGAATCATAAATGATGAATCATGAATCATGAATTGAATCATGAATTAAATCATGAATCATGAATCATGAATTGAATCATGAATCATGAATTGAATCATGAATCATGAATCATGAATTGAATCATGAATCATGAATTGAATCATGAATCATAAATTATGAATCATGAATTGAATCATGAATCATGAATCATGAATTGAATCATGAATTATGAATTGAATCATGAATCATGAATCATGAATCATGAATCATGAATTGAATCATGAATTGAATCATGAAATGAATCATAAATCATGAATGATGAATTGAATCATGAATCATGAATGATGAATCATGAATTGAATCATGAATGATGAATCATGAATGATGAATCATGAATGATGAATCATGAACTGAATCATGAATCATGAATTATGAATCATGAATTGAATCATGAATTATGAAATGAATCATGAATGATGAATCATAAATGATGAATCATGAATTGAATCATGAATCATAAATGATGAATCATGAATCATGAATCATAAATGATGAATCATGAATCATGAATTGAATCATGAATTGAATCATGAATCATGAATCATGAATTGAATCATGAATCATGAATCATGAATTGAATCATTAATCATGAATTGAATCATGAATCATAAATGATGAATCATGAATCATGAATCATAAATGATGAATCATGAATCATGAATTGAATCATGAATTGAATCATTAATCATGAATCATGAATTGAATCATGAATCATGAATTGAATCATGAATTGAATCATGAATCATGAATTGAATCATGAATCATGAATTATGAATCATGAATTGAATCATGAATCATGAATCATGAATCATGAATTGAATCATGAATCATGAATCATGAATTGAATCATGAATCATGAATAATGAATCATGAATTGAATAATGAATCATGAATTGAATTATGAATCATGAATTATGAATTGAATCATAAATCGAATCAATAATCATGAATCATGAATTGAATCATGAATCATGAATTGAATTGAATCATGAATCAAGAATCATGAATCGAATCATGAATAATGAATTGAATCATGAATCTTGAATCATGAATCATGAATTGAATCATGAATCATGAGTCGAATCATAAATCATGAATCATGAATCATGATTCATGAATTGAATCATGAATCATGAATCATGAGTCGAAACATGAATCGAATCATGAATTGAATCATGAATCATAAATTGAATCATGAATCATGAATCATGAATCATGAATTGAATCATGAATCATAAATTATGAATTATGAATTGAATCATGAATCATGAATTAAATCATGAATCATGAATTATGAATCATGAATTGAATCATGAATCATGAATTATGAATTATGAATTGAATAATGAATTATGAATTGAATCATGCATCATGAATCATGAATCATGAATCATGAATTGAATCATGAATTGAATCATGAATCATGAATTGAATCATGAATTAAGTCATGAATCATGAATCATGAATTGAATCATGAATCGAATCAATAATCATGAATCATGAATTGAATCATGAATCATGAATTGAATCATGAATCATGAATCATGAATTGAATCATGAATCATTAATCATGAATCGAATCATGAATCATGAATCAAGAATCATGAATCGAATCATAAATAATGAATTGAATCATAAATTATGAATCATGAATCATGAATCGAATCATGAATCATGATGTGAATCATGAGTTGAATCATGATTCATGAATTGAATCATAAATTGAATCATGAGTTGAATCATGATTCATGAATTGAATCATAAATTGAATCATGAATTGAATCATGATTCATGAATCATGAATTGAATGATGAATCATGGATCATGAATTCAATCATAAATCATGATTTCAATCAGGAATCGAATCATGAATTCAATCATGAATCATAAATCGAATCATGAATCATGAATTGAATCAGGAATCTACTCATGAATTGAATCATGAATCATGAATTGAATCATGATTTTAATTATGAATCATGAATCATGAATTGAATCATGAATCATGAATTGAATTATGAATTGAATAATGAATCTTGAATCATTAATTGAATCATGAATGGTGAATCATAAATGATGAATCATGAATGATGAATCATGAATTGAATCATGAAATGAATCATGAATCATGAATGATGAATTGAATCATGAATCATGAATGATGAATCATGAATTGAATCATGAATCATGAATCATGAATTATGAATCATGAATTGAATCATGAATTATGAAATGAATCATGAATGATGAATCATAAATGATGAATCATGAATTGAATCATGAATCATAAATGATGAATCATGAATCATGAATCATAAATGATGAATCATGAATTGAATCATGAATTGAATCATGAATGATGAATCATGAATTTAATCATGAATCATGAATGATGAATCATGAATTGAATCATGAATCATGAATCATGAATTGAATCATGAATCATGAATTGAATCATGAATCATAAATTATGAATCATGAATTGAATCATGAATCATGAATCATGAATTGAATCATGAATTATGAATTGAATCATGAATCATGAATCATGAATCATGAATTGAATCATGAATTGAATCATGAAATGAATCATAAATCATGAATGATGAATTGAATCATGAATCATGAATGATGAATCATGAATTGAATCATGAATGATGAATCATGAATGATGAATCATGAATGATGAATCATGAACTGAATCATGAATCATGAATTATGAATCATGAATTGAATCATGAATTATGAAATGAATCATGAATGATGAATCATAAATGATGAATCATGAATTGAATCATGAATCATAAATGATGAATCATGAATCATGAATTGAATCATGAATTGAATCATGAATCATGAATCATGAATTGAATCATGAATCATGAATCATGAATCATGAATTGAATCATGAATCATGAATTATGAATCGAATCATGAATCATGAATTGAATCATTAATCATGAATCATGAATTGAATCATGAATCATGAATCATGAATTGAATCATGAATTGAATCATGAATCATGAATTGAATCATGAATCATGAATTATGAATCATGAATTGAATCATGAATCATGAATTGAATCATGAATCATGAATCATGAATTGAATCATGAATCATGAATGATGAATCATGAATTGAATAATGAATCATGAATTGAATTATGAATCATGAATTATGAATTGAATCATAAATCGAATCAATAATCATGAATCATGAATTGAATCATGAATCATGAATTGAATTGAATCATGAATCAAGAATCATGAATCGAATCATGAATAATGAATTGAATCATGAATCTTGAATCATGAATCATGAATTGAATCATGAATCATGAATCATGAGTCGAATCATAAATCATGAATCATGAATCATGATTCATGAATTGAATCATGAATCATGAATCATGAGTCGAAACATGAATCGAATCATGAATTGAATCATGAATCATAAATTGAATTATGAATCATGAATCATGAATCATGAATTGAATCATGAATCATAAATTATGAATCATGAATTGAATCATGAATCATGAATTAAATCATGAATCATGAATTATGAATCATGAATTGAATCATGAATCATGAATTATGAATTATGAATTGAATAATGAATTATGAATTGAATCATGAATCATGAATCATGAATCATGAATCATGAATTGAATCATGAATTGAATCATGAATCATGAATTGAATCATGAATCATGAATGATGAATCATGAATTGAATCATGAATTATGAATCATGAATCGAATCATGAATCATGAATTGAATCATTAATCATGAATCATGAATTGAATCATGAATCATGAATTGAATCATGAATCATGAATTATGAATCATGAATTAAATCATGAATCATGAATTATGAATCATGAATTGAATCATGAATTATGAATTTGATCATGAATCTTGAATCATGAATTGAATCATGAATCATGAATCATGAATTGAATCATGAATCATGAATGATGAATCATGAATTGAATCATGAATCATGAATCATGAATTGAATCATGAATCATTAATTGAATCATGAATCATGAATTATGAATTGAATCATGAATCGAATCAATAATCATGAATCATGAATTGAATCATGAATCATGAATTGAATTGAATCATGAATCATGAATCATGAATCGAATCATGAATCATGAATCAAGAATCATGAATCGAATCATGAATAATGAATTGAATCATGAATCTTGAATCATGAATCATGAATTGAATCATGAATCATGAATCATGAGTCGAATCATAAATCATGAATCATGATTCATGAATTGAATCAAGAATCATGAATCATGAGTCGAAACATGAATCGAATCATGAATTGAATCATGAATCATAAATTGAATCATGAATCATGAATCATGAATCATGAATTGAATCATAATTCATAAATTATGAATCATGAATTGAATCATGAATCATGAATTTAATCATGAATCATGAATTGAATCATGAATCATGAATCATGAATCGAATCATGAATCATGAATTGAATCATGAATCATGAATCATGAATCGAATCATGAATCATTTATTGAATCATGAATCATGAATCATGAATTGAATCATGAATAATGAATTATGAATCATGAATTGAATCATAAATCATGAATCATGAATCGAATCATGAATCATGAATTGAATCATGAATCATGAATCATTTATTGAATCATGAATCATGAATCATGAATTGAATCATGAATAATGAATTATGAATCATGAATTGAATCATAAATCATGAATCATGAATCATGAATTGAATCATGAATCATGAATCATGAATTGAATCATGAATCATTAATCATGAATTGAATCATGAATCATAATTGATGAATCATGAATTAAGTCATGAATCATGAATCATGAATTGAATCATGCATCGAATCAATAATCATGAATCATGAATTGAATCATGAATCATGAATTGAATCATGAATCATGAATCATGAATTAAATCATGAATCATTAATCATGAATCGAATCATGAATCATGAATCAAGAATCATGAATCGAATCATAAATAATGAATTGAATCATAAATTATGAATCATGAATCATGAATTGAATCATGAATCATGAATCATGAATCAAATCATGAATCATGATGTGAATCATGAGTTGAATCATGATTCATGAATTGAATCATAAATTGAATCATGAGTTGAATCATGATTCATGAATTGAATCATAAATTGAATCATGAATTGAATCATGATTCATGAATCATGAATTGAATGATGAATCATGAATCATGAATTCAATCATAAATCATGATTTCAATCAGGAATCGAATCATGAATTCAATCATGAATCATAAATCGAATCATGAATCATGAATTGAATCAGGAATCTAATCATGAATTGAATCATGAATCATGAATTGAATCATGATTTTAATTATGAATCATGAATCATGAATTGAATCATGAATCATGAATTGAATTATGAATTGAATAATGAATCTTGAATCATGAATTGAATCATGAATGGTGAATCATAAATGATGAATCATGAATGATGAATCATGAATTGAATCATGAAATGAATCATGAATCATGAATGATGAATTGAATCATGAATTGAATCATGAAATGAATCATGAATCATGAATGATGAATTGAATCATGAATCATGAATTATGAATCATGAATTGAATCATGAATTATGAAATGAATCATGAATGATGAATCATAAATGATGAATCTTGAATTGAATCATGAATCATAAATGATGAATCATGAATCATGAATCATAAATGATGAATCATGAATCATGAATTGAATCATGAATTGAATCATGAATCATGAATCATGAATTGAATCATGAATCATGAATGATGAATCATGAATTGAATCATGAATCATGAATCATGAATTGAATCATGAATCATGAATTGAATCATGAATCATGAATTATGAATCATGAATTGAATCATGAATCATGAATCATGAATTGAATCATGAATTATGAATTGAATCATGAATCATGAATCATGAATCATGAATCATGAATTGAATCATGAATCGAATCATGAATCATGAATTGAATCATGAATCATGAATGATGAATCATGAATTGAATCATGAATCATGAATTATGAATCGAATCATGAATCATGAATTGAATCATTAATCATGAATCATGAATTGAATCATGAATCATGAATCATGAATTGAATCATGAATCATGAATTATGAATCATGAATTGAATCATGAATCATGAATTATGAATCATGAATTGAATCATGAATCATGAATTGAATCATGAATCATGAATGATGAATCATGAATTGAATAATGAATCATGAATTGAATTATGAATCATGAATTATGAATTGAATCATAAATCGAATCAATAATCATGAATCATGAATTGAATCATGAATCATGAATTGAATTGAATCATGAATCAAGAATCATGAATCGAATAATGAATAATGAATTGAATCATGAATCTTGAATCATGAATCATGAATTGAATCATGAATCATGAATCATGGAGTCGAATCATAAATCATGAATCATGAATCATGATTCATGAATTGAATCATAAAACATGAATCATGAGTCGAAACATGAATCGAATCATGAATTGAATCATGAATCATAAATTGAATCATGAATCATGAATCATGAATCATGAATTGAATCATGAATCATAAATTATGAATCATGAATTGAATCATGAATCATGAATTGAATCATGAATCATGAATTGAATCATGAATCATGAATCATGAATCGAATCATGAATCATGAATTGAATCATGAATCATGAATCATGAATTGAATCATGAATCATGAATCATGAATTGAATCATGAATAATGAATTATGAATCATGAATTGAATCATGAATCACGAATCATGAATTGAATCATGAATCATGAATCATGAATCATGAATTGTATCATGAATCATGAATTATGAATTATGAATTGAATCATGAATCATGAATCATGAATCATGAATCATGAATCATGAATTGAATCATGAATTGAATCATGAATCATTAATCATGAATTGAATGATGAATCATGAATGATGAATCATGAATTAAGTCATGAATCATGAATCATGAATTGAATCATGAATCGAATCAATAATCATGAATCATGAATTGAATCATGAATCATGAATCATAAATTGAATCATGAATCATGAATCATGAATCGAATCATGAATCAAGAATCATGAATCGAATCATAAATAATGAATTGAATCATAAATTATGAATCATGAATCATGATTCATGAATTGAATCATGAATCATAAATCATGAATCGAATCATGAATCATGATGTGAATCATGAGTTGAATCATGATTCATGAATTGAATCATAAATTGAATCATGAATTGAATCATGATTCATGAATCATGAATTGAATGATGAATCATGAATCATGAATTCAATCATAAATCATGATTTCAATCAGGAATCGAATCATGAATTCAATCATGAATCATAAATCGAATCATGAATCATGAATTGAATCAGGAATCTAATCATGAATTGAATCATGAATCATGAATTGAATCATGATTTTAATTATGAATCATGAATCATGAATTGAATCATGAATCATGAATTATGAATTGAATTATGAATTGAATCATGTATCTTGAATCATGAATTGAATCATGAATCATGAATCATAAATGATGAATCATGAATCATGAATTGACATATGAATTGAATCATGAATCATGAATCCAATCATGAATCATGAATCATAAATTGATTCATGAATTGAATCATGAATCATGAATCGAATCATGAATCATAAATTGAAACATAAATTGAATCATAAATCATAATTTGAATCATGAATTGAATCATGAATTGAATCAGGAATCATGAATTGAATCATGAATCATGAATTAAATCATGAATCATGAATTGAATCAGGAATCATGAATCATAAATCGATCCATGAATCATGAATTGAATCAGGAATCGAATCATGAATTGAATCATGAATCATGAATCATGAATTGAATCATGAATCATGAATTGAATCATGAATCATGAATCATGAATTGAAATATGAATCATGAATTGAATCATGAATCATGAATCATGAATTGAATCATGAATTGAATCATGAATCGAATCATGAATTGAATCATGAATCATGAATTATGAATCATGAATTGAATCATGAATCATGAATTATGAATCATGAATTGAATCATGAATCATGAATCATGAATCATGAATCATGAAACATGAATCATGAAACATGAATCCTGAATTATGAATCATGAATTGAATTATGAATTATGAATTGAATCATGAATCATGAATCATGAATTGAATTATGAATTATGAATTGAATCATGAATCATGAATCATGAATCATGAATTGAATCATGAATTGAATCATGAATCATGAATCATGAATTGAATCATGAATCATGAATGATGAATCATAAATTGAATCATGAATCATGAATCATGAATCATGAATCGAATCATAAATCATAAATCATGAATTGAATCATGAATTGAATCATGAATCATGAATCGAATCATGAATCATGAATTGAATCATGAATCATGAATTGAATCATGAATCATGAATTGAATCATGAATCATGAATCATAAATCGAATCATGAATCATGAATTAAATCATGAATCGAATCATGAATTGATTCATGAATCATGAATTGAATCATGAATCATGAATCATGAATCATGAATCATGAATCATGAATTGAATCATGAATCATGAAGTATGAATCATGAATTGAATCATGAATCATGAATTGAATTATGAATCATGAATCATGAATCATTACTTGAATCATGAATCAAGAATTATTAATCATGAATTGAATCATGAATCATGAATCATGAATTGAATCATGAATCATGAATCATGAATTGAATCATGAATCATGAATCATGAATTGAATCATGAATCATGAATTGACTCATGAATCATGAATCATGAATTGAATCATGAATTGAATCATGAATCGAATCATGAATTGAATCATGAATCATGAATCATGAATTGAATCATGAATCATGAATTATGAATCATGAATTGAATCATGAATAATGAATTGAATCATGAATCGAATCATGAATCATGAATTGAATTATGTGTTGAATCATGATTCATGAATTGAATCATAAATTGACTCATGAATTCAATCATGATTCATGAATCATGAATTCAATCATGAATCATGAATCATGAATTCAATCATAAATCATGATTTTAATCAGGAATCGAATCATGAATTCAATCATGAATCATAAATCGAATCATGAATCATGAAATGAATCAGGAATCGAATCATGAATTGAATCATGATTCATGAATTGAATCATGATTTTAAATATGAATCGTGAATCATGAATTGAATCATGAATCATGAATCATAAATGATGAATCATGAATCATGAATCATAAATTGAATCATGAATTGAATCATGAATCATGAATCGAATCATGAATCATAAATTGAAACATAAATTGAATCATGAATCATAATTTGAATCATGAATTGAATCATGAATTGAATCAGGAATCATGAATTGAATCATGAATCATGAATTGAATCAGGAATCATGAATCATAAATCGATCCATGAATCATAATTTGAATCAGGAATCGAATCATGAATTGAATCATGAATCATGAATCATGAATCATAAATCGAATCATGAATCATGAATTAAATCATGAATCGAATCATGAATTGATTCATGAATCATGAATTGAATCATGAATCATGAATCATGAATCATGAATCAAGAATCATGAATCGAATCATGAATAATGAATTGAATCATGAATCTTGAATCATGAATCATGAATTGAATCATGAATCATGAATCATGAGTTGAATCATAAATCATGAATCATGATTCATGAATTGAATCAAGAATCATGAATCATGAGTCGAAACATGAATCGAATCATGAATTGAATCATGAATCATAAATTGAATCATGAATCATGAATCATGAATCATGAATTGAATCATAATTCATAAATTATGAATCATGAATTGAATCATGAATCATGAATTTAATCATGAATCATGAATTGAATCATGAATCATGAATCATTTATTGAATCATGAATCATGAATCATGAATTGAAATATGAATAATGAATTATGAATCATGAATTGAATCATGAATCATGAATTGAATCATGAATCATGAATTGAATCATGAATCATGAATCATGAATCATGAATCATGAATTGAATCATGAATCATTAATCATGAATTGAATCATGAATCATGAATGATGAATCATGAATTAAGTCATGAATCATGAATTGAATCATGAATCGAATCAATAATCATGAATCATGAATTGAATCATGAATCATGAATCATGAATTGAATCATGAATCATTAATCATGAATCAAATCATGAATCATGAATCAAGAATCATGAATCGAATCATAAATAATGAATTGAATCATAAATTATGAATCATGAATCATGAATTGAATCATGAATCATGAATCATGAATCGAATCATGAATCATGATGTGAATCATGAGTTGAATCATGATTCATGAATTGAATCATAAATTGAATCATGAATTGAATCATGATTCATGAATCATGAATTGAATGATGAATCATGAATCATGAATTCAATCATAAATCATGATTTCAATCAGGAATCGAATCATGAATCCAATCATGAATCATAAATCGAATCATGAATCATGAATTGAATCAGGAATCTAATCATGAATTGAATCATGAATCATGAATTGATTCATGATTTTAATTATGAATCATGAATTGAATCATGAATCATGAATCATGAATTAAATTATGAATTGAATCATGAATCATGAATCATGAATTGAATCATGAAATGAATCATGAATCATGAATGATGAATTGAATCATGAATCATGAATGATGAATGATGAATTGAATCATGAATGATGAATCATGAATGATGAATCATGAATGATGAATCATGAACTGAATCATGAATCATGAATTATGAATCATGAATTGAATCATGAATTATGAAATGAATCATGAATGATGAATCATGAATGATGAATCATGAATTGAATCATGAATCATAAATGATGAATCATGAATCATAAATGATGAATCATGAATCATGAATCATGAATTGAATCATGAATTGAATCATGAATCATGAATCATGAATTGAATCATGAATCATGAATGATGAATCATGAATTGAATCATGAATCATGAATCATGAATTGAATCATGAATCATGAATTGAATCATGAATCATGAATTATGAATCATGAATTGAATCATGATTCATGAATCATGAATTGAATCATGAATTATGAATTGAATCATGAATCATGAATCATGAATCATGAATTGAATCATGAATTGAATCATGAATCATGAATTGAATCATGAATCATGAATGATGAATCATGAATTGAATCATTAATCATGAATCATGAATTGAATCATGAATCATGAATCATGAATTGAATCATGAATCATGAATTATGAATCATGAATTGAATCATGAATCATGAATTATGAATCATGAATTGAATCATGAATTATGAATTTGATCATGAATCATGAATCATGAATCATGAATCATGAATTGAATCATGAATCATGAATCATGAATCATGAATCATGAATTGAATCATGAATTGAATCATGAATCATGAATTATGAATCATGAATTGAATCATGAATTATGAATTTGATCATGAATCATGAATCATGAATGATGAATCATGAATTGAATAATGAATCATGAATTGAATTATGAATCATGAATTATGAATTGAATCATAAATCGAATCAATAATCATGAATCATGAAATGAATCATGAATCATGAATTGAATTGAATCATGAATCAAGAATCATGAATCGAATCATGAATAATGAATTGAATCATGAATCTTGAATCATGAATCATGAATTGAATCATGAATCATGAATCATGAGTCGAATCATAAATCATGAATCATGAATCATGATTCATGAATTGAATCATGAATCATGAATCATGAGTCGAAACATGAATCGAATCATGAATTGAATCATGAATCATAAATTGAATCATGAATCATGAATCATGAATCATGAATTGAATCATGAATCATAAATTATGAATCATGAATTGAATCATGAATCATGAATTGAATCATGAATCATGAATTGAATCATGAATCATGAATCATGAATCGAATCATGAATCATGAATTGAATCATGAATCATGAATCATGAATTGAATCATGAATCATGAATCATGAATTGAATCATGAATAATGAATTATGAATCATGAATTGAATCATGAATCGTGAATCATGAATTGAATCATGAATCATGAATCATGAATCATGAATTGAATCATGAATCATGAATTATGAATTATGAATTGAATCATGAATCATGAATCATGAATCATGAATCATGAATTGAATCATGAATTGAATCATGAATCATTAATCATGAATTGAATCATGAATCATGAATGATGAATCATGAATTAAGTCATGAATCATGAATCATGAATTGAATCATGAATCGAATAAATAATCATGAATCATGAATTGAATCATGAATCATGAATCATGAATTGAATCATGAATCATGAATCATGAATCGAATCATGAATCATGAATCAAGAATCATGAATCGAATCATAAATAATGAATTGAATCATAAATTATGAATCATGAATCATGATTCATGAATTGAATCATGAATCATAAATCATGAATCGAATCATGAATCATGATGTGAATCATGAGTTGAATCATGATTCATGAATTGAATCATAAATTGAATCATGAATTGAATCATGATTCATGAATCATGAATTGAATGATGAATCATGAATCATGAATTCAATCATAAATCATGATTTCAATCAGGAATCGAATCATGAATTCAATCATGCATCATAAATCGAATTATGAATCATGAATTGAATCAGGAATCTAATCATGAATTGAATCATGATTTTAATTATGAATCATGAATCATGAATTGAATTATGAATCATGAATCATGAATTGAATTATGAATTGAATCATGAATCTTGAATCATGAATTGAATCATGAATCATGAATCATAAATGATGAATCATGAATCATGAATTGACATATGAATTGAATCATGAATCATGAATCCAATCATGAATCATGAATCATAAATTGATCATGAATCATGAATCGAATCATGAATCATAAATTGAAACATAAATTGAATCATGAATCATAATTTGAATCATGAATTGAATCAGGAATCATGAATTGAATCATGAATCATGAATTAAATCATGAATCATGAATTGAATCAGGAATCATGAATCATAAATCGATCCATGAATCATGAATTGAATCAGGAATCGAATCATGAATTGAATCATGAATCATGAATCATGAATTGAATCATGAATCATGAATTGAATCATGAATCATGAATCATGAATTGAAATATGAATCATGAATTGAATCATGAATCATGAATTGAATCATGAATTGAATCATGAATCGAATCATGAATTGAATCATGAATCATGAATTATGAATCATGAATTGAATCATGAATTATGAATCATAAATTGAATCATGAATCATGAATCATGAATTGAATCATGAATCATGAATCTCGAATCATGAATCATGAATCATGAATCATGAATCATGAATTGAATCATGAATCATGAATAATGAATTGAATCATGAATCATGATTTATGAATCATGAATTGAATCATGAATCATGAATTAAATCATTAATCATGAATCATGAATCATCAATTGAATCATGAATCATGAATTATGAATTATGAATTGAATCATGAATTATGAATCATGAATTGAATTATGAATTATGAATTGAATCATGAATCATGAATCATGAAACATGAATCATGAATTATGAATCATGAATTGAATTATGAATTATGAATTGAATCATGAATCATGAATCATGAATTGAATTATGAATTGAATCATGAATCATGAATCATGAATCATGAATCATGAATTGAATCATGAATTGAATCATGAATCATGAATCATGAATTGAATCATGAATCATGAATGATGAATCATAAATTGAATCATGAATCATTAATCATGAATCATGAATCATGAATCCTGAATCATGAATTGAATCATGAATCATGAATCGAATCATGAATCATGAATTGAATCATGAATCATGAATTGAATCATGAATCATGAATCATAAATCGAATCATGAATCATGAATTAAATCATGAATCGAATCATGAATTGATTCATGAATCATGAATTGAATCATGAATCATGAATCATGAATCATGAATTGAATCATGAATCATGAAGTATGAATCATGAATTGAATCATGAATCATGAATTGAATTATGAATCATGAATCATGAATCATTACTTGAATCATGAATCAAGAATTATTAATCATGAATCATGAAGTATAAATCATGAATTGAATCATGAATCATGAATCATGAATTGAATCATGAATCATGAATCATGAATTGAATCATGAATCATGAATTGAATCATGAATCATGAATTTACTCATGAATCATGAATCATGAATTGAATCATGAATCGAATCATGAATTGAATCATGAATCATGAATCATGAATTGAAACATGAATCATGAATTATGAATCATGAATTGAATCATGAATCATGAATTGAATCATGAATCATGAATCGAATCATGAATCATGAATTGAATTATGAGTTGAATCATGATTCATGAATTGAATCATAAATTGAATCATGAATTCAATCATGATTCATGAATCATGAATTCAATCATGAATCATGAATCATGAATCATGAATTCAATCATAAATCATGATTTTAATCAGGAATCAAATCATGAATTCAATCATGAATCATAAATCGAATCATGAATCATGAAATGAATCAGGAATCGAATCATGAATTGAATCATGAATCATGAATTGAATCATGATTGTAAATATGAATCGTGAATCATGAATTGAATCATGAATCATGAATCATAAATGATGAATCATGAATCATGAATCATGAATTGAATTATGAATTGAATCATGAATCATAAATTGAATCATGAATTGAATCATGAATCATGAATCGAATCATGAATCATAAATTGAAACATAAATTGAATCATGAATCATAATTTGAATCATGAATTGAATCATGAATTGAATCAGGAATCATGAATTGAATCATGAATCATGAATTGAATCAGGAATCATGAATCATAAATTGATCCATGAATCATAATTTGAATCAGGAATCGAATCATGAATTGAATCATGAATCATGAATCATGAATTGAATCATGAATCATGAATTGAATCATGAATCATGAATTGAATCATGAATCATGAATCATGAATTGAATTATGAATTGAATCATGAATCTTGAATCATGAATTGAATCATGAATCATGAATCATAAATGATGAATCATGAATCATGAATTGACATATGAATTGAATCATGAATCATGAATCCAATCATGAATTATAAATCATAAATTGAATCATGAATTGAATCATGAATCATGAATCGAATCATGAATCATAAATTGAAACATAAATTGAATCATGAATCATAATTTGAATCATGAATTGAATCATGAATTGAATCAGGAATCATGAATTGAATCATGAATCATGAATTAAATCATGAATCATGAATTGAATCAGGAATCATGAATCATAAATCGATCCATGAATCGTGAATTGAATCAGGAATCGAATCATGAATTGAATCATGAATCATGAATCATGAATTGAATCATGAATCATGAATTGAATCATGAATCATGAATCATGAATTGAAATATGAATCATGAATTGAATCATGAATCATGAATCATGAATTGAATCATGAATTGAATCATGAATCGAATCATGAATTGAATCATGAATCATGAATTATGAATCATGAATTGAATCATGAATCATGAATTATGAATCATGAATTGAATCATGAATCATGAATTGAATCATGAATCATGAATCATCAATTGAATCATGAATCATGAATTATGATTTATGAATTGAATCATGAATTATGAATCATGAATTGAATTATGAATTATGAATTGAATCATGAATCATGAATCATGAATCATGAAACATGAATCATGAATTATGAATCATGAATTGAATTATGAATTATGAATTGAATCATGAATTATGAATCATGAATTGAATTATGAATTATGAATTGAATCATGAATCATGAATCATGAATCATGAATTGAATCATGAATTGAATCATGAATCATGAATCATGAATTGAATCATGAATCATGAATGATGAATCATAAATTGAATCATGAATCATGAATCATGAATCATGAATCATGAATCGAATCATAAATCATAAATCATGAATTGAATCATGAATTGAATCATGAATCATGAATCGAATCATGAATCATGAATTGAATCATGAATCATGAATTGAATCATGAATCATAAATCGAATCATGAATCATGAATTAAATCATGAATCGAATCATGAATTGATTCATGAATCATGAATTGAATCATGAATCATGAATCATGAATCATGAATCATGAATTGAATCATGAATCATGAAGTATGAATCATGAATTGAATCATGAATCATGAATCATGAATTGAATTATGAATCATGAATCATGAATCATTACTTGAATCATGAATCAAGAATTATTAATCATGAATTGAATCATGAATCTTAAATCGAATCATGAATTGAATCATGAATCATGAATTGAATCATGAATCATGAATCATGAATCATAAATCGAATCATGAATCGTGAATTGAATCATGAATCTTAAATCGAATCATGAATTGAATCATGAATCATGAATTGAATCATGAATCATGAATCATGAATCATAAATCGAATCATGAATCATGAATCATGAATTGAATCATGAATCATGAATTGAATCATGAATCATGAATCATGAATCATGAATTGAATCATGAATCATGAATTATGAATCATTAATTGAATCATGAATCATGAATCATGAATTGAATCATGAATCATGAATCATGAATTATGAATTGAATCATGAATTGAATCATGAATCATGAATTGAATCATGAATCATGAATCATAAATGATGAATCATGAATCATGAATCATGAATTTAATTATGAATTGAATCATGAATCATAAATTGAATCATGAATTGAATCATGAATCATGAATCGAATCATGAATCATAAATTGAAACATAATTTGAATCATGAATTGAATCATGAATTGAATCAGGAATCATGAATTGAATCATGAATCATGAATTGAATCAGGAATCATGAATCATAAATCGATCCATGAATCATAATTTGAATCAGGAATCGAATCATGAATTGAATCATGAATCGAATCATGAATCATGAATCATGAATTGAATCATTAATCATGAATTGAATCATGAATCATGAATCATGAATTGAATCATGAATTGAATCATGAATCGAATCATGAATTGAATCATGAATCATGAATTATGAATCATGAATTGAATCATGAATCATGAATTGAATCATGATCCGAATCATGAATTGAATCATGAATCATGAATTGAATCATGAATCATGAATCCTGAATCATGAATCATAAATTGAATCATGAATCATGAATTATGAATCATGAATTATGAATGTAATCATGAATCATGAATTGAATCATGAATTAAATCATGAATTGAATCATGAATTGAATCATGAATCATGAATTGAATCATGAATCATGAATCATGAATTGAATTATGAATTATGAATTGAATCATGAATCATGAATCATGAATCATGAATCATGAATTGAATCATGAATTGAATCATGAATCATGAATCGAATCATGAATCATGAATTGAATCATGAATCATGAATTGAATCATGAATCATGAATCATAAATCGAATCATAAATCATGAATTAAATCATGAATCGAATCATGAATTGATTCATGAATCATGAATTGAATCATGAATCATGAATCATGAATCATGAATTGAATCATGAATCATGAAGTATGAATCATGAATTGAATAATGAATCATGAATCATGAATTGAATTATGAATCATGAATCATGAATCATTACTTGAATCATGAATCAAGAATTATTAATCATGAATTGAATCATGAATCATGAATCATGAATTGAATCATGAATCATGAATCATGAATTGAATCATGAATCATGAATCATGAATTGAATCATGAATCATGAATTGACTCATGAATCATGAATCATGAATTGAATCATGAATTGAATCATGAATCGAATCATGAATTAAATCATGAATCATGAATCATGAATTGAATCATGAATCATGAATTATGAATCATGAATTGAATCATGAATCATGAATTGAATCATGAATCATGAATCGAATCATGAATCATGAATTGAATTATGAGTTGAATCATGATTCATGAATTGAATCATAAATTGAATCATGAATTCAATCATGATTCATGAATCATGAATTCAATCATGAATCATGAATCATGAATCATGAATTCAATCATAAATCATGATTTTAATCAGGAATCGAATCATGAATTCAATCATGAATCATAAATCGAATCATGAATCATGAAATGAATCAGGAATCGAATCATGAATTTAATCATGAATCATGAATTGAATCATGATTTTAAATATGAATCGTGAATCATGAATTGAATCATGAATCATGAATCATAAATGATGAATCATGAATCATGAATCATGAATTGAATTATGAATTGAATCATGAATCATAAATTGAATCATGAATTGAATCATGAATCATGAATCGAATCATGAATCATAAATTGAAACATAAATTGAATCATGAATCATAATTTGAATCATGAATTGAATCATGAATTGAATCAGGAATCATGAATTGAATCATGAATCATGAATTGAATCAGGAATCATGAATCATAGATCGATCCATGAATCATAATTTGAATCAGGAATCGAATCATGAATTGAATCATGAATCATGAATCATGAATTGAATCATGAATCATGAATCATGAATTGAATCATGAATCATGAATTGAATCATGAATCATGAATCATGAATTGAATCATGAATTGAATCATGAATCGAATCATGAATGGAATCATGAATCATGAATTATGAATCATGAATTGAATCATGAATCTTGAATCATGAATTGAATCATGATCCGAATTATGAATTGAATCATGAATCATGAATTGAATCATGAATCATGAATCCTGAATCATGAATCATAAATTGAATCATGAATCATGAATTATGAATCATGAATTATGAATCATGAATTGAATCATGAATCATGAATTGAATCATGAATCATGAATCATGAATTGAATCATGAATCATGAATTGAAGCATGAATCATGAATTATGAATCATGAGTTGAATCATGATTTTAAATATGAATCGTGAATCATGAATTGAATCATGAATCATGAATCATAAATGATGAATCATGAATCATGAATCATGAATTGAATTATGAATTGAATCATGAATCATAAATTGAATCATGAATTGAATCATGAATCATGAATCGAATCATGAATCATAAATTGAAACATAAATTGAATCATGAATCATAATTTGAATCATGAATTGAATCATGAATTGAATCAGGAATCATGAATTGAATCATGAATCATGAATTGAATCAGGAATCATGAATCATAGATCGATCCATGAATCATAATTTGAATCAGGAATCGAATCATGAATTGAATCATGAATCATGAATCATGAATTGAATCATGAATCATGAATCATGAATTGAATCATGAATCATGAATTGAATCATGAATCATGAATCATGAATTGAATCATGAATTGAATCATGAATCGAATCATGAATGGAATCATGAATCATGAATTATGAATCATGAATTGAATCATGAATCTTGAATCATGAATTGAATCATGATCCGAATTATGAATTGAATCATGAATCATGAATTGAATCATGAATCATGAATCCTGAATCATGAATCATAAATTGAATCATGAATCATGAATTATGAATCATGAATTATGAATCATGAATTGAATCATGAATCATGAATTGAATCATGAATCATGAATCATGAATTGAATCATGAATCATGAATTGAAGCATGAATCATGAATTATGAATCATGACTTGAATCATGATTCATGAATTGAATCATGAATCATGAATCATGAATCATGAATTGAATCATGAATCATGAATTATGAATCATGAATTGAATCATGAATCATGAATCATGAATTGAATCATGAATCATGAATCATGAATTAAATCATGAATCATGAATTGAATCATGAATCATGAATCATGAATTGAATCATGAATTGAATCATGAAACATGAATCATGAAACATGAATCATGAATCATGAATTGAATCATGAATCATGAATTATGAATCATGAATTGAATCATGAATCATGAATCATGAATTGAATCATGAATCTTGAATCATGTATCGAATCATGAATCATGAATTGAATCATGAATAATGAATCATGAATTGAATCATGAATCATGAATCATGAATTGAATCATGAATCATGAATCATGAATTAAATCATGAATCATGAATCATGAATTGAATCATGAATCATGAATCATGAATTGAATCATGAATTAAATCATGAATCATGAATCATGAATTGAATCATGAATCATGAATCATGAATTGAATCATGAATCATGAATCATGAATTATGAATCATGAATTGAATTATGAATTATGAATTGAATCATGAATCATGAATTGAATCATGAATTGAATCATGAATTGAATCATGAATCATGAATCATGAATTGAATCATGAATCATGAATTGAATCATGAATTGAATCATGAATTGAATCATGAATCATGAATCATGAATTGAATCATGAATGATGAATTATAAATTGAATCATGAATCATGAATCATGAATCATGAATCGAATCATGAATCATGAATCATGAATTGAATCATGAAATGAATCATGAAACATGAATGGAATCATGAATCATGAATTGAATCATGAATTAAATCATGAATCATGAATTGAATCATGAATTGAATCATGAATTGAATCATGAATTGAATCATGAATCATGAATGTAATCATGAATCATGAATGTAATCATGAATCATGAATTGAATCATGAATTAAATCATGAATCATGAATTGAATCATGAATTGAATCATGAATTGAATCATGAATCATGAATTGAATCATGAATCATGAATCATAAATCGAATCATGAATTGAATCATGAATTGAATCATGAATCATGAATTGAATCATGAATCATGAATCATGAATTGAATCATGAATCATGAACTATGAATCATGAATTGAATCATGAATCATGAATCATGAATTGAATCATGAATCATGAATCATGAATTGAATCATGAATCATGAATTGAATCATAAATCAAGAATTATTAATCATGAATTAAATCATGAATAATGAATCATGAATCATGAATCATGAATCGAATCATGAATCATGAATTGAATCATGAATCATGAATTGAATCATGAATCATGAATTATGAATCATGAATTAAATCATGAATCATGAATTGAATCATGAATCATGAATCATGAATCAAGAATTAAATCATGAATCATGAATTATGAATTATGAATTGAATCATGAATCATGAATTATGAATTATGAATCATGAATTGAATTATGAATTATGAATTGAATCATGAATCATGAATCATGAATCATGAATCATGAATCATGAATCATGAATTGAATCATGAATTGAATCATGAATCTTGAATCATGAATTGAATCATGAATCATGAATGATGAATCATGAATTGAATCATGAATCATGAATCATGAATTGAATCATGAATCATGAATCATGAATCGAATCATGAATCATGAATCATGTATCGAATCATGAATCGAATCATGAATCATGAATCATGAATCAAGAATCATGAATAATGAATTGAATCATGAATCATGAATCATGAATCGAATCTTAAATTGAATCATGAATTGAATCATGAATCATGAATTGAATCATGAATCATGAATCATGAATCATAAATCGAATCATGAATCATGAATCGAATCATGAATTGAATCATGAATTGAATCATGAATCATGAATCATGACTTGAATCATGATTCATGACTTATGAATCATGAATTGAATCATGAATCATGAATCATGAATTGAATCATGAATCATGAATCATGAATTGAATAATGAATCATGAATCATGAATCATGAATTGAATCATGAATCATGAATTATGAATCATTAATTGAATCATGAATCATGAATCATGAATTGAATCATGAATCATGAATTGAATCATGAATCATGAATCATGAATCATGAATCATGAATTGAATCATGAATCATGAATCATGAATTGAATCATGAATCATGAATCATGAATTGAATCATGAATCATGAATCATGAATTGAATCATGAATCATGAATTATGAATCATTAATTGAATCATGAATCATGAATCATGAATTGAATCATGAATCATGAATTGAATCATGAATCATGAATCATGAATCATGAATTATGAATTGAATCATGAATCATGAATTGAATCATGAATCATGAATCATGAATCATGAATTGAATCATGAATCATGAATTATGAATCATGAATTGAATCATGAATCATGAATTGAATCATGAATCATGAATCATGAATTAAATCATGAATCATGAATTGAATCATGAATCATGAATCATGAATTGAATCATGAATTGAATCATGAATCATGAATCATGAATCATGAATCATGAATTGAATCATGAATCATGAATTATGAATTATGAATCATGAATCATGAATCATGAATTGAATCATGAATCATGAATCATGTATCGAATCATGAATCATGAATTGAATCATGAATCATGAATCATGAATTGAATCATGAATCATGAATCATGAATTGAATCATGAATCATGAATCATGAATTGAATCATGAATCATGAATCATGAATTGAATCATGAATCATGAATGTAATCATGAATCATGAATTGAATCATGAATTAAATCATGAATCATGAATTGAATCATGAATTGAATCATGAATTGAATCATGAATCATGAATTGAATCATGAATCATGAATCATAAATCGAATCATGAATTGAATCATGAATTGAATCATGAATCATGAATTGAATCATGAATCATGAATCATGAATCATGAATTGATTCATGAATCATGAACTATGAATCATGAATTGAATCATGAATCATGAATCATGAATTGAATCATGAATCATGAATTGAATCATGAATCATGAATTGAATCATAAATCAAGAATTATTAATCATGAATTGAATCATGAATAATGAATAATGAATTATGAATCGAATCATGAATCATGAATTGAATCATGAATCATGAATTGAATCATGAATCATGAATTATGAATCATGAATTAAATCATGAATCATGAATTGAATCATGAATCATGAATCATGAATCAAGAATTAAATCATGAATCATGAATTATGAATTATGAATTGAATCATGAATCATGAATTATGAATTATGAATCATGAATTGAATTATGAATTATGAATTGAATCATGAATCATGAATCATGAATCATGAATCA
This sequence comes from Mixophyes australis, assembly GCA_036250195.1. Lineage (NCBI taxonomy): Eukaryota > Metazoa > Chordata > Amphibia > Anura > Limnodynastidae > Mixophyes > Mixophyes australis. Next base: position 241,084,813 of record JAVHZZ010000001.1, on the reverse strand, counting down.
TGAATTGAATCATGAATTGAATCATGAATCTTGAATTGAATCATGAATCATGAATTGAATCATGAATCATGAATCATAAATCGAATCATAAATCATGAATTAAATCATGAATCGAATCATGAATTGATTCATGAATCATGAATTGAATCATGAATCATGAATCATGAATCATGAATCATGAATTGAATCATGAATCATGAAGTATGAATCATGAATTGAATCATGAATCATGAATCATGAATTGAATTATGAATCATGAATCATGAATCATTACTTGAATCATGAATCAAGAATTATTAATCATGAATTGAATCATGAATCATGAATCATGAATTGAATCATGAATCATGAATCATGAATTGAATCATGAATCATGAATTATGAATTGAATCATGAATCATGAATTGACTCATGAATCATGAATCATGAATTGAATCATGAATCATGAATCATGAATTGAATCATGAATCATGAATCATGAATTGAATCATGAATCATGAATTATGAATCATTAATTGAATCATGAATCATGAATCATGAATTGAATCATGAATCATGAATTGAATCATGAATCATGAATCATGAATCATGAATTATGAATTGAATCATGAATCATGAATTGAATCATGAATCATGAATCATGAATCATGAATTGAATCATGAATCATGAATTATGAATCATGAATTGAATCATGAATCATGAATTGAATCATGAATCATGAATCATGAATTAAATCATGAATCATGAATTGAATCATGAATCATGAATCATGAATTGAATCATGAATTGAATCATGAATCATGAATCATGAATCATGAATCATGAATTGAATCATGAATCATGAATTATGAATCATGAATCATGAATCATGAATTGAATCATGAATCATGAATCATGTATCGAATCATGAATCATGAATTGAATCATGAATCATGAATCATGAATTGAATCATGAATCATGAATCATGAATTGAATCATGAATCATGAATCATGAATTGAATCATGAATCATGAATCATGAATTGAATCATGAATCATGAATGTAATCATGAATCATGAATTGAATCATGAATTAAATCATGAATCATGAATTGAATCATGAATTGAATCATGAATTGAATCATGAATCATGAATTGAATCATGAATCATGAATCATAAATCGAATCATGAATTGAATCATGAATTGAATCATGAATCATGAATTGAATCATGAATCATGAATCATGAATCATGAATTGATTCATGAATCATGAACTATGAATCATGAATTGAATCATGAATCATGAATCATGAATTGAATCATGAATCATGAATTGAATCATGAATCATGAATTGAATCATAAATCAAGAATTATTAATCATGAATTGAATCATGAATAATGAATAATGAATTATGAATCGAATCATGAATCATGAATTGAATCATGAATCATGAATTGAATCATGAATCATGAATTATGAATCATGAATTAAATCATGAATCATGAATTGAATCATGAATCATGAATCATGAATCAAGAATTAAATCATGAATCATGAATTATGAATTATGAATTGAATCATGAATCATGAATTATGAATTATGAATCATGAATTGAATTATGAATTATGAATTGAATCATGAATCATGAATCATGAATCATGAATCATGAATTGAATCATGAATTGAATCATGAATCTTGAATTGAATCATGAATCATGAATTGAATCATGAATCATGAATCATAAATCGAATCATAAATCATGAATTAAATCATGAATCGAATCATGAATTGATTCATGAATCATGAATTGAATCATGAATCATGAATCATGAATCATGAATCATGAATTGAATCATGAATCATGAAGTATGAATCATGAATTGAATCATGAATCATGAATCATGAATTGAATTATGAATCATGAATCATGAATCATTACTTGAATCATGAATCAAGAATTATTAATCATGAATTGAATCATGAATCATGAATCATGAATTGAATCATGAATCATGAATCATGAATTGAATCATGAATCATGAATTATGAATTGAATCATGAATCATGAATTGACTCATGAATCATGAATCATGAATTGAATCATGAATCATGAATCATGAATTGAATCATGAATCATGAATCATGAATTGAATCATGAATCATGAATTATGAATCATTAATTGAATCATGAATCATGAATCATGAATTGAATCATGAATCATGAATTGAATCATGAATCATGAATCATGAATCATGAATTATGAATTGAATCATGAATCATGAATTGAATCATGAATCATGAATCATGAATCATGAATTGAATCATGAATCATGAATTATGAATCATGAATTGAATCATGAATCATGAATTGAATCATGAATCATGAATCATGAATTAAATCATGAATCATGAATTGAATCATGAATCATGAATCATGAATTGAATCATGAATTGAATCATGAATCATGAATCATGAATCATGAATCATGAATTGAATCATGAATCATGAATTATGAATCATGAATCATGAATCATGAATTGAATCATGAATCATGAATCATGTATCGAATCATGAATCATGAATTGAATCATGAATCATGAATCATGAATTGAATCATGAATCATGAATCATGAATTGAATCATGAATCATGAATCATGAATTGAATCATGAATCATGAATCATGAATTGAATCATGAATCATGAATGTAATCATGAATCATGAATTGAATCATGAATTAAATCATGAATCATGAATTGAATCATGAATTGAATCATGAATTGAATCATGAATCATGAATTGAATCATGAATCATGAATCATAAATCGAATCATGAATTGAATCATGAATTGAATCATGAATCATGAATTGAATCATGAATCATGAATCATGAATCATGAATTGATTCATGAATCATGAACTATGAATCATGAATTGAATCATGAATCATGAATCATGAATTGAATCATGAATCATGAATTGAATCATGAATCATGAATTGAATCATAAATCAAGAATTATTAATCATGAATTGAATCATGAATAATGAATAATGAATTATGAATCGAATCATGAATCATGAATTGAATCATGAATCATGAATTGAATCATGAATCATGAATTATGAATCATGAATTAAATCATGAATCATGAATTGAATCATGAATCATGAATCATGAATCAAGAATTAAATCATGAATCATGAATTATGAATTATGAATTGAATCATGAATCATGAATTATGAATTATGAATCATGAATTGAATTATGAATTATGAATTGAATCATGAATCATGAATCATGAATCATGAATCATGAATTGAATCATGAATTGAATCATGAATCTTGAATTGAATCATGAATCATGAATTGAATCATGAATCATGAATCATAAATCGAATCATAAATCATGAATTAAATCATGAATCGAATCATGAATTGATTCATGAATCATGAATTGAATCATGAATCATGAATCATGAATCATGAATCATGAATTGAATCATGAATCATGAAGTATGAATCATGAATTGAATCATGAATCATGAATCATGAATTGAATTATGAATCATGAATCATGAATCATTACTTGAATCATGAATCAAGAATTATTAATCATGAATTGAATCATGAATCATGAATCATGAATTGAATCATAAATCATGAATCATGAATTGAATCATGAATCATGAATTATGAATTGAATCATGAATCATGAATTGACTCATGAATCATGAATCATGAATTGAATCATGAATTGAATCATGAATCGAATCATGAATCGAATCATGAATTGAATCATGAATCATGAATCATGAATTGAATCATGAATCATGAATTATGAATCATGAATTGAATCATGAATCATGAATTGAATCATGAATCATGAATCGAATCATGAATCATGAATTGAATTATGAGTTGAATCATGATTCATGAATTGAATCATAAATTGAATCATGAATTCAATCATGAATCATGAATCATGAATTCAATCATAAATCATGATTTTAATCAGGAATCGAATCATGAATTCAATCATGAATCATAAATCGAATCATGAATCATGAAATGAATCAGGAATCGAATCATGAATTGAATCATGAATCATGAATTGAATCATGATTTTAAATATGAATCGTGAATCATGAATTGAATCATGAATCATGAATCATAAATGATGAATCATGAATCATGAATCATGAATTGAATTATGAAATGAATCAGGAATCGAATCATGAATTGAATCATGAATCATGAATTGAATCATGATTTTAAATATGAATCGTGAATCATGAATTGAATCATGAATCATGAATCATAAATGATGAATCATGAATCATGAATCATGAATTGAATTATGAATTGAATCATGAATCATAAATTGAATCATGAATTGAATCATGAATCATGAATCGAATCATGAATCATAAATTGAAACATAAATTGAATCATGAATCATAATTTGAATCATGAATTGAATCATGAATTGAATCAGGAATCATGAATTGAATCATGAATCATGAATTGAATCAGGAATCATGAATCATAAATCGATCCATGAATCATAATTTGAATCAGGAATCGAATCATGAATTGAATCATGAATCATGAATCATGAATTGAATCATGAATCATGAATCATGAATTGAATCATGAATCATGAATTGAATCATGAATCATGAATCATGAATTGAATCATTAATTGAATCATGAATCGAATCATGAATTGAATCATGAATCATGAATTATGAATCATGAATTGAATCATGAATCATGAATCATGAATTGAATCATGATCCGAATCATGAATTGAATCATGAATCATGAATTGAATCATGAATCATGAATCCTGAATCATGAATCATAAATTGAATCATGAATCATGAATTATGAATCATGAATTATGAATCATGAATTGAATCATGAATCATGAATTGAATCATGAATCATGAATCATGAATTGAATCATAAATCATAAATCATAAATCATGAATTGAATCATGAATTGAATCATGAATCATGAATCGAATCATGAATCATGAATTGAATCATGAATTGAATCATGAATCGAATCATGAGTTGAATCATGAATCATGAATTATGAATCATGAATTGAATCATGAATCATGAATCATGAATTGAATCATGATCCGAATCATGAATTGAATCATGAATCATGAATTGAATCATGAATCATGAATCCTGAATCATGAATCATAAATTGAATCATGAATCATGAATTATGAATCATGAATTATGAATCATGAATTGAATCATGAATCATGAATTGAATCATGAATCATGAATCATGAATTGAATCATAAATCATAAATCATAAATCATGAATTGAATCATGAATTGAATCATGAATCATGAATCGAATCATGAATCATGAATTGATTCATGAATCATGAATTGAATCATGAATCATGAATCATGAATCATGAATCATGAATTGAATCATGAATCATGAAGTATGAATCATGAATTGAATTATGAATCATGAATCATGAATCATTACTTGAATCATGAATCAAGAATTATTAATCATGAATTGAATCATGAATCATGAATTGAATCATGAATCATGAATTGAATCATGAATCATGAATCATGAATTGAATCATGAATCATGAATTGACTCATGAATCATGAATCATGAATTGAATCATGAATTGAATCATGAATCGAATCATGAATTGAATCATGAATCATGAATCATGAATTGAATCATGAATCATGAATTATGAATCATGAATTGAATCATGAATCATGAATTGAATCATGAATCATGAATCGAATCATGAATCATGAATTGAATTATGAGTTGAATCATGATTCATGAATTGAATCATAAATTGAATCATGAATTCAATCATGAATCTTGAATTGAATCATGAATCATGAATTGAATCATGAATCATGAATCATAAATCGAATCATAAATCATGAATTAAATCATGAATCGAATCATGAATTGATTCATGAATCATGAATTGAATCATGAATCATGAATCATGAATCATGAATCATGAATTGAATCATGAATCATGAAGTATGAATCATGAATTGAATCATGAATCATGAATCATGAATTGAATTATGAATCATGAATCATGAATCATTACTTGAATCATGAATCAAGAATTATTAATCATGAATTGAATCATGAATCATGAATCATGAATTGAATCATGAATCATGAATCATGAATTGAATCATGAATCATGAATTATGAATTGAATCATGAATCATGAATTGACTCATGAATCATGAATCATGAATTGAATCATGAATTGAATCATGAATCGAATCATGAATCGAATCATGAATTGAATCATGAATCATGAATCATGAATTGAATCATGAATCATGAATTATGAATCATGAATTGAATCATGAATCATGAATTGAATCATGAATCATGAATCGAATCATGAATCATGAATTGAATTATGAGTTGAATCATGATTCATGAATTGAATCATAAATTGAATCATGAATTCAATCATGAATCATGAATCATGAATTCAATCATAAATCATGATTTTAATCAGGAATCGAATCATGAATTCAATCATGAATCATAAATCGAATCATGAATCATGAAATGAATCAGGAATCGAATCATGAATTGAATCATGAATCATGAATTGAATCATGATTTTAAATATGAATCGTGAATCATGAATTGAATCATGAATCATGAATCATAAATGATGAATCATGAATCATGAATCATGAATTGAATTATGAAATGAATCAGGAATCGAATCATGAATTGAATCATGAATCATGAATTGAATCATGATTTTAAATATGAATCGTGAATCATGAATTGAATCATGAATCATGAATCATAAATGATGAATCATGAATCATGAATCATGAATTGAATTATGAATTGAATCATGAATCATAAATTGAATCATGAATTGAATCATGAATCATGAATCGAATCATGAATCATAAATTGAAACATAAATTGAATCATGAATCATAATTTGAATCATGAATTGAATCATGAATTGAATCAGGAATCATGAATTGAATCATGAATCATGAATTGAATCAGGAATCATGAATTATGAATCATGAATTGAATCATGAATCATGAATTGAATCATGAATCATGAATCGAATCATGAATCATGAATTGAATTATGAGTTGAATCATGATTCATGAATTGAATCATAAATTGAATCATGAATTTAATCATGATTCATGAATCATGAATTGAATCATGAATCATGAATCATGAATTGAATCATGAATCATGAATTATGAATCATGAATTGAATCATGAATCATGAATTGAATCATGAATCATGAATCGAATCATGAATCATGAATTGAATTATGAGTTGAATCATGATTCATGAATTGAATCATAAATTGAATCATGAATTTAATCATGATTCATGAATCATGAATTCAATCATGAATCATGAATCATGAATCATGAATTCAATCATAAATCATGATTTTAATCAGGAATCGAATCATGAATTCAATCATGAATCATAAATCGAATCATGAATCATGAAATGAATCAGGAATCGAATCATGAATTGAATCATGAATCATGAATTGAATCATGATTTTAAATATGAATCGTGAATCATGAATTGAATCATGAATCATGAATCATAAATGATGAATCATGAATCATGAATCATGAATTGAATTATGAATTGAATCATGAATCATAAATTGAATCATGAATTGAATCATGAATCATGAATCGAATCATGAATCATAAATTGAAACATAAATTGAATCATGAATCATAATTTGAATCATGAATTGAATCATGAATTGAATCAGGAATCATGAATTGAATCATGAATCATGAATTGAATCAGGAATCATGAATCATAAATCGATCCATGAATCATAATTTGAATCAGGAATCGAATCATGAATTGAATCATGAATCATGAATCATGAATTGAATCATGAATCATGAATCATGAATTGAATCATGAATCATGAATTGAATCATGAATCATGAATCATGAATTGAATCATGAATTGAATCATGAATCGAATCATGAATTGAATCATGAATCATGAATTATGAATCATGAATTGAATCATGAATCATGAATCATGAATTGAATCATGATCCGAATCATGAATTGAATCATGAATCATGAATTGAATCATGAATCATGAATCCTGAATCATGAATCATAAATTGAATCATGAATCATGAATTATGAATCATGAATTATGAATCATGAATTGAATCATGAATCATGAATTGAATCATGAATCATGAATCATGAATTGAATCATAAATCATAAATCATAAATCATGAATTGAATCATGAATTGAATCATGAATCATGAATCGAATCATGAATCATGAATTGAATCATGAATCATGAATTGAATCATGAATCATGAATCATAAATCGAATCATAAATCATGAATTAAATCATGAATCGAATCATGAATTGATTCATGAATCATGAATTGAATCATGAATCATGAATCATGAATAATGAATCATGAATCATGAATTGAATCATGAATCATGAAGTATGAATCATGAATTGAATTATGAATCATGAATCATGAATCATTACTTGAATCATGAATCAAGAATTATTAATCATGAATTGAATCATGAATCATGAATCATGAATTGAATCATGAATCATGAATTGAATCATGAATCATGAATCATGAATTGAATCATGAATCATGAATTGACTCATGAATCATGAATCATGAATTGAATCATGAATTGAATCATGAATCGAATCATGAATTGAATCATGAATCATGAATCATGAATTGAATCATGAATCATGAATTATGAATCATGAATTGAATCATGAATCATGAATTGAATCATGAATCATGAATCGAATCATGAATCATGAATTGAATTTTGAGTTGAATCATGATTCATGAATTGAATCATAAATTGAATCATGAATTCAATCATGATTCATGAATCATGAATTCAATCATGAATCATGAATCATGAATCATGAATTCAATCATAAATCATGATTTTAATCAGGAATCGAATCATGAATTCAATCATGAATCATAAATCGAATCATGAATCATGAAATGAATCAGGAATCGAATCATGAATTGAATCATGAATCATGAATTGAATCATGATTTTAAATATGAATCGTGAATCATGAATTGAATCATGAATCATGAATCATAAATGATGAATCATGAATCATGAATCATGAATTGAATTATGAATTGAATCATGAATCATGAATCGAATCATGAATCATAAATTGAAACATAAATTGAATCATGAATCATAATTTGAATCATGAATTGAATCATGAATTGAATCAGGAATCATGAATTGAATCATGAATCATGAATTGAATCAGGAATCATGAATCATAAATCGATCCATGAATCATAATTTGAATCAGGAATCGAATCATGAATTGAATCATGAATCATGAATCATGAATTGAATCATGAATCATGAATCATGAATTGAATCATGAATCATGAATTGAATCATGAATCATGAATCATGAATTGAATCATGAATTGAATCATGAATCGAATCATGAATTGAATCATGAATCATGAATTATGAATCATGAATTGAATCATGAATCATGAATCATGAATTGAATCATGATCCGAATCATGAATTGTATCATGAATCATGAATTGAATCATGAATCATGAATCCTGAATCATGAATCATAAATTGAATCATGAATCATGAATTATGAATCATGAATTATGAATCATGAATTGAATCATGAATCATGAATTGAATCATGAATCATGAATCATGAATTGAATCATAAATCATAAATCATGAATTGAATCATGAATTGAATCATAAATCATGAATCGAATCATGAATCATGAATTGAATCATGAATCATGAATTGAATCATGAATCATGAATCATAAATCGAATCATAAATCATGAATTAAATCATGAATCGAATCATGAATTGATTCATGAATCATGAATTGAATCATGAATCATGAATCATGAATCATGAATCATGAATCATGAATTGAATCATGAATCATGAAGTATGAATCATGAATTGAATTATGAATCATGAATCATGAATCATTACTTGAATCATGAATCAAGAATTATTAATCATGAATTGAATCATGAATCATGAATCATGAATTGAATCATGAATCATGAATTGAATCATAAATCATGAATCATGAATTGAATCATGAATCATGAATTGACTCATGAATCATGAATCATGAATTGAATCATGAATTGAATAATGAATCGAATCATGAATTGAATCATGAATCATGAATTGAATCATGAATCATGAATTATGAATCATGAATTGAATCATGAATCATGAATTGAATCATGAATCATGAATCGAATCATGAATCATGAATTGAATTATGAGTTGAATCATGATTCATGAATTGAATCATAAATTGAATCATGAATTCAATCATGATTCATGAATCATGAATTCAATCATGAATCATGAATCATGAATCATGAATTCAATCATAAATCATGATTTTAATCAGGAATCGAATCATGAATTCAATCATGAATCATAAATCGAATCATGAATCATGAAATGAATCAGGAATCGAATCATGAATTGAATCATGAATCATGAATTGAATCATGATTTTAAATATGAATCGTGAATCATGAATTGAATCATGAATCATGAATCATAAATGATGAATCATGAATCATGAATCATGAATTGAATTATGAATTGAATCATGAAACATAAATTGAATCATGAATTGAATCATGAATCATGAATCGAATCATGAATCATAAATTGAAACATAAATTGAATCATGAATCATAATTTGAATCATGAATTGAATCATGAATTGAATCAGGAATCATGAATTGAATCATGAATCATGAATTGAATCAGGAATCATGAATCATAGATCGATCCATGAATCATAATTTGAATCAGGAATCGAATCATGAATTGAATCATGAATCATGAATCATGAATTGAATCATGAATCATGAATTGAATCATGAATCATGAATCATGAATTGAATCATGAATTGAATCATGAATCGAATCATGAATTGAATCATGAATCATGAATTATGAATCATGAATTAAATCATGAATCATGAATCATGAATTGAATCATGATCTGAATCATGAATTGAATCATGAATCATGAATTGAATCATGAATCATGAATCCTGAATCATGAATCATAAATTGAATCATGAATCATGAATTATGAATCATGAATTATGAATCATGAATTGAATCATGAATCATGAATTGAATCATAAATCATGAATCATGAATTGAATCATGAATCATGAATTGAAGCATGAATCATGAATTATGAATCATGAGTTGAATCATGAATCATGAATCATGACTTGAATCATGATTCATGAATTGAATCATGAATCATGAATCATGAATTGAATCATGAATCATGAATTATGAATCATGAATTGAATCATGAATCATGAATCATGAATTGAATCATGAATCATGAATCATGAATTGAATCATGAATTGAATCATGAAACATGAATCATGAATCATGAATTGAATCATGAATCATGAATTATGAATCATGAATTGAATCATGAATCATGAATCATGAATTGAATCATGAATCATGAATCATGTATCGAATCATGAATCATGAATTGAATCATGAATCATGAATTGAATCATGAATCATGAATCATGAATTGAATCATGAATCATGAATCATGAATTGAATCATGAATCATGAATCATGAATTGAATCATGAATCATGAATCATGAATTGAATCATGAATCATGAATCATGAATTATGAATCATGAATTGAATTATGAATCATGAATTGAATCATGAATTGAATCATGAATCATGAATCATGAATTGAATCATGAATGATGAATTATAAATTGAATCATGAATCATGAATCATGAATCGAATCATGAATCATGAATCATGAATTGAATCATGAAATGAATCATGAATCATGAATGGAATCATGAATCATGAATTGAATCATGAATTAAATCATGAATCATGAATTGAATCATGAATTGAATCATGAATTGAATCATGAATCATGAATTGAATCATGAATCATGAATGATGAATCATAAATTGAATCATGAATCATGAATTCAATCATAAATCATGATTTTAATCAGGAATCGAATCATGAATTCAATCATGAATCATAAATCGAATCATGAATCATGAAATGAATCAGGAATCGAATCATGAATTGAATCATGAATCATGAATTGAATCATGATTTTAAATATGAATCGTGAATCATGAATTGAATCATGAATCATGAATCATAAATGATGAATCATGAATCATGAATCATGAATTGAATTATGAATTGAATCATGAATCATAAATTGAATCATGAATTGAATCATGAATCATGAATCGAATCATGAATCATAAATTGAAACATAAATTGAATCATGAATCATAATTTGAATCATGAATTGAATCATGAATTGAATCAGGAATCATGAATTGAATCATGAATCATGAATTGAATCAGGAATCATGAATCATAAATCGATCCATGAATCATAATTTGAATCAGGAATCGAATCATGAATTGAATCATGAATCATGAATCATGAATTGAATCATGAATCATGAATCATGAATTGAATCATGAATCATGAATTGAATCATGAATCATGAATCATGAATTGAATCATGAATTGAATCATGAATCGAATCATGAATTGAATCATGAATCATGAATTATGAATCATGAATTGAATCATGAATCATGAATCATGAATTGAATCATGATCCGAATCATGAATTGAATCATGAATCATGAATTGAATCATGAATCATGAATCCTGAATCATGAATCATAAATTGAATCATGAATCATGAATTATGAATCATGAATTATGAATCATGAATTGAATCATGAATCATGAATTGAATCATGAATCATGAATCATGAATTGAATCATAAATCATAAATCATGAATTGAATCATGAATTGAATCATAAATCATGAATCGAATCATGAATCATGAATTGAATCATGAATCATGAATTGAATCATGAATCATGAATCATAAATCGAATCATAAATCATGAATTAAATCATGAATCGAATCATGAATTGATTCATGAATCATGAATTGAATCATGAATCATGAATCATGAATCATGAATCATGAATCATGAATTGAATCATGAATCATGAAGTATGAATCATGAATTGAATTATGAATCATGAATCATGAATCATTACTTGAATCATGAATCAAGAATTATTAATCATGAATTGAATCATGAATCATGAATCATGAATTGAATCATGAATCATGAATCATGAATTGAATCATAAATCATGAATCATGAATTGAATCATGAATCATGAATTGACTCATGAATCATGAATTGAATCATGAATTGAATAATGAATCGAATCATGAATTGAATCATGAATCATGAATTGAATCATGAATCATGAATTATGAATCATGAATTGAATCATGAATCATGAATTGAATCATGAATCATGAATCGAATCATGAATCATGAATTGAATTATGAGTTGAATCATGATTCATGAATTGAATCATAAATTGAATCATGAATTCAATCATGATTCATGAATCATGAATTCAATCATGAATCATGAATCATGAATCATGAATTCAATCATAAATCATGATTTTAATCAGGAATCGAATCATGAATTCAATCATGAATCATAAATCGAATCATGAATCATGAAATGAATCAGGAATCGAATCATGAATTGAATCATGAATCATGAATTGAATCATGATTTTAAATATGAATCGTGAATCATGAATTGAATCATGAATCATGAATCATAAATGATGAATCATGAATCATGAATCATGAATTGAATTATGAATTGAATCATGAATCATAAATTGAATCATGAATTGAATCATGAATCATGAATCGAATCATGAATCATAAATTGAAACATAAATTGAATCATGAATCATAATTTGAATCATGAATTGAATCATGAATTGAATCAGGAATCATGAATTGAATCATGAATCATGAATTGAATCAGGAATCATGAATCATAGATCGATCCATGAATCATAATTTGAATCAGGAATCGAATCATGAATTGAATCATGAATCATGAATCATGAATTGAATCATGAATCATGAATTGAATCATGAATCATGAATCATGAATTGAATCATGAATTGAATCAGGAATCATGAATTGAATCATGAATCATGAATTGAATCATGAATCATGAATTGAATCATGAATCATGAATCATGAATTGAATCATGAATTGAATCAGGAATCATGAATTGAATCATGAATCATGAATTGAATCAGGAATCATGAATCATAGATCGATCCATGAATCATAATTTGAATCAGGAATCGAATCATGAATTGAATCATGAATCATGAATCATGAATTGAATCATGAATCATGAATTGAATCATGAATCATGAATCATGAATTGAATCATGAATTGAATCATGAATCGAATCATGAATTGAATCATGAATCATGAATTATGAATCATGAATTAAATCATGAATCATGAATCATGAATTGAATCATGATCTGAATCATGAATTGAATCATGAATCATGAATTGAATCATGAATCATGAATCCTGAATCATGAATCATAAATTGAATCATGAATCATGAATTATGAATCATGAATTATGAATCATGAATTGAATCATGAATCATGAATTGAATCATAATTCATGAATCATGAATTGAATCATGAATCATGAATTGAAGCATGAATCATGAATTATGAATCATGAGTTGAATCATGAATCATGAATCATGACTTGAATCATGATTCATGAATTGAATCATGAATCATGAATCATGAATTGAATCATGAATCATGAATTATGAATCATGAATTGAATCATGAATCATGAATCATGAATTGAATCATGAATCATGAATTAAATCATGAATCATGAATTGAATCATGAATCATGAATCATGAATTGAATCATGAATTGAATCATGAAACATGAATCATGAATCATGAATTGAATCATGAATCATGAATTATGAATCATGAATTGAATCATGAATCATGAATCATGAATTGAATCATGAATCATGAATCATGTATCGAATCATGAATCATGAATTGAATCATGAATCATGAATTGAATCATGAATCATGAATCATGAATTGAATCATGAATCATGAATCATGAATTGAATCATGAATCATGAATTGAATCATGAATCATGAATCATGAATTGAATCATGAATCATGAATCATGAATTATGAATCATGAATTGAATTATGAATCATGAATTGAATCATGAATTGAATCATGAATCATGAATCATGAATTGAATCATGAATGATGAATTATAAATTGAATCATGAATCATGAATCATGAATCGAATCATGAATCATGAATCATGAATTGAATCATGAAATGAATCATGAATCATGAATGGAATCATGAATCATGAATTGAATCATGAATTAAATCATGAATCATGAATTGAATCATGAATTGAATCATGAATCATGAATTGAATCATGAATCATGAATGATGAATCATAAATTGAATCATGAATCATGAATCATGATTCATGAATCGAATCATGAATCATGAATCATGAATTGAATCATGAATTGAATCATGAATCATGAATGTAATCATGAATCATGAATTGAATCATGAATCATGAATGATGAATCATAAATTGAATCATGAATCATGAATCATGATTCATGAATCGAATCATGAATCATGAATCATGAATTGAATCATGAATTGAATCATGAATCATGAATGTAATCATGAATCATGAATTGAATCATGAATTAAATCATGAATCATGAATTGAATCATGAATTGAATCATGAATTGAATCATGAATCATGAATTGAATCATGAATCATGAATCATAAATCGAATCATGAATTGAATCATGAATTGAATCATGAATCATGAATTGAATCATGAATCATGAATCATGAATCATGAATTGAATCATGAATCATGAACTATGAATCATGAATTGAATCATGAATCATGAATCATGAATTGAATCATGAATCATGAATTGAATCATGAACCATGAATTGAATCATAAATCAAGAATTATTAATCATGAATTAAATCATGAATAATGAATCATGAATCATGAATCATGAATCGAATCATGAATCATGAATTGAATCATGAATCATGAATTGAATCATGAATCATGAATTATGAATCATGAATTAAATCATGAATCATGAATTGAATCATGAATCATGAATCATGAATCAAGAATTAAATCATGAATCATGAATTATGAATTATGAATTGAATCATGAATCATGAATTATGAATCATGAATTGAATTATGAATTATGAATTGAATCATGAATCATGAATCATGAATCATGAATCATGAATTGAATCATGAATTGAATCATGAATCTTGAATCATGAATTGAATCATGAATCATGAATGATGAATCATGAATGGAATCATGAATCATGAATCATGAATTGAATCATGAATCATGAATCGAATCATGAATCATGAATCATGTATCGAATCATGAATCATGAATCGAATCATGAATCATGAATCATGAATCAAGAATCATGAATAATGAATTGAATCATGAATCATGAATCATGAATCGAATCTTAAATTGAATCATGAATTGAATCATGAATCATAAATCGAATCATGAATCATGAATTGAATCATGAATCGAATCATGAATTGAATAATGAATCATGAATCATGACTTGAATCATGATTCATGAATTATGAATCATGAATTGAATCATGAATCATGAATTGAATCATGAATCATGAATCATGAATTGAATAATGAATCATGAATCATGAATCATGAATTGAATCATGAATCATGAATTATGAATCATTAATTGAATCATGAATCATGAATCATGAATTGAATCATGAATCATGAATTGAATCATGAATCATGAATCATGAATCATGAATCATGAATTGAATCATGAATCATGAATCATGAATTGAATCATGAATCATGAATCATGAATTGAATCATGAATCATGAATCATGAATCATGAATTGAATCATGAATCATGAATTATGAATCATTAATTGAATCATGAATCATGAATCATGAATTGAATCATGAATCATGAATTGAATCATGAATCATGAATCATGAATCATGAATTATGAATTGAATCATGAATCATGAATTGAATCATGAATCATGAATCATGAATCATGAATTGAATCATGAATCATGAATTATGAATCATGAATTGAATCATGAATCATGAATCATGAATTGAATCATGAATTGAATCATGCATCATGAATCATGAATCATGAATTGAATCATGAATCATGAATTATGAATCATGAATTGAATCATGAATCATGAATCATGAATTGAATCATGAATCATGAATCATGTCTCGAATCATGAATCATGAATTGAATCATGAATCATGAATTGAATCATGAATCATGAATCATGAATTGAATCATGAATTGAATCATGAATCATGAATCATGAATTGAATCATGAATCATGAATGTAATCATGAATCATGAATTGAATCATGAATTAAATCATGAATCATGAATTGAATCATGAATTGAATCATGAATTGAATCATGAATCATGAATTGAATCATGAATCATGAATCATAAATCGAATCATGAATTGAATCATGAATTGAATCATGAATCATGAATTGAATCATGAATCATGAATCATGAATCATGAATTGAATCATGAATCATGAACTATGAATCATGAATTGAATCATGAATCATGAATCATGAATTGAATCATGAATCATGAATTGAATCATGAATCATGAATTGAATCATAAATCAAGAATTATTAATCATGAATTGAATCATGAATAATGAATCATGAATCATGAATCATGAATCGAATCATGAATCATGAATTGAATCATGAATCATGAATTGAATCATGAATCATGAATTATGAATCATGAATTAAATCATGAATCATGAATTGAATCATGAATCATGAATCATGAATCAAGAATTAAATCATGAATCATGAATTATAAATTATGAATTGAATCATGAATCATGAATTATGAATTATGAATCATGAATTGAATTATGAATTATGAATTGAATCATGAATCATGAATCATGAATCATGAATCATGAATTGAATCATGAATTGAATCATGAATCTTGAATTGAATCATGAATCATGAATTGAATCATGAATCATGAATCATAAATCGAATCATAAATCATGAATTAAATCATGAATCGAATCATGAATTGATTCATGAATCATGAATTGAATCATGAATCATGAATCATGAATCATGAATTGAATCATGAATCATGAAGTATGAATCATGAATTGAATCATGAATCATGAATCATGAATTGAATTATGAATCATGAATCATGAATCATTACTTGAATCATGAATCAAGAATTATTAATCATGAATTGAATCATGAATCATGAATCATGAATTGAATCATGAATCATGAATCATGAATTGAATCATGAATCATGAATCATGAATTGAATCATGAATCATGAATTGACTCATGAATCATGAATCATGAATTGAATCATGAATTGAATCAAGAATCGAATCATGAATTGAATCATGAATCATGAATCATGAATTGAATCTTGAATCATGAATTATGAATCATGAATTGAATCATGAATCATGAATTGAATCATGAATCATGAATCGAATCATGAATCATGAATTGAATTATGAGTTGAATCATGATTCATGAATTGAATCATAAATTGAATCATGAATTCAATCATGAATCATGAATCATGAATCATGAATTCAATCATAAATCATGATTTTAATCAGGAATCGAATCATGAATTCAATCATGAATCATAAATCGAATCATGAATCATGAAATGAATCAGGAATCGAATCATGAATTGAATCATGAATCATGAATTGAATCATGATTTTAAATATGAATCGTGAATCATGAATTGAATCATGAATCATGAATCATAAATGATGAATCATGAATCATGAATTGAATTATGAATTGAATCATGAATTGAATCATGAATCATGAATCGAATCATGAATCATAAATTGAAACATAAATTGAATCATGAATCATAATTTGAATCATGAATTGAATCATGAATTGAATCAGGAATCATGAATTGAATCGTGAATCATGAATTGAATCAGGAATCATGAATCATAAATCGATCCATGAATCATAATTTGAATCAGGAATCGAATCATGAATTGAATCATGAATCATGAATCATGAATTGAATCATGAATCATGAATCATGAATTGAATCATGAATCATGAATTGAATCATGAATCATGAATCATGAATTGAATCATGAATTGAATCATGAATCGAATCATGAATTGAATCATGAATCATGAATTATGAATCATGAATTGAATCATGAATCATGAATCATGAATTGAATCATGATCCGAATCATGAATTGAATCATGAATAATGAATTGAATCATGAATCATGAATCCTGAATCATGAATCATAAATTGAATCATGAATCATGAATTATGAATCATGAATTATGAATCATGAATTAAATCATGAATCATGAATTGAATCATGAATCATGAATCATGAATTGAATCATAAATCATGAATCATGAATCATGAATTTAAGCATGAATCATGAATTATGAATCATGAGTTGAATCATGAATCATGAATCATGAATCATGACTTGAATCATGATTCATGAATTAAATCATGAATCATGAATCATGAATCATGAATTGAATCATGAATCATGAATTATGAATCATGAATTGAATCATGAATCATGAATCATGAATTGAATTATGAATCATGAATCATGAATTAAATCATGAATCATGAATTGAATCATGAATCATGAATTGAATCATGAATTGAATCATGAAACATGAATCATGAATTAAATCATGAATCATGAATTATGAATCATGAATTGAATCATGAATCATGAATTGAATCATGAATCATGAATCATGTATCGAATCATGAATCATGAATTGAATCATGAATCATGAATCTTGAATTGAATCATGAATCATGAATCATGAATTGAATCATGAATCATGAATTGAATCATGAATCATGAATCATGAATTGAATCATGAATCATGAATCATGAATTGAATCATGAATCATGAATCATGAATTGAATCATGAATCATGAATCATGAATTGAATCATGAATCATGAATCATGAATTATGAATCATTAATTGAATTATGAATTATGAATTGAATCATGAATCATGAATTGAATCATGAATTGAATCATAAATTGAATCATGAATCATGAATCATGAATTGAATCATGAATGATGAATTATAAATTGAATCATGAATCATGAATTATGAATCATGAATCGAATCATGAATCATGAATCATGAATTGAATCATGAAATGAATCATGAATCATGAATGGAATCATGAATCATGAATTGAATCATGAATTAAATCATGAATCATGAATTGAATCATGAATTGAATCATGAATTGAATCATGAATCATGAATTGAATCATGAATCATGAATGATGAATCATAAATTGAATCATGAATCATGAATCATGATTCATGAATCGAATCATGAATCATGAATCATGAATTGAATCATGAATTGAATCATGAATCATGAATGTAATCATGAATCATGAATGTAATCATGAATCATGAATTGAATCATGAATTAAATCATGAATCATGAATTGAATCATGAATTGAATCATGAATTGAATCATGAATCATGAATTGAATCATGAATCATGAATCATAAATCAAATCATGAATTGAATCATGAATTGAATCATGAATCATGAATTGAATCATGAATCATGAATCATGAATTGAATCATGAATCATGAACTATGAATCATGAATTGAATCATGAATCATGAATCATGAATTGAATCATGAATCATGAATTGAATCATGAATCATGAATTGATTTATAAATCATGAATTATGAATCATGAATTAAATCATGAATCATGAATCATGAATCAAGAATTAAATCATGAATCATGAATTATGAATTATGAATTGAATCATGAATCATGAATTATGAATTATGAATCATGAATTGAATTATGAATTATGAATTGAATCATGAATCATGAATCATGAATCATGAATCATGAATCATGAATCATGAATTGAATCATGAATCATGAATCATAAATTGAATCATGAATTGAATCATGAATCTTGAATCATGAATTGAATCATGAATCATGAATGATGAATCATGAATTGAATCATGAATCATGAATCATGAATCGAATCATGAATCATGAATCATGTATCGAATCATGAATCATGAATCGAATCATGAATCATGAATCATGAATCAAGAATCATGAATAATGAATTGAATCATGAATCATGAATCATGAATCGAATCTTAAATCGAATCATGAATTGAATCATGAATCATGAATTGAATCATGAATCATGAATCATAAATCGAATCATGAATCATGAATTGAATCATGAATCGAATCATGAATTGAATCATGAATCATGAATCATGACTTGAATCATGATTCATGAATTATGAATCATGAATTGAATCATGAATCATGAATCATGAATTGAATCATGAATCATGAATCATGAATTGAATAATGAATCATGAATCATGAATCATGAATTGAATCATGAATCATGAATTATGAATCATGAATTGAATCATGAATCATGAATCATGAATCATGAATTATGAATTGAATCATGAATCATGAATTGAATCATGAATCATGAATCATGAATCATGAATTGAATCATGAATCATGAATTATGAATCATGAATTGAATCATGAATCATGAATCATGAATTGAATCATGAATCATGAATCATGAATTAAATCATGAATCATGAATCATGAATTGAATCATGAATT
This sequence comes from Mixophyes australis, assembly GCA_036250195.1. NCBI lineage: Eukaryota > Metazoa > Chordata > Amphibia > Anura > Limnodynastidae > Mixophyes > Mixophyes australis. Next base: position 241,062,865 of record JAVHZZ010000001.1, on the reverse strand, counting down.
GAATCATGAATCATGAATCATGAATCATGAATTGAATCATGAATCATGAATCATGAATTGAATCATGAATCATGAATCATGAATCATGAATTGAATCATGAATCATGAATTATGAATCATGAATTGAATCATGAATCATGAATCATGAATTGAATCATGAATCATGAATCATGAATTAAATCATGAATCATGAATCATGAATTGAATCATGAATTGAATCATGAATCATGAATCATGAATCATGAATTGAATCATGAATCATGAATCATGAATTGAATCATGAATCATGAATCATGAATTAAATCATGAATCATGAATCATGAATTGAATCATGAATTGAATCATGAATCATGAATCATGAATCATGAATTGAATCATGAATCATGAATTATGAATCATGAATTGAATCATGAATCATGAATCATGAATTGAATCATGAATCATGAATCATGTATCGAATCATGAATCATGAATTATGAATCATTAATTGAATCATGAATCATGAATCATGAATTGAATCATGAATCATGAATCATGAATTGAATCATGAATCATGAATGTAATCATGAATCATGAATTGAATCATGAATTGAATCATGAATTATGAATCATGAATTAAATCATGAATCATGAATTGAATCATGAATCATGAATCATGAATCAAGAATTAAATCATGAATCATGAATTATGAATTATGAATTGAATCATGAATCATGAATTATGAATCATGAATTGAATTATGAATTATGAATTGAATCATGAATCATGAATCATGTATCATGAATTGAATCATGAATTGAATCATGAATCTTGAATCATGAATTGAATCATGAATGATGAATCATGAATTGAATCATGAATCATGAATCATGAATTGAATCATGAATCATGAATCATGAATCGAATCATGAATCATGAATCATGTATCGAATCATGAATCATGAATCGAATCATGAATCATGAATCATGAATCAAGAATCATGAATAATGAATTGAATCATGAATCATGAATCATGAATCGAATCTTAAATCGAATCATGAATTGAATCATGAATCATGAATTGAATCATGAATCATGAATCATGAATCATAAATCGAATCATGAATCATGAATTGAATCATGAATTGAATCATGAATTGAATCATGAATCATGAATCATGAATCATGACTTGAATCATGATTCATGAATTATGAATCATGAATTGAATCATGAATCATGAATTGAATCATGAATCATGAATCATGAATTGAATCATGAATCATGAATCATGAATCATGAATTGAATCATGAATCATGAATTATGAATCATTAATTGAATCATGAATCATGAATCATGAATTGAATCATGAATCATGAATTGAATCATGAATCATGAATCATGAATCATGAATTGAATCATGAATCATGAATTGAATCATGAATCATGAATCATGAATTGAATCATGAATCATGAATCATGAATTGAATCATGAATCATGAATTATGAATCATTAATTGAATCATGAATCATGAATCATTAATTGAATCATGAATCATGAATTGAATCATGAATCATGAATCATGAATCATGAATTCAATCATGAATTGAATCATGAATCATGAATTGAATCATGAATCATGAATCATGAATCATGAATTGAATCATGAATCGAATCATGAATTGAATCATGAATCATGAATCATGACTTGAATCATGATTCATGAATTATGAATCATGAATTGAATCATGAATCATGAATCATGAATTGAATCATGAATCATGAATCATGAATTGAATAATGAATCATGAATCATGAATCATGAATTGAATCATGAATCATGAATTATGAATCATTAATTGAATCATGAATCATGAATTGAATCATGAATCATGAATTGAATCATGAATCATGAATCATGAATCATGAATTGAATCATGAATCATAAATCATGAATTGAATCATGAATCATGAATCTTGAATTGAATCATGAATCATGAATCATGAATTGAATCATGAATCATGAATTATGAATCATTAATTGAATCATGAATCATGAATTGAATCATGAATCATGAATTGAATCATGAATCATGAATCATGAATCATGAATTATGAATTGAATCATGAATCATGAATTGAATCATGAATCATGAATCATGAATCATGAATTGAATCATGAATCATGAATTATGAATCATGAATTGAATCATGAATCATGAATCATGAATTGAATCATGAATCATGAATCATGAATTAAATCATGAATCATGAATCATGAATTGAATCATGAATTGAATCATGAATCATGAATCATGAATCATGAATTGAATCATGAATCATGAATCATGAATTGAATCATGAATCATGAATCATGAATTAAATCATGAATCATGAATCATGAATTGAATCATGAATTGAATCATGAATCATGAATCATGAATCATGAATTGAATCATGAATCATGAATTATGAATCATGAATTGAATCATGAATCATGAATCATGAATTGAATCATGAATCATGAATCATGTATCGAATCATGAATCATGAATTATGAATCATTAATTGAATCATGAATCATGAATCATGAATTGAATCATGAATCATGAATCATGAATTGAATCATGAATCATGAATGTAATCATGAATCATGAATTGAATCATGAATTGAATCATGAATTATGAATCATGAATTAAATCATGAATCATGAATTGAATCATGAATCATGAATCATGAATCAAGAATTAAATCATGAATCATGAATTATGAATTATGAATTGAATCATGAATCATGAATTATGAATCATGAATTGAATTATGAATTATGAATTGAATCATGAATCATGAATCATGTATCATGAATTGAATCATGAATTGAATCATGAATCTTGAATCATGAATTGAATCATGAATGATGAATTATGAATTGAATCATGAATCATGAATCATGAATTGAATCATGAATCATGAATCATGAATCGAATCATGAATCATGAATCATGTATCGAATCATGAATCATGAATCGAATCATGAATCATGAATCATGAATCAAGAATCATGAATAATGAATTGAATCATGAATCATGAATCATGAATCGAATCTTAAATCGAATCATGAATTGAATCATGAATCATGAATTGAATCATGAATCATGAATCATGAATCATAAATCGAATCATGAATCATGAATTGAATCATGAATTGAATCATGAATTGAATCATGAATCATGAATCATGAATCATGACTTGAATCATGATTCATGAATTATGAATCATGAATTGAATCATGAATCATGAATTGAATCATGAATCATGAATCATGAATTGAATCATGAATCATTAATCATGAATCATGAATTGAATCATGAATCATGAATTATGAATCATTAATTGAATCATGAATCATGAATCATGAATTGAATCATGAATCATGAATTGAATCATGAATCATGAATCATGAATCATGAATTGAATCATGAATCATGAATTGAATCATGAATCATGAATCATGAATTGAATCATGAATCATGAATCATGAATTGAATCATGAATCATGAATTATGAATCATTAATTGAATCATGAATCATGAATCATTAATTGAATCATGAATCATGAATTGAATCATGAATCATGAATCATGAATCATGAATTGAATCATGAATTGAATCATGAATCATGAATTGAATCATGAATCATGAATCATGAATCATGAATTGAATCATGAATCATGAATTATGAATCATGAATTGAATCATGAATCACGAATCATGAATTGAATCATGAATCATGAATCATGAATTAAATCATGAATCATGAATTGAATCATGAATCATGAATCATGAATTGAATCATGAATTGAATCATGAATCATGAATCATGAATCATGAATTGAATCATGAATCATGAATTATGAATCATGAATTGAATCATGAATCATGAATCATGAATTGAATCATGAATCATGAATCATGTATCGAATCATGAATCATGAATTGAATCATGAATCATGAATCATGAATTGAATCATGAATCATGAATTGAATCATGAATCATGAATCATGAATTGAATCATGAATCATGAATCATGAATTGAATCATGAATCATGAATCATGAATTAAATCAGGAATCATGAATCAGGAATCATGAATCATGAATTGAATCATGAATCATGAATTATGAATCATGAATTAAATCATGAATCATGAATTATGAATCATGAATTGAATCATGAATTATGAATTGAATCATGAATCATGAATCATGAATCATGAATCATGATTTGAATCATGAAATGAATCATGAATCATGAATCATGAATTGAATCATGAATCATGAATGATGAATCATGAATTGAATCATGAATGATGAATCATGAATCATGAATCATGAATTGAATCATGAATCATGAATTATGAATCATGAATTGAATCATGAATTATGAAATGAATCATGAATGATGAATCATGAATGATGAATAATAAATTGAATCATGAATCATGAATCATGAATTGAATCATGAATCATGAATCATGAATTGAATCATGAATCATGAATCATGAATCATGAATTCAATCATGAATCATGAATCATGAATTGAATCATGAATCATGAATTATGAATCATGAATTGAATCATGAATCATGAATTATGAATCATGAATTGAATCATGAATTATGAATTGAATCATGAATCATGAATCATGAATCATGAATCATGAATCATGAATTGAATCATGAATTGAATCATGAATCATGAATTGAATCATGAATCATGAATGATGAATCATGAATTGAATCATGAATCATGAATCGAATCATGAATCATGAATTAAATCATGAATCATGAATCATGAATTGAATCATGAATCATGAATCATGAATTGAATCATGAATCATGAATTATGAATCATGAATTAAATCATGAATCATGAATTATGAATCATGAATTGAATCATGAATTTGATCATGAATCATGAATTGAATCATGAATCATGAATGATGAATCATGAATTGAATCATGAATCATGAATCGAATCATGAATCATGAATTAAATCATGAATCATGAATCATGAATTGAATCATGAATCATGAATCATGAATTGAATCATGAATCATGAATTATGAATCATGAATTAAATCATGAATCATGAATCATGAATCATGAATTGAATCATGAATCATGAATCATGAATTGAATCATGAATCATGAATGATGAATCATGAATTGAATCATAAATCATGAATCATGAATTGAATCATGAATCATGAATTGAATCATGAATCATGAATTATGAATTGAATCATGAATCGAATCAATAATCATGAATCATGAATTGAATCATGAATCATGAATTGAATCATGAATCATGAATTGAATGAATCATGAATCATGAATCATGAATCGAATCATGAATCATGAATCAAGAATCATGAATCGAATCTTGAATAATGAATTGAATCATGAATCTTGAATCATGAATCATGAATTGAATCAAGAATCATGAATCATGAGTCGAAACATGAATCGAATCATGAATTGAATCATGAATCATAAATTGAATCATGAATCATGAATCATGAATTGAATCATGAATCATGAATCATGAATTGAATCATGAATCATGAATTATGAATTATGAATTGAATCATGAATCATGAATCATGAATCATGAATCATGAATTGAATCATGAATTGAATCATGAATCATGAATCATGAATCATGAATCATGAATTGAATCATGAATTGAATCATGAATCATTAATCATGAATTGAATCATGAATCATGAATGATGAATCATGAATTAAGTCATGAATCATGAATTGAATCATGAATCGAATCAATAATCATGAATCATGAATTGAATCATGAATCGAATCAATAATCATGAATCATGAATTGAATCATGAATCATGAATCATGAATTGAATCATGAATTGAATCATGAATCGAATCATGAATTGAATCATGAATCATGAATTATGAATCATGAATTGAATCAGGAATCATGAATCATGAATCGAATCATGAATCATGAATCAAGAATCATGAATCGAATCATAAATAATGAATTGAATCATAAATTATGAATCATGAATCATGAATTGAATCATGAATCATGAATCATGAATCGAATCATGAATCATGATGTGAATCATGAGTTGAATCATGATTCATGAATTGAATCATAAATTGAATCATGAGTTGAATCATGATTCATGAATTGAATCATAAATTGAATCATGAATTGAATCATAAATCATGATTTCAATCAGGAATCGAATCATGAATTCAATCATGAATCATAAATCGAATCATGAATCATGAATTGAATCAGGAATCTAATCATGAATTGAATCATGAATCATGAATTGAATCATGAATCATGAATTGAATCATGATTTTAATTATGAATCATGAATCATGAATTGAATCATGAATCATGAATCATAAAATGAATTATGAATTGAATAATGAATCTTGAATCATGAATTGAATCATGAATGATGAATCATAAATGATGAATCATGAATGATGAATCATGAATTGAATCATGAAATGAATCATGAATCATGAATGATGAATTGAATCATGAATCATAAATGATGAATCATGAATTGAATTATGAATGATGAATCATGAATGATGAATCATGAACTGAATCATGAATCATGAATTATGAATCATGAATTGAATCATGAATTATGAAATGAATCATGAATCATGAATCATGAATCATGAATTGAATCATGAATCATAAATGATGAATCATGAATCATGAATTGAATCATGAATTGAATCATGAATGATGAATCATGAATTGAATCATGAATCATGAATGATGAATCATGAATTGAATCATGAATCATGAATTGAATCATGAATCATGAATTGAATCATGAATCATGAATTATGAATCATGAATTGAATCATGAATCATGAATCATGAATTGAATCATGAATTATGAATGATGAATCATGAATTGAATCATGAATCATGAATCATGAATCATGAATTGAATCATGAATTGAATCATGAATTGAATCATGAATCATGAATTGAATGATGAATCATGAATGATGAATCATGAATTGAATCATGAATCATGAATCATGAATCGAATCATGAATCATGAATTGAATCATTAATCATGAATCATGAATTGAATCATGAATCATGAATCATGAATTGAATCATGAATCATGAATTATGAATCATGAATTAAATCATGAATCATGAATTATGAATCATGAATTGAATCATGAATTATGAATTTGATCATGAATCATGAATCATGAATCATGAATCATGAATTGAATCATGAATCATAATTCATGAATTGAATCATGAATCATAAATGATGAATCATGAATTGAATCATGAATCATGAATCATGAATTGAATCATGAATCATGAATTGAATTATGAATCATGAATTATGAATTGAATCATAAATCGAATCAATAATCATGAATCATGAATTGAATCATGAATCATGAATTGAATTGAATCATGAATCAAGAATCATGAATCGAATCATGAATAATGAATTGAATCATGAATCTTGAATCATGAATCATGAATTGAATCATGAATCATGAATCATGAGTCGAATCATAAATCATGAAATATGAATCATGATTCATGAATTGAATCATGAATCATAAATTGAATCATGAATCATGAATCATGAATCATGAATTGAATCATGAATCATGAATTATGAATCATGAATTGAATCATAAATCATGAATCATGAATCAAATCATGAATCATGAATCAAGAATCATGAATCGAATCATAAATAATGAATTGAATCATAAATTATGAATCATGAATCATGAATTGAATCATGAATCATGAATCATGAATCGAATCATGAATCAGGATGTGAATCATGAGTTGAATCATGATTCATGAATTGAATCATAAATTGAATCATGAGTTGAATCATGATTCATGAATTGAATCATAAATTGAATCATGAATTGAATCATGATTCATGAATCATGAATTGAATGATGAATCATGAATCATGAATTGAATCATAAATCATGATTTCAATCAGGAATCGAATCATGAATTCAATCATGAATCATAAATCGAATCATGAATCATGAATTGAATCAGGAATCTAATCATGAATTGAATCATGAATCATGAATTGAATCATGAATCATGAATTGAATCATGATTTTAATTATGAATCATGAATCATGAATTGAATCATGAATCATGAATCATGAATTGAATTATGAATTGAATAATGAATCTTGAATCATGAATTGAATCATGAATGATGAATCATAAATGATGAATCATGAATGATGAATGATGAATTGAATCATGAAATGAATCATGAATCATGAATGATGAATTGAATCATGAATCATAAACGATGAATCACGAATTGAATCATGAATGATGAATCATGAATGATGAATCATGAATGATGAATCATGAACTGAATCATGAATCATGAATTATGAATCATGAATTGAATCATGAATTATGAAATGAATCATGAATCATGAATCATGAATGATGAATCATGAATTGAATCATGAATCATAAATGATGAATCATGAATCATGAATCATGAATTGAATCATGAATTGAATCATGAATGATGAATCATGAATTGAATCATGAATCATGAATGATGAATCATGAATTGATTAATGAATCATGAATCATGAATTGAATCATGAATCATGAATCATGAATTGAATCATGAATCATGAATTGAATCATGAATCATGAATTATGAATCATGAATTGAATCATGAATCATGAATCATGAATTGAATCATGAATTATGAATTGAATCATGAATCATGAATCATGAATCATGAATTGAATCATGAATTGAATCATGAATCATGAATTGAATCATGAATCATGAATCATGAATCATGAATTGAATCATGAATCATGAATCGAATCATGAATCATGAATTGAATCATTAATCATGAATCATGAATTGAATCATGAATCATGAATCATGAATTGAATCATGAATCATGAATTATGAATCATGAATTAAATCATGAATCATGAATTATGAATCATGAATTGAATCATGAATTATGAATTTGATCATGAATCATGAATCATGAATCATGAATCATGAATCATGAATTGAATCATGAATCATAATTCATAAATTGAATCATGAATCATAAATGATGAATCATGAATTGAATCATGAATCATGAATCATGAATTGAATCATGAATCATGAATTGAATTATGAATCATGAATTATGAATTGAATCATAAATCGAATCAATAATCATGAATCATGAATTGAATCATGAATCATGAATTGAATTGAATCATGAATCAAGAATCATGAATCGAATCATGAATAATAAATTGAATCATGAATCTTGAATCATGAATCATGAATTGAATCATGAATCATGAATCATGAGTCGAATCATAAATCATGAATCATGAATCATGATTCATGAATTGAATCATGAATCATAAATTGAATCATGAATCATGAATCATGAATCATGAATTGAATCATGAATCATAAATTATGAATCATGAATTGAATCATGAATCATGAATTGAATCATGAATCATGAATTGAATCATGAATCATGAATCGAATCATGAATCATGAATTGAATCATGAATCATGAATCATGAATTGAATCATGAATCATGAATCATGAATTGAATCATGAATAATGAATTATGAATCATGAATTGAATCATGAATCATGAATCATGAATTGAATCATGAATCATGAATCATGAATCATGAATTGAATCATGAATCATGAATTATGAATTATGAATTGAATCATGAATCATGAATCATGAATCATGAAACATGAGAATTGAATCATGAATTGAATCATGAATCATTAATCATGAATTGAATCATGAATCATGAATGATGAATCATGAATTAAGTCATGAATCATGAATCATGAATTGAATCATGAATCGAATCAATAATCATGAATCATGAATTGAATCATGAATCATGAATCATGAATTGAATCATGAATCATGAATCATGAATCGAATCATGAATCATGAATCAAGAATCATGAATCGAATCATAAATAATGAATTGAATCATAAATTATGAATCATGAATCATGATTCATGAATTGAATCATGAATCATGAATTGAATCAGGAATCTAATCATGAATTGAATCATGAATCATGAATTGAATCATGATTTTAATTATGAATCATGAATCATGAATTGAATCATGAATCATGAATCATGAATTGAATTATGAATTGAATCATGAATCATGAATCATAAATGATGAATCATGAATCATGAATTGAATCATGAATTGAATCATGAATCATGAATCCAATCATGAATCATAAATTGAAACATAAATTGAATCATGAATCATAATTTGAATCATGAATTGAATCATGAATTGAATCAGGAATCATGAATTGAATCATGAATCATGAATTGAATCATGAATCATGAATTGAATCAGGAATCATGAATCATAAATCGATCCATGAATCATGAATTGAATCAGGAATCGAATCATGAATTGAATCATGAATCATGAATCATGAATTGAATCATGAATCATGAATTGAATCATGAATCATGAATCATGAATTGAAATATGAATCATGAATTGAATCATGAATCATGAATCATGAATTGAATCATGAATTGAATCATGAATCGAATCATGAATTGAATCATGAATCATGAATCATGAATCATGAATTGAAATATGAATCATGAATCATGAATCATGAATCATGAATTGAATCATAAATAATGAATAATGAATTGAATCATGAATCCTGAATTATGAATCAAGAATTGAATCATGAATCATGAATTGAATCATGAATCATGAATCATGAATCATCAATTGAATCATGAATCATGAATTAAGAATTATGAATTGAATCATGAATTATGAATCATGAATTGAATTATGAATTATGAATTGAATCATGAATCATGAAACATGAATCATGAATTGAATTATGAATTATGAATTATGAATTATGAATTGAATCATGAATCATGAATCATGAATTGAATTATGAATTATGAATTGAATCATGAATCATGAATCATGAATCATGAATCGAATCATAAATCATAAATAATGAATTGAATCATGAATTGAATCATGAATCATGAATCGAATCATGAATCATGAATTGAATCATGAATCATGAATCATAAATCGAATCATGAATCATGAATTAAATCATGAATCGAATCATGAATTGATTCATGAATCATGAATTGAATCATGAATCATGAATCATAAATCATGAATTGAATCATGAATCATGAAGTATGAATCATGAATTGAATCATGAATCATGAATTATGAATCATGAATTGAATCATGAATCATGAATCATGAATTGAATCATGAATCATGAATCTCGAATCATGAATCATGAATCATGAATTATGAATTGAATCATGAATCATGAATAATGAATTGAATCATGAATCATGAATTATGAATCATGAATTGAATCATGAATCATGAATTGAATCATGAATCATGAATCATGAATCATCAATTGAATCATGAATCATGAATTATGAATTATGAATTGAATCATGAATTATGAATCATGAATTGAATTATGAATTATGAATTGAATCATGAATCATGAATCATGAAACATGAATCATGAATTATGAATCATGAATTGAATTATGAATTATGAATTGAATCATGAATCATGAATTGAATTATGAATTATGAATTGAATCATGAATCATGAATCATGAATCATGAATCATGAATTAAATCATGAATCATGAATCATGAATTGAATCATGAATCATGAATCGAATCATGAATCATGAATTGAATCATTAATCATGAATCATGAATTGAATCATGAATCATGAATCATGAATTGAATCATGAATCATGAATTATGAATCATGAATTAAATCATGAATCATGAATTATGAATCATGAATTGAATCATGAATTAAGAATTTGATCATGAATCATGAATTGAATCATGAATCATAATTCATAAATTGAATCATGAATCATAAATGATGAATCATGAATTGAATCATGAATCATGAATCATGAATTCAATCATGAATCATGAATTGAATTATGAATCATGAATTATGAATTGAATCATAAATCGAATCAATAATCATGAATCATGAATTGAATCATGAATCATGAATTGAATTGAATCATGAATCAAGAATCATGAATCGAATCATGAATAATGAATTGAATCATGAATCTTGAATCATGAATCATGAATTGAATCATGAATCATGAATCATGAGTCGAATCATAAATCATGAATCATGAATCATGAATTGAATCATGAATAATGAATTATGAATCATGAATTGAATCATGAATCATGAATCATGAATTGAATCATGAATCATGAATCATGAATCATGAATTGAATCATGAATCATGAATTATGAATTGAATCATGAATCATGAATCATGAATCATGAAACATGAATTGAATCATGAATTGAATCATGAATCATTAATCATGAATTGAATCATGAATCATGAATGATGAATCATGAATTAAGTCATGAATCATGAATCATGAATTGAATCATGAATCGAATCAATAATCATGAATCATGAATTGAATCATGAATCATGAATCATGAATTGAATCATGAATCATGAATCATGAATCGAATCATGAATCATGAATCAAGAATCATGAATCGAATCATGAATCATGAATTGAATCATGAATCATGAATTGAATCAGGAATCTAATCATGAATTGAATCATGAATCATGAATTGAATCATGATTTTAAATATGAATCATGAATCATGAATTGAATCATGAATCATGAATTGAATTATGAATTGAATCATGAATCATGAATCATAAATGATGAATCATGAATCATGAATTGAATCATGAATTGAATCATGAATCATGAATCCAATCATGAATCATGAATCATAAATTGAATCATGAATTGAATCATGAATCCAATCATGAATCATAAATTGAAACATAAATTGAATCATGAATCATAATTTGAATCATGAATTGAATCATGAATTGAATCAGGAATCATGAATTGAATCATGAATCATGAATTGAATCATGAATCATGAATTGAATCAGGAATCATGAATCATAAATCGATCCATGAATCATGAATTGAATCAGGAATCGAATCATGAATTGAATCATGAATCATGAATCATGAATTGAATCATGAATCATGAATTGAATCATGAATCATGAATCATGAATTGAAATATGAATCATGAATTGAATCATGAATCATGAATCATGAATTGAATCATGAATTGAATCATGAATCGAATCATGAATTGAATCATGAATCATGAATCATGAATCATGAATTGAAATATGAATCATGAATCATGAATCATGAATCATGAATTGAATCATAAATAATGAATAATGAATTGAATCATGAATCATGAATTATGAATCATGAATTGAATCATGAATCATGAATTGAATCATGAATCATGAATCATCAATTGAATCATGAATCATGAATTAAGAATTATGAATTGAATCATGAATTATGAATCATGAATTGAATTATGAATTATGAATTGAATCATGAATCATGAATCATGAATCATGAAACATGAATCATGAATTGAATTATGAATTATGAATTATGAATTGAATCATGAATCATGAATCATGAATTGAATTATGAATTATGAATTGAATCATGAATCATGAATCATGAATCATGAATTAAATCATGAATCATGAATCATGAATTGAATCATGAATCATGAATGATGAATCATAAATTGAATCATGAATCATGAATCATGAATCATGAATCATGAATCGAATCATAAATCATAAATAATGAATTGAATCATGAATTGAATCATGAATCATGAATCGAATCATGAATCATGATTTGAATCATGAATCATGAATCATAAATCGAATCATGAATCATGAATTAAATCATGAATCGAATCATGAATTGATTCATGAATCATGAATTGAATCATGAATCATGAATCATAAATCATGAATTGAATCATGAATCATGAAGTATGAATCAAATCATGAATCATGAATTATGAATCATGAATTGAATCATGAATCATGAATCATGAATTGAATCATGAATCATGAATCTCGAATCATGAATCATGAATCATGAATTATGAATTGAATCATGAATCATGAATAATGAATTGAATCATGAATCATGAATTATGAATCATGAATTGAATCATGAATCATGAATTGAATCATGAATCATGAATCATGAATCATCAATTGAATCATGAATCATGAATTATGAATTATGAATTGAATCATGAATTATGAATCATGAATTGAATTATGAATTATGAATTGAATCATGAATCATGAATCATGAAACATGAATCATGAATTATGAATCATGAATTGAATTATGAATTATGAATTGAATCATGAATCATGAATTGAATTATGAATTATGAATTGAATCATGAATCATGAATCATGAATCATGAATCATGAATTAAATCATGAATCATGAATCATGAATTGAATCATGAATCATGAATGATGAATCATAAATTGAATCATGAATCAGGAATCATGAATCATGAATTGAATCATGAATCATGAATTGAATCATGAATCATGAATCATAAATCGAATCATGAATCATGAATTGAATCATGAATCATGAATCATAAATCGAATCATGAATCATGAATTAAATCATGAATCGAATTATGAATTGATTCATGAATCATGAATTGAATCATGAATCATGAATCATGAATTGAATCATGAATCATGAATCATGAATTGAATCATGAATCATGAATCATGAATCATGAATCATGAATTGACTCATGAATCATGAATCATGAATTGAATCATGAATTGAATCATGAATCGAATCATGAATTGAATCATGAATCATGAATCATGAATTTAATCATGAATCATGAATTATGAATCATGAATTGAATCATGAATCATGAATTGAATCATGAATCATGAATCGAATCATGAATCATGAATTGAATCATGAGTTGAAGCATGATTCATGAATTGAATCATAAATTGAATCATGAATTCAATCATGATTCATGAATCATGAATTCAATCATGAATTATGAATCATGAATCATGAATTCAATCATAAATCATGATTTTAATCAGGAATCGAATCATGAATTCAATCATGAATCATAAATCGAATCATGAATCATGAAATGAATCAGGAATCGAATCATGAATTGAATCATGAATCATGAATTGAATCATGATTTTAAATATGAATCGTGAATCATAATTTGAATCATGAATCATGAATCATAAATGATTAATCATGAATCATGAATCATTAATTGAATTATGAATTGAATCATGAATCATAAATTGAATCATGAATTGAATCATGAATCATGAATCGAATCATGAATCATAAATTGAAACATAAATTAAATCATGAATCATAATTTGAATCATGAATTGAATCATGAATTGAATCAGGAATCATGAATTGAATCATGAATCATGAATTGAATCAGGAATCATGAATCATAAATCGATCCATGAATCATGAATTGAATCAGGAATTGAATCATGAATTGAATCATGAATCATGAATCATGAATTGAATCATGAATCATGAATTGAATCATGAATCATGAATTGAATCATGAATCATGAATTGAATCATGAATTGAATCATGAATCGAATCATGAATTGAATCATGCATCATGAATTATGAATCATGAATTGAATCATGAATCATGAATCATGAATCTTGAATCATGAATCATGAATCATGAATCATGAATTGAATCATGAATCATGAATAATGAATTGAATCATGAATCATGAATTATGAATCATGAATTGAATCATGAATCATGAATTGAATCATGAATCATGAATTATGAATTATGAATTGAATCATGAATCATGAATCATGAATTGAATCATGAATTGAATCATGAATCATGAATCATGAATTGAATCATGAATCATGAATGATGAATCATAAATTGAATCATGAATCATGAATCATGAATCATGAATTGAATCATGAATCATGAATGATGAATCATAAATTGAATCATGAATCATGATTCATGAATCGAATCATGAATCATGAATCATGAATTGAATCATGAATTGAATCATGAATCATGAATGTAATCATGAATCATGAATTGAATCATGAATTAAATCATGAATCATGAATTGAATCATGAATTGAATCATGAATTGAATCATGAATCATGAATTGAATCATGAATCATGAATCATAAATCGAATCATGAATTGAATCATGAATTGAATCATGAATCATGAATCATGAATTGAATCATGAATTAAATCATGAATCATCAATTGAATCATGAATCATGAATTATGAATTATGAATTGAATCATGAATCATGAATTATGAATCATGAATCATGAATCATGAATCATGAATCATGAATTGAATTATGAATTATGAATTGAATCATGAATCATGAATCATGAATCATGAATCATAAATCATGAATTGAATCATGTATTGAATCATGAATTGAATCATGAATCATGAATCATGAATGATGAATCCTAAATTGAATCATGAATCATGAATCATGAATCATGAATCGAATCATGAATCATGAATCATGAATTGAATCATGAATTGAATTATGAATCATGAATGGAATCATGAATCATGAATTGAATCATGAATTAAATCATGAATCATGAATTAAATCATGAATTGAATCATGAATTGAATCATGAATCATGAATTGAATCATGAATCATGAATCATAAATCGAATAATGAATCATGAATTGAATCATGAATCGAATCATGAATTGATTCATGAATCATGAATTGAATCATGAATCATGAATCATGAATCATGAATTGAATCATGAATCATGAATTGAATCATGAATCATGAATCATGAATTGAATCATAAATCAAGAATTATTAATCATGAATTGAATCATGAATCATGAATTGAATCATGAATCATGAATTGAATCATGAATCATGAATTATGAATCATGAATTAAATCATGAATCATGAATTGAATCATGAATCATGAATCATGAATCATGTATCATGAATTAAATCATGAATCATGAATTATGAATTATGAATTGAATCATGAATCATGAATTATGAATCATGAATTGAATTATGAATTATGAATTGAATCATGAATCATGAATCATGAATCATGAATCATGAATCATGAATTGAATCATGAATTGAATCATGAATCATGAATCATGAATTATGAATTGAATCATGAATCATGAATTGAATCATGAATCATGAATCGAATCATGAATCATGAATCATGTATCGAATCATGAATCATGAATCGAATCATGAATCATGAAGTATGAATCATGAATTGAATCATGAATCATGAATTGAATCATGAATCATGAATCATGAATTATATCATGAATCATAATTGAATCATGAATCATGAATTGAATCATGAATTGAATCATGAATCATGAATCATGAATTGAATCATGAATTGAATCATGAATGGAATCATGAATTGAATCATGAATCATGAATCATGAATCATGAATTGAATCATGAATTATGAATCATGAATTGAATCATGAATCATGAATAATGAATTGAATCATGAATCATGAATCATGAATTGAATCATGAATCATGAATTATGAATCATGAATTGAATCATGAATCATGAATTGAATCATGAATCATGAATCATGAATCATGAATCATCAATTGAATCATGAATCATGAATTATGAATTATGAATTGAATCATGAATCATGAATTATGAATCATGAATTGAATTATGAATTATGAATTGAATCATGAATCATGAATCATGAATCATGAATCATGAATCATGAATTGAATCATGTATTGAATCATGAATTGAATCATAAATCAGGAATCATGAATTGAATCATGAATCATGAATGATGAATCATAAATTGAATCATGAATCATGAATCATGAATCATGAATTGAATCATGAATCATGAATGATGAATCATAAATTGAATCATGAATCATGAATCATGATTCATGAATCGAATCATGAATCATGAATCATGAATTGAATCATGAATTGAATCATGAATCATGAATGTAATCATGAATCATGAATTGAATCATGAATTAAATCATGAATCATGAATTGAATCATGAATCATGAATGATGAATCATAAATTGAATCATGAATCATGAATCATGATTCATGAATCGAATCATGAATCATGAATCATGAATTGAATCATGAATTGAATCATGAATCATGAATGTAATCATGAATCATGAATTGAATCATGAATTAAATCATGAATCATGAATTGAATCATGAATTGAATCATGAATTGAATCATGAATCATGAATTGAATCATGAATCATGAATCATGAATTATATCATGAATCATAATTGAATCATGAATCATGAATTGAATCATGAATTGAATCATGAATCATGAATCATGAATTGAATCATGAATTGAATCATGAATCGAATCATGAATTGAATCATGAATCATGAATCATGAATCATGAATTGAATCATGAATTATGAATCATGAATTGAATCATGAATCATGAATAATGAATTGAATCATGAATCATGAATCATGAATTGAATCATGAATCATGAATTATGAATCATGAATTGAATCATGAATCATGAATTGAATCATGAATCATGAATCATGAATCATGAATCATCAATTGAATCATGAATCATGAATTATGAATTATGAATTGAATCATGAATCATGAATTATGAATCATGAATCATGAATCATGAATCATCAATCATGAATCATCAATCATCAATTGAATCATGAATCATGAATTATGAATTATGAATTGAATCATGAATCATGAATTATGAATCATGAATTGAATTATGAATTATGAATTGAATCATGAATCATGAATCATGAATCATGAATCATGAATCATGAATTGAATCATGTATTGAATCATGAATTGAATCATAAATCAGGAATCATGAATTGAATCATGAATCATGAATGATGAATCATAAATTGAATCATGAATCATGAATCATGAATTGAATCATGAATCATGAATGATGAATCATAAATTGAATCATGAATCATGAATCATGATTCATGAATCGAATCATGAATCATGAATTGAATCATGAATTGAATCATGAATCATGAATGTAATCATGAATCATGAATTGAATCATGAATTAAATCATGAATCATGAATTGAATCATGAATTGAATCATGAATTGAATCATGAATCATGAATTGAATCATGAATCATGAATCATAAATCGAATCATGAATTGAATCATGAATTGAATCATGAATCATGAATTGAATCATGAATCATGAATCATGAATTGAATCATGAATTAAATCATGAATCATGAATTGAATCATGAATTGAATCATGAATTGAATCATGAATCATGAATTGAATCATGAATCATGAATCATAAATCGAATCATGAATTGAATCATGAATTGAATCATGAATCATGAATTGAATCATGAATCATGAATCATGAACTGAATCATGAATCATGAACTATGAATCATGAATTGAATCATGAATCATGAATCATGAATTGAATCATGAATCATGAATTGAATCATGAATCATGAATTGAATCATAAATCAAGAATTATTAATCATGAATTGAATCATGAATAATGAATAATGAATCATGAATCATGAATCGAATCATGAATCATGAATTGAATCATGAATCATGAATTGAATCATGAATCATGAATTATGAATCATGAATTAAATCATGAATCATGAATCATGAATCAAGAATTAAATAATGAATCATGAATTATGAATTATGAATTGAATCATGAATCATGAATTATGAATCATGAATTGAATTATGAATTATGAATTGAATCATGAATCATGAATCATGAATCATGAATCATGAATCATGAATTGAATCATGAATCATGAATCATGAATTGAATCATGAATTGAATCATGAATCTTGAATCATGAATTGAATCATGAATCATGAATGATGAATCATGAATTGAATCATGAATCATGAATCATGAATCGAATCATGAATCATGAATCATGTATCGAATCATGAATCATGAATCGAATCATGAATCATGAATCATGAATCAAGAATCATGAATAATGAATTGAATCATGAATCATGAATCATGAATCGAATCTTAAATCGAATCATGAATTGAATCATGAATCATGAATTGAATCATGAATCATGAATCATGAATTATAAATCGAATCATGAATCATGAATTGAATCATGAATCGAATCATGAATTGAATCATGAATCATGAATCATGACTTGAATCATGATTCATGAATTATGAATCATGAATTGAATCATGAATCATGAATCATGAATTGAATCATGAATCATGAATCATGAATTGAATAATGAATCATGAATCATGAATCATGAATTGAATCATGAATCATGAATTATGAATCATTAATTGAATCATGAATCATGAATTGAATCATGAATCATGAATTGAATCATGAATCATGAATCATGAATCATGAATTGAATCATGAATCATAAATCATGAATTGAATCATGAATCATGAATCTTGAATTGAATCATGAATTATGAATCATTAATTGAATCATGAATCATGAATCATGAATTGAATCATGAATCATGAATTGAATCATGAATCATGAATCATGAATCATGAATTATGAATTGAATCATGAATCATGAATTGAATCATGAATCATGAATCATGAATCATGAATTGAATCATGAATCATGAATTATGAATCATGAATTGAATCATGAATCATGAATCATGAATTGAATCATGAATCATGAATCATGAATTAAATCATGAATCATGAATTGAATCATGAATTGAATCATGAATCATGAATCATGAATCATGAATTGAATCATGAATCATGAATCATGAATTGAATCATGAATCATGAATCATGAATTAAATCATGAATCATGAATCATGAATTGAATCATGAATTGAATCATGAATCATGAATCATGAATTGAATCATGAATCATGAATTATGAATCATGAATTGAATCATGAATCATGAATCATGAATTGAATCATGAATCATGAATCATGTATCGAATCATGAATCATGAATTATGAATCATTAATTGAATCATGAATCATGAATCATGAATTGAATCATGAATCATGAATTGAATCATGAATCATGAATCATGAATTGAATCATGAATCATGAATGTAATCATGAATCATGAATTGAATCATGAATTGAATCATGAATCATGAATTATGAATCATGAATTAAATCATGAATCATGAATTGAATCATGAATTATGAATCATGAATCAAGAATTAAATCATGAATCATGAATTATGAATTATGAATTGAATCATGAATCATGAATTATGAATTATGAATCATGAATTGAATTATGAATTATGAATTGAATCATGAATCATGAATCATGAATCATGAATTGAATCATGAATTGAATCATGAATCTTGAATCATGAATTGAATCATGAATCATGAATGATGAATCATGAATTGAATCATGAATCATGAATCATGAATTGAATCATGAATCATGAATCATGAATCGAATCATGAATCATGAATCATGTATCGAATCATGAATCATGAATCGAATCATGAATCATGAATCATGAATCAAGAATCATGAATAATGAATTGAATCATGAATCATGAATCATGAATCGAATCTTAAATCGAATCATGAATTGAATCATGAATCATGAATTGAATCATGAATCATGAATCATGAATCATAAATCGAATCATGAATCATGAATTGAATCATGAATTGAATCATGAATTGAATCATGAATCATGAATCATGAATCATGACTTGAATCATGATTCATGAATTATGAATCATGAATTGAATCATGAATCATGAATTGAATCATGAATCATGAATCATGAATTGAATCATGAATCATGAATCATGAATCATGAATTGAATCATGAATCATGAATTATGAATCATTAATTGAATCATGAATCATGAATCATGAATTGAATCATGAATCATGAATCATGAATTGAATCATGAATCATGAATCATGAATCATGAATTGAATCATGAATCATGAATTATGAATCATTAATTGAATCATGAATCATGAATCATTAATTGAATCATGAATCATGAATTGAATCATGAATCATGAATCATGAATCATGAATTATGAATTGAATCATGAATTGAATCATGAATCATGAATTGAATCATGAATCATGAATCATGAATCATGAATTGAATCATGAATCATGAATTATGAATCATGAATTGAATCATGAATCACGAATCATGAATTGAATCATGAATCATGAATCATGAATTAAATCATGAATCATGAATTGAATCATGAATCATGAATCATGAATTGAATCATGAATTGAATCATGAATCATGAATCATGAATTGAATCATGAATCATGAATTATGAATCATGAATTGAATCATGAATCATGAATCATGAATTGAATCATGAATCATGAATCATGTATCGAATCATGAATCATGAATTGAATCATGAATCATGAATCATGAATTGAATCATGAATCATGAATTGAATCATGAATAATGAATCATGAATTGAATCATGAATCATGAATTGAATCATGAATCATGAATCATGAATTAAATCAGGAATCATGAATCAGGAATCATGAATCATGAATTGAATCATGAATCATGAATTATGAATCATGAATTAAATCATGAATCATGAATTATGAATCATGAATTGAATCATGAATTATGAATTGAATCATGAATCATGAATCATGAATCATGAATCATGATTTGAATCATGAAATGAATCATGAATCATGAATCATGAATTGAATCATGAATCATGAATGATGAATCATGAATTGAATCATGAATGATGAATCATGAATCATGAATTGAATCATGAATCATGAATTATGAATCATGAATTGAATCATGAATTATGAAATGAATCATGAATGATGAATCATGAATGATGAATAATAAATTGAATCGTGAATCATGAATCATGAATTGAATCATGAATCATGAATCATGAATTGAATCATGAATCATGAATGATGAATCATGAATTCAATCATGAATCATGAATCATGAATTGAATCATGAATCATGAATTATGAATCATGAATTGAATCATGAATCATGAATTATGAATCATGAATTGAATCATGAATTATGAATTGAATCATGAATCATGAATCATGAATCATGAATCATGAATCATGAATTGAATCATGAATTGAATCATGAATCATGAATTGAATCATGAATCATGAATGATGAATCATGAATTGAATCATGAATCATGATTCGAATCATGAATCATGAATTGAATCATGAATCATGAATCATTAATTGAATCATGAATCATGAATCATGAATTGAATCATGAATCATGAATTATGAATCATGAATTAAATCATGAATCATGAATTATGAATCATGAATTGAATCATGAATTTGATCATGAATCATGAATCATGAATCATGAATCATGAATCATGAATTGAATCATGAATCATGAATCATGAATTGAATCATGAATCATGAATCATGAATCATGAATTGAATCATGAATCATGAATTATGAATCATGAATTAAATCATGAATCATGAATTATGAATCATGAATTGAATCATGAATTTGATCATGAATCATGAATCATGAATCATGAATCATGAATCATGAATTGAATCATGAATCATGAATCATGAATTGAATCATGAATCATGAATTATGAATCATGAATTAAATCATGAATCATGAATTATGAATCATGAATTGAATCATGAATTTGATCATGAATCATGAATCATGAATCATGAATCATGAATCATGAATTGAATCATGAATCATGAATCATGAATTGAATCATGAATCATGAATCATGAATTGAATCATGAATCATGAATGATGAATCATGAATTGAATCATAAATCATGAATCATGAATTGAATCATGAATCATGAATTGAATCATGAATCATGAATCATGAATCATGAATTGAATCATGAATCATGAAATATGAATCATTAATTGAATCATGAATCATGAATCATGAATTGAATCATGAATCATGAATCATGAATTGAATCATGAATCATGAATCATGAATCATGAATTGAATCATGAATCATGAATTATGAATCATTAATTGAATCATGAATCATGAATCATTAATTGAATCATGAATCATGAATTGAATCATGAATCATGAATCATGAATCATGAATTATGAATTGAATCATGAATTGAATCATGAATCATGAATTGAATCATGAATCATGAATCATGAATCATGAATTGAATCATGAATCATGAATTATGAATCATGAATTGAATCATGAATCACGAATCATGAATTGAATCATGAATCATGAATCATGAATTAAATCATGAATCATGAATTGAATCATGAATCATGAATCATGAATTGAATCATGAATTGAATCATGAATCATGAATCATGAATTGAATCATGAATCATGAATTATGAATCATGAATTGAATCATGAATCATGAATCATGAATTGAATCATGAATCATGAATCATGTATCGAATCATGAATCATGAATTGAATCATGAATCATGAATCATGAATTGAATCATGAATCATGAATTGAATCATGAATCATGAATCATGAATTGAATCATGAATCATGAATTGAATCATGAATCATGAATTAAATCAGGAATCATGAATCATGAATCATGAATTGAATCATGAATCATGAATTATGAATCATGAATTAAATCATGAATCATGAATTATGAATCATGAATTGAATCATGAATTATGAATTGAATCATGAATCATGAATCATGAATCATGAATCATGATTTGAATCATGAAATGAATCATGAATCATGAATCATGAATTGAATCATGAATCATGAATGATGAATCATGAATTGAATCATGAATGATGAATCATGAATCATGAATTGAATCATGAATCATGAATTATGAATCATGAATTGAATCATGAATTATGAAATGAATCATGAATGATGAATCATGAATGATGAATAATAAATTGAATCATGAATCATGAATCATGAATTGAATCATGAATCATGAATCATGAATTGAATCATGAATCATGAATGATGAATCATGAATTCAATCATGAATCATGAATCATGAATTGAATCATGAATCATGAATTATGAATCATGAATTGAATCATGAATCATGAATTATGAATCATGAATTGAATCATGAATTATGAATTGAATCATGAATCATGAATCATGAATCATGAATCATGAATCATGAATTGAATCATGAATTGAATCATGAATCATGAATTGAATCATGAATCATGAATGATGAATCATGAATTGAATCATGAATCATGATTCGAATCATGAATCATGAATCATGAATTGAATCATGAATCATGAATCATGAATTGAATCATGAATCATGAATTATGAATCATGAATTAAATCATGAATCATGAATTATGAATCATGAATTGAATCATGAATTTGATCATGAATCATGAATCATGAATCATGAATCATGAATCATGAATTGAATCATGAATCATGAATCATGAATCATGAATCATGAATCATGAATTATGAATCATGAATTAAATCATGAATCATGAATTATGAATCATGAATTGAATCATGAATTTGATCATGAATCATGAATCATGAATCATGAATCATGAATCATGAATTGAATCATGAATCATGAATCATGAATTGAATCATGAATCATGAATGATGAATCATGAATTTGATCATGAATCATGAATCATGAATCATGAATCACGAATCATGAATTGAATCATGAATCATGAATCATGAATTGAATCATGAATCATGAATGATGAATCATGAATTGAATCATAAATCATGAATCATGAATTGAATCATGAATCATGAATTGAATCATGAATCATGAATTATGAATTGAATCATGAATCGAATCAATAATCATGAATCATGAATTGAATCATGACTCATGAATTGAATCATGAATCATGAATTGAATGAATCATGAATCATGAATCATGAATCATGAATCATGAATTGAATGAATCATGAATCATGAATCATGAATCGAATCATGAATTGAATCATGAATCTTGAATCATGAATCATGAATTGAATCAAGAATCATGAATCATGAGTCGAAACATGAATCGAATCATGAATTGAATCATGAATCATAAATTGAATCATGAATCATGAATCATGAATCATGAATTGAATCATGAATCATGAATCATGAATTGAATCATGAATCATGAATTATGAATTATGAATTGAATCATGAATCATGAATCATGAATCATGAATCATGAATTGAATCATGAATTGAATCATGAATCATGAATCATGAATCATGAATCATGAATTGAATCATGAATTGAATCATGAATCATTAATCATGAATTGAATCATGAATCATGAATGATGAATCATGAATTAAGTCATGAATCATGAATTGAATCATGAATCGAATCAATAATCATAAATCATGAATTTAATTAATGAATCGAATCAATAATCATGAATCATGAATTGAATCATGAATCATGAATCATGAATTGAATCATGAATTAAATCATGAATCGAATCATGAATTGAATCATGAATCATGAATTATGAATCATGAATTGAATCATGAATCATGAATCATGAATCGAATCATGAATCATGAATCAAGAATCATGAATCGAATCATAAATAATGAATTGAATCATAAATTATGAATCATGAATCATGAATTGAATCATGAATCATGAATCATGAATCGAATCATGAATCATGATGTGAATCATGAGTTGAATCATGATTCATGAATTGAATCATAAATTGAATCATGAGTTGAATCATGATTCATGAATTGAATCATAAATTGAATCATGAATTGAATCATGATTCATGAATCATGAATTGAATGATGAATCATGAATCATGAATTGAATCATAAATCATGATTTCAATCAGGAATCGAATCATGAATTCAATCATGAATCATAAATCGAATCATGAATCATGAATTGAATCAGGAATCTAATCATGAATTGAATCATGAATCATGAATTGAATCATGAATCATGAATTGAATCATGATTTTAATTATGAATCATGAATCATGAATTGAATCATGAATCATGAATCATGAATTGAATTATGAATTGAATAATGAATCTTGAATCATGAATTGAATCATGAATGATGAATCATAAATGATGAATCATGAATGATGAATCATGAATTGAATCATGAAATAAATCATGAATCATGAATGATGAATTTAATCATGAATCATAAACGATGAATCACGAATTGAATCATGAATGATGAATCATGAATGATGAATCATGAATGATGAATCATGAACTGAATCATGAATCATGAATTATGAATCATGAATTGAATCATGAATTATGAAATGAATCATGAATCATGAATCATGAATGATGAATCATGAATTGAATCATGAATTATAAATGATGAATCATGAATCATGGATCATGAATTGAATCATGAATTGAATCATGAATGATGAATCATGAATTGAATCATGAATCATGAATGATGAATCATGAATTGATTAATGAATCATGAATCATGAATTGAATCATGAATCATGAATCATGAATTGAATCATGAATCATGAATTGAATCATGAATCATGAATTATGAATCATGAATTGAATCATGAATCATGAATCATGAATTGAATCATGAATTATGAATTGAATCATGAATCATGAATCATGAATCATGAATTGAATCATGAATTGAATCATGAATCATGAATTGAATCATGAATCATGAATGATGAATCATGAATTGAATCATGAATCATGAATCGAATCATGAATCATGAATCGAATCATGAATCATGAATTGAATCATTAATCATGAATCATGAATTGAATCATGAATCATGAATCATGAATTGAATCATGAATCATGAATTATGAATCATGAATTAAATCATGAATCATGAATTATGAATCATGAATTGAATCATGAATTATGAATTTGATCATGAATCATGAATCATGAATCATGAATCATGAATTGAATCATGAATCATAATTCATAAATTGAATCATGAATCATAAATGATGAATCATGAATTGAATCATGAATCATGAAACATGAATTGAATCATGAATCATGAATTGAATTATGAATCATGAATTATGAATTGAATCATAAATCGAATCAATAATCATGAATCATGAATTGAATCATGAATCATGAATTGAATTGAATCATGAATCAAGAATCATGAATCGAATCATGAATAATGAATTGAATCATGAATCTTGAATCATGAATCATGAATTGAATCATGAATCATGAATCATGAGTCGAATCATAAATCATGAATCATGAATCATGATTCATGAATTGAATCATGAATCATAAATTGAATCAGGAATCATGAATCATGAATAATGAATTGAATCATGAATCATAAATTATGAATCATGAATTGAATCATGAATCATGAATTGAATCATGAATCATGAATTGAATCATGAATCATGAATAATGAATTGAATCATGAATCATAAATTATGAATCATGAATTGAATCATGAATCATGAATTGAATCATGAATCATGAATTGAATCATGAATCATGAATCATGAATCGAATCATGAATCATGAATTGAATCATGAATCATGAATCATGAATTGAATCATGAATCATGAATCATGAATTGAATCATGAATAATGAATTATGAATCATGAATTGAATTATGAATCATGAATAATGAATTGAATCATGAATCATGAATCATGAATTGAATCATGAATCATGAATTATGAATTATGAATTGAATCATGAATCATGAATCATGAATCATGAAACATGAATTGAATCATGAATTGAATCATGAATCATTAATCATGAATTGAATCATGAATCATGAATGATGAATCATGAATTAAGTCATGAATCATGAATCATGAATTGAATCATGAATCGAATCAATAATCATGAATCATGAATTGAATCATGAATCATGAATCATGAATTGAATCATGAATCATGAATCATGAATCAAATCATGAATCATGAATCAAGAATCATGAATCGAATCATAAATAATGAATTGAATCATAAATTATGAATCATGAATCATGATTCATGAATTGAATCATGAATCATGAATTGAATCAGGAATCTAATCATGAATTGAATCATGAATCATGAATTGAATCATGATTTTAATTATGAATCATGAATCATGAATTGAATCATGAATCATGAATCATGAATTGAATTATGAATTGAATCATGAATCATGAATCATAAATGATGAATCATGAATCATGAATTGAATCATGAATTGAATCATGAATCATGAATCCAATCATGAATCATGAATCATAAATTGAATCATGAATTGAATCATGAATCATGAATCCAATCATGAATCATAAATTGAAACATAAATTGAATCATGAATCATAATTTGAATCATGAATTGAATCATGAATTGAATCAGGAATCATGAATTGAATCATGAATCATGAATTGAATCATGAATCATGAATTGAATCAGGAATCATGAATCATAAATCGATCCATGAATCATGAATTGAATCAGGAATCGAATCATGAATTGAATCATGAATCATGAATCATGAATTGAATCATGAATCATGAATTGAATCATGAATCATGAATCATGAATTGAAATATGAATCATGAATTGAATCATGAATCATGAATCATGAATTGAATCATGAATTGAATCATGAATCGAATCATGAATTGAATCATGAATCATGAATCATGAATCATGAATTGAAATATGAATCATGAATCATGAATCATGAATCATGAATTGAATCATAAATAATGAATAATGAATTGAATCATGAATCATGAATTATGAATCAGGAATTGAATCATGAATCATGAATTGAATCATGAATCATGAATCATGAATCATCAATTGAATCATGAATCATGAATTAAGAATTATGAATTGAATCATGAATTATGAATCATGAATTGAATTATGAATTATGAATTGAATCATGAATCATGAATCATGAATCATGAAACATGAATCATGAATTGAATTATGAATTATGAATTATGAATTATGAATTGAATCATGAATCATGAATCATGAATTGAATTATGAATTATGAATTGAATCATGAATCATGAATCATGAATTAAATCATGAATCATGAATCATGAATTGAATCATGAATCATGAATGTTGAATCATAAATTGAATCATGAATCATGAATCATGAATCATGAATCGAATCATAAATCATAAATAATGAATTGAATCATGAATTGAATCATGAATCATGAATTGATTCATGAATCATGAATTGAATCATGAATCATGAATCATAAATCGAATCATGAATCATGAATTAAATCATGAATCGAATCATGAATTGATTCATGAATCATGAATTGAATCATGAATCATGAATCATAAATCATGAATTGAATCATGAATCATGAAGTATGAATCATGAATTGAATCATGAATCATGAATTATGAATCATGAATTGAATCATGAATCATGAATCATGAATTGAATCATGAATCATGAATCATGAATCTCGAATCATGAATCATGAATCATAAATTATGAATTGAATCATGAATCATGAATAATGAATTGAATCATGAATCATGAATTATGAATTGAATCATGAATCATGAATCATGAATCATGAATCATGATTTGAATCATGAAATGAATCATGAATCATGAATCATGAATTGAATCATGAATCATGAATGATGAATCATGAATTGAATCATGAATGATGAATCATGAATCATGAATTGAATCATGAATCATGAATTATGAATCATGAATTGAATCATGAATTATGAAATGAATCATGAATGATGAATCATGAATCATGAATAATAAATTGAATCATGAATCATGAATTGAATCATGAATCATGAATCATGAATTGAATCATGAATCATGAATGATGAATCATGAATTCAATCATGAATCATGAATCATGAATTGAATCATGAATCATGAATTATGAATCATGAATTGAATCATGAATCATGAATTATGAATCATGAATTGAATCATGAATTATGAATTGAATCATGAATCATGAATCATGAATCATGAATCATGAATCATGAATTGAATCATGAATTGAATCATGAATCATGAATTGAATCATGAATCATGAATGATGAATCATGAATTGAATCATGAATCATGATTCGAATCATGAATCATGAATTGAATCATGAATCATGAATCATGAATTGAATCATGAATCATGAATCATGAATTGAATCATGAATCATGAATTATGAATCATGAATTAAATCATGAATCATGAATTATGAATCATGAATTGAATCATGAATTTGATCATGAATCATGAATCATGAATCATGAATCATGAATCATGAATTGAATCATGAATCATGAATCATGAATTGAATCATGAATCATGAATGATGAATCATGAATTTGATCATGAATCATGAATCATGAATCACGAATCATGAATTGAATCATGAATCATGAATCATGAATTGAATCATGAATCATGAATGATGAATCATGAATTGAATCATAAATCATGAATCATGAATTGAATCATGAATCATGAATTGAATCATGAATCATGAATTATGAATTGAATCATGAATCGAATCAATAATCATGAATCATGAATTGAATCATGAATCATGAATTGAATCATGAATCATGAATTGAATGAATCATGAATCATGAATCATGAATCGAATCATGAATCATGAATCAAGAATCATGAATCGAAACTTGAATAATGAATTGAATCATGAATCTTGAATCATGAATCATGAATTGAATCAAGAATCATTAATCATGAGTCGAAACATGAATCGAATCATGAATTGAATCATGAATCATAAATTGAATCATGAATCATGAATCATGAATTGAATCATGAATCATGAATCATGAATTGAATCATGAATCATGAATTATGAATTATGAATTGAATCATGAATCATGAATCATGAATCATGAATCATGAATTGAATCATGAATTGAATCATGAATCATGAATCATGAATCATGAATTGAATCATGAATTGAATCATGAATCATTAATCATGAATTGAATCATGAATGATGAATCATGAATTAAGTCATGAATCATGAATTGAATCATGAATCGAATCAATAATCATAAATCATGAATTGAATTAATGAATCGAATCAATAATCATGAATCATGAATTGAATCATGAATCATGAATTGAATCATGAATTGAATCATGAATCGAATCATGAATTGAATCATGAATCATGAATTATGAATCATGAATTGAATCATGAATCATGAATCATGAATCGAATCATGAATCATGAATCAAGAATCATGAATCGAATCATAAATAATGAATTGAATCATAAATTATGAATCATGAATCATGAATTGAATCATGAATCATGAATCATGAATCGAATCATGAATCATGATGTGAATCATGAGTTGAATCATGATTCATGAATTGAATCATAAATTGAATCATGAGTTGAATCATGATTCATGAATTGAATCATAAATTGAATCATGAATTGAATCATGATTCATGAATCATGAATTGAATGATGAATCATGAATCATGAATTGAATCATAAATCATGATTTCAATCAGGAATCGAATCATGAATTCAATCATGAATCATAAATCGAATCATGAATCATGAATTGAATCAGGAATCTAATCATGAATTGAATCATGAATCATGAATTGAATCATGAATCATGAATTGAATCATGATTTTAATTATGAATCATGAATCATGAATTGAATCATGAATCATGAATCATGAATTGAATTATGAATTGAATAATGAATCTTGAATCATGAATTGAATCATGAATGATGAATCATAAATGATGAATCATGAATGATGAATCATGAATTGAATCATGAAATAAATCATGAATCATGAATGATGAATTTAATCATGAATCATAAACGATGAATCACGAATTGAATCATGAATGATGAATCATGAATGATGAATCATGAACTGAATCATGAATCATGAATTATGAATCATGAATTGAATCATGAATTATGAAATGAATCATGAATCATGAATCATGAATGATGAATCATGAATTGAATCATGAATTATAAATGATGAATCATGAATCATGGATCATGAATTGAATCATGAATTGAATCATGAATGATGAATCATGAATTGAATCATGAATCATGAATGATGAATCATGAATTGATTAATGAATCATGAATCATGAATTGAATCATGAATCATGAATCATGAATTGAATCATGAATCATGAATTGAATCATGAATCATGAATTATGAATCATGAATTGAATCATGAATCATGAATCATGAATTGAATCATGAATTATGAATTGAATCATGAATCATGAATCATGAATTGAATCATGAATTGAATCATGAATCATGAATTGAATCATGAATCATGAATGATGAATCATGAATTGAATCATGAATCATGAATCGAATCATGAATCATGAATCGAATCATGAATCATGAATTGAATCATTAATCATGAATCATGAATTGAATCATGAATCATGAATCATGAATTGAATCATGAATCATGAATTATGAATCATGAATTAAATCATGAATCATGAATTATGAATTATGAATTGAATCATGAATTATGAATTTGATCATGAATCATGAATCATGAATCATGAATCATGAATTGAATCATGAATCATAATTCATAAATTGAATCATGAATCATAAATGATGAATCATGAATTGAATCATGAATCATGAATCATGAATTGAATCATGAATCATGAATTGAATTATGAATCATGAATTATGAATTGAATCATAAATCGAATCAATAATCATGAATCATGAATTGAATCATGAATCATGAATTGAATTGAATCATGAATCAAGAATCATGAATCGAATCATGAATAATGAATTGAATCATGAATCTTGAATCATGAATCATGAATTGAATCATGAATCATGAATCATGAATTATGAATCATGAATTGAATTATGAATTATGAATTGAATCATGAATCATGAATCATGAATCATGAATCATGAATCATGAATTGAATCATGAATTGAATCATGAATCATGAATCATGAATCATGAATCATGAATCATGAATTATGAATTGAATCATGAATCATGAATTGAATCATGAATCATGAATCGAATCATGAATCATGATTTTAATCAGGAATCGAATCATGAATTCAATCATGAATCATAAATCGAATCATGAATCATGAAATGAATCAGGAATCGAATCATGAATTGAATCATGAATCATGAATTGAATCATGATTTTAAATATGAATCGTGAATCATGAATTGAATCATGAATCATGAATCATAAATGATTAATCATGAATCATGAATCATGAATTGAATTATGAATTGAATCATGAATCATAAATTGAATCATGAATTGAATCATGAATCATGAATCGAATCATGAATCATAAATTGAAACATAAATTGAATCATGAATCATAATTTGAATCATGAATTGAATCATGAATTGAATCAGGAATCATGAATTGAATCATGAATCATGAATTGAATCAGGAATCATGAATCATAAATCGATCCATGAATCATGAATTGAATCAGGAATTGAATCATGAATTGAATCATGAATCATGAATCATGAATTGAATCATGAATCATGAATCATGAATTGAATCATGAATCATGAATTGAATCATGAATCATGAATCATGAATTGAATCATGAATTGAATCATGAATCGAATCATGAATTGAATCATGCATCATGAATTATGAATCATGAATTGAATCATGAATCATGAATCTCGAATCATGAATCATGAATCATGAATCATGAATTGAATCATGAATCATGAATAATGAATTGAATCATGAATCATGAATTATGAATCATGAATTGAATCATGAATCATGAATTGAATCATGAATCATGAATCATGAATCATGAATCATCAATTGAATCATGAATCATGAATTATGAATTATGAATTGAATCATGAATCATGAATCATGAATTGAATCATGAATTGAATCATGAATCATGAATCATGAATTGAATCATGAATCATGAATGATGAATCATAAATTGAATCATGAATCATGAATCATGAATCGAATCATGAATTGAATCATGAATCATGAATCGAATCATGAATCATGAATTGAATCATGAATCATGAATCGAATCATGAATCATGAATTGAATCATGAATTGAATCATGAATCATGAATTGAATCATGAATCATGAATCATAAATCGAATCATGAATCATGAATTGAATCATGAATCGAATCATGAATCATGAATCATGAATTGAATCATGAATCATGAATGATGAATCATAAATTGAATCATGAATTATGAATCATGAATCATGAATCATGAATCGAATCATGAATTGAATCATGAATTGAATCATGAATCATGAATCGAATCATGAATCATGAATTGAATCATGAATCATGAATCGAATCATGAATCATGAATTGAATCATGAATTGAATCATGAATCATGAATTGAATCATGAATCATGAATTGAATCATGAATCATGAATCATAAATCGAATCATGAATCATGAATTGAATCATGAATCATGAAGTATGAATCATGAATTGAATCATGAATCATGAATCATGAATTGAATCATGAATCATGAATTATATCAAGAATCATGAATTGAATCATGAATCATGAATTGAATCATGAATTGAATCATGAATCGAATCATGAATTGAATCATGAATCATGAATCATGAATTGAATCATGAATTATGAATCATGAATTGAATCATGAATCATGAATCATGAATTGAATCATGAATCATGAATCATGAATTGAATCATGAATCATGAATTATGAATCATGAATTGAATCATGAATCATGAATTGAATCATGAATCATGAATCATGAATCATCAATTGAATCATGAATCATGAATTATGAATTATGAATTGAATCATGAATCATGAATTGAATCATGAATCATGAATCATGAATCATGAATCATCAATTGAATCATGAATCATGAATTATGAATTATGAATTGAATCATGAATCATGAATTATGAATCATGAATCATGAATCATGAATTATGAATTATGAATTGAATCATGAATCATGAATTATGAATCATGAATCATGAATCATGAATCATGAATCATCAATTGAATCATGAATCATGAATTATGAATTATGAATTGAATCATGAATCATGAATTATGAATCATGAATCATGAATCATGAATCATGAATTGAATTATGAATTATGAATTGAATCATGAATCATGAATCATGAATCATGAATCATAAATCATGAATTGAATCATGTATTGAATCATGAATTGAATCATGAATCATGAATAATGAATGATGAATCCTAAATTGAATCATGAATCATGAATCATGAATCGAATCATGAATCATGAATCATGAATTGAATCATGAATTGAATTATGAATCATGAATGGAATCATGAATCATGAATTGAATCATGAATTAAATCATGAATCATGAATTGAATCATGAATTGAATCATGAATCATGAATTGAATCATGAATCATGAATCATAAATCGAATAATGAATCATGAATTGAATCATGAATCGAATCATGAATTGAATCATGAATTGATTCATGAATCATGAATTGAATTATGAATCATGAATCATGAATCATGAATTGAATCATGAATCATGAATTGAATCATGAATCATATATCATGAATTGAATCATAAATCAAGAATTATTAATCATGAATTGAATCATGAATCATGAATCATGAATCATGAATCATGAATTGAATCATGAATCATGAATTGAATCATGAATCATGAAGTATGAATCATGAATTAAATCATGAATCATGAATTGAAACATGAATCATGAATCATGAATCATGTATCATGAATTAAATCATGAATCATGAATTATGAATTATGAATTGAATCATGAATCATGAATCATGAATTGAATCATGAATTGAATCATGAATCGAATCATGAATTGAATCATGCATCATGAATTATGAATCATGAATTGAATCATGAATCATGAATCTCGAATCATGAATCATGAATCATGAATCATGAATTGAATCATGAATCATGAATAATGAATTGAATCATGAATCATGAATTATGAATCATGAATTGAATCATGAATCATGAATTGAATCATGAATCATGAATCATGAATCATGAATCATCAATTGAATCATGAATCATGAATTATGAATTATGAATTGAATCATGAATCATGAATCATGAATTGAATCATGAATTGAATCATGAATCATGAATCATGAATTGAATCATGAATCATGAATGATGAATCATAAATTGAATCATGAATCATGAATCATGAATCGAATCATGAATTGAATCATGAATCATGAATCGAATCATGAATCATGAATTGAATCATGAATCATGAATCGAATCATGAATCATGAATTGAATCATGAATTGAATCATGAATCATGAATTGAATCATGAATCATGAATCATAAATCGAATCATGAATCATGAATTGAATCATGAATCGAATCATGAATCATGAATCATGAATTGAATCATGAATCATGAATGATGAATCATAAATTGAATCATGAATTATGAATCATGAATCATGAATCATGAATCGAATCATGAATTGAATCATGAATTGAATCATGAATCATGAATCGAATCATGAATCATGAATTGAATCATGAATCATGAATCGAATCATGAATCATGAATTGAATCATGAATTGAATCATGAATCATGAATTGAATCATGAATCATGAATTGAATCATGAATCATGAATCATAAATCGAATCATGAATCATGAATTGAATCATGAATCATGAAGTATGAATCATGAATTGAATCATGAATCATGAATCATGAATTGAATCATGAATCATGAATTATATCAAGAATCATGAATTGAATCATGAATCATGAATTGAATCATGAATTGAATCATGAATCGAATCATGAATTGAATCATGAATCATGAATCATGAATTGAATCATGAATTATGAATCATGAATTGAATCATGAATCATGAATCATGAATTGAATCATGAATCATGAATCATGAATTGAATCATGAATCATGAATTATGAATCATGAATTGAATCATGAATCATGAATTGAATCATGAATCATGAATCATGAATCATCAATTGAATCATGAATCATGAATTATGAATTATGAATTGAATCATGAATCATGAATTGAATCATGAATCATGAATCATGAATCATGAATCATCAATTGAATCATGAATCATGAATTATGAATTATGAATTGAATCATGAATCATGAATTATGAATCATGAATCATGAATCATGAATTATGAATTATGAATTGAATCATGAATCATGAATTATGAATCATGAATCATGAATCATGAATCATGAATCATCAATTGAATCATGAATCATGAATTATGAATTATGAATTGAATCATGAATCATGAATTATGAATCATGAATCATGAATCATGAATCATGAATTGAATTATGAATTATGAATTGAATCATGAATCATGAATCATGAATCATGAATCATAAATCATGAATTGAATCATGTATTGAATCATGAATTGAATCATGAATCATGAATAATGAATGATGAATCCTAAATTGAATCATGAATCATGAATCATGAATCGAATCATGAATCATGAATCATGAATTGAATCATGAATTGAATTATGAATCATGAATGGAATCATGAATCATGAATTGAATCATGAATTAAATCATGAATCATGAATTGAATCATGAATTGAATCATGAATCATGAATTGAATCATGAATCATGAATCATAAATCGAATAATGAATCATGAATTGAATCATGAATCGAATCATGAATTGAATCATGAATTGATTCATGAATCATGAATTGAATTATGAATCATGAATCATGAATCATGAATTGAATCATGAATCATGAATTGAATCATGAATCATATA
Organism: Mixophyes australis; assembly: GCA_036250195.1. Taxonomy (NCBI): domain Eukaryota; kingdom Metazoa; phylum Chordata; class Amphibia; order Anura; family Limnodynastidae; genus Mixophyes; species Mixophyes australis. Next base: position 241,023,747 of record JAVHZZ010000001.1, on the reverse strand, counting down.
TCATGAATTGAATCATAAATCAAGAATTATTAATCATGAATTGAATCATGAATCATGAATCATGAATCATGAATCATGAATTGAATCATGAATCATGAATTGAATCATGAATCATGAAGTATGAATCATGAATTAAATCATGAATCATGAATTGAAACATGAATCATGAATCATGAATCATGTATCATGAATTAAATCATGAATCATGAATTATGAATTATGAATTGAATCATGAATCATGAATTATGAATCATGAATTGAATTATGAATTATGAATTGAATCATGAATCATGAATCATGAATCATGAATCATGAATTGAATCATGAATTGAATCATGAATCATGAATCATGAATCATGAATCATGAATCATGAATCATGAATTATGAATTGAATCATGAATCATGAATTGAATCATGAATCATGAATCGAATCATGAATCATGAATCATGTATCGAATCATGAATCATGAATCGAATCATGAATCATGAAGTATGAATCATGAATTGAATCATGAATCATGAATTGAATCATGAATCATGAATCATGAATTATATCATGAATCATGAATTGAATCATGAATCATGAATTGAATCATGAATTGAATCATGAATCATGAATCATGAATTGAATCATGAATTGAATCATGAATCGAATCATGAATTAAATCATGAATCATGAATCATGAATCATGAATTGAATCATGAATTATGAATCATGAATTGAATCATGAATCATGAATCATGAATTGAATCATGAATCATGAATCATGAATTGAATCATGAATCATGAATTATGAATCATGAATTGAATCATGAATCATGAATTGAATCATGAATCATGAATCATGAATCATGAATCATCAATTGAATCATGAATCATGAATTATGAATTATGAATTGAATCATGAATCATGAATTATGAATCATGAATCATGAATCATGAATCATCAATCATCAATCATCAATTGAATCATGAATCATGAATTATGAATTATGAATTGAATCATGAATCATGAATTATGAATCATGAATCATGAATCATGAATTGAATCATGTATTGAATCATGAATTGAATCATAAATCAGGAATCATGAATTGAATCATGAATCATGAATGATGAATCATAAATTGAATCATGAATCATGAATCATGAATCATGAATCGAATCATGAATCATGTATCATGAATTGAATCATGAATTGAATTATGAATCATGAATGGAATCATGAATCATGAATTGAATCATGAATTAAATCATGAATCATGAATTGAATCATGAATCGAATCATGAATTGAATCATGAATAATGAATTGAATCATGAATCATGAATCAAAAATCGAATCATGAATCATGAATTGAATCATGAATCGAATCATGAATTGAATCATGAATCATGAATTGAATCATGAATCATGAATCATGAATCATGAATTGAATCATGAATCATGAATTATGAATCATGAATTGAATCATGAATCATGAATCATGAATTGAATCATGAATCATGAATTGAATCATGAATCATGAATCATGAATTGAATCATAAATCAAGAATTATTAATCATGAATTGAATCATGAATCATGAATTGAATCATGAATCATGAATTGAATCATGAATCATGAATTATGAATCATGAATTAAATAATGAATCATAAATTGAATCATGAATCATGAATCATGAATCATGAATCATGAATTAAATCATGAATCCTGAATTATGAATTATGAATTGAATCATGAATCATGAATTATGAATCATGAATTGAATTATGAATTATGAATTGAATCATGAATCATGAATCATGAATCATGAATCATGAATCATGAATCATGAATCATGAATCATGAATTGAATCATGAATTGAATCATGAATCATGAATCATGAATCATGAATCATGAATCATGAATTATGAATTGAATCATGAATCATGAATTTAATCATGAATCATGAATCATGAATCGAATCATGAATCATGAATCATGTATCGAATCATGAATCATGAATCATGAATCGAATCATGAATCATGATTCAAGAATCATGAATACTGAATTGAATCATGAATCATGAATCATGAATCATGAATCATGAATTGAATCATGAATTATGAATCATGAATCATGAATCATGAATTGAATCATAAATCATGAATTATGAATCATGAATTGAATCATGAATCATGAATTGAATCATGAATCATGAATTGAATCATAAATCATGAAATATGAATCATGAATTGAATCATGAATCATGAATTAAATCATGAGTCATGAATTATGAATCATGAATTGAATCATGAATCATGAATCATGAATTGAATCATGAATCATGAATTGAATCATGAATAATGAATTGAATCATGCATCATGAATCATGAATTGAATCATGAATTATGAATCAAGAATCATGAATTGAAGCATGAATCATGAATTATAAATCATGAATTGAATAATGAATCATGAATCATGAATTGAGTCATGAATCATGAATTGAATCATTAATGATGAATTGAATCATGCATCATGAATCATGAATTGAATCATGAATCGAATCATGAATTGAATCATGAATCATGAATCATGAATCATGACTTAAATCATGATTCATGAATTATGAATCATGAATTGAATCATGAATCATGAATCATGAATTGAATCATGAATCGAATCATTAATTGAATCATGAATCGAATCATGAATTGAATCATGAATCATGAATCATGAATCATGACTTAAATCATGATTCATGAATTATGAATCATGAATTGAATCATGAATCATGAATCATGAATCGAATCATGAATCATGAATCATGAATCATGAATCGAATCATGAATCATGAATTGAATCATGAATCATGAATTATGAATTAAATCATGAATCATGAATTGAATCATGAATCATGAATTATGAATCATGAATTGAATCATGAATCATGAATCATGAATTGAATCATGAATCATGAATCATGAATCATGAATTGAATCATGAATTGAATCATGAATAATGAATTGAATCATGAATCATGAATCATAAATCGAATCATGAATCATGAATTGAATCATGAATCGAATCATGAATTGAATCATGAATCATGAATTGAATCATGAATCATGAATCATGAATCATGAATTGAATCATGAATCATGAATTATGAATTAAATCATGAATCATGAATCATGAATTGAATCATGAATCATGAATTATGAATCATGAATTGAATCATGAATCATGAATCATGAATTGAATCATGAATCATGAATCATGAATCATGAATCGAATCATGAATTGAATCATGAATAATGAATTGAATCATGAATCATGAATCATAAATCGAATCATGAATCATGAATTGAATCATGAATCGAATCATGAATTGAATCATGAATCATGAATTGAATCATGAATCATGAATCATGAATCATGAATTGAATCATGAATCATGAATTATGAATCATGAATTGAATCATGAATCATGAATCATGAATTGAATCATGAATCATGAATTGAATCATGAATCATGAATCATGAATTGAATCATAAATCAAGAATTATTAATCATGAATTGAATCATGAATCATGAATTGAATCATGAATCATGAATTGAATCATGAATAATGAATTGAATCATGAATCATGAATTGAATCATGAATCATGAATTATGAATCATGAATTAAATCATGAATCATAAATTGAATCATGAATCATGAATCATGAATCATGAATCATGAATTAAATCATGAATCCTGAATTATGAATTATGAATTGAATCATGAATCATGAATTATGAATCATGAATTGAATTATGAATTATGAATTGAATCATGAATCATGAATCATGAATCATGAATCATGAATCATGAATCATGAATCATGAATCATGAATTGAATCATGAATTGAATCATGAATCATGAATCATGAATCATGAATCATGAATCATGAATCATGAATTATGAATTGAATCATGAATCATGAATTTAATCATGAATCATGAATCATGAATCGAATCATGAATCATGAATCATTTATCGAATCATGAATCATGAATCATGAATCGAATCATGAATCATGATTCAAGAATCATGAATACTGAATTGAATCATGAATCATGAATCATGAATCATGAATCATGAATTGAATCATGAATTATGAATCATGAATCATGAATCATGAATTGAATCATAAATCATGAATTATGAATCATGAATTGAATCATGAATCATGAATTGAATCATGAATCATGAATTGAATCATAAATCATGAAATATGAATCATGAATTGAATCATGAATCATGAATTAAATCATGAGTCATGAATTATGAATCATGAATTGAATCATGAATCATGAATCATGAATTGAATCATGAATCATGAATTGAATCATGAATAATGAATTGAATCATGCATCATGAATCATGAATTGAATCATGAATTATGAATCATGAATCATGAATTGAAGCATGAATCATGAATTATAAATCATGAATTGAATAATGAATCATGAATCATGAATTGAGTCATGAATCATGAATTGAATCATTAATGATGAATTGAATCATGCATCATGAATCATGAATTGAATCATGAATCGAATCATTAATTGAATCATGAATCGAATCATGAATTGAATCATGAATCATGAATCATGAATCATGACTTAAATCATGATTCATGAATTATGAATCATGAATTGAATCATGAATCATGAATCATGAATTGAATCATGAATCGAATCATTAATTGAATCATGAATCGAATCATGAATTGAATCATGAATCATGAATCATGAATCATGACTTAAATCATGATTCATGAATTATGAATTATGAATTGAATCATGAATCATGAATCATGAATCGAATCATGAATTATGAATCATGAATCATGAATCGAATCATGAATCATGAATTGAATCATGAATCATGAATTATGAATTAAATCATGAATCATGAATCATGAATTGAATCATGAATCATGAATTATGAATCATGAATTGAATCATGAATCATGAATCATGAATTGAATCATGAATCATGAATCATGAATCATGAATTGAATCATGAATTGAATCATGAATCATGAATTAAATCATGAATCATGAATTATGAATCATGAATTGAATCATGAATCATGAATCATGAATTGAATCATGAATCATGAATCATGAATTGAATCATGAATCATGAATTGAATCATGAATCATGAATCATGAATTGAATCATGAATCATGAATCATGAATCATGAATTGAATCATGAATCATGAATAATGAATTGAATCATGAATCATGAATCATGAATTGAATCATGAATTATGAATCATGAATTGAATCATGAATCATGAATTGAATCATGAATCATGAATCATGAATCATGAATCATCAATTGAATCATGAATCATGAATTATGAATTATAAATTGAATCATGAATCATGAATTATGAATCATGAATTGAATTATGAATTATGAATTGAATCATGAATCATGAATCATGAATCATGAATTAAATCATGAATTGAATCATGAATCATGAATCATGAATTGAATCATGAATCATGAATGATGAATCATAAATTGAATCATGAATCATGAATCATGAATCATGAATCGAATCATGAATCATGAATCGAATCATGAATCATGAATCATGAATTGAATAATGAATCATGAATTGAATCATGAATTGAATCATGAATCATGAATTGAATCATGAATCATGAATCATAAATCGAATCATGAATCATGAATTGAATCATGAATCGAATCATAAATTGATTCATGAATCATGAATTGAATCATGAATCATGAATTGAATCATGAATCATGAAGTATGAATCCTGAATTGAATCATGAATCATGAATCATGAATTGAATCATGAATCATGAATCATGAATCATGACTTGAATCATGAATCAAGAATTATTAATCATGAATTGAATCATGAATCATGAATCATGAATTGAATCATGAATCATGAATTGAATCATGAATCATGAATTGAATCATGAATCATGAATCATGAATTGAATCATGAATTGAATCATGAATCGAATCATGAATTGAATCATGAATCATGAATTGAATCATGAATTGAATCATGAATCATGAATCATGAATTGAATCATGAATCATGAATCATGAATCATGAATCATGAATCATGAATTGAATCATAAATCATGAATTATGAATCATGAATTGAATCATGAATCATGAATTGAATCATGAGTCATGAATCATGAATTGAATCATGAATCATGAATTGAATCATGAATCATGAATTGAATCATGAATAATGAATTGAATCATGCATCATGAATCATGAATTGAATCATGAATTGAATCATGAATCAAATCATTAATTGAATCATGAATCGAATCATGAATTGAATCATGAATCGAATCATGAATTGAATCATGAATCATGAATCATGAATCATGACTTAAATCATGATTCATGAATTATGAATCATGAATTGAATCATGAATCATGAATCATGAATTGAATCATGAATCATGAATCATGAATCATGAATCGAATCATGAATCATGAATTGAATCATGAATCATGAATTATGAATTAAATCATGAATCATGAATCATGAATTAAATCATGAATCATGAATCATGAATTATGAATCATGAATTGAATCATGAATCATGAATCATGAATTGAATCATGAATCATGAATTATGAATCATGACTTAAATCATGATTCATGAATTATGAATCATGAATTGAATCATGAATCATGAATCATGAATTGAATCATGAATCGAATCATTAATTGAATCATGAATCGAATCATGAATTGAATCATGAATCATGAATCATGAATCATGACTTAAATCATGATTCATGAATTATGAATCATGAATTGAATCATGAATCATGAATCATGAATTGAATCATGAATCATGAATCATGAATCATGAATCGAATCATGAATCATGAATTGAATCATGAATCATGAATTATGAATTAAATCATGAATCATGAATCATGAATTGAATCATGAATCATGAATTATGAATCATGAATTGAATCATGAATCATGAATCATGAATTGAATCATGAATCATGAATCATGAATTGAATCATGAATCATGAATTAAATCATGAATCATGAATTATGAATCATGAATTGAATCATGAATCATGAATCATGAATTGAATCATGAATCATGAATCATGAATTGAATCATGAATCATGAATTGAATCATGAATCATGAATCATGAATTGAATCATGAATCATGAATCATGAATCATGAATCATGAATCATGAATTGAATCATGAATCATGAATAATGAATTGAATCATGAATCATGAATCATGAATTGAATCATGAATTATGAATCATGAATTAAATCATGAATTGAATCATGAATCATGAATCATGAATCATCAATTGAATCATGAATCATGAATTATGAATTATGAATTGAATCATGAATCATGAATTATGAATCATGAATTGAATTATGAATTATGATTTGAATCATGAATCATGAATCATGAATCATGAATTAAATCATGAATTGAATCATGAATCATGAATCATGAATTGAATCATGAATCATGAATGATGAATCATAAATTGAATCATGAATCATGAATCATGAATCATGAATCGAATCATGAATCATGAATCGAATCATGAATCATGAATCATGAATTGAATAATGAATCATGAATTGAATCATGAATTGAATCATGAATCATTAATTGAATCATGAATCATGAATCATAAATCGAATCATGAATCATGAATTGAATCATGAATCGAATCATGAATTGATTCATGAATCATGAATTGAATCATGAATCATGAATTGAATCATTAATCATGAAGTATGAATCCTGAATTGAATCATGAATCATGAATCATGAATTGAATCATGAATCATGAATCATGAATCATGACTTGAATCATGAATCAAGAATTATTAATCATGAATTGAATCATGAATCATGAATCATGAATTGAATCATGAATCATGAATTGAATCATGAATCATGAATTGAATCATGAATTGAATCATGAATTGAATCATGAATCATGAATTGAATCATGAATTGAATCATGAATCATGAATCATGAATTGAATCATGAATCATGAATCATGAATCATGAATCATGAATTGAATCATAAATCATGAATTATGAATCATGAATTGAATCATGAATCATGAATTGAATCATGAGTCATGAATCATGAATTGAATCATGAATCATGAATCATGAATTGAATCATGAATCATGAATTGAATCATGAATAATGAATTGAATCATGCATCATGAATCATGAATTGAATCATGAATTGAATCATGAATCGAATCATTAATTGAATCATGAATCGAATCATGAATCGAATCATGAATTGAATCATGAATCATGAATCATGAATCATGACTTAAATCATGATTCATGAATTATGAATCATGAATTGAATCATGAATCATGAATCATGAATTGAATCATGAATCATGAATCATGAATCATGAATCGAATCATGAATCATGAATTGAATCATGAATCATGAATTATGAATTAAATCATGAATCATGAATTAAATCATGAATCATGAATCATGAATTATGAATCATGAATTATGAATCATGAATTGAATCATGAATCATGAATCATGAAATATGAATCATGAATTGAATCATGAATCATGAATTGAATCATGAATAATGAATTATGAATCATGAATTGAATCATGAATCATGAATCATGAATTGAATCATGAATCATGAATCATGAATTGAATCATGAATCATGAATTGAATCATGAATCATAAATCATGAATTGAATCATGAATTGAATCATGAATCATGAATCATGAATTGAATCATGAATCATGAATCATGAATTGAATCATGAATCATGAATCATGAATCATGAATTGAATCATGAATCATGAATAATGAATTAAATCATGAATCATGAATCATGAATTGAATCATGAACTATGAATCATGAATTGAATCATGAATCATGAATTGAATCATGAATCATGAATCATGAATTGAATCATGAATCATGAATCATGAATCATGAATTGAATCATGAATCATGAATAATGAATTAAATCATGAATCATGAATCATGAATTGAATCATGAACTATGAATCATGAATTGAATCATGAATCATGAATTGAATCATGAATCATGAATCATGAATCATGAATTGAATCATGAATCATGAATCATGAATTGAATCATGAATCATGAATTATGAATCATGAATTGAATCATGAATCATGAATCATGAATTGAATCATGAATCATGAATTATGAATCATGAATTGAATCATGAATCATGAATTGAATCATGAATCATGAATCATGAATTGAATCATGAATCATGAATTGAATCATGAATCATGAATCATGAATTGAATCATGAATCATGAATTGAATCATGAATCATGAATCATGAATTGAATCATGAATCATGAATTGAATCATGAATCATGAATCATGAATTGAATCATGAATCATGAATCATGAATCATGAATTGAATCATGAATCATGAATTGAATCATGAATCATGAATCATGAATTGAATCATGAATCATGAATCATGAATTGAATCATGAATCATGAATCATGAATCATGAATCATGAATTGAATCATGAATCATGAATAATGAATTGAATCATGAATCATGAATCATGAATTGAATCATGAATCATGAATCATGAATTGAATCATGAATCATGAATTGAATCTTGAATCATGAATCATGAATCATGAATTATGAATCATGAATTGAATCATGAATCATGAATTATGAATTATGAATTGAATCATGAATCATGAATTATAAATCATGAATTGAATTATGAATTGAATCATGAATCATGAATCATGAATCATGAATCATGAATTGAATCATGAATTGAATCATGAATCATGAATCATGAATTGAATTATGAATTATGAATTGAATCATGAATCATATATCATGAATCATGAATGATGAATTAAATCATGAATTGAATCATGAATCATGAATCATGAATTGAATCATGAATCATGAATGATGAATCATAAATTGAATCATGAATCATGAATCATGAATCATGAATTGAATCATGAATCATGAATCATGAATTGAATCATGAATTGAATCATGAATCGAATCATGAATCATGAATTAAATCATGAATCATGAATTGAATCATGAATCATGAATTGAATCATGAATTGAATCATGAATCATGAATTGAATCATGAATCATGAATTGAATCATGAATCATGAAGTATGAATCATGAATTGAATCATGAATCATGAATCATGAAATGTATCATGAATCATGAATCATGACTTGAATCATGAATCAAGAATTATTAATCATGAATTGAATCATGAATCATGAATCATGAATTGAATCATGAATCATAATTTGAATCATGAATCATGAATCGAATCATGAATTGAATCATGAATCATGAATTGAATCATGAATCATGAATCATGAATCATGAATTGAATCATGAATCATGAATCATGAATTATGAATCATGAATTGAATCATAAATCATGAATTATGAATCATGAATTGAATCATGAATCATGAATTGAATCATGAGTCATGAATCATGATTTGAATCATGAATCATGAATCATGAATTGAATCATGAATCATGAATTGAATCATGAATAATGAATTGAATCATGCATCATGAATCATGAATTGAATCATGAATTGAATCATGAATTGAATCATGAATCGAATCATTAATTGAATCATGAATCGAATCATGAATTGAATCATGAATCGAATCATGAATTGAATCATGAATCATGAATCATGAATCATGACTTAAATCATGATTCATGAATTATGAATCATGAATTGAATCATGAATCATGAATCATGAATTAAATCATGAATCATGAATCATGAATCATGAATCGAATCATGAATCATGAATTGAATCATGAATCATGAATTATGAATTAAATTATGAATCATGAATCATGAATTGAATCATGAATCATGAATCATGAATTATGAATCATGAATTGAATCATGAATCATGAATCATGAATTGAATCATGAATCATGAATTGAATCATGAATCATGAATCATGAATCATGAATTGAATCATGAATCATGAAATATGAATCATGAATTGAATCATGAATCATGAATTGAATCATGAATCATGAATTATGAATCATGAATTGAATCATGAATCATGAATTATGAATTGAATCATGAATCATGAATCATGAATTGAATCATGAATCATGAATTGAATCATGAATCATGAATCATGAATTGAATCATAAATTGAATCATGATTCATGAATTGAATCATGAATTGAATCATGAATCATGAATCATGAATTGAATCATGAATCATGAATTGAATCATGAATCATGAATCATGAATTGAATCATGAATCATGAATTGAATCATGAATCATGAATCATGAATCATGGATCATGAATTGAATCATGAATCATGAATAATGAATTGAATCATGAATCATGAATCATGAATTGAATCATGAATCATGAATCATGAATTGAATCATGAATCATGAATTGAATCATGAATCATGAATCATGAATCATGGATCATGAATTGAATCATGAATCATGAATAATGAATTAAATCATGAATCATGAATCATGAATTATGAATCATGAATTGAATCATGAATCATGAATTGAATCATGAATCATGAATCATGAATCATGAATTGAATCATGAATCATGAATCATGAATTGAATCATGAATCATGAATTATGAATCATGAATTGAATCATGAATCATGAATCATGAATTGAATCATGAATCATGAATCATGAATCATGAATCATGAATCATGAATTGAATCATGAATCATGAATCATGAATCATGAATTATGAATTGAATCATGAATCATGAATTGAATCATGAATCATGAATCATGAATTGAATCATGAATCATGAATTATGAATCATGAATTGAATCATGAATCATGAATCATGAATTGAATCATGAATCATGAATTGAATCATGAATCATGAATTGAATCATGAATCATGAATCATGAATTGAATCATGAATTGAATCATGAGTCATGAATCATGAATTGAATCATGAATCATGAATCATGAATTGAATCATGAATCATGAATTGAATCATGAATCATGAATCATGAATTGAATCATGAATCATGAATCATGAATTATGAATTGAATCATGAATCATTAATCATGAATCATGAATTGAATCATGAATCATGAATAATGAATTGAATCATGAATCATGAATCATGAATTGAATCATGAATTATGAATCATGAATTGAATCATGATTCATAAATTGAATCATGAATCATGAATCATGAATTGAATCATGAGTCATGAATCATGAATTGAATCATGAATCATGAATCATGAATTGAATCATGAATCATGAATTGAATAATGAATAATTAATTGAATCATGCATCATGAATCATGAATTGAATCATGAATTGAATCATGAATCGAATCATTAATTGAATCATGAATCGAATCATGAATTGAATCATGAATCGATTCATGAATTGAATCATGAATCATGAATCATGAATCATGACTTAAATCATGATTCATGAATTATGAATCATAAATTGAATCATGAATCATGAATCATGAATTCAATCATGAATCATGAATCGAATCATGAATCATGAATTATGAATTATGAATTATGAATTGAATCATGTATCATGAATTATGAATCATGAATTGAGATATGAATTATGAATTGAATCATGAATCATGAATCATGAATCATGAATCATGAATTGAATCATGAATTGAATCATGAATCATGAATCATGAATTGAATTATGAATTATGAATTGAATCATGAATCATATATAGTAACATAGTTGATGAGGTTGAAAAAAGACACCAGTCCATCAAGTTCAACCTATTTTGGATCTCCTGCGATCATGAATCATGAATCATGAATTAAATCATGAATTGAATCATGAATCATGAATCATGAATTGAATCAAGAATCATGAATGATGAATCATAAATTGAATCATGAATCATGAATCATGAATCGAATCATGAATCATGAATCATGAATTGAATCATGAATTGAATCATGAATCGAATCATGAATAATGAATTAAATCATGAATCATGAATTGAATCATGAATCATGAATTGAATCATGAATTGAATCATGAATCATGAATTGAATCATGAATCATGAATCATAAATCGAATCATGAATCATGAATTGCATCATGAATCGAATCATGAATTGATTCATGAATCATGAATTGAATCATGAATCATGAATCATGAATCATGAATTGAATCATGAATCATGAAGTATGAATCATGAATTGAAATATGAATCATGAATCATGAATTGAATCATGAATCATGAATCATGAATCATGACTTGAATCATGAATCAAGAATTATTAATCATGAATTGAATCATGAATCATGAATCATGAATTGAATCATGAATTGAATCATGAATCATGAATTGAATCATGAATCATGAATTGAATCATGAATTGAATCATGAATCATGAATTGAATCATGAATTGAATCATGAATCATGAATTGAATCATGAATCATGAATCATGAATCATGAATTGAATCATGAATCATGAATCATGAATCATGAATTGAATCATAAATCATGAATTATGAATCATGAATTGAATCATGAATCATGAATTGAATCATGAGTCATGAATCATGAATTGAATCATGAATCATGAATCATGAATTGAATCATGAATCATGAATTGAATCATGAATAATGAATTGAATCATGCATCATGAATCATGAATTGAATCATGAATTGAATCATGAATCGAATCATTGAATCATGAATTGAATCATGAATCGAATCATTAATTGAATCATGAATCGAATCATGAATTGAATCATGAATCATGAATCATGACTTAATTCATGATTCATGAATTATGAATCATGAATCGAATCATGAATCATGAATTGAATCATGAATCATGAATTATGAATTAAATCATGAATCATGAATCATGAATTGAATCATGAATCATGAATCATGAATTGAATCATGAATCATGAAATATGAATCATGAATTGAATCATGAATCATGAATTGAATCATGAATCATGAATTATGAATCATGAATTATGAATCATGAATTGAATCATGAATCATGAATTGAATCATGAATCATGAATTGAATCATGAATTGAATCATGAATCATGATTCATGAATTGAATCATGAATCATGAATCATGAATTGAATCATGAATCATGAATCATGAATTGAATCATGAATCATGAATCATGAATTGAATCATGAATCATGAATCATGAATTGAATCATGAATCATGAATTGAATCATGAATCATGAATCATGAATTGAATCATGAATCATGAATCATGAATTGAATCATGAATCATGAATCATGAATCATGAATCATGAATTGAATCATGAATCATGAATAATGAATTGAATCATGAATCATGAATCATGAATTGAATCATGAATTATGAATCATGAATTGAATCATGAATCATGAATTGAATCATGAATCATGAATCATGAATCATGAATTGAATCATGAATCATGAATCATGAATTGAATCATGAATTGAATCATGAATCATGAATCATGAATTGAATCATGAATCATGAATCATGAATTGAATCATGAATCATGAATTGAATCATGAATCATGAATCATGAATTGAATCATGAATTGAAATATGAATCATGAATCATGAATTGAATCATGAATCATGAATCATGAATCATGACTTGAATCATGAATCAAGAATTATTAATCATGAATTGAATCATGAATCATGAATCATGAATTGAATCATGAATTGAATCATGAATCATGAATTGAATCATGAATCATGAATTGAATCATGAATTGAATCATGAATCATGAATTGAATCATGAATTGAATCATGAATCATGAATTGAATCATGAATCATGAATCATGAATCATGAATTGAATCATAAATCATGAATTATGAATCATGAATTGAATCATGAATCATGAATTGAATCATGAGTCATGAATCATGAATTGAATCATGAATCATGAATCATGAATTGAATCATGAATCATGAATTGAATCATGAATAATGAATTGAATCATGCATCATGAATCATGAATTGAATCATGAATTGAATCATGAATCGAATCATTGAATCATGAATTGAATCATGAATCGAATCATTAATTGAATCATGAATCGAATCATGAATTGAATCATGAATCATGAATCATGACTTAATTCATGATTCATGAATTATGAATCATGAATCGAATCATGAATCATGAATTGAATCATGAATCATGAATTATGAATTAAATCATGAATCATGAATCATGAATTGAATCATGAATCATGAATCATGAATTGAATCATGAATCATGAAATATGAATCATGAATTGAATCATGAATCATGAATTGAATCATGAATCATGAATTATGAATCATGAATTATGAATCATGAATTGAATCATGAATCATGAATTGAATCATGAATCATGAATTGAATCATGAATTGAATCATGAATCATGATTCATGAATTGAATCATGAATCATGAATCATGAATTGAATCATGAATCATGAATCATGAATTGAATCATGAATCATGAATCATGAATTGAATCATGAATCATGAATTGAATCATGAATCATGAATTGAATCATGAATCATGAATCATGAATTGAATCATGAATCATGAATCATGAATTGAATCATGAATCATGAATCATGAATCATGAATCATGAATTGAATCATGAATCATGAATAATGAATTGAATCATGAATCATGAATCATGAATTGAATCATGAATTATGAATCATGAATTGAATCATGAATCATGAATTGAATCATGAATCATGAATCATGAATCATGAATTGAATCATGAATCATGAATCATGAATTGAATCATGAATTGAATCATGAATCATGAATCATGAATTGAATCATGAATCATGAATCATGAATTGAATCATGAATCATGAATTGAATCATGAATCATGAATCATAAATCGAATCATGAATCATGAATTGAATCATGAATCGAATCATGAACTGATTCATGAATCATGAATTGAATCATGAATCATGAATCATGAATTGAATCATGAATCATGAATCATGAATCATGACTTGAATCATGAATCATGAATCATGAATTGAATCATGAATCATGAATCATGAATCATGAATTGAATCATGAATCATGAATCATGAATTGAATCATGAATCATGAATCATGAATCATGACTTGAATCATGAATCATGAATCATGAATTGAATCATGAATCATGAATCATGAATCATGACTTGAATCATGAATCAAGAATTATTAATCATGAATTGAATCATGAATCATGAATCATAAATTGAATCATGAATCATGAATTGAATCATGAATTGAATCATGAATCGAATCATGAATTGAATCATGAATCATGAATCATGAATCATGAATCATAAATTGAATCATGAATCATGAATCATGAATCATGAATCATGAATTGAATCATAAATCATGAATTATGAATCATGAATTGAATCATGAATCATGAATATAATCATGAGTCATGAATCATGAATTGAATCATGAATCATGAATCATGAATTGAATCATGAATCATGAATTGAATCATGAATAATGAATTGAATCATGCATCATGAATCATGAATTGAATCATGAATTGAATCATGAATCGAATCATTAATTGAATCATGAATCGAATCATGAATTGAATCATGAATCGAATCATGAATTGAATCATGAATTGAATCATGAATCATGACTTAAATCATGATTCATGAATTATGAATCATGAATTGAATCATGAATCATGAATCATGAATTGAATCATGAATCATGAATCATGAATCATGAATCGAATCATGAATCATGAATTGAATCATGAATCATGAATTATGAATTAAATCATGAATCATGAATCATGAATTGAATCATGAATCATGAATCATGAATTATGAATCATGAATTGAATCATGAATCATGAATCATGAATTGAATCATGAATCATGAATCATGAATCATGAATCATGAATTGAATCATGAATCATGAAATATGAATCATGAATTGAATCATGAATCATGAATTGAATGATGAATCATAAATTATGAATCATGAATTGAATCATGAATCATGAATCATGAATTGAATCATGAATCATGAATTGAATCATGAATCATGAATTGAATCATGAATCATGAATCATGAATTAAATCATGAATTGAATCATGAATCATGAATTGAATCATGAATCATGAATTGAATCATGAATCATGAATTGAATCATGAATCATGAATTATGAATCATGAATTGAATCATGAATCATGAATCATGAATTGAATCATGAATCATGAATCATGAATTGAATCATGAATCATGAATCATGAATTGAATCATGAATCATGAATCATGAATTGAATCATGAATCATGAATTGAATCATGAATCATGAATCATGAATCATGGATCATGAATTGAATCATGAATCATGAATAATGAATTGAATCATGAATCATGAATTGAATCATGAATCATGAATCATGAATCATGAATTGAATCATGAATCATGAATCATGAATTGAATCATGAATCATGAATTATGAATCATGAAAAAATCATGAATCATGAATCATGAATTGAATCATGAATCATGAATCATGAATTGAATCATGAATCATGAATCATGAATTGAATCATGAATTGAATCATGAATCATGAATCATGAATTGAATCATGAATCATGAATTGAATCATGAATCATGAATTGAATCATGAATCATGAATTATGAATCATGAATTGAATCATGAATCATGAATTGAATCATGAATCATGAATCATGAATTGAATCATGAATCATAAATTGAATCATGAATCATGAATCATGAATTGAATCATGAATTGAATCATGAATTGAATCATGAGTCATGAATCATGAATTGAATCATGAATCATGAATCATGAATTGAATCATGAATCATGAATTGAATCATGAATCATGAATCATGAATCATGAATTGAATCATGAATCATGAATCATGAATCATGAATCATGAATTGAATCATGAATCATGAATAATGAATTGAATCATGAATCATGAATCATGAATTGAATCATGAATTATGAATCATGAATTGAATCATGATTCATGAATTGAATCATGAATCATGAATCATGAATTGAATCATGAGTCATGAATCATGAATTGAATCATGAATCATGAATCATGAATTGAATCATGAATCATGAATTGAATCATGAATAATGAATTGAATCATGCATCATGAATCATGAATTGAATCATGAATTGAATCATGAATCGAATCATTAATTGAATCATGAATCGAATCATGAATTGAATCATGAATCGAATCATGAATTGAATCATGAATTGAATCATGAATCATGACTTAAATCATGATTCATGAATTATGAATCATGAATTGAATCATGAATCATGAATCATGAATTGAATCATGAATCATGAATCATGAATCATGAATCGAATCATGAATCATGAATTGAATCATGAATCATGAATTATGAATTAAATCATGAATCATGAATCATGAATTGAATCATAAATCATGAATCATGAATTATGAATCATGAATTGAATCATGAATCATGAATCATGAATTGAATCATGAATCATGAATCATGAATCATGAATCATGAATTGAATCATGAATCATGAAATATAAATCATGAATTGAATCATGAATCATGAATTGAATGATGAATCATGAATCATGAATTGAATCATAAATCATGAATTATGAATCATGAATTGAATCATGAATCATGAATATAATCATGAGTCATGAATCATGAATTGAATCATGAATCATGAATCATGAATTGAATCATGAATCATGAATTGAATCATGAATAATGAATTGAATCATGCATCATGAATCATGAATTGAATCATGAATTGAATCATGAATCGAATCATTAATTGAATCATGAATCGAATCATGAATTGAATCATGAATCGAATCATGAATTGAATCATGAATTGAATCATGAATCATGACTTAAATCATGATTCATGAATTATGAATCATGAATTGAATCATGAATCATGAATCATGAATTGAATCATGAATCATGAATCATGAATCATGAATCGAATCATGAATCATGAATTGAATCATGAATCATGAATTATGAATTAAATCATGAATCATGAATCATGAATTGAATCATGAATCATGAATCATGAATTATGAATCATGAATTGAATCATGAATCATGAATCATGAATTGAATCATGAATCATGAATCATGAATCATGAATCATGAATTGAATCATGAATCATGAAATATGAATCATGAATTGAATCATGAATCATGAATTGAATGATGAATCATAAATTATGAATCATGAATTGAATCATGAATCATGAATCATGAATTGAATCATGAATCATGAATTGAATCATGAATCATGAATTGAATCATGAATCATGAATCATGAATTAAATCATGAATTGAATCATGAATCATGAATTGAATCATGAATCATGAATTGAATCATGAATCATGAATTGAATCATGAATCATGAATTATGAATCATGAATTGAATCATGAATCATGAATCATGAATTGAATCATGAATCATGAATCATGAATTGAATCATGAATCATGAATCATGAATTGAATTATGAATCATGAATCATGAATTGAATCATGAATCATGAATTGAATCATGAATCATGAATCATGAATCATGGATCATGAATTGAATCATGAATCATGAATAATGAATTGAATCATGAATCATGAATTGAATCATGAATCATGAATCATGAATCATGAATTGAATCATGAATCATGAATCATGAATTGAATCATGAATCATGAATTATGAATCATGAATAAATCATGAATCATGAATCATGAATTGAATCATGAATCATGAATCATGAATTGAATCATGAATCATGAATCATGAATTGAATCATGAATTGAATCATGAATCATGAATCATGAATTGAATCATGAATCATGAATTGAATCATGAATCATGAATTGAATCATGAATCATGAATTATGAATCATGAATTGAATCATGAATCATGAATTGAATCATGAATCATGAATCATGAATTGAATCATGAATCATGAATTGAATCATGAATCATGAATCATGAATTGAATCATGAATTGAATCATGAATTGAATCATGAGTCATGAATCATGAATTGAATCATGAATCATGAATCATGAATTGAATCATGAATCATGAATTGAATCATGAATCATGAATCATGAATTGAATCATGAATCATGAATCATGAATCATGAATTGAATCATGAATCATGAATCATGAATCATGAATCATGAATTGAATCATGAATCATGAATAATGAATTGAATCATGAATCATGAATCATGAATTGAATCATGAATTATGAATCATGAATTGAATCATGATTCATGAATTGAATCATGAATCATGAATCATGAATTGAATCATGAGTCATGAATCATGAATTGAATCATGAATCATGAATCATGAATTGAATCATGAATCATGAATTGAATCATGAATAATGAATTGAATCATGCATCATGAATCATGAATTGAATCATGAATTGAATCATGAATCGAATCATTAATTGAATCATGAATCGAATCATGAATTGAATCATGAATCGAATCATGAATTGAATCATGAATTGAATCATGAATCATGACTTAAATCATGATTCATGAATTATGAATCATGAATTGAATCATGAATCATGAATCATGAATTGAATCATGAATCATGAATCATGAATCATGAATCGAATCATGAATCATGAATTGAATCATGAATCATGAATTATGAATTAAATCATGAATCATGAATCATGAATTGAATCATGAATCATGAATTATGAATCATGAATTGAATCATGAATCATGAATTGAATCATGAATCATGAATCATGAATCATGAATCATGAATTGAATCATGAATCATGAAATATAAATCATGAATTGAATCATGAATCATGAATTGAATGATGAATCATAAATCATGAATCATGAATTGAATCATGAATCATGAATCATGAATTGAATCATGAATCATGAATTGAATCATGAATCATGAATTGAATCATGAATCATGAATTGAATCATGAATCATGAATTGAATCATGAATCATGAATTGAATCATGAATCATGAATTGAATGATGAATCATAAATCATGAATCATGAATTGAATCATGAATCATGAATCATGAATTGAATCATGAATCATGAATTGAATCATGAATCATGAATTGAATCATGAATCATGAATTGAATCATGAAGCATGAATTGAATCATGAATCATGAATCATGAATTGAATCATGAATCATGAATCATGAATTGAATCATGAATCATGAATCATGAATTGAATCATGAATTGAATCATGAATCATGAATCATGAATCATGGATCATGAATTGAATCATGAATCATGAATAATGAATTGAATCATGAATCATGAATTGAATCATGAATCATGAATCATGAATCATGAATTGAATCATGAATCATGAATTGAATCATGAATCATGAATTATGAATCATGAATTGAATCATGAATCATGAATTGAATCATGAATCATGAATCATGAATTGAATCATGAATCATGAATTGAATCATGAATCATGAATCATGAATTGAATCATGAATTGAATCATGAATTGAATCATGAATCATGAATTATGAATCATGAATTGAATCATGAATCATGAATTGAATCATGAATCATGAATCATGAATTGAATCATGAATCATGAATTGAATCATGAATCATGAATCATGAATTGAATCATGAATTGAATCATGAATTGAATCATGAGTCATGAATCATGAATTGAATCATGAATCATGAATCATGAATTGAATCATGAATCATGAATTGAATCATGAATCATGAATCATGAATTGAATCATGAATCATGAATCATGAATCATGAATTGAATCATGAATCATGAATCATGAATCATGAATCATGAATTGAATCATGAATCATGAATAATGAATTGAATCATGAATCATGAATCATGAATTGAATCATGAATTATGAATCATGAATTGAATCATGATTCATGAATTGAATCATGAATCATGAATCATGAATTGAATCATGAGTCATGAATCATGAATTGAATCATGAATCATGAATCATGAATTGAATCATGAATCATGAATTGAATCATGAATAATTAATTGAATCATGCATCATGAATCATGAATTGAATCATGAATTGAATCATGAATCGAATCATTAATTGAATCATGAATCGAATCATGAATTGAATCATGAATCGAATCATGAATTGAATCATGAATCATGAATTGAATCATGAATCATGAATCATGAATTGAATCATGAATTGAATCATGAATCATGAATCATGAATTGAATCATGAATCATGAATCATAAATTGAATCATGAATCATGAATCATGAATTGAATCATGAATCATGAATTGAATCATGAATCATGAATTGAATCATGAATCATGAATCATGAATTGAATCATGAATCATGAATCATAAATTGAATCATGAATCATGAATCATGAATTGAATCATGAATCATGAATTGAATCATGAATCATGAATTGAATCATGAATCATGAATCATGAATCATGAATCATGAATTGAATCATGAATCATGAATAATGAATTGAATCATGAATCATGAATCATGAATTGAATCATGAATTATGAATCATGAATTGAATCATGATTCATGAATTGAATCATGAATCATGAATCATGAATTGAATCATGAGTCATGAATCATGAATTGAATCATGAATCATGAATCATGAATTGAATCATGAATCATGAATTGAATCATGAATAATTAATTGAATCATGCATCATGAATCATGAATTGAATCATGAATTGAATCATGAATCGAATCATTAATTGAATCATGAATCGAATCATGAATTGAATCATGAATCGAATCATGAATTGAATCATGAATCATGAATTGAATCATGAATCATGAATCATGAATTGAATCATGAATTGAATCATGAATCATGAATCATGAATTGAATCATGAATCATGAATCATAAATTGAATCATGAATCATGAATCATGAATTGAATCATGAATCATGAATTGAATCATGAATCATGAATTGAATCATGAATCATGAATCATGAATTGAATCATGAATCATGAATCATAAATTGAATCATGAATCATGAATCATGAATTGAATCATGAATCATGAATTGAATCATGAATCATGAATTGAATCATGAATCATGAATCATGAATCATGAATTGAATCATGAATCATGAATAATGAATTGAATCATGAATCATGAATCATGAATTGAATCATGAATTATGAATCATGAATTGAATCATGAATCATGAATTGAATCATGAATCATGAATCATGAATCATGAATTGAATCATGAATCATGAATCATGAATTGAATCATGAATCATGAATCATGAATTGAATCATGAATCATGAATTGAATCATGAATCATGAATCATGAATTGAATCATGAATTGAATCATGAATCATGAATTGAATCATGAATCATGAATCATGAATTGAATCATGAATCATGAATCACGAATTGAATCATGAATCATGAATTGAATCATGAATCATGAATCATGAATTGAATAATGAATCATGAATCATGAATTGAATCATGAATCATGAATCATGAATCATGAATCATGAATTGAATCATGAATCATGAATCATGAATCATGAATTGAATCATGAATTGAATCATGAATCATGAATCATGAATTGAATCATGAATTGAATCATGAATCATGAATCATGAATTGAATCATGAATCATGAATCATGAATTGAATCATGAATCATGAATCATGAATTGAATCATGAATCATGAATTGAATCATGAATCATGAATTGAATCATGAATCATGAATTGAATCATGAATCATGAATCATGAATCATGAATCATGAATTGAATCATGAATCATGAATAATGAATTGAATCATGAATCATGAATCATGAATTGAATCATGAATTATGAATCATGAATTGAATCATGAATCATGAATTGAATCATGAATCATGAATCATGAATTGAATCATGAATCATGAATCATGAATTGAATCATGAATCATGAATCATGAATTGAATCATGAATCATGAATCACGAATTGAATCATGAATCATGAATTGAATCATGAATCATGAATCATGAATTGAATAATGAATCATGAATCATGAATTGAATCATGAATCATGAATCATGAATCATGAATTGAATCATGAATCATGAATAATGAATTGAATCATGAATCATGAATCATGAATTGAATCATGAATCATGAATCATGAATTGAATCATGAATCATGAATCATGAATTGAATCATGAATTATGAATCATGAATTGAATCATGAATCATGAATTGAATCATGAATCATGAATTATGAATCATGAATTAAATCATGAATTATGAATTGAATCATGAATCATGAATTATGAATCATGAATCATGAATTAAATCATGAATCCTGAATTATGAATTATGAATTGAATCATGAATCATGAATTATGAATCATGAATTGAATTATGAATTATGAATTGAATCATGAATCATGAATCATGAATCATGAATCATGAATTGAATCATGAATTGAATCATGAATCATGAATCATGAATCATGAATCATGAATTGAATCATGAATCGAATCATTAATTGAATCATGAATCGAATCATGAATCGAATCATTAATTGAATCATGAATCGAATCATGAATTGAATCATGAATCATGAATCATGAATCATGACTTAAATCATGATTCATGAATTATGAATCATGAATTGAATCATGAATCATGAATCATGAATTGAATCATGAATCGAATCATTAATTGAATCATCAATCGAATCATGAATTGAATCATGAATCATGAATCATGAATCTAATCATGAATCATGAATCTAATCATGAATCATGAATTATGAATTAAATCATGAATCATGAATCATGAATTGAATCATGAATCATGAATTATGAATCATGAATTAAATCATGAATCATGAAATATGAATCATGAATTGAATCATGAATCATGAATTGAATCATGAATCATGAATCATGAATCATGAATTAAATCATGAATCATGAATCATGAATTGAATCATGAATCATGAATTGAATCATGAATCATGAATTGAATCATGAATTGAATCATGAATCATGAATTGAATCATGAATCATGAATTGAATCATGAATCATGAATTGAATCATGAATCATGAATCATGAATTGAATCATGAATCATGAATCATGAATTGAATCATGAATCATGAATCATGAATCATAAATTATGAATTGAATCATGAATCATGAATAATGAATTGAATCATGAATCATGAATCATGAATTGAATCATGAATTATGAATCATGAATTGAATCATGAATCATGAATTGAATTATGAATCATGAATCATGAATCATGAATCATCAATTGAATCATGAATCATAAATTATGAAATATGAATTGAATCATGAATTATGAATCATGAATTGAATTATGAATTATGAATTGAATCATGAATCATGAATCATGAATCATGAATCATGAATCATGAATTGAATCATGAATTGAATCATGAATCATGAATCATGAATTGAATCATGAATCATGAATTGACTCATGAATCATGAATCATGAATTGAATCATGAATTGAATCATGAATCGAATCATGAATTGAATCATGAATCATGAATCATGAATCATGAATTGAATCATGAATCATGAATCATGAATTATGAATCATGAATTGAATCATGAATCATGAATTGAATCATGAATCATGAATCATGAATCATGAATCATGAATTGAATCATGAATCATGAAATATGAATCATGAATTGAATCATGTATCATGAATTGAATGATGAATCATAAATTATGAATCATGAATTGAATTATGAATCATGAATCATGAATTGAATCATGAATCATGAATTGAATCATGAATCATGAATCATGAATTGAATCATGAATTGAATCATGAATCATGAATTGAATCATGAATCATGAATTGAATCATGAATCATGAATTATGAATCATGAATTGAATCATGAATCATGAATCATGAATTGAATCATGAATCATGAATCATGAATTGAATCATGAATCATGAATCATGAATTGAATCATGAATCATGAATTGAATCATGAATCATGAATCATGAATCATGAATCATGAATTGAATCATGAATCATGAATTGAATCATGAATCATGAATCATGAATTGAATCATGAATCATGAATCATGAATTGAATCATGAATCATGAATTGAATCATGAATCATGAATCATGAATTGAATCATGAATCATGAATCATGAATCATGAATCATGAATCATGGATCATGAATTGAATCATGAATCATGAATAATGAATTGAATCATGAATCATGAATCATGAATCATGAATTGAATCATAAATTATGAATCATGAATTGAATCATGAATCATGAATTGAATCATGAATCATGAATCATGAATTGAATCATAAATTATGAATCATGAATTGAATCATGAATCATGAATTGAATCATGAATCATGAATCATGAATCATGAATTGAATCATGAATCATGAATCATGAATTGAATCATGAATCATGAATTATGAATCATGAATAAATCATGAATCATGAATCATGAATTGAATCATGAATCATGAATCATGAATTGAATCATGAATCATGAATTGAATCATGAATCATGAATCATGAATTGAATCATGAATTGAATCATGAATCATGAATCATGAATTGAATCATGAATCATGAATTCAATCATGAATCATGAATTGAATCATGAATCATGAATTATGAATCATGAATTGAATCATGAATCATGAATCATGAATTGAATCATGAATCATGAATTGAATCATGAATCATGAATTGAATCATGAATCATGAATCATGAATTGAATCATGAATTGAATTATGAATTGAATCATGAGTCATGAATCATGAATTGAATCATGAATCATGAATCATGAATTGAATCATGAATCATGAATTGAATCATGAATCATGAATCATGAATTGAATCATGAATCATGAATCATGAATCATGAATTGAATCATGAATCATGAATCATGAATCATGAATTGAATCATGAATCATGAATAATGAATTGAATCATGAATCATGAATCATGAATTGAATCATGAATTATGAATCATGAATTGAATCATGATTCATGAATTGAATCATGAATCATGAATCATGAATTGAATCATGAGTCATGAATCATGAATTGAATCATGAATCATGAATCATGAATTGAATCATGAATCATGAATTGAATCATGAATAATTAATTGAATCATGCATCATGAATCATGAATTGAATCATGAATTGAATCATGAATCGAATCATTAATTGAATCATGAATCGAATCATGAATTGAATCATGAATCGAATCATGAATTGAATCATGAATCATGAATCATGAATCATGACTTAAATCATGATTCATGAATTATGAATCATGAATTGAAACATGAATCATGAATCATGAATTGAATCATAAATCATGAATCATGAATCATGAATCGAATCATGAATCATGAATTATGAATTGAATCATGAATTGAATCATGA
Organism: Mixophyes australis; assembly: GCA_036250195.1. NCBI lineage: Eukaryota > Metazoa > Chordata > Amphibia > Anura > Limnodynastidae > Mixophyes > Mixophyes australis. The sequence continues at coordinate 240,995,970 of JAVHZZ010000001.1, read as the reverse complement.
ATCATGAATCATGAATCATGAATTGAATCATGAATCATGAATAATGAATTGAATCATGAATCATGAATCATGAATTGAATCATGAATTATGAATCATGAATTGAATCATGATTCATGAATTGAATCATGAATCATGAATCATGAATTGAATCATGAGTCATGAATCATGAATTGAATCATGAATCATGAATCATGAATTGAATCATGAATCATGAATTGAATCATGAATAATTAATTGAATCATGCATCATGAATCATGAATTGAATCATGAATTGAATCATGAATCGAATCATTAATTGAATCATGAATCGAATCATGAATTAAATCATGAATCGAATCATGAATTGAATCATGAATCATGAATCATGAATCATGACTTAAATCATGATTCATGAATTATGAATCATGAATTGAAACATGAATCATGAATCATGAATTGAATCATAAATCATGAATCATGAATCATGAATCGAATCATGAATCATGAATTATGAATTGAATCATGAATTGAATCATGAATTGAATCATGAGTCATGAATCATGAATTGAATCATGAATCATGAATCATGAATTGAATCATGAATCATGAATTGAATCATGAATCATGAATCATGAATTGAATCATGAATCATGAATCATGAATCATGAATTGAATCATGAATCATGAATCATGAATTGAATCATGAATCATGAATAATGAATTGAATCATGAATCATGAATCATGAATTGAATCATGAATCATGAATAATGAATTGAATCATGATTCATGAATTGAATCATGAATCATGAATCATGAATTGAATCATGAGTCATGAATCATGAATTGAATCATGAATCATGAATCATGAATTGAATCATGAATCATGAATTGAATCATGAATAATTAATTGAATCATGCATCATGAATCATGAATTGAATCATGAATTGAATCATGAATCTAATCATTAATTGAATCATGAATCGAATCATGAATTGAATCATGAATCGAATCATGAATTGAATCATGAATCATGAATCATGAATCATGACTTAAATCATGATTCATGAATTATGAATCATGAATTGAAACATAAATCATGAATCATGAATTGAATCATAAATCATGAATCATGAATCATGAATCGAATCATGAATCATGAATTATGAATTATGAATTATGAATTGAATCATGAATCATGAATTATGAATCATGAATTGAATTATGAATTATGAATTGATTCATGAATCATGAATCATGAATCATGAATCATGAATTGAATCATGAATTGAATCATGAATCATGAATCATGAATTGAATTATGAATTATGAATTGAATCATGAATCATATATCATGAATCATGAATCATGAATCATGAATTAAATCATTAATTGAATCATGAATCATGAATTGAATCATGAATCATGAATGATGAATCATAAATTGAATCATGAATCATGAATCATGAATCATGAATCGAATCATGAATCATGAATCATGAATTGAATCATGAATTGAATCATGAATCGAATTATGAATAATGAATTAAATCATGAATCATGAATTGAATCATGAATCATGAATTGAATCATGAATCATGAATTGAATCATGAATCATGAATCATAAATCGAATCTTGAATCATGAATTGAATCATGAATCGAATCATGAATTGATTCATGAATCATGAATTGAATCATGAATCATGAATCATGAATTGAATCATGAATCATGAAGTATGAATCATGAATTGAATCATGAAACATGAATCATGAATTGAATCATGAATCATGAATTGAATCATGAATCATGAATCATGAATTGAATCATGAATTGAATCATGAATCATGAATTGAATCATGAATCATGAATTGAATCATGAATCATGAATTGAATCATGAATCATGAATCATGAATCATGAATTGAATCATGAATCATGAATCATGAATTGAATCATAAATCATGAATTATGAATCATGAATTGAATCATGAATCATGAATTGAATCATGAGTCATGAATCATGAATTGAATCATGCATCATGAATCATGAATTAAATCATGAATTGAATCATGAATCGAATCATTAATTGAATCATGAATCGAATCATGAATTGAATCATGAATCGAATCATGAATTGAATCATGAATCATGAATCATGACTTAATTCATGATTCATGAATTATGAATCATGAATTGAATCATGAATCATGAATCATGAATTTAATCATGAATCATGAATCATGAATCATGAATCGAATCATGAATCATGAATTGAATCATGAATCATGAATTATGAATTAAATCATGAATTATGAATCATGAATTGAATCATGAATCATGAATCATGAATTGAATCATGAATCATGAATCATGAATCATGAATTGAATCATGAATCATGAAATATGAATCATGAATTGAATCATGAATCATGATTTGAATCATGAATCATGAATTATGAATCATGAATTGAATCATGAATCATGAATCATGAATTGAATCATGAATCATGAATTGAATCATGAATCATGAATCATGAATTGAATCATGAATCATGAATCATGAATTGAATCATGAATCATGAATCATGAATTGAATCATGAATCATGAATCATGAATTGAATCATGAATCATGAATTGAATCATGAATCATGAATCATGAATTGAATCATGAATCATGAATTGAATCATGAATCATGAATCATGAATTGAATCATGAATCATGAATAATGAATTGAATCATGAATCATGAATCATGAATTGAATCATGAATTATGAATCATGAATTGAATCATGAATCATGAATTGAATCATGAATCATGAATCATGAATTGAATCATGAATCATGAATCATGAATTGAATCATGAATCATGAATTGAATCATGAATCATGAATTGAATCATGAATCATGAATCATGAATTGAATCATGAATTGAATCATGAATCATGAATTGAATCATGAATCATGAATCATGAATTGAATCATGAATCATGAATCACGAATTGAATCATGAATCATGAATTGAATCATGAATCATGAATCATGAATTGAATAATGAATCATGAATCATGAATTGAATCATGAATCATGAATCATGAATCATGAATCATGAATTGAATCATGAATCATGAATAATGAATTGAATCATGAATCATGAATCATGAATTGAATCATGAATCATGAATCATGAATTGAATCATGAATCATCAATTGAATCATGAATCATGAATCATGAATCATGAATCATGAATTAAATCATGAATCCTGAATTATGAATTATGAATTGAATCATGAATCATGAATTATGAATCATGAATTGAATTATGAATTATGAATTGAATCATGAATCATGAATCATGAATCATGAATCATGAATCATGAATTGAATCATGAATTGAATCATGAATCATGAATCATGAATCATGAATCATGAATTATGAATTGAATCATGAATCATGAATTGAATCATGAATCGAATCATTAATTGAATCATGAATCGAATCATGAATTGAATCATGAATCATGAATCATGAATCATGACTTAAATCATGATTCATGAATTATGAATCATGAATTGAATCATGAATCATGAATTGAATCATGAATCGAATCATTAATTGAATCATCAATCGAATCATGAATTGAATCGTGAATCATGAATCATGAATTGAATCATGAATCATGAATCATGAATCTAATCATGAATCATGAATTGAATCATGAATCATGAATTATGAATTAAATCATGAATCATGAATCATGAATTGAATCATGAATCATGAATCATGAATTATGAATCATGAATTGAATCATGAATCATGAATTATGAATCATGAATTAAATCATGAATCATGAAATATGAATCATGAATTGAATCATGAATCATGAATTGAATCATGAATCATGAATTATGAATCATGAATTGAATCATGAATCATGAATCATGAATTGAATCATGAATCATGAATTGAATCATGAATCATGAATTGAATCATGAATTGAATCATGAATCATGAATTGAATCATGAATCATGAATTGAATCATGAATCATGAATCATGAATTGAATCATGAATCATGAATTGAATCATGAATCATGAATTGAATCATGAATCATGAATCATGAATTGAATCATGAATCATGAATTGAATCATGAATCATGAATCATGAATTGAATCATGAATCATGAATCATGAATTGAATCATGAATCATGAATCATGAATCATAAATCATGAATTGAATCATGAATCATGAATAATGAATTGAATCATGAATCATGAATCATGAATTGAATCATGAATTATGAATCATGAATTGAATCATGAATCATGAATTGAATTATGAATCATGAATCATGAATCATGAATCATCAATTGAATCATGAATCATGAATTATGAAATATGAATTGAATCATGAATCATGAATTATGAATCATGAATTGAATTATGAATTATTAATTGAATCATGAATCATGAATCATGAATCATGAATCATGAATTGAATCATGAATTGAATAATGAATCATGAATCATGAATTGAATCATGAATCATGAATTGACTCATGAATCATGAATCATGAATTGAATCATGAATTGAATCATGAATCGAATCATGAATTGAATCATGAATCATGAATCATGAATTTAATCATGAATCATGAATTATGAATCATGAATTGAATCATGAATCATGAATTGAATCATGAATCATGAATCGAATCATGAATCATGAATTGAATCATGAGTTGAATCATGATTCATGAATTGAATCATAAATTAAATCATGAATTCAATCATGATTCATGAATCATGAATTCAATCATGAATCATGAATCATGAATCATGAATTCAATCATAAATCATGATTTTAATCAGGAATCGAATCATGAATTCAATCATGAATCATAAATCGAATCATGAATCATGAAATGAATCAGGAATCGAATCATGAATTGAATCATGAATCATGAATTGAATCATGATTTTAAATATGAATCGTGAATCATGAATCGAATCATGAATCATGAATCATAAATGATTAATCATGAATCATGAATCATGAATTGAATTATGAATTGAATCATGAATCATAAATTGAATCATGAATTGAATCATGAATCATGAATCGAATCATGAATCATAAATTGAAACATAAATTGAATCATGAATCATAATTTGAATCATGAATTGAATCATGAATTGAATCAGGAATCATGAATTGAATCATGAATCATGAATTGAATCATGAATCATGAATCATGAATTGAATCATGAATCATGAATCATAAATCGATCCATGAATCATGAATTGAATCAGGAATCGAATCATGAATTGAATCATGAATCATGAATCATGAATTGAATCATAAATCATGAATCATGAATTGAATCATGAATCATGAATTGAATCATGAATCATGAATCATGAATTGAATCATGAATCGAATCATGAATTGAATCATGAATCATGAATTATGAATCATGAATTGAATCATGAATCATGAATCATGAATTGAATCATGAATCATGAATTGACTCATGAATCATGAATTGAATCATGAATTGAATCATGAATCGAATCATGAATTGAATCATGAATCATGAATCATGAATTTAATCATGAATCATGAATTATGAATCATGAATTGAATCATGAATCATGAATTGAATCATGAATCATGAATCGAATCATGAATCATGAATTGAATCATGAGTTGAATCATGATTCATGAATTGAATCATAAATTGAATCATGAATTCAATCATGATTCATGAATCATGAATTCAATCATGAATCATGAATCATGAATCATGAATTCAATCATAAATCATGATTTTAATCAGGAATCGAATCATGAATTCAATCATGAATCATAAATCGAATCATGAATCATGAAATGAATCAGGAATCGAATCATGAATTCAATCATGAATCATGAATTGAATCATGATTTTAAATATGAATTGTGAATCATGAATTGAATCATGAATCATGAATCATAAATGATTAATCATGAATCATGAATCATTAATTGAATTATGAATTGAATCATGAATCATAAATTGAATCATGAATTGAATCATGAAGTATGAATCGAATCATGAATCATAAATTGAAACATAAATTGAATCATGAATCATAATTTGAATCATGAATTGAATCATGAATTGAATCAGGAATCATGAATTGAATCATGAATCATGAATTGAATCATGAATCATGAATCATGAATTGAATCATGAATCATGAATCATAAATCGATCCATGAATCATGAATTGAATCAGGAATCGAATCATGAATTGAATCATAAATCATGAATCATGAATTGAATCATGAATCATGAATCATGAATTGAATCATGAATCATGAATTGAATCATGAATCATGAATCATGAATTGAATCATGAATTGAATCATGAATCGAATCATGAATTGAATCATGAATCATGAATTATGAATAATGAATTGAATCATGAATCATGAATCATGAATTGAATAATGAATCATGAATCTCGAATCATGAATCATGAATCATGAATCATGAATTGAATCATGAATCATGAATAATGAATTGAATCATGAATCATGAATCATGAATTGAATCATGAATCATGAATTGAATCATGAATAATTAATTGAATCATGCATCATGAATCATGAATTGAATCATGAATTGAATCATGAATCGAATCATTAATTGAATCATGAATCGAATCATGAATTGAATCATGAATCGAATCATGAATTGAATCATGAATCATGAATCATGAATCATGACTTAAATCATGATTCATGAATTATGAATCATGAATTGAAACATGAATCATGAATCATGAATTGAATCATAAATCATGAATCATGAATCATGAATCGAATCATGAATCATGAATTATGAATTATGAATTATGAATTGAATCATGAATCATGAATTATGAATCATGAATTGAATTATGAATTATGAATTGATTCATGAATCATGAATCATGAATCATGAATTGAATCATGAATTGAATCATGAATCATGAATCATGAATTGAATTATGAATTATGAATTGAATCATGAATCATATATCATGAATCATGAATCATGAATCATGAATTAAATCATTAATTGAATCATGAATCATGAATCATGAATTGAATCATGAATCATGAATGATGAATCATAAATTGAATCATGAATCATGAATCATGAATCATGAATCGAATCATGAATCATGAATCATGAATTGAATCATGAATTGAATCATGAATCGAATTATGAATAATGAATTAAATCATGAATCATGAATTGAATCATGAATCATGAATTGAATCATGAATTGAATCATGAATCATGAATTGAATCATGAATCATGAATCATAAATCGAATCTTGAATCATGAATTGAATCATGAATCGAATCATGAATTGATTCATGAATCATGAATTGAATCATGAATCATGAATCATGAATTGAATCATGAATCATGAAGTATGAATCATGAATTGAATCATGAAACATGAATCATGAATTGAATCATGAATCATGAATAATGAATCATGACTTGAATCATGAATCAAGAATTATTAATCATGAATTGAATCATGAATCATGAATTGAATCATGAATCATGAATTGAATCATGAATCATGAATCATGAATTGAATCATGAATTGAATCATGAATCATGAATTGAATCATGAATCATGAATCATGAATCATGAATCATGAATTGAATCATGAATCATGAATCATGAATTGAATCATAAATCATGAATTATGAATCATGAATTGAATCATGAATCATGAATTGAATCATGAGTCATGAATCATGAATTGAATCATGCATCATGAATCATGAATTAAATCATGAATTGAATCATGAATCGAATCATTAATTGAATCATGAATCGAATCATGAATTGAATCATGAATCGAATCATGAATTGAATCATGAATCATGAATCATGACTTAATTCATGATTCATGAATTATGAATCATGAATTGAATCATGAATCATGAATCATGAATTGAATCATGAATCATGAATCATGAATCATGAATCGAATCATGAATCATGAATTGAATCATGAATCATGAATTATGAATTAAATCATGAATTATGAATCATGAATTGAATCATGAATCATGAATCATGAATTGAATCATGAATCATGAATCATGAATCATGAATCATGAATTGAATCATGAATCATGAAATATGAATCATGAATTGAATCATGAATCATGAATTGAATCATGAATCATGAATTATGAATCATGAATTGAATCATGAATCATGAATCATGAATTGAATCATGAATCATGAATTGAATCATGAATCATGAATCATGAATTGAATCATGAATTGAATCATGAATCATGAATCATGAATTGAATCATGAATCATGAATTGAATCATGAATCATGAATCATGAATTGAATCATGAATCATGAATCATGAATTGAATCATGAATCATGAATTGAATCATGAATCATGAATCATGAATTGAATCATGAATCATGAATTGAATCATGAATCATGAATAATGAATTGAATCATGAATCATGAATCATGAATTGAATCATGAATTATGAATCATGAATTGAATCATGAATCATGAATTGAATCATGAATCATGAATCATGAATTGAATCATGAATCATGAATCATGAATTGAATCATGAATCATGAATCATGAATTGAATCATGAATCATGAATTGAATCATGAATCATGAATCATGAATTGAATCATGAATTGAATCATGAATCATGAATTGAATCATGAATCATGAATCATGAATTGAATCATGAATCATGAATCATGAATTGAATCATGAATCATGAATTGAATCATGAATCATGAATCATGAATTGAATAATGAATCATGAATCATGAATTGAATCATGAATCATGAATCATGAATCATGAATCATCAATTGAATCATGAATCATCAATTGAATCATGAATCATGAATCATGAATCATGAATCATGAATCATGAATTAAATCATGAATCCTGAATTATGAATTATGAATTGAATCATGAATCATGAATTATGAATCATGAATTGAATTATGAATTATGAATTGAATCATGAATCATGAATCATGAATCATGAATCATGAATCATGAATCATGAATCATGAATTGAATCATGAATCATGAATCATGAATCATGAATTATGAATTGAATCATGAATCATGAATTGAATCATGAATCGAATCATTAATTGAATCATGAATCGAATCATGAATTGAATCATGAATCATGAATCATGACTTAAATCATGATTCATGAATTATAAATCATGAATTGAATCATGAATCATGAATCATGAATTGAATCATGAATCGAATCATTAATTGAATCATCAATCGAATCATGAATTGAATCATGAATCATGAATTGAATCATGAATCATGAATCATGAATCTAATCATGAATCATGAATTGAATCATGAATCATGAATTATGAATTAAATCATGAATCATGAATCATGAATTGAATCATGAATCATGAATCATGAATTATGAATCATGAATTGAATCATGAATCATGAATTATGAATCATGAATTAAATCATGAATCATGAAATATGAATCATGAATTGAATCATGAATCATGAATTGAATCATGAATCATGAATTATGAATCATGAATTGAATCATGAATCATGAATCATGAATTGAATCATGAATCATGAATCATGAATTGAATCATGAATCATGAATTGAATCATGAATCATGAATTGAATCATGAATTGAATCATGAATCATGAATTGAATCATGAATCATGAATCATGAATTGAATCATGAATCATGAATCATGAATTGAATCATGAATCATGAATTGAATCATGAATCATGAATCATGAATTGAATCATGAATCATGAATTGAATCATGAATTGAATCATGAATCATGAATTGAATCATGAATCATGAATTGAATCATGAATCATGAATCGAATCATGAATCATGAATTGAATCATGAGTTAAATCATGATTCATGAATTGAATCATAAATTGAATCATGAATTCAATCATGATTCATGAATCATGAATTCAATCATGAATCATGAATCATGAATCATGAATTCAATCATAAATCATGATTTTAATCAGGAATCGAATCATGAATTCAATCATGAATCATAAATCGAATCATGAATCATGAAATGAATCAGGAATCGAATCATGAATTGAATCATGAATCATGAATTGAATCATGATTTTAAATATGAATCGTGAATCATGAATCGAATCATGAATCATGAATCATAAATGATTAATCATGAATCATGAATCATGAATTGAATTATGAATTGAATCATGAATCATAAATTGAATCATGAATTGAATCATGAATCATGAATCGAATCATGAATCATAAATTGAAACATAAATTGAATCATGAATCATAATTTGAATCATGAATTGAATCATGAATTGAATCAGGAATCATGAATTGAATCATGAATCATGAATTGAATCATGAATCATGAATCATGAATTGAATCATGAATCATGAATCATAAATCGATCCATGAATCATGAATTGAATCAGGAATCGAATCATGAATTGAATCATGAATCATGAATCATGAATTGAATCATAAATCATGAATCATGAATTGAATCATGAATCATGAATTGAATCATGAATCATGAATCATGAATTGAATCATGAATCGAATCATGAATTGAATCATGAATCATGAATTATGAATCATGAATTGAATCATGAATCATGAATCATGAATTGAATCATGAATCATGAATTGACTCATGAATCATGAATTGAATCATGAATTGAATCATGAATCGAATCATGAATTGAATCATGAATCATGAATCATGAATTTAATCATGAATCATGAATTATGAATCATGAATTGAATCATGAATCATGAATTGAATCATGAATCATGAATCGAATCATGAATCATGAATTGAATCATGAGTTGAATCATGATTCATGAATTGAATCATAAATTGAATCATGAATTCAATCATGATTCATGAATCATGAATTCAATCATGAATCATGAATCATGAATCATGAATTCAATCATAAATCATGATTTTAATCAGGAATCGAATCATGAATTCAATCATGAATCATAAATCGAATCATGAATCATGAAATGAATCAGGAATCGAATCATGAATTCAATCATGAATCATGAATTGAATCATGATTTTAAATATGAATTGTGAATCATGAATTGAATCATGAATCATGAATCATAAATGATTAATCATGAATCATGAATCATGAATTGAATTATGAATTGAATCATGAATCATAAATTGAATCATGAATTGAATCATGAAGTATGAATCGAATCATGAATCATAAATTGAAACATAAATTGAATCATGAATCATAATTTGAATCATGAATTGAATCATGAATTGAATCAGGAATCATGAATTGAATCATGAATCATGAATTGAATCATGAATCATGAATCATGAATTGAATCATGAATCATGAATCATAAATCGATCCATGAATCATGAATTGAATCAGGAATCGAATCATGAATTGAATCATAAATCATGAATCATGAATTGAATCATGAATCATGAATCATGAATTGAATCATGAATCATGAATTGAATCATGAATCATGAATCAGGAATTGAATCATGAATTGAATCATGAATCGAATCATGAATTGAATCATGAATCATGAATTATGAATCATGAATTGAATCATGAATCATGAATCATGAATTGAATAATGAATCATGAATCTCGAATCATGAATCATGAATCATGAATCATGAATTGAATCATGAATCATGAATAATGAATTGAATCATGAATCATGAATCATGAATTGAATCATGAATCATGAATTGAATCATGAATAATTAATTGAATCATGCATCATGAATCATGAATTGAATCATGAATTGAATCATGAATCGAATCATTAATTGAATCATGAATCGAATCATGAATTGAATCATGAATCGAATCATGAATTGAATCATGAATCATGAATCATGAATCATGACTTAAATCATGATTCATGAATTATGAATCATGAATTGAAACATGAATCATGAATCATGAATTGAATCATAAATCATGAATCATGAATCATGAATCGAATCATGAATCATGAATTATGAATTATGAATTATGAATTGAATCATGAATCATGAATTATGAATCATGAATTGAATTATGAATTATGAATTGATTCATGAATCATGAATCATGAATCATGAATTAAATCATTAATTGAATCATGAATCATGAATCATGAATTGAATCATGAATCATGAATGATGAATCATAAATTGAATCATGAATCATGAATCATGAATCATGAATCGAATCATGAATCATGAATCATGAATTGAATCATGAATTGAATCATGAATCGAATTATGAATAATGAATTGAATCATGAATCATGAATTGAATCATGAATCATGAATTGAATCATGAATTGAATCATGAATCATGAATTGAATCATGAATCATGAATCATAAATCGAATCTTGAATCATGAATTGAATCATGAATCGAATCATGAATTGATTCATGAATCATGAATTGAATCATGAATCATGAATCATGAATTGAATCATGAATCATGAAGTATGAATCATGAATTGAATCATGAAACATGAATCATGAATTGAATCATGAATCATGAATAATGAATCATGACTTGAATCATGAATCAAGAATTATTAATCATGAATTGAATCATGAATCATGAATTGAATCATGAATCATGAATTGAATCATGAATCATGAATTGAATCATGAATCATGAATCATGAATTGAATCATGAATTGAATCATGAATCATGAATTGAATCATGAATCATGAATCATGAATCATGAATCATGAATTGAATCATGAATCATGAATCATGAATTGAATCATAAATCATGAATTATGAATCATGAATTGAATCATGAATCATGAATTGAATCATGAGTCATGAATCATGAATTGAATCATGCATCATGAATCATGAATTAAATCATGAATTGAATCATGAATCGAATCATTAATTGAATCATGAATCGAATCATGAATTGAATCATGAATCGAATCATGAATTGAATCATGAATCATGAATCATGACTTAATTCATGATTCATGAATTATGAATCATGAATTGAATCATGAATCATGAATCATGAATTGAATCATGAATCATGAATCATGAATCATGAATCGAATCATGAATCATGAATTGAATCATGAATCATGAATTATGAATTAAATCATGAATTATGAATCATGAATTGAATCATGAATCATGAATCATGAATTGAATCATGAATCATGAATCATGAATCATGAATCATGAATTGAATCATGAATCATGAAATATGAATCATGAATTGAATCATGAATCATGAATTGAATCATGAATCATGAATTATGAATCATGAATTGAATCATGAATCATGAATCATGAATTGAATCATGAATCATGAATTGAATCATGAATCATGAATCATGAATTGAATCATGAATTGAATCATGAATCATGAATCATGAATTGAATCATGAATCATGAATCATGAATTGAATCATGAATCATGAATTGAATCATGAATCATGAATTGAATCATGAATCATGAATCATGAATTAAATCATGAATCATGAATTGAATCATGAATCATGAATCATGAATTGAATCATGAATCATGAATAATGAATTGAATCATGAATCATGAATCATGAATTGAATCATGAATTATGAATCATGAATTGAATCATGAATCATGAATTGAATCATGAATCATGAATCATGAATTGAATCATGAATCATGAATCATGAATTGAATCATGAATCATGAATCATGAATTGAATCATGAATCATGAATTGAATCATGAATCATGAATCATGAATTGAATCATGAATTGAATCATGAATCATGAATTGAATCATGAATCATGAATCATGAATTGAATCATGAATCATGAATCACGAATTGAATCATGAATCATGAATTGAATCATGAATCATGAATCATGAATTGAATAATGAATCATGAATCATGAATTGAATCATGAATCATGAATCATGAATCATGAATCATGAATTGAATCATGAATCATGAATAATGAATTGAATCATGAATCATGAATCATGAATTGAATCATGAATCATGAATCATGAATCATGAATCATCAATTGAATCATGAATCATCAATTGAATCATGAATCATGAATCATGAATCATGAATCATGAATCATGAATTAAATCATGAATCCTGAATTATGAATTATGAATTGAATCATGAATCATGAATTATGAATCATGAATTGAATTATGAATTATGAATTGAATCATGAATCATGAATCATGAATCATGAATCATGAATCATGAATCATGAATCATAAATTGAATCATGAATTGAATCATGAATCATTAATCATGAATCATGAATTATGAATTGAATCATGAATCATGAATTGAATCATGAATCGAATCATTAATTGAATCATGAATCGAATCATGAATTGAATCATGAATCATGAATCATGAATCATGACTTAAATCATGATTCATGAATTATGAATCATGAATTGAATCATGAATCATGAATCATGAATTGAATCATGAATCGAATCATTAATTGAATCATCAATCGAATCATGAATTGAATCATGAATCATGAATTGAATCATGAATCATGAATCATGAATCTAATCATGAATCATGAATTGAATCATGAATCATGAATTATGAATTAAATCATGAATCATGAATCATGAATTGAATCATGAATCATGAATCATGAATTATGAATCATGAATTGAATCATGAATCATGAATTATGAATCATGAATTAAATCATGAATCATGAAATATGAATCATGAATTGAATCATGAATCATGAATTGAATCATGAATCATGAATTATGAATCATGAATTGAATCATGAATCATGAATCATGAATTGAATCATGAATCATGAATCATGAATTGAATCATGAATCATGAATTGAATCATGAATCATGAATTGAATCATGAATTGAATCATGAATCATGAATTGAATCATGAATCATGAATCATGAATTGAATCATGAATCATGAATCATGAATTGAATCATGAATCATGAATTGAATCATGAATCATGAATCATGAATTGAATCATGAATCATGAATTGAATCATGAATCATGAATTGAATCATGAATCATGAATCATGAATTGAATCATGAATCATGAATCATGAATCATAAATCATGAATTGAATCATGAATCATGAATAATGAATTGAATCATGAATCATGAATTGAATCATGAATTATGAATCATGAATTGAATCATGAATCATGAATTGAATTATGAATCATGAATCATGAATCATGAATCATCAATTGAATCATGAATCATGAATTATGAAATATGAATTGAATCATGAATCATGAATTATGAATCATGAATTGAATTATGAATTATTAATTGAATCATGAATCATGAATCATGAATCATGAATTGAATCATGAATTGAATCATGAATCATGAATCATGAATTGAATCATGAATCATGAATTGACTCATGAATCATGAATCATGAATTGAATCATGAATTGAATCATGAATCGAATCATGAATTGAATCATGAATCATGAATCATGAATTTAATCATGAATCATGAATTATGAATCATGAATTGAATCATGAATCATGAATTGAATCATGAATCATGAATCGAATCATGAATCATGAATTGAATCATGAGTTGAATCATGATTCATGAATTGAATCATAAATTGAATCATGAATTCAATCATGATTCATGAATCATGAATTCAATCATGAATCATGAATCATGAATCATGAATTTAATCATAAATCATGATTTTAATCAGGAATCGAATCATGAATTCAATCATGAATCATAAATCGAATCATGAATCATGAAATGAATCAGGAATCGAATCATGAATTGAATCATGAATCATGAATTGAATCATGATTTTAAATATGAATCGTGAATCATGAATTGAATCATGAATCATGAATCATAAATGATTAATCATGAATCATGAATCATGAATTGAATTATGAATTGAATCATTAATCATAAATTGAATCATGAATTGAATCATGAATCATGAATCGAATCATGAATCATAAATTGAAACATAAATTGAATCATGAATCATAATTTGAATCATGAATTGAATCAGGAATTGAATCAGGAATCATGAATTGAATCATGAATCATGAATTGAATCATGAATCATGAATCATGAATTGAATCATGAATCATGAATCATAAATCGATCCATGAATCATGAATTGAATCAGGAATCGAATCATGAATTGAATCATGAATCATGAATCATGAATTGAATCATAAATCATGAATCATGAATTGAATCATGAATCATGAATTGAATCATGAATCATGAATCATGAATTGAATCATGAATTGAATCATGAATCGAATCATGAATTGAATCATGAATCATGAATTATGAATCATGAATTGAATCAGGAATCATGAATCATGAATTGAATCATGAATCATGAATTGACTCATGAATCATGAATCATGAATTGAATCATGAATTGAATCATAAATCGAATCATGAATTGAATCATGAATCATGAATCATGAATTTAATCATGAATCATGAATTATGAATCATGAATCATGAATTATGAATCATGAATTGAATCATGAATCATGAATTGAATCATGAATCATGAATCGAATCATGAATCATGAATTGAATCATGAGTTGAATCATGATTCATGAATTAAATCATAAATTGAATCATGAATTCAATCATGATTCATGAATCATGAATTCAATCATGAATCATGAATCATGAATCATGAATTCAATCATAAATCATGATTTTAATCAGGAATCGAATCATGAATTCAATCATGAATCATAAATCGAATCATGAATCATGAAATGAATCAGGAATCGAATCATGAATTCAATCATGAATCATGAATTGAATCATGATTTTAAATATGAATCGTGAATCATGAATTGAATCATGAATCATAAATGATTAATCATGAATCATGAATCATGAATTGAATTATGAATTGAATCATGAATCATAAATTGAATCATGAATTGAATCATGAATCATGAATCGAATCATGAATCATAAATTGAAACATAAATTGAATCATGAATCATAATTTGAATCATGAATTGAATCATGAATTGAATCAGGAATCATGAATTGAATAATGAATCATGAATTGAATCATGAATCATGAATCATGAATTGAATCATGAATCATGAATCATAAATCGATCCATGAATCATGAATTGAATCAGGAATCGAATCATGAATTGAATCATAAATCATGAATCATGAATTGAATCATGAATCATGAATCATGAATTGAATCATGAATCATGAATTGAATCATGAATCATGAATCATGAATTGAATCATGAATTGAATCATGAATCGAATCATGAATTGAATCATGAATCATGAATTATGAATCATGAATTGAATCATGAATCATGAATCATGAATTGAATAATGAATCATGAATCTCGAATCATGAATCATGAATCATGAATTGAATCATGAATCATGAATAATGAATTGAATCATGAATCATGAATTATGAATCATGAATTGAATCATGAATCATGAATTGAATCATGAATCATGAATCATGAATCATCAATTGAATCATGAATCATGAATTATGAATTATGAATTGAATCATGAATTATGAATCATGAATTGAATTATGAATTATGAATTGAATCATGAATCATGAATCATGAATCATGAATCATGAATTGAATTATGAATCATGAATTGAATCATGAATCATGAATTGAATTATGAATTATGAATTGAATCATGAATCATGAATCATGAATCATGAATTGAATCATGAATTGAATCATGAATCATGAATCATGAATCGAATCATGAATTGAATCATGAATTGAATCATGAATCATGAATCGAATCATGAATCATGAATTGAATCATGAATCATGAAGCGAATCATGAATCATGAATTGAATCATGAATTGAATCATGAATCATGAATTGAATCATGAATCATGAATCATAAATCGAATCATGAATCATGAATTGAATCATGAATCATGAATCATGAATCATGAATTGAATCATGAATCATGAATCATGAATCATGAATTGAATCATGATTTATGAAGTATGAATCATGAATTGAATCATGAATCATGAATCATGAATTGAATCATGAATCATGAATCATGAGTTATATCATGAATCATGAATTGAATCATGAATCATGAATCATGAATTGAATCATGAATTGAATCATGAATCGAATCATGAATTGAATCATGAATCATGAATCATGAATTGAATCATGAATTGAATCATGAATCGAATCATGAATTGAATCATGAATCATGAATCATGAATTTAATCATGAATCATGAATTATGAATCATGAATTGAATCATGAATCATGAATCGAATCATGAATCATGAATTGAATCACAAGTTGAATCATGATTCATGAATTGAATCATAAATTGAATCATGAATTCAATCATGATTCATGAATCATGAATTCAATCATGAATCATGAATCATGAATCATGAATTCAATCATAAATCATGATTTTAATCAGGAATCGAATCATGAATTCAATCATGAATCATAAATCGAATCATGAATCATGAAATGAATCAGGAATCGAATCATGAATTGAATCATGAATCATGAATTGAATCATGATTTTAAATATGAATCGTGAATCATGAATTGAATCATGAATCATAAATGATTAATCATGAATCATGAATCATGAATTGAATTATGAATTGAATCATGAATCATAAATTGAATCATGAATTGAATCATGAATCATGAATCGAATCATGAATCATAAATTGAAACATAAATTAAATCATGAATCATAATTTGAATCATGAATTGAATCATGAATTGAATCAGGAATCATGAATTGAATCATGAATCATGAATTGAATCATGAATCATGAATCATGAATTGAATCATGAATCATGAATCATAAATCGATCCATGAATCATGAATTGAATCAGGAATCGAATCATGAATTGAATCATGAATCATGAATCATGAATTGAATCATGAATCATGAATTGAATCATGAATCATGAATCATGAATTGAATCATGAATTGAATCTTGAATCGAATCATGAATTGAATCATAAATCATGAATTATGAATCATGAATTGAATCATGAATCATGAATCATGAATTGAATCATGAATCATGAATCATGAATTGAATCATGAATCATGAATCTCGAATCATGAATCATGAATCATGAATCATGAATTGAATCATGAATCATGAATAATGAATTGAATCATGAATCATGAATTATGAATCATGAATTGAATCATGAATTATGAATCATGAATTGAATTATGAATTATGAATTGAATCATGAATCATGAATCATGAATCATGAATCATGAATTGAATTATGAATCATGAATTGAATCATGAATCATGAATTGAATTATGAATTATGAATTGAATCATGAATCATGAATCATGAATCATGAATTGAATCATGAATTGAATCATGAATCATGAATCATGAATTGAATCATGAATAATGAATGATGAATCATAAATTGAATCATGAATCATGAATCATGAATCATGAATCGAATCATGAATTGAATCATGAATTGAATCATGAATCATGAATCGAATCATGAATTGAATCATGAATCATGAAGCGAATCATGAATCATGAATTGAATCATGAATTGAATCATGAATCATGAATTGAATCATGAATCATGAATCATAAATCGAATCATGAATCATGAATTGAATCATGAATCATGAATCATGAATCATGAATTGAATCATGAATCATGAAGTATGAATCATGAATTGAATCATGAATCATGAATCATGAATTGAATCATGAATCATGAATCATGAGTTATATCATGAATCATGAATTAAATCATGAATCATTAATCATGAATTGAATCATGAATTGAATCATGAATCGAATCATGAATTGAATCATGAATCATGAATCATGAATTGAATCATGAATTATGAATCATGAATTGAATCATGAATCATGAATCATGAATTGAATCATGAATCATGAATCATGAATTGAATCATGAATCATGAATTATGAATCATGAATTGAATCATGAATCATGAATTGAATCATGAATCATGAATCATCAATCATGAATCATGAATCATCAATTGAATCATGAATCATGAATTATGAATTATGAATTGAATCATGAATCATGAATTGAATCATGAATCATGAATCATGAATCATGAATCATGAATCATCAATTGAATCATGAATCATGAATTATGAATTATGAATTGAATTATGAATCATGAATTATGAATCATGAACTGAATCATAATTCATGAATTGAATCATGAATCATGAATCATGATTTGAATCATGAGTCATGAATCATGAATTGAATCATGCATCATGAATCATGAATTGAATCATGAATTGAATCATGAATCGAATCATTAATTGAATCATGAATCGAATCATGAATTGAATCATGAATCGAATCATGAATTGAATCATGAATCATGAATCATGAATCATGAATCATGAATCGAATCATGAATCATGAATTATGAATTATGAATTATGAATTGAATCATGAATCATGAATTATGAATCATGAATCATGAATTATGAATTGAATCATGAATCATGAATTATGAATTATGAATTATGAATTGAATCATGAATCATGAATTATGAATCATGAATTGAATTATGAATTATGAATTGAATCATGAATCATGAATCATGAATCATGAATCATGAATTGAATCATGAATGGAATCATGAATCATGAATCATGAATTGAATTATGAATTATGAATTGAATCATGAATCATATATCATGAATTATGAATCATGAATGATGAATTAAATCATGAATTGAATCATGAATTGAATCATGAATCGAATCATTAATTGAATCATGAATCGAATCATGAATTGAATCATGAATCGAATCATGAATTGAATCATGAATCATGAATCATGAATCATGACTTAAATCATGATTCATGAATTATGAATCATGAATTGAATCATGAATCATGAATTGAATCATGAATCATGAATCATGAATCATGAATCATGAATCGAATCATGAATCATGAATTATGAATTATGAATTATGAATTGAATCATGAATCATGAATTATGAATCATGAATTGAATTATGAATTATGAATTGAATCATGAATCATGAATCATGAATCATGAATCATGAATTGAATCATGAATGGAATCATGAATCATGAATCATGAATTGAATTATGAATTATGAATTGAATCATGAATCATATATCATGAATTATGAATCATGAATGATGAATTAAATCATGAATTGAATCATGAATCATGAATCATGAATTGAATCATGAATTGAATCATGATTTATGAAGTATGAATCATGAATTGAATCATGAATCATGAATCATGAATTGAATCATGAATCATGAATCATGAGTTATATCATGAATCATGAATTGAATCATGAATCATGAATCATGAATTGAATCATGAATTGAATCATGAATCGAATCATGAATTGAATCATGAATCATGAATCATGAATTGATTCATGAATTGAATCATGAATCGAATCATGAATTGAATCATGAATCATGAATCATGAATTTAATCATGAATCATGAATTATGAATCATGAATTGAATCATGAATCATGAATCGAATCATGAATCATGAATTGAATCACAAGTTGAATCATGATTCATGAATTGAATCATAAATTGAATCATGAATTCAATCATGATTCATGAATCATGAATTCAATCATGAATCATGAATCATGAATCATGAATTCAATCATAAATCATGATTTTAATCAGGAATCGAATCATGAATTTAATCATGAATCATAAATCGAATCATGAATCATGAAATGAATCAGGAATCGAATCATGAATTGAATCATGAATCATGAATTGAATCATGATTTTAAATATGAATCGTGAATCATGAATTGAATCATGAATCATAAATGATTAATCATGAATCATGAATCATGAATTGAATTATGAATTGAATCATGAATCATAAATTGAATCATGAATTGAATCATGAATCATGAATCGAATCATGAATCATAAATTGAAACATAAATTAAATCATGAATCATAATTTGAATCATGAATTGAATCATGAATTGAATCAGGAATCATGAATTGAATCATGAATCATGAATTGAATCATGAATCATGAATTGAATCATGAATCATGAATCATAAATAGATCCATGAATCATGAATTGAATCAGGAATCGAATCATGAATTGAATCATGAATCATGAATCATGAATTGAATCATGAATCATGAATTGAATCATGAATCATGAATCATGAATTGAATCATGAATTGAATCTTGAATCGAATCATGAATTGAATCATAAATCATGAATTATGAATCATGAATTGAATCATGAATCATGAATCATGAATTGAATCATGAATCGTGAATCATGAATTGAATCATGAATCATGAATCTCGAATCATGAATCATGAATCATGAATCATGAATTGAATCATGAATCATGAATAATGAATTGAATCATGAATCATGAATTATGAATCATGAATTGAATCATGAATCATGAATTGAATCATGAATCATGAATCATGAATCATCAATTGAATCATGAATCATGAATTATGAATTATGAATTGAATCATGAATGATGAATTAAATCATGAATTGAATCATGAATCATGAATCATGAATTGAATCATGAATTGAATCATGATTTATGAAGTATGAATCATGAATTGAATCATGAATCATGAATCATGAATTGAATCATGAATCATGAATCATGAGTTATATCATGAATCATGAATTGAATCATGAATCATGAATCATGAATTGAATCATGAATTGAATCATGAATCGAATCATGAATTGAATCATGAATCATGAATCATGAATTGAATCATGAATCATGAATCATGAATCATGAATCATGAATTGAATCATGAATGGAATCATGAATCATGAATCATGAATTGAATTATGAATTATGAATTGAATCATGAATCATATATCATGAATTATGAATCATGAATGATGAATTATGAATTGAATCATGAATCATGAATCATGAATCGAATCATGAATCATGAATAATGAATTGAATCATGAATTGAATCATGAATCGAATCATGAATAGTGAATTAAATCATGAATCATGAATTGAATCATGAATCATGAATTGAATCATGAATTATGAATCATGAATTGAATCATGAATCATGAATTGAATTATGAATCATGAATCATGAATCATGAATCATCAATTGAATCATGAATCATGAATTATGAATCATGAATTGAATCATGAATCATGAAGTATGAATCATGAATTGAATCATGAATCATGAATCATGAATTGAATCATGAATCATGAATCATGAGTTATATCATGAATCATGAATTAAATCATGAATCATGAATCATGAATTGAATCATGAATTGAATCATGAATCATGAATTGAATCATGAATCATGAATCATAAATCGAATCATGGATCATGAATTGAATCATGAATCATGAATCATGAATCATGAATTGAATCATGAATCATTAAGTATGAATCATGAATTGAATCATGAATCATGAATCATGAATTGAATCATGAATCATGAGTTATATCATGAATCATGAATTAAATCATGAATCATGAATCATGAATTGAATCATGAATTGAATCATGAATCGAATCATGAATTGAATCATGAATCATGAATCATGAATTGAATCATGAATTATGAATCATGAATTGAATCATGAATCATGAATCATGAATTGAATCATGAATCATGAATCATGAATTGAATCATGAATCATGAATTATGAATCATGAATTGAATCATGAATCATGAATTGAATCATGAATCATGAATCATGAATCATGAATCATGAATCATCAATTGAATCATGAATCATGAATTATGAATTATGAATTGAATCATGAATCATCAATTGAATCATGAATCATGAATCATGAATCATGAATCATGAATCATCAATTGAATCATGAATCATGAATTATGAATTATGAATTGAATTATGAATCATGAATCATGAATCATGAATCATGAATTATGAATTGAATCATGAATCATGAATTATGAATTATGAATTATGAATTGAATCATGAATCATGAATTATGAATCATGAATTGAATTATGAATTATGAATTGAATCATGAATCATGAATCATGAATCATGAATCATGAATTGAATCATGAATGGAATCATGAATCATGAATCATGAATTGAATTATGAATTATGAATTGAATCATGAATCATATATCATGAATTATGAATCATGAATGATGAATTAAATCATGAATTGAATCATGAATTGAATCATGAATCGAATCATTAATTGAATCATGAATCGAATCATGAATTGAATCATGAATCGAATCATGAATTGAATCATGAATCATGAATCATGAATCATGACTTAAATCATGATTCATGAATTATGAATCATGAATTGAATCATGAATCATGAATTGAATCATGAATCATGAATCATGAATCATGAATCGAATCATGAATCATGAATTATGAATTATGAATTATGAATTGAATCATGAATCATGAATTATGAATCATGAATTGAATTATGAATTATGAATTGAATCATGAATCATGAATCATGAATCATGAATCATGAATTGAATCATGAATGGAATCATGAATCATGAATCATGAATTGAATTATGAATTATGAATTGAATCATGAATCATATATCATGAATTATGAATCATGAATGATGAATTAAATCATGAATTGAATCATGAATCATGAATCATGAATTGAATCATGAATCATGAATGATGAATCATAAATTGAATCATGAATCATGAATCATGAATCGAATCATGAATCATGAATAATGAATTGAATCATGAATTGAATCATGAATCGAATCATGAATAGTGAATTAAATCATGAATCATGAATTGAATCATGAATCATGAATTGAATCATGAATTATGAATCATGAATTGAATCATGAATCATGAATTGAATTATGAATCATGAATCATGAATCATGAATCATCAATTGAATCATGAATCATGAATTATGAAATATGAATTGAATCATGAATCATGAATTATGAATCATGAATTGAATTATGAATTATTAATTGAATCATGAATCATGAATCATGAATCATGAATCATGAATCATGAATTGAATCATGAATTGAATCATGAATCATGAATCATGAATTGAATCATGAATCATGAATTGACTCATGAATCATGAATCATGAATTGAATCATGAATTGAATCATGAATCGAATCATGAATTGAATCATGAATCATGAATCATGAATTTAATCATGAATCATGAATTATGAATCATGAATTGAATCATGAATCATGAATTGAATCATGAATCATGAATCGAATCATGAATCATGAATTGAATCATGAGTTGAATCATGATTCATGAATTGAATCATAAATTGAATCATGAATTCAATCATGATTCATGAATCATGAATTCAATCATGAATCATGAATCATGAATCATGAATTCAATCATAAATCATGATTTTAATCAGGAATCGAATCATGAATTCAATCATGAATCATAAATCGAATCATGAATCATGAAATGAATCAGGAATCGAATCATGAATTGAATCATGAATCATGAATTGAATCATGATTTTAAATATGAATCGTGAATCATAATTTGAATCATGAATCATGAATCATAAATGATTAATCATGAATCATGAATTGAATTATGAATTGAATCATGAATCATAAATTGAATCATGAATTGAATCATGAATCATGAATCGAATCATGAATCATAAATTGAAACATAAATTGAATCATGAATCATAATTTGAATCATGAATTGAATCATGAATTGAATCAGGAATCATGAATTGAATCATGAATCATGAATTGAATCATGAATCATGAATCATGAATTGAATCATGAATCATGAATCATAAATCGATCCATGAATCATGAATTGAATCAGGAATCGAATCATGAATTGAATCATGAATCATGAATCATGAATTGAATCATAAATCATGAATCATGAATTGAATCATGAATCATGAATTGAATCATGAATCATGAATCATGAATTGAATCATGAATTGAATCATGAATCGAATCATGAATTGAATCATGAATCATGAATTATGAATCATGAATTGAATCATGAATCATGAATCATGAATTGAATCATGAATCATGAATTGACTCATGAATCATGAATCATGAATTGAATCATGAATTGAATCATAAATCGAATCATGAATTGAATCATGAATCATGAATCATGAATTTAATCATGAATCATGAATTATGAATCATGAATTGAATCATGAATCATGAATTGAATCATGAATCATGAATCGAATCATGAATCATGAATTGAATCATGAGTTGAATCATGATTCAAGAATTGAATCATAAATTGAATCATGAATTCAATCATGATTCATGAATCATGAATTCAATCATGAATCATGAATCATGAATTCAATCATAAATCATGATTTTAATCAGGAATCGAATCATGAATTCAATCATGAATCATAAATCGAATCATGAATCATGAAATGAATCAGGAATCGAATCATGAATTCAATCATGAATCATGAATTGAATCATGATTTTAAATATGAATTGTGAATCATGAATTGAATCATGAATTGAATCATGAATCATAAATTGAATCATGAATTGAATCATGAATCATGAATCGAATCATGAATCATAAATTGAAACATAAATTGAATCATGAATCATAATTTGAATCATGAATTGAATCATGAATTGAATCAGGAATCATGAATTGAATCATGAATCATGAATTGAATCATGAATCATGAATCATGAATTGAATCATGAATCATGAATCATAAATCGATCCATGAATCATGAATTGAATCAGGAATCGAATCATGAATTGAATCATAAATCATGAATCATGAATTGAATCATGAATCATGAATCATGAATTGAATCATGAATCATGAATTGAATCATGAATCATGAATTGAATCATGAATTGAATCATGAATCGAATCATGAATTGAATCATGAATCATGAATTATGAATCATGAATTGAATCATGAATCATGAATCATGAATTGAATAATGAATCATGAATCTCGAATCATGAATCATGAATCATGAATCATGAATTGAATCATGAATCATGAATAATGAATTGAATCATGAATCATGAATTATGAATCATGAATTGAATCATGAATCATGAATTGAATCATGAATCATGAATCATCAATTGAATCATGAATCATGAATTATGAATTATGAATTGAATCATGAATTATGAATCATGAATTGAATTATGAATTATGAATTGAATCATGAATCATGAATCATGAATCATGAATTGAATTATGAATCATGAATTGAATCATGAATCATGAATTGAATTATGAATTATGAATTGAATCATGAATCATGAATCATGAATCATGAATTGAATCATGAATTGAATCATGAATCATGAATCGAATCATGAATTCAATCATGAATTGAATCATGAATCATGAATCGAATCATGAATCATGAATTGAATCATGAATCATGAAGCGAATCATGAATCATGAATTGAATCATGAATTGAATCATGAATCATGAATTGAATCATGAATCATGAATCATAAATCGAATCATGAATCATGAATTTAATCATGAATCATGAATCATGAATCATGAATTGAATCATGATTTATGAAGTATGAATCATGAATTGAATCATGAATCATGAATCATGAATTGAATCATGAATCATGAATCATGAGTTATATCATGAATCATGAATTGAATCATGAATCATGAATCATGAATTGAATCATGAATTGAATCATGAATCGAATCATGAATTGAATCATGAATCATGAATCATGAATTGAATCATGAATTGAATCATGAATCGAATCATGAATTGAATCATGAATCATGAATCATGAATTTAATCATGAATCATGAATTATGAATCATGAATTGAATCATGAATCATGAATTGAATCATGAATCATGAATCGAATCATGAATCATGAATTGAATCACAAGTTGAATCATGATTCATGAATTGAATCATAAATTGAATCATGAATTCAATCATGATTCATGAATCATGAATTCAATCATGAATCATGAATCATGAATCATGAATTCAATCATAAATCATGATTTTAATCAGGAATCGAATCATGAATTCAATCATGAATCATAAATCGAATCATGAATCATGAAATGAATCAGGAATCGAATCATGAATTGAATCATGAATCATGAATTGAATCATGATTTTAAATATGAATCGTGAATCATGAATTGAATCATGAATCATAAATGATTAATCATGAATCATGAATCATGAATTGAATTATGAATTGAATCATGAATCATAAATTGAATCATGAATTGAATCATGAATCATGAATCGAATCATGAATCATAAATTGAAACATAAATTAAATCATGAATCATAATTTGAATCATGAATTGAATCATGAATTGAATCAGGAATCATGAATTGAATCATGAATCATGAATTGAATCATGAATCATGAATCATGAATTGAATCATGAATCATGAATCATAAATCGATCCATGAATCATGAATTGAATCAGGAATCGAATCATGAATTGAATCATGAATCATGAATCATGAATTGAATCATGAATCATGAATTGAATCATGAATCATGAATCATGAATTGAATCATGAATTGAATCATGAATCGAATCATGAATTGAATCATGAATCATGAATTATGAATCATGAATTGAATCATGAATCATGAATCATGAATTGAATCATGAATCATGAATCTCGAATCATGAATCATGAATCATGAATCATGAATCGAATCATGAATCATGAATAATGAATTGAATCATGAATCATGAATTATGAATCATGAATTGAATCATGAATCATGAATTGAATCATGAATCATGAATCATGAATCATGAATCATCAATTGAATCATGAATCATGAATCTCGAATCATGAATCATGAATCATGAATCATGAATCGAATCATGAATCATGAATAATGAATTGAATCATGAATCATGAATTATGAATCATGAATTGAATCATGAATCATGAATTGAATCATGAATCATGAATCATGAATCATGAATCATCAATTGAATCATGAATCATGAATTATGAATTATGAATTGAATCATGAATTATGAATCATGAATTGAATTATGAATTATGAATTGAATCATGAATCATGAATCATGAATCATGAATCATGAATTGAATTATGAATCATGAATTGAATCATGAATCATGAATTGAATTATGAATTATGAATTGAATCATGAATCATGAATCATGAATCATGAATCATGAATCATGAATTGAATCATGAATTGAATCATGAATCATGAATCATGAATTGAATCATGAATAATGAATGATGAATCATAAATTGAATCATGAATCATGAATCATGAATCGAATCATGAATTGAATCATGAATTGAATCATGAATCATGAATCGAATCATGAATTGAATCACGAATCATGAAGCGAATCATGAATCATGAATTGAATCATGAATTGAATCATGAATCATGAATCATGAATCATGAATTGAATCATGAATCATGAAGTATGAATCATGAATTGAATCATGAATCATGAATTGAATCATGAATCATGAATCATGAGTTATATCATGAATCATGAATTAAATCATGAATCATGAATCATGAATTGAATCATGAATTGAATCATGAATCGAATCATGAATTGAATCATGAATCATGAATCATGAATTGAATCATGAATTATGAATCATGAATTGAATCATGAATCATGAATCATGAATTGAATCATGAATCATGAATCATGAATTAAATCATGAATCATGAAATATGAATCATGAATCATGAATTGAATCATGAATCATGAATCATGAATCATGAATCATCAATTGAATCATGAATCATGAATTATGAATTATGAATTGAATCATGAATCATGAATTGAATCATGAATCATGAATCATGAATCATGAATCATGAATCATGAATCATGAATCATCAATTGAATCATGAATCATGAATTATGAATTATGAATTGAATTATGAATCATGAATTATGAATCATGAACTGAATCATAATTCATGAATTGAATCATGAATCATGAATCATGATTTGAATCATGAGTCATGAATCATGAATTGAATCATGCATCATGAATCATGAATTGAATCATGAATTGAATCATGAATCGAATCATTAATTGAATCATGAATCGAATCATGAATTGAATCATGAATCGAATCATGAATTGAATCATGAATCATGAATCATGAATCATGAATCATGAATCGAATCATGAATCATGAATTATGAATTATGAATTATGAATTGAATCATGAATCATGAATTATGAATCATGAATCATGAATCATGAATCATGAATTATGAATTGAATCATGAATCATGAATTATGAATTATGAATTATGAATTGAATCATGAATCATGAATTATGAATCATGAATTGAATTATGAATTATGAATTGAATCATGAATCATGAATCATGAATCATGAATTGAATCATGAATGGAATCATGAATCATGAATCATGAATTGAATTATGAATTATGAATTGAATCATGAATCATATATCATGAATTATGAATCATGAATGATGAATTAAATCATGAATTGAATCATGAATCATGAATCATGAATTGAATCATGAATCATGAATGATGAATCATAAATTGAATCATGAATCATGAATCGAATCATGAATCATGAATAATGAATTGAATCATGAATTGAATCATGAATCGAATCATGAATAATGAATTAAATCATGAATCATGAATTGAATCATGAATCATGAATTGAATCATGAATTGAATCATGAATCATGAATTGAATCATGAATCATGAATCATAAATCGAATCATGAATCATGAATTGAATCATAAATCGAATCATGAATTGATTCATGAATCATGAATTGAATCATGAATCATGAATTGAATCATGAATCATGAATCATGAATTGAATCATGAATCATGAAGTATGAATCATGAATTGAATCATGAATTATTAATCATGAATTGAATCATGAATCATGAATTGAATCATGAATTGAATCATGAATCATGAATTGAATCATGAATCATGAATTGAATCATGAATCATGAATCATGAATTGAATCATGAATCATGAATCATGAATTGAATCATGAATTGAATCATGAATCATGAATTGAATCATGAATCATGAATTGAATCATGAATCATGAATCATGAATCATGAATTGAATCATGAATCATGAATCATGAATTGAATCATAAATCATGAATTATGAATCATGAATTGAATCATGAATCATGAATTGAATCATGAGTCATGAATCATGAATTGAATCATGAATCATGAATCAAGAATTGAATCATGAATCATGAATTGAATCATGAATAATGAATTGAATCATGCATCATGAATCATGAATTGAATCATGAATTGAATCATGAATTGAATCATGAATCGAATCATTAATTGAATCATGAATCGAATCATGAATTGAATCATGAATCGAATCATGAATTGAATCATGAATCATGAATCATGAATCATGACTTAATTCATGATTCATGAATTATGAATCATGAATTGAATCATGAATCATGAATCGAATCATGAATCATGAATTGAATCATGAATCATGAATTATGAATTAAATCATGAATCATGAATCATGAATTGAATCATGAATCATGAATCATGAATTATGAATCATGAATTGAATCATGAATCATGAATCATGAATTGAATCATGAATCATGAATCATGAATTGAATCATGAATCATGAAATATGAATCATTAATTGAATCATGAATCATGAATTGAATCATGAATCATGAATTATGAATCATGAATTGAATCATGAATCATGAATCATGAATTGAATCATGAATCATGAATTGAATCATGAATCATGAATCATGAATTGAATCATGAATTGAATCATGAATCATGAATCATGAATTGAATCATGAATCATGAATCATGAATTGAATCATGAATCATGAATTGAATCATGAATCATGAATTGAATCATGAATCATGAATTGAATCATGAATCATGAATCATGAATCATGAATCATGAATTGAATCATGAATCATGAATAATGAATTGAATCATGAATCATGAATCATGAATTGAATCATGAATTATGAATCATGAATTGAATCATGAATCATGAATTGAATCATGAATCATGAATCATGAATCATGAATTGAATCATGAATCATGAATCATGAATTGAATCATGAATCATGAATCATGAATTGAATCATGAATCATGAATCATGAATTGAATCATGAATCATGAATTGAATCATGAATCATGAATCATGAATTGAATCATGAATTGAATCATGAATCATGAATTGAATCATGAATCATGAATCATGAATTGAATCATGAATCATGAATCACGAATTGAATCATGAATCATGAATTGAATCATGAATCATGAATCATGAATTGAATCATGAATCATGAATCATGAATTGAATCATGAATCATGAATCATGAATTGAATCATGAATCATGAATCATGAATTGAATCATGAATCATGAATCATGAATCATGAATCATGAATTGAATCATGAATCATGAATCGAATCATGAATCATGAATTATGAATCATGAATTAAATCATGAATCATGAATTGAATCATAAATCATGAATCATGAATCATGAATTAAATCATGAATCCTGAATTATGAATTATGAATTGAATCATGAATCATGAATTATGAATCATGAATTGAATTATGAATTATGAATTGAATCATGAATCATGAATCATGAATCATGAATTGAATCATGAATCATGAATCATGAATTGAATCATGAATCATGAATTGAATCATGAATCATGAATTGAATCATGAATCATGAATCATGAATTGAATCATGAATCATGAATCACGAATTGAATCATGAATCATGAATTGAATCATGAATCATGAATTGAATCATGAATCATGAATCATGAATTGAATCATGAATCATGAATCATGAATTGAATCATGAATCATGAATCATGAATCATGAATCATCAATTGAATCATGAATCATGAATTGAATCATGAATCATGAATTATGAATCATGAATTAAATCATGAATCATGAATTGAATCATGAATCATGAATCATGAATCATGAATTAAATCATGAATCCTGAATTATGAATTATGAATTGAATCATGAATCATGAATTATGAATCATGAATTGAATTATGAATTATGAATTGAATCATGAATCATGAATCATGAATCATGAATCATGAATTGAATCATGAATTGAATCATGAATCATGAATCATGAATCATGAATCCTGAATCATGAATACTGAATTGAATCATGAATCATGAATTGAATCATGAATCATGAATCATGAATCATGAATCATGAATTGAATCATGAATCATGAATCATGAATCATGAATCATGAATTGAATCATAAATCATGAATTATGAATCATGAATTGAATCATGAATCATGAATTGAATCATGAGTCATGAATTATGAATCATGAATTGAATCATGAATCATGAATCATGAATTGAATCATGAATCATGAATTGAATCATGAATCATGAATTGAATCATGAATTATGAATCATGAATCATGAATTGAAGCATGAATCATGAATTATGAATCATGAATTGAATCATGAATCATGAATCATGAATTTAATCATGAATCATGAATTGAATCATGAATCATGAATTGAATCATGAATAATGAATTGAATCATGCATCATGAATCATAAATTGAATCATGAATTGTATCATGAATCGAATCATTAATTGAATCATGAATCGAATCATGAATTGAATCATGAATCATGAATCATGAATCATGACTTAAATCATGATTCATGAATTATGAATCATGAATTGAATCATGAATCATGAATCATGAATCATGAATCATGAATCATCAATTGAATCATGAATCATGAATTATGAATTATGAATTGAATCATAAATCATGAATTATGAATCATGAACTGAATCATAATTCATGAATTGAATCATGAATCATGAATCATGATTTGAATCATGAGTCATGAATCATGAATTGAATCATGCATCATGAATCATGAATTGAATCATGAATTGAATCAGGAATCGAATCATTAATTGAATCATGAATCGAATCATGAATTGAATCATGAATCGAATCATGAATTGAATCATGAATCATGAATCATGAATCATGACTTAAATCATGATTCATGAATTATGAATCATGAATTGAATCATGAATCATGAATTGAATCATGAATCATGAATCATGAATCGAATCATGAATCATGAATTATGAATTATGAATTATGAATTGAATCATGAATCATGAATTATGAATCATGAATTGAATTATGAATTATGAATTGAATCATGAATCATGAATTGAATCATGAATGGAATCATGAATCATGAATCATGAATTGAATTATGAATTATGAATTGAATCATGAATCATATATCATGAATTATGAATCATGAATGATGAATTAAATCATGAATTGAATCATGAATCATGAATCATGAATTGAATCATGAATCATGAATGATGAATCATAAATTGAATCATGAATCATGAATCATGAATCGAATCATGAATCATGAATAATGAATTGAATCATGAATTGAATCATGAATCGAATCATGAATAATGAATTAAATCATGAATCATGAATTGAATCATGAATCATGAATTGAATCATGAATTGAATCATGAATCATGAATTGAATCATGAATCATGAATCATAAATCGAATCATGAATCATGAATTGAATCATAAATCGAATCATGAATTGATTCATGAATCATGAATTGAATCATGAATCATGAATTGAATCATGAATCATGAATCATGAATTGAATCATGAATCATGAAGTATGAATCATGAATTGAATCATGAATTATTAATCATGAATTGAATCATGAATCATGAATTGAATCATGAATTGAATCATGAATCATGAATTGAATCATGAATCATGAATTGAATCATGAATCATGAATTGAATCATGAATCATGAATCATGAATTGAATCATGAATTGAATCATGAATCATGAATTGAATCATGAATCATGAATTGAATCATGAATCATGAATCATGAATCATGAATCATGAATTGAATCATGAATCATGAATCATGAATCATGAATCATGAATTGAATCATAAATCATGAATTATGAATCATGAATTGAATCATGAATCATGAATTGAATCATGAGTCATGAATCATGAATTGAATCATGAATCATGAATCAAGAATTGAATCATGAATCATGAATTGAATCATGAATAATGAATTGAATCATGCATCATGAATCATGAATTGAATCATGAATTGAATCATGAATCGAATCATTAATTGAATCATGAATCGAATCATGAATTGAATCATGAATCGAATCATGAATTGAATCATGAATCATGAATCATGAATCATGAATTGAATCATGAATCATGAATTGAATCATGAATCATGAATCATGAATCGAATCATGAATCATGAATTGAATCATGAATCATGAATTATGAATTAAATCATGAATCATGAATCATGAATTGAATCATGAATCATGAATCATGAATTATGAATCATGAATTGAATCATGAATCATGAATCATGAATTGAATCATGAATCATGAATCATGAATCATGAATTGAATCATGAATCATGAAATATGAATCATTAATTGAATCATGAATCATGAATTGAATCATGAATCATGAATTATGAATCATGAATTGAATCATGAATCATGAATCATGAATTGAATCATGAATCATGAATTGAATCATGAATCATGAATCATGAATTGAATCATGAATTGAATCATGAATCATGAATCATGAATTGAATCATGAATCATGAATCATGAATTGAATCATGAATCATGAATCATGAATTGAATCATGAATCATGAATTGAATCATGAATCATGAATTGAATCATGAATCATGAATCATGAATCATGAATTGAATCATGAATCATGAATAATGAATTGAATCATGAATCATGAATCATGAATTGAATCATGAATTATGAATCATGAATTGAATCATGAATCATGAATTGAATCATGAATCATGAATCATGAATTGAATCATGAATCATGAATCATGAATTGAATCATGAATCATGAATTGAATCATGAATCATGAATCATGAATTGAATCATGAATTGAATCATGAATCATGAATTGAATCATGAATCATGAATCATGAATTGAATCATGAATCATGAATCACGAATTGAATCATGAATCATGAATTGAATCATGAATCATGAATCATGAATTGAATCATGAATCATGAATCATGAATTTTATCATGAATCATGAATCATGAATTGAATCATGAATCATGAATCATGAATTGAATCATGAATCATGAATCATGAATCATGAATCATCAATTGAATCATGAATCATGAATTGAATCATGAATCATGAATTATGAATCATGAATTAAATCATGAATCATGAATTGAATCATGAATCATGAATCATGAATCATGAATTAAATCATGAATCCTGAATTATGAATTATGAATTGAATCATGAATCATGAATTATGAATCATGAATTGAATTATGAATTATGAATTGAATCATGAATCATGAATCATGAATCATGAATTGAATCATGAATCATGAATCATGAATTGAATCATGAATCATGAATCATGAATTAAATCATGAATCATGAACTGAATCATGAATCATGAATTGAATCATGAATCATGAATCATGAATTGAATCATGAATCATGAATCACGAATTGAATCATGAATCATGAATTGAATCATGAATCATGAATCATGAATTGAATCATGAATCATGAAATGAATCATGAATCATGAATCATGAATTGAATCATGAATCATGAATCATGAATCATGAATCATCAATTGAATCATGAATCATGAATTGAATCATGAATCATGAATTATGAATCATGAATTAAATCATGAATCATGAATTGAATCATGAATCATGAATCATGAATTAAATCATGAATCCTGAATTATGAATTATGAATTGAATCATGAATCATGAATTATGAATCATGAATTAAATTATGAATTATGAATTGA
The DNA here is from genome assembly GCA_036250195.1 of Mixophyes australis. Taxonomy (NCBI): domain Eukaryota; kingdom Metazoa; phylum Chordata; class Amphibia; order Anura; family Limnodynastidae; genus Mixophyes; species Mixophyes australis. The sequence continues at coordinate 240,958,644 of JAVHZZ010000001.1, read as the reverse complement.
ATCATGAATCATGAATCATGAATCATGAATCATGAATTGAATCATGAATTGAATCATGAATCATGAATCATGAATTGAATCATGAATCATGAATCATGAATCATGAATCATGAATCATGAATACTGAATTGAATCATGAATCATGAATTGAATCATGAATCATGAATCATGAATCATGAATCATGAATTGAATCATGAATCATGAATCATGAATCATGAATCATGAATTGAATCATAAATCATGAATTATGAATCATGAATTGAATCATGAATCATGAATTGAATCATGAGTCATGAATTATGAATCATGAATTGAATCATGAATCATGAATCATGAATTGAATCATGAATCATGAATTGAATCATGAATAATGAATTGAATCATGCATCATGAATCATGAATTGAATCATGAATTATGAATCATGAATCATGAATTGAAGCATGAATCATGAATTATGAATCATGAATTGAATCATGAATCATGAATCATGAATTGAATCATGAATCATGAATTGAATCATGAATAATGAATTGAATCATGCATCATGAATCATAAATTGAATCATGAATTAAATCATGAATCGAATCATTAATTGAATCATGAATCGAATCATGAATTGAATCATGAATCATGAATCATGACTTAAATCATGATTCATGAATTATGAATCATGAATTGAATCATGAATCATGAATCATGAATTGAATCATGAATCGAATCATTAATTGAATCATGAATCGAATCATGAATTGAATCATGAATCATGAATCATGAATCATGACTTAAATCATGATTCATGAATTATGAATCATGAATTGAATCATGAATCATGAATCATGAATTGAATCATGAATCATGAATCGAATCATGAATCATGAATTGAATCATGAATCATGAATTATGAATTAAATCATGAATCATGAATCATGAATTGAATCATGAATCATGAATTATGAATCATGAATTGAATCATGAATTGAATCATGAATCATGAATTATGAATTAAATCATGAATCATGAATCATGAATTGAATCATGAATCATGAATCTTGAATTATGAATCATGAATTGAATCATGAATCATGAATTATGAATCATGAATTAAATCATGAATCATGAAATATGAATCATGAATTGAATCATGAATCATGAATTCAATCATGAATCATGAATTCAATCATGAATCATGAATTATGAATCATGAATTGAATCATGAATCATGAATCATGAATTGAATCATGAATCATGAATCATGAATTGAATCATGAAACATGAATTGAATTATGAATTGAATCATGAATCATGAATTGAATCATGAATCATGAATTGAATCATGAATCATGAATCATGAATTGAATCATGAATCATGAATTGAATCATGAATCATGAATTGAATCATGAATCATGAATCATGAATTGAATCATGAATCATGAATCATGAATCATGAATCATGAATTGAATCATGAATCATGAATAATGAATTGAATCATGAATCATGAATCATGAATTGAATCATGAATTATGAATCATGAATTGAATCATGAATCATGAATTGAATTATGAATCATGAATCATGAATCATGAATCATCAATTGAATCATGAATCATGAATCATCAATTGAATCATGAATCATGAATTATGAAATATGAATTGAATCATGAATCATGAATTATGAATCATGAATTGAATTATGAATTATGAATTGAATCATGAATCATGAATCATGAATCATGAATCATGAATTGAATCATAAATTGAATCATGAATCATGAATCATGAATTGAATCATGAATCATGAATTGACTCATGAATCATGAATCATGAATTGAATCATGAATTGAATCATGAATCGAATCATGAATTGAATCATGAATCATGAATCTTGAATTTAATCATGAATCATGAATTATGAATCATGAATTGAATCATGAATCATGAATTGAATCATGAATCATGAATTGAATCATGAATCATGAATTATGAATCATGAATTGAATCATGAATCATGAATCATGAATTGAATCATGAATCATGAATCATGAATCATGAATTGAATCATGAATTGAATCATGAATCATGAATCATGAATTGAATCATGAATCATGAATCATGAATTGAATCATGAATCATGAATCATGAATCATGAATTGAATCATGAATCATGAATTGAATCATGAATCATGATTCATGAATTGAATCATGAATCATGAATCATGAATTGAATCATGAATCATGAATCATGAATCATGAATCATAAATTGAATCATGAATCATGAATTGAATCATGAATCATGAATCATGAATTGAATCATGAATTATGAATCATGAATTGAATCATGAATCATGAATTGAATCATGAATCATGAATCATGAATCATGAATTGAATCATGAATCATGAATCATGAATTGAATCATGAATCATGAATCATGAATTGAATCATGAATCATGAATTGAATCATGAATCATGAATCATGAATTGAATCATGAATTGAATCATGAATCATGAATTGAATCATGAATCATGAATTGAATCATGAATCATGAATCACGAATTGAATCATGAATCATGAATTGAATCATGAATCATGAATCATGAATTGAATAATGAATCATGAATCATGAATTGAATCATGAATCATGAATCATGAATCATGAATTGAATCATGAATCATGAATCATGAATTGAATCATGAATCATGAATCATGAATTGAATCATGAATCATGAATCATGAATTGAAATCATGAATTGAATCATGAATCATGAATTGAATCATGAATCATGAATCATGAATTGAATCATGAATCATGAATCACGAATTGAATCATGAATCATGAATTGAATCATGAATCATGAATCATGAATTGAATAATGAATCATGAATTGAATCATGAATCATGAATCATGAATCATGAATTGAATCATGAATCATAAATAATGAATTGAATCATGAATCATGAATCATGAATTGAATTATGAATCATGAATCATGAATTGAATCATGAATCATGAATCATGAATCATGAATCATCAATTGAATCATGAATCATGAATTGAATCATGAATCATGAATTATGAATCATGAATTAAATCATAAATCATGAATTGAATCATGAATCATGAATCATGAATCATGAATCATGAATTTAATCATGAATCCTGAATTATGAATTATGAATTGAATCATGAATCATGAATTATGAATCATGAATTGAATTATGAATTATGAATTGAATCATGAATCATGAATCATGAATCATGAATTGAATCATGAATTGAATCATGAATCATAAATCATGAATCATGAATCATGAATTATGAATTGAATCATGAATCATGAATTGAATCATGAATCATGAATTTAATCATGAATCATGAATCGAATCATGAATACTGAATTGAATCATGAATCATGAATTGAATCATGAATCATAAATCATGAATCATGAATCATGAATTGAATCATGAATCATGAATCATGAATCATGAATTGAATCATAAATCATGAATTATGAATCATGAATTGAATCATGAATCATGAATTGAATCATGAGTCATGAATTATGAATCATGAATTGAATCATGAATCATGAATTGAATCATGAATCATGAATTGAATCATGAATAATGAATTGATTCATGCATCATGAATCATGAATTGAATCATGAATTATGAATCATGAAACATGAATTGAAGCATGAATCATGAATTATGAATCATGAATTGAATCATGAATCATGAATCATGAATTGAATCATGAATCATGAATTGAATCATGAATAATGAATTGAATCATGCATCATGAATCATGAATTGAATCATGAATTGAATCATGAATCGAATCATTAATTGAATCATGAATCGAATCATGAATTGAATCATGAATCATGAATCATGAATCATGACTTAAATCATGATTCATGAATTATGAATCATGAATTGAATCATGAATCATGAATCATGAATTGAATCATGAATCGAATCATTAATTGAATCATGAATCGAATCATGAATTGAATCATGAATCATGAATCATGACTTAAATCATGATTCATGAATTATGAATCATGAATTGAATCATGAATCATGAATCATTAATTGAATCATGAATCATGAATCATGAATCGAATCATGAATCATGAATTGAATCATGAATCATGAATTATGAATTAAATCATGAATCATGAATCATGAATTGAATTATGAATCATGAATCATGAATTATGAATCATGAATTGAATCATGAATCATGAATTATGAATCATGAATTAAATCATGAATCATGAAATATGAATCATGAATTGAATCATGAATCATGAATTGAATCATGAATCATGAATTATGAATCATGAATTGAATCATGAATCATGAATCATGAATTGAATCATGAATCATGAATCATGAATTGAATCATGAATCATGAATTGAATCATGAATCATGAATTGAATCATGAATCATGAATTGAATCATGAATCATGAATCATGAATTGAATAATGAATCATGAATCATGAATTGAATCATGAATCATGAATCATGAATCATGAATCATGAATTGAATCATGAATCATAAATAATGAATTGAATCATGAATCATGAATTGAATCATGAATCATGAATCATGAATTGAATCATGAATCATGAATCATGAATCATGAATCATCAATTGAATCATGAATCATGAATTGAATCATGAATCATGAATTATGAATCATGAATTAAATCATAAATCATGAATTGAATCATGAATCATGAATCATGAATCATGAATTTAATCATGAATCCTGAATTATGAATTATGAATTGAATCATGAATCATGAATTATGAATCATGAATTGAATTATGAATTATGAATTGAATCATGAATCATGAATCATGAATCATGAATCATGATTAATGAATTGAATCATGAATTGAATCATGAATCATAAATCATGAATCATGAATCATGAATCATGAATTATGAATTGAATCATGAATCATGAATTGAATCATGAATCATGAATTTAATCATGAATCATGAATCGAATCATGAATACTGAATTGAATCATGAATCATGAATTGAATCATGAATCATAAATCATGAATCATGAATTGAATCATGAATCATGAATCATGAATCATGAATTGAATCATAAATCATGAATTATGAATCATGAATTGAATCATGAATCATGAATTGAATCATGAGTCATGAATTATGAATCATGAATTGAATCATGAATCATGAATTGAATCATGAATCATGAATTGAATCATGAATAATGAATTGATTCATGCATCATGAATCATGAATTGAATCATGAATTATGAATCATGAAACATGAATTGAAGCATGAATCATGAATTATGAATCATGAATTGAATCATGAATCATGAATCATGAATTGAATCATGAATCATGAATTGAATCATGAATAATGAATTGAATCATGCATCATGAATCATGAATTGAATCATGAATTGAATCATGAATCGAATCATTAATTGAATCATGAATCGAATCATGAATTGAATCATGAATCATGAATCATGAATCATGACTTAAATCATGATTCATGAATTATGAATCATGAATTGAATCATGAATCATGAATCATGAATTGAATCATGAATCGAATCATTAATTGAATCATGAATCGAATCATGAATTGAATCATGAATCATGAATCATGACTTAAATCATGATTCATGAATTATGAATCATGAATTGAATCATGAATCATGAATCATTAATTGAATCATGAATCATGAATCATGAATCGAATCATGAATCATGAATTGAATCATGAATCATGAATTATGAATTAAATTATGAATCATGAATCATGAATTGAATTATGAATCATGAATCATGAATTATGAATCATGAATTGAATCATGAATCATGAATTATGAATCATGAATTAAATCATGAATCATGAAATATGAATCATGAATTGAATCATGAATCATGAATTGAATCATGAATCATGAATTATGAATCATGAATTGAATCATGAATCATGAATCATGAATTGAATCATGAATCATGAATCATGAATTGAATCATGAATCATGAATTGAATCATGAATCATGAATTGAATCATGAATTGAATCATGAATCATGAATTGAATCATGAATCATGAATCATGAATTGAATTATGAATCATGAATCATGAATTGAATCATGAATCATGAATTGAATCATGAATCATGAATCATGAATTGAATCATAAATCATGAATCATGAATTGAATCATGAATCATGAATCATGAATTGAATCATGATTCATGAATAATGAATTGAATCATGAATCATGAATCATGAATTGAATCATGAATTATGAATCATGAGTTGAATCATGAATCATGAATTGAATTATGAATCATGAATCATGAATCAAGAATCATCAATTGAATCATGAATCATGAATTATGAAATATGAATTGAATCATGAATCATGAATTATGAATCATGAATGGAATTATGAATTATGAATTGAATCATGAATCATGAATCATGAATCATGAATCATGAATTGAATCATGAATCATGAATTGAATCATGAATTGAATCATGAATCATGAATCATGAATTGAATCATGAATCATGAATTGACTCATGAATCATGAATCATGAATTGAATCATGATTCGAATCATGAATCGAATCATGAATTGAATCATGAATCATGAATCATGAATTTAATCATGAATCATGAATTATGAATCATGAATTGAATTATGAATCATGAATTGAATCATGAATCATGAATCGAATCATGAATCATGAATTGAATCATGAGTTGAATCATGATTCATGAATTGAATCATAAATTGAATCATGAATTCAATCATGATTCATGAATCATGAATTCAATCATGAATCATGAATCATGAATCATGAATTCAATCCTAAATCATGATTTTAATCAGGAATCGAATCATGAATTCAATCATGAATCATAAATCGAATCATGAATCATGAAATGAATCAGGAATCGAATCATGAATTGAATCATGAATCATAAATTGAATCATGATTTTAAATATGAATCGTGAATCATGAATTGAATCATGAATCATGAATCATAAATGATTAATCATGAATCATGAATCATGAATTGAATTATGAATTGAATCATGAATCATAAATTGAATCATGAATTGAATCATGAATCATGAATCGAATCATGAATCATAAATTGAAACATAAATTGAATCATGAATCATAATTTGAATCATGAATTGAATCATGAATTGAATCAGGAATCATGAATTGAATCATGAATCATGAATTGAATCATGAATCATGAATCATAAATCGATCCATGAATCATGAATTGAATCAGGAATCGAATCATGAATTGAATCATGAATCATGAATCATGAATTGAATCATGAATCATGAATTGAATCATGAATCATGAATCATGAATTCAATCATGAATTGAATCATGAATCGAATCATGAATTGAATCATGAATCATGAATTATGAATCATGAATTGAATCATGAATCATGAATCATGAATTGAATCATGAATCATGAATCATGAATCTCGAATCATGAATCATGAATCATGAATCATGAATTGAATCATGAATCATGAATAATGAATTGAATCATGAATCATGAATCATGAATCATGAATTGAATCATGAATCATGAATCTCGAATCATGAATCATGAATCATGAATCATGAATCATCAATTGAATCATGAATCATGAATTATGAATTATGAATTGAATCATGAAATAAATCATGAATCATGAATTATGAATTATGAATTGAATCATGAATTATGAATCATGAATTGAATTATGAATTATGAATTGAATCATGAATCATGAATCATGAATCATGAATCATGAATTGAATTATGAATCATGAATTGAATCATGAATCATGAATCATGAATTGAATTATGAATTATGAATTGAATCATGAATCATGCATCATGAATCATGAATCATGAATCATGAATTGAATCATGAATTGAATCATGAATCATGAATCATGAATTGAATTATGAATTATGAATTGAATCATGAATCATGAATCATGAATCATGAATCATGAATTGAATCATGAATTGAATCATGAATCATGAATCATGAATTGAATCATGAATCATGAATGATGAATCATAAATTGAATCATGAATCATGAATCATGAATCATGAATCGAATCATGAATTGAATCATGAATTGAATCATGAATCATGAATCGAATCATGAATCATGAATTGAATCATGAATTGAATCATGAATCATGAATTGAATCATGAATCATGAATCATAAATCGAATCATGAATCATGAATTGAATCATGAATCGAATCATGAATCATGAATCATGAATTGAATCATGAATCATGAATGATGAATCAAAAATTGAATCATGAATCATGAATCATGAATCATGAATCATGAATCGAATCATGAATTGAATCATGAATTGAATCATGAATCATGAATCGAATCATGAATCATGAATTGAATCATGAATCATGAATTGAATCATGAATCATGAATTAAATCATGAATTGAATCATGAATCATGAATTGAATCATGAATCATGAATCATAAATTGAATCATGAATCATGAATTGAATCATGAATCATGAATCATAAATCGAATCATGAATCATGAATTGAATCATGAATCATGAATCATGAATCATGAATTGAATCATGAATCATGAAGTATGAATCATGAATTGAATCATGAATCATGAATCATGAATTGAATCATGAATCATGAATCATGAGTTATATCATGAATCATGAATTGAATCATGAATCATGAATCATGAATTGAATCATGAATTGAATCATGAATCGAATCATTAATTGAATCATGAATCATGAATCATGAATTGAATCATGAATTATGAATCATGAATTGAATCATGAATCATGAATCATGAATTGAATCATGAATCATGAATCATGAATTGAATCATGAATCATGAATTATGAATCATGAATTGAATCATGAATCATGAATTGAATCATGAATCATGAATCATGAATCATGAATAATAAATCATCAATTGAATCATGAATCATGAATTATGAATTATGAATTGAATCATGAATCATGAATTGAATCATGAATCATGAATCATGAATCATGAATCATGAATCATGAATCATCAATTGAATCATGAATCATGAATTATGAATTATGAATTGAATCATGAATCATGAATTATGAATCATGAATCATGAATCATGAATCATGAATCATGAATCATGAATCATGAATCATCAATTGAATCATGAATCATGAATTATGAATTATGAATTGAATCATGAATCATGAATTATGAATCATGAATTGAATTATGAATTATGAATTGAATCATGAATCATGAATCATGAATCATGAATCATAAATCATGAATTGAATCATGTATTGAATCATGAATTGAATCATGAATCAGGAATCATGAATTGAATCATGAATCATGAATGATGAATCATAAATTGAATCATGAATCATGAATCATGAATCGAATCATGAATCATGAATTGAATCATGAATTGAATTATGAATCATGAATGGAATCATGAATCATGAATTGAATCATGAATTAAATCATGAATCATGAATTGAATCATGAATTGAATCATGAATTGAATCATGAATCATGATTTATATCATGAATCATGAATCATAAATCGAATAATGAATCATGAATTGAATCATGAATCTAATCATGAATTGAATCATGAATAATGAATTGAATCATGAATCATGAATCATGAATTGAATCATGAATCATGAATCATGAATTGAATCATGAATCATGAATTGAATCATGAATCATGAATTGAATCATAAATCAAGAATTATTAATCATGAATTGAATCATGAATCATGAATCATGAATCATGAATCATGAATCATGAATCATGAATTGAATCATGAATTGAATCATGAATCATGAATTGAATCATGAATCATGAATTATGAATCATGAATTAAATCATGAATCATTAATTGAATCATGTATCATGAATCATGAATCATGTATCAAGAATTAAATCATGAATCATGAATTATGAATTATGAATTGATTCATGAATCATTAATTATGAATCATGAATTGAATTATGAATTATGAATTGAATCATGAATCATGAATCATGAATCATGAATCATGAATTGAATCATGAATTGAATCATGAATAATGAATCATGAATCATGAATCATGAATCATGAATTATGAATTGAATCATGAATCATGAATTGAATCATGAATCATCAATCATGAATCGAATCATGAATCATGAATCATGTATCGAATCATGAATCATGAATCATGAATCGAATCATGAATCATGAAGTATGAATCATGAATTGAATCATGAATCATGAATTGAAACATGAATCATGAATCATGAATTATATCATGAATCATGAATTGAATCATGAATCATGAATCATGAATTGAATCATGAATTGAATCATGAATCATGAATCATGAATTGAATCATGAATTGAATCATGAATCGAATCATGAATTGAATCATGAATCATGAATCATGAATCATGAATTGAATCATGAATTATGAATCATGAATTGAATCATGAATCATGAATCATGAATTGAATCATGAATCATGAATTGAATCATGAATCATGAATTATGAATCATGAATCATCAATTGAAACATGAATCATGAATTATGAATTATGAATTGAATCATGAATCATGAATTATGAATCATGAATCATGAATCATGAATCATGAATCATGAATCATGAATCATCAATTGAATCATGAATCATGAATTATGAATTATGAATTGAATCATGAATCATGAATTATGAATCATGAATCATGAATCATAAATCATGAATTGAATCATGTATTGAATCATAAATTGAATCATAAATCAGGAATCATGAATTGAATCATGAATCAGGAATGATGAATCATAAATTGAATCATGAATCATGAATCATGAATCATGAATCGAATCATGAATTGAATCATGAATCATGAATTGAATCATGAATCATGAATTGAATCATGAATCATGAATCATGAATTGAATCATGAATCATGAATTATGAATCATGAATTGAATCATGAATCATGAATCATGAATTGAATCATGAATCATGAATTGAATCATGAATCATGAATCATGAATTGAATCATAAATCAAGAATTATTAATCATGAATTGAATCATGAATCATGAATTGAATCATGAATCATGAATTGAATCATGAATCATGAATCATGAATTGAATCATGAATCATGAATTTTGAATCATGAATTAAATCATGAATCATGAATTGAATCATGAATCATGAATCATGAATCATGAATCATGAATTAAATCATGAATCCTGAATTATGAATTATGAATTGAATCATGAATCATGAATTATGAATCATGAATTGAATTATGAATTATGAATTGAATTATGAATCATGAATCATGAATCATGAATCATGAATCATGAATTGAATCATGAATTGAATCATGAATCATGAATCATGAATCATGAATTGAATCATGAATCATGAATTGAATCATGAATCATGAATTTAATCATGAATCATGAATCATGTATCGAATCATGAATCATGAATCATGAATCGAATCATGAATCATGAATCATGAATTTAATCATGAATCATGAATCATGTATCGAATCATGAATCATGAATCATGAATCGAATCATGAATCATGATTTAAGAATCATGAATCATGAATTGAATCATGAATTGAATCATGAATCATGAATCATGAATCAGGAATCATGAATTGAATCATGAATTATGAATCATGAATCATGAATCATGAATCATGAATTGAATCATAAATCATGAATTATGAATCATGAATTGAATCATGAATCATGAATTGAATCATAAATCATGAATTATGAATCATGAATTCAATCATGAATCATGAATTGAATCATGAGTCATGAATTATGAATCATGAATTGAATCATGAATCATGAATCATGAATTGAATCATGAATCATGAATTGAATCATGAATAATGAATTGAATCATGCATCATGAATCATGAATTGAATCATGAATTATGAATCATGAATCATGAATTGAAGCATGAATCATGAATTATGAATCATGAATTGAATCATGAATCATGAATCATGAATTGAGTCATGAATCATGAATTGAATCATGAATAATGAATTGAATCATGCATCATGAATCATGAATTGAATCATGAATTGAATCATGAATCAAATCATTAATTGAATTATGAATCGAATCATGAATTGAATCATGAATCATGAATCATGACTTAAATCATGATTCATGAATTATGAATCATGAATTGAATCATGAATCATGAATTGAATCATGAATCGAATCATTAATTGAATCATGAATCGAATCATGAATTGAATTATGAATCATGAATCATGAATCATGACTGAAATCATGATTCATGAATTATGAATCATGAATTGAATCATGAATCATGAATCATGAATTGAATCATGAATCATGAATCATGAATCGAATCATGAATCATGAATTGAATCATGAATCATGAATTATGAATTAAATCATGAATCATGAATCATGAATTGAATCATGAATCATGAATCATGAATTATGAATCATGAATTGAATCATGAATCATGAATCATGAATTGAATCATGAATCATGAATCATGAATCATGAATCATGAATTGAATCATGAATCATGAATTGAATCATGAATCATGAATTATGAATCATGAATTAAATCATGAATCATAAATTATGAATCATGAATTGAATCATGAATCATGAATCATGAATTGAATCATGAATCATGAATTGAATCATGAATCATGAATCATGAATTGAATCATGAATCATGAATCATGAATCATGAATCATGAATTGAATCATGAATCATGAATAATGAATTGAATCATGAATCATGAATCATGAATTGAATCATGAATTATGAATCATGAATTGAATCATGAATTATGAATCATGAATTGAATCATGAATCATGAATTGAATCATGAATCATGAATCATGAATCATGAATCATCAATTGAATCATGAATCATGAATTATGAATTATGAATTGAATCATGAATCATGAATTATGAATCATGAATTGAATTATGAATTATGAATTGAATCATGAATCATGAATCATGAATCATGAATCATGAATCATGAATTGAATCATGAATTGAATCATGAATCATGAATTATGAATTGAATCATGAATCATGAATTATGAATCATGAATTGAATTATGAATTATGAATTGAATCATGAATCATGAATCATGAATCATGAATCATGAATCATGAATTAAATCATGAATTGAATCATGAATCATGAATCATGAATCATGAATCTTGAATCATGAATTGAATCATGAATTAAATCATGAATCATAAATCATGAATTGAATCATGAATCATGAATGATGAATCATGAATTGAATCATGAATCATGAATCATGAATTGAATCATGAATCATGAATTGAATCATGAATCATGAATCATGAATTGAATCATGAATCAGGAATCAGGAATCATGAATCATGAATTGAATCATAAATCATGAATTATGAATCATGAATTGAATCATGAATTATGAATTGAATCATGAATCATTAATCATGAATTGAATCATGAATCATGAATCATGAATTGAATCATAAATTATGAATTATGAATTGAATCATGAATCATAAATTGAATCATGAATCATGAATTATGAATCATGAATTGAATCATGAATCATGAATCATGAATTGAACCATGAATCATGAATCAGGAATCATGAATCATGAATCATGAATCATGAATTGAATCATGAATCATGAATTATGAATTAAATCATGAATCATGAATCATGAATTGAATTATGAATCATGAATCATGAATTATGAATCATGAATTGAATCATGAATCGAATCATTAATTGAATCATGAATCGAATCATGAATTGAATCATGAATCATGACTTAAATCATGATTCATGAATTATGAATCATGAATTGAATCATGAATCATGAATCATTAATTGAATCATGAATCATGAATCATGAATCGAATCATGAATCATGAATTGAATCATGAATCATGAATTATGAATTAAATCATGAATCATGAATCATGAATTGAATTATGAATCATGAATCATGAATTATGAATCATGAATTGAATCATGAATCATGAATTATGAATCATGAATTAAATCATGAATCATGAAATATGAATCATGAATTGAATCATGAATCATGAATTGAATCATGAATCATGAATTATGAATCATGAATTGAATCATGAATCATGAATCATGAATTGAATCATGAATCATGAATCATGAATTGAATCATGAATCATGAATTGAATCATGAATCATGAATTGAATCATGAATTGAATCATGAATCATGAATTGAATCATGAATCATGAATCATGAATTGAATCATGAATCATGAATCATGAATTGAATCATGAATCATGAATTGAATCATAAATCATGAATCATGAATTGAATCATAATTCATGAATCATGAATCATGAATTGAATCATGATTCATGAATAATGAATTGAATCATGAATCATGAATCATGACTTGAATCATGAATTATGAATCATGAGTTGAATCATGAATCATGAATTGAATTATGAATCATGAATCATGAATCATGAATCATCAATTGAATCATGAATCATGAATTATGAAATATGAATTGAATCATGAATCATGAATTATGAATCATGAATTGAATTATGAATTATGAATTGAATCATGAATCATGAATCATGAATCATGAATTGAATCATGAATCATGAATTGAATCATGAATCATGAATCATGAATTTAATCATGAATCATGAATTATGAATCATGAATTGAATTATGAATCATGAATTGAATCATGAATCATGAATCGAATCATGAATCATGAATTGAATCATGAGTTGAATCATGATTCATGAATTGAATCATAAATTGAATCATGAATTCAATCATGATTCATGAATCATGAATTCAATCATGAATCATGAATCATGAATCATGAATTCAATCCTAAATCATGATTTTAATCAGGAATCGAATCATGAATTCAATCATGAATCATAAATCGAATCATGAATCATGAAATGAATCAGGAATCGAATCATGAATTGAATCATGAATCATAAATTGAATCATGATTTTAAATATGAATCGTGAATCATGAATTGAATCATGAATCATGAATCATAAATGATTAATCATGAATCATGAATCATGAATTGAATTATGAATTGAATCATGAATCATAAATTGAATCATGAATTGAATCATGAATCATGAATCGAATCATGAATCATAAATTGAAACATAAATTGAATCATGAATCATAATTTGAATCATGAATTGAATCATGAATTGAATCAGGAATCATGAATTGAATCATGAATCATGAATTGAATCATGAATCATGAATCATAAATCGATCCATGAATCATGAATTGAATCAGGAATCGAATCATGAATTGCATCATGAATCATGAATCATGAATTGAATCATGAATCATGAATTGAATCATGAATCATGAATCATGAATTGAATCATGAATTGAATCATGAATCGAAACATGAATTGAATCATGAATCATGAATTATGAATCATGAATTGAATCATGAATCATGAATCATGAATTGAATCATGAATCATGAATCATGAATCTCGAATCATGAATCATGAATCATGAATCATGAATCATGAATTGAATCATGAATCATGAATAATGAATTGAATCATGAATCATGAATCATGAATCATGAATTGAATCATGAATCATGAATCTCGAATCATGAATCATGAATCATGAATCATGAATCATCAATTGAATCATGAATCATGAATTATGAATTATGAATTGAATCATGAATTAAATCATGAATCATGAATTATGAATTATGAATTGAATCATGAATTATGAATCATGAATTGAATTATGAATTATGAATTGAATCATGAATCATGAATCATGAATCATGAATCATGAATTGAATTATGAATCATGAATTGAATCATGAATCATGAATCATGAATTGAATTATGAATTATGAATTGAATCATGAATCATGCATCATGAATCATGAATCATGAATCATGAATTGAATCATGAATTGAATCATGAATTGAATCATGAATCATGAATCATGAATTGAATTATGAATTATGAATTGAATCATGAATCATGAATCATGAATCATGAATCATGAATCATGAATTGAATCATGAATTGAATCATGAATCATGAATCATGATTTGAATCATGAATCATGAATGATGAATCATAAATTGAATCATGAATCATGAATCATGAATCATGAATCGAATCATGAATTGAATCATGAATTGAATCATGAATCATGAATCGAATCATGAATCATGAATTGAATCATGAATCATGAATCGAATCATGAATCATGAATTGAATCATGAATTGAATCATGAATCATGAATTGAATCATGAATCATGAATCATAAATCGAATCATGAATCATGAATTGAATCATGAATCGAATCATGAATCATGAATCATGAATTGAATCATGAATCATGAATGATGAATCAAAAATTGAATCATGAATCATGAATCATGAATCATGAATCGAATCATGAATTGAATCATGAATTGAATCATGAATCATGAATCGAATCATGAATCATGAATTGAATCATGAATCATGAATTGAATCATGAATCATGAATTGAATCATGAATTGAATCATGAATCATGAATTGAATCATGAATCATGAATCATAAATTGAATCATGAATCATGAATTGAATCATGAATCATGAATCATAAATCGAATCATGAATCATGAATTGAATCATGAATCATGAATCATGAATCATGAATTGAATCATGAATCATGAAGTATGAATCATGAATTGAATCATGAATCATGAATCATGAATTGAATCATGAATCATGAATCATGAGTTATATCATGAATCATGAATTGAATCATGAATCATGAATCATGAATTGAATCATGAATTGAATCATGAATCGAATCATGAATTGAATCATGAATCATGAATCATGAATTGAATCATGAATTATGAATCATGAATTGAATCATGAATCATGAATCATGAATTGAATCATGAATCATGAATCATGAATTGAATCATGAATCATGAATTATGAATCATGAATTGAATCATGAATCATGAATTGAATCATGAATCATGAATCATGAATCATGAATCATGAATCATGAATCATGAATCATCAATTGAATCATGAATCATGAATTATGAATTATGAATTGAATCATGAATCATGAATTGAATCATGAATCATGAATCATGAATCATGAATCATGAATCATGAATCATCAATTGAATCATGAATCATGAATTATGAATTATGAATTGAATCATGAATCATGAATTATGAATCATGAATCATGAATCATGAATCATGAATCATGAATCATGAATCATCAATTGAATCATGAATCATGAATTATGAATTATGAATTGAATCATGAATCATGAATTATGAATCATGAATTGAATTATGAATTATGAATTGAATCATGAATCATGAATCATGAATCATGAATCATAAATCATGAATTGAATCATGTATTGAATCATGAATTGAATCATGAATCAGGAATCATGAATTGAATCATGAATCATGAATGATGAATCATAAATTGAATCATGAATCATGAATCATGAATCATGAATCGAATCATGAATCATGAATCATGAATTGAATCATGAATTGAATTATGAATCATGAATGGAATCATGAATCATGAATTGAATCATGAATTAAATCATGAATCATGAATTGAATCATGAATTGAATCATGAATTGAATCATGAATCATGATTTATATCATGAATCATGAATCATAAATCGAATAATGAATCATGAATTGAATCATGAATCTAATCATGAATTGAATCATGAATAATGAATTGAATCATGAATCATGAATCATGAATTGAATCATGAATCATGAATCATGAATCATGAATTGAATCATGAATCATGAATTGAATCATGAATCATGAATTGAATCATAAATCAAGAATTATTAATCATGAATTGAATCATGAATCATGAATCATGAATCATGAATCATGAATCATGAATCATGAATCATGAATTGAATCATGAATCATGAATTGAATCATGAATCATGAATTGAATCATGAATCATGAATTATGAATCATGAATTAAATCATGAATCATTAATTGAATCATGTATCATGAATCATGAATCATGAATCATGAATCATGAATTGAATCATGAATTGAATCATGAATCGAATCATGAATCATGAATCATGAATTATGAATTGAATCATGAATTGAATCATGAATCATCAATCATGAATCGAATCATGAATCATGAATTGAATCATGAATTGAATCATGAATAATGAATCATGAATCATGAATCATGAATCATGAATTATGAATTATGAATTGATTCATGAATCATGAATTATGAATCATGAATTGAATTATGAATTATGAATTGAATCATGAATCATGAATCATGAATCATGAATCATGAATCATGAATTGAATCATGAATTGAATCATGAATAATGAATCATGAATCATGAATCATGAATCATGAATCATGAATTATGAATTGAATCATGAATCATGAATTGAATCATGAATCATCAATCATGAATCGAATCATGAATCATGAATCATGTATCGAATCATGAATCATGAATCATGAATCGAATCATGAATCATGAAGTATGAATCATGAATTGAATCATGAATCATGAATTGAATCATGAATCATGAATCATGAATTATATCATGAATCATGAATTGAATCATGAATCATGAATCATGAATTGAATCATGAATTGAATCATGAATCATGAATCATGAATTGAATCATGAATTGAATCATGAATCGAATCATGAATTGAATCATGAATCATGAATCATGAATCATGAATTGAATCATGAATTATGAATCATGAATTGAATCATGAATCATGAATCATGAATTGAATCATGAATCATGAATCATGAATTGAATCATGAATCATGAATTATGAATCATGAATCATCAATTGAAACATGAATCATGAATTATGAATTATGAATTGAATCATGAATCATGAATTATGAATCATGAATCATGAATCATGAATCATGAATCATGAATCATGAATCATGAATCATCAATTGAATCATGAATCATGAATTATGAATTATGAATTGAATCATGAATCATGAATTATGAATCATGAATCATGAATCATGAATCATGAATCATGAATCATGAATCATGAATCATCAATTGAATCATGAATCATGAATTATGAATTATGAATTGAATCATGAATCATGAATTATGAATCATGAATCATGAATCATAAATCATGAATTGAATCATGTATTGAATCATAAATTGAATCATAAATCAGGAATCATGAATTGAATCATGAATCAGGAATGATGAATCATAAATTGAATCATGAATCATGAATCATGAATCATGAATCGAATCATGAATTGAATCATGAATCATGAATTGAATCATGAATCATGAATTGAATCATGAATCATGAATCATGAATTGAATCATGAATCATGAATTATGAATCATGAATTGAATCATGAATCATGAATCATGAATTGAATCATGAATCATGAATTGAATCATGAATCATGAATCATGAATTGAATCATAAATCAAGAATTATTAATCATGAATTGAATCATGAATCATGAATTGAATCATGAATCATGAATTGAATCATGAATCATGAATCATGAATTGAATCATGAATCATGAATTTTGAATCATGAATTAAATCATGAATCATGAATTGAATCATGAATCATGAATCATGAATCATGAATCATGAATTAAATCATGAATCCTGAATTATGAATTATGAATTGAATCATGAATCATGAATTATGAATCATGAATTGAATTATGAATTATGAATTGAATTATGAATCATGAATCATGAATCATGAATCATGAATCATGAATTGAATCATGAATTGAATCATGAATCATGAATCATGAATCATGAATCATGAATTGATTCATGAATCATGAATTAAATCATGAATCATGAATTTAATCATGAATCATGAATCATGTATCGAATCATGAATCATGAATCATGAATCGAATCATGAATCATGATTTAAGAATCATGAATCATGAATTGAATCATGAATCATGAATTGAATCATGAATCATGAATCATGAATCAGGAATCATGAATTGAATCATGAATTATGAATCATGAATCATGAATCATGAATCATGAATTGAATCATAAATCATGAATTATGAATCATGAATTGAATCATGAATCATGAATTGAATCATAAATCATGAATTATGAATCATGAATTCAATCATGAATCATGAATTGAATCATGAGTTATGAATTATGAATCATGAATTGAATCATGAATCATGAATTGAATCATGAATCATGAATTGAATCATGAATAATGAATTGAATCATGAATCATGAATTGAATCATGAATAATGAATTGAATCATGCATCATGAATCATGAATTGAATCATGAATTATGAATCATGAATCATGAATTGAAGCATAAAACATGAATTATGAATCATGAATTGAATCATGAATCATGAATTGAATCATGAATTGAATCATGAATCGAATCATTAATTGAATTATGAATCGAATCATGAATTGAATCATGAATCATGAATCATGAATCATGACTGAAATCATGATTCATGAATTATGAATCATGAATTGAATCATGAATCATGAATCATGAATTGAATCATGAATCATGAATCATGAATCGAATCATGAATCATGAATTGAATCATGAATCATGAATTATGAATTAAATCATGAATCATGAATCATGAATTGTATCATGAATCATGAATCATGAATTATGAATCATGAATTGAATCATGAATCATGAATCATGAATTGAATCATGAATCATGAATCATGAATCATGAATCATGAATTGAATCATGAATCATGAATTGAATCATGAATCATGAATTATGAATCATGAATTAAATCATGAATCATGAATTATGAATCATGAATTGAATCATGAATCATGAATCATGAATTGAATCATGAATCATGAATTGAATCATGAATCATGAATCATGAATTGAATCATGAATCATGAATCATGAATCATGAATCATGAATTGAATCATGAATCATGAATAATGAATTGAATCATGAATCATGAATCATGAATTGAATCATGAATTATGAATCATGAATTGAATCATGAATTATGAATCATGAATTGAATCATGAATCATGAATTGAATCATGAATCATGAATCATGAATCATGAATCATCAATTGAATCATGAATCATGAATTATGAATCATGAATCATGAATCATGAATCATGAATTGAATCATGAATCATGAATTGAATCATGAATCATGAATTGAATCATGAATCATGAATTATGAATCATGAATTAAATCATGAATCATTAATTGAATCATGTATCATGAATCATGAATCATGTATCAAGAATTAAATCATGAATCATGAATTATGAATTATGAATTGATTCATGAATCATGAATTATGAATCATGAATTGAATCATGAATCATGAATCATGAATTGAATCATGAATCATGAATCATGAATCTCGAATCATGAATCATGAATCATGAATCATGAATCATGAATTGAATCATGAATCATGAATAATGAATTGAATCATGAATCATGAATCATGAATTGAATCATGAATCATGAATCTCGAATCATGAATCATGAATCATGAATCATGAATCTCGAATCATGAATCATGAATTATGAATTATGAATTGAATCATGAATTAAATCATGAATCATGAATTATGAATTATGAATTGAATCATGAATTATGAATCATGAATTGAATTATGAATTATGAATTGAATCATGAATCATGAATCATGAATCATGAATTGAATTATGAATCATGAATTGAATCATGAATCATGAATCATGAATTGAATTATGAATTATGAATTGAATCATGAATCATGCATCATGAATCATGAATCATGAATCATGAATTGAATCATGAATTGAATCATGAATTGAATCATGAATCATGAATCATGAATTGAATTATGAATTATGAATTGAATCATGAATCATGAATCATGAATCATGAATCATGAATCATGAATTGAATCATGAATTGAATCATGAATCATGAATCATGATTTGAATCATGAATCATGAATGATGAATCATAAATTGAATCATGAATCATGAATCATGAATCATGAATCGAATCATGAATTGAATCATGAATTGAATCATGAATCATGAATCGAATCATGAATCATGAATTGAATCATGAATCATGAATCGAATCATGAATCATGAATTGAATCATGAATTGAATCATGAATCATGAATTGAATCATGAATCATGAATCATAAATCGAATCATGAATCATGAATTGAATCATGAATCGAATCATGAATCATGAATCATGAATTGAATCATGAATCATGAATGATGAATCAAAAATTGAATCATGAATCATGAATCATGAATCATGAATCGAATCATGAATTGAATCATGAATTGAATCATGAATCATGAATCGAATCATGAATCATGAATTGAATCATGAATCATGAATTGAATCATGAATCATGAATTGAATCATGAATTGAATCATGAATCATGAATTGAATCATGAATCATGAATCATAAATTGAATCATGAATCATGAATCGAATCATGAATCATGAATCATGAATTGAATCATGAATTGAATTATGAATCATGAATGGAATCATGAATCATGAATTGAATCATGAATTAAATCATGAATCATGAATTGAATCATGAATTGAATCATGAATTGAATCATGAATCATGATTTATATCATGAATCATGAATCATAAATCGAATAATGAATCATGAATTGAATCATGAATCTAATCATGAATTGAATCATGAATAATGAATTGAATCATGAATCATGAATCATGAATTGAATCATGAATCATGAATCATGAATTGAATCATGAATCATGAATTGAATCATGAATCATGAATTGAATCATAAATCAAGAATTATTAATCATGAATTGAATCATGAATCATGAATCATGAATCATGAATCATGAATCATGAATTGAATCATGAATCATGAATTGAATCATGAATCATGAATTGAATCATGAATCATGAATTATGAATCATGAATTAAATCATGAATCATTAATTGAATCATGTATCATGAATCATGAATCATGAATTGAATCATGAATTGAATCATGA
This sequence comes from Mixophyes australis, assembly GCA_036250195.1. Lineage (NCBI taxonomy): Eukaryota > Metazoa > Chordata > Amphibia > Anura > Limnodynastidae > Mixophyes > Mixophyes australis. The sequence goes on along the minus strand of JAVHZZ010000001.1, from coordinate 240,935,300 downwards.
ATCGAATCATGAATCATGAATCATGAATTATGAATTGAATCATGAATTGAATCATGAATCATCAATCATGAATCGAATCATGAATCATGAATTGAATCATGAATTGAATCATGAATAATGAATCATGAATCATGAATCATGAATCATGAATTATGAATTATGAATCATGAATCATGAATTATGAATTATGAATTGATTCATGAATCATGAATTATGAATCATGAATTGAATTATGAATTATGAATTGAATCATGAATCATGAATCATGAATCATGAATCATGAATCATGAATTGAATCATGAATTGAATCATGAATAATGAATCATGAATCATGAATCATGAATCATGAATCATGAATTATGAATTGAATCATGAATCATGAATTGAATCATGAATCATCAATCATGTATCGAATCATGAATCATGAATCATGAATCGAATCATGAATCATGAAGTATGAATCATGAATTGAATCATGAATCATGAATTGAATCATGAATCATGAATCATGAATTATATCATGAATCATGAATTGAAACATGAATCATGAATCATGAATTGAATCATGAATTGAATCATGAATCATGAATCATGAATTGAATCATGAATTGAATCATGAATCGAATCATGAATTGAATCATGAATCATGAATCATGAATCATGAATCATGAATCATGAATTGAATCATGAATTATGAATCATGAATTGAATCATGAATCATGAATCATGAATTGAATCATGAATCATGAATCATGAATTGAATCATGAATCATGAATTATGAATCATGAATCATCAATTGAAACATGAATCATGAATTATGAATTATGAATTGAATCATGAATCATGAATTATGAATCATGAATCATGAATCATGAATCATGAATCATGAATCATGAATCATGAATCATCAATTGAATCATGAATCATGAATTATGAATTATGAATTGAATCATGAATCATGAATTATGAATCATGAATCATGAATCATAAATCATGAATTGAATCATGTATTGAATCATAAATTGAATCATAAATCAGGAATCATGAATTGAATCATGAATCAGGAATGATGAATCATAAATTGAATCATGAATCATGAATCATGAATCATGAATCGAATCATGAATTGAATCATGAATCATGAATTGAATCATGAATCATGAATTGAATCATGAATCATGAATCATGAATTGAATCATGAATCATGAATTATGAATCATGAATTGAATCATGAATCATGAATCATGAATTGAATCATGAATCATGAATTGAATCATGAATCATGAATCATGAATTGAATCATAAATCAAGAATTATTAATCATGAATTGAATCATGAATCATGAATTGAATCATGAATCATGAATTGAATCATGAATCATGAATCATGAATTGAATCATGAATCATGAATTTTGAATCATGAATTAAATCATGAATCATGAATTGAATCATGAATCATGAATCATGAATCATGAATCATGAATTAAATCATGAATCCTGAATTATGAATTATGAATTGAATCATGAATCATGAATTATGAATCATGAATTGAATTATGAATTATGAATTGAATTATGAATCATGAATCATGAATCATGAATCATGAATCATGAATTGAATCATGAATTGAATCATGAATCATGAATCATGAATCATGAATTGATTCATGAATCATGAATTAAATCATGAATCATGAATTTAATCATGAATCATGTATCGAATCATGAATCATGAATCATGAATCGAATCATGAATCATGATTTAAGAATCATGAATCATGAATTGAATCATGAATCATGAATTGAATCATGAATCATGAATCATGAATCAGGAATCATGAATTGAATCATGAATTATGAATCATGAATCATGAATCATGAATTGAATCATAAATCATGAATTATGAATCATGAATTGAATCATGAATCATGAATTGAATCATAAATCATGAATTATGAATCATGAATTCAATCATGAATCATGAATTGAATCATGAGTCATGAATTATGAATCATGAATTGAATCATGAATCATGAATCATGAATTGAATCATGAATCATGAATTGAATCATGAATAATGAATTGAATCATGCATCATGAATCATGAATTGAATCATGAATTATGAATCATGAATCATGAATTGAAGCATGAATCATGAATTATGAATCATGAATTGAATCATGAATCATGAATTGAATCATGAATTGAATCATGAATCGAATCATTAATTGAATTATGAATCGAATCATGAATTGAATCATGAATCATGAATCATGAATCATGACTGAAATCATGATTCATGAATTATGAATCATGAATTGAATCATGAATCATGAATCATGAATTGAATCATGAATCATGAATCATGAATCGAATCATGAATCATGAATTGAATCATGAATCATGAATTATGAATTAAATCATGAATCATGAATCATGAATTGAATCATGAATCATGAATCATGAATTATGAATCATGAATTGAATCATGAATCATGAATCATGAATTGAATCATGAATCATGAATCATGAATCATGAATTGAATCATGAATCATGAATTGAATCATGAATCATGAATTATGAATTATGAATTAAATCATGAATCATGAATTATGAATCATGAATTGAATCATGAATCATGAATCATGAATTGAATCATGAATCATGAATTGAATCATGAATCATGAATCATGAATTGAATCATGAATCATGAATCATGAATCATGAATCATGAATTGAATCATGAATCATGAATAATGAATTGAATCATGAATCATGAATCATGAATTGAATCATGAATTATGAATCATGAATTGAATCATGAATTATGAATCATGAATTGAATCATGAATCATGAATTGTATCATGAATCATGAATCATGAATCATGAATCATCAATTGAATCATGAATCATGAATTATGAATTATGAATTGAATCATGAATCATGAATTATGAATCATGAATCATGAATCATGAATCATGAATTGAATCATGAATCATGAATTGAATCATGAATCATGAATTATGAATCATGAATTAAATCATGAATCATTAATTGAATCATGTATCATGAATCATGAATCATGTATCAAGAATTAAATCATGAATCATGAATTATGAATTATGAATTGATTCATGAATCATGAATTATGAATCATGAATTGAATTATGAATTATGAATTGAATCATGAATCATGAATCATGAATCATGAATCATGAATCATGAATTGAATCATGAATTGAATCATGAATAATGAATCATGAATCATGAATCATGAATCATGAATTATGAATTGAATCATGAATCATGAATTGAATCATGAATCATCAATCATGAATCGAATCATGAATCATGAATCATGTATCGAATCATGAATCATGAATCATGAATCGAATCATGAATCATGAAGTATGAATCATGAATTGAATCATGAATCATGAATTGAATCATGAATCATGAATCATGAATTATATCATGAATCATGAATTGAATCATGAATCATGAATCATGAATTGAATCATGAATTGAATCATGAATCATGAATCATGAATTGAATCATGAATTGAATCATGAATCGAATCATGAATTGAATCATGAATCATGAATCATGAATCATGAATTGAATCATGAATTATGAATCATGAATTGAATCATGAATCATGAATCATGAATTGAATCATGAATCATGAATCATGAATTGAATCATGAATCATGAATTATGAATCATGAATCATCAATTGAAACATGAATCATGAATTATGAATTATGAATTGAATCATGAATCATGAATTATGAATCATGAATCATGAATCATGAATCATGAATCATGAATCATGAATCATGAATCATCAATTGAATCATGAATCATGAATTATGAATTATGAATTGAATCATGAATCATGAATTATGAATCATGAATCATGAATCATAAATCATGAATTGAATCATGTATTGAATCATAAATTGAATCATAAATCAGGAATCATGAATTGAATCATGAATCAGGAATGATGAATCATAAATTGAATCATGAATCATGAATCATGAATCGAATCATGAATTGAATCATGAATCATGAATTGAATCATGAATCATGAATTGAATCATGAATCATGAATCATGAATTGAATCATGAATCATGAATTATGAATCATGAATTGAATCATGAATCATGAATCATGAATTGAATCATGAATCATGAATTGAATCATGAATCATGAATCATGAATTGAATCATAAATCAAGAATTATTAATCATGAATTGAATCATGAATCATGAATCATGAATTGAATCATGAATCATGAATTATGAATCATGAATTGAATCATGAATCATGAATCATGAATTGAATCATGAATCATGAATTGAATCATGAATCATGAATCATGAATTGAATCATAAATCAAGAATTATTAATCATGAATTGAATCATGAATCATGAATTGAATCATGAATCATGAATTGAATCATGAATCATGAATCATGAATTGAATCATGAATCATGAATTTTGAATCATGAATTAAATCATGAATCATGAATTGAATCATGAATCATGAATCATGAATCATGAATCATGAATTAAATCATGAATCCTGAATTATGAATTATGAATTGAATCATGAATCATGAATTATGAATAATGAATTGAATTATGAATTATGAATTGAATTATGAATCATGAATCATGAATCATGAATCATGAATTGAATCATGAATTGAATCATGAATCATGAATCATGAATCATGAATCATGAATCATGAATTGAATCATGAATCATGAATTAAATCATGAATCATGAATTTAATCATGAATCATGAATCATGTATCGAATCATGAATCATGAATCATGAATCGAATCATGAATCATGATTTAAGAATCATGAATCATGAATTGAATCATGAATCATGAATTGAATCATGAATCATGAATCATGAATCAGGAATCATGAATTGAATCATGAATTATGAATCATGAATCATGAATCATGAATCATGAATTGAATCATAAATCATGAATTATGAATCATGAATTGAATCATGAATCATGAATTGAATCATAAATCATGAATTATGAATCATGAATTAAATCATGAATCATGAATTATGAATCATGAATTGAATCATGAATCATGAATCATGAATTGAATCATGAATCATGAATTGAATCATGAATCATGAATCATGAATTGAATCATGAATCATGAATCATGAATCATGAATCATGAATTGAATCATGAATCATGAATAATGAATTGAATCATGAATCATGAATCATGAATTGAATCATGAATTATGAATCATGAATTGAATCATGAATTATGAATCATGAATTGAATCATGAATCATAAATTGAATCATGAATCATGAATCATGAATCATGAATCATCAATTGAATCATGAATCATGAATTATGAATCATGAATCATGAATCATGAATCATGAATTGAATCATGAATCATGAATTGAATCATGAATCATGAATTGAATCATGAATCATGAATTATGAATCATGAATTAAATCATGAATCATTAATTGAATCATGTATCATGAATCATGAATCATGTATCAAGAATTAAATCATGAATCATGAATTATGAATTATGAATTGATTCATGAATCATGAATTATGAATCATGAATTGAATCATGAATCATGAATCATGAATTGAATCATGAATCATGAATCATGAATCTCGAATCATGAATCATGAATCATGAATCATGAATCATGAATTGAATCATGAATCATGAATAATGAATTGAATCATGAATCATGAATCATGAATCATGAATTGAATCATGAATCATGAATCTCGAATCATGAATCATGAATCATGAATCATGAATCTCGAATCATGAATCATGAATTATGAATTATGAATTGAATCATGAATTAAATCATGAATCATGAATTATGAATTATGAATTGAATCATGAATTATGAATCATGAATTGAATTATGAATTATGAATTGAATCATGAATCATGAATCATGAATCATGAATCATGAATTGAATTATGAATCATGAATTGAATCATGAATCATGAATCATGAATTGAATTATGAATTATGAATTGAATCATGAATCATGCATCATGAATCATGAATCATGAATCATGAATTGAATCATGAATTGAATCATGAATTGAATCATGAATCATGAATCATGAATTGAATTATGAATTATGAATTGAATCATGAATCATGAATCATGAATCATGAATCATGAATCATGAATTGAATCATGAATTGAATCATGAATCATGAATCATGATTTGAATCATGAATCATGAATGATGAATCATAAATTGAATCATGAATCATGAATCATGAATCATGAATCGAATCATGAATTGAATCATGAATTGAATCATGAATCATGAATCGAATCATGAATCATGAATTGAATCATGAATCATGAATCGAATCATGAATCATGAATTGAATCATGAATTGAATCATGAATCATGAATTGAATCATGAATCATGAATCATAAATCGAATCATGAATCATGAATTGAATCATGAATCGAATCATGAATCATGAATCATGAATTGAATCATGAATCATGAATGATGAATCAAAAATTGAATCATGAATCATGAATCATGAATCATGAATCGAATCATGAATTGAATCATGAATTGAATCATGAATCATGAATCGAATCATGAATCATGAATTGAATCATGAATCATGAATCGAATCATGAATCATGAATTGAATCATGAATCATGAATTGAATCATGAATCATGAATTGAATCATGAATTGAATCATGAATCATGAATTGAATCATGAATCATGAATCATAAATTGAATCATGAATCATGAATCGAATCATGAATCATGAATTGAATCATGAATTGAATTATGAATCATGAATGGAATCATGAATCATGAATTGAATCATGAATTAAATCATGAATCATGAATTGAATCATGAATTGAATCATGAATTGAATCATGAATCATGATTTATATCATGAATCATGAATCATAAATCGAATAATGAATCATGAATTGAATCATGAATCTAATCATGAATTGAATCATGAATAATGAATTGAATCATGAATCATGAATCATGAATTGAATCATGAATCATGAATCATGAATTGAATCATGAATCATGAATTGAATCATGAATCATGAATTGAATCATAAATCAAGAATTATTAATCATGAATTGAATCATGAATCATGAATCATGAATCATGAATCATGAATCATGAATTGAATCATGAATCATGAATTGAATCATGAATCATGAATTGAATCATGAATCATGAATTATGAATCATGAATTAAATCATGAATCATTAATTGAATCATGTATCATGAATCATGAATCATGAATCATGAATCATGAATTGAATCATGAATTGAATCATGAATCGAATCATGAATCATGAATCATGAATTATGAATTGAATCATGAATTGAATCATGAATCATCAATCATGAATCGAATCATGAATCATGAATTGAATCATGAATTGAATCATGAATAATGAATCATGAATCATGAATCATGAATCATGAATTATGAATTATGAATCATGAATCATGAATTATGAATTATGAATTGATTCATGAATCATGAATTATGAATCATGAATTGAATTATGAATTATGAATTGAATCATGAATCATGAATCATGAATCATGAATCATGAATCATGAATCATGAATCATGAATTGAATCATGAATTGAATCATGAATAATGAATCATGAATCATGAATCATGAATCATGAATCATGAATTATGAATTGAATCATGAATCATGAATTGAATCATGAATCATCAATCATGAATCGAATCATGAATCATGAATCATGTATCGAATCATGAATCATGAATCATGAATCGAATCATGAATCATGAAGTATGAATCATGAATTGAATCATGAATCATGAATTGAATCATGAATCATGAATCATGAATTATATCATGAATCATGAATTGAAACATGAATCATGAATCATGAATTGAATCATGAATTGAATCATGAATCATGAATCATGAATTGAATCATGAATTGAATCATGAATCGAATCATGAATTGAATCATGAATCATGAATCATGAATCATGAATTGAATCATGAATTATGAATCATGAATTGAATCATGAATCATGAATCATGAATTGAATCATCAATCATGAATCATGAATTGAATCATGAATCATGAATTATGAATCATGAATCATCAATTGAAACATGAATCATGAATTATGAATTATGAATTGAATCATGAATCATGAATTATGAATCATGAATCATGAATCATGAATCATGAATCATGAATCATGAATCATGAATCATCAATTGAATCATGAATCATGAATTATGAATTATGAATTGAATTATGAATCATGAATTATGAATCATGAATCATGAATCATAAATCATGAATTGAATCATGTATTGAATCATAAATTGAATCATAAATCATGAATCATGAATCGAATCATGAATTGAATCATGAATCATGAATTGAATCATGAATCATGAATTGAATCATGAATCATGAATCATGAATTGAATCATGAATCATGAATTATGAATCATGAATTGAATCATGAATCATGAATCATGAATTGAATCATGAATCATGAATTGAATCATGAATCATGAATCATGAATTGAATCATAAATCAAGAATTATTAATCATGAATTGAATCATGAATCATGAATTGAATCATGAATCATGAATTGAATCATGAATCATGAATCATGAATTGAATCATGAATCATGAATTTTGAATCATGAATTAAATCATGAATCATGAATTGAATCATGAATCATGAATCATGAATCATGAATTAAATCATGAATCCTGAATTATGAATTATCATTTGAATCATGAATCATGAATTATGAATCATGAATTGAATTATGAATTATGAATTGAATTATGAATCATGAATCATGAATCATGAATCATGAATCATGAATTGAATCATGAATTGAATCATGAATCATGAATCATGAATCATGAATTGATTCATGAATCATGAATTAAATCATGAATCATGAATTTAATCATGAATCATGAATCATGTATCGAATCATGAATCATGAATCATGAATCGAATCATGAATCATGATTTAAGAATCATGAATCATGAATTGAATCATGAATCATGAATTGAATCATGAATCATGAATCATGAATCAGGAATCATGAATTGAATCATGAATTATGAATCATGAATCATGAATCATGAATCATGAATTGAATCATAAATCATGAATTATGAATCATGAATTGAATCATGAATCATGAATTGAATCATAAATCATGAATTATGAATCATGAATTCAATCATGAATCATGAATTGAATCATGAGTCATGAATTATGAATCATGAATTGAATCATGAATCATGAATCATGAATTGAATCATGAATCATGAATTGAATCATGAATAATGAATTGAATCATGCATCATGAATCATGAATTGAATCATGAATTATGAATCATGAATCATGAATTGAAGCATGAATCATGAATTATGAATCATGAATTGAATCATGAATCATGAATTGAATCATGAATTGAATCATGAATCGAATCATTAATTGAATTATGAATCGAATCATGAATTGAATCATGAATCATGAATCATGAATCATGACTGAAATCATGATTCATGAATTATGAATCATGAATTGAATCATGAATCATGAATCATGAATTGAATCATGAATCATGAATCATGAATCGAATCATGAATCATGAATTGAATCATGAATCATGAATTATGAATTAAATCATGAATCATGAATCATGAATTGAATCATGAATCATGAATCATGAATTATGAATCATGAATTGAATCATGAATCATGAATCATGAATTGAATCATGAATCATGAATCATGAATCATGAATCATGAATTGAATCATGAATCATGAATTGAATCATGAATCATGAATTATGAATCATGAATTAAATCATGAATCATGAATTATGAATCATGAATTGAATCATGAATCATGAATCATGAATTGAATCATGAATCATGAATTGAATCATGAATCATGAATCATGAATTGAATCATGAATCATGAATCATGAATCATGAATCATGAATTGAATCATGAATCATGAATAATGAATTGAATCATGAATCATGAATCATGAATTGAATCATGAATTATGAATCATGAATTGAATCATGAATTATGAATCATGAATTGAATCATGAATCATGAATTGAATCATGAATCATGAATCATGAATCATGAATCATCAATTGAATCATGAATCATGAATTATGAATTATGAATTGAATCATGAATCATGAATTATGAATCATGAATCATGAATCATGAATCATGAATTGAATCATGAATCATGAATTGAATCATGAATCATGAATTGAATCATGAATCATGAATTATGAATCATGAATTAAATCATGAATCATTAATTGAATCATGTATCATGAATCATGAATCATGTATCAAGAATTAAATCATGAATCATGAATTATGAATTATGAATTGATTCATGAATCATGAATTATGAATCATGAATTGAATTATGAATTATGAATTGAATCATGAATCATGAATCATGAATCATGAATCATGAATCATGAATTGAATCATGAATTGAATCATGAATAATGAATCATGAATCATGAATCATGAATCATGAATTATGAATTGAATCATGAATCATGAATTGAATCATGAATCATCAATCATGAATCGAATCATGAATCATGAATCATGTATCGAATCATGAATCATGAATCATGAATCGAATCATGAATCATGAAGTATGAATCATGAATTGAATCATGAATCATGAATTGAATCATGAATCATGAATCATGAATTATATCATGAATCATGAATTGAATCATGAATCATGAATCATGAATTGAATCATGAATTGAATCATGAATCATGAATCATGAATTGAATCATGAATTGAATCATGAATCGAATCATGAATTGAATCATGAATCATGAATCATGAATCATGAATTGAATCATGAATTATGAATCATGAATTGAATCATGAATCATGAATCATGAATTGAATCATGAATCATGAATCATGAATTGAATCATGAATCATGAATTATGAATCATGAATCATCAATTGAAACATGAATCATGAATTATGAATTATGAATTGAATCATGAATCATGAATTATGAATCATGAATCATGAATCATGAATCATGAATCATGAATCATGAATCATCAATTGAATCATGAATCATGAATTATGAATTATGAATTGAATCATGAATCATGAATTATGAATCATGAATCATGAATCATAAATCATGAATTGAATCATGTATTGAATCATAAATTGAATCATAAATCAGGAATCATGAATTGAATCATGAATCAGGAATGATGAATCATAAATTGAATCATGAATCATGAATCATGAATCATGAATCGAATCATGAATTGAATCATGAATCATGAATTGAATCATGAATCATGAATTGAATCATGAATCATGAATCATGAATTGAATCATGAATCATGAATTATGAATCATGAATTGAATCATGAATCATGAATCATGAATTGAATCATGAATCATGAATTGAATCATGAATCATGAATCATGAATTGAATCATAAATCAAGAATTATTAATCATGAATTGAATCATGAATCATGAATCATGAATTGAATCATGAATCATGAATTATGAATCATGAATTGAATCATGAATCATGAATCATGAATTGAATCATGAATCATGAATTGAATCATGAATCATGAATCATGAATTGAATCATAAATCAAGAATTATTAATCATGAATTGAATCATGAATCATGAATTGAATCATGAATCATGAATTGAATCATGAATCATGAATCATGAATTGAATCATGAATCATGAATTTTGAATCATGAATTAAATCATGAATCATGAATTGAATCATGAATCATGAATCATGAATCATGAATCATGAATCATGAATCATGAATTAAATCATGAATCCTGAATTATGAATTATGAATTGAATCATGAATCATGAATTATGAATCATGAATTGAATTATGAATTATGAATTGAATTATGAATCATGAATCATGAATCATGAATCATGAATCATGAATTGAATCATGAATTGAATCATGAATCATGAATCATGAATCATGAATCATGAATCATGAATTGAATCATGAATCATGAATTAAATCATGAATCATGAATTTAATCATGAATCATGAATCATGTATCGAATCATGAATCATGAATCATGAATCGAATCATGAATCATGATTTAAGAATCATGAATCATGAATTGAATCATGAATCATGAATTGAATCATGAATCATGAATCATGAATCAGGAATCATGAATTGAATCATGAATTATGAATCATGAATCATGAATCATGAATCATGAATTGAATCATAAATCATGAATTATGAATCATGAATTGAATCATGAATCATGAATTGAATCATAAATCATGAATTATGAATCATGAATTCAATCATGAATCATGAATTGAATCATGAGTCATGAATTATGAATCATGAATTGAATCATGAATCATGAATCATGAATTGAATCATGAATCATGAATTGAATCATGAATAATGAATTGAATCATGCATCATGAATCATGAATTGAATCATGAATTATGAATCATGAATCATGAATTGAAGCATGAATCATGAATTATGAATCATGAATTGAATCATGAATCATGAATCATGAATTGAGTCATGAATCATGAATTGAATCATGAATAATGAATTGAATCATGCATCATGAATCATGAATTGAATCATGAATTAAATCATGAATCGAATCATTAATTGAATTATGAATCGAATCATGAATTGAATCATGAATCATGAATCATGACTTAAATCATGATTCATGAATTATGAATCATGAATTGAATCATGAATCATGAATCATGAATTGAATCATGAATCGAATCATTAATTGAATCATGAATCGAATCATGAATTGAATTATGAATCATGAATCATGAATCATGACTGAAATCATGATTCATGAATTATGAATCATGAATTGAATCATGAATCATGAATCATGAATTGAATCATGAATCATGAATCATGAATCGAATCATGAATCATGAATTGAATCATGAATCATGAATTATGAATTAAATCATGAATCATGAATCATGAATTGAATCATGAATCATGAATCATGAATTATGAATCATGAATTGAATCATGAATCATGAATCATGAATTGAATCATGAATCATGAATCATGAATCATGAATCATGAATTGAATCATGAATCATGAATTGAATCATGAATCATGAATTATGAATCATGAATTAAATCATGAATCATGAATTATGAATCATGAATTGAATCATGAATCATGAATCATGAATTGAATTATGAATCATGAATTGAATCATGAATCATGAATCATGAATTGAATCATGAATCATGAATCATGAATCATGAATTGAATCATGAATCATGAATAATGAATTGAATCATGAATCATGAATCATGAATTGAATTATGAATTATGAATCATGAATTGAATCATGAATTATGAATCATGAATTGAATCATGAATCATGAATTGAATCATGAATCATGAATCATGAATCATGAATCATCAATTGAATCATGAATCATGAATTATGAATTATGAATTGAATCATGAATCATGAATTATGAATCATGAATTGAATTATGAATTATGAATTGAATCATGAATCATGAATCATGAATCATGAATCATGAATTGAATCATGAATTGAATCATGAATCATGAATCATGAATTGAATTATGAATTATGAATTGAATCATGAATCATATATCATGAATCATGAATCATGAATTAAATCATGAATTGAATCATGAATCATGAATCATGAATCATGAATCTTGAATCATGAATTGAATCATGAATTAAATCATGAATCATAAATCATGAATTGAATCATGAATCATGAATGATGAATCATGAATTGAATCATGAATCATGAATCATGAATTGAATCATGAATCATGAATCATGAATTGAATCATGAATCATGAATCATGAATTGAATCATGAATCAGGAATCATGAATCATGAATTGAATCATAAATCATGAATTATGAATCATGAATTGAATCATGAATTATGAATTGAATCATGAATCATTAATCATGAATTGAATCATGAATCATGAATCATGAATTGAATCATAAATTATGAATTATGAATTGAATCATGAATCATAAATTGAATCATGAATCATGAATTATGAATCATGAATTGAATCATGAATCATGAATCATGAATTGAACCATGAATCATGAATCAGGAATCATGAATCATGAATCATGAATTGAATCATGAATCATGAATTATGAATCATGAATTAAATCATAAATCATGAATTATGAATCATGAATTGAATCATGAATCATGAATCATGAATTGAATCATGAATCATGAATCATGAATTATGAATCATGAATTAAATCATAAATCATGAATTATGAATCATGAATTGAATCATGAATTATGAATTGAATCATGAATCATGAATCATTAATCATGAATTGAATCATGAAATGAATCATGAATCATGAATTATGAATTGAATCATGAATCATGAATGAAGAATCATGAATTAAATCATGAATTGAATCATGAATCATGAATCATGAATTGAATCATAAATCATGAATTGAATCATGAATCATGAATCATGAATTGAATCATGAATCATGAATTATGAATCATGAATTGAATCATGAATCATGAATTATGAATCATGAATTGAATCATGAATCATGAATCATGAATTGAATCATGAATCATGAATCGAATCATGAATCATGAATTGAATCATGAATCATGAATCATGAATTTAATCATGAATCATGAATTATGAATTGAATCATGAATCATGAATTGAATCATGAATCATGAATCATGAATCATGAATTGAATCATGAATCATGAATCATGAATTGAACCATGAATCATGAATCAGGAATCATGAATCATGAATTGAATCATGAATCATGAATTATGAATCATGAATTAAATCATGAATCATGAATTATGAATCATGAATTGAATCATGAATTATGAATTGAATCATGAATCATGAATCATGAATCATGAATTGAATCATGAAATGAATCATGAATCATGAATTGAATCATGAATCATGAATGATGAATCATGAATTGAATCATGAATCATGAATTATGAATCATGAATTGAATCATGAATCATGAATCATGGATTGAATCATGAATCATGAATCATGAATCATGAATCATGAATCATGAATCATGAATTGAATCATGAATCATAAATCATGAATCATGAATTGAATCATGAATCATGAATCATGAATTGAATCATGAATTGAATCATGAATCATGAATTGAATCATGAATTGAATCATGAATCATGAATTGAATCATGAATCATGAATTATGAATCATGAATTGAATCATGAATCATGAATCATGGATTGAATCATGAATCATGAATCATGAATCATGAATTGAATCATGAATCATGAATCATGAATCATGAATTGAATCATGAATCATGAATTGAATCATGAATCATGAATCATGAATCATGAATCATGAATCATGAATTGAATCATGAATTGAATCATGAATCATGAATCATGAATTGAATCACGAATTGAATCATAAATCATGAATCATGAATTGAATCATGAATTGAATCATGAATCATGAATCATGAATTGATTCATGAATCATGAGTTATGAATTGAATCATGAATCGAATCATGAATTGAATCATGAATCATGAATCATGAATTGAATCATGAATCATGAATCATGAATTATGAATCATGAATTAAATCATAAATCATGAATTATGAATCATGAATTGAATCATGAATTATGAATTGAATCATGAATCATGAATCATTAATCATGAATTGAATCATGAAATGAATCATGAATCATGAATTATGAATTGAATCATGAATCATGAATGAAGAATCATGAATTGAATCATGAATTGAATCATGAATCATGAATCATGAATTGAATCATAAATCATGAATTGAATCATGAATCATGAATCATGAATTGAATCATGAATCATGAATTATGAATCATGAATTGAATCATGAATCATGAATTATGAATCATGAATTGAATCATGAATCATGAATCATGAATTGAATCATGAATCATGAATCGAATCATGAATCATGAATTGAATCATGAATCATGAATCATGAATTTAATCATGAATCATGAATTATGAATTGAATCATGAATCATGAATCATGAATTGAATCATGAATCATGAATTATGAATCATGAATTGAATCATGAATCATGAATCATGAATTGAACCATGAATCATGAATCAGGAATCATGAATCATGAATTGAATCATGAATCATGAATTATGAATCATGAATTAAATCATGAATCATGAATTATGAATCATGAATTGAATCATGAATTATGAATTGAATCATGAATCATGAATCATGAATCATGTATCATGAATCATGAATTGAATCATGAAATGAATCATGAATCATGAATTGAATCATGAATCATGAATGATGAATCATGAATTGAATCATGAATCATGAATTATGAATCATGAATTGAATCATGAATCATGAATCATGGATTGAATCATGAATCATGAATCATGAATCATGAATTGAATCATGAATCATGAATCATGAATCATGAATCATGAATTGAATCATGAATTGAATCATGAATCATGAATTGAATCATGAATCATGAATTATGAATCATGAATTGAATCATGAATCATGAATCATGGATTGAATCATGAATCATGAATCATGAATCATGAATCATGAATCATGAATCATGAATTGAATCATGAATCATGAATCATGAATCATGAATTGAATCATGAATCATGAATTGAATCAGGAATCATTAATCATGAATCATGAATCATGAATCATGAATTGAATCATGAATTGAATCATGAATCATGAATCATGAATTGAATCACGAATTGAATCATGAATCATGAATCATGAATTGAATCATGAATTGAATCATGAATCATGAATCATGAATTGAATCATGAATCATGAGTTATGAATTGAATCATGAATCGAATCATGAATTGAATCATGAATCATGAATCATGAATCATGTATTGAATCATGAATCGAATCATGAATTGAATCATGAATCATGAATTGAATCATGAATCATGAATTATGAATCATGAATTGAATCATGAATCATGAATTGAATCATGAATCATGAATTATGAATCATGAATTAAATCATGAATCATGAATTATGAATCATGAATTAAATCATGAATCATGAATTATGAATCATGAATTGAATCATGAATCATGAATTGAATCATGAATCATGAATTATGAATCATGAATTGAATCATGAATCATGAATCATGGATTGATTCATGAATCATGAATTGAATCATGAATTGAATCATGAATCATGAATCATGAATCATGAATTGAATC
The DNA here is from genome assembly GCA_036250195.1 of Mixophyes australis. Lineage (NCBI taxonomy): Eukaryota > Metazoa > Chordata > Amphibia > Anura > Limnodynastidae > Mixophyes > Mixophyes australis. The sequence continues at coordinate 240,917,768 of JAVHZZ010000001.1, read as the reverse complement.
ATGAATCATGAATCATGAATTGAATCATGAATCATGAATCATGAATTGAATCATGAATTGAATCATAAATCATGAATCATGAATCATGAATCATGAATTGAATCATGAATCATGAGTTATGAATTGAATCATGAATCGAATCATGAATTGAATCATGAATCATGAATTGAATCATGAATCATGAATTATGAATCATGAATTGAATCATGAATCATGAATCATGAATTGAATCATGAATCATGAATTATGAATCATGAATTAAATCATGAATCATGAATTATGAATCATGAATTAAATCATGAATCATGAATTATGAATCATGAATTGAATCATGAATCATGAATTGAATCATGAATCATTAATCATGAATTGAATCATGAATCATGAATCATGAATTGAATCATGAATCATGAATCATGAATTGAATCATGAATCATGAATCATGAATCATGAATTGAATCATGAATCATGAATCATGAATTGAATCATGAATCATGAATCATGAATTGAATCATGAATCATGAATCATGAATCATGAATTGAATCATGAATCATGAATCATGAATTATGAATTGAATCATGAATCATGAATTATGAATCATGAATTAAATCATGAATTAAATCATGAATCATGAATTGAATCATAAATCATGAATTGAATCATGAATCATGAATCATGAATCATGAATCATGAATTAAATCATGAATCATGAATTATGAATCATGAATTGAATAATGAATCATGAATTGAATCATGAATCATGAATCGAATCATGAATCATGAATTATGAATCATGAATTGAATCATGAATCATGAATCATGAATTGAATTATGAATCATGAATCATGAATTGAATCATGAATCATGAATTATGAATCATGAATTGAATCATGAATCATGAATCATGAATTGAATCATGAATCATGAATCAGGAATCATGAATCATGATTTGAATCATGAATCATGAATTATGAATCATGAATTGAATCATGAATCATGAATTATAAATCATGAATTGAATCATGAATTATGAATTGAATCATGAATCATGAATCGAATCATGAATCATGAATTGAATCATGAATCAGGAATCATGAATTGAATCATGAATCATGAATCATGAATTGAATCATGAATCATGAATCATGAATTGAATCATGAATCATGAATTATGAATCATGAATTGAATCATGAATCATGAATCATGAATTAAATCATGAATCATGAACCAGGAATCATGAATCATGAATTGAATCATGAATCATGAATCATGAATTAAATCATGAATCATGAACCAGGAATCATGAATCATGAATTGAATCATGAATCATGAATTATGAATCATGAACTAAATCATGAATCATGAATTATGAATCATGAATTGAATCATGAATTATGAATTGAATCATGAATCATGAATCATGAATCATGAATTGAATCATGAAATGAATCATGAATCATGAATCATGAATTGAATCATGAATCATGGATGATGAATCATGAATTGAATCATGAATTGAATCATGAATCATGAATTGAATCATAAATCATGAATTGAATCATGAATCATGAATCATGAATTGAATCATGAATCATGAAATATGAATCATGAATTGAATCATGAATCATGAATCATGAATTGAATTATGAATCATGAATCATGAATCGAATCATGAATCATGAATTGAATCATGAATCATGAATTGAATCATGAATCATGAATCATGAATTGAATCATGAATCATGAATCATGAATTGAATCATGAATCATAAATTATGAATCATGAATTGAATCATGAATCATGAATTGAATCATGAATCATGATTCAGGAATCATGAATCATGAATTGAATCATGAATCATGGATTATGAATCATGAATTAAATCATGAATCATGAATTATGAATCATGAATTGAATCATGAATTATGAATTGAATCATGAATCATGAATCATGAAGTATGAATCATGAATCATGAATCATGAATTGAATCATAAATTTAATCATGAATCATGAATGATGAATCATGAATTTAATCATGAATCATGAATGATGAATCATGAATTGAATCATGAATCACGAATCATGAATTGAATCATGAATCATGAATTGAATCATGAATCATGAATCATGAATTGAATCATGAATCATTAATTATGAATCATGAATTGAATCATGAGTTATGAATTGAATTAATGAATCATGAATCATGAATCATGAATCTTGAATCATGAATTGAATCATGAATTAAATCATGAATCATAAATCATGAATTGAATCATGAATCATGAATGATGAATCATGAATTGAATCATGAATCATGAATCATGAATTGAATCATGAATCATGAATCATGAATTGAATCATGAATCATGAATCATGAATTGAATCATGAATCATGAATCAGGAATCATGAATCATGAATTGAATCATAAATCATGAATTATGAATCATGAATTGAATCATGAATTATGAATTGAATCATGAATCATGAATCATTAATCATGAATTGAATCATGAATCATGAATCATGAATTGAATCATGAATCATGAATTATGAATTGAATCATGAATCATGAATCATGAATTGAATCATGAATCATGAATTATGAATCATGAATTGAATCATGAATCATGAATCATGAATTGAACCATGAATCATGAATCAGGAATCATGAATCATGAATCATGAATTGAATCATGAATCATGAATTATGAATCATGAATTAAATCATAAATCATGAATTATGAATCATGAATTGAATCATGAATCATAATTCATGAATTGAATCATGAATCATGAATCATGAATTATGAATCATGAATTAAATCATAAATCATGAATTATGAATCATTAATTGAATCATGAATCATGAATCATGAATTGAATCATGAATCATGAATCATGAATTATGAATCATGAATTAAATCATAAATCATGAATTATGAATCATGAATTGAATCATGAATTATGAATTGAATCATGAATTAAATCATAAATCATGAATTATGAATCATGAATTGAATCATGAATTATGAATTGAATCATGAATCCTGAATCATGAATTGAATCATGAATCATGAATTATGAATCATGAATTGAATCATGAATCATGAATCATGAATTGAACCATGAATCATGAATCAGGAATCATGAATCATGAATCATGAATTGAATCATGAATCATGAATTATGAATCATGAATTAAATCATAAATCATGAATTATGAATCATGAATTGAATCATGAATCATAATTCATGAATTGAATCATGAATCATGAATCATGAATTATGAATCATGAATTAAATCATAAATCATGAATTATGAATCATGAATTGAATCATGAATCATGAATCATGAATCATGAATTGAATCATGAATCATGAATCATGAATTATGAATCATGAATTAAATCATAAATCATGAATTATGAATCATGAATTGAATCATGAATTATGAATTGAATCATGAATTAAATCATAAATCATGAATTATGAATCATGAATTGAATCATGAATTATGAATTGAATCATGAATCATGAATCATTAATCATGAATTGAATCATGAAATTAATCATGAATCATGAATCATGAATTGAATCATGAATCATGAATGAAGAATCATGAATTGAATCATGAATTGAATCATGAATCATGAATTGAATCATAAATCATGAATTGAATCATGAATCATGAATTGAATCATGAATCATGAATTATGAATCATGAATTGAATCATGAATCATGAATTATGAATCATGAATTGAATCATGAATCATGAATCGAATCATGAATCATGAATTGAATCATGAATCATGAATCATGAATTGAATCATGAATCATGAATTATGAATTGAATCATGAATCATGAATTGAATCATGAATCATGAATTATGAATCATGAATTGAATCATGAATCATGAATCATGATTTGAACCATGAATCATGAATTGAATCATGAATCATGAATCATGAATTGAATCATGAATCATGAATTATGAATTGAATCATTATTCATGAATTGAATCATTATTCATGAATTGAATCATGATTAATGAATTATGAATCATGAATTGAATCATGAATCATGAATCATGAATTGAACCATGAATCATGAATCAGGAATCATGAATCATGAATTGAATCATGAATCATGAATTATGAATCATTAATTAAATCATGAATCATGAATTATGAATCATGAATTGAATCATGAATTATGAATTGAATCATGAATTGAATCATGAATTATGAATTGAATCATGAATCGAATCATGAATTGAATCATGAATCATGAATTATGAATCATGAATTAAATCATGAATCATGAATTATGAATCATGAATTAAATCATGAATCATGAATTATGAATAGAATCATGAATCATGAATCATGAATCATGAATCATGAATCATGAATTGAATCATGAATCATGAATTATGAATCATGAATTGAATCATGAATCATGAATCATGATTTGAACCATGAATCATGAATCAGGAATCATGAACCATGAATTGAATCATGAATCATGAATTATGAATCATGAATTAAATCATGAATCATGAATTATGAATCATGAATTGAATCATGAATTATGAATTGAATCATGAATCGAATCATGAATTGAATAATGAATCATGAATTGAATCATGAATCATGAATTATGAATCATGAATTGAATCATGAATCATGAATCATGAATTGAATCATGAATCATGAATTATGAATCATGAATTAAATCATGAATCATGAATTATGAATCATGAATTAAATCATGAATCATGAATTATGAATCATGAATTGAATCATGAATCATGAATTGAATCATGAATCATGAATTATGAATCATGAATTGAATCATGAATCATGAATCATGAATCATGAATCATGAATTGAATCATGAATCATGAATCATGAATCATGAATTGAATCATGAATTATGAATCATGAATTGAATCATGAATTGAATCATGAATCATGAATCATGAATTGAATCATGAATCATGAATCATGAATGATGAATTGAATCATGAATGATGAATTGAATCATGAATGATGAATTATGAATCATGGATTGAATCATGAATCATGAATTATGAATCATGAATTGAATCATGAATCATGAATCATGATTTGAACCATGAATCATGAATCAGGAATCATGAACCATGAATTGAATCATGAATCATGAATTATGAATCATGAATTAAATCATGAATCATGAATTATGAATCATGAATTGAATCATGAATTATGAATTGAATCATGAATCGAATCATGAATTGAATAATGAATCATGAATTGAATCATGAATCATGAATTATGAATCATGAATTGAATCATGAATCATGAATCATGAATTGAATCATGAATCATGAATTATGAATCATGAATTAAATCATGAATCATGAATTATGAATCATGAATTAAATCATGAATCATGAATTATGAATCATGAATTGAATCATGAATCATGAATTGAATCATGAATCATGAATTATGAATCATGAATTGAATCATGAATCATGAATCATGAATCATGAATCATGAATTGAATCATGAATCATGAATCATGAATCATGAATTGAATCATGAATTATGAATCATGAATTGAATCATGAATTGAATCATGAATCATGAATCATGAATTGAATCATGAATCATGAATCATGAATGATGAATTGAATCATGAATGATGAATTGAATCATGAATGATGAATTATGAATCATGGATTGAATCATGAATCATGAATCATGAATGATGAATTGAATCATGAATGATGAATTGAATCATGAATGATGAATTATGAATCATGGATTGAATCATGAATCATGAATCATGAATTGAATCATGAATTATGAATCATGAATTGAATCATGAATCATGAATTGAATCATGAATCATGAATCATGAATTGAATCATGAATCATGAATCATGAATTGAATCATGAATTGAATCATGAATCATGAATCATGAATTGAATCATGAATCATGAGTTATGAATTGAATCATGAATCGAATCATGAATTGAATCATGAATCATGAATCATGAATTGAATCATGAATCATGAATTATGAATCATGAATTGAATCATGAATCATGAATCATGAATTGAATCATGAATCATGAATCATGAATTGAATCATGAATCATGAATCATGAATCATGAATTGAATCATGAATCATGAATCATGAATTGAATCATGAATCATGAATCATGAATTGAATCATGAATCATGAATCATGAATCATGAATTGAATCATGAATCATGAATCATGAATTATGAATTGAATCATGAATCATGAATTATGAATCATGAATTAAATCATGAATTAAATCATGAATTATGAATTGAATCATAAATCATGAATTGAATCATGAATCATGAATCATGAATCATGAATCATGAATCATGAATCATGAATTAAATCATGAATCATGAATTATGAATCATGAATTGAATAATGAATCATGAATTGAATCATAAATCATGAATCATGAATCGAATCATGAATCATGAATTATGAATCATGAATTGAATCATGAATCATGAATCATGAATTGAATTATGAATCATGAATCATGAATTGAATCATGAATCATGAATTATGAATCATGAATTGAATCATGAATCATGAATCATGAATTGAATCATGAATCATGAATCAGGAATCATGAATCATGATTTGAATCATGAATCATGAATTATGAATCATGAATTGAATCATGAATCATGAATTATAAATCATGAATTGAATCATGAATTATGAATTGAATCATGAATCATGAATCGAATCATGAATCATGAATTGAATCATGAATCAGGAATCATGAATTGAATCATGAATCATGAATCATGAATTGAATCATGAATCATGAATCATGAATTGAATCATGAATCATGAATTATGAATCATGAATTGAATCATGAATCATGAATCATGAATTAAATCATGAATCATGAACCAGGAATCATGAATCATGAATTGAATCATGAATCATGAATCATGAATTAAATCATGAATCATGAACCAGGAATCATGAATCATGAATTGAATCATGAATCATGAATTATGAATCATGAACTAAATCATGAATCATGAATTATGAATCATGAATTGAATCATGAATTATGAATTGAATCATGAATCATGAATCATGAATCATGAATTGAATCATGAAATGAATCATGAATCATGAATCATGAATTGAATCATGAATCATGGATGATGAATCATGAATTGAATCATGAATTGAATCATGAATCATGAATTGAATCATAAATCATGAATTGAATCATGAATCATGAATCATGAATTGAATCATGAATCATGAAATATGAATCATGAATTGAATCATGAATCATGAATCATGAATTGAATTATGAATCATGAATCATGAATCGAATCATGAATCATGAATTGAATCATGAATCATGAATTGAATCATGAATCATGAATCATGAATTGAATCATGAATCATGAATCATGAATTGAATCATGAATCATAAATTATGAATCATGAATTGAATCATGAATCATGAATTGAATCATGAATCATGATTCAGGAATCATGAATCATGAATTGAATCATGAATCATGGATTATGAATCATGAATTAAATCATGAATCATGAATTATGAATCATGAATTGAATCATGAATTATGAATTGAATCATGAATCATGAATCATGAAGTATGAATCATGAATCATGAATTGAATCATAAATTTAATCATGAATCATGAATGATGAATCATGAATTTAATCATGAATCATGAATGATGAATCATGAATTGAATCATGAATTGAATCATGAATCACGAATCATGAATTGAATCATGAATCATGAATTGAATCATGAATCATGAATCATGAATTGAATCATGAATCATTAATTATGAATCATGAATTGAATCATGAGTTATGAATTGAATTAATGAATCATGAATCATGAATCATGAATCTTGAATCATGAATTGAATCATGAATTAAATCATGAATCATAAATCATGAATTGAATCATGAATCATGAATGATGAATCATGAATTGAATCATGAATCATGAATCATGAATTGAATCATGAATCATGAATCATGAATTGAATCATGAATCATGAATCATGAATTGAATCATGAATCATGAATCAGGAATCATGAATCATGAATTGAATCATAAATCATGAATTATGAATCATGAATTGAATCATGAATTATGAATTGAATCATGAATCATGAATCATTAATCATGAATTGAATCATGAATCATGAATCATGAATTGAATCATGAATCATGAATTATGAATTGAATCATGAATCATGAATCATGAATTGAATCATGAATCATGAATTATGAATCATGAATTGAATCATGAATCATGAATCATGAATTGAACCATGAATCATGAATCAGGAATCATGAATCATGAATCATGAATTGAATCATGAATCATGAATTATGAATCATGAATTAAATCATAAATCATGAATTATGAATCATGAATTGAATCATGAATCATAATTCATGAATTGAATCATGAATCATGAATCATGAATTATGAATCATGAATTAAATCATAAATCATGAATTATGAATCATGAATTGAATCATGAATCATGAATCATGAATTGAATCATGAATCATGAATCATGAATTATGAATCATGAATTAAATCATAAATCATGAATTATGAATCATGAATTGAATCATGAATTATGAATCATGAATTGAATCATGAATTGAATCATGAATCATGAATCATGAATTGAATCATGAATCATGAATCATGAATGATGAATTGAATCATGAATGATGAATTGAATCATGAATGATGAATTATGAATCATGGATTGAATCATGAATCATGAATTATGAATCATGAATTGAATCATGAATCATGAATCATGATTTGAACCATGAATCATGAATCAGGAATCATGAACCATGAATTGAATCATGAATCATGAATTATGAATCATGAATTAAATCATGAATCATGAATTATGAATCATGAATTGAATCATGAATTATGAATTGAATCATGAATCGAATCATGAATTGAATAATGAATCATGAATTGAATCATGAATCATGAATTATGAATCATGAATTGAATCATGAATCATGAATCATGAATTGAATCATGAATCATGAATTATGAATCATGAATTAAATCATGAATCATGAATTATGAATCATGAATTAAATCATGAATCATGAATTATGAATCATGAATTGAATCATGAATCATGAATTGAATCATGAATCATGAATTATGAATCATGAATTGAATCATGAATCATGAATCATGAATCATGAATCATGAATTGAATCATGAATCATGAATCATGAATCATGAATTGAATCATGAATTATGAATCATGAATTGAATCATGAATTGAATCATGAATCATGAATCATGAATTGAATCATGAATCATGAATCATGAATGATGAATTGAATCATGAATGATGAATTGAATCATGAATGATGAATTATGAATCATGGATTGAATCATGAATCATGAATCATGAATGATGAATTGAATCATGAATGATGAATTGAATCATGAATGATGAATTATGAATCATGGATTGAATCATGAATCATGAATCATGAATTGAATCATGAATTATGAATCATGAATTGAATCATGAATCATGAATTGAATCATGAATCATGAATCATGAATTGAATCATGAATCATGAATCATGAATTGAATCATGAATTGAATCATGAATCATGAATCATGAATTGAATCATGAATCATGAGTTATGAATTGAATCATGAATCGAATCATGAATTGAATCATGAATCATGAATCATGAATTGAATCATGAATCATGAATTATGAATCATGAATTGAATCATGAATCATGAATCATGAATTGAATCATGAATCATGAATCATGAATTGAATCATGAATCATGAATCATGAATCATGAATTGAATCATGAATCATGAATCATGAATTGAATCATGAATCATGAATCATGAATTGAATCATGAATCATGAATCATGAATCATGAATTGAATCATGAATCATGAATCATGAATTATGAATTGAATCATGAATCATGAATTATGAATCATGAATTAAATCATGAATTAAATCATGAATTATGAATTGAATCATAAATCATGAATTGAATCATGAATCATGAATCATGAATCATGAATCATGAATCATGAATCATGAATTAAATCATGAATCATGAATTATGAATCATGAATTGAATAATGAATCATGAATTGAATCATAAATCATGAATCATGAATCGAATCATGAATCATGAATTATGAATCATGAATTGAATCATGAATCATGAATCATGAATTGAATTATGAATCATGAATCATGAATTGAATCATGAATCATGAATTATGAATCATGAATTGAATCATGAATCATGAATCATGAATTGAATCATGAATCATGAATCAGGAATCATGAATCATGATTTGAATCATGAATCATGAATTATGAATCATGAATTGAATCATGAATCATGAATTATAAATCATGAATTGAATCATGAATTATGAATTGAATCATGAATCATGAATCGAATCATGAATCATGAATTGAATCATGAATCAGGAATCATGAATTGAATCATGAATCATGAATCATGAATTGAATCATGAATCATGAATCATGAATTGAATCATGAATCATGAATTATGAATCATGAATTGAATCATGAATCATGAATCATGAATTAAATCATGAATCATGAACCAGGAATCATGAATCATGAATTGAATCATGAATCATGAATCATGAATTAAATCATGAATCATGAACCAGGAATCATGAATCATGAATTGAATCATGAATCATGAATTATGAATCATGAACTAAATCATGAATCATGAATTATGAATCATGAATTGAATCATGAATTATGAATTGAATCATGAATCATGAATCATGAATCATGAATTGAATCATGAAATGAATCATGAATCATGAATCATGAATTGAATCATGAATCATGGATGATGAATCATGAATTGAATCATGAATTGAATCATGAATCATGAATTGAATCATAAATCATGAATTGAATCATGAATCATGAATCATGAATTGAATCATGAATCATGAAATATGAATCATGAATTGAATCATGAATCATGAATCATGAATTGAATTATGAATCATGAATCATGAATCGAATCATGAATCATGAATTGAATCATGAATCATGAATTGAATCATGAATCATGAATCATGAATTGAATCATGAATCATGAATCATGAATTGAATCATGAATCATAAATTATGAATCATGAATTGAATCATGAATCATGAATTGAATCATGAATCATGATTCAGGAATCATGAATCATGAATTGAATCATGAATCATGGATTATGAATCATGAATTAAATCATGAATCATGAATTATGAATCATGAATTGAATCATGAATTATGAATTGAATCATGAATCATGAATCATGAAGTATGAATCATGAATCATGAATTGAATCATAAATTTAATCATGAATCATGAATGATGAATCATGAATTTAATCATGAATCATGAATGATGAATCATGAATTGAATCATGAATTGAATCATGAATCACGAATCATGAATTGAATCATGAATCATGAATTGAATCATGAATCATGAATCATGAATTGAATCATGAATCATTAATTATGAATCATGAATTGAATCATGAGTTATGAATTGAATTAATGAATCATGAATCATGAATCATGAATCTTGAATCATGAATTGAATCATGAATTAAATCATGAATCATAAATCATGAATTGAATCATGAATCATGAATGATGAATCATGAATTGAATCATGAATCATGAATCATGAATTGAATCATGAATCATGAATCATGAATTGAATCATGAATCATGAATCATGAATTGAATCATGAATCATGAATCAGGAATCATGAATCATGAATTGAATCATAAATCATGAATTATGAATCATGAATTGAATCATGAATTATGAATTGAATCATGAATCATGAATCATTAATCATGAATTGAATCATGAATCATGAATCATGAATTGAATCATGAATCATGAATTATGAATTGAATCATGAATCATGAATCATGAATTGAATCATGAATCATGAATTATGAATCATGAATTGAATCATGAATCATGAATCATGAATTGAACCATGAATCATGAATCAGGAATCATGAATCATGAATCATGAATTGAATCATGAATCATGAATTATGAATCATGAATTAAATCATAAATCATGAATTATGAATCATGAATTGAATCATGAATCATAATTCATGAATTGAATCATGAATCATGAATCATGAATTATGAATCATGAATTAAATCATAAATCATGAATTATGAATCATGAATTGAATCATGAATCATGAATCATGAATTGAATCATGAATCATGAATCATGAATTATGAATCATGAATTAAATCATAAATCATGAATTATGAATCATGAATTGAATCATGAATTATGAATTGAATCATGAATTAAATCATAAATCATGAATTATGAATCATGAATTGAATCATGAATTATGAATTGAATCATGAATCATGAATCATTAATCATGAATTGAATCATGAAATTAATCATGAATCATGAATCATGAATTGAATCATGAATCATGAATGAAGAATCATGAATTGAATCATGAATTGAATCATGAATCATGAATCATGAATTGAATCATAAATCATGAATTGAATCATGAATCATGAATTGAATCATGAATCATGAATTATGAATCATGAATTGAATCATGAATCATGAATTATGAATCATGAATTGAATCATGAATCATGAATCATGAATTGAATCATGAATCATGAATCGAATCATGAATCATGAATTGAATCATGAATCATGAATCATGAATTGAATCATGAATCATGAATTATGAATTGAATCATGAATCATGAATTGAATCATGAATCATGAATCATGAATTATGAATCATGAATTGAATCATGAATCATGAATCATGATTTGAACCATGAATCATGAATTGAATCATGAATCATGAATCATGAATTGAATCATGAATCATGAATTATGAATTGAATCATTATTCATGAATTGAATCATTATTCATGAATTGAATCATGATTAATGAATTATGAATCATGAATTGAATCATGAATCATGAATCATGAATTGAACCATGAATCATGAATCAGGAATCATGAATCATGAATTGAATCATGAATCATGAATTATGAATCATGAATTAAATCATGAATCATGAATTATGAATCATGAATTGAATCATGAATTATGAATTGAATCATGAATTGAATCATGAATTATGAATTGAATCATGAATCGAATCATGAATTGAATCATGAATCATGAATTATGAATCATGAATTAAATCATGAATCATGAATTATGAATCATGAATTAAATCATGAATCATGAATTATGAATAGAATCATGAATCATGAATCATGAATCATGAATCATGAATTGAATCATGAATCATGAATTATGAATCATGAATTGAATCATGAATCATGAATCATGATTTGAACCATGAATCATGAATCAGGAATCATGAACCATGAATTGAATCATGAATCATGAATTATGAATCATGAATTAAATCATGAATCATGAATTATGAATCATGAATTGAATCATGAATTATGAATTGAATCATGAATCGAATCATGAATTGAATAATGAATCATGAATTGAATCATGAATCATGAATTATGAATCATGAATTGAATCATGAATCATGAATCATGAATTGAATCATGAATCATGAATTATGAATCATGAATTAAATCATGAATCATGAATTATGAATCATGAATTGAATCATGAATCATGAATTGAATCATGAATCATGAATTATGAATCATGAATTGAATCATGAATCATGAATCATGAATTGAATCATGAATCATGAATCATGAATCATGAATCATGAATTGAATCATGAATCATGAATCATGAATCATGAATTGAATCATGAATTATGAATCATGAATTGAATCATGAATTGAATCATGAATCATGAATGATGAATTGAATCATGAATCATGAATCATGAATGATGAATTGAATCATGAATGATGAATTGAATCATGAATGATGAATTATGAATCATGGATTGAATCATGAATCATGAATCATGAATTGAATCATGAATTATGAATCATGAATTGAATCATGAATCATGAATTGAATCATGAATCATGAATCATGAATTGAATCATGAATCATGAATCATGAATTGAATCATGAATTGAATCATGAATCATGAATCATGAATTGAATCATGAATCATGAGTTATGAATTGAATCATGAATCGAATCATGAATTGAATCATGAATCATGAATCATGAATTGAATCATGAATCGAATAATGAATTGAATCATGAATCATGAATTGAATCATGAATCATGAATTATGAATCATGAATTGAATCATGAATCATGAATCATGAATTGAATCATGAATCATGAATTATGAATCATGAATTAAATCATGAATCATGAATTATGAATCATGAATTAAATCATGAATCATGAATTATGAATTGAATCATGAATCATGAATCATGAATTGAATCATGAATCATGAATCATGAATTGAACCATGAATCATGAATCAGGAATCATGAATCATGAATTGAATCATGAATCATGAATTATGAATCATGAATTAAATCATGAATCATGATTTATGAATCATGAATTGAATCATGAATTATGAATTGAATCATGAATCATAAATCATGTATCATGAATCATGAATTGAATCATGAAATGAATCATGAATCATGAAATGAATCATGAATCATGAATGATGAATCATGAATTGAATCATGAAATGAATCATGAATCATGAATTGAATCATGAATCATGAATTGAATCATGAATCATGAATCATGAATCATGAATCATGAATTGAATCATGAATTGAATCATGAATCATGAATCATGAATTGAATCATGAATTGAATCATGAATCATGAATCATGAATTGAATCATGAATTGAATAATGAATCATGAATCATGAATTGAATCATGAATCATGAGTTATGAATTGAATCATGAATCGAATCATGAATTGAATCATGAATCATGAATCATGAATCATGAATCATGAATTGAATCATGAATCGAATCATGAATTGAATCATGAATCATGAATTGAATCATGAATCATGAATTATGAATCATGAATTGAATCATGCATCATGAATCATGAATTGAATCATGAATCATGAATTATGAATCATGAATTAAATCATGAATCATGAATTATGAATCATGAATTAAATCATGAATCATGAATTATGAATCATGAATTGAATCATGAATCATGAATTGAATCATGAATCATGAATTATGAATCATGAATTGAATCATGAATCATGAATCATGAATTGAATCATGAATCATGAATCATGAATCATGAATTGAATCATGAATCATGAATCATGAATCATGAATTGAATCATGAATCATGAATTATGAATCATGAATTGAATCATGAATTGAATCATGAATCATGAATTGAATCATGAATCATGAATGATGAATTGAATCATGAATGATGAATTGAATCATGAATGATGAATTATGAATCATGGATTGAATCATGAATCATGAATCATGAATTAAATCATGAATTATGAATCATGAATTGAATCATGAATCATGAATTGAATCATGAATCATGAATCATGAATTGAATCATGAATCATGAATCATGAATTGAATCATGAATTGAATCATGAATCATGAATCATGAATTGAATCATGAATCATGAGTTATGAATTGAATCATGAATCGAATCATGAATTGAATCATGAATCATGAATCATGAATTGAATCATGAATCGAATCATGAATTGAATCATGAATCATGAATTGAATCATGAATCATGAATTATGAATCATGAATTGAATCATGAATCATGAATCATGAATTGACTCATGAATCATGAATTATGAATCATGAATTAAATCATGAATCATGAATTATGAATCATGAATTAAATCATGAATCATGAATTATGAATCATGAATTGAATCATGAATCATGAATTGAATCATGAATCATGAATTGAATCATGAATCATGAATTATGAATCATGAATTGAATCATGAATCATGAATCATGAATTGAATCATGAATCATGAATCATGAATTGAATCATGAATCATCAATCATGAATAATGAATTGAATCATGAATCATGAATTATGAATCATGAATTGAATCATGAATCATGAATTGAATCATGAATCATGAATTGAATCATGAATCATGAATCATGAATCATGAATTGAATCATGAATCATGAATTGAATCATGAATGATGAATTATGAATCATGAATTGAATCATGAATCATGAATCATGAATTGAATCATGAATTATGAATCATAAATTGAATCATGAATCATGAATTGAATCATGAATCATGAATCATGAATTGAATCATGAATCATGAATTGAATCATGAATTGAATCATGAATCATGAATTGAATCATGAATCATGAGTTATGAATCATGAATTGAATCATGAATCATGAATTGAATCATGAATCATGAATCATGAATCATGAATCAAATCATGAATCATGAATTGAATCATGAATCATGAATTATGAATTGATTAATGAATCATGAATTATGAATTGAATCATGAATCATGAATCATGAATTAAATCATGAATCATGAATTATGAATCATGAATTGAATCATGAATCATTAATCATGAATTGAATCATGAATCAGGAATCATGAATCATGAATTAAATCATGAATCATGAATTATGAATCATGAATTGAATCATGAATTATGAATCATGAATTAAATCATGAATCATGAATTATGAATCATGAATTGAATCATGAATTATGAATTGAATCATGAATCATGAATCATAAATCATTAATTGAATCATGAAATGAATCATGAATCATGAATTGAATCATGAATCATGAATGATGAATCATGAATTGAATCATGAATTAAATCATGAATCATGAATCATGAATTGAATCATAAATCATGAATTGAATCATGAATCATGAATCATGAATCATGAATTGAATCATGAATCATGAATCATGAATTATGAATCATGAATTGAATCATGAATCATGAATTATGAATCATGAAATGAATCATGAATCATGAATCATGAATTGAATCATGAATCATGAATCATGAATCATGAATCGAATCATGAATCATGAATTGAATCATGAATCATGAATCATGAATTGAATCATGAATCATGAATCATGAATTGAATCATGAATCATAAATCATGAATTGAATCATGAATCATGAATTATGAATCATGAATTGAATCATGAATCATGAATTGAATCATGAATCAGGAATCATGAATCATGAATCATGAATTGAATCATGAAATGAATCATGAATCATGAATCATGAATCGAATCATGAATCATGAATTATGAATCATGAATTGAATCATGAATTAAATCATGAATCATGAATTGAATCATAAATCATGAATTGAATCATGAATCATGAATCATGAATCATGAATTTAATCATGAATTATGAATCATGAATTAAATCATGAATCATGAATTATGAATCATGAATTGAATCATGAATCATGAATTGAATCATGAATCATGAATTATGAATCATGAATTAAATCATAAATCATGAATTATGAATCATGAATTGAATCATGAATCATAATTCATGAATTGAATCATGAATCATGAATCATGAATTATGAATCATGAATTAAATCATAAATCATGAATTATGAATCATGAATTGAATCATGAATCATGAATCATGAATTGAATCATGAATCATGAATCATGAATTATGAATCATGAATTAAATCATAAATCATGAATTATGAATCATGAATTGAATCATGAATTATGAATTGAATCATGAATCATGAATCATTAATCATGAATTGAATCATGAATCGAATCATGAATTGAATCATGAATCATGAATTGAATCATGAATCATGAATTATGAATCATGAATTGAATCATGCATCATGAATCATGAATTGAATCATGAATCATGAATTATGAATCATGAATTAAATCATGAATCATGAATTATGAATCATGAATTAAATCATGAATCATGAATTATGAATCATGAATTGAATCATGAATCATGAATTGAATCATGAATCATGAATTATGAATCATGAATTGAATCATGAATCATGAATCATGAATTGAATCATGAATCATGAATCATGAATCATGAATTGAATCATGAATCATGAATCATGAATCATGAATTGAATCATGAATCATGAATTATGAATCATGAATTGAATCATGAATTGAATCATGAATCATGAATTGAATCATGAATCATGAATCATGAATGATGAATTGAATCATGAATGATGAATTGAATCATGAATGATGAATTATGAATCATGGATTGAATCATGAATCATGAATCATGAATTAAATCATGAATTATGAATCATGAATTGAATCATGAATCATGAATTGAATCATGAATCATGAATCATGAATTGAATCATGAATCATGAATCATGAATTGAATCATGAATTGAATCATGAATCATGAATCATGAATTGAATCATGAATCATGAGTTATGAATTGAATCATGAATCGAATCATGAATTGAATCATGAATCATGAATCATGAATTGAATCATGAATCGAATCATGAATTGAATCATGAATCATGAATTGAATCATGAATCATGAATTATGAATCATGAATTGAATCATGAATCATGAATCATGAATTGACTCATGAATCATGAATTATGAATCATGAATTAAATCATGAATCATGAATTATGAATCATGAATTAAATCATGAATCATGAATTATGAATCATGAATTGAATCATGAATCATGAATTGAATCATGAATCATGAATTGAATCATGAATCATGAATTATGAATCATGAATTGAATCATGAATCATGAATCATGAATTGAATCATGAATCATGAATCATGAATTGAATCATGAATCATCAATCATGAATAATGAATTGAATCATGAATCATGAATTATGAATCATGAATTGAATCATGAATCATGAATTGAATCATGAATCATGAATTGAATCATGAATCATGAATCATGAATCATGAATTGAATCATGAATCATGAATTGAATCATGAATGATGAATTATGAATCATGAATTGAATCATGAATCATGAATCATGAATTGAATCATGAATTATGAATCATAAATTGAATCATGAATCATGAATTGAATCATGAATCATGAATCATGAATTGAATCATGAATCATGAATTGAATCATGAATTGAATCATGAATCATGAATTGAATCATGAATCATGAGTTATGAATCATGAATTGAATCATGAATCATGAATTGAATCATGAATCATGAATCATGAATCATGAATCAAATCATGAATCATGAATTGAATCATGAATCATGAATTATGAATTGATTAATGAATCATGAATTATGAATTGAATCATGAATCATGAATCATGAATTAAATCATGAATCATGAATTATGAATCATGAATTGAATCATGAATCATTAATCATGAATTGAATCATGAATCAGGAATCATGAATCATGAATTAAATCATGAATCATGAATTATGAATCATGAATTGAATCATGAATTATGAATTGAATCATGAATCATGAATCATAAATCATTAATTGAATCATGAAATGAATCATGAATCATGAATTGAATCATGAATCATGAATGATGAATCATGAATTGAATCATGAATTAAATCATGAATCATGAATCATGAATTGAATCATAAATCATGAATTGAATCATGAATCATGAATCATGAATCATGAATTGAATCATGAATCATGAATCATGAATTATGAATCATGAATTGAATCATGAATCATGAATTATGAATCATGAAATGAATCATGAATCATGAATCATGAATTGAATCATGAATCATGAATCATGAATCATGAATCGAATCATGAATCATGAATTGAATCATGAATCATGAATCATGAATTGAATCATGAATCATGAATCATGAATTGAATCATGAATCATAAATCATGAATTGAATCATGAATCATGAATTATGAATCATGAATTGAATCATGAATCATGAATTGAATCATGAATCAGGAATCATGAATCATGAATCATGAATTGAATCATGAAATGAATCATGAATCATGAATCATGAATCGAATCATGAATCATGAATTATGAATCATGAATTGAATCATGAATTAAATCATGAATCATGAATTGAATCATAAATCATGAATTGAATCATGAATCATGAATCATGAATCATGAATTTAATCATGAATTATGAATCATGAATTAAATCATGAATCATGAATTATGAATCATGAATTGAATCATGAATCATGAATTGAATCATGAATCATGAATTATGAATCATGAATTAAATCATAAATCATGAATTATGAATCATGAATTGAATCATGAATCATAATTCATGAATTGAATCATGAATCATGAATCATGAATTATGAATCATGAATTAAATCATAAATCATGAATTATGAATCATGAATTGAATCATGAATCATGAATCATGAATTGAATCATGAATCATGAATCATGAATTATGAATCATGAATTAAATCATAAATCATGAATTATGAATCATGAATTGAATCATGAATTATGAATTGAATCATGAATCATGAATCATTAATCATGAATTGAATCATGAATCGAATCATGAATTGAATCATGAATCATGAATTGAATCATGAATCATGAATTATGAATCATGAATTGAATCATGCATCATGAATCATGAATTGAATCATGAATCATGAATTATGAATCATGAATTAAATCATGAATCATGAATTATGAATCATGAATTAAATCATGAATCATGAATTATGAATCATGAATTGAATCATGAATCATGAATTGAATCATGAATCATGAATTATGAATCATGAATTGAATCATGAATCATGAATCATGAATTGAATCATGAATCATGAATCATGAATCATGAATTGAATCATGAATCATGAATCATGAATCATGAATTGAATCATGAATCATGAATTATGAATCATGAATTGAATCATGAATTGAATCATGAATCATGAATTGAATCATGAATCATGAATCATGAATGATGAATTGAATCATGAATGATGAATTGAATCATGAATGATGAATTATGAATCATGGATTGAATCATGAATCATGAATCATGAATTAAATCATGAATTATGAATCATGAATTGAATCATGAATCATGAATTGAATCATGAATCATGAATCATGAATTGAATCATGAATCATGAATCATGAATTGAATCATGAATTGAATCATGAATCATGAATCATGAATTGAATCATGAATCATGAGTTATGAATTGAATCATGAATCGAATCATGAATTGAATCATGAATCATGAATCATGAATTGAATCATGAATCGAATCATGAATTGAATCATGAATCATGAATTGAATCATGAATCATGAATTATGAATCATGAATTGAATCATGAATCATGAATCATGAATTGACTCATGAATCATGAATTATGAATCATGAATTAAATCATGAATCATGAATTATGAATCATGAATTAAATCATGAATCATGAATTATGAATCATGAATTGAATCATGAATCATGAATTGAATCATGAATCATGAATTGAATCATGAATCATGAATTATGAATCATGAATTGAATCATGAATCATGAATCATGAATTGAATCATGAATCATGAATCATGAATTGAATCATGAATCATCAATCATGAATAATGAATTGAATCATGAATCATGAATTATGAATCATGAATTGAATCATGAATCATGAATTGAATCATGAATCATGAATCATGAATCATGAATTGAATCATGAATCATGAATTGAATCATGAATGATGAATTATGAATCATGAATTGAATCATGAATCATGAATCATGAATTGAATCATGAATTATGAATCATAAATTGAATCATGAATCATGAATTGAATCATGAATCATGAATCATGAATTGAATCATGAATCATGAATTGAATCATGAATTGAATCATGAATCATGAATTGAATCATGAATCATGAGTTATGAATCATGAATTGAATCATGAATCATGAATTGAATCATGAATCATGAATCATGAATCATGAATCAAATCATGAATCATGAATTGAATCATGAATCATGAATTATGAATTGATTAATGAATCATGAATTATGAATTGAATCATGAATCATGAATCATGAATTAAATCATGAATCATGAATTATGAATCATGAATTGAATCATGAATCATTAATCATGAATTGAATCATGAATCAGGAATCATGAATCATGAATTAAATCATGAATCATGAATTATGAATCATGAATTGAATCATGAATTATGAATCATGAATTAAATCATGAATCATGAATTATGAATCATGAATTGAATCATGAATTATGAATTGAATCATGAATCATGAATCATAAATCATTAATTGAATCATGAAATGAATCATGAATCATGAATTGAATCATGAATCATGAATGATGAATCATGAATTGAATCATGAATTAAATCATGAATCATGAATCATGAATTGAATCATAAATCATGAATTGAATCATGAATCATGAATCATGAATCATGAATTGAATCATGAATCATGAATCATGAATTATGAATCATGAATTGAATCATGAATCATGAATTATGAATCATGAAATGAATCATGAATCATGAATTGAATCATGAATCATGAATCATGAATCATGAATCGAATCATGAATCATGAATTGAATCATGAATCATGAATCATGAATTGAATCATGAATCATGAATCATGAATTGAATCATGAATCATAAATCATGAATTGAATCATGAATCATGAATTATGAATCATGAATTGAATCATGAATCATGAATTGAATCATGAATCAGGAATCATGAATCATGAATCATGAATTGAATCATGAAATGAATCATGAATCATGAATCATGAATCGAATCATGAATCATGAATTATGAATCATGAATTGAATCATGAATTAAATCATGAATCATGAATTGAATCATAAATCATGAATTGAATCATGAATCATGAATCATGAATCATGAATTTAATCATGAATTATGAATCATGAATTAAATCATGAATCATGAATTATGAATCATGAATTGAATCATGAATCATGAATTGAATCATGAATCATGAATTATGAATCATGAATTAAATCATAAATCATGAATTATGAATCATGAATTGAATCATGAATCATAATTCATGAATTGAATCATGAATCATGAATCATGAATTATGAATCATGAATTAAATCATAAATCATGAATTATGAATCATGAATTGAATCATGAATCATGAATCATGAATTGAATCATGAATCATGAATCATGAATTATGAATCATGAATTAAATCATAAATCATGAATTATGAATCATGAATTGAATCATGAATTATGAATTGAATCATGAATCATGAATCATTAATCATGAATTGAATCATGAATCGAATCATGAATTGAATCATGAATCATGAATTGAATCATGAATCATGAATTATGAATCATGAATTGAATCATGCATCATGAATCATGAATTGAATCATGAATCATGAATTATGAATCATGAATTAAATCATGAATCATGAATTATGAATCATGAATTAAATCATGAATCATGAATTATGAATCATGAATTGAATCATGAATCATGAATTGAATCATGAATCATGAATTATGAATCATGAATTGAATCATGAATCATGAATCATGAATTGAATCATGAATCATGAATCATGAATCATGAATTGAATCATGAATCATGAATCATGAATCATGAATTGAATCATGAATCATGAATTATGAATCATGAATTGAATCATGAATTGAATCATGAATCATGAATTGAATCATGAATCATGAATCATGAATGATGAATTGAATCATGAATGATGAATTGAATCATGAATGATGAATTATGAATCATGGATTGAATCATGAATCATGAATTAAATCATGAATTATGAATCATGAATTGAATCATGAATCATGAATTGAATCATGAATCATGAATCATGAATTGAATCATGAATCATGAATCATGAATTGAATCATGAATTGAATCATGAATCATGAATCATGAATTGAATCATGAATCATGAGTTATGAATTGAATCATGAATCGAATCATGAATTGAATCATGAATCATGAATCATGAATTGAATCATGAATCGAATCATGAATTGAATCATGAATCATGAATTGAATCATGAATCATGAATTATGAATCATGAATTGAATCATGAATCATGAATCATGAATTGACTCATGAATCATGAATTATGAATCATGAATTAAATCATGAATCATGAATTATGAATCATGAATTAAATCATGAATCATGAATTATGAATCATGAATTGAATCATGAATCATGAATTGAATCATGAATCATGAATTATGAATCATGAATTGAATCATGAATCATGAATCATGAATTGAATCATGAATCATGAATCATGAATTGAATCATGAATCATCAATCATGAATAATGAATTGAATCATGAATCATGAATTATGAATCATGAATTGAATCATGAATCATGAATTGAATCATGAATCATGAATTGAATCATGAATCATGAATCATGAATCATGAATTGAATCATGAATCATGAATTGAATCATGAATGATGAATTATGAATCATGAATTGAATCATGAATCATGAATCATGAATTGAATCATGAATTATGAATCATAAATTGAATCATGAATCATGAATTGAATCATGAATCATGAATCATGAATTGAATCATGAATCATGAATTGAATCATGAATTGAATCATGAATCATGAATTGAATCATGAATCATGAGTTATGAATCATGAATTGAATCATGAATCATGAATTGAATCATGAATCATGAATCATGAATCATGAATCAAATCATGAATCATGAATTGAATCATGAATCATGAATTATGAATTGATTAATGAATCATGAATTATGAATTGAATCATGAATCATGAATCATGAATTAAATCATGAATCATGAATTATGAATCATGAATTGAATCATGAATCATTAATCATGAATTGAATCATGAATCAGGAATCATGAATCATGAATTAAATCATGAATCATGAATTATGAATCATGAATTGAATCATGAATTATGAATCATGAATTAAATCATGAATCATGAATTATGAATCATGAATTGAATCATGAATTATGAATTGAATCATGAATCATGAATCATAAATCATTAATTGAATCATGAAATGAATCATGAATCATGAATTGAATCATGAATCATGAATGATGAATCATGAATTGAATCATGAATTAAATCATGAATCATGAATCATGAATTGAATCATAAATCATGAATTGAATCATGAATCATGAATCATGAATCATGAATTGAATCATGAATCATGAATCATGAATTATGAATCATGAATTGAATCATGAATCATGAATTATGAATCATGAAATGAATCATGAATCATGAATCATGAATTGAATCATGAATCATGAATCATGAATCATGAATCGAATCATGAATCATGAATTGAATCATGAATCATGAATCATGAATTGAATCATGAATCATGAATCATGAATTGAATCATGAATCATAAATCATGAATTGAATCATGAATCATGAATTATGAATCATGAATTGAATCATGAATCATGAATTGAATCATGAATCAGGAATCATGAATCATGAATCATGAATTGAATCATGAAATGAATCATGAATCATGAATCATGAATCGAATCATGAATCATGAATTATGAATCATGAATTGAATCATGAATTAAATCATGAATCATGAATTGAATCATAAATCATGAATTGAATCATGAATCATGAATCATGAATCATGAATTTAATCATGAATTATGAATCATGAATTAAATCATGAATCATGAATTATGAATCATGAATTGAATCATGAATCATGAATTGAATCATGAATCATGAATTATGAATCATGAATTAAATCATAAATCATGAATTATGAATCATGAATTGAATCATGAATCATAATTCATGAATTGAATCATGAATCATGAATCATGAATTATGAATCATGAATTAAATCATAAATCATGAATTATGAATCATGAATTGAATCATGAATCATGAATCATGAATTGAATCATGAATCATGAATCATGAATTATGAATCATGAATTAAATCATAAATCATGAATTATGAATCATGAATTGAATCATGAATTATGAATTGAATCATGAATCATGAATCATTAATCATGAATTGAATCATGAAATGAATCATGAATTATGAATCATGAATTGAATCATGAATGAAGAATCATGAATTGAATCATGAATTGAATCATGAATCATGAATCATGAATTGAATCATAAATCATGAATTGAATCATGAATCATGAATCATGAATTGAATCATGAATCATGAATTATGAATCATGAATTGAATCATGAATTGAATCATGAATCATGAATTGAATCATGAATCATGAATCGAATCATGAATCATGAATTGAATCATGAATCATGAATTGAATCATGAATCATGAATTATGAATTGAATCATGAATCATGAATTGAATCATGAATCATGAATTATGAATCATGAATTGAATCATGAATCATGAATCATGAATTGAACCATGAATCATGAATTGAATCATGAATCATGAATCATGAATCATGAATTGAATCATGAATCATGAATTATGAATTGAATCATGAATCATGAATTGAATCATGAATCATGAATTATGAATCATGAATTGAATCATGAATCATGAATCATGAATTGAACCATGAATCATGAATCAGGAATCATGAATTGAATCATGAATCATGAATTATGAATCATGAATTAAATCATGAATCATGAATTATGAATCATGAATTGAATCATGAATTATGAATTGAATCATGAATTGAATCATGAATTATGAATTGAATCATGAATCGAATCATGAATTGAATCATGAATCATGAATTATGAATCATGAATTAAATCATGAATCATGAATTATGAATCATGAATTAAATCATGAATCATGAATTATGAATTGAATCATGAATCATGAATCATGAATTGAATCATGAATCATGAATTATGAATCATGAATTGAATCATGAATCATGAATCATGAATTGAACCATGAATCATGAATCAGGAATCATGAACCATGAATTGAATCATGAATCATGAATTATGAATCATGAATTAAATCATGAATCATGAATTATGAATCATGAATTGAATCATGAATTATGAATTGAATCATGAATCGAATCATGAATTGAATCATGAATCATGAATTGAATCATGAATCATGAATTATGAATCATGAATTGAATCATGAATCATGAATCATGAATTGAATCATGAATCATGAATTATGAATCATGAATTAAATCATGAATCATGAATTATGAATCATGAATTAAATCATGAATCATGAATTATGAATCATGAATTGAATCATGAATCATGAATTGAATCATGAATCATGAATTATGAATCATGAATTGAATCATGAATCATGAATCATGAATTGAATCATGAATCATGAATCATGAATCATGAATCATGAATTGAATCATGAATCATGAATCATGAATCATGAATTGAATCATGAATCATGAATTATGAATCATGAATTGAATCATGAATTGAATCATGAATCATGAATCATGAATTGAATCATGAATCATGAATCATGAATCATGAATTGAATCATGAATGATGAATTGAATCATGAATGATGAATTATGAATCATGGATTGAATCATGAATCATGAATCATGAATTGAATCATGAATTATGAATCATGAATTGAATCATGAATCATGAATTGAATCATGAATCATGAATTATGAATTGAATCATGAATCATGAATCATGAATTGAATCATGAATTGAATCATGAATCATGAATCATGAATTGAATCATGAATCATGAGTTATGAATTGAATCATGAATCGAATCATGAATTGAATCATGAATCATGAATCATGAATTGAATCATGAATCGAATCATGAATTGAATCATGAATCATGAATTGAATCATGAATCATGAATTATGAATCATGAATTGAATCATGAATCATGAATCATGAATTGAATCATGAATCATGAATTATGAATCATGAATTAAATCATGAATCATGAATTATGAATCATGAATTAAATCATGAATCATGAATTATGAATTGAATCATGAATCATGAATCATGAATTGAATCATGGATCATGAATTATGAATCATGAATTGAATCATGAATCATGAATCATGAATTGAACCATGAATCATGAATCAGGAATCATGAATCATGAATTGAATCATGAATCATGAATTATGAATCATGAATTAAATCATGAATCATGAATTATGAATCATGAATTGAATCATGAATTATGAATTGAATCATGAATCATGAATCATGAATCATGTATCATGAATCATGAATTGAATCATGAAATGAATCATGAATCATGAATTGAATCATGAATCATGAATGATGAATCATGAATTGAATCATGAAATGAATCATGAATCATGAATTGAATCATGAATCATGAATTGAATCATGAATCATGAATCATGAATCATGAATCATGAATTGAACCATGAATCATGAATCATGAATTGAATCATGAATTGAATCATGAATCATGAATCATGAATTGAATCATGAATTGAATCATGAATCATGAATCATGAATTGAATCATGAATCATGAGTTATGAATTGAATCATGAATCGAATCATGAATTGAATCATGAATCATGAATCATGAATCATGAATCATGAATTGAATCATGAATCGAATCATGAATTGAATCATGAATCATGAATTGAATCATGAATCATGAATTATGAATCATGAATTGAATCATGAATCATGAATCATGAATTGAATCATGAATCATGAATTATGAATCATGAATTAAATCATGAATCATGAATTATGAATCATGAATTAAATCATGAATCATGAATTATGAATCATGAATTGAATCATGAATTGAATCATGAATCATGAATTATGAATCATGAATTGAATCATGAATCATGAATCATGAATTGAATCATGAATCATGAATCATGAATCATGAATTGAATCATGAATCATGAATCATGAATCATGAATTGAATCATGAATCATGAATTATGAATCATGAATTGAATCATGAATCATGAATCATGAATTGAATCATGAATCATGAATCATGAATGATGAATTGAATCATGAATGATGAATTGAATCATGAATGATGAATTATGAATCATGGATTGAATCATGAATCATGAATCATGAATTGAATCATGAATTATGAATCATGAATTGAATCATGAATCATGAATTGAATCATGAATCATGAATCATGAATTGAATCATGAATCATGAATCATGAATTGAATCATGAATCATGAATCATGAATTGAATCATGAATCATGAGTTATGAATTGAATCATGAATCGAATCATGAATTGAATCATGAATCATGAATCATGAATTGAATCATGAATCGAATCATGAATTGAATCATGAATCATGAATTGAATCATGAATCATGAATTATGAATCATGAATTGAATCATGAATCATGAATCATGAATTGAATCATGAATCATGAATTATGAATCATGAATTAAATCATGAATCATGAATTATGAATCATGAATTAAATCATGAATCATGAATTATGAATCATGAATTGAATCATGAATCATGAATTGAATCATGAATCATGAATTATGAATCATTATTTGAATCATGAATCATGAATCATGAATTGAATCATGAATCATGAATCATGAATTGAATCATGAATCATTAATCATGAATCATGAATTGAATCATGAATCATGAATTATGAATCATGAATTGAATCATGAATCATGAATTGAATCATGAATCATGAATCATGAATCATGAATTGAATCATGAATCATGAATTGAATCATGAATGATGAATTATGAATCATGAATTGAATCATGAATCATGAATCATGAATTGAATCATGAATTATGAATCATGAATTGAATCATGAATCATGAATCATGAATCATGAATCATGAATTGAATCATGAATCATGAATTGAATCATGAATTGAATCATGAATCATGAATCATGAATCATGAATTGAATCATGAATCATGAGTTATGAATCATGAATTGAATCATGAATCATGAATCATGAATTAAATCATGAATCATGAATCATGAATCATGAATCAAATCATGAATCATGAATTGAATCATGAATCATGAATTGATTCATGAATCATGAATTATGAATTGATTCATGAATCATGAATTATGAATTGAATCATGAATCATGAATTATGAATCATGAATTGAATCATGAATCATTAATCATGAATTGAATCATGAATCAGGAATCATGAATCATGAATTAAATCATGAATCATGAATTATGAATCATGAATTGAATCATGAATTATGAATCATGAATTAAATCATGAATCATGAATTATGAATCATGAATTGAATCATGAATTATGAATTGAATCATGAATCATGAATCATAAATCATTAATTGAATCATGAAATGAATCATGAATCATGAATTGAATCATGAATCATAAATGATGAATCATGAATTGAATCATGAATTGAATCATGAATCATGAATTGAATCATAAATCATGAATTGAATCATGAATCATGAATCATGAATCATGAATTGAATCATGAATCATGAATTATGAATCATGAATTGAATCATGAATCATGAATTATGAATCATGAAATGAATCATGAATCATGAATCATGAATTGAATCATGAATCATGAATCATGAATCATGAATCGAATCATGAATCATGAATTGAATCATGAATCATGAATCATGAATTGAATCATGAATCATGAATCATGAATTGAATCATGAATCATAAATCATGAATTGAATCATGAATCATGAATTATGAATCATGAATTGAATCATGAATCATGAATTGAATCATGAATCAGGAATCATGAATCATGAATCATGAATTGAATCATGAAATGAATCATGAATCATGAATCATGAATTGAATCATGAATCATGAATTATGAATCATGAATTGAATCATGAATTAAATCATGAATCATGAATTGAATCATAAATCATGAATTGAATCATGAATCATGAATCATGAATCATGAATCATGAATCATGAATTTAATCATGAATTATGAATCATGAATTAAATCATGAATCATGAATTATGAATCATGAATTGAATCATGCATCATGAATTGAATCATGAATCATGAATCATGAATCATGAATCATGAATCGAATCATGAATCATGAATTGAATCATGAATCATGAATCATGAATTGAATCATGAATCATGAATTATGAATCATGAATTGAATCATGAATCATGAATCATGAATTGAATCGTGAATCATGAATCATGAATTGAATCATGAATCATGAATTATGAATCATGAATTGAATCATGAATCATGAATCATGAATTGAATCATGAATCATGAATCAGGAATCATGAATCATGATTTGAATCATGAATCATGAATTGAATCATGAATCATGAATTATAAATCATGAATTGAATCATGAATTATGAATTGAATCATGAATCATGAATCGAATCATGAATCATGAATTGAATCATGAATCAGGAATCATGAATTAAATCATGAATCATGAATCATGAATTGAATCATGAATCATGAATTATGAATCATGAATTGAATCATGAATCATGAATCATGAATTAAATCATGAATCATGAACCAGGAATCATGAATCATGAATTGAATCATGAATCATGAATTATGAATCATGAACTAAATCATGAATCATGAATTATGAATCATGAATTGAATCATGAATTATGAATTGAATCATGAATCATGAATCATGAATCATGAATTGAATCATGAAATGAATCATGAATCATGAATCATGAATTGAATCATGAATCATGAATGATGAATCATGAATTGAATCATGAATTGAATCATGAATCATGAATCATGAATTGAATCATAAATCATGAATTGAATCATGAATCATGAATCATGAATCATGAATTGAATCATGAATCATGAAATATGAATCATGAATTGAATCATGAATCATGAATCATGAATTGAATCATGAATCATGAATAATGAATCGAATCATGAATCATGAATTGAATCATGAATCATGAATTGAATCATGAATCATGAATCATGAATTGAATCATGAATCATGAATCATGAATTGAATCATGAATCATGAATTGAATCATGAATCATAAATTATGAATCATGAATTGAATCATGAATCATGAATCATGAATTGAATCATGAATCATGATTCAGGAATCATGAATCATGAATTGAATCATGAATCATGGATTATGAATCATGAATTAAATCATGAATCATGAATTATGAATCATGAATTGAATCATGAATTATGAATTGAATCATGAATCATGAATCATGAAGTATGAATCATGAATCATGAATCATGAATTGAATCATGAAATGAATCATGAATCATGAATCATGAATTGAATCATGAATCATGAATGATGAATCATGAATTGAATCATGAATTGAATCATGAATCATGAATCATGAATTGAATCATGAATCATGAATTGAATCATGAATCATGAATCATGATTAATGAATTGAATCATGAATCATTAATTATGAATCATGAATTGAATCATGATTTATGAATTGAATTAATGAATCATGAATCATGAATCATGAATCTTGAATCATGAATTGAATCATGAATTAAATCATGAATCATAAATCATGAATTGAATCATGAATCATGAATGATGAATCATGAATTGAATCATGAATCATGAATCATGAATTGAATCATGAATCATGAATTGAATCATGAATCATGAATCATGAATTGAATCATGAATCATGAATCAGGAATCATGATTCATGAATTGAATCATGAATCATGAATTATGAATCATGAATTAAATCATAAATCATGAATTATGAATCATGAATTGAATCATGAATTATGAATTGAATCATGAATCATGAATCATGAATCATGAATTGAATCATGAAATGAATCATGAATCCTGAATCATGAATTGAATCATGAATCATGAATGATGACTCATGATTTGAATCATGAATTGAATCATGAATCATGAATCATGAATTGAATCATAAATCATGAATTGAATCATGAATCATGAATCATGAATTGAATCATGAATCATGAATTATGAATCATGAATTGAATCATGAATCATGAATTATGAATCATGAATTGAATCATGAATCATGAATCATGAATTGAATCATGAATCATGAATCGAATCATGAATCATGAATTGAATCATGAATCATGAATCATGAATTGAATCATGAATCATGAATTATGAATTGAATCATGAATCATGAATCATGAATTGAATCATGAATCATGAATTATGAATCATGAATTGAATCATGAATCATGAATCATGAATTGAACCATGAATCATGAATCAGGAATCATGAATCATGAATTGAATCATGAATCATGAATTATGAATCATGAATTAAATCATGAATCATGAATTATGAATCATGAATTGAATCATGAATTATGAATTGAATCATGAATCATGAATCATGAATCATGTATCATGAATCATGAATTGAATCATGAAATGAATCATGAATCATGAATTGAATCATGAATTATGAATGATGAATCATGAATTGAATCATGAAATGAATCATGAATCATGAATTGAATCATGAATCATGAATTGAATCATGAATCATGAATCATGAATCATGAATCATGAATCATGAATTGAATCATGAATTGAATCATGAATCATGAATCATGAATTGAATCATGAATTGAATCATGAATCATGAATTGAATCATGAATTGAATCATGAATCATTAATCATGAATCATGAATCATGAATTGAATCATGAATCATTAACTATGAATCATGAATTGAATCATGAATTATGAATTGAATTAGTGAATCATGAATCATGAATCATGAATTGAATCATGAATCATGAATCATGAATTGAATCATGAATCATGAATTGAATCATGAATCATGAATTATGAATCATGAATTCAATCATGAATCATGAATTATAAAACATGAATTGAATCATGAATTATGAATTGAATCATGAATCATGAATCATGAATCGAATCATGAATCATGAATTGAATCATGAATTGAATCATGAATCATGAATCATGATTTGAATCATGAATCATGAATCATGAATTGAATCATGAATCATGAATTATGAATCATGAATTGAATCATGAATCATGAATCATGAATTGAATCATGAATCATGAATCAGGAATCATGAATCATGATTTGAATCATGAATCATGAATCATGAATTATGAATCATGAATTGAATCATGAATCATGAATTCTAAATCATGAATTGAATCATGAATTATAAATTGAATCATGAATCATGAATCATGAATCGAATCATGAATCATGAATCATGATTCGAATCATGAATCATGAATCATGAATTGAATCATGAATCATGAATCATGAATTGAATCATGAATCATGAATTGAATCATGAATCATGAATTATGAATCATGAATTGAATCATGAATCATGAATCATGAATTGAATCATGAATCATGAACCAGGAATCATGAATCATGAATTGAATCATGAATCATAAATTATGAATCATGAACTAAATCATGAATCATGAATTATGAATCATGAATTGAATCATGAATTATGAATTGAATCATGAATCATGAATCATGAATCATGAATCATGAATTGAATCATGAAATGAATCATGAATCATGAATCATGAAGTGAATCATGAATCATGAATGATGAATCATGAATTGAATCATGAATTGAATCATGAATCATGAATCATGAATTGAATCATAAATCATGAATTGAATCATGAATCATGAATCTTGAATCAAGAATTGAATCATGAATCATGAATTGAATCATGAATTGAATCATGAATCATGAATTATGAATCATGAATTGAATCATGAATCATAAATCATGAATTGAATCATGAATCATGAATCATGAATTGAATCATGAATCATGAATTGAATCATGAATCATGAATTAAATCATGAATCATGAATCATGAATTGAATCATGAATCATGAATCATGAATTGAATCATGAATCATAAATTATGAATCATGAATTGAATCATGAATCATGAATCATGAATTGAATCATGAATCATGAATCAGGAATCATGAATCATGAATTGAATCATGAATCATGGATTATGAATCATGAATTAAATCATGAATCAGGAATCATGAATCATGAATTGAATCATGAATCATGGATTATGAATCATGAATTAAATCATGAATCATGAATTATGAATCATGAATTGAATCATGAATTATGAATTGAATCATGAATCATGAATCATGAAGTATGAATCATGAATCATGAATCATGAATTGAATCATGAAATGAATCATGAATCATGAATCATGAATCGAATCATGAATCATGAATTATGAATCATGAATTGAATCATGAATTAAATCATGAATCATGAATTGAATCATAAATCATGAATTGAATCATGAATCATGAATCATGAATCATGAATTTAATCATGAATCATAAATTATGAATCATGAATTGAATCATGAATCATGAATCATGAATCATGAATTGAATCATGAAATGAATCATGAATCATGAATCATGAATTGAATCATGAATCATGAATGATGAATCATGAATTGAA
Source organism: Mixophyes australis (assembly GCA_036250195.1). NCBI lineage: Eukaryota > Metazoa > Chordata > Amphibia > Anura > Limnodynastidae > Mixophyes > Mixophyes australis. The sequence continues at coordinate 240,881,889 of JAVHZZ010000001.1, read as the reverse complement.
TCATGAATTGAATCATAAATCAGGAATTAAATCATGAATCATGAATTGAATCATGAATCATGAATCATTAATCATGAATTGAATCATGAATCATTAATTATGAATCATGAATTGAATCATGAATTATGAATTGAATTAATGAATCATGAATCATGAATAATGAATCTTGAATCATGAATTGAATCATGAATTAAATCATGAATCATAAATCATGAATTGAATCATGAATGATGAATGATGAATCATGAATTGAATCATGAATCATGAATCATGAATTGAATCATGAATCATGAATTATGAATCATGAATTGAATCATGAATCATGAATTATGAATCATGAATTGAATCATGAATTATGAATTGAATCATGAATCATGAAACATGAATCATGAATTGAATCATGAATTGAATCATGAAATGAATCATAAATCATGAATCATGAATTGAATCAAGAATCATGAATGATGAATCATGAATTGAATCATGAATCATGAATCATGAATTGAATCATAAATCATGAATTGAATCATGAATCATGAATCTTGAATCATGAATTGAATCATGAATCATGAATTATGAATCATGAATTGAATCATGAATCATGAATTATGAATCATGAATTGAATCATGAATTATGAATTGAATCATGAATCATGAATCATGAATCATGAATCATGAATCATTAATTGAATCATGAAATGAATCATGAATCATGAATCATGAATTGAATCATGAATCATGAATGATGAATCATGAATTGAATCATGAATTGAATCATGAATCAGGAATTAAATCATGAATCATAATTTGAATCATGAATCATGAATCATGAATCATGAATTGAATCATGAATCATTAATTATGAATCATGAATTGAATCATGAATTATGAATTGAATTAATGAATCATGAATCATGAATAATGAATCTTGAATCATGAATTGAATCATGAATTAAATCATGAATCATAAATCATGAATTGAATCATGAATCATGAATGATGAATCATGAATTGAATCATGAATCATGAATTATGAATCATGAATTAAATCATGAATCATGAATTATGAATCATGAATTGAATCATGAATCATGAATTGAATCATGAATCATGAATTATGAATCATAAATTGAATCATGAATCATGAATCATGAATTGAATCATGAATCATGAATCATGAATTGAATCATGAATCATGAATCATGAATCATGAATTGAATCATGAATCATGAATTATGAATCATGAATTGAATCATGAATCATGAATTGAATCATGAATCATGAATCATGAATTGAATCATGAATCATGAATCATGAATTGAATCATGAATTGAATCATGAATCATGAATCATGAATTGAATCATGATTCATGAGTTATGAATTGAATCATGAATCGAATCATGAATTGAATCATGAATCATGAATCATGAATTGAATCATGAATCGAATCATGAATTGAATCATGAATCATGAATTGAATCATGAATCATGAATTATGAATCATGAATTGAATCATGAATCATGAATTGAATCATGAATCATGAATTATGAATCATGAATTGAATCATGAATCATGAATCATGAATTGAATCATGAATTATGAATCATGAATTGAATCATGAATCATGAATTGAATCATGAATCATGAATCATGAATTGAATCATGAATCATGAATCATGAATTGAATCATGAATCATGAATCATGAATTGAATCATGAATTGAATCATGAATCATGAATCATGAATTGAATCATGAATCATGAGTTATGAATTGAATCATGAATCATGAATCATGAATTGAATCATGAATCGAATCATGAATTGAATCATGAATCATGAATTGAATCATGAATCATGAATTATGAATCATGAATTGAATCATGAATCATGAATCATGAATTGAATCATGAATCATGAATTATGAATCATGAATTAAATCATGAATCATGAATTATGAATCATGAATTAAATCATGAATCATGAATTATGAATTGAATCATGAATCATGAATTATGAATCATGAATTGAATCATGAATCATGAATCATGAATTGAACCATGAATCATGAATCAGGAATCATGAATCATGAATTGAATCATGAATCATGAATTATGAATCATGAATTAAATCATGAATCATGAATTATGAATCATGAATTAAATCATGAATTATGAATTGAATCATGAATCATGAATCATGAATCATGTATCATGAATCATGAATTGAATCATGAAATGAATCATGAATCATGAATTGAATCATGAATCATGAATGATGAATCATGAATTGAATCATGAAATGAATCATGAATCTTGAATTGAATCATGAATCATGAATTGAATCATGAATCATGAATCATGAATCATGAATTGAATCATGAATTGAATCATGAATCATGAATCATGAATTGAATCATGAATTGAATCATGAATCATGAATCATGAATTGAATCATGAATTGAATCATGAATCATGAATTGAATCATGAATCATGAGTTATGAATTGAATCATGAATCGAATCATGAATTGAATCATGAATCATGAATCATGAATCATGAATTGAATCATGAATCGAATCATGAATTGAATCATGAATCATGAATTGAATCATGAATCAAGAATTATGAATCATGAATTGAATCATGAATCATGAATCATGAATTGAATCATGAATCATGAATTATGAATCATGAATTAAATCATGAATCATGAATTATGAATCATGAATTAAATCATGAATCATGAATTATGAATCATGAATTGAATCATGAATCATGAATTGAATCATGAATCATGAATTATGAATCATGAATTGAATCATGAATCATGAATCATGAATTGAATCATGAATCATGAATCATGAATCATGAATCATGAATTGAATCATGAATCATGAATCATGAATCATGAATTGAATCATGAATCATGAATTATGAATCATGAATTGAATCATGAATTGAATCATGAATCATGAATCATGAATTGAATCATGAATCATGAATCATGAATTGAATCATGAATGATGAATTGAATCATGAATGATGAATTATGAATCATGGATTGAATCATGAATCATGAATCATGAATTGAATCATGAATTATGAATCATGAATTGAATCATGAATTATGAATTGAATCATGAATCATGAATCATGAATCATGAATCATGAATCATTAATTGAATCATGAAATGAATCATGAATCATGAATCATGAATTGAATCATGAATCATGAATGATGAATCATGAATTGAATCATGAATCATGAATTATGAATCATGAATTAAATCATGAATCATGAATTATGAATCATGAATTGAATCATGAATCATGAATTGAATCATGAATCATGAATTATGAATCATAAATTGAATCATGAATCATGAATCATGAATTGAATCATGAATCATGAATCATGAATTGAATCATGAATCATGAATCATGAATCATGAATTGAATCATGAATCATGAATTATGAATCATGAATTGAATCATGAATCATGAATTGAATCATGAATCATGAATCATGAATTGAATCATGAATCATGAATCATGAATTGAATCATGAATTGAATCATGAATCATGAATCATGAATTGAATCATGATTCATGAGTTATGAATTGAATCATGAATCGAATCATGAATTGAATCATGAATCATGAATCATGAATTGAATCATGAATCGAATCATGAATTGAATCATGAATCATGAATTGAATCATGAATCATGAATTATGAATCATGAATTGAATCATGAATCATGAATTGAATCATGAATCATGAATTATGAATCATGAATTGAATCATGAATCATGAATCATGAATTGAATCATGAATTATGAATCATGAATTGAATCATGAATCATGAATTGAATCATGAATCATGAATCATGAATTGAATCATGAATCATGAATCATGAATTGAATCATGAATCATGAATCATGAATTGAATCATGAATTGAATCATGAATCATGAATCATGAATTGAATCATGAATCATGAGTTATGAATTGAATCATGAATCATGAATCATGAATTGAATCATGAATCGAATCATGAATTGAATCATGAATCATGAATTGAATCATGAATCATGAATTATGAATCATGAATTGAATCATGAATCATGAATCATGAATTGAATCATGAATCATGAATTATGAATCATGAATTAAATCATGAATCATGAATTATGAATCATGAATTAAATCATGAATCATGAATTATGAATTGAATCATGAATCATGAATTATGAATCATGAATTGAATCATGAATCATGAATCATGAATTGAACCATGAATCATGAATCAGGAATCATGAATCATGAATTGAATCATGAATCATGAATTATGAATCATGAATTAAATCATGAATCATGAATTATGAATCATGAATTAAATCATGAATTATGAATTGAATCATGAATCATGAATCATGAATCATGTATCATGAATCATGAATTGAATCATGAAATGAATCATGAATCATGAATTGAATCATGAATCATGAATGATGAATCATGAATTGAATCATGAAATGAATCATGAATCTTGAATTGAATCATGAATCATGAATTGAATCATGAATCATGAATCATGAATCATGAATTGAATCATGAATTGAATCATGAATCATGAATCATGAATTGAATCATGAATTGAATCATGAATCATGAATCATGAATTGAATCATGAATTGAATCATGAATCATGAATTGAATCATGAATCATGAGTTATGAATTGAATCATGAATCGAATCATGAATTGAATCATGAATCATGAATCATGAATTGAATCATGAATCGAATCATGAATTGAATCATGAATCATGAATTGAATCATGAATCAAGAATTATGAATCATGAATTGAATCATGAATCATGAATCATGAATTGAATCATGAATCATGAATTATGAATCATGAATTAAATCATGAATCATGAATTATGAATCATGAATTAAATCATGAATCATGAATTATGAATCATGAATTGAATCATGAATCATGAATTGAATCATGAATCATGAATTATGAATCATGAATTGAATCATGAATCATGAATTGAATCATGAATCATGAATCATGAATCATGAATCATGAATTGAATCATGAATCATGAATCATGAATCATGAATTGAATCATGAATCATGAATTATGAATCATGAATTGAATCATGAATTGAATCATGAATCATGAATCATGAATTGAATCATGAATCATGAATCATGAATTGAATCATGAATGATGAATTGAATCATGAATGATGAATTATGAATCATGGATTGAATCATGAATCATGAATCATGAATTGAATCATGAATTATGAATCATGAATTGAATCATGAATTATGAATTGAATCATGAATCATGAATCATGAATCATGAATCATGAATCATTAATTGAATCATGAAATGAATCATGAATCATGAATCATGAATTGAATCATGAATCATGAATGATGAATCATGAATTGAATCATGAATTGAATCATGAATCAGGAATTAAATCATGAATCATAATTTGAATCATGAATCATGAATCATGAATCATGAATTGAATCATGAATCATTAATTATGAATCATGAATTGAATCATGAATTATGAATTGAATTAATGAATCATGAATCATGAATAATGAATCTTGAATCATGAATTGAATCATGAATTAAATCATGAATCATAAATCATGAATTGAATCATGAATCATGAATGATGAATCATGAATTGAATCATGAATCATGAATTATGAATCATGAATTAAATCATGAATCATGAATTATGAATCATGAATTGAATCATGAATCATGAATTGAATCATGAATCATGAATTATGAATCATAAATTGAATCATGAATCATGAATCATGAATTGAATCATGAATCATGAATCATGAATTGAATCATGAATCATGAATCATGAATCATGAATTGAATCATGAATCATGAATTATGAATCATGAATTGAATCATGAATCATGAATTGAATCATGAATCATGAATCATGAATTGAATCATGAATCATGAATCATGAATTGAATCATGAATTGAATCATGAATCATGAATTGAATCATGATTCATGAGTTATGAATTGAATCATGAATCGAATCATGAATTGAATCATGAATCATGAATCATGAATTGAATCATGAATCGAATCATGAATTGAATCATGAATCATGAATTGAATCATGAATCATGAATTATGAATCATGAATTGAATCATGAATCATGAATTGAATCATGAATCATGAATTATGAATCATGAATTGAATCATGAATCATGAATCATGAATTGAATCATGAATTATGAATCATGAATTGAATCATGAATCATGAATTGAATCATGAATCATGAATCATGAATTGAATCATGAATCATGAGTTATGAATTGAATCATGAATCATGAATCATGAATTGAATCATGAATCGAATCATGAATTGAATCATGAATCATGAATTGAATCATGAATCATGAATTATGAATCATGAATTGAATCATGAATCATGAATCATGAATTGAATCATGAATCATGAATTATGAATCATGAATTAAATCATGAATCATGAATTATGAATCATGAATTAAATCATGAATCATGAATTATGAATTGAATCATGAATCATGAATTATGAATCATGAATTGAATCATGAATCATGAATCATGAATTGAACCATGAATCATGAATCAGGAATCATGAATCATGAATTGAATCATGTATCATGAATTATGAATCATGAATTAAATCATGAATCATGAATTATGAATCATGAATTAAATCATGAATTATGAATTGAATCATGAATCATGAATCATGAATCATGTATCATGAATCATGAATTGAATCATGAAATGAATCATGAATCATGAATTGAATCATGAATCATGAATGATGAATCATGAATTGAATCATGAAATGAATCATGAATCTTGAATTGAATCATGAATCATGAATTGAATCATGAATCATGAATCATGAATCATGAATCATGAATTGAATCATGAATTGAATCATGAATCATGAATCATGAATTGAATCATGAATTGAATCATGAATCATGAATCATGAATTGAATCATGAATTGAATCATGAATCATGAATTGAATCATGAATCATGAGTTATGAATTGAATCATGAATCGAATCATGAATTGAATCATGAATCATGAATCATGAATCATGAATTGAATCATGAATCGAATCATGAATTGAATCATGAATCATGAATTGAATCATGAATCAAGAATTATGAATCATGAATTGAATCATGAATCATGAATCATGAATTGAATCATGAATCATGAATTATGAATCATGAATTAAATCATGAATCATGAATTATGAATCATGAATTAAATCATGAATCATGAATTATGAATCATGAATTGAATCATGAATCATGAATTGAATCATGAATCATGAATTATGAATCATGAATTGAATCATGAATCATGAATCATGAATTGAATCATGAATCATGAATCATGAATCATGAATCATGAATTGAATCATGAATCATGAATCATGAATCATGAATTGAATCATGAATCATGAATTATGAATCATGAATTGAATCATGAATTGAATCATGAATCATGAATCATGAATTGAATCATGAATCATGAATCATGAATTGAATCATGAATGATGAATTGAATCATGAATGATGAATTATGAATCATGGATTGAATCATGAATCATGAATCATGAATTGAATCATGAATTATGAATCATGAATTGAATCATGAATCATGAATTGAATCATGAATTATGAATCATGAATTGAATCATGAATCATGAATCATGAATTGAATCATGAATTGAATCATGAATCATGAATCATGAATTGAATCATGAATCATGAGTTATGAATTGAATCATGAATCGAATCATGAATTGAATCATGAATCATGAATCATGAATTGAATCATGAATCGAATCATGAATTGAATCATGAATTGAATCATGAATCATGAATTATGAATCATGAATTGAATCATGAATCATGAATCATGAATTGAATCATGAATCATGAATTATGAATCATGAATTAAATCATGAATCATGAATTATGAATCATGAATTAAATCATGAATCATGAATTATGAATCATGAATTGAATCATGAATCATGAATTGAATCATGAATCATGAATTATGAATCATGAATTGAATCATGAATCATGAATCATGAATTGAATCATGAATCATGAATTATGAATCATGAATTGAATCATGAATCATGAATTGAATCATGAATCATGAATCATGAATTGAATCATGAATCATGAATCATGAATCATGAATTGAATCATGAATCATGAATTGAATCATGAATCATGAATTATGAATCATGAATTGAATCATGAATCATGAATCATGAATTGAATCATGAATTATGAATCATGAATTGAATCATGAATCATGAATTGAATCATGAATCATGAATTGAATCATGAATTGAATCATGAATCATGAATCATGAATTGAATCATGAATCATGAGTTATGAATCATGAATTGAATCATAATTCATGAATCATGAATTGAATCATGAATCATGAATCATGAATCATGAATCGAATCATGAATCATGAATTGAATCATGAATCATGAATTGATTCATGAATCATGAATTATGAATTGATTCATGAATCATGAATTATGAATTGAATCATGAATCATGAATCATGAATTAAATCATGAATCATGAATTATGAATCATGAATTGAATCATGAATCATTAATCATGAATTGAATCAGGAATCATGAATCAGGAATCATGAATCATGAATTAAATCATGAATCATGAATTATGAATCATGAATTGAATCATGAATTATGAATCATGAATTAAATCATGAATCATGAATCATTAATCATGAATTGAATCATGAATCATGAATCATGAATCATGAATTAAATCATGAATCATGAATTATGAATTATGAATTGAATCATGAATCATGAATCATAAATCATTAATTGAATCATGAAATGAATCATGAATCATGAATTGAATCATGAATCATGAATGATGAATCATGAATTGAATCATGAATTGAATCATGAATCATGAATCATGAATTGAATCATAAATCATGAATTGAATCATGAATCATGAATCATGAATTGAATCATGAATCATGAATTATGAATCATGAATTGAATCATGAATCATGAATTATGAATCATGAAATGAATCATGAATCATGAATCATGAATTGAATCATGAATCATGAATCATGAATCATGAATCGAATCATGAATCATGAATTGAATCATGAATCATGAATCATGAATTGAATCATGACTCATGAATCATGAATTGAATCATGAATCATAAATCATGAATTGAATCATGAATCATGAATTATGAATCATGAATTGAATCATGAATCATAAATTGAATCATGAATCAGGAATCATGAATCATGAATCATGAATTGAATCATGAAATGAATCATGAATCATGAATCATGAATTAAATCATGAATCATGAATTATGAATCATGAATTGAATCATGAATTAAATCATGAATCATGAATTGAATCATAAATCATGAATTGAATCATGAATCATGAATCATGAATCATGAATCATGAATTTAATCATGAATTATGAATCATGAATTAAATCATGAATCATGAATTATGAATCATGAATTGAATCATGAATCATGAATTGAATCATGAATCATGAATTGAATCATGAATCATGAGTCATGAATCGAATCATGAATCATGAATTGAATCATGAATCATGAATCATGAATTGAATCATGAATCATGAATTATGAATCATGAATTGAATCATGAATCATGAATCATGAATTGAATCATGAATCATGAATCATGAATTGAATCATGAATCATGAATCATGAATTGAATCATGAATCATGAATCAGGAATCATAAATCATGATTTGAATCATGAATCATGAATTATGAATCATGAATTGAATCATGAATCATGAATTATAAATCATGAATTGAATCATGAATTATGAATTGAATCATGAATCATGAATCGAATCATGAATCATGAATTGAATCATGAATCAGGAATCATGAATTGAATCATGAATCATGAATCATGAATTGAATCATGAATCATGAATCATGAATTGAATCATGAATCATGAATTATGAATCATGAATTGAATCATGAATCATGAATTAAATCATGAATCATGAACCAGGAATCATGAATCATGAATTGAATCATGAATCATGAATTATGAATCATGAACTAAATCATGAATCATGAATTATGAATCATGAATTGAATCATGAATTATGAATTGAATCATGAATCATGAATCATGAATCATGAATTATGAATCATGAATTGAATCATGAATCATGAATCATGAATTGAATCATGAATCATGAATTATGAATCATGAATTAAATCATGAATCATGAATTATGAATCATGAATTAAATCATGAATCATGAATTATGAATCATGAATTGAATCATGAATCATGAATTGAATCATGAATCATGAATTATGAATCATGAATTGAATCATGAATCATGAATCATGAATTGAATCATGAATCATGAATCATGAATCATGAATCATGAATTGAATCATGAATCATGAATCATGAATCATGAATTGAATCATGAATCATGAATTATGAATCATGAATTGAATCATGAATTGAATCATGAATCATGAATCATGAATTGAATCATGAATCATGAATCATGAATCATGAATTGAATCATGAATGATGAATTGAATCATGAATGATGAATTATGAATCATGGATTGAATCATGAATCATGAATCATGAATTGAATCATGAATTATGAATCATGAATTGAATCATGAATCATGAATTGAATCATGAATTATGAATCATGAATTGAATCATGAATCATGAATCATGAATTGAATCATGAATTGAATCATGAATCATGAATCATGAATTGAATCATGAATCATGAGATATGAATTGAATCATGAATCGAATCATGAATTGAATCATGAATCATGAATCATGAATTGAATCATGAATCGAATCATGAATTGAATCATGAATCATGAATTGAATCATGAATCATGAATTATGAATCATGAATTGAATCATGAATCATGAATCATGAATTGAATCATGAATCATGAATTATGAATCATGAATTAAATCATGAATCATGAATTATGAATCATGAATTAAATCATGAATCATGAATTATGAATCATGAATTGAATCATGAATCATAAATTGAATCATGAATCATGAATTATGAATCATGAATTGAATCATGAATCATGAATCATGAATTGAATCATGAATCATGAATCATGAATTGAATCATGAATCATGAATCATGAATCATGAATTGAATCATGAATCATGAATTATGAATCATGAATTGAATCATGAATCATGAATTATGAATCATGAATTGAATCATGAATCATGAATTGAATCATGAATCATGAATCATGAATTGAATCAGGAATCATGAATCAGGAATCATGAATCATGAATTAAATCATGAATCATGAATTATGAATCATGAATTGAATCATGAATTATGAATCATGAATTAAATCATGAATCATGAATCATTAATCATGAATTGAATCATGAATCATGAATCAGGAATCATGAATCATGAATTAAATCATGAATCATGAATTATGAATTATGAATTGAATCATGAATCATGAATCATAAATCATTAATTGAATCATGAAATGAATCATGAATCATGAATTGAATCATGAATCATGAATGATGAATCATGAATTGAATCATGAATTGAATCATGAATCATGAATCATGAATTGAATCATAAATCATGAATTGAATCATGAATCATGAATCATGAATTGAATCATGAATCATGAATTATGAATCATGAATTGAATCATGAATCATGAATTATGAATCATGAAATGAATCATGAATCATGAATCATGAATTGAATCATGAATCATGAATCATGAATCATGAATCGAATCATGAATCATGAATTGAATCATGAATCATGAATCATGAATTGAATCATGAATCATGAATCATGAATTGAATCATGAATCATAAATCATGAATTGAATCATGAATCATGAATTATGAATCATGAATTGAATCATGAATCATGAATTGAATCATGAATCAGGAATCATGAATCATGAATCATGAATTGAATCATGAAATGAATCATGAATCATGAATCATGAATTGAATCATGAATCATGAATTATGAATCATGAATTGAATCATGAATTAAATCATGAATCATGAATTGAATCATAAATCATGAATTGAATCATGAATCATGAATCATGAATCATGAATCATAAATTTAATCATGAATTATGAATCATGAATTAAATCATGAATCATGAATTATGAATCATGAATTGAATCATGAATCATGAATTGAATCATGAATCATGAATCATGAATCGAATCATGAATCATGAATTGAATCATGAATCATGAATCATGAATTGAATCATGAATCATGAATTATGAATCATGAATTGAATCATGAATCATGAATCATGAATTGAATCATGAATCATGAATCATGAATTGAATCATGAATCATGAATCATGAATTGAATCATGAATCATGAATCAGGAATCATGAATCATGATTTGAATCATGAATCATGAATTATGAATCATGAATTGAATCATGAATCATGAATTATAAATCATGAATTGAATCATGAATTATGAATTGAACCATGAATCATGAATCGAATCATGAATCATGAATTGAATCATGAATCAGGAATCATGAATTGAATCATGAATCATGAATCATGAATTGAATCATGAATCATGAATCATGAATTGAATTATGAATCATGAATTATGAATAATGAATTGAATCATGAATCATGAATCATGAATTAAATCATGAATCATGAACCAGGAATCATGAATCATGAATTGAATCATGAATCATGAATTATGAATCATGAACTAAATCATGAATCATGAATTATGAATCATGAATTGAATCATGAATTATGAATTGAATCATGAATCATGAATCATGAATCATGAATCATGAATTATGAATCATGAATCATGAATCATGAATCATGAATCATGAATTATGAATCATGAATTGAATCATGAATTATGAATTGAATCATGAATCATGAATCATGAATCATGAATCATGAATTGAATCATGAAATGAATCATGAATCATGAATCATGAATTGAATCATGAATCATGAATGATGAATCATGAATTGAATCATGAATTGAATCATGAATCATGAATCATGAATTGAATCATAAATCATGAATTGAATCATGAATCATGAATCATGAATTGAATCATGAATCATGAAATATGAATCATGAATTGAATCATGAATCATGAATCATGAATTGAATCATGAATCATGAATAATGAATCGAATCATGAATCATGAATTGAATCATGAATCATGAATTGAATCATGAATCATGAATCATGAATTGAATCATGAATCATGAATCATGAATTGAATCATGAATCATAAATTATGAATCATGAATTGAATCATGAATCATGAATTGAATCATGAATCATGAATTGAATCATGAATCATGAATCATGAATCATGAATCGAATCATGAATCATGAATTGAATCATGAATCATGAATTGAATCATGAATTGAATCATGAATCATAAATCATGAATTGAATCATGAATCATGAATTATGAATCATGAATTGAATCATGAATCATGAATTGAATCATGAATCATAAATCATGAATTGAATCATGAATCATGAATTATGAATCATGAATTGAATCATGAATCATGAATTGAATCATGAATCAGGAATCATGAATCATGAATCATGAATTGAATCATGAAATGAATCATGAATCATGAATCATGAATTGAATCATGAATCATGAATTATGAATCATGAATTGAATCATGAATTAAATCATGAATCATGAATTGAATCATAAATCATGAATTGAATCATGAATCATGAATCATGAATCATGAATCATAAATTTAATCATGAATTATGAATCATGAATTAAATCATGAATCATGAATTATGAATCATGAATTGAATCATGAATCATGAATTGAATCATGAATCATGAATCATGAATCGAATCATGAATCATGAATTGAATCATGAATCATGAATCATGAATTGAATCATGAATCATGAATCATGAATCATGAATTGAATCATGAATCATGAATCAGGAATCATGAATCATGATTTGAATCATGAATCATGAATTATGAATCATGAATTGAATCATGAATCATGAATTATAAATCATGAATTGAATCATGAATTATGAATTGAATCATGAATCATGAATCGAATCATGAATCATGAATTGAATCATGAATCAGGAATCATGAATTGAATCATGAATCATGAATCATGAATTGAATCATGAATCATGAATCATGAATTGAATCATGAATCATGAATTATGAATAATGAATTGAATCATGAATCATGAATCATGAATTAAATCATGAATCATGAACCAGGAATCATGAATCATGAATTGAATCATGAATCATGAATTATGAATCATGAACTAAATCATGAATCATGAATTATGAATCATGAATTGAATCTTGAATTATGAATTGAATCATGAATCATGAATCATGAATCATGAATTATGAATCATGAATTGAATCATGAATTATGAATTGAATCATGAATCATGAATCATGAATCATGAATTGAATCATGAAATGAATCATGAATCATGAATCATGAATTGAATCATGAATCATGAATGATGAATCATGAATTGAATCATGAATTGAATCATGAATCATGAATCATGAATTGAATCATGAATCATGAATTGAATCATGAATCATGAAATATGAATCATGAATTGAATCATGAATCATGAATCATGAATTGAATCATGAATCATGAATAATGAATCGAATCATGAATCATGAATTGAATCATGAATCATGAATTGAATCATGAATCATGAATCATGAATTGAATCATGAATCATGAATCATGAATTGAATCATGAATCATAAATTATGAATCATGAATTGAATCATGAATCATGAATCATGAATTGAATCATGAATCATGATTCAGGAATCATGAATCATGAATTGAATCATGAATCATGGATTATGAATCATGAATTAAATCATGAATCATGAATTATGAATCATGAATTGAATCATGAATCATGGATTATGAATCATGAATCATGAATCATGAAGTATGAATCATGAATCATGAATCATGAATTGAATCATGAAATGAATCATGAATCATGAATCATGAATTTAATCATGAATCATGAATGATGAATCATGAATTGAATCATGAATTGAATCATGAATCATGAATCATGAATTAAATCATGAATCATGAATTGAATCATGAATCATGAATCATGATTAATGAATTGAATCATGAATCATTAATTATGAATCATGAATTGAATCATGAATTATGAATTGAATTAATGAATCATGAATCATGAATCATGAATCTTGAATCATGAATTGAATCATGAATTAAATCATAAATCATAAATCATGAATTGAATCATGAATCATGAATGATGAATCATGAATTGAATCATGAATCATGAATTGAATCATGAATCATGAATTGAATCATGAATCATGAATCATGAATTGAATCATGAATCATGAATCAGGAATCATGAATCATGAATTGAATCATGAATCATGAATTATGAATCATGAATTAAATCATAAATCATGAATTATGAATCATGAATTGAATCATGAATTATGAATTGAATCATGAATCATGAATCATGAATCATGAATTGAATCATGAAAGGAATCATGAATCCTGAATCATGAATTGAATCATGAATCATGAATGATGAATCATGAATTGAATCATGAATTGAATCATGAATCATGAATCATGAATTGAATCATAAATCATGAATTGAATCATGAATCATGAATCATGAATTGAATCATGAATCATGAATTATGAATCATGAATTGAATCATGAATCATGAATTATGAATCATGAATTGAATCATGAATCATGAATCATGAATTGAATCATGAATCATGAATCGAATCATGAATCATGAATCGAATCATGAATCATGAATTGAATCATGAATCATGAATTATGAATTGAATCATGAATCATGAATCATGAATTGAATCATGAATCATGAATTATGAATCATGAATTGAATCATGAATCATGAATCATGAATTGAACCATGAATCATGAATCAGGAATCATGAATCATGAATTGAATCATGAATCATGAATTATGAATCATGAATTAAATCATGAATCATGAATTATGAATCATGAATTGAATCATGAATTATGAATTGAATCATGAATCATGAATCATGAATCATGTATCATGAATCATGAATTGAATCATGAAATGAATCATGAATCATGAATTGAATCATGAATTATGAATGATGAATCATGAATTGAATCATGAAATGAATCATGAATCATGAATTGAATCATGAATCATGAATTGAATCATGAATCATGAATCATGAATCATGAATCATGAATCATGAATTGCATCATGAATCATGAATCATGAATTGAATCATGAATTGAATCATGAATCATGAATCATGAATTGAATCATGAATTGAATCATGAATCATGAATCATGAATCATGAATCATGAATTGAATCATGAATCATTAATTATGAATCATGAATTGAATCATGAATTATGAATTGAATTAGTGAATCATGAATCATGAATCATGAATCATGAATTGAATCATGAATCATGAATCATGAATTGAATCATGAATTATGAATTGAATCATGAATCATGAATTATGAATCATGAATTCAATCATGAATCATGAATTATAAATCATGAATTGAATCATGAATTATGAATTGAATCATGAATCATGAATCATGAATCGAATCATGAATCATGAATCATGAATTTAATCATGAATCATGAATCATGAATTGAATCATGAATCATGAATTATGAATCATGAATTGAATCATGAATCATGAATCATGAATTGAATCATGAATCATGAATCATGAATTGAATCATGAATCATGAATTATGAATCATGAATTGAATCATGAATCATGAATTGAATCATGAATCATGAACCAGGAATCATGAATCATGAATTGAATCATGAATCATGAATTATGAATCATGAACTAAATCATGAATCATGAATCATGAATTGAATCATGAATCATGAATCATGAATTGAATCATGAATCATGAATTATGAATCATGAATTGAATCATGAATTATGAATTGAATCATGAATCATGAATCATGAATCATGAATCATGAATTGAATCATGAAATGAATCATGAATCATGAATCATGAATTGAATCATGAATCATGAATGATGAATCATGAATTGAATCATGAATTGAATCATGAATCATGAATCATGAATTGAATCATGAATCATGAATCATGAATTGAATCATAAATCATGAATTGAATCATGAATCATGAATCTTGAATCATGAATTGAATCATGAATCATGAAATATGAATCATGAATTGAATCATAAATCATGAAATATGAATCATGAATTGAATCATGAATCATGAATCATGAATTGAATCATGAATCATGAATCATGAATTGAATCATGAATCATGAATTAAATCATGAATCATGAATCATGAATTGAATCATGAATCATGAATCATGAATTGAATCATGAATCATAAATTATGAATCATGAATTGAATCATGAATCATGAATCATGAATTGAATCATGAATCATGAATCAGAAATCATGAATCATGATGTAAATCATGAATCAGGAATCATGAATCATGAATTGAATCATGAATCATGGATTATGAATCATGAATTAAATCATGAATCATGAATCATGAAGTATGAATCATGAATCATGAATCATGAATTGAATCATGAAATGAATCATGAATCATGAATCATGAATCGAATCATGAATCATGAATTATGAATCATGAATTGAATCATGAATTAAATCATGAATCATGAATTGAATCATAAATCATGAATTGAATCATGAATCATGAATCATGAATCATGAATCATGAATTTAATCATGAATCATAAATTATGAATCATGAATTGAATCATGAATCATGAATCATGAATCATGAATTGAATCATGAAATGAATCATGAATCATGAATCATGAATTGAATCATGAATCATGAATGATGAATCATGAATTGAATCATGAATTGAATCATGAATCAGGAATTAAATCATGAATCATAATTGAATCATGAATCATGAATCATTAATCATGAATTGAATCATGAATCATTAATTATGAATCATGAATTGAATCATGAATTATGAATTGAATTAATGAATCATGAATCATGAATAATGAATCTTGAATCATGAATTTAATCATGAATTAAATCATAAATCATAAATCAGGAATTGAATCATGAATCATGAATGATGAATCATGAATTGAATCATGAATCATGAATCATGAATTGAATCATGAATCATGAATTATGAATCATGAATTGAATCATGAATCATGAATTATGAATCATGAATTGAATCATGAATTATGAATTGAATCATGAATCATGAATCATGAAACATGAATCATGAATTGAATCATGAATTGAATCATGAAATGAATCATAAATCATGAATCATGAATTGAATCAAGAATCATGAATTGATGAATCATGAATTGAATCATGAATCATGAATTGAATCATAAATCATGAATTGAATCATGAATCATGAATCTTGAATCATGAATTGAATCATGAATCATGAATTATGAATCATGAATTGAATCATGAATCATGAATTATGAATCATGAATTGAATCATGAATTATGAATTGAATCATGAATCATGAATCATGAATTGAATCATGAAATGAATCATGAATCATGAATCATGAATTGAATCATGAATCATGAATGATGAATCATGAATTGAATCATGAATTGAATCATGAATCAGGAATTAAATCATGAATCATGAATTGAATCATGAATCATGAATCATGAATCATGAATTGAATCATGAATCATTAATTATGAATCATGAATTGAATCATGAATTATGAATTGAATTAATGAATCATGAATCATGAATAATGAATCTTGAATCATGAATTGAATCATGAATTAAATCATGAATCATAAATCATGAATTGAATCATGAATCATGAATGATGAATCATGAATTGCATCATGAATCATGAATCATGAATTGAATCATGAATCATGAATTATGAATCATGAATTGAATCATGAATCATGAATTGAATCATGAATTATGAATTGAATCATGAATCATGAATCATGAAACATGAATCATGAATTGAATCATGAATTGAATCATGAAATGAATCATAAATCAAGAATCATGAATGATGAATCATGAATTGAATCATGAATCATGAATCATGAATTGAATCATAAATCATGAATTGAATCATGAATCATGAATCTTGAATCATGAATTGAATCATGAATCATGAATCATGAATTGAATCATGAATCATGAATTATGAATCATTAATTGAATCATGAATCATGAATCATGAATTGAATCATGAATCATGAATCATGAATCATGAATCGAATCATGAATCATGAATTGAATCATGAATCATGAATCATGAATTGAATCATGAATCATGAATCATGAATTGAATCATGAATCATGAATCATGAATCGAATCATGAATCATGAATTGAATCATGAATCATGAATCATGAATTGAATCATGAATCATGAATCATGAATTGAATCATGAATCATGAATCATGAATCGAATCATGAATCATGAATTGAATCATGAATCATGAATCATGAATTGAATCATGAATCATGAATCATGAATTGAATCATGAATCATGAATCATGAATTGAATCATGAATCATGAATTATGAATCATGAATTGAATCATGAATCATGAATCATGAATTGAATCATGAATCATGAATCAGGAATCATGAATCATGAATTAAATCATGAATCATGAATTATGAATCATTAATTGAATCATGAATTATGAATTGAATCATGAATCATGAATCATGAATTGAATCATGAATCATGAATGATGAATCATGAATTAAATCATGAATTAAATCATGAATCATAAATCATGAATCATCAATCATGAATTTTATCATGAAATGAATCATGAATCATGAATCATGAATTGAATCATGAATCATGAATGATGAATCATGAATTGAATCATGAATTGAATCATGAATCATAAATCATGAATCATGAATTGAATCATGAATCATGAATTGAATCATGAATCATGAATTTAATCATGAATCATTAATTATGAATCATGAATGGAATCATGAATTATGAATTGAATTAATGAATCATGAATCATAAATCTTGAATCATGAATTGAATCATGAATTAAATCATGATTCATGAATCATGAATCTTGAATCATGAATTGAATCATGAATTGAATCATGAATCATGAATCATGAATTGAATCATGAATTATGAATCATGAATTGAATCATGAATAATGAATTATGAATCATGAATTGAATCATGAATCATGAATCATGAATCATGAATCATGAATTGAATCATGAATCATGAATCATTAATCATGAATTGAATCATGAATCATGAATCATGAATTGAATCATGAATCATGAATTATGAATTGAATCATGAATCATGAATCATGAATTGAATCATGAATCATGAATTCTGAATCATGAATTGAATCATGAATCATGAATCATGAATTGAACCATGAATCATGAATCAGGAATCATGAATCATGAATCATGAATTGAATCATGAATCATGAATCATGAATTATGAATCATGAATTAAATCATAAATCATGAATTATGAATCATGAATTGAATCATGAATCATGAATCATGAATTGAATCATGAATCATGAATCATGAATTATGAATCATGAATTAAATCATAAATCATGAATTATGAATCATGAATTGAATCATGAATTATGAATTGAATCATGAATCATGAATCATTAATCATGAATTGAATCATGAAATGAATCATGAATCATGAATCATGAATTGAATCATGAATCATGAATGAAGAATCATGAATTGAATCATGAATTGAATCATGAATCATGAATTGAATCATAAATCATGAATTGAATCATGAATCATGAATCATGAATTGAATCATGAATCATGAATTATGAATCATGAATTGAATCATGAATCATGAATTATGAATCATGAATTGAATCATGAATCATGAATCATGAATTGAATCATGAATCATGAATCGAATCATGAATCATGAATTGAATCATGAAACATGAATCATGAATTGAATCATGAATCATGAATTATGAATTGAATCATGAATCATGAATCATGAATTGAATCATGAATCATGAATTATGAATCATGAATTGAATCATGAATTGAACCATGAATCATGAATCAGGAATCATGAATCATGAATTGAATCATGAATCATGAATTATGAATCATGAATTAAATCATGAATCATGAATTATGAATCATGAATTGAATCATGAATCATGAATCATGAATTGAACCATGAATCATGAATCAGGAATCATGAATCATGAATTGAATCATGAATCATGAATTATGAATCATGAATTAAATCATGAATCATGAATTATGAATCATGAATTGAATCATGAATTATGAATTGAATCATGAATCATGAATCATGAATCATGTATCATGAATCATGAATTGAATCATGAAATGAATCATGAATCATGAATTGAATCATGAATCATGAATGATGAATCATGAATTGAATCATGAAATGAATCATGAATCATGAATTGAATCATGAATCATGAATTGAATCATAAATCATGAATCATGAATCATGAATCATGAATCATGAATTGAATCATGAATTGAATCATGAATCATGAATCATGAATTGAATCATGAATTGAATCATGAATCATGAATCATGAATTGAATCATGAATTGAATCATGAATCATGAATCATGAATTGAATCATGAATCATGAGTTATGAATTGAATCATGAATCGAATCATGAATTGAATCATGAATCATGAATCATGAATTGAATCATGAATCGAATCATGAATTGAATCATGAATCATGAATTGAATCATGAATCATGAATTATGAATCATGAATTGAATCATGAATCATGAATCATGAATTGAATCATGAATCATGAATTATAAATAATGAATTAAATCATGAATCATGAATTATGAATCATGAATTAATTCATGAATTATGAATTATGAAACATGAATTGAATCATGAATCATGAATTGAATCATGAATCATGAATTATGAATCATGAATTGAATCATGAATCATGAATCATGAATTGAATCATGAATCATGAATCATGAATTGAATCATGAATCATGAATTGAATCATGAATCATGAATTATGAATCATGAATTGAATCATGAATCATGAATTGAATCATGAATCATGAATCATGAATTGAATCATGAATCATGAATCATGAATCATGAATTGAATCATGAATCATGAATTGAATCATGAATGATGAATTATGAATCATGAATTGAATCATGAATCATAAATCATGAATTGAATCATGAATTATGAATCATGAATTGAATCATGAATCATGAATTGAATCATGAATCATGAATCATGAATTGAATCATGAATCATGAATCATGAATTGAATCATGAATTGAATCATGAATCATGAATCATGAATTGAATCATGAATCATGAGTTATGAATTGAATCATGAATCGAATCATGAATTGAATCATGAATCATGAATCATGAATTGAATCATGAATCGAATCATGAATTGAATCATGAATCATGAATTGAATCATGAATCATGAATTATGAATCATGAATTGAATCATGAATTATGAATTGAATCATGAATCATGAATCATGAATTGAATCATGAATCATGAATTATGAATCATGAATTAAATCATGAATCATGAATTATGAATCATGAATTAAATCATGAATCATGAATTATGAATCATGAATTGAATCATGAATCATGAATTGAATCATGAATCATGAATTATGAATCATGAATTGAATCATGAATCATGAATCATGAATCATGAATTGAATCATGAATCATGAATTGAATCATGAATTATGAATCATGAATTGAATCATGAATCATGAATCATGAATTGAATCATGAATTATGAATCATGAATTGAATCATGAATCATGAATTGAATCATGAATCATGAATCATGAATTGAATCATGAATCATGAATTGAATCATGAATTGAATCATGAATCATGAATCATGAATCATGAATTGAATCATGAATCATGAGTTATGAATCATGAATTGAATCATGAATCATGAATTGAATCATGAATCATGAATCATGAATCATGAATCATGAATCGAATCATGAATTGAATCATGAATCATGAATCATGAATCATGAATTGAATCATGAATCATGAATTGAATCATGAATTATGAATCATGAATTGAATCATGAATCATGAATCATGAATTGAATCATGAATTATGAATCATGAATTGAATCATGAATAATGAATTATGAATCATGAATTGAATCATGAATCATGAATCATGAATCATGAATTGAATCATGAATCATGAATCATTAATCATGAATTGAATCATGAATCATGAATCATGAATTGAATCATGAATCATGAATTATGAATTGAATCATGAATCATGAATCATGAATTGAATCATGAATCATGAATTATGAATCATGAATTGAATCATGAATCATGAATCATGAATTGAACCATGAATCATGAATCAGGAATCATGAATCATGAATCATGAATTGAATCATGAATCATGAATCATGAATTATGAATCATGAATTAAATCATAAATCATGAATTATGAATCATGAATTGAATCATGAATCATGAATCATGAATTGAATCATGAATCATGAATCATGAATTATGAATCATGAATTAAATCATAAATCATGAATTATGAATCATGAATTGAATCATGAATTATGAATTGAATCATGAATCATGAATCATTAATCATGAATTGAATCATGAAATGAATCATGAATCATGAATCATGAATTGAATCATGAATCATGAATGAAGAATCATGAATTTAATCATGAATTGAATCATGAATCATGAATTGAATCATAAATCATGAATTGAATCATGAATCATGAATCATGAATTGAATCATGAATCATGAATTATGAATCATGAATTGAATCATGAATCATGAATTATGAATCATGAATTGAATCATGAATCATGAATCATGAATTGAATCATGAATCATGAATCGAATCATGAATCATGAATTGAATCATGAAACATGAATCATGAATTGAATCATGAATCATGAATTATGAATTGAATCATGAATCATGAATCATGAATTGAATCATGAATCATGAATTATGAATCATGAATTGAATCATGAATCATGAATCATGAATTGAACCATGAATCATGAATCAGGAATCATGAATCATGAATTGAATCATGAATCATGAATTATGAATCATGAATTAAATCATGAATCATGAATTATGAATCATGAATTGAATCATGAATTATGAATTGAATCATGAATCATGAATCATGAATCATGTATCATGAATCATGAATTGAATCATGAAATGAATCATGAATCATGAATTGAATCATGAATCATGAATGATGAATCATGAATTGAATCATGAAATGAATCATGAATCATGAATTGAATCATGAATCATGAATTGAATCATGAATCATGAATCATGAATCATGAATCATGAATCATGAATTGAATCATGAATTGAATCATGAATCATGAATCATGAATTGAATCATGAATTGAATCATGAATCATGAATCATGAATTGAATCATGAATTGAATCATGAATCATGAATCATGAATTGAATCATGAATCATGAGTTATGAATTGAATCATGAATCGAATCATGAATTGAATCATGAATCATGAATCATGAATTGAATCATGAATCGAATCATGAATTGAATCATGAATCATGAATTGAATCATGAATCATGAATTATGAATCATGAATTGAATCATGAATCATGAATCATGAATTGAATCATGAATCATGAATTATAAATAATGAATTAAATCATGAATCATGAATTATGAATCATGAATTAATTCATGAATTATGAATTATGAAACATGAATTGAATCATGAATCATGAATTGAATCATGAATCATGAATTATGAATCATGAATTGAATCATGAATCATGAATCATGAATTGAATCATGAATCATGAATCATGAATTGAATCATGAATTGAATCATGAATCATGAATTATGAATCATGAATTGAATCATGAATCATGAATTGAATCATGAATCATGAATCATGAATTGAATCATGAATCATGAATCATGAATCATGAATTGAATCATGAATCATGAATTGAATCATGAATGATGAATTATGAATCATGAATTGAATCATGAATCATAAATCATGAATTGAATCATGAATTATGAATCATGAATTGAATCATGAATCATGAATTGAATCATGAATCATGAATCATGAATTGAATCATGAATCTTGAATCATGAATTGAATCATGAATCATGAATCATGAATTGAATCATGAATCATGAGTTATGAATTGAATCATGAATCGAATCATGAATTGAATCATGAATCATGAATCATGAATCGAATCATGAATCGAATCATGAATTGAATCATGAATCATGAATTGAATCATGAATTATGAATCATGAATTGAATCATGAATTATGAATTGAATCATGAATCATGAATCATGAATTGAATCATGAATCATGAATTATGAATCATGAATTAAATCATGAATCATGAATTATGAATCATGAATTAAATCATGAATCATGAATTATGAATCATGAATTGAATCATGAATCATGAATTGAATCATGAATCATGAATTATGAATCATGAATTGAATCATGAATCATGAATCATGAATCATGAATTGAATCATGAATCATGAATTGAATCATGAATTATGAATCATGAATTGAATCATGAATCATGAATCATGAATTGAATCATGAATTATGAATCATGAATTGAATCATGAATCATGAATTGAATCATGAATCATGAATCATGAATTGAATCATGAATCATGAATTGAATCATGAATTGAATCATGAATCATGAATCATGAATCATGAATTGAATCATGAATCATGAGTTATGAATCATGAATTGAATCATGAATCATGAATTGAATCATGAATCATGAATCATGAATCATGAATCATGAATCATGAATCGAATCATGAATTGAATCATGAATCATGAATCATGAATCATGAATTGAATCATGAATCATGAATTGAATCATGAATTATGAATCATGAATTGAATCATGAATCATGAATCATGAATTGAATCATGAATTATGAATCATGAATTGAATCATGAATCATGAATTGAATCATGAATCATGAATCATGAATTGAATCATGAATCATGAATTGAATCATGAATTGAATCATGAATCATGAATCATGAATCATGAATTGAATCATGAATCATGAGTTATGAATCATGAATTGAATCATGAATCATGAATTGAATCATGAATCATGAATCATGAATCATGAATCGAATCATGAATCATGAATTGAATCATGGATTATGAATTGATTCATGAATCATGAATTATGAATCTTGAATCATGAATTGAATCATGAATTAAATCATGAATCATAAATCATGAATCTTGAATCATGAATTGAATCATGAATTGAATCATGAATCATGAATCATGAATTGAATCATGAATTATGAATCATGAATTGAATCATGAATCATGAATTATGAATCATGAATTGAATCATGAATCATGAATCATGAATTGAATCATGAATCATGAATCATTAATCATGAATTGAATCATGAATCATGAATCATGAATTGAATCATGAATCATGAATTATGAATTGAATCATGAATCATGAATCATGAATTGAATCATGAATGATGAATTATGAATCATGAATTGAATCATGAATCATGAATCATGAATTGAATCATGAATTATGAATCATGAATTGAATCATGAATCATGAATTGAATCATGAATCATGAATCATGAATTGAATCATGAATCATGAATTGAATCATGAATTGAATCATGAATCATGAATCATGAATCATGAATTGAATCATGAATCATGAGTTATGAATCATGAATTGAATCATGAATCATGAATCATGAATTGAATCATGAATCATGAATCATGAATCATGAATCATGAATCGAATCATGAATCATGAATTGAATCATGAATCATGAATTGATTCATGAATCATGAATTATGAATCTTGAATCATGAATTGAATCATGAATTAAATCATGAATCATAAATCATGAATCTTGAATCATGAATTGAATCATGAATTGAATCATGAATCATGAATCATGAATTGAATCATGAATTATGAATCATGAATTGAATCATGAATCATGAATTATGAATCATGAATTGAATCATGAATCATGAATTGAATCATGAATCATGAATCATTAATCATGAATTGAATCATGAATCATGAATCATGAATTGAATCATGAATCATGAATTATGAATTGAATCATGAATTGAATCATGAATCATGAATTATGAATCATGAATTGAATCATGAATCATGAATCATGAATTGAACCATGAATCATGAATCAGGAATCATGAATCATGAATTGCATCATGAATCATGAATCATGAATTATGAATCATGAATTAAATCATAAATCATGAATTATGAATCATGAATTGAATCATGAATCATGAATCATGAATTGAATCATGAATCATGAATCATGAATTATGAATCATGAATTAAATCATAAATCATGAATTATGAATCATGAATTGAATCATGAATTATGAATTGAATCATGAATCATTAATCATTAATCATGAATTGAATCATGAAATGAATCATGAAATGAATCATGAATCATGAATCATGAATTGAATCATGAATCATGAATGAAGAATCATGAATTGAATCATGAATTGAATCATGAATCATGAATCATGAATTGAATCATGAATCATGAATTATGAATCATGAATTGAATCATGAATCATGAATTATGAATCATGAATTAATTCATGAATCATGAATCATGAATTGAATCATGAATCATGAATCGAATCATGAATCATGAATTGAATCATGAATCATGAATCATGAATTGAATCATGAATCATGAATTATGAATTGAATCATGAATCATGAATCATGAATTGAATCATGAATCATGAATTATGAATCATGAATTGAATCATGAATCATGAATCATGAATTGAACCATGAATCATGAATCAGGAATCATGAATCATGAATTGAATCATGAATCATGAATTATGAATCATGAATTAAATCATGAATCATGAATTATGAATCATGAATTGAATCATGAATTATGAATTGAATCATGAATCATGAATCATGAATCATGTATCATGAATCATGTATTGAATCATGAAATGAATCATGAATCATGAATTGAATCATGAATCATGAATGATGAATCATGAATTGAATCATGAAATGAATCATGAATCATGAATTGAATCATGAATCATGAATTGAATCATGAATCATGAATCATGAATTGAATCATGAATCATGAATCATGAATCGAATCATGAATCATGAATTGAATCATGAATCATGAATCATGAATTGAATCATGAATCATGAATCATGAATTGAATCATGAATCATGAATCATGAATCGAATCATGAATCATGAATTGAATCATGAATCATGAATTGAATCATGAATCATGAATTGAATCATGAATCATGAATTATGAATCATGAATTGAATCATGAATCATGAATCATGAATTGAATCATGAATCATGAATCAGGAATCATGAATCATGAATTAAATCATGAATCATGAATTATGAATCATTAATTGAATCATGAATCATGAATTGAATCATGAATCATGAATGATGAATCATGAATTAAATCATGAATTAAATCATGAATCATAAATCATGAATCATCAATCATGAATTTTATCATGAAATGAATCATGAATCATGAATCATGAATTGATTTATGAATCATGAATGATGAATCATGAATTGAATCATGAATTGAATCATGAATCATAAATCATGAATCATGAATTGAATCATGAATCATGAATTGAATCATGAATCATGAATTTAATCATGAATCATTAATTATGAATCATGAATTGAATCATGAATTATGAATTGAATTAATGAATCATGAATCATAAATCTTGAATCATGAATTGAATCATGAATTAAATCATGAATCATGAATCATGAATCTTGAATCATGAATTGAATCATGAATTGAATCATGAATCATGAATCATGAATTGAATCATGAATTATGAATCATGAATTGAATCATGAATAATGAATTATGAATCATGAATTGAATCATGAATCATGAATCATGAATTGAATCATGAATCATGAATCATTAATCATGAATTGAATCATGAATCATGAATTGAATCATGAATCATGAATTATGAATTGAATCATGAATCATGAATCATGAATTGAATCATGAATCATGAATTATGAATCATGAATTGAATCATGAATCATGAATCATGAATCATGAATTGAACCATGAATCATGAATCAGGAATCATGAATCATGAATCATGAATTGAATCATGAATCATGAATCATGAATTATGAATCATGAATTAAATCATAAATCATGAATTATGAATCATGAATTGAATCATGAATCATGAATCATGAATTGAATCATGAATCATGAATCATGAATTATGAATCATGAATTAAATCATAAATCATGAATTATGAATCATGAATTGAATCATGAATTATGAATTGAATCATGAATCATGAATCATTAATCATGAATTGAATCATGAAATGAATCATGAATCATGAATCATGAATTGAATCATGAATCATGAATGAAGAATCATGAATTGAATCATGAATTGAATCATGAATCATGAATTGAATCATAAATCATGAATTGAATCATGAATCATGAATCATGAATTGAATCATGAATCATGAATTATGAATCATGAATTGAATCATGAATCATGAATTATGAATCATGAATTGAATCATGAATCATGAATCATGAATTGAATCATGAATCATGAATCGAATCATGAATCATGAATTGAATCATGAAACATGAATCATGAATTGAATCATGAATCATGAATTATGAATTGAATCATGAATCATGAATCATGAATTGAATCATGAATCATGAATTATGAATCATGAATTGAATCATGAATCATGAATCATGAATTGAACCATGAATCATGAATCAGGAATCATGAATCATGAATTGAATCATGAATCATGAATTATGAATCATGAATTAAATCATGAATCATGAATT
Organism: Mixophyes australis; assembly: GCA_036250195.1. Taxonomy (NCBI): domain Eukaryota; kingdom Metazoa; phylum Chordata; class Amphibia; order Anura; family Limnodynastidae; genus Mixophyes; species Mixophyes australis. Next base: position 240,851,417 of record JAVHZZ010000001.1, on the reverse strand, counting down.
ATGAATCATGAATTGAATCATGAATTATGAATTGAATCATGAATCATGAATCATGAATCATGTATCATGAATCATGAATTGAATCATGAAATGAATCATGAATCATGAATTGAATCATGAATCATGAATGATGAATCATGAATTGAATCATGAAATGAATCATGAATCATGAATTGAATCATGAATCATGAATTGAATCATGAATCATGAATCATGAATCATGAATCATGAATTGAATCATGAATTGAATCATGAATCATGAATCATGAATTGAATCATGAATTGAATCATGAATCATGAATCATGAATTGAATCATGAATTGAATCATGAATCATGAATCATGAATTGAATCATGAATCATGAGTTATGAATTGAATCATGAATCGAATCATGAATTGAATCATGAATCATGAATCATGAATTGAATCATGAATCGAATCATGAATTGAATCATGAATCATGAATTGAATCATGAATCATGAATTATGAATCATGAATTGAATCATGAATCATGAATTGAATCATGAATCATGAATTATAAATAATGAATTAAATCATGAATCATGAATTATGAATCATGAATTAATTCATGAATTATGAATTATGAAACATGAATTGAATCATGAATCATGAATTGAATCATGAATCATGAATTATGAATCATGAATTGAATCATGAATCATGAATCATGAATCATGAATCATGAATTGAATCATGAATCATGAATTGAATCATGAATCATGAATTATGAATCATGAATTGAATCATGAATCATGAATTGAATCATGAATCATGAATCATGAATTGAATCATGAATCATGAATCATGAATCATGAATTGAATCATGAATCATGAATTGAATCATGAATGATGAATTATGAATCATGAATTGAATCATGAATCATAAATCATGAATTGAATCATGAATTGAATCATGAATCATGAATCATGAATTGAATCATGAATCATGAGTTATGAATTGAATCATGAATCGAATCATGAATTGAATCATGAATTGAATCATGAATCATGAATTGAATCATGAATCATGAATCATGAATTGAATCATGAATCATGAATCATGAATTGAATCATGAATTGAATCATGAATCATGAATCATGAATTGAATCATGAATCATGAGTTATGAATTGAATCATGAATCGAATCATGAATTGAATCATGAATCATGAATCATGAATTGAATCATGAATCGAATCATGAATTGAATCATGAATCATGAATTATGAATCATGAATTGAATCATGAATTATGAATTGAATCATGAATCATGAATCATGAATTGAATCATGAATCATGAATTATGAATCATGAATTAAATCATGAATCATGAATTATGAATCATGAATTAAATCATGAATCATGAATTATGAATCATGAATTGAATCATGAATCATGAATTGAATCATGAATCATGAATTATGAATCATGAATTGAATCATGAATCATGAATTGAATCATGAATCATGAATCATGAATTGAATCATGAATCATGAGTTATGAATTGAATCATGAATCATGAATTGAATCATGAATCATGAATCATGAATTGAATCATGAATTGAATCATGAATCATGAATCATGAATTGAATCATGAATCATGAGTTATGAATTGAATCATGAATCGAATCATGAATTGAATCATGAATCATGAATCATGAATTGAATCATGAATCGAATCATGAATTGAATCATGAATCATGAATTGAATCATGAATCATGAATTATGAATCATGAATTGAATCATGAATTATGAATTGAATCATGAATCATGAATCATGAATTGAATCATGAATCATGAATTATGAATCATGAATTAAATCATGAATCATGAATTATGAATCATGAATTAAATCATGAATCATGAATTATGAATCATGAATTGAATCATGAATCATGAATTGAATCATGAATCATGAATTATGAATCATGAATTGAATCATGAATTATGAATTGAATCATGAATCATGAATCATGAATTGAATCATGAATCATGAATTATGAATCATGAATTGAATCATGAATCATGAATCATGAATTGAACCATGAATCATGAATCAGGAATCATGAATCATGAATTGAATCATGAATCATGAATTATGAATCATGAATTAAATCATGAATCATGAATTATGAATCATGAATTGAATCATGAATTATGAATTGAATCATGAATCATGAATCATGAATCATGTATCATGAATCATGAATTGAATCATGAAATGAATCATGAATCATGAATTGAATCATGAATCATGAATGATGAATCATGAATTGAATCATGAAATGAATCATGAATCATGAATTGAATCATGAATCATGAATTGAATCATGAATCATGAATCATGAATCATGAATCATGAATTGAATCATGAATTGAATCATGAATCATGAATCATGAATTGAATCATGAATTGAATCATGAATCATGAATCATGAATTGAATCATGAATTGAATCATGAATCATGAATCATGAATTGAATCATGAATCATGAGTTATGAATTGAATCATGAATCGAATCATGAATTGAATCATGAATCATGAATCATGAATTGAATCATGAATCGAATCATGAATTGAATCATGAATCGAATCATGAATTGAATCATGAATCATGAATTGAATCATGAATCATGAATTATGAATCATGAATTGAATCATGAATCGTGAATTGAATCATGAATCATGAATTATAAATAATGAATTAAATCATGAATCATGAATTATGAATCATGAATTAATTCATGAATTATGAATTATGAAACATGAATTGAATCATGAATCATGAATTGAATCATGAATCATGAATTATGAATCATGAATTGAATCATGAATCATGAATCATGAATTGAATCATGAATCATGAATCATGAATTGAATCATGAATCATGAAATGAATCATGAATCATGAATTATGAATCATGAATTGAATCATGAATCATGAATTGAATCATGAATCATGAATCATGAATTGAATCATGAATCATGAATCATGATTCATGAATTGAATCATGAATCATGAATTGAATCATGAATGATGAATTATGAATCATGAATTGAATCATGAATCATAAATCATGAATTGAATCATGAATTGAATCATGAATCATGAATCATGAATTGAATCATGAATCATGAGTTATGAATTGAATCATGAATCGAATCATGAATTGAATCATGAATTGAATCATGAATCATGAATTGAATCATGAATCATGAATTGAATCATGAATCATGAATCATGAATTGAATCATGAATTGAATCATGAATCATGAATCATGAATTGAATCATGAATCATGAGTTATGAATTGAATCATGAATCGAATCATGAATTGAATCATGAATCATGAATCATGAATTGAATCATGAATCGAATCATGAATTATGAATCATGAATTGAATCATGAATTATGAATTGAATCATGAATCATGAATCATGAATTGAATCATGAATCATGAATTATGAATCATGAATTAAATCATGAATCATGAATTATGAATCATGAATTAAATCATGAATCATGAATTATGAATCATGAATTGAATCATGAATCATGAATTGAATCATGAATCATGAATTATGAATCATGAATTGAATCATGAATCATGAATTGAATCATGAATCATGAATCATGAATTGAATCATGAATCATGAGTTATGAATTGAATCATGAATCATGAATTGAATCATGAATCATGAATCATGAATTGAATCATGAATTGAATCATGAATCATGAATCATGAATTGAATCATGAATCATGAGTTATGAATTGAATCATGAATCGAATCATGAATTGAATCATGAATCATGAATCATGAATTGAATCATGAATCGAATCATGAATTGAATCATGAATCATGAATTGAATCATGAATCATGAATTATGAATCATGAATTGAATCATGAATTATGAATTGAATCATGAATCATGAATCATGAATTGAATCATGAATCATGAATTATGAATCATGAATTAAATCATGAATCATGAATTATGAATCATGAATTAAATCATGAATCATGAATTGAATCATGAATCATGAATTATGAATCATGAATTGAATCATGAATCATGAATTATGAATCATGAATTGAATCATGAATCATGAATTGAATCATGAATCATGAATCATGAATTGAATCATGAATCATGAATCATGAATTAAATCATGAATCATGAATTATGAATCATTAATTGAATCATGAATTATGAATTGAATCATGAATCATGAATTGAATCATGAATCATGAATGATGAATCATGAATTAAATCATGAATTAAATCATGAATCATAAATCATGAATCATCAATCATGAATTTTATCATGAAATGAATCATGAATCATGAATCATGAATTGATTTATGAATCATGAATGATGAATCATGAATTGAATCATGAATTGAATCATGAATCATAAATCATGAATCATGAATTGAATCATGAATCATGAATTGAATCATGAATCATGAATTTAATCATGAATCATTAATTATGAATCATGAATTGAATCATGAATTATGAATTGAATTAATGAATCATGAATCATAAATCTTGAATCATGAATTGAATCATGAATTAAATCATGAATCATGAATCATGAATCTTGAATCATGAATTGAATCATGAATTGAATCATGAATCATGAATCATGAATTGAATCATGAATTATGAATCATGAATTGAATCATGAATAATGAATTATGAATCATGAATTGAATCATGAATCATGAATCATGAATTGAATCATGAATCATGAATCATTAATCATGAATTGAATCATGAATCATGAATTGAATCATGAATCATGAATTATGAATTGAATCATGAATCATGAATCATGAATTGAATCATGAATCATGAATTATGAATCATGAATTGAATCATGAATCATGAATCATGAATTGAACCATGAATCATGAATCAGGAATCATGAATCATGAATCATGAATTGAATCATGAATCATGAATCATGAATTATGAATCATGAATTAAATCATAAATCATGAATTATGAATCATGAATTGAATCATGAATCATGAATCATGAATTGAATCATGAATCATGAATCATGAATTATGAATCATGAATTAAATCATAAATCATGAATTATGAATCATGAATTGAATCATGAATTATGAATTGAATCATGAATCATTAATCATGAATTGAATCATGAAATGAATCATGAATCATGAATCATGAATTGAATCATGAATCATGAATGAAGAATCATGAATTGAATCATGAATTGAATCATGAATCATGAATTGAATCATAAATCATGAATTGAATCATGAATCATGAATCATGAATTGAATCATGAATCATGAATTATGAATCATGAATTGAATCATGAATCATGAATTATGAATCATGAATTGAATCATGAATCATGAATCATGAATTGAATCATGAATCATGAATCGAATCATGAATCATGAATTGAATCATGAAACATGAATCATGAATTGAATCATGAATCATGAATTATGAATTGAATCATGAATCATGAATCATGAATTGAATCATGAATCATGAATTATGAATCATGAATTGAATCATGAATCATGAATCATGAATTGAACCATGAATCATGAATCAGGAATCATGAATCATGAATTGAATCATGAATCATGAATTATGAATCATGAATTAAATCATGAATCATGAATTATGAATCATGAATTGAATCATGAATTATGAATTGAATCATGAATCATGAATCATGAATCATGTATCATGAATCATGAATTGAATCATGAAATGAATCATGAATCATGAATTGAATCATGAATCATGAATGATGAATCATGAATTGAATCATGAAATGAATCATGAATCATGAATTGAATCATGAATCATGAATTGAATCATGAATCATGAATCATGAATCATGAATCATGAATTGAATCATGAATTGAATCATGAATCATGAATCATGAATTGAATCATGAATTGAATCATGAATCATGAATCATGAATTGAATCATGAATTGAATCATGAATCATGAATCATGAATTGAATCATGAATCATGAGTTATGAATTGAATCATGAATCGAATCATGAATTGAATCATGAATCATGAATCATGAATTGAATCATGAATCGAATCATGAATTGAATCATGAATCATGAATTGAATCATGAATCATGAATTATGAATCATGAATTGAATCATGAATCATGAATTGAATCATGAATCATGAATTATAAATAATGAATTAAATCATGAATCATGAATTATGAATCATGAATTAATTCATGAATTATGAATTATGAAACATGAATTGAATCATGAATCATGAATTGAATCATGAATCATGAATTATGAATCATGAATTGAATCATGAATCATGAATCATGAATTGAATCATGAATCATGAATCATGAATTGAATCATGAATCATGAATTGAATCATGAATCATGAATTATGAATCATGAATTGAATCATGAATCATGAATTGAATCATGAATCATGAATCATGAATTGAATCATGAATCATGAATCATGAATCATGAATTGAATCATGAATCATGAATTGAATCATGAATGATGAATTATGAATCATGAATTGAATCATGAATCATAAATCATGAATTGAATCATGAATTGAATCATGAATCATGAATCATGAATTGAATCATGAATCATGAGTTATGAATTGAATCATGAATCGAATCATGAATTGAATCATGAATTGAATCATGAATCATGAATTGAATCATGAATCATGAATCATGAATTGAATCATGAATCATGAATCATGAATTGAATCATGAATTGAATCATGAATCATGAATCATGAATTGAATCATGAATCATGAGTTATGAATTGAATCATGAATCGAATCATGAATTGAATCATGAATCATGAATCATGAATTGAATCATGAATCGAATCATGAATTGAATCATGAATCATGAATTGAATCATGAATCATGAATTATGAATCATGAATTGAATCATGAATTATGAATTGAATCATGAATCATGAATCATGAATTGAATCATGAATCATGAATTATGAATCATGAATTAAATCATGAATCATGAATTATGAATCATGAATTAAATCATGAATCATGAATTATGAATCATGAATTGAATCATGAATCATGAATTGAATCATGAATCATGAATTATGAATCATGAATTGAATCATGAATCATGAATTGAATCATGAATCATGAATCATGAATTGAATCATGAATCATGAATCATGAATTGAATCATGAATCATGAATTATGAATCATGAATTGAATCATGAATCATGAATTGAATCATGAATCATGAATCATGAATTGAATCATGAATCATGAATCATGAATCATGAATTGAATCATGAATCATGAATTGAATCATGAATTATGAATCATGAATTGAATCATGAATCATGAATCATGAATTGAATCATGAATTATGAATCATGAATTGAATCATGAATCATGAATTGAATCATGAATCATGAATCATGAATTGAATCATGAATCATGAATTGAATCATGAATCATGAATCATGAATCATGAATTGAATCATGAATCATGAGTTATGAATCATGAATTGAATCATGAATCATGAATTGAATCATGAATCATGAATCATGAATCGAATCATGAATCATGAATTGAATCATGGATTATGAATTGATTCATGAATCATGAATTATGAATCTTGAATCATAAATTGAATCATGAATTAAATCATGAATCATAAATCATGAATCTTGAATCATGAATTGAATCATGAATTGAATCATGAATCATGAATCATGAATTGAATCATGAATTATGAATCATGAATTGAATCATGAATCATGAATTATGAATCATGAATTGAATCATGAATCATGAATCATGAATTGAATCATGAATCATTAATCATGAATTGAATCATGAATCATGAATTGAATCATGAATCATGAATTATGAATTGAATCATGAATCATGAATCATGAATTGAATCATGAATGATGAATTATGAATCATGAATTGAATCATGAATCATGAATTGAATCATGAATTATGAATCATGAATTGAATCATGAATCATGAATTGAATCATGAATCATGAATCATGAATTGAATCATGAATCATGAATTGAATCATGAATTGAATCATGAATCATGAATCATGAATCATGAATTGAATCATGAATCATGAGTTATGAATCATGAATTGAATCATGAATCATGAATTGAATCATGAATCATGAATCATGAATCATGAATCATGAATCGAATCATGAATCATGAATTGAATCATGAATCATGAATTGATTCATGAATCATGAATTATGAATCTTGAATCATGAATTGAATCATAAATTAAATCATGAATCATAAATCATGAATCTTGAATCATGAATTGAATCATGAATTGAATCATGAATCATGAATCATGAATTGAATCATGAATTATGAATCATGAATTGAATCATGAATCATGAATTATGAATCATGAATTGAATCATGAATCATGAATTGAATCATGAATCATGAATCATTAATCATGAATTGAATCATGAATCATGAATCATGAATTGAATCATGAATCATGAATTATGAATTGAATCATGAATTGAATCATGAATCATGAATTATGAATCATGAATTGAATCATGAATCATGAATCATGAATTGAACCATGAATCATGAATCAGGAATCATGAATCATGAATTGCATCATGAATCATGAATCATGAATTATGAATCATGAATTAAATCATAAATCATGAATTATGAATCATGAATTGAATCATGAATCATGAATCATGAATTGAATCATGAATCATGAATCATGAATTATGAATCATGAATTAAATCATAAATCATGAATTATGAATCATGAATTGAATCATGAATTATGAATTGAATCATGAATCATTAATCATTAATCATTAATTGAATCATGAAATGAATCATGAATCATGAATCATGAATTGAATCATGAATCATGAATGAAGAATCATGAATTGAATCATGAATTGAATCATGAATCATGAATCATGAATTGAATCATGAATCATGAATTATGAATCATGAATTGAATCATGAATCATGAATTATGAATCATGAATTAATTCATGAATCATGAATCATGAATTGAATCATGAATCATGAATCGAATCATGAATCATGAATTGAATCATGAATCATGAATCATGAATTGAATCATGAATCATGAATCATGAATTGAATCATGAATCATGAATCATGAATTGAATCATGAATCATGAATTATGAATCATGAATTGAATCATGAATCATGAATCATGAATTGAACCATGAATCATGAATCAGGAATCATGAATCATGAATTGAATCATGAATCATGAATTATGAATCATGAATTAAATCATGAATCATGAATTATGAATCATGAATTGAATCATGAATTATGAATTGAATCATGAATCATGAATCATGAATCATGTATCATGAATCATGTATTGAATCATGAAATGAATCATGAATCATGAATTGAATCATGAATCATGAATGATGAATCATGAATTGAATCATGAAATGAATCATGAATCATGAATTGAATCATGAATCATGAATTGAATCATGAATCATGAATCATGAATCATGAATCATGAATCATGAATTGAATCATGAATTGAATCATGAATCATGAATCATGAATTGAATCATGAATTAAATCATGAATCATGAATCATGAATTGAATCATGAATTGAATCATGAATCATGAATCATGAATTGAATCATGAATCATGAGTTATGAATTGAATCATGAATCGAATCATGAATTGAATCATGAATCATGAATCATGAATTGAATCATGAATCGAATCATGAATTGAATCATGAATCATGAATTGAATCATGAATCATGAATTATGAATCATGAATTGAATCATGAATCATGAATCATGAATTGAATCATGAATCATGAATTATGAATCATGAATTAAATCATGAATCATGAATTATGAATCATGAATTAAATCATGAATCATGAATTATGAATCATGAATTGAATCATGAATCATGAATTGAATCATGAATCATGAATTATGAATCATGAATTGAATCATGAATCATGAATCATGAATTGAATCATGAATCATGAATCATGAATTGAATCATGAATCATGAATCATGAATCATGAATTGAATCATGAATCATGAATTATGAATCATGAATTGAATCATGAATCATGAATTGAATCATGAAACATGAATCATGAATTGAATCATGAATCATGAATCATGAATTGAATCATGAATTGAATCATGAATCATGAATCATGAATTGAATCATGAATCATGAATCATGAATTGAATCATGAATCATGAGTTATGAATTGAATCATGAATCGAATCATGAATTGAATCATGAATCATGAATCATGAATTGAATCATGAATCGAATCATGAATTGAATCATGAATCATGAATTGAATCATGAATCATGAATCATGAATTGAATCATGAATCATGAATTGAATCATGAATGATGAATTATGAATCATGAATTGAATCATGAATCATGAATCATGAATTGAATCATGAATTATGAATCATGAATTGAATCATGAATCATGAATTGAATCATGAATCATGAATCATGAATTGAATCATGAATCATGAATTATGAATCATGAATTGAATCATGAATCATGAATTATGAATCATGAATTGAATCATGAATCATGAATCATGAATTGAATCATGAATCATGAATCGAATCATGAATCATGAATTGAATCATGAATCATGAATCATGAATTGAATCATGAATCATGAATCATGAATTGAATCATGAATCATGAATTATGAATAGAATCATGAATCATGAATCATGAATTGAATCATGAATCATGAATTATGAATCATGAATTGAATCATGAATCATGAATCATGAATTGAACCATGAATCATGAATCAGGAATCATGAATCATGAATTGAATCATGAATCATGAATTATGAATCATGAATCATGAATCATGAATCATGTATCATGAATCATGAATTGAATCATGAAATGAATCATGAATCATGAATTGAATCATGAATCATGAATGATGAATCATGAATTGAATCATGAAATGAATCATGAATCATGAATTGAATCATGAATCATGAATTGAATCATGAATCATGAATCATGAATCATGAATTGAATCATGAATTGAATCATGAATCATGAATCATGAATTGAATCATGAATCATGAATCATGAATCATGAATCATGAATTGAATCATGAATTGAATCATGAATCATGAATCATGAATCATGAATTGAATCATGAATCATTAATTATGAATCATGAATTGAATCATGAATCATGAATTGAATCATGAATCATGAATCATGAATTGAATCATGAATCATGAATTGAATCATGAATCATGAATTGAATCATGAATTCAATCATGAATCATGAATTATAAATCATGAATTGAATCATGAATTATGAATTGAGTCATGAATCATGAATCATGAATCGAATCATGAATCATGATTTGAATCATGAATTGAATCATGAATCATGAATTATGAATCATGAATTGAATCATGAATCATGAATCATGAATTGAATCATGAATCATGAATCAGGAATCATGAATCATGATTTGAATCATGAATCATGAATTATGAATCATGAATTAAATCATAAATCATGAATTATGAATCATGAATTGAATCATGAATCATGAATCATGAATTGAATCATGAATCATGAATCATGAATTATGAATCATGAATTAAATCATAAATCATGAATTATGAATCATGAATTGAATCATGAATTATGAATTGAATCATGAATCATGAATCATTAATCATGAATTGAATCATGAAATGAATCATGAATCATGAATTGAATCATGAATCATGAATGAAGAATCATGAATTGAATCATGAATTGAATCATGAATCATGAATTGAATCATAAATCATGAATTGAATCATGAATCATGAATCATGAATTGAATCATGAATCATGAATTATGAATCATGAATTGAATCATGAATCATGAATTATGAATCATGAATTGAATCATGAATCATGAATCATGAATTGAATCATGAATCATGAATCGAATCATGAATCATGAATTGAATCATGAAACATGAATCATGAATTGAATCATGAATCATGAATTATGAATTGAATCATGAATCATGAATCATGAATTGAATCATGAATCATGAATTATGAATCATGAATTGAATCATGAATCATGAATCATGAATTGAACCATGAATCATGAATCAGGAATCATGAATCATGAATTGAATCATGAATCATGAATTATGAATCATGAATTAAATCATGAATCATGAATTATGAATCATGAATTGAATCATGAATTATGAATTGAATCATGAATCATGAATCATGAATCATGTATCATGAATCATGAATTGAATCATGAAATGAATCATGAATCATGAATTGAATCATGAATCATGAATGATGAATCATGAATTGAATCATGAAATGAATCATGAATCATGAATTGAATCATGAATCATGAATTGAATCATGAATCATGAATCATGAATCATGAATCATGAATTGAATCATGAATTGAATCATGAATCATGAATCATGAATTGAATCATGAATTGAATCATGAATCATGAATCATGAATTGAATCATGAATTGAATCATGAATCATGAATCATGAATTGAATCATGAATCATGAGTTATGAATTGAATCATGAATCGAATCATGAATTGAATCATGAATCATGAATCATGAATTGAATCATGAATCGAATCATGAATTGAATCATGAATCATGAATTGAATCATGAATCATGAATTATGAATCATGAATTGAATCATGAATCATGAATCATGAATTGAATCATGAATCATGAATTATAAATAATGAATTAAATCATGAATCATGAATTATGAATCATGAATTAATTCATGAATTATGAATTATGAAACATGAATTGAATCATGAATCATGAATTGAATCATGAATCATGAATCATGAATTGAATCATGAATCATGAATTATGAATCATGAATTGAATCATGAATCATGAATCATGAATTGAATCATGAATCATGAATCATGAATTGAATCATGAATCATGAATTGAATCATGAATCATGAATTATGAATCATGAATTGAATCATGAATCATGAATTGAATCATGAATCATGAATCATGAATTGAATCATGAATCATGAATTGAATCATGAATCATGAATTATGAATCATGAATTAAATCATGAATCATGAATTATGAATCATGAATTAAATCATGAATCATGAATTATGAATCATGAATTGAATCATGAATCATGAATTGAATCATGAATCATGAATTATGAATCATGAATTGAATCATGAATCATGAATCATGAATTGAATCATGAATCATGAATCATGAATTGAATCATGAATCATGAATCATGAATCATGAATTGAATCATGAATCATGAATTATGAATCATGAATTGAATCATGAATCATGAATTGAATCATGAAACATGAATCATGAATTGAATCATGAATCATGAATCATGAATTGAATCATGAATTGAATCATGAATCATGAATCATGAATTGAATCATGAATCATGAATCATGAATTGAATCATGAATCATGAGTTATGAATTGAATCATGAATCGAATCATGAATTGAATCATGAATCATGAATCATGAATTGAATCATGAATCGAATCATGAATTGAATCATGAATCATGAATTGAATCATGAATCATGAATCATGAATTGAATCATGAATCATGAATTGAATCATGAATGATGAATTATGAATCATGAATTGAATCATGAATCATGAATCATGAATTGAATCATGAATTATGAATCATGAATTGAATCATGAATCATGAATTGAATCATGAATCATGAATCATGAATTGAATCATGAATCATGAATTATGAATCATGAATTGAATCATGAATCATGAATTATGAATCATGAATTGAATCATGAATCATGAATCATGAATTGAATCATGAATCATGAATCGAATCATGAATCATGAATTGAATCATGAATCATGAATCATGAATTGAATCATGAATCATGAATCATGAATTGAATCATGAATCATGAATTATGAATAGAATCATGAATCATGAATCATGAATTGAATCATGAATCATGAATTATGAATCATGAATTGAATCATGAATCATGAATCATGAATTGAACCATGAATCATGAATCAGGAATCATGAATCATGAATTGAATCATGAATCATGAATTATGAATCATGAATCATGAATCATGAATCATGTATCATGAATCATGAATTGAATCATGAAATGAATCATGAATCATGAATTGAATCATGAATCATGAATGATGAATCATGAATTGAATCATGAAATGAATCATGAATCATGAATTGAATCATGAATCATGAATTGAATCATGAATCATGAATCATGAATCATGAATTGAATCATGAATTGAATCATGAATCATGAATCATGAATTGAATCATGAATCATGAATCATGAATCATGAATCATGAATTGAATCATGAATTGAATCATGAATCATGAATCATGAATCATGAATTGAATCATGAATCATTAATTATGAATCATGAATTGAATCATGAATCATGAATTGAATCATGAATCATGAATCATGAATTGAATCATGAATCATGAATTGAATCATGAATCATGAATTGAATCATGAATTCAATCATGAATCATGAATTATAAATCATGAATTGAATCATGAATTATGAATTGAGTCATGAATCATGAATCATGAATCGAATCATGAATCATGATTTGAATCATGAATTGAATCATGAATCATGAATTATGAATCATGAATTGAATCATGAATCATGAATCATGAATTGAATCATGAATCATGAATCAGGAATCATGAATCATGATTTGAATCATGAATCATGAATTATGAATCATGAATTAAATCATAAATCATGAATTATGAATCATGAATTGAATCATGAATCATGAATCATGAATTGAATCATGAATCATGAATCATGAATTATGAATCATGAATTAAATCATAAATCATGAATTATGAATCATGAATTGAATCATGAATTATGAATTGAATCATGAATCATGAATCATTAATCATGAATTGAATCATGAAATGAATCATGAATCATGAATTGAATCATGAATCATGAATGAAGAATCATGAATTGAATCATGAATTGAATCATGAATCATGAATTGAATCATAAATCATGAATTGAATCATGAATCATGAATCATGAATTGAATCATGAATCATGAATTATGAATCATGAATTGAATCATGAATCATGAATTATGAATCATGAATTGAATCATGAATCATGAATCATGAATTGAATCATGAATCATGAATCGAATCATGAATCATGAATTGAATCATGAAACATGAATCATGAATTGAATCATGAATCATGAATTATGAATTGAATCATGAATCATGAATCATGAATTGAATCATGAATCATGAATTATGAATCATGAATTGAATCATGAATCATGAATCATGAATTGAACCATGAATCATGAATCAGGAATCATGAATCATGAATTGAATCATGAATCATGAATTATGAATCATGAATTAAATCATGAATCATGAATTATGAATCATGAATTGAATCATGAATTATGAATTGAATCATGAATCATGAATCATGAATCATGTATCATGAATCATGAATTGAATCATGAAATGAATCATGAATCATGAATTGAATCATGAATCATGAATGATGAATCATGAATTGAATCATGAAATGAATCATGAATCATGAATTGAATCATGAATCATGAATTGAATCATGAATCATGAATCATGAATCATGAATCATGAATTGAATCATGAATTGAATCATGAATCATGAATCATGAATTGAATCATGAATTGAATCATGAATCATGAATCATGAATTGAATCATGAATTGAATCATGAATCATGAATCATGAATTGAATCATGAATCATGAGTTATGAATTGAATCATGAATCGAATCATGAATTGAATCATGAATCATGAATCATGAATTGAATCATGAATCGAATCATGAATTGAATCATGAATCATGAATTGAATCATGAATCATGAATTATGAATCATGAATTGAATCATGAATCATGAATCATGAATTGAATCATGAATCATGAATTATAAATAATGAATTAAATCATGAATCATGAATTATGAATCATGAATTAATTCATGAATTATGAATTATGAAACATGAATTGAATCATGAATCATGAATTGAATCATGAATCATGAATCATGAATTGAATCATGAATCATGAATTATGAATCATGAATTGAATCATGAATCATGAATCATGAATTGAATCATGAATCATGAATCATGAATTGAATCATGAATCATGAATTGAATCATGAATCATGAATTATGAATCATGAATTGAATCATGAATCATGAATTGAATCATGAATCATGAATCATGAATTGAATCATGAATCATGAATCATGAATCATGAATTGAATCATGAATCATGAATTGAATCATGAATGATGAATTATGAATCATGAATTGAATCATGAATCATAAATCATGAATTGAATCATGAATTATGAATCATGAATTGAATCATGAATCATGAATTGAATCATGAATCATGAATCATGAATTGAATCATGAATCATGAATCATGAATTGAATCATGAATTGAATCATGAATCATGAATCATGAATTGAATCATGAATCATGAGTTATGAATTGAATCATGAATCGAATCATAAATTGAATCATGAATCATGAATCATGAATTGAATCATGAATCGAATCATGAATTGAATCATGAATCATGAATTGAATCATGAATCATGAATTATGAATCATGAATTGAATCATGAATTATGAATTGAATCATGAATCATGAATCATGAATTGAATCATGAATCATGAATTATGAATCATGAATTAAATCATGAATCATGAATTATGAATCATGAATTAAATCATGAATCATGAATTATGAATCATGAATTGAATCATGAATCATGAATTGAATCATGAATCATGAATTATGAATCATGAATTGAATCATGAATCATGAATCATGAATTGAATCATGAATCATGAATCATGAATTGAATCATGAATCATGAATCATGAATTGAATCATGAATCATGAATTATGAATCATGAATTGAATCATGAATCATGAATTGAATCATGAATCATGAATCATGAATTGAATCATGAATCATGAATCATGAATCATGAATTGAATCATGAATCATGAATTGAATCATGAATTATGAATCATGAATTGAATCATGAATCATGAATCATGAATTGAATCATGAATTATGAATCATGAATTGAATCATGAATCATGAATTGAATCATGAATCATGAATCATGAATTGAATCATGAATCATGAATTGAATCATGAATCATGAATCATGAATCATGAATTGAATCATGAATCATGAGTTATGAATCATGAATTGAATCATGAATCATGAATTGAATCATGAATCATGAATCATGAATCATGAATCGAATCATGAATCATGAATTGAATCATGGATTATGAATTGATTCATGAATCATGAATTATGAATCTTGAATCATGAATTGAATCATGAATTAAATCATGAATCATAAATCATGAATCTTGAATCATGAATTGAATCATGAATTGAATCATGAATCATGAATCATGAATTGAATCATGAATTATGAATCATGAATTGAATCATGAATCATGAATTATGAATCATGAATTGAATCATGAATCATGAATCATGAATTGAATCATGAATCATTAATCATGAATTGAATCATGAATCATGAATTGAATCATGAATCATGAATTATGAATTGAATCATGAATCATGAATCATGAATTGAATCATGAATGATGAATTATGAATCATGAATTGAATCATGAATCATGAATTGAATCATGAATTATGAATCATGAATTGAATCATGAATCATGAATTGAATCATGAATCATGAATCATGAATTGAATCATGAATCATGAATTGAATCATGAATTGAATCATGAATCATGAATCATGAATCATGAATTGAATCATGAATCATGAGTTATGAATCATGAATTGAATCATGAATCATGAATCATGAATTGAATCATGAATCATGAATCATGAATCATGAATCGAATCATGAATCATGAATTGAATCATGAATCATGAATTGATTCATGAATCATGAATTATGAATCTTGAATCATGAATTGAATCATGAATTAAATCATGAATCATAAATCAAGAATCTTGAATCATGAATTGAATCATGAATTGAATCATGAATCATGAATCATGAATTGAATCATGAATTATGAATCATGAATTGAATCATGAATCATGAATTATGAATCATGAATTGAATCATGAATCATGAATTGAATCATGAATCATGAATCATTAATCATGAATTGAATCATGAATCATGAATCATGAATTGAATCATGAATCATGAATTATGAATTGAATCTTGAATTGAATCATGAATCATGAATCATGAATTGAACCATGAATCATGAATCAGGAATCATGAATCATGAATTGCATCATGAATCATGAATCATGAATTATGAATCATGAATTAAATCATAAATCATGAATTATGAATCATGAATTGAATCATGAATCATGCATCATGAATTGAATCATGAATCATGAATCATGAATTATGAATCATGAATTAAATCATAAATCATGAATTATGAATCATGAATTGAATCATGAATTATGAATTGAATCATGAATCATTAATCATTAATCATTAATTGAATCATGAAATGAATCATGAAATGAATCATGAATCATGAATCATGAATTGAATCATGAATCATGAATGAAGAATCATGAATTGAATCATGAATTGAATCATGAATCATGAATCATGAATTGAATCATGAATCATGAATTATGAATCATGAATTGAATCATGAATCATGAATTATGAATCATGAATTAATTCATGAATCATGAATCATGAATTGAATCATGAATCATGAATCGAATCATGAATCATGAATTGAATCATGAATCATGAATCATGAATTGAATCATGAATCATGAATTATGAATTGAATCATGAATCATGAATCATGAATTATGAATCATGAATTGAATCATGAATCATGAATCATGAATTGAACCATGAATCATGAATCAGGAATCATGAATCATGAATTGAATCATGAATCATGAATTATGAATCATGAATTAAATCATGAATCATGAATTATGAATCATGAATTGAATCATGAATTATGAATTGAATCATGAATCATTAATCATGAATCATGTATCATGAATCATGTATTGAATCATGAAATGAATCATGAATCATGAATTGAATCATGAATCATGAATGATGAATCATGAATTGAATCATGAAATGAATCATGAATCATGAATTGAATCATGAATCATGAATTGAATCATGAATCATGAATCATGAATCATGAATCATGAATCATGAATTGAATCATGAATTGAATCATGAATCATGAATTGAATCATGAATTAAATCATGAATCATGAATCATGAATTGAATCATGAATTGAATCATGAATCATGAATCATGAATTGAATCATGAATCATGAATCGAATCATGAATTGAATCATGAATCGAATCATGAATTGAATCATGAATCATGAATCATGAATTGAATCATGAATCGAATCATGAATTGAATCATGAATCATGAATTGAATCATGAATCATGAATTATGAATCATGAATTGAATCATGAATCATGAATCATGAATTGAATCATGAATCATGAATTATGAATCATGAATTAAATCATGAATCATGAATTATGAATCATGAATTAAATCATGAATCATGAATTATGAATCATGAATTGAATCATGAATCATGAATTGAATCATGAATCATGAATCATGAATTGAATCATGAATCATGAATCATGAATTGAATCATGAATCATGAATCATGAATCATGAATTGAATCATGAATCATGAATTATGAATCATGAATTGAATCATGAATCATGAATTATGAATTGAATCATGAATTATGAATCATGAATTAAATCATGAATCATGAATTATGAATCATGAATTGAATCATGAATCATGAATTGAATCATGAATCATGAATCATGAATTGAATCATGAATCATGAATCATGAATTGAATCATGAATCATGAATCATGAATCATGAATTGAATCATGAATCATGAATTATGAATCATGAATTGAATCATGAATCATGAATTGAATCATGAAACATGAATCATGAATTGAATCATGAATCATGAATCATGAATTGAATCATGAATTGAATCATGAATCATGAATCATGAATTGAATCATGAATCATGAGTTATGAATTGAATCATGAATTGAATCATGAATTGAATCATGAATCATGAATCATGAATTGAATCATGAATCGAATCATGAATTGAATCATGAATCATGAATTGAATCATGAATCATGAATCATGAATTGAATCATGAATCATGAATTGAATCATGAATGATGAATTATGAATCATGAATTGAATCATGAATCATGAATCATGAATTGAATCATGAATTATGAATCATGAATTGAATCATGAATCATGAATTGAATCATGAATCATGAATCATGAATTGAATCATGAATCATGAATTATGAATCATGAATTGAATCATGAATCATGAATTATGAATCATGAATTGAATCATGAATCATGAATCATGAATTGAATCATGAATCATGAATCGAATCATGAATCATGAATTGAATCATGAATCATGAATCATGAATTGAATCATGAATCATGAATCATGAATTGAATCATGAATCATGAATTATGAATTGAATCATGAATCATGAATCATGAATTGAATCATGAATCATGAATTATGAATCATGAATTGAATCATGAATCATGAATCATGAATTGAACCATGAATCATGAATCAGGAATCATGAATCATGAATTGAATCATGAATCATGAATTATGAATCATGAATCATGAATCATGTATCATGAATCATGAATTGAATCATGAAATGAATCATGAATCATGAATTGAATCATGAATCATGAATGATGAATCATGAATTGAATCATGAAATGAATCATGAATCATGAATTGAATCATGAATCATGAATTGAATCATGAATCATGAATCATGAATCATGAATCATGAATCATGAATTGAATCATGAATTGAATCATGAATCATGAATCATGAATTGAATCATGAATTGAATCATGAATCATGAATCATGAATTGAATCATGAATTGAATCATGAATTGAATCATGAATCATGAATTGAATCATGAATCATTAATTATGAATCATGAATTGAATCATGAATCATGAATTGAATCATGAATCATGAATCATGAATTGAATCATGAATCATGAATTGAATCATGAATCATGAATTCAATCATGAATTCAATCATGAATCATGAATTATAAATCATGAATTGAATCATGAATTATGAATTGAGTCATGAATCATGAATCATGAATCGAATCATGAATCATGATTTGAATCATGAATCATGAATTGAATCATGAATCATGAATTATGAATCATGAATTGAATCATGAATCATGAATCATGAATTGAATCATGAATCATGAATCAGGAATCATGAATCATGATTTGAATCATGAATCATGAATTATGAATCATGAATTGAATCATGAATCATGAATTATAAATCATGAATTGAATCATGAATTATGAATTGAATCATGAATCATGAATCATGAATCGAATCATGAATCATGAATCATGATTCGAATCATGAATCATAAATCATGAATTGAATCATGAATCATGAATCATGAATTGAATCATGAATCATGAATTGAATCATGAATCATGAATTATGAATCATGAATTGAATCATGAATCATGAATCATGAATTGAATCATGAATCATGAACCAGGAATCATGAATCATGAATTGAATCATGAATCATGAATTATGAATCATGAACTAAATCATGAATAATGAATTATGAATCATGAATTGAATCATGAATTATGAATTGAATCATGAATCATGAATCATGAATCATGAATCATGAATCATGAATTGAATCATGAAATGAATCATGAATCATGAATCATGAATTGAATCATGAATCATGAATGATGAATCATGAATTGAATCATGAATCATGAATTGAATCATAAATCATGAATTGAATCATGAATCATGAATCTTGAATCATGAATTGAATCATGAATCATGAAATATGAATCATGAATTGAATCATGAATCATGAATTATGAATCATGAATTGAATCATGAATCATGAATCATGAATTGAATCATGAATCATGAATCATGAATCGAATCATGAATCATGAATTGAATCATGAATCATGAATTGAATCATGAATCATGAATCATGAATTGAATCATGAATCATGAATCAGGAATCATGAATCATGAATTGAATCATGAATCATGGATTATGAATCATGAATTAAATCATGAATCAGGAATCATGAATCATGAATTGAATCATGAATCAGGAATCATGAATCATGAATTGAATCATGAATCAAGGATTATGAATCATGAATTAAATCATGAATCATGAATTATGAATCATGAATTGAATCATGAATTATGAATTGAATCATGAATCATGAATCATGAAGTATGAATCATGAATAATTAATCATGAATCATGAATTGAATCATGAAATGAATCATGAATCATGAATCGAATCATGAATCATGAATTATGAATCATGAATTGAATCATGAATTAAATCATGAATCATGACTTGAATCATAAATCATGAATTGAATCATGAATCATGAATCATGAATTGAATCATGAATCATGAATTGAATCATGAATGATGAATTATGAATCATGAATTGAATCATGAATCATGAATCATGAATTGAATCATGAATTATGAATCATGAATTGAATCATGAATCATGAATTGAATCATGAATCATGAATCATGAATTGAATCATGAATCATGAATTATGAATCATGAATTGAATCATGAATCATGAATTATGAATCATGAATTGAATCATGAATCATGAATCATGAATTGAATCATGAATCATGAATCGAATCATGAATCATGAATTGAATCATGAATCATGAATCATGAATTGAATCATGAATCATGAATCATGAATTGAATCATGAATCATGAATTATGAATTGAATCATGAATCATGAATCATGAATTGAATCATGAATCATGAATTATGAATCATGAATTGAATCATGAATCATGAATCATGAATTGAACCATGAATCATGAATCAGGAATCATGAATCATGAATTGAATCATGAATCATGAATTATGAATCATGAATCATGAATCATGAATCATGTATCATGTATCATGAATCATGAATTGAATCATGAAATGAATCATGAATCATGAATTGAATCATGAATCATGAATGATGAATCATGAATTGAATCATGAAATGAATCATGAATCATGAATTGAATCATGAATCATGAATTGAATCATGAATCATGAATCATGAATCATGAATCATGAATCATGAATTGAATC
This sequence comes from Mixophyes australis, assembly GCA_036250195.1. Lineage (NCBI taxonomy): Eukaryota > Metazoa > Chordata > Amphibia > Anura > Limnodynastidae > Mixophyes > Mixophyes australis. The sequence continues at coordinate 240,827,806 of JAVHZZ010000001.1, read as the reverse complement.
ATGAATTGAATCATGAATCATGAATCATGAATTGAATCATGAATTGAATCATGAATCATGAATCATGAATTGAATCATGAATTGAATCATGAATCATGAATCATGAATCATGAATCATGAATTGAATCATGAATCATTAATTATGAATCATGAATTGAATCATGAATCATGAATTGAATCATGAATCATGAATCATGAATTGAATCATGAATCATGAATTGAATCATGAATCATGAATTGAATCATGAATTCAATCATGAATCATGAATTATAAATCATGAATTGAATCATGAATTATGAATTGAGTCATGAATCATGAATCATGAATCGAATCATGAATCATGATTTGAATCATGAATCATGAATTGAATCATGAATCATGAATTATGAATCATGAATTGAATCATGAATTATGAATTATGAATCATGAATCATGAATCATGTATCATGAATCATGAATTGAATCATGAAATGAGTCATGAATCATGAATTGAATCATGAATCATGAATGATGAATCATGAATTGAATCATGAAATGAATCATGAATCATGAATTGAATCATGAATCATGAATTGAATCATGAATCATGAATCATGAATCATGAATCATGAATCATGAATCATGAATCATGAATTGAATCATGAATTGAATCATGAATCATGAATTGAATCATGAATTGAATCATGAATCATGAATCATGAATTGAATCATGAATTGAATCATGAATCATGAATCATGAATCATGAATCATGAATTGAATCATGAATCATTAATTATGAATCATGAATTGAATCATGAATCATGAATTGAATCATGAATCATGAATCATGAATTGAATCATGAATCATGAATTGAATCATGAATCATGAATTGAATCATGAATTCAATCATGAATCATGAATTATAAATCATGAATTGAATCATGAATTATGAATTGAGTCATGAATCATGAATCATGAATCGAATCATGAATCATGATTTGAATCATGAATCATGAATTGAATCATGAATCATGAATTATGAATCATGAATTGAATCATGAATCATGAATTGAATCATGAATCATGAATCAGGAATCATGAATCATGATTTTAATCATGAATCATGAATTATGAATCATGAATTGAATCATGAATCATGAATTATAAATCATGAATTGAATCATGAATTATGAATTGAATCATGAATCATGAATCATGAATCGAATCATGAATCATGATTCGAATCATGAATCATAAATCATGAATTGAATCATGAATCATGAATCATGAATTGAATCATGAATCATGAATCATGAATTGAATCATGAATCATGAATTATGAATCATGAATTGAATCATGAATCATGAATCATGAATTGAATCATGAATCATGAACCAGGAATCATGAATCATGAATTGAATCATGAATCATGAATTATGAATCATGAACTAAATCATGAATCATGAATTATGAATCATGAATTGAATCATGAATTATGAATTGAATCATGAATCATGAATCATGAATCATGAATTGAATCATGAAATGAATCATGAATCATGAATCATGAATTGAATCATGAATCATGAATGATGAATCATGAATTGAATCATGAATTGAATCATGAATTGAATCATGAATCATGAATTGAATCATAAATCATGAATTGAATCATGAATCATGAATCTTGAATCATGAATTGAATCATGAATCATGAAATATGAATCATGAATTGAATCATGAATCATGAATTATGAATCATGAATTGAATCATGAATCATGAATCATGAATTGAATCATGAATCATGAATCATGAATCGAATCATGAATCATGAATTGAATCATGAATCATGAATTGAATCATGAATCATGAATTGAATCATGAATCATGAATCAGGAATCATGAATCATGAATTGAATCATGAATCATGGATTATGAATCATGAATTAAATCATGAATCAGGAATCATGAATCATGAATTGAATCATGAATCAGGAATCATGAATCATGAATTGAATCATGAATCAAGGATTATGAATCATGAATTAAATCATGAATCATGAATTATGAATCATGAATTGAATCATGAATTATGAATTGAATCATGAATCATGAAGTATGAATCATGAATAATGAATCATGAATCATGAATTGAATCATGAAATGAATCATGAATCATGAATCATGAATCGAATCATGAATCATGAATTATGAATCATGAATTGAATCATGAATTAAATCATGAATCATGACTTGAATCATAAATCATGAATTGAATCATGAATCATGAATCATGAATTTAATCATGAATCATAAATTATGAATCATGAATTGAATCATGAATCATGAATCATGAATCATGAATTGAATCATGAAATGAATCATGAATCATGAATCATGAATTGAATCATGAATCATGAATCATGAATTGAATCATGAATTAATTCATGAATCATGAATTGAATCATGAATCATGAATTGAATCATGAATCATGAATTATGAATCATGAATTGAATCATGAATCATGAATCATGAATTGAATCATGAATCATGAATCAGGAATCAGGAATCATGAATTGAATCATGAATCATGAATTATGAATAATGAACTAAATCATGAATCATGAATTGAATCATGAATTATGAATTGAATCATGAATCATGAATTGAATCATGAAATGAATCATGAATCATGAATCATGAATTGAATCATGAATCATGAATCAGGAATCAGGAATCATGAATTGAATCATGAATCATGAATTATGAATAATGAACTAAATCATGAATCATGAATTGAATCATGAATTATGAATTGAATCATGAATCATGAATTGAATCATGAAATGAATCATGAATCATGAATCATGAATTGAATCATGAATCATCAATGATGAATCATGAATTGAATCATGAATTGAATCATGAATTGAATCATGAATCATGAATCATGAATTGAATCATAAATCATGAATTGAATCATGAATCATGAATCATGAATCATGAATTCAATCATGAATCATAAATTATGAATCATGAATTGAATCATGAATCATGAATTATGAATCATGAATTGAATCATGAATCATGAATCATGAATTGAATCATGAATCATGAATCATGAATTGAATCATGAATCATGAATCATGAATCGAATCATAAATCATGAATTATGAATCATGAATTGAATCATGAATCATGAATCATGAATTGAATCATGAATCATGAATCATGAATTGAATCATGAATCATGAATTGAATCATGAATTATGAATTATGAATCATGAATTGAATCATGAATCATGAATCATGAATTGAATCATGAATCATGAATCATGAATTGAATCATGAATCATGAATTATGAATCATGAATTAAATCATGAATCATGAATTATGAATCATGAATTGAATCATGAATTATGAATTGAATCATGAATCATGAATCATGAATCATGAATCATGAATTGAATCATGAAATGAATCATGAATCATGAATCATGAATTGAATCATGAATCATGAATGATGAATCATGAATTGAATCATGAATTGAATCATGAATTGAATCATGAATCAGGAATTAAATCATGAATCATGAATTGAATCATGAATCATGAATCATGAATCATGAATTGAATCATGAATCATTAATTATGAATCATGAATTGAATCATGAATTATGAATTGAATCATGAATTATGAATTGAATTAATGAATCATGAATCATGAATAATGAATCTTGAATCATGAATTGAATCATGAATTAAATCATGAATCATAAATCATGAATTGAATCATGAATCATGAATGATGAATCATGAATTGAATCATGAATCATGAATCATGAATTGAATCATGAATCATGAATTATGAATCATGAATTGAATCATGAATCATGAATTATGAATCATGAATTGAATCATGAATTATGAATTGAATCATGAATCATGAATCATGAAACATGAATCATGAATTGAATCATGAATTGAATCATGAAATGAATCATAAATCATGAATCATGAATTGAATCAAGAATCATGAATGATGAATCATGAATTGAATCATGAATTGAATCATGAATCATGAATCATGAATTGAATCATAAATCATGAATTGAATCATGAATCATGAATCTTGAATCATGAATTGAATCATGAATCATGAATTATGAATCATGAATTGAATCATGAATCATGAATTATGAATCATGAATTGAATCATGAATCATGAATCATGAATTGAATCATGAATCATGAATCATGAATCATGAATCATGAATCGAATCATGAATCATGAATCATGAATTGAATCATGAATCATGAATCATGAATCGAATCATGAATCATGAATTGAATCATGAATCATGAATCATGAATTGAATCATGAATCATGAATCATGAATTGAATCATGAATCATGAATCATGAATTGAATCATGAATCATGAATTATGAATCATGAATTGAATCATGAATCATGAATCATGAATTGAATCATGAATCATGAATCAGGAATCATGAATCATGAATCAGGAATCATGAATCATGAATTGAATCATGAATCATGAATTATGAATCATGAATTAAATCATGAATCATGAATCATGAATCATGAATTGAATCATGAATCATGAATGATGAATCATGAATTAAATCATGAATTAAATCATGAATCATAAATCATGAATCATGAATCATGAATTTTATCATGAAATGAATCATGAATCATGAATCATGAATTGAATCATGAATCATGAATGATGAATCATGAATTGAATCATGAATCATGAATCATGAATCATGAATTGAATCATGAATCATGAATTGAATCATGAATCATGAATTGAATCATGAATCATTAATTATGAATCATGAATTGAATCATGAATTATGAATTGAATTAATGAATCATGAATCATAAATCTTAAATCATGAATTGAATCATGAATTAAATCATGAATCATGAATCATGAATCTTGAATCATGAATTGAATCATGAATTGAATCATGAATCATGAATCATGAATTGAATCATGAATTATGAATCATGAATTGAATCATGAATCATGAATTATGAATCATGAATTGAATCATGAATCATGAATCATGAATTGAATCATGAATCATGAATCATGAATTGAATCATAAATTATGAATTGAATCATGAATCATGAATCATGAATCATGAATTGAATCATGAATCATGAATTATGAATCATGAATTGAATCATGAATCATGAATTATGAATCATGAATTGAATCATGAATCATGAATTGAATCATGAATCATGAATCATGAATTGAATCATGAATCATGAATTGAATCATGAATCATGAATCATGAATCATGAATTGAATCATGATTCATTAATTATGAACCATGAATTGAATCATGAATTATGAATTATAAATCATGAATTGAATCATGAATTATGAATTGAATCATGAATCATGAATCATGAATCGAATCATGAATCATGAATTGAATCATAAATCATGAATCATGAATTGAATCATGAATCATGAATTATGAATCATGAACTAAATCATGAATCATGAATCGAATCATGAATCATGAATTGAATCATGAATCATGAATCATGAATTGAATCATGAATCATGAATTATGAATCATGAACTAAATCATGAATCATGAATTGAATCATGAATTATGAATTGAATCATGAATCATGAATTGAATCATGAAATGAATCATGAATCATGAATCATTAATTGAATCATGAATCATGAATGATGAATCATGAATTGAATCATGAATTGAATCATGAATCATGAATCATGAATTGAATCATAAATCATGAATTGAATCATGAATCATGAATCATGAATCATGAATTCAATCATGAATCATGAATTATGAATCATGAATTGAATCATGAATCATGAATTATGAATCATGAATTGAATCATGAATCATGAATTGAATCATGAATCATGAATCATGAATTGAATTATGAATCATGAATCATGAATCGAATCATAAATCATGAATTATGAATCATGAATTGAATCATGAATCATGAATCATGAATTGAATCATGAATCATGAATCATGAATTGAATCATGAATCATGAATTGAATCATGAATTATGAATTATGAATCATGAATTGAATCATGAATCATGAATCATGAATTGAATCATGAATCATGAATCAGGAATCATGAATCATGAATTGAATCATGAATCATGAATTATGAATCATGAATTAAATCATGAATCATGAATTATGAATCATGAATTGAATCATGAATTATGAATTGAATCATGAATCATGAATCATGAATCATGAATCATGAATCATGAATTGAATCATGAAATGAATCATGAATCATGAATCATGAATTGAATCATGAATCATGAATGATGAATCATGAATTGAATCATGAATTGAATCATGAATTGATTCATTAATCAGGAATTAAATCATGAATCATGAATTGAATCATGAATCATGAATCATGAATCATGAATTGAATCATGAATCATTAATTATGAATCATGAATTGAATCATGAATTATGAATTAAATTAATGAATCATGAATCATGAATAATGAATCTTGAATCATGAATTGAATCATGAATTAAATCATGAATCATAAATCATGAATTGAATCATGAATCATGAATGATGAATCATGAATTGAATCATGAATCATGAATCATGAATTGAATCATGAATCATGAATTATGAATCATGAATTGAATCATGAATCATGAATTATGAATCATGAATTGAATCATGAATTATGAATTGAATCATGAATCATGAATCATGAAACATGAATAATGAATTGAATCATGAATTGAATCATGAAATGAATCATAAATCAAGAATCATGAATTGATTCAAGAATCATGAATGATGAATCATGAATTGAATCATGAATTGAATCATGAATCATGAATTGAATCATAAATCATGAATTGAATCATGAATCATGAATCTTGAATCATGAATTGAATCATGAATCATGAATTATGAATCATGAATTGAATCATGAATCATGAATTATGAATCATGAATTGAATCATGAATCATGAATTGAATCATGAATCATGAATCATGAATCATGAATCATGAATCGAATCATGAATCATGAATTGAATCATGAATCATGAATCATGAATTGAATCATGAATCATGAATCATGAATCATGAATCATGAATCATGAATCGAATCATGAATCATGAATTGAATCATGAATCATGAATCATGAATTGAATCATGAATCATGAATAGAATCATGAATCATGAATCATGAATCATGAATTGAATCATGATTCATTAATTATGAATCATGAATTGAATCATGAATTATGAATTATAAATCATGAATTGAATCATGAATTATGAATTGAATCATGAATCATGAATCATGAATCGAATCATGAATCATGAATCATGAATCGAATCATGAATCATGAATTGAATCATGAATCATGAATCATGAATTGAATCATGAATCATGAATCATGAATTGAATCATGAATCATGAATCATGAATTGAATCATGAATCATGAATTATGAATCATTAATTGAATCATGAATCATGAATCATTAATTGAATCATGAATCATGAATCATGAATTGAATCATGAATCATGAACCAGGAATCATGAATCATGAATTGAATCATGAATCATGAATTATGAATCATGAACTAAATCATGAATCATGAATTATGAATCATGAATTGAATCATGAATTATGAATTGAATCATGAATCATGAATCATGAATCATGAATCATGAATTGAATCATGAAATGAATCATGAATCATGAATCATGAATCATAAATTGAATCTTGAATCATGAATGATGAATCATGAATTGAATCATGAATCATGAATCATGAATTGAATCATAAATCATGAATTGAATCATGAAATGAATCATGAATCATGAATCATGAATTGAATCTTGAATCATGAATGATGAATCATGAATTGAATCATGAATCATGAATCATGAATTGAATCATAAATCATGAATTGAATCATGAATCATGAATCATGAATTGAATCATGAATCATGAAATATGAATCATGAATTGAATCATGAATCATGAATTATGAATCATGAATTGAATCATGAATCATGAATCAAGAATTGAATCATGAATCATGAATCATGAATCGAATCATGAAGCATGAATTGAATCATGAATCATGAATTGAATCATGAATAATGAATCATGAATTGAATCATGAATCATGAATCATGAATTGAATCATGAATCATGAATTATGAATCATGAATTGAATCATGAATCATGAATCATGAATTGAATCATGAATCATGAATCAGGAATCATGAATCATGAATTGAATCATGAATCATGAATTATGAATCATGAATTAAATCATGAATCATGAATTATGAATCATGAATTGAATCATGAATTATGAATTGAATCATGAATCATGAATCATGAATCATGAATTGAATCATGAAATGAATCATGAATCATGAATTGAATAATGAATCATAAATGATAAATCATGAATTGAATCATGAATTGAATCATGAATCATGAATCATGAATTGAATCATGAATCATGAATTGAATCATGAATCATGAATCATGAATAATGAATTGAATCATGAATCATGAATTATGAATTGAATTAATGAATCATGAATCATTAATTATGAATCATGAATTGAATCATGAATTATGAATTGAATTAATGAATCATGAATCATGAATCATGAATCTTGAATCATGAATTGAATCATTAATTAAATCATGAATCATAAATCATGAATTGAATCATGAATCATGAATGATGAATCATGAATTGAATCATGAATCATGAATCATGAATCATGAATCATGAATTGAATCATGAATCATGAATCATAAATCATGAATCATGAATCATGAATTAAATCATGAATCATGAATCATGAATCTTGAATTGAATCATGAAATGAATCATAAATCATGAATCATGAATTGAATCATGAATCATTAATTATGAATCATGAATTAAATCATAAATCATGAATTATGAATCATGAATCATGAATCATGAATTAAATCATGAATCATGAATCATGAATCTTGAATTGAATCATGAAATGAATCATGAATCATGAATGATGAATCATGAATTGAATCATGAATTGAATCATGAATCATGAATTGAATCATAAATCATGAATTGAATCATGAATCATGAATGATGAATCATGAATTGAATCATGAATTGAATCATGAATCATGAATCATGAATTGAATCATAAATCATGAATTGAATCATGAATCATGAATCATGAATCGAATCATGAATCATGAATTATGAATCATGAATTGAATCATGAATCATGAATTATGAATCATGAATTGAATCATAAATCATGAATCATGAATTGAATCATGAATCATGAATCGAATCATGAATCATGAATTGAATCATGAAATGAATCATGAATCATGAATTGAATAATGAATCATAAATGATAAATCATGAATTGAATCATGAATTGAATCATGAATCATGAATCATGAATTGAATCATGAATCATGAATTGAATCATGAATCATGAATCATGAATAATGAATTGAATCATGAATCATGAATTATGAATTGAATTAATGAATCATGAATCATTAATTATGAATCATGAATTGAATCATGAATTATGAATTGAATTAATGAATCATGAATCATGAATCTTGAATCATGAATTGAATCATTAATTAAATCATGAATCATAAATCATGAATTGAATCATGAATCATGAATGATGAATCATGAATTGAATCATGAATCATGAATCATGAATCATGAATCATGAATTGAATCATGAATCATGAATCATAAATCATGAATCATGAATTGAATCATGAATCATTAATTATGAATCATGAATTAAATCATAAATCATGAATTATGAATCATGAATCATGAATCATGAATTAAATCATGAATCATGAATCATGAATCTTGAATTGAATCATGAAATGAATCATAAATCATGAATCATGAATTGAATCATGAATCATTAATTATGAATCATGAATTAAATCATAAATCATGAATTATGAATCATGAATCATGAATCATAAATTAAATCATGAATCATGAATCATGAATCTTGAATTGAATCATGAAATGAATCATGAATCATGAATGATGAATCATGAATTGAATCATGAATTGAATCATGAATCATGAATCATGAATTGAATCATAAATCATGAATTGAATCATGAATCATGAATCATGAATCATGAATTGAATCATGAATTGAATCATGAATCATGAATTGAATCATAAATCATGAATTGAATCATGAATCATGAATTGAATCATGAATCATGAATTATGAATCATGAATTGAATCATGAATCATGAATTATGAATCATGAATTGAATCATAAATCATGAATCATGAATTGAATCATGAATCATGAATCGAATCATGAATCATGAATTGAATCATGAATCATGAATTGAATCATGAATCATGAATCATGAATTGAATCATGAATCATGAATTGAATCATGAATCATGAATCAGGAATCATGAATCATGAATTCAATCATGAATCATGAATTATGAATCATGAATTAAATCATAAATCATGAATTATGAATCATGAATTGAATCATGAATTATGAATTGAATCATGAATCATGAATCATGAATCATGAATTTAATCATGAATCATGAATTATGAATCATGAATTGAATCATGAATTAAATCATGAATCATGAATTGAATCATAAATCATGAATTGAATCATGAATCATGAATCATGAATCATGAATCATGAATTTAATCATGAATTATGAATCATGAATTGAATCATGAATCATGAATTGAATCATGAAATGAATCATGAATCATGTATCATGAATTGAATCACGAATCATGAATTATGAATCATGAATTGAATCATTAATCATGAATTATGAATCATGAATTGAATCATAAATCATGAATCATGAATTGAATCATGAATCATGAATCGAATCATGAATCATGAATTGAATCATGAATCATGAATCATGAATTGAATCATGAATCATGAATTGAATCATGAATCATGAATCATGAATTGAATCATGAATCATGAATTATGAATCATGAATTGAATCATGAATCATGAATCATGAATCAGGAATCATGAATCATGAATTGAATCTTGAATCATGAATTATGAATCATGAATTAAATCATGAATCATGAATTATGAATCATGAATTGAATCATGAATTATGAATTGAATCATGAATCATGAATCATGAATCATGAATCATGAATCATGAATTGAATCATTAATCATGAATGATGAATCATGAATTGAATCATGAATTGAATCATGAATCATGAATTGAATCATGAATTGAATCATGAATCATGAATCATGAATTGAATCATGAATCATGAATCATGAATCATGAATCATGAATGATGAATCATGAATTGAATCATGAATCATGAATCATGAATTGAATCATGAATCAGGAATCATGAATCATGAATTGAATCATGAATCATGAATTATGATTCATGAATTAAATCATGAATCATGAATTATGAATCATGAATTGAATCATGAATTATGAATTGAATCATGAATCATGAATCATGAATCATGAATCATGAATTGAATCATGAAATGAATCATGAATCATGAATCATGAATTGAATCATTAATCATGAATGATGAATCATGAATTGAATCATGAATTGAATCATGAATCATGAATTGAATCATGAATTGAATCATGAATCATGAATCATGAATTGAATCATGAATCATGAATCATGAATCATGAATCATGAATCATGAATTGAATCATGAATTGAATCATGAATCATGAATCATGAATTGAATCATGAATCATGAATTATGAATCATGAATTGAATCATGAATCATGAATTATAAATCATGAATTGAATCATGAATCATGAATCATGAATCGAATCATGAATCATAAATCATGAATTGAATCATGAATCCTGAATTGAATAATGAATCATGAATCATGAATTGAATCATGAATCATGAATCATGAATTGAATCATGAATCATGAATTATGAATCATGAATTGAATCATGAATCATAAATCATGAATTGAATCATGAATCATGAATCGAATCATGAATCATGAATTGAATCATGAATCATGAATTGAATCAAGAATCATGAATCATGAATTGAATCATGAATCATGAATCATGAATTGAATCATGAATCATGAATCATGAATTGAATCATGAATCATGAATTATGAATCATGAATTGAATCATGAATCATGAATCATGAATTGAATCATGAATCATGAATCAGGAATCATGAATCATGAATTGAATCATGAATCATGAATTGAATCATGAATCATGAATCATGAATTGAATCATGAATCATGAATCATGAATTGAATCATGAATCATAATTCATGAATTGAATCATGAATCATGAATTATGAATCATGAATTGAATCATGAATCATGAATCAAGAATTGAATCATGAATCATGAATCAGGAATCATGAATCATGAATTGAATTATGAATCATGAATTGAATCATGAATCATGAATTATGAATCATGAATTGAATCATGAATCATGAATTATAAATCATGAATTGAATCATGAATTATGAATTGAATCATGAATCATGAATCATGAATCGAATCATGAATCATGAATTGAATCATGAATCATGAATCATGAATTGAATCATGAATCATGAATCATGAATTGAATCATGAATCATGAGTCATGAATTGAATCATGAATCATGAATTATGAATCATGAATTGAATCATGAATCATGAATCATGAATTGAATCATGAATCATGAACCAGGAATCATGAATCATGAATTGAATCATGAATCATGAATTATGAATCATGAACTAAATCATGAATCATGAATTGAATCATGAATTATGAATTGAATCATGAATCATGAATCATGAATCATGAATTGAATCATGAAATGAATCATGAATCATGAATCATGAATTGAATCATGAATCATGAATCATGAATCATGAATTGAATCATGAATTGAATCATGAATCATGAATCATGAATTGAATCATAAATCATGAATTGAATCATGAATCATGAATCATGAATCATGAAATATGAATCATGATTTGAATCATGAATCATGAATTATGAATCATAAATTGAATCATGAATCATGAATCATGAATTGAATCATGAATCATGAATCATGAATCGAATCATGAATCATGAATTGAATCATGAATCATGAATTGAATCATGAATCATGAATCATGAATTGAATCCTGAATTGAATCATGAATCATGAATTGAATCATGAATCATAAATTATGAATCATGAATTGAATCATGAATCATTAATCATGAATTGAATCATGAATGATGAATCAGGAATCATGAATCATGAATTGAATCATGAATCATGGATTATGAATCATGAATTAAATCATAAATTATGAATCATGAATTGAATCATGAATTATGAATTGAATCATGAATCATGAATCATGAAGTATGAATCATGAATCGTGAATCATGAATCATGAATTGAATCATGAAATGAATCATGAATCATGAATCATGAATCAAATCATGAATCATGAATTATGAATCATGAATTGAATCATGAATTAAATCATGAATCATGAATTGAATCATAAATCATGAATTGAATAATGAATCATGAATCATGAATCATGAATCATGAATTTAATCATGAATCATGAATTATGAATCATGAATTGAATCATGAATCATGAATCATGAATCATGAATTGAATCATGAAATGAATCATGAATCTTGAATCATGAATTGAATCATGAATCATGAATTATGAATCATGAATTGAATCATGAATCATGAATCATGAATTGAATCATGAAATGAATCATGAATCATGAATCATGAATTGAATCATGAATCATGAATCATGAATCATGAATTGAATCATGAATCATGAATAATGAATCATGAATTGAATCATGAATCATGAATCATGAATTGAATCATGAATCGTGAATCATGAATCATGAATTGAATCATGAATCATCAATTATGAATCATGAACTAAATCATGAATCATGAATTATGAATCATGAATTGAATCATGAATTATGAATTGAATCATGAATCATGAATCATGAATCATGAATCATGAATTGAATCATGAAATGAATCATGAATGATGAATCATGAATTGAATCATGAATCATGAATGATGAATCATGAATTGAATCATGAATTGAATCATGAATCATGAATTGAATCATAAATCATGAATTGAATCATGAATCATGAATCATGAATCATGAATTCAATCATGAATCATGAATTATGAATCATGAATTGAATCATGAATCATGAATTATGAATCATGAATTGAATCATGAATCATGAATCATGAATCATGAATCATGAATTAAATCATGAATCATGAATCATGAATCAAATCATAAATCATTAATTATGAATCATGAATTGAATAATGAATCATGAATCATGAATTGAATCATGAATCATGAATCATGAATTGAATCATGAATTATGAATTATGAATCATGAATTGAATCATGAATCATGAATTGAATCATGAATCATGAATCAGGAATCATGAATCATGAATTGAATCATGAATCATGAATTATGAATCATGAATTAAATTATGAATCATGAATTGAATCATGAATCATGAATTGAATCATGAATCATGAATCAGGAATCATGAATCATGAATTGAATCATGAATCATGAATTATGAATCATGAATTAAATCATGAATCATGAATTATGAATCATGAATTGAATCATGAATTATGAATTGAATCATGAATCATGAATCATGAATTGAATCATGAAATGAATCATGAATTATGAATTGAATCATAAATTATGAATCATGAATTGAATCATGAATCATTAATCATGAATTGAATCATGAATCATGAATCAGGAATCATGAATCATGAATTGAATCATGAATCATGGATTATGAATCATGAATTAAATCATAAATTATGAATCATGAATTGAATCATGAATTATGAATTGAATCATGAATCATGAATCATGAAGTATGAATCATGAATCATGAATTATGAATCATGAATTGAATCATGAATCATGAATCATGAATTGAATCATGAAATGAATCATGAATCATGAATCATGAATTGAATCATGAATCATGAATCATGAATCATGAATTGAATCATGAATCATGAATTATGAATCATGAATTGAATCATGAATCATGAATCATGAATTGAATCATGAATCGTGAATCATGAATCATGAATTGAATCATGAATCATCAATTATGAATCATGAACTAAATCATGAATCATGAATTATGAATCATGAATTGAATCATGAATTATGAATTGAATCATGAATCATGAATCATGAATCATGAATCATGAATTGAATCATGAAATGAATCATGAATGATGAATCATGAATTGAATCATGAATCATGAATGATGAATCATGAATTGAATCATGAATTGAATCATGAATCATGAATTGAATCATAAATCATGAATTGAATCATGAATCATGAATCATGAATCATGAATTCAATCATGAATCATGAATTATGAATCATGAATTGAATCATGAATCATGAATTATGAATCATGAATTGAATCATGAATCATGAATCATGAATCATGAATCATGAATTAAATCATGAATCATGAATCATGAATCAAATCATAAATCATGAATTATGAATCATGAATTGAATAATGAATCATGAATCATGAATTGAATCATGAATCATGAATCATGAATTGAATCATGAATTATGAATTATGAATCATGAATTGAATCATGAATCATGAATTGAATCATGAATCATGAATCAGGAATCATGAATCATGAATTGAATCATGAATCATGAATTATGAATCATGAATTAAATTATGAATCATGAATTGAATCATGAATCATGAATTGAATCATGAATCATGAATCAGGAATCATGAATCATGAATTGAATCATGAATCATGAATTATGAATCATGAATTAAATCATGAATCATGAATTATGAATCATGAATTGAATCATGAATTATGAATTGAATCATGAATCATGAATCATGAATTGAATCATGAAATGAATCATGAATTATGAATTGAATCATAAATTATGAATCATGAATTGAATCATGAATCATTAATCATGAATTGAATCATGAATCATGAATCAGGAATCATGAATCATGAATTGAATCATGAATCATGGATTATGAATCATGAATTAAATCATAAATTATGAATCATGAATTGAATCATGAATTATGAATTGAATCATGAATCATGAATCATGAAGTATGAATCATGAATCATGAATCATGAATCATGAATTGAATCATGAAATGAATCATGAATCATGAATCATGAATCAAATCATGAATCATGAATTATGAATCATGAATTGAATCATGAATTAAATCATGAATCATGAATTGAATCATAAATCATGAATTGAATCATGAATCATGAATCATGAATCATGAATTTAATCATGAATCATGAATTATGAATCATGAATTGAATCATGAATCATGAATCATGAATCATGAATTGAATCATGAAATGAATCATGAATCTTGAATCATGAATTGAATCATGAATCATGAATTATGAATCATGAATTGAATCATGAATCATGAATCATGAATCATGAATTGAATCATGAAATGAATCATGAATCATGAATCATGAATTGAATCATGAATCATGAATCATGAATCATGAATTGAATCATGAATCATGAATTATTAATCATGAATTGAATCATGAATCATGAATCATGAATTGAATCATGAATCATGAATCGTGAATCATGAATCATGAATTGAATCATGAATCATCAATTATGAATCATGAACTAAATCATGAATCATGAATTATGAATCATGAATTGAATCATGAATTATGAATTGAATCATGAATCATGAATCATGAATCATGAATCATGAATTGAATCATGAAATGAATCATGAATGATGAATCATGAATTGAATCATGAATCATGAATGATGAATCATGAATTGAATCATGAATTGAATCATGAATCATGAATTGAATCATAAATCATGAATTGAATCATGAATCATGAATCATGAATCATGAATCATGAATTCAATCATGAATCATGAATTATGAATCATGAATTGAATCATGAATCATAAATTATGAATCATGAATTGAATCATGAATCATGAATCATGAATTGAATCATGAATCATGAATCATGAATTAAATCATGAATCATGAATCATGAATCAAATCATAAATCATGAATTATGAATCATGAATTGAATAATGAATCATGAATCATGAATTGAATCATGAATCATGAATCATGAATTGAATCATGAATTATGAATCATGAATTGAATCATGAATCATGAATTGAATCATGAATCATGAATCAGGAATCATGAATCATGAATTGAATCATGAATCATGAATTATGAATCATGAATTAAATCATGAATCATGAATTATGAATCATGAATTGAATCATGAATTATGAATTGAATCATGAATCATGAATCATGAATTGAATCATGAAATGAATCATTAATCATGAATCATGAATTGAATCATGAATCATGAATGATGAATCATGAATTGAATCATGAATTGAATCATGAATCAGGAATTAAATCATGAATCATGAATTGAATCATGAATCATGAATCATGAATTGAATCATGAATCATTAATTATGAATCATGAATTGAATCATGAATTATGAATTGAATTAATGAATCATGAATCATGCATAATGAATCTTGAATCATGAATTGAATCATGAATTAAATCATGAATCATAAATCATGAATTGAATCATGAATCATGAATGATGAATCATGAATTGAATCATGAATCATTAATTATGAATCATGAATTGAATCATGAATTATGAATTGAATTAATGAATCATGAATCATGAATAATGAATCTTGAATCATGAATTGAATCATGAATTAAATCATGAATCATAAATCATGAATTGAATCATGAATCATGAATGATGAATCATGAATTAAATCATGAATCATGAATTGAATCATAAATCATGAATTGAATCATGAATCATGAATCATGAATCATGAATCATGAATTTAATCATGAATCATGAATTATGAATCATGAATTGAATCATGAATCATGAATCATGAATCATGAATTGAATCATGAAATGAATCATGAATCTTGAATCATGAATTGAATCATGAATCATGAATTATGAATCATGAATTGAATCATGAATCATGAATCATGAATCATGAATTGAATCATGAAATGAATCATGAATCATGAATCATGAATTGAATCATGAATCATGAATCATGAATCATGAATTGAATCATGAATCATGAATTATGAATCATGAATTGAATCATGAATCATGAATCATGAATTGAATCATGAATCATGAATCGTGAATCATGAATCATGAATTGAATCATGAATCATCAATTATGAATCATGAACTAAATCATGAATCATGAATTATGAATCATGAATTGAATCATGAATTATGAATTGAATCATGAATCATGAATCATGAATCATGAATCATGAATTGAATCATGAAATGAATCATGAATGATGAATCATGAATTGAATCATGAATCATGAATGATGAATCATGAATTGAATCATGAATTGAATCATGAATCATGAATTGAATCATAAATCATGAATTGAATCATGAATCATGAATCATGAATCATGAATCATGAATTCAATCATGAATCATGAATTATGAATCATGAATTGAATCATGAATCATGAATTATGAATCATGAATTGAATCATGAATCATGAATTGAATCATGAATCATGAATCATGAATTAAATCATGAATCATGAATCATGAATCAAATCATAAATCATGAATTATGAATCATGAATTGAATAATGAATCATGAATCATGAATTGAATCATGAATCATGAATCATGAATTGAATCATGAATTATGAATTATGAATCATGAATTGAATCATGAATCATGAATTGAATCATGAATCATGAATCAGGAATCATGAATCATGAATTGAATCATGAATCATGAATTATGAATCATGAATTAAATCATGAATCATGAATTATGAATCATGAATTGAATCATGAATTATGAATTGAATCATGAATCATGAATCATGAATTGAATCATGAAATGAATCATGAATTATGAATTGAATCATAAATTATGAATCATGAATTGAATCATGAATCATTAATCATGAATTGAATAATGAATCATGAATCAGGAATCATGAATCATGAATTGAATCATGAATCATGGATTATGAATCATGAATTAAATCATAAATTATGAATCATGAATTGAATCATGAATTATGAATTGAATCATGAATCATGAATCATGAAGTATGAATCATGAATCATGAATCATGAATCATGAATTGAATCATGAAATGAATCATGAATCATGAATCATGAATCAAATCATGAATCATGAATTATGAATCATGAATTGAATCATGAATTAAATCATGAATCATGAATTGAATCATAAATCATGAATTGAATCATGAATCATGAATCATGAATCATGAATCATGAATTTAATCATGAATCATGAATTATGAATCATGAATTGAATCATGAATCATGAATCATGAATCATGAATCATGAATCATGAATCATGAATCATGAATTTAATCATGAATCATGAATTATGAATCATGAATTGAATCATGAATCATGAATCATGAATCATGAATTGAATCATGAAATGAATCATGAATCTTGAATCATGAATTGAATCATGAATCATGAATTATGAATCATGAATTGAATCATGAATCATGAATCATGAATCATGAATTGAATCATGAAATGAATCATGAATCATGAATCATGAATTGAATCATGAATCATGAATCATGAATCATGAATTGAATCATGAATCATGAATTATGAATCATGAATTGAATCATGAATCATGAATCATGAATTGAATCATGAATCATGAATCGTGAATCATGAATCATGAATTGAATCATGAATCATCAATTATGAATCATGAACTAAATCATGAATCATGAATTATGAATCATGAATTGAATCATGAATTATGAATTGAATCATGAATCATGAATCATGAATCATGAATCATGAATTGAATCATGAAATGAATCATGAATGATGAATCATGAATTGAATCATGAATCATGAATAATGAATCATGAATTGAATCATGAATTGAATCATGAATCATGAATTGAATCATAAATCATGAATTGAATCATGAATCATGAATCATGAATCATGAATCATGAATTCAATCATGAATCATGAATTATGAATCATGAATTGAATCATGAATCATGAATTATGAATCATGAATTGAATCATGAATCATGAATCATGAATTGAATCATGAATCATGAATCATGAATTAAATCATGAATCATGAATCATGAATCAAATCATAAATCATGAATTATGAATCATGAATTGAATAATGAATCATGAATTGAATCATGAATCATGAATCATGAATTGAATCATGAATTATGAATTATGAATCATGAATTGAATCATGAATCATGAATTGAATCATGAATCATGAATCAGGAATCATGAATCATGAATTGAATCATGAATCATGAATTATGAATCATGAATTAAATCATGAATCAGGAATTATGAATCATGAATTGAATCATGAATTATGAATTGAATCATGAATCATGAATCATGAATTGAATCATGAAATGAATCATGAATCATGAATCATGAATTGAATCATGAATCATGAATGATGAATCATGAATTGAATCATGAATTGAATCATGAATCAGGAATTAAATCATGAATCATGAATTGAATCATGAATCATGAATCATGAATTGAATCATGAATCATTAATTATGAATCATGAATTGAATCATGAATTATGAATTGAATTAATGAATCATGAATCATGCATAATGAATCTTGAATCATGAATTGAATCATGAATTAAATCATGAATCATAAATCATGAATTGAATCATGAATCATGAATCATGAATCATGAATTGAATCATGAATCATTAATTATGAATCATGAATTGAATCATGAATTATGAATTGAATTAATGAATCATGAATCATGAATAATGAATCTTGAATCATGAATTGAATCATGAATTAAATCATGAATCATAAATCATGAATTGAATCATGAATCATGAATGATGAATCATGAATTGAATCATGAATCATGAATCATGAATTGAATCATGAATCATCAATTATGAATCATGAATTGAATCATGAATCATGAATCATGAATCATGAATTGAATCATGAAATGAATCATGAATCATGAATCATGAATTGAATCATGAATCATGAATCATGAATCATGAATTGAATCATGAATCATGAATTATGAATCATGAATTGAATCATGAATCATGAATCATGAATTGAATCATGAATCATGAATCGTGAATCATGAATCATGAATTGAATCATGAATCATCAATTATGAATCATGAACTAAATCATGAATCATGAATTATGAATCATGAATTGAATCATGAATTATGAATTGAATCATGAATCATGAATCATGAATCATGAATCATGAATTGAATCATGAAATGAATCATGAATGATGAATCATGAATTGAATCATGAATCATGAATGATGAATCATGAATTGAATCATGAATTGAATCATGAATCATGAATTGAATCATAAATCATGAATTGAATCATGAATCATGAATCATGAATCATGAATCATGAATTCAATCATGAATCATGAATTATGAATCATGAATTGAATCATGAATCATGAATTATGAATCATGAATTGAATCATGAATCATGAATTGAATCATGAATCATGAATCATGAATTAAATCATGAATCATGAATCATGAATCAAATCATAAATCATGAATTATGAATCATGAATTGAATAATGAATCATGAATCATGAATTGAATCATGAATCATGAATCATGAATTGAATCATGAATTATGAATTATGAATCATGAATTGAATCATAAATCATGAATTGAATCATGAATCATGAATCAGGAATCATGAATCATGAATTGAATCATGAATCATGAATTATGAATCATGAATTAAATCATGAATCATGAATTATGAATCATGAATTGAATCATGAATTGTGAATTGAATCATGAATCATGAATTGAATCATGAAATGAATCATGAATCATGAATCATGAATTGAATCATGAATCATGAATGATGAATCATGAATTGAATCATGAATTGAATCATGAATCAGGAATTAAATCATGAATCATGAATTGAATCATGAATCATGAATCATGAATTGAATCATGAATCATTAATTATGAATCATGAATTGAATCATGAATTATGAATTGAATTAATGAATCATGAATCATGCATAATGAATCTTGAATCATGAATTGAATCATGAATTAAATCATGAATCATAAATCATGAATTGAATCATGAATCATGAATCATGAATTGAATCATGAATCATTAATTATGAATCATGAATTGAATCATGAATTATGAATTGAATTAATGAATCATGAATCATGAATAATGAATCTTGAATCATGAATTGAATCATGAATTAAATCATGAATCATAAATCATGAATTGAATCATGAATCATGAATGATGAATCATGAATTGAATCATGAATCATGAATCATGAATTGAATCATGAATCATGAATTATGAATTGAATCATGAATCATGAATTATGAATCATGAATTGAATCATGAATTATGAATTGAATCATGAATCATGAATCATGAAACATGAATCATGAATTGAATCATGAATTGAATCATGAAATGAATCATAAATCATGAATCATGAATTGAATCAAGAATCATGAATGATGAATCATGAATTGAATCATGAATTGAATCATGATTCATGAATCATGAATTGAATCATAAATCATGAATTGAATCATGAATCATGAATCTTGAATCATGAATTGAATCATGAATCATGAATTATGAATCATGAATTGAATCATGAATCATGAATTATGAATCATGAATTGAATCATGAATCATGAATCATGAATTGAATCATGATTCATGAATCATGAATCATGAATCGAATCATGAATCATGAATTGAATCATGAATCATGAATCATGAATTGAATCATGAATCATGAATCATGAATCGAATCATGAATCATGAATTGAATCATGAATCATGAATCATGAATTGAATCATGAATCATGAATCATGAATTGAATCATGAATCATGAATTGAATCATGAATCATGAATTATGAATCATGAATTGAATCATGAATAATGAATCATGAATTGAATCATGAATCATGAATCAGGAATCATGAATCATGAATTGAATCATGAATCATGAATTATGAATCATGAATTAAATCATGAATCATGAATTATGAATCATTAATTGAATCATGAATTATGAATTGAATCATGAATCATGAATCATGAATTTAATCATGAATCATGAATGATGAATCATGAATTAAATCATGAATTAAATCATGAATCATAAATCATGAATCATGAATCATGAATTTTATCATGAAATGAATCATGAATGATGAATCATGAATTGAATCATGAATTGAATCATAAATCATGAATCATGAATTGAATCATGAATCATGAATTGAATCATGAATCATGAATTGAATCATGAATCATTAATTATGAATCATGAATTGAATCATGAATTATGAATTGAATTAATGAATCATGAATCATAAATCTTGAATCATGAATTGAATCATGAATTAAATCATGAATCATGAATCATGAATCTTGAATCATGAATTAAATCATGAATTGAATCATGAATCATGAATCATGAATTGAATCATGAATCATGAATCATGAATCTTGAATCATGAATTATGAATCATGAATTGAATCATGAATCATGAATTATGAATCATGAATCATGAATTGAATCATGAATCATGAATCATGAATTGAATCATAAATCATGAATTGAATCATGAATCATGAATTGAATCATGAATCATGAATCATGAATCATGAATTGAATCATGAATCATGAATTGAATCATGAATCATGAATCATGAATCATGAATTGAATCATGATTCATTAATTATGAATCATGAATTGAATCATGAATTATGAATTATAAATCATGAATTGAATCATGAATTATGAATTGAATCTTGAATCATGAATTATGAATCGAATCATGAATCATGAATTGAATCAAAATCATGAATCATGAATTGAATCATGAATCATGAATCATGAATTGAATCATGAATCATGAATCATGAATTGAATCATGAATCATGAATTATGAATCATTAATTGAATCATGAATCATGAATCATTAATTGAATCATTAATCATGAATCATGAATTGAATCATGAATCATGAACCAGGAATCATGAATCATGAATTGAATCATGAATCATGAATTATGAATCATGAACTAAATCATGAATCATGAATTATGAATCATGAATTGAATCATGAATTATGAATTGAATCATGAATCATGAATCATGAATCATGAATCATGAATTGAATCATGAAATGAATCATGAATCATGAATCATGAATTGAATCTTGAATCATGAATGATGAATCATGAATTGAATCATGAATCATGAATCATGAATCATGAATCATGAATCATGAATTGAATCATGAAATGAATCATGAATCATGAATCATGAATTGAATCTTGAATCATGAATGATGAATCATGAATTGAATCATGAATCATGAATCATGAATTGAATCATAAATCATGAATTGAATCATGAATCGTGAATCATGAATCATGAATTGAATCATGAATCATGAAATATGAATCATGAATTGAATCATGAATCATGAATTATGAATCATGAATTGAATCATGAATCATGAATCAAGAATTGAATCATGAATCATGAATTGAATCATGAATAATGAATCATGAATTGAATCATGAATCATGAATCATGAATTGAATCATGAATCATGAATTATGAATCATGAATTGAATCATGAATCATGAATCATGAATTGAATCATGAATCATGAATCAGGAATCATGAATCATGAATTGAATCATGAATCATGAATTATGAATCATGAATTAAATCATGAATCATGAATTATGAATCATGAATTGAATCATGAATTATGAATTCAATCATGAATCATGAATCATGAATCATGAATTGAATCATGAAATGAATCATGAATCATTAATTGAATCATGAATCATGAATGATAAATCATGAATGATAAATCATGAATTGAATCATGAATTGAATCATGAATCATGAATCATGAATTGAATCATGAATCATGAATTGAATCATGAATCATGAATCATGAATAATGAATTGAATCATGAATCATGCATCATGAATAATGAATTGAATCATGAATCATTAATTATGAATCATGATTTGAATCATGAATTATGAATTGAATTAATGAATCATGAATCATGAATCATGAATCTTGAATCATGAATTAAATCATGAATTAAATTATGAATCATAAATCATGAATTGAATCATGAATCATGAATGATGAATCATGAATTGAATCATGAATCATGAATCATGAATCATGAATCATGAATCATGAATTGAATCATGAATCATGAATCATGAATCATGAATTGAATTATGAATCATTAATTATGAATCATGAATTAAATCATAAATCATGAATTATGAATCATGAATTGAATCATGAATTATGAATTGAATCATGAATCATGAATCATGAATCTTGAATTGAATCATGAAATGAATCATGAATCATGAATGATGAATCATGAATTGAATCATGAATTGAATCATGAATCATGAATTGAATCATAAATCATGAATTGAATCATGAATCATGAATGATGAATCATGAATTGAATCATGAATTGAATCATGAATCATGAATCATGAATTGAATCATAAATCATGAATTGAATCATGAATCATGAATCATGAATTGAATCATGAATCATGAATTATGAATCATGAATTGAATCATGAATCATGAATTATGAATCATGAATTGAATCATAAATCATGAATCATGAATTGAATCATGAATCATGAATCGAATCATGAATCATGAATTGAATCATGAATCATGAATCATGAATTGAATCATGAATCATGAATCATGAATTGAATCATGAATCATGAATTGAATCATGAATCATGAATTATGAATCATGAATTGAATCATGAATCATGAATCATGAATTGAATCATGAGTCATGAATCAGGAATCAGGAATCATGAATTGAATCATGAATCATGAATTATGAATCATGAATTAAATCATGAATCATGAATTATGAATCATGAATTGAATCATGAATTATGAATTGAATCATGAATCATGAATCATGAATCATGAATCATGAATCATGAATTTAATCATGAATCATGAATTATGAATCATGAATTGAATCATGAATCATGAATCATGAATTGAATCATGAAATGAATCATGAATCATGAATCATGAATTGAATCATGAATCATTAATTATTAATCATGAATTGAATCATTAATCATGAATTATGAATCATGAATTGAATCATAAATCATGAATCATGAATTGAATCATGAATCATGAATCGAATCATGAATCATGAATTGAATCATGAATCATGAATCATGAATTGAATCATGAATCATGAATCATGAATTGAATCATGAATCATGAATCATGAATTGAATCATGAATCTTGAATTATGAATCATGAATTGAATCATGAATCATGAATCATGAATCAGGAATCATGAATCATGAATTGAATCATGAATCATGAATTATGAATCATGAATTAAATCATGAATCATGAATTATGAATCATGAATTGAATCATGAATTATGAATTGAATCATGAATCATGAATCATGAATCATGAATTGAATCATGAAATGAATCATGAATCATGAATTATGAATTGAATCATGAATCATGAATCATGAATTGAATCATGAATCATGAATGATGAATCATGAATTAAATCATGAATTAAATCATGAATCATAAATCATGAATCATGAATCATGAATTGAATCATGAATCATGAATCATAAATCATGAATCATGAATTGAATCATGAAATGAATCATGAATCATGAATTGAATCATGAATCATGAATGATAAATCATGAATGATAAATCATGAATTGAATCATGAATTGAATCATGAATCATGAATCATGAATTGAATCATGAATCATGAATTGAATCATGAATCATGAATCATGAATAATGAATTGAATCATGAATCATGAATCATGAATAATGAATTGAATCATGAATCATTAATTATGAATCATGATTTGAATCATGAATTATGAATTGAATTAATGAATCATGAATCATGAATCATGAATCTTGAATCATGAATTAAATCATGAATTAAATTATGAATCATAAATCATGAATTGAATCATGAATCATGAATGATGAATCATGAATTGAATCATGAATCATGAATTATGAATCATGAATCATGAATCATGAATTGAATCATGAATCATGAATCATGAATCATGAATTGAATCATGAATCATTAATTATGAATCATGAATTAAATCATAAATCATGAATTATGAATCATGAATTGAATCATGAATTATGAATTGAATCATGAATCATGAATCATGAATCTTGAATTGAATCATGAAATGAATCATGAATCATGAATGATGAATCATGAATTGAATCATGAATTGAATCATGAATCATGAATTGAATCATAAATCATGAATTGAATCATGAATCATGAATGATGAATCATGAATTGAATCATGAATTGAATCATGAATCATGAATCATGAATTGAATCATAAATCATGAATTGAATCATGAATCATGAATCATGAATTGAATCATGAATCATGAATTATGAATCATGAATTGAATCATGAATCATGAATTATGAATCATGAATTGAATCATAAATCATGAATCATGAATTGAATCATGAATCATGAATCGAATCATGAATTGAATCATGAATCATGAATCATGAATTGAATCATGAATCATGAATCATGAATTGAATCATGAATCATGAATTGAATCATGAATCATGAATTATGAATCATGAATTGAATCATGAATCATGAATCATGAATTGAATCATGAATCATGAATCAAGAATCATGAATCATGAATTGAATCATGAATCATGAATTATGAATCATGAATTAAATCATGAATCATGAATTATGAATCATGAATTGAATCATGAATTATGAATTGAATCATGAATCATGAATCATGGATTTAATCATGAATCATGAATTATGAATCATGAATTGAATCATGAATTAAATCATGAATCATGAATTGAATCATAAATCATGAATTGAATCATGAATCATGAATCATGAATCATGAATTTAATCATGAATCATGAATTATGAATCATGAATTGAATCATGAATCATGAATCATGAATTGAAACATGAAATGAATCATAAATCATGAATTGAATCATGAATCATGAATCATGAATCATGAATTGAATCATGAATCATTAATTATGAATCATGAATTGAATCATTAATCATGAATTATGAATCATGAATTGAATCATAAATCATGAATCATGAATTGAATCATGAATCATGAATCAAATCATGAATCATGAATTGAATCATGAATCATGAATCATGAATTGAATCATGAATCATGAATCATGAATTGAATCATGAATCATGAATCATGAATTGAATCATGAATCATGAATTATGAATCATGAATTGAATCATGAATCATGAATCATGAATCAGGAATCATGAATCATGAATTGAATCATGAATCATGAATTATGAATCATGAATTAAATCATGAATCATGAATTATGAATCATGAATTGAATCATGAATTATGAATTGAATCATGAATCATGAATCATGAATCATGAATCATGAATCATGAATTGAATCATGAAATGAATCATGAATCATGAATTATGAATTGAATCATGAATCATGAATCATGAATTGAATCATGAATCATGAATGATGAATCATGAATTAAATCATGAATTAAATCATGAATCATAAATCATGAATCATGAATCATGAATTGAATCATGAATCATGAATCATGAATCATGAATCATGAATCATGAATTGAATCATGAAATGAATCATGAATCATGAATTATGAATTGAATCATGAATCATGAATCATGAATTGAATCATGAATCATGAATGATGAATCATGAATTAAATCATGAATTAAATCATGAATCATAAATCATGAATCATGAATCATGAATTGAATCATGAATCATGAATCATGAATCATGAATCATGAATTGAATCATGAAATGAATCATGAATCATGAATTATGAATCATGAATTGAATCATGAATTATGAATTGAATCATGAATCATGAATCATGAATCATGAATCATGAATCATGAATTGAATCATGAAATGAATCATGAATCATGAATTATGAATTGAATCATGAATCATGAATCATGAATTGAATCATGAATCATGAATTGAATCATGAATCATGAATTGAATCATGAATCATTAATTATGAATCATGAATTGAATCATGAATCATGAATCATGAATTGAATCATGAATCATGAATCATGAATCATGAATTGAATCATGAATCATGAATTGAATCATGAATCATGAATTGAATCATGAATCATTAATTATGAATCATGAATTGAATCATGAATCATGAATCATGAATTGAATCATGAATCATGAATCATGAATTGAATCATGAATCATGAATTATGAATCATGAATTGAATCATGAATCATGAATCATGAATTGAATCATGAATCATGAACCAGGAATCATGAATCATGAATTGAATCATGAATCATGAATTATGAATCATGAACTAAATCATGAATCA
Organism: Mixophyes australis; assembly: GCA_036250195.1. NCBI lineage: Eukaryota > Metazoa > Chordata > Amphibia > Anura > Limnodynastidae > Mixophyes > Mixophyes australis. The sequence goes on along the minus strand of JAVHZZ010000001.1, from coordinate 240,797,848 downwards.
TGAATTATGAATCATGAATTGAATCATGAATTATGAATTGAATCATGAATCATGAATCATGAATCATGAATTGAATCATGAAATGAATCATGAATCATGAATCATGAATTGAATCATGAATCATGAATGATGAATCATGAATTGAATCATGAATTGAATCATGAATCATGAATCATGAATCATGAATCATGAATCATGAATTGAATCATGAATCATAAATCATGAAATATGAATCATGAATTGAATCATGAATCATGAATTATGAATCATAAATTGAATCATGAATCATGAATCATGAATTGAATCATGAATCATAAATCATGAAATATGAATCATGAATTGAATCATGAATCATGAATTATGAATCATAAATTGAATCATGAATCATGAATCATGAATTGAATCATGAATCATGAATCATGAATCGAATCATGAATCATGAATTGAATCATGAATCATGAAGTGAATCATGAATCATGAATCATGAATTGAATCATGAATTGAATCATGAATCATGAATTGAATCATGAATCATAAATTATGAATCATGAATTGAATCATGAATCATTAATCATGAATTGAATCATGAATCATGAATCAGGAATCATGAATCATGAATTGAATCATGAATCATGGATTATGAATCATGAATTAAATCATGAATCATGAAGTATGAATCATGAATCATGAATCATGAATCATGAATTGAATCATGAAATGAATCATGAATCATGAATCGAATCATGAATCATGAATTATGAATCATGAATTGAATCATGAATTAAATCATGAATCATGAATTGAATCATAAATCATGAATTGAATCATGAATCATGAATCATGAATCATGAATTTAATCATGAATCATGAATTATGAATCATGAATTGAATCATGACTCATGAATCATGAATCATGAATTGAATCATGAAATGAATCATGAATCATGAATCATGAATCATGAATTATGAATCATGAATTGAATCATGAATTAAATCATGAATCATGAATTGAATCATGAATCATGAATTGAATCATGAATCATGAATTATGAATCATGAATTGAATCATGAATCATGAATCATGAATTGAATCATGAATCATGAATCAGGAATCATGAATCATGAATTGAATCATGAATCATGAATTATGAATCATGAATTGAATCATGAATTAAATCATGAATCATGAATTGAATCATGAATCATGAATTATGAATTGAATCATGAATCATGAATCATGAATCATGAATCATGAATTGAATCATGAAATGAATCATGAATCATGAATCATGAATTGAATCATGAAATGAATCATGAATCATGAATCATGAATTGAATCATGAATCATGAATGATGAATCATGAATTGAATCATGAATTGAATCATGAATCATGAATTGAATCATAAATCATGAATTGAATCATAAATCATGAATTGAATCATGAATCATGAATCATGAATCATGAATCATGAATTCAATCATGAATCATATATTATGAATCATGAATTGAATCTTGAATCATGAATTATGAATCATGAATTGAATCATGAATCATAAATCATGAATTGAATCATGAATCATGAATCATGAATTGAATCATGAATCATGAATCATGAATCGAATCATAAATCATGAATTATGAATCATGAATTGAATAATGAATCATGAATCATGAATTGAATCATGAATCATGAATCATGAATTGAATCATGAATTATGAATTATGAATCATGAATTGAATCATGAATCATGAATTGAATCATGAATCAGGAATCATGAATCATGAATTGAATCATGAATCATGAATTATGAATCATGAATTAAATCAGAAATCATGAATTATGAATCATGAATTGAATCATGAATTATGAATTGAATCATGAATCATGAATCATGAATCATGAATCATGAATCATGAATTGAATCATGAAATGAATCATGAATCATGAATCATGAATTGAATCATGAATCATGAATGATGAATCATGAATTGAATCATGAATTGAATCATGAATCAGGAATTAAATCATGAATCATGAATTGAATCATGAATCATGAATCATGAATTGAATCATGAATCATTAATTATGAATCATGAATTGAATCATGAATTATGAATTGAATTAATGAATCATGAATCATGCATAATGAATCTTGAATCATGAATTGAATCATGAATTAAATCATGAATCATAAATCATGAATTGAATCATGAATCATGAATGATGAATCATGAATTGAATCATGAATCATTAATTATGAATCATGAATTGAATCATGAATTATGAATTGAATTAATGAATCATGAATCATGAATAATGAATCTTGAATCATGAATTGAATCATGAATTAAATCATGAATCATAAATCATGAATTGAATCATGAATCATGAATGATGAATCATGAATTGAATCATGAATCATGAATCATGAATTGAATCATGAATCATGAATTATGAATTGAATCATGAATCATGAATTATGAATCATGAATTGAATCATGAATTATGAATTGAATCATGAATCATGAATCATGTAACATGAATCATGAATTGAATCATGAATTGAATCATGAAATGAATCATAAATCATGAATCATGAATTGAATCATGAATCATGAATGATGAATCATGAATTGAATCATGAATTGAATCATGAATCATGAATCATGAATTGAATCATAAATCATGAATTGAATCATGAATCATGAATCATGAATTGAATCATGAATCATGAATTATGAATCATGAATTGAATCATGAATCATGAATTATGAATCATGAATTGAATCATAAATCATGAATCATGAATTGAATCATGAATCATGAATCATGAATTGAATCATGAATCATGAATCATGAATTGAATCATGAATCATGAATCATGAATTGAATCATGAATCATGAATTGAATCATGAATCATGAATTATGAATCATGAATTGAATCATGAATCATGAATCATGAATTGAATCATGAATCATGAATCAGGAATCAGGAATCATGAATTGAATCATGAATCATGAATTATGAATCATGAATTAAATCATGAATCATGAATTATGAATCATGAATTGAATCATGAATTATGAATTGAATCATGAATCATGAATCATGAATCATGAATTTAATCATGAATCATGAATTATGAATCATGAATTGAATCATGAATCATGAATCATGAATTGAATCATGAAATGAATCATGAATCATGAATCATGAATTGAATCATGAATCATTAATTATGAATCATGAATTGAATCATTAATCATGAATTATGAATCATGAATTGAATCATAAATCATGAATCATGAATTGAATCATGAATCATGAATCGAATCATGAATCATGAATTGAATCATGAATCATGAATCATGAATTGAATCATGAATCATGAATCATGAATTGAATCATGAATCATGAATCATGAATTGAATCATGAATCTTGAATTATGAATCATGAATTGAATCATGAATCATGAATCATGAATCAGGAATCATGAATCATGAATTGAATCATGAATCATGAATTATGAATCATGAATTAAATCATGAATCATGAATTATGAATCATGAATTGAATCATGAATTATGAATTGAATCATGAATCATGAATCATGAATCATGAATCATGAATTGAATCATGAAATGAATCATGAATCATGAATTATGAATTGAATCATGAATCATGAATTGAATCATGAATCATGAATGATGAATCATGAATTAAATCATGAATTAAATCATGAATCATAAATCATGAATCATGAATCATGAATTGAATCATGAATCATGAATCATGAATCATGAATCATGAATCATGAATTGAATCATGAAATGAATCATGAATCATGAATTGAATCATGAATCATGAATGATAAATCATGAATGATAAATCATGAATTGAATCATGAATCATGAATCATGAATTGAATCATGAATCATGAATTGAATCATGAATCATGAATCATGAATAATGAATTGAATCATGAATCATGAATCATGAATAATGAATTGAATCATGAATCATTAATTATGAATCATGATTTGAATCATGAATTATGAATTGAATTAATGAATCATGAATCATGAATCATGAATCTTGAATCATGAATTAAATCATGAATTAAATTATGAATCATAAATCATGAATTGAATCATGAATCATGAATGATGAATCATGAATTGAATCATGAATCATGAATTATGAATCATGAATCATGAATCATGAATTGAATCATGAATCATGAATCATGAATCATGAATTGAATCATGAATCATTAATTATGAATCATGAATTAAATCATAAATCATGAATTATGAATCATGAATTGAATCATGAATTATGAATTGAATCATGAATCATGAATCATGAATCTTGAATTGAATCATGAAATGAATCATGAATCATGAATGATGAATCATGAATTGAATCATGAATTGAATCATGAATCATGAATCATGAATTGAATCATAAATCATGAATTGAATCATGAATCATGAATGATGAATCATGAATTGAATCATGAATTGAATCATGAATCATGAATCATGAATTGAATCATAAATCATGAATTGAATCATGAATCATGAATCATGAATTGAATCATGAATCATGAATTATGAATCATGAATTGAATCATGAATCATGAATTATGAATCATGAATTGAATCATAAATCATGAATCATGAATTGAATCATGAATCATGAATCGAATCATGAATCATGAATTGAATCATGAATCATGAATCATGAATTGAATCATGAATCATGAATCATGAATTGAATCATGAATCATGAATTGAATCATGAATCATGAATTATGAATCATGAATTGAATCATGAATCATGAATCATGAATTGAATCATGAATCATGAATCAAGAATCATGAATCATGAATTGAATCATGAATCATGAATTATGAATCATGAATTAAATCATGAATCATGAATTATGAATCATGAATTGAATCATGAATTATGAATTGAATCATGAATCATGAATCATGGATTTAATCATGAATCATGAATTATGAATCATGAATTGAATCATGAATTAAATCATGAATCATGAATTGAATCATAAATCATGAATTGAATCATGAATCATGAATCATGAATCATGAATCATGAATTTAATCATGAATCATGAATTATGAATCATGAATTGAATCATGAATCATGAATCATGAATTGAAACATGAAATGAATCATGAATCATGAATCATGAATTGAATCATGAATCATTAATTATGAATCATGAATTGAATCATTAATCATGAATTATGAATCATGAATTGAATCATAAATCATGAATCATGAATTGAATCATGAATCATGAATCGAATCATGAATCATGAATTGAATCATGAATCATGAATCATGAATTGAATCATGAATCATGAATCATGAATTGAATCATGAATCATGAATCATGAATTGAATCATGAATCTTGAATTATGAATCATGAATTGAATCATGAATCATGAATCATGAATCAGGAATCATGAATCATGAATTGAATCATGAATCATGAATTATGAATCATGAATTAAATCATGAATCATGAATTATGAATCATGAATTGAATCATGAATTATGAATTGAATCATGAATCATGAATCATGAATCATGAATCATGAATTGAATCATGAAATGAATCATGAATCATGAATTATGAATTGAATCATGAATCATGAATCATGAATTGAATCATGAATCATGAATGATGAATCATGAATTAAATCATGAATTAAATCATGAATCATAAATCATGAATCATGAATCATGAATTGAATCATGAATCATGAATCATGAATCATGAATCATGAATCATGAATTGAATCATGAAATGAATCATGAATCATGAATTGAATCATGAATCATGAATGATAAATCATGAATGATAAATCATGAATTGAATCATGAATCATGAATCATGAATTGAATCATGAATCATGAATTGAATCATGAATCATGAATCATGAATAATGAATTGAATCATGAATCATGAATCATGAATAATGAATTGAATCATGAATCATTAATTATGAATCATGATTTGAATCATGAATTATGAATTGAATTAATGAATCATGAATCATGAATCATGAATCTTGAATCATGAATTATGAATCATGAATTGAATCATGAATTAAATCATGAATCATGAATTGAATCATGAATCATGAATTGAATCATGAATCATGAATTATGAATCATGAATTGAATCATGAATCATGAATCATGAATTGAATCATGAATCATGAATCAGGAATCATGAATCATGAATTGAATCATGAATCATGAATTATGAATCATGAATTGAATCATGAATTAAATCATGAATCATGAATTGAATCATGAATCATGAATTATGAATTGAATCATGAATCATGAATCATGAATCATGAATCATGAATTGAATCATGAAATGAATCATGAATCATGAATCATGAATTGAATCATGAAATGAATCATGAATCATGAATCATGAATTGAATCATGAATCATGAATGATGAATCATGAATTGAATCATGAATTGAATCATGAATCATGAATTGAATCATAAATCATGAATTGAATCATAAATCATGAATTGAATCATGAATCATGAATCATGAATCATGAATCATGAATTCAATCATGAATCATATATTATGAATCATGAATTGAATCTTGAATCATGAATTATGAATCATGAATTGAATCATGAATCATGAATCATGAATTGAATCATGAATCATGAATCATGAATTGAATCATGAATCATGAATCATGAATCGAATCATAAATCATGAATTATGAATCATGAATTGAATAATGAATCATGAATCATGAATTGAATCATGAATCATGAATCATGAATTGAATCATGAATTATGAATTATGAATCATGAATTGAATCATGAATCATGAATTGAATCATGAATCAGGAATCATGAATCATGAATTGAATCATGAATCATGAATTATGAATCATGAATTAAATCAGAAATCATGAATTATGAATCATGAATTGAATCATGAATTATGAATTGAATCATGAATCATGAATCATGAATCATGAATCATGAATCATGAATTGAATCATGAAATGAATCATGAATCATGAATCATGAATTGAATCATGAATCATGAATGATGAATCATGAATTGAATCATGAATTGAATCATGAATCAGGAATTAAATCATGAATCATGAATTGAATCATGAATCATGAATCATGAATTGAATCATGAATCATTAATTATGAATCATGAATTGAATCATGAATTATGAATTGAATTAATGAATCATGAATCATGCATAATGAATCTTGAATCATGAATTGAATCATGAATTAAATCATGAATCATAAATCATGAATTGAATCATGAATCATGAATGATGAATCATGAATTGAATCATGAATCATTAATTATGAATCATGAATTGAATCATGAATTATGAATTGAATTAATGAATCATGAATCATGAATAATGAATCTTGAATCATGAATTGAATCATGAATTAAATCATGAATCATAAATCATGAATTGAATCATGAATCATGAATGATGAATCATGAATTGAATCATGAATCATGAATCATGAATTGAATCATGAATCATGAATTATGAATTGAATCATGAATCATGAATTATGAATCATGAATTGAATCATGAATTATGAATTGAATCATGAATCATGAATCATGTAACATGAATCATGAATTGAATCATGAATTGAATCATGAAATGAATCATAAATCATGAATCATGAATTGAATCATGAATCATGAATGATGAATCATGAATTGAATCATGAATTGAATCATGAATCATGAATCATGAATTGAATCATAAATCATGAATTGAATCATGAATCATGAATCATGAATTGAATCATGAATCATGAATCATGAATTGAATCATGAATCATGAATTATGAATCATGAATTGAATCATGAATCATGAATTATGAATCATGAATTGAATCATAAATCATGAATCATGAATTGAATCATGAATCATGAATCATGAATTGAATCATGAATCATGAATCATGAATTGAATCATGAATCATGAATTGAATCATGAATCATGAATTATGAATCATGAATTGAATCATGAATCATGAATCATGAATTGAATCATGAATCATGAATCAGGAATCAGGAATCATGAATTGAATCATGAATCATGAATTATGAATCATGAATTAAATCATGAATCATGAATTATGAATCATGAATTGAATCATGAATTATGAATTGAATCATGAATCATGAATCATGAATCATGAATCATGAATCATGAATTTAATCATGAATCATGAATTATGAATCATGAATTGAATCATGAATCATGAATTGAATCATGAAATGAATCATGAATCATGAATCATGAATTGAATCATGAATCATTAATTATGAATCATGAATTGAATCATTAATCATGAATTATGAATCATGAATTGAATCATAAATCATGAATCATGAATTGAATCATGAATCATGAATCGAATCATGAATCATGAATTGAATCATGAATCATGAATCATGAATTGAATCATGAATCATGAATCATGAATTGAATCATGAATCATGAATCATGAATTGAATCATGAATCTTGAATTATGAATCATGAATTGAATCATGAATCATGAATCATGAATCAGGAATCATGAATCATGAATTGAATCATGAATCATGAATTATGAATCATGAATTAAATCATGAATCATGAATTATGAATCATGAATTGAATCATGAATTATGAATTGAATCATGAATCATGAATCATGAATCATGAATCATGAATTGAATCATGAAATGAATCATGAATCATGAATTATGAATTGAATCATGAATCATGAATCATGAATTGAATCATGAATCATGAATGATGAATCATGAATTAAATCATGAATTAAATCATGAATCATAAATCATGAATCATGAATCATGAATTGAATCATGAATCATGAATCATGAATCATGAATCATGAATCATGAATTGAATCATGAAATGAATCATGAATCATGAATTGAATCATGAATCATGAATGATAAATCATGAATGATAAATCATGAATTGAATCATGAATCATGAATCATGAATTGAATCATGAATCATGAATTGAATCATGAATCATGAATCATGAATAATGAATTGAATCATGAATCATGAATCATGAATAATGAATTGAATCATGAATCATTAATTATGAATCATGATTTGAATCATGAATTATGAATTGAATTAATGAATCATGAATCATGAATCATGAATCTTGAATCATGAATTAAATCATGAATTAAATTATGAATCATAAATCATGAATTGAATCATGAATCATGAATGATGAATCATGAATTGAATCATGAATCATGAATTATGAATCATGAATCATGAATCATGAATTGAATCATGAATCATGAATCATGAATCATGAATTGAATCATGAATCATTAATTATGAATCATGAATTAAATCATAAATCATGAATTATGAATCATGAATTGAATCATGAATTATGAATTGAATCATGAATCATGAATCATGAATCTTGAATTGAATCATGAAATGAATCATGAATCATGAATGATGAATCATGAATTGAATCATGAATTGAATCATGAATCATGAATCATGAATTGAATCATAAATCATGAATTGAATCATGAATCATGAATGATGAATCATGAATTGAATCATGAATTGAATCATGAATCATGAATCATGAATTGAATCATAAATCATGAATTGAATCATGAATCATGAATCATGAATTGAATCATGAATCATGAATTATGAATCATGAATTGAATCATGAATCATGAATTATGAATCATGAATTGAATCATAAATCATGAATCATGAATTGAATCATGAATCATGAATCGAATCATGAATTATGAATTGAATCATGAATCATGAATCATGAATTGAATCATGAATCATGAATCATGAATTGAATCATGAATCATGAATTGAATCATGAATCATGAATTATGAATCATGAATTGAATCATGAATCATGAATCATGAATTGAATCATGAATCATGAATCAAGAATCATGAATCATGAATTGAATCATGAATCATGAATTATGAATCATGAATTAAATCATGAATCATGAATTATGAATCATGAATTGAATCATGAATTATGAATTGAATCATGAATCATGAATCATGGATTTAATCATGAATCATGAATTATGAATCATGAATTGAATCATGAATTAAATCATGAATCATGAATTGAATCATAAATCATGAATTGAATCATGAATCATGAATCATGAATCATGAATCATGAATTTAATCATGAATCATGAATTATGAATCATGAATTGAATCATGAATCATGAATCATGAATTGAAACATGAAATGAATCATGAATCATGAATCATGAATTGAATCATGAATCATTAATTATGAATCATGAATTGAATCATTAATCATGAATTATGAATCATGAATTGAATCATAAATCATGAATCATGAATTGAATCATGAATCATGAATCGAATCATGAATCATGAATTGAATCATGAATCATGAATCATGAATTGAATCATGAATCATGAATCATGAATTGAATCATGAATCATGAATCATGAATTGAATCATGAATCTTGAATTATGAATCATGAATTGAATCATGAATCATGAATCATGAATCAGGAATCATGAATCATGAATTGAATCATGAATCATGAATTATGAATCATGAATTAAATCATGAATCATGAATTATGAATCATGAATTGAATCATGAATTATGAATTGAATCATGAATCATGAATCATGAATCATGAATCATGAATTGAATCATGAAATGAATCATGAATCATGAATTATGAATTGAATCATGAATCATGAATCATGAATTGAATCATGAATCATGAATGATGAATCATGAATTAAATCATGAATTAAATCATGAATCATAAATCATGAATCATGAATCATGAATTGAATCATGAATCATGAATCATGAATCATGAATCATGAATCATGAATTGAATCATGAAATGAATCATAATTCATGAATTGAATCATGAATCATGAATGATAAATCATGAATGATAAATCATGAATTGAATCATGAATCATGAATCATGAATTGAATCATGAATCATGAATTGAATCATGAATCATGAATCATGAATAATGAATTGAATCATGAATCATGAATCATGAATAATGAATTGAATCATGAATCATTAATTATGAATCATGATTTGAATCATGAATTATGAATTGAATTAATGATTCATGAATCATGAATCATGAATCTTGAATCATGAATTAAATCATGAATTAAATTATGAATCATAAATCATGAATTGAATCATGAATCATGAATGATGAATCATGAATTGAATCATGAATCATGAATTATGAATCATGAATCATGAATCATGAATTGAATCATGAATCATGAATCATGAATCATGAATTGAATCATGAATCATTAATTATGAATCATGAATTAAATCATAAATCATGAATTATGAATCATGAATTGAATCATGAATTATGAATTGAATCATGAATCATGAATCATGAATCTTGAATTGAATCATGAAATGAATCATGAATCATGAATGATGAATCATGAATTGAATCATGAATCATGAATCATGAATTGAATCATAAATCATGAATTGAATCATGAATCATGAATGATGAATCATGAATTGAATCATGAATTGAATCATGAATCATGAATCATGAATTGAATCATAAATCATGAATTGAATCATGAATCATGAATCATGAATTGAATCATGAATCATGAATTATGAATCATGAATTGAATCATGAATCATGAATTATGAATCATGAATTGAATCATAAATCATGAATCATGAATTGAATCATGAATCATGAATCGAATCATGAATCATGAATTGAATCATGAATCATGAATCATGAATTGAATCATGAATCATGAATCATGAATTGAATCATGAATCATGAATTGAATCATGAATCATGAATTATGAATCATGAATTGAATCATGAATCATGAATCATGAATTGAATCATGAATCATGAATCAAGAATCATGAATCATGAATTGAATCATGAATCATGAATTATGAATCATGAATTAAATCATGAATCATGAATTATGAATCATGAATTGAATCATGAATTATGAATTGAATCATGAATCATGAATCATGGATTTAATCATGAATCATGAATTATGAATCATGAATTGAATCATGAATTAAATCATGAATCATGAATTGAATCATAAATCATGAATTGAATCATGAATCATGAATCATGAATCATGAATCATGAATTTAATCATGAATCATGAATTATGAATCATGAATTGAATCATGAATCATGAATCATGAATTGAAACATGAAATGAATCATGAATCATGAATCATGAATTGAATCATGAATCATTAATTATGAATCATGAATTGAATCATTAATCATGAATTATGAATCATGAATTGAATCATAAATCATGAATCATGAATTGAATCATGAATCATGAATCAAATCATGAATCATGAATTGAATCATGAATCATGAATTGAATCATGAATCATGAATCATGAATTGAATCATGAATCATGAATCATGAATTGAATCATGAATCATGAATCATGAATTGAATCATGAATCATGAATTATGAATCATGAATTGAATCATGAATCATGAATCATGAATCATGAATCATGAATCATGAATTGAATCATGAATCATGAATTATGAATCATGAATTAAATCATGAATCATGAATTATGAATCATGAATTGAATCATGAATTATGAATTGAATCATGAATCATGAATCATGAATCATGAATCATGAATCATGAATTGAATCATGAAATGAATCATGAATCATGAATTATAAATTGAATCATGAATCATGAATCATGAATTGAATCATGAATCATGAATGATGAATCATGAATTAAATCATGAATTAAATCATGAATCATAAATCATGAATTGAATCATAAATCATGAATCATGAATCATGAATCATGAATCATGAATTGAATCATGAAATGAATCATGAATCATGAATTATGAATTGAATCATGAATCATGAATCATGAATTGAATCATGAATCATGAATGATGAATCATGAATTAAATCATGAATTAAATCATGAATCATAAATCATGAATCATGAATCATGAATTGAATCATGAATCATGAATCATGAATCATGAATCATGAATTGAATCATGAAATGAATCATGAATCATGAATTATGAATCATGAATTGAATCATGAATTATGAATTGAATCATGAATCATGAATCATGAATCATGAATCATGAATTGAATCATGAAATGAATCATGAATCATGAATTATGAATTGAATCATGAATCATGAATCATGAATTGAATCATGAATCATGAATGATGAATCATGAATGATGAATCATGAATTAAATCATGAATTAAATCATGAATCATAAATCATGAATCATGAATCATGAATTGAATCATGAATCATGAATGATGAATCATGAATTGAATCATGAATTGAATCATGAATCATGAATCATGAATCATGAATTGAATCATGAATCATGAATTGAATCATGAATCATGAATTGAATCATGAATCATGAATTGAATCATGAATCATTAATTATGAATCATGAATTGAATCATGAATCATGAATCATGAATTGAATCATGAATCATGAATCATGAATTGAATCATGAATCATGAATTATGAATCATGAATTGAATCATGAATCATGAATTGAATCATGAATCATGAACCAGGAATCATGAATCATGAATTGAATCATGAATCATGAATTATGAATCATGAACTAAATCATGAATCATGAATTATGAATCATGAATTGAATCATGAATTATGAATTGAATCATGAATCATGAATCATGAATCATGAATCATGAATTGAATCATGAAATGAATCATGAATCATGAATTGAATCATGAATCATGAATGATGAATCATGAATTGAATCATGAATTGAATCATGAATCATGAATCATGAATTGAATCATAAATCATGAATTGAATCATGAATCATAAATCATGAAATATGAATCATGAATTGAATCATGAATCATGAATTATGAATCATAAATTGAATCATGAATCATGAATCATGAATTGAATCATGAATCATGAATCATGAATCGAATCATGAATCATGAATTGAATCATGAATCATGAAGTGAATCATGAATCATGAATCATGAATTGAATCATGAATTGAATCATGAATCATGAATTGAATCATGAATCATAAATTATGAATCATGAATTGAATCATGAATCATTAATCATGAATTGAATCATGAATCATGAATCAGGAATCATGAATCATGAATTGAATCATGAATCATGGATTATGAATCATGAATTAAATCATGAATCATGAATTATGAATCATGAATTGAATTATGAATTATGAATTGAATCATGAATCATGAATCATGAAGTATGAATCATGAATCATGAATCATGAATCATGAATTGAATCATGAAATGAATCATGAATCATGAATCATGAATCGAATCATGAATCATGAATTATGAATCATGAATTGAATCATGAATTAAATCATGAATCATGAATTGAATCATAAATCATGAATTGAATCATGAATCATGAATCATGAATCATGAATTTAATCATGAATCATGAATTATGAATCATGAATTGAATCATGACTCATGAATCATGAATCATGAATTGAATCATGAAATGAATCATGAATCATGAATCATGAATCATGAATTATGAATCATGAATTGAATCATGAATTAAATCATGAATCATGAATTGAATCATGAATCATGAATTGAATCATGAATCATGAATTATGAATCATGAATTGAATCATGAATTAAATCATGAATCATAAATCATGAATTGAATCATGAATCATGAATGATGAATCATGAATTGAATCATGAATCATTAATTATGAATCATGAATTGAATCATGAATTATGAATTGAATTAATGAATCATGAATCATGAATAATGAATCTTGAATTATGAATTGAATCATGAATTAAATCATGAATCATAAATCATGAATTGAATCATGAATCATGAATGATGAATCATGAATTGAATCATGAATCATGAATCATGAATTGAATCATGAATCATGAATTATGAATTGAATCATGAATCATGAATTATGAATCATGAATTGAATCATGAATTATGAATTGAATCATGAATCATGAATCATGTAACATGAATCATGAATTGAATCATGAATTGAATCATGAAATGAATCATAAATCATGAATCATGAATTGAATCATGAATCATGAATGATGAATCATGAATTGAATCATGAATTGAATCATGAATCATGAATCATGAATTGAATCATAAATCATGAATTGAATCATGAATCATGAATCATGAATTGAATCATGAATCATGAATTATGAATCATGAATTGAATCATGAATCATGAATTATGAATCATGAATTGAATCATAAATCATGAATCATGAATTGAATCATGAATCATGAATCATGAATTGAATCATGAATCATGAATCATGAATTGAATCATGAATCATGAATTGAATCATGAATCATGAATTATGAATCATGAATTGAATCATGAATCATGAATCATGAATTGAATCATGAATCATGAATCAGGAATCAGGAATCATGAATTGAATCATGAATCATGAATTATGAATCATGAATTAAATCATGAATCATGAATTATGAATCATGAATTGAATCATGAATTATGAATTGAATCATGAATCATGAATCATGAATCATGAATCATGAATTTAATCATGAATCATGAATTATGAATCATGAATTGAATCATGAATCATGAATCATGAATTGAATCATGAAATGAATCATGAATCATGAATCATGAATTGAATCATGAATCATTAATTATGAATCATGAATTGAATCATTAATCATGAATTATGAATCATGAATTGAATCATAAATCATGAATCATGAATTGAATCATGAATCATGAATCGAATCATGAATCATGAATTGAATCATGAATCATGAATCATGAATTGAATCATGAATCATGAATCATGAATTGAATCATGAATCATGAATCATGAATTGAATCATGAATCTTGAATTATGAATCATGAATTGAATCATGAATCATGAATCATGAATCAGGAATCATGAATCATGAATTGAATCATGAATCATGAATTATGAATCATGAATTAAATCATGAATCATGAATCATGAATTGAATCATGAATCATGAATCGAATCATGAATCATGAATTGAATCATGAATTGAATCATGAATTATGAATTATGAATCATGAATTGAATCATTAATCATGAATTATGAATCATGAATTGAATCATAAATCATGAATCATGAATTGAATCATGAATCATGAATCGAATCATGAATCATGAATTGAATCATGAATCATGAATCATGAATTGAATCATGAATTATGAATTGAATCATGAATCATGAATCATGAATCATGAATCATGAATTGAATCATGAAATGAATCATGAATCATGAATTATGAATTGAATCATGAATGATGAATCATGAATTGAATCATGAATCATGAATGATGAATCATGAATTAAATCATGAATTAAATCATGAATCATAAATCATGAATCATGAATCATGAATTGAATCATGAATCATGAATCATGAATCATGAATCATGAATCATGAATTGAATCATGAAATGAATCATGAATCATGAATTGAATCATGAATCATGAATGATAAATCATGAATGATAAATCATGAATTGAATCATGAATTGAATCATGAATCATGTATCATGAATTGAATCATGAATCATGAATTGAATCATGAATCATGAATCATGAATAATGAATTGAATCATGAATCATGAATCATGAATAATGAATTGAATCATGAATCATTAATTATGAATCATGATTTGAATCATGAATTATGAATTGAATTAATGAATCATGAATCATGAATCATGAATCTTGAATCATGAATTAAATCATGAATTAAATTATGAATCATAAATCATGAATTGAATCATGAATCATGAATGATGAATCATGAATTGAATCATGAATCATGAATTATGAATCATGAATCATGAATCATGAATTGAATCATGAATCATGAATCATGAATCATGAATTGAATCATGAATCATTAATTATGAATCATGAATTAAATCATAAATCATGAATTATGAATCATGAATTGAATCATGAATTATGAATTGAATCATGAATCATGAATCATGAATCTTGAATTGAATCATGAAATGAATCATGAATCATGAATGATGAATCATGAATTCAATCATGAATTGAATCATGAATCATGAATCATGAATTGAATCATAAATCATGAATTGAATCATGAATCATGAATGATGAATCATGAATTGAATCATGAATTGAATCATGAATCATGAATCATGAATTGAATCATAAATCATGAATTGAATCATGAATCATGAATCATGAATTGAATCATGAATCATGAATTATGAATCATGAATTGAATCATAAATAATGAATCATGAATTGAATCATGAATCATGAATCGAATCATGAATCATGAATTGAATCATGAATCATGAATCATGAATTGAATCATGAATCATGAATCATGAATTGAATCATGAATCATGAATTGAATCATGAATCATGAATTATGAATCATGAATTGAATCATGAATCATGAATCATGAATTGAATCATGAATCATGAATCAAGAATCATGAATCATGAATTGAATCATGAATCATGAATTATGAATCATGAATTAAATCATGAATCATGAATTATGAATCATGAATTGAATCATGAATTATGAATTGAATCATGAATCATGAATCATGGATTTAATCATGAATCATGAATTATGAATCATGAATTGAATCATGAATTAAATCATGAATCATGAATTGAATCATAAATCATGAATTGAATCATGAATCATGAATCATGAATCATGAATCATGAATTTAATCATGAATCATGAATTATGAATCATGAATTGAATCATGAATCATGAATCATGAATTGAAACATGAAATGAATCATGAATCATGAATCATGAATTGAATCATGAATCATTAATTATGAATCATAAATTGAATCATTAATCATGAATTATGAATCATGAATTGAATCATAAATCATGAATCATGAATTGAATCATGAATCATGAATCAAATCATGAATCATGAATTGAATCATGAATCATGAATCATGAATTGAATCATGAATCATGAATCATGAATTGAATCATGAATCATGAATCATGAATTGAATCATGAATCATGAATTATGAATCATGAATTGAATCATGAATCATGAATCATGAATCAGGAATCATGAATCATGAATTGAATCATGAATCATGAATTATGAATCATGAATTAAATCATGAATCATGAATTATGAATCATGAATTGAATCATGAATTATGAATTGAATCATGAATCATGAATCATGAATCATGAATCATGAATCATGAATTGAATCATGAAATGAATCATGAATCATGAATTATGAATTGAATCATGAATCATGAATCATGAATTGAATCATGAATCATGAATGATGAATCATGAATTAAATCATGAATTAAATCATGAATCATAAATCATGAATTGAATCATGAATCATGAATCATGAATCATGAATCATGAATCATGAATTGAATCATGAAATGAATCATGAATCATGAATTATGAATTGAATCATGAATCATGAATTGAATCATGAATCATGAATGATGAATCATGAATTAAATCATGAATTAAATCATGAATCATAAATCATGAATCATGAATCATGAATTGAATCATGAATCATGAATCATGAATCATGAATCATGAATTGAATCATGAAATGAATCATGAATCATGAATTATGAATCATGAATTGAATCATGAATTATGAATTGAATCATGAATCATGAATCATGAATCATGAATCATGAATCATGAATTGAATCATGAAATGAATCATGAATCATGAATTATGAATTGAATCATGAATCATGAATCATGAATTGAATCATGAATCATGAATGATGAATCATGAATGATGAATCATGAATTAAATCATGAATTAAATCATGAATCATAAATCATGAATCATGAATCATGAATTGAATCATGAATCATGAATGATGAATCATGAATTGAATCATGAATTGAATCATGAATCATGAATCATGAATCATGAATTGAATCATGAATCATGAATTGAATCATGAATCATGAATTGAATCATGAATCATGAATTGAATCATGAATCATTAATTATGAATCATGAATTGAATCATGAATCATGAATCATGAATTGAATCATGAATCATGAATCATGAATTGAATCATGAATCATGAATTATGAATCATGAATTGAATCATGAATCATGAATTGAATCATGAATCATGAACCAGGAATCATGAATCATGAATTGAATCATGAATCATGAATTATGAATCATGAACTAAATCATGAATCATGAATTATGAATCATGAATTGAATCATGAATTATGAATTGAATCATGAATCATGAATCATGAATCATGAATTGAATCATGAAATGAATCATGAATCATGAATTGAATCATGAATCATGAATGATGAATCATGAATTGAATCATGAATTGAATCATGAATCATGAATCATGAATTGAATCATAAATCATGAATTGAATCATGAATCATAAATCATGAAATATGAATCATGAATTGAATCATGAATCATGAATTATGAATCATAAATTGAATCATGAATCATGAATCATGAATTGAATCATGAATCATGAATCATGAATCGAATCATGAATCATGAATTGAATCATGAATCATGAAGTGAATCATGAATCATGAATCATGAATTGAATCATGAATTGAATCATGAATCATGAATTGAATCATGAATCATAAATTATGAATCATGAATTGAATCATGAATCATTAATCATGAATTGAATCATGAATCATGAATCAGGAATCATGAATCATGAATTGAATCATGAATCATGGATTATGAATCATGAATTAAATCATGAATCATGAATTATGAATCATGAATTGAATTATGAATTATGAATTGAATCATGAATCATGAATCATGAAGTATGAATCATGAATCATGAATCATGAATCATGAATTGAATCATGAAATGAATCATGAATCATGTATCATGAATCGAATCATGAATCATGAATTATGAATCATGAATTGAATCATGAATTAAATCATGAATCATGAATTGAATCATAAATCATGAATTGAATCATGAATCATGAATCATGAATCATGAATTTAATCATGAATCATGAATTATGAATCATGAATTGAATCATGACTCATGAATCATGAATCATGAATTGAATCATGAAATGAATCATGAATCATGAATCATGAATCATGAATTATGAATCATGAATTGAATCATGAATTAAATCATGAATCATGAATTGAATCATGAATCATGAATTGAATCATGAATCATGAATTATGAATCATGAATTGAATCATGAATCATGAATCATGAATTGAATCATGAATCATGAATCAGGAATCATGAATCATGAATTGAATCATGAATCATGAATTATGAATCATGAATTGAATCATGAATTAAATCATGAATCATGAATTGAATCATGAATCATGAATTATGAATTGAATCATGAATCATGAATCATGAATCATGAATCATGAATTGAATCATGAAATGAATCATGAATCATGAATCATGAATTGAATCATGAATCATGAATGATGAATCATGAATTGAATCATGAATTGAATCATGAATCATGAATTGAATCATAAATCATGAATTGAATCATAAATCATGAATTGAATCATGAATCATGAATCATGAATCATGAATCATGAATTCAATCATGAATCATATATTATGAATCATGAATTGAATCATGAATCATGAATTATGAATCATGAATTGAATCATGAATCATGAATCATGAATTGAATCATGAATCATGAATCATGAATTGAATCATGAATCATGAATCATGAATCGAATCATAAATCATGAATTATGAATCATGAATTGAATAATGAATCATGAATCATGAATTGAATCATGAATCATGAATCATGAATTGAATCATGAATTATGAATTATGAATCATGAATTGAATCATGAATCATGAATTGAATCATGAATCATGAATCAGGAATCATGAATCATGAATTGAATCATGAATCATGAATTATGAATCATGAATTAAATCAGAAATCATGAATTATGAATCATGAATTGAATCATGAATTATGAATTGAATCATGAATCATGAATCATGAATCATGAATCATGAATTGAATCATGAAATGAATCATGAATCATGAATCATGAATTGAATCATGAATCATGAATGATGAATCATGAATTGAATCATGAATTGAATCATGAATCAGGAATTAAATCATGAATCATGAATTGAATCATGAATCATGAATCATGAATTGAATCATGAATCATTAATTATGAATCATGAATTGAATCATGAATTATGAATTGAATTAATGAATCATGAATCATGCATAATGAATCTTGAATCATGAATTGAATCATGAATTAAATCATGAATCATAAATCATGAATTGAATCATGAATCATGAATGATGAATCATGAATTGAATCATGAATCATTAATTATGAATCATGAATTGAATCATGAATTATGAATTGAATTAATGAATCATGAATCATGAATAATGAATCTTGAATCATGAATTGAATCATGAATTAAATCATGAATCATAAATCATGAATTGAATCATGAATCATGAATGATGAATCATGAATTGAATCATGAATCATGAATCATGAATTGAATCATGAATCATGAATTATGAATTGAATCATGAATCATGAATTATGAATCATGAATTGAATCATGAATTATGAATTGAATCATGAATCATGAATCATGTAACATGAATCATGAATTGAATCATGAATTGAATCATGAAATGAATCATAAATCATGAATCATGAATTGAATCAAGAATCATGAATGATGAATCATGAATTGAATCATGAATTGAATCATGAATCATGAATCATGAATTGAATCATAAATCATGAATTGAATCATGAATCATGAATCTTGAATCATGAATTGAATCATGAATCATGAATTATGAATCATGAATTGAATCATGAATCATGAATTATGAATCATGAATTGAATCATGAATCATGAATCATGAATTGAATCATGAATCATGAATCATGAATCATGAATCGAATCATGAATCATGAATTGAATCATGAATCATGAATCATGAATTGAATCATGAATCATGAATCATGAATTGAATCATGAATCATGAATCATGAATCGAATCATGAATCATGAATTGAATCATGAATCATGAATCATGAATTGAATCATGAATCATGAATTGAATCATGAATCATGAATTGAATCATGAATCATGAATTATGAATCATGAATTAAATCATGAATCATGAATTATGAATCATTAATTGAATCATGAATTATGAATTGAATCATGAATCATGAATCATGAATTGAATCATGAATCATGAATCATGAATCATGAATTAAATCATGAATTAAATCATGAATCATAAATCATGGATCATGAATCATGAATTTTATCATGAAATGAATCATGAATGATGAATCATGAATTGAATCATGAATCATGAATGATGAATCATGAATTGAATCATGAATTGAATCATGAATCATGAATCATGAATTAAATGATGAATCATGAATTGAATCATGAATCATGAATTGAATCATGAATCATTAATTATGAATCATGAATTGAATCATGAATTATGAATTGAATTAATGAATCATGAATCATAAATCTTGAATCATGAATTGAATCATGAATTAAATCATGAATCATGAATCATGAATCTTGAATCATGAATTGAATCATGAATTGAATCATGAATCATGAATCATGAATTGAATCATGAATTATGAATCATGAATTGAATCATGAATCATGAATTATGAATCATGAATTGAATCATGAATCATGAATCATGAATTGAATCATGAATCATGAATCATGAATTGAATCATAAATCATGAATTGAATCATGAATCATGAATCATGAATCATGAATTGAATCATGAATCATGAATTATGAATCATGAATTGAATCATGAATCATGAATTATGAATCATGAATTGAATCATGAATCATGAATTGAATCATGAATCATGAATCATGAATTGAATCATGAATCATGAATTGAATCATGAATCATGAATCATGAATCATGAATTGAATCATGATTCATTAATTATGAATCATGAATTGAATCATGAATTATGAATTATAAATCATGAATTGAATCATGAATTATGAATTGAATCATGAATCATGAATCATGAATCGAATCATGAATCATGAATTGAATCATGAATCATGAATCATGAATTGAATCATGAATCATGAATCATGAATTGAATCATGAATCATGAATCATGAATTGAATCATGAATCATGAATTATGAATCATTAATTGAATCATGAATCATGAATCATTAATTGAATCATTAATCATGAATCATGAATTGAATCATGAATCATGAACCAGGAATCATGAATCATGAATTGAATCATGAATCATGAATTATGAATCATGAACTAAATCATGAATCATGAATTATGAATCATGAATTGAATCATGAATTATGAATTGAATCATGAATCATGAATCATGAGTCATGAATCATGAATTGAATCATGAAATGAATCATGAATCATGAATCATGAATTGAATCTTGAATCATGAATGATGAATCATGAATTGAATCATGAATCATGAATCATGAATTGAATCATAAATCATGAATTGAATCATGAATCGTGAATCATGAATCATGAATTGAATCATGAATCATGAAATATGAATCATGAATTGAATCATGAATCATGAATTATGAATCATGAATTGAATCATGAATCATGAATCAAGAATTGAATCATGAATCATGAATCATGAATCGAATCATGAATCATGAATTGAATCATTAATCATGAATTGAATCATGAATAATGAATCATGAATTGAATCATGAATCATGAATCATGAATTGAATCATGAATCATGAATCATGAATTGAATCATGAATCATGAATTATGAATCATGAATTGAATCATGAATCATGAATCATGAATTGAATCATGAATCATGGATCAGGAATCATGAATCATGAATTGAATCATGAATCATGAATTATGAATCATGAATTAAATCATGAATCATGAATTATGAATCATGAATTGAATCATGAATTATGAATTGAATCATGAATCATGAATCAAGAATCATGAATCATGAATTGAATCATGAAATGAATCATGAATCATGAATTGAATCATGAATCATGAATGATAAATCATGAATTGAATCATGAATTGAATCATGAATAATGAATCATGAATTGAATCATGAATCATGAATCATGAATCAAGAATCATGAATCATGAATTGAATCATGAATTGAATCATGAATCAGGAATTAAATCATGAATCATGAATTGAATCATGAATCATGAATCATGAATTGAATCATGAATCATTAATTATGAATCATGAATTGAATCATGAATTATGAATTGAATTAATGAATCATGAATCATGCATAATGAATCTTGAATCATGAATTGAATCATGAATTAAATCATGAATCATAAATCATGAACTGAATCATGAATGATGAATCATGAATTGAATCATGAATCATTAATTATGAATCATGAATTGAATCATGAATTATGAATTGAATTAATGAATCATGAATCATGAATAATGAATCTTGAATCATGAATTAAATCATGAATCATAAATCATGAATTGAATCATGAATCATGAATGATGAATCATGAATTGAATCATGAATCATGAATCATGTATGAATCATGAATCATGAATTATGAATTGAATCATGAATCATGAATTATGAATCATGAATTGAATCATGAATTATGAATTGAATCATGAATCATGAATCATGAAACATGAATCATGAATTGAATCATGAATTGAATCATGAAATGAATCATAAATCATGAATCATGAATTGAATCAAGAATCATGAATGATGAATCATGAATTGAATCATGAATTGAATCATGAATCATGAATCATGAATTGAATCATAAATCATGAATTGAATCATGAATCATGAATCTTGAATCATGAATTGAATCATGAATCATGAATTATGAATCATGAATTGAATCATGAATCATGAATTATGAATCATGAATTGAATCATGAATCATGAATCATGAATTGAATCATGAATCATGAATCATGAATCATGAATCGAATCATGAATCATGAATTGAATCATGAATCATGAATCATGAATTGAATCATGAATCATGAATCATGAATTGAATCATGAATCATGAATCATGAATCGAATCATGAATCATGAATTGAATCATGAATCATGAATCATGAATTGAATCATGAATCATGAATCATGAATTGAATCATGAATCATGAACCATGAATTGAATCATGAATCATGAATTATGAATCATGAATTGAATCATGAATCATGAATCATGAATCATGAATTGAATCATGAATCATGAATCAGGAATCATGAATCAAGAATTGAATCATGAATCATGAATTATGAATCATGAATTAAATCATGAATCATGAATTATGAATCATTAATTGAATCATGAATTATGAATTGAATCATGAATCATGAATCATGAATTGAATCATGAATCATGAATGATGAATCATGAATTAAATCATGAATTAAATCATGAATCATAAATCATGGATCATGAATCATGAATTTTATCATGAAATGAATCATGAATGATGAATCATGAATTGAATCATGAATCATTAATTATGAATCATGAATTGAATCATGAATTATGAATTGAATTAATGAATCATGAATCATGAATCTTGAATCATGAATTGAATCATGAATTGAATCATGAATCATGAATCATGAATTGAATCATGAATTATGAATCATGAATTGAATCATGAATCATGAATTATGAATCATGAATTGAATCATGAATCATGAATCATGAATTGAATCATGAATCATGAATCATGAATTGAATCATAAATCATGAATTGAATCTTGAATCATGAATCATGAATCATGAATTGAATCATGAATCATGAATTATGAATCATGAATTGAATCATGAATCATGAATTATGAATCATGAATTGAATCATGAATCATGAATTGAATCATGAATCATGAATTGAATCATGAATCATGAATTGAATCATGAATCATGAATCATGAATCATGAATTGAATCATGATTCATTAATTATAAATCATGAATTGAATCATGAATTATGAATTATAAATCATGAATTGAATCATGAATTATGAATTGAATCATGAATCATGAATCGAATCATGAATCATGAATTGAATCATGAATCATGAATCATGAATTGAATCATGAATCATGAATCATGAATTGAATCATGAATCATGAATCATGAATTGAATCATGAATCATGAATCATGAATTGAATCATGAATCATGAATTATGAATCATTAATTGAATCATGAATCATGAATCATTAATTGAATCATTAATCATGAATCATGAATTGAATCATGAATCATGAACCAGGAATCATGAATCATGAATTGAATCATGAATCATGAATTATGAATCATGAACTAAATCATGAATCATGAATTATGAATCATGAATTGAATCATGAATTATGAATTGAATCATGAATCATGAATCATGAATCATGAATCATGAATCATGAATTGAATCATGAAATGAATCATGAATCATGAATCATGAATTGAATCTTGAATCATGAATGATGAATCATGAATTGAATCATGAATCATGAATCATGAATTGAATCATAAATCATGAATTGAATCATGAATCGTGAATCATGAATCATGAATTGAATCATGAATCATGAAATATGAATCATGAATTGAATCATGAATCATGAATTATGAATCATGAATTGAATCATGAATCATGAATCAAGAATTGATTCATGAATCATGAATCATGAATCGAATCATGAATTAAATCATGAATCATGAATTGAATCATGAATAATGAATCATGAATTGAATCATGAATCATGAATCATGAATTGAATCATGAATCATAAATTATGAATCATGAATTGAATCATGAATCATGAATCATGAATTGAATCATGAATCATGAATCAGGAATCATGAATCATGAATTGAATCATGAATCATGAATTGAATCATGAATCATGAATTATGAATCATGAATTAAATCATGAATCATGAATTATGAATCATGAATTGAATCATGAATTATGAATTGAATCATGAATCATGAATCATGAATCATGAATTGAATCATGAAATGAATCATGAATCATGAATTGAATCATGAATCATGAATGATAAATCATGAATGATAAATCATGAATTGAATCATGAATTGAATCATGAATCATGAATCATGAATTGAATCATGAATCATGAATTGAATCATGAATCATGAATCATGAATAATGAATTAAATCATGAATCATGAATCATGAATAATGAATTGAATCATGAATCATTAATTATGAATCATGATTTGAATCATGAATTATGAATTGAATTAATGAATCATGAATCATGAATCTTGAATCATGAATTGAATCATGAATTAAATTATGAATCATAAATCATGAATTGAATCATGAATCATGAATGATGAATCATGAATTGAATCATGAATCATGAATCATGAATCATGAATCATGAATCATGAATCATGAATTGAATCATGAATCATGAATCATGAATCATGAATCATGAATTGAATCATGAATCATTAATTATGAATCATGAATTAAATCATAAATCATGAATTATGAATCATGAATTGAATCATGAATTATGAATTGAATCATGAATCATGAATCATGAATCTTGAATTGAATCATGAAATGAATCATGAATCATGAATGATGAATCATGAATTGAATCATGAATTGAATCATAAATCATGAATTGAATCATGAATCATGAATGATGAATCATGAATTGAATCATGAATTGAATCATGAATCATGAATCATGAATTGAATCATAAATCATGAATTGAATCATGAATCATGAATCATGTATTGAATCATGAATCATGAATTATGAATCATGAATTGAATCATTAATCATGAATTATGAATCATGAATTGAATCATAAATCATGAATCATGAATTGAATCATGAATCATGAATCGAATCATGAATTGAATCATGAATCATGAATAATGAATTGAATCATGAATCATGAATCATGAATTGAATCATGAATCATGAATTGAATCATGAATCATGAATTATGAATCATGAATTGAATCATGAATCATGAATCATGAATTGAATCATGAATCATGAATCATGAATCATGAATCATGAATTGAATCATGAATCATGAATTATGAATCATGAATTAAATCATGAATCATGAATTATGAATCATGAATTGAATCATGAATTATGAATTGAATCATGAATCATGAATCATGAATCATGAATCATGAATTTAATCATGAATCATGAATTATGAATCATGAATTGAATCATGAATTAAATCATGAATCATGAATTGAATCATAAATCATGAATTGAATCATGAATCATGAATCATGAATCATGAATCATGAATTTAATCATGAATCATGAATTATGAATCATGAATTGAATCATGAATCATGAATCATGAATTGAATCATGAAATGAATCATGAATCATGAATCATGAATTGAATCATGAATCATGAATTATGAATCATGAATTGAATCATTAATCATGAATCATGAATTGAATCATGAATCGAATCATGAATCATGAATTGAATCATGAATCATGAATCATGAATTGAATCATGAATCATGAATCATGAATTGAATCATGAATCATGAATCATGAATTGAATCATGAATCATAAATCATGAATTGAATCATGAAATGAATCATGAATCATGAATCATGAATTGAATCATGAATCATGAATTATGAATCATGAATTGAATCATAAATCATGAATCATGAATTGAATCATGAATCGAATCATGAATCATGAATTGAATCATGAATCATGAATCATGAATTGAATCATGAATCATGAATCATGAATTGAATCATGAATCATGAATCATGAATTGAATCATGAATCATGAATTATGAATCATGAATTGAATCATGAATCATGAATCATGAATCAGGAATCATGAATCATGAATTGAATCATGAATCATGAATTATGAATCATGAATTAAATCATGAATCATGAATTATGAATCATGAATTGAATCATGAATTATGAATTGAATCATGAATCATGAATCATGAATCATGAATCATGAATTGAATCATGAAATGAATCATGAATCATAAATTATAAATTGAATCATGAATCATGAATCATGAATTGAATCATGAATCATGAATGATGAATCATGAATTAAATCATGAATTAAATCATGAATCATAAATCATGAATCATGAATCATGAATTGAATCATGAATCATGAATCATGAATCATGAATTGAATCATGAATCATGAATCATGAATCATGAATTGAATCATGAAATGAATCATGAATCATGAATTATGAATTGAATCATGAATCATGAATCATGAATTGAATCATGAATCATGAATGATGAATCATGAATTAAATCATGAATTAAATCATGAATCATAAATCATGAATCATGAATCATGAATTGAATCATGAATCATGAATCATGAATCATGAATCATGAATTGAATCATGAAATGAATCATGAATCATGAATTATGAATCATGAATTGAATCATGAATTATGAATCGAATCATGAATCATGAATCATGAATCATGAATCATGAATCATGAATTGAATCATGAAATGAATCATGAATCATGAATTATGAATTGAATCATGAATCATGAATCATGAATTGAATCATGAATCATGAATGATGAATCATGAATTAAATCATGAATTAAATCATGAATCATAAATCATGAATCATGAATCATGAATTGAATCATGAATCATGAATGATGAATCATGAATTGAATCATGAATTGAATCATGAATCATGAATCAAGAATCATGAATTGAATCATTTATCATGAATTGAATCATGAATCATGAATTGAATCATGAATCATTAATTATGAAACATGAATTGAATCATGAATTATGAATTGAATTAATGAATCATGAATCATAAATCTTGAATCATGAATTGAATCATGAATTAAATCATGAATCGTGAATCATGAATCTTGAATCATGAATTGAATCATGAATTGAATCATGAATCATGAATCATGAATTGAATCATGAATTATGAATCATGAATTGAATCATGAATCATGAATTATGAATCATGAATTGAATCATGAATCATGAATCATGAATTGAATCATGAATCATGAATCATGAATTGAATCATGAATCATGAATTGAATCATGAATCATGAATCATGAATTGAATCATGATTCATTAATTATGAATCATGAATTAAATCATAAATCATGAATTATGAATCATGACTTGAATCATGAATTATGAATTGAATCATGAATCATGAATCATGAATCTTGAATTGAATCATGAAATGAATCATGAATCATGAATGATGAATCATGAATTGAATCATGAATTGAATCATGAATTATGAATCATGAATTGAATCATGAATCATGAATTGAATCATGAATCATGAATCAGGAATCATGAATCATGAATTGAATCATGAATCATGAATTGAATCATGAATCATGAATTATGAATCATGAATTAAATCATGAATCATGAATTGAATCATGAAATGAATCATGAATCATGAATTGAATCATGAATCATGAATGATAAATCATGAATGATAAATCATGAATTGAATCATGAATTGAATCATGAATCATGAATCATGAATTGAATCATGAATCATGAATTGAATCATGAATCATGAATCATGAATAATGAATTAAATCATGAATCATGAATCATGAATAATGAATTGAATCATGAATCATTAATTATGAATCATGATTTGAATCATGAATTATGAATTGAATTAATGAATCATGAATCATGAATCTTGAATCATGAATTGAATCATGAATTAAATTATGAATCATAAATCATGAATTGAATCATGAATCATGAATGATGAATCATGAATTGAATCATGAATCATGAATCATGAATCATGAATCATGAATCATGAATCATGAATCATGAATTGAATCATGAATCATGAATCATGAATCATGAATTGAATCATGAATCATTAATTATGAATCATGAATTAAATCATAAATCATGAATTATGAATCATGAATTGAATCATGAATTATGAATTGAATCATGAATCATGAATCTTGAATTGAATCATGAAATGAATCATGAATCATGAATGATGAATCATGAATTGAATCATGAATTGAATCATAAATCATGAATTGAATCATGAATCATGAATGATGAATCATGAATTGAATCATGAATTGAATCATGAATCATGAATCATGAATTGAATCATAAATCATGAATTGAATCATGAATCATGAATCATGTATTGAATCATGAATCATGAATTATGAATCATGAATTGAATCATGAATCATGAATTATGAATCATGAATTGAATCATAAATCATGAATCATGAATTGAATCATGAATCATGAATCGAATCATGAATTGAATCATGAATCATGAATAATGAATTGAATCATGAATCATGAATCATGAATTGAATCATGAATCATGAATTGAATCATGAATCATGAATTATGAATCATGAATTGAATCATGAATCATGAATCATGAATTGAATCATGAATCATGAATCATGAATCATGAATCATGAATTGAATCATGAATCATGAATTATGAATCATGAATTAAATCATGAATCATGAATTATGAATCATGAATTGAATCATGAATTATGAATTGAATCATGAATCATGAATCATGAATCATGAATTTAATCATGAATCATGAATTATGAATCATGAATTGAATCATGAATTAAATCATGAATCATGAATTGAATCATAAATCATGAATTGAATCATGAATCATGAATCATGAATCATGAATCATGAATTTAATCATGAATCATGAATTATGAATCATGAATTGAATCATGAATCATGAATCATGAATTGAATCATGAAATGAATCATGAATCATGAATCATGAATTGAATCATGAATCATGAATTATGAATCATGAATTGAATCATTAATCATGAATTATGAATCATGAATTGAATCATAAATCATGAATCATGAATTGAATCATGAATCGAATCATGAATCATGAATTGAATCATGAATCATGAATCATGAATTGAATCATGAATCATGAATCATTAATTGAATCATGAATCATGAATCATGAATTGAATCATGAATCATGAATCATGAATTGAATCATGAATCATGAATTGAATCATGAATCATGAATTATGAATCATGAATTGAATCATGAATCATGAATCAGGAATCATGAATCATGAATTGAATCATGAATCATGAATCATGAATCAGGAATCATGAATCATGAATTGAATCATGAATCATGAATTATGAATCATGAATTAAATCATGAATCATGAATTATGAATCATGAATTGAATCATGAATTATGAATTGAATCATGAATCATGAATCATGAATCATGAATCATGAATTGAATCATGAAATGAATCATGAATCATAAATTATAAATTGAATCATGAATCATGAATCATGAATTGAATCATGAATCATGAATGATGAATCATGAATTAAATCATGAATTAAATCATGAATCATAAATCATGAATCATGAATCATGAATTGAATCATGAATCATGAATCATGAATTGAATCATGAAATGAATCATGAATCATGAATTATGAATTGAATCATGAATCATGAATCATGAATTGAATCATGAATCATGAATGATGAATCATGAATTAAATCATGAATTAAATCATGAATCATAAATCATGAATCATGAATCATGAATTGAATCATGAATCATGAATCATGAATCATGAATCATGAATTGAATCATGAAATGAATCATGAATCATGAATTATGAATCATGAATTGAATCATGAATTATGAATCGAATCATGAATCATGAATCATGAATCATGAATCATGAATTGAATCATGAAATGAATCATGAATCATGAATTATGAATTGAATCATGAATCATGAATCATGAATTGAATCATGAATCATGAATGATGAATCATGAATTAAATCATGAATTAAATCATGAATCATAAATCATGAATCATGAATCATGAATTGAATCATGAATCATGAATGATGAATCATGAATTGAATCATGAATTGAATCATGAATCATGAATCAAGAATCATGAATTGAATCATTTATCATGAATTGAATCATGAATCATGAATTGAATCATGAATCATTAATTATGAAACATGAATTGAATCATGAATTATGAATTGAATTAATAAATCATGAATCATAAATCTTGAATCATGAATTGAATCATGAATTAAATCATGAATCGTGAATCATGAATCTTGAATCATGAATTGAATCATGAATTGAATCATGAATCATGAATCATGAATTGAATCATGAATTATGAATCATGAATTGAATCATGAATCATGAATTATGAATCATGAATTGAATCATGAATCATGAATCATGAATTTAATCATGAATCATGAATCATGAATTGAATCATAAATCATGAATTGAATCATGAATCATGAATCATGAATCATGAATTGAATCATGAATCATGAATTATGAATCATGAATTGAATCATGAATCATGAATTATGAATCATGAATTGAATCATGAATCATGAATTGAATCATGAATCATGAATTGAATCATGAATCATGAATCATGAATTGAATCATGATTCATTAATTATGAATCATGAATTAAATCATAAATCATGAATTATGAATCATGACTTGAATCATGAATTATGAATTGAATCATGAATCATGAATCATGAATCTTGAATTGAATCATGAAATGAATCATGAATCATGAATGATGAATCATGAATTGAATCATGAATTGAATCATGAATCATGAATAATGAATTGAATCATGAATCATGAATCATGAATTGAATCATGAATCATGAATTGAATCATGAATCATGAATTATGAATCATGAATTGAATCATGAATCATGAATCATGAATTGAATCATGAATCATGAATCATGAATCATGAATCATGAATTGAATCATGAATCATGAATTATGAATCATGAATTAAATCATGAATCATGAATTATGAATCATGAATTGAATCATGAATTATGAATTGAATCATGAATCATGAATCATGAATCATGAATTTAATCATGAATCATGAATTATGAATCATGAATTGAATCATGAATTAAATCATGAATCATGAATTGAATCATAAATCATGAATTGAATCATGAATCATGAATCATGAATCATGAATCATGAATTTAATCATGAATCATGAATTATGAATCATGAATTGAATCATGAATCATGAATCATGAATTGAATCATGAAATGAATCATGAATCATGAATCATGAATTGAATCATGAATCATGAATTATGAATCATGAATTGAATCATTAATCATGAATTATGAATCATGAATTGAATCATAAATCATGAATCATGAATTGAATCATGAATCGAATCATGAATCATGAATTGAATCATGAATCATGAATCATGAATTGAATCATGAATCATGAATCATTAATTGAATCATGAATCATGAATCATGAATTGAATCATGAATCATGAATCATGAATTGAATCATGAATCATGAATTGAATCATGAATCATGAATTATGAATCATGAATTGAATCATGAATCATGAATCAGGAATCATGAATCATGA
The DNA here is from genome assembly GCA_036250195.1 of Mixophyes australis. NCBI lineage: Eukaryota > Metazoa > Chordata > Amphibia > Anura > Limnodynastidae > Mixophyes > Mixophyes australis. Next base: position 240,762,856 of record JAVHZZ010000001.1, on the reverse strand, counting down.
ATTGAATCATGAATCATGAATCATGAATCAGGAATCATGAATCATGAATTGAATCATGAATCATGAATTATGAATCATGAATTAAATCATGAATCATGAATTATGAATCATGAATTGAATCATGAATTATGAATTGAATCATGAATCATGAATCATGAATCATGAATCATGAATTGAATCATGAAATGAATCATGAATCATAAATTATAAATTGAATCATGAATCATGAATCATGAATTGAATCATGAATCATGAATGATGAATCATGAATTAAATCATGAATTAAATCATGAATCATAAATCATGAATCATGAATCATGAATTGAATCATGAATCATGAATCATGAATTGAATCATGAAATGAATCATGAATCATGAATTATGAATTGAATCATGAATCATGAATCATGAATTGAATCATGAATCATGAATGATGAATCATGAATTAAATCATGAATTAAATCATGAATCATAAATCATGAATCATGAATCATGAATTGAATCATGAATCATGAATCATGAATCATGAATCATGAATTGAATCATGAAATGAATCATGAATCATGAATTATGAATCATGAATTGAATCATGAATTATGAATCGAATCATGAATCATGAATCATGAATCATGAATCATGAATTGAATCATGAAATGAATCATGAATCATGAATTATGAATTGAATCATGAATCATGAATCATGAATTGAATCATGAATCATGAATGATGAATCATGAATTAAATCATGAATTAAATCATGAATCATAAATCATGAATCATGAATCATGAATTGAATCATGAATCATGAATGATGAATCATGAATTGAATCATGAATTGAATCATGAATCATGAATCAAGAATCATGAATTGAATCATTTATCATGAATTGAATCATGAATCATGAATTGAATCATGAATCATTAATTATGAAACATGAATTGAATCATGAATTATGAATTGAATTAATAAATCATGAATCATAAATCTTGAATCATGAATTGAATCATGAATTAAATCATGAATCGTGAATCATGAATCTTGAATCATGAATTGAATCATGAATTGAATCATGAATCATGAATCATGAATTGAATCATGAATTATGAATCATGAATTGAATCATGAATCATGAATTATGAATCATGAATTGAATCATGAATCATGAATCATGAATTTAATCATGAATCATGAATCATGAATTGAATCATAAATCATGAATTGAATCATGAATCATGAATCATGAATCATGAATTGAATCATGAATCATGAATTATGAATCATGAATTGAATCATGAATCATGAATTATGAATCATGAATTGAATCATGAATCATGAATTGAATCATGAATCATGAATTGAATCATGAATCATGAATCATGAATTGAATCATGATTCATTAATTATGAATCATGAATTAAATCATAAATCATGAATTATGAATCATGACTTGAATCATGAATTATGAATTGAATCATGAATCATGAATCATGAATCTTGAATTGAATCATGAAATGAATCATGAATCATGAATGATGAATCATGAATTGAATCATGAATTGAATCATGAATCATGAATCATGAATTGAATCATAAATCATGAATTGAATCATGAATCATGAATGATGAATCATGAATTGAATCATGAATTGAATCATGAATCATGAATCATGAATTGAATCATAAATCATGAATTAAATCATGAATCATGAATCATGAATTGAATCATGAATCATGAATTATGAATCATGAATTGAATCATGAATCATGAATTATGAATCATGAATTGAATCATAAATCATGAATCATGAATTGAATCATGAATCATAAATCGAATCATGAATCATGAATTGAATCATGAATCATGAATCATGAATTGAATCATGAATCATGAATCATGAATTGAATCATGAATCATGAATTGAATCATGAATCATGAATTATGAATCATGAATTGAATCATGAATCATGAATCATGAATTGAATCATGAATCATGAATCAGGAATCATGAATCATGAATTGAATCATGAATCATGAATTATGAATCATGAATTAAATCATGAATCATGAATTATGAATCATGAATTGAATCATGAATTATGAATTGAATCATGAATCATGAATCATGAATCATGAATTTAATCATGAATCATGAATTATGAATCATGAATTGAATCATGAATTAAATCATGAATCATGAATTGAATCATAAATCATGAATTGAATCATGAATCATGAATCATGAATCATGAATTTAATCATGAATCATGAATTATGAATCATGAATTGAATCATGAATCATGAATCATGAATTGAATCATGAAATGAATCATGAATCATGAATTGAATCATGAATCATGAATCATGAATCATGAATCATGAATTTAATCATGAAACATGAATTATGAATCATGAATTGAATCATGAATCATGAATCATGAATTGAATCATGAAATGAATCATGAATCATGAATCATGAATTGAATCATGAATCATGAATTATGAATCATGAATTGAATCATTAATCATGAATTATGAATCATGAATTGAATCATAAATCATGAATTGAATCATGAATCATGAATCGAATCATGAATCATGAATTGAATCATGAATCATGAATCATGAATTGAATCATGAATCATGAATCATGAATTGAATCATGAATCATGAATCATGAATTGAATCATGAATCATGAATTATGAATCATGAATTGAATCATGAATCATGAATCATGAATCAGGAATCATGAATCATGAATTGAATCATGAATCATGAATTATGAATCATGAATTAAATCATGAATCATGAATTATGAATCATGAATTGAATCATGAATTATGAATTGAATCATGAATCATGAATCATGAATCATGAATCATGAATCATGAATTGAATCATGAATCATGAATGATGAATCATGAATTGAATCATGAATTGAATCATGAATCATGAATCATGAATTGAATCATGAATTGAATCATGAATCATGAATCATGAATTGAATCATGAATCATGAATCATGAATCATGAATCATGAATCATGAATCATGAATCATGAATTGAATCATGAATTGAATCATGAATCATGAATCATGAATTGAATCATGAATCATGAATTATGAATCATGAATTGAATCATGAATCATGAATTATAAATCATGAATTGAATCATGAATTATGAATTGAATCATGAATCATGAATCATGAATCGAATCATGAATCATGAATTGAATCATGAATCATGAATCATGAATTGAATCATGAATCATGAATCATGAATTGAATCATGAATCATGAATCGAATCATGAATCATGAATTGAATTATGAATCATGAATCATGAATTGAATCATGAATCATGAATCATGAATTGAATCATGAATCATGAATCATGAATTGAATCATGAATCATGAATCATGAATTGAATCATGAATCATGAATTATGAATCATGAATTGAATCATGAATCATGAATCGAATCATGAATTGAATCATGAATCATGAATCATGAATTGAATCATGAATCATGAATTATGAATCATGAATTAAATCATGAATCATGAATTATGAATCATGAATTGAATAATGAATTATGAATTGAATCATGAATCATGAATCATGAATTGAATCATGAATCATGAATTGAATCATGAAATGAATCATGAATCATGAATCATGAATTGAATCATGAATCATGAATGATGAATCATGAATTGAATCATGAATTGAATCATGAATCATGAATCATGAATTGAATCATGAATTGAATCATGAATCATGAATCATGAATTGAATCATGAATCATGAATTGAATCATGAATCATGAATCATGAATCATGAATGATGAATCATGAATTGAATCATGAATTGAATCATGAATCATGAATCATGAATTGAATCATGAATCATGAATCATGAATTGAATCATGAATCATGAATTATGAATCATGAATTGAATCATGAATCATGAATTATAAATCATGAATTGAATCATGAATTATGAATTGAATTATGAATCATGAATCATGAATGGAATCATGAATCATGAATTGAATCATGAATCATGAATTGAATCATGAATCATGAATCATGAATTGAATCATGAATCATGAATCATGAATTGAATCATGAATCATGAATTATGAATCATGAATTGAATCATGAATCATAAATCATGAATTGAATCATGAATCATGAATCAGGAATCATGAATCATGATTTGAATCATGAATCATGAATTAAGAATCATGAATTGAATCATGAATCATGAATTATAAATCATGAATTGAATCATGAATTATGAATTGAATCATGAATCATGAATCGAATCATGAATCATGAATTGAATCATGAATCATGAATCATGAATTGAATCATGAATCATGAATCATGAATTGAATCATGAATTGAATCATGAATCATGAATCATGAATTGAATCATGAATCATGAATTATGAATCATGAATTGAATCATGAATCATGATTCATGAATTGAATCATGAATCATGAACCAGGAATCATGAATTATGAATTGAATCATGAATCATGAATTATGAATCATGAACTAAATCATGAATCATGAATTATGAATCATGAATTGAATCATGAATTATGAATTGAATCATGAATCATGAATCATGAATCATGAATTGAATCATGAAATGAATCATGATTCATGAATCATGAATTGAATCATTAATCATGAATGATGAATCATGAATTGAATCATGAATTGAATCATGAATTGAATCATAAATCATGAATTGAATCATGAATCATGAATCATGAATCATGAATTGAATCATGAATCATGAAATATAAATCATGAATTGAATCATGAATCATGAATTATGAATCATAAATTGAATCATGAATCATGAATCATGAATCATGAATTGAATCATGAATCATGAATTGAATCATAAATCATGAATTGAATCATGAATCATGAATTGAATCATGAATCATGAATCATGAATTGAATCATGAATCATGAATCATGAATTGAATCATGAATCATAAATTATGAATCATGAATTGAATCATGAATCATGAATTATGAATCATGAATTAAATCATGAATCATGAATTATGAATCATGAATTGAATCATGAATTATGAATTGAATCATGAATCATGAAGTATGAATCATGAATCATGAATCATGAATTGAATCATGAAATGAATCATGAATCATGAATCATAATTCGAATCATGAATCATGAATTATGAATCATGAATTGAATCATGAATTAAATCATGAATCATGAATTGAATCATAAATCATGAATTGAATCATGAATCATGAATCATGAATCATGAATTTAATCATTAATCATGAATTATGAATCATGAATTGAATCATGAATCATGAATCATGAATCATGAATTGAATCATGAAATGAATCATGAATCATGAATCATGAATTGAATCATGAATCATGAATTATGAATCATGAATTGAATCATGAATTAAATCATGAATCATGAATTGAATCATGAATCATGAATCATGAATCATGAATTGAATCATGAATCATGAATTATGAATCATGAATTGAATCATGAATCATGAATTGAATCATGAATCATGAATCAGGAATCATGAATCATGAATTGAATCATGAATCATGAATTATGAATCATGAACTAAATCATGAATCATGAATTATGAATCATGAATTGAATCATGAATTATGAATTGAATCATGAATCATGAATCATGAATTGAATCATGAAATGAATCATGAATCATGAATTGAATCATAAATCATGAATTGAATCATGAATCATGAATCATGAATCATGAATTTAATCATGAATCATGAATCATGAATCATGAATTCAATCATGAATCATGAATTATGAATCATGAATTGAATCATGAATCATGAATTATGAATCATGAATTGAATCATGAATCATGAATCATGAATTGAATCATGAATCATGAATCATGAATTGAATCATGAATCATGAATCGAATCATAAATCATGAATTATGAATCATGAATTGAATCATGAATCATGAATCATGAATTGAATCATGAATCATGAATCATGAATTGAATCATGAATCATGAATTATGAATTATGAATCATGAATTGAATCATGAATCATGAATCATGAATTGAATCATGAAATGAATCATGAATCATGAATCATGAATTGAATCATGAATCATGAATGATGAATCATGAATTGAATCATGAATTGAATAATGAATCAGGAATTAAATCATGAATCATGAATTGAATCATGAATCATGAATCATGAATTGAATCATGAATCATTAATTATGAATCATGAATTGAATCATGAATTATGAATTGAATTAATGAATCATGAATCATGAATAATGAATCTTGAATCATGAATTGAATCATAAATTAAATCATGAATCATAAATCATGAATTGAATCATGAATCATGAATGATGAATCATGAATTGAATCATGAATCATGAATCATGAATTGAATCATGAATCATGAATTATGAATCATGAATTGAATCATGAATTATGAATTGAATAATGAATCATGAAACATGAATCATGAATTGAATCATGAAATGAATCATGAATCATGAATCATGAATTGAATCATGAATCATGAATGATGAATCATGAATTGAATCATGAATTGAATCATGAATCATGAATCATGAATTGAATCATAAATCATGAATTGAATCATGAATCATGAATCTTGAATCATGAATTCAATCATGAATCATGAATTATGAATCATGAATTGAATCATGAATCATGAATTATGAATCATGAATTGAATCATGAATCTTGAATCATGAATTGAATCATGAATCATGAATCATGAATCATGAATCATGAATCGAATCATGAATCATGAATTGAATCATGAATCATGAATCATGAATTGAATCATGAATCATGAATCATGAATTGAATCATGAATCATGAATCATGAATCATGAATTGAATCATGAATCATGAATTATGAATCATGAATTGAATCATGAATCATGAATTGAATCATGAATCAGGAATCATGAATCATGAATTGAATCATGAATCATGATTTGAATCATGAATCATGAATTATGAATCATGAATTAAATCATGAATCATGAATTATGAATCATTAATTGAATCATGAATTATGAATTGAATCATGAATCATGAATCATGAATCATGAATTGAATCATGAAATGAATCATGAATCATAAATCATGAATTGAATCATGAATCATGAATGATGAATCATGAATTGAATCATGAATTAAATCATGAATCATAAATCATGAATCATGAATCATGAATTGAATCATGAAATGAATCATGAATCATGAATTGAATCATGAATCATGAATGATGAATCATGAATTGAATCATGAATTGAATCATGAATCATGAATCATGAATTAAATCATGAATCATGAATTGAATCATGAATCATGAATCATGAATCGAATCATGAATCATGAATTTAATCATGAATCATGAATCATGAATTGAATCATGAATCATAAATTATGAATCATGAATTGAATCATGAATCATGAATTGAATCATGAATCATAAATTATGAATCATGAATTGAATCATGAATCATGAATCATGAATTTGATCATGAATCATGAATTGAATCATGAATCATGAATCAGGAATCATGAATCATGAATTGAATCATGAATCATGGATTATGAATCATGAATTAAATCATGAATCATGAATTATGAATCATGAATTGAATCATGAATTATGAATTGAATCATCAATCATGAATCATGAAGTATGAATCATGAATCATGAATCATGAATTGAATCATGAAATGAATCATGAATCATGAATCGAATCATGAATCATGAATTATGAATCATGAATTGAATCATGAATTAAATCATGAATCATGAATTGAATCATAAATCATGAATTGAATCATGAATCATGAATCATGAATCATGAATTGAATCATGAATCATGAATTATGAATCATGAATTGAATCATGAATCATGCATCATGAATCATGAATTGAATCATGAAATGAATCATGAATCATGAATCATGAATTGAATCATGAATCATGAATTATGAATCATGAATTGAATCATGAATTAAATCATGAATCATGAATTAAATCATGAATCATGAATCATGAATCATGAATTGAATCATGAATCATGAATTATGAATCATGAATTGAATCATGAATCATGAATCAGGAATCATGAATCATGAATTGAATCATGAATCATGAATTATGAATCATGAACTAAATCATGAATCATGAATTATGAATCATGAATTGAATCATGAATCATGAATCAGGAATCATGAATCATGAATTGAATCATGAATCATGAATTATGAATCATGAACTAAATCATGAATCATGAATTATGAATCATGAATTGAATCATGAATTATGAATTGAATCATGAATCATGAATTGAATCATGAAATGAATCATGAATCATGAATTGAATCATGAATCATGAATGATGAATCATGAATTGAATCATGAATTGAATCATGAATCATGAATTGAATCATGAATCATGAATTCAATCATGAATCATGAATTATGAATCATGAATTGAATCATGAATCATGAATTATGAATCATGAATTGAATCATGAATCATGAATCATGAATTGAATCATGAATCATGAATCATGAATTGAATCATGAATAATGAATCATGAATCGAATCATAAATCATGAATTATGAATCATGAATTGAATCATGAATCATGAATTGAATAATGAATCATGAATCATGAATTGAATCATGAATCATGAATTGAATCATGAATTATGAATTATGAATCATGAATTGAATCATGAATCATGAATCATGAATTGAATCATGAATCATGAATCAGGAATCATGAATCATGAATTGAATCATGAATCATGAATTTAATCATGAATCATGAATCATGAATCATGAATTCAATCATGAATCATGAATTATGAATCATGAATTGAATCATGAATCATGAATTATGAATCATGAATTGAATCATGAATGATGAATCATGAATTGAATCATGAATCATGAATTGAATCATGAATCATGAATCAAATCATAAATCATGAATTATGAATCATGAATTGAATCATGAATCATGAATCATGAATTGAATCATGAATCATGAATCATGAATTGAATCATGAATCATGAATTGAATCATGAATTATGAATTATGAATCATGAATTGAATCATGAATCATGAATCATGAATTGAATCATGAAATGAATCATGAATCATGAATCATGAATTGAATCATGAATCATGAATGATGAATCATGAATTGAATCATGAATTGAATAATGAATCAGGAATTAAATCATGAATCATGAATTGAATCATGAATCATGAATCATGAATTGAATCATGAATCATTAATTATGAATCATGAATTGAATCATGAATTATGAATTGAATTAATGAATCATGAATCATGAATAATGAATCTTGAATCATGAATTGAATCATAAATTAAATCATGAATCATAAATCATGAATTGAATCATGAATCATGAATGATGAATCATGAATTGAATCATGAATCATGAATCATGAATTGAATCATGAATCATGAATTGAATCATGAATCATGAATTATGAATCATGAATTGAATCATGAATCATGAATTATGAATCATGAATTGAATCATGAATTATGAATTGAATAATGAATCATGAATCATGAAACATGAATCATGAATTGAATCATGAAATGAATCATGAATCATGAATCATGAATTGAATCATGAATGATGAATCATGAATTGAATCATGAATTGAATCATGAATCATGAATCATGAATTGAATCATAAATCATGAATCATGAATTGAATCATGAATCATTAATTATGAATCATGAATTGAATCATGAATTATGAATTGAATTAATGAATCATGAATCATGAATAATGAATCTTGAATCATGAATTGAATCATAAATTAAATCATGAATCATAAATCATGAATTGAATCATGAATCATGAATGATGAATCATGAATTGAATCATGAATCATGAATCATGAATTGAATCATGAATCATGAATTGAATCATGAATCATGAATTATGAATCATGAATTGAATCATGAATCATGAATTATGAATCATGAATTGAATCATGAATTATGAATTGAATAATGAATCATGAATCATGAAACATGAATCATGAATTGAATCATGAAATGAATCATGAATCATGAATCATGAATTGAATCATGAATCATGAATGATGAATCATGAATTGAATCATGAATTGAATCATGAATCATGAATCATGAATTGAATCATAAATCATGAATTGAATCATGAATCATGAATCTTGAATCATGAATTGAATCATGAATCATGAATTATGAATCATGAATTGAATCATGAATCATGAATTATGAATCATGAATTGAATCATGAATCTTGAATCATGAATTGAATCATGAATCATGAATCATGAATCATGAATCATGAATCGAATCATGAATCATGAATTGAATCATGAATCATGAATCATGAATTGAATCATGAATCATGAATCATGAATTGAATCATGAATCATGAATCATGAATCATGAATTGAATCATGAATCATGAATTATGAATCATGAATTGAATCATGAATCATGAATCATGAATTGAATCATGAATCAGGAATCATGAATCATGAATTGAATCATGAATCATGATTTGAATCATGAATTATGAATCATGAATTAAATCATGAATCATGAATTATGAATCATTAATTGAATCATGAATTATGAATTGAATCATGAATCATGAATCATGAATTGAATCATGAAATGAATCATGAATCATGAATCATGAATTGAATCATGAATCATGAATGATGAATCATGAATTGAATCATGAATTAAATCATGAATCATAAATCATGAATCATGAATCATGAATTGAATCATGAAATGAATCATGAATCATGAATTGAATCATGAATCATGAATGATGAATCATGAATTGAATCATGAATTGAATCATGAATCATGAATCATGAATTAAATCATGAATCATGAATTGAATCATGAATCATGAATCATGAATTGAATCATGAATCATAAATTATGAATCATGAATTGAATCATGAATCATGAATTGAATCATGAATCATAAATTATGAATCATGAATTGAATCATGAATCATGAATCATGAATTTGATCATGAATCATGAATTGAATCATGAATCATGAATCAGGAATCATGAATCATGAATTGAATCATGAATCATGGATTATGAATCATGAATTAAATCATGAATCATGAATTATGAATCATGAATTGAATCATGAATTATGAATTGAATCATCAATCATGAATCATGAAGTATGAATCATGAATCATGAATCATGAATTGAATCATGAAATGAATCATGAATCATGAATCGAATCATGAATCATGAATTATGAATCATGAATTGAATCATGAATTAAATCATGAATCATGAATTGAATCATAAATCATGAATTGAATCATGAATCATGAATCATGAATTGAATCATGAATCATGAATTATGAATCATGAATTGAATCATGAATCATGCATCATGAATCATGAATTGAATCATGAAATGAATCATGAATCATGAATCATGAATTGAATCATGAATCATGAATTATGAATCATGAATTGAATCATGAATTAAATCATGAATCATGAATTAAATCATGAATCATGAATCATGAATCATGAATTGAATCATGAATCATGAATTATGAATCATGAATTGAATCATGAATCATGAATCAGGAATCATGAATCATGAATTGAATCATGAATCATGAATTATGAATCATGAACTAAATCATGAATCATGAATTATGAATCATGAATTGAATCATGAATCATGAATCAGGAATCATGAATCATGAATTGAATCATGAATCATGAATTATGAATCATGAACTAAATCATGAATCATGAATTATGAATCATGAATTGAATCATGAATTATGAATTGAATCATGAATCATGAATTGAATCATGAAATGAATCATGAATCATGAATTGAATCATGAATCATGAATGATGAATCATGAATTGAATCATGAATTGAATCATGAATCATGAATTGAATCATGAATCATGAATTCAATCATGAATCATGAATTATGAATCATGAATTGAATCATGAATCATGAATTATGAATCATGAATTGAATCATGAATCATGAATCATGAATTGAATCATGAATCATGAATCATGAATTGAATCATGAATAATGAATCGAATCATAAATCATGAATTATGAATCATGAATTGAATCATGAATCATGAATTGAATAATGAATCATGAATCATGAATTGAATCATGAATCATGAATTGAATCATGAATTATGAATTATGAATCATGAATTGAATCATGAATCATGAATCATGAATTGAATCATGAATCATGAATCAGGAATCATGAATCATGAATTGAATCATGAATCATGAATTATGAATCATGAATTAAATCATGAATCATGAATTATGAATCATGAATTGAATCATGAATTATGAATTGAATCATGAATCATGAATCATGAATCATGAATCATGAATTGAATCATGAAATGAATCATGAATCATGAATCATGAATTGAATAATGAATTAATGAATGATGAATCATGAATTGAATCATGAATTGAATCATGAATCAGGAATTAAATCATGAATCATGAATTGAATCATGAATCATGAATCATGAATTGAATCATGAATCATTAATTATGAATCATTAATTGAATCATGAATTATGAATTGAATTAATGAATCATGAATCATGAATAATGAATCTTGAATCATGAATTGAATCATGAATTAAATCATGAATCATAAATCATGAATTGAATCATGAATCATGAATCATGAATTGAATCATGAATCATGAATCATGAATTGAATCATGAATCATGAATTATGAATCATGAATTGAATCATGAATCATGAATCATGAATCATGAATTGAATCATGAATTATGAATCATGAATTGAATCATGAATCATGAATTATGAATCATGAATTGAATCATGAATTATGAATTGAATCATGAATCATGAATCATGAAACATGAATCATGAATTGAATCATGAAATGAATCATGAATCATGAATCATGAATTGAATCATGAATCATGAATGATGAATCATGAATTGAATCATAAATCATGAATTGAATCATGAATCATGAATCGAATCATGAATCATGAATTGAATCATGAATCATGAATCATGAATTGAATCATGAATCATGAATCATGAATTGAATCATGAATCATGAATCATGAATTGAATCATGAATCATGAATTATGAATCATGAATTGAATCATGAATCATGAATCATGAATCAGGAATCATGAATCATGAATTGAATCATGAATCATGAATTATGAATAATGAATTAAATCATGAATCATGAATTATGAATCATGAATTGAATCATGAATTATGAATTGAATCATGAATCATGAATCATGAATCATGAATCATGAATCATGAATTGAATCATGAATCATGAATGATGAATCATGAATTGAATCATGAATTGAATCATGAATCATGAATCATGAATTGAATCATGAATTGAATCATGAATCATGAATCATGAATTGAATCATGAATCATGAATCATGAATCATGAATCATGAATCATGAATCATGAATCATGAATTGAATCATGAATTGAATCATGAATCATGAATCATGAATTGAATCATGAATCATGAATTATGAATCATGAATTGAATCATGAATCATGAATTATAAATCATGAATTGAATCATGAATTATGAATTGAATCATGAATCATGAATCATGAATCGAATCATGAATCATGAATTGAATCATGAATCATGAATCATGAATTGAATCATGAATCATGAATCATGAATTGAATCATGAATCATGAATCGAATCATGAATCATGAATTGAATTATGAATCATGAATCATGAATTGAATCATGAATCATGAATCATGAATTGAATCATGAATCATGAATCATGAATTGAATCATGAATCATGAATCATGAATTGAATCATGAATCATGAATTATGAATCATGAATTGAATCATGAATCATGAATCGAATCATGAATTGAATCATGAATCATGAATCATGAATTGAATCATGAATCATGAATTATGAATCATGAATTAAATCATGAATCATGAATTATGAATCATGAATTGAATAATGAATTATGAATTGAATCATGAATCATGAATCATGAATTGAATCATGAATCATGAATTGAATCATGAAATGAATCATGAATCATGAATCATGAATTGAATCATGAATCATGAATGATGAATCATGAATTGAATCATGAATTGAATCATGAATCATGAATCATGAATTGAATCATGAATTGAATCATGAATCATGAATCATGAATTGAATCATGAATCATGAATTGAATCATGAATCATGAATCATGAATCATGAATGATGAATCATGAATTGAATCATGAATTGAATCATGAATCATGAATCATGAATTGAATCATGAATCATGAATCATGAATTGAATCATGAATCATGAATTATGAATCATGAATTGAATCATGAATCATGAATTATAAATCATGAATTGAATCATGAATTATGAATTGAATTATGAATCATGAATCATGAATGGAATCATGAATCATGAATTGAATCATGAATCATGAATTGAATCATGAATCATGAATCATGAATTGAATCATGAATCATGAATCATGAATTGAATCATGAATCATGAATTATGAATCATGAATTGAATCATGAATCATAAATCATGAATTGAATCATGAATCATGAATCAGGAATCATGAATCATGATTTGAATCATGAATCATGAATTAAGAATCATGAATTGAATCATGAATCATGAATTATAAATCATGAATTGAATCATGAATTATGAATTGAATCATGAATCATGAATCGAATCATGAATCATGAATTGAATCATGAATCATGAATCATGAATTGAATCATGAATCATGAATCATGAATTGAATCATGAATTGAATCATGAATCATGAATCATGAATTGAATCATGAATCATGAATTATGAATCATGAATTGAATCATGAATCATGAATCATGAATTGAATCATGAATCATGAACCAGGAATCATGAATTATGAATTGAATCATGAATCATGAATTATGAATCATGAACTAAATCATGAATCATGAATTATGAATCATGAATTGAATCATGAATTATGAATTGAATCATGAATCATGAATCATGAATCATGAATTGAATCATGAAATGAATCATGATTCATGAATCATGAATTGAATCATTAATCATGAATGATGAATCATGAATTGAATCATGAATTGAATCATGAATTGAATCATAAATCATGAATTGAATCATGAATCATGAATCATGAATCATGAATTGAATCATGAATCATGAAATATAAATCATGAATTGAATCATGAATCATGAATTATGAATCATAAATTGAATCATGAATCATGAATCATGAATCATGAATTGAATCATGAATCATGAATTGAATCATAAATCATGAATTGAATCATGAATCATGAATTGAATCATGAATCATGAATCATGAATTGAATCATGAATCATGAATCATGAATTGAATCATGAATCATAAATTATGAATCATGAATTGAATCATGAATCATGAATTATGAATCATGAATTAAATCATGAATCATGAATTATGAATCATGAATTGAATCATGAATTATGAATTGAATCATGAATCATGAAGTATGAATCATGAATCATGAATTGAATCATGAAATGAATCATGAATCATGAATCATAATTCGAATCATGAATCATGAATTATGAATCATGAATTGAATCATGAATTAAATCATGAATCATGAATTGAATCATAAATCATGAATTGAATCATGAATCATGAATCATGAATCATGAATTTAATCATGAATCATGAATTATGAATCATGAATTGAATCATGAATCATGAATCATGAATCATGAATTGAATCATGAAATGAATCATGAATCATGAATCATGAATTGAATCATGAATCATGAATTATGAATCATGAATTGAATCATGAATTAAATCATGAATCATGAATTGAATCATGAATCATGAATCATGAATCATGAATTGAATCATGAATCATGAATTATGAATCATGAATTGAATCATGAATCATGAATTGAATCATGAATCATGAATCAGGAATCATGAATCATGAATTGAATCATGAATCATGAATTATGAATCATGAACTAAATCATGAATCATGAATTATGAATCATGAATTGAATCATGAATTATGAATTGAATCATGAATCATGAATCATGAATTGAATCATGAAATGAATCATGAATCATGAATTGAATCATAAATCATGAATTGAATCATGAATCATGAATCATGAATCATGAATTTAATCATGAATCATGAATCATGAATCATGAATTCAATCATGAATCATGAATTATGAATCATGAATTGAATCATGAATCATGAATTATGAATCATGAATTGAATCATGAATCATGAATTGAATCATGAATCATGAATCATGAATTGAATCATGAATCATGAATCGAATCATAAATCATGAATTATGAATCATGAATTGAATCATGAATCATGAATCATGAATTGAATCATGAATCATGAATCATGAATTGAATCATGAATCATGAATTATGAATTATGAATCATGAATTGAATCATGAATCATGAATCATGAATTGAATCATGAAATGAATCATGAATCATGAATCATGAATTGAATCATGAATCATGAATGATGAATCATGAATTGAATCATGAATTGAATAATGAATCAGGAATTAAATCATGAATCATGAATTGAATCATGAATCATGAATCATGAATTGAATCATGAATCATTAATTATGAATCATGAATTGAATCATGAATTATGAATTGAATTAATGAATCATGAATCATGAATAATGAATCTTGAATCATGAATTGAATCATAAATTAAATCATGAATCATAAATCATGAATTGAATCATGAATCATGAATGATGAATCATGAATTGAATCATGAATCATGAATCATGAATTGAATCATGAATCATGAATTATGAATCATGAATTGAATCATGAATTATGAATTGAATAATGAATCATGAAACATGAATCATGAATTGAATCATGAAATGAATCATGAATCATGAATCATGAATTGAATCATGAATCATGAATGATGAATCATGAATTGAATCATGAATTGAATCATGAATCATGAATCATGAATTGAATCATAAATCATGAATTGAATCATGAATCATGAATCTTGAATCATGAATTCAATCATGAATCATGAATTATGAATCATGAATTGAATCATGAATCATGAATTATGAATCATGAATTGAATCATGAATCTTGAATCATGAATTGAATCATGAATCATGAATCATGAATCATGAATCATGAATCGAATCATGAATCATGAATTGAATCATGAATCATGAATCATGAATTGAATCATGAATCATGAATCATGAATTGAATCATGAATCATGAATCATGAATCATGAATTGAATCATGAATCATGAATTATGAATCATGAATTGAATCATGAATCATGAATTGAATCATGAATCAGGAATCATGAATCATGAATTGAATCATGAATCATGATTTGAATCATGAATCATGAATTATGAATCATGAATTAAATCATGAATCATGAATTATGAATCATTAATTGAATCATGAATTATGAATTGAATCATGAATCATGAATCATGAATCATGAATTGAATCATGAAATGAATCATGAATCATAAATCATGAATTGAATCATGAATCATGAATGATGAATCATGAATTGAATCATGAATTAAATCATGAATCATAAATCATGAATCATGAATCATGAATTGAATCATGAAATGAATCATGAATCATGAATTGAATCATGAATCATGAATGATGAATCATGAATTGAATCATGAATTGAATCATGAATCATGAATCATGAATTAAATCATGAATCATGAATTGAATCATGAATCATGAATCATGAATCGAATCATGAATCATGAATTTAATCATGAATCATGAATCATGAATTGAATCATGAATCATAAATTATGAATCATGAATTGAATCATGAATCATGAATTGAATCATGAATCATAAATTATGAATCATGAATTGAATCATGAATCATGAATCATGAATTTGATCATGAATCATGAATTGAATCATGAATCATGAATCAGGAATCATGAATCATGAATTGAATCATGAATCATGGATTATGAATCATGAATTAAATCATGAATCATGAATTATGAATCATGAATTGAATCATGAATTATGAATTGAATCATCAATCATGAATCATGAAGTATGAATCATGAATCATGAATCATGAATTGAATCATGAAATGAATCATGAATCATGAATCGAATCATGAATCATGAATTATGAATCATGAATTGAATCATGAATTAAATCATGAATCATGAATTGAATCATAAATCATGAATTGAATCATGAATCATGAATCATGAATCATGAATTGAATCATGAATCATGAATTATGAATCATGAATTGAATCATGAATCATGCATCATGAATCATGAATTGAATCATGAAATGAATCATGAATCATGAATCATGAATTGAATCATGAATCATGAATTATGAATCATGAATTGAATCATGAATTAAATCATGAATCATGAATTAAATCATGAATCATGAATCATGAATCATGAATTGAATCATGAATCATGAATTATGAATCATGAATTGAATCATGAATCATGAATCAGGAATCATGAATCATGAATTGAATCATGAATCATGAATTATGAATCATGAACTAAATCATGAATCATGAATTATGAATCATGAATTGAATCATGAATCATGAATCAGGAATCATGAATCATGAATTGAATCATGAATCATGAATTATGAATCATGAACTAAATCATGAATCATGAATTATGAATCATGAATTGAATCATGAATTATGAATTGAATCATGAATCATGAATTGAATCATGAAATGAATCATGAATCATGAATTGAATCATGAATCATGAATGATGAATCATGAATTGAATCATGAATTGAATCATGAATCATGAATTGAATCATGAATCATGAATTCAATCATGAATCATGAATTATGAATCATGAATTGAATCATGAATCATGAATTATGAATCATGAATTGAATCATGAATCATGAATCATGAATTGAATCATGAATCATGAATCATGAATTGAATCATGAATAATGAATCATGAATCGAATCATAAATCATGAATTATGAATCATGAATTGAATCATGAATCATGAATTGAATAATGAATCATGAATCATGAATTGAATCATGAATCATGAATTGAATCATGAATTATGAATTATGAATCATGAATTGAATCATGAATCATGAATCATGAATTGAATCATGAATCATGAATCAGGAATCATGAATCATGAATTGAATCATGAATCATGAATTTAATCATGAATCATGAATCATGAATCATGAATTCAATCATGAATCATGAATTATGAATCATGAATTGAATCATGAATCATGAATTATGAATCATGAATTGAATCATGAATGATGAATCATGAATTGAATCATGAATCATGAATTGAATCATGAATCATGAATCAAATCATAAATCATGAATTATGAATCATGAATTGAATCATGAATCATGAATCATGAATTGAATCATGAATCATGAATCATGAATTGAATCATGAATCATGAATTGAATCATGAATTATGAATTATGAATCATGAATTGAATCATGAATCATGAATTGAATCATGAAATGAATCATGAATCATGAATCATGAATTGAATCATGAATCATGAATGATGAATCATGAATTGAATCATGAATTGAATAATGAATCAGGAATTAAATCATGAATCATGAATTGAATCATGAATCATGAATCATGAATTGAATCATGAATCATTAATTATGAATCATGAATTGAATCATGAATTATGAATTGAATTAATGAATCATGAATCATGAATAATGAATCTTGAATCATGAATTGAATCATAAATTAAATCATGAATCATAAATCATGAATTGAATCATGAATCATGAATGATGAATCATGAATTGAATCATGAATCATGAATCATGAATTGAATCATGAATCATGAATTGAATCATGAATCATGAATTATGAATCATGAATTGAATCATGAATCATGAATTATGAATCATGAATTGAATCATGAATTATGAATTGAATAATGAATCATGAATCATGAAACATGAATCATGAATTGAATCATGAAATGAATCATGAATCATGAATCATGAATTGAATCATGAATGATGAATCATGAATTGAATCATGAATTGAATCATGAATCATGAATCATGAATTGAATCATAAATCATGAATCATGAATTGAATCATGAATCATTAATTATGAATCATGAATTGAATCATGAATTATGAATTGAATTAATGAATCATGAATCATGAATAATGAATCTTGAATCATGAATTGAATCATAAATTAAATCATGAATCATAAATCATGAATTGAATCATGAATCATGAATGATGAATCATGAATTGAATCATGAATCATGAATCATGAATTGAATCATGAATCATGAATTGAATCATGAATCATGAATTATGAATCATGAATTGAATCATGAATCATGAATTATGAATCATGAATTGAATCATGAATTATGAATTGAATAATGAATCATGAATCATGAAACATGAATCATGAATTGAATCATGAAATGAATCATGAATCATGAATCATGAATTGAATCATGAATCATGAATGATGAATCATGAATTGAATCATGAATTGAATCATGAATCATGAATCATGAATTGAATCATAAATCATGAATTGAATCATGAATCATGAATCTTGAATCATGAATTGAATCATGAATCATGAATTATGAATCATGAATTGAATCATGAATCATGAATTATGAATCATGAATTGAATCATGAATCTTGAATCATGAATTGAATCATGAATCATGAATCATGAATCATGAATCATGAATCGAATCATGAATCATGAATTGAATCATGAATCATGAATCATGAATTGAATCATGAATCATGAATCATGAATTGAATCATGAATCATGAATCATGAATCATGAATTGAATCATGAATCATGAATTATGAATCATGAATTGAATCATGAATCATGAATCATGAATTGAATCATGAATCAGGAATCATGAATCATGAATTGAATCATGAATCATGATTTGAATCATGAATTATGAATCATGAATTAAATCATGAATCATGAATTATGAATCATTAATTGAATCATGAATTATGAATTGAATCATGAATCATGAATCATGAATTGAATCATGAAATGAATCATGAATCATGAATCATGAATTGAATCATGAATCATGAATGATGAATCATGAATTGAATCATGAATTAAATCATGAATCATAAATCATGAATCATGAATCATGAATTGAATCATGAAATGAATCATGAATCATGAATTGAATCATGAATCATGAATGATGAATCATGAATTGAATCATGAATTGAATCATGAATCATGAATCATGAATTAAATCATGAATCATGAATTGAATCATGAATCATGAATCATGAATTGAATCATGAATCATAAATTATGAATCATGAATTGAATCATGAATCATGAATTGAATCATGAATCATAAATTATGAATCATGAATTGAATCATGAATCATGAATCATGAATTTGATCATGAATCATGAATTGAATCATGAATCATGAATCAGGAATCATGAATCATGAATTGAATCATGAATCATGGATTATGAATCATGAATTAAATCATGAATCATGAATTATGAATCATGAATTGAATCATGAATTATGAATTGAATCATCAATCATGAATCATGAAGTATGAATCATGAATAATGAATCATGAATTGAATCATGAAATGAATCATGAATCATGAATCGAATCATGAATCATGAATTATGAATCATGAATTGAATCATGAATTAAATCATGAATCATGAATTGAATCATAAATCATGAATTGAATCATGAATCATGAATCATGAATTGAATCATGAATCATGAATTATGAATCATGAATTGAATCATGAATCATGCATCATGAATCATGAATTGAATCATGAAATGAATCATGAATCATGAATCATGAATTGAATCATGAATCATGAATTATGAATCATGAATTGAATCATGAATTAAATCATGAATCATGAATTAAATCATGAATCATGAATCATGAATCATGAATTGAATCATGAATCATGAATTATGAATCATGAATTGAATCATGAATCATGAATCAGGAATCATGAATCATGAATTGAATCATGAATCATGAATTATGAATCATGAACTAAATCATGAATCATGAATTATGAATCATGAATTGAATCATGAATCATGAATCAGGAATCATGAATCATGAATTGAATCATGAATCATGAATTATGAATCATGAACTAAATCATGAATCATGAATTATGAATCATGAATTGAATCATGAATTATGAATTGAATCATGAATCATGAATTGAATCATGAAATGAATCATGAATCATGAATTGAATCATGAATCATGAATGATGAATCATGAATTGAATCATGAATTGAATCATGAATCATGAATTGAATCATGAATCATGAATTCAATCATGAATCATGAATTATGAATCATGAATTGAATCATGAATCATGAATTATGAATCATGAATTGTATCATGAATCATGAATCATGAATTGAATCATGAATCATGAATCATGAATTGAATCATGAATAATGAATCGAATCATAAATCATGAATTATGAATCATGAATTGAATCATGAATCATGAATTGAATAATGAATCATGAATCATGAATTGAATCATGAATCATGAATTGAATCATGAATTATGAATTATGAATCATGAATTGAATCATGAATCATGAATCATGAATTGAATCATGAATCATGAATCAGGAATCATGAATCATGAATTGAATCATGAATCATGAATTATGAATCATGAATTAAATCATGAATCATGAATTATGAATCATGAATTGAATCATGAATTATGAATTGAATCATGAATCATGAATCATGAATCATGAATCATGAATTGAATCATGAAATGAATCATGAATCATGAATCATGAATTGAATAATGAATTAATGAATGATGAATCATGAATTGAATCATGAATTGAATCATGAATCAGGAATTAAATCATGAATCATGAATTGAATCATGAATCATGAATCATGAATTGAATCATGAATCATTAATTATGAATCATTAATTGAATCATGAATTATGAATTGAATTAATGAATCATGAATCATGAATAATGAATCTTGAATCATGAATTGAATCATGAATTAAATCATGAATCATAAATCATGAATTGAATCATGAATCATGAATCATGAATTGAATCATGAATCATGAATCATGAATTGAATCATGAATCATGAATTATGAATCATGAATTGAATCATGAATCATGAATCATGAATCATGAATTGAATCATGAATTATGAATCATGAATTGAATCATGAATCATGAATTATGAATCATGAATTGAATCATGAATTATGAATTGAATCATGAATCATGAATCATGAAACATGAATCATGAATTGAATCATGAAATGAATCATGAATCATGAATCATGAATTGAATCATGAATCATGAATGATGAATCATGAATTGAATCATGAATTGAATCATGAATCATGAATCATGAATTGAATCATAAATCATGAATTGAATCATGAATCATGAATCTTGAATCATGAATTGAATCATGAATCATGAATTATGAATCATGAATTGAATCATGAATCATGAATTATGAATCATGAATTGAATCATGAATCATGAATCATGAATTGAATCATGAATCATGAATCATGAATCGAATCATGAATCATGAATTGAATCATGAATCATGAATCATGAATTGAATCATGAATCATGAATCATGAATTGAATCATGAATCATGAATCATGAATTGAATCATGAATCATGAATTGAATCATGAATCATGAATCATGAATTGAATCATGAATCATGAATCAGGAATCATGAATCATGAATTGAATCATGAATCATGAATTATGAATCATGAATTAAATCATGAATCATGAATTATGAATCATTAATTGAATCATGAATTATGAATTGAATCATGAATCATGAATTGAATCATGAAATGAATCATGAATCATGAATCATGAATTGAATCATGAATCATGAATCATGAATCATGAATTGAATCATGAATTAAATCATGAATCATAAATCATGAATCATGAATCATGAATTGAATCATGAATTGAATCATGAAATGAATCATGAATCATGAATTGAATCATGAATCATGAATGATGAATCATGAATTGAATCATGAATCATGAATTATGAATCATGAATTGAATCATGAATCATGAATCATGAACTAAATCATGAATCATGAATTATGAATCATGAATTGAATCATGAATTATGAATTGAATCATGAATCATGAATTGAATCATGAAATGAATCATGAATCATGAATTGAATCATGAATCATGAATGATGAATCATGAATTGAATCATGAATTGAATCATGAATCATGAATTCAATCATGAATCATGAATTCAATCATGAATCATGAATTATGAATCATGAATTGAATCATGAATCATGAATTATGAATCATGAATTGAATCATGAATCATGAATCATGAATTGAATCATGAATCATGAATCATGAATTGAATCATGAATCATGAATCATGAATCGAATCATAAATCATGAATTATGAATCATGAATTGAATCATGAATCATGAATTGAATCAGGAATCATGAATCATGAACTAAATCATGAATCATGAATTATGAATCATGAATTGAATCATGAATCTTGAATGATGAATCATGAATTGAATCATGAATTAAATCATGAATCATAAATCATGAATCATGAATCATGAATTGAATCATGAATTGAATCATGAAATGAATCATGAATCATGAATTGAATCATGAATCATGAATGATGAATCATGAATTGAATCATGAATCATGAATTATGAATCATGAATTGAATCATGAATCATGAATCATGAATCAGGAATCATGAATCATGAATTGAATCATGAATCATGGATTATGAATCATGAATTAAATCATGAATCATGAATTATGAATCATGAAATGAATCATGAATTATTAATTGAATCATCAATCATGAATCATGAAGTATGAATCATGAATCATGAATCATGAATTGAATCATGAAATGAATCATGAATCATGAATCGAATCATGAATCATGAATTATGAATCATGAATTGAATCATGAATTAAATCATGAATCATGAATTGAATCATAAATCATGAATTGAATCATGAATCATGAATCATGAATCATGAATTGAATCATGAATCATGAATTATGAATCATGAATTGAATCATGAATCATGCATCATGAATCATGAATTGAATCATGAAATGAATCATGAATCATGAATCATGAATTGAATCATGAATCATGAATTATGAATCATGAATTGAATCATGAATTAAATCATGAATCATGAATTAAATCATGAATCATGAATCATGAATCATGAATTGAATCATGAATCATGAATTATGAATCATGAATTGAATCATGAATCATGAATCAGGAATCATGAATCATGAATTGAATCATGAATCATGAATTATGAATCATGAACTAAATCATGAATCATGAATTATGAATCATGAATTGAATCATGAATCATGAATCAGGAATCATGAATCATGAATTGAATCATGAATCATGAATTATGAATCATGAACTAAATCATGAATCATGAATTATGAATCATGAATTGAATCATGAATTATGAATTGAATCATGAATCATGAATTGAATCATGAAATGAATCATGAATCATGAATCATGAATTGAATCATGAATCATGAATGATGAATCATGAATTGAATCATGAATCATGAATTGAATCATGAATCATGAATTCAATCATGAATCATGAATTATGAATCATGAATTGAATCATGAATCATGAATTATGAATCATGAATTGAATCATGAATCATGAATCATGAATTGAATCATGAATCATGAATCATGAATTGAATCATGAATAATGAATCATGAATCGAATCATAAATCATGAATTATGAATCATGAATTGAATAATGAATCATGAATCATGAATTGAATCATGAATCATGAATTGAATCATGAATTATGAATTATGAATCATGAATTGAATCATGAATCATGAATCATGAATTGAATCATGAATCATGAATCAGGAATCATGAATCATGAATTGAATCATGAATCATGAATTATGAATCATGAATTAAATCATGAATCATGAATTATGAATCATGAATTGAATCATGAATTATGAATTGAATCATGAATCATGAATCATGAATCATGAATTGAATCATGAAATGAATCATGAATCATGAATCATGAATTGAATAATGAATTAATGAATGATGAATCATGAATTGAATCATGAATTGAATCATGAATCAGGAATTAAATCATGAATCATGAATTGAATCATGAATCATGAATCATGAATTGAATCATGAATCATTAATTATGAATCATTAATTGAATCATGAATCATGAATTGAATCATGAATCATGAATTATGAATCATGAATTGAATCATGAATCATGAATTATTAATCATGAATTGAATCATGAATTATGAATTGAATCATGAATCATGAATCATGAAACATGAATCATGAATTGAATCATGAAATGAATCATGAATCATGAATCATGAATTGAATCATGAATCATGAATGATGAATCATGAATTGAATCATGAATTGAATCATGAATCATGAATCATGAATTGAATCATAAATCATGAATTGAATCATGAATCATGAATCTTGAATCATGAATTGAATCATGAATCATGAATTATGAATCATGAATTGAATCATGAATCATGAATTATGAATCATGAATTGAATCATGAATCATGAATCATGAATTGAATCATGAATCATGAATCATGAATCGAATCATGAATCATGAATTGAATCATGAATCATGAATCATGAATTGAATCATGAATCATGAATCATGAATTGAATCATGAATCATGAATCATGAATTGAATCATGAATCATGAATTGAATCATGAATCATGAATCATGAATTGAATCATGAATCATGAATCAGGAATCATGAATCATGAATTGAATCATGAATCATGAATTATGAATCATGAATTAAATCATGAATCATGAATTATGAATCATTAATTGAATCATGAATTATGAATTGAATCATGAATCATGAATTGAATCATGAAATGAATCATGAATCATGAATCATGAATTGAATCATGAATCATGAATCATGAATCATGAATTGAATCATGAATTAAATCATGAATCATAAATCATGAATCATGAATCATGAATTGAATCATGAATTGAATCATGAAATGAATCATGAATCATGAATTGAATCATGAATCATGAATGATGAATCATGAATTGAATCATGAATCATGAATTATGAATCATGAATTGAATCATGAATCATGAATCATGAACTAAATCATGAATCATGAATTATGAATCATGAATTGAATCATGAATTATGAATTGAATCATGAATCATGAATTGAATCATGAAATGAATCATGAATCATGAATTGAATCATGAATCATGAATGATGAATCATGAATTGAATCATGAATTGAATCATGAATCATGAATTCAATCATGAATCATGAATTCAATCATGAATCATGAATTATGAATCATGAATTGAATCATGAATCATGAATTATGAATCATGAATTGAATCATGAATCATGAATCATGAATTGAATCATGAATCATGAATCATGAATTGAATCATGAATCATGAATCATGAATCGAATCATAAATCATGAATTATGAATCATGAATTGAATCATGAATCATGAATTGAATCATGAATCATGAATCATGAATTGAATCATGAATCATGAATTGAATCATGAATTATGAATTATGAATTGAATCATGAATCATGAATCATGAATTGAATCATGAATCATGAATCAGGAATCAGGAATCATGAATCATGAATTGAATCATGAATCATGAATTATGAATCATGAATTAAATCATGAATCATGAATTATGAATCATGAATTGAATCATGAATCATGAATCATGAATCAGGAATCATGAATCATGAATTGAATCATGAATCATGAATTATGAATCATGAATTAAATCATGAATCATGAATTATGAATCATGAATTGAATCATGAATTATGAATTGAATCATGAATCATGAATCATGAATCATGAATCATGAATCATGAATCATGAATTGAATCATGAAATGAATCATGAATCATGAATCATGAATTGAATCATGAATTAATGAATGATGAATCATGAATTGAATCATGAATTGAATCATGAATCAGGAATTAAATCATGAATCATGAATTGAATCATGAATCATGAATCATGAATTGAATCATGAATCATTAATTATGAATCATTAATTGAATCATGAATTATGAATTGAATTAATGAATCATGAATCATGAATAATGAATCTTGAATCATGAATTGAATCATGAATTAAATCATGAATCATAAATCATGAATTGAATCATGAATCATGAATGATGAATCATGAATTGAATCATGAATCATGAATCATGAATTGAATCATGAATCATGAATCATGAATTGAATCATGAATCATGAATTATGAATCATGAATTGAATCATGAATCATGAATTATGAATCATGAATTGAATCATGAATTATGAATTGAATCATGAATCATGAATCATGAAACATGAATCATGAATTGAATCATGAAATGAATCATGAATCATGAATCATGAATCGAATCATAAATCATGAATTATGAATCATGAATTGAATCATGAATCATGAATTGAATAATGAATCATGAATCATGAATTGAATCATGAATTATGAATTATGAATCATGAATTGAATCATGAATCATGAATCATGAATTGAATCATGAATCATGAATTGAATCATGAATCATGAATTATGAATCATGAATTAAATCATGAATCATGAATTAAATCATGAATCATGAATTATGAATCATGAATTGAATCATGAATTATGAATTGAATCATGAATCATGAATCATGAATCATGAATCATGAATCATGAATTGAATCATGAAATGAATCATGAATCATGAATTGAATCATGAATTAATTAATGATGAATCATGAATTGAATCATGAATTGAATCATGAATTGAATCATGAATCAGGAATTAAATCATGAATCATGAATTGAATCATGAATCATGAATCATGAATTGAATCATGAATCATTAATTATGAATCATTAATTGAATCATGAATTATGAATTGAATTAATGAATCATGAATCATAAATAATGAATCTTGAATCATGAATTGAATCATGAATTAAATCATGAATCATAAATCATGAATTGAATCATGAATCATGAATGATGAATCATGAATTGAATCATGAATCATGAATCATGAATTGAATCATGAATCATGAATCATGAATTGAATCATGAATCATGAATTATGAATCATGAATTGAATCATGAATCATGAATTATGAATCATGAATTGAATCATGAATTATGAATTGAATCATGAATCATGAAACATGAATCATGAATTGAATCATGAAATGAATCATGAATCATGAATCATGAATTGAATCATGAATCATGAATGATGAATCATGAATTGAATCATGAATTGAATCATGAATCATGAATCATGAATTGAATCATAAATCATGAATTGAATCATGAATCATGAATCTTGAATCATGAATTGAATCATGAATCATGAATTATGAATCATGAATTGAATCATGAATCATGAATTATGAATCATGAATTGAATCATGAATCATGAATCATGAATTGAATCATGAATCATGAATCATGAATCATGAATCGAATCATGAATCATGAATTGAATCATGAATCATGAATCATGAATTGAATCATGAATCATGAATTGAATCATGAATCATGAATCATGAATTGAATCATGAATCATGAATTATGAATCATGAATTGAATCATGAATCATGAATCATGAATTGAATCATGAATCATGAATCAGGAATCATGAATCATGAATTGAATCATGAATCATGAATTATGAATCATGAATTAAATTATGAATCATGAATTATGAATCATTAATTGAATCATGAATTATGAATTGAATCATGAATCATGAATTGAATCATGAAATGAATCATGAATCATGAATTGAATCATGAATCTTGAATGATGAATCATGAATTGAATCATGAATTAAATCATGAATCATAAATCATGAATCATGAATCATGAATTGAATCATGAATTGAATCATGAAATGAATCATGAATCATGAATTGAATCATGAATCATGAATGATGAATCATGAATTGAATCATGAATCATGAATTATGAATCATGAATTGAATCATGAATCATGAATCATGAATCAGGAATCATGAATCATGAACTAAATCATGAATCATGAATTATGAATCATGAATTGAATCATGAATTATGAATTGAATCATGAATCATGAATTGAATCATGAAATGAATCATGAATCATGAATCATGAATTGAATCATGAATTATGAATTATGAATCATGAATTGAATCATGAATCATGAATCATGAATTGAATCATGAATCATGAATCAGGAATCATGAATCATGAATTGAATCATGAATCATGAATTATGAATCATGAATTAAATCATGAATCATGAATTATGAATCATGAATTGAATCATGAATTATGAATTGAATCATGAATCATGAATCATGAATCATGAATCATGAATCATGAATAATGAATTGAATCATGAAATGAATCATGAATCATGAATCATGAATTGAATCATGAATTAATGAATGATGAATCATGAATTGAATCATGAATTGAATCATGAATCAGGAATTAAATCATGAATCATGAATTGAATCATGAATCATGAATCATGAATTGAATCATGAATCATTAATTATGAATCATTAATTGAATCATGAATTATGAATTGAATTAATGAATCATGAATCATGAATAATGAATCTTGAATCATGAATTGAATCATGAATTAAATCATGAATCATAAATCATGAATTGAATCATGAATCATGAATGATGAATCATGAATTGAATCATGAATCATGAATCATGAATTGAATCATGAATCATGAATCATGAATTGAATCATGAATCATGAATTATGAATCATGAATTGAATCATGAATCATGAATTATGAATCATGAATTGAATCATGAATTATGAATTGAATCATGAATCATGACTCATGAAACATGAATCATGAATTGAATCATGAAATGAATCATGAATCATGAATCATGAATTGAATCATGAATCATGAATGATGAATCATGAATTGAATCATGAATTGAATCATGAATCATGAATCATGAATTGAATCATAAATCATGAATTGAATCATGAATCATGAATCTTGAATCATGAATTGAATCATGAATCATGAATTATGAATCATGAATTGAATCATGAATCATGAATTATGAATCATGAATTGAATCATGAATCATGAATCATGAATTGAATCATGAATCATGAATCATGAATCATGAATCGAATCATGAATCATGAATTGAATCATGAATCATGAATCATGAATTGAATCATGAATCATGAATTGAATCATGAATCATGAATCATGAATTGAATCATGAATCATGAATTATGAATCATGAATTGAATCATGAATCATGAATCATGAATTGAATCATGAATCATGAATCAGGAATCATGAATCATGAATTGAATCATGAATCATGAATTATGAATCATGAATTAAATCATGAATCATGAATTATGAATCATTAATTGAATCATGAATTATGAATTGAATCATGAATCATGAATTGAATCATGAATTGAATCATGAAATGAATCATGAATCATGAATCATGAATTGAATCATGAATCATGAATGATGAATCATGAATTGAATCATGAATTGAATCATGAATCATGAATCATGAATTGAATCATGAATCATGAATTGAATCATGAATCATGAATCATGAATTGAATCATGAATCATTAATTATGAATCATGAATTGAATCATGAATTATGAATTGAATTAATGAATCATGAATCATGAATCTTGAATCATGAATTGAATCATGAATTAAATCATGAATCATGAATCATGAATCTTGAATCATGAATTGAATCATGAATTGAATCATGAATCATGAATTGAATCATGAATCATGAATCATGAATTAAATCATGAATCATGAATTGAATCATGAATCATGAATCATGAATTGAATCATGAATCATGAATTATGAATCATGAATTGAATCATGAATCATGAATCATGAATTGAATCATGAATCATGAATCAGGAATCAGGAATCATGAATTGAATCATGAATCATGAATTATGAATCATGAACTAAATCATGAATCATGAATTATGAATCATGAATTGAATCATGAATTATGAATTGAATCATGAATCATGAATCATGAATCATGAATCATGAATCATGAATTGAATCATGAAATGAATCATGAATCATGAATCATGAATCATGAATCATGAATTGAATCATGAATCATAATTGATGAATCATGAATTGAATCATGAATCATGAATCATGAATTGAATCATGAATCATGAATCATGAATTGAATCATGAATCATGAATTATGAATCATGAATTGAATCATGAATCATGAATTATGAATCATGAATTGAATCATGAATTATGAATTGAATCATGAATCATGAATCATGAAACATGAATCATGAATCATGAATCATGAATTGAATCATGAATCATGAATGATGAATCATGAATTGAATCATGAATTGAATCATGAATCATGAATCATGAATTGAATCATAAATCATGAATTGAATCATGAATCATGAATCTTGAATCATGAATTGAATCATGAATCATGAATTATGAATCATGAATTGAATCATGAATCATGAATTATGAATCATGAATTGAATCATGAATCATGAATCATGAATTGAATCATGAATCATGAATCATGAATCGAATCATGAATCATGAATTGAATCATGAATCATGAATCATGAATTGAATCATGAATCATGAATTGAATCATGAATTATGAATCATGAATTGAATCATGAATCATGAATTATGAATCATGAATTGAATCATGAATCATGAATCATGAATTGAATCATGAATCATGAATCAGGAATCATGAATCATGAATCAGGAATCATGAATCATGAATTGAATCATGAATCATGAATTATGAATCATGAATTAAATCATGAATCATGAATTATGAATCATTAATTGAATCATGAATTATGAATTGAATCATGAATCATGAATTATGAATTGAATCATGAATCATGAATTGAATCATGAAATGAATCATGAATCATGAATCATGAATTGAATCATGAATCATGAATGATGAATCATGAATTGAATCATGAATTAAATCATGAATCATAAATCATGAATCATGAATCATGAATTGAATCATGAATTGAATCATGAAATGAATCATGAATCATGAATTGAATCATGAATCATGAATGATGAATCATGAATTGAATCATGAATTGAATCATGAATCATGAATCATGAATTGAATCATGAATTGAATCATGAATCATGAATCATGAATTGAATCATGAATCATTAATTATGAATCATGAATTGAATCATGAATTATGAATTGAATTAATGAATCATGAATCATGAATCTTGAATCATGAATTGAATCATGAATTAAATCATGAATCATGAATCATGAATCTTGAAACATGAATTGAATCATGAATTGAATCATGAATCATGAATTGAATCATGAATCATGAATTAAATCATGAATCATGAATTGAATCATGAATCATGAATCATGAATTGAATCATGAATCATGAATTATGAATCATGAATTGAATCATGAATCATGAATCATGAATTGAATCATGAATCATGAATCTTGAATCATGAATTGAATCATGAATCATGAATTATGAATCATGAATTGAATCATGAATCATGAATTATGAATCATCAATTGAATCATGAATCATGAATCATGAATTGAATCATGAATCATGAATCATGAATCGAATCATGAATCATGAATCATGAATCGAATCATGAATCATGAATTGAATCATGAATCATGAATTGAATCATGAATCATGAATCATGAATTGAATCATGAATCATGAATCATGAATTGAATCATGAATCATGAATTATGAATCATGAATTGAATTATGAATCATGAATCATGAATTGAATCATGAATCATGAATCAGGAATCATGAATCATGAATTGAATCATGAATCATGAATTATGAATCATGAATTAAATCATGAATCATGAATTATGAATCATTAATTGAATCATGAATTATGAATTGAATCATGAATCATGAATCATGAATTGAATCATGAAATGAATCATGAATCATGAATCATGAATTGAATCATGAATCATGAATGATGAATCATGAATTGAATCATGAATTAAATCATGAATCATAAATCATGAATCATGAATCATGAATTGAATCATGAAATGAATCATGAATCATGAATCATGAATTGAATCATGAATCATGAATGATGAATCATGAATTGAATCATGGATTGAATCATGAATCATGAATCATGAATTGAATCATGAGTCATGAATTGAATCATGAATCATGAATCATGAATTGAATCATGAATCATTAATTATGAATCATGAATTGAATCATGAATTATGAATTGAATTAATGAATCATGAATCATGAATCATGAATCATGAATTGAATCATGAATCATGGATTATGAATCATGAATTGAATCATGAATCATGAATCATGAATCATGAATTGAATCATGAAATGAATCATGAATCATGAATTGAATCATGAATCATGAATTATGAATCATGAATTGAATCATGAATTAAATCATGAATCATGAATTGAATCATGAATCATGAATCATGAATCATGAATTGAATCATGAATCATGAATTATGAATCATGAATTGAATCATGAATCATGAATCAGGAATCATGAATCATGAATTGAATCATGAATCATGAATTATGAATCATGAACTAAATCATGAATCATGAATTATGAATCATGAATTGAATCATGAATTATGATTTAAATCATGAATCATGAATTGAATAATGAAATGAATCATGAATCATGAATCATGAATTGAATCATGAATCATGAATCATGAATTGAATCATGAATCATGAATTCAATCATGAATCATGAATTATGAATCATGAATTGAATCATGAATCATGAATTATGAATCATGAATTGAATCATGAATCATGAATCATGAATTGAATCATGAATCATGAATCATGAATTGAATCATGAATCATGAATCATGAATCGAATCATAAATCATGAATTATGAATCATGAATTGAATCATGAATCATGAATTGAATCATGAATCATGAATCATGAATTGAATCATGAATCATGAATTGAATCATGAATTATGAATTATGAATCATGAATTGAATCATGAATCATGAATCATGAATTGAATCATGAATCATGAATCAGGAATCATGAATCATGAATTGAATCATGAATCATGAATTATGAATCATGAATTAAATCATGAATCATGAATTATGAATCATGAATTGAATCATGAATTATGAATTGAATCATGAATCATGAATCATGAATCATGAATCATGAATTGAATCATGAAATGAATCATGAATCATGAATCATGAATTGAATCATGAATTAATGAATGATGAATCATGAATTGAATCATGAATTGAATCATGAATCAGGAATTAAATCATGAATCATGAATTGAATCATGAATCATGAATCATGAATTAAATCATGAATCATTAATTATGAATCATTAATTAAATCATGAATTATGAATTGAATTAATGAATCATGAATCATGAATAATGAATCTTGAATCATGAATTGAATCATGAATTAAATCATGAATCATAAATCATGAATTGAATCATGAATCATGAATGATGAATCATGAATTGAATCATGAATCATGAATCATGAATTGAATCATGAATCATGAATCATGAATTGAATCATGAATCATGAATTATGAATCATGAATTGAATCATGAATCATGAATTATGAATCATGAATTGAATCATGAATTATGAATTGAATCATGAATCATCAATCATGAAACATGAATAATGAATTGAATCATGAATCATGAATTATGAATCATGAATTGAATCATGAATTATGAATTGAATCATGAATCATGAATCATGAATCATGAATCATGAATCATGAAATGAATCATGAATCATGAATCATGAATTGAATCATGAATCATGAATGATGAATCATGAATTGAATCATGAATTGAATCATGAATCAGGAATTAAATCATGAATCATGAATTGAATCATGTATCATGAATCATGAATTGAATCATGAATCATTAATTATGAATCATGAATTGAATCATGAATTATGAATTGAATTAATGAATCATGAATCATGCATAATGAATCTTGAATCATGAATTGAATCATGAATTAAATCATGAATCATAAATCATTAATTGAATCATGAATCATGAATGATGAATCATGAATTGAATCATGAATCATGAATCATGAATTGAATCATGAATCATGAATCATGAATTGAATCATGAATCATGAATTATGAATCATGAATTGAATCATGAATCATGAATTATGAATCATGAATTGAATCATGAATTATGAATTGAATCATGAATCATGAATCATGAAACATGAATTGAATCATGAATCATGAATCATGAATTGAATCATGAATCATGAATGATGAATCATGAATTGAATCATGAATTGAATCATGAATCATGAATCATGAATTGAATCATAAATCATGAATTGAATCATGAATCATGAATCTTGAATCATGAATTGAATCATGAATCATGAATTATGAATCATGAATTGAATCATGAATTGAATCATGAATCATGAATTATGAATCATCAATTGAATCATGAATCATGAATCATGAATTGAATCATGAATCATGAATCATGAATCGAATCATGAATCATGAATCATGAATCGAATCATGAACCCATGAATTGAATCATGAATCATGAATTGAATCATGAATCATGAATCATGAATTGAATCATGAATCATGAATCATGAATTGAATCATGAATCATGAATTATGAATCATGAATTGAATTATGAATCATGAATCATGAATTGAATCATGAATCATGAATCAGGAATCATGAATCATGAATTGAATCATGAATCAAGAATTATGAAACATGAATTAAATCATGAATCATGAATTATGAATCATTAATTGAATCATGAATTATGAATTGAATCATGAATCATGAATCATGAATCATGAATTGAATCATGAAATGAATCATGAATCATGAATCATGAATTGAATCATGAATCATGAATGATGAATCATGAATTGAATCATGAATTAAATCATGAATCATAAATCATGAATCATGAATCATGAATTGAATCATGAAATGAATCATGAATCATGAATCATGAATTGAATCATGAATCATGAATGATGAATCATGAATTGAATCATGGATTGAATCATGAATCATGAATTGAATCATGAGTCATGAATTGAATCATGAATCATGAATCATGAATTGAATCATGAATCATTAATTATGAATCATGAATTGAATCATGAATTATGAATTGAATTAATGAATCATGAATCATGAATCATGAATCATGAATCTAATCATGAATCATGAATTATGAATCATGAATTGAATCATGAATCATGAATCATGAATCATGAATTGAATCATGAAAAGAATCATGAATCATGAATCATGAATTGAATCATGAATCATGATTATGAATCATGAATTGAATCATGAATTAAATCATGAATCATGAATTGAATCATGAATCATGAATCATGAATCATGAATTGAATCATGAATCATGAATTATGAATCATGAATTGAATCATGAATCATGAATCAGGAATCATGAATCATGAATTGAATCATGAATCATGAATTATGAATCATGAACTAAATCATGAATCATGAATTATGAATCATGAATTGAATCATGAATTATGAATTAAATCATGAATCATGAATTGAATAATGAAATGAATCATGAATCATGAATCATGAATTGAATCATGAATCATGAATCATGAATTGAATCATGAATCAATCATGAATCATGAATCATGAATTCAATCATGAATCATGAATTATGAATCATGAATTGAATCATGAATCATGAATTATGAATCATGAATTGAATCATGAATCATGAATCATGAATTGAATCATGAATCATGAATCATGAATTGAATCATGAATCATGAATCATGAATCGAATCATAAATCATGAATTATGAATCATGAATTGAATCATGAATCATGAATTGAATCATGAATCATGAATCATGAATTGAATCATGAATCATGAATTGAATCATGAATTATGAATTATGAATCATGAATTGAATCATGAATCATGAATCATGAATTGAATCATGAATCATGAATCAGGAATCATGAATCATGAATTGAATCATGAATCATGAATTATGAATCATGAATTAAATCATGAATCATGAATTATGAATCATGAATTGAATCATGAATTATGAATTGAATCATGAATCATGAATCATGAATCATGAATCATGAATCATGAATTGAATCATGAAATGAATCATGAATCATGAATCATGAATTGAATCATGAATTAATGAATGATGAATCATGAATTGAATCATGAATTGAATCATGAATCAAGAATTAAATCATGAATCATGAATTGAATCATGAATCATGAATCATGAATTAAATCATGAATCATTAATTATGAATCATTAATTGAATCATGAATTATGAATTGAATTAATGAATCATGAATCATGAATAATGAATCTTGAATCATGAATTGAATCATGAATTAAATCATGAATCATAAATCATGAATTGAATCATGAATCATGAATGATGAATCATGAATTGAATCATGAATCATGAATCATGAATTGAATCATGAATCATGAATCATGAATTGAATCATGAATCATGAATTATGAATCATGAATTGAATCATGAATCATGAATTATGAATCATGAATTGAATCATGAATTATGAATTAATTCATGAATCATGAATCATGAAACATGAATAATGAATTGAATCATGAATCATGAATTATGAATCATGAATTGAATCATGAATTATGAATTGAATCATGAATCATGAATCATGAATCATGAATCATGAATCATGAAATGAATCATGAATCATGAATCATGAATTGAATCATGAATCATGAATGATGAATCATGAATTGAATCATGAATTGAATCATGAATCAGGAATTAAATCATGAATCATGAATTGAATCATGTATCATGAATCATGAATTGAATCATGAATCATTAATTATGAATCATGAATTGAATCATGAATTATGAATTGAATTAATGAATCATGAATCATGCATAATGAATCTTGAATCATGAATTGAATCATGAATTAAATCATGAATCATAAATCATGAATTGAATCATGAATCATGAATGATGAATCATGAATTGAATCATGAATCATGAATCATGAATTGAATCATGAATCATGAATCATGAATTGAATCATGAATCATGAATTATGAATCATGAATTGAATCATGAATCATGAATAATGAATCATGAATTGAATCATGAATTATGAATTGAATCATGAATCATGAATCATGAAACATGAATTGAATCATGAATCATGAATCATGAATTGAATCATGAATCATGAATCATGAATTGAATCATGAATCATGAATGATGAATTGAATCATAAATCATGAATTGAATCATGAATCATGAATCTTGAATCATGAATTGAATCATGAATCATGAATTATGAATCATGAATTGAATCATGAATCATGAATTATGAATCATCAATTGAATCATGAATCATGAATCATGAATTGAATCATGAATCATGAATCATGAATCGAATCATGAATCATGAATCATGAATCGAATCATGAATCATAAATTGAATCATGAATCATGAATTGAATCATGAATCATGAATCATGAATTGAATCATGAATCATGAATCATGAATTGAATCATGAATCATGAATTATGAATCATGAATTGAATTATGAATCATGAATCATGAATTGAATCATGAATCATGAATCAGGAATCATGAATCATGAATTGAATCATGAATCATGAATTATGAATCATGAATTAAATCATGAATCATGAATTATGAATCATTAATTGAATCATGAATTATGAATTGAATCATGAATCATGAATCATGAATCATGAATTGAATCATGAAATGAATCATGAATTGAATCATGAATCATGAATGATGAATCATGAATTGAATCATGAATTAAATTATGAATCATAAATCATGAATCATGAATCATGAATTGAATCATGAAATGAATCATGAATCATGAATCATGAATTGAATCATGAATCATGAATGATGAATCATGAATTGAATCATGGATTGAATCATGAATCATGAATCATGAATTGAATCATGAGTCATGAATTGAATCATGAATCATGAATCATGAATTGAATCATGAATCATTAATTATGAATCATGAATTGAATCATGAATTATGAATTGAATTAATGAATCATGAATCATGAATCATGAATCATGAATTGAATCATGAATCATGAATTATGAATCATGAATTGAATCATGAATCATGAATCATGAATCATGAATTGAATCATGAAATGAATCATGAATCATGAATCATGAATTGAATCATGAATCATGAATTATGAATCATGAATTGAATCATGAATTAAATCATGAATCATGAATTGAATCATGAATCATGAATCATGAATCATGAATTGAATCATGAATCATGAATTATGAATCATGAATTGAATCATGAATCATGAATCAGGAATCATGAATCATGAATTGAATCATGAATCATGAATTATGAATCATGAACTAAATCATGAATCATGAATTATGAATCATGAATTGAATCATGAATTATGAATTAAATCATGAATCATGAATTGAATAATGAAATGAATCATGAATCATGAATCATGAATTGAATCATGAATCATGAATCATGAATTGAATCATGAATTGAATCATGAATCATGAATTGAATCATGAATCATGAATTCAATCATGAATCATGAATTATGAATCATGAATTGAATCATGAATCATGAATTATGAATCATGAATTGAATCATGAATCATGAATCATGAATTGAATCATGAATCATGAATCATGAATTGAATCATGAATCATGAATCATGAATCGAATCATAAATCATGAATTATGAATCATGAATTGAATCATGAATCATGAATTGAATCATGAATCATGAATCATGAATAGAATCATGAATCATGAATTGAATCATGAATTATGAATTATGAATCATGAATTGAATCATGAATCATGAATCATGAATTGAATCATGAATCATGAATCAGGAATCATGAATCATGAATTGAATCATGAATCATGAATTATGAATCATGAATTAAATCATGAATCATGAATTATGAATCATTAATTGAATCATGAATTATGAATTGAATCATGAATCATGAATCATGAATTGAATCATGAAATGAATCATGAATCATGAATCATTTATTGAATCATGAATCATGAATGATGAATCATGAATTGAATCATGAATTGAATCATGAATCATGAATCATGAATTGAATCATGAATCATGAATTGAATCATGAATCATGAATCATGAATTGAATCATGAATCATTAATTATGAATCATGAATTGAATCATGAATTATGAATTGAATTAATGAATCATGAATCATGAATCTTGAATCATGAATTGAATCATGAATTAAATCATGAATCATGAATCATGAATCTTGAATCATGAATTGAATCATGAATTGAATCATGAATCATGAATCATGAATTAAATCATGAATCATGAATCATGAATTAAATCATGAATCATGAATTGAATCATGAATCATGAATCATGATTTAAATTATGAATCATGAATTATAAATCATGAATTGAATCATGAATCATGAATCATGAATTGAATCATGAATCAGGAATCATGAATTGAATCATGAATCAGGAATCATGAATCATGAATTGAATCATGAATCATGAATTATGAATCATGAACTAAATCATGAATCATGAATTATGAATCATGAATTGAATCATGAATTGAATCATGAATCATGAATCATGAATCATGAATCATGAATTGAATCATGAA
The DNA here is from genome assembly GCA_036250195.1 of Mixophyes australis. Taxonomy (NCBI): domain Eukaryota; kingdom Metazoa; phylum Chordata; class Amphibia; order Anura; family Limnodynastidae; genus Mixophyes; species Mixophyes australis. Next base: position 240,720,349 of record JAVHZZ010000001.1, on the reverse strand, counting down.
ATGAATCATGAATCATGAATCATGAATTGAATCATAAATCATGAATGATGAATCATGAATTGAATCATGAATTGAATCATGAATCATGAATTTAATCATAAATCATGAATTGAATCATGAATCATGAATCATGAATCATGAATCATGAATTCAATCATGAATCATGAATTATGAATCATGAATTGAATCATGAATCATGAATTATGAATCATGAATTGAATCATGAATCATGAATCATTAATTGAATCATGAATCATGAATTGAATCATAAATCATGAATTGAATCATGAATCATGAATCATGAATCATGAATCGAATCATAAATCATGAATTATGAATCATGAATTGAATCATGAATCATGAATCATGAATTGAATCATGAATCATGAATTGAATCATGAATTATGAATTATGAATCATGAATTGAATCATGAATCATGAATCATGAATTGAATCATGAATCATGAATCAGGAATCATGAATCATGAATTGAATCATGAATCATGAATTATGAATCATGAATTAAATCATGAATCATGAATTGAATCATGAATTATGAATTGAATCATGAATCATGAATCATGAATCATGAATCATGAATCATGAAATGAATCATGAATCATGAATCATGAATTGAATCATGAATCATGAATGATGAATCATGAATTGAATCATGAATTGAATCATGAATCAGGAATTAAATCATGAATCATGAATTGAATCATGAATCATGAATCATGAATTGAATCATGAATCATTAATTATGAATCATGAATTGAATCATGAATTATGAATTGAATTAATGAATCATGCATAATGAATCTTGAATCATGAATTGAATCATGAATTAAATCATGAATCATAAATCATGAATTGAATCATGAATCATGAATGATGAATCATGAATTGAATCATGAATCATGAATCATGAATTAAATAATGAATCATGAATCATGAATTGAATCATGAATCATGAATTATGAATCATGAATTGAATCATGAATTATGAATTGAATTAATGAATCATGAATCATGCATAATGAATCTTGAATCATGAATTGAATCATGAATTAAATCATGAATCATAAATCATGAATTGAATCATGAATCATGAATGATGAATCATGAATTGAATCATGAATCATGAATCATGAATTGAATCATGAATCATGAATCATGAATTGAATCATGAATCATGAATTATGAATCATGAATTGAATCATGAATCATGAATAATGAATCATGAATTGAATCATGAATTATGAATTGAATCATGAATCATGAATCATGAAACATGAATTGAATCATGAATCATGAATCATGAATTGAATCATGAATCATGAATCATGAATTGAATCATGAATCATGAATGATGAATCATGAATTGAATCATGAATTGAATCATGAATCATGAATCATGAATTGAATCATAAATCATGAATTGAATCATGAATCATGAATCTTGAATCATGAATTGAATCATGAATCATGAATTATGAATCATGAATTGAATCATGAATCATGAATTATGAATCATCAATTGAATCATGAATCATGAATCATGAATTGAATCATGAATCATGAATCATGAATCGAATCATGAAACATGAATTATGAATCGAATCATGAATCATGAATTGAATCATGAATCATGAATTGAATCATGAATCATGAATCATGAATTGAATCATGAATCATGAATCATGAATTGAATCATGAATCATGAATTATGAATCATGAATTGAATTATGAATCATGAATCATGAATTGAATCATGAATCATGAATCAGGAATCATGAATCATGAATTGAATCATGAATCATGAATTATGAATCATGAATTAAATCATGAATTATGAATCATTAATTGAATCATGAATTATGAATTGAATCATGAATCATGAATCATGAATCATGAATTGAATCATGAAATGAATCATGAATTGAATCATGAATCATGAATGATGAATCATGAATTGAATCATGAATTAAATTATGAATCATAAATCATGAATCATGAATCATGAATTGAATCATGAAATGAATCATGAATCATGAATCATGAATTGAATCATGAATCATGAATGATGAATCATGAATTGAATCATGGATTGAATCATGAATCATGAATCATGAATTGAATCATGAGTCATGAATTGAATCATGAATCATGAATCATGAATTGAATCATGAATCATTAATTATGAATCATGAATTGAATCATGAATTATGAATTGAATTAATGAATCATGAATCATGAATCATGAATCATGAATTGAATCATGAATCATGAATTATGAATCATGAATTGAATCATGAATCATGAATCATGAATCATGAATTGAATCATGAAATGAATCATGAATCATGAATCATGAATTGAATCATGAATCATGAATTATGAATCATGAATTGAATCATGAATTAAATCATGAATCATGAATTGAATCATGAATCATGAATCATGAATCATGAATTGAATCATGAATCATGAATTATGAATCATGAATTGAATCATGAATCATGAATCAGGAATCATGAATCATGAATTGAATCATGAATCATGAATTATGAATCATGAACTAAATCATGAATCATGAATTATGAATCATGAATTGAATCATGAATTATGAATTAAATCATGAATCATGAATTGAATAATGAAATGAATCATGAATCATGAATCATGAATTGAATCATGAATCATGAATCATGAATTGAATCATGAATTGAATCATGAATCATGAATTGAATCATGAATCATGAATTCAATCATGAATCATGAATTATGAATCATGAATTGAATCATGAATCATGAATTATGAATCATGAATTGAATCATGAATCATGAATCATGAATTGAATCATGAATCATGAATCATGAATTGAATCATGAATCATGAATCATGAATCGAATCATAAATCATGAATTATGAATCATGAATTGAATCATGAATCATGAATTGAATCATGAATCATGAATCATGAATAGAATCATGAATCATGAATTGAATCATGAATTATGAATTATGAATCATGAATTGAATCATGAATCATGAATCATGAATTGAATCATGAATCATGAATCAGGAATCATGAATCATGAATTGAATCATGAATCATGAATTATGAATCATGAATTAAATCATGAATCATGAATTATGAATCATTAATTGAATCATGAATTATGAATTGAATCATGAATCATGAATCATGAATTGAATCATGAAATGAATCATGAATCATGAATCATTTATTGAATCATGAATCATGAATGATGAATCATGAATTGAATCATGAATTGAATCATGAATCATGAATCATGAATTGAATCATGAATCATGAATTGAATCATGAATCATGAATCATGAATTGAATCATGAATCATTAATTATGAATCATGAATTGAATCATGAATTATGAATTGAATTAATGAATCATGAATCATGAATCTTGAATCATGAATTGAATCATGAATTAAATCATGAATCATGAATCATGAATCTTGAATCATGAATTGAATCATGAATTGAATCATGAATCATGAATCATGAATTAAATCATGAATCATGAATCATGAATTAAATCATGAATCATGAATTGAATCATGAATCATGAATCATGATTTAAATTATGAATCATGAATTATAAATCATGAATTGAATCATGAATCATGAATCATGAATTGAATCATGAATCAGGAATCATGAATTGAATCATGAATCAGGAATCATGAATCATGAATTGAATCATGAATCATGAATTATGAATCATGAACTAAATCATGAATCATCAATTATGAATCATGAATTGAATCATGAATTGAATCATGAATCATGAATCATGAATCATGAATCATGAATTGAATCATGAAATGAATCATGAATCATGAATCATGAATTGAATCATAAATCATGAATGATGAATCATGAATTGAATCATGAATTGAATCATGAATCATGAATTTAATCATAAATCATGAATTGAATCATGAATCATGAATCATGAATCATGAATCATGAATTCAATCATGAATCATGAATTATGAATCATGAATTGAATCATGAATCATGAATTATGAATCATGAATTGAATCATGAATCATGAATCATTAATTGAATCATGAATCATGAATTGAATCATAAATCATGAATTGAATCATGAATCATGAATCATGAATCATGAATCGAATCATAAATCATGAATTATGAATCATGAATTGAATCATGAATCATGAATCATGAATTGAATCATGAATCATGAATTGAATCATGAATTATGAATTATGAATCATGAATTGAATCATGAATCATGAATCATGAATTGAATCATGAATCATGAATCAGGAATCATGAATCATGAATTGAATCATGAATCATGAATTATGAATCATGAATTAAATCATGAATCATGAATTGAATCATGAATTATGAATTGAATCATGAATCATGAATCATGAATCATGAATCATGAATCATGAAATGAATCATGAATCATGAATCATGAATTGAATCATGAATCATGAATGATGAATCATGAATTGAATCATGAATTGAATCATGAATCAGGAATTAAATCATGAATCATGAATTGAATCATGAATCATGAATCATGAATTGAATCATGAATCATTAATTATGAATCATGAATTGAATCATGAATTATGAATTGAATTAATGAATCATGCATAATGAATCTTGAATCATGAATTGAATCATGAATTAAATCATGAATCATAAATCATGAATTGAATCATGAATCATGAATGATGAATCATGAATTGAATCATGAATCATGAATCATGAATTAAATAATGAATCATGAATCATGAATTGAATCATGAATCATGAATTATGAATCATGAATTGAATCATGAATCCTGAATTATGAATCATGAATTGAATCATGAATTATGAATTGAATCATGAATCATGAAACATGAATCATGAATCATGAATCATGAATTGAATCATGAATCATGAATCATGAATTGAATCATGAATCATGAATGATGAATCATGAATTGAATCATGAATTGAATCATGAATCATGAATCATGAATTGAATCATAAATCATGAATTGAATCATGAATCATGAATCTTGAATCATGAATTGAATCATGAATCATGAATTATGAATCATGAATTGAATCATGAATTATGAATTCTGAATCATGAATTGAATCATGAATCATGAATCATGAATTGAATCATGAATCATGAATCATGAATCATGAATCGAATCATGAATCATGAATTGAATCATGAATCATGAATTGAATCATGAATTTATGAATCATGAATTGAATCATGAATCATGAATCATGAATTGAATCATGAATCATGAATTATGAATCATGAATTGAATCATGAATCATGAATCATGAATTGAATCATGAATCATGAATCAGGAATCATGAATCATGAATTGAATCATGAATCATGAATTATGAATCATGAATTAAATCATGAATCATGAATTATGAATCATTAATTGAATCATGAATTATGAATTGAATCATGAATCATGAATCATGAATTGAATCATGAAATGAATCATGAATCATGAATTGAATCATGAATCATGAATGATGAATCATGAATTGAATCATGAATTAAATCATGAATCATAAATCATGAATCATGAATCATGAATTGAATCATGAAATGAATCATGAATCATGAATCATGAATTGAATCATGAATCATGAATGATGAATCATGAATTGAATCATGGATTGAATCATGAATCATGAATCATGAATTGAATCATGAGTCATGAATTGAATCATGAATCATGAATTGAATCATGAATCATTAATTATGAATCATGAATTGAATCATGAATTATGAATTGAATTAATGAATCATGAATCATGAATCTTGAATCATGAATTGAATCATGAATTAAATCATGAATCATGAATCATGAATCTTGAATCATGAATTGAATCATGAATTGAATCATGAATCATGAATCATGAATTGTATCATGAATTATGAATCATGAATTGAATCATGAATCATGAATTATGAATCATGAATTGAATCATGAATCATGAATCATGAATTGAATCATGAATCATGAATCATGAATTGAATCATAAATCATGAATTGAATCATGAATCATGAATCATGAATCATGAATTGAATCATGAATCATGAATTATGAATCATGAATTGAATCATGAATCATGAATTATGAATCATGAATTGAATCATGAATCATGAATCATGAATTGAATCATGAATCATGAATCATGAATTGAATCATGAATCATGAATTGAATCATGAATCATGAATCATGAATCATGAATTGAATCATGATTCATTAATTATGAATCATGAATTGAATCATGAATTATAAATTATAAATCATGAATTGAATCATGAATTATGAATTGAATCATGAATCATGAATCATGAATCGAATCATGAATCATGAATTGAATCATGAATCATGAATCATGAATTGAATCATGAATCATGAATCATGAATTGAATCATGAATCATGAATTGAATCATGAATCATGAATTATGAATCATTAATTGAATCATGAATCATGAATCATTAATTGAATCATGAATCATGAATCATTAATTGAATCATGAATCATGAATCATGAATTGAATCATGAATCATGAACCAGGAATCATGAATCATGAATTGAATTATGAATCATGAATTATGAATCATGAACTAAATCATGAATCATGAATTGAATCATGAATTATGAATTGAATCATGAATCATGAATCATGAATCATGAATCATGAATCATGAATTGAATCATGAAATGAATCATGAATGATGAATCATGAATTGAATCTTGAATCATGAATGATGAATCATGAATTGAATCATGAATCATGAATTGAATCATAAATCATGAATTGAATCATGAATCATGAATCATGAATTGAATCATGATTCATGAAATATGAATCATGAATTGAATCATGAATCATGAATTATGAATCATGAATTGAATCATGAATCAAGAATTGAATCATGAATCATGAATCGAATCATGAATCATGAATTGAATCATGAATCATGAATCATGAATTGAATCATGAATAATGAATCATGAATTGAATCATGAATCATGAATCATGAATTGAATCATGAATCATGAATTATGAATCATGAATTGAATCATGAATCATGAATCATGAATTGAATCATGAATCATGAATCATGAATTGAATCATGAATCATGAATTATGAATCATGAATTAAATCATGAATCATGAATCATGAATTGAATCATGAATCATGAATCATGAATTGAATCATGAATCATGAATCATGAATTGAATCATGAATCATGAATCATGAATTGAATCATGAATCATGAATTATGAATCATGAATTGAATCATGAATCATGAATTGAATCATGAATCATGAACCAGGAATCATGAATCATGAATTGAATCATGAATCATGAATTATGAATCATGAACTAAATCATGAATCATGAATTATGAATCATGAATTGAATCATGAATTATGAATTGAATCATGAATCATGAATCATGAATCATGAATTGAATCATGAAATGAATCATGAATCATGAATCATGAATTGAATCATGAATCATGAATGATGAATCATGAATTGAATCATGAATTGAATCATGAATCATGAATTGAATCATAAATCATGAATTGAATCATCAATCATGAATCATGAATCATGAATTGAATCATGAATCATGAAATATGAATCATGAATTGAATCATGAATCATGAATTATGAATCATAAATTGAATCATGAATCATGAATCATGAATTGAATCATGAATCATGAATCATGAATCGAATCATGAATCATGAATTGAATCATGAATCATGAATTGAATCATGAATCATGAATCATGAATTGAATCATGAATTGAATCATGAATCATAAATTATGAATCATGAATTGAATCATGAATCATGAATCATGAATTGAATCATGAATCATGAATCAGGAATCATGAATCATGAATTGAATCATGAATCATGGATTATGAATCATGAATTAAATCATGAATCATGAATTATGAATCATGAATTAAATCATGAATTATGAATTGAATCATGAATCATGAATCATGAAGTATGAATCATGAATCATGAATCATGAATTGAATCATGAAATGAATCATGAATCATGAATCATGAATCAAATCATGAATCATGAATTATGAATCATGAATTAAATCATGAATTAAATCATGAATCATAAATTGAATCATAAATCATGAATTGAATCATGAATCATGAATCATGAATCATGAATTTAATCATGAATCATGAATTATGAATCATGAATTGAATCATGAATCATGAATCATGAATCATGAATTGAATCACAAAATGAATCATGAATCATGAATTATGAATCATGAATTGAATCATGAATTAAATCATGAATCATGAATTGAATCATGAATCATGAATCATGAATTGAATCATGAATCATGAATTATGAATCATGAATTGAATCATGAATCATGAATCATGAATTGAATCATGAATCATGAATCATGAATTGAATCATGAATCATGAATGATGAATCATGAATTGAATGATGAATCATGAATGATGAATCATGAATTGAATCATGAATTGAATCATGAATCATGAATCATGAATTGAATCATAAATCATGAATTGAATCATGAATCATGAATCTTGAATCATGAATTGAATCATGAATCATGAATTATGAATCATGAATTGAATCATGAATCATGAATCATGAATTGAATCATGAATCATGAATTGAATCATGAATCATGAATCGAATCATGAATCATGAATTGAATCATGAATCATGAATCATGAATTGAATCATGAATCATGAATTATGAATCATGAATTGAATCATGAATCATGAATCATGAATTGAATCATGAATCATGAATCAGGAATCATGAATCATGAATTGAATCATGAATCATGAATTATGAATCATGAATTAAATCATGAATCATGAATTATGAATCATTAATTGAATCATGAATTATGAATTGAATCATGAATCATGAATCATGAATTGAATCATGAAATGAATCATGAATCATGAATCATTTATTGAATCATGAATCATGAATGATGAATCATGAATTGAATCATGAATTAAATCATGAATCATAAATCATGAATCATGAATTGAATCATGAATTGAATCATGAAATGAATCATGAATCATGAATTGAATCATGAATCATGAATTGAATCATGAATCATGAATGATGAATCATCAATTGAATCATGAATTGAATCATGAATCATGAATCATGAATTGAATCATGAATCATGAATTGAATCATGAATCATGAATCATGAATTGAATCATGAATCATTAATTATGAATCATGAATTGAATCATGAATTATGAATTGAATTAATGAATCATGAATCATGAATCTTGAATCATGAATTGAATCATGAATTAAATCATGAATCATGAATCATGAATCTTGAATCATGAATTGAATCATGAATCATGAATCATGAATTAAATCATGAATCATGAATTGAATCATGAATCATGAATCATGATTTAAATTATGAATCATGAATTATAAATCATGAATTGAATCATGAATCATGAATCATGAATTGAATCAAAAATCAGGAATCATGAATTGAATCATGAATCAGGAATCATGAATCATGAATTGAATCATGAATCATGAATTATGAATCATGAACTAAATCATGAATCATGAATTATGAATCATGAATTGAATCATGAATTATGAATTGAATCATGAATCATGAATCATGAATCATGAATCATGAATTGAATCATGAAATGAATCATGAATCATGAATCATGAATTGAATCATAAATCATGAATGATGAATCATGAATTGAATCATGAATTGAATCATGAATCATGAATTGAATCATAAATCATGAATTGAATCATGAATCATGAATCATGAATCATGAATTCAATCATGAATCATGAATTATGAATCATGAATTGAATCATGAATCATGAATTATGAATCATGAATTGAATCATGAATCATGAATCATTAATTGAATCATGAATTGAATCATGAATCATTAATTATGAATCATGAATTGAATCATGAATTATGAATTGAATTAATGAATCATGAATCATGAATCTTGAATCATGAATTGAATCATGAATTAAATCATGAATCATGAATCATGAATCTTGAATCATGAATTGAATCATGAATCATGAATCATGAATTAAATCATGAATCATGAATTGAATCATGAATCATGAATCATGATTTAAATTATGAATCATGAATTATAAATCATGAATTGAATCATGAATCATGAATCATGAATTGAATCAAAAATCAGGAATCATGAATTGAATCATGAATCAGGAATCATGAATCATGAATTGAATCATGAATCATGAATTATGAATCATGAACTAAATCATGAATCATGAATTATGAATCATGAATTGAATCATGAATTATGAATTGAATCATGAATCATGAATCATGAATCATGAATCATGAATTGAATCATGAAATGAATCATGAATCATGAATCATGAATTGAATCATAAATCATGAATGATGAATCATGAATTGAATCATGAATTGAATCATGAATCATGAATTGAATCATAAATCATGAATTGAATCATGAATCATGAATCATGAATCATGAATTCAATCATGAATCATGAATTATGAATCATGAATTGAATCATGAATCATGAATTATGAATCATGAATTGAATCATGAATCATGAATCATTAATTGAATCATGAATTGAATCATAAATCATGAATTGAATCATGAATCATGAATCATGAATCATGAATCATGAATCGAATCATAAATCATGAATTATGAATCATGAATTGAATCATGAATCATGAATCATGAATTGAATCATGAATCATGAATTGAATCATGAATTATGAATTATGAATCATGAATTGAATCATGAATCATGAATCATGAATTGAATCATGAATCATGAATCAGGAATCATGAATCATGAATTGAATCATGAATCATGAATTATGAATCATGAATTAAATCATGAATCATGAATTATGAATCATGAATTGAATCATGAATTATGAATTGAATCATGAATCATGAATCATGAATCATGAATCATGAAATGAATCATGAATCATGAATCATGAATTGAATCATGAATCATGAATGATGAATCATGAATTGAATCATGAATTGAATCATGAATCAGGAATTAAATCATGAATCATGAATCATGAATTGAATCATGAATCATTAATTATGAATCATGAATTGAATCATGAATTATGAATTGAATTAATGAATCATGCATAATGAATCTTGAATCATGAATTGAATCATGAATTAAATCATGAATCATAAATCATGAATTGAATCATGAATCATGAATGATGAATCATGAATTGAATCATGAATTATGAATCATGAATTGAATCATGAATCATGAATTATGAATCATGAATTGAATCATGAATTATGAATTGAATCATGAATCATGAATCATGAATCATGAATTGAATCATGAATCATGAATCATGAATTGAATCATGAATCATGAATGATGAATCATGAATTGAATCATGAATTGAATCATGAATCATGAATCATGAATTGAATCATAAATCATGAATTGAATCATGAATCATGAATCTTGAATCATGAATTGAATCATGAATCATGAATTATGAATCATGAATTGAATCATGAATCATGAATTCTGAATCATGAATTGAATCATGAATCATGAATCATGAATTGAATCATGAGTCATGAATCATGAATCATGAATCGAATCATGAATCATGAATTGAATCATGAATCATGAATTGAATCATGAATCATGAATCATGAATTGAATCATGAATCATGAATCATGAATTGAATCATGAATTATGAATCATGAATTGAATCATGAATCATGAATTGAATCATGAATCATGAATCATGAATTGAATCATGAATCAGGAATCATGAATCATGAATTGAATCATGAACCATGAATTATGAATCATGAATTAAATCATGAATCATGAATTATGAATCATTAATTGAATCATGAATTATGAATTGAATCATGAATCATGAATCATGAATTGAATCATGAAATGAATCATGAATCATGAATCATGAATTGAATCATGAATCATGAATGATGAATCATGAATTGAATCATGAATTAAATCATGAATCATAAATCATGAATCATGAATCATGAATTGAATCATGAAATGAATCATGAATCATGAATCATGAATTGAATCATGAATCATGAATGATGAATCATGAATTGAATCATGGATTGAATCATGAATCATGAATTATGAATTGAATCATGAGTCATGAATTGAATCATGAATCATGAATCATGAATTGAATCATGAATCATTAATTATGAATCATGAATTGAATCATGAATTATGAATTGAATTAATGAATCATGAATCATGAATCTTGAATCATGAATTGAATCATGAATTAAATCATGAATCATGAATCATGAATCTTGAATCATGAATTGAATCATGAATTGAATCATGAATCATGAATCATGAATTGAATCATGAATTATGAATCATGAATTGAATCATGAATCATGAATTATGAATCATGAATTGAATCATGAATCATGAATCATGAATTGAATCATGAATCATGAATCATGAATTGAATCATAAATCATGAATTGAATCATGAATCTTGAATCATGAATCATGAATTGAATCATGAATCATGAATTATGAATCATGAATTGAATCATGAATCATGAATTATGAATCATGAATTGAATCATGAATCATGAATCATGAATTGAATCATGAATCATGAATCATGAATTGAATCATGAATCATGAATTGAATCATGAATCATGAATCATGAATCATGAATTGAATCATGAATCATGAATTGAATCATGAATCATGAATTGAATCATGAATCATGAATCATGAATTGAATCATGAATCATGAATCATGAATTGAATCATGAATTATAAATTATAAATCATGAATTGAATCATGAATTATGAATTGAATCATGAATCATGAATCATGAATCGAATCATGAATCATGAATTGAATCATGAATCATGAATTGAATCATGAATCATGAATCATGAATTGAATCATGAATCATGAATCATGAATTGAATCATGAATCATGAATTATGAATCATTAATTGAATCATGAATCATGAATCATTAATTGAATCATGAATCATGAATCATTAATTGAATCATGAATCATGAATCATGAATTGAATCATGAATCATGAACCAGGAATCATGAATCATGAATTGAATTATGAATCATGAATTATGAATCATGAACTAAATCATGAATCATGAATTGAATCATGAATTATGAATTGAATCATGAATCATGAATCATGAATCATGAATCATGAATTGAATCATGAAATGAATCATGAATGATGAATCATGAATTGAATCTTGAATCATGAATGATGAATCATGAATTGAATCATGAATCATGAATCATGAATTGAATCATAAATCATGAATTGAATCATGAATCATGAATCATGAATTGAATCATGATTCATGAAATATGAATCATGAATTGAATCATGAATCATGAATCAAGAATTGAATCATGAATCATGAATCGAATCATGAATCATGAATTGAATCATGAATCATGAATCATGAATTGAATCATGAATAATGAATCATGAATTGAATCATGAATCATGAATCATGAATTGAATCATGAATCATGAATCATGAATTGAATCATGAATTATGAATTGAATCATGAATCATGAATCATGAATTGAATCATGAAATGAATCATGAATCATGAATCATTTATTGAATCATGAATCATGAATGATGAATCATGAATTGAATCATGAATTAAATCATGAATCATAAATCATGAATCATGAATTGAATCATGAATTGAATCATGAAATGAATCATGAATCATGAATTGAATCATGAATCATGAATCATGAATTGAATCATGAATCATGAATGATGAATCATGAATTGAATCATGAATTGAATCATGAATCATGAATCATGAATTGAATCATGAATCATGAATTGAATCATGAATCATGAATCATGAATTGAATCATGAATCATTAATTATGAATCATGAATTGAATCATGAATTATGAATTGAATTAATGAATCATGAATCATGAATCTTGAATCATGAATTGAATCATGAATTAAATCATGAATCATGAATCATGAATCTTGAATCATGAATTGAATCATGAATTAAATCATGAATCATGAATCATGAATCTTGAATCATGAATTGAATCATGAATCATGAATCATGAATTAAATCATGAATCATGAATTGAATCATGAATCATGAATCATGATTTAAATTATGAATCATGAATTATAAATCATGAATTGAATCATGAATCATGAATCATGAATTGAATCAAAAATCAGGAATCATGAATTGAATCATGAATCAGGAATCATGAATCATGAATTGAATCATGAATCATGAATTATGAATCATGAACTAAATCATGAATCATGAATTATGAATCATGAATTGAATCATGAATTATGAATTGAATCATGAATCATGAATCATGAATCATGAATCATGAATTGAATCATGAAATGAATCATGAATCATGAATCATGAATTGAATCATAAATCATGAATGATGAATCATGAATTGAATCATGAATCATGAATTGAATCATAAATCATGAATTGAATCATGAATCATGAATCATGAATCATGAATTCAATCATGAATCATGAATTATGAATCATGAATTGAATCATGAATCATGAATTATGAATCATGAATTGAATCATGAATCATGAATCATTAATTGAATCATGAATTGAATCATAAATCATGAATTGAATCATGAATCATGAATCATGAATCATGAATCAAATCATAAATCATGAATTATGAATCATGAATTGAATCATGAATCATGAATCATGAATTGAATCATGAATCATGAATTGAATCATGAATTATGAATTATGAATCATGAATTGAATCATGAATCATGAATCATGAATTGAATCATGAATCATGAATCAGGAATCATGAATCATGAATTGAATCATGAATCATGAATTATGAATCATGAATTAAATCATGAATCATGAATTATGAATCATGAATTGAATCATGAATTATGAATTGAATCATGAATCATGAATCATGAATCATGAAATGAATCATGAATCATGAATCATGAATTGAATCATGAATCATGAATGATGAATCATGAATTGAATCATGAATTGAATCATGAATCAGGAATTAAATCATGAATCATGAATTGAATCATGAATCATGAATCATGAATTGAATCATGAATCATTAATTATGAATCATGAATTGAATCATGAATTATGAATTGAATTAATGAATCATGCATAATGAATCTTGAATCATGAATTGAATCATGAATTAAATCATGAATCATAAATCATGAATTGAATCATGAATCATGAATGATGAATCATGAATTGAATCATGAATTATGAATCATGAATTGAATCATGAATCATGAATTATGAATCATGAATTGAATCATGAATTATGAATTGAATCATGAATCATGAAACATGAATCATGAATCATGAATCATGAATTGAATCATGAATCATGAATCATGAATTGAATCATGAATCATGAATGATGAATCATGAATTGAATCATGAATCATGAATCATGAATTGAATCATAAATCATGAATTGAATCATGAATCATGAATCTTGAATCATGAATTGAATCATGAATCATGAATTATGAATCATGAATTGAATCATGAATCATGAATTCTGAATCATGAATTGAATCATAATTCATGAATCATGAATTGAATCATGAGTCATGAATCATGAATCATGAATCGAATCATGAATCATGAATTGAATCATGAATCATGAATTGAATCATGAATCATGAATCATGAATTGAATCATGAATCATGAATCATGAATTGAATCATGAATTATGAATCATGAATTGAATCATGAATCATGAATTGAATCATGAATCATGAATCATGAATTGAATCATGAATCATGAATCATGAATTGAATCATGAATTATGAATCATGAATTGAATCATGAATCATGAATTGAATCATGAATCATGAATCATGAATTGAATCATGAATCAGGAATCATGAATCATGAATTGAATCATGAACCATGAATTATGAATCATGAATTAAATCATGAATCATGAATTATGAATCATTAATTGAATCATGAATTATGAATTGAATCATGAATCATGAATCATGAATTGAATCATGAAATGAATCATGAATCATGAATCATGAATTGAATCATGAATCATGAATGATGAATCATGAATTGAATCATGAATTAAATCATGAATCATAAATCATGAATCATGAATCATGAATTGAATCATGAAATGAATCATGAATCATGAATCATGAATTGAATCATGAATCATGAATGATGAATCATGAATTGAATCATGGATTGAATCATGAATCATGAATTATGAATTGAATCATGAGTCAGGTATTGAATCATGAATCATGAATCATGAATTGAATCATGAATCATTAATTATGAATCATGAATTGAATCATGAATTATGAATTGAATTAATGAATCATGAATCATGAATCATGAATTGAATCATGAATTAAATCATGAATCATGAATCATGAATCTTGAATCATGAATTGAATCATGAATTGAATCATGAATCATGAATCATGAATTGAATCATGAATTATGAATCATGAATTGAATCATGAATCATGAATTATGAATCATGAATTGAATCATGAATCATGAATCATGAATTGAATCATGAATCATGAATCATGAATTGAATCATAAATCATGAATTGAATCATGAATCATGAATCATGAATCATGAATTGAATCATGAATCATGAATTATGAATCATGAATTGAATCATGAATCATGAATTATGAATCATGAATTGAATCATGAATCATGAATCATGAATTGAATCATGAATCATGAATCATGAATTGAATCATGAATCATGAATTGAATCATGAATCATGAATCATGAATCATGAATTGAATCATGATTCATTAATTATGAATCATGAATTGAATCATGAATTATAAATTATAAATCATGAATTGAATCATGAATTATGAATTGAATCATGAATCATGAATCATGAATCGAATCATGAATCATGAATTGAATCATGAATCATGAATCATGAATTGAATCATGAATCATGAATCATGAATTGAATCATGAATCATGAATTAAATCATGAATCATGAATTATGAATCATTAATTGAATCATGAATCATGAATCATTAATTGAATCATGAATCATGAATCATTAATTGAATCATGAATCATGAATCATGAATTGAATCATGAATCATGAACCAGGAATCATGAATCATGAATTGAATTATGAATCATGAATTATGAATCATGAACTAAATCATGAATCATGAATTGAATCATGAATTATGAATTGAATCATGAATCATGAATCATGAATCATGAATCATGAATTGAATCATGAAATGAATCATGAATCATGAATCATGAATTGAATCATGAATCATGAATCATGAATTGAATCATAAATCATGAATTGAATCATGAATCATGAATCATG
Source organism: Mixophyes australis (assembly GCA_036250195.1). Lineage (NCBI taxonomy): Eukaryota > Metazoa > Chordata > Amphibia > Anura > Limnodynastidae > Mixophyes > Mixophyes australis. The sequence continues at coordinate 240,702,684 of JAVHZZ010000001.1, read as the reverse complement.
AATTGAATCATGATTCATGAAATATGAATCATGAATTGAATCATGAATCATGAATTATGAATCATGAATTGAATCATGAATCATGAATCAAGAATTGAATCATGAATCATGAATCGAATCATGAATCATGAATTGAATCATGAATCATGAATCATGAATTGAATCATGAATAATGAATCATGAATTGAATCATGAATCATGAATCATGAATTGAATCATGAATCATGAATTATGAATCATGAATTGAATCATGAATCATGAATCATGAATTGAATCATGAATCATGAATCATGAATTGAATCATGAATCATGAATTATGAATCATGAATTAAATCATGAATCATGAATCATGAATCATGAATTGAATCATGAATCATGAATCATGAATTGAATCATGAATCATGAATCATGAATTGAATCATGAATCATGAATCATGAATTGAATCATGAATCATGAATTATGAATCATGAATTGAATCATGAATCATGAATTGAATCATGAATCATGAACCAGGAATCATGAATCATGAATTGAATCATGAATCATGAATTATGAATCATGAACTAAATCATGAATCATGAATTATGAATCATGAATTGAATCATGAATTATGAATTGAATCATGAATCATGAATCATGAATCATGAATTGAATCATGAAATGAATCATGAATCATGAATCATGAATTGAATCATGAATCATGAATGATGAATCATGAATTGAATCATGAATTGAATCATGAATCATGAATCATGAATTGAATCATAAATCATGAATTGAATCATCAATCATGAATCATGAATCATGAATTGAATCATGAATCATGAAATATGAATCATGAATTGAATCATGAATCATGAATTATGAATCATAAATTGAATCATGAATCATGAATCATGAATTGAATCATGAATCATGAATCATGAATCGAATCATGAATCATGAATTGAATCATGGATCATGAATTGAATCATGAATCATGAATCATGAATTGAATCATGAATTGAATCATGAATCATGATACATGAATTGAATCATGAATCATAAATTATGAATCATGAATTGAATCATGAATCATGAATCATGAATTGAATCATGAATCATGAATCAGGAATCATGAATCATGAATTGAATCATGAATCATGGATTATGAATCATGAATTAAATCATGAATCATGAATTATGAATCATGAATTAAATCATGAATTATGAATTGAATCATGAATCATGAATCATGAAGTATGAATCATGAATCATGAATCATGAATCATGAATTGAATCATGAAATGAATCATGAATCATGAATCATGAATCAAATCATGAATCATGAATTATGAATCATGAATTAAATCATGAATTAAATCATGAATCATAAATTGAATCATAAATCATGAATTGAATCATGAATCATGAATCATGAATCATGAATTTAATCATGAATCATGAATTATGAATCATGAATTGAATCATGAATCATGAATCATGAATCATGAATTGAATCACAAAATGAATCATGAATCATGAATTATGAATCATGAATTGAATCATGAATTAAATCATGAATCATGAATTGAATCATGAATCATGAATCATGAATTGAATCATGAATCATGAATTATGAATCATGAATTGAATCATGAATCATGAATCATGAATTGAATCATGAATCATGAATCAGGAATCATGAATCATGAACTGAATCATGAATCATGAATTATGAATCATGAACTAAATCATGAATTATGAATCATGAATTGAATCATGAATTATGAATTGAATCATGAATCATGAATCATGAATTGAATCATGAAATGAATCATGAATCATGAATCATGAATTGAATCATGAATCATGAATGATGAATCATGAATTGAATCATGAATTGAATCATGAATCATGAATTGAATAATAAATCATGAATTGAATCATGAATCATGAATCATGAATCATGAATCATGAATTCAATCATGAATCATGAATTATGAATCATGAATTGAATCATGAATCATGATTTATGAATCATGAATTGAATCATGAATCATGAATCATGAATTGAATCATGAATCATGAATCATGAATTGAATCATGAATCATGAATCGAATCATAAATCATGAATTATGAATCATGAATTGAATCATGAATCATGAATTGAATCATGAATCATGAATCATGAATTGAATCATGAATCATGAATTGAATCATGAATTATGAATTATGAATCATGAATTGAATCATGAATCATGAATCATGAATTGAATCATGAATCATGAATTATGAATCATGAATTAAATCATGAATCATGAATTATGAATCATGAATTGAATCATGAATTATGAATTGAATCATGAATCATGAATCATGAATCATGAATCATGAATTGAATCATGAAATGAATCATGAATCATGAATCATGAATTGAATCATGAATCATGAATGATGAATCATGAATTGAATCATGAATTGAATCATGAATCAGGAATTAAATCATGAATCATGAATTGAATCATGAATCATGAATCATGAATTGAATCATGAATCATTAATTATGAATCATGAATTGAATCATGAATTATGAATTGAATTAATGAATCATGAATCATGAATAATGAATCTTGAATCATGAATTGAATCATGAATTAAATCATGAATCATAAATCATGAATTGAATCATGAATCATGAATCATGAATTGAATCATGAATCATGAATCATGAATTGAATCATGAATTATGAATAATGAATTGAATCATGAATCATGAATTATGAATCATGAATTGAATCATGAATCATGAATTATGAATCATGAATTGAATCATGAATTATGAATTGAATCATGAATCATGAATCATGAAACATGAATCATGAATCATTAATCATGAATTGAATCATGAATCATGAATCATGAATTGAATCATGAATCATGAATGATGAATCATGAATTGAATCATGAATTGAATCATGAATTGAATCATGAATCATGAATCATGAATTGAATCATAAATCATGAATTGAATCATGAATCATGAATCTTGAATCATGAATTGAATTATGAATCATGAATCTTGAATCATGAATTGAATTATGAATCATGAATTATGAATCATGAATTGAATCATGAATCATGAATTGAATCATGAATCATGAATTATGAATCATGAATTGAATCATGAATCATGAATTGAATCATGAATCATGAATCATGAATTGAATCATGAATCATGAATCATGAATTTAAACATGAATCATGAATCATGAATTGAATCATGAATCATGAATTATGAATCATGAATTGAATCATGAATCATGAATCATGAATTGAATCATGAATCATGAATCAGGAATCATGAATCATGAATTGAATCATGAATCATGATTTATGAATCATGAATTAAATCATGAATCATGAATCATGAATCATGAATTGAATCATGAAATGAATCATGAATCATGAATCATGAATTGAATCATGAATCATGAATTGAATCATGAATTAAATCATGAATCATAAATCATGAATCATGAATTGAATCATGAAATGAATCATGAATCATGAATCATGAATTGAATCATGAATCATGAATGATGAATCATGAATTGAATCATGGATTGAATCATGAATCATGAATCATGAATTGAATCATGAGTCATGAATTGAATCATGAATCATGAATCATGAATTAAATCATGAATCATTAATTATGAATCATGAATTGAATCATGAATTATGAATTGAATTAATGATTCATGAATCATGAATCTTGAATCATAAATTGAATCATGAATTAAATCATGAATCATGAATCATGAATCTTGAATCATGAATTGAATCATGAATTGAATCATGAATCATGAATCATGAATTGAATCATGAATTATGAATCATGAATTGAATCATGAATCATGAATTATGAATCATGAATTGAATCATGAATCATGAATCATGAATTGAATCATGAATCATGAATTGAAGCATAAATCATGAATTAAATCATGAATCATGAATCATGAATCATGAATTAAATCATGAATCATGAATTATGAATCATGAATTGAATCATGAATCATGAATTATGAATCATGAATTGAATCATGAATCATGAATCATGAATTGAATCATGAATCATGAATCATGAATTGAATCATGATTCATTATTATGAATCATGATTTGAATCATGATTCATTATTATGAATCATGAATTGAATCATGAATTATGAATTATAAATCATGAATTGAATCATGAATTATTAATTGAATCATGAATCATGAATCATGAATCGAATCATGAATCATGAATTGAATCATGAATCATGAATCATGAATTGAATCATGAATCATGAATTGAATCATGAATCATGAATCATGAATTGAATCATGAATCATGAATTATGAATTGAATCATGAATCATGAATCATGAATCGAATCATGAATCATGAATTGAATCATGAATCATGAATCATGAATTGAATCATGAATCATGAATCATGAATTGAATCATGAATCATGAATCATGAATTGAATCATGAATCATGAATTATGAATCATTAATTGAATCATGAATCATTAATTGAATCATGAATCATGAATCATGAATTGAATCATGAATCATGAACCAGGAATCATGAATCATGAATTGAATCATGAATCATGAATTATGAATCATGAACTAAATCATGAATCATGAATTATGAATCATGAATTGAATCATGAATTATGAATTGAATCATGAATCATGAATCATGAATCATGAATCATGAATTGAATCATGAAATGAATCATGAATCATGAATTGAATCTTGAATCATGAATGATGAATCATGAATTGAATCATGAATCATGAATTGAATCATAAATCATGAATTGAATCATGAATCATGAATCATGAATCATGAATTGAATCATGAATCATGAAATATGAATCATGAATTGAATCATGAATCATGAATTATGAATCATGAATTGAATCATGAATCATGAATCAAGAATTGAATCATGAATCATGAATCATGAATCGAATCATGAATCATGAATTGAATCATGAATCATGAATCATGAATTGAATCATGAATAATGAATCATGAATTGAATCATGAATCATGAATCATGAATTGAATCATGAATCATGAATTATGAATCATGAATTGAATCATGAATCATGAATCATGAATTGAATCATGAATCATGAATCATGAATCATGAATCATGAATCGAATCATGAATCATGAATTGAATCATGAATCATGAATCATGAATTGAATCATGAATCATGAATTTAAACATGAATCATGAATCATGAATTGAATCATGAATCATGAATTATGAATCCTGAATTGAATCATGAATCATGAATCATGAATTGAATCATGAATCATGAATCAGGAATCATGAATCATGAATTGAATCATGAATCATGAATTATGAATCATGAATTAAATCATGAATCATGAATCATGAATCATGAATTGAATCATGAAATGAATCATGAATCATGAATCATGAATTGAATCATGAATCATGAATGATGAATCATGAATTGAATCATGAATTAAATCATGAATCATAAATCATGAATGATGAATCATGAATTGAATCATGAAATGAATCATGAATCATGAATCATTAATTGAATCATGAATCATGAATGATGAATCATGAATTGAATCATGGATTGAATCATGAATCATGAATTATGAATCATGAATTGAATCATGAATCATGAATCATGAATTGAATCATGAATCATGAATCATGAATTGAATCATGAGTCATGAATTGAATCATGAATCATGAATCATGAATTAAATCATGAATCATTAATTATGAATCATTAATTGAATCATGAATTATGAATTGAATTAATGAATCATGAATCATGAATCTTGAATCATGAATTGAATCATGAATTAAATCATGAATCATGAATCATGAATCTTGAATCATGAATTGAATCATGAATTGAATCATGAATCATGAATCATGAATTGAATCATGAATTATGAATCATGAATTGAATCATGAATCATGAATTATGAATCATGAATTGAATCATGAATCATGAATCATGAATCATGAATCATGAATTGAATCATAAATCATGAATTGAATCATGAATCATGAATCATGAATCATGAATTGAATCATGATTCATTAATTATGAATCATGAATTGAATCATGAATTATGAATCATGAATTGAATCATGAATCATGAATTGAATCATGAATCATGAATTGAATCATGAATCATGAATCATGAATCATGAATCATGAATTGAATCATGATTCATTAATTATGAATCATGAATTGAATCATGAATTATGAATTATAAATCATGAATTGAATCATGAATCATGAATTATGAATCATGAATTGAATCATGAATCATGAATCATGAATCATGAATCATGAATTGAATCATAAATCATGAATTGAATCATGAATTATGAATCATGAATCATGAATTGAATCATGATTCATTAATTATGAATCATGAATTGAATCATGAATCATGAATCATGAATTGAATCATGAATCATGAATTGAATCATGAATCATGAATCATGAATCATGAATTGAATCATGATTCATTAATTATGAATCATGAATTGAATCATGAATTATGAATTATAAATCATGAATTGAATCATGAATTATGAATTGAATCATGAATCATGAATCATGAATCGAATCATGAATCATGAATTGAATCATAAATCATGAATTGAATCATGAATCATGAATCATGAATTGAATCATGAATCATGAATTATGAATTGAATCATGAATCATGAATCATGAATCGAATCATGAATCATGAATTGAATCATGAATCATGAATCATGAATTGAATCATGAATCATGAATGATAAATTGAATCATGAATCATGAATCATGAATTGAATCATGAATCATGAATTATGAATCATTAATTGAATCATGAATCATTAATTGAATCATGAATCATGAATCATGAATTGAATCATGAATCATGAACCAGGAATCATGAATCATGAATTGAATCATGAATCATGAATTATGAATCATGAACTAAATCATGAATCATGAATTATGAATCATGAATTGAATCATGAATTATGAATTGAATCATGAATCATGAATCATGAATCATGAATCATGAATCATGAATTGAATCATGAAATGAATCATGAATCATGAATTGAATCTTGAATCATGAATGATGAATCATGAATTGAATCATGAATCATGAATCACGAATTGAATCATAAATCATGAATTGAATCATGAATCATGAATCATGATGCATGAATTGAATCATGAATCATGAAATATGAATCATGAATTGAATCATGAATCATGAATTATAAATCATGAATTGAATCATGAATCATGAATCAAGAATTGAATCATGAATCATGAAACATGAATCGAATCATGAATCATGAATTGAATCATGAATCATGAATCATGAATTGAATCATGAATAATGAATCATGAATTGAATCATGAATCATGAATCATGAATTGAATCATGAATCATGAATTATGAATCATGAATTGAATCATGAATCATGAATCATGAATTGAATCATGAATCATGAATCAGGAATCATGAATCATGAATTGAATCATGAATCATGAATTATGAATCATGAATTAAATCATGAATCATGAATTATGAATCATGAATTGAATAATGAATTATGAATTGAATCATGAATCATGAATCATGAATCATGAATCATGAATTGAATCATGAAAGGAATCATGAATCATGAATCATGAAAGGAATCATGAATCATGAATTGAATCATGAATCATGAATCGAATCATGAATCATGAATTGAATCATGAATCATGAATCATGAATTGAATCATGAATCATGAATCATGAATTGAATCATGAATCATGAATCATGAATTGAATCATGAATCATGAATTATGAATCATGAATTGAATCATGAATCATGAATCATGAATTGAATCATGAATCATGAATCAGGAATCATGAATCATGAATTGAATCATGAATCATGAATTATGAATCATGAGATAAATCATGAATCATGAATTATGAATCATGAATTGAATCATGAATTATGAATTGAATCATGAATCATGAATCATGAATCATGAATTGAATCATGAAATGAATCATGAATTAATTCATGAATTGAATCATGAATTGAATCATGAATTGAATCATGAATCATGAATCATGAATTGAATCATGAATCATGAATTGAATCATGAATCATGAATCATGAATCATGAATTGAATCATGAATCATGAATTATGAATCATGAATTGAATCATGAATCATGAATTATAAATCATGAATTGAATCATGAATTATGAATTGAATCATGAATCATGAATCAAGAATCGAATCATGAATCATGAATTGAATCATGAATCATGAATTGAATCATGAATCATGAATCATGAATTGAATCATGAATCATGAATCATGAATTGAATCATGAATCATGAATTATGAATCATGCATTGAATCATGAATCATAAATCATGAATTTAATCATGAATCATGAATCAGGAATCATGAATCATGATTTGAATCATGAATCATGAATTAAGAATCATGAATTGAATCATGAATCATGAATTATAAATCATGAATTGAATCATGAATTATGAATTGAATCATGAATCATGAATCGAATCATGAATCATGAATTGAATCATGAATCATGAATCATGAATTGAATCATGAATCATGAATCATGAATTGAATCATGAATCATGAATCATGAATTGAATCATGAATCATGAATTATGAATCATGAATTGAATCATGAATCATGAATCATGAATTGAATCATGAATCATGAACCAGGAATCATGAATCATGAATTGAATCATGAATCATGAATTATGAATCATGAACTAAATCATGAATCATGAATTATGAATCATGAATTGAATCATGAATTATGAATTGAATCATGAATCATGAATCATGAATCATGAATTGAATCATGAAATGAATGATGAATCATGAATCATGAATTGAATCATTAATCATGAATGATGAATCATGAATTGAATCATGAATTAAATCATGAATCATGAATCATGAATTGAATCATAAATCATGAATTGAATCATGAATCATGAATCATGAATCATGAATTGAATCATGAATCATGAAATATAAATCATGAATTGAATCATGAATCATGAATTATGAATCATAAATTGAATCATGAATCATGAATCATGAATCGAATCATGAATCATGAATTGAATCATAAATCATGAATTGAATCATGAATCATGAATTGAATCATGAATCATGAATCATGAATTGAATCATGAATCATAAATTATGAATCATGAATTGAATCAGGAATCATGAATCATGAATTGAATCATGAATCATGGATTATGAATCATGAATTAAATCATGAATCATGAATTATGAATCATGAATCATGAATTGAATCATGAAATGAATCATGAATCATGAATCGAATCATGAATCATGAATTATGAATCATGAATTGAATCATGAATTAAATCATGAATCATGAAATGAATCATAAATCATGAATTGAATCATGAATCATGAATCATGAATTGAATCATGAATCATGAATTATGAATCATGAATTGAATCATGAATCATGAATTATGAATCATGAATTGAATCATGAATCATGAATCATGAATTGAATCATGAATCATGAATCATGAATTGAATCATGAATCATGAATTGAATCATGAATCATGAATCATGAATCATGAATTGAATCATGATTCATTAATTATGAATCATGAATTGAATCATGAATTATAAATTATAAATCATGAATTGAATCATGAATTATGAATTGAATCATGAATCATGAATCATGAATCGAATCATGAATCATGAATTGAATCATGAATCATGAATCATGAATTGAATCATGAATCATGAATCATGAATTGAATCATGAATCATGAATCATGAATTGAATCATGAATCATGAATCATGAATTGAATCATGAATCATGAATCATGAATTGAATCATGAATCATGAATTATGAATCATTAATTGAATCATGAATCATGAATCATGAATTGAATCATGAATCATGAATCATGAATTGAATCATGAATCATGAATCATGAATTGAATCATGAATCATGAATCATGAATTGAATCATGAATCATGAATCATGAATTGAATCATGAATCATGAATTATGAATCATTAATTGAATCATGAATCATAAATCATGAATTGAATCATGAATCATGAATGATGAATCATGAATTGAATCATGAATCATGAATCATGAATTGAATCATGAATCATGAATCATGAATTGAATCATGAATCATGAATCATGAATTGAATCATGAATCATGAATTATAAATCATGAATTGAATCATGAATCATGAATTATGAATCATGAATTGAATCATGAATCATGAATCATGAATTGAATCATGAATCATGAATCATGAATTGAATCATGAATCATGAATCATGAATTGAATCATGAATCATGAATTATAAATCATGAATTAAATCATGAAACATGAATCATGAATCATGAATCATGAATTGAATCATGAATCATGAATCATGAATTGAATCATGGATCATGAATGATGAATCATGAATTGAATCATGAATTGAATCATGAATCATGAATCATGAATTGAATCATAAATCATGAATTGAAACATGAATCATGAATCTTGAATCATGAATTGAATTATGAATCATGAATTATGAATCATGAATTGAATCATGAATCATGAATTGAATCATGAATCATGAATTATGAATCATGAATTGAATCATAAATCATGAATCATGAATTGAATCATGAATCATGAATCATGAATCGAATCATGAATCATGAATTGAATCATGAATCATGAATTGAATCATGAATCATGAATTTAAACATGAATCATGAATTGAATCATGAATCATGAATTATGAATCATGAATTGAATCATGAATCATGAATCATGAATTGAATCATGAATCATGAATCAGGAATCATGAATCATGAATTGAATCATGAATCATGAATTATGAATCATGAATTAAATCATGAATCATGAATCATGAATCATGAATTGAATCATGAAATGAATCATGAATCATGAATTGAATCATGAATCATGAATGATGAATCATGAATTGAATCATGAATTAAATCATGAATCATAAATCATGAATGATGAATCATGAATTGAATCATGAATTATGAATCATGAATTGAATCATGAATCATGAATCATGAATTGAATCATGAATCATGAATCATGAATTGAATCATGAATCATGAATTGAATCATGAATCATGAATCATGAATCATGAATTGAATCATGATTCATTAATTATGAATCATGAATTGAATCATGAATTATGAATTATAAATCATGAATTGAATCATAAATCATGAATTGAATCATGAATCATGAATCTTGAATCATGAATTGAATTATGAATCATGAATTATGAATCATGAATTGAATCATGAATCATGAATTGAATCATGAATCATGAATTATGAATCATGAATTAAATCATGAATCATGAATCATGAATTGAATCATGAATCATGAATCATGAATCATGAATCGAATCATGAATCATGAATTGAATCATGAATCATGAATCATGAATTGAATCATGAATCATGAATCATGAATTTAAACATGAATCATGAATCATGAATTGAATCATGAATCATGAATTATGAATCATGAATTGAATCATGAATCATGAATCATGAATTGAATCATGAATCATGAATCAGGAATCATGAATCATGAATTGAATCATGAATCATGAATTATGAATCATGAATTAAATCATGAATCATGAATCATGAATTGAATCATGAAATGAATCATGAATCATGAATCATGAATTGAATCATGAATCATGAATGATGAATCATGAATTGAATCATGAATTAAATCATGAATCATAAATCATGAATGATGAATCATGAATCATGAATCTTGAATTGAATCATGAATCATGAATGATGAATCATGAATTGAATCATGGATAGAATCATGAATCATGAATCATGAATTGAATCATGAGTCATGAATTGAATCATGAATCATGAATCATGAATTAAATCATGAATCATCAATTATGAATCATGAATTGAATCATGAATTATGAATTGAATTAATGAATCATGAATCATGAATCTTGAATCATGAATTGAATCATGAATTAAATCATGAATCATGAATCATGAATCTTGAATCATGAATTGAATCATGAATTGAATCATGAATCATGAATCATGAATTGAATCATGAATTATGAATCATGAATTGAATCATGAATCATGAATTATGAATCATGAAATGAATCATGAATCATGAATTATGAATCATGAATTGAATCATGAATCATGAATTATGAATTGAATCATAAATCATGAATTGAATCATAAATCATGAATCATGAATCATGAATTAAATCATGAATCATGAATTATGAATCATGAATTGAATCATGAATCATGAATTATGAATCATGAATTGAATCATGAATCATGAATCATGAATTGAATCATGAATCATGAATCATGAATTGAATCATGAATTGAATCATGAATCATGAATCATGAATCATGAATTGAATCATGATTCATTAATTATGAATCATGAATTGAATCATGAATTATGAATTATAAATCATGAATTGAATCATAAATCATGAATTGAATCATGAATCATGAATCTTGAATCATGAATTGAATTATGAATCATGAATTATGAATCATGAATTGAATCATGAATCATGAATTGAATCATGAATCATGAATTATGAATCATGAATTGAATCATGAATCATGAATCATGAATTGAATCATGAATCATGAATCATGAATCATGAATCGAATCATGAATCATGAATTGAATCATGAATCATGAATCATGAATTGAATCATGAATCATGAATCATGAATTTAAACATGAATCATGAATCATGAATTGAATCATGAATCATGAATTATGAATCATGAATTGAATCATGAATCATGAATCATGAATTGAATCATGAATCATGAATCAGGAATCATGAATCATGAATTGAATCATGAATCATGAATTATGAATCATGAATTAAATCATGAATCATGAATCATGAATCATGAATTGAATCATGAAATGAATCATGAATCATGAATTGAATCATGAATCATGAATGATGAATCATGAAATGAATCATGAATTAAATCATGAATCATAAATCATGAATGATGATTCATGAATCATGAATCTTGAATCATGAATTGAATCATGAATTAAATCATGAATCATGAATCATGAATCTTGAATCATGAATTGAATCATGAATCATGAATCATGAATTGAATCATGAATTATGAATCATGAATTGAATCATGAATCATGAATTATGAATCATGAATTGAATCATGAATCATGAATCATGAATTGAATCATGAATCATGAATTGAATCATGAATCATGAATCATGAATTGAATCATAAATCATGAATTGAATCATGAATCATGAATCATGAATTAAATCATGAATCATGAATTATGAATCATGAATTGAATCATGAATCATGAATTATGAATCATGAATTGAATCATGAATCATGAATCATGAATTGAATCATGAATCATGAATTGAATCATGAATCATGAATTGAATCATGAATCATGAATCATGAATCATGAATTGAATCATGATTCATTAATTATGAATCATGAATTGAATCATGAATTATGAATTATAAATCATGAATTGAATCATGAATTATGAATTGAATCATGAATCATGAATCATGAATCGATTCATGAATCATGAATTGAATCATGAATTATGAATCATGAATTGAATCATGAATCATGAATCATGAATTGAATCATGAATCATGAATCATGAATTGAATCATGAATCATGAATTATGAATTGAATCATGAATCATGAATCATGAATCGAATCATGAATCATGAATTGAATCATGAATCATGAATCATGAATTGAATCATGACTCATGAATCATGAATTGAATCATGAATCATGAATCATGAATTATGAATCATGAATTGAATCATGAATCATGAATCATGAATTGAATCATGAATCATGAATCATGAATTGAATCATGAATCATGAATTATGAATCATGAATTGAATCATGAATCATGAATCATGAATTGAATCATGAATCAGGAATCAGGAATCATGAATCATGAATTGAATCATGAATCATGAATTATGAATCATGAGTTAAATCATGAATCATGAATTATGAATCATGAATTGAATCATGAATCATGAATTGAATCATGAATCATGAATCATGAATTGAATCATGAAATGAATCATGAATTGAATCATGAATTGAATCATGAATCATGAATCATGAATTGAATCATGAATTGAATCATGAATCATGAATCATGAATTGAATCATGAATCATGAATTGAATCATGAATCATGAATCATGAATCATGAATCATGAATTGAATCATGAATCATGAATTGAATCATGAATCATGAATCAGGAATCATGAATCATGAATTGAATCATGAATCATGAATTATGAATCATGATTTAAATCATGAATCATGAATTATGAATCATGAATTGAATAATGAATTATGAATTGAATCATGAATTGAATCATAAATCATGAATTGAATCATGAATCATGAATCATGAATCATGAATTGAATCATGAATCATGAAATATAAATCATGAATTGAATCATGAATCATGAATTATGAATCATAAATTGAATCATGAATCATGAATCATGAATCATGAATCGAATCATGAATCATGAATTGAATCATAAATCATGAATTGAATCATGAATCATGAATCATGAATTGAATCATGAATCATGAATCATGAATTGAATCATGAATCATAAATTATGAATCATGAATTGAATCATGAATCATGGATTATGAATCATGAATTAAATCATGAATCATGAATTATGAATCATGAATTGAATCATGAATTATGAATTGAATCATGAAGTATGAATTGAATCATGAAATGAATCATGAATCATGAATCATGAATCATGAATCATGAATCATGAATTGAATCATGAAATGAATCATGAATCATGAATCATGAATCGAATCATGAATCATGAATTATGAATCATGAATTGAATCATGAATTAAATCATGAATCATGAATTGAATCATAAATCATGAATCATGAATCATGAATCATGAATTGAATCATGAATCATGAATTATGAATCATGAATTGAATCATGAATCATGAATTATGAATCATGAATTGAATCATGAATCATGAATTATGAATCATGAATTGAATCATGAATCATGAATTGAATCACGAATCATGAATTGAATCATGAATCATGAATCATGAATCATGAATTGAATCATGATTCATTAATTATGAATCATGAATTGAATCATGAATTATAAATTATAAATCATGAATTGAATCATGAATTATGAATTGAATCATGAATCATGAATCATGAATCGAATCATGAATCATGAATTGAATCATGAATCATGAATCATGAATTGAATCATGAATCATGAATCATGAATTGAATCATGAATCATGAATCATGAATTGAATCATGAATCATGAATTATGAATCATTAATTGAATCATGAATCATGAATCATTAATTGAATCATGAATCATGAATTGAATCATGAATCATGAACCAGGAATCATGAATCATGAATTGAATTATGAATCATGAACTAAATCATGAATCATGAATTGAATCATGAATTATGAATTGAATCATGAATCATGAATCATGAATCATGAATTGAATCATGAAATGAATCATGAATGATGAATCATGAATTGAATCTTGAATCATGAATGATGAATCATGAATTGAATCATGAATCATGAATCATGAATTGAATCATAAATCATGAATTGAATCATGAATCATGAATCATGAATTGAATCATGATTCATGAAATATGAATCATGAATTGAATCATGAATCATGAATTATGAATCATGAATTGAATCATAAATCATGAATCAAGAATTGAATCATGAATCATGAATCATGAATCGAATCATGAATCATGAATTGAATCATTGAATCATGAATCATGAATTGAATCATGAATAATGAATCACGAATTAAATCATGAATCATGAATCATGAATTGAATCATGAATCATGAATTATGAATCATGAATTGAATCATGAATCATGAATCATGAATTGAATCATGAATCATGAATCAGGAATCATGAATCATGAATTGAATCATGAATCATGAATTATGAATCATGAATTAAATCATGAATCATAAATCATGAATCATGAATTGAATCATGAATCATGAATTGAATCATGAATCATGAATCAGGAATCATGAATCATGAATTGAATCATGAATCATGAATTATGAATCATGAATTAAATCATGAATCATAAATCATGAATCATGAATTGAATCATGAATCATGAATTGAATCATGAATCATGAATTGAATCATGAATCATGAATTATGAATCATGAATTGAATCATGAATCATGAATCATGAATTATGAATCATGAACAGGAATCATGAATCATGAATTGAATCATGAATCATGAATTATGAATCATGAATCATAAATCATGAATCATGAATTGAATCATGAATTATGAATTGAATCATGAATCATGAATCATGAATCATGAATTGAATCATGAAATGAATCATGAATCATGAATCATGAATTGAATCATGAATCATGAATAATGAATCATGAATTGAATCATGAATTGAATCATGAATCATGAATCATGAATTGAATCATAAATCATGAATTGAATCATGAATCATAAATTATGAATCATGAATTGAATCATGAATCATGAATCATGAATTGAATCATGAATCATGAATCAGGAATCATGAATCATGAATTGAATCATGAATCATGGATTATGAATCATTAATTAAATCATGAATCATGAATTATGAATCATGAATTAAATCATGAATTATGAATTGAATCATGAATCATGAATCATGAAGTATGAATCATGAATCATGAATCATGAATCATGAATCATGAATTGAATCATGAAATGAATCATGAATCATGAATCATGAATTGAATCATGAAATGAATCATGAATCATGAATCATGAAATGAATCATGAATCATGAATCATGAATCGAATCATGAATCATGAATTATGAATCATGAATTGAATCATGAACTAAATCATGAATCATGAATTGAATCATAAATCATGAATTGAATCATGAATCATGAATCATGAATCATGAATCATGAATTTAATCATGAATCATGAATTATGAATCATGAATTGAATCATGAATCATGAATCATGAATCATGAATTGAATCATGAAATGAATCATGAATCATGAATCATGAATTGAATCATGAATCATGAATTATGAATCATGAATTGAATCATGAATTAAATCATGAATCATGAATTGAATCATGAATCATGAATTGAATCATGAATCATGAATTATGAATCATGAATTGAATCATGAATCATGAATTGAATCATGAATCATGAATCAGGAATCATGAATCATGAACTGAATCATGAATCATGAATTATGAATCATGAACTAAATCATGAATCATGAATTATGAATCATGAATTGAATCATGAATCATGAATTGAATCATGAAATGAATCATGAATCATGAATCATGAATTGAATCATGAATCATGAATGATGAATCATGAATTGAATCATGAATTGAATCATGAATCATGAATTGAATAATAAATCATGAATTGAATCATGAATCATGAATCATGAATCATGAATTCAATCATGAATCATGAATTATGAATCATGAATTGAATCATGAATCATGAATTATGAATCATGAATTGAATCATGAATCATGAATCATGAATTGAATCATGAATCATGAATCATGAATTGAATCATGAATCATAAATCATGAATCGAATCATAAATCATGAATTATGAATCATGAATTGAATCATGAATCATGAATCATGAATTGAATTATGAATCATGAATCATGAATTGAATTATGAATCATGAATCATGAATTGAATCATGAATCATGAATTGAATCATGAATTATGAATCATGAATTGAATCATGAATCATGAATCATGAATTGAATCATGAATCATGAATCAGGAATCATGAATCATGAATTGAATCATAAATCATGAATTATGAATCATGAATTAAATCATGAATCATGAATTATGAATCATGAATTGAATCATGAATTATGAATTGAATCATGAATCATGAATTGAATCATGAATGAATCATGAATGATGAATCATGAATTGAATCATGAATCATAAATGATGAATCATGAATTGAATCATGAATTGAATCATGAATCAGGAATTAAATCATGAATCATGAATTGAATCATGAATCATGAATCATGAATTGAATCATGAATCATTAATTATGAATCATGAATTGAATCATGAATTATGAATTGAATTAATGAATCATGAATCATGAATAATGAATCTTGAATCATGAATTGAATCATGAATTAAATCATGAATCATAAATCATGAATTGAATCATGAATCATGAATGATGAATCATGAATTGAATCATGAATCATGAATCATGAATTGAATCATGAATCATGAATCATGAATTGAATCATGAATCATGAATTATGAATCATGAATTGAATCATGAATCATGAATTATGAATCATGAATTGAATCATGAATTATGAATTGAATCATGAATCATGAATCATGAAACATGAATCATGAATCATGAATCATGAATTGAATCATGAATCATGAATCATGAATTGAATCATGAATCATGAATGATGAATCATGAATTGAATCATGAATTGAATCATGAATCATGAATCATGAATTGAATCATAAATCATGAATTGAATCATGAATCATGAATCTTGAATCATGAATTGAATTATGAATCATGAATTATGAATCATGAATTGAATCATGAATCATGAATTGAATTATGAATCATGAATTATGAATCATGAATTGAATCATGAATCATGAATCATGAATTGAATCATGAATCATGAATCATGAATCATGAATCAAATCATGAATCATGAATTGAATCATGAATCATGAATCATGAATTGAATCATGAATCATGAATCATGAATTTAAACATGAATCATGAATCATGAATTGAATCATGAATCATGAATTATGAATCATGAATTGAATCATGAATCATGAATTGAATCATGAATCATGAATCAGGAATCATGAATCATGAATTGAATCATGAATCATGAATTATGAATCATGAATTAAATCATGAATCATGAATCATGAATCATGAATTGAATCATGAAATGAATCATGAATCATGAATCATGAATTGAATCATGAATCATGAATGATGAATCATGAATTGAATCATGAATTAAATCATGAATTATAAATCATGAATGATGAATCATGAATTGAATCATGAAATGAATCATGAATCATGAATCATGAATCATGAAATGAATCATGAATCATGAATCATGAATTATGAATCATGAATTGAATCATGAATTGAATCATGAATCATGAATTGAATAATAAATCATGAATTGAATCATGAATCATGAATCATGAATCATGAATTCAATCATGAATCATGAATTATGAATCATGAATTGAATCATGAATCATGAATTATGAATCATGAATTGAATCATGAATCATGAATCATGAATTGAATCATGAATCATGAATCATGAATTGAATCATGAATCATAAATCATGAATCGAATCATAAATCATGAATTATGAATCATGAATTGAATCATGAATCATGAATCATGAATTGAATTATGAATCATGAATCATGAATTGAATCATGAATCATGAATTGAATCATGAATTATGAATCATGAATTGAATCATGAATCATGAATCATGAATTGAATCATGAATCATGAATCAGGAATCATGAATCATGAATTGAATCATAAATCATGAATTATGAATCATGAATTAAATCATGAATCATGAATTATGAATCATGAATTGAATCATGAATTATGAATTGAATCATGAATCATGAATCATGAATCATGAATCATGAATCATGAATTGAATCATGAAATGAATCATGAATGATGAATCATGAATTGAATCATGAATCATAAATGATGAATCATGAATTGAATCATGAATTGAATCATGAATCAGGAATTAAATCATGAATCATGAATTGAATCATGAATCATGAATCATGAATTGAATCATGAATCATTAATTATGAATCATGAATTGAATCATGAATTATGAATTGAATTAATGAATCATGAATCATGAATAATGAATCTTGAATCATGAATTGAATCATGAATTAAATCATGAATCATAAATCATGAATTGAATCATGAATCATGAATGATGAATCATGAATTGAATCATGAATCATGAATCATGAATTGAATCATGAATCATGAATCATGAATTGAATCATGAATCATGAATTATGAATCATGAATTGAATCATGAATCATGAATTATGAATCATGAATTGAATCATGAATTATGAATTGAATCATGAATCATGAATCATGAAACATGAATCATGAATCATGAATCATGAATTGAATCATGAATCATGAATCATGAATTGAATCATGAATCATGAATGATGAATCATGAATTGAATCATGAATTGAATCATGAATCATGAATCATGAATTGAATCATAAATCATGAATTGAATCATGAATCATGAATCTTGAATCATGAATTGAATTATGAATCATGAATTATGAATCATGAATTGAATCATGAATCATGAATTGAATTATGAATCATGAATTATGAATCATGAATTGAATCATGAATCATGAATCATGAATTGAATCATGAATCATGAATCATGAATCATGAATCAAATCATGAATCATGAATTGAATCATGAATCATGAATCATGAATTGAATCATGAATCATGAATCATGAATTTAAACATGAATCATGAATCATGAATTGAATCATGAATCATGAATTATGAATCATGAATTGAATCATGAATCATGAATTGAATCATGAATCATGAATTATGAATCATGAATTAAATCATGAATCATGAATCATGAATCATGAATTGAATCATGAAATGAATCATGAATCATGAATCATGAATTGAATCATGAATCATGAATGATGAATCATGAATTGAATCATGAATTAAATCATGAATTTTAAATCATGAATGATGAATCATGAATTGAATCATGAAATGAATCATGAATCATGAATCATGAATCATGAAATGAATCATGAATCATGAATCATGAATCATGAATTGAATCATGAATCATGAATTATGAATCATGAATTGAATCATGAATCATGAATTATGAATCATGAATTGAATCATGAATTATGAATTGAATCATGAATCATGAATCATGAAACATGAATCATGAATCATGAATCATGAATTGAATCATGAATCATGAATCATGAATTGAATCATGAATCATGAATGATGAATCATGAATTGAATCATGAATTGAATTATGAATCATGAATCATGAATTGAATCATAAATCATGAATTGAATCATGAATCATGAATCTTGAATCATGAATTGAATTATGAATCATGAATTATGAATCATGAATTGAATCATGAATCATGAATTGAATTATGAATCATGAATTATGAATCATGAATTGAATCATGAATCATGAATCATGAATTGAATCATGAATCATGAATCATGAATCATGAATCAAATCATGAATCATGAATTGAATCATGAATCATGAATCATGAATTGAATCATGAATCATGAATCATGAATTTAAACATGAATCATGAATCATGAATTGAATCATGAATCATGAATTATGAATCATGAATTGAATCATGAATCATGAATTGAATCATGAATCATGAATCAGGAATCATGAATCATGAATTGAATCATGAATCATGAATTATGAATCATGAATTAAATCATGAATCATGAATCATGAATCATGAATTGAATCATGAAATGAATCATGAATCATGAATCATGAATTGAATCATGAATCATGAATGATGAATCATGAATTGAATCATGAATTAAATCATGAATTATAAATCATGAATGATGAATCATGAATTGAATCATGAAATGAATCATGAATGATGAATCATGAATTGAATCATGAATCATGAATGATGAATCATGAATTGAATCATGGATTGAATCATGAATCATGAATCATGAATTGAATCATGAGTCATGAATTGAATCATGAATCATGAATCATGAATTAAATCATGAATCATTAATTATGAATCATGAATTGAATCATGAATTATGAATTGAATTAATGAATCATGAATCATGAATCTTGAATCATGAATTAAATCATGAATTAAATCATGAATCATGAATCATGAATCTTGAATCATGAATTGAATCATGAATTGAATCATGAATCATGAATCATGAATTGAATCATGAATTATGAATCATGAATTGAATCATGAATCATGAATTATGAATCATGAATTGAATCATGAATCATGAATCATGAATTGAATCATGAATCATGAATCATGAATTGAATCATAAATCATGAATTGAATCATGAATCATGAATCATGAATTAAATCATGAATCATGAATTATGAATCATGAATTGAATCATGAATCATGAATTATGAATCATGATTTGAATCATGAATCATGAATCATGAATTGAATCATGAATCATGAATCATGAATTGAATCATGAATCATGAATCATGAATTGAATCATGAATCATGAATTGAATCATGAATCATGAATCATGAATTGAATCATGATTCATTAATTATGAATCATGAATTGAATCATGAATTATGAATTATAAATCATGAATTGAATCATGAATTATGAATTGAATCATGAATCATGAATCGAATCATGAATCATGAATTGAATCATGAATCATGAATCATGAATTGAATCATGAATCATGAATCATGAATTGAATCATGAATCATGAATCATGAATTGAATCATGAATCATGAATCAGGAATCATGAATCATGAATTGAATCATGAATCATGAATTATGAATCATGAATTAAATCATGAATCATGAATCATGAATTGAATCATGAATCATGAATCATGAATTGAATCATGAATCATGAATCAGGAATCATGAATCATGAATTGAATCATGAATCATGAATTATGAATCATGAATTAAATCATGAATCATGAATTATGAATCATGAATTGAATAATGAATTATGAATTGAATCATGAATCATGAATCATGAATCATGAATCATGAATCATGAATTGAATCATGAAAGGAATCATGAATCATGAATCATGAAAGGAATCATGAATCATGAATTATGAATCATGAATTGAATCATGAATCATGAATTATGAATCATGAATTGAATCATAAATCATGAATCATGAATTGAATCATGAATCATGAATCGAATCATGAATCATGAATTGAATCATGAATCATGAATCATGAATTGAATCATGAATCAAGAATCATGAATTGAATCATGAATCATGAATCATGAATTGAATCATGAATCATGAATTATGAATCATGAATTGAATCATGAATCATGAATCATGAATTGAATCATGAATCATGAATCAGGAATCATGAATCATGAATTGAATCATGAATCATGAATTATGAATCATGAGTTAAATCATGAATCATGAATTATGAATCATGAATTGAATCATGAATTATGAATTGAATCATGAATCATGAATCATGAATCATGAATTGAATCATGAAATGAATCATGAATTGAATCATGAATTGAATCATGAATCATGAATCATGAATTGAATCATGAATTGAATCATGAATCATGAATCATGAATTGAATCATGAATCATAAATTGAATCATGAATCATGAATCATGAATTGAATCATGAATCATGAATTATGAATCATGAATTGAATCATGAATCATGAATTATAAATCATGAATTGAATCATGAATTATGAATTGAATCATGAATCATGAATCGAATCATGAATCATGAATCATGAATTGAATCATGAATCATGAATCATGAATTGAATCATGAATCATGAATCATGAATTGAATCATGAATCATGAATTATGAATCATGAATTGAATCATGAATCATAAATCATGAATTGAATCATGAATCAGGAATCATGAATCATGATTTGAATCATGAATCATGAATTAAGAATCATGAATTGAATCATGAATCATGAATTATAAATCATGAATTGAATCATGAATTATGAATTGAATCATGAATCATGAATCGAATCATGAATCATGAATTGAATCATGAATCATGAATCATGAATTGAATCATGAATCATGAATCATGAATTGAATCATGAATCATGAATCATGAATTGAATCATGAATCATGAATCATGAATTGAATCATGAATCATGAATTATGAATCATGAATTGAATCATGAATCATGAATCATGAATTG
Organism: Mixophyes australis; assembly: GCA_036250195.1. Taxonomy (NCBI): domain Eukaryota; kingdom Metazoa; phylum Chordata; class Amphibia; order Anura; family Limnodynastidae; genus Mixophyes; species Mixophyes australis. Next base: position 240,678,198 of record JAVHZZ010000001.1, on the reverse strand, counting down.
AATCATGAATCATGAATCAGGAATCATGAATCATGAATTGAATCATGAATCATGAATTATGAATCATGAACTAAATCATGAATCATGAATTATGAATCATGAATTGAATCATGAATTATGAATTGAATCATGAATCATGAATCATGAATCATGAATCATAATTTGAATCATGAATTGAATCTTGAATCATGAATCATGAATTGAATCATGAATCATGAATTGAATCATGAATCATGAATCATGAATCATGAATCATGAATCATGAATTGAATCATGAATTGAATCATGAATCATGAATCATGAATTGAATCATGAATCATGAATTATGAATCATGAATTGAATCATGAATCATGAATTATAAATCATGAATTGAATCATGAATTATGAATTGAATCATGAATCATGAATTGAATCATGAATCATGAATCATGAATTGAATCATGAATCATGAATTGAATCATGAATCATGAATCATGAATTGAATCATGAATCATGAATTGAATCATGAATCATGAATTATGAATCATGAATTGAATCATGAATCATAAATCATGAATTGAATCATGAATCATGAATCAGGAATAATGAATCATGATTTGAATCATGAATCATGAATTAAGAATCATGAATTGAATCATGAATCATGAATTATGAATCATAAATTGAATCATGAATCATGAATCATGAATTGAATCATGAATCATGAATCATGAATTGAATCATGAATCATGAATCATGAATTGAATCATGAATCATGAATCATGAATTGAATCATGAATCATGAATTGAATCATGAATCATGAATCATGAATCATGAATTGAATCATGATTCATTAATTATGAATCATGAATTGAATCATGAATTATGAATTATAAATCCTGAATTGAATCATGAATTATGAATTGAATCATGAATCATGAATCATGAATCGAATCATGAATCATGAATTGAATCATGAATCATGAATCATGAATTGAATCATGAATCATGAATCATGAATTGAATCATGAATCATGAATCATGAATTGAATCATGAATCATGAATCATGAATTGAATCATGAATCATGAATTATGAATCATTAATTGAAATATGAATCATGAATTGAATCATGAATCATGAACCAGGAATCATGAATCATGAATTGAATCATGAATCATGAATTATGAATCATGAACTAAATCATGAATCATGAATTATGAATCATGAATTGAATCATGAATTATGAATCGAATCATGAATCATGAATCATGAATCATGAATCATGAATTGAATCATGAAATGAATCATGAATCATGAATTGAATCTTGAATCATTAATGATGAATCATGAATTGAATCATGAATCATGAATTGAATCATAAATCATGAATTGAATCATGAATCATGAATCATGAATTGAATCATGAATCATGAAATATGAATCATGAATTGAATCATGAATCATGAATTATGAATCATGAATTGAATCATGAATCATGAATCAATAATTGAATCATGAATCATGAATCATGAATCGAATCATGAATCATGAATTGAATCATGAATCATGAATCATGAATTGAATCATGAATAATGAATCATGAATTGAATCATGAATCATGAATCATGAATTGAATCATGAATCATGAATTATGAATCATGAATTGAATCATGAATCATGAATCATGAATTGAATCATGAATCATGAATCAGGAATCATGAATCATGAATTGAATCATGAATCATGAATTATGAATCATGAATTAAATCATGAATCATGAATTATGAATCATGAATTGAATCATGAATTATGAATCATGAATTGAATCATGAATCATGAATTATGAATCATGAATTGAATCATAAATCATGAATCATGAATTGAATCATGAATCGAATCATGAATCATGAATTGAATCATGAATCATGAATCATGAATTGAATCATGAATCATGAATCATGAATTGAATCATGAATCATGAATCATGAATTGAATCATGAATCATGAATTATGAATCATGAATTGAATCATGAATCATGAATCATGAATTGAATCATGAATCATGAATCAGGAATCATGAATCATGAATTGAATCATGAATCATGAATTATGAATCATGAACTAAATCATGAATCATGAATTATGAATCATGTATTGAATCATGAATTATGAATTGAATCATGAATCATGAATCATGAATCATGAATCATGAATTGAATCATGAAATGAATCATGAATTCAATCAAGAATTGAATCATGAATCATGAATCATGAATTGAATCATGAATTGAATCATGAATCATGAATCATGAATTGAATCATGAATCATGAATTGAATCATGAATCATGAATCATGAATCATGAATCATGAATCATGAATTGAATCATGAATTGAATCATGAATCATGAATTGAATCATGAATCATGAATTATGAATCATGAATTGAATCATGAATCATGAATTATAAATCATGAATTGAATCATGAATTATGAATTGAATCATGAATCATGAATCATGAATCGAATCATGAATCATGAATTGAATCATGAATCATGAATCAGGAATTATGAATCATGAATTGAATCATAAATCATGAATCATGAATTGAATCATGAATCGAATCATGAATCATGAATTGAATCATGAATCATGAATCATGAATTGAATCATGAATCATGAATCATGAATTGAATCATGAATCATGAATCATGAATTGAATCATGAATCATGAATTATGAATCATGAATTGAATCATGAATCATGAATTGAATCATGAATCATGAATCAGGAATCATGAATCATGAATTGAATCATGAATCATGAATTATGAATCATGAACTAAATCATGAATCATGAATTATGAATCATGAATTGAATCATGAATTATGAATTGAATCATGAATCATGAATCATGAATCATGAATTGAATCATGAAATGAATCATGAATTCAATCAAGAATTGAATCATGAATCATGAATCATGAATTGAATCATGAATTGAATCATGAATCATGAATCATGAATTGAATCATGAATCATGAATTGAATCATGAATCATGAATCATGAATCATGAATCATGAATCATGAATTGAATCATGAATTGAATCATGAATCATGAATCATGAATTGAATCATGAATCATGAATTATGAATCATGAATTGAATCATGAATCATGAATTATAAATCATGAATTGAATCATGAATTATGAATTGAATCATGAATCATGAATCATGAATCGAATCATGAATCATGAATTGAATCATGAATCATGAATTGAATCATGAATCATGAATTGAATCATGAATCATGAATTGAATCATGAATCATGAATTATGAATCATGAATTGAATCATGAATCATAAATCATGAATTGAATCATAAATCATGAATCAGGAATAATGAATCATGATTTGAATCATGAATCATGAATTAAGAATCATAAATTGAATCATGAATCATGAATTATAAATCATGAATTGAATCATGAATTATGAATTGAATCATGAATCATGAATCATGAATCGAATCATGAATCATGAATTGAATCATGAATCATGAATCATGAATTGAATCATGAATCATGAATCATGAATTGAATCATGAATCATGAATCATGAATTGAATCATGAATCATGAATTATGAATCATGAATTGAATCATGAATCATGAATTGAATCATGAATCATGAACCAGGAATCATGAATTGAATCATGAATCATGAATTATGAATCATGAACTAAATCATGAATCATGAATTATGAATCATGAATTGAATCATGAATTATGAATTGAATCATGAATCATGAATCATGAATCATGAATCATGAATTGAATCATGAAATGAATCATGAATCATGAATCATGAATTGAATCATTAATCATGAATGATGAATCATGAATTGAATCATGAATTGAATCATGAATCATGAATCATGAATTGAATCATAAATCATGAATTGAATCATGAATCATGAATCATGAATAATGAATTGAATCATGAATCATGAAATATAAATCATGAATTGAATCATGAATCATGAATTATGAATCATAAATTGAATCATGAATCATGAATCATGAATCGAATCATGAATCATGAATTGAATCATAAATCATGAATTGAATCATGAATCATGAATCATGAATTGAATCATGAATCATGAATCATGAATTGAATCATGAATCATAAATTATTAATCATGAATTGAATCATGAATCATGAATCATGAATTGAATCATGAATCATGAATCAGGAATCATGAATCATGAATTGAATCATGAATCATGGATTATGAATCATGAATTAAATCATGAATCATGAATTATGAATCATGAATTGAATCATGAATTATGAATTGAATCATGAATCATGAAGTATGAATCATGAATCATGAATCATGAATCATGAATTGAATCATGAAATGAATCATGAATCATGAATCATAATTCGAATCATGAATCATGAATTATGAATCATGAATTGAATCATGAATTAAATCATGAATCATGAATTGAATCATAAATCATGAATTGAATCATGAATCATGAATCATGAATCATGAATGATGAATCATGAATTGAATCATGAATTGAATCATGAATCATGAATCATGAATTGAATCATAAATCATGAATTGAATCATGAATCATGAATCTTGAATCATGAATTGAATTATGAATCATGAATTATGAATCATGAATTGAATCATGAATCATGAATTGAATTATGAATCATGAATTATGAATCATGAATTGAATCATGAATCATGAATCATGAATTGAATCATGAATCATGAATCATGAATCATGAATCAAATCATGAATCATGAATTGAATCATGAATCATGAATCATGAATTGAATCATGAATCATGAATCATGAATTTAAACATGAATCATGAATCATGAATTGAATCATGAATCATGAATTATGAATCATGAATTGAATCATGAATCATGAATTGAATCATGAATCATGAATCAGGAATCATGAATCATGAATTGAATCATGAATCATGAATTATGAATCATGAATTAAATCATGAATCATGAATCATGAATCATGAATTGAATCATGAAATGAATCATGAATCATGAATCATGAATTGAATCATGAATCATGAATGATGAATCATGAATTGAATCATGAATTAAATCATGAATTATAAATCATGAATGATGAATCATGAATTGAATCATGAAATGAATCATGAATCATGAATCATGAATCATGAAATGAATCATGAATCATGAATCATGAATTATGAATCATGAATTGAATCATGAATTGAATCATGAATCATGAATTGAATAATAAATCATGAATTGAATCATGAATCATGAATCATGAATCATGAATTCAATCATGAATCATGAATTATGAATCATGAATTGAATCATGAATCATGAATTATGAATCATGAATTGAATCATGAATCATGAATCATGAATTGAATCATGAATCATGAATCATGAATTGAATCATGAATCATAAATCATGAATCGAATCATAAATCATGAATTATGAATCATGAATTGAATCATGAATCATGAATCATGAATTGAATTATGAATCATGAATCATGAATTGAATCATGAATCATGAATTGAATCATGAATTATGAATCATGAATTGAATCATGAATCATGAATCATGAATTGAATCATGAATCATGAATCAGGAATCATGAATCATGAATTGAATCATAAATCATGAATTATGAATCATGAATTAAATCATGAATCATGAATTATGAATTATGAATTGAATCATGAATCATGAATCATGAATCATGAATCATGAATCATGAATTGAATCATGAAATGAATCATGAATGATGAATCATGAATTGAATCATGAATCATAAATGATGAATCATGAATTGAATCATGAATTGAATCATGAATCAGGAATTAAATCATGAATCATGAATTGAATCATGAATCATGAATCATGAATTGAATCATGAATCATTAATTATGAATCATGAATTGAATCATGAATTATGAATTGAATTAATGAATCATGAATCATGAATAATGAATCTTGAATCATGAATTGAATCATGAATTAAATCATGAATCATAAATCATGAATTGAATCATGAATCATGAATGATGAATCATGAATTGAATCATGAATCATGAATCATGAATTGAATCATGAATCATGAATCATGAATTGAATCATGAATCATGAATTATGAATCATGAATTGAATCATGAATCATGAATTATGAATCATGAATTGAATCATGAATTATGAATTGAATCATGAATCATGAATCATGAAACATGAATCATGAATCATGAATCATGAATTGAATCATGAATCATGAATCATGAATTGAATCATGAATCATGAATGATGAATCATGAATTGAATCATGAATTGAATCATGAATCATGAATCATGAATTGAATCATAAATCATGAATTGAATCATGAATCATGAATCTTGAATCATGAATTGAATTATGAATCATGAATTATGAATCATGAATTGAATCATGAATCATGAATTGAATTATGAATCATGAATTATGAATCATGAATTGAATCATGAATCATGAATCATGAATTGAATCATGAATCATGAATCATGAATCATGAATCAAATCATGAATCATGAATTGAATCATGAATCATGAATCATGAATTGAATCATGAATCATGAATCATGAATTTAAACATGAATCATGAATCATGAATTGAATCATGAATCATGAATTATGAATCATGAATTGAATCATGAATCATGAATTGAATCATGAATCATGAATTATGAATCATGAATTAAATCATGAATCATGAATCATGAATCATGAATTGAATCATGTAATGAATCATGAATCATGAATCATGAATTGAATCATGAATCATGAATGATGAATCATGAATTGAATCATGAATTAAATCATGAATTTTAAATCATGAATGATGAATCATGAATTGAATCATGAAATGAATCATGAATCATGAATCATGAATCATGAAATGAATCATGAATCATGAATCATGAATTGAATCATGAATCATGAATTATGAATCATGAATTGAATCATGAATCATGAATTATGAATCATGAATTGAATCATGAATTATGAATTGAATCATGAATCATGAATCATGAAACATGAATCATGAATCATGAATCATGAATTGAATCATGAATCATGAATCATGAATTGAATCATGAATCATGAATGATGAATCATGAATTGAATCATGAATTGAATTATGAATCATGAATCATGAATTGAATCATAAATCATGAATTGAATCATGAATCATGAATCTTGAATCATGAATTGAATTATGAATCATGAATTATGAATCATGAATTGAATCATGAATCATGAATTGAATTATGAATCATGAATTATGAATCATGAATTGAATCATGAATCATGAATCATGAATTGAATCATGAATCATGAATCATGAATCATGAATCAAATCATGAATCATGAATTGAATCATGAATCATGAATCATGAATTGAATCATGAATCATGAATCATGAATTTAAACATGAATCATGAATCATGAATTGAATCATGAATCATGAATTATGAATCATGAATTGAATCATGAATCATGAATTGAATCATGAATCATGAATCAGGAATCATGAATCATGAATTGAATCATGAATCATGAATTATGAATCATGAATTAAATCATGAATCATGAATCATGAATCATGAATTGAATCATGAAATGAATCATGAATCATGAATCATGAATTGAATCATGAATCATGAATGATGAATCATGAATTGAATCATGAATTAAATCATGAATTATAAATCATGAATGATGAATCATGAATTGAATCATGAAATGAATCATGAATGATGAATCATGAATTGAATCATGAATCATGAATGATGAATCATGAATTGAATCATGGATTGAATCATGAATCATGAATCATGAATTGAATCATGAGTCATGAATTGAATCATGAATCATGAATCATGAATTAAATCATGAATCATTAATTATGAATCATGAATTGAATCATGAATTATGAATTGAATTAATGAATCATGAATCATGAATCTTGAATCATGAATTAAATCATGAATTAAATCATGAATCATGAATCATGAATCTTGAATCATGAATTGAATCATGAATTGAATCATGAATCATGAATCATGAATTGAATCATGAATTATGAATCATGAATTGAATCATGAATCATGAATTATGAATCATGAATTGAACCATGAATCATGAATCATGAATTGAATCATGAATCATGAATCATGAATTGAATCATAAATCATGAATTGAATCATGAATCATGAATCATGAATTAAATCATGAATCATGAATTATGAATCATGAATTGAATCATGAATCATGAATTATGAATCATGATTTGAATCATGAATCATGAATCATGAATTGAATCATGAATCATGAATCATGAATTGAATCATGAATCATGAATCATGAATTGAATCATGAATCATGAATTGAATCATGAATCATGAATCATGAATTGAATCATGATTCATTAATTATGAATCATGAATTGAATCATGAATTATGAATTATAAATCATGAATTGAATCATGAATTATGAATTGAATCATGAATCATGAATCGAATCATGAATCATGAATTGAATCATGAATCATGAATCATGAATTGAATCATGAATCATGAATCATGAATTGAATCATGAATCATGAATCATGAATTGAATCATGAATCATGAATCAGGAATCATGAATCATGAATTGAATCATGAATCATGAATTATGAATCATGAATTAAATCATGAATCATGAATCATGAATTGAATCATGAATCATGAATCATGAATTGAATCATGAATCATGAATCAGGAATCATGAATCATGAATTGAATCATGAATCATGAATTATGAATCATGAATTAAATCATGAATCATGAATTATGAATCATGAATTGAATAATGAATTATGAATTGAATCATGAATCATGAATCATGAATCATGAATCATGAATCATGAATTGAATCATGAAAGGAATCATGAATCATGAATCATGAAAGGAATCATGAATCATGAATTATGAATCATGAATTGAATCATGAATCATGAATTATGAATCATGAATTGAATCATAAATCATGAATCATGAATTGAATCATGAATCATGAATCGAATCATGAATCATGAATTGAATCATGAATCATGAATCATGAATTGAATCATGAATCAAGAATCATGAATTGAATCATGAATCATGAATCATGAATTGAATCATGAATCATGAATTATGAATCATGAATTGAATCATGAATCATGAATCATGAATTGAATCATGAATCATGAATCAGGAATCATGAATCATGAATTGAATCATGAATCATGAATTATGAATCATGAGTTAAATCATGAATCATGAATTATGAATCATGAATTGAATCATGAATTATGAATTGAATCATGAATCATGAATCATGAATCATGAATTGAATCATGAAATGAATCATGAATTGAATCATGAATTGAATCATGAATCATGAATCATGAATTGAATCATGAATTGAATCATGAATCATGAATCATGAATTGAATCATGAATCATAAATTGAATCATGAATCATGAATCATGAATTGAATCATGAATCATGAATTATGAATCATGAATTGAATCATGAATCATGAATTATAAATCATGAATTGAATCATGAATTATGAATTGAATCATGAATCATGAATCGAATCATGAATCATGAATCATGAATTGAATCATGAATCATGAATCATGAATTGAATCATGAATCATGAATCATGAATTGAATCATGAATCATGAATTATGAATCATGAATTGAATCATGAATCATAAATCATGAATTGAATCATGAATCAGGAATCATGAATCATGATTTGAATCATGAATCATGAATTAAGAATCATGAATTGAATCATGAATCATGAATTATAAATCATGAATTGAATCATGAATTATGAATTGAATCATGAATCATGAATCGAATCATGAATCATGAATTGAATCATGAATCATGAATCATGAATTGAATCATGAATCATGAATCATGAATTGAATCATGAATCATGAATCATGAATTGAATCATGAATCATGAATCATGAATTGAATCATGAATCATGAATTATGAATCATGAATTGAATCATGAATCATGAATCATGAATTGAATCATGAATCATGAATCAGGAATCATGAATCATGAATTGAATCATGAATCATGAATTATGAATCATGAACTAAATCATGAATCATGAATTATGAATCATGAATTGAATCATGAATTATGAATTGAATCATGAATCATGAATCATGAATCATGAATCATAATTTGAATCATGAATTGAATCTTGAATCATGAATCATGAATTGAATCATGAATCATGAATTGAATCATGAATCATGAATCATGAATCATGAATCATGAATCATGAATTGAATCATGAATTGAATCATGAATCATGAATCATGAATTGAATCATGAATCATGAATTATGAATCATGAATTGAATCATGAATCATGAATTATAAATCATGAATTGAATCATGAATTATGAATTGAATCATGAATCATGAATTGAATCATGAATCATGAATCATGAATTGAATCATGAATCATGAATTGAATCATGAATCATGAATCATGAATTGAATCATGAATCATGAATTGAATCATGAATCATGAATTATGAATCATGAATTGAATCATGAATCATAAATCATGAATTGAATCATGAATCATGAATCAGGAATAATGAATCATGATTTGAATCATGAATCATGAATTAAGAATCATGAATTGAATCATGAATCATGAATTATGAATCATAAATTGAATCATGAATCATGAATCATGAATTGAATCATGAATCATGAATCATGAATTGAATCATGAATCATGAATCATGAATTGAATCATGAATCATGAATCATGAATTGAATCATGAATCATGAATTGAATCATGAATCATGAATCATGAATCATGAATTGAATCATGATTCATTAATTATGAATCATGAATTGAATCATGAATTATGAATTATAAATCCTGAATTGAATCATGAATTATGAATTGAATCATGAATCATGAATCATGAATCGAATCATGAATCATGAATTGAATCATGAATCATGAATCATGAATTGAATCATGAATCATGAATCATGAATTGAATCATGAATCATGAATCATGAATTGAATCATGAATCATGAATCATGAATTGAATCATGAATCATGAATCATGAATTGAATCATGAATCATGAATTATGAATCATTAATTGAAATATGAATCATGAATTGAATCATGAATCATGAACCAGGAATCATGAATCATGAATTGAATCATGAATCATGAATTATGAATCATGAACTAAATCATGAATCATGAATTATGAATCATGAATTGAATCATGAATTATGAATCGAATCATGAATCATGAATCATGAATCATGAATCATGAATTGAATCATGAAATGAATCATGAATCATGAATTGAATCTTGAATCATTAATGATGAATCATGAATTGAATCATGAATCATGAATTGAATCATAAATCATGAATTGAATCATGAATCATGAATCATGAATTGAATCATGAATCATGAAATATGAATCATGAATTGAATCATGAATCATGAATTATGAATCATGAATTGAATCATGAATCATGAATCAATAATTGAATCATGAATCATGAATCATGAATCGAATCATGAATCATGAATTGAATCATGAATCATGAATCATGAATTGAATCATGAATAATGAATCATGAATTGAATCATGAATCATGAATCATGAATTGAATCATGAATCATGAATTATGAATCATGAATTGAATCATGAATCATGAATCATGAATTGAATCATGAATCATGAATCAGGAATTATGAATCATGAATTGAATCATGAATCATGAATTATGAATCATGAATTAAATCATGAATCATGAATTATGAATCATGAATTGAATCATGAATTATGAATTGATCCATGAATCATGAATCATGAATCATGAATCATGAATCATGAATCATAAATTGAATCATGAAAGGAATCATGAATCATGAATCATGAAAGGAATCATGAATTATGAATCATGAATTGAATCATGAATCATGAATTATGAATCATGAATTGAATCATAAATCATGAATCATGAATTGAATCATGAATCGAATCATGAATCATGAATTGAATCATGAATCATGAATCATGAATTGAATCATGAATCATGAATCATGAATTGAATCATGAATCATGAATCATGAATTGAATCATGAATCATGAATTATGAATCATGAATTGAATCATGAATCATGAATCATGAATTGAATCATGAATCATGAATCAGGAATCATGAATCATGAATTGAATCATGAATCATGAATTATGAATCATGAACTAAATCATGAATCATGAATTATGAATCATGAATTGAATCATGAATTATGAATTGAATCATGAATCATGAATCATGAATCATGAATTGAATCATGAAATGAATCATGAATTCAATCAAGAATTGAATCATGAATCATGAATCATGAATTGAATCATGAATTGAATCATGAATCATGAATCATGAATTGAATCATGAATCATGAATTGAATCATGAATCATGAATCATGAATCATGAATCATGAATCATGAATTGAATCATGAATTGAATCATGAATCATGAATCATGAATTGAATCATGAATCATGAATTATGAATCATGAATTGAATCATGAATCATGAATTATAAATCATGAATTGAATCATGAATTATGAATTGAATCATGAATCATGAATCATGAATCGAATCATGAATCATGAATTGAATCATGAATCATGAATTGAATCATGAATCATGAATTGAATCATGAATCATGAATTGAATCATGAATCATGAATTATGAATCATGAATTGAATCATGAATCATAAATCATGAATTGAATCATAAATCATGAATCAGGAATAATGAATCATGATTTGAATCATGAATCATGAATTAAGAATCATAAATTGAATCATGAATCATGAATTATAAATCATGAATTGAATCATGAATTATGAATTGAATCATGAATCATGAATCATGAATCGAATCATGAATCATGAATTGAATCATGAATCATGAATCATGAATTGAATCATGAATCATGAATCATGAATTGAATCATGAATCATGAATCATGAATTGAATCATGAATCATGAATTATGAATCATGAATTGAATCATGAATCATGAATTGAATCATGAATCATGAACCAGGAATCATGAATTGAATCATGAATCATGAATTATGAATCATGAACTAAATCATGAATCATGAATTATGAATCATGAATTGAATCATGAATTATGAATTGAATCATGAATCATGAATCATGAATCATGAATCATGAATTGAATCATGAAATGAATCATGAATCATGAATCATGAATTGAATCATTAATCATGAATGATGAATCATGAATTGAATCATGAATTGAATCATGAATCATGAATCATGAATTGAATCATAAATCATGAATTGAATCATGAATCATGAATCATGAATAATGAATTGAATCATGAATCATGAAATATAAATCATGAATTGAATCATGAATCATGAATTATGAATCATAAATTGAATCATGAATCATGAATCATGAATCGAATCATGAATCATGAATTGAATCATAAATCATGAATTGAATCATGAATCATGAATCATGAATTGAATCATGAATCATGAATCATGAATTGAATCATGAATCATAAATTATTAATCATGAATTGAATCATGAATCATGAATCATGAATTGAATCATGAATCATGAATCAGGAATCATGAATCATGAATTGAATCATGAATCATGGATTATGAATCATGAATTAAATCATGAATCATGAATTATGAATCATGAATTGAATCATGAATTATGAATTGAATCATGAATCATGAAGTATGAATCATGAATCATGAATCATGAATCATGAATTGAATCATGAAATGAATCATGAATCATGAATCATAATTCGAATCATGAATCATGAATTATGAATCATGAATTGAATCATGAATTAAATCATGAATCATGAATTGAATCATAAATCATGAATTGAATCATGAATCATGAATCATGAATCATGAATTTAATCATGAATCATGAATTATGAATCATAAATTGAATCATGAATCATGAATCATGAATCATGAATTGAATCATGAAATGAATCATGAATCATGATTCATGATTCAATTCATGATTTATGATTCATGAATCATGAATTGAATCATGAATCATGAATCATGAATGGAATCATGAATCATGAATTATGAATCATGAATTGAATCATGAATCATGAATTGAATCATGAATCATGAACCAGGAATCATGAATTGAATCATGAATCATGAATTATGAATCATGAACTAAATCATGAATCATGAATTATGAATCATGAATTGAATCATGAATTATGAATTGAATCATGAATCATGAATCATGAATCATGAATCATGAATTGAATCATGAAATGAATCATGAATCATGAATTGAATCATTAATCATGAATGCTGAATCATGAATTGAATCATGAATTGAATCATGAATCATGAATCATGAATTGAATCATAAATCATGAATTGAATCATGAATCATGAATCATGAATAATGAATTGAATCATGAATCATGAAATATAAATCATGAATTGAATCATGAATCATGAATTATGAATCATAAATTGAATCATGAATCATGAATCATGAATCATGAATCGAATCATGAATCATGAATTGAATCATAAATCATGAATTGAATCATGAATCATGAATCATGAATTGAATCATGAATCATGAATTGAATCATGAATCATAAATTATTAATCATGAATTGAATCATGAATCATGAATCATGAATTGAATCATGAATCATGAATCAGGAATCATGAATCATGAATTGAATCATGAATCATGGATTATGAATCATGAATTAAATCATGAATCATGAATTATGAATCATGAATTGAATCATGAATTATGAATTGAATCATGAATCATGAAGTATGAATCATGAATCATGAATCATGAATCATGAATTGAATCATGAAATGAATCATGAATCATGAATCATAATTCGAATCATGAATCATGAATTATGAATCATGAATTGAATCATGAATTAAATCATGAATCATGAATTGAATCATAAATCATGAATTGAATCATGAATCATGAATCATGAATCATGAATCATGAATTTAATCATGAATCATGAATTATGAATCATAAATTGAATCATGAATCATGAATCATGAATCATGAATTGAATCATGAAATGAATCATGAATCATGAATCATGAATTGAATCATGAATCATGAATTATGAATCATGAATTGAATCATGAATTAAATCATGAATCATGAATTGAATCATGAATCATTAATCATGAATCATGAATTGAATCATGAATCATGAATTATGAATCATGAATTGAATCATGAATCATGAATTGAATCATGAATCATGAATCAGGAATCATGAATCATGAATTGAATCATGAATCATGAATTATGAATCATGAACTAAATCATGAATCATGAATTATGAATCATGAATTGAATCATGAATTATGAATTGAATCATGAATCATGAATTGAATCATGAAATGAATCATGAATGATGAATCATGAATTGAATGATGAATCATGAATGATGAATCATGAATTGAATCATGAATTGAATCATGAATCATGAATTGAATCATAAATCATGAATTGAATCATGAATCATGAATCATGAAACATGAATCATGAATTCAATCATGAATCATGAATTATGAATCATGAATTGAATCATGAATCATGAATTATGAATCATGAATTGAATCATGAATCATGAATCATGAATTGAATCATGAATCATGAATCATGAATTGAATCATGAATCATGAATCGAATCATAAATCATGAATTATAAATCATGAATTGAATCATGAATCATGAATCATGAATTGAATCATGAATCATGAATCATGAATTGAATCATGAATCATGAATTGAATCATGAATTATGAATTATGAATCATGAATTGAATCATGAATCATGAATTGAATCATGAATCAGGAATCAGGAATCATGAATCATGAATTGAATCATGAATCATGAATTATGAATCATGAATTAAATCAGGAATCATGAATTATGAATCATGAATTGAATCATGAATTATGAATTGAATCATGAATCATGAATCATGAATCATGAATCATGAATCATGAATTGAATCATGAAATGAATCATGAATCATGAATTGAATCATGAATCATGAATGATGAATCATGAATTGAATCATGAATTGAATCATGAATCAGGAATTAAATCATGAATCATGAATTGAATCATGAATTATGAATCATGAATTGAATCATGAATCATTAATTATGAATCATGAATTGAATCATGAATCATGAATTATGAATCATGAACTAAATCATGAATCATGAATTATGAATCATGAATTGAATCATGAATTATGAATTGAATCATGAATCATGAATCATGAATCATGAATCATGAATTGAATCATGAAATGAATCATGAATCATGAATCATGAATTGAATCATTAATCATGAATGATGAATCATGAATTGAATCATGAATTGAATCATGAATCATGAATCATGAATTGAATCATAAATCATGAATTGAATCATGAATCATGAATCATGAATAATGAATTGAATCATGAATCATGAAATATAAATCATGAATTGAATCATGAATCATGAATTATGAATCATAAATTGAATCATGAATCATGAATCATGAATCGAATCATGAATCATGAATTGAATCATAAATCATGAATTGAATCATGAATCATGAATCATGAATTGAATCATGAATCATGAATCATGAATTGAATCATGAATCATAAATTATTAATCATGAATTGAATCATGAATCATGAATCATGAATTGAATCATGAATCATGAATCAGGAATCATGAATCATGAATTGAATCATGAATCATGGATTATGAATCATGAATTAAATCATGAATCATGAATTATGAATCATGAATTGAATCATGAATTATGAATTGAATCATGAATCATGAAGTATGAATCATGAATCATGAATCATGAATCATGAATTGAATCATGAAATGAATCATGAATCATGAATCATAATTCGAATCATGAATCATGAATTATGAATCATGAATTGAATCATGAATTAAATCATGAATCATGAATTGAATCATAAATCATGAATTGAATCATGAATCATGAATCATGAATCATGAATCATGAATTTAATCATGAATCATGAATTATGAATCATAAATTGAATCATGAATCATGAATCATGAATCATGAATTGAATCATGAAATGAATCATGAATCATGAATCATGAATTGAATCATGAATCATGAATTATGAATCATGAATTGAATCATGAATTAAATCATGAATCATGAATTGAATCATGAATCATTAATCATGAATCATGAATTGAATCATGAATCATGAATTATGAATCATGAATTGAATCATGAATCATGAATTGAATCATGAATCATGAATCAGGAATCATGAATCATGAATTGAATCATGAATCATGAATTATGAATCATGAACTAAATCATGAATCATGAATTATGAATCATGAATTGAATCATGAATTATGAATTGAATCATGAATCATGAATTGAATCATGAAATGAATCATGAATGATGAATCATGAATTGAATGATGAATCATGAATGATGAATCATGAATTGAATCATGAATTGAATCATGAATCATGAATTGAATCATAAATCATGAATTGAATCATGAATCATGAATCATGAAACATGAATCATGAATTCAATCATGAATCATGAATTATGAATCATGAATTGAATCATGAATCATGAATTATGAATCATGAATTGAATCATGAATCATGAATCATGAATTGAATCATGAATCATGAATCATGAATTGAATCATGAATCATGAATCGAATCATAAATCATGAATTATAAATCATGAATTGAATCATGAATCATGAATCATGAATTGAATCATGAATCATGAATCATGAATTGAATCATGAATCATGAATTGAATCATGAATTATGAATTATGAATCATGAATTGAATCATGAATCATGAATTGAATCATGAATCAGGAATCAGGAATCATGAATCATGAATTGAATCATGAATCATGAATTATGAATCATGAATTAAATCAGGAATCATGAATTATGAATCATGAATTGAATCATGAATTATGAATTGAATCATGAATCATGAATCATGAATCATGAATCATGAATCATGAATTGAATCATGAAATGAATCATGAATCATGAATTGAATCATGAATCATGAATGATGAATCATGAATTGAATCATGAATTGAATCATGAATCAGGAATTAAATCATGAATCATGAATTGAATCATGAATTATGAATCATGAATTGAATCATGAATCATTAATTATGAATCATGAATTGAATCATGAATCATGAATTATGAATCATGAACTAAATCATGAATCATGAATTATGAATCATGAATTGAATCATGAATTATGAATTGAATCATGAATCATGAATCATGAATCATGAATCATGAATTGAATCATGAAATGAATCATGAATCATGAATCATGAATTGAATCATTAATCATGAATGATGAATCATGAATTGAATCATGAATTGAATCATGAATCATGAATCATGAATTGAATCATAAATCATGAATTGAATCATGAATCATGAATCATGAATAATGAATTGAATCATGAATCATGAAATATAAATCATGAATTGAATCATGAATCATGAATTATGAATCATAAATTGAATCATGAATCATGAATCATGAATCATGAATCGAATCATGAATCATGAATTGAATCATAAATCATGAATTGAATCATGAATCATGAATCATGAATTGAATCATGAATCATGAATCATGAATTGAATCATGAATCATAAATTATTAATCATGAATTGAATCATGAATCATGAATCATGAATTGAATCATGAATCATGAATCAGGAATCATGAATCATGAATTGAATCATGAATCATGGATTATGAATCATGAATTAAATCATGAATCATGAATTATGAATCATGAATTGAATCATGAATTATGAATTGAATCATGAATCATGAAGTATGAATCATGAATCATGAATCATGAATCATGAATTGAATCATGAAATGAATCATGAATCATGAATCATAATTCGAATCATGAATCATGAATTATGAATCATGAATTGAATCATGAATTAAATCATGAATCATGAATTGAATCATAAATCATGAATTGAATCATGAATCATGAATCATGAATCATGAATCATGAATTTAATCATGAATCATGAATTATGAATCATAAATTGAATCATGAATCATGAATCATGAATCATGAATTGAATCATGAAATGAATCATGAATCATGATTCATGATTCAATTCATGATTTATGATTCATGAATCATGAATTGAATCATGAATCATGAATCATGAATGGAATCATGAATCATGAATTATGAATCATGAATTGAATCATGAATCATGAATTGAATCATGAATCATGAACCAGGAATCATGAATTGAATCATGAATCATGAATTATGAATCATGAACTAAATCATGAATCATGAATTATGAATCATGAATTGAATCATGAATTATGAATTGAATCATGAATCATGAATCATGAATCATGAATCATGAATTGAATCATGAAATGAATCATGAATCATGAATTGAATCATTAATCATGAATGCTGAATCATGAATTGAATCATGAATTGAATCATGAATCATGAATCATGAATTGAATCATAAATCATGAATTGAATCATGAATCATGAATCATGAATAATGAATTGAATCATGAATCATGAAATATAAATCATGAATTGAATCATGAATCATGAATTATGAATCATAAATTGAATCATGAATCATGAATCATGAATCATGAATCGAATCATGAATCATGAATTGAATCATAAATCATGAATTGAATCATGAATCATGAATCATGAATTGAATCATGAATCATGAATTGAATCATGAATCATAAATTATTAATCATGAATTGAATCATGAATCATGAATCATGAATTGAATCATGAATCATGAATCAGGAATCATGAATCATGAATTGAATCATGAATCATGGATTATGAATCATGAATTAAATCATGAATCATGAATTATGAATCATGAATTGAATCATGAATTATGAATTGAATCATGAATCATGAAGTATGAATCATGAATCATGAATCATGAATCATGAATTGAATCATGAAATGAATCATGAATCATGAATCATAATTCGAATCATGAATCATGAATTATGAATCATGAATTGAATCATGAATTAAATCATGAATCATGAATTGAATCATAAATCATGAATTGAATCATGAATCATGAATCATGAATCATGAATCATGAATTTAATCATGAATCATGAATTATGAATCATAAATTGAATCATGAATCATGAATCATGAATCATGAATCATGAAATGAATCATGAATCATGAATCATGAATTGAATCATGAATCATGAATTATGAATCATGAATTGAATCATGAATTAAATCATGAATCATGAATTGAATCATGAATCATTAATCATGAATCATGAATTGAATCATGAATCATGAATTATGAATCATGAATTGAATCATGAATCATGAATTGAATCATGAATCATGAATCAGGAATCATGAATCATGAATTGAATCATGAATCATGAATTATGAATCATGAACTAAATCATGAATCATGAATTATGAATCATGAATTGAATCATGAATTATGAATTGAATCATGAATCATGAATTGAATCATGAAATGAATCATGAATGATGAATCATGAATTGAATGATGAATCATGAATGATGAATCATGAATTGAATCATGAATTGAATCATGAATCATGAATTGAATCATAAATCATGAATTGAATCATGAATCATGAATCATGAAACATGAATCATGAATTCAATCATGAATCATGAATTATGAATCATGAATTGAATCATGAATCATGAATTATGAATCATGAATTGAATCATGAATCATGAATCATGAATTGAATCATGAATCATGAATCATGAATTGAATCATGAATCATGAATCGAATCATAAATCATGAATTATAAATCATGAATTGAATCATGAATCATGAATCATGAATTGAATCATCAATCATGAATCATGAATTGAATCATGAATCATGAATTGAATCATGAATTATGAATTATGAATCATGAATTGAATCATGAATCATGAATTGAATCATGAATCAGGAATCAGGAATCATGAATCATGAATTGAATCATGAATCATGAATTATGAATCATGAATTAAATCAGGAATCATGAATTATGAATCATGAATTGAATCATGAATTATGAATTGAATCATGAATCATGAATCATGAATCATGAATCATGAATCATGAATTGAATCATGAAATGAATCATGAATCATGAATTGAATCATGAATCATGAATGATGAATCATGAATTGAATCATGAATTGAATCATGAATCAGGAATTAAATCATGAATCATGAATTGAATCATGAATTATGAATCATGAATTGAATCATGAATCATTAATTATGAATCATGAATTGAATCATGAATTATGAATTGAATTAATGAATCATGAATCATGAATAATAAATCTTGAATCATGAATTGAATCATGAATTAAATCATGAATCATAAATCATGAATTGAATCATGAATCATGAATGATGAATCATGAATTGAATCATGAATCATGAATCATGAATTGAATCATGAATCATGAATCATGAATTGAATCATGAATCATGAATTATGAATCATGAATTGAATCATGAATCATGAATTATGAATCATGAATTGAATCATGAATTATGAATTGAATCATGAATCATGAATCATGAAACATGAATCATGAATTGAATCATGAAATGAATCATGAATCATAAATCATGAATTGAATCATGAATCATGAATTGAATCATGAATTGAATCATGAATCATGAATCATGAATTGAATCATAAATCATGAATTGAATCATGAATCATGAATCTTGAATCATGAATTGAATCATGAATCATGAATTATGAATCATAAATTGAATCATGAATCATGAATTATGAATCATGAATTGAATCATAAATCATGAATCATGAATTGAATCATGAATCATGAATCATGAATCATGAATCGAATCATGAATCATGAATTGAATCATGAATCATGAATCATGAATTGAATCATGAATCATGAATCATGAATTGAATCATGAATCATGAATCATGAATTGAATCATGAATCATGAATTATGAATCATGAATTAAATCATGAATCATGAATCATGAATTGAATCATGAATCATGAATTATGAATCATGAACTAAATCATGAATCATGAATTATGAATCATGAATTGAATCATGAATTATGAATTGAATCATGAATCATGAATCATGAATCATGAATCATGAATTGAATCATGAAATGAATCATGAATTGAATCATGAATTGAATCATGAATCATGAATTGAATCATGAATTGAATCATGAATCATGAATCATGAATTGAATCATGAATCATGAATTGAATCATGAATCATGAATCATGAATCATGAATTGAATCATGAATTGAATCATGAATCATGAATCATGAATTAAATCATGAATCATGAATTATGAATCATGAATTGAATCATGAATCATGAATTATAAATCATGAATTGAATCATGAATTATGAATTGAATCATGAATCATGAATCATGAATCGAATCATGAATCATGAATTGAATCATGAATCATGAATTGAATCATGAATCATGAATCATGAATTGAATCATGAATCATGAATTGAATCATGAATCATGAATTATGAATCATGAATTGAATCATGAATCATAAATCATGAATTGAATCATGAATCATGAATCAGGAATAATGAATCATGATTTGAATCATGAATCATGAATTAAGAATCATAAATTGAATCATGAATCATGAATTATAAATCATGAATTGAATCATGAATTATGAATTGAATCATGAATCATGAATCATGAATCGAATCATGAATCATGAATTGAATCATGAATCATGAATCATGAATTGAATCATGAATCATGAATCATGAATTGAATCATGAATCATGAATCATGAATTGAATCATGAATCATGAATTATGAATCATGAATTGAATCATGAATTATGAATTGAATCATGAATCATGAATCATGAATCATGAATCATGAATTGAATCATGAAATGAATCATGAATCATGAATCATGAATTGAATCATTAATCATGAATGATGAATCATGAATTGAATCATGATTTGAATCACGAATCATGAATCATGAATTGAATCATAAATCATGAATTGAATCATGAATCATGAATCATGAATAATGAATTGAATCATGAATCATGAAATATAAATCATGAATTGAATCATGAATCATGAATTATGAATCATAAATTGAATCATGAATCATGAATCATGAATCATGAATCGAATCATGAATCATGAATTGAATCATAAATCATGAATTGAATCATGAATCATGAATCATGAATTGAATCATGAATCATGAATCATGAATTGAATCATGAATCATAAATTATTAATCATGAATTGAATCATGAATCATGAATCATGAATTGAATCATGAATCATGAATCAGGAATCATGAATCATGAATTGAATCATGAATCATGGATTATGAATCATGAATTAAATCATGAATCATGAATTATGAATCATGAATTGAATCATGAATTATGAATTGAATCATGAATCATGAAGTATGAATCATGAATCATGAATCATGAATCATGAATTGAATCATGAAATGAATCATGAATCATGAATCATGAATCGAATCATGAATCATGAATTATGAATCATGAATTGAATCATGAATTAAATCATGAATCATGAATTGAATCATAAATCATGAATTGAATCATGAATCATGAATCATGAATCATGAATCATGAATTTAATCATGAATCATGAATTATGAATCATAAATTGAATCATGAATCATGAATCATGAATCATGAATTGAATCATGAAATGAATCATGAATCATGAATCATGAATTGAATCATGAATCATGAATTATGAATCATGAATTGAATCATGAATTAAATCATGAATCATGAATTGAATCATGAATCATTAATCATGAATCATGAATTGAATCATGAATCATGAATTATGAATCATGAATTGAATCATGAATCATGAATTGAATCATGAATCATGAATCAGGAATCATGAATCATGAATTGAATGATGAATCATGAATTATGAATCATGAACTAAATCATGAATCATGAATTATGAATCATGAATTGAATCATGAATTATGAATTGAATCATGAATCATGAATTGAATCATGAAATGAATCATGAATGATGAATCATGAATTGAATGATGAATCATGAATGATGAATCATGAATTGAATCATGAATTGAATCATGAATCATGAATTGAATCATAAATCATGAATTGAATCATGAATCATGAATCATGAAACATGAATCATGAATTCAATCATGAATCATGAATTATGAATCATGAATTGAATCATGAATCATGAATTATGAATCATGAATTGAATCATGAATCATGAATCATGAATTGAATCATGAATCATGAATCATGAATTGAATCATGAATCATGAATCGAATCATAAATCATGAATTATAAATCATGAATTGAATCATGAATCATGAATCATGAATTGAATCATGAATCATGAATCATGAATTGAATCATGAATCATGAATTGAATCATGAATTATGAATTATGAATCATGAATTGAATCATGAATCATGAATTGAATCATGAATCAGGAATCAGGAATCATGAATCATGAATTGAATCATGAATCATGAATTATGAATCATGAATTAAATCAGGAATCATGAATTATGAATCATGAATTGAATCATGAATTATGAATTGAATCATGAATCATGAATCATGAATCATGAATCATGAATCATGAATTGAATCATGAAATGAATCATGAATCATGAATTGAATCATGAATCATGAATGATGAATCATGAATTGAATCATGAATTGAATCATGAATCAGGAATTAAATCATGAATCATGAATTGAATCATGAATTATGAATCATGAATTGAATCATGAATCATTAATTATGAATCATGAATTGAATCATGAATCATGAATTATGAATCATGAACTAAATCATGAATCATGAATTATGAATCATGAATTGAATCATGAATTATGAATTGAATCATGAATCATGAATCATGAATCATGAATCATGAATTGAATCATGAAATGAATCATGAATCATGAATCATGAATTGAATCATTAATCATGAATGATGAATCATGAATTGAATCATGAATTGAATCATGAATCATGAATCATGAATTGAATCATAAATCATGAATTGAATCATGAATCATGAATCATGAATAATGAATTGAATCATGAATCATGAAATATAAATCATGAATTGAATCATGAATCATGAATTATGAATCATAAATTGAATCATGAATCATGAATCATGAATCATGAATCATGAATCATGA
The DNA here is from genome assembly GCA_036250195.1 of Mixophyes australis. Taxonomy (NCBI): domain Eukaryota; kingdom Metazoa; phylum Chordata; class Amphibia; order Anura; family Limnodynastidae; genus Mixophyes; species Mixophyes australis. Next base: position 240,652,532 of record JAVHZZ010000001.1, on the reverse strand, counting down.
ATTGAATCATGAAATGAATCATGAATCATGAATCATGAATTGAATCATTAATCATGAATGATGAATCATGAATTGAATCATGAATTGAATCATGAATCATGAATCATGAATTGAATCATAAATCATGAATTGAATCATGAATCATGAATCATGAATAATGAATTGAATCATGAATCATGAAATATAAATCATGAATTGAATCATGAATCATGAATTATGAATCATAAATTGAATCATGAATCATGAATCATGAATCGAATCATGAATCATGAATTGAATCATAAATCATGAATTGAATCATGAATCATGAATCATGAATTGAATCATGAATCATGAATCATGAATTGAATCATGAATCATAAATTATTAATCATGAATTGAATCATGAATCATGAATCATGAATTGAATCATGAATCATGAATCAGGAATCATGAATCATGAATTGAATCATGAATCATGGATTATGAATCATGAATTAAATCATGAATCATGAATTATGAATCATGAATTGAATCATGAATTATGAATTGAATCATGAATCATGAAGTATGAATCATGAATCATGAATCATGAATCATGAATTGAATCATGAAATGAATCATGAATCATGAATCATGAATCGAATCATGAATCATGAATTATGAATCATGAATTGAATCATGAATTAAATCATGAATCATGAATTGAATCATAAATCATGAATTGAATCATGAATCATGAATCATGAATCATGAATCATGAATTTAATCATGAATCATGAATTATGAATCATAAATTGAATCATGAATCATGAATCATGAATCATGAATTGAATCATGAAATGAATCATGAATCATGAATCATGAATTGAATCATGAATCATGAATTATGAATCATGAATTGAATCATGAATTAAATCATGAATCATGAATTGAATCATGAATCATTAATCATGAATCATGAATTGAATCATGAATCATGAATTATGAATCATGAATTGAATCATGAATCATGAATTGAATCATGAATCATGAATCAGGAATCATGAATCATGAATTGAATCATGAATCATGAATTATGAATCATGAACTAAATCATGAATCATGAATTATGAATCATGAATTGAATCATGAATTATGAATTGAATCATGAATCATGAATTGAATCATGAAATGAATCATGAATGATGAATCATGAATTGAATGATGAATCATGAATGATGAATCATGAATTGAATCATGAATTGAATCATGAATCATGAATTGAATCATAAATCATGAATTGAATCATGAATCATGAATCATGAAACATGAATCATGAATTCAATCATGAATCATGAATTATGAATCATGAATTGAATCATGAATCATGAATTATGAATCATGAATTGAATCATGAATCATGAATCATGAATTGAATCATGAATCATGAATCATGAATTGAATCATGAATCATGAATCGAATCATAAATCATGAATTATAAATCATGAATTGAATCATGAATCATGAATCATGAATTGAATCATGAATCATGAATCATGAATTGAATCATGAATCATGAATTGAATCATGAATTATGAATTATGAATCATGAATTGAATCATGAATCATGAATTGAATCATGAATCAGGAATCAGGAATCATGAATCATGAATTGAATCATGAATCATGAATTATGAATCATGAATTAAATCAGGAATCATGAATTATGAATCATGAATTGAATCATGAATTATGAATTGAATCATGAATCATGAATCATGAATCATGAATCATGAATCATGAATTGAATCATGAAATGAATCATGAATCATGAATTGAATCATGAATCATGAATGATGAATCATGAATTGAATCATGAATTGAATCATGAATCAGGAATTAAATCATGAATCATGAATTGAATCATGAATTATGAATCATGAATTGAATCATGAATCATTAATTATGAATCATGAATTGAATCATGAATCATGAATTATGAATCATGAACTAAATCATGAATCATGAATTATGAATCATGAATTGAATCATGAATTATGAATTGAATCATGAATCATGAATCATGAATCATGAATCATGAATTGAATCATGAAATGAATCATGAATCATGAATCATGAATTGAATCATTAATCATGAATGATGAATCATGAATTGAATCATGAATTGAATCATGAATCATGAATCATGAATTGAATCATAAATCATGAATTGAATCATGAATCATGAATCATGAATAATGAATTGAATCATGAATCATGAAATATAAATCATGAATTGAATCATGAATCATGAATTATGAATCATAAATTGAATCATGAATCATGAATCATGAATCATGAATCGAATCATGAATCATGAATTGAATCATAAATCATGAATTGAATCATGAATCATGAATCATGAATTGAATCATGAATCATGAATCATGAATTGAATCATGAATCATAAATTATTAATCATGAATTGAATCATGAATCATGAATCATGAATTGAATCATGAATCATGAATCAGGAATCATGAATCATGAATTGAATCATGAATCATGGATTATGAATCATGAATTAAATCATGAATCATGAATTATGAATCATGAATTGAATCATGAATTATGAATTGAATCATGAATCATGAAGTATGAATCATGAATCATGAATCATGAATCATGAATTGAATCATGAAATGAATCATGAATCATGAATCATAATTCGAATCATGAATCATGAATTATGAATCATGAATTGAATCATGAATTAAATCATGAATCATGAATTGAATCATAAATCATGAATTGAATCATGAATCATGAATCATGAATCATGAATCATGAATTTAATCATGAATCATGAATTATGAATCATAAATTGAATCATGAATCATGAATCATGAATCATGAATTGAATCATGAAATGAATCATGAATCATGATTCATGATTCAATTCATGATTTATGATTCATGAATCATGAATTGAATCATGAATCATGAATCATGAATGGAATCATGAATCATGAATTATGAATCATGAATTGAATCATGAATCATGAATTGAATCATGAATCATGAACCAGGAATCATGAATTGAATCATGAATCATGAATTATGAATCATGAACTAAATCATGAATCATGAATTATGAATCATGAATTGAATCATGAATTATGAATTGAATCATGAATCATGAATCATGAATCATGAATCATGAATTGAATCATGAAATGAATCATGAATCATGAATTGAATCATTAATCATGAATGCTGAATCATGAATTGAATCATGAATTGAATCATGAATCATGAATCATGAATTGAATCATAAATCATGAATTGAATCATGAATCATGAATCATGAATAATGAATTGAATCATGAATCATGAAATATAAATCATGAATTGAATCATGAATCATGAATTATGAATCATAAATTGAATCATGAATCATGAATCATGAATCATGAATCGAATCATGAATCATGAATTGAATCATAAATCATGAATTGAATCATGAATCATGAATCATGAATTGAATCATGAATCATGAATTGAATCATGAATTGAATCATGAAATGAATCATGAATCATGAAGTATGAATCATGAATCATGAATCATGAATCATGAATTGAATCATGAAATGAATCATGAATCATGAATCATGAATCGAATCATGAATCATGAATTATGAATCATGAATTGAATCATGAATTAAATCATGAATCATGAATTGAATCATAAATCATGAATTGAATCATGAATCATGAATCATGAATCATGAATCATGAATTTAATCATGAATCATGAATTATGAATCATAAATTGAATCATGAATCATGAATCATGAATCATGAATTGAATCATGAAATGAATCATGAATCATGAATCATGAATTGAATCATGAATCATGAATTATGAATCATGAATTGAATCATGAATTAAATCATGAATCATGAATTGAATCATGAATCATGAATCATGAATCATGAATTGAATCATGAATCATGAATTATGAATCATGAATTGAATCATGAATCATGAAATGAATCATGAATCATGAATCAGGAATCATGAATCATGAATTGAATCATGAATCATGAATTATGAATCATGAACTAAATCATGAATCATGAATTATGAATCATGAATTGAATCATGAATTATGAATTGAATCATGAATCATGAATCATGAATTGAATCATGAAATGAATCATGAATCATGAATCATGAATTGAATGATGAATCATGAATGATGAATCATGAATTGAATCATGGATTGAATCATGAATCATGAATTGAATCATAAATCATGAATTGAATCATGAATCATGAATCATGAAACATGAATCATGAATTCAATCATGAATCATGAATTATGAATCATGAATTGAATCATGAATCATGAATTATGAATCATGAATTGAATCATGAATCATGAATCATGAATTGAATCATGAATCATGAATCATGAATTGAATCATGAATCATGAATCGAATCATAAATCATGAATTATGAATCATGAATTGAATCATGAATCATGAATCATGAATTGAATCATGAATCATGAATCATGAATTGAATCATGAATCATGAATTGAATCATGAATTATGAATTATGAATCATGAATTGAATCATGAATCATGAATCATGAATTGAATCATGAATCAGGAATCAGGAATCATGAATCATGAATTGAATCATGAATCATGAATTATGAATCATGAATTAAATCAGGAATCATGAATTATGAATCATGAATTGAATCATGAATTATGAATTGAATCATGAATCATGAATCATGAATCATGAATCATGAATCATGAATTGAATCATGAAATGAATCATGAATCATGAATTGAATCATGAATCATGAATGATGAATCATGAATTGAATCATGAATTGAATCATGAATCAGGAATTAAATCATGAATCATGAATTGAATCATGAATCATGAATCATGAATTGAATCATGAATCATTAATTATGAATCATGAATTGAATCATGAATTATGAATTGAATTAATGAATCATGAATCATGAATAATAAATCTTGAATCATGAATTGAATCATGAATTAAATCATGAATCATAAATCATGAATTGAATCATGAATGATGAATCATGAATTGAATCATGAATCATGAATTGAATCATGAATCATGAATCATGAATTGAATCATGAATCATGAATTATGAATCATGAATTGAATCATGAATCATGAATTATGAATCATGAATTGAATCATGAATTATGAATTGAATCATGAATCATGAATCATGAAACATGAATCATGAATTGAATCATGAAATGAATCATGAATTATGAATCATGAATTGAATCATGAATCATGAATTGAATCATGAATTGAATCATGAATTATGAATTGAATCATAAATCATGAATTGAATCATGAATCATGAATCTTGAATCATGAATTGAATCATGAATCATGAATTATGAATCATAAATTGAATCATGAATCATGAATTATGAATCATGAATTGAATCATGAATCATGAATCATGAATTGAATCATGAATCATGAATCATGAATCATGAATCGAATCATGAATCATGAATTGAATCATGAATCATGAATCATGAATTGAATCATGAATCATGAATCATGAATTGAATCATGAAATGAATCATGAATCATGAATCATGAATCGAATCATGAATCATGAATTATGAATCATGAATTGAATCATGAATTAAATCATGAATCATGAATTGAATCATAAATCATGAATTGAATCATGAATCATGAATCATGAATCATGAATCATGAATTTAATCATGAATCATGAATTATGAATCATAAATTGAATCATGAATCATGAATCATGAATCATGAATTGAATCATGAAATGAATCATGAATCATGAATCATGAATTGAATCATGAATCATGAATTATGAATCATGAATTGAATCATGAATTAAATCATGAATCATGAATTGAATCATGAATCATGAATCATGAATCATGAATTGAATCATGAATCATGAATTATGAATCATGAATTGAATCATGAATCATGAAATGAATCATGAATCATGAATCAGGAATCATGAATCATGAATTGAATCATGAATCATGAATTATGAATCATGAACTAAATCATGAATCATGAATTATGAATCATGAATTGAATCATGAATTATGAATTGAATCATGAATCATGAATCATGAATTGAATCATGAAATGAATCTTGAATCATGAATCATGAATTGAATGATGAATCATGAATGATGAATCATGAATTGAATCATGGATTGAATCATGAATCATGAATTGAATCATAAATCATGAATTGAATCATGAATCATGAATCATGAAACATGAATCATGAATTCAATCATGAATCATGAATTATGAATCATGAATTGAATCATGAATCATGAATTATGAATCATGAATTGAATCATGAATCATGAATCATGAATTGAATCATGAATCATGAATCATGAATTGAATCATGAATCATGAATCGAATCATAAATCATGAATTATGAATCATGAATTGAATCATGAATCATGAATCATGAATTGAATCATGAATCATGAATCATGAATTGAATCATGAATCATGAATTGAATCATGAATTATGAATTATGAATCATGAATTGAATCATGAATCATGAATCATGAATTGAATCATGAATCAGGAATCAGGAATCATGAATCATGAATTGAATCATGAATCATGAATTATGAATCATGAATTAAATCAGGAATCATGAATTATGAATCATGAATTGAATCATGAATTATGAATTGAATCATGAATCATGAATCATGAATCATGAATCATGAATCATGAATTGAATCATGAAATGAATCATGAATCATGAATTGAATCATGAATCATGAATGATGAATCATGAATTGAATCATGAATTGAATCATGAATCAGGAATTAAATCATGAATCATGAATTGAATCATGAATCATGAATCATGAATTGAATCATGAATCATTAATTATGAATCATGAATTGAATCATGAATTATGAATTGAATTAATGAATCATGAATCATGAATCATGAATGATGAATCATGAATTGAATCATGAATCATGAATTGAATCATGAATCATGAATCATGAATTGAATCATGAATCATGAATTATGAATCATGAATTGAATCATGAATCATGAATTATGAATCATGAATTGAATCATGAATTATGAATTGAATCATGAATCATGAATCATGAAACATGAATCATGAATTGAATCATGAAATGAATCATGAATCATGAATCATGAATTGAATCATGAATCATGAATTGAATCATGAATTGAATCATGAATCATGAATTGAATCATAAATCATGAATTGAATCATGAATCATGAATCTTGAATCATGAATTGAATCATGAATCATGAATTATGAATCATAAATTGAATCATGAATCATGAATTATGAATCATGAATTGAATCATGAATCATGAATCATGAATTGAATCATGAATCATGAATCATGAATCATGAATCGAATCATGAATCATGAATTGAATCATGAATCATGAATCATGAATTGAATCATGAATCATGAATCATGAATTGAATCATGAAATGAATCATGAATCATGAATCATGAATCGAATCATGAATCATGAATTATGAATCATGAATTGAATCATAAATTAAATCATGAATCATGAATTGCATCATAAATCATGAATTGAATCATGAATCATGAATCATGAATCATGAATCATGAATTTAATCATGAATCATGAATTATGAATCATAAATTGAATCATGAATCATGAATCATGAATCATGAATTGAATCATGAAATGAATCATGAATCATGAATCATGAATTGAATCATGAATCATGAATTATGAATCATGAATTGAATCATGAATTAAATCATGAATCATGAATTGAATCATGAATCATGAATCATGAATCATGAATTGAATCATGAATCATGAATTATGAATCATGAATTGAATCATGAATCATGAATTGAATCATGAATCATGAATCAGGAATCATGAATCATGAATTGAATCATGAATCATGAATTATGAATCATGAACTAAATCATGAATCATGAATTATGAATCATGAATTGAATCATGAATTATGAATTGAATCATGAATCATGAATCATGAATTGAATCATGAAATGAATCATGAATCATGAATCATGAATTGAATGATGAATCATGAATGATGAATCATGAATTGAATCATGAATTGAATCATGAATCATGAATTGAATCATAAATCATGAATTGAATCATGAATCATGAATCATGAAACATGAATCATGAATTCAATCATGAATCATGAATTATGAATAATGAATTGAATCATGAATCATGAATTATGAATCATGAATTGAATCATGAATCATGAATTGAATCATGAATCATGAATCATGAATTGAATCATGAATCATGAATCATGAATTGAATCATGAATCATGAATTGAATCATGAATTATGAATTATGAATCATGAATTGAATCATGAATCATGAATCATGAATTGAATCATGAATCAGGAATCAGGAATCATGAATCATGAATTGAATCATGAATCATGAATTATGAATCATGAATTAAATCAGGAATCATGAATTATGAATCATGAATTGAATCATGAATTATGAATTGAATCATGAATCATGAATCATGAATCATGAATCATGAATTGAATCATGAAATGAATCATGAATTGAATCATGAATCATGAATGATGAATCATGAATTGAATCATGAATTTAATCATGAATCAGGAATTAAATCATGAATCATGAATTGAATCATGAATCATGAATCATGAATTGAATCATGAATCATTAATTATGAATCATGAATTAAATCATGAATTATGAATTGAATTAATGAATCATGAATCATGAATAATAAATCTTGAATCATGAATTGAATCATGAATTAAATCATGAATCATAAATCATGAATTGAATCATGAATCATGAATGATGAATCATGAATTGAATCATGAATCATGAATCATGAATTGAATCATGAATCATGAATCATGAATTGAATCATGAATCATGAATTATGAATCATGAATTGAATCATGAATCATGAATTATGAATCATGAATTGAATCATGAATTATGAATTGAATCATGAATCATGAATCATGAAACATGAATCATAAATTGAATCATGAAATGAATCATGAATCATGAATCATGAATTGAATCATGAATCATGAATTGAATCATGAATTGAATCATGAATCATGAATCATGAATTGAATCATAAATCATGAATTGAATCATGAATCATGAATCTTGAATCATGAATTGAATCATGAATCATGAATTATGAATCATAAATTGAATCATGAATCATGAATTATGAATCATGAATTGAATCATGAATCATGAATCATGAATTGAATCATGAATCATGAATCATGAATCATGAATCGAATCATGAATCATGAATTGAATCATGAATCATGAATCATGAATTGAATCATGAATCATGAATCATGAATTGAATCATGAATCATGAATCATGAATTGAATCATGAATCATGAATTATGAATCATGAATTAAATCATGAATCATGAATCATGAATTGAATCATGAATCATGAATGAGGAATCATGAATCATGAATTGAATCATGAATCATGAATTATGAATCATGAATTAAATCATGAATCATGAATTATGAATCATTAATTGAATCATGAATTATGAATTGAATCATGAATCATGAATCATGAATTGAATCATGAAATGAATCATGAATCATGAATCATGAATTGAATCATGAATCATGAATGATGAATCATGAATTGAATCATGAATTAAATCATGAATCATAAATCATGAATCATGAATCATGAATTGAATCATGAAATGAATCATGAATCATGAATTGAATCATGAATCATGAATGATGAATCATGAATTGAATCATGAATTGAATCATGAATCATGAATCATGAATTGAATCATGAATCATGAATTGAATCATGAATCATGAATCATGAATCGAATCATGAATCATGAATTGAATCATGAATCATGAATCATGAATTGAATCATGAATCATAAATTATGAATCATGAATTGAATCATGAATCATGAATTGAATCATGAATCATAAATTATGAATCATGAATTATATCATGAATCATGAATTGAATCATGAATCATGAATTGAATCATGAATCAGGAATCAGGAATCATGAATCGAATCATGAATCATGAATTGAATCATAAATCATGAATTGAATCATGAATCATGAATCATGAATTGAATCATGAATCATGAATCATGAATTGAATCATGAATCATAAATTATGAATCATGAATTGAATCATGAATCATGGATTATGAATCATGAATTAAATCATGAATCATGAATTATGAATCATGAATTGAATCATGAATTATGAATTGAATCATGAATCATGAAGTATGAATCATGAATTATGAATCATGAATCATGAATTGAATCATGAAATGAATCATGAATCATGAATCATGAATCGAATCATGAATCATGAATTATGAATCATGAATTGAATCATGAATTAAATCATGAATCATGAATTGAATCATAAATCATGAATTGAATCATGAATCATGAATCATGAATCATGAATCATGAATTTAATCATGAATCATGAATTATGAATCATAAATTGAATCATGAATCATGAATCATGAATCATGAATTGAATCATGAAATGAATCATGAATCATGAATCATGAATTGAATCATGAATCATGAATTATGAATCATGAATTGAATTATGAATTAAATCATGAATCATGAATTGAATCATGAATCATGAATCATGAATCATGAATTGAATCATGAATCATGAATTATGAATCATGAATTGAATCATGAATCATGAATTGAATCATGAATCATGAATCAGGAATCATGAATCATGAATTGAATCATGAATCATGAATTATGAATCATGAACTAAATCATGAATCATGAATTATGAATCATGAATTGAATCATGAATTATGAATTGAATCATGAATCATGAATCATGAATTGAATCATGAAATGAATCATGAATCATGAATCATGAATTGAATCATGAATCATGAATGATGAATCATGAATTGAATCATGAATTGATTCATGAATCATGAATTGAATCATAAATCATGAATTGAATCATGAATCATGAATCATGAAACATGAATCATGAATTCAATCATGAATCATGAATTATGAATCATGAATTGAATCATGAATCATGAATTATGAATCATGAATTGAATCATGAATCATGAATCATGAATTGAATCATGAATCATGAATCATGAATTGAATCATGAATCATGAATCGAATCATAAATCATGAATTATGAATCATGAATTGAATCATGAATCATGAATCATGAATTGAATCATGAATCATGAATCATGAATTGAATCATGAATCATGAATTGAATCATGAATTATGAATTATGAATCATGAATTGAATCATGAATCATGAATCATGAATTGAATCATGAATCAGGAATCAGGAATCATGAATCATGAATTGAATCATGAATCATGAATTATGAATCATGAATTAAATCATGAATCATGAATTATGAATCATGAATTGAATCATGAATTATGAATTGAATCATGAATCATGAATCATTATTCATGAATCATGAATCATGAATTGAATCATGAAATGAATCATGAATCATGAATTGAATCATGAATCATGAATGATGAATCATGAATTGAATCATGAATTGAATCATGAATCAGGAATTAAATCATGAATCATGAATTGAATCATGAATCATGAATCATGAATTGAATCATGAATCATTAATTATGAATCATGAATTGAATCATGAATTATGAATTGAATTAATGAATCATGAATCATGAATAATAAATCTTGAATCATGAATTGAAACATGAATTAAATCATGAATCATAAATCATGAATTGAATCATGAATCATGAATGATGAATCATGAATTGAATCATGAATCATGAATCATGAATTGAATCATGAATCATGAATCATGAATTGAATCATGAATCATGAATTATGAATCATGAATTGAATCATGAATCATGAATTATGAATCATGAATTGAATCATGAATTATGAATTGAATCATGAATCATGAATCATGAAACATGAATCATGAATTGAATCATGAAAGGAATCATGAATCATGAATCATGAATTGAATCATGAATCATGAATTGAATCATGAATTGAATCATGAATCATGAATCATGAATTGAATCATAAATCATGAATTGAATCATGAATCATGAATCTTGAATCATGAATTGAATCATGAATCATGAATTATGAATCATAAATTGAATCATGAATCATGAATTATGAATCATGAATTGAATCATGAATCATGAATCATGAATTGAATCATGAATCATGAATCATGAATCGAATCATGAATCATGAATTGAATCATGAATCATGAATCATGAATTGAATCATGAATCATGAATCATGAATTGAATCATGAATCATGAATCATGAATTGAATCATGAATCATGAATTATGAATCATGAATTAAATCATGAATCATGAATCATGAATTGAATCATGAATCATGAATCAGGAATCATGAATCATGAATTGAATCATGAATCATGAATTATGAATCATGAATTAAATCATGAATCATGAATTATGAATCATTAATTGAATCATGAATTATGAATTGAATCATGAATCATGAATCATGAATCATGAATTGAATCATGAAATGAATCATGAATCATGAATCATGAATTGAATCATGAATCATGAATGATGAATCATGAATTGAATCATGAATTAAATCATGAATCATAAATCATGAATCATGAATCATGAATTGAATCATGAAATGAATCATGAATCATGAATTGAATCATGAATCATGAATGATGAATCATGAATTAAATCATGAATTGAATCATGAATCATGAATCATGAATTGAATCATGAATCATGAATTGAATCATGAATCATGAATCATGAATCGAATCATGAATCATGAATCATGAATTGAATCATGAATCATAAATTATGAATCATGAATTGAATCATGAATCATGAATTGAATCATGAATCATAAATTATGAATCATGAATTGAATCATGAATCATGAATTGAATCATGAATCATAAATTATGAATCATGAATTGAATCATGAATCATGAATTGAATCATGAATCATGAATTGAATCATGAATCAGGAATCAGGAATCATGAATCATGAATTGAATCATGAATCATGGATTATGAATCATGAATTAAATCATGAATCATGAATTATGAATCATGAATTGAATCATGAATTATGAATTGAATCATGAATCATGAATCATGAATTGAATCATGAATCATGAATTCAATCATGAATCATGAATTATGAATCATGAATTGAATCATGAATCATGAATTATGAATCATGAATTGAATCATGAATCATGAATCATGAATTGAATCATGAAATGAATCATGACTCATGAATCATGAATCGAATCATGAATCATGAATTATGAATCATGAATTGAATCATGAATTAAATCATGAATCATGAATTGAATCATAAATCATGAATTGAATCATGAATCATGAATCATGAATCATGAATTGAATCATGAATCATGAATTATGAATCATGAATTGAATCATGAATCATGAATCATGAATCATGAATTGAATCATGAAATGAATCATGAATCATGAATTGAATCATGAATCATGAATTATGAATCATGAATTGAATCATGAATTAAATCATGAATCATGAATTGAATCATGAATCATGAATCATGAATTGAATCATGAATCATGAATTATGAATCATGAATTGAATCATGAATCATGAATCAGGAATCAGGAATCATGAATCATGAATTGAATCATGAATCATGAATTATGAATCATGAACTAAATCATGAATCATGAATTATGAATCATGAATTGAATCATGAATTATGAATTGAATCATGAATTATGAATTGAATCATGAATCATGAATTGAATCATGAAATGAATCATGAATCATGAATCATGAATTATGAATCATGAATTGAATCATGAATCATGAATCATGAATTGAATCATGAATCATGAATCATGAATTGAATCATGAATCATGAATCATGAATCGAATCATAAATCATGAATTATGAATCATGAATTGAATCATGTATCATGAATTGAATCATGAATCATGAATTGAATCATGAATCATGAATTGAATCATGAATTATGAATTATGAATCATGAATTGAATCATGAATCATGAATTATGAATCATGAATCATGAATCAGGAATCATAATTCATGAATTGAATCATGAATCATGAATTGAATCATGAATCATGAATCAGGAATCATAATTCATGAATTGAATCATGAATCATGAATTATGAATCATGAATTAAATCATGAATCATGAATTATGAATCATGAATTGAATCATGAATTATGAATTGAATCATGAATCATGAATCATGAATCATGAATCATGAATTGAATCATGAAATGAATCATGAATCCTGAATCATGAATTGAATCATGAATTAATGAATGATGAATCATGAATTGAATCATGAATTGAATCATGAATCAGGAATTAAATCATGAATCATGAATTGAATCATGAATCATGAATTGAATCATGAATCATGAATCATGAATTGAATCATAAATCATGAATCATGAATCATGAATTGAATCATGAATTGAATCATGAATCATGAATCATGAATTGAATCATGAATCATGAATTGAATCATGAATCATGAATCATAAATTATGAATCATGAATTGAATCATGAATCATGAATTGAATCATGAATCATGAATTGAATCATGAATTATAAATTATGAATCATGAATTGAATCATGAATCATGAATTGAATCATGAATCATGAATTGAATCATGAATCAGGAATCATGAATCAGGAATCATGAATTGAATCATGAATCATGGATTATGAATCATGAATTAAATCGTGAATCATGAATTATGAATCATGAATTGAATCATGAATTATGAATTGAATCATGAATCATGAATCATGAAGTATGAATCATGAATCATGAATCATGAATTGAATCATGAAATGAATCATGACTCATGAATCATGAATCGAATCATGAATCATGAATCATGAATTGAATCATGAATTAAATCATGAATCATGAATTGAATCATAAATCATGAATTGAATCATGAATCATGAATCATGAATCATGAATTGAATCATGAATCATGAATTATGAATCATGAATTGAATCATGAATCATGAATCATGAATTGAATCATGAAATGAATCATGAATCATGAATTGAATCATGAATCATGAATTATGAATCATGAATTGAATCATGAATTAAATCATGAATCATGAATTGAATCATGAATCATGAATCATGAATCATGAATTGAATCATGAATCATGAATTATGAATCATGAATTGAATCATGAATCATGAATCATGAATCAGGAATCATGAATCATGAATTGAATCATGAATCATGAATTATGAATCATGAACTAAATCATGAATCATGAATTATGAATCATGAATTGAATCATGAATTATGAATTGAATCATAAATCATGAATTGAATCATGAAATGAATCATGAATCATGAATCATGAATTGAATCATGAATCATGAATGATGAATCATGAATTGAATCATGAATTGAATCATGAATCATGAATTGAATCATGAATCATGAATTCAATCATGAATCATGAATTATGAATCATGAATTGAATCATGAATCATGAATTATGAATCATGAATTGAATCATGAATCATGATTTATGAATTGAATCATGAATCATGAATCATGAATTGAATCATGAATCATAAATCATGAATCGAATCATAAATCATGAATTATGAATCATGAATTGAATCATGTATCATGAATTGAATCATGAATCATGAATCATGAATTGAATCATGAATCATGAATTGAATCATGAATTATGAATTATGAATCATGAATTGAATCATGAATCATGAATCATGAATTGAATCATGAATCATGAATCAGGAATCATGAATCATGAATTGAATCATGAATCATGAATTATGAATCATGAAATAAATCATGAATCATGAATAATGAATCATGAATTGAATCATGAATTATGAATTGAATCATGAATCATGAATCATGAATCATGAATCATGAATTGAATCATAAAATGAATCATGAATCATGAATCATGAATTGAATCATGAATTAATGAATGATGAATCATGAATTGAATCATGAATTGAATCATGAATCAGGAATTAAATCATGAATCATGAATCATGAATTGAATCATGAATCATGAATTGAATCATGAATCATGAATCATGAATTGAATCATGAATCATTAATTATGAATCATGAATTGAATCATGAATTATGAATTGAATTAATGAATCATGAATCATGAATAATGAATCTTGAATCATGAATTGAATCATGAATTAAATCATGAATCATAAATCATGAATTGAATCATGAATCATGAATGATGAATCATGAATTGAATCATGAATCATGAATCATGTATTGAATCATGAATCATGAATTGAATCATGAATCATGAATTATGAATCATGAATTGAATCATGAATCATTATTTATGAATCATGAATTGAATCATGAATTATGAATTGAATCAAGAATCATGAATCATGAAACATGAATCAGGAATTGAATCATGAAATGAATCATGAATCATGAATCATGAATTGAATCATGAATGATGAATCATGAATAGAATCATGAATTGAATCATGAATCATAAATCTTGAATCATGAATTGAATCATGAATCATGAATTATGAATCATGAATTGAATCATGAATCATGAATTATGAATCATGAATTGAATCATGAATCATGAATCATGAATTGAATCATGAATCATGAATCATGAATCGAATCATGAATCATGAATTGAATCATGAATCATGAATCATGAATCATGAATTGAATCATGAATCATGAATCATGAATTGAATCATGAATCATGAATTATGAATCATGAATTGAATCATGAATCATGAATTGAATCATGAATCATGAATCAGGAATCATGAATCATGAATTGAATCATGAATCATGAATTGAATCATGAATCATGAATTATGAATCATGAATTAAATCATGAATCATGAATTATGAATCATTAATTGAATCATGAATTATGAATTGAATCATGAATCATGAATCATGAATTGAATCATGAAATGAATCATGAATCATGAATCATGAATTGAATCATGAATCATGAATGATGAATCATGAATTGAATCATGAATTAAATCATGAATCATAAATCATGAATCATGAATCATGAATTGAATCATGAAATGAATCATGAATCATGAATTGAATCATGAATCATGAATGATGAATCATGAATTGAATCATGAATTGAATCATGAATCATGAATCATGAATTAAATCATGAATCATGAATTGAATCATGAATCATGAATCATGAATTGAATCATGAATCATTAATTATGAATCATGAATTGAATCATGAATTATGAATTGAATTAATGAATCATGATTAATGAATCTTGAATCATGAATTGAATCATGAATTAAATCATGAATCATGAATCATGAATTTTGAATCATGAATTGAATCATGAATTGAATCATGAATCATGAATCATGAATTGAATCATGAATTATGAATCATGAATTGAATCATGAATCATGAATTATGAATCATGAATTGAATCATGAATCATGAATCATGAATTGAATCATGAATCATGAATCATGAATTGAATCATAAATCATGAATTGAATCATGAATCATGAATCATGAATCATGAATTGAATCATGAATCATGAATTATGAATCATGAATTAAATCATGAATCATGAATCATGAATCATGAATTGAATCATGAATCATGAATCATGAATTAAATCATGATTCATTAATTATGAATCATGAATTGAATCATGAATTATGAATTATAAATCATGAATTGAATCATGAATTATGAATTGAATCATGAATCATGAATCATGAATCGAATCATGAATCATGAATTGAATCATGAATCATGAATCATGAATTGAATCATGAATCATGAATCATGAATTGAATCATGAATCATGAATCATGAATTGAATCATGAATCATGAATTATGAATCATTAATTGAATCATGAATCATGAATCATTAATTGAATCATGAATCATGAATCATTAATTGAATCATGAATCATGAATCATGAATTGAATCATGAATCATGAACCAGGAATCATGAATCATGAATTGAATCATGAATCATGAATTATGAATCATGAACTAAATAATGAATCATGAATTATGAATCATGAATTGAATCATGAATTATGAATTGAATCATGAATCATGAATCATGAATTTAATCATGAATCATGAATTATGAATCATGAATTGAATCATGAATCATGAATCATGAATCATGAATTGAATCATGAAATGAATCATGAATCATGAATCATGAATTGAATCATGAATCATGAATTATGAATCATGAATTGAATCATGAATTAAATCATGAATCATGAATTGAATCATGAATCATGAATCATGAATTGAATCATGAATCATGAATCAGGAATCATGAATCATGAATTGAATCATGAATCATGAATTGAATCATGAATCATGAATCAGGAATCATGAATCATGAATTGAATCATGAATCATGAATTATGAATCATGAACTAAATAATGAATCATGAATTATGAATCATGAATTGAATCATGAATTATGAATTGAATCATGAATCATGAATTTAATCATGAATCATGAATTATGAATCATGAATTGAATCATGAATCATGAATCATGAATCATGAAATGAATCATGAAATGAATCATGAATCATGAATCATGAATTGAATCATGAATCATGAATTATGAATCATGAATTGAATCATGAATTAAATCATGAATCATGAATTGAATCATGAATCATGAATCATGAATTGAATCATGAATCATGAATTATGAATCATGAATTGAATCATGAATCATGAATCATGAATTGAATCATGAATCATGAATCATGAATTGAATCATGAATCATGAATCAGGAATCATGAATCATGAATTGAATCATGAATCATGAATTATGAATCATGAACTAAATCATGAATCATGAATTATGAATCATGAATTGAATCATGAATTATGAATTGAATGATGAATCATGAATCATGAATTGAATCATGAAATTAATCATGAATCATGAATCATGAATTGAATCATGAATCATGAATGATGAATCATGAATTGAATCATGAATTGAATCATGAATCATGAATTGAATCATAAATCATGAATTGAATCATGAATCATGAATTCAATCATGAATCATGAATTATGAATCATGAATTGAATCATGAATCATGAATTATGAATCTTGAATTGAATCATGAATCATGAATCATGAATTGAATTATAAATCATGAATCATGAATTGAATCATGAATCATGAATCATGAATCTAATCATAAATCATGAATTATGAATCATGAATTGAATCATGAATCATGAATTGAATCATGAATCATGAATTGAATCATGAATCATGAATTGAATCATGAATTATGAATTATGAATCATGAATTGAATCATGAATCATGAATCATGAATTGAATCATGAATCATGAATCAGGAATCATGAATCATGAATCAGGAATCATGAATCATGAATTGAATCATGAATCATGAATTATGAATCATGAATTAAATCATGAATCATGAATTATGAATCATGAATTGAAGCATGAATTATGAATTGAATCATGAATCATAAATCATGAATCATGAATCATGAATCATGAATCATGAATCAGGAATCATGAATCATGAATCAGGAATCATGAATCATGAATTGAATCATGAATCATGAATTATGAATCATGAATTAAATCATGAATCATGAATTATGAATCATGAATTGAAGCATGAATTATGAATTGAATCATGGATCATAAATCATGAATCATGAATCATGAATCATGAATCATGAATTGAATCATGAAATGAATCATGAATCATGAATCATGAATTGAATCATGAATTAATGAATGATGAATCATGAATTGAATCATGAATTGAATCATGAATCAGGAATTAAATCATGAATCATGAATTGAATCATGAATCATGAATCATGAATTGAATCATGAATCATTAATTATGAATCATGAATTGAATCATGAATTATGAATTGAATTAATGAATCATGAATCATGAATAATGAACCTTGAATCATGAATTGAATCATGAATTAAATCATGAATCATAAATCATGAATTGAATCATGAATCATGAATGATGAATCATGAATTGAATCATGAATCATGAATCATGAATCATGAATTGAATCATGAATCATGAATTATGAATCATGAATTGAATCATGAATCATGAATTATGAATCATGAATTGAATCATGAAATGAATCATGACTCATGAATCATGAATCGAATCATGAATCATGAATTATGAATCATGAATTGAATCATGAATTAAATCATGAATCATGAATTGAATCATAAATCATGAATTGAATCATGAATCATGAATCATGAATCATGAATTGAATCATGAATCATGAATTATGAATCATGAATTGAATCATGAATCATGAATCATGAATTGAATCATGAAATGAATCATGAATCATGAATTGAATCATGAATCATGAATTATGAATCATGAATTGAATCATGAATTAAATCATGAATCATGAATTGAATCATGAATCATGAATCATGAATTGAATCATGAATCATGAATTATGAATCATGAATTGAATCATGAATCATGAATCAGGAATCAGGAATCATGAATCATGAATTGAATCATGAATCATGAATTATGAATCATGAACTAAATCATGAATCATGAATTATGAATCATGAATTGAATCATGAATTATGAATTGAATCATGAATCATGAATTGAATCATGAAATGAATCATGAATCATGAATCATGAATTATGAATCATGAATTGAATCATGAATCATGAATCATGAATTGAATCATGAATCATGAATCATGAATTGAATCATGAATCATGAATCATGAATCGAATCATAAATCATGAATTATGAATCATGAATTGAATCATGTATCATGAATTGAATCATGAATCATGAATTGAATCATGAATCATGAATTGAATCATGAATTATGAATTATGAATCATGAATTGAATCATGAATCATGAATTATGAATCATGAATCATGAATCAGGAATCATAATTCATGAATTGAATCATGAATCATGAATTGAATCATGAATCATGAATCAGGAATCATAATTCATGAATTGAATCATGAATCATGAATTATGAATCATGAATTAAATCATGAATCATGAATTATGAATCATGAATTGAATCATGAATTATGAATTGAATCATGAATCATGAATCATGAATCATGAATCATGAATTGAATCATGAAATGAATCATGAATCCTGAATCATGAATTGAATCATGAATTAATGAATGATGAATCATGAATTGAATCATGAATTGAATCATGAATCAGGAATTAAATCATGAATCATGAATTGAATCATGAATTATGAATTGAATCATGAATCATGAATCATGAATTGAATCATAAATCATGAATCATGAATCATGAATTGAATCATGAATTGAATCATGAATCATGAATCATGAATTGAATCATGAATCATGAATTGAATCATGAATCATGAATCATAAATTATGAATCATGAATTGAATCATGAATCATGAATTGAATCATGAATCATGAATTGAATCATGAATTATAAATTATGAATCATGAATTGAATCATGAATCATGAATTGAATCATGAATCATGAATTGAATCATGAATCAGGAATCATGAATCAGGAATCATGAATTGAATCATGAATCATGGATTATGAATCATGAATTAAATCGTGAATCATGAATTATGAATCATGAATTGAATCATGAATTATGAATTGAATCATGAATCATGAATCATGAAGTATGAATCATGAATCATGAATCATGAATTGAATCATGAAATGAATCATGACTCATGAATCATGAATCGAATCATGAATCATGAATCATGAATTGAATCATGAATTAAATCATGAATCATGAATTGAATCATAAATCATGAATTGAATCATGAATCATGAATCATGAATCATGAATTGAATCATGAATCATGAATTATGAATCATGAATTGAATCATGAATCATGAATCATGAATTGAATCATGAAATGAATCATGAATCATGAATTGAATCATGAATCATGAATTATGAATCATGAATTGAATCATGAATTAAATCATGAATCATGAATTGAATCATGAATCATGAATCATGAATTGAATCATGAATCATGAATTATGAATCATGAATTGAATCATGAATCATGAATCATGAATCAGGAATCATGAATCATGAATTGAATCATGAATCATGAATTATGAATCATGAACTAAATCATGAATCATGAATTATGAATCATGAATTGAATCATGAATTATGAATTGAATCATAAATCATGAATTGAATCATGAAATGAATCATGAATCATGAATCATGAATTGAATCATGAATCATGAATGATGAATCATGAATTGAATCATGAATTGAATCATGAATCATGAATTGAATCATGAATCATGAATTCAATCATGAATCATGAATTATGAATCATGAATTGAATCATGAATCATGAATTATGAATCATGAATTGAATCATGAATCATGATTTATGAATTGAATCATGAATCATGAATCATGAATTGAATCATGAATCATAAATCATGAATCGAATCATAAATCATGAATTATGAATCATGAATTGAATCATGTATCATGAATTGAATCATGAATCATGAATCATGAATTGAATCATGAATCATGAATTGAATCATGAATTATGAATTATGAATCATGAATTGAATCATGAATCATGAATCATGAATTGAATCATGAATCATGAATCAGGAATCATGAATCATGAATTGAATCATGAATCATGAATTATGAATCATGAAATAAATCATGAATCATGAATAATGAATCATGAATTGAATCATGAATTATGAATTGAATCATGAATCATGAATCATGAATCATGAATCATGAATTGAATCATAAAATGAATCATGAATCATGAATCATGAATTGAATCATGAATTAATGAATGATGAATCATGAATTGAATCATGAATTGAATCATGAATCAGGAATTAAATCATGAATCATGAATCATGAATTGAATCATGAATCATGAATTGAATCATGAATCATGAATCATGAATTGAATCATGAATCATTAATTATGAATCATGAATTGAATCATGAATTATGAATTGAATTAATGAATCATGAATCATGAATAATGAATCTTGAATCATGAATTGAATCATGAATTAAATCATGAATCATAAATCATGAATTGAATCATGAATCATGAATGATGAATCATGAATTGAATCATGAATCATGAATCATGTATTGAATCATGAATCATGAATTGAATCATGAATCATGAATTATGAATCATGAATTGAATCATGAATCATTATTTATGAATCATGAATTGAATCATGAATTATGAATTGAATCAAGAATCATGAATCATGAAACATGAATCAGGAATTGAATCATGAAATGAATCATGAATCATGAATCATGAATTGAATCATGAATGATGAATCATGAATTGAA
This sequence comes from Mixophyes australis, assembly GCA_036250195.1. Classification (NCBI taxonomy): domain Eukaryota; kingdom Metazoa; phylum Chordata; class Amphibia; order Anura; family Limnodynastidae; genus Mixophyes; species Mixophyes australis. Next base: position 240,628,791 of record JAVHZZ010000001.1, on the reverse strand, counting down.
TCATGAATTGAATCATGAATCATAAATCTTGAATCATGAATTGAATCATGAATCATGAATTATGAATCATGAATTGAATCATGAATCATGAATTATGAATCATGAATTGAATCATGAATCATGAATCATGAATTGAATCATGAATCATGAATCATGAATCGAATCATGAATCATGAATTGAATCATGAATCATGAATCATGAATCATGAATTGAATCATGAATCATGAATCATGAATTGAATCATGAATCATGAATTATGAATCATGAATTGAATCATGAATCATGAATTGAATCATGAATCATGAATCAGGAATCATGAATCATGAATTGAATCATGAATCATGAATTATGAATCATGAATTAAATCATGAATCATGAATTATGAATCATTAATTGAATCATGAATTATGAATTGAATCATGAATCATGAATCATGAATTGAATCATGAAATGAATCATGAATCATGAATCATGAATTGAATCATGAATCATGAATGATGAATCATGAATTGAATCATGAATTAAATCATGAATCATAAATCATGAATCATGAATCATGAATTGAATCATGAAATGAATCATGAATCATGAATTGAATCATGAATCATGAATGATGAATCATGAATTGAATCATGAATTGAATCATGAATCATGAATCATGAATTAAATCATGAATCATGAATTGAATCATGAATCATGAATCATGAATTGAATCATGAATCATTAATTATGAATCATGAATTGAATCTTGAATTATGAATTGAATTAATGAATCATGATTAATGAATCTTGAATCATGAATTGAATCATGAATTAAATCATGAATCATGAATCATGAATCTTGAATCATGAATTGAATCATGAATTGAATCATGAATCATGAATCATGAATTGAATCATGAATTATGAATCATGAATTGAATCATGAATCATGAATTATGAATCATGAATTGAATCATGAATCATGAATCATGAATTGAATCATGAATCATGAATCATGAATTGAATCATAAATCATGAATTGAATCATGAATCATGAATCATGAATCATGAATTGAATCATGAATCATGAATTATGAATCATGAATTAAATCATGAATCATGAATCATGAATCATGAATTGAATCATGAATCATGAATCATGAATTAAATCATGATTCATTAATTATGAATCATGAATTGAATCATGAATTATGAATTATAAATCATGAATTGAATCATGAATTATGAATTGAATCATGAATCATGAATCATGAATCGAATCATGAATCATGAATTGATTCATGAATCATGAATCATTAATTGAATCATGAATCATGAATCATTAATTGAATCATGAATCATGAATCATGAATTGAATCATGAATCATGAATTATGAATCATTAATTGAATCATGAATCATGAATCATTAATTGAATCATGAATCATGAATCATTAATTGAATCATGAATCATGAATCATGAATTGAATCATGAATCATGAACCAGGAATCATGAATCATGAATTGAATCATGAATCATGAATTATGAATCATGAACTAAATAATGAATCATGAATTATGAATCATGAATTGAATCATGAATTATGAATTGAATCATGAATCATGAATCATGAATTTAATCATGAATCATGAATTATGAATCATGAATTGAATCATGAATCATGAATCATGAATCATGAATTGAATCATGAAATGAATCATGAATCATGAATCATGAATTGAATCATGAATCATGAATTATGAATCATGAATTGAATCATGAATTAAATCATGAATCATGAATTGAATCATGAATCATGAATCATGAATTGAATCATGAATCATGAATCAGGAATCATGAATCATGAATTGAATCATGAATCATGAATTGAATCATGAATCATGAATCAGGAATCATGAATCATGAATTGAATCATGAATCATGAATTATGAATCATGAACTAAATAATGAATCATGAATTATGAATCATGAATTGAATCATGAATTATGAATTGAATCATGAATCATGAATCATGAATTTAATCATGAATCATGAATTATGAATCATGAATTGAATCATGAATCATGAATCATGAATCATGAAATGAATCATGAAATGAATCATGAATCATGAATCATGAATTGAATCATGAATCATGAATTATGAATCATGAATTGAATCATGAATTAAATCATGAATCATGAATTGAATCATGAATCATGAATCATGAATTGAATCATGAATCATGAATTATGAATCATGAATTGAATCATGAATCATGAATCATGAATTGAATCATGAATCATGAATCATGAATTGAATCATGAATCATGAATCAGGAATCATGAATCATGAATTGAATCATGAATCATGAATTATGAATCATGAACTAAATCATGAATCATGAATTATGAATCATGAATTGAATCATGAATTATGAATTGAATGATGAATCATGAATCATGAATTGAATCATGAAATTAATCATGAATCATGAATCATGAAATTAATCATGAATCATGAATGATGAATCATGAATTGAATCATGAATTGAATCATGAATCATGAATTGAATCATAAATCATGAATTGAATCATGAATCATGAATTCAATCATGAATCATGAATTATGAATCATGAATTGAATCATGAATCATGAATTATGAATCTTGAATTGAATCATGAATCATGAATCATGAATTGAATTATAAATCATGAATCATGAATTGAATCATGAATCATGAATCATGAATCTAATCATAAATCATGAATTATGAATCATGAATTGAATCATGAATCATGAATTGAATCATGAATCATGAATCATGAATTGAATCATGAATCATGAATTGAATCATGAATTATGAATTATGAATCATGAATTGAATCATGAATCATGAATCATGAATTGAATCATGAATCATGAATCAGGAATCATGAATCATGAATCAGGAATCATGAATCATGAATTGAATCATGAATCATGAATTATGAATCATGAATTAAATCATGAATCATGAATTATGAATCATGAATTGAAGCATGAATTATGAATTGAATCATGAATCATAAATCATGAATCATGAATCATGAATCATGAATCATGAATCAGGAATCATGAATCATGAATCAGGAATCATGAATCATGAATTGAATCATGAATCATGAATTATGAATCATGAATTAAATCATGAATCATGAATTATGAATCATGAATTGAAGCATGAATTATGAATTGAATCATGGATCATAAATCATGAATCATGAATCATGAATCATGAATCATGAATTGAATCATGAAATGAATCATGAATCATGAATCATGAATTGAATCATGAATTAATGAATGATGAATCATGAATTGAATCATGAATTGAATCATGAATCAGGAATTAAATCATGAATCATGAATTGAATCATGAATCATGAATCATGAATTGAATCATGAATCATTAATTATGAATCATGAATTGAATCATGAATTATGAATTGAATTAATGAATCATGAATCATGAATAATGAACCTTGAATCATGAATTGAATCATGAATTAAATCATGAATCATAAATCATGAATTGAATCATGAATCATGAATGATGAATCATGAATTGAATCATGAATCATGAATCATGAATCATGAATTGAATCATGAATCATGAATTATGAATCATGAATTGAATCATGAATCATGAATTATGAATCATGAATTGAATCATGAATTATGAATTGAATCATGAATCATGAATCATGAAACATGAATCATGAATTGAATCATGAAATGAATCATGAATCATGAATCATGAATTGAATCATGAATCATGAATGATGAATCATGAATTTAATCATGAATTGAATCATGAATCATGAATCATGAATTGAATCATGAATCATGAATGATGAATCATGAATTTAATCATGAATTGAATCATGAATCATGAATCATGAATTGAATCATGAATCATGAATCTTGAATCATGAATTGAATCATGAATCATGAATTATGAATCCTGAATTGAGTCATGAATCATGAGTTATGAATCATGAATTGAATCATGAATCATGAATTGAATCATGAATCATGAATTGAATCATGAATCATGAATCATGAATTGAATCATGAATCATGAATTGAATCATGAATCATGAATCATGAATTGAATCATGAATCATGAATCATGAATTGAATCATGAATCATGAATCATGAATCATGAATTGAATCATGAATCATGAATTATGAATCATGAATTGAATCATGAATCATGAATCAGGAATCATGAATCTTGAATTGAATCATGAATCATGAATTATGAATCATGAATTAAATCATGAATGATGAATTATGAATCATTAATTGAATCATGAATTATGAATTGAATCATGAATCATGAATCATGAATCATGAATTGAATCATGAAATGAATCATGAATCATGAATCATGAATTGAATCATGAATCATGAATGATGAATCATGAATTGAATCATGAATCATGAATCATGAATTGAATCATGAATCATGAATGATGAATCATGAATTGAATCATGAATTAAATCATGAATCATAAATCATGAATCATGAATCATGAATTGAATCATGAAATGAATCATGAATAATGAATTGAATCACTAATCATGAATGATGAATCATAAATTGAATCATGAATTGAATCATAAATCATGAATCATGAATTGAATCATGAATCATGAATTGAATCATGAATCATGAATCATGAATTGAATCATGAATCATTAATTATGAATCATGAATTGAATCATGAATTATGAATTGAATTAATGAATCATGAATCATGAATCTTGAATCATGAATTGAATCATGAATTAAATCATGAATCATGAATCATGAATCTTGAATCATGAATTGAATCATGAATTGAATCATGAATCATGAATCATGAATTGAATCATGAATTATGAATCATGAATTGAATCATGAATCATGAATTATGAATCATGAATTGAATCATGAATCATGAATCATGAATTGAATCATGATCAATGAATCATGAATTGAATCATAAATCATGAATTGAATCATGAATCATGAATCATGAATCATGAATTGAATCATGAATCATGAATTATGAATCATGAATTGAATCATGAATCATGAATCATGAATTGAATCATGAATCATGAATCATGAATTGAATCATGAATCATGAATCATGAATCATGAATTGAATCATGATTCATTAATTATGAATCATGAATTGAATCATGAATTATGAATTATAAATCATGAATTGAATCATGAATTATGAATTGAATCATGAATCATGAATCATGAATCGAATCATGAATCATGAATTGAATCATGAATCATGAATCATGAATTGAATCATGAATCATGAATCATGAATTGAATCATGAATCATGAATCATGAATTGAATCATGAATCATGAATTATGAATCATTAATTGAATCATGAATCATGAATCATTAATTGAATCATGAATCATGAATCATGAATTGAATCATGAATCATGAACCAGGAATCATGAATCATGACTTGAATCATGAATCATGAATTATGAATCATGAACTAAATCATGAATCATGAATTATGAATCATGAATTGAATCATGAATTATGAATTGAATCATGAATCATGAATCATGAATCATGAATTGAATCATGAATTATGAATTGAATTAATGAAACATGAATCATGAATCTTGAATCATGAATTGAATCATGAATTAAATCATGAATCATGAATCATGAATCTTGAATCATGAATTGAATCATGAATTGAATCATGAATCATGAATCATGAATTGAATCATGAATTATGAATCATGAATTGAATCATGAATCATGAATTATGAATCATGAATTGAATCATGAATCATGAATCATGAATTGAATCATGAATCATGAATCATGAATTGAATCATAAATCATGAATTGAATCATGAATCATGAATCATGAATCATGAATTGAATCATGAATCATGAATTATGAATCATGAATTGAATCATGAATCATGAATCATGAATTGAATCATGAATCATGAATCATGAATTGAATCATGAATCATGAATTGAATCATGAATCATGAATCATGAATCATGAATTGAATCATGATTCATTAATTATGAATCATGAATTGAATCATGAATTATGAATTATAAATCATGAATTGAATCATGAATTATGAATTGAATCATGAATCATGAATCATGAATCGAATCATGAATCATGAATTGAATCATGAATCATGAATCATGAATTGAATCATGAATCATGAATCATGAATTGAATCATGAATCATGAATCATGAATTGAATCATGAATCATGAATTATGAATCATTAATTGAATCATGAATCATGAATCATTAATTGAATCATGAATCATGAATCATGAATTGAATCATGAATCATGAACCAGGAATCATGAATCATGACTTGAATCATGAATCATGAATTATGAATCATGAACTAAATCATGAATCATGAATTATGAATCATGAATTGAATCATGAATTATGAATTGAATCATGAATCATGAATCATGAATCATGAATTGAATCATGAAATTAATCATGAATCATGAATCATGAATTGAATCTTGAATCATGAATGATGAATCATGAATTGAATCATGAATCATGAATCATGAATTGAATCATAAATCATGAATTATAATTCATGAATTGAATCATGAATCATGAATCATGAATTGAATCATGAATCATGAATTATGAATTGAATCATGAATCATGAATTGAATCATGAATCATGAATCATGAATTGAATCATGATTCATTAATTATGAATCATGAATTGAATCATGAATTATGAATTATAAATCATGAATTGAATCATGAATTATGAATTGAATCATGAATCATGAATCATGAATCGAATCATGAATCATGAATTGAATCATGAATCATGAATCATGAATTGAATCATGAATCATGAATCATGAATTGAATCATGAATCACGAATCATGAATTGAATCATGAATCATGAATTATGAATCATTAATTGAATCATGAATCATGAATCATGAATTGAATCATGAAGCATGAACCAGGAATCATGAATCATGAATTGAATCATGAATCATGAATTATGAATCATGAACTAAATCATGAACCATGAATTATGAATCATGAATTGAATCATGAATTATGAATTGAATCATGAATCATGAATCATGAATCATGAATCATGAATTGAATCATGAAATGAATCATGAATCATGAATCATGAATTGAATCTTGAATCATGAATGATGAATCATGAATTGAATCATGAATCATGAATCATGAATTGAATCATAAATCATGAATTGAATCATGAATCATGAATTGAATCATGAATCATGAAATATGAATCATGAATTGAATCATGAATCATGAATTATGAATCATGAATTGAATCATGAATCATGAATCAAGAATTGAATCATGAATCATGAATCATGAATTATGAATCATGAATTGAATCATGAATCATGAATTGAATCATGAATCATGAATCATGAATTGAATCATGAATCATGAATTGAATCATGAATCATTAATTATGAATCATGAATTGAATCATGAATTATGAATTGAATTAATGAATCATGAATCATGAATAATAAATCTTGAATCATGAATTGAATCATGAATTAAATCATGAATCATAAATCATAAATTGAATCTTGAATCATGAATGATGAATCATGAATTGAATCATGAATCATGAATCATGAATTGAATCATGAATCATGAATCATGAATTGAATCATGAATCATGAATTATGAATCATGAATTGAATCATGAATCATGAATTATGAATCATGAATTGAATCATGAATTATGAATTGAATCATGAATCATGAATCATGAAACATGAATCATGAATTGAATCATGAAATGAATCATGAATCATGAATCATGAATTGAATCATGAATCATGAATGATGAATCATGAATTGAATCATGAATTGAATCATGAATCATGAATCATGAATTGAATCATAAATCATGAATTGAATCATGAATCATGAATCTTGAATCATGAATTGAATCATGAATCATGAATTATGAATCATGAATTGAATCATGAATCATGAATTATGAATCATGAATTGAATCATGAATCATGAATCATGAATCATGAATCGAATCATGAATCATGAATTGAATCATGAATCATGAATCATGAACTAAATCATGAACCATGAATTATGAATCATGAATTGAATCATGAATTATGAATTGAATCATGAATCATGAATCATGAATCATGAATCATGAATTGAATCATGAAATGAATCATGAATCATGAATCATGAATTGAATCTTGAATCATGAATGATGAATCATGAATTGAATCATGAATCATGAATCATGAATTGAATCATAAATCATGAATTGAATCATGAATCATGAATTGAATCATGAATCATGAAATATGAATCATGAATTGAATCATGAATCATGAATTATGAATCATGAATTGAATCATGAATCATGAATCAAGAATTGAATCATGAATCATGAATCATGAATTATGAATCATGAATTGAATCATGAATCATGAATTGAATCATGAATCATGAATCATGAATTGAATCATGAATCATGAATTGAATCATGAATCATTAATTATGAATCATGAATTGAATCATGAATTATGAATTGAATTAATGAATCATGAATCATGAATAATAAATCTTGAATCATGAATTGAATCATGAATTAAATCATGAATCATAAATCATAAATTGAATCTTGAATCATGAATGATGAATCATGAATTGAATCATGAATCATGAATCATGAATTGAATCATGAATCATGAATCATGAATTGAATCATGAATCATGAATTATGAATCATGAATTGAATCATGAATCATGAATTATGAATCATGAATTGAATCATGAATTATGAATTGAATCATGAATCATGAATCATGAAACATGAATCATGAATTGAATCATGAAATGAATCATGAATCATGAATCATGAATTGAATCATGAATCATGAATGATGAATCATGAATTGAATCATGAATTGAATCATGAATCATGAATCATGAATTGAATCATAAATCATGAATTGAATCATGAATCATGAATCTTGAATCATGAATTGAATCATGAATCATGAATTATGAATCATGAATTGAATCATGAATCATGAATTATGAATCATGAATTGAATCATGAATCATGAATCATGAATCATGAATCGAATCATGAATCATGAATTGAATCATGAATCATGAATCATGAATTGAATCATGAATCATGAATCATGAATTGAATCATGAATCATGAATCATGAATTGAATCATGAATCATGAATTATGAATCATGAATTAAATCATGAATCATGAATCATGAATTGAATCATGAATCATGAATCAGGAATCATGAATCATGAATTGAATCATGAAATTAATCATGAATCATGAATCATGAATTGAATCTTGAATCATGAATGATGAATCATGAATTGAATCATGAATCATGAATCATGAATTGAATCATAAATCATGAATTATAATTCATGAATTGAATCATGAATCATGAATCATGAATTGAATCATGAATCATGAATCATGAATTGAATCATGAATCATGAATTGAATCATGAATCATGAATCATGAATTGAATCATGATTCATTAATTATGAATCATGAATTGAATCATGAATTATGAATTATAAATCATGAAGTGAATCATGAATTATGAATTGAATCATGAATCATGAATCATGAATTGAATCATGAATCATGAATCATGAATTGAATCATGAATCATTAATTATGAATCATGAATTGAATCATGAATTATGAATTGAATTAATGAATCATGAATCATGAATCTTGAATCATGAATTGAATCATGAATTAAATCATGAATCATGAATCATGAATCTTGAATCATGAATTGAATCATGAATTGAATCATGAATCATGAATCATGAATTGAATCATGAATTATGAATCATGAATTGAATCATGAATCATGAATTATGAATCATGAATTGAATCATGAATCATGAATCATGAATTGAATCATGATCAATGAATCATGAATTGAATCATAAATCATGAATTGAATCATGAATCATGAATCATGAATCATGAATTGAATCATGAATCATGAATTATGAATCATGAATTGAATCATGAATCATGAATCATGAATTGAATCATGAATCATGAATCATGAATTGAATCATGAATCATGAATCATGAATCATGAATTGAATCATGATTCATTAATTATGAATCATGAATTGAATCATGAATTATGAATTATAAATCATGAATTGAATCATGAATTATGAATTGAATCATGAATCATGAATCATGAATTGAATCATGAATCATGAATTGAATCATGAATCATGAATCATGAATTGAATCATGAATCATGAATCATGAATTGAATCATGAATCATGAATCATGAATTGAATCATGAATCATGAATTATGAATCATTAATTGAATCATGAATCATGAATCATTAATTGAATCATGAATCATGAATTGAATCATGAATCATGAACCAGGAATCATGAATCATGACTTGAATCATGAATCATGAATTATGAATCATGAACTAAATCATGAATCATGAATTATGAATCATGAATTGAATCATGAATTATGAATTGAATCATGAATCATGAATCATGAATCATGAATTGAATCATGAATTATGAATTGAATTAATGAATCATGAATCATGAATCTTGAATCATGAATTGAATCATGAATTAAATCATGAATCATGAATCATGAATCTTGAATCATGAATTGAATCATGAATTGAATCATGAATCATGAATCATGAATTGAATCATGAATTATGAATCATGAATTGAATCATGAATCATGAATTATGAATCATGAATTGAATCATGAATCATGAATCATGAATTGAATCATGAATCATGAATCATGAATTGAATCATAAATCATGAATTGAATCATGAATCATGAATCATGAATCATGAATTGAATCATGAATCATGAATTATGAATCATGAATTGAATCATGAATCATGAATCATGAATTGAATCATGAATCATGAATCATGAATTGAATCATGAATCATGAATTGAATCATGAATCATGAATCATGAATCATGAATTGAATCATGATTCATTAATTATGAATCATGAATTGAATCATGAATTATGAATTATAAATCATGAATTGAATCATGAATTATGAATTGAATCATGAATCATGAATCATGAATCGAATCATGAATCATGAATTGAATCATGAATCATGAATCATGAATTGAATCATGAATCATGAATCATGAATTGAATCATGAATCATGAATCATGAATTGAATCATGAATCATGAATTATGAATCATTAATTGAATCATGAATCATGAATCATTAATTGAATCATGAATCATGAATCATGAATTGAATCATGAATCATGAACCAGGAATCATGAATCATGACTTGAATCATGAATCATGAATTATGAATCATGAACTAAATCATGAATCATGAATTATGAATCATGAATTGAATCATGAATTATGAATTGAATCATGAATCATGAATCATGAATCATGAATTGAATCATGAAATTAATCATGAATCATGAATCATGAATTGAATCTTGAATCATGAATGATGAATCATGAATTGAATCATGAATCATGAATCATGAATTGAATCATAAATCATGAATTATAATTCATGAATTGAATCATGAATCATGAATCATGAATTGAATCATGAATCATGAATTATGAATTGAATCATGAATCATGAATTGAATCATGAATCATGAATCATGAATTGAATCATGATTCATTAATTATGAATCATGAATTGAATCATGAATTATGAATTATAAATCATGAATTGAATCATGAATTATGAATTGAATCATGAATCATGAATCATGAATCGAATCATGAATCATGAATTGAATCATGAATCATGAATCATGAATTGAATCATGAATCATGAATCATGAATTGAATCATGAATCACGAATCATGAATTGAATCATGAATCATGAATTATGAATCATTAATTGAATCATGAATCATGAATTGAATCATGAATCATGAACCAGGAATCATGAATCATGAATTGAATCATGAATCATGAATTATGAATCATGAACTAAATCATGAACCATGAATTATGAATCATGAATTGAATCATGAATTATGAATTGAATCATGAATCATGAATCATGAATCATGAATCATGAATTGAATCATGAAATGAATCATGAATCATGAATCATGAATTGAATCTTGAATCATGAATGATGAATCATGAATTGAATCATGAATCATGAATCATGAATTGAATCATAAATCATGAATTGAATCATGAATCATGAATTGAATCATGAATCATGAAATATGAATCATGAATTGAATCATGAATCATGAATTATGAATCATGAATTGAATCATGAATCATGAATCAAGAATTGAATCATGAATCATGAATCATGAATTATGAATCATGAATTGAGTCATGAATCATGAATTAAATCATGAATTATGAATCATGAATTGAATCATGAATCATGAATTGAATCATGAATCATTAATTAGGAATCATGAATTGAATCATGAATTATGAATTGAATTAATGAATCATGAATCATGAATAATAAATCTTGAATCATGAATTGAATCATGAATTAAATCATGAATCATAAATCATAAATTGAATCTTGAATCATGAATGATGAATCATGAATTGAATCATGAATCATGAATCATGAATTGAATCATGAATCATGAATCATGAATTGAATCATGAATCATGAATTATGAATCATGAATTGAATCATGAATCATGAATTATGAATCATGAATTGAATCATGAATTATGAATTGAATCATGAATCATGAATCATGAAACATGAATCATGAATTGAATCATGAAATGAATCATGAATCATGAATCATGAATTGAATCATGAATCATGAATGATGAATCATGAATTGAATCATGAATTGAATCATGAATCATGAATTGAATCATAAATCATGAATTGAATCATGAATCATGAATCTTGAATCATGAATTGAATCATGAATCATGAATTATGAATCATGAATTGAATCATGAATCATGAATTATGAATCATGAATTGAATCATGAATCATGAATCATGAATCATGAATCGAATCATGAATCATGAATTGAATCATGAATCATGAATCATGAACTAAATCATGAACCATGAATTATGAATCATGAATTGAATCATGAATTATGAATTGAATCATGAATCATGAATCATGAATCATGAATCATGAATTGAATCATGAAATGAATCATGAATCATGAATCATGAATTGAATCTTGAATCATGAATGATGAATCATGAATTGAATCATGAATCATGAATCATGAATTGAATCATAAATCATGAATTGAATCATGAATCATGAATTGAATCATGAATCATGAAATATGAATCATGAATTGAATCATGAATCATGAATTATGAATCATGAATTGAATCATGAATCATGAATCAAGAATTGAATCATGAATCATGAATCATGAATTATGAATCATGAATTGAATCATGAATCATGAATTGAATCATGAATCATGAATCATGAATTGAATCATGAATCATGAATTGAATCATGAATCATTAATTATGAATCATGAATTGAATCATGAATTATGAATTGAATTAATTAATCATGAATCATGAATAATAAATCTTGAATCATGAATTGAATCATGAATTAAATCATGAATCATAAATCATAAATTGAATCTTGAATCATGAATGATGAATCATGAATTGAATCATGAATCATGAATCATGAATTGAATCATGAATCATGAATCATGAATTGAATCATGAATCATGAATTATGAATCATGAATTGAATCATGAATCATGAATTATGAATCATGAATTGAATCATGAATTATGAATTGAATCATGAATCATGAATCATGAAACATGAATCATGAATTGAATCATGAAATGAATCATGAATCATGAATCATGAATTGAATCATGAATCATGAATGATGAATCATGAATTGAATCATGAATTGAATCATGAATCATGAATCATGAATTGAATCATAAATCATGAATTGAATCATGAATCATGAATCTTGAATCATGAATTGAATCATGAATCATGAATTATGAATCATGAATTGAATCATGAATCATGAATTATGAATCATGAATTGAATCATGAATCATGAATCATGAATCATGAATCGAATCATGAATCATGAATTGAATCATGAATCATGAATCATGAATTGAATCATGAATCATGAATCATGAATTGAATCATGAATCATGAATCATGAATTGAATCATGAATCATGAATTATGAATCATGAATTAAATCATGAATCATGAATCATGAATTGAATCATGAATCATGAATCAGGAATCATGAATCATGAATTGAATCATGAAATTAATCATGAATCATGAATCATGAATTGAATCTTGAATCATGAATGATGAATCATGAATTGAATCATGAATCATGAATCATGAATTGAATCATAAATCATGAATTATAATTCATGAATTGAATCATGAATCATGAATCATGAATTGAATCATGAATCATGAATCATGAATTGAATCATGAATCATGAATTGAATCATGAATCATGAATTGAATCATGATTCATTAATTATGAATCATGAATTGAATCATGAATTATGAATTATAAATCATGAATTGAATCATGAATTATGAATTGAATCATGAATCATGAATCATGAATCGAATCATGAATCATGAATTGAATCATGAATCATGAATCATGAATTGAATCATGAATCATGAATCATGAATTGAATCATGAATCATGAATCATGAATTGAATCATGAATCATGAATTATGAATCATTAATTGAATCATGAATCATGAATCATTAATTGAATCATGAATCATGAATCATGAATTGAATCATGAATCATGAATTATGAATCATTAATTGAATCATGAATCATGAATCATTAATTGAATCATGAATCATGAATCATGAATTGAATCATGAATCATGAACCAGGAATCATGAATCATGACTTGAATCATGAATCATGAATTATGAATCATGAACTAAATCATGAATCATGAATTATGAATCATGAATTGAATCATGAATTATGAATTGAATCATGAATCATGAATCATGAATCATGAATTGAATCATGAAATTAATCATGAATCATGAATCATGAATTGAATCTTGAATCATGAATGATGAATCATGAATTGAATCATGAATCATGAATCATGAATTGAATCATAAATCATGAATTATAATTCATGAATTGAATCATGAATCATGAATCATGAATTGAATCATGAATCATGAATTGAATTGAATCATGAATCATGAATTGAATCATGAATCATGAATCATGAATTGAATCATGATTCATTAATTATGAATCATGAATTGAATCATGAATTATGAATTATAAATCATGAATTGAATCATGAATTATGAATTGAATCATGAATCATGAATCGAATCATGAATCATGAATTGAATCATGAATCATGAATCATGAATTGAATCATGAATCATGAATCATGAATTGAATCATGAATCACGAATCATGAATTGAATCATGAATCATGAATTATGAATCATTAATTGAATCATGAATCATGAATCATGAATTGAATCATGAATCATGAACCAGGAATCATGAATCATGAATTGAATCATGAATCATGAATTATGAATCATGAACTAAATCATGAATCATGAATTATGAATCATGAATTGAATCATGAATTATGAATTGAATCATGAATCATGAATCATGAATCATGAATTGAATCATGAAATGAATCATGAATCATGAATCATGAATTGAATCTTGAATCATGAATGATGAATCATGAATTGAATCATGAATCATGAATCATGAATTGAATCATAAATCATGAATTGAATCATGAATCATGAATCATGAATTGAATCATGAATCATGAAATATGAATCATGAATTGAATCATGAATCATGAATTATGAATCATGAATTGAATCATGAATCATGAATCAAGAATTGAATCATGAATCATGAATCATGAATTATGAATCATGAATTGAATCATGAATCATGAATCATGAATTGAATCATGAATCATGAATCATGAATTGAATCATGAATCATGAATCATGAATTGAATCATGAATCATGAATTATGAATCATGAATTAAATCATGAATCATGAATCATGAATTGAATCATGAATCATGAATCAGGAATCATGAATCATGAATTGAATCATGAAATTAATCATGAATCATGAATCATGAATTGAATCTTGAATCATGAATGATGAATCATGAATTGAATCATGAATCATGAATCATGAATTGAATCATAAATCATGAATTATAATTCATGAATTGAATCATGAATCATGAATCATGAATTGAATCATGAATCATGAATCATGAATTGAATCATGAATCATGAATTGAATCATGAATCATGAATCATGAATTGAATCATGATTCATTAATTATGAATCATGAATTGAATCATGAATTATGAATTATAAATCATGAATTGAATCATGAATTATGAATTGAATCATGAATCATGAATCATGAATCGAATCATGAATCATGAATTGAATCATGAATCATGAATCATGAATTGAATCATGAATCATGAATCATGAATTGAATCATGAATCATGAATCATGAATTGAATCATGAATCATGAATCATTAATTGAATCATGAATCATGAATCATGAATTGAATCATGAATCATGAACCAGGAATCATGAATCATGAATTGAATCATGAATCATGAATTATGAATCATGAACTAAATCATGAATCATGAATTATGAATCATGAATTGAATCATGAATTATGAATTGAATCATGAATCATGAATCATGAATCATGAATCATGAATTGAATCTTGAATCATGAATGATGAATCATGAATTGAATCATGAATCATGAATTGAATCATAAATCATGAATTGAATCATGAATCATGAAATATGAATCATGAATTGAATCATGAATCATGAATTATGAATCATGAATTGAATCATGAATCATGAATCAAGAATTGAATCATGAATCATGAATCATGAATTATGAATCATGAATTGAATCATGAATCATGAATTGAATCATGAATCATGAATCATGAATTGAATCATGAATCATGAATTGAATCATGAATCATGAATCATGAATTGAATCATGAATCATTAATTATGAATCATGAATTGAATCATGAATTATGAATTGAATTAATAAATCATGAATCATGAATAATAAATCTTGAATCATGAATTGAATCATGAATTAAATCATGAATCATAAATCATAAATTGAATCATGAATCATGAATGATGAATCATGAATTGAATCATGAATCATGAATCATGAATTGAATCATGAATCATGAATCATGAATTGAATCATGAATCATGAATTATGAATCATGAATTGAATCATGAATCATGAATTATGAATCATGAATTGAATCATGAAATGAATCATGAATCATGAATCATGAATCATGAATTGAATCATGAATCATGAATGATGAATCATGAATTGAATCATGAATTGAATCATGAATCATGAATCATGAATTGAATCATAAATCATGAATTGAATTATGAATCATGAATTGAATCATGAATTATGAATTGAATCATGAATCATGAATCATGAATCATGAATCATGAATTGAATCATGAAATGAATCATGAATCATGAATCATGAATTGAATCTTGAATCATGAATGATGAATCATGAATTGAATCATGAATCATGAATCATGAATTGAATCATAAATCATGAATTGAATCATGAATCATGAATCATGAATCATGAATTGAATCATGAATCATGAAATATGAATCATGAATTGAATCATGAATCATGAATTATGAATCATGAATTGAATCATGAATCATGAATCAAGAATTGAATCATGAATCATGAATCATGAATTATGAATCATGAATTGAATCATGAATCATGAATCATGAATTGAATCATGAATCATGAATCATGAATTGAATCATGAATCATGAATTGAATCATGAATCATTAATTATGAATCATGAATTGAATCATGAATTATGAATTGAATTAATGAATCATGAATCATGAATAATAAATCTTGAATCATGAATTGAATCATGAATTAAATCATGAATCATAAATCATAAATTGAATCTTGAATCATGAATGATGAATCATGAATTGAATCATGAATCATGAATCATGAATTGAATCATGAATCATGAATCATGAATTGAATCATGAATCATGAATTATGAATCATGAATTGAATCATGAATCATGAATTATGAATCATGAATTGAATCATGAATCATGAATTATGAATCATGAATTGAATCATGAATTATGAATTGAATCATGAATCATGAATCATGAAACATGAATCATGAATTGAATCATGAAATAAATCATGAATCATGAATCATGAATTGAATCATGAATCATGAATGATGAATCATGAATTGAATCATGAATTGAATCATGAATCATGAATCATGAATTGAATCATAAATCATGAATTGAATCATGAATCATGAATCTTGAATCATGAATTGAATCATGAATCATGAATTATGAATCATGAATTGAATCATGAATCATGAATTATGAATCATGAATTGAATCATGAATCATGAATCGAATCATGAATCATGAATTGAATCATGAATCATGAATCATGAATTGAATCATGAATCATGAATCATGAATTGAATCATGAATCATGAATCATGAATTCAATCATGAATCATGAATTATGAATCATGAATTAAATCATGAATCATGAATTGAATCTTGAATCATGAATGATGAATCATGAATTGAATCATGAATCATGAATCATGAATTGAATCATAAATCATGAATTATAATTCATGAATTGAATCATGAATCATGAATCATGAATTGAATCATGAATCATGAATCATGAATTGAATCATGAATCATGAATTGAATCATGAATCATGAATCATGAATTGAATCATGATTCATTAATTATGAATCATGAATTGAATCATGAATTATGAATTATAAATCATGAATTGAATCATGAATTATGAATTGAATCATGAATCATGAATCATGAATCGAATCATGAATCATGAATTGAATCATGAATCATGAATCATGAATTGAATCATGAATCATGAATCATGAATTGAATCATGAATCATGAATCATGAATTGAATCATGAATCATGAATTATGAATTATTAATTGAATCATGAATCATTAATTGAATCATGAATCATGAATCATGAATTGAATCATGAATCATGAACCAGGAATCATGAATCATGAATTGAATCATGAATCATGAATTATGAATCATGAACTAAATCATGAATCATGAATTATGAATCATGAATTGAATCATGAATTATGAATTGAATCATGAATCATGAATCATGAATCATGAATTGAATCATGAAATGAATCATGAATCATGAATCATGAATTGAATCTTGAATCATGAATGATGAATCATGAATTGAATCATGAATCATGAATCATGAATTGAATCATAAATCATGAATTGAATCATGAATCATGAATCATGAATCATGAATTGAATCATGAATCATGAAATATGAATCATGAATTGAATCATGAATCATGAATTATGAATCATGAATTGAATCATGAATCATGAATCAAGAATTGAATCATGAATCATGAATCATGAATTATGAATCATGAATTGAATCATGAATCATGAATCATGAATTGAATCATGAATCATGAATCATGAATTGAATCATGAATCATGAATTGAATCATGAATCATGAATCATGAATTGAATCATGAATAATTAATTATGAATCATGAATTGAATCATGAATTATGAATTGAATTAATGAATCATGAATCATGAATAATAAATCTTGAATCATGAATTGAATTATGAATTAAATCATGAATCATAAATCATAATTTGAATCATGAATCATGAATGATGAATCATGAATTGAATCATGAATCATGAATCATGAATTGAATCATGAATCATGAATCATGAATTGAATCATGAATCATGAATTATGAATCATGAATTGAATCATGAATCATGAATTATGAATCATGAATTGAATCATGAATTATGAATTGAATCATGAATCATGAATCATGAAACATGAATCATGAATTGAATCATGAAATGAATCATGAATCATGAATCATGAATTGAATCATGAATCATGAATGATGAATCATGAATTGAATCATGAATTGAATCATGAATCATGAATCATGAATTGAATCATAAATCATGAATTGAATCATGAATCATGAATCTTGAATCATGAATTGAATCATGAATCATGAATTATGAATCATGAATTGAATCATGAATCATGAATTATGAATCATGAATTGAATCATGAATCATGAATCATGAATCATGAATCGAATCATGAATCATGAATTGAATCATGAATCATGAATCATGAATTGAATCATGAATCATGAATCATGAATTGAATCATGAATCATGAATCATGAATTGAATCATGAATCATGAATCATGAATTGAATCATGAATCATGAATCATGAATTGAATCATGAATCATGAATTATGAATCATTAATTGAATCATGAATCATGAATCATTAATTGAATCATGAATCATGAATCATGAATTGAATCATGAATCATGAACCAGGAATCATGAATCATGAATTGAATCATGAATCATGAATTATGAATCATGAACTAAATCATGAATCATGAATTATGAATCATGAATTGAATCATGAATTATGAATTGAATCATGAATCATGAATCATGAATCATGAATCATGAATTGAATCATGAAATGAATCATGAATCATAAATCATGAATTGAATCTTGAATCATGAATGATGAATCATGAATTGAATCATGAATCATGAATCATGAATTGAATCATAAATCATGAATTGAATCATGAATCATGAATCATGAATCATGAATTGAATCATGAATCATGAAATATGAATCATGAATTGAATCATGAATCATGAATTATGAATCATGAATTAAATCATGAATCATGAATCATGAATCATGAATCATGAATTATGAATCATGAATTGAATCATGAATCATGAATCATGAATTGAATCATGAATCATGAATCATGAATTGAATCATGAATCATGAATTGAATCATGAATCATGAATCATGAATTGAATCATGAATCATTAATTATGAATCATGAATTGATTCATGAATTATGAATTGAATTAATGAATCATGAATCATGAATAATAAATCTTGAATCATGAATTGAATCATGAATTAAATCATGAATCATAAATCATAAATTGAATCATGAATCATGAATGATGAATCATGAATTGAATCATGAATCATGAATCATGAATTGAATCATGAATCATGAATCATGAATTGAATCATGAATCATGAATTATGAATCATGAATTGAATCATGAATCATGAATTATGAATCATGAATTGAATCATGAATTATGAATTGAATCATGAATCATGAATCATGAAACATGAATCATGAATTGAATCATGAAATGAATCATGAATCATGAATCATGAATTGAATCATGAATCATGAATGATTAATCATGAATTGAATCATGAATTGAATCATGGATCATGAATCATGAATTGAATCATAAATCATGAATTGAATCATGAATCATGAATCTTGAATCATAAATTGAATCATGAATCATGAATTATGAATCATGAATCGAATCATGAATCATGAATTGAATCATGAATCATGAATCATGAATTGAATCATGAATCATGAATCATGAATTGAATCATGAATCATGAATCATGAATTGAATCATGAATCATGAATTATGAATCATGAATTAAATCATGAATCATGAATCATGAATTGAATCATGAATCATGAATCAGGAATCATGAATCATGAATTGAATCATGAATCATGAATTATGAATCATGAATTAAATCATGAATCATGAATTATGAATCATTAATTGAATCATAAATTATGAATTGAATCATGAATCATGAATCATGAATCATGAATTGAATCATGAAATGAATCATGAATCATGAATCATGAATTGAATCATGAAATGAATCATGAATCATGAATTGAATCATGAATCATGAATGATGAATCATGAATTGAATCATGAATTGAATCATGAATCATGAATCATGAATTGAATCATGAATCATGAATTGAATCATGAAATGAATCATGAATCATGAATTGAATCATGAATCATGAATTGAATCATGAATCATGAATCATGAATTATGAATCATGAATTGAATCATGAATCATGAATTGAATCATGAATCATAAATTATGAATCATGAATTGAATCATGAATCATGAATTGAATCATGAATCATGAATTGAATCATGAATCATGGATTATGAATCATGAATTAAATCATGAATCATGAATTATGAATCATGAATTGAATCATGAATCATGAATTATGAATCATGAATTGAATCATGAATTATGAATTGAATCATGAATCATGAATCATGAATTGAATCATGAATCATGAATTCAATCATGAATCATGAATTATGAATCATGAATTGAATCATAAATCATGAATCATGAATTGAATCATGAAATGAATCATGAATCATGAATTGAATCATAAATCATGAATTATGAATCATGAATTGAATCATGAATTAAATCATGAATCATGAATTGAATCATGAAATGAATCATGAATCATGAATCATGAATTGAATCATGAATCATGAATTATGAATTATGAATTGAATCATGAATTAAATCATGAATCATGAATTGAATCATGAATCATGAATCATGAATCATGAATTGAATCATGAATCATGAATTATGAATCATGAATTGAATCATGAATCATGAATCAGGAATCAGGAATCATGAATCATAAATTGAATCATGAATCATAAATTATGAATCATGAACTAAATCATGAATCATGAATTATGAATCATGAATTGAATCATGAATTATGAATTGAATCATGAATCATGAATTGAATCATGAAATGAATCATGAATCATGAATTGAATCATGAATCATGAATGATGAATCATGAATTGAATCATGAATTGAATCATGAATCATGAATTGAATCATGAATCATGAATTCAATCATGAATCATGAATTATGAATCATGAATTGAATCATGAATCATGAATTATGAATCATGAATTGAATCATGAATCATGAATCATGAATTGAATCATGAATCATGAATCATGAATTGAATCATGAATCATGAATCATGAATCGAATCATAAATCATGAATTATGAATCATGAATTGAATCATGTATCATGAATTGAATCATGAATCATGAATCATGAATTGAATCATGAATCATGAATTGAATCATGAATTATGAATTATGAATCATGAATTGAATCATGAATCATGAATCATGAATTGAATCATGAATCATGAATTATGAATCATGAATTAAATCATGAATCATGAATTATGAATCATGAATTGAATCATGAATTATGAATTGAATCATGAATCATGAATCATGAATCATGAATCATGAATCATGAATTGAATCATGAAATGAATCATGAATCATGAATCATGAATTGAATCATGAATTAATGAATGATGAATCATGAATTGAATCATGAATTGAATCATGAATCAATAATTAAATCATGAATCATGAATCATGAATTGAATCATGAATCATGAATTGAATCATGAATCATGAATCATGAATTGAATCATAAATCATGAATCATGAATCATGAATTGAATCATAAATTGAATCATGAATCATGAATCATGAATTGAATCATGAATCATGAATTGAATCATGAATCATGAATCATTAATTATGAATCATGAATTGAATCATGAATCATGAATTGAATCATGAATCATGAATTGAATCATGAATTATAAATTATGAATCATGAATTGAATCATGAATCATGAATTGAATCATGAATCATGAATTGAATCATGAATCAGGAATCAGGAATCAGGAATCATGAATTGAATCATGAATCATGGATTATGAATAATGAATTAAATCATGAATCATGAATTATGAATCATGAATTGAATCATGAATTATGAATTGAATCATGAATCATGAATCATGAAGTATGAATCATGAATCATGAATTGAATCATGAAATGAATCATGACTCATGAATCATGAATCGAATCATGAATCATGAATTATGAATCATGAATTGAATCATGAATTAAATCATGAATCATGAATTGAATCATAAATCATGAATTGAATCATGAATCATGAATCATGAATTGAATCATGAATCATGAATTATGAATCATGAATTGAATCATGAATCATGAATCATGAATCATGAATTGAATCATGAAATGAATCATGAATCATGAATTGAATCATGAATCATGAATCATGAGTCATGAATTGAATCATGAATCATGAATTATGAATCATGAATTGAATCATGAATCATGAATCATGAATCAGGAATCATGAATCATGAATCGAATCATGAATCATGAATTGAATCATGAATCATGAATCATGAATTGAATCATGAATCATGAATCATGAATTGAATCATGAATCATGAATCATGAATTGAATCATGAATCATGAATTATGAATCAGTAATTGAATCATGAATCATGAATCATTAATTGAATCATGAATCATGAATCATGAATTGAATCATGAATCATGAACCAGGAATCATGAATCATGAATTGAATCATGAATCATGAATTATGAATCATGAACTAAATCATGAATCATGAATTATGAATCATGAATTGAATCAGGAATTATGAATTGAATCATGAATCATGAATCATGAATCATGAATTGAATCAAGAAATGAATCATGAATCATGAATCATGAATTGAATCTTGAATCATGAATGATGAATCATGAATTGAATCATGAATCATGAATCATGAATTGAATCATATATCATGAATTGAATCATGAATCATGAATCATGAATTGAATCATGAATCATGAAATATGAATCATGAATTGAATCATGAATCATGAATTATAAATCATGAATTGAATCATGAATCATGAATCATGAATCATGAATTGAATCATGAATCATGAAATATGAATCATGAATTGAATCATGAATCATGAATTATAAATCATGAATTGAATCATGAATCATGAATCAAGAATTGAATCATGAATCATGAATCATGAATTATGAATCATGAATTGAATCATGAATCATGAATCATGAATTGAATCATGAATCATGAATCATGAATTGAATCATGAATCATGAATTGAATCATGAATCATGAATCATGAATTGAATCATGAATCATTAATTATGAATCATGAATTGAATCATGAATTATGAATTGAATTAATGAATCATGAATCATGAATAATAAATCTTGAATCATGAATTGAATCATGAATTAAATCTTGAATCATAAATCATAAATTGAATCATGAATCATGAATGATGAATCATGAATTGAATCATGAATCATGAATCATGAATTGAATCATGAATCATGAATCATGAATTGAATCATGAATCATGAATTATGAATCATGAATTGAATCATGAATCATGAATTATGAATCATGAATTGAATCATGAATTATGAATTGAATCATGAATCATGAATCATGAAACATGAATCATGAATTGAATCATGAAATGAATCATGAATCATGAATCATGAATTGAATCATGAATCATGAATGATGAATCATGAATTGAATCATGAATTGAATCATGAATCATGAATCATGAATTGAATCATAAATCATGAATTGAATCATGAATCATGAATTATGAATCATGAATTGAATCATGAATCATGAATTATGAATCATGAATTGAATCATGAATCATGAATCGAATCATGAATCATGAATTGAATCATGAATCATGAATCATGAATTGAATCATGAATCATGAATCATGAATTGAATCATGAATCATGAATCATGAATTGAATCATGAATCATGAATTATGAATCATGAATTAAATCATGAATCATGAATCATGAATTGAATCATGAATCATGAATCAGGAATCATGAATCATGAATTGAATCATGAATCATGAATTATGAATCATGAATTAAATCATGAATCATGAATTATGAATCATTAATTGAATCATGAATTATGAATTGAATCATGAATCATGAATCATGAATCATGAATTGAATCATGAAATGAATCATGAATCATGAATCATGAATTGAATCATGAATCATGAATGATGAATCATGAATTGAATCATGAATTAAATCATGAATCATAAATCATGAATCATGAATCATGAATTGAATCATGAAATGAATCATGAATCATGAATTGAATCATGAATCATGAATGATGAATCATGAATTGAATCATGAATTGAATCATGAATCATGAATCATGAATTGAATCATGAATCATGAATCATGAATCGAATCATGAATCATGAATTGAATCATGAATCATGAATCATGAATTGAATCATGAATCATAAATTATGAATCATGAATTGAATCATGAATCATGAAATATGAATCATGAATTGAATCATGAATCATGAATTATGAATCATGAATTGAATCATGAATCATGAATCAAGAATTGAATCATGAATCATGAATCATGAATTATGAATCATGAATTGAATCATGAATCATGAATCATGAATTGAATCATAAATCATGAATCATGAATTGAATCATGAATCATGAATTGAATCATGAATCATGAATCATGAATTGAATCATGAATCATTAATTATGAATCATGAATTGAATCATGAATTATGAATTGAATTAATGAATCATGAATCATGAATAATAAATCTTGAATCATGAATTGAATCATGAATTAAATCATGAATCATAAATCATAAATTGAATCATGAATCATGAATGATGAATCATGAATTGAATCATGAATCATGAATCATGAATTGAATCATGAATCATGAATCATGAATTGAATCATGAATCATGAATTATGAATCATGAATTGAATCATGAATCATGAATTATGAATCATGAATTGAATCATGAATTATGAATTGAATCATGAATCATGAATCATGAAACATGAATCATGAATTGAATCATGAAATGAATCATGAATCATGAATCATGAATTGAATCATGAATCATGAATGATGAATCATGAATTGAATCATGAATTGAATCATGAATCATGAATCATGAATTGAATCATAAATCATGAATTGAATCATGAATCATGAATTATGAATCATGAATTGAATCATGAATCATGAATTATGAATCATGAATTGAATCATGAATCATGAATCGAATCATGAATCATGAATTGAATCATGAATCATGAATCATGAATTGAATCATGAATCATGAATCATGAATTGAATCATGAATCATGAATCATGAATTGAATCATGAATCATGAATTATGAATCATGAATTAAATCATGAATCATGAATCATGAATTGAATCATGAATCATGAATCAGGAATCATGAATCATGAATTGAATCATGAATCATGAATTATGAATCATGAAATAAATCATGAATCATGAATTATGAATCATTAATTGAATCATGAATTATGAATTGAATCATGAATCATGAATCATGAATCATGAATTGAATCATGAAATGAATCATGAATCATGAATCATGAATTGAATCATGAATCATGAATGATGAATCATGAATTGAATCATGAATTAAATCATGAATCATAAATCATGAATCATGAATCATGAATTGAATCATGAAATGAATCATGAATCATGAATTGAATCATGAATCATGAATGATGAATCATGAATTGAATCATGAATTGAATCATGAATCATGAATCATGAATTGAATCATGAATCATGAATCGAATCATGAATCATGAATTGAATCATGAATCATGAATCATGAATTGAATCATGAATCATAAATTATGAATCATGAATTGAATCATGAATCATGAATTGAATCATGAATCATAAATTATGAATCATGAATTGAATCATGAATCATGAATTGAATCATGAATCAGGAATCAGGAATCATGAATCATGAATTGAATCATGAATCATGGATTATGAATCATGAATTAAATCATGAATCATGAATTATGAATCATGAATTGAATCATGAATTATGAATTGAATCATGAATCATGAATCATGAATTGAATCATGAATCATGAATTCAATCATGAATCATGAATTGAATCATGAATCATGAATTATGAATCATGAATTGAATCATGAATCATGAATCATGAATTGAATCATGAAATGAATCATGAATCATGAATCATGAATTGAATCATGAATCATGAATTATGAATCATGAATTGAATCATGAATTAAATCATGAATCATGAATTGAATCATGAAATGAATCATGAATCATGAATCATGAATTGAATCATGAATCATGAATTATGAATCATGAATTGAATCATGAATTAAATCATGAATCATGAATTGAATCATGAATCATGAATCATGAATCATGAATTGAATCATGAATCATGAATTATGAATCATGAATTGAATCATGAATCATGAATCAGGAATCAGGAATCATGAATCATGAATTGAATCATGAATCATGA
The DNA here is from genome assembly GCA_036250195.1 of Mixophyes australis. NCBI lineage: Eukaryota > Metazoa > Chordata > Amphibia > Anura > Limnodynastidae > Mixophyes > Mixophyes australis. The sequence goes on along the minus strand of JAVHZZ010000001.1, from coordinate 240,600,138 downwards.
ATTATGAATCATGAACTAAATCATGAATCATGAATTATGAATCATGAATTGAATCATGAATTATGAATTGAATCATGAATCATGAATTGAATCATGAAATGAATCATGAATCATGAATCATGAATTGAATCATGAATCATGAATGATGAATCATGAATTGAATCATGAATTGAATCATGAATCATGAATTGAATCATGAATCATGAATTCAATCATGAATCAGGAATCATGAATCATGAATTGAATCATGAATCATGAATTATGAATCATGAACTAAATCATGAATCATGAATTATGAATCATGAATTGAATCATGAATTATGAATTGAATCATGAATCATGAATTGAATCATGAAATGAATCATGAATCATGAATCATGAATTGAATCATGAATCATGAATGATGAATCATGAATTGAATCATGAATTGAATTATGAATCATGAAATGAATCATGACTCATGAATCATGAATCGAATCATGAATCATGAATTATGAATCATGAATTGAATCATGAATCATGAATCATGAATTGAATCATGAATCATGAATCATGAATTGAATCATGAATCATGAATCATGAATCGAATCATAAATCATGAATTATGAATCATGAATTGAATCATGTATCATGAATTGAATCATGAATCATGAATCATGAATTGAATCATGAATCATGAATTGAATCATGAATTATGAATTATGAATCATGAATTGAATCATGAATCATGAATTGAATCATGAATCATGAATCAGGAATCATGAATCATGAATTGAATCATGAATCATGAATTATGAATCATGAATTAAATCATGAATCATGAATTATGAATCATGAATTGAATCATGAATTATGAATTGAATCATGAATCATGAATCATGAATTGAATCATGAAATGAATCATGAATCATGAATCATGAATTGAATCATGAATTAATGAATGATGAATCATGAATTGAATCATGAATTGAATCATGAATCAGAAATTAAATCATGAATCATGAATCATGAATTGAATCATGAATCATGAATTGAATCATGAATCATGAATCATGAATTGAATCATGAATCATGAATCATGAATTGAATCATAAATCATGAATCATGAATCATGAATTGAATCATGAATTGAATCATGAATCATGAATCATGAATTGAATCATGAATCATGAATTGAATCATGAATCATGAATCATAAATTATGAATCATGAATTGAATCATGAATCATGAATTGAATCATGAATCATGAATTGAATCATGAATTATAAATTATGAATCATGAATTGAATCATGAATCATGAATTGAATCATGAATCATGAATTGAATCATGAATCAGGAATCAGGAATCAGGAATCATGAATTGAATCATGAATCATGGATTATGAATCATGAATTAAATCATGAATCATGAATTATGAATCATGAATTGAATCATGAATTATGAATTGAATCATGAATCATGAATCATGAAGTATGAATCATGAATCATGAATCATGAATTGAATAATGAAATGAATTATGACTCATGAATCATGAATTATGAATCATGAATTGAATCATGAATTAAATCATGAATCATGAATTGAATCATAAATCATGAATTGAATCATGAATCATGAATCATGAATCATGAATTGAATCATGAATCATGAATTATGAATCATGAATTGAATCATGAATCATGAATCATGAATTGAATCATGAAATGAATCATGAATCATGAATTGAATCATGAATCATGAATCATGAATCAGGAATCATGAATCATGAATTGAATCATGACTCATGAATTGAATCATGAATCATGAATCATGAATCATGAATTGATTCATGAATCATGAATTATGAATCATGAATTGAATCATGAATCATGAATCATGAATCAGGAATCATGAATCATGAATTGAATCATGAATCATGAATTATGAATCATGAACTAAATCATGAATCATGAATTATGAATCATGAATTGAATCATGAATTATGAATTGAATCATGAATCATGAATTGAATCATGAAATGAATCATGAATCATGAATTGAATCATGAATCATGAATGATGAATCATGAATTGAATCATGAATTGAATCATGAATCATGAATTGAATCATGAATCATGAATTGAATCATGAATCATGAATTATGAATCATGAATTGAATCATGAATCATGAATTATGAATCATGAATTGAATCATGAATCATGAATTGAATCATGAATCATGAATCATGAATTGAATCATGAATCATGAATCATGAATCGAATCATAAATCATGAATTATGAATCATGAATTGAATCATGTATCATGAATTGAATCATGAATCATGCATCATGAATTGAATCATGAATCATGAATTGAATCATGAATTATGAATTATGAATCATGAATTGAATCATGAATCATAAATCATGAATTGAATCATGAATCATGAATCAGGAATCATGAATCATGAATTGAATCATGAATCATGAATTATGAATCATGAAATAAATCATGAATCATGAATAATGAATCATGAATTGAATCATGAATTATGAATTGAATCATGAATCATGAATCATGAATCATGAATCATGATTTGAATCATAAAATGAATCATGAATCATGAATCATGAATTGAATCATGAATTAATGAATGATGAATCATGAATTGAATCATGAATTGAATCATGAATCAGGAATTAAATCATGAATCATGAATCATGAATTGAATCATGAATCATGAATTGAATCATGAATCATGAATCATGAATTGAATCATAAATCATTAATTATGAATCATGAATTGAATCATGAATTATGAATTGAATTAATGAATCATGAATCATGAATAATGAATCTTGAATCATGAATTGAATCATGAATTAAATCATGAATCATAAATCATGAATTGAATCATGAATCATGAATGATGAATCATGAATTGAATCATGAATCATGAATCATGAATTGAATCATGAATCATGAATCATGAATTGAATCATGAATCATGAATTATGAATCATGAATTGAATCATGAATCATTAATAATGAATCATGAATTGAATCATGAATTATGAATTGAATCAAGAATCATGAATCATGAAACATGAATCATGAATTGAATCATGAAATGAATCATGAATCATGAATCATGAATTGAATCATGAATCATGAATGATGAATCATGAATTGAATCATGAATTGAATCATGAATCATAAATCTTGAATCATGAATTGAATCATGAATCATGAATTATGAATCATGAATTGAATCATGAATCATGAATTATGAATAATGAATTGAATCATGAATCATGAATTGAATCATGAATCATGAATTATGAATCATGAATCGAATCATGAATCATGAATTGAATCATGAATCATGAATCATGAATTGAATCATGAATCATGAATCATGAATTGAATCATGAATCATGAATTATGAATCATGAATTGAATCATGAATCATGAATTGAATCATGAATCATGAATCAGGAATCATGAATCATGAATTGAATCATGAATCATGAATTATGAATCATGAATTAAATCATGAATCATGAATTATGAATCATTAATTGAATCATGAATCATGAATTGAATCATGAAATGAATCATGAATCATGAATTGAATCATGAATCATGAATGATGAATCATGAATTGAATCATGAATTAAATCATGAATCATAAATCATGAATCATGAATCATGAATTGAATCATGAAATGAATCATGAATCATGAATTGAATCATGAATCATGAATCATGAATCATGAATTAAATCATGAATCATGAATTGAATCATGAATCATGAATCATGAATTGAATCATGAATCATTAATTATGAATCATGAATTGAATCATGAATTATGAATTGAATTAATGAATCATGAATCATGAATCTTGAATCATGAATTGAATCATGAATTAAATCATGAATCATGAATCATGAATCTTGAATCATGAATTGAATCATGAATTGAATCATGAATCATGAATCATGAATTGAATCATGAATTATGAATCATGAATTGAATCATGAATCATGAATTATGAATCATGAATTGAATCATGAATCATGAATTGAATCATGAATCATGAATCATGAATTGAATCATAAATCATGAATTAAATCATGAATCATGAATCATGAATCATGAATTGAATCATGAATCATGAATTATGAATCATGAATTGAATCATGAATCATGAATCATGAATTGAATCATGAATCATGAATCATGAATTGAATCATGAATCATGAATCATGAATTAAATCATGATTCATTAATTATGAATCATGAATTGAATCATGAATTATGAATTATAAATCATGAATTGAATCATGAATTATGAATTGAATCATGAATCATGAATCATGAATCGAATCATGAATCATGAATCATGAATCATGAATTGAATCATGAATCATGAATCATGAATTGAATCATGAATCATGAATCATGAATTGAATCATGAATCATGAATTATGAATCATTAATTGAATCATGAATCATGAATCATTAATTGAATCATGAATCATGAATCATTAATTGAATCATGAATCATGAATCATGAATTGAATCATGAATCATGAACCAGGAATCATGAATCATGAATTGAATCATGAATCATGAATTATGAATCATGAACTAAATAATGAATCATGAATTATGAATCATGAATTGAATCATGAATTATGAATTGAATCATGAATCATGAATCATGAATTTAATCATGAATCATGAATCATGAATTGAATCATGAATCATGAATCATGAATCATGAATTGAATCATGAAATGAATCATGAATTATGAATCATGAATTGAATCATGAATCATGAATTATGAATCATGAATTGAATCATGAATTAAATCATGAATCATGAATTGAATCATGAATCATGAATCATGAATTGAATCATGAATCATGAATCAGGAATCATGAATCATGAATTGAATCATGAATCATGAATTGAATCATGAATCATGAATCAGGAATCATGAATCATGAATTGAATCATGAATCATGAATTATGAATCATGAACTAAATAATGAATCATGAATTATGAATCATGAATTGAATCATGAATTATGAATTGAATCATGAATCATGAATCATGAATTTAATCATGAATCATGAATTATGAATCATGAATTGAATCATGAAACATGAATCATGAATCATGAAATGAATCATGAAATGAATCATGAATCATGAATCATGAATTGAATCATGAATCATGAATTATGAATCATGAATTGAATCATGAATTAAATCATGAATCATGAATTGAATCATGAATCATGAATCATGAATTGAATCATGAATCATGAATTATGAATCATGAATTGAATCATGAATCATGAATCATGAATTGAATCATGAATCATGAATCAGGAATCATGAATCATGAATTGAATCATGAATCATGAATTATGAATCATGAATCATGAATTATGAATCATGAACTAAATCATGAATCATGAATTATGAATCATGAATTGAATCATGAATTATGAATTGAATGATGAATCATGAATCATGAATTGAATCATGAAATGAATCATGAATCATGAATTGAATCATGAATCATAATTGATGAATCATGAATTGAATCATGAATTGAATCATGAATCATGAATTGAATCATAAATCATGAATTGAATCATGAATCATGAATCATGAATCATGAATCATGAATTCAATCATGAATCATGACTTATGAATCATGAATTGAATCATGAATCATGAATTATGAATCTTGAATTGAATCATGAATCATGAATCATGAATTGAATTATGAATCATGAATCATGAATTGAATCATGAATCATGAATCATGAATCGAATCATAAATCATGAATTATGAATCGTGAATTGAATCATGAATCATGAATTGAATCATGAATCATGAATCATGAATTGAATCATGAATCATGAATTGAATCATGAATTATGAATTATGAATCATGAATTGAATCATGAATCATGAATCATGAATTGAATCATGAATCATGAATCAGGAATCATGAATCATGAATTGAATCATGAATCATGAATTATGAATCATGAATTAAATCATGAATCATGAATTATGAATCATGAATTGAATCATGAATTATGAATTGAATCATGAATCATAAATCATGAATCATGAATCATGAATTGAATCATGAAATGAATCATGAATCATGAATCATGAATTGAATCATGAATTAATGAATGATGAATCATGAATTGAATCATGAATTGAATCATGAATCAGGAATTAAATCATGAATCATGAATTGAATCATGAATCATGAATCATGAATTGAATCATGAATCATTAATTATGAATCATGAATTGAATCATGAATTATGAATTGAATCATGAATCATAAATCATGAATCATGAATAATGAATCTTGAATCATGAATTGAATCATGAATTAAATCATGAATCATAAATCATGAATTGAATCATGAATCATGAATGATGAATCATGAATTGAATCATGAATCATGAATCATGAATCATGAATTGAATCATGAATCATGAATTATGAATCATGAATTGAATCATGAATCATGAATTATGAATCATGAATTGAATCATGAATTATGAATTGAATCATGAATCATGAAACATGAATCATGAATTGAATCATGAAATGAATCATGAATCATGAATCATGAATTGAATCATGAATCATGAATGATGAATCATGAATTTAATCATGAATTGAATCATGAATCATGAATCATGAATTGAATCATGAATCATGAATGATGAATCATGAATTTAATCATGAATTGAATCATGAATCATGAATCATGAATTGAATCATGAATCATGAATCTTGAATCATGAATTGAATCATGAATCATGAATTATGAATCATGAATTGAGTCATGAATCATGAATTATCAATCATGAATTGAATCATGAATCATGAATTGAATCATGAATCATGAATCATGAATCATGAATCGAATCATGAATCATGAATTGAATCATGAATCATGAATCATGAATTGAATCATGAATCATGAATCATGAATTGAATCATGAATCATGAATCATGAATCATGAATTGAATCATGAATCATGAATTATGAATCATGAATTGAATCATGAATCATGAATCAGGAATCATGAATCTTGAATTGAATCATGAATCATGAATTATGAATCATGAATTAAATCATGAATCATGAATTATGAATCATTAATTGAATCATGAATTATGAATTGAATCATGAATCATGAATCATGAATTGAATCATGAAATGAATCATGAATCATGAATCATGAATTGAATCATGAATCATGAATGATGAATCATGAATTGAATCATGAATCATGAATCATGAATTGAATCATGAATCATGAATGATGAATCATGAATGAATCATGAATCATGAATCATGAATTGAATCATGAATTAAATCATGAATCATAAATCATGAATCATGAATCATGAATTGAATCATGAAATGAATCATGAATAATGAATTGAATCACTAATCATGAATGATGAATCATAAATTGAATCATGAATTGAATCATGAATCATGAATCATGAATTGAATCATGAATCATGAATTGAATCATGAATCATGAATCATGAATTGAATTATGAATCATTAATTATGAATCATGAATTGAATCATGAATTATGAATTGAATTAATGAATCATGAATCATGAATCTTGAATCATGAATTGAATCATGAATTAAATCATGAATCATGAATCATGAATCTTGAATCATGAATTGAATCATGAATTGAATCATGAATCATGAATCATGAATTGAATCATGAATTATGAATCATGAATTGAATCATGAATCATGAATTATGAATCATGAATTGAATCATGAATCATGAATCATGAATTGAATCATGAATCATGAATCATGAATTGAATCATAAATCATGAATTGAATCATGAATCATGAATCATGAATCATGAATTGAATCATGAATCATGAATTATGAATCATGAATTGAATCATGAATCATGAATCATGAATTGAATCATGAATCATGAATCATGAATTGAATCATGAATCATGAATTGAATCATGAATCATGAATCATGAATCATGAATTGAATCATGATTCATTAATTATGAATCATGAATTGAATCATGAATTATGAATTATAAATCATGAATTGAATCATGAATTATGAATTGAATCATGAATCATGAATCATGAATCGAATCATGAATCATGAATTGAATCATGAATCATGAATCATGAATTGAATCATGAATCATGAATCATGAATTGAATCATGAATCATGAATCATGAATTGAATCATGAATCATGAATTATGAATCATTAATTGAATCATGAATCATGAATCATTAATTGAATCATGAATCATGAATCATTAATTGAATCATGAATCATGAATCATGAATTGAATCATGAATCATGAACCAGGAATCATGAATCATGAATTGAATCATGAATCATGAATTATGAATCATGAACTAAATAATGAATCATGAATTATGAATCATGAATTGAATCATGAATTATGAATTGAATCATGAATCATGAATCATGAATTTAATCATGAATCATGAATTATGAATCATGAATTGAATCATGAATCATGAATCATGAATCATGAATTGAATCATGAAATGAATCATGAATCATGAATCATGAATTGAATCATGAATCATGAATTATGAATCATGAATTGAATCATGAATTAAATCATGAATCATGAATTGAATCATGAATCATGAATCATGAATTGAATCATGAATCATGAATCAGGAATCATGAATCATGAATTGAATCATGAATCATGAATTGAATCATGAATCATGAATCAGGAATCATGAATCATGAATTGAATCATGAATCATGAATTATGAATCATGAACTAAATAATGAATCATGAATTATGAATCATGAATTGAATCATGAATTATGAATTGAATCATGAATCATGAATCATGAATTTAATCATGAATCATGAATTATGAATCATGAATTGAATCATGAATCATGAATCATGAATCATGAAATGAATCATAAAATGAATCATGAATCATGAATCATGAATTGAATCATGAATCATGAATTATGAATCATTAATTGAATCATGAATTATGAATTGAATCATGAATCATGAATCATGAATCATGAATTGAATCATGAAGAGAATCATGAATCATGAATCATGAATTGAATCATGAATCATGAATGATGAATCATGAATTGAATCATGAATCATGAATCATGAATTGAATCATGAATCATGAATGATGAATCATGAATTGAATCATGAATCATGAATTGAATCATGAATTAAATCATGAATCATAAATCATGAATCATGAATCATGAATTGAATCATGAAATGAATCATGAATAATGAATTGAATCACTAATCATGAATGATGAATCATAAATTGAATCATGAATTGAATCATGAATCATGAATCATGAATTGAATCATGAATCATGAATTGAATCATGAATCATGAATTGAATCATGAATCATTAATTATGAATCATGAATTGAATCATGAATTATGAATTGAATTAATGAATCATGAATCATGAATCTTGAATCATGAATTGAATCATGAATTAAATCATGAATCATGAATCATGAATCTTGAATCATGAATTGAATCATGAATTGAATCATGAATCATGAATCATGAATTGAATCATGAATTATGAATCATGAATTGAATCATGAATCATGAATTATGAATCATGAATTGAATCATGAATCATGAATCATGAATTGAATCATGAATCATGAATCATGAATTGAATCATAAATCATGAATTGAATCATGAATCATGAATTGAATCATGAATCATGAATTATGAATCATGAATTGAATCATGAATCATGAATCATGAATTGAATCATGAATCATGAATCATGAATTGAATCATGAATCATGAATTGAATCATGAATCATGAATCATGAATCATGAATTGAATCATGATTCATTAATTATGAATCATGAATTGAATCATGAATTATGAATTATAAATCATGAATTGAATCATGAATTATGAATTGAATCATGAATCATGAATCATGAATCGAATCATGAATCATGAATTGAATCATGAATCATGAATCATGAATTGAATCATGAATCATGAATCATGAATTGAATCATGAATCATGAATCATGAATTGAATCATGAATCATGAATTATGAATCATTAATTGAATCATGAATCATGAATCATTAATTGAATCATGAATCATGAATCATTAATTGAATCATGAATCATGAATCATGAATTGAATCATGAATCATGAACCAGGAATCATGAATCATGAATTGAATCATGAATCATGAATTATGAATCATGAACTAAATAATGAATCATGAATTATGAATCATGAATTGAATCATGAATTATGAATTGAATCATGAATCATGAATCATGAATTTAATCATGAATCATGAATTATGAATCATGAATTGAATCATGAATCATGAATCATGAATCATGAATTGAATCATGAAATGAATCATGAATCATGAATCATGAATTGAATCATGAATCATGAATTATGAATCATGAATTGAATCATGAATTAAATCATGAATCATGAATTGAATCATGAATCATGAATCATGAATTGAATCATGAATCAGGAATCATGAATCATGAATTGAATCATGAATCATGAATTGAATCATGAATCATGAATCAGGAATCATGAATCATGAATTGAATCATGAATCATGAATTATGAATCATGAACTAAATAATGAATCATGAATTATGAATTGAATCATGAATCATGAATCATGAATTTAATCATGAATCATGAATTATGAATCATGAATTGAATCATGAATCATGAATCATGAATCATGAAATGAATCATGAAATGAATCATGAATTGAATCATGAATCATGAATGATGAATCATGAATTGAATCATGAATTGAATCATGAATCATGAATCATGAATCATGAATTCAATCATGAATCATGAATTATGAATCATGAATTGAATCATGAATCATGAATTATGAATCTTGAATTGAATCATGAATCATGAATCATGAATTGAATTATGAATCATGAATCATGAATTGAATCATGAATCATGAATCATGAATCGAATCATAAATCATGAATTATGAATCATGAATTGAATCATGAATCATGAATTGAATCATGAATCATGAATCATGAATTGAATCATGAATCATGAATTGAATCATGAATTATGAATTATGAATCATGAATTGAATCATGAATCATGAATCATGAATTGAATCATGAATCATGAATCAGGAATCATGAATCATGAATTGAATCATGAATCATGAATTATGAATCATGAATTAAATCATGAATCATGAATTATGAATCATGAATTGAATCATGAATTGTGAATTGAATCATGAATCATAAATCATGAATCATGAATCATGAATCATGAATTGAATCATGAAATGAATCATGAATCATGAATCATGAATTGAATCATGAATTAATGAATGATGAATCATGAATTGAATCATGAATTGAATCATGAATCAGGAATTAAATCATGAATCATGAATTGAATCATGAATCATGAATCATGAATTGAATCATGAATCATTAATTATGAATCATGAATTGAATCATGAATTATGAATTGAATTAATGAATCATGAATCATGAATAATGAATCTTGAATCATGAATTGAATCATGAATTAAATCATGAATCATAAATCATGAATTGAATCATGAATCATGAATGATGAATCATGAATTGAATCATGAATCATGAATTGAATCATGAATCATGAATTGAATCATGAATCATGAATCATGAATCATGAATCATGAATTGAATCATGAATCATGAATTATGAATCATGAATTGAATCATGAATCATGAATTATGAATCATGAATTGAATCATGAATTATGAATTGAATCATGAATCATGAATCATGAAACATGAATCATGAATTGAATCATGAAATGAATCATGAATCATGAATCATGAATTGAATCATGAATGATGAATCATGAATTTAATCATGAATTGAATCATGAATCATGAATCGTGAATTGAATCATGAATCATGAATCTTGAATCATGAATTGAATCATGAATCATGAATCATGAATTTAATCATGAATCATGAATTATGAATCATGAATTGAATCATGAATCATGAATCATGAATCATGAAATGAATCATGAAATGAATCATGAATTGAATCATGAATCATGAATGATGAATCATGAATTGAATCATGAATTGAATCATGAATCATGAATCATGAATCATGAATTCAATCATGAATCATGAATTATGAATCATGAATTGAATCATGAATCATGAATTATGAATCTTGAATTGAATCATGAATCATGAATCATGAATTGAATTATGAATCATGAATCATGAATTGAATCATGAATCATGAATCATGAATCGAATCATAAATCATGAATTATGAATCATGAATTGAATCATGAATCATGAATTGAATCATGAATCATGAATCATGAATTGAATCATGAATCATGAATTGAATCATGAATTATGAGTTATGAATCATGAATTGAATCATGAATCATGAATCATGAATTGAATCATGAATCATGAATCAGGAATCATGAATCATGAATTGAATCATGAATCATGAATTATGAATCATGAATTAAATCATGAATCATGAATTATGAATCATGAATTGAATCATGAATTATGAATTGAATCATGAATCATAAATCATGAATCATGAATCATGAATCATGAATTGAATCATGAAATGAATCATGAATCATGAATCATGAATTGAATCATGAATTAATGAATGATGAATCATGAATTGAATCATGAATTGAATCATGAATCAGGAATTAAATCATGAATCATGAATTGAATCATGAATCATGAATCATGAATTGAATCATGAATCATTAATTATGAATCATGAATTGAATCATGAATTATGAATTGAATTAATGAATCATGAATCATGAATAATGAATCTTGAATCATGAATTGAATCATGAATTAAATCATGAATCATAAATCATGAATTGAATCATGAATCATGAATGATGAATCATGAATTGAATCATGAATCATGAATTGAATCATGAATCATGAATTGAATCATGAATCATGAATCATGAATCATGAATCATGAATTGAATCATGAATCATGAATTATGAATCATGAATTGAATCATGAATCATGAATTATGAATCATGAATTGAATCATGAATTATGAATTGAATCATGAATCATGAAACATGAATCATGAATTGAATCATGAAATGAATCATGAATCATGAATCATGAATTGAATCATGAATGATGAATCATGAATTTAATCATGAATTGAATCATGAATCATGAATCGTGAATTGAATCATGAATCATGAATCTTGAATCATGAATTGAATCATGAATCATGAATTATGAATCATGAATTGAGTCATGAATCATGAATTATGAATCATGAATTGAATCATGAATCATGAATTGAATCATGAATCATGAATCATGAATCATGAATCGAATCATGAATCATGAATTGAATCATGAATCATGAATCATGAATTGAATCATGAATCATGAATTGAATCATGAATCATGAATCATGAATCATGAATTGAATCATGAATCATGAATTATGAATCATGAATTGAATCATGAATCATGAATCAGGAATCAGGAATCTTGAATTGAATCATGAATCATGAATTATGAATCATGAATTAAATCATGAATCATGAATTATGAATCATTAATTGAATCATGAATTATGAATTGAATCATGAATCATGAATCATGAATCATGAATTGAATCATGAAATGAATCATGAATCATGAATCATGAATTGAATCATGAATCATGAATGATGAATCATGAATTGAATCATGAATCATGAATCATGAATTGAATCATGAATCATGAATGATGAATCATGAATTGAATCATGAATTAAATCATGAATCATAAATCATGAATCATGAATTATGAATTGAATCATGAAATGAATCATGAATAATGAATTGAATCACTAATCATGAATGATGAATCATAAATTGAATCATGAATTGAATCATGAATCATGAATCATGAATTGAATCATGAATCATGAATTGAATCATGAATCATGAATCATGAATTGAATCATGAATCATTAATTATGAATCATGAATTGAATCATGAATTATGAATTGAATTAATGAATCATGAATCATGAATCTTGAATCATAAATTGAATCATGAATTAAATCATGAATCATGAATCATGAATCTTGAATCATGAATTGAATCATGAATTGAATCATGAATCATGAATCATGAATTGAATCATGAATTATGAATCATGAATTGAATCATGAATCATGAATTATGAATCATGAATTGAATCATGAATCATGAATCATGAATTGAATCATGAATCATGAATTGAATCATAAATCATGAATTGAATCATGAATCATGATTCATGAATCATGAATTGAATCATGAATCATGAATTATGAATCATGAATTGAATCATGAATCATGAATCATGAATTGAATCATGAATCATGAATCATGAATTGAATCATGAATCATGAATTGAATCATGAATCATGAATCATGAATCATGAATTGAATCATGATTCATTAATTATGAATCATGAATTGAATCATGAATTATGAATTATAAATCATGAATTGAATCATGAATTATGAATTGAATCATGAATCATGAATCATGAATCGAATCATGAATCATGAATTGAATCATGAATCATGAATCATGAATTGAATCATGAATCATGAATCATGAATTGAATCATGAATCATGAATTGAATCATGAATCATGAATTATGAATCATTAATTGAATCATGAATCATTAATTGAATCATGAATCATGAATCATTAATTGAATCATGAATCATGAATCATGAATTGAATCATGAATCATGAACCAGGAATCATGAATCATGAATTGAATCATGAATCATGAATTATGAATCATGAACTAAATAATGAATCATGAATTATGAATCATGAATTGAATCATGAATTATGAATTGAATCATGAATCATGAATCATGAATTTAATCATGAATCATGAATTATGAATCATGAATTGAATCATGAATCATGAATCATGAATCATGAATTGAATCATGAAATGAATCATGAATCATGAATTGAATCATGAATCATGAATTATGAATCATGAATTGAATCATGAATTAAATCATGAATCATGAATTGAATCATGAATCATGAATCATGAATTGAATCATGAATCAGGAATCATGAATCATGAATTGAATCATGAATCATGAATTGAATCATGAATCATGAATCAGGAATCATGAATCATGAATTGAATCATGAATCATGAATTATGAATCATGAACTAAATAATGAATCATGAATTATGAATTGAATCATGAATCATGAATCATGAATTTAATCATGAATCATGAATTATGAATCATGAATTGAATCATGAATCATGAATCATGAATCATGAAATGAATCATGAAATGAATCATGAATTGAATCATGAATCATGAATGATGAATCATGAATTGAATCATGAATTGAATCATGAATCATGAATCATGAATCATGAATTCAATCATGAATCATGAATTATGAATCATGAATTGAATCATGAATCATGAATTATGAATCTTGAATTGAATCATGAATCATGAATCATGAATTGAATTATGAATCATGAATCATGAATTGAATCATGAATCATGAATCATGAATCGAATCATAAATCATGAATTATGAATCATGAATTGAATCATGAATCATGAATTGAATCATGAATCATGAATCATGAATTGAATCATGAATCATGAATTGAATCATGAATTATGAATTATGAATCATGAATTGAATCATGAATCATGAATCATGAATTGAATCATGAATCATGAATCAGGAATCATGAATCATGAATTGAATCATGAATCATGAATTATGAATCATGAATTAAATCATGAATCATGAATTATGAATCATGAATTGAATCATGAATTATGAATTGAATCATGAATCATAAATCATGAATCATGAATCATGAATCATGAATTGAATCATGAAATGAATCATGAATCATGAATCATGAATTGAATCATGAATTAATGAATGATGAATCATGAATTGAATCATGAATTGAATCATGAATCAGGAATTAAATCATGAATCATGAATTGAATCATGAATCATGAATCATGAATTGAATCATGAATCATTAATTATGAATCATGAATTGAATCATGAATTATGAATTGAATTAATGAATCATGAATCATGAATAATGAATCTTGAATCATGAATTGAATCATGAATTAAATCATGAATCATAAATCATGAATTGAATCATGAATCATGAATGATGAATCATGAATTGAATCATGAATCATGAATTGAATCATGAATCATGAATTGAATCATGAATCATGAATCATGAATCATGAATTGAATCATGAATCATGAATTATGAATCATGAATTGAATCATGAATCATGAATTATGAATCATGAATTGAATCATGAATTATGAATTGAATCATGAATCATGAATCATGAAACATGAATCATGAATTGAATCATGAAATGAATCATGAATCATGAATCATGAATTGAATCATGAATCATGAATGATGAATCATGAATTTAATCATGAATTGAATCATGAATCATGAATTGTGAATTGAATCATGAATCATGAATCTTGAATCATGAATTGAATCATGAATCATGAATTATGAATCATGAATTGAGTCATGAATCATGAATTATGAATCATGAATTGAATCATGAATCATGAATTGAATCATGAATCATGAATCATGAATCATGAATTGAATCATGAATCATGAATTGAATCATGAATCATGAATCATGAATTGAATCATGAATCATGAATCATGAATTGAATCATGAATCATGAATCATGAATCATGAATTGAATCATGAATCATGAATTATGAATCATGAATTGAATCATGAATCATGAATCAGGAATCAGGAATCTTGAATTGAATCATGAATCATGAATTATGAATCATGAATTAAATCATGAATCATGAATTATGAATCATTAATTGAATCATGAATTATGAATTGAATCATGAATCATGAATCATGAATCATGAATTGAATCATGAAATGAATCATGAATCATGAATCATGAATTGAATCATGAATCATGAATGATGAATCATGAATTGAATCATGAATCATGAATCATGAATTGAATCATGAATCATGAATGATGAATCATGAATTGAATCATGAATTAAATCATGAATCATAAATCATGAATCATGAATTATGAATTGAATCATGAAATGAATCATGAATAATGAATTGAATCACTAATCATGAATGATGAATCATAAATTGAATCATGAATTGAATCATGAATCATGAATTGAATCATGAATCATGAATTGAATCATGAATCATGAATCATGAATTGAATCATGAATCATTAATTATGAATCATGAATTGAATCATGAATTATGAATTGAATTAATGAATCATGAATCATGAATCTTGAATCATGAATTGAATCATGAATTAAATCATGAATCATGAATCATGAATCTTGAATCATGAATTGAATCATGAATTGAATCATGAATCATGAATTGAATCATGAATTATGAATCATGAATTGAATCATGAATCATGAATTATGAATCATGAATTGAATCATGAATCATGAATCATGAATTGAATCATGAATCATGAATTGAATCATAAATCATGAATTGAATCATGAATCATGATTCATGAATCATGAATTGAATCATGAATCATGAATTATGAATCATGAATTGAATCATGAATCATGAATCATGAATTGAATCATGAATCATGAATCATGAATTGAATCATGAATCATGAATTGAATCATGAATCATGAATCATGAATCATGAATTGAATCATGATTCATTAATTATGAATCATGAATTGAATCATGAATTATGAATTATAAATCATGAATTGAATCATGAATTATGAATTGAATCATGAATCATGAATCGAATCATGAATCATGAATTGAATCATGAATCATGAATCATGAATTGAATCATGAATCATGAATCATGAATTGAATCATGAATCATGAATTGAATCATGAATCATGAATTATGAATCATTAATTGAATCATGAATCATGAATCATTAATTGAATCATGAATCATGAATCATTAATTGAATCATGAATCATGAATTGAATCATGAATCATGAACCAGGAATCATGAATCATGAATTGAATCATGAATCATGAATTATGAATCATGAACTAAATAATGAATCATGAATTATGAATCATGAATTGAATCATGAATTATGAATTGAATCATGAATCATGAATTTAATCATGAATCATGAATTATGAATCATGAATTGAATCATGAATCATGAATCATGAATCATGAATTGAATCATGAAATGAATCATGAATCATGAATCATGAATTGAATCATGAATCATGAATTATGAATCATGAATTGAATCATGAATTAAATCATGAATCATGAATTGAATCATGAATCATGAATCATGAATTGAATCATGAATCAGGAATCATGAATCATGAATTGAATCATGAATCATGAATTGAATCATGAATCATGAATCAGGAATCATGAATCATGAATTGAATCATGAATCATGAATTATGAATCATGAACTAAATAATGAATCATGAATTATGAATTGAATCATGAATCATGAATCATGAATTTAATCATGAATCATGAATTATGAATCATGAATTGAATCATGAATCATGAATCATGAATCATGAAATGAATCATGAAATGAATCATGAATTGAATCATGAATCATGAATTATGAATCATGAATTGAATCATGAATCATGAATTATGAATCATGAATTGAATCATGAATTATGAATTGAATCATGAATCATGAATCATGAAACATGAATCATGAATTGAATCATGAAATGAATCATGAATCATGAATCATGAATTGAATCATGAATCATGAATGATGAATCATGAATTTAATCATGAATTGAATCATGAATCATGAATCGTGAATTGAATCATGAATCATGAATCTTGAATCATGAATTGAATCATGAATCATGAATTATGAATCATGAATTGAGTCATGAATCATGAATTATGAATCATGAATTGAATCATGAATCATGAATTGAATCATGAATCATGAATCATGAATCATGAATTGAGTCATGAATCATGAATTATGAATCATGAATTGAATCATGAATCATGAATTGAATCATGAATCATGAATCATGAATCATGAATCGAATCATGAATCATGAATTGAATCATGAATCATGAATCATGAATTGAATCATGAATCATGAATCATGAATTGAATCATGAATCATGAATCATGAATCATGAATTGAATCATGAATTAAATCATGAATCATAAATCATGAATCATGAATTATGAATTGAATCATGAATCATGAATTATGAATCATGAATTAAATCATGAATCATGAATTATGAATCATTAATTGAATCATGAATTATGAATTGAATCATGAATCATGAATCATGAATCATGAATTGAATCATGAAATGAATCATGAATCATGAATCATGAATTGAATCATGAATCATGAATGATGAATCATGAATTGAATCATGAATCATGAATCATGAATTGAATCATGAATCATGAATGATGAATCATGAATTGAATCATGAATTAAATCATGAATCATAAATCATGAATCATGAATTATGAATTGAATCATGAAATGAATCATGAATAATGAATTGAATCACTAATCATGAATGATGAATCATAAATTGAATCATGAATTGAATCATGAATCATGAATCATGAATTGAATCATGAATCATGAATTGAATCATGAATCATGAATCATGAATTGAATCATGAATCATTAATTATGAATCATGAATTGAATCATGAATTATGAATTGAATTAATGAATCATGAATCATGAATCTTGAATCATGAATTGAATCATGAATTAAATCATGAATCATGAATCATGAATCTTGAATCATGAATTGAATCATGAATTGAATCATGAATCATGAATCATGAATTGAATCATGAATTATGAATCATGAATTGAATCATGAATCATGAATTATGAATCATGAATTGAATCATGAATCATGAATCATGAATTGAATCATGAATCATGAATTGAATCATAAATCATGAATTGAATCATGAATCATGATTCATGAATCATGAATTGAATCATGAATCATGAATTATGAATCATGAATTGAATCATGAATCATGAATCATGAATTGAATCATGAATCATGAATCATGAATTGAATCATGAATCATGAATTGAATCATGAATCATGAATCATGAATCATGAATTGAATCATGATTCATTAATTATGAATCATGAATTGAATCATGAATTATGAATTATAAATCATGAATTGAATCATGAATTATGAATTGAATCATGAATCATGAATCATGAATCGAATCATGAATCATGAATTGAATCATGAATCATGAATCATGAATTGAATCATGAATCATGAATCATGAATTGAATCATGAATCATGAATTGAATCATGAATCATGAATTATGAATCATTAATTGAATCATGAATCATGAATCATTAATTGAATCATGAATCATGAATCATTAATTGAATCATGAATCATGAATCATGAATTGAATCATGAATCATGAACCAGGAATCATGAATCATGAATTGAATCATGAATCATGAATCATGAAACATGAATCATGAATTGAATCATGAAATGAATCATGAATCATGAATCATGAATTGAATCATGAATCATGAATGATGAATCATGAATTTAATCATGAATTGAATCATGAATCATGAATCGTGAATTGAATCATGAATCATGAATCTTGAATCATGAATTGAATCATGAATCATGAATTATGAATCATGAATTGAGTCATGAATCATGAATTATGAATCATGAATTGAATCATGAATCATGAATTGAATCATGAATCATGAATCATGAATCATGAATCGAATCATGAATCATGAATTGAATCATGAATCATGAATCATGAATTGAATCATGAATCATGAATCATGAATTGAATCATGAATCATGAATCATGAATCATGAATTGAATCATGAATCATGAATTATGAATCATGAATTGAATCATGAATCATGAATCAGGAATCAGGAATCTTGAATTGAATCATGAATCATGAATTATGAATCATGAATTAAATCATGAATCATGAATTATGAATCATTAATTGAATCATGAATCTTGAATTGAATCATGAATCATGAATCATGAATTGAATTATGAATCATGAATCATGAATTGAATCATGAATCATGAATCATGAATCGAATCATAAATCATGAATTATGAATCATGAATTGAATCATGAATCATGAATTGAATCATGAATCATGAATCATGAATTGAATCATGAATCATGAATTGAATCATGAATTATGAGTTATGAATCATGAATTGAATCATGAATCATGAATCATGAATTGAATCATGAATCATGAATCAGGAATCATGAATCATGAATTGAATCATGAATCATGAATTATGAATCATGAATTAAATCATGAATCATGAATTATGAATCATGAATTGAATCATGAATTATGAATTGAATCATGAATCATAAATCATGAATCATGAATCATGAATCATGAATTGAATCATGAAATGAATCATGAATCATGAATCATGAATTGAATCATGAATTAATGAATGATGAATCATGAATTGAATCATGAATTGAATCATGAATCAGGAATTAAATCATGAATCATGAATTGAATCATGAATCATGAATCATGAATTGAATCATGAATCATTAATTATGAATCATGAATTGAATCATGAATTATGAATTGAATTAATGAATCATGAATCATGAATAATGAATCTTGAATCATGAATTGAATCATGAATTAAATCATGAATCATAAATCATGAATTGAATCATGAATCATGAATGATGAATCATGAATTGAATCATGAATCATGAATTGAATCATGAATCATGAATTGAATCATGAATCATGAATCATGAATCATGAATCATGAATTGAATCATGAATCATGAATTATGAATCATGAATTGAATCATGAATCATGAATTATGAATCATGAATTGAATCATGAATTATGAATTGAATCATGAATCATGAAACATGAATCATGAATTGAATCATGAAATGAATCATGAATCATGAATCATGAATTGAATCATGAATGATGAATCATGAATTTAATCATGAATTGAATCATGAATCATGAATCGTGAATTGAATCATGAATCATGAATCTTGAATCATGAATTGAATCATGAATCATGAATTATGAATCATGAATTGAGTCATGAATCATGAATTATGAATCATGAATTGAATCATGAATCATGAATTGAATCATGAATCATGAATCATGAATCATGAATCGAATCATGAATCATGAATTGAATCATGAATCATGAATCATGAATTGAATCATGAATCATGAATTGAATCATGAATCATGAATCATGAATCATGAATTGAATCATGAATCATGAATTATGAATCATGAATTGAATCATGAATCATGAATCAGGAATCAGGAATCTTGAATTGAATCATGAATCATGAATTATGAATCATGAATTAAATCATGAATCATGAATTATGAATCATTAATTGAATCATGAATTATGAATTGAATCATGAATCATGAATCATGAATCATGAATTGAATCATGAAATGAATCATGAATCATGAATCATGAATTGAATCATGAATCATGAATGATGAATCATGAATTGAATCATGAATCATGAATCATGAATTGAATCATGAATCATGAATGATGAATCATGAATTGAATCATGAATTAAATCATGAATCATAAATCATGAATCATGAATTATGAATTGAATCATGAAATGAATCATGAATAATGAATTGAATCACTAATCATGAATGATGAATCATAAATTGAATCATGAATTGAATCATGAATCATGAATCATGAATTGAATCATGAATCATGAATTGAATCATGAATCATGAATCATGAATTGAATCATGAATCATTAATTATGAATCATGAATTGAATCATGAATTATGAATTGAATTAATGAATCATGAATCATGAATCTTGAATCATAAATTGAATCATGAATTAAATCATGAATCATGAATCATGAATCTTGAATCATGAATTGAATCATGAATTGAATCATGAATCATGAATCATGAATTGAATCATGAATTATGAATCATGAATTGAATCATGAATCATGAATTATGAATCATGAATTGAATCATGAATCATGAATCATGAATTGAATCATGAATCATGAATTGAATCATAAATCATGAATTGAATCATGAATCATGATTCATGAATCATGAATTGAATCATGAATCATGAATTATGAATCATGAATTGAATCATGAATCATGAATCATGAATTGAATCATGAATCATGAATCATGAATTGAATCATGAATCATGAATTGAATCATGAATCATGAATCATGAATCATGAATTGAATCATGATTCATTAATTATGAATCATGAATTGAATCATGAATTATGAATTATAAATCATGAATTGAATCATGAATTATGAATTGAATCATGAATCATGAATCATGAATCGAATCATGAATCATGAATTGAATCATGAATCATGAATCATGAATTGAATCATGAATCATGAATCATGAATTGAATCATGAATCATGAATTGAATCATGAATCATGAATTATGAATCATTAATTGAATCATGAATCATTAATTGAATCATGAATCATGAATCATTAATTGAATCATGAATCATGAATCATGAATTGAATCATGAATCATGAACCAGGAATCATGAATCATGAATTGAATCATGAATCATGAATTATGAATCATGAACTAAATAATGAATCATGAATTATGAATCATGAATTGAATCATGAATTATGAATTGAATCATGAATCATGAATCATGAATTTAATCATGAATCATGAATTATGAATCATGAATTGAATCATGAATCATGAATCATGAATCATGAATTGAATCATGAAATGAATCATGAATCATGAATTGAATCATGAATCATGAATTATGAATCATGAATTGAATCATGAATTAAATCATGAATCATGAATTGAATCATGAATCATGAATCATGAATTGAATCATGAATCAGGAATCATGAATCATGAATTGAATCATGAATCATGAATTGAATCATGAATCATGAATCAGGAATCATGAATCATGAATTGAATCATGAATCATGAATTATGAATCATGAACTAAATAATGAATCATGAATTATGAATTGAATCATGAATCATGAATCATGAATTTAATCATGAATCATGAATTATGAATCATGAATTGAATCATGAATCATGAATCATGAATCATGAAATGAATCATGAAATGAATCATGAATTGAATCATGAATCATGAATGATGAATCATGAATTGAATCATGAATTGAATCATGAATCATGAATCATGAATCATGAATTCAATCATGAATCATGAATTATGAATCATGAATTGAATCATGAATCATGAATTATGAATCTTGAATTGAATCATGAATCATGAATCATGAATTGAATTATGAATCATGAATCATGAATTGAATCATGAATCATGAATCATGAATCGAATCATAAATCATGAATTATGAATCATGAATTGAATCATGAATCATGAATTGAATCATGAATCATGAATCATGAATTGAATCATGAATCATGAATTGAATCATGAATTATGAATTATGAATCATGAATTGAATCATGAATCATGAATCATGAATTGAATCATGAATCATGAATCAGGAATCATGAATCATGAATTGAATCATGAATCATGAATTATGAATCATGAATTAAATCATGAATCATGAATTATGAATCATGAATTGAATCATGAATTATGAATTGAATCATGAATCATAAATCATGAATCATGAATCATGAATCATGAATTGAATCATGAAATGAATCATGAATCATGAATCATGAATTGAATCATGAATTAATGAATGATGAATCATGAATTGAATCATGAATTGAATCATGAATCAGGAATTAAATCATGAATCATGAATTGAATCATGAATCATGAATCATGAATTGAATCATGAATCATTAATTATGAATCATGAATTGAATCATGAATTATGAATTGAATTAATGAATCATGAATCATGAATAATGAATCTTGAATCATGAATTGAATCATGAATTAAATCATGAATCATAAATCATGAATTGAATCATGAATCATGAATGATGAATCATGAATTGAATCATGAATCATGAATTGAATCATGAATCATGAATTGAATCATGAATCATGAATCATGAATCATGAATTGAATCATGAATCATGAATTATGAATCATGAATTGAATCATGAATCATGAATTATGAATCATGAATTGAATCATGAATTATGAATTGAATCATGAATCATGAATCATGAAACATGAATCATGAATTGAATCATGAAATGAATCATGAATCATGAATCATGAATTGAATCATGAATCATGAATGATGAATCATGAATTTAATCATGAATTGAATCATGAATCATGAATTGTGAATTGAATCATGAATCATGAATCTTGAATCATGAATTGAATCATGAATCATGAATTATGAATCATGAATTGAGTCATGAATCATGAATTATGAATCATGAATTGAATCATGAATCATGAATTGAATCATGAATCATGAATCATGAATCATGAATTGAATCATGAATCATGAATTGAATCATGAATCATGAATCATGAATTGAATCATGAATCATGAATCATGAATTGAATCATGAATCATGAATCATGAATCATGAATTGAATCATGAATCATGAATTATGAATCATGAATTGAATCATGAATCATGAATCAGGAATCAGGAATCTTGAATTGAATCATGAATCATGAATTATGAATCATGAATTAAATCATGAATCATGAATTATGAATCATTAATTGAATCATGAATTATGAATTGAATCATGAATCATGAATCATGAATCATGAATTGAATCATGAAATGAATCATGAATCATGAATCATGAATTGAATCATGAATCATGAATGATGAATCATGAATTGAATCATGAATCATGAATCATGAATTGAATCATGAATCATGAATGATGAATCATGAATTGAATCATGAATTAAATCATGAATCATAAATCATGAATCATGAATTATGAATTGAATCATGAAATGAATCATGAATAATGAATTGAATCACTAATCATGAATGATGAATCATAAATTGAATCATGAATTGAATCATGAATCATGAATTGAATCATGAATCATGAATTGAATCATGAATCATGAATCATGAATTGAATCATGAATCATTAATTATGAATCATGAATTGAATCATGAATTATGAATTGAATTAATGAATCATGAATCATGAATCTTGAATCATGAATTGAATCATGAATTAAATCATGAATCATGAATCATGAATCTTGAATCATGAATTGAATCATGAATTGAATCATGAATCATGAATTGAATCATGAATTATGAATCATGAATTGAATCATGAATCATGAATTATGAATCATGAATTGAATCATGAATCATGAATCATGAATTGAATCATGAATCATGAATTGAATCATAAATCATGAATTGAATCATGAATCATGATTCATGAATCATGAATTGAATCATGAATCATGAATTATGAATCATGAATTGAATCATGAATCATGAATCATGAATTGAATCATGAATCATGAATCATGAATTGAATCATGAATCATGAATTGAATCATGAATCATGAATCATGAATCATGAATTGAATCATGATTCATTAATTATGAATCATGAATTGAATCATGAATTATGAATTATAAATCATGAATTGAATCATGAATTATGAATTGAATCATGAATCATGAATCGAATCATGAATCATGAATTGAATCATGAATCATGAATCATGAATTGAATCATGAATCATGAATCATGAATTGAATCATGAATCATGAATTGAATCATGAATCATGAATTATGAATCATTAATTGAATCATGAATCATGAATCATTAATTGAATCATGAATCATGAATCATTAATTGAATCATGAATCATGAATTGAATCATGAATCATGAACCAGGAATCATGAATCATGAATTGAATCATGAATCATGAATTATGAATCATGAACTAAATAATGAATCATGAATTATGAATCATGAATTGAATCATGAATTATGAATTGAATCATGAATCATGAATTTAATCATGAATCATGAATTATGAATCATGAATTGAATCATGAATCATGAATCATGAATCATGAATTGAATCATGAAATGAATCATGAATCATGAATCATGAATTGAATCATGAATCATGAATTATGAATCATGAATTGAATCATGAATTAAATCATGAATCATGAATTGAATCATGAATCATGAATCATGAATTGAATCATGAATCAGGAATCATGAATCATGAATTGAATCATGAATCATGAATTGAATCATGAATCATGAATCAGGAATCATGAATCATGAATTGAATCATGAATCATGAATTATGAATCATGAACTAAATAATGAATCATGAATTATGAATTGAATCATGAATCATGAATCATGAATTTAATCATGAATCATGAATTATGAATCATGAATTGAATCATGAATCATGAATCATGAATCATGAAATGAATCATGAAATGAATCATGAATTGAATCATGAATCATGAATTATGAATCATGAATTGAATCATGAATCATGAATTATGAATCATGAATTGAATCATGAATTATGAATTGAATCATGAATCATGAATCATGAAACATGAATCATGAATTGAATCATGAAATGAATCATGAATCATGAATCATGAATTGAATCATGAATCATGAATGATGAATCATGAATTTAATCATGAATTGAATCATGAATCATGAATCGTGAATTGAATCATGAATCATGAATCTTGAATCATGAATTGAATCATGAATCATGAATTATGAATCATGAATTGAGTCATGAATCATGAATTATGAATCATGAATTGAATCATGAATCATGAATTGAATCATGAATCATGAATCATGAATCATGAATTGAGTCATGAATCATGAATTATGAATCATGAATTGAATCATGAATCATGAATTGAATCATGAATCATGAATCATGAATCATGAATCGAATCATGAATCATGAATTGAATCATGAATCATGAATCATGAATTGAATCATGAATCATGAATCATGAATTGAATCATGAATCATGAATCATGAATCATGAATTGAATCATGAATTAAATCATGAATCATAAATCATGAATCATGAATTATGAATTGAATCATGAATCATGAATTATGAATCATGAATTAAATCATGAATCATGAATTATGAATCATTAATTGAATCATGAATTATGAATTGAATCATGAATCATGAATCATGAATCATGAATTGAATCATGAAATGAATCATGAATCATGAATCATGAATTGAATCATGAATCATGAATGATGAATCATGAATTGAATCATGAATCATGAATCATGAATTGAATCATGAATCATGAATGATGAATCATGAATTGAATCATGAATTAAATCATGAATCATAAATCATGAATCATGAATTATGAATTGAATCATGAAATGAATCATGAATAATGAATTGAATCACTAATCATGAATGATGAATCATAAATTGAATCATGAATTGAATCATGAATCATGAATCATGAATTGAATCATGAATCATGAATTGAATCATGAATCATGAATCATGAATTGAATCATGAATCATTAATTATGAATCATGAATTGAATCATGAATTATGAATTGAATTAATGAATCATGAATCATGAATCTTGAATCATGAATTGAATCATGAATTAAATCATGAATCATGAATCATGAATCTTGAATCATGAATTGAATCATGAATTGAATCATGAATCATGAATCATGAATTGAATCATGAATTATGAATCATGAATTGAATCATGAATCATGAATTATGAATCATGAATTGAATCATGAATCATGAATCATGAATTGAATCATGAATCATGAATTGAATCATAAATCATGAATTGAATCATGAATCATGATTCATGAATCATGAATTGAATCATGAATCATGAATTATGAATCATGAATTGAATCATGAATCATGAATCATGAATTGAATCATGAATCATGAATCATGAATTGAATCATGAATCATGAATTGAATCATGAATCATGAATCATGAATCATGAATTGAATCATGATTCATTAATTATGAATCATGAATTGAATCATGAATTATGAATTATAAATCATGAATTGAATCATGAATTATGAATTGAATCATGAATCATGAATCATGAATCGAATCATGAATCATGAATTGAATCATGAATCATGAATCATGAATTGAATCATGAATCATGAATCATGAATTGAATCATGAATCATGAATTGAATCATGAATCATGAATTATGAATCATTAATTGAATCATGAATCATGAATCATTAATTGAATCATGAATCATGAATCATTAATTGAATCATGAATCATGAATCATGAATTGAATCATGAATCATGAACCAGGAATCATGAATCATGAATTGAATCATGAATCATGAATCATGAAACATGAATCATGAATTGAATCATGAAATGAATCATGAATCATGAATCATGAATTGAATCATGAATCATGAATGATGAATCATGAATTTAATCATGAATTGAATCATGAATCATGAATCGTGAATTGAATCATGAATCATGAATCTTGAATCATGAATTGAATCATGAATCATGAATTATGAATCATGAATTGAGTCATGAATCATGAATTATGAATCATGAATTGAATCATGAATCATGAATTGAATCATGAATCATGAATCATGAATCATGAATCGAATCATGAATCATGAATTGAATCATGAATCATGAATCATGAATTGAATCATGAATCATGAATCATGAATTGAATCATGAATCATGAATCATGAATCATGAATTGAATCATGAATCATGAATTATGAATCATGAATTGAATCATGAATCATGAATCAGGAATCAGGAATCTTGAATTGAATCATGAATCATGAATTATGAATCATGAATTAAATCATGAATCATGAATTATGAATCATTAATTGAATCATGAATTATGAATTGAATCATGAATCATGAATCATGAATCATGAATTGAATCATGAAATGAATCATGAATCATGAATCATGAATTGAATCATGAATCATGAATGATGAATCATGAATTGAATCATGAATCATGAATCATGAATTGAATCATGAATCATGAATGATGAATCATGAATTGAATCATGAATTAAATCATGAATCATAAATCATGAATCATGAATTATGAATTGAATCATGAAATGAATCATGAATAATGAATTGAATCACTAATCATGAATGATGAATAATGAATTTAATCATGAATTGAATCATGAATCATGAATCGTGAATTGAATCATGAATCATGAATCTTGAATCATGAATTGAATCATGAATCATGAATTATGAATCATGAATTGAGTCATGAATCATGAATTATGAATCATGAATTGAATCATGAATCATGAATTGAATCATGAATCATGAATCATGAATCATGAATCGAATCATGAATCATGAATTGAATCATGAATCATGAATCATGAATTGAATCATGAATCATGAATCATGAATTGAATCATGAATCATGAATCATGAATCATGAATTGAATCATGAATCATGAATTATGAATCATGAATTGAATCATGAATCATGAATCAGGAATCAGGAATCTTGAATTGAATCATGAATCATGAATTATGAATCATGAATTAAATCATGAATCATGAATTATGAATCATTAATTGAATCATGAATTATGAATTGAATCATGAATCATGAATCATGAATCATGAATTGAATCATGAATCATGAATTATGAATCATGAATTGAATCATGAATCATGAATCAGGAATCAGGAATCTTGAATTGAATCATGAATCATGAATTATGAATCATGAATTAAATCATGAATCATGAATTATGAATCATTAATTGAATCATGAATTATGAATTGAATCATGAATCATGAATCATGAATCATGAATTGAATCATGAAATGAATCATGAATCATGAATCATGAATTGAATCATGAATCATGAATGATGAATCATGAATTGAATCATGAATCATGAATCATGAATTGAATCATGAATCATGAATGATGAATCATGAATTGAATCATGAATTAAATCATGAATCATAAATCATGAATCATGAATTATGAATTGAATCATGAAATGAATCATGAATAATGAATTGAATCACTAATCATGAATGATGAATCATAAATTGAATCATGAATTGAATCATGAATCATGAATCATGAATTGAATCATGAATCATGAATTGAATCATGAATCATGAATCATGAATTGAATCATGAATCATTAATTATGAATCATGAATTGAATCATGAATTATGAATTGAATTAATGAATCATGAATCATGAATCTTGAATCATGAATTGAATAATGAATTAAATCATGAATCATGAATCATGAATCTTGAATCATGAATTGAATCATGAATTGAATCATGAATCATGAATCATGAATTGAATCATGAATTATGAATCATGAATTGAATCATGAATCATGAATTATGAATCATGAATTGAATCATGAATCATGAATCATGAATTGAATCATGAATCATGAATTGAATCATAAATCATGAATTGAATCATGAATCATGATTCATGAATCATGAATTGAATCATGAATCATGAATTATGAATCATGAATTGAATCATGAATCATGAATCATGAATTGAATCATGAATCATGAATCATGAATTGAATCATGAATCATGAATTGAATCATGAATCATGAATCATGAATCATGAATTGAATCATGATTCATTAATTATGAATCATGAATTGAATCATGAATTATGAATTATAAATCATGAATTGAATCATGAATTATGAATTGAATCATGAATCATGAATCATGAATCGAATCATGAATCATGAATTGAATCATGAATCATGAATCATGAATTGAATCATGAATCATGAATCATGAATTGAATCATGAATCATGAATTAAATCATGAATCATGAATTATGAATCATTAATTGAATCATGAATCATGAATCATTAATTGAATCATGAATCATGAATCATTAATTGAATCATGAATCATGAATCATGAATTGAATCATGAATCATGAACCAGGAATCATGAATCATGAATTGAATCATGAATCATGAATCATGAAACATGAATCATGAATTGAATCATGAAATGAATCATGAATCATGAATCATGAATTGAATCATGAATCATGAATGATGAATCATGAATTTAATCATGAATTGAATCATGAATCATGAATCGTGAATTGAATCATGAATCATGAATCTTGAATCATGAATTGAATCATGAATCATGAATTATGAATCATGAATTGAGTCATGAATCATGAATTATGAATCATGAATTGAATCATGAATCATGAATTGAATCATGAATCATGAATCATGAATCATGAATCGAATCATGAATCATGAATTGAATCATGAATCATGAATCATGAATTGAATCATGAATCATGAATCATGAATTGAATCATGAATCATGAATCATGAATCATGAATTGAATCATGAATCATGAATTATGAATCATGAATTGAATCATGAATCATGAATCAGGAATCAGGAATCTTGAATTGAATCATGAATCATGAATTATGAATCATGAATTAAATCATGAATCATGAATTATGAATCATTAATTGAATCATGAATTATGAATTGAATCATGAATCATGAATCATGAATCATGAATTGAATCATGAAATGAATCATGAATCATGAATCATGAATTGAATCATGAATCATGAATGATGAATCATGAATTGAATCATGAATCATGAATCATGAATTGAATCATGAATCATGAATGATGAATCATGAATTGAATCATGAATTAAATCATGAATCATAAATCATGAATCATGAATTATGAATTGAATCATGAAATGAATCATGAATAATGAATTGAATCACTAATCATGAATGATGAATCATGAATTTAATCATGAATTGAATCATGAATCATGAATCATGAATTGAATCATGAATCATGAATCATGAATCATGAATTGAATCATGAATCATGAATCATGAATCATGAATTGAATCATGAATCATGAATTATGAATCATGAATTGAATCATGAATCATGAATCAGGAATCAGGAATCTTGAATTGAATCATGAATCATGAATTATGAATCATGAATTAAATCATGAATCATGAATTATGAATCATTAATTGAATCATGAATTATGAATTGAATCATGAATCATGAATCATGAATCATGAATTGAATCATGAAATGAATCATGAATCATGAATCATGAATTGAATCATGAATCATGAATGATGAATCATGAATTGAATCATGAATCATGAATCATGAATTGAATCATGAATCATGAATGATGAATCATGAATTGAATCATGAATTAAATCATGAATCATAAATCATGAATCATGAATTATGAATTGAATCATGAAATGAATCATGAATAATGAATTGAATCACTAATCATGAATCATGAATCATAAATTGAATCATGAATTGAATCATGAATCATGAATCATGAATTGAATCATGAATCATGAATTGAATCATGAATCATGAATCATGAATTGAATCATGAATCATTAATTATGAATCATGAATTGAATCATGAATTATGAATTGAATTAATGAATCATGAATCATGAATCTTGAATCATGAATTGAATCATGAATTAAATCATGAATCATGAATCATGAATCTTGAATCATGAATTGAATCATGAATTGAATCATGAATCATGAATTGAATCATGAATTATGAATCATGAATTGAATCATGAATCATGAATTATGAATCATGAATTGAATCATGAATCATGAATTGAATCATGAATCATGAATTGAATCATAAATCATGAATTGAATCATGAATCATGATTCATGAATCATGAATTGAATCATGAATCATGAATTATGAATCATGAATTGAATCATGAATCATGAATCATGAATTGAATCATGAATCATGAATCATGAATTGAATCATGAATCATGAATTGAATCATGAATCATGAATCATGAATCATGAATTGAATCATGATTCATTAATTATGAATCATGAATTGAATCATGAATTATGAATTATAAATCATGAATTGAATCATGAATTATGAATTGAATCATGAATCATGAATCATGAATCGAATCATGAATCATGAATTGAATCATGAATCATGAATCATGAATTGAATCATGAATCATGAATCATGAATTGAATCATGAATCATGAATTGAATCATGAATCATGAATTATGAATCATTAATTGAATCATGAATCATGAATCATTAATTGAATCATGAATCATGAATCATGAATTGAATCATGAATCATGAACCAGGAATCATGAATCATGAATTGAATCATGAATCATGAATTATGAATCATGAACTAAATCATGAATCATGAATTATGAATCATGAATTGAATCATGAATTATGAATTGAATCATGAATCATGAATCATGAATCATGAATCATGAATTGAATCATGAAATGAATCATGAATCATGAATCATGAATTGAATCTTGAATCATGAATGATGAATCATGAATTGAATCATGAATCATGAATCATGAATTGAATCATAAATCATGAATTATGAATCATGAATTGAATCATGAATCATGAATCATGAATTGAATCATGAATCATGAATCATGAATTGAATCATGAATCATGAATTGAATCATGAATCATGAATCATGAATTGAATCATGATTCATTAATTATGAATCATGAATTGAATCATGAATTATGAATTATAAATCATGAATTGAATCATGAATTATGAATTGAATCATGAATCATGAATCATGAATCGAATCATGAATCATGAATTGAATCATGAATCATGAATCATGAATTGAATCATGAATCATGAATTGAATCATTAATTATGAATCATGAATTGAATCATGAATTATGAATTGAATTAATGAATCATGAATCATGAATAATGAATCTTGAATCATGAATTGAATCATGAATTAAATCATGAATCATAAATCATGAATTGAATCATGAATCATGAATGATGAATCATGAATTGAATAATGAATCATGAATCATGAATTGAATCATGAATCATGAATCATGAATTGAATCATGAATCATGAATTATGAATCATGAATTGAATCATGAATCATTAATAATGAA
Source organism: Mixophyes australis (assembly GCA_036250195.1). Lineage (NCBI taxonomy): Eukaryota > Metazoa > Chordata > Amphibia > Anura > Limnodynastidae > Mixophyes > Mixophyes australis. The sequence continues at coordinate 240,564,702 of JAVHZZ010000001.1, read as the reverse complement.
TCATGAATTGAATCATGAATTATGAATTGAATCAAGAATCATGAATCATGAAACATGAATCATGAATTGAATCATGAAATGAATCATGAATCATGAATCATGAATTGAATCATGAATCATGAATGATGAATCATGAATTGAATCATGAATTGAATCATGAATCATAAATCTTGAATCATGAATTGAATCATGAATCATGAATTATGAATCATGAATTGAATCATGAATCATGAATTATGAATAATGAATTGAATCATGAATCATGAATTGAATCATGAATCATGAATTATGAATCATGAATCGAATCATGAATCATGAATTGAATCATGAATCATGAATCATGAATCATGAATTGAATCATGAATCATGAATCATGAATTGAATCATGAATCATGAATTATGAATCATGAATTGAATCATGAATCATGAATTGAATCATGAATCATGAATCAGGAATCATGAATCATGAATTGAATCATGAATCATGAATTATGAATCATGAATTAAATCATGAATCATGAATTATGAATCATTAATTGAATCATGAATTATGAATTGAATCATGAATCATGAATCATGAATTGAATCATGAAATGAATCATGAATCATGAATCATGAATTGAATCATGAATCATGAATGATGAATCATGAATTGAATCATGAATTAAATCATGAATCATAAATCATGAATCATGAATCATGAATTGAATCATGAAATGAATCATGAATCATGAATTGAATCATGAATCATGAATCATGAATCATGAATTAAATCATGAATCATGAATTGAATCATGAATCATGAATCATGAATTGAATCATGAATCATTAATTATGAATCATGAATTGAATCATGAATTATGAATTGAATTAATGAATCATGAATCATGAATCTTGAATCATGAATTGAATCATGAATTAAATCATGAATCATGAATCATGAATCTTGAATCATGAATTGAATCATGAATTGAATCATGAATCATGAATCATGAATTGAATCATGAATTATGAATCATGAATTGAATCATGAATCATGAATTATGAATCATGAATTGAATCATGAATCATGAATTGAATCATGAATCATGAATTGAATCATGAATCATGAATCATGAATTGAATCATAAATCATGAATTAAATCATGAATCATGAATCATGAATCATGAATTGAATCATGAATCATGAATTATGAATCATGAATTGAATCATGAATCATGAATTGAATCATGAATCATGAATCATGAATTGAATCATGAATCATGAATCATGAATTAAATCATGATTCATTAATTATGAATCATGAATTGAATCATGAATTATGAATTATAAATCATGAATTGAATCATGAATTATGAATTGAATCATGAATCATGAATCGAATCATGAATCATGAATCATGAATCATGAATTGAATCATGAATCATGAATCATGAATTGAATCATGAATCATGAATCATGAATTGAATCATGAATCATGAATTATGAATCATTAATTGAATCATGAATCATGAATCATTAATTGAATCATGAATCATGAATCATTAATTGAATCATGAATCATGAATCATGAATTGAATCATGAATCATGAACCAGGAATCATGAATCATGAATTGAATCATGAATCATGAATTATGAATCATGAACTAAATAATGAATCATGAATTATGAATCATGAATTGAATCATGAATTATGAATTGAATCATGAATCATGAATCATGAATTTAATCATGAATCATGAATCATGAATTGAATCATGAATCATGAATCATGAATCATGAATTGAATCATGAAATGAATCATGAATCATGAATCATGAATTGAATCATGAATCATGAATTATGAATCATGAATTGAATCATGAATTAAATCATGAATCATGAATTGAATCATGAATCATGAATCATGAATTGAATCATGAATCATGAATCAGGAATCATGAATCATGAATTGAATCATGAATCATGAATTGAATCATGAATCATGAATCAGGAATCATGAATCATGAATTGAATCATGAATCATGAATTATGAATCATGAACTAAATAATGAATCATGAATTATGAATCATGAATTGAATCATGAATTATGAATTGAATCATGAATCATGAATCATGAATTTAATCATGAATCATGAATTATGAATCATGAATTGAATCATGAATCATGAATCATGAAATGAATCATGAAATGAATCATGAATCATGAATCATGAATTGAATCATGAATCATGAATTATGAATCATGAATTGAATCATGAATTAAATCATGAATCATGAATTGAATCATGAATCATGAATCATGAATTGAATCATGAATCATGAATTATGAATCATGAATTGAATCATGAATCATGAATCATGAATTGAATCATGAATCATGAATCAGGAATCATGAATCATGAATTGAATCATGAATCATGAATTATGAATCATGAACTAAATCATGAATCATGAATTATGAATCATGAATTGAATCATGAATTATGAATTGAATGATGAATCATGAATCATGAATTGAATCATGAAATGAATCATGAATCATGAATCATGAATTGAATCATGAATCATGAATGATGAATCATGAATTGAATCATGAATTGAATCATGAATCATGAATTGAATCATAAATCATGAATTGAATCATGAATCATGAATCATGAATCATGAATCATGAATTCAATCATGAATCATGAATTATGAATCATGAATTGAATCATGAATCATGAATTATGAATCTTGAATTGAATCATGAATCATGAATCATGAATTGAATTATGAATCATGAATCATGAATTGAATCATGAATCATGAATCATGAATCGAATCATAAATCATGAATTATGAATCGTGAATTGAATCATGAATCATGAATTATGAATCATGAATTAAATCATGAATCATGAATTATGAATCATGAATTGAATCATGAATTATGAATTGAATCATGAATCATAAATCATGAATCATGAATCATGAATTGAATCATGAAATGAATCATGAATCATGAATCATGAATTGAATCATGAATTAATGAATGATGAATCATGAATTGAATCATGAATTGAATCATGAATCAGGAATTAAATCATGAATCATGAATTGAATCATGAATCATGAATCATGAATTGAATCATGAATCATTAATTATGAATCATGAATTGAATCATGAATTATGAATTGAATCATGAATCATAAATCATGAATCATGAATAATGAATCTTGAATCATGAATTGAATCATGAATTAAATCATGAATCATAAATCATGAATTGAATCATGAATCATGAATGATGAATCATGAATTGAATCATGAATCATGAATCATGAATCATGAATTGAATCATGAATCATGAATTATGAATCATGAATTGAATCATGAATCATGAATTATGAATCATGAATTGAATCATGAATTATGAATTGAATCATGAATCATGAAACATGAATCATGAATTGAATCATGAAATGAATCATGAATCATGAATCATGAATTGAATCATGAATCATGAATGATGAATCATGAATTTAATCATGAATTGAATCATGAATCATGAATCATGAATTGAATCATGAATCATGAATGATGAATCATGAATTTAATCATGAATTGAATCATGAATCATGAATCATGAATTGAATCATGAATCATGAATCTTGAATCATGAATTGAATCATGAATCATGAATTATGAATCATGAATTGAGTCATGAATCATGAATTATCAATCATGAATTGCATCATGAATCATGAATTGAATCATGAATCATGAATCATGAATCATGAATCGAATCATGAATCATGAATTGAATCATGAATCATGAATTATGAATTGAATCATGAATCATGAATCATGAATTGAATCATGAATCATGAATTATGAATCATGAATTGAATCATGAATCATGAATCAGGAATCATGAATCTTGAATTGAATCATGAATCATGAATTATGAATCATGAATTAAATCATGAATCATGAATTATGAATCATTAATTGAATCATGAATTATGAATTGAATCATGAATCATGAATCATGAATTGAATCATGAAATGAATCATGAATCATGAATCATGAATTGAATCATGAATCATGAATGATGAATCATGAATTGAATCATGAATCATGAATCATGAATTGAATCATGAATCATGAATGATGAATCATGAATGAATCATGAATCATGAATCATGAATTGAATCATGAATTAAATCATGAATCATAAATCATGAATCATGAATCATGAATTGAATCATGAAATGAATCATGAATAATGAATTGAATCACTAATCATGAATGATGAATCATAAATTGAATCATGAATTGAATCATGAATCATGAATCATGAATTGAATCATGAATCATGAATTGAATCATGAATCATGAATTGAATTATGAATCATTAATTATGAATCATGAATTGAATCATGATTTATGAATTGAATTAATGAATCATGAATCATGAATCTTGAATCATGAATTGAATCATGAATTAAATCATGAATCATGAATCATGAATCTTGAATCATGAATTGAATCATGAATTGAATCATGAATCATGAATCATGAATTGAATCATGAATTATGAATCATGAATTGAATCATGAATCATAAATTATGAATCATGAATTGAATCATGAATCATGAATCATGAATTGAATCATGAATCATGAATCATGAATTGAATCATAAATCATGAATTGAATCATGAATCATGAATCATGAATCATGAATTGAATCATGAATCATGAATTATGAATCATGAATTGAATCATGAATCATGAATCATGAATTGAATCATGAATCATGAATCATGAATTGAATCATGAATCATGAATTGAATCATGAATCATGAATCATGAATCATGAATTGAATCATGATTCATTAATTATGAATCATGAATTGAATCATGAATTATGAATTATAAATCATGAATTGAATCATGAATTATGAATTGAATCATGAATCATGAATCATGAATCGAATCATGAATCATGAATTGAATCATAAATCATGAATCATGAATTGAATCATGAATCATGAATCATGAATTGAATCATGAATCATGAATCATGAATTGAATCATGAATCATGAATTATGAATCATTAATTGAATCATGAATCATGAATCATTAATTGAATCATGAATCATGAATCATTAATTGAATCATGAATCATGAATCATGAATTGAATCATGAATCATGAACCAGGAATCATGAATCATGAATTGAATCATGAATCATGAATTATGAATCATGAACTAAATAATGAATCATGAATTATGAATCATGAATTGAATCATGAATTATGAATTGAATCATGAATCATGAATCATGAATTTAATCATGAATCATGAATTATGAATCATGAATTGAATCATGAATCATGAATCATGAATCATGAATTGAATCATGAAATGAATCATGAATCATGAATCATGAATTGAATCATGAATCATGAATTATGAATCATGAATTGAATCATGAATTAAATCATGAATCATGAATTGAATCATGAATCATGAATCATGAATTGAATCATGAATCATGAATCAGGAATCATGAATCATGAATTGAATCATGAATCATGAATTGAATCATGAATCATGAATCATGAATCATGAATCATGAATTGAATCATGAATCATGAATTATGAATCATGAACTAAATAATGAATCATGAATTATGAATCATGAATTGAATCATGAATTATGAATTGAATCATGAATCATGAATCATGAATTTAATCATGAATCATGAATTATGAATCATGAATTGAATCATGAATCATGAATCATGAATCATGAAATGAATCATAAAATGAATCATGAATCATGAATCATGAATTGAATCATGAATCATGAATTATGAATCATTAATTGAATCATGAATTATGAATTGAATCATGAATCATGAATCATGAATCATGAATTGAATCATGAAATGAATCATGAATCATGAATCATGAATTGAATCATGAATCATGAATGATGAATCATGAATTGAATCATGAATCATGAATCATGAATTGAATCATGAATCATGAATGATGAATCATGAATTGAATCATGAATCATGAATCATGAATTGAATCATGAATTAAATCATGAATCATAAATCATGAATCATGAATCATGAATTGAATCATGAAATGAATCATGAATAATGAATTGAATCACTAATCATGAATGATGAATCATAAATTGAATCATGAATTGAATCATGAATTATGAATCATGAACTAAATAATGAATCATGAATTATGAATCATGAATTGAATCATGAATTATGAATTGAATCATGAATCATGAATTTAATCATGAATCATGAATTATGAATCATGAATTGAATCATGAATCATGAATTATGAATCTTGAATTGAATCATGAATCATGAATCATGAATTGAATTATGAATCATGAATCATGAATTGAATCATGAATCATGAATCATGAATCGAATCATAAATCATGAATTATGAATCGTGAATTGAATCATGAATCATGAATTGAATCATGAATCATGAATCATGAATTGAATCATGAATCATGAATTGAATCATGAATTATGAATTATGAATCATGAATTGAATCATGAATCATGAATCATGAATTGAATCATGAATCATGAATCAGGAATCATGAATCATGAATTGAATCATGAATCATGAATTATGAATCATGAATTAAATCATGAATCATGAATTATGAATCATGAATTGAATCATGAATTATGAATTGAATCATGAATCATAAATCATGAATCATGAATCATGAATTGAATCATGAAATGAATCATGAATCATGAATCATGAATTGAATCATGAATTAATGAATGATGAATCATGAATTGAATCATGAATTGAATCATGAATCAGGAATTAAATCATGAATCATGAATTGAATCATGAATCATGAATCATGAATTGAATCATGAATCATTAATTATGAATCATGAATTGAATCATGAATTATGAATTGAATCATGAATCATAAATCATGAATCATGAATAATGAATCTTGAATCATGAATTGAATCATGAATCATGAATGATGAATCATGAATGAATCATGAATCATGAATCATGAATTGAATCATGAAATGAATCATGAATAATGAATTGAATCACTAATCATGAATGATGAATCATAAATTGAATCATGAATTGAATCATGAATCATGAATCATGAATTGAATCATGAATCATGAATTGAATCATGAATCATGAATCATGAATTGAATTATGAATCATTAATTATGAATCATGAATTGAATCATGAATTATGAATTGAATTAATGAATCATGAATCATGAATCTTGAATCATGAATTGAATCATGAATTAAATCATGAATCATGAATCATGAATCTTGAATCATGAATTGAATCATGAATTGAATCATGAATCATGAATCATGAATTGAATCATGAATTATGAATCATGAATTGAATCATGAATCATGAATTATGAATCATGAATTGAATCATGAATCATGAATCATGAATTGAATCATGAATCATGAATCATGAATTGAATCATAAATCATGAATTGAATCATGAATCATGAATCATGAATCATGAATTGAATCATGAATCATGAATTATGAATCATGAATTGAATCATGAATCATGAATCATGAATTGAATCATGAATCATGAATCATGAATTGAATCATGAATCATGAATTGAATCATGAATCATGAATCATGAATCATGAATTGAATCATGATTCATTAATTATGAATCATGAATTGAATCATGAATTATGAATTATAAATCATGAATTGAATCATGAATTATGAATTGAATCATGAATCATGAATCATGAATCGAATCATGAATCATGAATTGAATCATGAATCATGAATCATGAATTGAATCATGAATCATGAATCATGAATTGAATCATGAATCATGAATCATGAATTGAATCATGAATCATGAATTATGAATCATTAATTGAATCATGAATCATGAATCATTAATTGAATCATGAATCATGAATCATTAATTGAATCATGAATCATGAATCATGAATTGAATCATGAATCATGAACCAGGAATCATGAATCATGAATTGAATCATGAATCATGAATTATGAATCATGAACTAAATAATGAATCATGAATTATGAATCATGAATTGAATCATGAATTATGAATTGAATCATGAATCATGAATCATGAATTTAATCATGAATCATGAATTATGAATCATGAATTGAATCATGAATCATGAATCATGAATCATGAATTGAATCATGAAATGAATCATGAATCATGAATCATGAATTGAATCATGAATCATGAATTATGAATCATGAATTGAATCATGAATTAAATCATGAATCATGAATTGAATCATGAATCATGAATCATGAATTGAATCATGAATCATGAATCAGGAATCATGAATCATGAATTGAATCATGAATCATGAATTGAATCATGAATCATGAATCAGGAATCATGAATCATGAATTGAATCATGAATCATGAATTATGAATCATGAACTAAATAATGAATCATGAATTATGAATCATGAATTGAATCATGAATTATGAATTGAATCATGAATCATGAATCATGAATTTAATCATGAATCATGAATTATGAATCATGAATTGAATCATGAATCATGAATCATGAATCATGAAATGAATCATAAAATGAATCATGAATCATGAATCATGAATTGAATCATGAATCATGAATTATGAATCATTAATTGAATCATGAATTATGAATTGAATCATGAATCATGAATCATGAATCATGAATTGAATCATGAAATGAATCATGAATCATGAATCATGAATTGAATCATGAATCATGAATGATGAATCATGAATTGAATCATGAATCATGAATCATGAATTGAATCATGAATCATGAATGATGAATCATGAATTGAATCATGAATTAAATCATGAATCATAAATCATGAATCATGAATCATGAATTGAATCATGAAATGAATCATGAATAATGAATTGAATCACTAATCATGAATGATGAATCATAAATTGAATCATGAATTGAATCATGAATCATGAATCATGAATTGAATCATGAATCATGAATTGAATCATGAATCATGAATTGAATCATGAATCATTAATTATGAATCATGAATTGAATCATGAATTATGAATTGAATTAATGAATCATGAATCATGAATCTTGAATCATGAATTGAATCATGAATTAAATCATGAATCATGAATCATGAATCTTGAATCATGAATTGAATCATGAATTGAATCATGAATCATGAATCATGAATTGAATCATGAATTATGAATCATGAATTGAATCATGAATCATGAATTATGAATCATGAATTGAATCATGAATCATGAATTGAATCATGAATCATGAATCATGAATTGAATCATAAATCATGAATTGAATCATGAATCATGAATCATGAATCATGAATTGAATCATGAATCATGAATTATGAATCATGAATTGAATCATGAATCATGAATCATGAATTGAATCATGAATCATGAATCATGAATTGAATCATGAATCATGAATTGAATCATGAATCATGAATCATGAATCATGAATTGAATCATGATTCATTAATTATGAATCATGAATTGAATCATGAATTATGAATTATAAATCATGAATTGAATCATGAATTATGAATTGAATCATGAATCATGAATCATGAATCGAATCATGAATCATGAATTGAATCATGAATCATGAATCATGAATTGAATCATGAATCATGAATCATGAATTGAATCATGAATCATGAATCATGAATTGAATCATGAATCATGAATTATGAATCATTAATTGAATCATGAATCATGAATCATTAATTGAATCATGAATCATGAATCATTAATTGAATCATGAATCATGAATCATGAATTGAATCATGAATCATGAACCAGGAATCATGAATCATGAATTGAATCATGAATCATGAATTATGAATCATGAACTAAATAATGAATCATGAATTATGAATCATGAATTGAATCATGAATTATGAATTGAATCATGAATCATGAAGCATGAATTTAATCATGAATCATGAATTATGAATCATGAATTGAATCATGAATCATGAATCATGAATCATGAATTGAATCATGAAATGAATCATGAATCATGAATCATGAATTGAATCATGAATCATGAATTATGAATCATGAATTGAATCATGAATTAAATCATGAATCATGAATTGAATCATGAATCATGAATCATGAATTGAATCATGAATCAGGAATCATGAATCATGAATTGAATCATGAATCATGAATTGAATCATGAATCATGAATCAGGAATCATGAATCATGAATTGAATCATGAATCATGAATTATGAATCATGAACTAAATAATGAATCATGAATTATGAATTGAATCATGAATCATGAATCATGAATTTAATCATGAATCATGAATTATGAATCATGAATTGAATCATGAATCATGAATCATGAATCATGAAATGAATCATGAAATGAATCATGAATTGAATCATGAATCATGAATGATGAATCATGAATTGAATCATGAATTGAATCATGAATCATGAATCATGAATCATGAATTCAATCATGAATCATGAATTATGAATCATGAATTGAATCATGAATCATGAATTATGAATCTTGAATTGAATCATGAATCATGAATCATGAATTGAATTATGAATCATGAATCATGAATTGAATCATGAATCATGAATCATGAATTGAATCATAAATCATGAATTATGAATCATGAATTGAATCATGAATCATGAATTGAATCATGAATCATGAATCATGAATTGAATCATGAATCATGAATTGAATCATGAATTATGAATTATGAATCATGAATTGAATCATGAATCATGAATCATGAATTGAATCATGAATCATGAATCAGGAATCATGAATCATGAATTGAATCATGAATCATGAATTATGAATCATGAATTAAATCATGAATCATGAATTATAAATCATGAATTGAATCATGAATTATGAATTGAATCATGAATCATGAATCATGAATCGAATCATGAATCATGAATTGAATCATGAATCATGAATCATGAATTGAATCATGAATCATGAATCATGAATTGAATCATGAATCATGAATCATGAATTGAATCATGAATCATGAATTATGAATCATTAATTGAATCATGAATCATGAATCATTAATTGAATCATGAATCATGAATCATTAATTGAATCATGAATCATGAATCATGAATTGAATCATGAATCATGAACCAGGAATCATGAATCATGAATTGAATCATGAATCATGAATTATGAATCATGAACTAAATAATGAATCATGAATTATGAATCATGAATTGAATCATGAATTATGAATTGAATCATGAATCATGAATCATGAATTTAATCATGAATCATGAATTATGAATCATGAATTGAATCATGAATCATGAATCATGAATCATGAATTGAATCATGAAATGAATCATGAATCATGAATCATGAATTGAATCATGAATCATGAATTATGAATCATGAATTGAATCATGAATTAAATCATGAATCATGAATTGAATCATGAATCATGAATCATGAATTGAATCATGAATCAGGAATCATGAATCATGAATTGAATCATGAATCATGAATTGAATCATGAATCATGAATCAGGAATCATGAATCATGAATTGAATCATGAATCATGAATTATGAATCATGAACTAAATAATGAATCATGAATTATGAATTGAATCATGAATCATGAATCATGAATCATGAAATGAATCATGAAATGAATCATGAATTGAATCATGAATCATGAATGATGAATCATGAATTGAATCATGAATTGAATCATGAATCATGAATCATGAATTATGAATCATGAATTGAATCATGAATCATGAATCATGAATCATGAAATGAATCATGAAATGAATCATGAATTGAATCATGAATCATGAATGATGAATCATGAATTGAATCATGAATTGAATCATGAATCATGAATCATGAATCATGAATTCAATCATGAATCATGAATTATGAATCATGAATTGAATCATGAATCATGAATTATGAATCTTGAATTGAATCATGAATCATGAATCATGAATTGAATTATGAATCATGAATCATGAATTGAATCATGAATCATGAATCATGAATCGAATCATAAATCATGAATTATGAATCATGAATTGAATCATGAATCATGAATTGAATCATGAATCATGAATCATGAATTGAATCATGAATCATGAATTGAATCATGAATTATGAATTATGAATCATGAATTGAATCATGAATCATGAATCATGAATTGAATCATGAATCATGAATCAGGAATCATGAATCATGAATTGAATCATGAATCATGAATTATGAATCATGAATTAAATCATGAATCATGAATTATGAATCATGAATTGAATCATGAATTATGAATTGAATCATGAATCATAAATCATGAATCATGAATCATGAATCATGAATTGAATCATGAAATGAATCATGAATCATGAATCATGAATTGAATCATGAATTAATGAATGATGAATCATGAATTGAATCATGAATTGAATCATGAATCAGGAATTAAATCATGAATCATGAATTGAATCATGAATCATGAATCATGAATTGAATCATGAATCATTAATTATGAATCATGAATTGAATCATGAATTATGAATTGAATTAATGAATCATGAATCATGAATAATGAATCTTGAATCATGAATTGAATCATGAATTAAATCATGAATCATAAATCATGAATTGAATCATGAATCATGAATGATGAATCATGAATTGAATCATGAATCATGAATTGAATCATGAATCATGAATTGAATCATGAATCATGAATCATGAATCATGAATCATGAATTGAATCATGAATCATGAATTATGAATCATGAATTGAATCATGAATCATGAATTATGAATCATGAATTGAATCATGAATTATGAATTGAATCATGAATCATGAAACATGAATCATGAATTGAATCATGAAATGAATCATGAATCATGAATCATGAATTGAATCATGAATCATGAATGATGAATCATGAATTTAATCATGAATTGAATCATGAATCATGAATCATGAATTGAATCATGAATCATGAATGATGAATCATGAATTTAATCATGAATTGAATCATGAATCATGAATCGTGAATTGAATCATGAATCATGAATCTTGAATCATGAATTGAATCATGAATCATGAATTATGAATCATGAATTGAGTCATGAATCATGAATTATGAATTATGAATTGAATCATGAATCATGAATTGAATCATGAATCATGAATCATGAATCATGAATCGAATCATGAATCATGAATTGAATCATGAATCATGAATCATGAATTGAATCATGAATCATGAATCATGAATTGAATCATGAATCATGAATCATGAATCATGAATTGAATCATGAATCATGAATTATGAATCATGAATTGAATCATGAATCATGAATCAGGAATCAGGAATCTTGAATTGAATCATGAATCATGAATTATGAATCATGAATTAAATCATGAATCATGAATTATGAATCATTAATTGAATCATGAATTATGAATTGAATCATGAATCATGAATCATGAATCATGAATTGAATCATGAAATGAATCATGAATCATGAATCATGAATTGAATCATGAATCATGAATGATGAATCATGAATTGAATCATGAATCATGAATCATGAATTGAATCATGAATCATGAATGATGAATCATGAATTGAATCATGAATCATGAATCATGAATTGAATCATGAATCATGAATGATGAATTATGAATTGAATCATGAATCATGAATCATGAATTTAATCATGAATCATGAATTATGAATCATGAATTGAATCATGAATCATGAATCATGAATCATGAAATGAATCATGAAATGAATCATGAATTGAATCATGAATCATGAATGATGAATCATGAATTGAATCATGAATTGAATCATGAATCATGAATCATGAATCATGAATTCAATCATGAATCATGAATTATGAATCATGAATTGAATCATGAATCATGAATTATGAATCTTGAATTGAATCATGAATCATGAATCATGAATTGAATTATGAATCATGAATCATGAATTGAATCATGAATCATGAATCATGAATCGAATCATAAATCATGAATTATGAATCATGAATTGAATCATGAATCATGAATTGAATCATGAATCATGAATCATGAATTGAATCATGAATCATGAATTGAATCATGAATTATGAATTATGAATCATGAATTGAATCATGAATCATGAATCATGAATTGAATCATGAATCATGAATCAGGAATCATGAATCATGAATTGAATCATGAATCATGAATTATGAATCATGAATTAAATCATGAATCATGAATTATGAATCATGAATTGAATCATGAATTATGAATTGAATCATGAATCATAAATCATGAATTATGAATCATGAATCATGAATTGAATCATGAAATGAATCATGAATCATGAATCATGAATTGAATCATGAATTAATGAATGATGAATCATGAATTGAATCATGAATTGAATCATGAATCAGGAATTAAATCATGAATCATGAATTGAATCATGAATCATGAATCATGAATTGAATCATGAATCATTAATTATGAATCATGAATTGAATCATGAATTATGAATTGAATTAATGAATCATGAATCATGAATAATGAATCTTGAATCATGAATTGAATCATGAATTAAATCATGAATCATAAATCATGAATTGAATCATGAATCATGAATGATGAATCATGAATTGAATCATGAATCATGAATTGAATCATGAATCATGAATTGAATCATGAATCATGAATCATGAATCATGAATCATGAATTGAATCATGAATCATGAATTATGAATCATGAATTGAATCATGAATCATGAATTATGAATCATGAATTGAATCATGAATTATGAATTGAATCATGAATCATGAAACATGAATCATGAATTGAATCATGAAATGAATCATGAATCATGAATCATGAATTGAATCATGAATCATGAATGATGAATCATGAATTTAATCATGAATTGAATCATGAATCATGAATCATGAATTGAATCATGAATCATGAATGATGAATCATGAATTTAATCATGAATTGAATCATGAATCATGAATCGTGAATTGAATCATGAATCATGAATCTTGAATCATGAATTGAATCATGAATCATGAATTATGAATCATGAATTGAGTCATGAATCATGAATTATGAATTATGAATTGAATCATGAATCATGAATTGAATCATGAATCATGAATCATGAATCATGAATCGAATCATGAATCATGAATTGAATCATGAATCATGAATCATGAATTGAATCATGAATCATGAATCATGAATTGAATCATGAATCATGAATCATGAATCATGAATTGAATCATGAATCATGAATTATGAATCATGAATTGAATCATGAATCATGAATCAGGAATCAGGAATCTTGAATTGAATCATGAATCATGAATTATGAATCATGAATTAAATCATGAATCATGAATTATGAATCATTAATTGAATCATGAATTATGAATTGAATCATGAATCATGAATCATGAATCATGAATTGAATCATGAAATGAATCATGAATCATGAATCATGAATTGAATCATGAATCATGAATGATGAATCATGAATTGAATCATGAATCATGAATCATGAATTGAATCATGAATCATGAATGATGAATCATGAATTGAATCATGAATTAAATCATGAATCATAAATCATGAATCATGAATCATGAATTGAATCATGAAATGAATCATGAATAATGAATTGAATCACTAATCATGAATGATGAATCATAAATTGAATCATGAATTGAATCATGAATCATGAATCATGAATTGAATCATGAATCATGAATTGAATCATGAATCATGAATCATGAATTGAATCATAAATCATTAATTATGAATCATGAATTGAATCATGAATTATGAATTGAATTAATGAATCATGAATCATGAATCTTGAATCATGAATTGAATCATGAATTAAATCATGAATCATGAATCATGAATCTTGAATCATGAATTGAATCATGAATTGAATCATGAATCATGAATCATGAATTGAATCATGAATTATGAATCATGAATTGAATCATGAATCATGAATTATGAATCATGAATTGAATCATGAATCATGAATCATGAATTGAATCATGAATCATGAATTGAATCATAAATCATGAATTGAATCATGAATCATGATTCATGAATCATGAATTGAATCATGAATCATGAATTATGAATCATGAATTGAATCATGAATCATGAATCATGAATTGATTCATGAATCATGAATCATGAATTGAATCATGAATCATGAATTGAATCATGAATCATGAATCATGAATCATGAATTGAATCATGATTCATTAATTATGAATCATGAATTGAATCATGAATTATGAATTATAAATCATGAATTGAATCATGAATTATGAATTGAATCATGAATCATGAATCATGAATCGAATCATGAATCATGAATTGAATCATGAATCATGAATCATGAATTGAATCATGAATCATGAATCATGAATTGAATCATGAATCATGAATTATGAATCATTAATCATGAATTATGAATCATTAATTGAATCATGAATCATGAATCATTAATTGAATCATGAATCATGAATCATGAATTGAATCATGAATCATGAACCAGGAATCATGAATCATGAATTGAATCATGAATCATGAATTATGAATCATGAACTAAATCATGAATCATGAATTATGAATCATGAATTGAATCATGAATTATGAATTGAATCATGAATCATGAATCATGAATCATGAATCATGAATTGAATCATGAAATGAATCATGAATCATGAATCATGAATTGAATCTTGAATCATGAATGATGAATCATGAATTGAATCATGAATCATGAATCATGAATTGAATCATAAATCATGAATTATGAATCATGAATTGAATCATGAATCATGATTCATGAATTGAATCATGAATCATGAATTGAATCATGAATCATGAATCATGAATTGAATCATGATTCATTAATTATGAATCATGAATTGAATCATGAATTATGAATTATAAATCATGAATTGAATCATGAATTATGAATTGAATCATGAATCATGAATCATGAATCGAATCATGAATCATGAATTGAATCATGAATCATGAATCATGAATTGAATCATGAATCATGAATCATGAATTGAATCATGAATCATGAATCATGAATTGAATCATGAATCATGAATTATGAATCATTAATTGAATCATGAATCATGAATCATTAATTGAATCATGAATCATGAATCATGAATTGAATCATGAATCATGAACCAGGAATCATGAATCATGAATTGAATCATGAATCATGAATTATGAATCATGAACTAAATCATGAATCATGAATTATGAATCATGAATTGAATCATGAATTATGAATTGAATCATGAATCATGAATCATGAATCATGAATCATGAATTGAATCATGAAATGAATCATGAATCATGAATCATGAATTGAATATTGAATCATGAATGATGAATCATGAATTGAATCATGAATCATGAATCATAAATTGAATCATAAATCATGAATTGAATCATGAATCATGAATCATGAATTGAATCATGAATCATGAAATATGAATCATGAATTGAATCATGAATCATGAATTATGAATCATGAATTGAATCATGAATCATGAATCAAGAATTGAATCATGAATCATGAATCATGAATTATGAATCATGAATTGAATCATGAATCATGAATCATGAATTGAATCATGAATCATGAATCATGAATTGAATCATGAATCATGAATTGAATCATGAATCATGAATCATGAATTAAATCATGATTCATTAATTATGAATCATGAATTGAATCATGAATTATGAATTATAAATCATGAATTGAATCATGAATTATGAATTGAATCATGAATCATGAATCATGAATCGAATCATGAATCATGAATTGAATCATGAATCATGAATCATGAATTAAATCATGAATCATGAATCATGAATTGAATCATGAATCATGAATCATGAATTGAATCATGAATCTCGAATTATGAATTATCAATTGAATCATGAATCATGAATCATTAATTGAATCATGAATCATGAATCATGAATTGAATCATGAATCATGAACCAGGAATCATGAATCATGAATTGAATCATGAATTATGAATTGAATCATGAATCATGAATCATGAATTTAATCATGAATCATGAATTATGTATCATGAATTGAATCATGAATCATGAATCATGAATCATGAATCATGAATCATGAATTGAATCATGAAATGAATCATGAATCATGAATCATGAATTGAATCATGAATCATGAATTATGAATCATGAATTGAATCATGAATTAAATCATGAATCATGAATTGAATCATGAATCATGAATCATGAATCATGAATTGAATCATGAATCATGAATTATGAATCATGAATTGAATCATGAATCATGAATCATGAATTGAATCATGAATCATGAATCATGAATTGAATCATGAATCATGAATTATGAATCATGAACTAAATCATGAATCATGAATTATGAATCATGAATTGAATCATGAATTATGAATTGAATCATGAATCATGAATCATGAATTGAATCATGAAATGAATCATGAATGATGAATCATGAATTGAATCATGAATCATGAATGATGAATCATGAATTGAATCATGAATTGAATCATGAATCATGAATTGAATCATAAATCATGAATTGAATCATGAATCATGAATCATGAATCATGAATTCAATCATGAATCATGAATTATGAATCATGAATTGAATCATGAATCATGAATTATGAATCATGAATTGAATCATGAATCATGAATCATGAATTGAATCATGAATCATGAATCATGAATTGAATCATGAATCATGAATCATGAATCGAATCATAAATCATGAATTATGAATCATGAATTGAATCATGAATCATGAATTGAATCATGAATCATGAATCATGAATTGAATCATGAATCATGATTTGAATCATGAATTATGAATTATGAATCATGAATTGAATCATGAATCATGAATCGTGAATTGAATCATGAATCATGAATCAGGAATCATGAATCATGAATTGAATCATGAATCATGAATTATGAATCATGAATTAAATCATGAATCATGAATTATGAATCATGAATTGAATCATGAATTATGAATTGAATCATGAATCATGAATCATGAATCATGAATTGAATCATGAAATGAATCATGAATCATGAATCATGAATTGAATCATGAATTAATGAATGATGAATCATGAATTGAATCATGAATTGAATCATGAATCAGGAATTAAATCATGAATCATGAATTGAATCATGAATCATGAATCATGAATTGAATCATGAATCATTAATTATGAATCATGAATTGAATCATGAATTATGAATTGAATTAATGAATCATGAATCATGAATAATGAATCTTGAATCATGAATTGAATCATGAATTAAATCATGAATCATAAATCATGAATTGAATCATGAATCATGAATGATGAATCATGAATTGAATCATGAATCATGAATTGAATCATGAATCATGAATCATGAATTGAATTATGAATCATGAATTATGAATCATGAATTGAATCATGAATCATGAATTATGAATCATGAATTGAATCATGAATTATGAATTGAATCATGAATCATGAATCATGAAACATGAATCATGAATTGAATCATGAAATGAATCATTAATCATGAATCATGAATTGAATCATGAATCATGAATGATGAATCATGAATTGAATCATGAATTGAATCATGAATCATGAATCATGAATTGAATCATAAATCATGAATTGAATCATGAATCATGAATCTTGAATCATGAATTTAATCATGAATCATGAATTATGAATCATGAATTGAATCATGAATCATGAATTATGAATCATGAATTGAATCATGAATCATGAATCATGAATTGAATCATGAATCATGAATCATGAATCGAATCATGAATCATGAATTGAATCATGAATCATGAATCATGAATTGAATCATGAATCATGAATCATGAATTGAATCATGAATCATGAATTGAATCATGAATCATGAATTATAAATCATGAATTGAATCATGAATCATGAATCATGAATTGAATCATGAATCATGAATCAGGAATCATGAATCATGAATTGAATCATGAATCATGAATTATGAATCATGAATTAAATCATGAATCATGAATTATGAATCATTAATTGAATCATGAATTATGAATTGAATCATGAATCATGAATCATGAATTGAATCATGAAATGAATCATGAATCATGAATCATGAATTGAATCATGAATCATGAATGATGAATCATGAATTGAATCATGAATTAAATCATGAATCATAAATCATGAATCATGAATCATGAATTGAATCATGAAATGAATCATGAATCATGAATTGAATCATGAATCATGAATGATGAATCATGAATTGAATCATGAATTGAATCATGAATCATGAATTATGAATTGAATCATGAATCATGAATTGAATCATGAATCATGAATCATGAATTGAATCATGAATCATTAATTATGAATCATGAATTGAATCATGAATTATGAATTGAATTAATGAATCATGAATCTTGAATCATGAATTGAATCATGAATTAAATCATGAATCATGAATCATGAATCTTGAATCATGAATTGAATCATGAATTGAATCATGAATCATGAATCATGAATTGAATCATGAATTATGAATCATGAATTGAATCATGAATCATGAATTATGAATCATGAATTGAATCATGAATCATGAATCATGAATTGAATCATGAATCATGAATCATGAATTGAATCATGAATCATGAATCATGAATTGAATCATAAATCATGAATTGAATCATGAATCATGAATCATGAATCATGAATTGAATCATGAATCATGAATTATGAATCATGAATTGAATCATGAATCATGAATTGAATCATGAATCATGAATTGAATCATGAATCATGAATCATGAATTGAATCATGATTCATTAATTATGAATCATGAATTGAATCATGAATTATGAATTATAAATCATGAATTGAATCATGAATTATGAATTGAATCATGAATCATGAATCATGAATCGAATCATGAATCATGAATTGAATCATGAATCATGAATCATGAATTGAATCATGAATCATGAATCATGAATTGAATCATGAATCATGAATCATGAATTGAATCATGAATCATGAATCATGAATTGAATCATGAATCATGAATTATGAATCATTAATTGAATCATGAATCATAAATCATTAATTGAATCATGAATCATGAATCATGAATTGAATCATGAATCATGAACCAGGAATCATGAATCATGAATTGAATCATGAATCATGAATTATGAATCATGAACTAAATCATGAATCATGAATTATGAATCATGAATTGAATCATGAATTATGAATTGAATCATGAATCATGAATCATGAATTGAATCATGAAATGAATCATGAATCATGAATCATGAATTGAATCTTGAATCATGAATGATGAATCATGAATTGAATCATGAATCATGAATCATAAATTGAATCATAAATCATGAATTGAATCATGAATCATGAATGATGAATCATGAATTGAATCATGAATCATGAAATATGAATCATGAATTGAATCATGAATCATGAATTATGAATCATGAATTGAATCATGAATCATGAATCAAGAATTGAATCATGAATCGAATCATGAATCATGAATTGAATCATGAATCATGAATCATGAATTGAATCATGAATAATGCATCATGAATTGAATCATGAATCATGAATCATGAATTGAATCATGAATCATGAATTATGAATCATGAATTGAATCATGAATCATGAATTGAATCATGAATCATGAATCATGAATTGAATCATGAATCATGAATTATGAATCATGAATTAAATCATGAATCATGAATTATGAATCATGAATTGAATCATGAATTATGAATTGAATCATGAATCATGAATCATGAATTGAATGATGAATCATGAATGATGAATCATGAATTGAATCATGAATTGAATCATGAATCATGAATCATGAATTAAATCATGAATCATGAATTGAATCATGAATCATGAATCATGAATAATGAATTGAATCATGAATCATTAATTATGAATCATGATTTGAATCATGAATTATGAATTGAATTAATGAATCATGAATCATGAATCATGAATCTTGAATCATGAATTGAATCATGAATTAAATCATGAATCCTAAATCATGAATTGAATCATGAATCATGAATGATGAATCATGAATTGAATCATGAATCATGAATCATGAATTGAATCATGAATCATGAATCATGAATTGAATCATGAATCATGAATCAGGAATCATGAATCATGAATTGAATCATAATTCATTAATTATGAATCATGAATTAAATCATAAATCATGAATTATGAATCATGAATTGAATCATGAATTATGAATTGAATCATGAATCATGAATCATGAATCTTGAATTGAATCATGAAATGAATCATGAATCATGAATGATGAATCATGAATTGAATCATGAATTGAATCATGAATCATGAATTGAATCATAAATCATGAATTGAATCATGAATCATGAATGATGAATCATGAATTGAATCATGAATTGAATCATGAATTGAATCCTGAATCATGAATCATGAATTGAATCATAAATCATGAATTGAATCATGAATCATGAATCATGAATTGAATCATGAATCATGAATTATGAATCATGAATTGAATCATAAATCATGAATCATGAATTGAATCATGAATCATGAATCGAATCATGAATCATGAATTGAATCATGAATCATGAATCATGAATTGAATCATAAATCATGAATCATGAATTGAATCATGAATCATGAATTGAATCATGAATCATGAATTATGAATCATGAATTGAATCATGAATCATGAATCATGAATTGAATCATGAATCATGAATCAGCAATCATGAATCATGAATTATGAATCATGAATTAAATCATGAATTATGAATTGAATCATGAATTGAATCATGAATCATGAATCATGAATTGAATCATGAATTGAATCATGAATCATGAATCATGAATTGAATCATGAATCATGAATTGAATCATGAATCATGAATCATGAATTGAATCATGAATTGAATCATGAATCATGAATCATGAATTGAATCATGAATCATGATTTGAATCATGAATCATGAATCATGAATCATGAATTGAATCATGAATCATTAATTATGAATCATGAATTGAATCATGAATTATGAATTGAATTAGTGAATCATGAATTGAATCATGAATCATGAATCATGAATTGAATCATGAATCATGAATAATGAATTGAATCATGAATCATGAATTATGAATCATGAACTAAATCATGAATCATGAATTATGAATCATGAATTGAATCATGAATTATGAATTGAATCATGAATCATGAATCATGAATTTAATCATGAATCATGAATTATGAATCATGAATTGAATCATGAATCATGAATCATGAATCATGAATTGAATCATGAAATGAATCATGAATCATGAATCATGAATTGAATCATGAATCATGAATTATGAATCATGAATTGAATCATGAATCATGAATCATGAATCATGAATCATGAATCATGAATCATGAATCATGAATTGAATCATGAATCATGAATTATGAATCATGAATTGAATCATGAATCATAAATCATGAATTAAATCATGAATCATGAATCAGGAATCATGAATCATGAATTGAATCATGAATCATGAATTATGAATCATGAACTAAATCATGAATCATGAATTATGAATCATGAATTGAATCATGAATTATGAATTGAATCATGAATCATGAATCATGAATTGAATCATGAAATGAATCATGAATGATGAATCATGAATTGAATCATGAATCATGAATGATGAATCATGAATTGAATCATGAATTGAATCATGAATCATGAATTGAATCATAAATCATGAATTGAATCATGAATCATGAATCATGAATCATGAATTGAATCATGAATCATGAATTATGAATCATGAATTGAATCATGAATCATGAATTATGAATCATGAATTGAATCATGAATCATAAATCATGAATTGAATCATGAATCATGAATCATGAATTGAATCATGAATCATGAATCATGAATCGAATCATAAATCATGAATTATGAATCATGAATTGAATTATGAATCATGAATTGAATCATGAATCATGAATTTAATCATGAATCATGAATCATGAATTAAATCATGAATCATGAATTGAATCATGAATTATGAATTATGAATCATGAATTGAATCATGAATTATGAATCATGAATTGAATCATGAATCATGAATCAGGAATCATGAAACATGAATTGAATCATGAATCATGAATTATGAATCATGAATTAAATCATGAATCATGAATTATGAATCATGAATTGAATCATGAATTATGAATTGAATCATGAATCATGAATCATGAATCATGAATCATGAATCATGAATTGAATCATGAAATGAATCATGAATCATGAATTGAATCATGAATTAACGAATGATGAATCATGAATTGAATCATGAATTGAATCATGAATCAGGAATTAAATCATGAATCATGAATTGAATCATGAATCATAAATCATGAATTGAATCATGAATCATGAATGATGAATCATGAATTGAATCATGAATCATGAATCATGAATTGAATCATGAATCATGAATCATGAATTGAATCATGAATCATGAATTATGAATCATGAATTGAATCATGAATCATGAATTATGAATCATGAATTGAATCATGAATTATGAATTGAATCATGAATCATGAATCATGAAACATGAATCATGAATTGAATCATGAAATGAATCATGAATCATGAATCATGAATTGAATCATGAATCATGAATGATGAATTATGAATTTAATCATGAATTGAATCATGAATCATGAATCATGAATTGAATCATAAATCATGAATTGAATCATGAATCATGAATCTTGAATCATGAATTGAATCATGAATCATGAATTATGAATCATGAATTGAGTCATGAATCATGAAATATGATTCATGAATTGAATCATGAATCATGAATCATGAATTGAATCATGAATCATGAATCATGAATCATGAATCGAATCATGAATCATGAATCATGAATCATGAATTGAATCATGAATCATGAATCATGAATTGAATCATGAATCATGAATCATGAATTGAATCATGAATCATGAATTATGAATTGAAACATGAATCATGAATCATGAATTGAATCATGAATCATGAATCAGGAATCATGAATCATGAATTGAATCATGAATCATGAATTATGAATCATGAATTAAATCATGAATCATGAATTTAGAATCATTAATTGAATCATGAATTATGAATTGAATCATGAATCATGAATCATGAATCATGAATTGAATCATGAAATGAATCATGAATCATGAATCATGAATTGAATCATGAATCATGAATGATAAAATATGAATTGAATCATGAATTAAATCATGAATCATAAATCATGAATCATGAATCATGAATTGAATCATGAAATGAATCATGAATCATGAATTGAATCATGAATCATGAATGATGAATCATGAATTGAATCATGAATTGAATCATGAATTGAATCATGAATCATGAATCATGAATTGAATCATGAATCATGAATTGAATCATGAATCATGAATCATGAATTGAATCATGAATCATTAATTATGAATCATGAATTGAATCATGAATTATGAATTGAATTAATGAATCATGAATCATGAATCATGAATCATGAATTGAATCATGAATTGAATCATTAATTGAATCATGAATCATGAATCATGAATTGAATCATGAATCATGAATTGAATCATGAATCATGAATCATGAATTGAATCATGAATCATTAATTATGAATCATGAATTGAATCATGAATTATGAATTGAATCATGAATCATGAATTATGAATCATTAATTGAATCATGAATCATGAATCATTAATTGAATCATGAATCATGAATCATGAATTGAATCATGAATCATGAACCAGGAATCATGAATCATGAATTGAATCATGAATCATGAATTATGAATCATGAACTAAATCATGAATCATGAAGTATGAATCATGAATTGAATCATGAATTATGAATTGAATCATGAATCATGAATCATGAATCATGAATTGAATCATGAAATGAATCATGAATCATGAATCATGAATTGAATCTTGAATCATGAATGATGAATCATGAATTGAATCATGAATCATGAATCATGAATTGAATCATAAATCATGAATTGAATCATGAATCATGAATCATGAATCATGAATTGAATCATGAATCATGAAATATGAATCATGAATTGAATCATGAATCATGAATTATGAATCATGAATTGAATCATGAATCATGAATCAAGAATTGAATCATGAATCATGAATCATGAATTATGAATCATGAATTGAATCATGAATCATGAATCATGAATTGAATCATGAATCATGAATCATGAATTGAATCATGAATCATGAATTGAATCATGAATCATGAATCATGAATTGAATCATGATTCATTAATTATGAATCATGAATTGAATTATGAATTATGAATTATAAATCATGAATTGAATCATGAATTATGAATTGAATCATGAATCATGAATCATGAATCGAATCATGAATCATGAATTGAATCATGAATCATGAATCATTAATTGAATCATGAATCATGAATTGAATCATGAATCATGAACCAGGAATCATGAATCATGAATTGAATCATGAATCATGAATTATGAATCATGAACTAAATCATGAATCATGAATTATGAATCATGAATTGAATCATGAATTATGAATTGAATCATGAATCATGAATCATGAATTTAATCATAATTCATGAATTATGAATCATGAATTGAATCATGAATCATGAATCATGAATCATGAATTGAATCATGAAATGAATCATGAATCATGAATCATGAATTGAATCATGAATCATGAATTATGAATCATGAATTGAATCATGAATTAAATCATGAATCATGAATTGAATCATGAATCATGAATCATGAATCATGAATTGAATCATGAATCATGAATTATGAATCATGAATTGAATCATGAATCATGAATTGAATCATGAATCATGAATCAGGAATCATGAATCATGAATTGAATCATGAATCATGAATTATGAATCATGAACTAAATCATGAATCATGAATTATGAGTCATGAATTGAATCATGAATTATGAATTGAATCATGAATCATGAATTGAATCATGAAATGAATCATGAATCATGAATTGAATCATGAATCATGAATGATGAATCATGAATTGAATCATGAATTGAATCATGAATCATGAATTGAATCATAAATCATGAATTGAATCATGAATCATGAATCATGAATTGAATCATGAATCATGAATTATGAATCATGAATTGAATCATGAATCATGAATTATGAATCATGAATTGAATCATGAATCATGAATCATGAATTGAATCATGAATCATGAATCATGAATTGAATCATGAATCATGAATCATGAATCGAATCATAAATCATGAATTATGAATCATGAATTGAATCATGAATCATGAATTGAATCATGAATCATGAATCATGAATTGAATCATGAATCATGAATTGAATCATGAATCATGAATCATGAATTGAATCATGAATCATGAATCAGGAATCATGAATCATGAATTGAATCATGAATCATGAATTATGAATCATGAATTAAATCATGAATCATGAATTATGAATCATGAATTGAATCATGAATTATGAATTGAATCATGAATCATGAATCATGAATCATGAATTGAATCATGAAATGAATCATGAATCATGAATTGAATCATGATTTAATGAATGATGAATCATGAATTGAATCATGAATTGAATCATGAATCAGGAATTAAATCATGAATCATGAATTGAATCATGAATCATGAATCATGAATTGAATCATGAATCATTAATTATGAATCATGAATTGAATCATGAATTATGAATTGAATTAATGAATCATGAATCATGAATAATGAATCTTGAATCATGAATTGAATCATGAATTAAATCATGAATCATAAATCATGAATTGAATCATGAATCATGAATCATGAATTGAATCATGAATCATGAATTATGAATCATGAATTGAATCATGAAATGAATCATGAATCATGAATCATTAATTGAATCATGAATCATGAATCATGAATCATGAATTGAATCATGAATTGAATCATGAATCATGAATCATGAATTGAATCATAAATCATGAATTGAATCATGAATCATGAATCTTGAATCATGAATTGAATCATGAATCATGAATTATGAATCATGAATTGAATCATGAATCATGAATCATGAATTGAATCATGAATCATGAATCATGAATCATGAATCGAATCATGAATCATGAATCATGAATCGAATCATGAATCATGAATTGAATCATGAATCATGAATCATGAATTGAATCATGAATCATGAATCATGAATTGAATCATGAATCATGAATCATGAATTGAATCATGAATCATGAATTATGAATCATGAATTGAATCATGAATCATGAATCATGAATTGAATCATGAATCATGAATCAGGAATCATGAATCATGAATTGAATCATGAACCATGAATTATGAATCATGAATTAAATCATGAATCATGAATTATGAATCATTAATTGAATCATGAAATGAATCATGAATCATGAATTGAATCATGAATCATGAATGATGAATCATGAATTGAATCAAGAATTAAATCATGAATCATAAATCATGAATCATGAATCATGAATTGAATCATGAAATGAATCATGAATCATGAATTGAATCATGAATCATGAATGATGAATCATGAATTGAATCATGAATTGAATCATGAATCATGAATTATGAATTGAATCATGAATCATGAATTGAATCATGAATCATGAATCATGAATTGAATCATAAATCATTAATTATGAATCATGAATTGAATCATGAATTATGAATTGAATTAATGAATCATGAATCTTGAATCATGAATTGAATCATGAATTAAATCATGAATCATGAATCTTGAATCATGAATTGAATCATGAATTGAATCATGAATCATGAATCATGAATTGAATCATGAATTATGAATCATGAATTGAATCATGAATCATGAATTATGAATCATGAATTGAATCATGAATCATGAATCATGAATTGAATCATAAATCATGAATTGAATTATGAATCATGAATCATGAATCATGAATTGAATCATGAATCATGAATTATGAATCATGAATTGAATCATGAATCATGAATCATGAATTGAATCATGAATCATGAATCATGAATTGAATCATGAATCATGAATTGAATCATGAATCATGAATCATGAATCATGAATTGAATCATGATTCATTAATTATGATTCATGAATTGAATCATGAATTATATATTATAAATCATGAATTGAATCATGAATTATGAATTGAATCATGAATCATGAATCGAATCATGAATCATGAATTGAATCATGAATCATGAATTGAATCATGAATCATGAATCATGAATTGAATCATGAATCATGAATTGAATCATGAATCATGAATTATGAATCATTAATTGAATCATGAATCATGAATCATTAATTGAATCATGAATCATGAATCATGAATTGAATCATGAATTATGAACCAGGAATCATGAATCATGAATTGAATCATGAATCATGAATTATGAATCATGAACTAAATCATGAATCATGAATTATGAATCATGAATTGAATCATGAATTATGAATTGAATCATGAATCATGAATCATGAATCATGAATTGAATCATGAAATGAATCATGAATCATGAATCATGAATTGAATCTTGAATCATGAATGATGAATCATGAATTTAATCATGAATCATGAATCATGAATTGAATCATAAATCATGAATTGAATCATGAATCATGAATGATGAATCATGAATTGAATCATGAATCATGAATTATGAATCATGAATTGAATCATGAATCATGAATCAAGAATTGAATCATGAATCATGAATCATGAATCGAATCATGAATCATGAATTGAATCATGAATAATGAATCATGAATTGAATCATGAATAATGCATCATGAATTGAATCATGAATCATGAATCATGAATTGAATCATGAATCATGAATCATGAATTAAATCATGAATCATGAATCATGAATTGAATCATGAATCATGAATCATGAATTAAATCATGAATCATGAATCATGAATTGAATCATGAATCATGAATCATGAATCATGAATTGAATCATGAATTCATGAATTATGAATCATGAATTAAATCATGAATCATGAATTATGAATCATGAATTGAATCATGAATTATGAATTGAATCATGAATTATGAATTGAATCATGAATCATGAATCATGAATCATGAATTGAATCATGAATCATGAATGATAAATCTTGAATTGAATCATGAATCATGAATTGAATCATGAATCATGAATCATGAATAATGAATTGAATCATGAATCATTAATTATGAATCATGATTTGAATCATGAATTATGAATTGAATTAATGAATCATGAATCATGAATCTTGAATCATGAATTGAATCATGAATTAAATCATGAATCCTAAATCATGAATTGAATCATGAATCATGAATGATGAATCATGAATTGAATCATGAATCATAAATCATGAATCATGAATTGAATCATGAATCATGAATCATGAATTGAATCATGAATCATGAATCAGGAATCATGAATCATGAATTGAATCATGAATCATTAATTATGAATCATGAATTGAATCATGAATTATGAATTGAATCATGAATCATGAATTATGAATCATGAATTGAATCATGAATTATGAATTGAATCATGAATCATGAATCATGACTTGAATCATAATTCATGAATGATGAATCATGAATTGAATCGTGAATTGAATCATGAATCATGAATCATGAATTGAATCATGAATCATGAATTATGAATCATGAATTGAATCATGAATCATGAATCATGAATTGAATCATGAATCATGAATCATGAATCATGAATCGAATCATGAATCATGAATCATGAATCGAATCATGAATCATGAATTGAATCATGAATCATGAATCATGAATTGAATCATGAATCATGAATCATGAATTGAATCATGAATCATGAATCATGAATTGAATCATGAATCATGAATTATGAATCATGAATTGAATCATGAATCATGAATCATGAATTGAATCATGAATCATGAATCAGGAATCATGAATCATGAATTGAATCATGAACCATGAATTATGAATCATGAATTAAATCATGAATCATGAATTATGAATCATTAATTGAATCATGAAATGAATCATGAATCATGAATTGAATCATGAATCATGAATGATGAATCATGAATTGAATCAAGAATTAAATCATGAATCATAAATCATGAATCATGAATCATGAATTGAATCATGAAATGAATCATGAATCATGAATTGAATCATGAATCATGAATGATGAATCATGAATTGAATCATGAATTGAATCATGAATCATGAATTATGAATTGAATCATGAATCATGAATTGAATCATGAATCATGAATCATGAATTGAATCATAAATCATTAATTATGAATCATGAATTGAATCATGAATTATGAATTGAATTAATGAATCATGAATCTTGAATCATGAATTGAATCATGAATTAAATCATGAATCATGAATCTTGAATCATGAATTGAATCATGAATTGAATCATGAATCATGAATCATGAATTGAATCATGAATTATGAATCATGAATTGAATCATGAATCATGAATTATGAATCATGAATTGAATCATGAATCATGAATTGAATCATGAATCATGAATCATGAATTGAATCATAAATCATGAATTGAATCATGAATCATGAATCATGAATCATGAATTGAATCATGAATCATGAATTATGAATCATGAATTGAATCATGAATCATGAATCATGAATTGAATCATGAATCATGAATCATGAATTGAATCATGAATCATGAATTGAATCATGAATCATGAATCATGAATCATGAATTGAATCATGATTCATTAATTATGATTCATGAATTGAATCATGAATTATATATTATAAATCATGAATTGAATCATGAATTATGAATTGAATCATGAATCATGAATCGAATCATGAATCATGAATTGAATCATGAATCATGAATTGAATCATGAATCATGAATCATGAATTGAATCATGAATCATGAATTGAATCATGAATCATGAATTATGAATCATTAATTGAATCATGAATCATGAATCATTAATTGAATCATGAATCATGAATCATGAATTGAATCATGAATTATGAACCAGGAATCATGAATCATGAATTGAATCATGAATCATGAATTATGAATCATGAACTAAATCATGAATCATGAATTATGAATCATGAATTGAATCATGAATTATGAATTGAATCATGAATCATGAATCATGAATCATGAATTGAATCATGAAATGAATCATGAATCATGAATCATGAATTGAATCTTGAATCATGAATGATGAATCATGAATTTAATCATGAATCATGAATCATGAATTGAATCATAAATCATGAATTGAATCATGAATCATGAATGATGAATCATGAATTGAATCATGAATCATGAATTATGAATCATGAATTGAATCATGAATCATGAATCAAGAATTGAATCATGAATCATGAATCATGAATCGAATCATGAATCATGAATTGAATCATGAATCATGAATCATGAATTGAATCATGAATAATGCATCATGAATTGAATCATGAATCATGAATCATGAATTGAATCATGAATCATGAATCATGAATCATGAATTAAATCATGAATCATGAATCATGAATTGAATCATGAATCATGAATCA
The DNA here is from genome assembly GCA_036250195.1 of Mixophyes australis. Classification (NCBI taxonomy): domain Eukaryota; kingdom Metazoa; phylum Chordata; class Amphibia; order Anura; family Limnodynastidae; genus Mixophyes; species Mixophyes australis. The sequence goes on along the minus strand of JAVHZZ010000001.1, from coordinate 240,531,561 downwards.
TGAATCATGAATTGAATCATGAATCATGAATTATGAATCATGAATTAAATCATGAATCATGAATTATGAATCATGAATTGAATCATGAATTATGAATTGAATCATGAATTATGAATTGAATCATGAATCATGAATCATGAATCATGAATTGAATCATGAATCATGAATGATAAATCTTGAATTGAATCATGAATCATGAATTGAATCATGAATCATGAATCATGAATAATGAATTGAATCATGAATCATTAATTATGAATCATGATTTGAATCATGAATTATGAATTGAATTAATGAATCATGAATCATGAATCATGAATCTTGAATCATGAATTGAATCATGAATTAAATCATGAATCCTAAATCATGAATTGAATCATGAATCATGAATGATGAATCATGAATTGAATCATGAATCATAAATCATGAATCATGAATTGAATCATGAATCATGAATCATGAATTGAATCATGAATCATGAATCAGGAATCATGAATCATGAATTGAATCATGAATCATTAATTATGAATCATGAATTGAATCATGAATTATGAATTGAATCATGAATCATGAATTATGAATCATGAATTGAATCATGAATTATGAATTGAATCATGAATCATGAATCATGACTTGAATCATAATTCATGAATGATGAATCATGAATTGAATCGTGAATTGAATCATGAATCATGAATCATGAATTGAATCATAAATCATGAATTGAATCATGAATCATGAATCATGAATCATGAATCATGAATTGAATCATGAATCATGAATTATGAATCATGAATTGAATCATGAATCATGAATTATGAATCATGAATTGAATCATGAATCATGAATCATGAATTGAATCATGAATCATGAATCGAATCATAAATCATGAATTATGAATCATGAATTGAATCATGAATCATGAATCATGAATTGAATCATAAATCATGAATCATGAATTGAATCATGAATCATGAATCATGAATTGAATCATGAATTATGAATTATGAATCATGAATTGAATCATGAATCATGAATCATGAATTGAATCATGAATCATGAATCAGGAATCATGAATCATGAATTGAATCATGAATCATGAATTATGAATCATGAAATAAATCATGAATCATGAATTATGAATCATGAATTGAATCATGAATTATAAATTGAATCATGAATCATGAATCATGAATTGAATCATGAAATGAATCATGAATCATGAAACATGAATTGAATCATGAATCATGAATCATGAATTGAATCATGAATTGAATCATGAATTGAATCATGAATCATGAATCATGAATTAAATCATGAATCATGAATTGAATCATGAATCATGAATCATGAATATTGAATCATGAATTGAATCATGAATTATGAATTGAATTAATGAATCATGAATCATGAATAATGAATATTGAATCATGAATTGAATCATGAATTAAATCATGAATCATAAATCATGAATTGAATCATGAATCATGAATGATGAATCATTAATTGAATCATGAATCATGAATCATAAATTGAATCATGAATCATGAATCATGAATTGAATCATGAATCATGAAATATGAATCATGAATTGAATCATGAATCATGAATTATGAATCATGAATTGAATCATGAATTATGAAATAAATCATGAATCATGAATAATGAAACATGAATCATGAATTGAATCATGAATTGAATCATGAAATGAATCATGAATCATGAATCATGAATTGAATCATAAATCATGAATTGAATCATGAATCATGAATCTTGAATAATGAATTGAATCATGAATTATGAATCATGAATTGCATCATGAATCATGAATTATGAATCATGAATTGAATCATGAATCATGAATTGAATCATGAATCATGAATCATGAATCATGAATCGAATCATGAATCATGAATCATGAATCATGAATTGAATCATGAATCATGAATTGAATCATGAATCATGAATCATGAATTGAATCATGAATTAATGAATTATGAATCATGAATTATGAATCATGAACTGAATCATGAATCATGAATCATGAATCATGAATCATGAATTGAATCATGAATCATGAATCAGGAATCATGAATCATGAATTGAATCATGAATCATGAATTATGAATCATGAACTAAATCATGAATCATGAATTATGAATCATGAATTGAATCATGAATTATGAATTGAATCATGAATTATGAATTGAATCATGAATCATGAATCATGAATTGAATCATGAAATGAATCATGAATCATGAATTGAATCATGAATCATGAATTATGAATCATGAATTGAATCATGAATTGAATCATGAATCATGAATTGAATCATAAATCATGAATTGAATCATGAATCATGAATCATGAATTGAATCATGAATCATTAATTATGAATCATGAATTGAATCATGAATTATGAATTGAATTAATGAATCATGAATCATGAATCATGAATTGAATCATGAATTGAATCATGAATTGAATCATGAATTGAATCATGAATTGAATCATGAATCATGAATCATGAATTGAATCATGAATCATGAATTGAATCATGAATCATGAATCATGAATTGAATCATGAATCATTAATTATGAATCATGAATTGAATCATGAATTATGAATTGAATTAATGAATCATGAATCATGAATCATGAATTGAATCATGAATCATGAATTATGAATCATTAATTGAATCATGAATCATGAATCATTAATTGAATCATGAATCATGAATCATGAATTGAATCATGAATCATGAACCAGGAATCATGAATCATGAATTGAATCATGAATCATGAATTGAATCATGAATCATGAATTATGAATCATGAACTAAATCATGAATCATGAATTATGAATCATGAATTGAATCATGAATTATGTATTGAATCATGAATCATGAATCATGAATCATGAATTGAATCATGAAATGAATCATGAATCATGAATCATGAATTGAATCTTGAATCATGAATGATGAATCATGAATTGAATCATGAATCATGAATCATGAATTGAATCATAAATCATGAATTGAATCATGAATCATGAATCATAAATCATGAATTGAATCATGAATCATGAAATATGAATCATGAATTGAATCATGAATCATGAATTATGAATCATGAATTGAATCATGAATCATGAATCAAGAATTGAATCATGAATCATGAATCATGAATTATGAATCATGAATTGAATCATGAATCATGAATCATGAATTGAATCATGAATCATGAATCATGAATTGAATCATGAATCATGAATTGAATCATGAATCATGAATCATGAATTGAATCATGATTCATTAATTATGAATCATGAATTGAATTATGAATTATGAATTATAAATCATGAATTGAATCATGAATTATGAATTGAATCATGAATCATGAATCATGAATCGAATCATGAATCATGAATTGAATCATGAATCATGAATCATTAATTGAATCATGAATCATGAATCATGAATTGAATCATGAATCATGAACCAGGAATCATGAATCATGAATTGAATCATGAATCATGAATTATGAATCATGAACTAAATCATGAATCATGAATTATGAATCATGAATTGAATCATGAATTATGAATTGAATCATGAATCATGAATTTAATCATAATTCATGAATTATGAATCATGAATTGAATCATGAATCATGAATCATGAATCATGAATTGAATCATGAAATGAATCATGAATCATGAATCATGAATTGAATCATGAATCATGAATTATGAATCATGAATTGAATCATGAATTAAATCATGAATCATGAATTGAATCATGAATCATGAATCATGAATCATGAATTGAATCATGAATCATGAATTATGAATCATGAATTGAATCATGAATCATGAATCATGAATTGAATCATGAATCATGAATCAGGAATCATGAATCATGAATTGAATCATGAATCATGAATTATGAATCATGAACTAAATCATGAATCATGAATTATGAATCATGAATTGAATCATGAATTATGAATTGAATCATGAATCATGAATCATGAATCATGAATTGAATCATGAATTGAATCATGAATCATGAATTGAATCATAAATCATGAATTGAATCATGAATCATGAATCATGAATTGAATCATGAATCATGAATTATGAATCATGAATTGAATCATGAATCATGAATTATGAATCATGAATTGAATCATGAATCATGAATCATGAATTGAATCATGAATCATGAATCATGAATTGAATCATGAATCATGAATCATGAATCGAATCATAAATCATGAATTATGAATCATGAATTGAATCATGAATCATGAATTGAATCATGAATCATGAATCATGAATTGAATCATGAATCATGAATTGAATCATGAATTATGAATTATGAATCATGAATTGAATCATGAATCATGAATCATGAATTGAATCATGAATCATGAATCAGGAATCATGAATCATGAATTGAATCATGAATCATGAATTATGAATCATGAATTAAATCATGAATCATGAATTATGAATCATGAATTGAATCATGAATTATGAATTGAATCATGAATCATGAATCATGAATCATGAATTGAATCATGAAATGAATCATGAATCATGAATTGAATCATGAATTAATGAATGATGAATCATGAATTGAATCATGAATTGAATCATGAATCAGGAATTAAATCATGAATCATGAATTGAATCATGAATCATGAATCATGAATTGAATCATGAATCATTAATTATGAATCATGAATTGAATCATGAATTATGAATTGAATTAATGAATCATGAATCATGAATAATGAATCTTGAATCATGAATTGAATCATGAATTAAATCATGAATCATAAATCATGAATTGAATCATGAATCATGAATGATGATTCATGAATTGAATCATGAATCATGAATCATGAATTGATTCATGAATCATGAATCATGAATTGAATCATGAATCATGAATTATGAATCATGAATTGAATCATGAATCATGAATCATGAAACATGAATCATGAATTGAATCATGAAATGAATCATGAATCATGAATCATTAATTGAATCATGAATCATGAATCATGAATTGAATCATGAATTGAATCATGAATCATGAATCATGAATTGAATCATAAATCATGAATTGAATCATGAATCATGAATCTTGAATCATGAATTGAATCATGAATCATGAATTATGAATCATGAATTGAATCATGAATCATGAATCATGAATTGAATCATGAATCATGAATCATGAATCATGAATCGAATCATGAATCATGAATCATGAATCGAATCATGAATCATGAATTGAATCATGAATCATGAATCATGAATTGAATCATGAATCATGAATCATGAATTGAATCATGAATCATGAATCATGAATTGAATCATGAATCATGAATTATGAATCATGAATTGAATCATGAATCATGAATCATGAATTGAATCATGAATCATGAATCAGGAATCATGAATCATGAATTGAATCATGAATCATGAATTATGAATCATGAATTAAATCATGAATCATGAATTATGAATCATTAATTGAATCATGAAATGAATCATGAATCATAAATCATGAATTGAATCATGAATCATGAATCATGAATCATGAATTGAATCATGAATCATGAATTATGAATCATGAATTGAATCATGAATCATGAATTATGAATCATGAATTGAATCATGAATCATGAATCATGAATTGAATCATGAATCATGAATCGAATCATAAATCATGAATTATGAATCATGAATTGAATCATGAATCATGAATCATGAATTGAATCATAAATCATGAATCATGAATTGAATCATGAATCATGAATCATGAATTGAATCATGAATTATGAATTATGAATCATGAATTGAATCATGAATCATGAATCATGAATTGAATCATGAATCATGAATCAGGAATCATGAATCATGAATTGAATCATGAATCATGAATTATGAATCATGAAATAAATCATGAATCATGAATTATGAATCATGAATTGAATCATGAATTATAAATTGAATCATGAATCATGAATCATGAATTGAATCATGAAATGAATCATGAATCATGAAACATGAATTGAATCATGAATCATGAATCATGAATTGAATCATGAATTGAATCATGAATTGAATCATGAATCATGAATCATGAATTAAATCATGAATCATGAATTGAATCATGAATCATGAATCATGAATATTGAATCATGAATTGAATCATGAATTATGAATTGAATTAATGAATCATGAATCATGAATAATGAATATTGAATCATGAATTGAATCATGAATTAAATCATGAATCATAAATCATGAATTGAATCATGAATCATGAATGATGAATCATTAATTGAATCATGAATCATGAATCATAAATTGAATCATGAATCATGAATCATGAATTGAATCATGAATCATGAAATATGAATCATGAATTGAATCATGAATCATGAATTATGAATCATGAATTGAATCATGAATTATGAAATAAATCATGAATCATGAATAATGAAACATGAATCATGAATTGAATCATGAATTGAATCATGAAATGAATCATGAATCATGAATCATGAATTGAATCATAAATCATGAATTGAATCATGAATCATGAATCTTGAATAATGAATTGAATCATGAATTATGAATCATGAATTGCATCATGAATCATGAATCTTGAATAATGAATTGAATCATGAATTATGAATCATGAATTGCATCATGAATCATGAATTATGAATCATGAATTGAATCATGAATCATGAATTGAATCATGAATCATGAATCATGAATCATGAATCATGAATTGAATCATGAATCATGAATCATGAATTGAATCATGAATCATGAATTGAATCATGAATCATGAATCATGAATTGAATCATGAATTAATGAATTATGAATCATGAATTATGAATCATGAACTGAATCATGAATCATGAATCATGAATCATGAATCATGAATTGAATCATGAATCATGAATCAGGAATCATGAATCATGAATTGAATCATGAATCATTAATTATGAATCATGAACTAAATCATGAATCATGAATTATGAATCATGAATTGAATCATGAATTATGAATTGAATCATGAATTATGAATTGAATCATGAATCATGAATCATGAATTGAATCATGAAATGAATCATGAATCATGAATTGAATCATAAATCATGAATTATGAATCATGAATTGAATCATGAATTGAATCATGAATCATGAATTGAATCATAAATCATGAATTGAATCATGAATCATGAATCATGAATTGAATCATGAATCATTAATTATGAATCATGAATTGAATCATGAATTATGAATTGAATTAATGAATCATGAATCATGAATCATGAATTGAATCATGAATTGAATCATGAATTGAATCATGAATTGAATCATGAATCATGAATCATGAATTGAATCATGAATCATGAATTGAATCATGAATCATGAATCATGAATTGAATCATGAATCATTAATTATGAATCATGAATTGAATCATGAATTATGAATTGAATTAATGAATCATGAATCATGAATCATGAATTGAATCATGAATCATGAATTATGAATCATTAATTGAATCATGAATCATGAATCATTAATTGAATCATGAATCATGAATCATGAATTGAATCATGAATCATGAACCAGGAATCATGAATCATGAATTGAATCATGAATCATGAATTATGAATCATGAACTAAATCATGAATCATGAATTATGAATCATGAATTGAATCATGAATTATGAATTGAATCATGAATCATGAATCATGAATCATGAATTGAATCATGAAATGAATCATGAATCATGAATCATGAATTGAATCTTGAATCATGAATGATGAATCATGAATTGAATCATGAATCATGAATCATGAATTGAATCATAAATCATGAATTGAATCATGAATCATGAATCATAAATCATGAATTGAATCATGAATCATGAAATATGAATCATGAATTGAATCATGAATCATGAATTATGAATCATGAATTGAATCATGAATCATGAATCAAGAATTGAATCATGAATCATGAATCATGAATTATGAATCATGAATTGAATCATGAATCATGAATCATGAATTGAATCATGAATTGAATCATGAATCATGAATTGAATCATAAATCATGAATTGAATCATGAATCATGAATCATGAATTGAATCATGAATCATTAATTATGAATCATGAATTGAATCATGAATTATGAATTGAATTAATGAATCATGAATCATGAATCATGAATTGAATCATGAATTGAATCATGAATTGAATCATGAATTGAATCATGAATCATGAATCATGAATTGAATCATGAATCATGAATTGAATCATGAATCATGAATCATGAATTGAATCATGAATCATTAATTATGAATCATGAATTGAATCATGAATTATGAATTGAATTAATGAATCATGAATCATGAATCATGAATTGAATCATGAATCATGAATTATGAATCATTAATTGAATCATGAATCATGAATCATTAATTGAATCATGAATCATGAATCATGAATTGAATCATGAATCATGAACCAGGAATCATGAATCATGAATTGAATCATGAATCATGAATTATGAATCATGAACTAAATCATGAATCATGAATTATGAATCATGAATTGAATCATGAATTATGAATTGAATCATGAATCATGAATCATGAATCATGAATTGAATCATGAAATGAATCATGAATCATGAATCATGAATTGAATCTTGAATCATGAATGATGAATCATGAATTGAATCATGAATCATGAATCATGAATTGAATCATAAATCATGAATTGAATCATGAATCATGAATCATAAATCATGAATTGAATCATGAATCATGAAATATGAATCATGAATTGAATCATGAATCATGAATTATGAATCATGAATTGAATCATGAATCATGAATCAAGAATTGAATCATGAATCATGAATCATGAATTATGAATCATGAATTGAATCATGAATCATGAATCATGAATTGAATCATGAATCATGAATCATGAATTGAATCATGAATCATGAATTGAATCATGAATCATGAATCATGAATTGAATCATGATTCATTAATTATGAATCATGAATTGAATTATGAATTATGAATTATAAATCATGAATTGAATCATGAATTATGAATTGAATCATGAATCATGAATCATGAATCGAATCATGAATCATGAATTGAATCATGAATCATGAATCATTAATTGAATCATGAATCATGAATCATGAATTGAATCATGAATCATGAACCAGGAATCATGAATCATGAATTGAATCATGAATCATGAATTATAAATCATGAACTAAATCATGAATCATGAATTATGAATCATGAATTGAATCATGAATTATGAATTGAATCATGAATCATGAATTTAATCATAATTCATGAATTATGAATCATGAATTGAATCATGAATCATGAATCATGAATCATGAATTGAATCATGAAATGAATCATGAATCATGAATCATGAATTGAATCATGAATCATGAATTATGAATCATGAATTGAATCATGAATTAAATCATGAATCATGAATTGAATCATGAATCATGAATCATGAATCATGAATTGAATCATGAATCATGAATTATGAATCATGAATTGAATCATGAATCATGAATCATGAATTGAATCATGAATCATGAATCAGGAATCATGAATCATGAATTGAATCATGAATCATGAATTATGAATCATGAACTAAATCATGAATCATGAATTATGAATCATGAATTGAATCATGAATTATGAATTGAATCATGAATCATGAATCATGAATCATGAATTGAATCATGAATTGAATCATGAATCATGAATTGAATCATAAATCATGAATTGAATCATGAATCATGAATCATGAATTGAATCATGAATCATGAATTATGAATCATGAATTGAATCATGAATCATGAATTATGAATCATGAATTGAATCATGAATCATGAATCATGAATTGAATCATGAATCATGAATCATGAATTGAATCATGAATCATGAATCATAAATCGAATCATAAATCATGAATTATGAATCATGAATTGAATCATGAATCATGAATTGAATCATGAATCATGAATCATGAATTGAATCATGAATCATGAATTGAATCATGAATTATGAATTATGAATCATGAATTGAATCATGAATCATGAATCATGAATTGAATCATGAATCATGAATCAGGAATCATGAATCATGAATTGAATCATGAATCATGAATTATGAATCATGAATTAAATCATGAATCATGAATTATGAATCATGAATTGAATCATGAATTATGAATTGAATCATGAATCATGAATCATGAATCATGAATTGAATCATGAAATGAATCATGAATCATGAATTGAATCATGAATTAATGAATGATGAATCATGAATTGAATCATGAATCAGGAATTAAATCATGAATCATGAATTGAATCATGAATCATGAATCATGAATTGAATCATGAATCATTAATTATGAATCATGAATTGAATCATGAATTATGAATTGAATTAATGAATCATGAATCATGAATAATGAATCTTGAATCATGAATTGAATCATGAATTAAATCATGAATCATAAATCATGAATTGAATCATGAATCATGAATGATGATTCATGAATTGAATCATGAATCATGAATCATGAATTGATTCATGAATCATGAATCATGAATTGAATCATGAATCATGAATTATGAATCATGAATTGAATCATGAATCATGAATCATGAAACATGAATCATGAATTGAATCATGAAATGAATCATGAATCATGAATCATTAATTGAATCATGAATCATGAATCATGAATTGAATCATGAATTGAATCATGAATCATGAATCATGAATTGAATCATAAATCATGAATTGAATCATGAATCATGAATCTTGAATCATGAATTGAATCATGAATCATGAATTATGAATCATGAATTGAATCATGAATCATGAATCATGAATTGAATCATGAATCATGAATCATGAATCATGAATCGAATCATGAATCATGAATCGAATCATGAATCATGAATTGAATCATGAATCATGAATCATGAATTGAATCATGAATCATGAATCATGAATTGAATCATGAATCATGAATCATGAATTGAATCATGAATCATGAATTATGAATCATGAATTGAATCATGAATCATGAATCATGAATTGAATCATGAATCATGAATCAGGAATCATGAATCATGAATTGAATCATGAATCATGAATTATGAATCATGAATTAAATCATGAATCATGAATTATGAATCATTAATTGAATCATGAAATGAATCATGAATCATGAATCATGAATTGAATCATGAATCATGAATGATGAATCATGAATTGAATCAAGAATTAAATCATGAATCATAAATCATAAATCATGAATCATGAATTGAATCATGAAATGAATCATGAATCATGAATTGAATCATGAATCATGAATGATGAATCATGAATTGAATCATGAATTGAATCATGAATCATGAATTATGAATTGAATCATGAATCATGAATTGAATCATGAATCATGAATCATGAATTGAATCATAAATCATGAATTGAATCATGAATCATGAATCATGAATTGAATCATGAATCATGAATTATGAATCATGAATTGAATCATGAATCATGAATTATGAATCATGAATTGAATCATGAATCATGAATCATGAATTGAATCATGAATCATGAATCATGAATTGAATCATGAATCATGAATTGAATCATGAATCATGAATCATGAATCATGAATTGAATTATGATTCATTAATTATGAATCATGAATTGAATCATGAATTATGAATTATAAATCATGAATTGAATCATGAATTATGAATTGAATCATGAATCATGAATCGAATCATGAATCATGAATTGAATCATGAATCATGAATCATGAATTGAATCATGAATCATGAATCATGAATTGAATCATGAATCATGAATCATGAATTGAATCATGAATCATGAATTATGAATCATTAATTGAATCATGAATCATGAATCATTAATTGAATCATGAATCATGAATCATGAATTGAATCATGAATTATGAACCAGGAATCATGAATCATGAATTGAATCATGAATCATGAATTATGAATCATGAACTAAATCATGAATCATGAATTATGAATCATGAATTGAATCATGAATTATGAATTGAATCATGAATCATGAATCATGAATCATGAATTGAATCATGAAATGAATCATGAATCATGAATCATGAATTGAATCTTGAATCATGAATGATGAATCATGAATTTAATCATGAATCATGAATCATGAATTGAATCATAAATCATGAATTGAATCATGAATCATGAATGATGAATCATGAATTGAATCATGAATCATGAATTATGAATCATGAATTGAATCATGAATCAAGAATTGAATCATGAATCATGAATCATGAATCGAATCATGAATCATGAATTGAATCATGAATCATGAATCATGAATTGAATCATGTATAATGCATCATGAATTGAATCATGAATCATGAATCATGAATTGAATCATGAATCATGAATCATGAATCATGAATTGAATCATGAATCATGAATCATGAATTGAATCATGAATCATGAATCATGAATCATGAATTGAATCATGAATCATGAATTATGAATCATGAATTAAATCATGAATCATGAATTATGAATCATGAATTGAATCATGAATTATGAATTGAATCATGAATCATGAATCATGAATCATGAATTGAATCATGAATCATGAATGATAAATCATGAATTGAATCATGAATCATGAATTGAATCATGAATCATGAATCATGAATAATGAATTGAATCATGAATCATTAATTATGAATCATGATTTGAATCATGAATTATGAATTGAATTAATGAATCATGAATCATGAATCATGAATCTTGAATCATGAATTGAATCATGAATTAAATCATGAATCCTAAATCATGAATTGAATCATGAATCATGAATCTTGAATCATGAATTGAATCATGAATTAAATCATGAATCATTAATTATGAATCATGAATTGAATCATGAATCATGAATTGAATCGTGAATTGAATCATGAATCATGAATCATGAATTGAATCATAAATCATGAATTGAATCATGAATCATGAATCATGAATCATGAAGCATGAATTGAATCATGAATCATGAATTATGAATCATGAATTGAATCATGAATCATGAATTATGAATCATGAATTGAATCATGAATCATGAATCATGAATTGAATCATGAATCATGAATCGAATCATAAATCATGAATTATGAATCATGAATTGAATCATGAATCATGAATCATGAATTGAATCATAAATCATGAATCATGAATGGAATCATGAATCATGAATCATGAATTGAATCATGAATTATGAATTATGAATCATGAATTGAATCATGAATCATGAATCATGAATTGAATCATGAATCATGAATCAGGAATCATGAATCATGAATTGAATCATGAATCATGAATTATGAATCATGAAATAAATCATGAATCATGAATTATGAATCATGAATTGAATCATGAATTATAAATTGAATCATGAATCATGAATCATGAATTGAATCATGAAATGAATCATGAATCATGAAACATGAATTGAATCATGAATCATGAATCATGAATTGAATCATGAATTGAATCATGAATCATGAATCATGAATTAAATCATGAATCATGAATTGAATCATGAATCATGAATCATGAATCATGAATTGAATCATGAATAATGAATATTGAATCATGAATTGAATCATGAATTATGAATTGAATTAATGAATCATGAATCATGAATAATGAATATTGAATCATGAATTGAATCATGAATTAAATCATGAATCATAAATCATGAATTGAATCATGAATCATGAATGATGAATCATTAATTGAATCATGAATCATGAATCATAAATTGAATCATGAATCATGAATCATGAATTGAATCATGAATCATGAAATATGAATCATGAATTGAATCATGAATCATGAATTATGAATCATGAATTGAATCATGAATTATGAAATAAATCATGAATCATGAATAATGAAACATGAATCATGAATTGAATCATGAATTGAATCATGAAATGAATCATGAATCATGAATCATGAATTGAATCATAAATCATGAATTGAATCATGAATCATGAATCTTGAATAATGAATTGAATCATGAATTATGAATCATGAATTGCATCATGAATCATGAATTATGAATCATGAATTGAATCATGAATCATGAATTGAATCATGAATCATGAATCATGAATCATGAATCGAATCATGAATCATGAATCATGAATCATGAATTGAATCATGAATCATGAATTGAATCATGAATCATGAATCATGAATTGAATCATGAATCATGAATTATGAATCATGAATTATGAATCATGAACTGAATCATGAATCATGAATCATGAATTGAATCATGAATCATGAATCAGGAATCATGAATCATGAATTGAATCATGAATCATGAATTATGAATCATGAACTAAATCATGAATCATGAATTATGAATCATGAATTGAATCATGAATTATGAATTGAATCATGAATCATGAATCATGAATTGAATCATGAAATGAATCATGAATCATGAATTGAATCATGAATCATGAATGATGAATCATGAATTGAATCATGAATTGAATCATGAATCATGAATTGAATCATAAATCATGAATTGAATCATGAATCATGAATCATGAATCATGAATCATGAATTGAATCATGAATCATGAATTATGAATCATGAATTGAATCATGAATCATGAATTATGAATCATGAATTGAATCATGAATCATGAATTGAATCATGAATCATGAATCATGAATTGAATCATGAATCATGAATCATGAATCGAATCATGAATCATGAATTATGAATCATGAATTGAATCATGAATCATGAATTGAATCATGAATCATGAATCATGAATTGAATCATGAATCATGAATTGAATCATGAATTATGAATTATGAATCATGAATTGAATCATGAATCATGAATCATGAATTGAATCATGAATCATGAATCAGGAATCATGAATCATGAATTGAATCATGAATCATGAATTATGAATCATGAATTAAATCATGAATCATGAATTATGAATCATGAATTGAATCATGAATTATGAATTGAATCATGAATCATGAATCATGAATTGAATCATGAAATGAATCATGAATCATGAATCATGAATTGAATCATGAATTAATGAATGATGAATCATGAATTGAATCATGAATTGAATCATGAATCAGGAATTAAATCATGAATCATGAATTGAATCATGAATCATGAATCATGAATTGAATCATGAATCATTAATTATGAATCATGAATTGAATCATGAATTATGAATTGAATTAATGAATCATGAATCATGAATAATGAATCTTGAATCATGAATTGAATCATGAATTAAATCATGAATCATAAATCATGAATTGAATCATGAATCATGAATGATGAATCATGAATTGAATCATGAATCATGAATTGAATCATGAATCATGAATCATGAATTGAATCATGAATCATGAATTATGAATCATGAATTGAATCATGAATCATGAATCATGAAACATGAATCATGAATTGAATCATGAAATGAATCATGAATCATGAATCATTAATTGAATCATGAATCATGAATCATGAATCATGAATTGAATCATGAATTGAATCATGAATCATGAATCATGAATTGAATCATAAATCATGAATTGAATCATGAATCATGAATCTTGAATCATGAATTGAATCATGAATCATGAATTATGAATCATGAATTGAATCATGAATCATGAATCATGAATTGAATCATGAATCATGAATCATGAATCATGAATCGAATCATGAATCATGAATCATGAATCGAATCATGAATCATGAATTGAATCATGAATCATGAATCATGAATTGAATCATGAATCATGAATCATGAATTGAATCATGAATCATGAATCATGAATTGAATCATGAATCATGAATTATGAATCATGAATTGAATCATGAATCATGAATCATGAATTGAATCATGAATCATGAATCAGGAATCATGAATCATGAATTGAATCATGAATCATGAATTATGAATCATGAATTAAATCATGAATCATGAATTATGAATCATTAATTGAATCATGAAATGAATCATGAATCATGAATCATGAATTGAATCATGAATCATGAATGATGAATCATGAATTGAATCAAGAATTAAATCATGAATCATAAATCATAAATCATGAATCATGAATTGAATCATGAAATGAATCATGAATCATGAATTGAATCATGAATCATGAATGATGAATCATGAATTGAATCATGAATTGAATCATGAATCATGAATTATGAATTGAATCATGAATCATGAATTGAATCATGAATCATGAATCATGAATTGAATCATAAATCATGAATTGAATCATGAATCATGAATCATGAATTGAATCATGAATCATGAATTATGAATCATGAATTGAATCATGAATCATGAATTATGAATCATGAATTGAATCATGAATCATGAATCATGAATTGAATCATGAATCATGAATCATGAATTGAATCATGAATCATGAATCATGAATCGAATCATAAATCATGAATTATGAATCATGAATTGAATCATGAATCATGAATTGAATCATGAATCATGAATTGAATCATGAATCATGAATCATGAATTGAATCATGAATCATGAATTGAATCATGAATTATGAATTATGAATCATGAATTGAATCATGAATCATGAATCATGAATTGAATCATGAATCAGGAATCAGGAATCATGAATTGAATCATGAATCATGAATTATGAATCATGAATTAAATCATGAATCATGAATTATGAATCATGAATTGAATCATGAATTATGAATTGAATCATGAATCATGAATCATGAATCATGAATTGAATCATGAAATGAATCATGAATCATGAATTGAATCATGAATTAATGAATGATGAATCATGAATTGAATCATGAATTGAATCATGAATCAGGAATTAAATCATGAATCATGAATTGAATCATGAATCATGAATCATGAATTGAATCATGAATCATGAATTGAATCATGAATCATTAATTATGAATCATGAATTGAATCATGAATTATGAATTGAATTAATGAATCATGAATCATGAATAATGAATCTTGAATCATGAATTGAATCATGAATTAAATCATGAATCATAAATCATGAATTGAATCATGAATCATGAATGATGATTCATGAATTGAATCATGAATCATGAATCATGAATTGATTCATGAATCATGAATCATGAATTGAATCATGAATCATGAATTATGAATCATGAATTGAATCATGAATCATGAATCATGAAACATGAATCATGAATTGAATCATGAAATGAATCATGAATCATGAATCATTAATTGAATCATGAATCATGAATCATGAATTGAATCATGAATTGAATCATGAATCATGAATCATGAATTGAATCATAAATCATGAATTGAATCATGAATCATGAATCTTGAATCATGAATTGAATCATGAATCATGAATTATGAATCATGAATTGAATCATGAATCATGAATCATGAATTGAATCATGAATCATGAATCATGAATCATGAATCGAATCATGAATCATGAATCATGAATCGAATCATGAATCATGAATTGAATCATGAATCATGAATCATGAATTGAATCATGAATCATGAATCATGAATTGAATCATGAATCATGAATCATGAATTGAATCATGAATCATGAATTATGAATCATGAATTGAATCATGAATCATGAATCATGAATTGAATCATGAATCATGAATCAGGAATCATGAATCATGAATTGAATCATGAATCATGAATTATGAATCATGAATTAAATCATGAATCATGAATTATGAATCATTAATTGAATCATGAATCATGAATTGAATCATGAATCATGAATCATGAATTGAATCATAAATCATGAATCATGAATCATGAATTGAATCATGAATCATGAATGATGAATCATGAATTGAATCAAGAATTAAATCATGAATCATAAATCATAAATCATGAATCATGAATTGAATCATGAAATGAATCATGAATCATGAATTGAATCATGAATCATGAATGATGAATCATGAATTGAATCATGAATTGAATCATGAATCATGAATTATGAATTGAATCATGAATCATGAATTGAATCATGAATCATGAATCATGAATTGAATCATAAATCATTAATTATGAATCATGAATTGAATCATGAATTATGAATTGAATTAATGAATCATGAATCTTGAATCATGAATTGAATCATGAATTAAATCATGAATCATGAATCATGAATCTTGAATCATGAATTGAATCATGAATTGAATCATGAATCATGAATCATGAATTGAATCATGAATTATGAATCATGAATTGAATCATGAATCATGAATTATGAATCATGAATTGAATCATGAATCATGAATTGAATCATGAATCATGAATCATGAATTGAATCATAAATCATGAATTGAATCATGAATCATGAATTGAATCATGAATCATGAATTATGAATCATGAATTGAATCATGAATCATGAATCATGAATTGAATCATGAATCATGAATCATGAATTGAATCATGAATCATGAATTGAATCATGAATCATGAATCATGAATCATGAATTGAATCATGATTCATTAATTATGAATCATGAATTGAATCATGAATTATGAATTATAAATCATGAATTGAATCATGAATTATGAATTGAATCATGAATCATGAATCGAATCATGAATCATGAATTGAATCATGAATCATGAATCATGAATTGAATCATGAATCATGAATCATGAATTGAATCATGAATCATGAATCATGAATTGAATCATGAATCATGAATTATGAATCATTAATTGAATCATGAATCATGAATCATTAATTGAATCATGAATCATGAATCATGAATTGAATCATGAATTATGAACCAGGAATCATGAATCATGAATTGAATCATGAATCATGAATTATGAATCATGAACTAAATCATGAATCATGAATTATGAATCATGAATTGAATCATGAATTATGAATTGAATCATGAATCATGAATCATGAATCATGAATTGAATCATGAAATGAATCATGAATCATGAATCATGAATTGAATCTTGAATCATGAATGATGAATCATGAATTTAATCATGAATCATGAATCATGAATTGAATCATAAATCATGAATTGAATCATGAATCATGAATGATGAATCATGAATTGAATCATGAATCATGAATTATGAATCATGAATTGAATCATGAATCAAGAATTGAATCATGAATCATGAATCATGAATCGAATCATGAATCATGAATTGAATCATGAATCATGAATCATGAATTGAATCATGTATAATGCATCATGAATTGAATCATGAATCATGAATCATGAATTGAATCATGAATCATGAATCATGAATCATGAATTGAATCATGAATCATGAATCATGAATTGAATCATGAATCATGAATCATGAATCATGAATTGAATCATGAATCATGAATTATGAATCATGAATTAAATCATGAATCATGAATTATGAATCATGAATTGAATCATGAATTATGAATTGAATCATGAATCATGAATCATGAATCATGAATTGAATCATGAATCATGAATGATAAATCATGAATTGAATCATGAATCATGAATTGAATCATGAATCATGAATCATGAATAATGAATTGAATCATGAATCATTAATTATGAATCATGATTTGAATCATGAATTATGAATTGAATTAATGAATCATGAATCATGAATCATGAATCTTGAATCATGAATTGAATCATGAATTAAATCATGAATCCTAAATCATGAATTGAATCATGAATCATGAATCTTGAATCATGAATTGAATCATGAATTAAATCATGAATCCTAAATCATGAATTGAATCATGAATCATGAATGATGAATCATGAATTGAATCATGAATCCTAAATCATGAATTGAATCATGAATCATGAATGATGAATCATGAATTGAATCATGAATCATAAATCATGAATCATGAATTGAATCATGAATCATGAATCATGAATTGAATCATGAATCATGAATCAGGAATCATGAATCATGAATTGAATCATGAATCATTAATTATGAATCATGAATTGAATCATGAATTATGAATTGAATCATGAATCATGAATCATGAATCATGAATCATGAATTGAATCATGAAATGAATCATGAATCATGAATCATGACTTGAATCATAATTCATGAATGATGAATCATGAATTGAATCGTGAATTGAATCATGAATCATGAATCATGAATTGAATCATAAATCATGAATTGAATCATGAATCATGAATCATGAATCATGAAGCATGAATTGAATCATGAATCATGAATTATGAATCATGAATTGAATCATGAATCATGAATTATGAATCATGAATTGAATCATGAATCATGAATCATGAATTGAATCATGAATCATGAATCGAATCATAAATCATGAATTATGAATCATGAATTGAATCATGAATCATGAATCATGAATTGAATCATAAATCATGAATCATGAATTGAATCATGAATCATGAATCATGAATTGAATCATGAATTATGAATTATGAATCATGAATTGAATCATGAATCATGAATCATGAATTGAATCATGAATCATGAATCAGGAATCATGAATCATGAATTGAATCATGAATCATGAATTATGAATCATGAAATAAATCATGAATCATGAATTATGAATCATGAATTGAATCATGAATTATAAATTGAATCATGAATCATGAATCATGAATTGAATCATGAAATGAATCATGAATCATGAAACATGAATTGAATCATGAATCATGAATCATGAATTGAATCATGAATTGAATCATGAATCATGAATCATGAATTAAATCATGAATCATGAATTGAATCATGAATCATGAATCATGAATCATGAATTGAATCATGAATAATGAATATTGAATCATGAATTGAATCATGAATTATGAATTGAATTAATGAATCATGAATCATGAATAATGAATATTGAATCATGAATTGAATCATGAATTAAATCATGAATCATAAATCATGAATTGAATCATGAATCATGAATGATGAATCATTAATTGAATCATGAATCATGAATCATAAATTGAATCATGAATCATGAATCATGAATTGAATCATGAATCATGAAATATGAATCATGAATTGAATCATGAATCATGAATTATGAATCATGAATTGAATCATGAATTATGAAATAAATCATGAATCATGAATAATGAAACATGAATCATGAATTGAATCATGAATTGAATCATGAAATGAATCATGAATCATGAATCATGAATTGAATCATAAATCATGAATTGAATCATGAATCATGAATCTTGAATAATGAATTGAATCAGGAATTATGAATCATGAATTGCATCATGAATCATGAATTATGAATCATGAATTGAATCATGAATCATGAATTGAATCATGAATCATGAATCATGAATCATGAATCGAATCATGAATCATGAATCATGAATCATGAATTGAATCATGAATCATGAATTGAATCATGAATCATGAATCATGAATTGAATCATGAATCATGAATTATGAATCATGAATTATGAATCATGAACTGAATCATGAATCATGAATCATGAATTGAATCATGAATCATGAATCAGGAATCATGAATCATGAATTGAATCATGAATCATGAATTATGAATCATGAACTAAATCATGAATCATGAATTATGAATCATGAATTGAATCATGAATTATGAATTGAATCATGAATCATGAATCATGAATTGAATCATGAAATGAATCATGAATCATGAATTGAATCATGAATCATGAATGATGAATCATGAATTGAATCATGAATTGAATCATGAATCATGAATTGAATCATAAATCATGAATTGAATCATGAATCATGAATCATGAATCATGAATCATGAATTGAATCATGAATCATGAATTATGAATCATGAATTGAATCATGAATCATGAATTATGAATCATGAATTGAATCATGAATCATGAATTGAATCATGAATCATGAATCATGAATTGAATCATGAATCATGAATCATGAATCGAATCATGAATCATGAATTATGAATCATGAATTGAATCATGAATCATGAATTGAATCATGAATCATGAATCATGAATTGAATCATGAATCATGAATTGAATCATGAATTATGAATTATGAATCATGAATTGAATCATGAATCATGAATCATGAATTGAATCATGAATCATGAATCAGGAATCATGAATCATGAATTGAATCATGAATCATGAATTATGAATCATGAATTAAATCATGAATCATGAATTATGAATCATGAATTGAATCATGAATTATGAATTGAATCATGAATCATGAATCATGAATTGAATCATGAAATGAATCATGAATCATGAATCATGAATTGAATCATGAATTAATGAATGATGAATCATGAATTGAATCATGAATTGAATCATGAATCAGGAATTAAATCATGAATCATGAATTGAATCATGAATCATGAATCATGAATTGAATCATGAATCATTAATTATGAATCATGAATTGAATCATGAATTATGAATTGAATTAATGAATCATGAATCATGAATAATGAATCTTGAATCATGAATTGAATCATGAATTAAATCATGAATCATAAATCATGAATTGAATCATGAATCATGAATGATGATTCATGAATTGAATCATGAATCATGAATTGAATCATGAATCATGAATCATGAATTGAATCATGAATCATGAATTATGAATCATGAATTGAATCATGAATCATGAATCATGAAACATGAATCATGAATTGAATCATGAAATGAATCATGAATCATGAATCATTAATTGAATCATGAATCATGAATCATGAATCATGAATTGAATCATGAATTGAATCATGAATCATGAATCATGAATTGAATCATAAATCATGAATTGAATCATGAATCATGAATCTTGAATCATGAATTGAATCATGAATCATGAATTATGAATCATGAATTAAATCATGAATCATGAATCATGAATTGAATCATGAATCGAATCATGAATCATGAATCGAATCATGAATCATGAATTGAATCATGAATCATGAATTGAATCATGAATCATGAATCATGAATTGAATCATGAATCATGAATCATGAATTGAATCATGAATCATGAATTATGAATCATGAATTGAATAATGAATCATGAATCATGAATTGAATCATGAATCATGAATCAGGAATCATGAATCATGAATTGAATCATGAATCATGAATTATGAATCATGAATTAAATCATGAATCATGAATTATGAATCATTAATTGAATCATGAAATGAATCATGAATGATGAATCATGAATTGAATCATGAATCATGAATGATGAATCATGAATTGAATCAAGAATTAAATCATGAATCATAAATCATGAATCATGAATCATGAATTGAATCATGAAATGAATCATGAATCATGAATTGAATCATGAATCATGAATGATGAATCATGAATTGAATCATGAATTGAATCATGAATCATGAATTATGAATTGAATCATGAATCATGAATTGAATCATGAATCATGAATTGAATCATAAATCATTAATTATGAATCATGAATTGAATCATGAATTAAATCATGAATCATGAATCATGAATCTTGAATCATGAATTGAATCATGAATTGAATCATGAATCATGAATCATGAATTGAATCATGAATTATGAATCATGAATTGAATCATGAATCATGAATTATGAATCATGAATTGAATCATGAATCATGAATTGAATCATGAATCATGAATCATGAATTGAATCATAAATCATGAATTGAATCATGAATCATGAATCATGAATCATGAATTGAATCATGAATCATTAAATTATGAATCATGAATTGAATCATGAATCATGAATCATGAATTGAATCATGAATCATGAATTGAATCATGAATCATGAATTGCATCATGAATCATGAATCATGAATTGAATCATGATTCATTAATTATGAATCATGAATTGAATCATGAATTAAATCATGAATCCTAAATCATGAATTGAATCATGAATCATGAATGATGAATCATGAATTGAATCATGAATCATAAATCATGAATCATGAATTGAATAATGAATCATGAATCATGAATTGAATCATGAATCATGAATCAGGAATCATGAATCATGAATTGAATCATGAATCATTAGTTATGAATCATGAATTAAATCATAAATCATGAATTATGAATCATGAATTGAATCATGAATTATGAATTGAATCATGAATCATGAATCATGAATCTTGAATTGAATCATGAAATGAATCATGAATGATGAATCATGAATTGAATCATGAATTGAATCATGAATCATGAATTGAATCATAAATCATGAATTCAATCATGAATCATGAATGATGAATCATGAATTGAATCATGAATTGAATCATGAATTGAATCCTGAATCATGAATCATGAATTGAATCATAAATCATGAATTGAATCATGAATCATGAATCATGAATTGAATCATGAATCATGAATTATGAATCATGAATTGAATCATGAATCATGAATCATGAATTGAATCATGAATCATAAATCATGAATCATGAATTGAATCATGAATCATGAATCGAATCATGAATCATGAATTGAATCATGAATCATGAATCATGAATTGAATCATGAATCATGAATCATGAATTGAATCATGAATCATGAATCATGAATTGAATCATGAATCATGAATTATGAATCATGAATTGAATCATGAATCATGAATCATGAATTGAATCATGAATCATGAATCAGGAATCATGAATCATGAATTGAATCATGAATCATGAATTATGAATCATGAATTAAATCATGAATTATGAATCATGAATTGAATCATGAATTATGAATTGAATCATGAATCATAAATCATGAATCATGAATGATGAATCATGAATTGAATCATGAATTATGAATCATAAATTGAATCATGAATTATGAATCATGAATTGAATCATTAATCATGAATCATGAATTGAATCATGAATCATGAATCATGAATTGAATCATGAATCATGAATTATGAATCATGAATTGAATCATGAATCATGAATCATGAATTGAATCATGAATCATGAATCATGAATCATGAATCATGAATTGAATCATGAATCATGAATTATGAATCATGAATTGAATCATGAATCATGAATCATGAATTGAATCATGAATCATGAATCATGAATTGAATCATGAATCATGAATTGAATCATGAATCATGAATCATGAATCATGAATTGAATCATGATTCATTAATTATGAATCATGAATTGAATTATGAATTAAATCATGAATCCTAAATCATGAATTGAATCATGAATCATGAATGATGAATCATGAATTGAATCATGAATCATAAATCATGAATCATGAATTGAATCATGAATCATGAATCATGAATTGAATCATGAATCATGAATCAGGAATCATGAATCATGAATTGAATCATGAATCATTAATTATGAATCATGAATTAAATCATAAATCATGAATTATGAATCATGAATTGAATCATGAATTATGAATTGAATCATGAATCATGAATCATGAATCTTGAATTGAATCATGAAATGAATCATGAATGATGAATCATGAATTGAATCATGAATTGAATCATGAATCATGAATCATGAATTGAATCATAAATCATGAATTCAATCATGAATCATGAATGATGAATCATGAATTGAATCATGAATTGAATCATGAATTGAATCCTGAATCATGAATCATGAATTGAATCATAAATCATGAATTGAATCATGAATCATGAATCATGAATTGAATCATGAATCATGAATTATGAATCATGAATTGAATCATGAATCATGAATCATGAATTGAATCATGAATCATAAATCATGAATCATGAATCGAATCATGAATCATGAATTGAATCATGAATCATGAATCATGAATTGAATCATTAATCATGAATCATGAATTGAATCATGAATCATGAATCATGAATTGAATCATGAATCATGAATTATGAATCATGAATTGAATCATGAATCATGAATCATGAATTGAATCATGAATCATGAATCAGGAATCATGAATCATGAATTGAATCATGAATCATGAATTATGAATCATGAATTAAATCATGAATTATGAATCATGAATTGAATCATGAATTATGAATTGAATCATGAATCATAAATCATGAATCATGAATGATGAATCATGAATTGAATCATGAATTGAATCATGAATCATGAATCATGAATTGAATCATGAATTGAATCATGAATCATGAATCATGAATTGAATCATGAATTGAATCATGAATCATGAATCATGAATTGAATCATGAATCATGAATTGAATCATGAATCATGAATCATGAATCATGAATTGAATCATGAATCATTAATTATGAATCATGAATTGAATCATGAATTATGAATTGAATCATGAATCATGAATTGAATCATGAATCATGAATCATGAATCATGAATTGAATCATGAATCATTAATTATGAATCATGAATTGAATCATGAATTATGAATTGAATTAGTGAATCATGAATCATGAATCATGAATTGAATCAGGAATCATGAATCATGAATTGAATCATGAATCATGAATCATGAATTGAATCATGAATCATGAATCATGAATTGAATCATGAAATGAATCATGAATCATGAATCATGACTTGAATCATAATTCATGAATGATGAATCATGAATTGAATCGTGAATTGAATCATGAATCATGAATCATGAATTGAATCATAAATCATGAATTGAATCATGAATCATGAATCATGAATCATGAATTGAATCATGAATCATGAATTATGAATCATGAATTGAATCATGAATCATGAATTATGAATCATGAATTGAATCATGAATCATGAATCATGAATTGAATCATGAATCATGAATCGAATCATAAATCATGAATTATGAATCATGAATTGAATCATGAATCATGAATCATGAATTGAATCATAAATCATGAATCATGAATTGAATCATGAATCATGAATCATGAATTGAATCATGAATTATGAATTATGAATCATGAATTGAATCATGAATCATGAATCATGAATTGAATCATGAATCATGAATCAGGAATCATGAATCATGAATTGAATCATGAATCATGAATTATGAATCATGAAATAAATCATGAATCATGAATTATGAATCATGAATTGAATCATGAATTATAAATTGAATCATGAATCATGAATCATGAATTGAATCATGAAATGAATCATGAATCATGAAACATGAATTGAATCATGAATCATGAATCATGAATTAAATCATGAATTGAATCATGAATCATGAATCATGAATTAAATCATGAATCATGAATTGAATCATGAATCATGAATCATGAATCATGAATTGAATCATGAATAATGAATATTGAATCATGAATTGAATCATGAATTATGAATTGAATTAATGAATCATGAATCATGAATAATGAATATTGAATCATGAATTGAATCATGAATTAAATCATGAATCATAAATCATGAATTGAATCATGAATCATGAATGATGAATCATTAATTGAATCATGAATCATGAATCATAAATTGAATCATGAATCATGAATCATGAATTGAATCATGAATCATGAAATATGAATCATGAATTGAATCATGAATCATGAATTATGAGTCATGAATTGAATCATGAATTATGAAATGAATCATGAATCATGAATAATGAAACATGAATCATGAATTGAATCATGAATTGAATCATGAAATGAATCATGAATCATGAATCATGAATTGAATCATAAATCATGAATTGAATCATGAATCATGAATCTTGAATAATGAATTGAATCATGAATTATGAATCATGAATTGCATCATGAATCATGAATTATGAATCATGAATTGAATCATGAATCATGAATTGAATCATGAATCATGAATCATGAATCATGAATCGAATCATGAATCATGAATCATGAATCATGAATTGAATCATGAATCATGAATTGAATCATGAATCATGAATTATGAATCATGAATTTTGAATCATGAACTGAATCATGAATCATGAATCATGAATTGAATCATGAATCAGGAATCAGGAATCATGAATCATGAATTGAATCATGAATCATGAATTATGAATCATGAATTAAATCATGAATCATGAATTATGAATCATGAATTGAATCATGAATCATGAATCATGAATTGAATCATGAATCATGAATCATGAATCATGAATCATGAATTGAATCATGAATCATGAATTATGAATCATGAATTAAATCATGCATCATGAATTATGAATCATGAATTGAATCATGAATTATGAATTGAATCATGAATTATGAATCATGAATCATGAATTGAATCATGAATCATGAATCATGAATTGAATCACGAAATGAATCATGAATCATGAATTGAATCATGAATCATGAATCATGAATTGAATCACGAAATGAATCATGAATCATGAATCATGAATTGAATCATGAATCATGAATCATGAATTGAATCACGAAATGAATCATGAATCATGAATCATGAATTGAATCATGAATGATGAATCATGAATTGAATCATGAATTGAATCATGAATCATGAATTGAATCATGAATCATGAATTGAATCATGAATCATGAATCATGAATTGAATCATGAATCATTAATTATAAATCGTGAATTGAATCATGAATTATGAATTATGAATCATGAATTGAATTATGAATTATGAATTGAATCATGAATCATGAATTGAATCATGAATTAAATCATGAATCATGAATCATGAATTGAATCATGTATCATGAATGATGAATCATGAATTGAATCATGAATCATGAATCATGAATCATGAATCATGAATTGAATCATGAATCATGAATTGAATCATGAATCATGAATCAGGAATCATGAATCATGAATTGAATCATGAATCATGAATTATGAATCATGAATTAAATCATGAATCATGAATGATGAATTATGAATTGGATCATGAATTGAATCATGAATCATGAATAATGAATTGAATCATAAATCATGAATTGAATCATGAATCATGAATCATGAATCATGAATTGAATAATGAATCATGAATTATGAATCATGAATTGAATCATAAATCATGAATTACGAATCATGAATTGAATCATGAATCATGAATCATGAATTGAATCATGAATCATGAATTGAATCATGAATCATGAATTGAATCATGAATCATGAATTGAATCATGAATCATGAATTAAATCATGAATCATTAATTATGAATCATGAATTGAATCATGAATTATGAATTGAATTAATGAATCATGAATCATGAATCATGAATCTTGAATCATGAATTGAATCATGAATCATGAATGATGAATCATGAATTGAATCATGAATCATGAATCATGAATTGAATCATGAATCATGAATCATGAATCATGAATTGAATCATGAATCATGAATCAGGAATCATGAATCATGAATTGAATCATGAATTATGAATTGAATCATGAATTATGAATCATGAATCATGAATTGAATCATGAATCATGAATCATGAATTGAATCATGAAATGAATCATGAATCATGAATTGAATCATGAATCATGAATCATGAATTGAATCACGAAATGAATCATGAATCATGAATCATGAATTGAATCATGAATGATGAATCATGAATTGAATCATGAATTGAATCATGAATCATGAATTGAATCATGAATCATGAATTGAATCATGAATCATGAATCATGAATTGAATCATGAATCATTAATTATAAATCGTGAATTGAATCATGAATTATGAATTATGAATCATGAATTGAATTATGAATTATGAATTGAATCATGAATCATGAATTGAATCATGAATTAAATCATGAATCATGAAACATGAATTGAATCATGTATCATGAATGATGAATCATGAATTGAATCATGAATCATGAATCATGAATCATGAATCATGAATTGAATCATGAATCATGAATTGAATCATGAATCATGAATCAGGAATCATGAATCATGAATTGAATCATGAATCATGAATTATGAATCATGAATTAAATCATGAATCATGAATGATGAATTATGAATTGGATCATGAATTGAATCATGAATCATGAATCATGAATCATGAATTGAATAATGAATCATGAATTATGAATCATGAATTGAATCATAAATCATGAATTATGAATCATGAATTGAATCATGAATCATGAATTGAATCATGAATCATGAATCATGAATTGAATCATGAATCATGAATTGAATCATGAATCATGAATTGAATCATGAATCATGAATTAAATCATGAATCATTAATTATGAATCATGAATTGAATCATGAATTATGAATTGAATTAATGAATCATGAATCATGAATCATGAATCTTGAATCATGAATTGAATCATGAATCATGAATGATGAATCATGAATTGAATCATGAATCATGAATCATGAATTGAATCATGAATCATGAATCATGAATCAGGAATCATGAATCATGAATTGAATCATGAATCATGAATTATGAATCATGAATTAAATCATAAATCATGAATTATGAATCATGAATTGAATCATGAATTATGAATTGAATCATGAATCATGAATCATGAATCATGAATTGAATCATAAATCATGAATGATGAATCATAATTTGAATCATGAATTGAATCATGAATCATGAATCATGAATTGAATCATAAATCATGAATTGAATCATGAATCATGAATCATGAATCATGAATTGAATCATGAATCATGAATTATGAATCATGAATTGAATCATGAATCATGAATTGAATCATGAATCATGAATCAAATCATGAATCATGAATTGAATCATGAATCATGAATCATGAATTGAATCATGAATCATGAATTGAATCATGAATCATGAATTGAATCATGAATCATGAATCATGAATTGAATCATGAATCATGAATTATGAATCATGAATTGAATCATGAATCATGAATCATGAATTGAATCATGAATCATGAATCATGAATCATGAATCATGAATTGAATCATGAATCATGAATTATGAATCATGAATTGAATCATGAATCATGAATCATGAATTGAATCATGAATCATGAATCATGAATTGAATCATGAATCATGAATTGAATCATGAATCATGAATCATGAATCATGAATTGAATCATGATTCATTAATTATGAATCATGAATTGAATCATGAATTAAATCATGAATCCTAAATCATGAATTGAATCATGAATCATGAATGATGAATCATGAATTGAATCATGAATCATAAATCATGAATCATGAATTGAATCATGAATCATGAATTGAATCATGAATCATGAATCAGGAATCATGAATCATGAATTGAATCATGAACCATTAATTATGAATCATGAATTAAATCATAAATCATGAATTATGAATCATGAATTGAATCATGAATTATGAATTGAATCATGAATCATGAATCATGAATCTTGAATTGAATCATGAAATGAATCATGAATGATGAATCATGAATTGAATCATGAATTGAATCATGAATTGAATCCTGAATCATGAATCATGAATTGAATCATAAATCATGAATTGAATCATGAATCATGAATCATGAATTGAATCATGAATCATGAATTATGAATCATGAATTGAATCATGAATCATGAATCATGAATTGAATCATGAATCATAAATCATGAATCATGAATTGAATCATGAATCATGAATCGAATCATGAATCATGAATTGAATCATGAATCATGAATCATGAATTGAATCATTAATCATGAATCATGAATTGAATCATGAATCATGAATTGAATCATGAATCATGAATTATGAATCATGAATTGAATCATGAATCATGAATCATGAATTGAATCATGAATCATGAATCAGGAATCATGAATCATGAATTGAATCATGAATCATGAATTATGAATCATGAATTAAATCATGAATTATGAATCATGAATTGAATCATGAATTATGAATTGAATCATGAATCATAAATCATGAATCATGAATGATGAATCATGAATTGAATCATGAATTGAATCATGAATCATGAATCATGAATTGAATCATGAATTGAATCATGAATCATGAATTGAATCATGAATTGAATCATGAATCATGAATCATGAATTGAATCATGAATCATGAATTGAATCATGAATCATGAATCATGAATCATGAATTGAATCATGAATCATTAATTATGAATCATGAATTGAATCATGAATTATGAATTGAATCATGAATCATGAATTGAATCATGAATCATGAATCATGAATCATGAATTGAATCATGAATCATTAATTATGAATCATGAATTGAATCATGAATTATGAATTGAATTAGTGAATCATGAATCATGAATTGAATCATGAATCATGAATCATGAATTGAATCATGAATCATGAATCATGAATTGAATCATGAATCATGAATCATGAATCATGAATCATGAATTGAATCATGAAATGAATCATGAATCATGAATCATGACTTGAATCATAATTCATGAATGATGAATCATGAATTGAATCGTGAATTGAATCATGAATCATGAATCATGAATTGAATCATAAATCATGAATTGAATCATGAATCATGAATCATGAATCATGAATTGAATCATGAATCATGAATTATGAATCATGAATTGAATCATGAATCATGAATTATGATTCATGAATTGAATCATGAATCATGAATCATGAATTGAATCATGAATCATGAATCGAATCATAAATCATGAATTATGAATCATGAATTGAATCATGAATCATGAATCATGAATTGAATCATAAATCATGAATCATGAATTGAATCATGAATCATGAATCATGAATTGAATCATGAATTATGAATTATGAATCATGAATTGAATCATGAATCATGAATCATGAATTGAATCATGAATCATGAATCAGGAATCATGAATCATGAATTGAATCATGAATCATGAATTATGAATCATGAAATAAATCATGAATCATGAATTATGAATCATGAATTGAATCATGAATTATAAATTGAATCATGAATCATGAATCATGAATTGAATCATGAAATGAATCATGAATCATGAAACATGAATTGAATCATGAATCATGAATCATGAATTGAATCATGAATTGAATCATGAATCATGAATCATGAATTAAATCATGAATCATGAATTGAATCATGAATCATGAATCATGAATCATGAATTGAATCATGAATAATGAATATTGAATCATGAATTGAATCATGAATTATGAATTGAATTAATGAATCATGAATCATGAATAATGAATATTGAATCATGAATTGAATCATGAATTAAATCATGAATCATAAATCATGAATTGAATCATGAATCATGAATGATGAATCATTAATTGAATCATGAATCATGAATCATAAATTGAATCATGAATCATGAATCATGAATTGAATCATGAATCATGAAATATGAATCATGAATTGAATCATGAATCATGAATTATGAGTCATGAATTGAATCATGAATTATGAAATGAATCATGAATCATGAATAATGAAACATGAATCATGAATTGAATCATGAATTGAATCATGAAATGAATCATGAATCATGAATCATGAATTAAATCATAAATCATGAATTGAATCATGAATCATGAATCTTGAATAATGAATTGAATCATGAATTATGAATCATGAATTGCATCATGAATCATGAATTATGAATCATGAATTGAATCATGAATCATGAATTGAATCATGAATCATGAATCATGAATCATGAATCGAATCATGAATCATGAATCATGAATTGAATCATGAATCATGAATTGAATCATGAATCATGAATTATGAATCATGAATTATGAATCATGAACTGAATCATGAATCATGAATCATGAATTGAATCATGAATCAGGAATCAGGAATCATGAATCATGAATTGAATCATGAATCATGAATTATGAATCATGAATTAAATCATGAATCATGAATTATGAATCATGAATTGAATCATGAATCATGAATCATGAATTGAATCATGAATCATGAATCATGAATCATGAATCATGAATTGAATCATGAATCATGAATTATGAATCATGAATTAAATCATGCATCATGAATTATGAATCATGAATTGAATCATGAATTATGAATTGAATCATGAATTATGAATCATGAATCATGAATTGAATCATGAATCATGAATCATGAATTGAATCACGAAATGAATCATGAATCATGAATTGAATCATGAATCATGAATCATGAATTGAATCACGAAATGAATCATGAATCATGAATTGAATCATGAATGATGAATCATGAATTGAATCATGAATTGAATCATGAATCATGAATTGAATCATGAATCATGAATTGAATCATGAATCATGAATCATGAATTGAATCATGAATTATTAATTATAAATCGTGAATTGAATTATGAATTATGAATTATGAATCATGAATTGAATTATGAATTATGAATTGAATCATGAATCATGAATTGAATCATGAATTAAATCATGAATCATGAATCATGAATTGAATCATGTATCATGAATGATGAATCATGAATTGAATCATGAATCATGAATCATGAATCATGAATCATGAATTGAATCATGAATCATGAATTGAATCATGAATCATGAATCAGGAATCATGAATCATGAATTGAATCATGAATCATGAATTATGAATCATGAATTAAATCATGAATCATGAATGATGAATTATGAATTGGATCATGAATTGAATCATGAATCATGAATAATGAATTGAATCATAAATCATGAATTGAATCATGAATCATGAATCATGAATCATGAATTGAATAATGAATCATGAATTATGAATCATGAATTGAATCATGAATCATGAATTATGAATCATGAATTGAATCATGAATCATGAATCATGAATTGAATCATGAATCATGAATTGAATCATGAATCATGAATTGAATCATGAATCATGAATTGAATCATGAATCATGAATCATGAATTAAATCATGAATCATTAATTATGAATCATGAATTGAATCATGAATTATGAATTGAATTAATGAATCATGAATCATGAATCATGAATCTTGAATCATGAATTAAATCATGAATCATAAATCATGAATTGAATCATGAATCATGAATGATGAATCATGAATTGAATCATGAATCATGAATCATGAATCATGAATTGAATCATGAATCATGAATCATGAATCATGAATTGAATCATGAATCATGAATCATGAATCATGAATCATGAATTGAATCATGAATCATGAATGATGAATCATAATTTGAATCATGAATTGAATCATGAATCATGAATCATGAATTGAATCATAAATCATGAATTGAATCATGAATCATTAATCATGAATTGAATCATGAATCATGAATTATGAATCATGAATTGAATCATGAATCATGAATCATGAATTGAATCATGAATCATGAATCAAATCATGAATCATGAATTGAATCATGAATCATGAATCATGAATTGAATCATGAATCATGAATGATGAATCATAATTTGAATCATGAATTGAATCATGAATCATGAATCATGAATTGAATCATAAATCATGAATTGAATCATGAATCATTAATCATGAATTGAATCATGAATCATGAATTATGAATCATGAATTGAATCATGAATCATGAATCATGAATTGAATCATGAATCATGAATCAAATCATGAATCATGAATTGAATCATGAATCATGAATCATGAATTGAATCATGAATTATGAATCATTAATTGAATCATGAATCATTAATTATGAATCATGAATTGAATCATGAATTATGAATTGAATCATGAATCATGAATCATGAATTGAATCATGAATCATGAATCATGAATTGAATCATGAATCATGAATTATGAATCATGAATTGAATCATGAATCATGAATTATGAATCATGAATTATGAATTGAATCATGAATCATGAATCATGAATCGAATCATGAATCATGAATTGAATCATGAATCATGAATCATGAATTGAATCATGAATCATGAATCATGAATTGAATCATGAATCATGAATCATGAATTGAATCATGAATCATGAATTATGAATCTTGAATTGAATCATGAATCATGAATCATGAATTAAATCATGAATCAGGAATCATGAATCATGAATTGAATCATGAATCATGAATTATGAATCATGAAATGAATCATGAATTATGAATCATGAATTGAATCATGAATTATGAATTGAATCATGAATCATGAATCATGAATCATGAATTGAATCATGAAATGAATCATGAATCATGAATCATGACTTGAATCATAATTCATGAATGATGAATCATGAATTGAATCG
Source organism: Mixophyes australis (assembly GCA_036250195.1). Taxonomy (NCBI): domain Eukaryota; kingdom Metazoa; phylum Chordata; class Amphibia; order Anura; family Limnodynastidae; genus Mixophyes; species Mixophyes australis. Next base: position 240,494,986 of record JAVHZZ010000001.1, on the reverse strand, counting down.
TGAATTGAATCATGAATCATGAATTGAATCATAAATCATGAATTGAATCATGAATCATGAATCATGAATCATGAATTGAATCATGAATCATGAATTATGAATCATGAATTGAATCATGAATCATGAATCATGAATTGAATCATGAATCATGAATCGAATCATAAATCATGAATTATGAATCATGAATTGAATCATGAATCATGAATCATGAATTGAATCATGAATCATGAATCATGAATTGAATCATGAATCATGAATCATGAATTGAATCATGAATTATGAATTATGAATCATGAATTGAATCATGAATCATGAATTGAATCATGAATCATGAATCAGGAATCATGAATCATGAATTGAATCATGAATCATGAATTATGAATCATGAAATAAATCATGAATCATGAATTATGAATCATGAATTGAATCATGAATTATATATTGAATCATGAATCATGAATCATGAATCATGAATTGAATCATGAAATGAATCATGAATCATGAAACATGAATTGAATCATGAATCATGAATCATGAATTGAATCATGAATTGAATCATGAATCATGAATCATGAATTAAATCATGAATCATGAATTGAATCATGAATCATGAATCATGAATTGAATCATGAATCATTAATTATGAATCATTAATTGAATCATGAATTATGAATTGAATTAATGAATCATGAATCATGAATAATGAATATTGAATCATGAATTGAATCATGAATTAAATCATGAATCATAAATCATGAATTGAATCATGAATCATGAATGATGAATCATTAATTGAATCATGAATCATGAATCATAAATTGAATCATGAATCATGAATCATGAATTGAATCATGAATCATGAATTATGAATCATGAATTGAATCATGAATCATGAATTATGAATCATGAATTGAATCATGAATTATGAAATGAATCATGAATCATGAATAATGAAACATGAATCATGAATTGAATCATGAAATGAATCATGAATCATGAATCATGAATTGAATCATAAATCATGAATTGAATCATGAATCATGAATCTTGAATAATGAATTGAATCATGAATCATGAATTATGAATCATGAATTGCATCATGAATCATGAATTATGAATCATGAATTGAATCATGAATCATGAATTGAATCATGAATCATGAATTGAATCATGAATCATGAATCATGAATCATGAATCGAATCATGAATCATGAATTGAATCATGCATTATGAATCATGAATTGAATCATGAATCATGAATTGAATCATGAATCATGAATCATGAATTGAATCATGAATCATGAATTATGAATCATGAACTGAATCATGAATCATGAATCATGAATTGAATCATGAATCATGAATCATGAATCATGAATCATGAATTGAATCATGAATCATGAATTATGAATCATGAATTGAATCATGAATCATGAATTATGAATCATGAATGGAATCATGAATCATGAATCATGAATTGAATCATGAATCATGAATCGAATCATAAATCATGAATTATGAATCATGAATTGAATCATGAATCATGAATCATGAATTGAATCATGAATCATGAATCATGAATTGAATCATGAATCATGAATCATGAATTGAATCATGAATTATGAATTATGAATCATGAATTGAATCATGAATCATGAATCATGAATTGAATCATGAATCATGAATCAGGAATCATGAATCATGAATTGAATCATGAATCATGAATTATGAATCATGAAATAAATCATGAATCATGAATTATGAATCATGAATTGAATCATGAATTATAAATTGAATCATGAATCATTAATCATGAATTGAATCATGAAATGAATCATGAATCATGAAACATGAATTGAATCATGAATCATGAATCATGAATTGAATCATGAATTGAATCATGAATCATGAATCATGAATTAAATCATGAATCATGAATTGAATCATGAATCATGAATCATGAATCATGAATTGAATCATGAATCATTAATTATGAATCATGAATTGAATCATGAATTATGAATTGAATTAATGAATCATGAATCATGAATAATGAATATTGAATCATGAATTGAATCATGAATTAAATCATGAATCATAAATCATGAATTGAATCATGAATCATGAATGATGAATCATTAATTGAATCATGAATCATGAATCATAAATTGAATCATGAATCATGAATTGAATCATGAATCATGAATTATGAATCATGAATTGAATCATGAATCATGAATTATGAATCATGAATTGAATCATGAATTATGAAATGAATCATGAATCATGAATAATGAAACATGAATCATGAATTGAATCATGAAATGAATCATGAATCATGAATCATGAATTGAATCATAAATCATGAATTGAATCATGAATCTTGAATAATGAATTGAATCATGAATCATGAATTATGAATCATAAAATGCATCATGAATCATGAATTATGAATCATGAATTGAATCATGAATCATGAATTGAATCATGAATCATGAATTGAATCATGAATCATGAATCATGAATCATGAATCGAATCATGAATCATGAATTGAATCATGCATCATGAATCATGAATTGAATCATGAATCATGAATTGAATCATGAATCATGAATCATGAATTGAATCATGAATCATGAATTATGAATCATGAACTGAATCATGAATCATGAATCAAGAATTGAATCATGAATCATGAATCAGGAATCATGAATCATGAATTGAATCATGAATCATGAATTATGAATCATGAATTAAATCATGAATCATGAATTATGAATCATGAATTGAATCATGAATCATGAATCATGAATTGAATCATGAATCATGAATCATGAATCATGAATTGAATCATGAATCATGAATTATGAATCATGAATTAAATCATGAATCATGAATTATGAATCATGAATTGAATCATGAATTATGAATTGAATCATGAATTATGAATCATGAATCATGAATTGAATCATGAATCATGAATCATGAATTGAATCACGAAATGATTTATGAATCATGAATTGAATCATGAATCATGAATCATGAATTGAATCACAAAATGAATCATGAATCATGAATCATGAATTGAATCATGAATCATGAATGATGAATCATGAATTGAATCATGAATTGAATCATGAATCATGAATTGAATCATGAATCATGAATCATGAATCATGAATTGAATCATGAATCATTAATTATAAATCGTGAATTGAATCATGAATTATGAATTATGAATCATGAATTGAATTATGAATTATGAATTGAATCATGAATCATGAATTGAATCATGAATTAAATCATGAATCATGAATTGAATCATGTATCATGAATGATGAATCATGAATTGAATTATGAACCATGAATCATGAATCATGAATCATGAATTGAATCATGAATCATGAATCATGAATCATGAATCATGAATTGAATCATGAATCATGAATTGAATCATGAATCATGAATCAGGAATCATGAATCATGAATTGAATCATGAATCATGAATTATGAATCATGAATTAAATCATGAATCATGAATGACGAATCATGAATTGGATCATGAATTGAATCATGAATCATGAATAATGAATTGAATCATAAATCATGAATTGAATCATGAATCATGAATCATGAATCATGAATTGAATAATGAATCATGAATTATGAATCATGAATTGAATCATGAATCATGAATAATGAATCATGAATTGAATCATGAATCATGAATCATGAATTGAATCATGAATCATGAATCATGAATTGAATCATGAATCATGAATTGAATCATGAATCATGAATCATGAATTAAATCATGAATCATTAATTATGAATCATGAATTGAATCATGAATTATGAATTGAATTAATGAATCATGAATCATGAATCTTGAATCATGAATTGAATCATGAATTAAATCATGAATCATAAATCATGAATTGAATCATGAATCATGAATGATGAATCATGAATTGAATCATGAATCATGAATCATGAATTGAATCATGAATCATGAATCATGAATTGAATCATGAATCATGAATCATGAATCATGAATCATGAATTGAATCATGAATCATGAATCAGGAATCATGAATCATGAATTGAATCATGAATCATGAATTATGAATCATGAATTAAATCATAAATCATGAATTATGAATCATGAATTAAATCATGAATTATGAATTGAATCATGAATCATGAATCATGAATCATGAATCATGAATTGAATCATGAATCATGAATGATGAATCATAATTTGAATCATGAATTGAATCATGAATCATGAATCATTAATTGAATCATAAATCATGAATTGAATCATGAATCATTAATCATGAATTGAATCATGAATCATGAATTATAAATCATGAATTGAATCATGAATCATGAATAATGAATTGAATCATAAATCATGAATTGAATCATGAATCATGAATCATGAATCATGAATTGAATAATGAATCATGAATTATGAATCATGAATTGAATCATGAATCATGAATTATGAATCATGAATTGAATCATGAATCATGAATCATGAATTGAATCATGAATCATGAATCATGAATTGAATCATGAATCATGAATTGAATCATGAATCATGAATTGAATCATGAATCATGAATTAAATCATGAATCATTAATTATGAATCATGAATTGAATCATGAATTATGAATTGAATTAATGAATCATGAATCATGAATCATGAATCTTGAATCATGAATTAAATCATGAATCATGAATGATGAATCATGAATTGAATCATGAATCATGAATCATGAATTGAATCATGAATCATGAATCATGAATTGAATCATGAATCATGAATTGAATCATGAATCATGAATCAGGAATCATGAATCATGAATTGAATCATGAATCATGAATTATGAATCATGAATTAAATCATAAATCATGAATTATGAATCATGAATTGAATCATGAATCATGAATTATGAATCATGAATTATGAATCATGAATTGAATCATGAATCATGAATCAGGAATCATGAATCATGAATTGAATCATGAATCATGAATCATTAATCATGAATTGAATCATGAATCATGAATTATGAATCATGAATTGAATCATGAATCATGAATTATGAATCATGAATTGAATCATGAATCATGAATCATGAATTGAATCATGAATCATGAATCAAATCATGAATCATGAATTGAATCATGAATCATGAATCATGAATTGAATCATGAATTATGAATCATGAATTGAATCATGAATCATTAATTATGAATCATGAATTGAATCATGAATTATGAATTGAATTAGTGAATCATGAATCATGAATCATGAATTGAATCATGAATCATGAATCATGAATTGAATCATGAATCATGAATCATGAATTGAATCATGAATCATGAATTATGAATCATGAATTGAATCATGAATCATGAATTATGATTTATGAATTATGAATTGAATCATGAATCATGAATCGAATCATGAATCATGAATTGAATCATGAATCATGAATCATGAATTGAATCATGAATCATGAATCATGAATTGAATCATGAATCATGAATCATGAATTGAATCATGAATCATGAATCATGAATTAAATCATGAATCATGAATTGAATCATGAATCATGAATTAAATCATGAATCATTAATTATGAATCATGAATTGAATCATGAATTATGAATTGAATTAATGAATCATGAATCATGAATCATGAATCTTGAATCATGAATTAAATCATGAATCATAAATCATGAATTGAATCATGAATCATGAATGATGAATCATGAATTGAATCATGAATCATGAATCATGAATTGAATCATGAATCATGAATCATGAATTGAATCATGAATCATGAATTGAATCATGAATCATGAATCAGGAATCATGAATCATGAATTGAATCATGAATCATGAATTATGAATCATGAATTAAATCATAAATCATGAATTATGAATCATGAATTGAATCATGAATCATGAATTATGAATCATGAATTATGAATCATGAATTGAATCATGAATCATGAATCAGGAATCATGAATCATGAATTGAATCATGAATCATGAATCATGAATCATGAATTGAATCATGAATCATGAATTATGAATCATGAATTGAATCATGAATCATGAATTATGAATCATGAATTGAATCATGAATCATGAATCATGAATTGAATCATGAATCATGAATCATGAATTGAATCATGAATCATGAATCATGAATTAAATCATGAATCATGAATTGAATCATGAATCATGAATTAAATCATGAATCATTAATTATGAATCATGAATTGAATCATGAATTATGAATTGAATTAATGAATCATGAATCATGAATCATGAATCTTGAATCATGAATTAAATCATGAATCATAAATCATGAATTGAATCATGAATCATGAATGATGAATCATGAATTGAATCATGAATCATGAATCATGAATTGAATCATGAATCATGAATCATGAATTGAATCATGAATCATGAATTGAATCATGAATCATGAATCAGGAATCATGAATCATGAATTGAATCATGAATCATGAATTATGAATCATGAATTAAATCATAAATCATGAATTATGAATCATGAATTAAATCATGAATCATGAATTATGAATCATGAATTATGAATCATGAATTGAATCATGAATCATGAATCAGGAATCATGAATCATGAATTGAATCATGAATCATGAATCATTAATCATGAATTGAATCATGAATCATGAATTATGAATCATGAATTGAATCATGAATCATGAATTATGAATCATGAATTGAATCATGAATCATGAATCATGAATTGAATCATGAATCATGAATCATGAATCAAATCATGAATCATGAATTGAATCATGAATCATGAATCATGAATTGAATCATGAATTATGAATCATGAATTGAATCATGAATCATTAATTATGAATCATGAATTGAATCATGAATCATGAATCATGAATTGAATCATGAATCATGAATCATGAATTGAATCATGAATCATGAATTATGAATCATGAATTGAATCATGAATCATGAATTATGATTTATGAATTATGAATTGAATCATGAATCATGAATCATGAATCGAATCATGAATCATGAATTGAATCATGAATCATGAATCATGAATTGAATCATGAATCATGAATCATGAATTGAATCATGAATCATGAATCATGAATTGAATCATGAATCATGAATCATGAATTGAATCATGAATCATGAATCATGAATTAAATCATGAATCATGAATCATTAATTGAATCATGAATCATGAATCATGAATTAAATCATGAATCAGGAATCATGAATCATGAATTGAATCATGAATCATGAATCATGAATTGAATCATGAATCATGAATCATGAATTGAATCATGAATCATGAATCATGAATTGAATCATGAATCATGAATCATGAATTGAATCATGAATCATGAATCATGAATTAAATCATGAATCAGGAATCATGAATCATGAATTGAATCATGAATCATGAATTATGAATCATGAAATGAATCATGAATCATGAATTATGAATCATGAATTGAATCATGAATTATGAATTGAATCATGAATCATGAATCATGAATCATGAATCATGAATCATGAATTGAATCATGAAATGAATCATGAATCATGAATCATGACTTGAATCATAATTCATGAATGATGAATCATGAATTGAATCGTGAATTGAATCATGAATCATGAATCATGAATTGAATCATAAATCATGAATTGAATCATGAATCATGAATCATGAATCATGAATCATGAATTGAATCATGAATCATGAATTATGAATCATGAATTGAATCATGAATCATGAATTATGAATCATGAATTGAATCATGAATCATGAATCATGAATTGAATCATGAATCATGAATCGAATCATAAATCATGAATTATGAATCATGAATTGAATCATGAATCATGAATCATGAATTGAATCATGAATCATGAATCAGGAATCATGAATCATGAATTGAATCATGAATCATGAATTATGAATCATGAAATAAATCATGAATCATGAATTATGAATCATGAATTGAATCATGAATTATAAATTGAATCATGAATCATGAATCATGAATCATGAATTGAATCATGAAATGAATCATGAATCATGAAACATGAATTGAATCATGAATCATGAATCATGAATTGAATCATGAATTGAATCATGAATCATGAATTAAATCATGAATCATGAATTGAATCATGAATCATGAATCATGAATTGAATCATGAATCATTAATTATGAATCATTAATTGAATCATGAATTATGAATTGAATTAATGAATCATGAATCATGAATAATGAATATTAAATCATGAATTGAATCATGAATTAAATCATGAATCATAAATCATGAATTGAATCATGAATCATGAATTATGAATCATGAATTGAATCATGAATCATGAATTATGAATCATGAATGGAATCATGAATCATGAATCATGAATTGAATCATGAATCGAATCATAAATCATGAATTATGAATCATGAATTGAATCATGAATCATGAATCATGAATTGAATCATGAATCATGAATCATGAATTGAATCATGAATCATGAATCATGAATTGAATCATGAATTATGAATTATGAATCATGAATTGAATCATGAATCATGAATCATGAATTGAATCATGAATCATGAATCAGGAATCATGAATCATGAATTGAATCATGAATCATGAATTATGAATCATGAAATAAATCATGAATCATGAATCATGAATCATGAATTGAATCATGAATTATAAATTGAATCATGAATCATGAATTGAATCATGAAATGAATCATGAATCATGAAACATGAATTGAATCATGAATCATGAATCATGAATTGAATCATGAATTGAATCATGAATCATGAATCATGAATTAAATCATGAATCATGAATTGAATCATGAATCATGAATCATGAATCATGAATTGAATCATGAATCATTAATTATGAATCATGAATTGAATCATGAATTATGAATTGAATTAATGAATCATGAATCATGAATAATGAATATTGAATCATGAATTGAATCATGAATTAAATCATGAATCATAAATCATGAATTGAATCATGAATCATGAATGATGAATCATGAATGGAATCATGAATCATGAATCATGAATTGAATCATGAATCATGAATCGAATCATAAATCATGAATTATGAATCATGAATTGAATCATAAATCATGAATTGAATCATGAATCATGAATCATGAATCATGAATCATGAATTGAATCATGAATCATGAATTATGAATCATGAATTGAATCATGAATCATGAATTATGAATCATGAATTGAATCATGAATCATGAATCATGAATTGAATCATGAATCATGAATCAAATCATAAATCATGAATTATGAATCATGAATTGAATCATGAATCATGAATCATGAATTGAATCATGAATCATGAATCAGGAATCATGAATCATGAATTGAATCATGAATCATGAATTATGAATCATGAAATAAATCATGAATCATGAATTATGAATCATGAATTGAATCATGAATTATAAATTGAATCATGAATCATGAATCATGAATCATGAATTGAATCATGAAATGAATCATGAATCATGAAACATGAATTGAATCATGAATCATGAATCATGAATTGAATCATGAATTGAATCATGAATCATGAATTAAATCATGAATCATGAATTGAATCATGAATCATGAATCATGAATTGAATCATGAATCATTAATTATGAATCATTAATTGAATCATGAATTATGAATTGAATTAATGAATCATGAATCATGAATAATGAATATTGAATCATGAATTGAATCATGAATTAAATCATGAATCATAAATCATGAATTGAATCATGAATCATGAATTATGAATCATGAATTGAATCATGAATCATGAATTATGAATCATGAATGGAATCATGAATCATGAATCATGAATTGAATCATGAATCGAATCATAAATCATGAATTATGAATCATGAATTGAATCATGAATCATGAATCATGAATTGAATCATGAATCATGAATCATGAATTGAATCATGAATCATGAATCATGAATTGAATCATGAATTATGAATTATGAATCATGAATTGAATCATGAATCATGAATCATGAATTGAATCATGAATCATGAATCAGGAATCATGAATCATGAATTGAATCATGAATCATGAATTATGAATCATGAAATAAATCATGAATCATGAATCATGAATCATGAATTGAATCATGAATTATAAATTGAATCATGAATCATGAATCATGAATTGAATCATGAAATGAATCATGAATCATGAAACATGAATTGAATCATGAATCATGAATCATGAATTGAATCATGAATTGAATCATGAATCATGAATCATGAATTAAATCATGAATCATGAATTGAATCATGAATCATGAATCATGAATCATGAATTGAATCATGAATCATTAATTATGAATCATGAATTGAATCATGAATTATGAATTGAATTAATGAATCATGAATCATGAATAATGAATATTGAATCATGAATTGAATCATGAATTAAATCATGAATCATAAATCATGAATTGAATCATGAATCATGAATGATGAATCATGAATGGAATCATGAATCATGAATCATGAATTGAATCATGAATCATGAATCGAATCATAAATCATGAATTATGAATCATGAATTGAATCATGAATCATGAATCATGAATTGAATCATGAATCATGAATCATGAATTGAATCATGAATCATGAATCATGAATTGAATCATGAATTATGAATTATGAATCATGAATTGAATCATGAATCATGAATCATGAATTGAATCATGAATCATGAATCAGGAATCATGAATCATGAATTGAATCATGAATCATGAATTATGAATCATGAAATAAATCATGAATCATGAATTATGAATCATGAATTGAATCATGAATTATAAATTGAATCATGAATCATGAATCATGAATTGAATCATGAAATGAATCATGAATCATGAAACATGAATTGAATCATGAATCATGAATCATGAATTGAATCATGAATTGAATCATGAATCATGAATCATGAATTAAATCATGAATCATGAATTGAATCATGAATCATGAATCATGAATCATGAATTGAATCATGAATCATTAATTATGAATCATGAATTGAATCATGAATTATGAATTGAATTAATGAATCATGAATCATGAATAATGAATATTGAATCATGAATTGAATCATGAATTAAATCATGAATCATAAATCATGAATTGAATCATGAATCATTAATGATGAATCATTAATTGAATCATGAATCATGAATCATAAATTGAATCATGAATCATGAATTGAATCATGAATCATGAATTATGAATCATGAATTGAATCATGAATCATGAATTATGAATCATGAATTGAATCATGAATTATGAAATGAATCATGAATCATGAATAATGAAACATGAATCATGAATTGAATCATGAAATGAATCATGAATCATGAATCATGAATTGAATCATAAATCATGAATTGAATCATGAATCATGAATCTTGAATAATGAATTGAATCATGAATCATGAATTATGAATCATGAAATGCATCATGAATCATGAATTATGAATCATAAATTGAATCATGAATCATGAATTGAATCATGTATCATGAATTGAATCATGAATCATGAATCATGAATCATGAATCGAATCATGAATCATGAATTGAATCATGCATCATGAATCATGAATTGAATCATGAATCATGAATTGAATCATGAATCATGAATCATGAATTGAATCATGAATCATGAATTATGAATCATGAACTGAATCATGAATCATGAATCAAGAATTGAATCATGAATTAAATCATGAATCATAAATCATGAATTGAATCATGAATCATTAATGATGAATCATTAATTGAATCATGAATCATGAATCATAAATTGAATCATGAATCATGAATTGAATCATGAATCATGAATTATGAATCATGAATTGAATCATGAATCATGAATTATGAATCATGAATTGAATCATGAATTATGAAATGAATCATGAATCATGAATAATGAAACATGAATCATGAATTGAATCATGAAATGAATCATGAATCATGAATCATGAATTGAATCATAAATCATGAATTGAATCATGAATCATGAATCTTGAATAATGAATTGAATCATGAATCATGAATTATGAATCATGAAATGCATCATGAATCATGAATTATGAATCATAAATTGAATCATGAATCATGAATTGAATCATGAATTATGAATTGAATTAATGAATCATGAATCATGAATAATGAATATTGAATCATGAATTGAATCATGAATTAAATCATGAATCATAAATCATGAATTGAATCATGAATCATTAATGATGAATCATTAATTGAATCATGAATCATGAATCATAAATTGAATCATGAATCATGAATTGAATCATGAATCATGAATTATGAATCATGAATTGAATCATGAATCATGAATTATGAATCATGAATTGAATCATGAATTATGAAATGAATCATGAATCATGAATAATGAAACATGAATCATGAATTGAATCATGAAATGAATCATGAATCATGAATCATGAATCATGAATTGAATCATGAATCATTAATTATGAATCATGAATTGAATCATGAATTATGAATTGAATTAATGAATCATGAATCATGAATAATGAATATTGAATCATGAATTGAATCATGAATTAAATCATGAATCATAAATCATGAATTGAATCATGAATCATTAATGATGAATCATTAATTGAATCATGAATCATGAATCATAAATTGAATCATGAATCATGAATTGAATCATGAATCATGAATTATGAATCATGAATTGAATCATGAATCATGAATTATGAATCATGAATTGAATCATGAATTATGAAATGAATCATGAATCATGAATAATGAAACATGAATCATGAATTGAATCATGAAATGAATCATGAATCATGAATCATGAATTGAATCATAAATCATGAATTGAATCATGAATCATGAATCTTAAATAATGAATTGAATCATGAATCATGAATTATGAATCATGAAATGCATCATGAATCATGAATTATGAATCATAAATTGAATCATGAATCATGAATTGAATCATGTATCATGAATTGAATCATGAATCATGAATCATGAATCATGAATCGAATCATGAATCATGAATTGAATCATGCATCATGAATCATGAATTGAATCATGAATCATGAATTGAATCATGAATCATGAATCATGAATTGAATCATGAATCATGAATTATGAATCATGAACTGAATCATGAATCATGAATCAAGAATTGAATCATGAATCATGAATCAGGAATCATGAATCATGAATTGAATCATGAATCATGAATTATGAATCATGAATTAAATCATGAATCATGAATTATGAATCATGAATTGAATCATGAATCATGAATCATGAATTGAATCATGAATCATGAATCATGAATCATGAGTCATGAATTGAATCATGAATCATGAATTATGAATCATGAATTAAATCATGAATCATGAATTATGAATCATGAATTGAATCATGAATTATGAATTGAATCATGAATTATGAATCATGAATCATGAATTGAATCATGAATCATGAATCATGAATTGAATCACGAAATGATTTATGAATCATGAATTGAATCATGAATCATGAATCATGAATTGAATCACGAAATGAATCATGAATCATGAATCATGAATTGAATCATGAATCATGAATGATGAATCATGAATTGAATCATGAATTGAATCATGAATCATGAATTGAATCATGAATCATGAATTGAATCATGAATCATGAATCATTAATTATAAATCGTGAATTGAATCATGAATTATGAATTATGAATCATGAATTGAATTATGAATTATGAATTGAATCATGAATCATGAATTGAATCATGAATTAAATCATGAATCATGAATCATGAATTGAATCATGTATCATGAATGATGAATCATGAATTGAATCATGAACCATGAATCATGAATCATGAATCATGAATTGAATCATGAATCATGAATCATGAATCATGAATCATGAATTGAATCATGAATCATGAATTGAATCATGAATCATGAATTGAATCATGAATCATGAATCAGGAATCATGAATCATGAATTGAATCATGAATCATGAATTATGAATCATGAATTAAATCATGAATCATGAATGACGAATCATGAATTGGATCATGAATTGAATCATGAATCATGAATAATGAATTGAATCATAAATCATGAATTGAATCATGAATCATGAATCATGAATTGAATAATGAATCATGAATTATGAATCATGAATTGAATCATGAATCATGAATAATGAATCATGAATTGAATCATGAATCATGAATCATGAATTGAATCATGAATCATGAATCATGAATCATGAATTGAATCATGAATCATGAATCATGAATTGAATCATGAATCATGAATTGAATCATGAATCATGAATCATGAATTAAATCATGAATCATTAATTATGAATCATGAATTGAATCATGAATTATGAATTGAATTAATGAATCATGAATCATGAATCTTGAATCATGAATTGAATCATGAATTAAATCATGAATCATAAATCATGAATTGAATCATGAATCATGAATGATGAATCATGAATTGAATCATGAATCATGAATCATGAATTGAATCATGAATCATGAATCATGAATTGAATCATGAATCATGAATCATGAATTGAATCATGAATCATGAATCAGGAATCATGAATCATGAATTGAATCATGAATCATGAATTATGAATCATGAATTAAATCATAAATCATGAATTATGAATCATGAATTAAATCATGAATTATGAATTGAATCATGAATCATGAATCATGAATCATGAATCATGAATTGAATCATGAATCATGAATGATGAATCATAATTTGAATCATGAATTGAATCATGAATCATGAATCATTAATTGAATCATAAATCATGAATTATAAATCATGAATTGAATCATGAATCATGAATAATGAATTGAATCATAAATCATGAATTGAATCATGAATCATGAATCATGAATTGAATAATGAATCATGAATTATGAATCATGAATTGAATCATGAATCATGAATTATGAATCATGAATTGAATCATGAATCATGAATCATGAATTGAATCATGAATCATGAATCATGAATTGAATCATGAATCATGAATTGAATCATGAATCATGAATTGAATCATGAATCATGAATCATGAATTAAATCATGAATCATTAATTATGAATCATGAATTGAATCATGAATTATGAATTGAATTAATGAATCATGAATCATGAATCATGAATCTTGAATCATGAATTAAATCATGAATCATAAATCATGAATTGAATCATGAATCATGAATGATGAATCATGAATTGAATCATGAATCATGAATCATGAATTGAATCATGAATCATGAATCATGAATTGAATCATGAATCATGAATCATGAATTGAATCATGAATCATGAATCAGGAATCATGAATCATGAATTGAATCATGAATCATGAATTATGAATCATGAATTAAATCATAAATCATGAATTATGAATCATGAATTGAATCATGAATTATGAATTGAATCATGAATCATGAATCATGAATCATGAATTGAATCATGAATCATGAATGATGAATCATAATTTGAATCATGAATTGAATCATAAATCATGAATCATGAATTGAATCATAAATCATGAATTGAATCATGAATCATTAATCATGAATTGAATCATGAATCATGAATTATGAATCATGAATTGAATCAGGAATCATGAATTATGAATCATGAATTGAATCATGAATCATGAATCATGAATTGAATCATGAATCATGAATCATGAATCAAATCATGAATCATGAATTGAATCATGAATCATGAATCATGAATTGAATCATGAATTATGAATCATGAATTGAATCATGAATCATTAATTATGAATCATGAATTGAATCATGAATTATGAATTGAATTAGTGAATCATGAATCATGAATCATGAATTGAATCATGAATCATGAATCATGAATTGAATCATGAATCATGAATCATGAATTGAATCATGAATCATGAATTATGAATCATGAATTGAATCATGAATCATGAATTATGATTTATGAATTATGAATTGAATCATGAATCATGAATCATGAATCGAATCATGAATCATGAATTGAATCATGAATCATGAATCATGAATTGAATCATGAATCATGAATCATGAATTGAATCATGAATCATGAATCATGAATCATGAATTAAATCATGAATCAGGAATCATGAATCATGAATTGAATCATGAATCATGAATTATGAATCATGGAATGAATCATGAATCATGAATTATGAATCATGAATTGAATCATGAATTATGAATTGAATCATGAATCATGAATCATGAATCATGAATCATGAATCATGAATTGAATCATGAAATGAATCATGAATCATGAATCATGACTTGAATCATAATTCATGAATGATGAATCATGAATTGAATCGTGAATTGAATCATGAATCATGAATCATGAATTGAATCATAAATCATGAATTGAATCATGAATCATGAATCATGAATCATGAATTGAATCATGAATCATGAATTATGAATCATGAATTGAATCATGAATCATGAATTATGAATCATGAATTGAATCATGAATCATGAATCATGAATTGAATCATGAATCATGAATCGAATCATAAATCATGAATTATGAATCATGAATTGAATCATGAATCATGAATCATGAATTGAATCATGAATCATGAATCAGGAATCATGAATCATGAATTGAATCATGAATCATGAATTATGAATCATGAAATAAATCATGAATCATGAATTATGAATCATGAATTGAATCATGAATTATAAATTGAATCATGAATCATGAATTGAATCATGAATCATGAATCATGAATTGAATCATGAATCATGAATCATGAATTGAATCATGAATCATGAATCAGGAATCATGAATCATGAATTGAATCATGAATCATGAATTATGAATCATGAATTAAATCATAAATCATGAATTATGAATCATGAATTGAATCATGAATTATGAATTGAATCATGAATCATGAATCATGAATCATGAATTGAATCATGAATCATGAATGATGAATCATAATTTGAATCATGAATTGAATCATAAATCATGAATCATGAATTGAATCATAAATCATGAATTGAATCATGAATCATTAATCATGAATTGAATCATGAATCATGAATTATGAATCATGAATTGAATCAGGAATCATGAATTATGAATCATGAATTGAATCATGAATCATGAATCATGAATTGAATCATGAATCATGAATCATGAATCAAATCATGAATCATGAATTGAATCATGAATCATGAATCATGAATTGAATCATGAATTATGAATCATGAATTGAATCATGAATCATGAATTATGAATCATGAATTATGAATCATGAATTGAATCATGAATCATGAATCAGGAATCATGAATCATGAATTGAATCATGAATCATGAATCATTAATCATGAATTGAATCATGAATCATGAATTATGAATCATGAATTGAATCATGAATCATGAATTATGAATCATGAATTGAATCATGAATCATGAATCATGAATTGAATCATGAATCATGAATCAAATCATGAATCATGAATTGAATCATGAATCATGAATCATGAATTGAATCATGAATTATGAATCATGAATTGAATCATGAATCATTAATTATGAATCATGAATTGAATCATGAATTATGAATTGAATTAGTGAATCATGAATCATGAATCATGAATTGAATCATGAATCATGAATCATGAATTGAATCATGAATCATGAATCATGAATTGAATCATGAATCATGAATTATGAATCATGAATTGAATCATGAATCATGAATTATGATTTATGAATTATGAATTGAATCATGAATCATGAATCATGAATCGAATCATGAATCATGAATTGAATCATGAATCATGAATCATGAATTGAATCATGAATCATGAATCATGAATTGAATCATGAATCATGAATCATGAATTGAATCATGAATCATGAATCATGAATTAAATCATGAATCATGAATTGAATCATGAATCATGAATTAAATCATGAATCATTAATTATGAATCATGAATTGAATCATGAATTATGAATTGAATTAATGAATCATGAATCATGAATCATGAATCTTGAATCATGAATTAAATCATGAATCATAAATCATGAATTGAATCATGAATCATGAATGATGAATCATGAATTGAATCATGAATCATGAATCATGAATTGAATCATGAATCATGAATCATGAATTGAATCATGAATCATGAATTGAATCATGAATCATGAATCAGGAATCATGAATCATGAATTGAATCATGAATCATGAATTATGAATCATGAATTAAATCATAAATCATGAATTATGAATCATGAATTGAATCATGAATCATGAATTATGAATCATGAATTATGAATCATGAATTGAATCATGAATCATGAATCAGGAATCATGAATCATGAATTGAATCATGAATCATGAATCATTAATCATGAATTGAATCATGAATCATGAATTATGAATCATGAATTGAATCATGAATCATGAATTATGAATCATGAATTGAATCATGAATCATGAATCATGAATTGAATCATGAATCATGAATCATGAATCAAATCATGAATCATGAATTGAATCATGAATCATGAATCATGAATTGAATCATGAATTATGAATCATGAATTGAATCATGAATCATTAATTATGAATCATGAATTGAATCATGAATTATGAATTGAATTAGTGAATCATGAATCATGAATCATGAATTGAATCATGAATCATGAATCATGAATTGAATCATGAATCATGAATCATGAATTGAATCATGAATCATGAATTATGAATCATGAATTGAATCATGAATCATGAATTATGATTTATGAATTATGAATTGAATCATGAATCATGAATCATGAATCGAATCATGAATCATGAATTGAATCATGAATCATGAATCATGAATTGAATCATGAATCATGAATCATGAATTGAATCATGAATCATGAATCATGAATTGAATCATGAATCATGAATCATGAATTGAATCATGAATCATGAATCATGAATTAAATCATGAATCATGAATCATTAATTGAATCATGAATCATGAATCATGAATTAAATCATGAATCAGGAATCATGAATCATGAATTGAATCATGAATCATGAATCATGAATTGAATCATGAATCATGAATCATGAATTGAATCATGAATCATGAATCATGAATTGAATCATGAATCATGAATCATGAATTGAATCATGAATCATGAATCATGAATTAAATCATGAATCAGGAATCATGAATCATGAATTGAATCATGAATCATGAATTATGAATCATGAAATGAATCATGAATCATGAATTATGAATCATGAATTGAATCATGAATTATGAATTGAATCATGAATCATGAATCATGAATCATGAATCATGAATCATGAATTGAATCATGAAATGAATCATGAATCATGAATCATGACTTGAATCATAATTCATGAATGATGAATCATGAATTGAATCGTGAATTGAATCATGAATCATGAATCATGAATTGAATCATAAATCATGAATTGAATCATGAATCATGAATCATGAATCATGAATCATGAATTGAATCATGAATCATGAATTATGAATCATGAATTGAATCATGAATCATGAATTATGAATCATGAATTGAATCATGAATCATGAATCATGAATTGAATCATGAATCATGAATCGAATCATAAATCATGAATTATGAATCATGAATTGAATCATGAATCATGAATCATGAATTGAATCATGAATCATGAATCAGGAATCATGAATCATGAATTGAATCATGAATCATGAATTATGAATCATGAAATAAATCATGAATCATGAATTATGAATCATGAATTGAATCATGAATTATAAATTGAATCATGAATCATGAATCATGAATCATGAATTGAATCATGAAATGAATCATGAATCATGAAACATGAATTGAATCATGAATCATGAATCATGAATTGAATCATGAATTGAATCATGAATCATGAATTAAATCATGAATCATGAATTGAATCATGAATCATGAATCATGAATTGAATCATGAATCATTAATTATGAATCATTAATTGAATCATGAATTATGAATTGAATTAATGAATCATGAATCATGAATAATGAATATTGAATCATGAATTGAATCATGAATTAAATCATGAATCATAAATCATGAATTGAATCATGAATCATGAATCATGAATCATGAATCATGAATTGAATCATGAATCATGAATTATGAATCATGAATTGAATCATGAATCATGAATTATGAATCATGAATGGAATCATGAATCATGAATCATGAATTGAATCATGAATCGAATCATAAATCATGAATTATGAATCATGAATTGAATCATGAATCATGAATCATGAATTGAATCATGAATCATGAATCATGAATTGAATCATGAATCATGAATCATGAATTGAATCATGAATTATGAATTATGAATCATGAATTGAATCATGAATCATGAATCATGAATTGAATCATGAATCATGAATCAGGAATCATGAATCATGAATTGAATCATGAATCATGAATTATGAATCATGAAATAAATCATGAATCATGAATCATGAATCATGAATTGAATCATGAATTATAAATTGAATCATGAATCATGAATCATGAATTGAATCATGAAATGAATCATGAATCATGAAACATGAATTGAATCATGAATCATGAATCATGAATTGAATCATGAATTGAATCATGAATCATGAATCATGAATTAAATCATGAATCATGAATTGAATCATGAATCATGAATCATGAATCATGAATTGAATCATGAATCATTAATTATGAATCATGAATTGAATCATGAATTATGAATTGAATTAATGAATCATGAATCATGAATAATGAATATTGAATCATGAATTGAATCATGAATTAAATCATGAATCATAAATCATGAATTGAATCATGAATCATGAATGATGAATCATGAATGGAATCATGAATCATGAATCATGAATTGAATCATGAATCATGAATCGAATCATAAATCATGAATTATGAATCATGAATTGAATCATGAATCATGAATCATGAATTGAATCATGAATCATGAATCATGAATTGAATCATGAATCATGAATCATGAATTGAATCATGAATTATGAATTATGAATCATGAATTGAATCATGAATCATGAATCATGAATTGAATCATGAATCATGAATCAGGAATCATGAATCATGAATTGAATCATGAATCATGAATTATGAATCATGAAATAAATCATGAATCATGAATTATGAATCATGAATTGAATCATGAATTATAAATTGAATCATGAATCATGAATCATGAATTGAATCATGAAATGAATCATGAATCATGAAACATGAATTGAATCATGAATCATGAATCATGAATTGAATCATGAATTGAATCATGAATCATGAATCATGAATTAAATCATGAATCATGAATTGAATCATGAATCATGAATCATGAATCATGAATTGAATCATGAATCATTAATTATGAATCATGAATTGAATCATGAATTATGAATTGAATTAATGAATCATGAATCATGAATAATGAATATTGAATCATGAATTGAATCATGAATTAAATCATGAATCATAAATCATGAATTGAATCATGAATCATTAATGATGAATCATTAATTGAATCATGAATCATGAATCATAAATTGAATCATGAATCATGAATTGACTCATGAATCATGAATTATGAATCATGAATTGAATCATGAATCATGAATTATGAATCATGAATTGAATCATGAATTATGAAATGAATCATGAATCATGAATAATGAAACATGAATCATGAATTGAATCATGAAATGAATCATGAATCATGAATCATGAATTGAATCATAAATCATGAATTGAATCATGAATCATGAATCTTGAATAATGAATTGAATCATGAATCATGAATTATGAATCATGAAATGCATCATGAATCATGAATTATGAATCATAAATTGAATCATGAATCATGAATTGAATCATGTATCATGAATTGAATCATGAATCATGAATCATGAATCATGAATCGAATCATGAATCATGAATTGAATCATGCATCATGAATCATGAATTGAATCATGAATCATGAATTGAATCATGAATCATGAATCATGAATTGAATCATGAATCATGAATTATGAATCATGAACTGAATCATGAATCATGAATCAAGAATTGAATCATGAATCATGAATCAGGAATCATGAATCATGAATTGAATCATGAATCATGAATTATGAATCATGAATTAAATCATGAATCATGAATTATGAATCATGAATTGAATCATGAATCATGAATCATGAATTGAATCATGAATCATGAATCATGAATCATGAGTCATGAATTGAATCATGAATCATGAATTATGAATCATGAATTAAATCATGAATCATGAATTATGAATCATGAATTGAATCATGAATTATGAATTGAATCATGAATTATGAATCATGAATCATGAATTGAATCATGAATCATGAATCATGAATTGAATCACGAAATGATTTATGAATCATGAATTGAATCATGAATCATGAATCATGAATTGAATCACGAAATGAATCATGAATCATGAATCATGAATTGAATCATGAATCATGAATGATGAATCATGAATTGAATCATGAATTGAATCATGAATCATGAATTGAATCATGAATCATGAATTGAATCATGAATCATGAATCATTAATTATAAATCGTGAATTGAATCATGAATTATGAATTATGAATCATGAATTGAATTATGAATTATGAATTGAATCATGAATCATGAATTGAATCATGAATTAAATCATGAATCATGAATCATGAATTGAATCATGTATCATGAATGATGAATCATGAATTGAATCATGAACCATGAATCATGAATCATGAATCATGAATTGAATCATGAATCATGAATCATGAATCATGAATCATGAATTGAATCATGAATCATGAATTGAATCATGAATCATGAATTGAATCATGAATCATGAATCAGGAATCATGAATCATGAATTGAATCATGAATCATGAATTATGAATCATGAATTAAATCATGAATCATGAATGACGAATCATGAATTGGATCATGAATTGAATCATGAATCATGAATAATGAATTGAATCATAAATCATGAATTGAATCATGAATCATGAATCATGAATTGAATAATGAATCATGAATTATGAATCATGAATTGAATCATGAATCATGAATAATGAATCATGAATTGAATCATGAATCATGAATCATGAATTGAATCATGAATCATGAATCATGAATCATGAATTGAATCATGAATCATGAATCATGAATTGAATCATGAATCATGAATTGAATCATGAATCATGAATCATGAATTAAATCATGAATCATTAATTATGAATCATGAATTGAATCATGAATTATGAATTGAATTAATGAATCATGAATCATGAATCTTGAATCATGAATTGAATCATGAATTAAATCATGAATCATAAATCATGAATTGAATCATGAATCATGAATGATGAATCATGAATTGAATCATGAATCATGAATCATGAATTGAATCATGAATCATGAATCATGAATTGAATCATGAATCATGAATCATGAATTGAATCATGAATCATGAATCAGGAATCATGAATCATGAATTGAATCATGAATCATGAATTATGAATCATGAATTAAATCATAAATCATGAATTATGAATCATGAATTAAATCATGAATTATGAATTGAATCATGAATCATGAATCATGAATCATGAATCATGAATCATGAATTGAATCATGAATCATGAATGATGAATCATAATTTGAATCATGAATTGAATCATGAATCATGAATCATTAATTGAATCATAAATCATGAATTATAAATCATGAATTGAATCATGAATCATGAATAATGAATTGAATCATAAATCATGAATTGAATCATGAATCATGAATTGAATAATGAATCATGAATTATGAATCATGAATTGAATCATGAATCATGAATTATGAATCATGAATTGAATCATGAATCATGAATCATGAATTGAATCATGAATCATGAATCATGAATTGAATCATGAATCATGAATTGAATCATGAATCATGAATTGAATCATGAATCATGAATCATGAATTAAATCATGAATCATTAATTATGAATCATGAATTGAATCATGAATTATGAATTGAATTAATGAATCATGAATCATGAATCATGAATCTTGAATCATGAATTAAATCATGAATCATAAATCATGAATTGAATCATGAATCATGAATGATGAATCATGAATTGAATCATGAATCATGAATCATGAATTGAATCATGAATCATGAATCATGAATTGAATCATGAATCATGAATCATGAATTGAATCATGAATCATGAATCAGGAATCATGAATCATGAATTGAATCATGAATCATGAATTATGAATCATGAATTAAATCATAAATCATGAATTATGAATCATGAATTGAATCATGAATTATGAATTGAATCATGAATCATGAATCATGAATCATGAATTGAATCATGAATCATGAATGATGAATCATAATTTGAATCATGAATTGAATCATAAATCATGAATCATGAATTGAATCATAAATCATGAATTGAATCATGAATCATTAATCATGAATTGAATCATGAATCATGAATTATGAATCATGAATTGAATCAGGAATCATGAATTATGAATCATGAATTGAATCATGAATCATGAATCATGAATTGAATCATGAATCATGAATCATGAATCAAATCATGAATCATGAATTGAATCATGAATCATGAATCATGAATTGAATCATGAATTATGAATCATGAATTGAATCATGAATCATTAATTATGAATCATGAATTGAATCATGAATTATGAATTGAATTAGTGAATCATGAATCATGAATCATGAATTGAATCATGAATCATGAATCATGAATTGAATCATGAATCATGAATCATGAATTGAATCATGAATCATGAATTATGAATCATGAATTGAATCATGAATCATGAATTATGATTTATGAATTATGAATTGAATCATGAATCATGAATCATGAATCGAATCATGAATCATGAATTGAATCATGAATCATGAATCATGAATTGAATCATGAATCATGAATCATGAATTGAATCATGAATCATGAATCATGAATTGAATCATGAATCATGAATCATGAATTAAATCATGAATCATGAATCATGAATTGAATCATGAATCATGAATCATGAATTAAATCATGAATCAGGAATCATGAATCATGAATTGAATCATGAATCATGAATCATGAATTGAATCATGAATCATGAATCATGAATTGAATCATGAATCATGAATCATGAATTGAATCATGAATCATGAATCATGAATTAAATCATGAATCAGGAATCATGAATCATGAATTGAATCATGAATCATGAATTATGAATCATGGAATGAATCATGAATCATGAATTATGAATCATGAATTGAATCATGAATTATGAATTGAATCATGAATCATGAATCATGAATCATGAATCATGAATCATGAATTGAATCATGAAATGAATCATGAATCATGACTTGAATCATAATTCATGAATGATGAATCATGAATTGAATCGTGAATTGAATCATGAATCATGAATCATGAATTGAATCATAAATCATGAATTGAATCATGAATCATGAATCATGAATCATGAATCATGAATTGAATCATGAATCATGAATTATGAATCATGAATTAAATCATGAATCATGAATTATGAATCATGAATTGAATCATGAATCATGAATCATGAATTGAATCATGAATCATGAATCGAATCATAAATCATGAATTATGAATCATGAATTGAATCATGAATCATGAATCATGAATTGAATCATGAATCATGAATCAGGAATCATGAATCATGAATTGAATCATGAATCATGAATTATGAATCATGAAATAAATCATGAATCATGAATTATGAATCATGAATTGAATCATGAATTATAAATTGAATCATGAATCATGAATCATGAATTGAATCATGAAATGAATCATGAATCATGAAACATGAATTGAATCATGAATCATGAATCATGAATTGAATCATGAATCATGAATTAAATCATGAATCATGAATTGAATCATGAATCATGAATCATGAATCATGAATTGAATCATGAATCATTAATTATGAATCATTAATTGAATCATGAATTATGAATTGAATTAATGAATCATGAATCATGAATAATGAATATTGAATCATGAATTGAATCATGAATTAAATCATGAATCATAAATCATGAATTGAATCATGAATCATGAATATTGAATCATGAATTGAATCATGAATTAAATCATGAATCATAAATCATGAATTGAATCATGAATCATGAATGATGAATCATTAATTGAATCATGAATCATGAATCATAAATTGAATCATGAATCATGAATCATGAATTGAATCATGAATCATGAATTATGAATCATGAATTGAATCATGAATAATGAAACATGAATCATGAATTGAATCATGAAATGAATCATGAATCATGAATCATGAATTGAATCATAAATCATGAATTGAATCATGAATCATGAATCTTGAATAATGAATTGAATCATGAATCATGAATTATGAATCATGAATTGCATCATGAATCATGAATTATGAATCATGAATTGAATCATGAATCATGAATTGAATCATGAATCATGAATTGAATCATGAATCATGAATCATGAATCATGAATCGAATCATGAATCATGAATTGAATCATGCATTATGAATCATGAATTGAATCATGAATCATGAATTGAATCATGAATCATGAATCATGAATTGAATCATGAATCATGAATTATGAATCATGAACTGAATCATGAATCATGAATCATGAATTGAATCATGAATCATGAATCATGAATCATGAATCATGAATTGAATCATGAATCATGAATCATGAATCATGAATTATGAATCATGAATTGAATCATGAATCATGAATTATGAATCATGAATGGAATCATGAATCATGAATCATGAATTGAATCATGAATCATGAATCGAATCATAAATCATGAATTATGAATCATGAATTGAATCATGAATCATGAATCATGAATTGAATCATGAATCATGAATCATGAATTGAATCATGAATCATGAATCATGAATTGAATCATGAATTATGAATTATGAATCATGAATTGAATCATGAATCATGAATCATGAATTGAATCATGAATCATGAATCAGGAATCATGAATCATGAATTGAATCATGAATCATGAATTATGAATCATGAAATAAATCATGAATCATGAATCATGAATCATGAATTGAATCATGAAATGAATCATGAATCATGAAACATGAATTGAATCATGAATCATGAATCATGAATTGAATCATGAATTGAATCATGAATCATGAATCATGAATTAAATCATGAATCATGAATTGAATCATGAATCATGAATCATGAATCATGAATTGAATCATGAATCATTAATTATGAATCATGAATTGAATCATGAATTATGAATTGAATTAATGAATCATGAATCATGAATAATGAATATTGAATCATGAATTGAATCATGAATTAAATCATGAATCATAAATCATGAATTGAATCATGAATCATGAATGATGAATCATTAATTGAATCATGAATCATGAATCATAAATTGAATCATGAATCATGAATCATGAATTGAATCATGAATCATGAATTATGAATCATGAATTGAATCATGAATCATGAATTATGAATCATGAATTGAATCATGAATTATGAAATGAATCATGAATCATGAATAATGAAACATGAATCATGAATTGAATCATGAATAATGAATCATGAATTGAATCATAAATCATGAATTGAATCATGAATCATGAATCTTGAATAATGAATTGAATCATGAATCATGAATTATGAATCATGAAATGCATCATGAATCATGAATCATGAATTGAATCATGAATCATGAATTGAATCATGAATCATGAATTGAATCATAAATCATGAATCATGAATCATGAATCGAATCATGAATCATGAATTGAATCATGCATCATGAATCATGAATTGAATCATGAATCATGAATTAAATCATGAATCATGAATCATGAATTAAATCATGAATCATGAATTAAATCATGAATCATGAATCATGAATTGAATCATGAATCATGAATTATGAATCATGAACTGAATCATGAATCATGAATCAAGAATTGAATCATGAATCATGAATCAGGAATCATGAATCATGAATTGAATCATGAATCATGAATTATGAATCATGAATTGAATCATGAATCATGAATTATGAATCATGAATTGAATCATGAATCATGAATCATGAATTGAATCATGAATCATGAATCATGAATCAAATCATGAATCATGAATTGAATCATGAATCATGAATCATGAATTGAATCATGAATTATGAATCATGAATTGAATCATGAATCATTAATTATGAATCATGAATTGAATCATGAATTATGAATTGAATTAGTGAATCATGAATCATGAATCATGAATTGAATCATGAATCATGAATCATGAATTGAATCATGAATTATGAATCATGAATTGAATCATGAATCATGAATTATGAATCATGAATTATGAATTGAATCATGAATCATGAATCATGAATCGAATCATGAATCATGAATTGAATCATGAATCATGAATCATGAATTGAATCATGAATCATGAATCATGAATTGAATCATGAATCATGAATTATGAATCATGAATTGAATCATGAATCATGAATCATGAATTAAATCATGAATCAGGAATCATGAATCATGAATTGAATCATGAATCATGAATTATGAATCATGAAATGAATCATGAATCATGAATTATGAATCATGAATTGAATCATGAATTATGAATTGAATCATGAATCATGAATCATGAATCATGAATCATGAATCATGAATCATGAATTGAATCATGAAATGAATCATGAATCATGAATCATGACTTGAATCATAATTCATGAATGATGAATCATGAATTGAATCGTGAATTGAATCATGAATCATGAATCATGAATTGAATCATAAATCATGAATTGAATCATGAATCATGAATCATGAATCATGAATTGAATCATGAATCATGAATTATGAATCATGAATTGAATCATGAATCATGAATTATGAATCATGAATTGAATCATGAATCATGAATCATGAATTGAATCATGAATCATGAATCGAATCATAAATCATGAATTATGAATCATGAATTGAATCATGAATCATGAATCATGAATTGAATCATGAATCATGAATCATGAATTGAATCATGAATCATGAATCATGAATTGAATCATGAATTATGAATTATGAATCATGAATTGAATCATGAATCATGAATCATGAATTGAATCATGAATCATGAATCAGGAATCATGAATCATGAATTGATTCATGAATCATGAATTATGAATCATGAAATAAATCATGAATCATGAATTATGAATCATGAATTGAATCATGAATTATAAATTGAATCATGAATCAAGAATCATGAATCATGAATTGAATCATGAAATGAATCATGAATCATGAAACATGAATTGAATCATGAATCATGAATCATGAATTGAATCATGAATTGAATCATGAATCATGAATCATGAATTAAATCATGAATCATGAATTGAATCATGAATCATGAATCATGAATTGAATCATGAATCATTAATTATGAATCATTAATTGAATCATGAATTATGAATTGAATTAATGAATCATGAATCATGAATAATGAATATTGAATCATGAATTGAATCATGAATTAAATCATGAATCATAAATCATGAATTGAATCATGAATCATGAATGATGAATCATTAATTGAATCATGAATCATGAATCATAAATTGAATCATGAATCATGAATCATGAATTGAATCATAAATCATGAATTATGAATCATGAATTGAATCATGAATCATGAATTATGAATCATGAATTGAATCATGAATTATGAAATGAATCATGAATCATGAATAATGAAACATGAATCATGAATTGAATCATGAAATGAATCATGAATAATGAATCATGAATTGAATCATAAATCATGAATTGAATCATGAATCATGAATCTTGAATAATGAATTGAATCATGAATCATGAATTATGAATCATGAATTGCATCATGAATCATGAATTATGAATCATGAATTGAATCATGAATCATGAATTGAATCATGAATCATGAATTGAATCATGAATCATGAATCATGAATCATGAATCGAATCATGAATCATGAATTGAATCATGCATTATGAATCATGAATTGAATCATGAATCATGAATTGAATCATGAATCATGAATCAAGAATTGAATCATGAATCATGAATCAGGAATCATGAATCATGAATTGAATCATGAATCATGAATTATGAATCATGAATTGAATCATGAATCATGAATTATGAATCATGAATTGAATCATGAATCATGAATCATGAATTGAATCATGAATCATGAATCAAATCATGAATCATGAATTGAATCATGAATCATGAATTGAATCATGAATTATGAATCATGAATTGAATCATGAATCATTAATTATGAATCATGAATTGAATCATGAATTATGAATTGAATTAGTGAATCTTGAATCATGAATCATGAATTGAATCATGAATCATGAATCATGAATTGAATCATGAATCATGAATCATGAATTGAATCATGAATCATGAATTATGAATCATGAATTGAATCATGAATCATGAATTATGAATCATGAATTATGAATTGAATCATGAATCATGAATCATGAATCGAATCATGAATCATGAATTGAATCATGAATCATGAATCATGAATTGAATCATGAATCATGAATCATGAATTGAATCATGAATCATGAATCATGAATTGAATCATGAATCATGAATTATGAATCATGAATTGAATCATGAATCATGAATCATGAATTAAATCATGAATCAGGAATCATGAATCATGAATTGAATCATGAATCATGAATTATGAATCATGAAATGAATCATGAATCATGAATTATGAATCATGAATTGAATCATGAATTATGAATTGAATCATGAATCATGAATCATGAATCATGAATCATGAATTGAATCATGAAATGAATCATGAATCATGAATCATGACTTGAATCATAATTCATGAATGATGAATCATGAATTGAATCGTGAATTGAATCATGAATCATGAATCATGAATTGAATCATAAATCATGAATTGAATCATGAATCATGAATCATGAATCATGAATTGAATCATGAATCATGAATTATGAATCATGAATTGAATCATGAATCATGAATTATGAATCATGAATTGAATCATGAATCATGAATCATGAATTGAATCATGAATCAT
Organism: Mixophyes australis; assembly: GCA_036250195.1. NCBI lineage: Eukaryota > Metazoa > Chordata > Amphibia > Anura > Limnodynastidae > Mixophyes > Mixophyes australis. The sequence continues at coordinate 240,463,335 of JAVHZZ010000001.1, read as the reverse complement.
GAATCGAATCATAAATCATGAATTATGAATCATGAATTGAATCATGAATCATGAATCATGAATTGAATCATGAATCATGAATCATGAATTGAATCATGAATCATGAATCATGAATTGAATCATGAATTATGAATTATGAATCATGAATTGAATCATGAATCATGAATCATGAATTGAATCATGAATCATGAATCAGGAATCATGAATCATGAATTGAATCATGAATCATGAATTATGAATCATGAAATAAATCATGAATCATGAATTATGAATCATGAATTGAATCATGAATTATAAATTGAATCATGAATCATGAATCATGAATCATGAATTGAATCATGAAATGAATCATGAATCATGAAACATGAATTGAATCATGAATCATGAATCATGAATTGAATCATGAATTGAATCATGAATCATGAATCATGAATTAAATCATGAATCATGAATTGAATCATGAATCATGAATCATGAATTGAATCATGAATCATTAATTATGAATCATTAATTGAATCATGAATTATGAATTGAATTAATGAATCATGAATCATGAATAATGAATATTAAATCATGAATTGAATCATGAATTAAATCATGAATCATAAATCATGAATTGAATCATGAATCATGAATGATGAATCATTAATTGAATCATGAATCATGAATCATAAATTGAATCATGAATCATGAATCATGAATTGAATCATGAATCATGAATTATGAATCATGAATTGAATCATGAATCATGAATTATGAATCATGAATTGAATCATGAATTATGAAATGAATCATGAATCATGAATAATGAAACATGAATCATGAATTGAATCATGAAATGAATCATGAATAATGAATCATGAATTGAATCATAAATCATGAATTGAATCATGAATCATGAATCTTGAATAATGAATTGAATCATGAATCATGAATTATGAATCATGAATTGCATCATGAATCATGAATTATGAATCATGAATTGAATCATGAATCATGAATTGAATCATGAATCATGAATTGAATCATGAATCATGAATCATGAATCATGAATCATGAATTGAATCATGCATTATGAATCATGAATTGAATCATGAATCATGAATTGAATCATGAATCATGAATCATGAATTGAATCATGAATCATGAATTATGAATCATGAACTGAATCATGAATCATGAATTGAATCATGAATCATGAATCATGAATCATGAATCATGAATTGAATCATGAATCATGAATTATGAATCATGAATTGAATCATGAATCATGAATTATGAATCATGAATGGAATCATGAATCATGAATCATGAATTGAATCATGAATCATGAATCGAATCATAAATCATGAATTATGAATCATGAATTGAATCATGAATCATGAATCATGAATTGAATCATGAATCATGAATCATGAATTGAATCATGAATCATGAATCATGAATTGAATCATGAATTATGAATTATGAATCATGAATTGAATCATGAATCATGAATCATGAATTGAATCATGAATCATGAATCAGGAATCATGAATCATGAATTGAATCATGAATCATGAATTATGAATCATGAAATAAATCATGAATCATGAATTATGAATCATGAATTGAATCATGAATTATAAATTGAATCATGAATCATGAATCATGAATTGAATCATGAAATGAATCATGAATCATGAAACATGAATTGAATCATGAATCATGAATCATGAATTGAATCATGAATTGAATCATGAATCATGAATCATGAATTAAATCATGAATCATGAATTGAATCATGAATCATGAATCATGAATTGAATCATGAATCATTAATTATGAATCATGAATTGAATTATGAATTATGAATTGAATTAATGAATCATGAATCATGAATAATGAATATTGAATCATGAATTGAATCATGAATTAAATCATGAATCATAAATCATGAATTGAATCATGAATCATGAATGATGAATCATTAATTGAATCATGAATCATGAATCATAAATTGAATCATGAATCATGAATCATGAATTGAATCATGAATCATGAATTATGAATCATGAATTGAATCATGAATCATGAATTATGAATCATGAATTGAATCATGAATTATGAAATGAATCATGAATCATGAATAATGAAACATGAATCATGAATTGAATCATGAAATGAATCATGAATCATGAATCATGAATTGAATCATAAATCATGAATTGAATCATGAATCATGAATCTTGAATAATGAATTGAATCATGAATCATGAATTATGAATCATGAAATGCATCATGAATCATGAATTATGAATCATGAATTGAATCATGAATCATGAATTGAATCATGAATCATGAATTGAATCATGAATCATGAATCATGAATCATGAATCATGAATCGAATCATGAATCATGAATTGAATCATGCATCATGAATCATGAATTGAATCATGAATCATGAATTGAATCATGAATCATGAATCATGAATTGAATCATGAATCATGAATTATGAATCATGAACTGAATCATGAATCATGAATTGAATCATGAATCATGAATCAGGAATCATGAATCATGAATTGAATCATGAATCATGAATTATGAATCATGAATTAAATCATGAATCATGAATTATGAATCATGAATTGAATCATGAATCATGAATCATGAATTGAATCATGAATCATGAATCATGAATCATGAATCATGAATTGAATCATGAATCATGAATTATGAATCATGAATTAAATCATGAATCATGAATTATGAATCATGAATTGAATCATGAATTATGAATTGAATCATGAATTATGAATCATGAATCATGAATTGAATCATGAATCATGAATCATGAATTGAATCACGAAATGATTTATGAATCATGAATTGAATCATGAATCATGAATCATGAATTGAATCACGAAATGAATCATGAATCATGAATCATGAATTGAATCATGAATCATGAATGATGAATCATGAATTGAATCATGAATTGAATCATGAATCATGAATTGAATCATGAATCATGAATTGAATCATGAATCATGAATCATGAATCATGAATTGATTCATGAATCATTAATTATAAATCGTGAATTGAATCATGAATTATGAATTATGAATCATGAATTGAATTATGAATTATGAATTGAATCATGAATCATGAATTGAATCATGAATTAAATCATGAATCATGAATCATGAATTGAATCATGTATCATGAATGATGAATCATGAATTGAATCATGAACCATGAATCATGAATCATGAATCATGAATTGAATCATGAATCATGAATCATGAATCATGAATCATGAATTGAATCATGAATCATGAATTGAATCATGAATCATGAATCAGGAATCATGAATCATGAATTGAATCATGAATCATGAATTATGAATCATGAATTAAATCATGAATCATGAATGACGAATCATGAATTAGATCATGAATTGAATTATGAATCATGAATAATGAATTGAATCATAAATCATGAATTGAATCATGAATCATGAATCATGAATCATGAATTGAATAATGAATCATGAATTATGAATCATGAATTGAATCATGAATCATGAATAATGAATCATGAATTGAATCATGAATCATGAATCATGAATTGAATCATGAATCATGAATCATGAATTGAATCATGAATCATGAATTGAATCATGAATCATTAATTATGAATCATGAATTGAATCATGAATTATGAATTGAATTAATGAATCATGAATCATGAATCTTGAATCATGAATTGAATCATGAATTAAATCATGAATCATAAATCATGAATTGAATCATGAATCATGAATGATGAATCATGAATTGAATCATGAATCATGAATTGAATCATGAATCATGAATCATGAATTGAATCATGAATCATGAATCATGAATTGAATCATGAATCATGAATCAGGAATCATGAATCATGAATTGAATCATGAATCATGAATTATGAATCATGAATTAAATCATAAATCATGAATTATGAATCATGAATTGAATCATGAATTATGACTTGAATCATGAATCATGAATCATGAATCATGAATCATGAATCATGAATTGAATCATGAATCATGAATGATGAATCATAATTTGAATCATGAATTGAATCATGAATCATTAATTGAATCATAAATCATGAATTGAATCATGAATCATTAATCATGAATTGAATCATGAATCATGAATCATGAATTATGAATCATGAATTGAATCATGAATCATGAATCATGAATTGAATCATAAATCATGAATCATGAATCATGAATCGAATCTAGAATCATGAATTGAATCATGAATCATGAATCATGAATTGAATCATGAATTATGAATCATGAATTGAATCATGAATCATGAATTGAATCATGAATCATGAATTATGAATCATGAATTGAATCATGAATCATGAATTATAAATCATGAATTGAATCATGAATTATGAATTGAATCATGAATCATGAATCATGAATCGAATCATGAATCATGAATTGAATCATGAATCATGAATCATGAATTGAATCATGAATCATGAATCATGAATTGAATCATGAATCATGAATTGAATCATGAATCATGAATTATGAATCATGAATTGAATCATGAATCATGAATCATGAATTAAATCATGAATCATGAATTATGAATCATGAATTGAATCATGAATCATGAATCATGAATTGAATCATGAATCATGAATCATGAATCATGAATCATGAATTGAATCATGAATCATGAATTATGAATCATGAATTAAATCATGAATCATGAATTATGAATCATGAATTGAATCATGAATTATGAATTGAATCATGAATTATGAATCATGAATCATGAATTGAATCATGAATCATGAATCATGAATTGAATCACGAAATGATTTATGAATCATGAATTGAATCATGAATCATGAATTGAATCATGAATCATGAATCATGAATTGAATCACGAAATGAATCATGAATCATGAATCATGAATTGAATCATGAATCATGAATGATGAATCATGAATTGAATCATGAATTGAATCATGAATCATGAATTGAATCATGAATCATGAATTGAATCATGAATCATGAATCATGAATCATGAATTGATTCATGAATCATTAATTATAAATCGTGAATTGAATCATGAATTATGAATTATGAATCATGAATTGAATTATGAATTATGAATTGAATCATGAATCATGAATTGAATCATGAATTAAATCATGAATCATGAATCATGAATTGAATCATGTATCATGAATGATGAATCATGAATTGAATCATGAACCATGAATCATGAATCATGAATCATGAATTGAATCATGAATCATGAATCATGAATTAAATCATGAATCATGAATTATGAATCATGAATTGAATCATGAATCATGAATCATGAATTGAATCATGAATCATGAATCATGAATCATGAATCATGAATTGAATCATGAATCATGAATTGAATCATGAATCATGAATTGAATCATGAATCATGAATCAGGAATCATGAATCATGAATTGAATCATGAATCATGAATTATGAATCATGAATTAAATCATGAATCATGAATGACGAATCATGAATTAGATCTTGAATTGAATTATGAATCATGAATAATGAATTGAATCATAAATCATGAATTGAATCATGAATCATGAATCATGAATCATGAATTGAATAATGAATCATGAATTATGAATCATGAATTGAATCATGAATCATGAATAATGAATCATGAATTGAATCATGAATCATGAATCATGAATTGAATCATGAATCATGAATCATGAATTGAATCATGAATCATGAATTGAATCATGAATCATTAATTATGAATCATGAATTGAATCATGAATTATGAATTGAATTAATGAATCATGAATCATGAATCTTGAATCATGAATTAAATCATGAATCATAAATCATGAATTGAATCATGAATCATGAATGATGAATCATGAATTGAATCATGAATCATGAATCATGAATTGAATCATGAATCATGAATCATGAATTGAATCATGAATCATGAATCATGAATTGAATCATGAATCATGAATCAGGAATCATGAATCATGAATTGAATCATGAATCATGAATTATGAATCATGAATTAAATCATAAATCATGAATTATGAATCATGAATTGAATCATGAATTATGACTTGAATCATGAATCATGAATCATGAATCATGAATCATGAATCATGAATTGAATCATGAATCATGAATGATGAATCATAATTTGAATCATGAATTGAATCATGAATCATTAATTGAATCATAAATCATGAATTGAATCATGAATCATGAATGATGAATCATGAATTGAATCATGAATCATGAATCATGAATTGAATCATGAATCATGAATCATGAATTGAATCATGAATCATGAATCATGAATTGAATCATGAATCATGAATCAGGAATCATGAATCATGAATTGAATCATGAATCATGAATTATGAATCATGAATTAAATCATAAATCATGAATTATGAATCATGAATTGAATCATGAATTATGACTTGAATCATGAATCATGAATCATGAATCATGAATCATGAATCATGAATTGAATCATGAATCATGAATGATGAATCATAATTTGAATCATGAATTGAATCATGAATCATTAATTGAATCATAAATCATGAATTGAATCATGAATCATGAATCATGAATTATGAATCATGAATTGAATCATGAATCATGAATCATGAATTGAATCATAAATCATGAATCATGAATCATGAATCGAATCTAGAATCATGAATTGAATCATGAATCATGAATCATGAATTGAATCATGAATTATGAATCATGAATTGAATCATGATTCATGAATCATGAATTGAATCATGAATCATGAATTATGAATCATGAATTGAATCATGAATCATGAATTATAAATCATGAATTGAATCATGAATTATGAATTGAATCATGAATCATGAATCATGAATCGAATCATGAATCATGAATTGAATCATGAATCATGAATCATGAATTGAATCATGAATCATGAATCATGAATTGAATCATGAATCATGAATTGAATCATGAATCATGAATTATGAATCATGAATTGAATCATGAATCATGAATCATGAATTAAATCATGAATCAGGAATCATGAATCATGAATTGAATCATGAATCATGAATTATGAATCATGAACTAAATCATGAATCATGAATCATGAATTATGAATCATGAATTGAATCATGAATTATGAATTGAATCATGAATCATGAATCATGAATCATGAATCATGAATTGAATCATGAAATGAATCATGAATCATGAATCATGACTTGAATCATAATTCATGAATGATGAATCATGAATTGAATCGTGAATTGAATCATGAATCATGAATCATGAATTGAATCATAAATCATGAATTGAATCATGAATCATGAATCATGAATCATGAATTGAATCATGAATCATGAATTATGAATCATGAATTGAATCATGAATCATGAATTATGAATCATGAATTGAATAATGAATCATGAATCATGAATTGAATCATGAATCATGAATCGAATCATAAATCATGAATTATGAATCATGAATTGAATCATGAATCATGAATCATGAATTGAATCATAAATCATGAATCATGAATTGAATCATGAATCATGAATCATGAATTGAATCATGAATTATGAATTATGAATCATGAATTGAATTGAGAATCATGAATCATGAATTGAATCATGAATCATGAATCAGGAATCATGAATCATGAATTGAATCATGAATCATGAATTGAATCATGAATCATGAATTATGAATCATGAATTAAATCGTGAATCATGAATTATAAATTGAATCATGAATCATGAATCATGAATTGAATCATGAAATGAATCATGAATCATGAAACATGAATTGAATCATGAATCATGAATCATGAATTGAATCATGAATTGAATCATGAATCATGAATCATGAATTAAATCATGAATCATGAATTGAATCATGAATCATGAATCATGAATTGAATCATGAATCATTAATTATGAATCATGAATTGAATCATGAATTATGAATTGAATTAATGAATCATGAATCATGAATAATGAATATTGAATCATGAATTGAATCATGAATTAAATCATGAATCATAAATCATGAATTGAATCATGAATCATGAATGATGAATCATTAATTGAATCATGAATCATAAATTGAATCATGAATCATGAATCATGAATTGAATCATGAATCATGAATTATGAATCATGAATTGAATCATGAATCATGAATTATGAATCATGAATTGAATCATGAATTATGAAATGAATCATGAATCATGAATAATGAAACATGAATCATGAATTGAATCATGAAATTAATCATGAATCATGAATCATGAATTGAATCATAAATCATGAATTGAATCATGAATCATGAATCTTGAATAATGAATTGAATCATGAATCATGAATTATGAATCATGAAATGCCTCATGAATCATGAATTATGAATCATGAATTGAATCATGAATCATGAATTGAATCATGAATCATGAATTGAATCATGAATCATGAATCATGAATCGAATCATGAATCATGAATTGAATCATGCATCATGAATCATGAATTGAATCATGAATCATGAATTGAATCATGAATCATGAATCATGAATTGAATCATGAATCATGAATTATGAATCATGAACTGAATCATGAATCATGAATCAAGAATTGAATCATGAATCATGAATCAGGAATCATGAATCATGAATTGAATCATGAATCATGAATTATGAATCATGAATTAAATCATGAATCATGAATTATGAATCATGAATTGAATCATGAATCATGAATCATGAATTGAATCATGAATCATGAATCATGAATCATGAATCATGAATTGAATCATGAATCATGAATTATGAATCATGAATTAAATCATGAATCATGAATTATGAATCATGAATTGAATCATGAATTATGAATTGAATCATGAATTATGAATCATGAATCATGAATTGAATCATGAATCATGAATCATGAATTGAATCTCGAAATGATTTATGAATCATGAATTGAATCATGAATCATGAATCATGAATTGAATCACGAAATGAATCATGAATCATGAATCATGAATTGATTCATGAATCATTAATTATAAATCGTGAATTGAATCATGAATTATAAATTATGAATCATGAATTGAATTATGAATTATGAATTGAATCATGAATCATGAATTGAATCATGAATTAAATCATGAATCATGAATCATGAATTGAATCATGTATCATGAATGATGAATCATGAATTGAATCATGAACCATGAATCATGAATCATGAATCATGAATTGAATCATGAATCATGAATCATGAATCATGAATTGAATCATGAATCATGAATTGAATCATGAATCATGAATCAGGAATCATGAATCATGAATTGAATCATGAATCATGAATTATGAATCATGAATTAAATCATGAATCATGAATGACGAATCATGAATTAGATCATAAATTGAATTATGAATCATGAATAATGAATTGAATCATAAATCATGAATTGAATCATGAATCATGAATCATGAATCATGAATTGAATAATGAATCATGAATTATGAATCATGAATTGAATCATGAATCATGAATAATGAATCATGAATTGAATCATGAATCATGAATCATGAATTGAATCATGAATCATGAATCATGAATTGAATCATGAATCATGAATTGAATCATGAATCATGAATCATGAATTAAATCATGAATCATTAATTATGAATCATGAATTGAATCATGAATTATGAATTGAATTAATGAATCATGAATCATGAATCTTGAATCATGAATTGAATCATGAATTAAATCATGAATCATAAATCATGAATTGAATCATGAATCATGAATGATGAATCATGAATTGAATCATGAATCATGAATCATGAATTGAATCATGAATCATGAATCATGAATTGAATCATGAATCATGAATCATGAATTGAATCATGAATCATGAATCAGGAATCATGAATCATGAATTGAATCATGAATCATGAATTATGAATCATGAATTAAATCATAAATCATGAATTATGAATCATGAATTGAATCATGAATTATGACTTGAATCATGAATCATGAATCATGAATCATGAATCATGAATCATGAATTGAATCATGAATCATGAATGATGAATCATAATTTGAATCATGAATTGAATCATGAATCATTAATTGAATCATAAATCATGAATTGAATCATGAATCATTAATCATGAATTGAATCATGAATCATGAATCATGAATTATGAATCATGAATTGAATCATGAATCATGAATCATGAATTGAATCATGAATCATGAATTATGAATCATGAATTGAATCATGAATCATGAATTATAAATCATGAATTGAATCATGAATTATGAATTGAATCATGAATCATGAATCATGAATCGAATCATGAATCATGAATTGAATCATGAATCATGAATCATGAATTGAATCATGAATCATGAATCATGAATTGAATCATGAATCATGAATTGAATCATGAATCATGAATTATGAATCATGATTTGAATCATGAATCATGAATCATGAATTAAATCATGAATCAGGAATCATGAATCATGAATTGAATCATGAATCATGAATTATGAATCATGAACTAAATCATGAATCATGAATCATGAATTATGAATCATGAATTGAATCATGAATTATGAATTGAATCATGAATCATGAATCATGAATCATGAATCATGAATTGAATCATGAAATGAATCATGAATCATGAATCATGACTTGAATCATAATTCATGAATGATGAATCATGAATTGAATCGTGAATTGAATCATGAATCATGAATCATGAATTGAATCATAAATCATGAATTGAATCATGAATCATGAATCATGAATCATGAATCATGAATTGAATCATGAATCATGAATTATGAATCATGAATTGAATCATGAATCATGAATTATGAATCATGAATTGAATAATGAATCATGAATCATGAATTGAATCATGAATCATGAATCGAATCATAAATCATGAATTATGAATCATGAATTGAATCATGAATCATGAATCATGAATTGAATCATAAATCATGAATCATGAATTGAATCATGAATCATGAATCATGAATTGAATCATGAATTATGAATTATGAATCATGAATTGAATTGAGAATCATGAATCATGAATTGAATCATGAATCATGAATCAGGAATCATGAATCATGAATTGAATCATGAATCATGAATTGAATCATGAATCATGAATTATGAATCATGAATTAAATCGTGAATCATGAATTATAAATTGAATCATGAATCATGAATCATGAATTGAATCATGAAATGAATCATGAATCATGAAACATGAATTGAATCATGAATCATGAATCATGAATTGAATCATGAATTGAATCATGAATCATGAATCATGAATTAAATCATGAATCATGAATTGAATCATGAATCATGAATCATGAATTGAATCATGAATCATTAATTATGAATCATGAATTGAATCATGAATTATGAATTGAATTAATGAATCATGAATCATGAATAATGAATATTGAATCATGAATTGAATCATGAATTAAATCATGAATCATAAATCATGAATTGAATCATGAATCATGAATGATGAATCATTAATTGAATCATGAATCATGAATCATAAATTGAATCATGAATCATGAATCATGAATTGAATCATGAATCATGAATTATGAATCATGAATTGAATCATGAATCATGAATTATGAATCATGAATTGAATCATGAATTATGAAATGAATCATGAATCATGAATAATGAAACATGAATCATGAATTGAATCATGTAATTAATCATGAATCATGAATCATGAATTGAATCATAAATCATGAATTGAATCATGAATCATGAATCTTGAATAATGAATTGAATCATGAATCATGAATTATGAATCATGAAATGCCTCATGAATCATGAATTATGAATCATGAATTGAATCATGAATCATGAATTGAATCATGAATCATGAATTGAATCATGAATCATGAATCATGAATCGAATCATGAATCATGAATTGAATCATGCATCATGAATCATGAATTGAATCATGAATCATGAATTGAATCATGAATCATGAATCATGAATTGAATCATGAATCATGAATTATGAATCATGAACTGAATCATGAATCATGAATCAAGAATTGAATCATGAATCATGAATCAGGAATCATGAATCATGAATTGAATCATGAATCATGAATTATGAATCATGAATTAAATCATGAATCATGAATTATGAATCATGAATTGAATCATGAATCATGAATTGAATCATGAATCATGAATCATGAATCATGAATCATGAATTGAATCATGAATCATGAATTATGAATCATGAATTAAATCATGAATCATGAATTATGAATCATGAATTGAATCATGAATTATGAATTGAATCATGAATTATGAATCATGAATCATGAATTGAATCATGAATCATGAATCATGAATTGAATCACGAAATGATTTATGAATCATGAATTGAATCATGAATCATGAATCATGAATTGAATCACGAAATGAATCATGAATCATGAATCATGAATTGAATCATGAATCATGAATGATGAATCATGAATTGAATCATGAATCATGAATTGAATCATGAATCATGAATTGAATCATGAATCATGAATCATGAATCATGAATTGAATCATGAATCATTAATTATAAATCGTGAATTGAATCATGAATTATGAATTATGAATCATGAATTGAATTATGAATTATGAATTGAATCATGAATCATGAATTGAATCATGAATCATGAATTGAATCATGAATTAAATCATGAATCATGAATCATGAATTGAATCATGTATCATGAATGATGAATCATGAATTGAACCATGAATCATGAATCATGAATCATGAATTGAATCATGAATCATGAATCATGAATCATGAATCATGAATTGAATCATGAATCATGAATTGAATCATGAATCATGAATCAGGAATCATGAATCATAAATTGAATCATGAATCATGAATTATGAATCATGAATTAAATCATGAATCATGAATGACGAATCATGAATTAGATCATGAATTGAATCATGAATCATGAATAATGAATTGAATGATAAATCATGAATTGAATCATGAATCATGAATCATGAATCATGAATTGAATAATGAATCATGAATTATGAATCATGAATTGAATCATGAATCATGAATAATGAATCATGAATTGAATCATGAATCATGAATCATGAATTGAATCATGAATCATGAATCATGAATTGAATCATGAATCATGAATTGAATCATGAATCATGAATCATGAATTAAATCATGAATCATTAATTATGAATCATGAATTGAATCATGAATTATGAATTGAATTAATGAATCATGAATCATGAATCTTGAATCATGAATTGAATCATGAATTAAATCATGAATCATAAATCATGAATTGAATCATGAATCATGAATGATGAATCATGAATTGAATCCTGAATCATGAATTGAATCATGAATCATGAATTGAATCATGAATCATGAATCATGAATTGAATCATGAATCATGAATCAGGAATCATGAATCATGAATTGAATCATGAATCATGAATTATGAATCATGAATTAAATCATAAATCATGAATTATGAATCATGAATTGAATCATGAATTATGACTTGAATCATGAATCATGAATCATGAATCATGAATCATGAATCATGAATTGAATCATGAATCATGAATGATGAATCATAATTTGAATCATGAATTGAATCATGAATCATGAATCATTAATTGAATCATAAATCATGAATTGAATCATGAATCATTAATCATGAATTGAATCATGAATCATGAATTATAAATCATGAATTGAATCATGAATCATGAATTATGAATCATGAATTGAATCATGAATCATGAATCATGAATTGAATCATAAATCATGAATCATGAATCATGAATCGAATCTAGAATCATGAATTGAATCATGAATCATGAATCATGAATTGAATCATGAATTATGAATCATGAATTGAATCATGAATCATGAATCATGAATTGAATCATGAATCATGAATTATGAATCATGAATTGAATCATGAATCATGAATTATAAATCATGAATTGAATCATGAATTATGAATTGAATCATGAATCATGAATCATGAATCGAATCATGAATCATGAATTGAATCATGAATCATGAATCATGAATTGAATCATGAATCATGAATCATGAATTGAATCATGAATCATGAATTGAATCATGAATCATGAATTATGAATCATGAATTGAATCATGAATCATGAATCATGAATTAAATCATGAATCAGGAATCATGAATCATGAATTGAATCATGAATCATGAATTATGAATCATGAACTAAATCATGAATCATGAATCATGAATTATGAATCATGAATTGAATCATGAATTATGAATTGAATCATGAATCATGAATCATGAATCATGAATCATGAATTGAATCATGAAATGAATCATGAATCATGAATCATGACTTGAATCATAATTCATGAATGATGAATCATGAATTGAATCGTGAATTGAATCATGAATCATGAATCATGAATTGAATCATAAATCATGAATTGAATCATGAATCATGAATCATGAATCATGAATTGAATCATGAATCATGAATTATGAATCATGAATTGAATCATGAATCATGAATTATGAATCATGAATTGAATAATGAATCATGAATCATGAATTGAATCATGAATCATGAATCGAATCATAAATCATGAATTATGAATCATGAATTGAATCATGAATCATGAATCATGAATTGAATCATAAATCATGAATCATGAATTGAATCATGAATCATGAATCATGAATTGAATCATGAATTATGAATTATGAATCATGAATTGAATTGAGAATCATGAATCATGAATTGAATCATGAATCATGAATCAGGAATCATGAATCATGAATTGAATCATGAATCATGAATTGAATCATGAATCATGAATTATGAATCATGAATTAAATCATGAATCATGAATTATGAATCATGAATTGAATCATGAATTATGAATTGAATCATGAATTATGAATCATGAATCATGAATTGAATCATGAATCATGAATCATGAATTGAATCACGAAATGATTCATGAATCATGAATTGAATCATGAATCATGAATCATGAATTGAATCACGAAATGAATCATGAATCATGAATCATGAATTGAATCATGAATCATGAATGATGAATCATGAATTGAATCATGAATTGAATCATGAATCATGAATTGAATCATGAATCATGAATTGAATCATGAATCATGAATCATGAATCATGAATTGAATCATGAATCATTAATTATAAATCGTGAATTGAATCATGAATTATGAATTATGAATCATGAATTGAATTATGAATTATGAATTGAATCATGAATCATGAATTGAATCATGAATTAAATCATGAATCATGAATCATGAATTGAATCATGTATCATGAATGATGAATCATGAATTGAATCATGAATCATGAATCATGAATCATGAATTGAATCATGAATCATGAATTGAATCATGAATCATGAATCAGGAATCATGAATCATGAATTGAATCATGAATCATGAATTATGAATCATGAATTAAATCATGAATCATGAATGACGAATCATGAATTGGATCATGAATTGAATCATGAATCATGAATAATGAATTGAATAATAAATCATGAATTGAATCATGAATCATGAATCATGAATCATGAATTGAATAATGAATCATGAATTATGAATCATGAATTGAATCATGAATCATGAATAATGAATCATGAATTGAATCATGAATCATGAATCATGAATTGAATCATGAATCATGAATTGAATCATGAATCATGAATCATGAATTAAATCATGAATCATTAATTATGAATCATGAATTGAATCATGAATTATGAATTGAATTAATGAATCATGAATCATGAATCTTGAATCATGAATTGAATCATGAATTAAATCATGAATCATAAATCATGAATTGAAT
This sequence comes from Mixophyes australis, assembly GCA_036250195.1. Classification (NCBI taxonomy): domain Eukaryota; kingdom Metazoa; phylum Chordata; class Amphibia; order Anura; family Limnodynastidae; genus Mixophyes; species Mixophyes australis. Next base: position 240,447,234 of record JAVHZZ010000001.1, on the reverse strand, counting down.
CATGAATCATGAATGATGAATCATGAATTGAATCATGAATCATGAATCATGAATTGAATCATGAATCATGAATCATGAATCATGAATCATGAATTGAATCATGAATCATGAATTATGAATCATGAATTAAATCATGAATCATGAATTATGAATCATGAATTGAATCATGAATTATGAATTGAATCATGAATTATGAATCATGAATCATGAATTGAATCATGAATCATGAATCATGAATTGAATCACGAAATGATTCATGAATCATGAATTGAATCATGAATCATGAATCATGAATTGAATCACGAAATGAATCATGAATCATGAATCATGAATTGAATCATGAATCATGAATGATGAATCATGAATTGAATCATGAATTGAATCATGAATCATGAATTGAATCATGAATCATGAATTGAATCATGAATCATGAATCATGAATCATGAATTGAATCATGAATCATTAATTATAAATCGTGAATTGAATCATGAATTATGAATTATGAATCATGAATTGAATTATGAATTATGAATTGAATCATGAATCATGAATTGAATCATGAATTAAATCATGAATCATGAATCATGAATTGAATCATGTATCATGAATGATGAATCATGAATTGAATCATGAATCATGAATCATGAATCATGAATTGAATCATGAATCATGAATTGAATCATGAATCATGAATCAGGAATCATGAATCATGAATTGAATCATGAATCATGAATTATGAATCATGAATTAAATCATGAATCATGAATGACGAATCATGAATTGGATCATGAATTGAATCATGAATCATGAATAATGAATTGAATAATAAATCATGAATTGAATCATGAATCATGAATCATGAATCATGAATTGAATAATGAATCATGAATTATGAATCATGAATTGAATCATGAATCATGAATAATGAATCATGAATTGAATCATGAATCATGAATCATGAATTGAATCATGAATCATGAATTGAATCATGAATCATGAATCATGAATTAAATCATGAATCATTAATTATGAATCATGAATTGAATCATGAATTATGAATTGAATTAATGAATCATGAATCATGAATCTTGAATCATGAATTGAATCATGAATTAAATCATGAATCATAAATCATGAATTGAATCATGAATCATGAATGATGAATCATGAATTGAATCATGAATCATGAATCATGAATTGAATCATGAATCATGAATCATGAATTGAATCATGAATCATGAATCAGGAATCATGAATCATGAATTGAATCATGAATCATGAATTATGAATCATGAATTAAATCATAAATCATGAATTATGAATCATGAATTGAATCATGAATTGAATCATAAATCATGAATCATGAATCATGAATCATGAATCATGAATTGAATCATGAATCATGAATGATGAATCATAATTTGAATCATGAATTGAATCATGAATCATGAATCATTAATTGAATCATAAATCATGAATTGAATCATGAATCATTAATCATGAATTGAATCATGAATCATAAATTATAAATCATGAATTGAATCATGAATCATGAATTATGAATCATGAATTGAATCATGAATCATGAATCATGAATTGAATCATGAATCATGAATCAAATCTAGAATCATGAATTGAATCATGAATCATGAATCATGAATTGAATCATGAATTATGAATCATGAATTGAATCATGAATCATGAATCATGAATTGAATCATGAATCATGAATTATGAATCATGAATTGAATCATGAATCATGAATTATAAATCATGAATTGAATCATGAATTATGAATTGAATCATGAATCATGAATCATGAATCGAATCATGAATCATGAATTGAATCATGAATCATGAATCATGAATTGAATCATGAATCATGAATCATGAATTGAATCATGAATCATGAATTGAATCATGAATCATGAATTATGAATCATGAATTGAATCATGAATCATGAATCATGAATTAAATCATGAATCAGGAATCATGAATCATGAATTGAATCATGAATCATGAATTATGAATCATGAATCATGAATTATTAATCATGAACTAAATCATGAATCATGAATCATGAATTATGAATCATGAATTGAATCATGAATTATGAATTGAATCATGAATCATGAATCATGAATCATGAATTGAATCATGAATCATGAATCATGAATTGAATCATGAATCATGAATCGCATCATAAATCATGAATTATGAATCATGAATTGAATCATGAATCATGAATCATGAATTGAATCATAAATCATGAATCATGAATTGAATCATGAATCATGAATCATGAATTGAATCATGAATTATGAATTATGAATCATGAATTGAATCATGAATCATGAATCATGAATTGAATCATGAATCATGAATCAGGAATCATGAATCATGAATTGAATCATGAATCATGAATTATGAATCATGAAATAAATCATGAATCATGAATTATGAATCATGAATTGAATCATGAATTATAAATTGAATCATGAATCATGAATCATGAATTGAATCATGAAATGAATCATGAATCATGAAACATGAATTGAATCATGAATCATGAATCATGAATTGAATCATGAATTGAATCATGAATCATGAATCATGAATTAAATCATGAATCATGAATTGAATCATGAATCATGAATCATGAATCATGAATTGAATCATGAATCATTAATTATGAATCATGAATTGAATCATGAATTATGAATTGAATTAATGAATCATGAATCATGAATAATGAATATTGAATCATGAATTGAATCATGAATTAAATCATGAATCATAAATCATGAATTGAATCATGAATCATGAATGATGAATCATTAATTGAATCATGAATCATAAATTGAATCATGAATCATGAATTGAATCATGAATCATGAATTATGAATCATGAATTGAATCATGAATCATGAATTATGAATCATGAATTGAATCATGAATTATGAAATGAATCATGAATCATGAATAATGAAACATGAATCATGAATTGAATCATGAATCATGAATCATGAATTGAATCATAAATCATGAATTGAATCATGAATCATGAATCTTGAATAATGAATTGAATCATGAATCATGAATTATGAATCATGAATTGCATCATGAATCATGAATTATGAATCATGAATTGAATCATGAATCATGAATTGAATCATGAATCATGAATCATGAATCATGAATCGAATCATGAATCATGAATCATGAATTGAATCATGAATCATGAATTGAATCATGAATCATGAATCATGAATTGAATCATGAATCATGAATTATGAATCATGAACTGAATCATGAATCATGAATCATGAATTGAATCATGAATCATGAATCAGGAATCATGAATCATGAATTGAATCATGAATCATGAATTATGAATCATGAATTAAATCATGAATCATGAATTATGAATCATGAATTGAATCATGAATCATGAATCATGAATTGAATCATGAATCATGAATTATGAATCATGAATTGAATCATGAATCATGAATCATGAATTGAATCATGAATCATGAATCGAATCATAAATCATGAATTATGAATCATGAATTGAATCATGAATCATGAATCATGAATTGAATCATGAATCATGAATCATGAATTGAATCATGAATCATGAATCATGAATTGAATCATGAATTATGAATTATGAATCATGAATTGAATCATGAATCATGAATCATGAATTGAATCATGAATCATGAATCAGGAATCATGAATCATGAATTGATTCATGAATCATGAATTATGAATCATGAAATAAATCATGAATCATGAATTATGAATCATGAATTGAATCATGAATTATAAATTGAATCATGAATCAAGAATCATGAATCATGAATTGAATCATGAAATGAATCATGAATCATGAAACATGAATTGAATCATGAATCATGAATCATGAATTGAATCATGAATTGAATCATGAATCATGAATCATGAATTAAATCATGAATCATGAATTGAATCATGAATCATGAATCATGAATCATGAATTGAATCATGAATCATTAATTATGAATCATTAATTGAATCATGAATTATGAATTGAATTAATGAATCATGAATCATGAATAATGAATATTGAATCATGAATTGAATCATGAATTAAATCATGAATCATAAATCATGAATTGAATCATGAATCATGAATGATGAATCATTAATTGAATCATGAATCATGAATCATAAATTGAATCATGAATCATGAATCATGAATTGAATCATGAATCATGAATTATGAATCATGAATTGAATCATGAATCATGAATTATGAATCATGAATTGAATCATGAATTATGAAATGAATCATGAATCATGAATAATGAAACATGAATCATGAATTGAATCATGAAATGAATCATGAATAATGAATCATGAATTGAATCATAAATCATGAATTGAATCATGAATCATGAATCTTGAATAATGAATTGAATCATGAATCATGAATTATGAATCATGAATTGAATCATGAATCATGAATCTTGAATAATGAATTGAATCATGAATCATGAATTATGAATCATGAATTGCATCATGAATCATGAATTATGAATCATGAATTGAATCATGAATCATGAATTGAATCATGAATCATGAATTGAATCATGAATCATGAATCATGAATCATGAATCGAATCATGAATCATGAATTGAATCATGCATTATGAATCATGAATTGAATCATGAATCATGAATTGAATCATGAATCATGAATCAAGAATTGAATCATGAATCATGAATCAGGAATCATGAATCATGAATTGAATCATGAATCATGAATTATGAATCATGAATTGAATCATGAATCATGAATTATGAATCATGAATTGAATCATGAATCATGAATCATGAATTGAATCATGAATCATGAATCATGAATCAAATCATGAATCATGAATTGAATCATGAATCATGAATTGAATCATGAATTATGAATCATGAATTGAATCATGAATCATTAATTATGAATCATGAATTGAATCATGAATTATGAATTGAATTAGTGAATCATGAATCATGAATCATGAATTGAATCATGAATCATGAATCATGAATTGAATCATGAATCATGAATCATGAATTGAATCATGAATCATGAATTATGAATCATGAATTGAATCATGAATCATGAATTATGAATCATGAATTATGAATTGAATCATGAATCATGAATCATGAATCGAATCATGAATCATGAATTGAATCATGAATCATGAATCATGAATTGAATCATGAATCATGAATCATGAATTGAATCATGAATCATGAATCATGAATTGAATCATGAATCATGAATTATGAATCATGAATTGAATCATGAATCATGAATCATGAATTAAATCATGAATCAGGAATCATGAATCATGAATTGAATCATGAATCATGAATTATGAATCATGAAATGAATCATGAATTATGAAATGAATCATGAATCATGAATAATGAAACATGAATCATGAATTGAATCATGAAATGAATCATGAATCATGAATCATGAATTGAATCATAAATCATGAATTGAATCATGAATCATGAATCTTGAATAATGAATTGAATCATGAATCATGAATTATGAATCATGAAATGCATCATGAATCATGAATTATGAATCATGAATTGAATCATGAATCATGAATTGAATCATGAATCATGAATTGAATCATGAATCATGAATTATGAATCATGAATTAAATCATGAATCATGAATTATGAATCATGAATTGAATCATGAATCATGAATCATGAATTGAATCATGAATCATGAATCATGAATCATGAATCATGAATTGAATCATGAATCATGAATTATGAATCATGAATTAAATCATGAATCATGAATTATGAATCATGAATTGAATCATGAATTATGAATTGAATCATGAATTATGAATCATGAATCATGAATTGAATCATGAATTATGAATCATGAAATGAATCATGAATTATGAAATGAATCATGAATCATGAATAATGAAACATGAATCATGAATTGAATCATGAAATGAATCATGAATCATGAATCATGAATTGAATCATAAATCATGAATTGAATCATGAATCATGAATCTTGAATAATGAATTGAATCATGAATCATGAATTATGAATCATGAAATGCATCATGAATCATGAATTATGAATCATGAATTGAATCATGAATCATGAATTGAATCATGAATCATGAATTGAATCATGAATCATGAATTATGAATCATGAATTAAATCATGAATCATGAATTATGAATCATGAATTGAATCATGAATCATGAATCATGAATTGAATCATGAATCATGAATCATGAATCATGAATCATGAATTGAATCATGAATCATGAATTATGAATCATGAATTAAATCATGAATCATGAATTATGAATCATGAATTGAATCATGAATTATGAATTGAATCATGAATTATGAATCATGAATCATGAATTGAATCATGAATCATGAATCATGAATTGAATCTCGAAATGATTTATGAATCATGAATTGAATCATGAATCATGAATCATGAATTGAATCACGAAATGAATCATGAATCATGAATCATGAATTGATTCATGAATCATTAATTATAAATCGTGAATTGAATCATGAATTATGAATTATGAATCATGAATTGAATTATGAATTATGAATTGAATCATGAATCATGAATTGAATCATGAATTAAATCATGAATCATGAATCATGAATTGAATCATGTATCATGAATGATGAATCATGAATTGAATCATGAACCATGAATCATGAATCATGAATCATGAATTGAATCATGAATCATGAATCATGAATCATGAATCATGAATTGAATCATGAATCATGAATTGAATCATGAATCATGAATCAGGAATCATGAATCATGAATTGAATCATGAATCATGAATTATGAATCATGAATTAAATCATGAATCATGAATGACGAATCATGAATTAGATCATGAATTGAATTATGAATCATGAATAATGAATTGAATCATAAATCATGAATTGAATCATGAATCATGAATCATGAATCATGAATTGAATAATGAATCATGAATTATGAATCATGAATTGAATCATGAATCATGAATAATGAATCATGAATTGAATCATGAATCATGAATCATGAATTGAATCATGAATCATGAATCATGAATTGAATCATGAATTAAATCATGAATCATTAATTATGAATCATGAATTGAATCATGAATTATGAATTGAATTAATGAATCATGAATCATGAATCTTGAATCATGAATTGAATCATGAATTAAATCATGAATCATAAATCATGAATTGAATCATGAATCATGAATGATGAATCATGAATTGAATCATGAATCATGAATCATGAATTGAATCATGAATCATGAATCATGAATTGAATCATGAATCATGAATCATGAATTGAATCATGAATCATGAATCAGGAATCATGAATCATGAATTGAATCATGAATCATGAATTATGAATCATGAATTAAATCATAAATCATGAATTATGAATCATGAATAGAATCATGAATTATGACTTGAATCATGAATCATGAATCATGAATCATGAATCATGAATCATGAATTGAATCATGAATCATGAATGATGAATCATAATTTGAATCATGAATTGAATCATGAATCATTAATTGAATCATAAATCATGAATTGAATCATGAATCATTAATCATGAATTGAATCATGAATCATGAATCATGAATTATGAATCATGAATTGAATCATGAATCATGAATCATGAATTGAATCATGAATCATGAATTATGAATCATGAATTGAATCATGAATCATGAATTATAAATCATGAATTGAATCATGAATTATGAATTGAATCATGAATCATGAATCATGAATCGAATCATGAATCATGAATTGAATCATGAATCATGAATCATGAATTGAATCATGAATCATGAATCATGAATTGAATCATGAATCATGAATTGAATCATGAATCATGAATTATGAATCATGAATTGAATCATGAATCATGAATCATGAATTAAATCATGAATCAGGAATCATGAATCATGAATTGAATCATGAATCATGAATTATGAATCATGAACTAAATCATGAATCATGAATCATGAATTATGAATCATGAATTGAATCATGAATTATGAATTGAATCATGAATCATGAATCATGAATCATGAATCATGAATTGAATCATGAAATGAATCATGAATCATGAATCATGACTTGAATCATAATTCATGAATGATGAATCATGAATTGAATCGTGAATTGAATCATGAATCATGAATCATGAATTGAATCATAAATCATGAATTGAATCATGAATCATGAATCATGAATCATGAATCATGAATTGAATCATGAATCATGAATTATGAATCATGAATTGAATCATGAATCATGAATTATGAATCATGAATTGAATAATGAATCATGAATCATGAATTGAATCATGAATCATGAATCGAATCATAAATCATGAATTATGAATCATGAATTGAATCATGAATCATGAATCATGAATTGAATCATAAATCATGAATCATGAATTGAATCATGAATCATGAATCATGAATTGAATCATGAATTATGAATTATGAATCATGAATTGAATTGAGAATCATGAATCATGAATTGAATCATGAATCATGAATCAGGAATCATGAATCATGAATTGAATCATGAATCATGAATTGAATCATGAATCATGAATTATGAATCATGAATTAAATCGTGAATCATGAATTATAAATTGAATCATGAATCATGAATCATGAATTGAATCATGAAATGAATCATGAATCATGAAACATGAATTGAATCATGAATCATGAATCATGAATTGAATCATGAATTGAATCATGAATCATGAATCATGAATTAAATCATGAATCATGAATTGAATCATGAATCATGAATCATGAATTGAATCATGAATCATTAATTATGAATCATGAATTGAATCATGAATTATGAATTGAATTAATGAATCATGAATCATGAATAATGAATATTGAATCATGAATTGAATCATGAATTAAATCATGAATCATAAATCATGAATTGAATAATGAATCATGAATGATGATTCATTAATTGAATCATGAATCATGAATCATAAATTGAATCATGAATCATGAATCATGAATTGAATCATGAATCATGAATTATGAATCATGAATTGAATCATGAATCATGAATTATGAATCATGAATTGAATCATGAATTATGAAATGAATCATGAATCATGAATAATGAAACATGAATCATGAATTGAATCATGAAATTAATCATGAATCATGAATCATGAATTGAATCATAAATCATGAATTGAATCATGAATCATGAATCTTGAATAATGAATTGAATCATGAATCATGAATTATGAATCATGAAATGCCTCATGAATCATGAATTATGAATCATGAATTGAATCATGAATCATGAATTGAATCATGAATCATGAATTGAATCATGAATCATGAATCATGAATCGAATCATGAATCATGAATTGAATCATGCATCATGAATCATGAATTGAATCATGAATCATGAATTGAATCATGAATCATGAATCATGAATTGAATCATGAATCATGAATTATGAATCATGAACTGAATCATGAATCATGAATCAAGAATTGAATCATGAATCATGAATCAGGAATCATGAATCATGAATTGAATCATGAATCATGAATTATGAATCATGAATTAAATCATGAATCATGAATTATGAATCATGAATTGAATCATGAATCATGAATTGAATCATGAATCATGAATCATGAATCATGAATCATGAATCATGAATCATGAATTATGAATCATGAATTAAATCATGAATCATGAATTATGAATCATGAATTGAATCATGAATTATGAATTGAATCATGAATTATGAATCATGAATCATGAATTGAATCATGAATCATGAATCATGAATTGAATCACGAAATGATTTATGAATCATGAATTGAATCATGAATCATGAATCATGAATTGAATCATGAAATGAATCATGAATCATGAATCATGAATTGAATCATGAATCATGAATGATGAATCATGAATTGAATCATGAATTGAATCATGAATCATGAATTGAATCATGAATCATGAATCATGAATCATGAATTGAATCATGAATCAATCATTATAAATCGTGAATTGAATCATGAATTATGAATTATGAATCATGAATTGAATTATGAATTATGAATTGAATCATGAATCATGAATTGAATCATGAATCATGAATTGAATCATGAATTAAATCATGAATCATGAATCATGAATTGAATCATGTATCATGAATGATGAATCATGAATTGAACCATGAATCATGAATCATGAATCATGAATTGAATCATGAATCATGAATCATGAATCATGAATCATGAATTGAATCATGAATCATGAATTGAATCATGAATCATGAATCAGGAATCATGAATCATAAATTGAATCATGAATCATGAATTATGAATCATGAATTAAATCATGAATCATGAATGACGAATCATGAATTAGATCATGAATTGAATCATGAATCATGAATAATGAATTGAATCATAAATCATGAATTGAATCATGAATCATGAATCATGAATCATGAATTGAATAATGAATCATGAATTATGAATCATGAATTGAATCATGAATCATGAATAATGAATCATGAATTGAATCATGAATCATGAATCATGAATTGAATCATGAATCATGAATCATGAATTGAATCATGAATCATGAATTGAATCATGAATCATGAATCATGAATTAAATCATGAATCATTAATTATGAATCATGAATTGAATCATGAATTATGAATTGAATTAATGAATCATGAATCATGAATCTTGAATCATGAATTGAATCATGAATTAAATCATGAATCATAAATCATGAATTGAATCATGAATCATGAATGATGAATCATGAATTGAATCATGAATCATGAATTGAATCATGAATCATGAATTGAATCATGAATCATGAATCATGAATTGAATCATGAATCATGAATCAGGAATCATGAATCATGAATTGAATCATGAATCATGAATTATGAATCATGAATTAAATCATAAATCATGAATTATGAATCATGAATTGAATCATGAATTATGACTTGAATCATGAATCATGAATCATGAATCATGAATCATGAATCATGAATTGAATCATGAATCATGAATGATGAATCATAATTTGAATCATGAATTGAATCATGAATCATGAATCATTAATTGAATCATAAATCATGAATTGAATCATGAATCATTAATCATGAATTGAATCATGAATCATGAATTATAAATCATGAATTGAATCATGAATCATGAATTATGAATCATGAATTGAATCATGAATCATGAATCATGAATTGAATCATAAATCATGAATCATGAATCATGAATCGAATCTAGAATCATGAATTGAATCATGAATCATGAATCATGAATTGAATCATGAATTATGAATCATGAATTGAATCATGAATCATGAATCATGAATTGAATCATGAATCATGAATTATGAATCATGAATTGAATCATGAATCATGAATTATAAATCATGAATTGAATCATGAATTATGAATTGAATCATGAATCATGAATCATGAATCGAATCATGAATCATGAATTGAATCATGAATCATGAATCATGAATTGAATCATGAATCATGAATCATGAATTGAATCATGAATCATGAATTGAATCATGAATCATGAATTATGAATCATGAATTGAATCATGAATCATGAATCATGAATTAAATCATGAATCAGGAATCATGAATCATGAATTGAATCATGAATCATGAATTATGAATCATGAACTAAATCATGAATCATGAATCATGAATTATGAATCATGAATTGAATCATGAATTATGAATTGAATCATGAATCATGAATCATGAATCATGAATCATGAATTGAATCATGAAATGAATCATGAATCATGAATCATGACTTGAATCATAATTCATGAATGATGAATCATGAATTGAATCGTGAATTGAATCATGAATCATGAATCATGAATTGAATCATAAATCATGAATTGAATCATGAATCATGAATCATGAATCATGAATTGAATCATGAATCATGAATTATGAATCATGAATTGAATCATGAATCATGAATTATGAATCATGAATTGAATAATGAATCATGAATCATGAATTGAATCATGAATCATGAATCGAATCATAAATCATGAATTATGAATCATGAATTGAATCATGAATCATGAATCATGAATTGAATCATAAATCATGAATCATGAATTGAATCATGAATCATGAATCATGAATTGAATCATGAATTATGAATTATGAATCATGAATTGAATTGAGAATCATGAATCATGAATTGAATCATGAATCATGAATCAGGAATCATGAATCATGAATTGAATCATGAATCATGAATTGAATCATGAATTATGAATTATGAATCATGAATTAAATCATGAATCATGAATTATGAATCATGAATTGAATCATGAATCATGAATCATGAATTGAATCATGAATCATGAATCATGAATCATGAATCATGAATTGAATCATGAATCATGAATTATGAATCATGAATTAAATCATGAATCATGAATTATGAATCATGAATTGAATCATGAATTATGAATTGAATCATGAATTATGAATCATGAATCATGAATTGAATCATGAATCATGAATCATGAATTGAATCACGAAATGATTCATGAATCATGAATCATGAATCATGAATTGAATCACGAAATGAATCATGAATCATGAATCATGAATTGAATCATGAATCATGAATGATGAATCATGAATTGAATCATGAATTGAATCATGAATCATGAATTGAATCATGAATCATGAATTGAATCATGAATCATGAATCATGAATCATGAATTGAATCATGAATCATTTATTATAAATCGTGAATTGAATCATGAATTATGAATTATGAATCATGAATTGAATTATGAATTATGAATTGAATCATTAATCATGAATTGAATCATGAATTAAATCATGAATCATGAATCATGAATTGAATCATGTATCATGAATGATGAATCATGAATTGAATCATGAATCATGAATCATGAATCATGAATTGAATCATGAATCATGAATTGAATCATGAATCATGAATCAGGAATCATGAATCATGAATTGAATCATGAATCATGAATTATGAATCATGAATTAAATCATGAATCATGAATGACGAATCATGAATTGGATCATGAATTGAATCATGAATCATGAATAATGAATTGAATAATAAATCATGAATTGAATCATGAATCATGAATCATGAATCATGAATTGAATAATGAATCATGAATTATGAATCATGAATTGAATCATGAATCATGAATAATGAATCATGAATTGAATCATGAATCATGAATCATGAATTGAATCATGAATCATGAATTGAATCATGAATCATGAATCATGAATTAAATCATGAATCATTAATTATGAATCATGAATTGAATCATGAATTATGAATTGAATTAATGAATCATGAATCATGAATCTTGAATCATGAATTGAATCATGAATTAAATCATGAATCATAAATCATGAATTGAATCATGAATCATGAATGATGAATCATGAATTGAATCATGAATCATGAATCATGAATTGAATCATGAATCATGAATCATGAATTGAATCATGAATCATGAATCAGGAATCATGAATCATGAATTGAATCATGAATCATGAATTATGAATCATGAATTAAATCATAAATCATGAATTATGAATCATGAATTGAATCATGAATTGAATCATAAATCATGAATCATGAATCATGAATCATGAATCATGAATTGAATCATGAATCATGAATGATGAATCATAATTTGAATCATGAATTGAATCATGAATCATGAATCATTAATTGAATCATAAATCATGAATTGAATCATGAATCATTAATCATGAATTGAATCATGAATCATGAATTATAAATCATGAATTGAATCATGAATCATGAATTATGAATCATGAATTGAATCATGAATCATGAATCATGAATTGAATCATGAATCATGAATCATGAATCATGAATCAAATCTAGAATCATGAATTGAATCATGAATCATGAATCATGAATTGAATCAGGAATTATGAATCATGAATTGAATCATGAATCATGAATCATGAATTGAATCATGAATCATGAATTATGAATCATGAATTGAATCATGAATCATGAATTATAAATCATGAATTGAATCATGAATTATGAATTGAATCATGAATCATGAATCATGAATCGAATCATGAATCATGAATTGAATCATGAATCATGAATCATGAATTGAATCATGAATCATGAATCATGAATTGAATCATGAATCATGAATTGAATCATGAATCATGAATTATGAATCATGAATTGAATCATGAATCATGAATCATGAATTAAATCATGAATCAGGAATCATGAATCATGAATTGAATCATGAATCATGAATTATGAATCATGAATCATGAATTATGAATCATGAACTAAATCATGAATCATGAATCATGAATTATGAATCATGAATTGAATCATGAATTATGAATTGAATCATGAATCATGAATCATGAATCATGAATCATGAATTGAATCATGAAATGAATCATGAATCATGAATCATGAATCATGAATCATGACTTGAATCATAATTCATGAATGATGAATCATGAATTGAATCGTGAATTGAATCATGAATCATGAATCATGAATTGAATCATAAATCATGAATTGAATCATGAATCATGAATCATGAATCATGAATCATGAATTGAATCATGAATCATGAATTATGAATCATGAATTGAATCATGAATCATGAATTATGAATCATGAATTGAATCATGAATCATGAATCATGAATTGAATCATGAATCATGAATCGCATCATAAATCATGAATTATGAATCATGAATTGAATCATGAATCATGAATCATGAATTGAATCATAAATCATGAATCATGAATTGAATCATGAATCATGAATCATGAATTGAATCATGAATTATGAATTATGAATCATGAATTGAATCATGAATCATGAATCATGAATTGAATCATGAATCATGAATCAGGAATCATGAATCATGAATTGAATCATGAATCATGAATTATGAATCATGAAATAAATCATGAATCATGAATTATGAATCATGAATTGAATCATGAATTATAAATTGAATCATGAATCATGAATCATGAATTGAATCATGAAATGAATCATGAATCATGAAACATGAATTGAATCATGAATCATGAATCATGAATTGAATCATGAATTGAATCATGAATCATGAATCATGAATTAAATCATGAATCATGAATTGAATCATGAATCATGAATCATGAATCATGAATTGAATCATGAATCATTAATTATGAATCATGAATTGAATCATGAATTATGAATTGAATTAATGAATCATGAATCATGAATAATGAATATTGAATCATGAATTGAATCATGAATTAAATCATGAATCATAAATCATGAATTGAATCATGAATCATGAATGATGAATCATTAATTGAATCATGAATCATAAATTGAATCATGAATCATGAATTGAATCATGAATCATGAATTATGAATCATGAATTGAATCATGAATCATGAATTATGAATCATGAATTGAATCATGAATTATGAAATGAATCATGAATCATGAATAATGAAACATGAATCATGAATTGAATCATGAATCATGAATCATGAATTGAATCATAAATCATGAATTGAATCATGAATCATGAATCTTGAATAATGAATTGAATCATGAATCATGAATTATGAATCATGAATTGCATCATGAATCATGAATTATGAATCATGAATTGAATCATGAATCATGAATTGAATCATGAATCATGAATCATGAATCATGAATCGAATCATGAATCATGAATCATGAATTGAATCATGAATCATGAATTGAATCATGAATCATGAATCATGAATTGAATCATGAATCATGAATTATGAATCATGAACTGAATCATGAATCATGAATCATGAACTGAATCATGAATCATGAATCAGGAATCATGAATCATGAATTGAATCATGAATCATGAATTATGAATCATGAATTAAATCATGAATCATGAATTATGAATCATGAATTGAATCATGAATCATGAATCATGAATTGAATCATGAATCATGAATCATGAATCATGAATTGAATCATGAATCATGAATTATGAATCATGAATTAAATCATGCATCATGAATTATGAATCATGAATTGAATCATGAATTATGAATTGAATCATGAATTATGAATCATGAATCATGAATTGAATCATGAATCATGAATCATGAATTGAATCACGAAATGAATCATGAATCATGAATTGAATCATGAATCATGAATCATGAATTGAATCACGAAATGAATCATGAATCATGAATCATGAATTGAATCATGAATCATGAATGATGAATCATGAATTGAATCATAAATTGAATCATGAATCATGAATTGAATCATGAATCATGAATTGAATCATGAATCATGAATCATGAATCATGAATTGAATCATGAATCATTAATTATAAATCGTGAATTGAATCATGAATTATGAATTATGAATCATGAATTGAATTATGAATTATGAATTGAATCATGAATCATGAATGATGAATCATGAATTGAATCATGAATCATGAATCATGAATTGAATCATGTATCATGAATTGAATCATGAATCATGAATTGAATCATGAATCATGAATCAGGAATCATGAATCATGAATTGAATCATGAATCATGAATTATGAATCATGAATTTAATCATGAATAATGAATGATGAATCATGAATTGGATCATGAATTGAATCATGAATCATGAATAATGAATTGAATCATAAATCATGAATTGAATCATGAATCATGAATCATGAATCATGAATTGAATAATGAATCATGAATTATGAATCATGAATTGAATCATGAATCATGAATTATGAATCATGAATTGAATCATGAAACATGAATCATGAATTGAATCATGAATCATGAATCATGAATTGAATCATGAATCATGAATCATGAATTGAATCATGAATCATGAATTGAATCATGAATCATGAATCATGATTTAAATCATGAATCATTAATTATGAATCATGAATTGAATCATGAATTATGAATTGAATTAATGAATCATGAATCATGAATCATGAATCTTGAATCATGAATTGAATCATGAATTAAATCATGAATCATAAATCATGAATCATAAATCATGAATTGAATCATGAATCATGAATGATGATTCATGAATTGAATCATGAATCATGAATCATGAATTGAATCATGAATCATGAATCATGAATTGAATCATGAATCAGGAATCAGGAATCATGAATCATGAATCATGAATTGAATCATGAATCATGAATTATGAATCATGAATTAAATCATAAATCATGAATTATAAATCATGAATTGAATCATGAATTATGAATTGAATCATGAATCATGAATCATGAATCATGAATTGAATCATGAATCATGAATCATGAATCATGAATCGAATCATGAATCATGAATTGAATCATGAATCATGAATCATGAATTGAATCATGAATCATGAATTATGAATCATGAATTGAATCATGAATCATGAATCATGAATCATGAATTGAATCATGAATCATGAATCATGAATTGAATCATGAATCATGAATCATGAATCATGAATCGAATCATGAATCATGAATTGAATCATGAATCATGAATCATGAATTGAATCATGAATCATGAATCATGAATTGAATCATGAATCATGAATTGAATCATGAATCATGAATTAAATCATGAATCATTAATTATGAATCATGAATTGAATCATGAATTATGAATTGAATTTATGAATCATGAATCATGAATCTTGAATCATGAATTGAATCATGAATTAAATCATGAATCATAAATCATGAATTGAATCATGAATCATGAATGATGAATCATGAATCATGAATGATGAATCATGAATTGAATCATGAATCATGAATCATGAATTGAATCATGAATCATGAATCATGAATTGAATCATGAATCATGAATCATGAATTGAATCATGAATCATGAATCAGGAATCATGAATCATGAATTGAATCATGAATCATGAATTATGAATCATGAATTAAATCATAAATCATGAATTATGAATCATGAATTGAATCATGAATTATGAATTGAATCATGAATCATGAATCATGAATCATGAATCATGAATTGAATCATGAATCATGAATCATGAATTATGAATCGAATCATGAATCATGAATTGAATCATGAATCATGAATCATGAATTGAATCATGAATCATGAATTATGAATCATGAATTGAATCATGAATCATGAATTATGAATCATGAATTGAATCATGAATCATGAATCATGAATTGAATCATGAATCATGAATCATGAATCATGAATCGAATCATGAATCATGAATTGAATCATGAATCATGAATCATGAATTGAATCATGAATTATGAATCATGAATTGAATCCTGAATCATTAATTATGAATCATGAATTGAATCATGAATTATGAATTGAATTAGTGAATCATGAATCATGAATTGAATCATGAATCATGAATCATGAATTGAATCATGAATCATGAATCATGAATTGAATCATGAATCATGAATTATGAATCATGAATTTAATCATGAATCATGAATTATGAATCATGAAATATGAATTGAATCATGAATCATAAATCATGAATCGAATCATGAATCATGAATTGAATCATGAATCATGAATCATGAATTGAATCATGAATCATGAATCATGAATTGAATCATGAATCATGAATCATGAATTGAATCATGAATCATGAATTATGAATCATGAATTGAATCATGAATCATGAATCATGAATTAAATCATGAATCAGGAATCATGAATCATGAATTGAATCATGAATCATGAATTATGAATCATGAAATGAATCATGAATCATGAATTATGAATCATGAATTGAATCATGAATTATGAATTGAATCATGAATCATGAATCATGAATCATGAATCATGAATCATGAATTGAATCATGAAATGAATCATGAATCATGAATCATGACTTGAATCATAATTCATGAATGATGAATCATGAATTGAATCGTGAATTGAATCATGAATCATGAATCATGAATTGAATCATAAATCATGAATTGAATCATAAATCATGAATCATGAATCATGAATTGAATCATGAATCATGAATTATGAATCATGAATTGAATCATGAATCATGAATTATGAATCATGAATTGAATCATGAATCATGAATCATGAATTGAATCATGAATCATGAATCGAATCATAAATCATGAATTATGAATCATGAATTGAATCATGAATCATGAATCATGAATTGAATCATGAATCATGAATCATGAATTGAATCATAAATCATGAATCATGAATTGAATCATGAATTATGAATTATGAATCATGAATTGAATCATGAATCATGAATTGAATCATGAATCATGAATCAGGAATCATGAATCATGAATTGAATCATAAATCATGAATTATGAATCATGAAATAAATCATGAATCATGAATTATGAATCATGAATTGAATCATGAATTATAAATTGAATCATGAATCATGAATCATGAATCATGAATTGAATCATGAAATGAATCATGAATCATGAAACATGAATTGAATCATGAATCATGAATTGAATCATGAATCATGAAACATGAATTGAATCATGAATCATGAATCATGAATTGAATCATGAATTGAATCATGAATCATGAATCATGAATTAAATCATGAATCATGAATTGAATCATGAATCATGAATCATGAATCATGAATTGAATCATGAATCATTAATTATGAATCATGAATTGGATCATGAATTATGAATTGAATTAATGAATCATGAATCATGAATAATGAATATTGAATCATGAATTGAATCATGAATTAAATCATGAATCATAAATCATGAATTGAATCATGAATCATGAATGATGAATCATTAATTGAATCATGAATCATGAATCATAAATTGAATCATGAATCATGAATCATGAATTGAATCATGAATCATGAATTATGAATCATGAATTGAATCATGAATCATGAATTATGAATCATGAATTGAATCATGAATTATGAAATGAATCATGAATCATGAATAATGAAACATGAATCATGAATTGAATCATGAAATGAATCATGAATCATGAATTGAATCATAAATCATGAATTGAATCATGAATCTTGAATAATGAATTGAATCATGAATTATGAATCATGAATTGCATCATGAATCATGAATTATGAATCATGAATTGAATCATGAATCATGAATTGAATCATGAATCATGAATTGAATCATGAATCATGAATCATGAATCATGAATCGAATCATGAATCATGAATTGAATCATGCATCATGAATCATGAATTGAATCATGAATCATGAATTGAATCATGAATCATGAATCATGAATTGAATCATGAATCATGAATTATGAATCATGAACTGAATCATGAATCATGAATTGAATCATGAATCATGAATTGAATCATGAATCATGAATCATGAATTATGAATCATGAACTGAATCATGAATCATGAATCATGAATTGAATCATGAATCATGAATCATGAATCATGAATCATGAATTGAATCATGAATCATGAATTGAATCATGAATCATGAATCATGAATCGAATCATGAATCATGAATTGAATCATGCATCATGAATCATGAATTGAATCATGAATCATGAATTGAATCATGAATCATGAATCATGAATTGAATCATGAATCATGAATTATGAATCATGAACTGAATCATGAATCATGAATCATTAATTGAATCATGAATTGAATCATGAATCATGAATTATGAATCATGAATTGAATCATGGATCATGAATCATGAATTGAATCATGAATCATGAATCGAATCATAAATCATGAATTATGAATCATGAATTGAATCATGAATCATGAATCATGAATTGAATCATGAATCATGAATTGAATCATGAATCATGAATCATGAATTGAATCATGAATTATGAATTATGAATCATGAATTGAATCATGAATCATGAATCATGAATTGAATCATGAATCATGAATCAGGAATCATGAATCATGAATTGAATCATGAATCATGAATTATGAATCATGAAATAAATCATGAATCATGAGTTATGAATCATGAATTGAATCATGAATTATAAATTGAATCATGAATCATGAATCATGAATTGAATCATGAAATGAATCATGAATCATGAAACATGAATTGAATCATGAATCATGAATTGAATCATGAATTGAATCATGAATCATGAATCATGAATTAAATCATGAATCATGAATTGAATCATGAATCATGAATCATGAATCATGAATTGAATCATGAATCATTAATTATGAATCATGAATTGAATCATGAATTATGAATTGAATTAATGAATCATGAATCATGAATAATGAATATTGAATCATGAATTGAATCATGAATTAAATCATGAATCATAAATCATGAATTGAATCATGAATCATGAATGATGAATCATTAATTGAATCATGAATCATGAATCATAAATTGAATCATGAATCATGAATCATGAATTGAATCATGAATCATGAATTATGAATCATGAATTGAATCATGAATTGAATCATGAATTATGAAACATGAATTGAATCATGAATTATGAAATGAATCATGAATCATGAATAATGAAACATGAATCATGAATTGAATCATGAAATGAATCATGAATCATGAATCATGAATTGAATCATAAATCATGAATTGATTCATGAATCATGAATCTTGAATAATGAATTGAATCATGAATCATGAATTATGAATCATGAATTGCATCATGAATCATGAATTATGAATCATGAATTGAATCATGAATCATGAATTGAATCATGATTCATGAATTGAATCATGAATCATGAATCATGAATCATGAATCATGAATCATGAATCGAATCATGAATCATGAATTGAATCATGCATCATGAATCATGAATTGAATCATGAATCATGAATCATGAATCATGAATTGAATCATGAATCATGAATTATGAATCATGAACTGAATCATGAATCATGAATCATGAATTGAATCATGAATCATGAATCAGGAATCATGAATCATGAATTGAATCATGAATCATGAATTATGAATCATGAATTAAATCATGAATCATGAATTATGAATCATGAATTGAATTATGAATCATGAATTGAATCATGAATCATGAATCATGAATCATGAATCATGAATTGAATCATGAATCATGAATTATGAATCATGAATTAAATCATGAATCATGAATTATGAATCATGAATTGAATCATGAATTATGAATTGAATCATGAATTATGAATCATGAATCATGAATTGAATCATGAATCATGAATCATGAATTGAATCACGAAATGAATCATGAATCATGAATTGAATCATGAATCATGAATCATGAATTGAATCACGAAATGAATCATGAATCATGAATCATGAATTGAATCATGAATCATGAATTGAATCATGAATCATGAATGATGAATCATGAATTGAATCATGAATTGAATCATGAATCATGAATTGAATCATGAATCATGAATTGAATCATGAATCATGAATCATGAATCATGAATTGAATCATGAATCATTAATTATAAATCGTGAATTGAATCATGAATTATGAATTATGAATCATGAATTGAATTATGAATTATGAATTGAATCATGAATCATGAATTGAATCATGAATTAAATCATGAATCATGAATCATGAATTGAATCATGAATCATGAATCATGAATCATGAATTGAATCATAAATCATGAATCATGAATCATGAATCATGAATTGAATCATGAATCATGAATTGAATCATGAATCATGAATCAGGAATCATGAATCATGAATTGAATCATGAATCATGAATTATGAATCATGAATTAAATCATGAATCATGAATGATGAATCATGAATTGGATCATGAATTGAATCATGAATCATGAATAATGAATTGAATCATAAATCATGAATTGAATCATGAATCATGAATCATAAATCATGAATTGAATAATGAATCATGAATTATGAATCATGAATTGAATCATGAATCATGAATTATGAATCATGAATTGAATCATGAATCATGAATCATGAATTGAATCATGAATCATGAATCATGAATTGAATCATGAATCATGAATTGAATCATGAATCATGAATCATGAATTAAATCATGAATCATTAATTATGAATCATGAATTGAATCATGAATTATGAATTGAATTAATGAATCATGAATCATGAATCATGAATCATAAATCATGAATTGAATCATGAATCATGAATGATGAATCATGAATTGAATCATGAATCATGAATCATGAATTGAATCATGAATCATGAATCATGAATTGAATCATGAATCATGAATCATGAATTGAATCATGAATCATGAATCAGGAATCATGAATCATGAATTGAATCATGAATCATGAATTATGAATCATGAATTAAATCATAAATCATGAATTATGAATCATGAATTGAATCATGAATTATGAATTGAATCATGAATCATGAATCATGAATCATGAATCATGAATCATGAATTGAATCATGAATCATGAATGATGAATCATAATTTGAATCATGAATTGAATCATGAATTGAATCATAAATCATGAATTGAATCATGAATCATTAATCATGAATTGAATCATGAATCATGAATTATGAATCATGAATTGAATCATGAATCATGAATTATGAATCATGAATTGAATCATGAATCATGAATCATGAATTGAATCATGAATCATGAATCATGAATCATGAATCGAATCTAGAATCATGAATTGAATCATGAATCATGAATCATGAATTGAATCATGAATTATGAATCATGAATTGAATCATGAATCATGAATCATGAATTGAATCATGAATCAGGAATCAGGAATCATGAATTGAATCATGAATCATGAATTATGAATCATGAATTGAATCATGAATTATGAATTGAATCATGAATCATGAATCATGAATCATGAATCATGAATTGAATCATGAATCATGAATGATGAATCATGAATCATTTATTGTATCATGAATCATAAATGATGAATCATGAATTGAATCATGATATGAATCATGAATAATGAATCATGAATTGAATCATGAATCATGAATTGAATCATGAATCATGAATTGAATCATGAATCATGAATCATGAATCATGAATCATGAATCATGAATCATGAATGATGAATCATGAATTGAATCATGAATTGAATCATGAATCATGAATTGAATCATGAATCATGAATTGAATCATGAATCATGAATCATGAATTGAATCATGAATCATTAATTATGAATCATGAATTGAATCATGAAATATGATTTGAATTAGTGAATCATGAATCATGAATCATGAATTGAATCATGAATCATGAATCATGAATTGAATTATGAATCATGAATCATGAATTGAATCATGAATCATGAATTATGAATCATGAATTGAATCATGAATCATGAATTATAAATCATGAATTGAATCATGAATTATGAATTGAATCATGAATCATGAATCATGAATCGAATCATGAATCATGAATCGAATCATGAATCATGAATCATGAATCATAAATTGAATCATGAATCATGAATTGAATCATGAATCATGAATTATGAAACATGAATTGAATCATGAATTGAATCATGAATCATGAATCAGGAATCATGAATCATGAATTGAATCATGAATCATTAATTATGAATCATTAACTAAATCAGGAATCATAAATTATGAATCATGAATTGAATCATGAATTATGAATTGAATCATGAATCATGAATCATGAATCATGAATCATGAATTGAATCATGAAATGAATCATGAATGATGAATCATGAATTGAATCATGAATGATGAATGATGAATCATGAATTGAATCATGAATTGAATCATGAATCATGAATCATGAATCATGAATCATGAATCATGAATCGAATCATGAATCATGAATCGAATCATGAATCATGAATCATGAATTGAATCATGAATCATGAATTGAATCATGAATCATGAATTATGAAACATGAATTGAATCATGAATTGAATCATGAATCATGAATCAGGAATCATGAATCATGAATTGAATCATGAATCATTAATTATGAATCATTAACTAAATCATGAATCATGAATTATGAATCATGAATTGAATCATGAATTATGAATTGAATCATGAATCATGAATCATGAATCATGAATCATGAATCATGAATCATGAATTGAATCATGAAATGAATCATGAATGATGAATCATGAATTGAATCATGAATCATGAATGATGAATCATGAATTGAATCATGAATTGAATCATGAATCATGAATCATGAATTGAATCATAAATCATGAATTGAATCATGAATCATGAATCATGAATCATGAATCATGAATTGAATCATGAATCATGAATTATGAATCATGAATTGAATCATGAATTATGAATTGAATCATGAATTGAATCATGAATCATGAATTGAATCATGAATCATGAATCATGAATTGAATCATGAATTATGAATCATGAATTAAATCATGAATTATGAATCATGAATTATGAATCATGAATTGAATCATGAATTATGAATTGAATCATGAATTGAATCATGAATCATGAATCATGAATTGAATCATGAATCATGAATCATGAATTGAATCATGAATTATGAATCATGAATTAAATCATGAATCATGAATTATGAATCATGAATTGAATCATGAATCATGAATTATGAATCATGAATTGAATCATGAATCATGAATCATGAATTGAATCATGAATCATGAATCGAATCTAGAATCATGAATTGAATCATGAATCATGAATCATGAATTGAATCATGAATTATGAATCATGAATTGAATCATGAATCATGAATCATGAATTGAATCATGAATCAGGAATCAGGAATCATGAATTGAATCATGAATCATGAATTATGAATCATGAATTAAATCATGAATCATGAATTATGAATCATGAATTGAATCATGAATTATGA
Organism: Mixophyes australis; assembly: GCA_036250195.1. Taxonomy (NCBI): domain Eukaryota; kingdom Metazoa; phylum Chordata; class Amphibia; order Anura; family Limnodynastidae; genus Mixophyes; species Mixophyes australis. Next base: position 240,421,016 of record JAVHZZ010000001.1, on the reverse strand, counting down.
ATTGAATCATGAATCATGAATCATGAATCATGAATCATGAATTGAATCATGAATCATGAATCATGAATCATGAATGATGAATCATGAATTGAATCATGAATTGAATCATGAATCATGAATCATGAATTGAATCATGAATCATGAATTGAATCATGAATCATGAATCATGAATTGAATCATGAATCATTAATTATGAATCATGAATTGAATCATGAAATATGAATTGAATTAGTGAATCATGAATCATGAATCATGAATTGAATCATGAATCATGAATCATGAATTGAATCATGAATCATGAATTATGAATCATGAATTGAATCATGAATCATGAATTATGAATCATGAATTGAATCATGAATCATGAATTATAAATCATGAATTATGAATTGAATCATGAATCATGAATCATGAATCGAATCATGAATCATGAATCGAATCATGAATCATGAATCATGAATCATAAATTGAATCATGAATCATGAATTGAATCATGAATCATGAATTATGAAACATGAATTGAATCATGAATTGAATCATGAATCATGAATCAGGAATCATGAATCATGAATTGAATCATGAATCATTAATTATGAATCATTAACTAAATCAGGAATCATGAATTATGAATCATGAATTGAATCATGAATTATGAATTGAATCATGAATCATGAATCATGAATCATGAATTGAATCATGAAATGAATCATGAATAATGAATCATGAATTGAATCATGAATGATGAATGATGAATCATGAATTGAATCATGAATTGAATCATGAATCATGAATCATGAATCATGAATCATGAATCATGAATCGAATCATGAATCATGAATCGAATCATGAATCATGAATAATGAATCATGAATTGAATCATGAATCATGAATTGAATCATGAATCATGAATTAAGAAACATGAATTGAATCATGAATTGAATCATGAATCATGAATCAGGAATCATGAATCATGAATTAAATCATGAATCATTAATTATGAATCATTAACTAAATCATGAATCATGAATTATGAATCATGAATTGAATCATGAATTATGAATTGAATCATGAATCATGAATCATGAATGATGAATCATGAATCATGAATTGAATCATGAAATGAATCATGAATGATGAATCATGAATTGAATCATGAATGATGAATGATGAATGATGAATTGAATCATGAATTGAATCATGAATCATGAATCATGAATTGAATCATAAATCATGAATTGAATCATGAATCATGAATCATGAATCATGAATCATGAATTGAATCATGAATCATGAATTATGAATCATGAATTGAATCATGAATTATGAATAGAATCATGAATTGAATCATGAATCATGAATCATGAATTGAATCATGAATCATGAATCATGAATTGAATCATGAATTATGAATCATGAATTAAATCATGAATCATGAATTATGAATCATAAATTGAATCATGAATTATGAATTGAATCATGGATCATGAATCATGAATCATGAATTGAATCATGAAATGAATCATGAATCATGAATCATGAATTAAATCATGAATCATGAATTGAATCATGAATCATGAATCATGAATCATGAATTGAATCATGAATCATGAATCATGAATCATGAATTGAATCATGAATCATGAATTGAATCATGAATCATGAATTATGAAACATGAATTGAATCATGAATTGAATCATGAATCATGAATCAGGAATCATGAATCATGAATTGAATCATGAATCATTAATTATGAATCATTAACTAAATCATGAATCATGAATTATGAATCATGAATTGAATCATGAATTATGAATTGAATCATGAATCATGAATCATGAATCATGAATCATGAATTGAATCATGAAATGAATCATGAATGATGAATCATGAATTGAATCATGAATGATGAATGATGAATCATGAATTGAATCATGAATTGAATCATGAATCATGAATCATGAATTGAATCATAAATCATGAATTAAATCATGAATCAAGAATCATGAATCATGAATCATGAATTGAATCATGAATCATGAATTATGAATCATGAATTGAATCATGAATCATGAATCATGAATCGAATCATAAATCATGAATTATGAATCATGAATTGAATCATGAATCATGAATCATGAATTGAATAATGAATCATGAATTGAATCATGAATCATGAATCATGAATTGAATCATGAATTGAATCATGAATCATGAATCATGAATTGAATCATGAATCATGAATTATGAATCATGAATTAAATCATGAATCATGAATTATGAATCATGAATTGAATCATGAATTATGAATTGAATCATGGATCATGAATCATGAATCATGAATTGAATCATGAAATGAATCATGAATCATGAATTGAATCATGAATCATGAATGATGAATCATGAATTGAATCATGAATTGAATCATGAATCATGAATCATGAATTAAATCATGAATCATGAATTGAATCATGAATCATGAATCATGAATCATGAATTGAATCATGAATCATGAATGATGAATCATGAATTGAATCATGAATTGAATCATGAATCATGAATTAAATCATGAATCATGAATTGAATCATGAATCATTAATTATGAATCATGAATTGAATCATGAATTATGAATTGAATTAATGAATCATGAATCATGAATAATTAATCTTGAATCATGAATTGAATCATGAATTAAATCATGTATCATAAATCATTCATTGAATCATGAATCATGAATGATGAATCATGAATTGAATCATGAATCATGAATCATGAATTAAATCATGAATCATGAATTATGAATCATGAATTGAATCATGAATCATGAATTATGAATCATGAATTGAATCATGAATTATGAATTGAATCATGAATCATGAAGCATGAAACATGAATCATGAATTGAATTATGACTTGAATCATGAAATGAATCATTAAACATCATGAATCATGAATTAAATCATGAATCATGAATGATGAATCATGAATTGAATCATGAATTGAATCATGAATCATGAATTGAATCATAAATCATGAAATGAATCATGAATCATGAATCATGAATCTTGAATCATGAATTGAATCATGAATCATGAATTATGAATCATGAATTGAATCATGAATTATGAATCATGAATTGAATCATGAATCATGAATCATGAATTGAATCATGAATCATGAATCATGAATTGAATCATGAATCATGAATCCTGAATTGAATCATGAATCATGAATTATAAATCAAGAATTGAATCATGAATCATGAATCATGAATTGAATCATGAATCATGAATCAGGAATCATGAATCATGAATTGAATCATGAATCATGAATTATGAATCATGATTTAAATCATGAATCATGAATTATGAATCATGAATTGAATCATGAATTATGAATTGAATCATGAATCATGATTCATGAATCATGAATCATGAATCATGAATTGAATCATGAAATGAATCATGAATGATGAATCATGAATTGAATCATGAATCATGAATGATGAATCATGAATTGAATCATGAATTGAATCATGAATCATGAATCATGAATAATGAATCATGAATTGAATCATGAATCATGAATCATGAATTGAATCATGAATCATGAATTGAATCATGAATCGTGAATTATGAATCATGAATTGAATCATGAATCATGAATCATGAATTGAATCATGAATCATGAATCGAATCATGAATCATGTATTGAATCATGAATTGAATCATGAATCATGAATCATGAATTGAATCATGAATCATGAATTGAATCATGAATCATGAATTATGAATCATGAATTGAATCATGAATCATGAATTATGAAATATGAATTGAATCATGAATCATGAATCATGAATTGAATCATGAATCATGAATCATGAATCGAATCATGAATCATGAATTGAATCATGAATCATGAATTGAATCATGAATCATGAATCATGAATTGAATCATGAATCATGAATCCTGAATTGAATCATGAATCATGAATTATAAATCATGAATTGAATCATGAATCATGAATCATGAATTGAATCATGAATCATGAATTATGAATCATGAATTAAATCATGAATCATGAATTATGAATCATGAATTGAATCATGAATTATGAATTGAATCATGAATCATGATTCATGAATCATGAATCATGAATCATGAATTGAATCATGAAATGAATCATGAATCACGAATCATGAATTGAATCATGAATCATGAATGATGAATCATGAATTGAATCATGAATTGAATCATGAATCATGAATCATGAATAATGAATCATGAATTGAATCATGAATCATGAATCATGAATTGAATCATGAATCATGAATTGAATCATGAATCATGAATTATGAATCATGAATTGAATCATGAATCATGAATCATGAATTGAATCATGAATCATGAATCATGAATCGAATCATGAATCATGAATTGAATCATGAATTGAATCATGAATCATGAATCATGAATCGAATCATGAATCATGAATCGAATCATGAATCATGAATCATGAATCATGAATCATAAATTGAATCATGAATCATGTATTGAATCATGAATCATGAATTATGAAACATGAATTGAATCATGAATTGAATCATGAATCATGAATCAGGAATCATGAATCATGAATTGAATCATGAATCATTAATTATGAATCATTAACTAAATCAGGAATCATGAATTATGAATCATGAATTGAATCATGAATTATGAATTGAATCATGAATCATGAATCATGAATCATGAATCATGAATTGAATCATGAAATGAATCATGAATGATGAATCATGAATTGAATCATGAATCATGAATGATGAATCATGAATTGAATCATGAATTGAATCATGAATCATGAATCATGAATCATGAATCATGAATCATGAATCGAATCATGAATCATGAATCGAATCATGAATCATGAATCATGAATCATGAATTGAATATGAGTCATGAATTGAATCATGAATCATGAATTATGAAACATGAATTGAATCATGAATTGAATCATGAATCATGAATCAGGAATCATGAATCATGAATTAAATCATGAATCATTAATTATGAATCATTAACTAAATCATGAATCATGAATTATGAATCATGAATTGAATCATGAATTATGAATTGAATCATGAATCATGAATCATGAATGATGAATGATGAATCATGAATTGAATCATGAAATGAATCATGAATGATGAATCATGAATTGAATCATGAATGATGAATGATGAATCATGAATTGAATCATGAATTGAATCATGAATCATGAATCATGAATTGAATCATAAATCATGAATTGAATCATGAATCATGAATCATGAATCATGAATCATGAATTGAATCATGAATCATGAATTATGAATCATGAATTGAATCATGAATTATGAATTGAATCATGAATTGAATCATGAATCATTAATCATGAATTGAATCATGAATCATGAATTGAATCATGAATTATGAATCATGAATTAAATCATGAATCATGAATTATGAATCATAAATTGAATCATGAATTATGAATTGAATCATGGATCATGAATCATGAATCATGAATTGAATCATGAAATGAATCATGAATCATGAATCATGAATTGAATCATGAATCATGAATGATGAATCATGAATTGAATCATGAATTGAATCATGAATCATGAATCATGAATTAAATCATGAATCATGAATTGAATCATGAATCATGAATCATGAATCATGAATTGAATCATGAATCATGAATCATGAATCATGAATTGAATCATGAATCATGAATTGAATCATGAATCATGAATTATGAAACATGAATTGAATCATGAATTGAATCATGAATCATGAATCAGGAATCATGAATTGAATCATGAATCATTAATTATGAATCATTAACTAAATCATGAATCATGAATTATGAATCATGAATTGAATCATGAATTATGAATTGAATCATGAATCATGAATCATGAATCATGAATCATGAATCATGAATTGAATCATGAAATGAATCATGAATGATGAATCATGAATTGAATCATGAATGATGAATGATGAATCATGAATTGAATCATGAATTGAATCATGAATCATGAATCATGAATTGAATCATAAATCATGAATTGAATCATGAATCAAGAATCATGAATCATGAATCATGAATTGAATCATGAATCATGAATTATGAATCATGAATTGAATCATGAATCATGAATCATGAATCGAATCATAAATCATGAATTATGAATCATGAATTGAATCATGAATCATGAATCATGAATTGAATCATGAATCATGAATCATGAATTGAATCATGAATCATGAATCATGAATTGAATCATGAATTGAATCATGAATCATGAATTGAATCATGAATCATGAATCATGAATTGAATCATGAATTATGAATCATGAATTAAATCATGAATCATGAATCATGAATTGAATCATGAATTATGAATTGAATCATGGATCATGAATCATGAATCATGAATTGAATCATGAAATGAATCATGAATCATGAATCATGAATTGAATCATGAATCATGAATGATGAATCATGAATTGAATCATGAATTGAATCATGAATCATGAATCATGAATTAAATCATGAATCATGAATCATGAATCATGAATTGAATCATGAATCATGAATGATGAATCATGAATTGAATCATGAATTGAATCATGAATCATGAATTAAATCATGAATCATGAATTGAATCATGAATCATTAATTATGAATCATGAATTGAATCATGAATTATGAAATGAATCATGAATCATGAATCTTGAATCATGAATTGAATCATGAATCATGAATTATGAATCATGAATTGAATCATGAATTATGAATCATGAATTGAATCATGAATCATGAATCATGAATTGAATCATGAATCATGAATCATGAATTGAATCATGAATCATGAATCCTGAATTGAATCATGAATCATGAATTATAAATCAAGAATTGAATCATGAATCATGAATCATGAATTGAATCATGAATCATGAATCAGGAATCATGAATCATGAATTGAATCATGAATCATGAATTATGAATCATGATTTAAATCATGAATCATGAATTGAATCATGAAATGAATCATGAATCAGGAATCATGAATTGAATCATGAATCATGAATGATGAATCATGAATTGAATCATGAATTGAATCATGAATCATGAATCATGAATAATGAATCATGAATTGAATCATGAATCATGAATCATGAATTGAATTATGAATCATGAATTGAATCATGAATCATGAATTATGAATCATGAATTGAATCATGAATCATGAATCATGAATTGAATCATGAATCATGAATCATGAATCGAATCATGAATCATGTATTGAATCATGAATTGAATGATGAATCATGAATCATGAATTGAATCATGAATCATGAATTGAATCATGAATCATGAATTGAATCATGAATCATGAATTATGAATCATGAATTGAATCATGGATCATGAATTATGAAATATGAATTGAATCATGAATCATGAATCATGAATTGAATCATGAATCATGAATCATGAATCGAATCATGAATCATGAATTGAATCATGAATCATGAATCATGAATTGAATCATGAATCATGAATCATGAATTGAATCATGAATCATGAATTGAATCATGAATCATGAATCCTGAATTGAATCATGAATCATGAATTATAAATCATGAATTGAATCATGAATCATGAATCATGAATTGAATCATGAATCATGAATTATGAATCATGAATTAAATCATGAATCATGAATTATGAATCATGAATTGAATCATGAATTATGAATTGAATCATGAATCATGATTCATGAATCATGAATCATGAATCATGAATTGAATCATGAAATGAATCATGAATCACGAATCATGAATTGAATCATGAATCATGAATGATGAATCATGAATTGAATCATGAATTGAATCATGAATCATGAATAATGAATCATGAATTGAATCATGAATCATGAATCATGAATTGAATCATGAATCATGCATTGAATCATGAATCATGAATTATGAATCATGAATTGAATCATGAATCATGAATCATGAATTGAATCATGAATCATAAATCATGAATCGAATCATGAATCATGAATTGAATCATGAATTGAATCATGAATCATGAATCATGAATTGAATCATGAATCATTAATTATGAATCATGAATTGAATCATGAATTATGAATTGAATTAATGAATCATGAATCATGAATCATGAATCTTGAATCATGAATTGAATCATGAATTAAATCATGAATCATGAATCATGAATTGAATCATGAATCATGAATGATGAATCATGAATTGAATCATGAATCATGAATCATGAATTGAATCATGAATCATGAATCATGAATTGAATCATGAATCATGAATCATGAATTGAATCATGAATCATGAATCAGGAATCATGAATCATGAATTGAATCATGAATCATGAATTATGAATCATGAATTAAATCATGAATCATGAATGATGAATCATGAATTGGATCATGAATTGAATCATGAATAATGAATTGAATCATAAATCATGAATTGAATCATGAATCATGAATCATGAATTGAATCATGAATCATGAATTATGAATCATGAATTGAATCATGAATCATGAATTATGAATCATGAATTGAATCATGAATCATGAATCATGAATTGAATCATGAATCATGAATTGAATCATGAATCATGAATCATGAATTGAATCATGAATCATGAATCATGAATTGAATCATCAATCATGAATCATGAATTGAATCATCAATCATCAATCATGAATTGAATCATGAATCATGAATCATGAATCATGAATTGAATCATGAAATGAATCATGAATGATGAATCATGAATTGAATCATGAATGATGAATGATGAATCATGAATTGAATCATGAATTGAATCATGAATCATGAATCATGAATTGAATCATAAATCATGAATTGAATCATGAATCAAGAATCATGAATCATGAATCATGAATTGAATCATGAATCATGAATTATGAATCATGAATTGAATCATGAATCATGAATCATGAATCGAATCATAAATCATGAATTATGAATCATGAATTGAATCATGAATCATGAATCATGAATTGAATCATGAATCATGAATCATGAATTGAATCATGAATCATGAATCATGAATTGAATCATGAATTGAATCATGAATCATGAATTGAATCATGAATCATGAATCATGAATTGAATCATGAATTATGAATCATGAATTAAATCATGAATCATGAATCATGAATTGAATCATGAATTATGAATTGAATCATGGATCATGAATCATGAATCATGAATTGAATCATGAAATGAATCATGAATCATGAATCATGAATTGAATCATGAATCATGAATGATGAATCATGAATTGAATCATGAATTGAATCATGAATCATGAATCATGAATTAAATCATGAATCATGAATCATGAATCATGAATCATGAATTGAATCATGAATCATGAATGATGAATCATGAATTGAATCATGAATTGAATCATGAATCATGAATTAAATCATGAATCATGAATTGAATCATGAATCATTAATTATGAATCATGAATTGAATCATGAATTATGAAATGAATCATGAATCATGAATCTTGAATCATGAATTGAATCATGAATCATGAATTATGAATCATGAATTGAATCATGAATTATGAATCATGAATTGAATCATGAATCATGAATCATGAATTGAATCATGAATCATGAATCATGAATTGAATCATGAATCATGAATCCTGAATTGAATCATGAATCATGAATTATAAATCAAGAATTGAATCATGAATCATGAATCATGAATTGAATCATGAATCATGAATCAGGAATCATGAATCATGAATTGAATCATGAATCATGAATTATGAATCATGATTTAAATCATGAATCATGAATTGAATCATGAAATGAATCATGAATCAGGAATCATGAATTGAATCATGAATCATGAATGATGAATCATGAATTGAATCATGAATTGAATCATGAATCATGAATCATGAATAATGAATCATGAATTGAATCATGAATCATGAATCATGAATTGAATTATGAATCATGAATTGAATCATGAATCATGAATTATGAATCATGAATTGAATCATGAATCATGAATCATGAATTGAATCATGAATCATGAATCATGAATCGAATCATGAATCATGTATTGAATCATGAATTGAATGATGAATCATGAATCATGAATTGAATCATGAATCATGAATTGAATCATGAATCATGAATTGAATCATGAATCATGAATTATGAATCATGAATTGAATCATGGATCATGAATTATGAAATATGAATTGAATCATGAATCATGAATCATGAATTGAATCATGAATCATGAATCATGAATCGAATCATGAATCATGAATTGAATCATGAATCATGAATCATGAATTGAATCATGAATCATGAATCATGAATTGAATCATGAATCATGAATTGAATCATGAATCATGAATCCTGAATTGAATCATGAATCATGAATTATAAATCATGAATTGAATCATGAATCATGAATCATGAATTGAATCATGAATCATGAATTATGAATCATGAATTAAATCATGAATCATGAATTATGAATCATGAATTGAATCATGAATTATGAATTGAATCATGAATCATGATTCATGAATCATGAATCATGAATCATGAATTGAATCATGAAATGAATCATGAATCACGAATCATGAATTGAATCATGAATCATGAATGATGAATCATGCATTGAATCATGAATTGAATCATGAATCATGAATAATGAATCATGAATTGAATCATGAATCATGAATCATGAATTGAATCATGAATCATGCATTGAATCATGAATCATGAATTATGAATCATGAATTGAATCATGAATCATGAATCATGAATTGAATCATGAATCATAAATCATGAATCGAATCATGAATCATGAATTGAATCATGAATTGAATCATGAATCATGAATCATGAATTGAATCATGAATCATTAATTATGAATCATGAATTGAATCATGAATTATGAATTGAATTAATGAATCATGAATCATGAATCATGAATCTTGAATCATGAATTGAATCATGAATTAAATCATGAATCATGAATCATGAATTGAATCATGAATCATGAATGATGAATCATGAATTGAATCATGAATCATGAATCATGAATTGAATCATGAATCATGAATCATGAATTGAATCATGAATCATGAATCATGAATTGAATCATGAATCATGAATCAGGAATCATGAATCATGAATTGAATCATGAATCATGAATTATGAATCATGAATTAAATCATGAATCATGAATGATGAATCATGAATTGGATCATGAATTGAATCATGAATAATGAATTGAATCATAAATCATGAATTGAATCATGAATCATGAATCATGAATTGAATCATGAATCATGAATTATGAATCATGAATTGAATCATGAATCATGAATTATGAATCATGAATTGAATCATGAATCATGAATCATGAATTGAATCATGAATCATGAATCATTAATCATGAATCGAATCATGAATCATGAATTGAATCATGAATCATGAATCATGAATTGAATCATGAATCATGAATTGAATCATCAATCATGAATCATGAATTGAATCATCAATCATCAATCATGAATTGAATCATGAATCATGAATCATGAATCATGAATTGAATCATGAATCATGAATTGAATCATGAATCATGTATTATGAATCATGAATTGAATCATGAATCATGTATCAGGAATCATGAATTATGAATTAAATCATGAATCATGAATTATGAATCATGAATCATGAATTATGAATCATGAATCATGAATTATGAATCATGAATTAAATCATGAATTATGAATCATGAATTGAATCATGAATTATGAATTGAATCATGAATCATGAATCATGAATCATGAATCATGAATTGAATCATGAAATGAATCATGAATCATGAATCATGAATTGAATGATGAATCATGAATGATGAATCATGAATTGAATCATGAATTGAATCAAGAATCATGAATCATGAATTGAATCATGAATCATGAATTGAATCATGAATCATGAATCATGAATCATGAATTGAATCATGAATCATTAATTATGAATCATGAATTGAATCATGAATTTTGAATTGAATTAATGAATCATGAATCATGAATCATGAATCTTGAATCATGAATTGAATCATGAATTAAATCATGAATCATGAATCATGAATTGAATCATGAATCATGAATGATGAATCATGAATTGAATCATGAATCATGAATCATGAATTGAATCATGAATCATGAATCATGAATTGAATCATGAATCATGAATCATGAATTGAATCATGAATCATGAATCAGGAATCATGAATCATGAATTGAATCATGAATCATGAATTATGAATCATGAATTAAATCATGAATCATGAATGATGAATCATGAATTGGATCATGAATTGAATCATGAATAATGAATTGAATCATAAATCATGAATTGAATCATGAATCATGAATCATGAATTGAATCATGAATCATGAATTATGAATCATGAATTGAATCATGAATCATGAATTATGAATCATGAATTGAATCATGAATCATGAATCATGAATTGAATCATGAATCATGAATCATTAATCATGAATCGAATCATGAATCATGAATTGAATCATGAATCATGAATCATGAATTGAATCATGAATCATGAATTGAATCATCAATCATGAATCATGAATTGAATCATCAATCATCAATCATGAATTGAATCATGAATCATGAATCATGAATCATGAATTGAATCATGAATCATGAATTGAATCATGAATCATGTATTATGAATCATGAATTGAATCATGAATCATGTATCAGGAATCATGAATTATGAATTAAATCATGAATCATGAATTATGAATCATGAATCATGAATTATGAATCATGAATCATGAATTATGAATCATGAATTAAATCATGAATTATGAATCATGAATTGAATCATGAATTATGAATTGAATCATGAATCATGAATCATGAATCATGAATCATGAATTGAATCATGAAATGAATCATGAATCATGAATCATGAATTGAATGATGAATCATGAATGATGAATCATGAATTGAATCATGAATTGAATCAAGAATCATGAATCATGAATTGAATCATGAATCATGAATTGAATCATGAATCATGAATCATGAATCATGAATTGAATCATGAATCATTAATTATGAATCATGAATTGAATCATGAATTTTGAATTGAATTAATGAATCATGAATCATGAATCATGAATCTTGAATCATGAATTGAATCATGAATTAAATCATGAATCATGAATCATGAATTGAATCATGAATCATGAATGATGAATCATGAATTGAATCATGAATCATGAATTGAATCATGAATTATGAATTGAATCATGAATCATGAATCATGAAACATAATTCATGAATTGAATCATGAATTGAATCATGAATTGAATCATGAATTGAATCATGAATCATGAATGATGAATCATGAATTGAATCATGAATCATGAATCGAATCATGAATCATGAATTGAATCATGAATCATGAATTGAATCATGAATCATGAATCATGAATCATGAATTGAATCATGAATCATGAATCATGAATCATGAATCGAATCATGAATCATGAATTGAATCATGAATCATGAATCATGAATTGAATCATGAATCATGAATTATGAATCATGAATTGAATCATGAATCATGAATCATGAATTGAATCATGAATCATGAATTGAATCATGAATCATGAATCATGAATCATGAATCGAATCATGAATCATGAATTGAATCATGAATCATGAATCATGAATTGAATCATGAATCATGAATCATGAATTGAATCATGAATCATGAATTGAATCATGAATCATGAATTAAATCATGAATCATTAATTATGAATCATGAATTGAATCATGAATTATGAATTGAATTTATGAATCATGAATCATGAATCTTGAATCATGAATTGAATCATGAATTAAATCATGAATCATAAATCATGAATTGAATCATGAATCATGAATGATGAATCATGAATTGAATCATGAATCATGAATCATGAATTGAATCATGAATCATGAATCATGAATTGAATCATGAATCATGAATCATGAATTGAATCATGAATCATGAATCAGGAATCATGAATCATGAATTGAATCATGAATCATGAATTATGAATCATGAATTAAATCATAAATCATGAATTATGAATCATGAATTGAATCATGAATTATGAATTGAATCATGAATCATGAATCATGAATCATGAATTATGAATTGAATCATGAATCATGAATCATGAATTATGAATCGAATCATGAATCATGAATTGAATCATGAATCATGAATCATGAATTGAATCATGAATCATGAATCATGAATTGAATCATGAATCATGAATTGAATCATGAATCATGAATCATGAATCATGAATCGAATCATGAATCATGAATTGAATCATGAATCATGAATCATGAATTGAATCATGAATCATGAATCATGAATTGAATCATGAATCATGAATTGAATCATGAATCATGAATTAAATCATGAATCATTAATTATGAATCATGAATTGAATCATGAATTATGAATTGAATTTATGAATCATGAATCATGAATCTTGAATCATGAATTGAATCATGAATTAAATCATGAATCATAAATCATGAATTGAATCATGAATCATGAATGATGAATCATGAATTGAATCATGAATCATGAATCATGAATTGAATCATGAATCATGAATCATGAATTGAATCATGAATCATGAATCATGAATTGAATCATGAATCATGAATCAGGAATCATGAATCATGAATTGAATCATGAATCATGAATTATGAATCATGAATTAAATCATAAATCATGAATTATGAATCATGAATTGAATCATGAATTATGAATTGAATCATGAATCATGAATCATGAATCATGAATTATGAATTGAATCATGAATCATGAATCATGAATTATGAATCGAATCATGAATCATGAATTGAATCATGAATCATGAATCATGAATTGAATCATGAATCATGAATTATGAATCATGAATTGAATCATGAATCATGAATTATGAATCATGAATTGAATCATGAATCATGAATCATGAATTGAATCATGAATCATGAATCATGAATCATGAATCGAATCATGAATCATGAATTGAATCATGAATCATGAATCATGAATTGAATCATGAATCATGAATTGAATCATGAATCATGAATCATGAATCATGAATCGAATCATGAATCATGAATTGAATCATGAATCATGAATCATGAATTGAATCATGAATCATGAATCATGAATTGAATCATGAATCATGAATTGAATCATGAATCATGAATTAAATCATGAATCATTAATTATGAATCATGAATTGAATCATGAATTATGAATTGAATTTATGAATCATGAATCATGAATCTTGAATCATGAATTGAATCATGAATTAAATCATGAATCATAAATCATGAATTGAATCATGAATCATGAATGATGAATCATGAATTGAATCATGAATCATGAATCATGAATTGAATCATGAATCATGAATCATGAATTGAATCATGAATCATGAATCATGAATTGAATCATGAATCATGAATCAGGAATCATGAATCATGAATTGAATCATGAATCATGAATTATGAATCATGAATTAAATCATAAATCATGAATTATGAATCATGAATTGAATCATGAATTATGAATTGAATCATGAATCATGAATCATGAATCATGAATTATGAATTGAATCATGAATCATGAATCATGAATTATGAATCGAATCATGAATCATGAATTGAATCATGAATCATGAATCATGAATTGAATCATGAATCATGAATTATGAATCATGAATTGAATCATGAATCATGAATTGAATCATGAATCATGAATCATGAATTGAATCATGAATCATGAATTGAATCATGAATCATGAATCATGAATCATGAATCGAATCATGAATCATGAATTGAATCATGAATCATGAATCATGAATTGAATCATGAATCATGAATCATGAATTGAATCATGAATCATGAATTGAATCATGAATCATGAATTAAATCATGAATCATTAATTATGAATCATGAATTGAATCATGAATTATGAATTGAATTTATGAATCATGAATCATGAATCTTGAATCATGAATTGAATCATGAATTAAATCATGAATCATAAATCATGAATTGAATCATGAATCATGAATGATGAATCATGAATTGAATCATGAATCATGAATCATGAATTGAATCATGAATCATGAATCATGAATTGAATCATGAATCATGAATCATGAATTGAATCATGAATCATGAATCAGGAATCATGAATCATGAATTGAATCATGAATCATGAATTATGAATCATGAATTAAATCATAAATCATGAATTATGAATCATGAATTGAATCATGAATTATGAATTGAATCATGAATCATGAATCATGAATCATGAATTATGAATTGAATCATGAATCATGAATCATGAATTATGAATCGAATCATGAATCATGAATTGAATCATGAATCATGAATCATGAATTGAATCATGAATCATGAATTATGAATCATGAATTGAATCATGAATCATGAATTATGAATCATGAATTGAATCATGAATCATGAATCATGAATTGAATCATGAATCATGAATCATGAATCATGAATCGAATCATGAATCATGAATTGAATCATGAATCATGAATCATGAATTGAATCATGAATTATGAATCATGAATTGAATCCTGAATCATTAATTATGAATCATGAATTGAATCATGAATTATGAATTGAATTAGTGAATCATGAATCATGAATTGAATCATGAATCATGAATCATGAATTGAATCATGAATCATGAATCATGAATTGAATCATGAATCATGAATTATGAATCATGAATTTAATCATGAATCATGAATTATGAATCATGAAATATGAATTGAATCATGAATCATAAATCATGAATCGAATCATGAATCATGAATTGAATCATGAATCATGAATCATGAATTGAATCATGAATCATGAATCATGAATTGAATCATGAATCATGAATCATGAATTGAATCATGAATCATGAATTATGAATCATGAATTGAATCATGAATCATGAATCATGAATTAAATCATGAATCAGGAATCATGAATCATGAATTGAATCATGAATCATGAATTATGAATCATGAAATGAATCATGAATCATGAATTATGAATCATGAATTGAATCATGAATTATGAATTGAATCATGAATCATGAATCATGAATCATGAATCATGAATCATGAATTGAATCATGAAATGAATCATGAATCATGAATCATGACTTGAATCATAATTCATGAATGATGAATCATGAATTGAATCGTGAATTGAATCATGAATCATGAATCATGAATTGAATCATAAATCATGAATTGAATCATAAATCATGAATCATGAATCATGAATCATGAATTGAATCATGAATCATGAATTATGAATCATGAATTGAATCATGAATCATGAATTATGAATCATGAATTGAATCATGAATCATGAATCATGAATTGAATCATGAATCATGAATCGAATCATAAATCATGAATTATGAATCATGAATTGAATCATGAATCATGAATCATGAATTGAATCATGAATCATGAATCATGAATTGAATCATAAATCATGAATCATGAATTGAATCATGAATTATGAATTATGAATCATGAATTGAATCATGAATCATGAATTGAATCATGAATCATGAATCAGGAATCATGAATCATGAATTGAATCATGAATCATGAATTATGAATCATGAAATAAATCATGAATCATGAATTATGAATCATGAATTGAATCATGAATTATAAATTGAATCATGAATCATGAATCATGAATCATGAATTGAATCATGAAATGAATCATGAATCATGAAACATGAATTGAATCATGAATCATGAATTGAATCATGAATCATGAAACATGAATTGAATCATGAATCATGAATCATGAATTGAATCATGAATTGAATCATGAATCATGAATCATGAATTAAATCATGAATCATGAATTGAATCATGAATCATGAATCATGAATCATGAATTGAATCATGAATCATTAATTATGAATCATGAATTGGATCATGAATTATGAATTGAATTAATGAATCATGAATCATGAATAATGAATATTGAATCATGAATTGAATCATGAATTAAATCATGAATCATAAATCATGAATTGAATCATGAATCATGAATGATGAATCATTAATTGAATCATGAATCATGAATCATAAATTGAATCATGAATCATGAATTGAATCATGAATCATGAATTATGAATCATGAATTGAATCATGAATCATGAATTATGAATCATGAATTGAATCATGAATTATGAAATGAATCATGAATCATGAATAATGAAACATGAATCATGAATTGAATCATGAAATGAATCATGAATCATGAATTGAATCATAAATCATGAATTGAATCATGAATCTTGAATAATGAATTGAATCATGAATTATGAATCATGAATTGCATCATGAATCATGAATTATGAATCATGAATTGAATCATGAATCATGAATTGAATCATGAATCATGAATTGAATCATGAATCATGAATCATGAATCATGAATCGAATCATGAATCATGAATTGAATCATGCATCATGAATCATGAATTGAATCATGAATCATGAATTGAATCATGAATCATGAATCATGAATTGAATCATGAATCATGAATTATGAATCATGAACTGAATCATGAATCATGAATTGAATCATGAATCATGAATCATGAATCATGAATTGAATCATGAATCATGAATCATGAATTATGAATCATGAACTGAATCATGAATCATGAATCATGAATTGAATCATGAATCATGAATCATGAATCATGAATCATGAATTGAATCATGAATCATGAATTGAATCATGAATCATGAATCATGAATCGAATCATGAATCATGAATTGAATCATGCATCATGAATCATGAATTGAATCATGAATCATGAATTGAATCATGAATCATGAATCATGAATTGAATCATGAATCATGAATTATGAATCATGAACTGAATCATGAATCATGAATCATTAATTGAATCATGAATTGAATCATGAGACATGAATTATGAATCATGAATTGAATCATGGATCATGAATCATGAATTGAATCATGAATCATGAATCGAATCATAAATCATGAATTATGAATCATGAATTGAATCATGAATCATGAATCATGAATTGAATCATGAATCATGAATTGAATCATGAATCATGAATCATGAATTGAATCATGAATTATGAATTATGAATCATGAATTGAATCATGAATCATGAATCATGAATTGAATCATGAATCATGAATCAGGAATCATGAATCATGAATTGAATCATGAATCATGAATTATGAATCATGAAATAAATCATGAATCATGAGTTATGAATCATGAATTGAATCATGAATTATAAATTGAATCATGAATCATGAATCATGAATTGAATCATGAAATGAATCATGAATCATGAAACATGAATTGAATCATGAATCATGAATTGAATCATGAATTGAATCATGAATTGAATCATGAATCATGAATTAAATCATGAATCATGAATTGAATCATGAATCATGAATCATGAATCATGAATTGAATCATGAATCATTAATTATGAATCATGAATTGAATCATGAATTATGAATTGAATTAATGAATCATGAATCATGAATAATGAATATTGAATCATGAATTGAATCATGAATTAAATCATGAATCATAAATCATGAATTGAATCATGAATCATGAATGATGAATCATTAATTGAATCATGAATCATGAATCATAAATTGAATCATGAATCATGAATCATGAATTGAATCATGAATCATGAATTATGAATCATGAATTGAATCATGAATTGAATCATGAATTATGAAACATGAATTGAATCATGAATTATGAAATGAATCATGAATCATGAATAATGAAACATGAATCATGAATTGAATCATGAAATGAATCATGAATCATGAATCATGAATTGAATCATAAATCATGAATTGATTCATGAATCATGAATCTTGAATAATGAATTGAATCATGAATCATGAATTATGAATCATGAATTGCATCATGAATCATGAATTATGAATCATGAATTGAATCATGAATCATGAATTGAATCATGATTCATGAATTGAATCATGAATCATGAATCATGAATCATGAATCATGAATCATGAATCGAATCATGAATCATGAATTGAATCATGCATCATGAATCATGAATTGAATCATGAATCATGAATCATGAATCATGAATTGAATCATGAATCATGAATTATGAATCATGAACTGAATCATGAATCATGAATCATGAATTGAATCATGAATCATGAATCAGGAATCATGAATCATGAATTGAATCATGAATCATGAATTATGAATCATGAATTAAATCATGAATCATGAATTATGAATCATGAATTGAATTATGAATCATGAATTGAATCATGAATCATGAATCATGAATCATGAATCATGAATCATGAATTGAATCATGAATCATGAATTATGAATCATGAATTAAATCATGAATCATGAATTATGAATCATGAATTGAATCATGAATTATGAATTGAATCATGAATTATGAATCATGAATCATGAATTGAATCATGAATCATGAATCATGAATTGAATCACGAAATGAATCATGAATCATGAATTGAATCATGATTAATGAATCATGAATTGAATCACGAAATGAATCATGAATCATGAATCATGAATTGAATCATGAATCATGAATGATGAATCATGAATTGAATCATGAATTGAATCATGAATCATGAATTGAATCATGAATCATGAATTGAATCATGAATCATGAATCATGAATCATGAATTGAATCATGAATCATTAATTATAAATCGTGAATTGAATCATGAATTATGAATTATGAATCATGAATTGAATTATGAATTATGAATTGAATCATGAATCATGAATTGAATCATGAATTAAATCATGAATCATGAATCATGAATTGAATCATGAATCATGAATCATGAATCATGAATTGAATCATGAATCATGAATCATGAATCATGAATCATGAATTGAATCATGAATCATGAATTGAATCATGAATCATGAATCAGGAATCATGAATCATGAATTGAATCATGAATCATGAATTATGAATCATGAATTAAATCATGAATCATGAATGATGAATCATGAATTGGATCATGAATTGAATCATGAATCATGAATAATGAATTGAATCATAAATCATGAATTGAATCATGAATCATGAATCATAAATCATGAATTGAATAATGAATCATGAATTATGAATCATGAATTGAATCATGAATCATGAATTATGAATCATGAATTGAATCATGAATCATGAATCATGAATTGAATCATGAATCATGAATCATGAATTGAATCATGAATCATGAATTGAATCATGAATCATGAATCATGAATTAAATCATGAATCATTAATTATGAATCATGAATTGAATCATGAATTATGAATTGAATTAATGAATCATGAATCATGAATCATGAATCATAAATCATGAATTGAATCATGAATCATGAATGATGAATCATGAATTGAATCATGAATCATGAATCATGAATTGAATCATGAATCATGAATCATGAATTGAATCATGAATCATGAATCATGAATTGAATCATGAATCATGAATCAGGAATCATGAATCATGAATTGAATCATGAATCATGAATTATGAATCATGAATTAAATCATAAATCATGAATTATGAATCATGAATTGAATCATGAATTATGAATTGAATCATGAATCATGAATCATGAATCATGAATCATGAATCATGAATTGAATCATGAATCATGAATGATGAATCATAATTTGAATCATGAATTGAATCATGAATCATGAATTGAATCATGAATCATTAATCATGAATTGAATCATGAATCATGAATTATGAATCATGAATTGAATCATGAATCATGAATTATGAATCATGAATTGAATCATGAATCATGAATCATGAATTGAATCATGAATCATGAATCATGAATCATGAATCGAATCTAGAATCATGAATTGAATCATGAATCATGAATCATGAATTGAATCATGAATTATGAATCATGAATTGAATCATGAATCATGAATCATGAATTGAATCATGAATCAGGAATCAGGAATCATGAATTGAATCATGAATCATGAATTATGAATCATGAATTGAATCATGAATTATGAATTGAATCATGAATCATGAATCATGAATCATGAATCATGAATTGAATCATGAATCATGAATGATGAATCATGAATCATGAATTGTATCATGAATCATAAATGATGAATCATGAATTGAATCATGATATGAATCATGAATCATGAATCATGAATTGAATCATGAATCATGAATTGAATCATGAATCATGAATTGAATCATGAATCATGAATCATGAATCATGAATGATGAATCATGAATTGAATCATGAATTGAATCATGAATCATGAATTGAATCATGAATCATGAATTGAATCATGAATCATGAATCATGAATTGAATCATGAATCATTAATTATGAATCATGAATTGAATCATGAAATATGAATTGAATTAGTGAATCATGAATCATGAATCATGAATTGAATCATGAATCATGAATCATGAATTGAATCATGAATCATGAATCATGAATTGAATCATGAATCATGAATTATGAATCATGAATTGAATCATGAATCATGAATTATAAATCATGAATTGAATCATGAATTATGAATTGAATCATGAATCATGATTCATGAATCGAATCATGAATCATGAATCGAATCATGAATCATGAATCATGAATCATAAATTGAATCATGAATCATGAATTGAATCATGAATCATGAATTATGAAACATGAATTGAATCATGAATTGAATCATGAATCATGAATCAGGAATCATGAATCATGAATTGAATCATGAATCATTAATTATGAATCATTAACTAAATCAGGAATCATAAATTATGAATCATGAATTGAATCATGAATTATGAATTGAATCATGAATCATGAATCATGAATCATGAATCATGAATTGAATCATGAAATGAATCATGAATGATGAATCATGAATTGAATCATGAATGATGAATGATGAATCATGAATTGAATCATGAATTGAATCATGAATCATGAATCATGAATCATGAATCATGAATCGAATCATGAATCATGAATCGAATCATGAATCATGAATCATGAATTGAATCATGAATCATGAATTGAATCATGAATCATGAATTATGAAACATGAATTGAATCATGAATTGAATCATGAATCATGAATCAGGAATCATGAATCATGAATTGAATCATGAATCATTAATTATGAATCATTAACTAAATCATGAATCATGAATTATGAATCATGAATTGAATCATGAATTATGAATTGAATCATGAATCATGAATCATGAATGATGAATGATGAATCATGAATTGAATCATGAAATGAATCATGAATGATGAATCATGAATTGAATGATGAATGATGAATGATGAATCATGAATTGAATCATGAATTGAATCATGAATCATGAATCATGAATTGAATCATAAATCATGAATTGAATCATGAATCATGAATCATGAATCATGAATCATGAATTGAATCATGAATCATGAATTATGAAACATGAATTGAATCATGAATTATGAATTGAATCATGAATTGAATCATGAATCATGAATTGAATCATGAATCATGAATCATGAATTGAATCATGAATTATGAATCATGAATTAAATCATGAATTATGAATCATGAATTATGAATCATGAATTGAATCATGAATTATGAATTGAATCATGAATTGAATCATGAATCATGAATCATGAATTGAATCATGAATCATGAATCATGAATCATGAATTGAATCATGAATTATGAATCATGAATTAAATCATGAATCATGAATTATGAATCATGAATTGAATCATGAATCATGAATTATGAATCATGAATTGAATCATGAATCATGAATCATGAATTGAATCATGAATCATGAATCAAATCTAGAATCATGAATTGAATCATGAATCATGAATCATGAATTGAATCATGAATTATGAATCATGAATTGAATCATGAATCATGAATCATGAATTGAATCATGAATCAGGAATCAGGAATCATGAATTGAATCATGAATCATGAATTATGAATCATGAATTAAATCATGAATCATGAATTATGAATCATGAATTGAATCATGAATTATGAATTGAATCATGAATCATGAATCATGAATCATGAATCATGAATCATGAATTGAATCATGAATCATGAATCATGAATCATGAATCATGAATGATGAATCATGAATTGAATCATGAATTGAATCATGAATCATGAATCATGAATTGAATCATGAATCATGAATTGAATCATGAATCATGAATCATGAATTGAATCATGAATCATTAATTATGAATCATGAATTGAATCATGAAATATGAATTGAATTAGTGAATCATGAATCATGAATCATGAATTGAATCATGAATCATGAATCATGAATTGAATCATGAATCATGAATTATGAATCATGAATTGAATCATGAATCATGAATTATGAATCATGAATTGAATCATGAATCATGAATTATAAATCATGAATTATGAATTGAATCATGAATCATGAATCATGAATCGAATCATGAATCATGAATCGAATCATGAATCATGAATCATGAATCATAAATTGAATCATGAATCATGAATTGAATCATGAATCATGAATTATGAAACATGAATTGAATCATGAATTGAATCATGAATCATGAATCAGGAATCATGAATCATGAATTGAATCATGAATCATTAATTATGAATCATTAACTAAATCAGGAATCATGAATTATGAATCATGAATTGAATCATGAATTATGAATTGAATCATGAATCATGAATCATGAATTGAATCATGAAATGAATCATGAATAATGAATCATGAATTGAATCATGAATGATGAATGATGAATCATGAATTGAATCATGAATTGAATCATGAATCATGAATCATGAATCATGAATCATGAATCATGAATCGAATCATGAATCATGAATCGAATCATGAATCATGAATAATGAATCATGAATTGAATCATGAATCATGAATTGAATCATGAATCATGAATTAAGAAACATGAATTGAATCATGAATTGAATCATGAATCATGAATCAGGAATCATGAATCATGAATTAAATCATGAATCATTAATTATGAATCATTAACTAAATCATGAATCATGAATTATGAATCATGAATTGAATCATGAATTATGAATTGAATCATGAATCATGAATCATGAATGATGAATCATGAATCATGAATTGAATCATGAAATGAATCATGAATGATGAATCATGAATTGAATCATGAATGATGAATGATGAATGATGAATTGAATCATGAATTGAATCATGAATCATGAATCATGAATTGAATCATAAATCATGAATTGAATCATGAATCATGAATCATGAATCATGAATCATGAATTGAATCATGAATCATGAATTATGAATCATGAATTGAATCATGAATTATGAATAGAATCATGAATTGAATCATGAATCATGAATCATGAATTGAATCATGAATCATGAATTGAATCATGAATTATGAATCATGAATTAAATCATGAATCATGAATTATGAATCATAAATTGAATCATGAATTATGAATTGAATCATGGATCATGAATCATGAATCATGAATTGAATCATGAAATGAATCATGAATCATGAATCATGAATTGAATCATGAATCATGAATGATGAATCATGAATTGAATCATGAATTGAATCATGAATCATGAATCATGAATTAAATCATGAATCATGAATCATGAATCATGAATTGAATCATGAATCATGAATCATGAATCATGAATTGAATCATGAATCATGAATTGAATCATGAATCATGAATTATGAAACATGAATTGAATCATGAATTGAATCATGAATCATGAATCAGGAATCATGAATCATGAATTGAATCATGAATCATTAATTATGAATCATTAACTAAATCATGAATCATGAATTATGAATCATGAATTGAATCATGAATTATGAATTGAATCATGAATCATGAATCATGAATCATGAATCATGAATTGAATCATGAAATGAATCATGAATGATGAATCATGAATTGAATCATGAATGATGAATGATGAATCATGAATTGAATCATGAATTGAATCATGAATCATGAATCATGAATTGAATCATAAATCATGAATTGAATCATGAATCAAGAATCATGAATCATGAATCATGAATTGAATCATGAATCATGAATTATGAATCATGAATTGAATCATGAATCATGAATCATGAATCGAATCATAAATCATGAATTATGAATCATGAATTGAATCATGAATCATGAATCATGAATTGAATCATGAATCATGAATTGAATCATGAATCATGAATCATGAATTGAATCATGAATTGAATCATGAATCATGAATCATGAATTGAATCATGAATCATGAATTGAATCATGAATTATGAATCATGAATTAAATCATGAATCATGAATTATGAATCATGAATTGAATCATGAATTATGAATTGAATCATGGATCATGAATCATGAATCATGAATTGAATCATGAAATGAATCATGAATCATGAATTGAATCATGAATCATGAATGATGAATCATGAATTGAATCATGAATTGAATCATGAATCATGAATCATGAATTAAATCATGAATCATGAATTGAATCATGAATCATGAATCATGAATCATGAATTGAATCATGAATCATGAATGATGAATCATGAATTGAATCATGAATTGAATCATGAATCATGAATTAAATCATGAATCATGAATTGAATCATGAATCATTAATTATGAATCATGAATTGAATCATGAATTATGAATTGAATTAATGAATCATGAATCATGAATAATTAATCTTGAATCATGAATTGAATCATGAATTAAATCATGTATCATAAATCATTCATTGAATCATGAATCATGAATGATGAATCATGAATTGAATCATGAATCATGAATCATGAATTAAATCATGAATCATGAATTATGAATCATGAATTGAATCATGAATCATGAATTATGAATCATGAATTGAATCATGAATTATGAATTGAATCATGAATCATGAAGCATGAAACATGAATCATGAATTGAATTATGACTTGAATCATGAAATGAATCATTAAACATCATGAATCATGAATTAAATCATGAATCATGAATGATGAATCATGAATTGAATCATGAATTGAATCATGAATCATGAATTGAATCATAAATCATGAAATGAATCATGAATCATGATTCATGAATCTTGAATCATGAATTGAATCATGAATCATGAATTATGAATCATGAATTGAATCATGAATTATGAATCATGAATTGAATCATGAATCATGAATCATGAATTGAATCATGAATCATGAATCATGAATTGAATCATGAATCATGAATCCTGAATTGAATCATGAATCATGAATTATAGATCAAGAATTGAATCATGAATCATGAATCATGAATTGAATCATGAATCATGAATCAGGAATCATGAATCATGAATTGAATCATGAATCATGAATTATGAATCATGATTTAAATCATGAATCATGAATTATGAATCATGAATTGAATCATGAATTATGAATTGAATCATGAATCATGATTCATGAATCATGAATCATGAATCATGAATTGAATCATGAAATGAATCATGAATGATGAATCATGAATTGAATCATGAATCATGAATGATGAATCATGAATGATGAATCATGAATTGAATCATGAATTGAATCATGAATCATGAATCATGAATAATGAATCATGAATTGAATCATGAATCATGAATCATGAATTGAATCATGAATCATGAATTGAATCATGAATCGTGAATTATGAATCATGAATTGAATCATGAATCATGAATCATGAATTGAATCATGAATCATGAATCGAATCATGAATCATGTATTGAATCATGAATTGAATCATGAATCATGAATCATGAATTGAATCATGAATCATGAATTGAATCATGAATCATGAATTATGAATCATGAATTGAATCATGAATCATGAATTATGAAATATGAATTGAATCATGAATCATGAATCATGAATTGAATCATGAATCATGAATCATGAATCGAATCATGAATCATGAATTGAATCATGAATCATGAATTGAATCATGAATCATGAATCATGAATTGAATCATGAATCATGAATCCTGAATTGAATCATGAATCATGAATTATAAATCATGAATTGAATCATGAATCATGAATCATGAATTGAATCATGAATCATGAATTATGAATCATGAATTAAATCATGAATCATGAATTATGAATCATGAATTGAATCATGAATTATGAATTGAATCATGAATCATGATTCATGAATCATGAATCATGAATCATGAATTGAATCATGAAATGAATCATGAATCACGAATCATGAATTGAATCATGAATCATGAATGATGAATCATGAGTTGAATCATGAATTGAATCATGAATCATGAATCATGAATAATGAATCATGAATTGAATCATGAATCATGAATCATGAATTGAATCATGAATCATGAATTGAATCATGAATCATGAATTATGAATCATGAATTGAATCATGAATCATGAATCATGAATTGAATCATGAATCATGAATCATGAATCGAATCATGAATCATGAATTGAATCATGAATTGAATCATGAATCATGAATCATGAATCGAATCATGAATCATGAATCGAATCATGAATCATGAATCATGAATCATGAATCATAAATTGAATCATGAATCATGAATTGAATCATGAATCATGAATTATGAAACATGAATTGAATCATGAATTGAATCATGAATCATGAATCAGGAATCATGAATCATGAATTGAATCATGAATCATTAATTATGAATCATTAACTAAATCAGGAATCATGAATTATGAATCATGAATTGAATCATGAATTATGAATTGAATCATGAATCATGAATCATGAATCATGAATCATGAATTGAATCATGAAATGAATCATGAATGATGAATCATGAATTGAATCATGAATCATGAATGATGAATCATGAATTGAATCATGAATTGAATCATGAATCATGAATCATGAATCATGAATCATGAATCATGAATCGAATCATGAATCATGAATCGAATCATGAATCATGAATCATGAATCATGAATTGAATATGAATCATGAATTGAATCATGAATCATGAATTATGAAACATGAATTGAATCATGAATTGAATCATGAATCATGAATCAGGAATCATGAATCATGAATTAAATCATGAATCATTAATTATGAATCATTAACTAAATCATGAATCATGAATTATGAATCATGAATTGAATCATGAATTATGAATTGAATCATGAATCATGAATCATGAATGATGAATCATGAATTGAATCATGAAATGAATCATGAATGATGAATCATGAATTGAATCATGAATGATGAATGATGAATCATGAATTGAATCATGAATTGAATCATGAATCATGAATCATGAATTGAATCATAAATCATGAATTGAATCATGAATCATGAATCATGAATCATGAATCATGAATTGAATCATGAATCATGAATTATGAATCATGAATTGAATCATGAATTATGAATTGAATCATGAATCATTAATCATGAATTGAATCATGAATCATGAATCATGAATTGAATCATGAATTATGAATCATGAATTAAATCATGAATCATGAATTATGAATCATAAATTGAATCATGAATTATGAATTGAATCATGGATCATGAATCATGAATCATGAATTGAATCATGAAATGAATCATGAATCATGAATCATGAATTGAATCATGAATCATGAATGATGAATCATGAATTGAATCATGAATTGAATCATGAATCATGAATCATGAATTAAATCATGAATCATGAATTGAATCATGAATCATGAATCATGAATCATGAATTGAATCATGAATCATGAATCATGAATCATGAATTGAATCATGAATCATGAATTGAATCATGAATCATGAATTATGAAACATGAATTGAATCATGAATTGAATCATGAATCATGAATCAGGAATCATGAATCATGAATTGAATCATGAATCATTAATTATGAATCATTAACTAAATCATGAATCATGAATTATGAATCATGAATTGAATCATGAATTATGAATTGAATCATGAATCATGAATCATGAATCATGAATCATGAATCATGAATTGAATCATGAAATGAATCATGAATGATGAATCATGAATTGAATCATGAATGATGAATGATGAATCATGAATTGAATCATGAATTGAATCATGAATCATGAATCATGAATTGAATCATAAATCATGAATTGAATCATGAATCAAGAATCATGAATCATGAATCATGAATTGAATCATGAATCATGAATTATGAATCATGAATTGAATCATGAATCATGAATCATGAATCGAATCATAAATCATGAATTATGAATCATGAATTGAATCATGAATCATGAATCATGAATTGAATCATGAATCATGAATCATGAATTGAATCATGAATCATGAATCATGAATTGAATCATGAATTGAATCATGAATCATGAATCATGAATTGAATCATGAATCATGAATCATGAATTGAATCATGAATTATGAATCATGAATTAAATCATGAATCATGAATCATGAATCATGAATTGAATCATGAATTATGAATTGAATCATGGATCATGAATCATGAATCATGAATTGAATCATGAAATGAATCATGAATCATGAATCATGAATTGAATCATGAATCATGAATGATGAATCATGAATTGAATCATGAATTGAATCATGAATCATGAATCATGAATTAAATCATGAATCATGAATTGAATCATGAATCATGAATCATGAATCATGAATTGAATCATGAATCATGAATGATGAATCATGAATTGAATCATGAATTGAATCATGAATCATGAATTAAATCATGAATCATGAATTGAATCATGAATCATTAATTATGAATCATGAATTGAATCATGAATTATGAAATGAATCATGAATCATGAATCTTGAATCATGAATTGAATCATGAATCATGAATTATGAATCATGAATTGAATCATGAATTATGAATCATGAATTGAATCATGAATCATGAATCATGAATTGAATCATGAATCATGAATCATGAATTGAATCATGAATCATGAATCCTGAATTGAATCATGAATCATGAATTATAAATCAAGAATTGAATCATGAATCATGAATCATGAATTGAATCATGAATCATGAATCAGGAATCATGAATCATGAATTGAATCATGAATCATGAATTATGAATCATGATTTAAATCATGAATCATGAATTGAATCATGAAATGAATCATGAATCAGGAATCATGAATTGAATCATGAATCATGAATGATGAATCATGAATTGAATCATGAATTGAATCATGAATCATGAATCATGAATAATGAATCATGAATTGAATCATGAATCATGAATCATGAATTGAATTATGAATCATGAATTGAATCATGAATCATGAATTATGAATCATGAATTGAATCATGAATCATGAATCATGAATTGAATCATGAATCATGAATCATGAATCGAATCATGAATCATGTATTGAATCATGAATTGAATGATGAATCATGAATCATGAATTGAATCATGAATCATGAATTGAATCATGAATCATGAATTGAATCATGAATCATGAATTATGAATCATGAATTGAATCATGGATCATGAATTATGAAATATGAATTGAATCATGAATCATGAATCATGAATTGAATCATGAATCATGAATCATGAATCGAATCATGAATCATGAATTGAATCATGAATCATGAATCATGAATTGAATCATGAATCATGAATCATGAATTGAATCATGAATCATGAATTGAATCATGAATCATGAATCCTGAATTGAATCATGAATCATGAATTATAAATCATGAATTGAATCATGAATCATGAATCATGAATTGAATCATGAATCATGAATTATGAATCATGAATTAAATCATGAATCATGAATTATGAATCATGAATTGAATCATGAATTATGAATTGAATCATGAATCATGATTCATGAATCATGAATCATGAATCATGAATTGAATCATGAAATGAATCATGAATCACGAATCATGAATTGAATCATGAATCATGAATGATGAATCATGAATTGAATCATGAATTGAATCATGAATCATGAATAATGAATCATGAATTGAATCATGAATCATGAATCATGAATTGAATCATGAATCATGCATTGAATCATGAATCATGAATTATGAATCATGAATTGAATCATGAATCATGAATCATGAATTGAATCATGAATCATAAATCATGAATCGAATCATGAATCATGAATTGAATCATGAATTGAATCATGAATCATGATTCATGAATTGAATCATGAATCATGAATTGAATCATGAATCATGAATCATGAATTGAATCATGAATCATTAATTATGAATCATGAATTGAATCATGAATTATGAATTGAATTAATGAATCATGAATCATGAATCTTGAATCATGAATTGAATCATGAATTAAATCATGAATCATGAATCATGAATTGAATCATGAATCATGAATGATGAATCATGAATTGAATCATGAATCATGAATCATGAATTGAATCATGAATCATGAATCATGAATTGAATCATGAATCATGAATCATGAATTGAATCATGAATCATGAATCAGGAATCATGAATCATGAATTGAATCATGAATCATGAATTATGAATCATGAATTAAATCATGAATCATGAATGATGAATCATGAATTGGATCATGAATTGAATCATGAATAATGAATTGAATCATAAATCATGAATTGAATCATGAATCATGAATCATGAATTGAATCATGAATCATGAATTATGAATCATGAATTGAATCATGAATCATGAATTATGAATCATGAATTGAATCATGAATCATGAATCATGAATTGAATCATGAATCATGAATCATTAATCATGAATCGAATCATGAATCATGAATTGAATCATGAATCATGAATCATGAATTGAATCATGAATCATGAATCATGAATTGAATCATCAATCATGAATCATGAATTGAATCATCAATCATCAATCATGAATTGAATCATGAATCATGAATCATCAATCATGAATTGAATCATGAATCATGAATTGAATCATGAATCATGTATTATGAATCATGAATTGAATCATGAATCATGTATCAGGAATCATGAATTATGAATTAAATCATGAATCATGAATTATGAATCATGAATCATGAATTATGAATCATGAATCATGAATTATGAATCATGAATTAAATCATGAATTATGAATCATGAATTGAATCATGAATTATGAATTGAATCATGAATCATGAATCATGAATCATGAATTGAATCATGAAATGAATCATGAATCATGAATCATGAATTGAATGATGAATCATGAATCATGAATCATGAATTGAATCATGAATTGAATCAAGAATCATGAATCATGAATTGAATCATGAATCATGAATTGAATCATGAATCATGAATCATGAATCATGAATTGAATCATGAATCATTAATTATGAATCATGAATTGAATCATGAATTTTGAATTGAATTAATGAATCATGAATCATGAATCATGAATCTTGAATCATGAATTGAATCATGAATTAAATCATGAATCATGAATCATGAATTGAATCATGAATCATGAATGATGAATCATGAATTGAATCATGAATCATGAATCATGAATTGAATCATGAATTATGAATTGAATCATGAATCATGAATCATGAAACATAATTCATGAATTGAATCATGAATTGAATCATGAATTGAATCATGAATTGAATCATGAATCATGAATGATGAATCATGAATTGAATCATGAATCATGAATCGAATCATGAATCATGAATTGAATCATGAATCATGAATCATGAATTGAATCATCAATCATGAATCATGAATTGAATCATGAATCATGAATCATGAATTGAATCATGAATCATGAATCATGAATTGAATCATCAATCATCAATCATGAATTGAATCATGAATCATGAATCATGAATCATGAATTGAATCATGAATCATGAATCATGAATTGAATCATGAATCATGAATCATGAATTGAATCATGAATCATGTATTATGAATCATGAATTGAATCATGAATCATGAATCAGGAATCATGAATTATGAATTGAATCATGAATCATGAAATATGAATCATGAATCATGAATTATGAATCATGAATTATGAATCATGAATTAAATCATGAATCATGAATTATGAATCATGAATTGAATCATGAATTATGAATTGAATCATGAATCATGAATCATGAATCATGAATCATGAATTGAATCATGAAATGAATCATGAATCATGAATTGAATGATGAATCATGAATGATGAATCATGAATTGAATCATGAATTGAATCAAGAATCATGAATCATGAATTGAATCATGAATCATGAATTGAATCATGAATCATGAATCATGAATCATGAATTGAATCATGAATCATTAATTATGAATCATGAATTGAATCATGAATTATGAATTGAATTAATGA
This sequence comes from Mixophyes australis, assembly GCA_036250195.1. NCBI lineage: Eukaryota > Metazoa > Chordata > Amphibia > Anura > Limnodynastidae > Mixophyes > Mixophyes australis. Next base: position 240,386,114 of record JAVHZZ010000001.1, on the reverse strand, counting down.
ATCATAAATCATGAATCTTGAATCATGAATTGAATCATGAATTAAATCATGAATCATGAATCATGAATTGAATCATGAATCATAAAAGATGAATGATGAATTGAATCATGAATCATGAATTATAAATTGAATCATGAATCATATATTATGAATGATGAATTGAATCATGAATCATGAATCAGGAATCATGAATTATGAATTGAATCATGAATCATGTATTAATGAATCATGAATCATGAATCATGAATCTTGAATCATGAATTGAATCATGAATTAAATCATGAATTGAATCATGAATTGAATCATGAATCATGAATTGAATCATGAATCATGAATCATGAATTGAATCATGAATCATGTATTATGAATCATGAATTGAATCATGAATCATGAATCAGGAATCATGAATTATGAATTGAATCATGAATCATGAATTATGAATCATGAATCATGAATTATGAATCATGAATTAAATCATGAATCATGAATCATGAATTGAATCATGAATTATGAATTGAATCATGAATCATGAATCATGAAACATAATTCATGAATTGAATCATGAATTGAATCATGAATCATGAATGATGAATCATGAATTGAATCATGAATCATAAATCATGAATTGAATCATGAATCATGAATTGAATCATGAATCATGAATCATGAATTGAATCATAAATCATGAATCATGAATCATGAATCGAATCATGAATCATGAATTGAATCATGAATCATGAATCACGAATTGAATCATGAATCATGAATTGAATCATGAATCATGAATCATGAATTGAATCATGAATCATGAATCATGAATTGAATCATGAATCATGAATTATGAATCATGAATTGAATCATGAATCATGAATTGAATCATGAATCATGAATCAGGAATCATGAATCATGAATTGAATCATGAATCATGAATTATGAATCATGAATTAAATCATGAATCATGAATTATGAATCATGAATTGAATCATGAATCATGAATTATGAATCATGAATTAAATCATGAATCATGAATTATGAATCATGAATTGAATCATGAATTATGAATTGAATCATGAATCATGAATCATGAATCATGAATTGAATCATGAAATGAATCATGAATCATGAATTGAATCATGAATCATGAATGATGAATCATGAATTGAATCATGAATTGAATCATGAATCATGAATTGAATCATAAATCATGAATTGAATCATGAATCATGAATCATGAATCATGAATTGAATCATGAATCATGAATTATGAATCATGAATTGAATCATGAATCATGAATTATGAATCATGAATTGAATCATGAATCATGAATCATAAATTGAATCATAAATCATGAATTGAATCATGAATCATGAATCATGAATCATGAATCATGAATCATGAATCATGAATTGAATCATGAATCATTAATTATGAATCATGAATTGAATCATGAATCATGAATTATGAATCATGAATTGAATCATGAATCATGAATCATGAATTGAATCATGAATCATGAATCATGAATTGAATCATGAATCATGAATCGAATCATAAATCATGAATTATGAATCATGAATTGAATCATGAATCATGAATTATGAATTGAATCATGAATCATGAATCATGAATTGAATCATGAATCATTAATCATGAATTGAATCATGAATTATGAATTATGAATCATGAATTGAATCATGAATTGAATCATGAATCATGAATTATGAATCATGAATTAAATCATGAATCATGAATTATGAATCATGAATTGAATCATGAATTATGAATTGAATCATGAATCATGAATCATGAATCATGAATTGAATCATGAAATGAATCATGAATGATGAATCATGAATTGAATCATGAATCATGAATGATGAATCATGAATTGAATCATGAATTGAATCATGAATCATAAATCATGAATTAAATCATGAATCATGAATTGAATCATGAATCATGAATCATGAATCATTAATTATGAATCATGAATTGAATCATGAATTATGAATTGAATTAATGAATCATGAATCATGAATAATGAATCTTGAATCATGAATTGAATCATGAATTAAATCATGAATCATAAATCATGAATTGAATCATGAATCATGAATGATGAATCATGAATTGAATCATGAATCATGAATTGAATCATGAATCATGAATCATGAATCATGAATTGAATCATGAATCAGGAATCATGAATTATGAATTGAATCATGAATCATGAATTAATGAATCATGAATCATGAATCATGAATCTTGAATCATGAATTGAATCATGAATTAAATCATGAATTGAATCATGAATTGAATCATGAATCATGAATCATGAATTGAATCATGAATCATGAATCATGAATTGAATCATGAATCATGAATTATGAATCATGAATTGAATCATGAATCATGAATCAGGAATCATGAATTATGAATTGAATCATGAATCATGAATTATGAATCATGAATCATGAATTATGAATCATGAATTAAATCATGAATCATGAATCATGAATTGAATCATGAATTATGAATTGAATCATGAATCATGAATCATGAAACATAATTCATGAATTGAATCATGAATTGAATCATGAATCATGAATGATGAATCATGAATTGAATCATGAATCATAAATCATGAATTGAATCATGAATCATGAATTGAATCATGAATCATGAATCATGAATTGAATCATGAATCATGAATCATGAATCATGAATCGAATCATGAATCATGAATTGAATCATGAATCATGAATCATGAATTGAATCATGAATCATGAATTGAATCATGAATCATGAATCATGAATTGAATCATGAATCATGAATCATGAATTGAATCATGAATCATGAATTATGAATCATGAATTGAATCATGAATCATGAATTGAATCATGAATCATGAATCAGGAATCATGAATCATGAATTGAATCATGAATCATGAATTATGAATCATGAATTAAATCATGAATCATGAATTATGAATCATGAATTGAATCATGAATCATGAATTATGAATCATGAATTAAATCATGAATCATGAATTATGAATCATGAATTGAATCATGAATTATGAATTGAATCATGAATCATGAATCATGAATCATGAATTGAATCATGAAATGAATCATGAATCATGAATTGAATCATGAATCATGAATGATGAATCATGAATTGAATCATGAATTGAATCATGAATCATGAATTGAATCATAAATCATGAATTGAATCATGAATCATGAATCATGAATCATGAATTGAATCATGAATCATGAATTATGAATCATGAATTGAATCATGAATCATGAATTATGAATCATGAATTGAATCATGAATCATGAATCATAAATTGAATCATAAATCATGAATTGAATCATGAATCATGAATCATGAATCATGAATCATGAATCATGAATCATGAATCATGAATCATGAATTGAATCATGAATCATTAATTATGAATCATGAATTGAATCATGAATCATGAATTATGAATCATGAATTGAATCATGAATCATGAATCATGAATTGAATCATGAATCATGAATCATGAATTGAATCATGAATCATGAATCAAATCATAAATCATGAATTATGAATCATGAATTGAATCATGAATCATGAATTATGAATTGAATCATGAATCATGAATCATGAATTGAATCATGAATCATTAATCATGAATTGAATCATGAATTATGAATTATGAATCATGAATTGAATCATGAATTGAATCATGAATCATGAATTATGAATCATGAATTAAATCATGAATCATGAATTATGAATCATGAATTGAATCATGAATTATGAATTGAATCATGAATCATGAATCATGAATCATGAATTGAATCATGAAATGAATCATGAATGATGAATCATGAATTGAATCATGAATCATGAATGATGAATCATGAATTGAATCATGAATTGAATCATGAATCATAAATCATGAATTAAATCATGAATCATGAATTGAATCATGAATCATGAATCATGAATCATTAATTATGAATCATGAATTGAATCATGAATTATGAATTGAATTAATGAATCATGAATCATGAATAATGAATCTTGAATCATGAATTGAATCATGAATTAAATCATGAATCATAAATCATGAATTGAATCATGAATCATGAATGATGAATCATGAATTGAATCATGAATCATGAATTGAATCATGAATCATGAATCATGAATCATGAATTGAATCATGAATCAGGAATCATGAATTATGAATTGAATCATGAATCATGAATTAATGAATCATGAATCATGAATCATGAATCTTGAATCATGAATTGAATCATGAATTAAATCATGAATTGAATCATGAATTGAATCATGAATCATGAATCATGAATTGAATCATGAATCATGAATCATGAATTGAATCATGAATCATGAATTATGAATCATGAATTGAATCATGAATCATGAATTATGAATCATGAATTAAATCATGAATCATGAATTATGAATCATGAATTGAATCATGAATTATGAATTGAATCATGAATCATGAATCATGAATCATGAATTGAATCATGAAATGAATCATGAATCATGAATTGAATCATGAATCATGAATGATGAATCATGAATTGAATCATGAATTGAATCATGAATCATGAATTGAATCATAAATCATGAATTGAATCATGAATCATGAATCATGAATCATGAATTGAATCATGAATCATGAATTATGAATCATGAATTGAATCATGAATCATGAATTATGAATCATGAATTGAATCATGAATCATGAATCATAAATTGAATCATAAATCATGAATTGAATCATGAATCATGAATCATGAATCATGAATCATGAATCATGAATTGAATCATGAATCATTAATTATGAATCATGAATTGAATCATGAATCATGAATTATGAATCATGAATTGAATCATGAATCATGAATCATGAATTGAATCATGAATCATGAATCATGAATTGAATCATGAATCATGAATCAAATCATAAATCATGAATTATGAATCATGAATTGAATCATGAATCATGAATTATGAATTGAATCATGAATCATGAATCATGAATTGAATCATGAATCATTAATCATGAATTGAATCATGAATTATGAATTATGAATCATGAATTGAATCATGAATTGAATCATGAATCATGAATTATGAATCATGAATTAAATCATGAATCATGAATTATGAATCATGAATTGAATCATGAATTATGAATTGAATCATGAATCATGAATCATGAATCATGAATTGAATCATGAAATGAATCATGAATGATGAATCATGAATTGAATCATGAATCATGAATGATGAATCATGAATTGAATCATGAATTGAATCATGAATCATAAATCATGAATTAAATCATGAATCATGAATTGAATCATGAATCATGAATCATGAATCATTAATTATGAATCATGAATTGAATCATGAATTATGAATTGAATTAATGAATCATGAATCATGAATAATGAATCTTGAATCATGAATTGAATCATGAATTAAATCATGAATCATAAATCATGAATTGAATCATGAATCATGAATGATGAATCATGAATTGAATCATGAATCATGAATTGAATCATGAATCATGAATTGAATCATGAATCATGAATCATGAATCATGAATTGAATCATGAATCAGGAATCATGAATTATGAATTGAATCATGAATCATGAATTAATGAATCATGAATCATGAATCATGAATCTTGAATCATGAATTGAATCATGAATTAAATCATGAATTGAATCATGAATTGAATCATGAATCATGAATCATGAATTGAATCATGAATCATGAATCATGAATTGAATCATGAATCATGAATTATGAATCATGAATTGAATCATGAATCATGAATCAGGAATCATGAATTATGAATTGAATCATGAATCATGAATTATGAATCATGAATCATGAATTATGAATCATGAATTAAATCATGAATCATGAATCATGAATTGAATCATGAATTATGAATTGAATCATGAATCATGAATCATGAAACATAATTCATGAATTGAATCATGAATTGAATCATGAATCATGAATGATGAATCATGAATTGAATCATGAATCATAAATCATGAATTGAATCATGAATCATGAATTGAATCATGAATCATGAATCATGAATTGAATCATGAATCATGAATCATGAATCATGAATCGAATCATGAATCATGAATTGAATCATGAATCATGAATCATGAATTGAATCATGAATCATGAATTGAATCATGAATCATGAATCATGAATTGAATCATGAATCATGAATCATGAATTGAATCATGAATCATGAATTATGAATCATGAATTGAATCATGAATCATGAATTGAATCATGAATCATGAATCAGGAATCATGAATCATGAATTGAATCATGAATCATGAATTATGAATCATGAATTAAATCATGAATCATGAATTATGAATCATGAATTGAATCATGAATCATGAATTATGAATCATGAATTAAATCATGAATCATGAATTATGAATCATGAATTGAATCATGAATTATGAATTGAATCATGAATCATGAATCATGAATCATGAATTGAATCATGAAATGAATCATGAATCATGAATTGAATCATGAATCATGAATGATGAATCATGAATTGAATCATGAATTGAATCATGAATCATGAATTGAATCATAAATCATGAATTGAATCATGAATCATGAATCATGAATCATGAATTGAATCATGAATCATGAATTATGAATCATGAATTGAATCATGAATCATGAATTATGAATCATGAATTGAATCATGAATCATGAATCATAAATTGAATCATAAATCATGAATTGAATCATGAATCATGAATCATGAATCATGAATCATGAATCATGAATTGAATCATGAATCATTAATTATGAATCATGAATTGAATCATGAATCATGAATTATGAATCATGAATTGAATCATGAATCATGAATTGAATCATGAATCATGAATCATGAATTGAATCATGAATCATGAATCAAATCATAAATCATGAATTATGAATCATGAATTGAATCATGAATCATGAATTATGAATTGAATCATGAATCATGAATCATGAATTGAATCATGAATCATTAATCATGAATTGAATCATGAATTATGAATTATGAATCATGAATTGAATCATGAATTGAATCATGAATCATGAATTATGAATCATGAATTAAATCATGAATCATGAATTATGAATCATGAATTGAATCATGAATTATGAATTGAATCATGAATCATGAATCATGAATCATGAATTGAATCATGAAATGAATCATGAATGATGAATCATGAATTGAATCATGAATCATGAATGATGAATCATGAATTGAATCATGAATTGAATCATGAATCATAAATCATGAATTAAATCATGAATCATGAATTATGAATCATGAATTGAATCATGAATTATGAATTGAATCATGAATCATGAATCATGAATCATGAATTGAATCATGAAATGAATCATGAATGATGAATCATGAATTGAATCATGAATCATGAATGATGAATCATGAATTGAATCATGAATTGAATCATGAATCATAAATCATGAATTAAATCATGAATCATGAATTGAATCATGAATCATGAATCATGAATCATTAATTATGAATCATGAATTGAATCATGAATTATGAATTGAATTAATGAATCATGAATCATGAATAATGAATCTTGAATCATGAATTGAATCATGAATTAAATCATGAATCATAAATCATGAATTGAATCATGAATCATGAATGATGAATCATGAATTGAATCATGAATCATGAATTGAATCATGAATCATGAATCATGAATCATGAATTGAATCATGAATCAGGAATCATGAATTATGAATTGAATCATGAATCATGAATTAATGAATCATGAATCATGAATCATGAATCTTGAATCATGAATTGAATCATGAATTAAATCATGAATTGAATCATGAATTGAATCATGAATCATGAATCATGAATTGAATCATGAATCATGAATCATGAATTGAATCATGAATCATGAATTATGAATCATGAATTGAATCATGAATCATGAATCAGGAATCATGAATTATGAATTGAATCATGAATCATGAATTATGAATCATGAATCATGAATTATGAATCATGAATTAAATCATGAATCATGAATCATGAATTGAATCATGAATTATGAATTGAATCATGAATCATGAATCATGAAACATAATTCATGAATTGAATCATGAATTGAATCATGAATCATGAATGATGAATCATGAATTGAATCATGAATCATAAATCATGAATTGAATCATGAATCATGAATTGAATCATGAATCATGAATTGAATCATGAATCATGAATCATGAATCATGAATCGAATCATGAATCATGAATTGAATCATGAATCATGAATCATGAATTGAATCATGAATCATGAATTGAATCATGAATCATGAATCATGAATTGAATCATGAATCATGAATCATGAATTGAATCATGAATCATGAATTATGAATCATGAATTGAATCATGAATCATGAATTGAATCATGAATCATGAATTGAATCATGAATCATGAATCAGGAATCATGAATCATGAATTGAATCATGAATCATGAATTGTGAATCATGAATTAAATCATGAATCATGAATTATGAATCATGAATTGAATCATGAATCATGAATTATGAATCATGAATTAAATCATGAATCATGAATTATGAATCATGAATTGAATCATGAATTATGAATTGAATCATGAATCATGAATCATGAATCATGAATTGAATCATGAAATGAATCATGAATCATGAATTGAATCATGAATCATGAATGATGAATCATGAATTGAATCATGAATTGAATCATGAATCATGAATTGAATCATAAATCATGAATTGAATCATGAATCATGAATCATGAATCATGAATTGAATCATGAATCATGAATTATGAATCATGAATTGAATCATGAATCATGAATTATGAATCATGAATTGAATCATGAATCATGAATCATGAATTGAATCATAAATCATGAATTGAATCATGAATCATGAATCATGAATCATGAATCATGAATTGAATCATGAATCATTAATTATGAATCATGAATTGAATCATGAATCATGAATTATGAATCATGAATTGAATCATGAATCATGAATCATGAATTGAATCATGAATCATGAATCATGAATTGAATCATGAATCATGAATCGAATCATAAATCATGAATTATGAATCATGAATTGAATCATGAATCATGAATTATGAATTGAATCATGAATCATGAATCATGAATTGAATCATGAATCATTAATCATGAATTGAATCATGAATTATGAATTATGAATCATGAATTGAATCATGAATTGAATCATGAATCATGAATTATGAATCATGAATTAAATCATGAATCATGAATTATGAATCATGAATTATGAATCATGAATTGAATCATGAATTATGAATTGAATCATGAATCATGAATCATGAATCATGAATTGAATCATGAAATGAATCATGAATGATGAATCATGAATTGAATCATGAATCATGAATGATGAATCATGAATTGAATCATGAATTGAATCATGAATCATAAATCATGAATTAAATCATGAATCATGAATTGAATCATGAATCATGAATCATGAATTGAATCATGAATCATTAATTATGAATCATGAATTGAATCATGAATTATGAATTGAATTAATGAATCATGAATCATGAATAATGAATCTTGAATCATGAATTGAATCATGAATTAAATCATGAATCATAAATCATGAATTGAATCATGAATCATGAATGATGAATCATGAATTGAATCATGAATCATGAATTGAATCATGAATCATGAATCATGAATTGAATTATGAATCAAGAATTATGAATCATGAATTGAATCATGAATCATGAATTATGAATCATGAATTGAATCATGAATCATGAATCATGAATTGAATCATAAATCATGAATTGAATCATGAATCATGAATCATGAATCATGAATCATGAATTGAATCATGAATCATTAATTATGAATCATGAATTGAATCATGAATCATGAATTATGAATCATGAATTGAATCATGAATCATGAATCATGAATTGAATCATGAATCATGAATCATGAATTGAATCATGAATCATGAATCGAATCATAAATCATGAATTATGAATCATGAATTGAATCATGAATCATGAATTATGAATTGAATCATGAATCATGAATCATGAATTGAATCATGAATCATTAATCATGAATTGAATCATGAATTATGAATTATGAATCATGAATTGAATCATGAATTGAATCATGAATCATGAATTATGAATCATGAATTAAATCATGAATCATGAATTATGAATCATGAATTGAATCATGAATTATGAATTGAATCATAAATCATGAATTAAATCATGAATTGAATCATGAAATGAATCATGAATGATGAATCATGAATTGAATCATGAATCATGAATGATGAATCATGAATTGAATCATGAATTGAATCATGAATCATAAATCATGAATTAAATCATGAATCATGAATTGAATCATGAATCATGAATCATGAATCATGAATTGAATCATGAATCATTAATTATGAATCATGAATTGAATCATGAATTATGAATTGAATTAATGAATCATGAATCATGAATAATGAATCTTGAATCATGAATTGAATCATGAATTAAATCATGAATCATAAATCATGAATTGAATCATGAATCATGAATGATGAATCATGAATTGAATCATGAATCATGAATTGAATCATGAATCATGAATCATGAATTGAATTATGAATCAAGAATTATGAATCATGAATTGAATCATGAATCATGAATTATGAATCATGAATTGAATCATGAATTATGAATTGAATCATGAATCATGAATCATGAAACATGAATCATGAATTGAATCATGAATTGAATCATGAAATGAATCATGAATCATGAATCATGAATTGAATCATAAATCATGAATGATGAATCATGAATTGAATCATGAATTGAATCATGAATCATGAATCATGAATTGAATCATAAATCATGAATTGAATCATGAATCTTGAATCATGAATTGAATCATGAATTATGAATCATGAATTGAATCATGAATCATGAATTATGAATCATGAATTGAATCATGAATCATGAATTGAATCATGAATCATGAATCATGAATCATGAATCGAATCATGAATCATGAATTGAATCATGAATCATGAATCATGAATTGAATCATGAATCATGAATCATGAATCATGAATTGAATCATGAATCATGAATCATGAATTTAATCATGAATCATGAATTATGAATCATGAATTGAATCATGAATCATGAATCATGAATTGAATCATGAATCATTTATCATGAATTGAATCATGAATCATGAATCATGAATTGAATCATGAATCATGAATTATGAATCATGAATTGAATCATGAATCATGAATCATGAATTGAATCATGAATCATGAATCAGGAATCATGAATCATGAATTGAATCATGAATCATGAATTATGAATCATGAATTAAATCATGAATCAGGAATCATGAATCATGAATTGAATCATGAATCATGAATTGAATCATGAAATGAATCATGAATCATTAATCATGAATTGAATCATGAATTATGAATGATGAATCATGAATTAAATCATGAATTAAATCATGAATCATAAATCATGAATCATGAATCATGAATTGAATCATGAAATGAATCATGAATCATGAATTGAATCATGAATCATGAATCATGAATCATGAATTGAATCATGAATTGAATCATGAATCATGAATTGAATCATGAATCATAATTCATGAATTGAATCATGAATCATGAATTGAATCATGAATCATGAATCATGAATCATAAATTGAATCATGAATCATGAATTGAATCATGAATCATGAATCATGAATTGAATCATGAATCATTAATTATGAATCATGAATTGAATCATGAATTATGAATTGAATTAATGAATCATGAATCATGAATAATGAATCTTGAATCATGAATTGAATCATGAATTAAATCATGAATCATGAATTGAATCATGAATCATGAATGATGAATCATGAATTGAATCATGAATGATGAATGATGAATCATGAATTGAATCATGAATCATGAATCATGAATTGAATCATGAATCATGAATCAGGAATCATGAATCATGAATTGAATCATGAATCATGAATTATGAATCATGATTTAAATCATGAATCATGAATTATGAATCATGAATTGAATCATGAATTATGAATTGAATCATGAATCATGATTCATGAATCATGAATCATGAATTGAATCATGAAATGAATCATGAATCATGAATCATGAATTGAATCATGAATCATGAATGATGAATCATGAATTGAATCATGAATTGAATCATGAATCATGAATCATGAATAATGAATCATGAATTGAATCATGAATCATGAATCATGAATTGAATCATGAATCATGAATTGAATCATGAATCATGAATTATGAATCATGAATTGAATCATGAATCATGAATCATGAATTGAATCATGAATCATGAATCATGAATCGAATCATGAATCATGTATTGAATCATGAATTGAATCATGAATCATGAATCATGAATTGAATCATGAATCATGAATTGAATCATGAATCATGAATTGAATCATGAATTATGAATTATGAATCATGAATTGAATCATGAATCATGAATTATGAAATATGAATTGAATCATGAATCATGAATCATGAATTGAATCATGAATCATGAATCATGAATCGAATCATGAATAATGAATTGAATCATGAATCATGAATCATGAATTGAATCATGAATCATGAATCATGAATTGAATCATGAATCATGAATCCTGAATTGAATCATGAATCATGAATAATGAATCATGAATTAAATCATGAATCATGAATTATGAATCATGAATTGAATCATGAATTATGAATTGAATCATGAATCATGATTCATGAATCATGAATCATGAATTGAATCATGAAATGAATCATGAATCACGAATCATGAATTGAATCATGAATCATGAATGATGAATCATGAATTGAATCATGAATTGAATCATGAATCATGAATCATGAATAATGAATCATGAATTGAATCATGAATCATGAATCATGAATTGAATCATGAATCATGAATTGAATCATGAATCATGAATTATGAATCATGAATTGAATCATGAATCATGAATTGAATCATGAATCATGAATCATGAATCGAATCATGAATCATGAATTGAATCATGAATTGAATCATGAATCATGAATCATGAATTGAATCATGAATCATGAATCATGAATTGAATCATGAATCATTAATTATGAATCATGAATTGAATCATGAATTATGAATTGAATTAATGAATCATGAATCATGAATCATGAATCTTGAATCATGAATTGAATCATGAATTAAATCATGAATCATGAATCATGAATTGAATCATGAATCATGAATGATGAATCATGAATTGAATCATGAATCATGAATTGAATCATGAATCATGAATCCTGAATTGAATCATGAATCATGAATTATAAATCATGAATTGAATCATGAATCATGAATCATGAATTGAATCATGAATCATGAATTATGAATCATGAATTAAATCATGAATCATGAATTATGAATCATGAATTGAATCATGAATCATGAATTGAATCATGAAATGAATCATGAATCACGAATCATGAATTGAATCATGAATCATGAATGATGAATCATGAATTGAATCATGAATTGAATCATGAATCATGAATCATGAATAATGAATCATGAATTGAATCATGAATCATGAATCATGAATTGAATCATGAATCATGAATTGAATCATGAATCATGAATTATGAATCATGAATTGAATCATGAATCATGAATCATGAATTGAATCATGAATCATGAATCATGAATCGAATCATGAATCATGAATTGAATCATGATTTGAATCATGAATCATGAATCATGAATTGAATCATGTATCATGAATTGAATCATGAATCATGAATCATGAATTGAATCATGAATCATTAATTATGAATCATGAATTGAATCATGAATTATGAATTGAATTAATGAATCATGAATCATGAATCGTGAATCTTGAATCATGAATTGAATCATGAATTAAATCATGAATCATGAATCATGAATTGAATCATGAATCATGAATGATGAATCATGAATTGAATCATGAATCATGAATCATGAATTGAATCATGAATCATGAATCATGAATTGAATCATGAATCATGAATCATGAATTGAATCATGAATCATGAATCAGGAATCATGAATCATGAATTGAATCATGAATCATGAATTATGAATCATGAATTAAATCATGAATCATGAATGATGAATCATGAATTGGATCATGAATTGAATCATGAATAATGAATTGAATCATAAATCATGAATTGAATCATGAATCATGAATCATGAATTGAATCATGAATCATGAATTATGAATCATGAATTGAATCATGAATCATGAATTATGAATCATGAATTGAATCATGAATCATGATTCATGAATCATGAATCATGAATTGAATCATGAAATGAATCATGAATCACGAATCATGAATTGAATCATGAATCATGAATGATGAATCATGAATTGAATCATGAATTGAATCATGAATCATGAATCATGAATAATGAATCATGAATTGAATCATGAATCATGAATCATGAATTGAATCATGAATCATGAATTGAATCATGAATCATGAATTATGAATCATGAATTGAATCATGAATCATGAATTGAATCATGAATCATGAATCATGAATCGAATCATGAATCATGAATTGAATCATGAATTGAATCATGAATCATGAATCATGAATTGAATCATGAATCATGAATCATGAATTGAATCATGAATCATTAATTATGAATCATGAATTGAATCATGAATTATGAATTGAATTAATGAATCATGAATCATGAATCATGAATCTTGAATCATGAATTGAATCATGAATTAAATCATGAATCATGAATCATGAATTGAATCATGAATCATGAATGATGAATCATGAATTGAATCATGAATCATGAATTGAATCATGAATCATGAATCCTGAATTGAATCATGAATCATGAATTATAAATCATGAATTGAATCATGAATCATGAATCATGAATTGAATCATGAATCATGAATTATGAATCATGAATTAAATCATGAATCATGAATTATGAATCATGAATTGAATCATGAATCATGAATTGAATCATGAAATGAATCATGAATCACGAATCATGAATTGAATCATGAATCATGAATGATGAATCATGAATTGAATCATGAATTGAATCATGAATCATGAATCATGAATAATGAATCATGAATTGAATCATGAATCATGAATCATGAATTGAATCATGAATCATGAATTGAATCATGAATCATGAATTATGAATCATGAATTGAATCATGAATCATGAATCATGAATTGAATCATGAATCATGAATCGAATCATGAATCATGAATTGAATCATGATTTGAATCATGAATCATGAATCATGAATTGAATCATGTATCATGAATTGAATCATGAATCATGAATCATGAATTGAATCATGAATCATTAATTATGAATCATGAATTGAATCATGAATTATGAATTGAATTAATGAATCATGAATCATGAATCGTGAATCTTGAATCATGAATTGAATCATGAATTAAATCATGAATCATGAATCATGAATTGAATCATGAATCATGAATGATGAATCATGAATTGAATCATGAATCATGAATCATGAATTGAATCATGAATCATGAATCATGAATTGAATCATGAATCATGAATCATGAATTGAATCATGAATCATGAATCAGGAATCATGAATCATGAATTGAATCATGAATCATGAATTATGAATCATGAATTAAATCATGAATCATGAATGATGAATCATGAATTGGATCATGAATTGAATCATGAATAATGAATTGAATCATAAATCATGAATTGAATCATGAATCATGAATCATGAATTGAATCATGAATCATGAATTATGAATCATGAATTGAATCATGAATCATGAATTATGAATCATGAATTGAATCATGAATCATGAATTGAATCATGAATCATGAATCATGAATCATGAATCGAATCATGAATCATGAATTGAATCATGAATCATGAATCATGAATTGAATCATGAATCATGAATCATGAATTGAATCATGAATCATGAATCATGAATTTAATCATGAATCATGAATTATGAATCATGAATTGAATCATGAATCATGAATCATGAATTGAATCATGAATCATTTATCATGAATTGAATCATGAATCATGAATCATGAATTGAATCATGAATCATGAATTATGAATCATGAATTGAATCATGAATCATGAATCATGAATTGAATCATGAATCATGAATCAGGAATCATGAATCATGAATTGAATCATGAATCATGAATTATGAATCATGAATTAAATCATGAATCAGGAATCATGAATCATGAATTGAATCATGAATCATGAATTGAATCATGAAATGAATCATGAATCATTAATCATGAATTGAATCATGAATTATGAATGATGAATCATGAATTGAATCATGAATTAAATCATGAATCATAAATCATGAATCATGAATCATGAATTGAATCATGAAATGAATCATGAATCATGAATTGAATCATGAATCATGAATCATGAATCATGAATTGAATCATGAATTGAATCATGAATCATGAATTGAATCATGAATCATAATTCATGAATTGAATCATGAATCATGAATTGAATCATGAATCATGAATCATGAATCATAAATTGAATCATGAATCATGAATTGAATCATGAATCATGAATCATGAATTGAATCATGAATCATTAATTATGAATCATGAATTGAATCATGAATTATGAATTGAATTAATGAATCATGAATCATGAATAATGAATCTTGAATCATGAATTGAATCATGAATTAAATCATGAATCATGAATTGAATCATGAATCATGAATGATGAATCATGAATTGAATCATGAATGATGAATGATGAATCATGAATTGAATCATGAATCATGAATCATGAATTGAATCATGAATCATGAATCAGGAATCATGAATCATGAATTGAATCATGAATCATGAATTATGAATCATGATTTAAATCATGAATCATGAATTATGAATCATGAATTGAATCATGAATTATGAATTGAATCATGAATCATGATTCATGAATCATGAATCATGAATTGAATCATGAAATGAATCATGAATCATGAATCATGAATTGAATCATGAATTGAATCATGAATCATGAATCATGAATAATGAATCATGAATTGAATCATGAATCATGAATCATGAATTGAATCATGAATCATGAATTGAATCATGAATCATGAATTATGAATCATGAATTGAATCATGAATCATGAATCATGAATTGAATCATGAATCATGAATCATGAATCGAATCATGAATCATGTATTGAATCATGAATTGAATCATGAATCATGAATCATGAATTGAATCATGAATCATGAATTGAATCATGAATCATGAATTGAATCATGAATTATGAATTATGAATCATGAATTGAATCATGAATCATGAATTATGAAATATGAATTGAATCATGAATCATGAATCATGAATTGAATCATGAATCATGAATCATGAATCGAATCATGAATAATGAATTGAATCATGAATCATGAATCATGAATTGAATCATGAATCATGAATCATGAATTGAATCATGAATCATGAATCCTGAATTGAATCATGAATCATGAATAATGAATCATGAATTAAATCATGAATCATGAATTATGAATCATGAATTGAATCATGAATTATGAATTGAATCATGAATCATGATTCATGAATCATGAATCATGAATTGAATCATGAAATGAATCATGAATCACGAATCATGAATTGAATCATGAATCATGAATGATGAATCATGAATTGAATCATGAATTGAATCATGAATCATGAATCATGAATAATGAATCATGAATTGAATCATGAATCATGAATCATGAATTGAATCATGAATCATGAATTGAATCATGAATCATGAATTATGAATCATGAATTGAATCATGAATCATGAATTGAATCATGAATCATGAATCATGAATCGAATCATGAATCATGAATTGAATCATGAATTGAATCATGAATCATGAATCATGAATTGAATCATGAATCATGAATCATGAATTGAATCATGAATCATTAATTATGAATCATGAATTGAATCATGAATTATGAATTGAATTAATGAATCATGAATCATGAATCATGAATCTTGAATCATGAATTGAATCATGAATTAAATCATGAATCATGAATCATGAATTGAATCATGAATCATGAATGATGAATCATGAATTGAATCATGAATCATGAATTGAATCATGAATCATGAATCCTGAATTGAATCATGAATCATGAATTATAAATCATGAATTGAATCATGAATCATGAATCATGAATTGAATCATGAATCATGAATTATGAATCATGAATTAAATCATGAATCATGAATTATGAATCATGAATTGAATCATGAATCATGAATTGAATCATGAAATGAATCATGAATCACGAATCATGAATTGAATCATGAATCATGAATGATGAATCATGAATTGAATCATGAATTGAATCATGAATCATGAATCATGAATAATGAATCATGAATTGAATCATGAATCATGAATCATGAATTGAATCATGAATCATGAATTGAATCATGAATCATGAATTATGAATCATGAATTGAATCATGAATCATGAATCATGAATTGAATCATGAATCATGAATCATGAATCGAATCATGAATCATGAATTGAATCATGATTTGAATCATGAATCATGAATCATGAATTGAATCATGTATCATGAATTGAATCATGAATCATGAATCATGAATTGAATCATGAATCATTAATTATGAATCATGAATTGAATCATGAATTATGAATTGAATTAATGAATCATGAATCATGAATCGTGAATCTTGAATCATGAATTGAATCATGAATTAAATCATGAATCATGAATCATGAATTGAATCATGAATCATGAATGATGAATCATGAATTGAATCATGAATCATGAATCATGAATTGAATCATGAATCATGAATCATGAATTGAATCATGAATCATGAATCATGAATTGAATCATGAATCATGAATCAGGAATCATGAATCATGAATTGAATCATGAATCATGAATTATGAATCATGAATTAAATCATGAATCATGAATGATGAATCATGAATTGGATCATGAATTGAATCATGAATAATGAATTGAATCATAAATCATGAATTGAATCATGAATCATGAATCATGAATTGAATCATGAATCATGAATTATGAATCATGAATTGAATCATGAATCATGAATTATGAATCATGAATTGAATCATGAATCATGAATCATGAATTGAATCATGAATCATGAATCATTAATCATGAATCGAATCATGAATCATGAATTGAATCATGAATCATGAATCATGAATTGAATCATGAATCATGAATCATGAATTGAATCATCAATAATGAATCATGAATTGAATCATCAATCATCAATCATGAATTGAATCATGAATCATGAATCATGAATTGAATCATGAATCATGAATTGAATCATGAATCATGTATTATGAATCATGAATTAAATCATGAATCATGTATCAGGAATCATGAATTATGAATTAAATCATGAATCATGAATTATGAATCATGAATCATAAATTATGAATCATGAATCATGAATTATGAATCATGAATCATGAATTATGAATCATGAATTAAATCATGAATTATGAATCATGAATTGAATCATGAATTATGAATTGAATCATGAATCATGAATCATGAATCATGAATCATGAATCATGAATTGAATCATGAAATGAATCATGAATCATGAATCATGAATTGAATGATGAATCATGAATGATATATCATGAATTGAATCATGAATTATGAATTGAATCATGAATCATGAATCATGAATTGAATCATGAAATGAATCATGAATCATGAATTGAATGATGAATCATGAATGATGAATCATGAATTGAATCATGAATTGAATCAAGAATCATGAATCATGAATTGAATCATGAATCATGAATTGAATCATGAATCATGAATCATGAATTGAATCATGAATCATTAATTATGAATCATGAATTGAATCATGAATTATGAATTGAATTAATGAATCATGAATCATGAATCATGAATCTTGAATCATGAATTGAATCATGAATTAAATCATGAATCATGAATCATGAATTGAATCATGAAATGAATCATGAATCATGAATCATGAATTGAATCATGAATCATGAATGATGAATCATGAATTGAATCATGAATTGAATCATGAATCATGAATCATGAATAATGAATCATGAATTGAATCATGAATCATGAATTGAATCATGAATCATGAATTGAATCATGAATCATGAATTATGAATCATGAATTGAATCATGAATCATGAATCATGAATTGAATCATGAATCATGAATCATGAATCGAATCATGAATCATGTATTGAATCATGAATTGAATCATGAATCATGAATCATGAATTGAATCATGAATCATGAATTGAATCATGAATCATGAATTGAATCATGAATCATGAATTATGAATCATGAATTGAATCATGAATCATGAATTATGAAATATGAATTGAATCATGAATCATGAATCATGAATTGAATCATGAATCATGAATCATGAATCGAATCATGAATAATGAATTGAATCATGAATCATGAATCATGAATTGAATCATGAATCATGAATCATGAATTGAATCATGAATCATGAATCCTGAATTGAATCATGAATCATGAATTATGAATCATGAATTAAATCATGAATCATGAATTATGAATCATGAATTGAATCATGAATTATGAATTGAATCATGAATCATGATTCATGAATCATGAATCATGAATTGAATCATGAAATGAATCATGAATCACGAATCATGAATTGAATCATGAATCATGAATGATGAATCATGAATTGAATCATGAATTGAATCATGAATCATGAATCATGAATAATGAATCATGAATTGAATCATGAATCATGAATCATGAATTGAATCATGAATCATGAATCATGAATCGAATCATGAATAATGAATTGAATCATGAATCATGAATCATGAATTGAATCATGAATCATGAATCATGAATTGAATCATGAATCATGAATCCTGAATTGAATCATGAATCATGAATTATGAATCATGAATTAAATCATGAATCATGAATTATGAATTGAATCATGAATCATGAATTGAATCATGAATCATGAATTATGAATCATGAATTGAATCATGAATCATGAATCATGAATTGAATCATGAATCATGAATCATGAATCGAATCATGAATCATGAATTGAATCATGATTTGAATCATGAATCATGAATCATGAATTGAATCATGTATCATGAATTGAATCATGAATCATGAATCATGAATTGAATCATGAATCATTAATTATGAATCATGAATTGAATCATGAATTATGAATTGAATTAATGAATCATGAATCATGAATCGTGAATCTTGAATCATGAATTGAATCATGAATTAAATCATGAATCATGAATCATGAATTGAATCATGAATCATGAATGATGAATCATGAATTGAATCATGAATCATGAATCATGAATTGAATCATGAATCATGAATCATGAATTGAATCATGAATCATGAATCATGAATTGAATCATGAATCATGAATCAGGAATCATGAATCATGAATTGAATCATGAATCATGAATTATGAATCATGAATTAAATCATGAATCATGAATGATGAATCATGAATTGGATCATGAATTGAATCATGAATAATGAATTGAATCATAAATCATGAATTGAATCATGAATCATGAATCATGAATTGAATCATGAATCATGAATTATGAATCATGAATTGAATCATGAATCATGAATTATGAATCATGAATTGAATCATGAATCATGAATCATGAATTGAATCATGAATCATGAATCATTAATCATGAATCGAATCATGAATCATGAATTGAATCATGAATCATGAATCATGAATTGAATCATGAATCATGAATCATGAATTGAATCATCAATCATGAATCATGAATTGAATCATCAATCATCAATCATGAATTGAATCATGAATCATGAATCATGAATTGAATCATGAATCATGAATTGAATCATGAATCATGTATTATGAATCATGAATTAAATCATGAATCATGTATCAGGAATCATGAATTATGAATTAAATCATGAATCATGAATTATGAATCATGAATCATAAATTATGAATCATGAATCATGAATTATGAATCATGAATTATGAATCATGAATTAAATCATGAATTATGAATCATGAATTGAATCATGAATTATGAATTGAATCATGAATCATGAATCATGAATCATGAATCATGAATTGAATCATGAAATGAATCATGAATCATGAATCATGAATTGAATGATGAATCATGAATGATGAATCATGAATTGAATCATGAATTATGAATTGAATCATGAATCATGAATCATGAATTGAATCATGAAATGAATCATGAATCATGAATTGAATGATGAATCATGAATGATGAATCATGAATTGAATCATGAATTGAATCAAGAATCATGAATCATGAATTGAATCATGAATCATGAATTGAATCATGAATCATGAATCATGAATCATGAATTGAATCATGAATCATTAATTATGAATCATGAATTGAATCATGAATTATGAATTGAATTAATGAATCATGAATCATGAATCATGAATCTTGAATCATGAATTGAATCATGAATTAAATCATGAATCATGAATCATGAATTGAATCATGAAATGAATCATGAATCATGAATCATGAATTGAATCATGAATCATGAATGATGAATCATGAATTGAATCATGAATTGAATCATGAATCATGAATCATGAATAATGAATCATGAATTGAATCATGAATCATGAATTGAATCATGAATCATGAATTGAATCATGAATCATGAATTATGAATCATGAATTGAATCATGAATCATGAATCATGAATTGAATCATGAATCATGAATCATGAATCGAATCATGAATCATGTATTGAATCATGAATTGAATCATGAATCATGAATCATGAATCATGAATCATGAATTGAATCATGAATCATGAATTGAATCATGAATCATGAATTGAATCATGAATCATGAATTATGAATCATGAATTGAATCATGAATCATGAATTATGAAATATGAATTGAATCATGAATCATGAATCATGAATTGAATCATGAATCATGAATCATGAATCGAATCATGAATAATGAATTGAATCATGAATCATGAATCATGAATTGAATCATGAATCATGAATCATGAATTGAATCATGAATCATGAATCCTGAATTGAATCATGAATCATGAATTATGAATCATGAATTAAATCATGAATCATGAATTATGAATCATGAATTGAATCATGAATTATGAATTGAATCATGAATCATGATTCATGAATCATGAATTGAATCATGAAATGAATCATGAATCACGAATCATGAATTGAATCATGAATCATGAATGATGAATCATGAATTGAATCATGAATTGAATCATGAATCATGAATCATGAATAATGAATCATGAATTGAATCATGAATCATGAATCATGAATTGAATCATGAATCATGAATCATGAATCGAATCATGAATAATGAATTGAATCATGAATCATGAATCATGAATTGAATCATGAATCATGAATCATGAATTGAATCATGAATCATGAATCCTGAATTGAATCATGAATCATGAATTATGAATCATGAATTAAATCATGAATCATGAATTATGAATCATGAATTGAATCATGAATTATGAATTGAATCATGAATCATGATTCATGAATCATGAATCATGAATTGAATCATGAAATGAATCATGAATCACGAATCATGAATTGAATCATGAATCATGAATGATGAATCATGAATTGAATCATGAATTGAATCATGAATCATGAATCATGAATAATGAATCATGAATTGAATCATGAATCATGAATCATGAATTGAATCATGAATCATGAATTGAATCATGAATCATGAATTATGAATCATGAATTGAATCATGAATCATGAATTGAATCATGAATCATGAATCATGAATCGAATCATGAATCATGAATTGAATCATGAATTGAATCATGAATCATGTATTATGAATCATGAATTAAATCATGAATCATGTATCAGGAATCATGAATTATGAATTAAATCATGAATCATGAATTATGAATCATGAATCATAAATTATGAATCATGAATCATGAATTATGAATCATGAATCATGAATTATGAATCATGAATTAAATCATGAATTATGAATCATGAATTGAATCATGAATTATGAATTGAATCATGAATCATGAATCATGAATCATGAATCATGAATTGAATCATGAAATGAATCATGAATCATGAATCATGAATTGAATGATGAATCATGAATGATGAATCATGAATTGAATCATGAATTATGAATTGAATCATGAATCATGAATCATGAATTGAATCATGAAATGAATCATGAATCATGAATTGAATGATGAATCATGAATGATGAATCATGAATTGAATCATGAATTGAATCAAGAATCATGAATCATGAATTGAATCATGAATCATGAATTGAATCATGAATCATGAATCATGAATCATGAATTGAATCATGAATCATTAATTATGAATCATGAATTGAATCATGAATTATGAATTGAATTAATGAATCATGAATCATGAATCATGAATCTTGAATCATGAATTGAATCATGAATTAAATCATGAATCATGAATCATGAATTGAATCATGAAATGAATCATGAATCATGAATCATGAATTGAATCATGAATCATGAATGATGAATCATGAATTGAATCATGAATTGAATCATGAATCATGAATCATGAATAATGAATCATGAATTGAATCATGAATCATGAATTGAATCATGAATCATGAATTGAATCATGAATCATGAATTATGAATCATGAATTGAATCATGAATCATGAATCATGAATTGAATCATGAATCATGAATCATGAATCGAATCATGAATCATGTATTGAATCATGAATTGAATCATGAATCATGAATCATGAATTGAATCATGAATCATGAATTGAATCATGAATCATGAATTGAATCATGAATCATGAATTATGAATCATGAATTGAATCATGAATCATGAATTATGAAATATGAATTGAATCATGAATCATGAATCATGAATTGAATCATGAATCATGAATCATGAATCGAATCATGAATAATGAATTGAATCATGAATCATGAATCATGAATTGAATCATGAATCATGAATCATGAATTGAATCATGAATCATGAATCATGAATTGAATCATGAATCATGAATCCTGAATTGAATCATGAATCATGAATTATGAATCATGAATTAAATCATGAATTATGAATTGAATCATGAATCATGAATTGAATCATGAATTATGAATTGAATCATGAATCATGATTCATGAATCATGAATCATGAATTGAATCATGAAATGAATCATGAATCATGAATCATGAATTGAATCATGAATCATGAATGATGAATCATGAATTGAATCATGAATTGAATCATGAATCATGAATCATGAATAATGAATCATGAATTGAATCATGAATCATGAATCATGAATTGAATCATGAATCATGAATTGAATCATGAATCATGAATTATGAATCATGAATTGAATCATGAATCATGAATCATGAATCGAATCATGAATCATGTATTGAATCATGAATTGAATCATGAATCATGAATCATGAATTGAATCATGAATCATGAATTGAATCATGAATCATGAATTGAATCATGAATCATGAATTATGAATCATGAATTGAATCATGAATCATGAATTATGAAATATGAATTGAATCATGAATCATGAATCATGAATTGAATCATGAATCATGAATCATGAATCGAATCATGAATAATGAATTGAATCATGAATCATGAATCATGAATTGAATCATGAATCATGAATCATGAATTGAATCATGAATCATGAATCCTGAATTGAATCATGAATCATGAATTATGAATCATGAATTAAATCATGAATCATGAATTATGAATCATGAATTGAATCATGAATTATGAATTGAATCATGAATCATGATTCATGAATCATGAATCATGAATTGAATCATGAAATGAATCATGAATCACGAATCATGAATTGAATCATGAATCATGAATGATGAATCATGAATTGAATCATGAATTGAATCATGAATCATGAATCATGAATAATGAATCATGAATTGAATCATGAATCATGAATCATGAATTGAATCATGAATCATGAATTGAATCATGAATCATGAATTATGAATCATGAATTGAATCATGAATCATGAATTGAATCATGAATCATGAATCATGAATCGAATCATGAATCATGAATTGAATCATGAATTGAATCATGAATCATGAATCATGAATTGAATCATGAATCATGAATCATGAATTGAATCATGAATCATTAATTATGAATCATGAATTGAATCATGAATTATGAATTGAATTAATGAATCATGAATCATGAATCATGAATCTTGAATCATGAATTGAATCATGAATTAAATCATGAATCATGAATCATGAATTGAATCATGAATCATGAATGATGAATCATGAATTGAATCATGAATCATGAATCATGAATTGAATCATGAATCATGAATCCTGAATTGAATCATGAATCATGAATTATAAATCATGAATTGAATCATGAATCATGAATCATGAATTGAATCATGAATCATGAATTATGAATCATGAATTAAATCATGAATCATGAATTATGAATCATGAATTGAATCATGAATCATGAATTGAATCATGAAATGAATCATGAATCACGAATCATGAATTGAATCATGAATCATGAATGATGAATCATGAATTGAATCATGAATTGAATCATGAATCATGAATCATGAATAATGAATCATGAATTGAATCATGAATCATGAATCATGAATTGAATCATGAATCATGAATTGAATCATGAATCATGAATTATGAATCATGAATTGAATCATGAATCATGAATCATGAATTGAATCATGAATCATGAATCATGAATCGAATCATGAATCATGAATTGAATCATGATTTGAATCATGAATCATGAATCATGAATTGAATCATGTATCATGAATTGAATCATGAATCATGAATCATGAATTGAATCATGAATCATTAATTATGAATCATGAATTGAATCATGAATTATGAATTGAATTAATGAATCATGAATCATGAATCGTGAATCTTGAATCATGAATTGAATCATGAATTAAATCATGAATCATGAATCATGAATTGAATCATGAATCATGAATCATGAATCATGAATTGAATCATGAATCATGAATCATGAATTGAATCATGAATCATGAATCATGAATTGAATCATGAATCATGAATCATGAATTGAATCATGAATCATGAATCAGGAATCATGAATCATGAATTGAATCATGAATCATGAATTATGAATCATGAATTAAATCATGAATCATGAATGATGAATCATGAATTGGATCATGAATTGAATCATGAATAATGAATTGAATCATAAATCATGAATTGAATCATGAATCATGAATCATGAATTGAATCATGAATCATGAATTATGAATCATGAATTGAATCATGAATCATGAATTATGAATCATGAATTGAATCATGAATCATGAATCATGAATTGAATCATGAATCATTAATCATTAATCATGAATCGAATCATGAATCATGAATTGAATCATGAATCATGAATCATGAATTGAATCATGAATCATGAATCATGAATTGAATCATCAATCATGAATCATGAATTGAATCATCAATCATCAATCATGAATTGAATCATGAATCATGAATCATGAATTGAATCATGAATCATGAATTGAATCATGAATCATGTATTATGAATCATGAATTAAATCATGAATCATGTATCAGGAATCATGAATTATGAATTAAATCATGAATCATGAATTATGAATCATGAATCATAAATTATGAATCATGAATCATGAATTATGAATCATGAATCATGAATTATGAATCATGAATTAAATCATGAATTATGAATCATGAATTGAATCATGAATTATGAATTGAATCATGAATCATGAATCATGAATCATGAATCATGAATTGAATCATGAAATGAATCATGAATCATGAATCATGAATTGAATGATGAATCATGAATGATGAATCATGAATTGAATCATGAATTATGAATTGAATCATGAATCATGAATCATGAATTGAATCATGA
Source organism: Mixophyes australis (assembly GCA_036250195.1). NCBI lineage: Eukaryota > Metazoa > Chordata > Amphibia > Anura > Limnodynastidae > Mixophyes > Mixophyes australis. The sequence continues at coordinate 240,357,535 of JAVHZZ010000001.1, read as the reverse complement.
AATGAATCATGAATCATGAATTGAATGATGAATCATGAATGATGAATCATGAATTGAATCATGAATTGAATCAAGAATCATGAATCATGAATTGAATCATGAATCATGAATTGAATCATGAATCATGAATCATGAATCATGAATTGAATCATGAATCATTAATTATGAATCATGAATTGAATCATGAATTATGAATTGAATTAATGAATCATGAATCATGAATCATGAATCTTGAATCATGAATTGAATCATGAATTAAATCATGAATCATGAATCATGAATTGAATCATGAAATGAATCATGAATCATGAATCATGAATTGAATCATGAATCATGAATGATGAATCATGAATTGAATCATGAATTGAATCATGAATCATGAATCATGAATAATGAATCATGAATTGAATCATGAATCATGAATTGAATCATGAATCATGAATTGAATCATGAATCATGAATTATGAATCATGAATTGAATCATGAATCATGAATCATGAATTGAATCATGAATCATGAATCATGAATCGAATCATGAATCATGTATTGAATCATGAATTGAATCATGAATCATGAATCATGAATTGAATCATGAATCATGAATTGAATCATGAATCATGAATTGAATCATGAATCATGAATTATGAATCATGAATTGAATCATGAATCATGAATTATGAAATATGAATTGAATCATGAATCATGAATCATGAATTGAATCATGAATCATGAATCATGAATCGAATCATGAATAATGAATTGAATCATGAATCATGAATCATGAATTGAATCATGAATCATGAATCATGAATTGAATCATGAATCATGAATCCTGAATTGAATCATGAATCATGAATTATGAATCATGAATTAAATCATGAATCATGAATTATGAATCATGAATTGAATCATGAATTATGAATTGAATCATGAATCATGATTCATGAATCATGAATCATGAATTGAATCATGAAATGAATCATGAATCACGAATCATGAATTGAATCATGAATCATGAATGATGAATCATGAATTGAATCATGAATTGAATCATGAATCATGAATCATGAATAATGAATCATGAATTGAATCATGAATCATGAATCATGAATTGAATCATGAATCATGAATTGAATCATGAATCATGAATTATGAATCATGAATTGAATCATGAATCATGAATTGAATCATGAATCATGAATTATGAATCGAATCATGAATCATGAATTGAATCATGAATTGAATCATGAATCATGAATTGAATCATGAATCATGAATCATGAATTGAATCATGAATCATTAATTATGAATCATGAATTGAATCATGAATTATGAATTGAATTAATGAATCATGAATCATGAATCATGAATCTTGAATCATGAATTGAATCATGAATTAAATCATGAATCATGAATCATGAATTGAATCATGAATCATGAATGATGAATCATGAATTGAATCATGAATCATGAATCATGAATTGAATCATGAATCATGAATCCTGAATTGAATCATGAATCATGAATTATAAATCATGAATTGAATCATGAATCATGAATCATGAATTAAATCATGAATCATGAATTATGAATCATGAATTAAATCATGAATCATGAATTATGAATCATGAATTGAATCATGAATCATGAATTGAATCATGAAATGAATCATGAATCACGAATCATGAATTGAATCATGAATCATGAATGATGAATCATGAATTGAATCATGAATTGAATCATGAATCATGAATCATGAATAATGAATCATGAATTGAATCATGAATCATGAATCATGAATTGAATCATGAATCATGAATTGAATCATGAATTATGAATCATGAATTGAATCATGAATCATGAATCATGAATTGAATCATGAATCATGAATCATGAATCGAATCATGAATCATGAATTGAATCATGATTTGAATCATGAATCATGAATCATGAATTGAATCATGTATCATGAATTGAATCATGAATCATGAATCATGAATTGAATCATGAATCATTAATTATGAATCATGAATTGAATCATGAATTATGAATTGAATTAATGAATCATGAATCATGAATCATGAATCTTGAATCATGAATTGAATCATGAATTAAATCATGAATCATGAATCATGAATTGAATCATGAATCATGAATGATGAATCATGAATTGAATCATGAATGATGAATCATGAATTGAATCATGAATCATGAATCATGAATTGAATCATGAATCATGAATTGAATCATGAATCATGAATCATGAATTGAATCATGAATCATGAATCAGGAATCATGAATCATGAATTGAATCATGAATCATGAATTATGAATCATGAATTAAATCATGAATCATGAATGATGAATCATGAATTGGATCATGAATTGAATCATGAATAATGAATTGAATCATAAATCATGAATTGAATCATGAATCATGAATCATGAATTGAATCATGAATCATGAATTATGAATCATGAATTGAATCATGAATCATGAATTATGAATCATGAATTGAATCATGAATCATGAATCATGAATTGAATCATGAATCATGAATCATTAATCATGAATCGAATCATGAATCATGAATTGAATCATGAATCATGAATCATGAATTGAATCATGAATCATGAATCATGAATTGAATCATCAATCATGAATCATGAATTGAATCATCAATCATCAATCATGAATTGAATCATGAATCATGAATCATGAATTGAATCATGAATCATGAATTGAATCATGAATCATGTATTATGAATCATGAATTAAATCATGAATCATGTATCAGGAATCATGAATTATGAATTAAATCATGAATCATGAATTATGAATCATGAATCATAAATTATGAATCATGAATCATGAATTATGAATCATGAATCATGAATTATGAATCATGAATTAAATCATGAATTATGAATCATGAATTGAATCATGAATTATGAATTGAATCATGAATCATGAATCATGAATCATGAATCATGAATTGAATCATGAAATGAATCATGAATCATGAATCATGAATTGAATGATGAATCATGAATGATGAATCATGAATTGAATCATGAATTATGAATTGAATCATGAATCATGAATCATGAATCATGAATCATGAATTGAATCATGAAATGAATCATGAATCATGAATTGAATGATGAATCATGAATGATGAATCATGAATTGAATCATGAATTGAATCAAGAATCATGAATCATGAATTGAATCATGAATCATGAATTGAATCATGAATCATGAATTGAATCATGAATCATGAATCATGAATCATGAATTGAATCATGAATCATTAATTATGAATCATGAATTGAATCATGAATTATGAATTGAATTAATGAATCATGAATCATGAATCATGAATCTTGAATCATGAATTGAATCATGAATTAAATCATGAATCATGAATCATGAATTGAATCATGAATCATGAATGATGAATCATGAATTGAATCATGAATCATGAATCATGAATTGAATCATGAATTGAATCATGAATCATGAATCATGAATCATGAATTGAATTATGAATCATGAATCATGAATTGAATCATGAATCATGTATTATGAATCATGAATTGAATCATGAATCATGAATCAGGAATCATGAATTATGAATTGAATCATGAATCATGAATTATGAATCATGAATCATGAATTATGAATCATGAATTAAATCATGAATCATGAATCATGAATTGAATTATGAATTATGAATTGAATCATGAATCATGAATCATGAAACATAATTCATGAATTGAATCATGAATTGAATCATGAATTGAATCATGAATTGAATCATGAATCATGAATGATGAATCATGAATTGAATCATGAATCATGAATCATGAATCGAATCATGAATCATGAATTGAATCATGAATCATGAATCATGAATTGAATCATGAATCATGAATCATGAATTGAATCATCAATCATGAATCATGAATTGAATCATGAATCATGAATCATGAATTGAATCATGAATCATGAATCATGAATTGAATCATCAATCATCAATCATGAATTGAATCATGAATCATGAATCATGAATCATGAATTGAATCATGAATCATGAATCATGAATTGAATCATGAATCATGAATCATGAATTGAATCATGAATCATGTATTATGAATCATGAATTGAATCATGAATCATGAATCAGGAATCATGAATTATGAATTGAATCATGAATCATGAAATATGAATCATGAATCATGAATTATGAATCATGAATCATGAATTATGAATCATGAATTAAATCATGAATCATGAATTATGAATCATGAATTGAATCATGAATTATGAATTGAATCATGAATCATGAATCATGAATGATGAATCATGAATTGAATCATGAAATGAATCATGAATCATGAATCATGAATTGAATGATGAATCATGAATGATGAATCATGAATTGAATCATGAATTGAATCAAGAATCATGAATCATGAATTGAATCATGAATCATGAATTGAATCATGAATCATGAATCATGAATCATGAATTGAATCATGAATCATTAATTATGAATCATGAATTGAATCATGAATTATGAATTGAATTAATGAATCATGAATCATGAATCTTGAATCATGAATTGAATCATGAATTAAATCATGAATCATGAATTGAATCATGAATCATAAAAGATGAATCATGAATTGAATCATGAATCATGAATTATAAATTGAATCATGAATCATGTATTATGAATCATGAATTGAATCATGAATCATGAATCAGGAATCATGAATTATGAATTGAATCATGAATCATGAATTAATGAATCATGAATCATTAATCATGAATCTTGAATCATGAATTGAATCATGAATTAAATCATGAATTGAATCATGAATTGAATCATGAATCATGAATCATGAATCATGAATTGAATCATGAATCATGAATCATGAATTGAATCATGAATCATGTATTATGAATCATGAATTGAATCATGAATCATGAATCAGGAATCATGAATTATGAATTGAATCATGAATCATGAATTATGAATCATGAATCATGAATTATGAATCATGAATTAAATCATGAATCATGAATCATGAATTGAATCATGAATTATGAATTGAATCATGAATCATGAATCATGAAACATAATTCATGAATTGAATCATGAATTGAATCATAAATCATGAATGATGAATCATGAATTGAATCATGAATCATAAATCATGAATTGAATCATGAATCATGAATTGAATCATGAATCATGAATCATGAATTGAATCATGAATCATGAATCATGAATCATGAATCGAATCATGAATCATGAATTGAATCATGAATCATGAATCATGAATTGAATCATGAATCATGAATTGAATCATGAATCATGAAACATGAATTGAATCATGAATCATGAATCATGAATTGAATCATGAATCATGAATTATGAATCATGAATTGAATCATGAATCATGAATTGAATCATGAATCATGAATCAGGAATCATGAATCATGAATTGAATCATGAATCATGAATTATGAATCATGAATTAAATCATGAATCATGAATTATGAATCATGAATTGAATCATGAATCATGAATTATGAATCATGAATTAAATCATGAATCATGAATTATGAATCATGAATTGAATCATGAAATGAATCATGAATCATGAATCATGAATTGAATCATGAATCATGAATGATGAATCATGAATTGAATCATGAATTGAATCATGAATCATGAATCATGAATTGAATCATAAATCATGAATTGAATCATGAATCATGAATCATGAATCATGAATCATGAATTGAATCATGAATCATGAATTATGAATCATGAATTGAATCATGAATCATGAATTATGAATCATGAATTGAATCATGAATCATGAATTATGAATCATGAATTGAATCATGAATCATGAATTGAATCATAAATCATGAATTGAATCATGAATCATGAATCATGAATCATGAATCATGAATTGAATCATGAATCATTAATTATGAATCATGAATTGAATCATGAATCATGAATTATGAATTGAATCATGAATCATGAATCATGAATTGAATCATGAATTATTAATCATGAATTGAATCATGAATTATGAATTATGAATCATGAATTGAATCATGAATTGAATCATGAATCATGAATTATGAATCATGAATTAAATCATGAATCATGAATTATGAATCATGAATTGAATCATGAATTATGAATTGAATCATGAATCATGAATCATGAATTGAATCATGAAATGAATCATGAATGATGAATCATGAATTGAATCATGAATCATGAATGATGAATCATGAATTGAATCATGAATTGAATCATGAATCATAAATCATGAATTAAATCATGAATCATGAATTGAATCATGAATCATGAATCATGAATCATGAATTGAATCATGAATCATTAATTATGAATCATGAATTGAATCATGAATTATGAATTGAATTAATGAATCATGAATCATGAATAATGAATCTTGAATCATGAATTGAATCATGAATTAAATCATGAATCATAAATCATGAATTGAATCATGAATCATGAATGATGAATCATGAATTGAATCATGAATCATGAATCATGAATTGAATCATGAATCATGAATTGAATTATGAATCATGAATTATGAATCATGAATTGAATCATGAATCATGAATTATGAATCATGAATTGAATCATGAATTATGAATTGAATCATGAATCATGAATCATGAAACATGAATCATGAATTGAATCATGAATTGAATCATGAAATGAATCATGAATCATGAATCATGAATTGAATCATAAATCATGAATGATGAATCATGAATTGAATCATGAATTGAATCATGAATCATGAATCATGAATTGAATCATAAATCATGAATTGAATCATGAATCTTGAATCATGAATTGAATCATGAATTATGAATCATGAATTGAATCATGAATCATGAATTATGAATCATGAATTGAATCATGAATCATGAATTGAATCATGAATCATGAATCGAATCATGAATCATGAATTGAATCATGAATCATGAATCATGAATTGAATCATGAATCATGAATTATGAATCATGAATTGAATCATGAATCATGAATCATGAATTGAATCATGAATCATGAATTATGAATCATGAATTGAATCATGAATCATGAATCATGAATTGAATCATGAATCATTTATCATGAATTGAATCATGAATCATGAATCATGCATTGAATCATGAATCATGAATTATGAATCATGAATTGAATCATGAATCATGAATCATGAATTGAATCATGAATCATGAATCAGGAATCATGAATCATGAATTGAATCATGAATCATGAATTATGAATCATGAATTAAATCATGAATCATGAATTATGAATCATGAATTGAATCATGAATTATGAATTGAATCATGAATCATGAATCATGAATTGAATCATGAAATGAATCATGAATCATTAATCATGAATTGAATCATGAATCATGAATGATGAATCATGAATTGAATCATGAATTAAATCATGAATCATGAATTGAATCATGAATCATGAATCATGAATCATGAATTGAATCATGAATCATGAATCATGAATTGAATCATGAATTGAATCATGAATCATGAATGATGAATTGAATCATGAATCATGAATTGAATCATGAATCATGAATCATGAATCATAAATTGAATCATGAATCATGAATTGAATCATGAATCATGAATCATGAATTGAATCATGAATCATTAATTATGAATCATGAATTGAATCATGAATTATGAATTGAATTAATGAATCATGAATCATGAATAATGAATCTTGAATCATGAATTGAATCATGAATTAAATCATGAATCATGAATTGAATCATGAATCATGAATGATGAATCATGAATTGAATCATGAATGATGAATGATGAATCATGAATTGAATCATGAATTGAATCATGAATCATGAATCATGAATTGAATCATAAATCATGAATTGAATCATGAATCATGAATCATGAATCATGAATTGAATCATGAATCATGAATTATGAATCATGAATTGAATCATGAATCATGAATCATGAATCGAATCATAAATCATGAATTATGAATCATGAATTGAATCATGAATCATGAATCATGAATTGAATCATGAATCATGAATTGAATCATGAATTGAATCATGAATCATGAATCATGATTTGAATCATGAATCATGAATTGAATCATGAATTATGAATCATGAATTAAATCATGAATCATGAATTATGAATCATGAATTGAATCATGAATTATGAATTGAATCATGGATCATGAATCATGAATCATGAATTGAATCATGAAATGAATCATGAATCATGAATCATGAATTGAATCATGAATCATGAATCATGAATTGAATCATGAATTGAATCATGAATCATGAATCATGAATTAAATCATGAATCATGAATTGAATCATGAATCATGAATGATGAATCATGAATTGAATCATGAATCATGAATGATGAATCATGAATTGAATCATGAATCATGAATCATGAATTGAATCATGAATCATGAATCATGAATTGAATCATGAATCATGAATTATGAATCATGAATTGAATCATGAATCATGAATCATGAATTGAATCATGAATCATTTATCATGAATTGAATCATGAATCATGAATCATGAATTGAATCATGAATCATGAATTATGAATCATGAATTGAATCATGAATCATGAATCATGAATTGAATCATGAATCATGAATCAGGAATCATGAATCATGAATTGAATCATGAATCATGAATTATGAATCATGAATTAAATCATGAATCATGAATTATGAATCATGAATTGAATCATGAATTATGAATTGAATCATGAATCATGAATCATGAATTGAATCATGAAATGAATCATGAATCATTAATCATGAATTGAATCATGAATCATGAATGATGAATCATGAATTGAATCATGAATTAAATCATGAATCATGAATTGAATCATGAATCATGAATCATGAATCATGAATTGAATCATGAATCATGAATCATGAATTGAATCATGAATTGAATCATGAATCATGAATGATGAATTGAATCATGAATCATGAATTGAATCATGAATCATGAATCATGAATCATAAATTGAATCATGAATCATGAATTGAATCATGAATCATGAATCATGAATTGAATCATGAATCATTAATTATGAATCATGAATTGAATCATGAATTATGAATTGAATTAATGAATCATGAATCATGAATAATGAATCTTGAATCATGAATTGAATCATGAATTAAATCATGAATCATGAATTGAATCATGAATCATGAATGATGAATCATGAATTGAATCATGAATGATGAATGATGAATCATGAATTGAATCATGAATTGAATCATGAATCATGAATCATGAATTGAATCATAAATCATGAATTGAATCATGAATCATGAATCATGAATCATGAATTGAATCATGAATCATGAATTATGAATCATGAATTGAATCATGAATCATGAATCATGAATCGAATCATAAATCATGAATTATGAATCATGAATTGAATCATGAATCATGAATCATGAATTGAATCATGAATCATGAATTGAATCATGAATTGAATCATGAATCATGAATCATGATTTGAATCATGAATCATGAATTGAATCATGAATTATGAATCATGAATTAAATCATGAATCATGAATTATGAATCATGAATTGAATCATGAATTATGAATTGAATCATGGATCATGAATCATGAATCATGAATTGAATCATGAAATGAATCATGAATCATGAATCATGAATTGAATCATGAATCATGAATCATGAATTGAATCATGAATTGAATCATGAATCATGAATCATGAATTAAATCATGAATCATGAATTGAATCATGAATCATGAATGATGAATCATGAATTGAATCATGAATCATGAATGATGAATCATGAATTGAATCATGAATTGAATCATGAATCATGAATTAAATCATGAATCATGAATTGAATCATGAATCATGAATCATGAATCATGAATTGAATCATGAATCATTAATTATGAATCATGAATTGAATCATGAATTATGAATTGAATTAATGAATCATGAATCATGAATAATTAATCTTGAATCATGAATTGAATCATGAATTAAATCATGTATCATAAATCATTCATTGAATCATGAATCATGAATGATGAATCATGAATTGAATCATGAATTATGAATCATGAATTGAATCATGAATCATGAATTATGAATCATGAATTGAATCATGAATCATGAATTATGAATCATGAATTGAATCATGAATTATGAATTGAATCATGAATCATGAAGCATGAAACATGAATCATGAATTGAATTATGACTTGAATCATGAAATGAATCATTAAACATCATGAATCATGAATTGAATCATGAATCATGAATGATGAATCATGAATTGAATCATGAATCATGAATCATGAATTGAATCATAAATCATGAAATGAATCATGAATCATGAATCTTGAATCATGAATTGAATCATGAATCATGAATTATGAATCATGAATTGAATCATGAATCATGAATTATGAATCATGAATTGAATCATGAATCATGAATTGAATCATGAATCATGAATCATGAATTGAATCATGAATCATGAATTGAATCATGAATCATGAATCATGAATTATAAATCATGAATTGAATCATGAATCATGAATCATGAATTGAATCATGAATCATGAATCAGGAATCATGAATCATGAATTGAATCATGAATCATGAATTATGAATCATGAATTAAATCATGAATCATGAATTATGAATCATGAATTGAATCATGAATTATGAATTGAATCATGAATCATTATTCATGAATCATGAATCATGAATCATGAATTGAATCATGAAATGAATCATGAATCATGAATTGAATCATGAATCATGAATGATGAATCATGAATTGAATCATGAATTGAATCATGAATTGAATCATGAATCATGAATCATGAATAATGAATCATGAATTGAATCATGAATCATGAATGATGAATCATGAATTGAATCATGAATTGAATCATGAATCATGAATCATGAATTGAATCATGAATCATGAATTGAATCATGAATCATGAATCATGAATTGAATCATGAATCATTAATTATGAATCATGAATTGAATCATGAATTATGAATTGAATTAATGAATCATGAATCATGAATCATGAATCTTGAATCATGAATTGAATAATGAATTAAATCATGAATCATGAATCATGAATTGAATCATGAATCATGAATGATGAATCATGAATTGAATCATGAATCATGAATTGAATCATGAATCATGAATCATGAATTGAATCATGAATCATGAATCATGAATTGAATCATGAATCATGAATCATGAATCATGAATTGAATCATGAATCATGAATTATGAATCATGAATTAAATCATGAATCATGAATGATGAATCATGAATTGGATCATGAATTGAATCATGAATAATGAATTGAATCATAAATCATAATTTGAATCATGAATCATGAATCATGAATTGAATCATGAATCATGAATTATGAATCATGAATTGAATCATGAATCATGAATTATGAATCATGAATTGAATCATGAATCATGAATCATGAATTGAATCATGAATCATTAATCATGAATCGAATCATGAATCATGAATTGAATCATCAATCATGAATCATGAATTGAATCATCAATCATCAATCATGAATTGAATCATGAATCATGAATCATGAATTGAATCATGAATCATGAATTGAATCATGAATCATGAATCATGAATTGAATCATGAATCATGTATTATGAATCATGAATTAAATCATGAATCATGTATCAGGAATCAGGAATTAAATCATGAATCATGAATTATGAATCATGAATCATGAATTATGAATCATAATTCATGAATTATGAATCATGAATTAAATCATGAATCATGAATTATGAATCATGAATTGAATCATGAATTGAATCAAGAATCATGAATCATGAATTGAATAATGAATCATGAATCATGAATCATGAATCATGAATCATGAATCATGAATCATGAATTGAATCATGAATCATTAATTATGAATCATGAATTGAATCATGAATTATGAATTGAATTAATGAATCATGAATCATGAATCATGAATCTTGAATCATGAATTGAATCATGAATTGAATCATGAATCATGAATCATGAATCATGAATCATGAATTGAATCATGAAATGAATCATGAATCATGAATCATGAATTGAATGATGAATCATGAATGATGAATCATGAATTGAATCATGAATTGAATCAAGAATCATGAATCATGAATTGAATCATGAATCATGAATTGAATCATGAATCATGAATCAAGAATCATGAATTGAATCATGAATCATTAATTATGAATCATGAATTGAATCATGAATTATGAATTGAATTAATGAATCATGAATCATGAATCATGAATCTTGAATCATGAATTGAATCATGAATTAAATCATGAATCATGAATCATGAATTGAATCATGAATCATGAATGATGAATCATGAATTGAATCATGAATCATGAATCATGAATTGAATCATGAATCATGAATCATGAATCATGAATTGAATCATGAATCATGAATTGAATTATGAATCATGTATTATGAATCATGAATTGAATCATGAATCATGAATCAGGAATCATGAATTATGAATTGAATCATGAATCATGAATTATGAATCATGAATCATGAATTATGAATCATGAATTAAATCATGAATCATGAATCATGAATTGAATCATGAATTATGAATTGAATCATGAATCATGAATCATGAAACATAATTCATGAATTGAATCATGAATTGAATCATGAATCATGAATGATGAATCATGAATTGAATCATGAATCATGAATCATGAATCGAATCATGAATCATGAATTGAATCATGAATCATGAATCATGAATTGAATCATCAATCATGAATCATGAATTGAATCATGAATCATGAATCATGAATTGAATCATGAATCATGAATCATGAATTGAATCATCAATCATGTATGGAATCATGAATCATGAATCATGAATCATGAATTGAATCATGAATCATGAATCATGAATTGAATCATGAATCATGAATCATGAATCATGAATTGAATCATGAATCATGTATTATGAATCATGAATTGAATCATGAATCATGAATCAGGAATCATGAATTATGAATTGAATCATGAATCATGAAATATGAATCATGAATCATGAATTATGAATCATGAATCATGAATTATGAATCATGAATTAAATCATGAATCATGAATTATGAATCATGAATTGAATCATGAATTATGAATTGAATCATGAATCATGAATCATGAATCATGAATCATGAATTGAATCATAAAATGAATCATGAATCATGAATCATGAATTGAATGATGAATCATGAATGATGAATCATGAATTGAATCATGAATTGAATCAAGAATCATGAATCATGAATTGAATCATGAATCATGAATTGAATCATGAATCATGAATCATGAATCATGAATAGAATCATGAATCATGAATAGAATCATGAATCATTAATTATTAAATCATGAATTGAATCATGAATTATGAATTGAATTAATGAATCATGAATCATGAATCATGAATCTTGAATCATGAATTGAATCATGAATTAAATCATGAATCATGAATCATGAATTGAATCATGAATCATGAATGATGAATCATGAATTGAATCATGAATCATGAATCATGAATTGAAACATGAATTGAATCATGAATCATGAATCATGAATCATGAAATGAATCATGAATCATGAATCATGAATTGAATCATGAATCATGTATTATGAATCATGAATTGAATCATGAATCATGAATCAGGAATCATGAATTATGAATTGAATCATGAATCATGAATTATGAATCATGAATCATGAATTATGAATCATGAATTAAAGCATGAATCATGAATCATGAATTGAATCATGAATTATGAATTGAATCATGAATCATGAATCATGAAACATAATTCATGAATTGAATCATGAATTGAATCATGAATCATGAATGATGAATCATGAATTGAATCATGAATCATAAATCATAATTTGAATCATGAATCATGAATTGAATCATGAATCATGAATCATGAATTGAATCATGAATCATGAATCATGAATTGAATCATGAATCATGAATTATGAATCATGAATTGAATCATGAATCATGAATCATGAATTGAATCATGAATCATGAATCAGGAATCATGAATCATGAATTGAATCATGAATCATGAATTATGAATCATGAATTGAATCATGAATCATGTATCATGAATTGAATCATGAATCATGAATCAGGAATCATGAATCATGAATTGAATCATGAATCATGAATTATGAATCATGAATTAAATCATGAATCATGAATTATGAATCATGAATTGAATCATGAATCATGATATATGAATCATGAATTAAATCATGAATTATGAATCATGAATTGAATCATGAATTATGAATTGAATCATGAATCATGAATCATGAATCATGAATTGAATCATGAAATGAATCATGAATCATGAAATATGAATTGAATCATGAATCATGAATCATGAATTGAATCATGAATCATGAATCGAATCATAAATCATGAATTATGAATCATGAATTGAATCATGAATCATGAATCATGAATTGAATCATGAATCATGAATCATGAATTGAATCATGAATCATTAATCATGAATTGAATCATGAATTATGAATTATGAATCATGAATTGAATCATGAATTGAATCATGAATCATGAATTATGAATCATGAATTAAATCATGAATCATGAATTATGAATCATGAATTGAATCATGAATTATGAATTGAATCATGAATCATGAATCATGAATTGAATCATGAAATGAATCATGAATTGAATCATGAATCATGAATCATGAATTGAATCATCAATCATCAATCATGAATTGAATCATCAATCATCAATCATGAATCATGAATTGAATCATGAATCATGAATCATGAATTGAATCATGAATCATGAATCATGAATTGAATCATGAATCATGTATTATGAATCATGAATTGAATCATGAATCATGAATCAGGAATCATGAATTATGAATTGAATCATGAATCATGAAATATGAATCATGAATCATGAATTATGAATCATGAATCATGAATTATGAATCATGAATTAAATCATGAATCATGAATTATGAATCATGAATTGAATCATGAATTATGAATTGAATCATGAATCATGAATCATGAATCATGAATCATGAATTGAATCATGAAATGAATCATGAATCATGAATCATGAATTGAATGATGAATCATGAATGATGAATCATGAATTGAATCATGAATTGAATCAAGAATCATGAATCATGAATTGAATCATGAATCATGAATTGAATCATGAATCATGAATCATGAATCATGAATTGAATCATGAATCATTAATTATGAATCATGAATTGAATCATGAATTATGAATTGAATTAATGAATCATGAATCATGAATCTTGAATCATGAATTGAATCATGAATTAAATCATGAATCATGAATTGAATCATGAATCATAAAAGATGAATCATGAATTGAATCATGAATCATGAATTATAAATTGAATCATGAATCATGTATTATGAATCATGAATTGAATCATGAATCATGAATCAGGAATCATGAATTATGAATTGAATCATGAATCATGAATTAATGAATCATGAATCATGAATCATGAATCTTGAATCATGAATTGAATCATGAATTAAATCATGAATTGAATCATGAATTGAATCATGAATCATGAATCATGAATCATGAATTGAATCATGAATCATGAATCATGAATTGAATCATGAATCATGTATTATGAATCATGAATTGAATCATGAATCATGAATCAGGAATCATGAATTATGAATTGAATCATGAATAATGAATTATGAATCATGAATCATGAATTATGAATCATGAATTAAATCATGAATCATGAATCATGAATTATGAATTGAATCATGAATCATGAATCATGAAACATAATTCATGAATTGAATCATGAATTGAATCATGAATCATGAATGATGAATCATGAATTGAATCATGAATCATAAATCATGAATTGAATCATGAATCATGAATTGAATCATGAATCATGAATTGAATCATGAATCATGAATCATGAATCATGAATCGAATCATGAATCATGAATTGAATCATGAATCATGAATCATGAATTGAATCATGAATCATGAATTGAATCATGAATCATGAATCATGAATTGAATCATGAATCATGAATCATGAATTGAATCATGAATCATGTATTATGAATCATGAATTGAATCATGAATCATGAATCAGGAATCATGAATTATGAATTGAATCATGAATCATGAAATATGAATCATGAATCATGAATTATGAATCATGAATCATGAATTATGAATCATGAATTAAATCATGAATCATGAATTATGAATCATGAATTGAATCATGAATTATGAATTGAATCATGAATCATGAATCATGAATCATGAATCATGAATTGAATCATGAAATGAATCATGAATCATGAATCATGAATTGAATGATGAATCATGAATGATGAATCATGAATTGAATCATGAATTGAATCAAGAATCATGAATCATGAATTGAATCATGAATCATGAATTGAATCATGAATCATGAATCATGAATCATGAATTGAATCATGAATCATTAATTATGAATCATGAATTGAATCATGAATTATGAATTGAATTAATGAATCATGAATCATGAATCTTGAATCATGAATTGAATCATGAATTAAATCATGAATCATGAATTGAATCATGAATCATAAAAGATGAATCATGAATTGAATCATGAATCATGAATTATAAATTGAATCATGAATCATGTATTATGAATCATGAATTGAATCATGAATCATGAATCAGGAATCATGAATTATGAATTGAATCATGAATCATGAATTAATGAATCATGAATCATGAATCATGAATCTTGAATCATGAATTGAATCATGAATTAAATCATGAATTGAATCATGAATTGAATCATGAATCATGAATCATGAATCATGAATTGAATCATGAATCATGAATCATGAATTGAATCATGAATCATGTATTATGAATCATGAATTGAATCATGAATCATGAATCAGGAATCATGAATTATGAATTGAATCATGAATAATGAATTATGAATCATGAATCATGAATTATGAATCATGAATTAAATCATGAATCATGAATCATGAATTATGAATTGAATCATGAATCATGAATCATGAAACATAATTCATGAATTGAATCATGAATTGAATCATGAATCATGAATGATGAATCATGAATTGAATCATGAATCATAAATCATGAAATGAATCATGAATCATGAATTGAATCATGAATCATGAATTGAATCATGAATCATGAATCATGAATCATGAATCGAATCATGAATCATGAATTGAATCATGAATCATGAATCATGAATTGAATCATGAATCATGAATCATGAATTGAATCATGAATCATGAATTGAATCATGAATCATGAATTATGAATCATGAATTGAATCATGAATCATGAATTGAATCATGAATCATGAATCAGGAATCATGAATCATGAATTGAATCATGAATCATGAATTATGAATCATGAATTAAATCATGAATCATGAATTATGAATCATGAATTGAATCATGAATCATGAATTATGAATCATGAATTAAATCATGAATCATGAATTATGAATCATGAATTGAATCATGAAATGAATCATGAATCATGAATCATGAATTGAATCATAAATCATGAATTGAATCATGAATCATGAATCATGAATCATGAATTGAATCATGAATCATGAATTATGAATCATGAATTGAATCATGAATCATGAATTATGAATCATGAATTGAATCATGAATCATGAATCATGAATTGAATCATAAATCATGAATTGAATCATGAATCATGAATCATGAATCATGAATCATGAATTGAATCATGAATCATTAATTATGAATCATGAATTGAATCATGAATCATGAATTATGAATCATGAATTGAATCATGAATCATGAATCATGAATTGAATCATGAATCATGAATCATGAATTGAATCATGAATCATGAATCGAATCATAAATCATGAATTATGAATCATGAATTGAATCATGAATCATGAATTATGAATTGAATCATGAATCATGAATCATGAATTGAATCATGAATCATTAATCATGAATTGAATCATGAATTATGAATTATGAATCATGAATTGAATCATGAATTGAATCATGAATCATGAATTATGAATCATGAATTAAATCATGAATCATGAATTATGAATCATGAATTGAATCATGAATTATGAATTGAATCATGAATCATGAATCATGAATCATGAATTGAATCATGAAATGAATCATGAATGATGAATCATGAATTGAATCATGAATCATGAATGATGAATCATGAATTGAATCATGAATTAAATCATGAATCATGAATTGAATCATGAATCATGAATCATGAATCATGAATTGAATCATGAATCATTAATTATGAATCATGAATTGAATCATGAATTATGAATTGAATTAATGAATCATGAATCATGAATAATGAATCTTGAATCATGAATTGAATCATGAATTAAATCATGAATCATAAATCATGAATTGAATCATGAATCATAAATGATGAATCATGAATTGAATCATGAATCATGAATCATGAATTGAATCATGAATCATGAATCATGAATTGAATTATGAATCATGAATTATGAATCATGAATTGAATCATGAATCATGAATTATGAATCATGAATTGAATCATGAATTATGAATTGAATCATGAATCATGAATCATGAAACAGGAATCATGAATTGAATCATGAATTGAATCATGAAATGAATCATGAAACATGAATCATGAATTGAATCATGAATTGAATCATGAATCATGAATCATGAATTGAATCATAAATCATGAATTGAATCATGAATCTTGAATCATGAATTGAATCATGAATTATGAATCATGAATTGAATCATGAATCATGAATTATGAATCATGAATTGAATCATGAATCATGAATCATGAATTGAATCATGAATCATGATTAATGAATCATGAATCATGAATTGAATCATGAATCATGAATCATGAATTGAATCATGAATCATAAAACATGAATCATGAATTGAATCATGAATCATGAATCATGAATTGAATCATGAATCATGAATTATGAATCATGAATTGAATCATGAATCATGAATCATGAATTGAATCATGAATCATTTATCATGAATTGAATCATGAATCATGAATCATGAATTGAATCATGAATCATGAATTATGAATCATGAATTGAATCATGAATCATGAATCATGAATTGAATCATGAATCATGAATCAGGAATCATGAATCATGAATTGAATCATGAATCATGAATTATGAATCATGAATTAAATCATGAATCATGAATTATGAATCATGAATTGAATCATGAATTATGAATTGAATCATGAATCATGAATCATGAATCATGAATCATGAATTGAATCATGAAATGAATCATGAATCATTAATCATGAATTGAATCATGAATCATGAATGATGAATCATGAATTGAATCATGAATTAAATCATGAATCATGAATTGAATCATGAATCATGAATCATGAATCATGAATTGAATCATGAATTGAATCATGAATCATGAATCATGAATTGAATCATGAATCATGAATCATGAATTGAATCATGAATCATTAATTGAATCATGAATCATGAATCATGAATCATAAATTGAATCATGAATTATGAATTGAATCATGAATCATGAATCATGAATTGAATCATGAATCATTAATTATGAATCATGAATTGAATCATGAATTATAAATTGAATTAATGAATCATGAATCATGAATAATGAATCTTGAATCATGAATTGAATCATGAATTAAATCATGAATCATGAATTGAATCATGAATCATGAATGATGAATCATGAATTGAATCATGAATGATGAATGATGAATCATGAATTGAATCATGAATTGAATCATGAATCATGAATCATGAATTGAATCATAAATCATGAATTGAATCATGAATCATGAATCATGAATCATGAATTGAATCATGAATCATGAATTATGAATCATGAATTGAATCATGAATCATGAATCATGAATCGAATCATAAATCATGAATTATGAATCATGAATTGAATCATGAATCATGAATCATGAATTGAATCATGAATCATGAATCATGAATTGAATCATGAATCATGAATTGAATCATGAATTGAATCATGAATCATGAATCATGAATTGAATCATGAATCATGAATCATGAATTGAATCATGAATTATGAATCATGAATTAAATCATGAATCATGAATTATGAATCATGAATTGAATCATGAATTATGAATTGAATCATGGATCATGAATCATGAATCATGAATTGAATCATGAAATGAATCATGAATCATGATTCATGAATTGAATCATGAATCATGAATTGAATCATGAATTGAATCATGAATCATGAATCATGAATTAAATCATGAATCATGAATTGAATCATGAATCATGAATTGAATCATGAATCATGAATGATGAATCATGAATTGAATCATGAATTGAATCATGAATCATGAATTAAATCATGAATCATGAATTGAATCATGAATCATGAATCATGAATCATGAATTGAATCATGAATCATTAATTATGAATCATGAATTGAATCATGAATTATGAATTGAATTAATGAATCATGAATCATGAATAATTAATCTTGAATCATGAATTGAATCATGAATTAAATCATGTATCATAAATCATTCATTGAATCATGAATCATGAATGATGAATCATGAATTGAATCATGAATTATGAATCATGAATTGAATCATGAATCATGAATTATGAATCATGAATTGAATCATGAATCATGAATTATGAATCATGAATTGAATCATGAATTATGAATTGAATCATGAATCATGAAGCATGAAACATGAATCATGAATTGAATTATGACTTGAATCATGAAATGAATCATTAAACATCATGAATCATGAATTGAATCATGAATCATGAATGATGAATCATGAATTGAATCATGAATCATGAATCATGAATTGAATCATAAATCATGAAATGAATCATGAATCATGAATCTTGAATCATGAATTGAATCATGAATCATGAATCATGAATCATGAATTGAATCATGAAATGAATCATGAATCATTAATCATGAATTGAATCATGAATTGAATCATGAATCATGAATCATGAATTGAATCATGAATCATGAATCATGAATTGAATCATGAATCATGAATTGAATCATGAATCATGAATCATGAATCATAAATTGAATCACGAATCATGAATTGAATCATGAATCATGAATCATGAATTGAATCATTAATTATGAATCATGAATTGAATCATGAATTATGAATTGAATTAATGAATCATGAATCATGAAAAATGAATCTTGAATCATGAATTGAATCATGAATTAAATCATGAATCATGAATTGAATCATGAATCATGAATGATGAATCATGAATTGAATCATGAATGATGAATGATGAATGATGAATTGAATCATGAATTGAATCATGAATCATGAATCATGAATTGAATCATAAATCATGAATTGAATCATGAATCATGAATCATGAATCATGAATTGAATCATGAATCATGAATTATGAATCATGAATTGAATCATGAATCATGAATCGAATCATAAATCATGAATTATGAATCATGAATTGAATCATGAATCATGAATCATGAATTGAATCATGAATCATGAATTGAATCATGAATCATGAATTGAATCATGAATTGAATCATGAATCATGAATCATGAATTGAATCATGAATCATGAATCATGAATTGAATCATGAATTATGAATCATGAATTAAATCATGAATCATGAATTATGAATCATGAATTGAATCATGAATTATGAATTGAATCATGGATCATGAATCATGAATCATGAATTGAATCATGAAATGAATCATGAATCATGAATTGAATCATGAATCATGAATCATGAATTGAATCATGAATTGAATCATGAATCATGAATCATGAATTAAATCATGAATCATGAATTGAATCATGAATCATGAATGATGAATCATGAATTGAATCATGAATCATGAATGATGAATCATGAATTGAATCATGAATTGAATCATGAATCATGAATTAAATCATGAATCATGAATTGAATCATGAATCATGAATCATGAATCATGAATTGAATCATGAATCATTAATTATGAATCATGAATTGAATCATGAATTATGAATTGAATTAATGAATCATGAATCATGAATAATTAATCTTGAATCATGAATTGAATCATGAATTAAATCATGTATCATAAATCATTCATTGAATCATGAATCATGAATGATGAATCATGAATTGAATCATGAATGATGAATGATGAATCATGAATTGAATCATGAATTGAATCATGAATCATGAATCATGAATTGAATCATAAATCATGAATTGAATCATGAATCATGAATCATGAATCATGAATTGAATCATGAATCATGAATTATGAATCATGAATTGAATCATGAATCATGAATCATGAATTGAATCATGAATCATGAATCATGAATTGAATCATGAATCATGAATTGAATCATGAATTGAATCATGAATCATGAATCATGAATTGAATCATGAATCATGAATCATGAATTGAATCATGAATTATGAATCATGAATTAAATCATGAATTATGAATCATGAATTGAATCATGAATTATGAATTGAATCATGGATCATGAATCATGAATCATGAATTGAATCATGAAATGAATCATGAATCATGAATCATGAATTGAATCATGAATCATGAATCATGAATTGAATCATGAATTGAATCATGAATCATGAATCATGAATTAAATCATGAATCATGAATTGAATCATGAATCATGAATCATGAATCATGAATTGAATCATGAATCATGAATGATGAATCATGAATTGAATCATGAATTGAATCATGAATCATGAATTAAATCATGAATCATGAATTGAATCATGAATCATGAATCATGAATCATGAATTGAATCATGAATCATTAATTATGAATCATGAATTGAATCATGAATTATGAATTGAATTAATGAATCATGAATCATGAATAATTAATCTTGAATCATGAATTGAATCATGAATTAAATCATGTATCATAAATCATTCATTGAATCATGAATCATGAATGATGAATCATGAATTGAATCATGAATTATGAATCATGAATTGAATCATGAATCATGAATTATGAATCATGAATTGAATCATGAATCATGAATTATGAATCATGAATTGAATCATGAATTATGAATTGAATCATGAATCATGAAGCATGAAACATGAATCATGAATTGAATTATGACTTGAATCATGAAATGAATCATTAAACATCATGAATCATGAATTGAATCATGAATCATGAATGATGAATCATGAATTGAATCATGAATCATGAATCATGAATTGAATCATAAATCATGAAATGAATCATGAATCATGAATCTTGAATCATGAATTGAATCATGAATCATGAATCATGAATCATGAATTGAATCATGAAATGAATCATGAATCATTAATCATGAATTGAATCATGAATCATGAATGATGAATCATGAATTGAATCATGAATTAAATCATGAATCATGAATTGAATCATGAATCATGAATCATGAATTGAATCATGAATTGAATCATGAATCATGAATCATGAATTGAATCATGAATCATGAATCATGAATTGAATCATGAATCATGAATTGAATCATGAATCATGAATCATGAATCATAAATTGAATCATGAATCATGAATTGAATCATGAATCATGAATTGAATCATGAATCATTAATTATGAATCATGAATTGAATCATGAATTATGAATTGAATTAATGAATCATGAATCATGAATAATGAATCTTGAATCATGAATTGAATCATGAATTAAATCATGAATCATGAATTGAATCATGAATCATGAATGATGAATCATGAATTGAATCATGAATGATGAATGATGAATCATGAATTGAATCATGAATTGAATCATGAATCATGAATCATGAATTGAATCATAAATCATGAATTGAATCATGAATCATGAATCATGAATCATGAATTGAATCATGAATCATGAATTATGAATCATGAATTGAATCATGAATCATGAATCGAATCATAAATCATGAATTATGAATCATGAATTGAATCATGAATCATGAATCATGAATTGAATCATGAATCATGAATTGAATCATGAATCATGAATTGAATCATGAATTGAATCATGAATCATGAATTATGAATCATGAATTGAATCATGAATTATGAATTGAATCATGGATCATGAATCATGAATCATGAATTGAATCATGAAATGAATCATGAATCATGAATCATGAATTGAATCATGAATCATGAATCATGAATTGAATCATGAATTGAATCATGAATCATGAATCATGAATTAAATCATGAATCATGAATTGAATCATGAATCATGAATGATGAATCATGAATTGAATCATGAATCATGAATGATGAATCATGAATTGAATCATGAATTGAATCATGAATCATGAATTAAATCATGAATCATGAATTGAATCATGAATCATGAATCATGAATCATGAATTGAATCATGAATCATTAATTATGAATCATGAATTGAATCATGAATTATGAATTGAATTAATGAATCATGAATCATGAATAATTAATCTTGAATCATGAATTGAATCATGAATTAAATCATGTATCATAAATCATTCATTGAATCATGAATCATGAATGATGAATCATGAATTGAATCATGAATTATGAATCATGAATTGAATCATGAATCATGAATTATGAATCATGAATTGAATCATGAATCATGAATTATGAATCATGAATTGAATCATGAATTATGAATTGAATCATGAATCATGAAGCATGAAACATGAATCATGAATTGAATTATGACTTGAATCATGAAATGAATCATTAAACATCATGAATCATGAATTGAATCATGAATCATGAATGATGAATCATGAATTGAATCATGAATCTTGAATCATGAATTGAATCATGAATCATGAATTATGAATCATGAATTGAATCATGAATCATGAATTATGAATCATGAATTGAATCATGAATCATGAATCATGAATTGAATCATGAATCATGAATCATGAATTGAATCATGAATCATGAATTGAATCATGAATCATGAATTATGAATCATGAATTGAATCATGAATTATGAATTGAATCATGGATCATGAATCATGAATCATGAATTGAATCATGAAATGAATCATGAATCATGAATCATGAATTGAATCATGAATCATGAATCATGAATTGAATCATGAATTGAATCATGAATCATGAATCATGAATTAAATCATGAATCATGAATTGAATCATGAATCATGAATGATGAATCATGAATTGAATCATGAATCATGAATGATGAATCATGAATTGAATCATGAATTGAATCATGAATCATGAATTAAATCATGAATCATGAATTGAATCATGAATCATGAATCATGAATCATGAATTGAATCATGAATCATTAATTATGAATCATGAATTGAATCATGAATTATGAATTGAATTAATGAATCATGAATCATGAATAATTAATCTTGAATCATGAATTGAATCATGAATTAAATCATGTATCATAAATCATGAATTGAATCATGAATCATGAATGATGAATCATGAATTGAATCATGAATTATGAATCATGAATTGAATCATGAATCATGAATTATGAATCATGAATTGAATCATGAATCATGAATTATGAATCATGAATTGAATCATGAATTATGAATTGAATCATGAATCATGAAGCATGAAACATGAATCATGAATTGAATTATGACTTGAATCATGAAATGAATCATTAAACATCATGAATCATGAATTGAATCATGAATCATGAATGATGAATCATGAATTGAATCATGAATCATGAATCATGAATTGAATCATAAATCATGAAATGAATCATGAATCATGAATCTTGAATCATGAATTGAATCATGAATCATGAATTATGAATCATGAATTGAATCATGAATCATGAATTATGAATCATGAATTGAATCATGAATCATGAATCATGAATTGAATCATAATTCATGAATCATGAATTGAATCATGAATCATGAATTGAATCATGAATCATGAATCATGAATTATAAATCATGAATTGAATCATGAATCATGAATCATGAATTGAATCATGAATCATGAATCAGGAATCATGAATCATGAATTGAATCATGAATCATGAATTATGAATCATGAATTAAATCATGAATCATGAATTATGAATCATGAATTGAATCATGAATTATGAATTGAATCATGAATCATGATTCATGAATCATGAATCATGAATCATGAATTGAATCATGAAATGAATCATGAATCATGAATCATGAATTGAATCATGAATCATGAATGATGAATCATGAATTGAATCATGAATTGAATCATGAATTGAATCATGAATCATGAATCATGAATAATGAATCATGAATTGAATCATGAATCATGAATGATGAATCATGAATTGAATCATGAATTGAATCATGAATCATGAATCATGAATTGAATCATGAATCATGAATTGAATCATGAATCATGAATCATGAATTGAATCATGAATCATTAATTATGAATCATGAATTGAATCATGAATTATGAATTGAATTAATGAATCATGAATCATGAATCATGAATCTTGAATCATGAATTGAATCATGAATTAAATCATGAATCATGAATCATGAATTGAATCATGAATCATGAATGATGAGTCATGAATTGAATCATGAATCATGAATCATGAATTGAATCATGAATCATGAATCATGAATTGAATCATGAATCATGAATCATGAATTGAATCATGAATCATGAATCAGGAATCATGAATCATGAATTGAATCATGAATCATGAATTATGAATCATGAATTAAATCATGAATCATGAATGATGAATCATGAATTGGATCATGAATTGAATCATGAATAATGAATTGAATCATAAATCATAATTTGAATCATGAATCATGAATCATGAATTGAATCATGAATCATGAATTATGAATCATGAATTGAATCATGAATCATAAATTATGAATCATGAATTGAATCATGAATCATGAATCATGAATTGAATCATGAATCATGAATCATTAATCATGAATCGAATCATGAATCATGAATTGAATCATCAATCATGAATCATGAATTGAATCATCAATCATCAATCATGAATTGAATCATGAATCATGAATCATGAATCATGAATTGAATCATGGATCATGAATTGAATCATGAATCATGAATCATGAATTGAATCATGAATCATGTATTATGAATCATGAATTGAATCATGAATCATGTATCAGGAATCAGGAATTAAATCATGAATCATGAATTATGAATCATGAATCATGAATTATGAATCATAATTCATGAATTATGAATCATGAATTAAATCATGAATCATGAATTATGAATCATGAATTGAATCATGAATTGAATCAAGAATCATGAATCATGAATTGAATAATGAATCATGAATCATGAATCATGAATCATGAATCATGAATTGAATCATGAATCATTAATTATGAATCATGAATTGAATCATGAATTATGAATTGAATTAATGAATCATGAATCATGAATCTTGAATCATGAATTGAATCATGAATTGAATCATGAATCATGAATCATGAATCATGAATCATGAATTGAATCATGAAATGAATCATGAATCATGAATCAAGAATCATGAATTGAATCATGAATCATTAATTATGAATCATGAATTGAATCATGAATTATGAATTGAATTAATGAATCATGAATCATGAATCTTGAATCATGAATTGAATCATGAATTAAATCATGAATCATGAATCATGAATTGAATCATGAATCATGAATGATGAATCATGAATTGAATCATGAATCATGAATCATGAATTGAATCATGAATCATGAATCATGAATCATGAATCATGAATCATGAATTGAATCATGAATCATGAATTGAATTATGAATCATGTATTATGAATCATGAATTGAATCATGAATCATGAATCAGGAATCATGAATTATGAATTGAATCATGAATCATGAATTATGAATCATGAATCATGAATTATGAATCATGAATTAAATCATGAATCATGAATCATGAATTGAATCATGAATTATGAATTGAATCATGAATCATGAATCATGAAACATAATTCATGAATTGAATCATGAATTGAATCATGAATCATGAATGATGAATCATGAATTGAATCATGAATCATGAATCGAATCATGAATCATGAATTGAATCATGAATCATGAATCATGAATTGAATCATCAATCATGAATCATGAATTGAATCATGAATCATGAATCATGAATTGAATCATGAATCATGAATCATGAATTGAATCATCAATCATGTATGGAATCATGAATCATGAATCATGAATCATGAATTGAATCATGAATCATGAATCATGAATTGAATCATGAATCATGAATCATGAATCATGAATTGAATCATGAATCATGTATTATGAATCATGAATTGAATCATGAATTATGAATTGAATCATGAATCATGAATCAGGAATCATGAATTATGAATTGAATCATGAATCATGAAATATGAATCATGAATCATGAATTATGAATCATGAATCATGAATTATGAATCATGAATTAAATCATGAATCATGAATTATGAATCATGAATTGAATCATGAATTATGAATTGAATCATGAATCATGAATCATGAATCATGAATCATGAATTGAATCATGAAATGAATCATGAATCATGAATCATGAATTGAATGATGAATCATGAATGATGAATCATGAATTGAATCATGAATTGAATCAAGAATCATGAATCATGAATTGAATCATGAATCATGAATTGAATCATGAATCATGAATCATGAATCATGAATAGAATCATGAATCATGAATAGAATCATGAATCATTAATTATGAATCATGAATTGAATCATGAATTATGAATTGAATTAATGAATCATGAATCATGAATCATGAATCTTGAATCATGAATTGAATCATGAATTAAATCATGAATCATGAATCATGAATTGAATCATGAATCATGAATGATGAATCATGAATTGAATCATGAATCATGAATCATGAATTGAATCATGAATTGAATCATGAATCATGAATCATGAAATGAATCATGAATCATGAATCATGAATTGAATCATGAATCATGTATTATGAATCATGAATTGAATCATGAATCATGAATCAGGAATCATGAATTATGAATTGAATCATGAATCATGAATTATGAATCATGAATCATGAATTATGAATCATGAATTAAATCATGAATCATGAATTGAATCATGAATTATGAATTGAATCATGAATCATGAATCATGAAACATAATTCATGAATTGAATCATGAATTGAATCATGAATCATGAATGATGAATCATGAATTGAATCATGAATCATAAATCATAATTTGAATCATGAATCATGAATTGAATCATGAATCATGAATCATGAATTGAATCATGAATCATGAATCATGAATCATGAATCGAATCATGAATCATGAATTGAATCATGAATCATGAATCATGAATTGAATCATGAATCATGAATTGAATCATGAATCATGAATCATGAATTGAATCATGAATCATGAATCATGAATTGAATCATGAATCATGAATTATGAATCATGAATTGAATCATGAATCATGAATTGAATCATGAATCATGAATCAGGAATCATGAATCATGAATTGAATCATGAATCATGAATTATGAATCATGAATTGAATCATGAATCATGTATCATGAATTGAATCATGAATCATGAATCAGGAATCATGAATCATGAATTGAATCATGAATCATGAATTATGAATCATGAATTAAATCATGAATCATGAATTATGAATCATGAATTGAATCATGAATCATGATATATGAATCATGAATTAAATCATGAATCATGAATTATGAATCATGAATTGAATCATGAATTATGAATTGAATCATGAATCATGAATCATGAATTGAATCATGAAATGAATCATGAATCATGAAATATGAATTGAATCATGAATCATGAATCATGAATTGAATCATGAATCATGAATCGAATCATAAATCATGAATTATGAATCATGAATTGAATCATGAATCATGAATCATGAATTGAATCATGAATCATGAATCATGAATTGAATCATGAATCAATAATCATGAATTGAATCATGAATTATGAATTATGAATCATGAATTGAATCATGAATTGAATCATGAATCATGAATTATGAATCATGAATTAAATCATGAATCATGAATTATGAATCATGAATTGAATAATGAATTATGAATTGAATCATGAATCATGAATCATGAATTGAATCATGAAATGAATCATGAATGATGAATCATGAATTGAATCATGAATCATGAATGATGAATCATGAATTGAATCATGAATTGAATCATGAATCATGAATCATGAATTAAATCATGAATCATGAATTGAATCATGAATCATGAATCATGAATCATGAATTGAATCATGAATCATTAATTATGAATCATGAATTGAATCATGAATTATGAATTGAATTAATGAATCATGAATCATAAATAATGAATCTTGAATCATGAATTGAATCATGAATTAAATCATGAATCATAAATCATGAATTGAATCATGAATCATGAATGATGAATCATGAATTGAATCATGAATCATGAATCATGAATCATGAATCATGAATTGAATTATGAATCATGAATTATGAATCATGAATTGAATCATGAATCATGAATTATGAATCATGAATTGAATCATGAATTATGAATTGAATCATGAATCATGAATCATGAAACATGAATCATGAATTGAATCATTAATTGAATCATGAAATGAATCATGAATCATGAATCATGAATTGAATCATGAATCATGAATGATGAATCATGAATTGAATCATGAATTGAATCATGAATCATGAATCATGAATTGAATCATAAATCATGAATTGAATCATGAATCTTGAATCATGAATTGAATCATGAATCATGAATTATGAATCATGAATTGAATCATGAATCATGAATTATGAATCATGAATTGAATCATGAATCATGAATTGAATCATGAATCATGAATCATGAATCGAATCATGAATCATGAATTGAATCATGAATCATGAATCATGAATCATGAATTGAATCATGAATCACGAATCATGAATCATGAATTGAATCATGAATCATGAATCATGAATTGAATCATGAATCATGAATTATGAATCATGAATTGAATCATGAATCATGAATCATGAATTGAATCATGAATCATTTATCATGAATTGAATCATGAATCATGAATCATGAATTGAATCATGAATCATGAATTATGAATCATGAATTGAATCATGAATCATGAATCATGAATTGAATCATGAATCATGAATCAGGAATCATGAATCATGAATTGAATCATGAATCATGAATTATGAATCATGAATTAAATCATGAATCATGAATTATGAATCATGAATTGAATCATGAATTATGAATTGAATCATGAATCATGAATCATGAATTGAATCATGAAATGAATCATGAATCATTAATCATGAATTGAATCATGAATCATGAATTGAATCATGAATCATGAATCATGAATTGAATCATGAATCATGAATCATGAATCATGAATCGAATCATGAATCATGAATTGAATCATGAATCATGAATCATGAATTGAATCATGAATCATGAATTGAATCATGAATCATGAATCATGAATTGAATCATGAATCATGAATTGAATCATGAATCATGAATTATGAATCATGAATTGAATCATGAATCATGAATCATGAATTGAATCATGAATCATGAGTCATGAATTATGAATCATGAATTGAATCATGAATCATGAATTATGAATCATGAATTAAATCATGAATCATGAATTATGAATCATGAATTGAATCATGAATTATGAATTGAATCATGAATCATGAATCATGAATCATGAATTGAATCATGAAATGAATCATGAATCATGAATCATGAATTGAATCATGAATCATGAATGATGAATCATGAATAGAATCATGAATTGAATCATGAATCATGAATCATGAATTGAATCATAAATCATGAATTGAATCATGAATCATGAATCATGAATCATGAATCATGAATTGAATCATGAATCATGAATTATGAATCATGAATTGAATCATGAATCATGAATTTTGAATCATGAATTGAATCATGAATCATGAATCATGAATTGAATCATAAATCATGAATTGAATCATGAATCATGAATCATGAATCATGAATTGAATCATGAATCATTAATTATGAATCATGAATTGAATCATGAATCATGAATTATGAATCATGAATTGAATCATGAATCATGAATCATGAATTGAATCATGAATCATGAATCATGAATTGAATCATGAATCATGAATCGAATCATAAATCATGAATTATGAATCATGAATTGAATCATGAATCATGAATTATGAATTGAATCATGAATCATGAATCATGAATTGAATCATGAATCATTAATCATAAATTGAATCATGAATTATGAATTATGAATCATGAATTGAATCATGAATCATGAATTATGAATCATGAATTGAATCATGAATTATGAATTGAATCATGAATCATGAATCATGAATCATGAATTGAATCATGAAATGAATCATGAATGATGAATCATGAATTGAATCATGAATCATGAATGATGAATCATGAATTGAATCATGAATTGAATCATGAATCATGAATCATGAATTAAATCATGAATCATGAATTGAATCATGAATCATGAATTGAATCATGAATCATTAATTATGAATCATGAATTGAATCATGAATTATGAATTGAATTAATGAATCATGAATCATGAATAATGAATTTTGAATCATGAATTGAATCATGAATTAAATCGTGAATCATAAATCATGAATTGAATCATGAATCATGAATGATGAATCATGAATTGAATCATGAATCATGAATCATGAATTGAATCATGAATCATGAATCATGAATTGAATTATGAATCATGAATTATGAATCATGAATTGAATCATGAATCATGAATTATGAATCATGAATTGAATCATGAATTATGAATTGAATCATGAATCATGAATCATGAAACATGAATCATGAATTGAATCATGAATTGAATCATGAAATGAATCATGAATCATGAATCATGAATTGAATCATGAATCATGAATGATGAATCATGAATTGAATCATGAATTGAATCATGAATCATGAATCATGAATTGAATCATAAATCATGAATTGAATCATGAATCTTGAATCATGAATTGAATCATGAATCATGAATTATGAATCATGAATTGAATCATGAATCATGAATTATGAATCATGAATTGAATCATGAATCATGAATCATGAATTGAACCATGAATCATGAATCATGAATCATGAATCGAATCATGAATCATGAATTGAATCATGAATCATGAATCATGAATTGAATCATGAATCATGAATCATGAATCATGAATTGAATCATGAATCATGAATTGAATCATGAATCATGAATTATAAATCATGAATTGAATCATGAATCATGAATCATGAATTGAATCATGAATCATTTATCATGAATTGAATCATGAATCATGAATCATGAATTGAATCATGAATCATGAATTATGAATCATGAATTGAATCATGAATCATGAATCATGAATTGAATCATGAATCATGAATCAGGAATCATGAATCATGAATTGAATCATGAATCATGAATTATGAATCATGAATTAAATCATGAATCATGAATTATGAATCATGAATTGAATCATGAATTATGAATTGAATCATGAATCATGAATCATGAATTGAATCATGAAATGAATCATGAATCATTAATCATGAATTGAATCATGAATCATGAATGATGAATCATTAATTGAATCATGAATTAAATCATGAATCATAAATCATGAATCATGAATCATGAATTGAATCATGAAATGAATCATGAATCATGAATTGAATCATGAATCATGAATCATGAATTGAATCATGAATCATGAATCATGAATTGAATCATGAATCATGAATCATGAATTGAATCATGAATCATGACTCATTAATTGAATCATGAATCATGAATTGAATCATGAATCATGAATCATAAATTGAATCATGAATCATGAATTGAATCATGAATCATGAATCATGAATTGAATCATGAATCATTAATTATGAATCATGAATTGAATCATGAATTATGAATTGAATTAATGAATCATGAATCATGAATAATGAATCTTGAATCATGAATTGAATCATGAATTAAATCATGAATCATGAATTGAATCATGAATCATGAATGATGAATCATGAATTGAATCATGAATGATGAATGATGAATCATGAATTGAATCATGAATTGAATCATGAATCATGAATCATGAATTGAATCATGAATCATGAATCATGAATCATGAATCATGAATTGAATCATGAATCATGAATTATGAATCATGAATTGAATCATGAATCATGAATCGAATCATAAATCATGAATTATGAATCATGAATTGAATCATGAATCATGAATCATGAATTGAATCATGAATCATGAATCATGAATTAAATCATGAATCATGAATTGAATCATGAATTGAATCATGAATCATGAATCATGAATTGAATCATGAATCATGAATTGAATCATGAATTATGAATCATGAATTAAATCATGAATCATGAATTATGAATCATGAATTGAATCATGAATTATGAATTGAATCATGGATCATGAATCATGAATCATGAATTGAATCATGAAATGAATCATGAATGATGAATCATGAATTGAATCATGAATGATGAATCATGAATTGAATCATGAATTGAATCATGAATCATGAATCATGAATCATGAATTAAATCATGAATCATGAATTGAATCATGAATCATGAATCATGAATCATGAATTGAATCATGAATCATGAATGATGAATCATGAATTGAATCATGAATTGAATCATGAATCATGAATTAAATCATGAATCATGAATTGAATCATGAATCATGAATCATGAATTGAATCATGAATCAT
The DNA here is from genome assembly GCA_036250195.1 of Mixophyes australis. Lineage (NCBI taxonomy): Eukaryota > Metazoa > Chordata > Amphibia > Anura > Limnodynastidae > Mixophyes > Mixophyes australis. Next base: position 240,322,063 of record JAVHZZ010000001.1, on the reverse strand, counting down.
TAATTATGAATCATGAATTGAATCATGAATTATGAATTGAATTAATGAATCATGAATCATGAATAATTAATCTTGAATCATGAATTGAATCATGAATTAAATCATGTATCATAAATCATTCATTGAATCATGAATCATGAATGATGAATCATGAATTGAATCATGAATTATGAATCATGAATTGAATCATGAATCATGAATTATGAATCATGAATTGAATCATGAATCATGAATTATGAATCATGAATTGAATCATGAATTATGAATTGAATCATGAATCATGAAGCATGAAACATGAATCATGAATTGAATTATGACTTGAATCATGAAATGAATCATTAAATATCATGAATCATGAATTGAATCATGAATCATGAATGATGAATCATGAATTGAATCATGAATTGAATCATGAATCATGAATCATGAATTGAATCATAAATCATGAAATGAATCATGACTCATGAATCTTGAATCATGAATTGAATCATGAATCATGAATTATGAATCATGAATTGAATCATGAATCATGAATTGAATCATGAATCATGAATCATGAATTGAATCATGAATCATGAATCATGAATCGAATCATGAATCATGAATTGAATCATGAATCATGAATCATGAATTGAATCATGAATCATGAATCATGAATTGAATCATGAATCATGAATCATGAATTATAAATCATGAATTGAATCATGAATCATGAATCATGAATTGAATCATGAATCATGAATCAGGAATCATGAATCATGAATTGAATCATGAATCATGAATTATGAATCATGAATTAAATCATGAATCATGAATTATGAATCATGAATTGAATCATGAATTATGAATTGAATCATGAATCATGATTCATGAATTATGAATCATGAATCAAGAATTGAATCATGAAATGAATCATGAATCATGAATCATGAATTGAATCATGAATCATGAATGATGAATCATGAATTGAATCATGAATTGAATCATGAATCATGAATCATGAATAATGAATCATGAATTGAATCATGAATCATGAATGATGAATCATGAATTGAATCATGAATCATGAATCATGAATTGAATCATGAATCATGAATCATGAATTGAATCATGAATCATGAATCATGAATTGAATCATGAATCATGAATCAGGAATCATGAATCATGAATTGAATCATGAATCATGAATTATGAATCATGAATTAAATCATGAATCATGAATGATGAATCATGAATTGGATCATGAATTGAATCATGAATAATGAATTGAATCATAAATCATGAATTGCATCATGAATCATAAATCATGAATTGAATCATGAATCATGAATTATGAATCATGAATTGAATCATGAATCATGAATTATGAATCATGAATTGAATCATGAATCATGAATTGAATCATGAATCATGAATCATTAATCATGAATCGAATCATGAATCATGAATTGAATCATGAATCATGAATCATGAATTGAATCATAAATCATGAATCATGAATTGAATCATCAATCATGAATCATGAATTGAATCATCAATCATGAATCATGAATTGAATCATGAATCATGAATCATGAATCATGAATTGAATCATGAATCATGAATCATGAATTGAATCATGAATCATGTATTATGAATCATGAATTGAATCATGAATCATGTATCAGGAATCAGGAATTAAATCATGAATCATGAATTATGAATCATGAATCATGAATTATGAATCATGAATCATGAATTATGAATCATGAATTAAATCATGAATCATGAATTATGAATCATGAATTGAATCATGAATTATGAATTAAATCATGAATCATGAATCATGAATCATGAATCATGAATGATGAATCATGAATTGAATCATGAAATGAATCATGAATGATGAATCATGAATTGAATGATGAATCATGAATGATGAATCATGAATTGAATCATGAATTGAATCAAGAATCATGAATCATGAATTGAATCATGAATCATGAATTGAATCATGAATCATTAATTATGAATCATGAATTGAATCATGAATTATGAATTGAATTAATGAATCATGAATCATGAATCATGAATCTTGAATCATGAATTGAATCATGAATTAAATCATGAATCATGAATTGAATCATGAATCATGAATGATGAATCATGAATGATGAATCATGAATCATGAATCATGAATTGAATCATGAATTGAATCATGAATCATGAATCATGAATCATGAATTGAATCATGAATCATGAATTGAATTATGAATCATGTATTATGAATCATGAATTGAATCATGAATCATGAATCAGGAATCATGAATTATGAATTGAATCATGAATCATGAATTATGAATCATGAATCATGAATTATGAATCATGAATTAAATCATGAATCATGAATCATGAATTGAATCATGAATTATGAATTGAATCATGAATCATGAATCATGAAACATAATTCATGAATTGAATCATGAATTGAATCATGAATCATGAATGATGAATCATGAATTGAATCATGAATCATGAATCATGAATCGAATCATGAATCATGAATTGAATCATGAATCATGAATCATGAATTGAATCATGAATCATGAATCATGAATTGAATCATCAATCATGAATCATGAATTGAATCATGAATCATGAATTGAATCATGAATCATGAATCATGAATTGAATCATCAATCATCAATCATGAATTGAATCATGAATCATGAATCATGAATCATGAATTGAATCATGAATCATGAATCATGAATTGAATCATGAATCATGTATTATAAATCATGAATTGAATCATGAATCAGGAATCATGAATTATGAATTGAATCATGAATCATGAAATATGAATCATGAATCATGAATTATGAATCATGAATCATGAATTATGAATCATGAATTAAATCATGAATCATGAATTATGAATCATGAATTGAATCATGAATTATGAATTGAATCATGAATCATGAATCATGAATCATGAATTGAATCATGAAATGAATCATGAATCATGAATCATGAATTGAATGATGAATCATGAATGATGAATAATGAATTGAATCATGAATTGAATCAAGAATCATGAATCATGAATTGAATCATGAATCATGAATTGAATCATGAATCATGAATCATGAATTGAATCATGAATCATTAATTATGAATCATGAATTGAATCATGAATTATGAATTGAATTAATGAATCATGAATCATGAATCATGAATCTTGAATCATGAATTGAATCATGAATTAAATCATGAATCATGAATCATGAATTGAATCATGAATGATGAATCATGAATTGAATCATGAATCATGAATCATGAATTGAATCATGAATTGAATCATGAATCATGAATTGAATCATGAATCATGAATCATGAATTGAATCATGAATCATGTATTATGAATCATGAATTGAATCATGAATCATGAATCAGGAATCATGAATTATGAATTGAATCATGAATCATGAATTATGAATCATGAATCATGAATTATGAATCATGAATTAAATCATGAATCATGAATCATGAATTGAATCATGAATTATGAATTGAATCATGAATCATGAATCATGAAACATAATTCATGAATTGAATCATGAATTGAATCATGAATCATGAATGATGAATCATGAATTGAATCATGAATCATAAATCATAATTTGAATCATGAATCATGAATTGAATCATGAATCATGAATCATGAATTGAATAATGAATCATGAATCGAATCATGAATCATGAATTGAATCATGAATCATGAATCATGAATTGAATCATGAATCATGAATTGAATCATGAATCATGCGTCATGAATTGAATCATGAATCATGAATCATGAATTGAATCATGAATCATGAATTATGAATCATGAATTGAATCATGAATCATGAATCATGAATTGAATCATGAATCATGAATCAGGAATCATGAATCATGAATTGAATCATGAATCATGAATTATGAATCATGAATTAAATCATGAATCATGAATTATGAATCATGAATTGAATCATGAATCATGAATTATGAATCATGAATTAAATCATGAATCATGAATTATGAATCATGAATTGAATCATGAATTATGAATTGAATCATGAATCATGAATCATGAATCATTAATTGAATCATGAAATGAATCATGAATCATGAATCATGAATTGAATCATGAATCATGAATCATGAATTGAATCATGAATCTTGAATCGAATCATAAATCATGAATTATGAATCATGAATCATGAATCATGAATTGAATCATGAATCATGAATCATGAATTGAATCATGAATTATGAATTATGAATCATGAATTGAATCATGAATTGAATCATGAATCATGAATTATGAATCATGAATCAAATCATGAATCATGAATTATGAAACATGAATTGAATCATGAATTATGAATTGAATCATGAATCATGAATCATGAATCATGAATTGAATCATGAAATGAATCATGAATGTTGAATCATGAATCATGAATGATGAATCATGAATTGAATCATGAATTGAATCATGAATCATGAATCATGAATTAAATCATGAATCATGAATTGAATCATGAATCATGAATCATAAATCATGAATTGAATCATGAATCATTAATTATGAATCATGAATTGAATCATGAATTATGAATTGAATTAATGAATCATGAATCATGAATAATGAATCTTGAATCATGAATTGAATCATGAATTAAATCATGAATCATAAATCATGAATTGAATCATGAATCATGAATGATGAATCATGAATTGAATCATGAATCATGAATTGAATCATGAATCATGAATCATGAATTGAATTATGAATCATGAATTATGAATCATGAATTGAATCATGAATCATGAATTATGAATCATGAATTGAATCATGAATTATGAATTGAATCATGAATCATGAATCATGAAACATGAATCATGAATTGAATCATTAATTGAATCATGAAATGAATCATGAATCATGAATCATGAATTGAATCATGAATCATGAATGATGAATCATGAATTGAATCATGAATTGAATCATGAATCATGAATTGAATCATAAATCATGAATTGAATCATGAATCTTGAATCATGAATTGAATCATGAATCATGAATTATGAATCATGAATTGAATCATGAATCATGAATTATGAATCATGAATTGAATCATGAATCATGAATCATGAATTGAATCATGAATCATGAATCGAATCATAAATCATGAATTATGAATCATGAATTGAATCATGAATCATGAATCATGAATTGAATCATGAATCATGAATTGAATCATGAATTATTAATCATGAATTGAATCATGAATTATGAATCATGAATTGAATCAAGAATTGAATCATGAATCATGAATTATGAATCATGAATTAAATCACGAATCATGAATTATGAATCATGAATTGAATCATGAATTATGAATCATGAATCATGAATTGAATCATGAAATGAATCATGAATGATGAATCATGAATTGAATCATGAATCATGAATGATGAATCATGAATTGAATCATGAATTGAATCATGAATCATGAATCATGAATTAAATCATGAATCATGAATTGAATCATGAATCATGAATCATGAATTGAATCATGAATCATGAATCATGAATTGAATCATGAATCATTAATTATGAATCATGAATTGAATCATGAATTATGAATTGAATTAATGAATCATGAATCATGAATAATGAATCTTGAATCATGAATTGAATCATGAATTAAATCATGAATCATAAATCATGAATTGAATCATGAATCATGAATGATGAATCATGAATTGAATCATGAATCATGAATCATGAATTGAATCATGAATCATGAATCATGAATTGAATTATGAATCATGAATTATGAATCATGAATTGAATCATGAATCATGAATTATGAATCATGAATTGAATCATGAATTATGAATTGAATCATGAATCATGAATCATGAAACATGAATCATGAATTGAATCATGAATCATGAATGATGAATCATGAATTGAATCATGAATTAAATCATGAATCATAAATCATGAATCATGAATCATGAATTGAATCATGAAATGAATCATGAATCATGAATTGAATCATGAATCATGAATCATGAATTGAATCATGAATTGAATCATGAATCATGAATCATGAATTGAATCATGAATCATGAATTGAATCATGAATCATGAATCATGAATCATAAATTGAATCATGAATCATGAATCATGAATCATGAATTGAATCATGAATCATGAATCATGAATTGAATCATGAATCATTAATTATGAATCATGAATTGAATCATGAATTATGAATTGAATTAATGAATCATGAATCATGAATAATGAATCTTGAATCATGAATTGAATCATGAATTAAATCATGAATCATGAATTGAATCATGAATCATGAATGATGAATCATGAATTGAATCATGAATCATGAATTGAATCATGAATCATGAATCATGAATAATGAATCTTGAATCATGAATTGAATCATGAATTAAATCATGAATCATGAATTGAATCATGAATCATGAATGATGAATCATGAATTGAATCATGAATCATGAATTGAATCATGAATCATGAATCATGAATTGAATCATGAATCATGAATCAGGAATTATGAATTGAATCATGAATCATGAATTATGAATCATGAATTGAATCATGAATTGAATCATAAATCATGAATTGAATCATGAATCATGAATCATGAATCATGAATTGAATCATAAATCATGAATTATGAATCATGAATTGAATCATGAATCATGAATTGAATCATGAATCATAAATCATGAATCATGAATTGAATCATGAATCATTAATTATGAATCATGAATTGAATATTGAATTATGAATTATAAATCATGAATTGAATCATGAATTATGAATTGAATCACTAATCATGAATCATGAATTGAATCATGAATCATGAATTATGAATCATGAATCAAGAATCATGAACTGAATCATGAATCATGAATTGAATCATGAATCATGAATCATGAATTGAATCATGAATCATGAATTATGAATCATTAATTGAATCATGAATTATGAATTATAAATCATGAATTGAATCATGAATTATGAATTGAATCATGAATCATGAATCATGAATCGAATCATGAATCATGAATTGAATCATGAATCATGAATCATGAATTGAATCATGAATCATGAATCATGAATTGAATCATGAATCATGAATCATGAATTGAATCATGAATCATGAATTATGAATCATTAATTGAATCATGAATCATGAATCATGAATTGAATCATGAATCATGAACCAGGAATCATGAATCATGAATTGAATCATGAATCATGAATTATGAATCATGAACTAAATCATGAATCATGAATTATGAATCATGAATTGAATCATGAATTATGAATTGAATCATGAATCATGAATCATGAATCATGAATCATGAATTGAATCATGAAATGAATCATGAATCATGAATTGAATCATGAATCATGAATTATGAATCATGAATTGAATCATGAATTATGAATTGAATCATGAATTGAATCATGAATCATGAATTATGAATCATGAATTGAATCATGAATTATGAATTGAATCATGAATCATGAATCATGAATCATGAATCATGAATTGAATCATGAAATGAATCATGAATCATGAATTGAAGCATGAATCATGAATCATGAATTGAATCATAAATCATGTATTGAATCATGAATCATGAATCATGACTCATGAATTGAATCATGAATCATGAAATATGAATCATGAAATATGAATCATGAATTGAATCATGAATCATGAATTATGAATCATGAATTGAATCATGAATCATGAATTATGAATCATGAATTGAATCATGAATCATGAATCATGAATTGAATCATGAATCATGAATTATGAATCATGAATTGAATCATGAATTATGAATCATGAATTGAATCATGAATCATGAATCGAATCATAAATCATGAATTATGAATCATGAATTGAATCATGAATCATGAATCATGAATTGAATCATGAATCATGAATCATGAATTAAATCATGAATCATGAATCATGAATTGAATCATGAATTGAATCATGAATCATGAATCATGAATTGAATCATGAATCATGAATTGAATCATGAATTATGAATCATGAATTAAATCATGAATCATGAATTATGAATCATGAATTGAATCATGAATTATGAATTGAATCATGGATCATGAATCATGAATCATGAATTGAATCATGAAATGAATCATGAATGATGAATCATGAATTGAATCATGAATGATGAATCATGAATTGAATCATGAATTGAATCATGAATCATGAATCATGAATTAAATCATGAATCATGAATTGAATCATGAATCATGAATCATGAATCATGAATTGAATCATGAATCATGAATGATGAATCATGAATTGAATCATGAATTGAATCATGAATCATGAATTAAATCATGAATCATGAATTGAATCATGAATCATGAATCATGAATTGAATCATGAATCATTAATTATGAATCATGAATTGAATCATGAATTATGAATTGAATTAATGAATCATGAATCATGAATAATTAATCTTGAATCATGAATTGAATCATGAATTAAATCATGTATCATAAATCATTCATTGAATCATGAATCATGAATGATGAATCATGAATTGAATCATGAATTATGAATCATGAATTGAATCATGAATCATGAATTATGAATCATGAATTGAATCATGAATCATGAATTATGAATCATGAATTGAATCATGAATTATGAATTGAATCATGAATCATGAAGCATGAAACATGAATCATGAATTGAATTATGACTTGAATCATGAAATGAATCATTAAATATCATGAATCATGAATTGAATCATGAATCATGAATGATGAATCATGAATTGAATCATGAATTGAATCATGAATCATGAATCATGAATTGAATCATAAATCATGAAATGAATCATGACTCATGAATCTTGAATCATGAATTGAATCATGAATCATGAATTATGAATCATGAATTGAATCATGAATCATGAATTGAATCATGAATCATGAATCATGAATTGAATCATGAATCATGAATCATGAATCGAATCATGAATCATGAATTGAATCATGAATCATGAATCATGAATTGAATCATGAATCATGAATCATGAATTGAATCATGAATCATGAATCATGAATTATAAATCATGAATTGAATCATGAATCATGAATCATGAATTGAATCATGAATCATGAATCAGGAATCATGAATCATGAATTGAATCATGAATCATGAATTATGAATCATGAATTAAATCATGAATCATGAATTATGAATCATGAATTGAATCATGAATTATGAATTGAATCATGAATCATGATTCATGAATTATGAATCATGAATCAAGAATTGAATCATGAAATGAATCATGAATCATGAATCATGAATTGAATCATGAATCATGAATGATGAATCATGAATTGAATCATGAATTGAATCATGAATCATGAATCATGAATAATGAATCATGAATTGAATCATGAATCATGAATGATGAATCATGAATTGAATCATGAATTGAATCATGAATCATGAATCATGAATTGAATCATGAATCATGAATTGAATCATGAATCATGAATCATGAATCATGAATTGAATCATGAATCATTAATTATGAATCATGAATTGAATCATGAATTATGAATTGAATTAATGAATCATGAATCATGAATCATGAATCTTGAATCATGAATTGAATCATGAATTAAATCATGAATCATGAATCATGAATTGAATCATGAATCATGAATGATGAATCATGAATTGAATCATGAATCATGAATCATGAATTGAATCATGAATCATGAATCATGAATTGAATCATGAATCATGAATCATGAATTGAATCATGAATCATGAATCAGGAATCATGAATCATGAATTGAATCATGAATCATGAATTATGAATCATGAATTAAATCATGAATCATGAATGATGAATCATGAATTGGATCATGAATTGAATCATGAATAATGAATTGAATCATAAATCATGAATTGCATCATGAATCATAAATCATGAATTGAATCATGAATCATGAATTATGAATCATGAATTGAATCATGAATCATGAATTATGAATCATGAATTGAATCATGAATCATGAATCATGAATTGAATCATGAATCATGAATCATTAATCATGAATCGAATCATGAATCATGAATTGAATCATGAATCATGAATCATGAATTGAATCATAAATCATGAATCATGAATTGAATCATCAATCATGAATCATGAATTGAATCATCAATCATGAATCATGAATTGAATCATGAATCATGAATCATGAATCATGAATTGAATCATGAATCATGAATCATGAATTGAATCATGAATCATGTATTATGAATCATGAATTGAATCATGAATCATGTATCAGGAATCAGGAATTAAATCATGAATCATGAATTATGAATCATGAATCATGAATTATGAATCATGAATCATGAATTATGAATCATGAATTAAATCATGAATCATGAATTATGAATCATGAATTGAATCATGAATTATGAATTGAATCATGAATCATGAATCATGAATCATGAATCATGAATCATGAATCATGAATTGAATCATGAAATGAATCATGAATGATGAATCATGAATTGAATGATGAATCATGAATGATGAATCATGAATTGAATCATGAATTGAATCAAGAATCATGAATCATGAATTGAATCATGAATCATGAATTGAATCATGAATCATGAATCATGAATCATGAATTGAATCATGAATCATTAATTATGAATCATGAATTGAATCATGAATTATGAATTGAATTAATGAATCATGAATCATGAATCTTGAATCATGAATTGAATCATGAATTAAATCATGAATCATGAATTGAATCATGAATCATGAATGATGAATCATGAATTGAATCATGAATCATGAATCATGAATTGAATCATGAATTGAATCATGAATCATGAATCATGAATCATGAATTGAATCATGAATCATGAATTGAATTATGAATCATGTATTATGAATCATGAATTGAATCATGAATCATGAATCAGGAATCATGAATTATGAATTGAATCATGAATCATGAATTATGAATCATGAATCATGAATTATGAATCATGAATTAAATCATGAATCATGAATCATGAATTGAATCATGAATTATGAATTGAATCATGAATCATGAATCATGAAACATAATTCATGAATTGAATCATGAATTGAATCATGAATCATGAATGATGAATCATGAATTGAATCATGAATCATGAATCATGAATCGAATCATGAATCATGAATTGAATCATGAATCATGAATCATGAATTGAATCATGAATCATGAATCATGAATTGAATCATCAATCATGAATCATGAATTGAATCATGAATCATGAATTGAATCATGAATCATGAATCATGAATTGAATCATCAATCATCAATCATGAATTGAATCATGAATCATGAATCATGAATCATGAATTGAATCATGAATCATGAATCATGAATTGAATCATGAATCATGTATTATAAATCATGAATTGAATCATGAATCAGGAATCATGAATTATGAATTGAATCATGAATCATGAAATATGAATCATGAATCATGAATTATGAATCATGAATCATGAATTATGAATCATGAATTAAATCATGAATCATGAATTATGAATCATGAATTGAATCATGAATTATGAATTGAATCATGAATCATGAATCATGAATCATGAATTGAATCATGAAATGAATCATGAATCATGAATCATGAATTGAATGATGAATCATGAATGATGAATAATGAATTGAATCATGAATTGAATCAAGAATCATGAATCATGAATTGAATCATGAATCATGAATTGAATCATGAATCATGAATCATGAATTGAATCATGAATCATTAATTATGAATCATGAATTGAATCATGAATTATGAATTGAATTAATGAATCATGAATCATGAATCATGAATCTTGAATCATGAATTGAATCATGAATTAAATCATGAATCATGAATCATGAATTGAATCATGAATCATGAATGATGAATCATGAATTGAATCATGAATCATGAATCATGAATTGAATCATGAATTGAATCATGAATCATGAATCATGAATTGAATCATGAATCATGAATCATGAATTGAATCATGAATCATGTATTATGAATCATGAATTGAATCATGAATCATGAATCAGGAATCATGAATTATGAATTGAATCATGAATCATGAATTATGAATCATGAATCATGAATTATGAATCATGAATTAAATCATGAATCATGAATCATGAATTGAATCATGAATTATGAATTGAATCATGAATCATGAATCATGAAACATAATTCATGAATTGAATCATGAATTGAATCATGAATCATGAATGATGAATCATGAATTGAATCATGAATCATAAATCATAATTTGAATCATGAATCATGAATTGAATCATGAATCATGAATCATGAATTGAATAATGAATCATGAATCGAATCATGAATCATGAATTGAATCATGAATCATGAATCATGAATTGAATCATGAATTGAATCATGAATCATGCGTCATGAATTGAATCATGAATCATGAATCATGAATTGAATCATGAATCATGAATTATGAATCATGAATTGAATCATGAATCATGAATCATGAATTGAATCATGAATCATGAATCAGGAATCATGAATCATGAATTGAATCATGAATCATGAATTATGAATCATGAATTAAATCATGAATCATGAATTATGAATCATGAATTGAATCATGAATCATGAATTATGAATCATGAATTAAATCATGAATCATGAATTATGAATCATGAATTGAATCATGAATTATGAATTGAATCATGAATCATGAATCATGAATCATTAATTGAATCATGAAATGAATCATGAATCATGAATCATGAATTGAATCATGAATCATGAATCATGAATTGAATCATGAATCATGAATCGAATCATAAATCATGAATTATGAATCATGAATCATGAATCATGAATTGAATCATGAATCATGAATCATGAATTGAATCATGAATCATTAATCATGAATTGAATCATGAATTATGAATTATGAATCATGAATTGAATCATGAATTTAATCATGAATCATGAATTATGAATCATGAATTAAATCATGAATCATGAATTATGAAACATGAATTGAATCATGAATTATGAATTGAATCATGAATCATGAATCATGAATCATGAATTGAATCATGAAATGAATCATGAATGATGAATCATGAATTGAATCATGAATCATGAATGATGAATCATGAATTGAATCATGAATTGAATCATGAATCATGAATCATGAATTAAATCATGAATCATGAATTGAATCATGAATCATGAATCATAAATCATGAATTGAATCATGAATCATTAATTATGAATCATGAATTGAATCATGAATTATGAATTGAATTAATGAATCATGAATCATGAATAATGAATCTTGAATCATGAATTGAATCATGAATTAAATCATGAATCATAAATCATGAATTGAATCATGAATCATGAATGATGAATCATGAATTGAATCATGAATCATGAATTGAATCATGAATCATGAATCATGAATTGAATTATGAATCATGAATTATGAATCATGAATTGAATCATGAATCATGAATTATGAATCATGAATTGAATCATGAATTATGAATTGAATCATGAATCATGAATCATGAAACATGAATCATGAATTGAATCATTAATTGAATCATGAAATGAATCATGAATCATGAATCATGAATTGAATCATGAATCATGAATGATGAATCATGAATTGAATCATGAATTGAATCATGAATCATGAATTGAATCATAAATCATGAATTGAATCATGAATCTTGAATCATGAATTGAATCATGAATCATGAATTATGAATCATGAATTGAATCATGAATCATGAATTATGAATCATGAATTGAATCATGAATCATGAATCATGAATTGAATCATGAATCATGAATCGAATCATAAATCATGAATTATGAATCATGAATTGAATCATGAATCATGAATCATGAATTGAATCATGAATCATGAATCATGAATTGAATCATGAATTATTAATCATGAATTGAATCATGAATTATGAATCATGAATTGAATCAAGAATTGAATCATGAATCATGAATTATGAATCATGAATTAAATCATGAATCATGAATTATGAATCATGAATTGAATCATGAATTATGAATCATGAATCATGAATTGAATCATGAAATGAATCATGAATGATGAATCATGAATTGAATCATGAATCATGAATGATGAATCATGAATTGAATCATGAATTGAATCATGAATCATGAATCATGAATTAAATCATGAATCATGAATTGAATCATGAATCATGAATCATGAATTGAATCATGAATCATTAATTATGAATCATGAATTGAATCATGAATTATGAATTGAATTAATGAATCATGAATCATGAATAATGAATCTTGAATCATGAATTGAATCATGAATTAAATCATGAATCATAAATCATGAATTGAATCATGAATCATGAATGATGAATCATGAATTGAATCATGAATCATGAATCATGAATTGAATCATGAATCATGAATCATGAATTGAATTATGAATCATGAATTATGAATCATGAATTGAATCATGAATCATGAATTATGAATCATGAATTGAATCATGAATTATGAATTGAATCATGAATCATGAATCATGAAACATGAATCATGAATTGAATCATGAATCATGAATGATGAATCATGAATTGAATCATGAATTAAATCATGAATCATAAATCATGAATCATGAATCATGAATTGAATCATGAAATGAATCATGAATCATGAATTGAATCATGAATCATGAATCATGAATTGAATCATGAATTGAATCATGAATCATGAATCATGAATTGAATCATGAATCATGAATTGAATCATGAATCATGAATCATGAATCATAAATTGAATCATGAATCATGAATCATGAATCATGAATTGAATCATGAATCATGAATCATGAATTGAATCATGAATCATTAATTATGAATCATGAATTGAATCATGAATTATGAATTGAATTAATGAATCATGAATCATGAATAATGAATCTTGAATCATGAATTGAATCATGAATTAAATCATGAATCATGAATTGAATCATGAATCATGAATGATGAATCATGAATTGAATCATGAATCATGAATTGAATCATGAATCATGAATCATGAATAATGAATCTTGAATCATGAATTGAATCATGAATTAAATCATGAATCATGAATTGAATCATGAATCATGAATGATGAATCATGAATTGAATCATGAATCATGAATTGAATCATGAATCATGAATCATGAATTGAATCATGAATCATGAATCAGGAATTATGAATTGAATCATGAATCATGAATTATGAATCATGAATTGAATCATGAATTGAATTATAAATCATGAATTGAATCATGAATCATGAATCATGAATCATGATTTGAATCATAAATCATGAATTATGAATCATGAATTGAATCATGAATCATGAATTGAATCATGAATCATAAATCATGAATCATGAATTGAATCATGAATCATTAATTATGAATCATGAATTGAATATTGAATTATGAATTATAAATCATGAATTGAATCATGAATTATGAATTGAATCACTAATCATGAATCATGAATTGAATCATGAATCATGAATTATGAATCATGAATCATGAATCATGAACTGAATCATGAATCATGAATTGAATCATGAATCATGAATCATGAATTGAATCATGAATCATGAATTATGAATCATTAATTGAATCATGAATTATGAATTATGAATCATTAATTGAATCATGAATTATGAATTATAAATCATGAATTGAATCATGAATTATGAATTGAATCATGAATCATGAATCATGAATCGAATCATGAATCATGAATTGAATCATGAATCATGAATCATGAATTGAATCATGAATCATGAATCATGAATTGAATCATGAATCATGAATCATGAATTGAATCATGAATCATGAATTATGAATCATTAATTGAATCATGAATCATGAATCATGAATTGAATCATGAATCATGAACCAGGAATCATGAATCATGAATTGAATCATGAATCATGAATTATGAATCATGAACTAAATCATGAATCATGAATTATGAATCATGAATTGAATCATGAATTATGAATTGAATCATGAATCATGAATCATGAATCATGAATCATGAATTGAATCATGAAATGAATCATGAATCATGAATTGAATCATGAATCATGAATTATGAATCATGAATTGAATCATGAATTATGAATTGAATCATGAATTGAATCATGAATCATGAATTATGAATCATGAATTGAATCATGAATTATGAATTGAATCATGAATCATGAATCATGAATCATGAATCATGAATTGAATCATGAAATGAATCATGAATCATGAATTGAAGCATGAATCATGAATCATGAATTGAATCATAAATCATGTATTGAATCATGAATCATGAATCATGACTCATGAATTGAATCATGAATCATGAAATATGAATCATGAAATATGAATCATGAATTGAATCATGAATCATGAATTATGAATCATGAATTGAATCATGAATCATGAATTATGAATCATGAATTGAATCATGAATCATGAATCATGAATTGAATCATGAATCATGAATCGAATCATGAATCATGAATCGAATCATGAATCATGAATCATGAATCATGAATTGAATCATGAATAATGAATCATGAATTGAATCATGAATCATGAATCATGAATTGAATCATGAATTATGAATCATGAATTGAATCATGAATCATGAATCAGGAATCATGAATCATGAATTGAATCATGAATCATGAATTATGAATCATGAATTAAATCATGAATCATGAATTATGAATCATGAATTGAATCATGAATTATGAATTGAATCATGAATCATGAATCATGAATCATGAATTGAATCATGAAATGAATCATGAATCATTAATCATGAATTGAATCATGAATCATGAATGATGAATCATGAATTGAATCATGAATTAAATCATGAATCATAAATCATGAATCATGAATCATGAATTGAATCATGAAATGAATCATGAATCATGAATTGAATCATGAATCATGAATCATGAATCATGAATTGAATCATGAATTGAATCATGAATCATGAATCATGAATTGAATCATGAATCATGAATCATGAATTGAATCATGAATCATGAATTGAATCATGAATCATGAATTGAATCATGAATCATGAATCATGAATCATAAATTGAATCATGAATCATGAATCATGAATCATGAATTGAATCATGAATCATGAATCATGAATTGAATCATGAATCATTAATTATGAATCATGAATTGAATCATGAATTATGAATTGAATTAATGAATCATGAATCATGAATAATGAATCTTGAATCATGAATTGAATCATGAATTAAATCATGAATCATGAATTGAATCATGAATCATGAATGATGAATCATGAATTGAATCATGAATCATGAATTGAATCATGAATCATGAATGATGAATCATGAATTGAATCATGAATCATGAATTGAATCATGAATCATGAATCATGAATTGAATCATGAATCATGAATCAGGAATTATGAATTGAATCATGAATCATGAATTATGAATCATGAATGATGAATCATGAATTGAATCATGAATCATGAATTGAATCATGAATCATGAATCATGAATTGAATCATGAATCATGAATTATGAATCATGAATTGAATCATGAATCATGAATTGAATCATGAATCATAAATCATGAATCATGAATTGAATCATGAATCATTAATTATGAATCATGAATTGAATATTGAATTATGAATTATAAATCATGAATTGAATCATGAATTATGAATTGAATCACTAATCATGAATCATGAATCGAATCATGAATCATGAATTATGAATCATGAATCATGAATCATGAACTGAATCATGAATCATGAATTGAATCATGAATCATGAATCATGAATTGAATCATGAATCATGAATTATGAATCATTAATTGAATCATGAATTATGAATTATAAATCATGAATTGAATCATGAATCATGAATTGAATCATGAATCATGAACCATGAATTGAATCATGAATCATGAATCATGAATTAAATCATGAATCATGAATTATGAATCATGAATTGAATCATGAATCATGAATTATGAATCATGAATTGAATCATGAATCATGAATCCTGAATTGTATCATGAATCATGAATCGAATCATGAATCATGAATCGAATCATGAATCATGAATCATGAATCATGAATTGAATCATGAATAATGAATCATGAATTGAATCATGAATCATGAATCATGAATTGAATCATGAATTATGAATCATGAATTGAATCATGAATCATGAATCAGGAATCATGAATCATGAATTGAATCATGAATCATGAATTATGAATCATGAATTAAATCATGAATCATGAATTATGAATCATGAATTGAATCATGAATTATGAATTGAATCATGAATCATGAATCATGAATCATGAATTGAATCATGAAATGAATCATGAATCATTAATCATGAATTGAATCATGAATCATGAATGATGAATCATGAATTGAATCATGAATTAAATCATGAATCATAAATCATGAATCATGAATCATGAATTGAATCATGAAATGAATCATGAATCATGAATTGAATCATGAATCATGAATCATGAATCATGAATTGAATCATGAATTGAATCATGAATCATGAATCATGAATTGAATCATGAATCATGAATCATGAATTGAATCATGAATCATGAATCATGAATTGAATCATGAATCATGAATTGAATCATGAATCATGAATCATGAATCATAAATTGAATCATGAATCATGAATCATGAATCATGAATTGAATCATGAATCATGAATCATGAATTGAATCATGAATCATTAATTATGAATCATGAATTGAATCATGAATTATGAATTGAATTAATGAATCATGAATCATGAATAATGAATCTTGAATCATGAATTGAATCATGAATTAAATCATGAATCATGAATTGAATCATGAATCATGAATGATGAATCATGAATTGAATCATGAATCATGAATTGAATCATGAATCATGAATGATAAATTATGAATTGAATCATGAATCATGAATTGAATCATGAATCATGAATCATGAATTGAATCATGAATCATGAATCAGGAATTATGAATTGAATCATGAATCATGAATTATGAATCATGAATGATGAATCATGAATTGAATCATGAATCATGAATTGAATCATGAATCATGAATCATGAATTGAATCATGAATCATGAATTATGAATCATGAATTGAATCATGAATCATGAATTGAATCATGAATCATAAATCATGAATCATGAATTGAATCATGAATCATTAATTATGAATCATGAATTGAATATTGAATTATGAATTATAAATCATGAATTGAATCATGAATTATGAATTGAATCACTAATCATGAATCATGAATCGAATCATGAATCATGAATTATGAATCATGAATCATGAATCATGAACTGAATCATGAATCATGAATTGAATCATGAATCATGAATCATGAATTGAATCATGAATCATGAATTATGAATCATTAATTGAATCATGAATTATGAATTATAAATCATGAATTGAATCATGAATTATGAATTGAATCATGAATCATGAATCATGAATCGAATCATGAATCATGAATTGAATCATGAATCATGAATCATGAATTGAATCATGAATCATGAACCATGAATTGAATCATGAATCATGAATCATGAATTGAATCATGAATCATGAATTATGAATCATTAATTGAATCATGAATCATGAATCATGAATTGAATCATGAATCATGAACCAGGAATCATGAATCATGAATTGAATCATGAATCATGAATTATGAATCATGAACTAAATCATGAATCATGAATTATGAATCATGAATTGAATCATGAATTATGAATTGAATCATGAATCATGAATCATGAATCATGAATCATGAATTGAATCATGAAATGAATCATGAATCATGAATTGAATCATGAATCATGAATTATGAATCATGAATTGAATCATGAATTATGAATTGAATCATGAATTGAATCATGAATCATGAATTATGAATCATGAATTGAATCATGAATTATGAATTGAATCATGAATCATGAATCATGAATCATGAATTGAATCATGAAATGAATCATGAATCATGAATTGAATCATGAATCATGAATCATGAATTGAATCATAAATCATGTATTGAATCATGAATCATGAATCATGACTTATGAATTGAATCATGAATCATGAAATATGAATCATGAATTGAATCATGAATCATGAATTATGAATCATGAATTGAATCATGAATCATGAATTATGAATCATGAATTGAATCATGAATCATGAATCATGAATTGAATCATGAATCATGAATCGAATCATGAATCATGAATTGAATCATGAATCATGAATCATGAATCATGAATTAAATCATGAATAATGAATCATGAATTGAATCATGAATCATGAATTGAATCATGAATCATGAATTATGAATCATGAATTGAATCATGAATCATGAATCATGAATTGAATCATGAATCAGGAATCATGAATCATGAATTGAATCATGAATCATGAATTGAATCATGAATTATGAATTGAATCATGAATTATGAATCATGAATTGAATCATGAATTATGAATTGAATCATGAATCATGAATCATGAATCATGAATTGAATCATGAATTGAATCATGAATCATGAATCATGAATTGAATCATGAATCATGAATTGAATCATGAATCATGAATCATGAATAATGAATTAAATCATGAATCATGAATTATGAATCATGAATTAAATCATGAATCATGAATTATGAATCATGAATTTAATCATGAATCATGAATTATGAATCATGAATTAAATCATAAATCATGAATTATGAATCATGAATTGAATCATGAATTATGAATTGAATCATGAATCATGAATCATGAATCATGAATTGAATCATGAAATGAATCATGAATCATGAATTGAATCATGAATCATGAATCATGAATTGAATCATGAATCATGAATCGAATCATAAATCATGAATTATGAATCATGAATTGAATCATGAATCATGAATCATGAATTGAATCATGAATCATGAATCATGAATTGAATCATGAATAATTAATCATGAATTGAATCATGAATTATGAATTATGAATCATGAATTGAATCATGAATTGAATCATGAATCATGAATCATGAATTATGAATCATGAATTGAATCATGAATCATGAATTATGAATCATGAATTGAATCATGAATTATGAATTGAATCATGAATCATGAATGATGAATCATGAATTGAATCATAAAATGAATCATGAATGATGAATCATGAATTGAATCATGAATCATGAATGATGAATCATGAATTGAATCATGAATTGAATCATGAATCATGAATCATGAATTAAATCATGAATCATGAATTGAATCATGAATCATGAATCATGAATCATGAATTGAATCATGAATCATTAATTATGAATCATGAATTGAATCATGAATTATGAATTGAATTAATGAATCATGAATCATGAATAATGAATCTTGAATCATGAATTGAATCATGAATTAAATCATGAATCATAAATCATGAATTGAATCATGAATCATGAATGATGAATCATGAATTGAATCATGAATCATGAATTGAATCATGAATCATGAATCATGAATTGAATTATGAATCATGAATTATGAATCATGAATTGAATCATGAATCATGAATTATGAATCATGAATTGAATCATGAATTATGAATTGAATCATGAATCATGAATCATGAAACATGAATCATGAATTGAATCATTAATTGAATCATGAAATGAATCATGAATCATGAATTGAATCATGAATCATGAATGATGAATCATGAATTGAATCATGAATTGAATCATGAATCATGAATCATGAATTGAATCATTAATCATGAATTGAATCATGAATCTTGAATCATGAATTGAATCATGAATCATGAATTATGAATCATGAATTGAATCATGAATCATGAATCATGAATCATGAATCGAATCATGAATCATGAATCATGAATCATGAATTGAATCATGAATCATGAATCATGAATTGAATCATGAATCATGAATCATGAATCATGAATTGAATCATGAATCATGAATCATGAATTGAATCATGAATCATGAATTATGAATCATGAATTGAATCATGAATCATGAATCATGAATTGAATCATGAATCATTTATCATGAATTGAATCATGAATCATGAATCATGAATTGAATCATGAATCATGAATTATGAATCATGAATTGAATCATGAATCATGAATCATGAATTGAATCATGAATCATGAATCAGGAATCATGAATCATGAATTGAATCATGAATCATGAATTATGAATCATGAATTAAATCATGAATCATGAATTATGAATCATGAATTGAATCATGAATTATGAATTGAATCATGAATCATGAATCATGAATCATGAATTGAATCATGAAATGAATTATGAATCATTAATCATGAATTGAATCATGAATCATGAATGATGAATCATGAATTGAATCATGAATTAAATCATGAATCATAAATCATGAATCATGAATCATGAATTGAATCATGAAATGAATCATGAATCATGAATTGAATCATGAATCATGAATCATGAATCATGAATTGAATCATGAATTGAATCATGAATCATGAATCATGAATTGAATCATGAATCATGAATCATGAATTGAATCATGAATCATGAATTGAATCATGAATCATGAATCATGAATCATAAATTGAATCATGAATCATGAATCATGAATCATGAATTGAATCATGAATCATGAATCATGAATTGAATCATGAATCATTAATTATGAATCATGAATTGAATCATGAATTATGAATTGAATTAATGAATCATGAATCATGAATAATGAATCTTGAATCATGAATTGAATCATGAATTAAATCATGAATCATGAATTGAATCATGAATCATGAATGATGAATCATGAATTGAATCATGAATCATGAATTGAATCATGAATCATGAATCATGAATTGAATCATGAATCATGAATTGAATCATGAATCATGAATCAGGAATTATGAATTGAATCATGAATCATGAATTATGAATCATGAATTGAATCATGAATTGAATCATAAATCATGAATTGAATCATGAATCATGAATCATGAATCATGAATTGAATCATGAATCATGAATTATGAATCATGAATTGAATCATGAATCATGAATTGAATCATGAATCATGAATCATGAATTGAATCATGAATCATTAATTATGAATCATGAATTGAATATTGAATTATGAATTATAAATCATGAATTGAATCATGAATTATGAATTGAATCATGAATCATGAATCATGAATCGAATCATGAATCATGAATTATGAATCATGAATCATGAATCATGAACTGAATCATGAATCATGAATCATGAATTGAATCATGAATCATGAATCATGAATTGAATCATGAATCATGAATTATGAATCATTAATTGAATCATGAATTATGAATTATGAATCATGAATTGAATCATGAATTATGAATTGAATCATGAATCATGAATCATGAATCGAATCATGAATCATGAATTGAATCATGAATCATGAATCATGAATTGAATCATGAATCATGAATCATGAATTGAATCATGAATCATGAATCATGAATTGAATCATGAATCATGAATTATGAATCATTAATTGAATCATGAATCATGAATCATGAATTGAATCATGAATCATGAACCAGGAATCATGAATCATGAATTGAATCATGAATCATGAATTATGAATCATGAACTAAATCATGAATCATGAATTATGAATCATGAATTGAATCATGAATTATGAATTGAATCATGAATCATGAATCATGAATCATGAATTGAATCATGAATCATGAATTATGAATCATGAATTGAATCATGAATTATGAATTGAATCATGAATTGAATCATGAATCATGAATTATGAATCATGAATTGAATCATGAATTATGAATTGAATCATGAATCATGAATCATGAATCATGAATCATGAATTGAATCATGAAATGAATCATGAATCATGAATTGAATCATGAATCATGAATCATGAATTGAATCATAAATCATGAATTGAATCATTAATCATGAATCATGACTCATGAATTGAATCATGAATCATGAAATATGAATCATGAATTGAATCATGAATCATGAATTATGAATCATGAATTGAATCATGAATCATGAATTATGAATCATGAATTGAATCATGAATCATGAATCATGAATTGAATCATGAATCGAATCATGAATCATAAATTGAATCATGAATCATGAATCATGAATCATGAATTGAATCATGAATAATGAATCATGAATTGAATCATGAATCATGAATCATGAATTGAATCAAGAATCATGAATTATGAATCATGAATTGAATCATGAATCATGAATCATGAATTGAATCATGAATTAGGAATCATGAATCATGAATTGAATCATGAATCATGAATTATGAATCATGAATTAAATCATGAATCATGAATTATGAATCATGAATTGAATCATGAATTATGAATTGAATCATGAATCATGAATCATGAATCATGAATCATGAATTGAATCATGAATTGAATCATGAATCATGAATCATGAATTGAATCATGAATCATGAATTGAATCATGAATCATAAATCATGAATAATGAATTGAATCATGAATCATTAATTATGAATCATGATTTGAATCATGAATTATGAATTGAATTAATGAATCATGAATCATGAATCATGAATCTTGAATCATGAATTGAATCATGAATTAAATCATGAATCATAAATCATGAATTGAATCAAGAATCATGAATCATGAATCATGAATTGAATCATGAATCATGAATCATGAATTGAATCATGAATCATGAATCATGAATTGAATCATGAATCATAAATCAGGAATAATGAATCATGAATTGAATCATGAATCATGAATTATGAATCATGAATTAAATCATAAATCATGAATTATGAATCATGAATTGAATCATGAATTATGAATTGAATCATGAATCATGAATCATGAATCATGAATTGAATCATGAAATGAATCATGAATCATGAATGATGAATCATGAATTGAATCATGAATTGAATCATGAATCATGAATCATGAATTGAATCATAAATCATGAATTGAATTATGTATCATGAATTGAATCATGAATTATGAATCATGAATTGAATCATGAATCATGAATTATGAATCATGAATTGAATCATGAATCATGAATCATGAATTGAATCATGAATCATGAATCAAATCATGAATCATGAATTGAATCATGAATCATGAATTGAATCATGAATCATGAATCATGAATCATGAATTGAATCATGAATCATGAATCATGAATTGAATCATGAATCATGAATTATGAATCATGTATTGAATCATGAATCATGAATCAGGAATCATGAATCATGAATTGAATCATGAATCATGAATTATGAATCATGAATTAAATCATGAACCATGAATTATGAATCATGAATTGAATCATGAATCATGAATCATGAATCATGAATTGAATCATGAATTGAATCATGAATCATGAATCATGAATTGAATCATGAATCATGAATGATGAATCATGAATTGAATCATGAATTGAATCATGAATCATGAATCATGAATTGAATCATGAATCATGAATTGAATCATGAATCATGAATCATGAATCATGAATGATGAATCATGAATTGAATCATGAATTGAATCATGAATCATGAATCATGAATTGAATCATGAATCATGAATTGAATCATGAATCATGAATCATGAATCATGAATTGAATCATGAATCATGAATCATGAATCAGGAATCATGAATTGAATCATGAAATGAATCATGAATCATGAATCATGAATTGAATCATGAATCATGAATGATAAATCATGAATTGAATCATGAATTGAATCATGAATCATGAATCATGAATTGAATCATGAATCATGAATTGAATCATGAATCATGAATCATGAATAATGAATTGAATCATGAATCATTAATTATGAATCATGATTTGAATCATGAATTATGTATTGAATTAATGAATCATGAATCATGAATCATGAATCTTAAATCATGAATTAAATCATGAATTAAATCATGAATCATAAATCATGAATTGAATCATGAATCATGAATCATGAATTGAATCATGAATCATGAATCATGAATTGAATCATGAATCATGAATCATGAATTGAATCATGAATCATAAATCAGGAATCATGAATCATGAATTGAATCATGAATCATGAATTATGAATCATGAATTAAATCATAAATCATGAATTATGAATCATGAATTGAATCATGAATTATGAATTGAATCATGAATCATGAATCATGAATCATGAATTGAATCATGAAATGAATCATGAATGATGAATCATGAATTGAATCATGAATTGAATCATGAATCATGAATCATGAATTGAATCATAAATCATGAATTGAATCATGTATCATGAATTGAATCATGAATCATGAATTATGAATCATGAATTGAATCATGAATCATGATCTATGAATCATGAATTGAATCATGAATCATGAATCATGAATTGAATCATGAATCATGAATCGAATCATGAATCATGAATTGAATCATGAATCATGAATTGAATCATGAATCATGAATTGAATCATGAATCATGAATCATGAATTGAATCATGAATCATGAATTATGAATCATGAATTGAATCATGAATCATGAATTATGAATCATGAATTAAATCATGAATCATGAATTATGAATCATGAATTGAATCATGAATCATGAATGATGAATCATGAATTGAATCATGAATTGAATCATGAATCATGAATCATGAATTGAATCATGAATCATGAATGATGAATCATGAATTGAATCATGAATTGAATCATGAATCATGAATCATGAATTGAATCATGAATCATGAATTGAATCATGAATCATGAATCATGAATCATGAATGATGAATCATGAATTGAATCATGAATTGAATCATGAATCATGAATCATGAATTGAATCATGAATCATGAATTGAATCATGAATCATGAATCATGAATTGAATCATGAATCATTATTTATGAATCATGAATTGAATCATGAATTATGAATCATGAATTAAATCATGAATCATGAATTATGAATCATGAATTAAATCATAAATCATGAATTATGAATCATGAATTGAATCATGAATTATGAATTGAATAATGAATCATGAATCATGAATCATGAATTGAATTATGAAATGAATCATGAATCATGAATGATGAATCATGAATTGAATCATGAATTGAATCATGAATCATGAATTGAATCATGAATCATGAATTGAATCATGAATCATGAATTGAATCATGAATCATGAATCATGAATCATGAATTGAATCATGAATCATGAATCATGAATTGAATCATGAATCATGAATTATGAATCATGTATTGAATCATGAATCATGAATCAGGAATCATGAATCATGAATTGAATCATGAATCATGAATTATGAATCATGAATTAAATCATGAACCATGAATTATGAATCATGAATTGAATCATGAATCATGAATCATGAATCATGAATTGAATCATGAATTGAATCATGAATCATGAATCATGAATTGAATCATGAATCATGAATGATGAATCATGAATTGAATCATGAATTGAATCATGAATCATGAATTGAATCATGAATCATGAATTGAATCATGAATCATGAATCATGAATCATGAATGATGAATCATGAATTGAATCATGAATTGAATCATGAATCATGAATCATGAATTGAATCATGAATCATGAATTGAATCATGAATCATGAATCATGAATCATGAATTGAATCATGAATCATGAATCATGAATCAGGAATCATGAATTGAATCATGAAATGAATCATGAATCATGAATCATGAATTGAATCATGAATCATGAATGATAAATCATGAATTGAATCATGAATTGAATCATGAATCATGAATCATGAATTGAATCATGAATCATGAATTGAATCATGAATCATGAATCATGAATAATGAATTGAATCATGAATCATTAATTATGAATCATGATTTGAATCATGAATTATGTATTGAATTAATGAATCATGAATCATGAATCATGAATCTTAAATCATGAATTAAATCATGAATTAAATCATGAATCATAAATCATGAATTGAATCATGAATCATGAATCATGAATTGAATCATGAATCATGAATCATGAATTGAATCATGAATCATGAATCATGAATTGAATCATGAATCATAAATCAGGAATCATGAATCATGAATTGAATCATGAATCATGAATTATGAATCATGAATTAAATCATAAATCATGAATTATGAATCATGAATTGAATCATGAATTATGAATTGAATCATGAATCATGAATCATGAATCATGAATTGAATCATGAAATGAATCATGAATGATGAATCATGAATTGAATCATGAATTGAATCATGAATCATGAATCATGAATTGAATCATAAATCATGAATTGAATCATGTATCATGAATTGAATCATGAATCATGAATTATGAATCATGAATTGAATCATGAATCATGATCTATGAATCATGAATTGAATCATGAATCATGAATCATGAATTGAATCATGAATCATGAATCGAATCATGAATCATGAATTGAATCATGAATCATGAATTGAATCATGAATCATGAATTGAATCATGAATCATGAATCATGAATTGAATCATGAATCATGAATTATGAATCATGAATTGAATCATGAATCATGAATTATGAATCATGAATTAAATCATGAATCATGAATTATGAATCATGAATTGAATCATGAATCATGAATGATGAATCATGAATTGAATCATGAATTGAATCATGAATCATGAATCATGAATTGAATCATGAATCATGAATGATGAATCATGAATTGAATCATGAATTGAATCATGAATCATGAATCATGAATTGAATCATGAATCATGAATTGAATCATGAATCATGAATCATGAATCATGAATGATGAATCATGAATTGAATCATGAATTGAATCATGAATCATGAATCATGAATTGAATCATGAATCATGAATTGAATCATGAATCATGAATCATGAATTGAATCATGAATCATTATTTATGAATCATGAATTGAATCATGAATTATGAATCATGAATTAAATCATGAATCATGAATTATGAATCATGAATTAAATCATAAATCATGAATTATGAATCATGAATTGAATCATGAATTATGAATTGAATCATGAATCATGAATCATGAATCATGAATTGAATCATGAAATGAATCATGAATCATGAATGATGAATCATGAATTGAATCATGAATTGAATCATGAATCATGAATCATGAATTGAATCATAAATCATGAATTGAATTATGTATCATGAATTGAATCATGAATTATGAATCATGAATTGAATCATGAATCATGAATTATGAATCATGAATTGAATCATGAATCATGAATCATGAATTGAATCATGAATCATGAATCAAATCATGAATCATGAATTGAATCATGAATCATGAATTGAATCATGAATCATGAATCATGAATCATGAATTGAATCATGAATCATGAATCATGAATTGAATCATGAATCATGAATTATGAATCATGTATTGAATCATGAATCATGAATCAGGAATCATGAATCATGAATTGAATCATGAATCATGAATTATGAATCATGAATTAAATCATGAACCATGAATTATGAATCATGAATTGAATCATGAATCATGAATCATGAATCATGAATTGAATCATGAATTGAATCATGAATCATGAATCATGAATTGAATCATGAATCATGAATGATGAATCATGAATTGAATCATGAATTGAATCATGAATCATGAATCATGAATTGAATCATGAATCATGAATTGAATCATGAATCATGAATCATGAATCATGAATGATGAATCATGAATTGAATCATGAATTGAATCATGAATCATGAATCATGAATTGAATCATGAATCATGAATTGAATCATGAATCATGAATCATGAATCATGAATTGAATCATGAATCATGAATCATGAATCAGGAATCATGAATTGAATCATGAAATGAATCATGAATCATGAATCATGAATTGAATCATGAATCATGAATGATAAATCATGAATTGAATCATGAATTGAATCATGAATCATGAATCATGAATTGAATCATGAATCATGAATTGAATCATGAATCATGAATCATGAATAATGAATTGAATCATGAATCATTAATTATGAATCATGATTTGAATCATGAATTATGAATTGAATTAATGAATCATGAATCATGAATCATGAATCTTAAATCATGAATTAAATCATGAATTAAATCATGAATCATAAATCATGAATTGAATCATGAATCATGAATCATGAATTGAATCATGAATCATGAATCATGAATTGAATCATGAATCATGAATCATGAATTGAATCATGAATCATGAATTATGAATCATGAATTAAATCATAAATCATGAATTATGAATCATGAATTGAATCATGAATTATGAATTGAATCATGAATCATGAATGATGAATCATGAATTGAATCATGAAATGAATCATGAATGATGAATCATGAATTGAATCATGAATTGAATCATGAATCATGAATCATGAATTGAATCATAAATCATGAATTGAATCATGTATCATGAATTGAATCATGAATCATGAATTATGAATCATGAATTGAATCATGAATCATGATCTATGAATCATGAATTGAATCATGAATCATGAATCATGAATTGAATCATGAATCATGAATTATGAATCATGAATTGAATCATGAATTATGAATTGAATCATGAATTGAATCATGAATCATGAATTATGAATCATGAATTGAATCATGAATTATGAATTGAATCATGAATCATGAATCATGAATCATGAATCATGAATTGAATCATGAAATGAATCATGAATCATGAATTGAATCATGAATCATGAATCATGAATTGAATCATAAATCATGAATTGAATCATTAATCATGAATCATGACTCATGAATTGAATCATGAATCATGAAATATGAATCATGAATTGAATCATGAATCATGAATTATGAATCATGAATTGAATCATGAATCATGAATTATGAATCATGAATTGAATCATGAATCATGAATCATGAATTGAATCATGAATCATGAATCGAATCATGAATCATAAATTGAATCATGAATCATGAATCATGAATCATGAATTGAATCATGAATAATGAATCATGAATTGAATCATGAATCATGAATCATGAATTGAATCAAGAATCATGAATTATGAATCATGAATTGAATCATGAATCATGAATCATGAATTGAATCATGAATTAGGAATCATGAATCATGAATTGAATCATGAATCATGAATTATGAATCATGAATTAAATCATGAATCATGAATTATGAATCATGAATTGAATCATGAATTATGAATTGAATCATGAATCATGAATCATGAATCATGAATCATGAATTGAATCATGAATTGAATCATGAATCATGAATCATGAATTGAATCATGAATCATGAATTGAATCATGAATCATAAATCATGAATAATGAATTGAATCATGAATCATTAATTATGAATCATGATTTGAATCATGAATTATGAATTGAATTAATGAATCATGAATCATGAATCATGAATCTTGAATCATGAATTGAATCATGAATTAAATCATGAATCATAAATCATGAATTGAATCAAGAATCATGAATCATGAATCATGAATTGAATCATGAATCATGAATCATGAATTGAATCATGAATCATGAATCATGAATTGAATCATGAATCATAAATCAGGAATAATGAATCATGAATTGAATCATGAATCATGAATTATGAATCATGAATTAAATCATAAATCATTAATTATGAATCATGAATTGAATCATGAATTATGAATTGAATCATGAATCATGAATCATGAATCATGAATTGAATCATGAAATGAATCATGAATCATGAATGATGAATCATGAATTGAATCATGAATTGAATCATGAATCATGAATCATGAATTGAATCATAAATCATGAATTGAATTATGTATCATGAATTGAATCATGAATTATGAAACATGAATTGAATCATGAATCATGAATTATGAATCATGAATTGAATCATGAATCATGAATCATGAATTGAATCATGAATCATGAATCAAATCATGAATCATGAATTGAATCATGAATCATGAATTGAATCATGAATCATGAATCATGAATCATGAATTGAATCATGAATCATGAATCATGAATTGAATCATGAATCATGAATTATGAATCATGTATTGAATCATGAATCATGAATCAGGAATCATGAATCATGAATTGAATCATGAATCATGAATTATGAATCATGAATTAAATCATGAACCATGAATTATGAATCATGAATTGAATCATGAATCATGAATCATGAATCATGAATTGAATCATGAATTGAATCATGAATCATGAATCATGAATTGAATCATGAATCATGAATGATGAATCATGAATTGAATCATGAATTGAATCATGAATCATGAATCATGAATTGAATCATGAATCATGAATTGAATCATGAATCATGAATCATGAATCATGAATGATGAATCATGAATTGAATCATGAATTGAATCATGAATCATGAATCATGAATTGAATCATGAATCATGAATTGAATCATGAATCATGAATCATGAATCATGAATTGAATCATGAATCATGAATCATGAATCAGGAATCATGAATTGAATCATGAAATGAATCATGAATCATGAATCATGAATTGAATCATGAATCATGAATGATAAATCATGAATTGAATCATGAATTGAATCATGAATCATGAATCATGAATTGAATCATGAATCATGAATTGAATCATGAATCATGAATCATGAATAATGAATTGAATCATGAATCATTAATTATGAATCATGATTTGAATCATGAATTATGTATTGAATTAATGAATCATGAATCATGAACCATGAATCTTAAATCATGAATTAAATCATGAATTAAATCATGAATCATAAATCATGAATTGAATCATGAATCATGAATCATGAATTGAATCATGAATCATGAATCATGAATTGAATCATGAATCATGAATCATGAATTGAATCATGAATCATAAATCAGGAATCATGAATCATGAATTGAATCATGAATCATGAATTATGAATCATGAATTAAATCATAAATCATGAATTATGAATCATGAATTGAATCATGAATTATGAATTGAATCATGAATCATGAATCATGAATCATGAATTGAATCATGAAATGAATCATGAATGATGAATCATGAATTGAATCATGAATTGAATCATGAATCATGAATCATGAATTGAATCATAAATCATGAATTGAATCATGTATCATGAATTGAATCATGAATCATGAATTATGAATCATGAATTGAATCATGAATCATGATCTATGAATCATGAATTGAATCATGAATCATGAATCATGAATTGAATCATGAATCATGAATCGAATCATGAATCATGAATTGAATCATGAATCATGAATTGAATCATGAATCATGAATTGAATCATGAATCATGAATCATGAATTGAATCATGAATCATGAATTATGAATCATGAATTGAATCATGAATCATGAATCATGAATTGAATCATGAATCATGAATTATGAATCATGAATTGAATCATGAATCATGAATTATGAATCATGAATTAAATCATGAATCATGAATTATGAATCATGAATTGAATCATGAATCATGAATGATGAATCATGAATTGAATCATGAATTGAATCATGAATCATGAATCATGAATTGAATCATGAATCATGAATGATGAATCATGAATTGAATCATGAATTGAATCATGAATCATGAATCATGAATTGAATCATGAATCATGAATTGAATCATGAATCATGAATCATGAATCATGAATGATGAATCATGAATTGAATCATGAATTGAATCATGAATCATGAATCATGAATTGAATCATGAATCATGAATTGAATCATGAATCATGAATCATGAATTGAATCATGAATCATTATTTATGAATCATGAATTGAATCATGAATTATGAATCATGAATTAAATCATGAATCATGAATTATGAATCATGAATTAAATCATAAATCATGAATTATGAATCATGAATTGAATCATGAATTATGAATTGAATAATGAATCATGAATCATGAATCATGAATTGAATCATGAAATGAATCATGAATCATGAATGATGAATCATGAATTGAATCATGAATTGAATCATGAATCATGAATCATGAATTGAATCATGAATCATGAATTGAATCATGAATCATGAATTGAATCATGAATCATGAATCATGAATCATGAATTGAATCATGAATCATGAATCATGAATTGAATCATGAATCATGAATTATGAATCATGTATTGAATCATGAATCATGAATCAGGAATCATGAATCATGAATTGAATCATGAATCATGAATTATGAATCATGAATTAAATCATGAACCATGAATTATGAATCATGAATTGAATCATGAATCATGAATCATGAATCATGAATTGAATCATGAATTGAATCATGAATCATGAATCATGAATTGAATCATGAATCATGAATGATGAATCATGAATTGAATCATGAATTGAATCATGAATCATGAATCATGAATTGAATCATGAATCATGAATTGAATCATGAATCATGAATCATGAATCATGAATGATGAATCATGAATTGAATCATGAATTGAATCATGAATCATGAATAATGAATTGAATCATGAATCATGAATTGAATCATGAATCATGAATCATGAATCATGAATTGAATCATGAATCATGAATCATGAATCAGGAATCATGAATTGAATCATGAAATGAATCATGAATCATGAATCATGAATTGAATCATGAATCATGAATGATAAATCATGAATTGAATCATGAATTGAATCATGAATCATGAATCATGAATTGAATCATGAATCATGAATTGAATCATGAATCATGAATCATGAATAATGAATTGAATCATGAATCATTAATTATGAATCATGATTTGAATCATGAATTATGTATTGAATTAATGAATCATGAATCATGAATCATGAATCTTAAATCATGAATTAAATCATGAATTAAATCATGAATCATAAATCATGAATTGAATCATGAATCATGAATCATGAATTGAATCATGAATCATGAATCATGAATTGAATCATGAATCATGAATCATGAATTGAATCATGAATCATAAATCAGGAATCATGAATCATGAATTGAATCATGAATCATGAATTATGAATCATGAATTAAATCATAAATCATGAATTATGAATCATGAATTGAATCATGAATTATGAATTGAATCATGAATCATGAATCATGAATCATGAATTGAATCATGAAATGAATCATGAATGATGAATCATGAATTGAATCATGAATTGAATCATGAATCATGAATCATGAATTGAATCATAAATCATGAATTGAATCATGTATCATGAATTGAATCATGAATCATGAATTATGAATCATGAATTGAATCATGAATCATGATCTATGAATCATGAATTGAATCATGAATCATGAATCATGAATTGAATCATGAATCATGAATCGAATCATGAATCATGAATTGAATCATGAATCATGAATTGAATCATGAATCATGAATTGAATCATGAATCATGAATCATGAATTGAATCATGAATCATGAATTATGAATCATGAATTGAATCATGAATCATGAATTATGAATCATGAATTAAATCATGAATCATGAATTATGAATCATGAATTGAATCATGAATCATGAATGATGAATCATGAATTGAATCATGAATTGAATCATGAATCATGAATCATGAATTGAATCATGAATCATGAATGATGAATCATGAATTGAATCATGAATTGAATCATGAATCATGAATCATGAATTGAATCATGAATCATGAATTGAATCATGAATCATGAATCATGAATCATGAATGATGAATCATGAATTGAATCATGAATTGAATCATGAATCATGAATTGAATCATGAATCATGAATTGAATCATGAATCATGAATCATGAATTGAATCATGAATCATTATTTATGAATCATGAATTGAATCATGAATTATGAATCATGAATTAAATCATGAATCATGAATTATGAATCATGAATTAAATCATAAATCATGAATTATGAATCATGAATTGAATCATGAATTATGAATTGAATCATGAATCATGAATCATGAATCATGAATTGAATCATGAAATGAATCATGAATCATGAATGATGAATCATGAATTGAATCATGAATTGAATCATGAATCATGAATCATGAATTGAATCATAAATCATGAATTGAATTATGTATCATGAATTGAATCATGAATTATGAATCATGAATTGAATCATGAATCATGAATTATGAATCATGAATTGAATCATGAATCATGAATCATGAATTGAATCATGAATCATGAATCAAATCATGAATCATGAATTGAATCATGAATCATGAATTGAATCATGAATCATGAATCATGAATCATGAATTGAATCATGAATCATGAATCATGAATTGAATCATGAATCATGAATTATGAATCATGTATTGAATCATGAATCATGAATCAGGAATCATGAATCATGAATTGAATCATGAATCATGAATTATGAATCATGAATTAAATCATGAACCATGAATTATGAATCATGAATTGAATCATGAATCATGAATCATGAATCATGAATTGAATCATGAATTGAATCATGAATCATGAATCATGAATCATGAATCATGAATTGAATCATGAATCATGAATGATGAATCATGAATTGAATCATGAATTGAATCATGAATCATGAATCATGAATTGAATCATGAATCATGAATTGAATCATGAATCATGAATCATGAATCATGAATGATGAATCATGAATTGAATCATGAATTGAATCATGAATCATGAATCATGAATTGAATCATGAATCATGAATTGAATCATGAATCATGAATCATGAATCATGAATTGAATCATGAATCATGAATCATGAATCAGGAATCATGAATTGAATCATGAAATGAATCATGAATCATGAATCATGAATTGAATCATGAATCATGAATGATAAATCATGAATTGAATCATGAATTGAATCATGAATCATGAATCATGAATTGAATCATGAATCATGAATTGAATCATGAATCATGAATCATGAATAATGAATTGAATCATGAATCATTAATTATGAATCATGATTTGAATCATGAATTATGAATTGAATTAATGAATCATGAATCATGAATCATGAATCTTAAATCATGAATTAAATCATGAATTAAATCATGAATCATAAATCATGAATTGAATCATGAATCATGAATCATGAATTGAATCATGAATCATGAATCATGAATTGAATCATGAATCATGAATCATGAATTGAATCATGAATCATGAATTATGAATCATGAATTAAATCATAAATCATGAATTATGAATCATGAATTGAATCATGAATTATGAATTGAATCATGAATCATGAATCATGAATCATGAATTGAATCATGAAATGAATCATGAATGATGAATCATGAATTGAATCATGAATTGAATCATGAATCATGAATCATGAATTGAATCATAAATCATGAATTGAATCATGTATCATGAATTGAATCATGAATCATGAATCATGAATCATGAATTGAATCATGAATCATGATCTATGAATCATGAATTGAATCATGAATCATGAATCATGAATTGAATCATGAATCATGAATCGAATCATGAATCATGAATTGAATCATGAATCATGAATTGAATCATGAATCATGAATCATGAATTGAATCATGAATCATGAATTATGAATCATGAATTGAATCATGAATCATGAATGATGAATCATGAATTGAATCATGAATTGAATCATGAATCATGAATCATGAATTGAATCATGAATCATGAATGATGAATCATGAATTGAATCATGAATTGAATCATGAATCATGAATCATGAATTGAATCATGAATCATGAATTGAATCATGAATCATGAATCATGAATCATGAATGATGAATCATGAATTGAATCATGAATTGAATCATGAATCATGAATCATGAATTGAATCATGAATCATGAATTGAATCATGAATCATGAATCATGAATTGAATCATGAATCATTATTTATGAATCATGAATTGAATCATGAATTGAATCATGAATCATGAATCATGAATTGAATCATGAATCATGAATTGAATCATGAATCATGAATCATGAATTGAATCATGAATCATTAATTATGAATCATGATTTGAATCATGAATTATGAATTGAATTAATGAATCATGAATCATGAATCATGAATCTTGAATCATGAATTGAATCATGAATTAAATCATGAATCATAAATCATGAATTGAATCATGAATCATGAATCATGAATCATGAATTGAATCATGAATCATGAATCATGAATTGAATCATGAATCATGAATCATGAATTGAATCATGAATCATAAATCAGGAATAATGAATCATGAATTGAATCATGAATCATGAATTATGAATCATGAATTAAATCATAAATCATGAATTATGAATCATGAATTGAATCATGAATTATGAATTGAATCATGAATCATGAATCATAAATCATGAATTGAATCATGAAATGAATCATGAATCATGAATGATGAATCATGAATTGAATCATGAATTGAATCATGAATCGTGAATCATGAATTGAATCATAAATCATGAATTGAATTATGTATCATGAATTGAATCATGAATCATGAATTATGAATCATGAATTGAATCATGAATCATGAATTATGAATCATGAATTGAATCATGAATCATGAATTGAATCATGAATCATGAATCAAATCATGAATCATGAATTGAATCATGAATCATGAATTGAATCATGGATCATGAATCATGAATCATGAATTGAATCATGAATCATGAATCATGAATTGAATCATGAATCATGAATTATGAATCATGAATTGAATCATGAATCATGAATCAGGAATCATGAATCATGAATTATGAATCATGAATTAAATCATGAACCATGAATTATGAATCATGAATTGAATCATGAATCATGAATCATGAATCATGAATTGAATCATGAATCATGAATCATGAATTGAATCATGAATCATGAATGATGAATCATGAATTGAATCATGAATTGAATCATGAATCATGAATTGAATCATGAATCATGAATTGAATCATGAATCATGAATCATGAATCATGAATGATGAATCATGAATTGAATCATGAATTGAATCATGAATCATGAATCATGAATTGAATCATGAATCATGAATTGAATCATGAATCATGAATCATGAATCATGAATTGAATCATGAATCATGAATCATGAATCATGAATCAGGAATCATGAATTGAATCATGAAATGAATCATGAATCATGAATCATGAATTGAATCATGAATCATGAATGATAAATCATGAATTAAATCATGAATTGAATCATGAATCATGAATTGAATCATGAATCATGAATTGAATCATGAATCATGAATCATGAATAATGAATTGAATCATGAATCATTAATTATGAATCATGATTTGAATCATGAATTATGAATTGAATTAATGAATCATGAATCATGAATCTTAAATCATGAATTAAATCATGAATTAAATCATGAATCATAAATCATGAATTGAATCATGAATCATGAATCATGAATCATGAATTGAATCATGAATCATGAATCATGAATTGAATCATGAATCATGAATTGAATCATGAATCATAAATCAGGAATCATGAATCATGAATTGAATCATGAATCATGAATTATGAATCATGAATTAAATCATAAATCATGAATTATGAATCATGAATTGAATCATGAATTATGAATTGAATCATGAATCATGAATCATGAATCATGAATTGAATCATGAAATGAATCATGAATCATGAATGATGAATCATGAATTGAATCATGAATTGAATCATGAATCATGAATCATGAATTGAATCATAAATCATGAATTGAATCATGTATCATGAATTGAATCATGAATCATGAATTATGAATCATGAATTGAATCATGAATCATGATCTATGAATCATGAATTGAATCATGAATCATGAATCATGAATTGAATCATGAATCATGAATCGAATCATGAATCATGAATTGAATCATGAATCATGAATTGAATCATGAATCATGAATCATGAATTGAATCATGAATCATGAATCATGAATTGAATCATGAATCATGAATTATGAATCATGAATTGAATCATGAATCATGAATCAGGAATCATGAATCATGAATTGAATCATGAATCATGAATTATGAATCATGAATTAAATCATGAATCATGAATTATGAATCATGAATTGAATCATGAATCATGAATGATGAATCATGAATTGAATCATGAATTGAATCATGAATCATGAATCATGAATTGAATCATGAATCATGAATGATGAATCATGAATTGAATCATGAATCATGAATCAGGAATCATGAATCATGAATTGAATCATGAATCATGAATTATGAATCATGAATTAAATCATGAATCATGAATTATGAATCATGAATTGAATCATGAATCATGAATGATGAATCATGAATTGAATCATGAATTGAATCATGAATCATGAATCATGAATTGAATCATGAATCATGAATGATGAATCATGAATTGATTCATGAATTGAATCATGAATCATGAATCATGAATTGAATCATGAATCATGAATTGAATTATGAATCATGAATCATGAATCATGAATGATGAATCATGAATTGAATCATGAATTGAATCATGAATCATGAATCATGAATTGAATCATGAATCATGAATCATGAATTGAATCATGAATCATTATTTATGAATCATGAATTGAA
The DNA here is from genome assembly GCA_036250195.1 of Mixophyes australis. NCBI lineage: Eukaryota > Metazoa > Chordata > Amphibia > Anura > Limnodynastidae > Mixophyes > Mixophyes australis. The sequence continues at coordinate 240,280,760 of JAVHZZ010000001.1, read as the reverse complement.
TCATAAATTATGAATTGAATTAGTGAATCATGAATCATGAATCATGAATTGAATCATGAATCATGAATTGAATCATGAATCATGAATTGAATCATGAATCATGAATTATGAATTATGAATTGAATCATGAATCATGAATTATAAATCATGAATTGAATCATGAATCATGAATTGAATCATGAATCATGAATTGAATCATGAACCATGAATCATGAATTGAATCATGAATCATGAATCATGAATTGAATCATGAATCATGAATCATGAATTGAATCATGAATCATAAATTATGAATCATGAATTGAATCATGAATCATGAATTGAATCATGAATCAGGAATCATGAATCATGAATTGAATCATGAATCATGAATTATGAATCATGAACTAAATCATGAATCATGAATTATGAATCATTAATTGAATCATGAATTATGAATTGAATCATGAATCATGAATCATGAATCATGAATTGAATCATGAAATGAATCATGAATCATGAATCTTGAATTGAATCATGAATCATGAATGATAATTAATGAATTGAATCATGAATTGAATCATGAATCATGAATCATGAATTGAATCATAAATCATGAATTGAATCATGAATCATGAATTGAATCATGAATCATGAATTATGAATCATGAATTGAATCATGAATCATGAATTATGAATCATGAATTGAATCATGAATCATGAATCTTGAATTGAATCATGAATCATGAATCATGAATCGAATCATAAATCATGAATCATGAATTGAATCATGAATCATGAATCAGGAATCATGAATCATGAATTGAATCATGAATCATGAATTATGAATCATGAATTAAATCATGAATCATGAATTGAATCATGAATCATGAATCATGAATTGAATCATGAATCATTAATTATGAATCATGAATTGAATCATGAATTATGAATTGCATTAATGAATCATGAATCATGAATAATGAATCTTGAATCATGAATTGAATCATGAATTAAATCATGAATCATAAATCATGAATTGAATCATAAATCATGAATGATGAATCATGAATTGAATCATGAATCATGAATCATAAATTGAATCATGAATCATGAATCATGAATTGAATCATGAATCATGAATTATGAATCATCAATTGAATCATGAATCATGAATCATGAATTGAATCATGAATCATGAATCATGAATTGAATCATGAATCATGAATTATGAATCATTAATTGAATCATGAATTATGAATTATAAATCATGAATTGAATCATGAATTATGAATTGAATCATGAATCATGAATCATGAATCGACTCATGAATCATGAATTGAATCATGAATCATGAATTGAATCATGAATCATGAATCATGAATTGAATCCTGAATCATGAATCATGAATTGAATCATGAATCATGAATTATAAATCATTAATTGAATCATGAATCATGAATCGTGAATTGAATCATGAATCATGAACCAGGAATCATGAATCATGAATTGAATCATGAATCATGAATTATGAATCATGAACTAAATCATGAATCATGAATTATGAATCATGAATTGAATCATGAAATATGAATTGAATCATGAATCATGAATCATGAATCATGAATCATGAATTGAATCATGAAATGAATCATGAATCATGAATTGAATCATGAATCATGAATGATGAATCATGAATTGAATAATGAATTTAATCATGAATCATGAATTGAATCATAAATCATGAATTGAATCATGAATCATGAATCATGAATTGAATCATGAATCATGAAATATGAATCATGAATTGAATCATGAATCATGAATTATGAATCATGAATTGAATCATGAATCATGAATTATGAATCATGAATTGAATCATGAATCATGAATTGAATCATGAATCATGAATCGAATCATGAATCATGAATTGAATCATGAATCATGAATCATGAATTGAATCATGAATAATGAATCATGAATTGAATCATGAATCATGAATCATGAATTGAATCATGAATCATGAATTATGAATCATGAATTGAATCATGAATCATGAATCATGAATTGAATCATGAATTATGAATTGAATCATGAATCATGAATCATGAATCATGAATCATGAATTGAATCATGAAATGAATCATGAATCATGAATCATGAATTGAATCATGAATCATGAATGATAAATCATGAATTGAATCATGAATTGAATCATGAATCATGAATTGAATCATGAATCATGAATCATGAATAATGAATTGAATCATGAATCATTAATTATGAATCATGATTTGAATCATGAATTATGAATTGAATTAATGAATCATGAATCATGAATCATGAATCTTGAATCATTAATTGAATCATGAATTAAATCATGAATCATAAATCATGAATTGAATCATGAATCATGAATCATGAATCATGAATTGAATCATGAATCATGAATCATGAATTGAATCATGAATCATGAATCATGAATTGAATCATGAATCATAAATCAGGAATCATGAATCATGAATTGAATCATGAATCATGAATTATGAATCATGAATTAAATCATAAATCATGAATTATGAATCATGAATTGAATCATGAATTATGAATTGAATCATGAATCATGAATCATGAATCATGAATTGAATCATGAAATGAATCATGAATCATGAATGATGAATCATGAATTGAATCATGAATTGAATCATGAATCATGAATCATGAATTGAATCATAAATCATGAATTGAATCATGAATCATGAATTGAATCATGAATCATGAATTATAAATCATGAATTGAATCATGAATCATGAATTATGAATCATGAATTGAATCATGAATCATGAATCATGAATTGAATCATGAATCATGAATCGAATCATGAATCATGAATTGAATCATGAATCATGAATTGAATCATGAATCATGAATTGAATCATGAATCATGAATCATGAATTGAATCATGAATCATGAATTATGAATCATGAATTGAATCATGAATCATGAATCAGGAATCATGAATCATGAATTGAATCATGAATCATGAATTATGAATCATTAATTAAATCATGAATCATGAATTATGAATCATGAATTGAATCATGAATCATGAATGATGAATCATGAATTGAATCATGAATTGAATCATGAATCATGAATCATGAATTGAATCATGAATCATGAATGATGAATCATGAATTGAATCATGAATTGAATCATGAATCATGAATCATGAATTGAATCATGAATCATGAATCATGAATTGAATCATGAATCATGAGTTGAATCATTAATCATGAATCATGAATCATGAATTGAATCATGAATCAATAATTATGAATCATGAATTGAATCATGAATTATGAATTGAATTAGTGAATCATGAATCATTAATCATGAATTGAATCATGAATCATGAATCATGAATAGAATCATTAATCATGAATTGAATCATGAATCATGAATCATGAATTGAATCATGAATCATGAATCATGAATTGAATCATGAATCATGAATTATGAATCATGAATTGAATCATGAATCATGAATTATAAATCATGAATTGAATCATGAATCATGAATTGAATCATGAATCATGAATCATGAATTGAATCATGAATCATGAATCATGAATTGAATCATGAATCATGAATCATGAATTGAATCATGAATCATGAATTATGAATCATGAATTGAATCATGAATCATGAATTGAATCATGAATCAGGAATCATGAATCATGAATTGAATCATGAATCATGAATTATGAATCATGAACTAAATCATGAATCATGAATTATGAATCATGAATTGAATCATGAATTATGAATTGAATCATGAATCATGAATCATGAATCATGAATTGAATCATGAAATGAATCATGAACCATGAATCTTGAATTGAATCATGAATCATGAATGATGAATCATGAATTGAATCATGAATCATGAATGATGAATCATGAATTGAATCATGAATTGAATCATGAATCATGAATCATGAATTGAATCATGAATCATGAATGATGAATCATGAATTGATTCATGAATTGAATCATGAATCATGAATCATGAATTGAATCATGAATCATGAATTGAATTATGAATCATGAATCATGAATCATGAATGATGAATCATGAATTGAATCATGAATTGAATCATGAATCATGAATCATGAATTGAATCATGAATCATGAATCATGAATTGAATCATGAATCATTATTTATGAATCATGAATTGAATCATAAATTATGAATTGAATTAGTGAATCATGAATCATGAATCATGAATTGAATCATGAATCATGAATTGAATCATGAATCATGAATTGAATCATGAATCATGAATTATGAATTATGAATTGAATCATGAATCATGAATTATAAATCATGAATTGAATCATGAATCATGAATTGAATCATGAATCATGAATTGAATCATGAACCATGAATCATGAATTGAATCATGAATCATGAATCATGAATTGAATCATGAATCATGAATCATGAATTGAATCATGAATCATAAATTATGAATCATGAATTGAATCATGAATCATGAATTGAATCATGAATCAGGAATCATGAATCATGAATTGAATCATGAATCATGAATTATGAATCATGAACTAAATCATGAATCATGAATTATGAATCATTAATTGAATCATGAATTATGAATTGAATCATGAATCATGAATCATGAATCATGAATTGAATCATGAAATGAATCATGAATCATGAATCTTGAATTGAATCATGAATCATGAATGATAATTAATGAATTGAATCATGAATTGAATCATGAATCATGAATCATGAATTGAATCATAAATCATGAATTGAATCATGAATCATGAATTGAATCATGAATCATGAATTATGAATCATGAATTGAATCATGAATCATGAATTATGAATCATGAATTGAATCATGAATCATGAATCTTGAATTGAATCATGAATCATGAATCATGAATCGAATCATAAATCATGAATCATGAATTGAATCATGAATCATGAATCAGGAATCATGAATCATGAATTGAATCATGAATCATGAATTATGAATCATGAATTAAATCATGAATCATGAATTGAATCATGAATCATGAATCATGAATTGAATCATGAATCATTAATTATGAATCATGAATTGAATCATGAATTATGAATTGCATTAATGAATCATGAATCATGAATAATGAATCTTGAATCATGAATTGAATCATGAATTAAATCATGAATCATAAATCATGAATTGAATCATAAATCATGAATGATGAATCATGAATTGAATCATGAATCATGAATCATAAATTGAATCATGAATCATGAATCATGAATTGAATCATGAATCATGAATTATGAATCATCAATTGAATCATGAATCATGAATCATGAATTGAATCATGAATCATGAATCATGAATTGAATCATGAATCATGAATTATGAATCATTAATTGAATCATGAATTATGAATTATAAATCATGAATTGAATCATGAATTATGAATTGAATCATGAATCATGAATCATGAATCGACTCATGAATCATGAATTGAATCATGAATCATGAATTGAATCATGAATCATGAATCATGAATTGAATCCTGAATCATGAATCATGAATTGAATCATGAATCATGAATTATAAATCATTAATTGAATCATGAATCATGAATCGTGAATTGAATCATGAATCATGAACCAGGAATCATGAATCATGAATTGAATCATGAATCATGAATTATGAATCATGAACTAAATCATGAATCATGAATTATGAATCATGAATTGAATCATGAAATATGAATTGAATCATGAATCATGAATCATGAATCATGAATCATGAATTGAATCATGAAATGAATCATGAATCATGAATTGAATCATGAATCATGAATGATGAATCATGAATTGAATAATGAATTTAATCATGAATCATGAATTGAATCATAAATCATGAATTGAATCATGAATCATGAATCATGAATTGAATCATGAATCATGAAATATGAATCATGAATTGAATCATGAATCATGAATTATGAATCATGAATTGAATCATGAATCATGAATTATGAATCATGAATTGAATCATGAATCATGAATTGAATCATGAATCATGAATCGAATCATGAATCATGAATTGAATCATGAATCATGAATCATGAATTGAATCATGAATAATGAATCATGAATTGAATCATGAATCATGAATCATGAATTGAATCATGAATCATGAATTATGAATCATGAATTGAATCATGAATCATGAATCATGAATTGAATCATGAATTATGAATTGAATCATGAATCATGAATCATGAATCATGAATCATGAATTGAATCATGAAATGAATCATGAATCATGAATCATGAATTGAATCATGAATCATGAATGATAAATCATGAATTGAATCATGAATTGAATCATGAATCATGAATTGAATCATGAATCATGAATCATGAATAATGAATTGAATCATGAATCATTAATTATGAATCATGATTTGAATCATGAATTATGAATTGAATTAATGAATCATGAATCATGAATCATGAATCTTGAATCATTAATTGAATCATGAATTAAATCATGAATCATAAATCATGAATTGAATCATGAATCATGAATCATGAATCATGAATTGAATCATGAATCATGAATCATGAATTGAATCATGAATCATGAATCATGAATTGAATCATGAATCATAAATCAGGAATCATGAATCATGAATTGAATCATGAATCATGAATTATGAATCATGAATTAAATCATAAATCATGAATTATGAATCATGAATTGAATCATGAATTATGAATTGAATCATGAATCATGAATCATGAATCATGAATTGAATCATGAAATGAATCATGAATCATGAATGATGAATCATGAATTGAATCATGAATTGAATCATGAATCATGAATCATGAATTGAATCATAAATCATGAATTGAATCATGAATCATGAATTGAATCATGAATCATGAATTATAAATCATGAATTGAATCATGAATCATGAATTATGAATCATGAATTGAATCATGAATCATGAATCATGAATTGAATCATGAATCATGAATCGAATCATGAATCATGAATTGAATCATGAATCATGAATTGAATCATGAATCATGAATTGAATCATGAATCATGAATCATGAATTGAATCATGAATCATGAATTATGAATCATGAATTGAATCATGAATCATGAATCAGGAATCATGAATCATGAATTGAATCATGAATCATGAATTATGAATCATTAATTAAATCATGAATCATGAATTATGAATCATGAATTGAATCATGAATCATGAATGATGAATCATGAATTGAATCATGAATTGAATCATGAATCATGAATCATGAATTGAATCATGAATCATGAATGATGAATCATGAATTGAATCATGAATTGAATCATGAATCATGAATCATGAATTGAATCATGAATCATGAATCATGAATTGAATCATGAATCATGAGTTGAATCATTAATCATGAATCATGAATCATGAATTGAATCATGAATCAATAATTATGAATCATGAATTGAATCATGAATTATGAATTGAATTAGTGAATCATGAATCATTAATCATGAATTGAATCATGAATCATGAATCATGAATAGAATCATTAATCATGAATTGAATCATGAATCATGAATCATGAATTGAATCATGAATCATGAATCATGAATTGAATCATGAATCATGAATTATGAATCATGAATTGAATCATGAATCATGAATTATAAATCATGAATTGAATCATGAATCATGAATTGAATCATGAATCATGAATCATGAATTGAATCATGAATCATGAATCATGAATTGAATCATGAATCATGAATCATGAATTGAATCATGAATCATGAATTATGAATCATGAATTGAATCATGAATCATGAATTGAATCATGAATCAGGAATCATGAATCATGAATTGAATCATGAATCATGAATTATGAATCATGAACTAAATCATGAATCATGAATTATGAATCATGAATTGAATCATGAATTATGAATTGAATCATGAATCATGAATCATGAATCATGAATTGAATCATGAAATGAATCATGAACCATGAATCTTGAATTGAATCATGAATCATGAATGATGAATCATGAATTAAATCATGAATTGAATCATGAATCATGAATCATGAATTGAATCATAAATCATGAATTGAATCATGAATCATGAATCATGAATCATGAATTGAATCATGAATCATGAATTATGAATCATGAATTGAATCATGAATCATGAATTATGAATCATGAATTGAATCATGAATCATGAATCATGAATCGAATCATAAATCATGAATTATGAATCATGAATTGAATCATGAATCATGAATTGAATCATAAATCATGAATCATGAATTGAATCATGAATCATGAATCAGGAATCATGAATCATGAATTGAATCATGAATCATGAATTATGAATCATGAATTAAATCATGAATCATGAATTATGAATCATGAATTGAATCATGAATTATGAATTGAATCATGAATCATGAATCATGAATCATGAATCATGAATAATGAATTGAATCATGAATCATGAATCATGAATCATGAATTGAATCATGAATCATGAATCATGAATCATGAATTGAATCATGAATTGAATCATGAATCATGAATTAAATCATGAATCATGAATCATGAATCATGAATTAAATCATGAATCATGAATTGAATTATGAATCATGAATCATGAATCATGAATTGAATCATGAATCATTAATTATGAATCATGAATTGAATCATGAATTATGAATTGAATTAATGAATCATGAATCATGAATAATGAATCTTGAATCATGAATTGAATCATGAAATAAATCATGAATCATAAATCATGAATTGAATAATGAATCATGAATGATGAATCATGAATTGAATCATGAATCATGAATCATAAAATGAATCATGAATCATGAATTGAATCATGAATCATGAATTATGAATCATCAATTGAATCATGAATCATGAATTATGAATCATGAATTGAATCATGAATTATGAATTGAATCATGAATCATGAACCAGGAATCATGAATCATGAACTAAATCATGAATCATGAATTATGAATCATGAATTGAATCATGAATTATGAATTGAATCATGAATCATGAATCATGAATCATGAATCATGAATCATGAATTGAATCATGAAATGAATCATGAATCATGAATTGAATCATGAATCATGAATGATGAATCATGAATTGAATAATGAATTTAATCATGAATCATGAATCATGAATTGAATCATAAATCATGAATTGAATCATGAATCATGAATCATGAATCATGAATTGAATCATGAATCATGAAATATGAATCATGAATTGAATCATGAATCATGAATTATGAATCATGAATTGAATCATGAATCATGAATTATGAATCATGTATTGAATCATGAATCATGAATCATGAATTGAATCATGAATCATGAATCGAATCATGAATCATGAATTGAATCATGAATCATGAATCATGAATTGAATCATGAATAATGAATCATGAATTGAATCATGAATCATGAATCATGAATTGAATCATGAATCATGAATTATGAATCATGAATTGAATCATGAATCATGAATCATGAATCATGAATTGAATCATGAATTATGAATTGAATCATGAATCATGAATCATGAATCATGAATTGAATCATGAAATGAATCATGAATCATGAATCATGAATTGAATCATGAATCATGAATGATAAATCATGAATTGAATCATAATTTGAATCATGAATCATGAATTGAATCATGAATTGAATCATGAATCATGAATTGAATCATGAATCATGAATCATGAATAATGAATTGAATCATGAATCATTAATTATGAATCATGATTTGAATCATGAATTATGAATTGAATTAATGAATCATGAATCATGAATCATGAATCTTGAATCATGAATTGAATCATGAATTAAATCATGAATCATAAATCATGAATTGAATCATGAATCATGAATCATGAATCATGAATCATGAATTGAATCATGAATCATGAATCATGAATTGAATCATGAATCATAAATCAGGAATCATGAATCATGAATTGAATCATGAATCATGAATTATGAATCATGAATTAAATCATAAATCATGAATTATGAATCATGAATTGAATCATGAATTATGAATTGAATCATGAATCATGAATCATGAATCATGAATTGAATCATGAAATGAATCATGAATCATGAATGATGAATCATGAATTGAATCATGAATTGAATCATGAACCATGAATCATGAATTGAATCATAAATCATGAATTGAATCATGAATCATGAATTGAATCATGAATCATGAATTATAAATCATGAATTGAATCATGAATCATGAATTATGAATCATGAATTGAATCATGAATCATGAATCGAATCATGAATCATGAATTGAATCATGAATCATGAATTGAATCATGAATCATGAATCATGAATTGAATCATGAATCATGAATCATGAATTGAATCATGAATCATGAATTATGAATCATGAATTGAATCATGAATCATGAATCAGGAATCATGAATCATGAATTGAATCATGAATCATGAATTATGAATCATGAATTAAATCATGAATCATGAATTATGAATCATGAATTGAATCATGAATCATGAATGATGAATCATGAATTGAATCATGAATTGAATCATGAATCATGAATCATGAATTGAATCATGAATCATGAATGATGAATCATGAATTGAATCATGAATTGAATCATGAATCATGAATCATGAATTGAATCATGAATCATGAATCATGAATTGAATCATGAATCATGAGTTGAATCATTAATCATGAATCATGAATTGAATCATGAATCATTAATTATGAATCATGAATTGAATCATGAATTATGAATTGAATTAGTGAATCATGAATCATTAATCATGAATTGAATCATGAATCATGAATTGAATCATTAATCATGAATTGAATCATGAATCATGAATCATGAATTGAATCATGAATCATGAATCATGAATTGAATCATGAATCATGAATTATGAATCATGAATTGAATCATGAATCATGAATTATAAATCATGAATTGAATCATGAATCATGAATTGAATCATGAATCATGAATCATGAATTGAATCATGAATCATGAATCATGAATTGAATCATGAATCATGAATCATGAATTGAATCATGAATCATGAATTATGAATCATGAATTGAATCATGAATCATGAATTGAATCATGAATCAGGAATCATGAATCATGAATTGAATCATGAATCATGAATTATGAATCATGAACTAAATCATGAATCATGAATTATGAATCATGAATTGAATCATGAATTATGAATTGAATCATGAATCATGAATCATGAATCATGAATCATGAATTGAATCATGAAATGAATCATGAACCATGAATCTTGAATTGAATCATGAATCATGAATGATGAATCATGAATTAAATCATGAATTGAATCATGAATCATGAATCATGAATTGAATCATAAATCATGAATTGAATCATGAATCATGAATCATGAATCATGAATTGAATCATGAATCATGAATTATGAATCATGAATTGAATCATGAATCATGAATTATGAATCATGAATTGAATAATGAATCATGAATCATGAATCGAATCATAAATCATGAATTATGAATCATGAATTGAATCATGAATCATGAATCATGAATTGAATCATAAATCATGAATCATGAATTGAATCATGAATCATGAATCAGGAATCATGAATCATGAATTGAATCATGAATCATGAATTATGAATCATGAATTAAATCATGAATCATGAATTATGAATCATGAATTGAATCATGAATTATGAATCATGAATTGAATCATGAATTATGAATTGAATCATGAATCATGAATCATGAATCATGAATAATGAATTGAATCATGAATCATGAATCATGAATCATGAATTGAATCATGAATCATGAATCATGAATCATGAATTGAATCATGAATTGAATCATGAATCATGAATCATGAATTAAATCATGAATCATGAATCATGAATCATGAATTAAATCATGAATCATGAATTGAATTATGAATCATGAATCATGAATCATGAATTGAATCATGAATCATTAATTATGAATCATGAATTGAATCATGAATTATGAATTGAATTAATGAATCATGAATCATGAATAATGAATCTTGAATCATGAATTGAATCATGAAATAAATCATGAATCATAAATCATGAATTGAATAATGAATCATGAATGATGAATCATGAATTGAATCATGAATCATGAATCATAAATTGAATCATGAATCATGAATCATGAATTGAATCATGAATCATGAATTATGAATCATCAATTGAATCATGAATCATGAATTATGAATCATGAATTGAATCATGAATTATGAATTGAATCATGAATCATGAATCATGAAACATGAATCATGAATTGAATCATGAATTGAATCATGAAATGAATCATGAATTATGAATCATGAATTAAATCATGAATCATGAATTATGAATCATGAATTTAATCATGAATTGAATCATGAATCATGAATCATGAATTGAATCATAAATCATGAATTGAATCATGAATCATGAATCTTGAATCATAAATTGAATCATGAATCATGAATTATGAATCATGAATTGAATCATGAATCATGAATTATGAATCATGAATTGAATCATGAATCATGAATTGAATCATGAATCATGAATCATGAATCGAATCATGAATCATGAATTGAATCATGAATCATGAATCATGAAACATGAATCATTAATTGAATTATGACTTGAATCATGAAATGAATCATTAAACATCATGAATCATGAATTGAATCATGAATCATGAATGATGAATCATGAATTGAATCATGAATTGAATCATGAATCATGAATCATGAATTGAATCATAAATCATGAATTGAATCATGAATCATGAATCTTGAATCATGAATTGAATCATGAATCATGAATTATGAATCATGAATTGAATCATGAATCATAAATTATGAATCATGAATTGAATCATGAATCATGAATCATGAATTGAATCATGAATCATGAATCATGAATCGAATCATGAATCATGAATTGAATCATGAATCATGAATCATGAATTGAATCATGAATCATGAATCATGAATTGAATCATGAATCATGAATCATGAATTGAATCATGAATCATGAATTATAAATCATGAATTGAATCATGAATCATGAATCAGGAATCATGAATCATGAATTGAATCATGAATCATGAATTATGAATCATGAATTAAATCATGAATCATGAATTGAATCATGAATCATGAATCATGAATTATGAATTGAATCATGAATCATGAATCATGAATTGAATCATGAAATGAATCATGAATGATGAATCATGAATTGAATCATGAATCATGAATGATGAATCATGAATTGAATCATGAATTGAATCATGAATCATGAATCATGAATTAAATCATGAATCATGAATTGAATCATGAATCATGAATCATGAATTGAATCATGAATAATGAATCATGAATTGAATCATGAATCATGAATCATGAATTGAATCATGAATCATGAATTATGAATCATGAATTGAATCATGAATCATGAATCATGAATCATGAATTGAATCATGAATTATGAATTGAATCATGAATCATGAATCATGAATCATGAATTGAATCATGAAATGATTCATGAATCATGAATCATGAATTGAATCATGAATCATGAATGATAAATCATGAATTGAATCATGAATTGAATCATGAATCATGAATCATGAATCATGAATAATGAATTGAATCATGAATCATTAATTATGAATCATGATTTGAATCATGAATTATGAATTGAATTAATGAATCATGAATCATGAATCATGAATCTTGAATCATGAATTGAATCATGAATTAAATCATGAATCATAAATCATGAATTGAATCATGAATCATGAATCATGAATCATGAATTGAATCATGAATCATGAATCATGAATTGAATCATGAATCATGAATCATGAATTGAATCATGAATCATAAATCAGGAATCATGAATCATGAATTGAATCATGAATCATGAATTATGAATCATGAATTAAATCATAAATCATGAATTATGAATCATGAATTGAATCATGAATTATGAATTGAATCATGAATCATGAATCATGAATTGAATCATGAAATGAATCATGAATCATAAATCAGGAATCATGAATCATGAATTGAATCATGAATCATGAATTATGAATCATGAATTAAATCATAAATCATGAATTATGAATCATGAATTGAATCATGAATTATGAATTGAATCATGAATCATGCATCATGAATTGAATCATGAATCATGAATTGAATCATGAAATGAATCATGAATCATGAATGATGAATCATGAATTGAATCATGAATTGAATCATGAATAATGAATCATGAATTGAATCATAAATCATGAATTGAATCATGAATCATGAATTGAATCATGAATCATGAATTATAAATCATGAATTGAATCATGAATCATGAATTATGAATCATGAATTGAATCATGAATCATGAATCATGAATTGAATCATGAATCATGAATCGAATCATGAATCATGAATTGAATCATGAATCATGAATTGAATCATGAATCATGAATCATGAATTGAATCATGAATCATGAATCATGAATTGAATCATGAATCATGAATTATGAATCATGAATTGAATCATGAATCATGAATCAGGAATCATGAATCATGAATTGAATCATGAATCATGAATTATGAATCATGAATTAAATCATGAATCATGAATTATGAATCATGAATTGAATCATGAATCATGAATGATGAATCATGAATTGAATCATGAATTGAATCATGAATCATGAATTGAATCATGAATCATGAATGATGAATCATGAATTGAATCATGAATTGAATCATGAATCATGAATCATGAATTGAATCATGAATCATGAATCATGAATTGAATCATGAGTTGAATCATTAATCATGAATCATGAATCATGAATTGAATCATGAATCATTAATTATGATTCATGAATTGAATCATGAATTATGAATTGAATTAGTGAATCATGAATCATTAATCATGAATTGAATCATGAATCATGAATCATGAATTGAATCATTAATCATGAATTGAATCATGAATCATGAATCATGAATTGAATCATGAATCATGAATTGAATCATGAATCATGAATTATGAATCATGAATTGAATCATGAATCATGAATTATAAATCATGAATTGAATCATGAATCATGAATTGAATCATGAATCATGAATCATGAATTGAATCTTGAATCATGAATCATGAATTGAATCATGAATCATGAATCATGAATTGAATCATGAATCATGAATCATGAATTGAATCATGAATCATGAATTATGAATCATGAATTGAATCATGAATCATGAATTGAATCATGAATCAGGAATCATGAATTGAATCATGAATCATGAATTATGAATCATGAACTAAATCATGAATCATGAATTATGAATCATGAATTGAATCATGAATTATGAATTGAATCATGAATCATGAATCATGAATCATGAATCATGAATTGAATCATGAAATGAATCATGAACCATGAATCTTGAATTGAATCATGAATCATGAATGATGAATCATGAATTAAATCATGAATTGAATCATGAATCATGAATCATGAATTGAATCATAAATCATGAATTGAATCATGAATCATGAATCATGAATTGAATCATGAATCATGAATTATGAATCATGAATTGAATCATGAATCATGAATTATGAATCATGAATTGAATCATGAATCATGAATCATGAATCGAATCATAAATCATGAATTATGAATCATGAATTGAATCATGAATCATGAATCATGAATTGAATCATGAATCATGAATCATGAAACATGAATCATTAATTGAATTATGACTTGAATCATGAAATGAATCATTAAACATCATGAATCATGAATTGAATCATGAATCATGAATGATGAATCATGAATTGAATCATGAATTGAATCATGAATCATGAATCATGAATTGAATCATAAATCATGAATTGAATCATGAATCATGAATCTTGAATCATGAATTGAATCATGAATCATGAATTATGAATCATGAATTGAATCATGAATCATAAATTATGAATCATGAATTGAATCATGAATCATGAATCATAAATTGAATCATGAATCATGAATCATGAATCGAATCATGAATCATGAATTGAATCATGAATCATGAATCATGAATTGAATCATGAATCATGAATCATGAATTGAATCATGAATCATGAATCATGAATTGAATCATGAATCATGAATTATAAATCATGAATTGAATCATGAATCATGAATCAGGAATCATGAATCATGAATTGAATCATGAATCATGAATTATGAATCATGAATTAAATCATGAATCATGAATTGAATCATGAATCATGAATCATGAATTATGAATTGAATCATGAATCATGAATCATGAATTGAATCATGAAATGAATCATGAATGATGAATCATGAATTGAATCATGAATCATGAATGATGAATCATGAATTGAATCATGAATTGAATCATGAATCATGAATCATGAATTAAATCATGAATCATGAATTGAATCATGAATCATGAATCATGAATTGAATCATGAATAATGAATCATGAATTGAATCATGAATCATGAATCATGAATTGAATCATGAATCATGAATTATGAATCATGAATTGAATCATGAATCATGAATCATGAATCATGAATTGAATCATGAATTATGAATTGAATCATGAATCATGAATCATGAATCATGAATTGAATCATGAAATGAATCATGAATCATGAATCATGAATTGAATCATGAATCATGAATGATAAATCATGAATTGAATCATGAATTGAATCATGAATCATGAATCATGAATAATGAATTGAATCATGAATCATGAATGATAAATCATGAATTGAATCATGAATTGAATCATGAATCATGAATCATGAATAATGAATTGAATCATGAATCATTAATTATGAATCATGATTTGAATCATGAATTATGAATTGAATTAATGAATCATGAATCATGAATCATGAATCTTGAATCATGAATTGAATCATGAATTAAATCATGAATCATAAATCATGAATTGAATCATGAATCATGAATCATGAATCATGAATTGAATCATGAATCATGAATCATGAATTGAATCATGAATCATGAATCATGAATTGAATCATGAATCATAAATCAGGAATCATGAATCATGAATTGAATCATGAATCATGAATTATGAATCATGAATTAAATCATAAATCATGAATTATGAATCATGAATTGAATCATGAATTATGAATTGAATCATGAATCATGAATCATGAATTGAATCATGAAATGAATCATGAATCATGAATGATGAATCATGAATTGAATCATGAATTGAATCATGAATCATGAATCATGAATTGAATCATAAATCATGAATTGAATCATGAATCATGAATTGAATCATGAATCATGAATTATAAATCATGAATTGAATCATGAATCATGAATTATGAATCATGAATTGAATCATGAATCATGAATCATGAATTGAATCATGAATCATGAATCGAATCATGAATCATGAATTGAATCATGAATCATGAATTGAATCATGAATCATGAATCATGAATTGAATCATGAATCATGAATCATGAATTGAATCATGAATCATGAATTATGAATCATGAATTGAATCATGAATCATGAATCAGGAATCATGAATCATGAATTGAATCATGAATCATGAATTATGAATCATGAATTAAATCATGAATCATGAATTATGAATCATGAATTGAATCATGAATCATGAATGATGAATCATGAATTGAATCATGAATTGAATCATGAATCATGAATCATGAATTGAATCATGAATCATGAATGATGAATCATGAATTGAATCATGAATTGAATCATGAATCATGAATCATGAATTGAATCATGAATCATGAATCATGAATTGAATCATGAGTTGAATCATTAATCATGAATCATGAATCATGAATTGAATCATGAATCATTAATTATGATTCATGAATTGAATCATGAATTATGAATTGAATTAGTGAATCATGAATCATTAATCATGAATTGAATCATGAATCATGAATCATGAATTGAATCATTAATCATGAATTGAATCATGAATCATGAATCATGAATTGAATCATGAATCATGAATCATGAATTGAATCATGAATCATGAATTATGAATCATGAATTGAATCATGAATCATGAATTATAAATCATGAATTGAATCATGAATCATGAATTGAATCATGAATCATGAATCATGAATTGAATCATGAATCATGAATCATGAATTGAATCATGAATCATGAATCATGAATTGAATCATGAATCATGAATCATGAATTGAATCATGAATCATGAATTATGAATCATGAATTGAATCATGAATCATGAATTGAATCATGAATCAGGAATCATGAATTGAATCATGAATCATGAATTATGAATCATGAACTAAATCATGAATCATGAATTATGAATCATGAATTGAATCATGAATTATGAATTGAATCATGAATCATGAATCATGAATCATGAATCATGAATTGAATCATGAAATGAATCATGAACCATGAATCTTGAATTGAATCATGAATCATGAATGATGAATCATGAATTAAATCATGAATTGAATCATGAATCATGAATCATGAATTGAATCATAAATCATGAATTGAATCATGAATCATGAATCATGAATTGAATCATGAATCATGAATTATGAATCATGAATTGAATCATGAATCATGAATTATGAATCATGAATTGAATCATGAATCATGAATCATGAATCGAATCATAAATCATGAATTATGAATCATGAATTGAATCATGAATCATGAATCATGAATTGAATCATAAATCATGAATCATGAATTGAATCATGAATCATGAATCATGAATCATGAATCATGAATTGAATCATGAATTATGAATCATGAATTAAATCATGAATCATGAATTATGAATCATGAATTGAATCATGAATTATGAATTGAATCATGAATCATGAATCATGAATCATGAATCATGAATAATGAATTGAATCATGAATCATGAATCATGAATCATGAATTGAATCATGAATCATGAATCATGAATCATGAATTGAATCATGAATTGAATCATGAATCATGAATCATGAATTAAATCATGAATCATGAATCATGAATCATGAATTAAATCATGAATCATGAATTGAATTATGAATCATGAATCATGAATCATGAATTGAATCATGAATCATTAATTATGAATCATGAATTGAATCATGAATTATGAATTGAATTAATGAATCATGAATCATGAATAATGAATCTTGAATCATGAATTGAATCATGAAATAAATCATGAATCATAAATCATGAATTGAATAATGAATCATGAATGATGAATCATGAATTGAATCATGAATCATGAATCATAAATTGAATCATGAATCATGAATCATGAATTGAATCATGAATCATGAATTATGAATCATCAATTGAATCATGAATCATGAATTATGAATCATGAATTGAATCATGAATTATGAATTGGATCATGAATCATGAATCATGAAACATGAATCATGAATTGAATCATGAATTGAATCATGAAATGAATCATGAATTATGAATCATGAATTAAATCATGAATCATGAATTATGAATCATGAATTGAATCATGAATTGAATCATGAATCATGAATCATGAATTGAATCATAAATCATGAATTGAATCATGAATCATGAATCTTGAATCATAAATTGAATCATGAATCATGAATTATGAATCATGAATTGAATCATGAATCATGAATTATGAATCATGAATTGAATCATGAATCATGAATTGAATCATGAATCATGAATCATGAATCGAATCATGAATCATGAATTGAATCATGAATCATGAATCATGAAACATGAATCATTAATTGAATTATGACTTGAATCATGAAATGAATCATTAAACATCATGAATCATGAATTGAATCATGAATCATGAATGATGAATCATGAATTGAATCATGAATTGAATCATGAATCATGAATCATGAATTGAATCATAAATCATGAATTGAATCATGAATCATGAATCTTGAATCATGAATTGAATCATGAATCATGAATTATGAATCATGAATTGAATCATGAATCATAAATTATGAATCATGAATTGAATCATGAATCATGAATCATGAATTGAATCATGAATCATGAATCATGAATCGAATCATGAATCATGAATTGAATCATGAATCATGAATCATGAATTGAATCATGAATCATGAATCATGAATTGAATCATGAAATATGAATCATGAATCATGAATCATGAATTGAATCATGAATCATGAATGATAAATCATGAATTGAATCATAATTTGAATCATGAATCATGAATTGAATCATGAATTGAATCATGAATCATGAATTGAATCATGAATCATGAATCATGAATAATGAATTGAATCATGAATCATTAATTATGAATCATGATTTGAATCATGAATTATGAATTGAATTAATGAATCATGAATCATGAATCATGAATCTTGAATCATGAATTGAATCATGAATTAAATCATGAATCATAAATCATGAATTGAATCATGAATCATGAATCATGAATCATGAATTGAATCATGAATCATGAATCATGAATTGAATCATGAATCATGAATCATGAATTGAATCATGAATCATAAATCAGGAATCATGAATCATGAATTGAATCATGAATCATGAATTATGAATCATGAATTAAATCATAAATCATGAATTATGAATCATGAATTGTATCATGAATTATGAATTGAATCATGAATCATGAATCATGAATCATGAATTGAATCATGAAATGAATCATGAATCATGAATGATGAATCATGAATTGAATCATGAATTGAATCATGAACCATGAATCATGAATTGAATCATAAATCATGAATTGAATCATGAATCATGAATTGAATCATGAATCATGAATTATAAATCATGAATTGAATCATGAATCATGAATTATGAATCATGAATTGAATCATGAATCATGAATCATGAATTGAATCATGAATCATGAATCGAATCATGAATCATGAATTGAATCATGAATCATGAATTGAATCATGAATCATGAATCATGAATTGAATCATGAATCATGAATCATGAATTGAATCATGAATCATGAATTATGAATCATGAATTGAATCATGAATCATGAATTATGAATCATGAATTGAATCATGAATCATGAATGATGAATCATGAATTGAATCATGAATTGAATCATGAATCATGAATCATGAATTGAATCATGAATCATGAATGATGAATCATGAATTGAATCATGAATTGAATCATGAATCATGAATCATGAATTGAATCATGAATCATGAATCATGAATTGAATCATGAATCATGAGTTGAATCATTAATCATGAATCATGAATTGAATCATGAATCATTAATTATGAATCATGAATTGAATCATGAATTATGAATTGAATTAGTGAATCATGAATCATTAATCATGAATTGAATCATGAATCATGAATCATGAATTGAATCATTAATCATGAATTGAATCATGAATCATGAATCATGAATTGAATCATGAATCATGAATCATGAATTGAATCATGAATCATGAATTATGAATCATGAATTGAATCATGAATCATGAATTATAAATCATGAATTGAATCATGAATCATGAATTGAATCATGAATCATGAATCATGAATTGAATCATGAATCATGAATCATGAATTGAATCATGAATCATGAATCATGAATTGAATCATGAATCATGAATTATGAATCATGAATTGAATCATGAATCATGAATTGAATCATGAATCAGGAATCATGAATCATGAATTGAATCATGAATCATGAATTATGAATCATGAACTAAATCATGAATCATGAATTATGAATCATGAATTGAATCATGAATTATGAATTGAATCATGAATCATGAATCATGAATCATGAATCATGAATTGAATCATGAAATGAATCATGAACCATGAATCTTGAATTGAATCATGAATCATGAATGATGAATCATGAATTAAATCATGAATTGAATCATGAATCATGAATCATGAATTGAATCATAAATCATGAATTGAATCATGAATCATGAATCATGAATCATGAATTGAATCATGAATCATGAATTATGAATCATGAATTGAATCATGAATCATGAATTATGAATCATGAATTGAATCATGAATCATGAATCATGAATCGAATCATAAATAATGAATTATGAATCATGAATTGAATCATGAATCATGAATCATGAATTGAATCATAAATCATGAATCATGAATTGAATCATGAATCATGAATCAGGAATCATGAATCATGAATTGAATCATGAATCATGAATTATGAATCATGAATTAAATCATGAATCATGAATTATGAATCATGAATTGAATCATGAATTATGAATCATGAATTGAATCATGAATTATGAATTGAATCATGAATCATGAATCATGAATCATGAATCATGAATAATGAATTGAATCATGAATCATGAATCATGAATCATGAATTGAATCATGAATCATGAATCATGAATCATGAATTGAATCATGAATTGAATCATGAATCATGAATCATGAATTAAATCATGAATCATGAATCATGAATCATGAATTAAATCATGAATCATGAATTGAATTATGAATCATGAATCATGAATCATGAATTGAATCATGAATAATGAATCTTGAATCATGAATTGAATCATGAAATAAATCATGAATCATAAATCATGAATTGAATAATGAATCATGAATGATGAATCATGAATTGAATCATGAATCATGAATCATAAATTGAATCATAAATCATGAATCATGAATTGAATCATGAATCATGAATTATGAATCATCAATTGAATCATGAATTATGAATCATGAATTGAATCATGAATTATGAATTGAATCATGAATCATGAATCATGAAACATGAATCATGAATTGAATCATGAATTGAATCATGAAATGAATCATGAATTATGAATCATGAATTAAATCATGAATCATGAATTATGAATCATGAATTTAATCATGAATTGAATCATGAATCATGAATCATGAATTGAATCATAAATCATGAATTGAATCATGAATCATGAATCTTGAATCATAAATTGAATCATGAATCATGAATTATGAATCATGAATTGAATCATGAATCATGAATTATGAATCATGAATTGAATCATGAATCATGAATTGAATCATGAATCATGAATCATGAATCGAATCATGAATCATGAATTGAATCATGAATCATGAATCATGAAACATGAATCATTAATTGAATTATGACTTGAATCATGAAATGAATCATTAAACATCATGAATCATGAATTGAATCATGAATCATGAATGATGAATCATGAATTGAATCATGAATTGAATCATGAATCATGAATCATGAATTGAATCATAAATCATGAATTGAATCATGAATCATGAATCTTGAATCATGAATTGAATCATGAATCATGAATTATGAATCATGAATTGAATCATGAATCATAAATTATGAATCATGAATTGAATCATGAATCATGAATCATGAATTGAATCATGAATCATGAATCATGAATTGAATCATGAATCATGAATCATGAATTGAATCATGAATCATGAATCATGAATTGAATCATGAATCATGAATCATGAATTGAATCATGAATCATGAATTATAAATCATGAATTGAATCATGAATCATGAATCAGGAATCATGAATCATGAAATGAATCATGAATCATGAATTATGAATCATGAATTAAATCATGAATCATGAATTGAATCATGAATCATGAATTATGAATTGAATCATGAATCATGAATCATGAATTGAATCATGAAATGAATCATGAATGATGAATCATGAATTGAATCATGAATCATGAATGATGAATCATGAATTGAATCATGAATTGAATCATGAATCATGAATCATGAATTAAATCATGAATCATGAATTGAATCATGAATCATGAATCATGAATTGAATCATGAATAATGAATCATGAATTGAATCATGAATCATGAATCATGAATTGAATCATGAATCATGAATTATGAATCATGAATTGAATCATGAATCATGAATCATGAATCATGAATTGAATCATGAATTATGAATTGAATCATGAATCATGAATCATGAATCATGAATTGAATCATGAAATGAATCATGAATCATGAATCATGAATTGAATCATGAATCATGAATGATAAATCATGAATTGAATCATGAATTGAATCATGAATCATGAATCATGAATCATGAATAATGAATTGAATCATGAATCATTAATTATGAATCATGATTTGAATCATGAATTATGAATTGAATTAATGAATCATGAATCATGAATCATGAATCTTGAATCATGAATTGAATCATGAATTAAATCATGAATCATAAATCATGAATTGAATCATGAATCATGAATCATGAATCATGAATTGAATCATGAATCATGAATCATGAATTGAATCATGAATCATGAATCATGAATTGAATCATGAATCATAAATCAGGAATCATGAATCATGAATTGAATCATGAATCATGAATTGAATCATGAATCATGAATTATGAATCATGAATTAAATCATAAATCATGAATTATGAATCATGAATTGAATCATGAATTATGAATTGAATCATGAATCATGAATCATGAATTGAATCATGAAATGAATCATGAATCATGAATGATGAATCATGAATTGAATCATGAATTGAATCATGAATCATGAATCATGAATTGAATCATAAATCATGAATTGAATCATGAATCATGAATTGAATCATGAATCATGAATTATAAATCATGAATTGAATCATGAATCATGAATTATGAATCATGAATTGAATCATGAATCATGAATCATGAATTGAATCATGAATCATGAATCGAATCATGAATCATGAATTGAATCATGAATCATGAATTGAATCATGAATCATGAATCATGAATTGAATCATGAATCATGAATCATGAATTGAATCATGAATCATGAATTATGAATCATGAATTGAATCATGAATCATGAATCAGGAATCATGAATCATGAATTGAATCATGAATCATGAATTATGAATCATGAATTAAATCATGAATCATGAATTATGAATCATGAAGTGAATCATGAATCATGAATGATGAATCATGAATTGAATCATGAATTGAATCATGAATCATGAATCATGAATTGAATCATGAATCATGAATGATGAATCATGAATTGAATCATGAATTGAATCATGAATCATGAATCATGAATTGAATCATGAATCATGAATCATGAATTGAATCATGAGTTGAATCATTAATCATGAATCATGAATCATGAATTGAATCATGAATCATTAATTATGATTCATGAATTGAATCATGAATTATGAATTGAATTAGTGAATCATGAATCATTAATCATGAATTGAATCATGAATCATGAATCATGAATTGAATCATTAATCATGAATTGAATCATGAATCATGAATCATGAATTGAATCATGAATCATGAATCATGAATTGAATCATGAATCATGAATTATGAATCATGAATTGAATCATGAATCATGAATTATAAATCATGAATTGAATCATGAATCATGAATTGAATCATGAATCATGAATCATGAATTGAATCATGAATCATGAATCATGAATTGAATCATGAATCATGAATCATGAATTGAATCATGAATCATGAATCATGAATTGAATCATGAATCATGAATTATGAATCATGAATTGAATCATGAATCATGAATCATGAATTGAATCATGAATCATGAATCATGAATTGAATCATGAATCATGAATTATGAATCATGAATTGAATCATGAATCATGAATTGAATCATGAATCAGGAATCATGAATTGAATCATGAATCATGAATTATGAATCATGAACTAAATCATGAATCATGAATTATGAATCATAAATTGAATCATGAATTATGAATTGAATCATGAATCATGAATCATGAATCATGAATCATGAATTGAATCATGAAATGAATCATGAACCATGAATCTTGAATTGAATCATGAATCATGAATGATGAATCATGAATTAAATCATGAATTGAATCATGAATCATGAATCATGAATTGAATCATAAATCATGAATTGAATCATGAATCATGAATCATGAATTGAATCATGAATCATGAATTATGAATCATGAATTGAATCATGAATCATGAATTATGAATCATGAATTGAATCATGAATCATGAATCATGAATCGAATCATAAATCATGAATTATGAATCATGAATTGAATCATGAATCATGAATCATGAATTGAATCATAAATCATGAATCATGAATTGAATCATGAATCATGAATCAGGAATCATGAATCATGAATTGAATCATGAATCATGAATTATGAATCATGAATTAAATCATGAATCATGAATTATGAATCATGAATTGAATCATGAATTATGAATTGAATCATGAATCATGAATCATGAATCATGAATCATGAATAATGAATTGAATCATGAATCATGAATCATGAATCATGAATTGAATCATGAATCATGAATCATGAATCATGAATTGAATCATGAATTGAATCATGAATCATGAATCATGAATTAAATCATGAATCATGAATCATGAATCATGAATTAAATCATGAATCATGAATTGAATTATAAATCATGAATCATGAATCATGAATTGAATCATGAATCATTAATTATGAATCATGAATTGAATCATGAATTATGAATTGAATTAATGAATCATGAATCATGAATAATGAATCTTGAATCATGAATTGAATCATGAAATAAATCATGAATCATAAATCATGAATTGAATAATGAATCATGAATGATGAATCATGAATTGAATCATGAATCATGAATCATAAATTGAATCATGAATCATGAATCATGAATTGAATCATGAATCATGAATTATGAATCATCAATTGAATCATGAATCATGAATTATGAATCATGAATTGAATCATGAATTATGAATTGGATCATGAATCATGAATCATGAAACATGAATCATGAATTGAATCATGAATTGAATCATGAAATGAATCATGAATTATGAATCATGAATTAAATCATGAATCATGAATTATGAATCATGAATTGAATCATGAATTGAATCATGAATCATGAATCATGAATTGAATCATAAATCATGAATTGAATCATGAATCATGAATCTTGAATCATAAATTGAATCATGAATCATGAATTATGAATCATGAATTGAATCATGAATCATGAATTATGAATCATGAATTGAATCATGAATCATGAATTGAATCATGAATCATGAATCATGAATCGAATCATGAATCATGAATTGAATCATGAATCATGAATCATGAAACATGAATCATTAATTGAATTATGACTTGAATCATGAAATGAATCATTAAACATCATGAATCATGAATTGAATCATGAATCATGAATGATGAATCATGAATTGAATCATGAATTGAATCATGAATCATGAATCATGAAACATGAATCATAAATCATGAATTGAATCATGAATCATGAATCTTGAATCATGAATTGAATCATGAATCATGAATTATGAATCATGAATTGAATCATGAATCATAAATTATGAATCATGAATTGAATCATGAATCATGAATCATGAATTGAATCATGAATCATGAATCATGAATCGAATCATGAATCATGAATTGAATCATGAATCATGAATCATGAATTGAATCATGAATCATGAATCATGAATTGAATCATGAAATATGAATCATGAATTGAATCATGAATCATGAATTATAAATCATGAATTGAATCATGAATCATGAATTGAATCATGAATCATGAATCAGGAATCATGAATCATGAATTGAATCATGAATCATGAATTATGAATAATGAATTAAATCATGAATCATGAATTGAATCATGAATCATGAATCATGAATTGAATCATGAATTATGAATTGAATCATGAATCATGAATCATGAATCATGAATTGAATCATGAAATGAATCATGAATGATGAATCATGAATTGAATCATGAATCATGAATGATGAATCATGAATTGAATCATGAATTGAATCATGAATCATGAATCATGAATTAAATCATGAATCATGAATTGAATCATGAATCATGAATCATGAATCATGAATTGAAGCATGAATCATTAATTATGAATCATTAATTGAATCATGAATTATGAATTGAATTAATGAATCATGAATCATGAATAATGAATCTTGAATCATGAATTGAATCATGAATTAAATCATGAATCATAAATCATGAATTGAATCATGAATCATGAATGATGAATCATGAATTGAATCATGAATCATGAATCATGAATTGAATCATGAATCATGAATCATGAATTGAATTATGAATCATGAATTACGAATCATGAATTGAATCATGAATCATGAATTATGAATCATGAATTGAATCATGAATTATTAATTGAATCATGAATCATGAATCATGAAACATGAATCATGAATTGAATCATGAATCATGAATGATGAATCATGAATTGAATCATGAATTGAATCATGAATCATGAATTGAATCATAAATCATGAATTGAATCATGAATCTTGAATCATGAATTGAATCATGAATCATGAATTATGAATCATGAATTGAATCATGAATCATGAATTATGAATCATGAATTGAATCATGAATCATGAATCATGAATTGAATCATGAATCATGAATCATGAATCATGAATTGAATCATGAATCATGAATCATGAATCATGAATTGAATCATGAATCATGAATCATGAATCATGAATTGAATCATGAATCATTTATCATGAATTGAATCATGAATCATGAATCATGAATTGAATCATGAATCATGAATTATGAATCATGAATTGAATCATGAATCATGAATCATGAATTGAATCATGAATCATGAATCAGGAATCATGAATCATGAATTGAATCATGAATCATGAATTATGAATCATGAATTAAATCATGAATCATGAATTATGAATCATGAATTGAATCATGAATTATGAATTGAATCATGAATCATGAATCATGAATCATGAATTATGAATCATGAATTGAATCATGAATTATGAATTGAATCATGAATCATGAATCATGAATCATGAATTGAATCATGAAATGAATCATGAATCATTAATCATGAATTGAATCATGAATCATGAATGATGAATCATGAATTGAATCATGAATTAAATCATGAATCATAAATCATGAATCATGAATCATGAATTGAATCATGAAATGAATCATGAATCATGAATTGAATCATGAATCATGAATCATGAATTGAATCATGAATTGAATCATGAATCATGAATTGAATCATGAATCATGAATCATGAATTGAATCATGAATCATGAATTGAATCATGAATCATGAATTATGAATCATAAATTGAATAATGAATCATGAATTGAATCATGAATCATGAATCATGAATCATGAATTGAATCATGAATCATGAATTATGAATCATGAATTGAATCATAAATCATGAATTGAATCATGAATCATGAATCATGAATCATGAATTGAATCATGAATCATTAATTATGAATCATGAATTGAATATTGAATTATGAATTATAAATCATGAATTGAATCATGAATTATGAATTGAATCATGAATCATGAATCATGAATCGAATCATGAATCATGAATTATGAATCATGAATCATGAATCATGAATTGAATCATGAATCATGAATCATGAATTGAATCATGAATCATGAATCATGAATTGAATCATGAATCATGAATTATGAATCATTAATTGAATCATGAATTATGAATTATAAATCATGAATTGAATCATGAATTATGAATTGAATCATGAATCATGAATCATGAATCGAATCATGAATCATGAATTGAATCATGAATCATGAATCATGAATTGAATCATGAATCATGAATTGAATCATGAATCATGAATCATGAATTGAATCATGAATCATGAATTATGAATCATTAATTGAATCATGAATCATGAATTGAATCATGAATCATGAACCAGGAATCATGAATCATGAATTGAATCATGAATCATGAATTATGAATCATGAACTAAATCATGAATCATGAATTATGAATCATGAATTGAATCATGAATTATGAATTGAATCATGAATCATGAATCATGAATTGAATCATGAAATGAATCATAAATCATGAATTGAATCATGAATCATGAATGATGAATCATGAATTGAATCATGAATTGAATCATGAATCATGAATCATGAATTGAATCATAAATCATGAATTGAATCATGAATCATGAATTGAATCATAAATCATGAATCATGAATTGAATCATGAATCATGAATCGAATCATGAATCATGAATTGAATCATGAATCATGAATCATGAATCATGAATTGAATCATGAATAATGAATCATGAATTGAATCATGAATCATGAATTATGAATCATGAATTGAATCATGAATCATGAATTGAATCATGAATCAGGAATCATGAATCATGAATTGAATCATGAATCATGAATTATGAATCATGAATTAAATCATGAATTATGAATCATGAATTGAATCATGAATTATGAATTGAATCATGAATCATGAATCATGAATCATGAATTATGAATTGAATCATGAATTGAATCATGAATCATAAATCATGAATTGAATCATGAATCATGAATTGAATCATGAATCATGAATCATGAATCATGAATTATGAATTGAATCATTAATTATGAATCATGATTTGAATCATGAATTATGAATTGAATTAATGAATCATGAATCATGAATCATGAATCTTGAATCATGAATTGAATCATGAATTAAATCATGAATCATAAATCATGAATTGAATCATGAATCATGAATCATGAATCATGAATTGAATCATGAATCATGAATCATGAATTGAATCATGAATCATGAATCATGAATTGAATCATGAATCATAAATCAGGAATCATGAATCATGAATTGAATCATGAATCATGAATCATGAATCATGAATTGAATCATGAATCATGAAATATGAATCATGAATTGAATCATGAATCATGAATTATGAATCATGAATTGAATCATGAATCATGAATTATGAATCATGAATTGAATCATGAATCATGAATCATGAATTGAATCATGAATCATGAATCGAATCATGAATCATGAATTGAATCATGAATCATGAATTGAATCATGAATCATGAATCATGAATTGAATCATGAATTGAATCATGAATCATGAATTATGAATCATGAATTGAATCATGAATCATGAATCAGGAATCATGAATCATGAATTGAATCATGAATCATGAATTAAGAATCATGAATTAAATCATGAACCATGAATTATGAATCATGAATCATGAATCAGGAATCATGAATTGAATCATGAATCATGAATCATGAATCATGAATTGAATCATGAATTAAATCATGAACCATGAATTATGAATCATGAATCATGAATGATGAATCATGAATTGAATCATGAATTGAATCATGAATCATGAATCATGAATTGAATCATGAATCATGAATTGAATCATGAATCATGAATCATGAATCATGAATGATGAATCATGAATCATGAATTGAATCATGAATTGAATCATGAATCATGAATCATGAATTGAATCATGAATCATGAATTGAATCATGAATCATGAATCATGAATTGAATCATGAATCATGAATCATGAATCATGAATCATGAATCATGAATCATGAATTGAATCATGAAATGAATCATGAATCATGAATCATGAATTGAATCATGAATCATGAATGATAAATCATGAACTGAATCATGAATCATGAATTATGAATCATGAATTAAATCATGAATCATGAATTATGAATCATGAATTGAATCATGAATCATGAATGATGAATCATGAATTGAATCATGAATTGAATCATGAATCATGAATCATGAATTGAATCATGAATCATGAATGATGAATCATGAATTGAATCATGAATTGAATCATGAATCATGAATTGAATCATGAATCATGAATTGAATCATGAATCATGAATCATGAATCATGAATCATGAATTGAATCATGAATTGAATCATGAATCATGAATTGAATCATGAATCATGAATCATGAATCATGAATCATGAATTGAATCATGAATTGAATCATGAATCATGAATCATCAATTGAATCATGAATCATGAATTGAATCATGAATCATGAATCATGAATCATGAATTGAATCATGAATCATTAATTATGAATCATGAATTGAATCATGAATTATGAATTGAATTAGTGAATCATGAATCATGAATCATGAATTGAATCATGAATCATGAATTGAATCATGAATCATGAATCATGAATTGAATCATGAATCATGAATTATGAATCATGAATTGAATCATGAATCATGAATTATAAATCATGAATTGAATCATGAATCATGAATTGAATCATGAACCATGAATCATGAATTGAATCATGAATCATGAATCATGAATTGAATCATGAATCATGAATTGAATCATGAATCATGAATTGAATCATGAATCAGGAATCATGAATCATGAATTGAATCATGAATCATGAATTATGAATCATGAACTAAATCATGAATCATGAATTATGAATCATGAATTAAATCATGAATTATGAATTGAATCATGAATCATGAATCATGAATCTTGAATTGAATCATGAATCATGAATGATGAATCATGAATTGAATCATGAATTGAATCATGAATCATGAATCATGAATTGAATCATAAATCATGAATTGAATCATGAATCATGAATCATGAATCATGAATCATGAATTGAATCATGAATCATGAATTATGAATCATGAATTGAATCATGAATCATGAATTATGAATCATGAATTGAATCATGAATCATGAATCATGAATTGAATCATGAATCATGAATCATGAATCGAATCATAAATCATGAATTATGAATCATGAATTGAATCATGAATCATGAATCATGAATTGAATCATGAATCATGAATCATGA
Organism: Mixophyes australis; assembly: GCA_036250195.1. Classification (NCBI taxonomy): domain Eukaryota; kingdom Metazoa; phylum Chordata; class Amphibia; order Anura; family Limnodynastidae; genus Mixophyes; species Mixophyes australis. The sequence goes on along the minus strand of JAVHZZ010000001.1, from coordinate 240,247,491 downwards.
ATTGAATCATGAATCATGAATCAGGAATCATGAATCATGAATTTAATCATGAATCATGAATTATGAATCATGAATTAAATCATGAATCATGAATTATGAATCATGAATTGAATCATGAATTATGAATTGAATCATGAATCATGAATCATGAATCATGAATTGAATCATGAAATGAATCATGAATCATGAATCATGAATTGAATCATGAATCATGAATCATGAATTGAATCATGAATTGAATCATGAATCATGAATCATGAATTAAATCATGAATCATGAATTGAATCATGAATCATGAATCATGAATTGAATCATGAATCATTAATTATGAATCATGAATTGAATCATGAATTATGAATTGCATTAATGAATCATGAATCATGAATAATGAATCTTGAATCATGAATTGAATCATGAATTAAATCATGAATCATAAATCATGAATTGAATCATGAATCATGAATGATGAATCATGAATTGAATCATGAATCATGAATCATAGATTGAATCATGAATCATGAATCATGAATTGAATCATGAATCATGAATTATGAATCATCAATTGAATCATGTATCATGAATCATGAATTGAATCATGAATCATGAATCATGAATTGAATCATGAATCATGAATTATGAATCATTAATTGAATCATGAATTATGAATTATAAATCATGAATTGAATCATGAATTATGAATTGAATCATGAATCATGAATCATGAATCGACTCATGAATCATGAATTGAATCATGAATCATGAATCATGAATTGAATCATGAATCATGAATCATGAATTGAATCCTTAATCATGAATCATGAATTGAATCATGAATCATGAATTCTAAATCATTAATTGAATCATGAATCATGAATCATGAATTGAATCATGAATCATGAACCAGGAATCATGAATCATGAATTGAATCATGAATCATGAATTATGAATCATGAACTAAATCATGAATCATGAATTATGAATCATGAATTGAATCATGAATTATGAATTGAATCATGAATCATGAATCATGAATTGAATCATGAAATGAATCATGAATCATGAATTGAATCATGAATCATGAATTGAATCATGAATCATGAATGATGAATCATGAATTGCATAATGAATTGAATCATGAATCATGAATCATGAATTGAATCATAAATCATGAATTGAATCATGAATCATGAATCATGAATCATGAATTGAATCATGAATCATGAAATATGAATCATGAATTGAATCATGAATCATGAATTATGAATCATGAATTGAATCATGAATCATGAATCATGAATTGAATCATGAATCATGAATCGAATCATGAATCATGAATTGAATCATGAATCATGAATCATGAATTGAATCATGAATAATGAATCATGAATTGAATCATGAATCATGAATTGAATCATGAATCATGAATTATGAATCATGAATTGAATCATGAATCATGAATCATGAATTGAATCATGAATCAGGAATCATGAATCATGAATTGAATCATGAATCATGAATTATGAATCATGAATTAAATCATGAATCATGAATTATGAATCATGAATTGAATCATGAATTATGAATTGAATCATGAATCATGAATCATGAATCATGAATTGAATCATGAAATGAATCATGAATCATGAATCATGAATTGAATCATGAATCATGAATGATAAATCATGAATTGAATCATGAATTGAATCATGAATCATGAATTGAATCATGAATCATGAATCATGAATAATGAATTGAATCATGAATCATTAATTATGAATCATGATTTGAATCATGAATTATGAATTGAATTAATGAATCATGAATCATGAACCATGAATCTTGAATCATGAATTGAATCATGAATTAAATCATGAATCATAAATCATGAATTGAATCATGAATCATGAATTGAATCATGAATCATGAATCATGAATTGAATCATGAATCATGAATCATGAATTGAATCATGAATCATAAATCAGGAATCATGAATCATGAATTGAATCATGAATCATGAATTATGAATCATGAATTAAATCATAAATCATGAATTATGAATCATGAATTGAATCATGAATTATGAATTGAATCATGAATCATGAATCATGAATCATCATCATCATCATTTATTTATATAGCGCCAACATATTCCGTAGCGCTTTACAATTGGGGACAAACGTAATAAACTAATAAACAAACTGGGTAAAACAGACAAAGAGGTGAGAAGGCCCTGCTCGCAAGCTTACAATCTATGGGACAATGGGAGATTGACACATGAGGTTAAGTATACATTTTGCATCTTGGCCCAGCCAGACTGCAAAGGTAGGGTGACTCATAAGCTAAATGATCCTGTCACACAACAATGTTGGTCCGGGGGTAGTTGTCTTGTGTGAAATTGTGTAACAGGCTAAAGGTAGTGAGGTTAAGATGGTGGTTGAGGAATATTATAAGCTTGTCTGAATAGGTAGGTTTTCAGAGAACGCTTGAAAGTTTGTAGAACAGAGGAGAGTCTTATTGTGCGAGGGAGAGAGTTCCATAGAGTGGGTGCAGCCCGAAAAAAGTCCTGTAACCGGGAATGGGAGGATGTAATGAGGGTGGATGAGAGACGCAGATCTTTTGCAGAACGGAGTTGCCGAGTTGGGAGATATTTTGAGACAAGAGAGGAGATGTATGTTGGTGCAGCTTTGTTGATGGCCTTGTAGGTTAGTAAAAGTATTTTATATTGGATTCGGTAGAAGACAGGCAGCCAGTGTAGAGACATACAGAGTGATTCAACAGAGGAATAGCTATTTGCAAGGAAAATCAGTCTTGCCGAAGCATGCAAAATAGATTTTAGGGGTTTGAGTCTGTTTTTGGGAAGACCAGTAAGGAGGGAATTGCAATAGTCAATGCGGGAGATGATTAGTGCATGAATTAAGGTTTTAGCAGTGTCTTGTGTGAGATATGTGCGGATTCTGGAAATGTTCTTTAGATGTATGTAACATGATTTAGATATAGAGTCAATGTGGGGAACAAAGGATAGGCGTGAATCAAGGATTACACCTAGGCAGCGAGCTTGTGGGGTGGGATTTATGGTCATGTTATCAACAGAGATAGAAATGTCAGGTATGCTCTTGTTGGCGGGTGGGAATATTATTAACTCTGTTTTAGAAAGATTAAGTTTGAGTTGACGAGAGGACATCCAAGATGAAATGGCAGAAAGACAGTCAGTTACACGGGACAACACAGATGTCGAGATATCAGGAGAGGATAGATAGATTTGGGTATCATCCGCATAGAGATGATACTGAAAGCCAAAGGAACTTATTAGATTTCCAAGAGAAGCGGTATAGATAGAGAACAGCAGAGGACCTAGCACCGAGCCTTGTGGTACTCCAACTGATAGGGGAAGCGGAGCAGATGTGGCTCCAGAGAAATTAACAGTGAAAGAGCGATTAGAGAGGTAAGATGAGAACCAGGATAGAACGGTGTCTTGAAGACCTAGGGATTGCAGCGTTTGTATGAGAAGAGAGTGGTCAACGGTGTCAAATGCAGCCGAGAGATCAAGGAGAATTAGGAGAGAGTAATGGCGTTCAGTTTAGCAGTGATCAGATCATTAACAACCTTGGTCAGCGCAGTCTCTGTGGAGTGTTGAGAACGAAAGCCAGACTGAAGAGGATCCAACAGGTTGTTTGCGGAAAGAAAGCGTGTGAGGCGAGTGTAGGCAAGTCTCTCTAGAAGCTTGGAGGGGCAAGGGAGCTGAGAGATGGGACGGTAATTTGAGAGAGAGTTTGGGTCGGAGTTTTGTTTTTTTAGAATAGGAGTAATCACTGCATGCTTGTATAGTGATGGAAAGATGCCAGTGGAGAGTGAGAGATTACAGATTTGAGTTAGAGGTGAAATGAGCACAGAAGACAGGGATCTACCAATTTGCGAGGGAATAGGATCAAGAGGACAGGAGGTAGAGTAGGAAGATAAGAAGAGCGTAGAAATTTCCTCTTCATTTGTGGGGTCAAATGAAGAAAGGGTGTCAGAGGGTAGTGGGAAGGAAATGAGCTGATGGCTTGTTGAGGAGGAGGATACCATTTCTAGTCTGATCTTATCAATCTTGTCCTTGAAGTAGGTAGCAAGATCCTGAGCACTGATAGTAGATGGAGGGTTTGGGGTGGGAGGATTGAGAAGATGATTAAATGTATTGAAAAGGCGTTTGGGGTTAGAAGCCTGAGCATAGATAAGAGATTGAAAGTATGTTTGTTTTGCAGTGTCCAGAGCATTTCGATAGGAGTGGTAGACAGAAGTATATGTGAAGAAGTCATTAGAGCTTCGAGATTTACGCCAGTGACGTTCTGCTTTACGGGACAGTTTTTGAAGATTTCGTGTTGCTTTGGTGTGCCACGGTTGACATCGAAGTCAACGTGTAGTATGAAGTGTCGCTGGAGCCACTTGATCAAGGGCCGTTGCTAAGGTTAGGTGAAAATGAGGTACTGCCATCTCAGGGGATGAGAATGTAGAGATAGGGGAGAGAAGGTGTTGGAGAGAGGTGGAAAATTGTTGAAGATTAATAGAATTAAGATTTCTACGAGTATGAGGAGGCTTGGTAGAGTTAGACAGTAGAGAGGTTAGAGCAGTGGGGGTGAAAGTGTAGCTGATAAGGTGATGATCCGAGAGGGGGAAGGGTGTATTAATAAAATTAGAAACTGAGCATAGTCTAGAGAAAACAAGATCAAGGCAGTGGCCATCCTTATGAGTAGATGATTCAATCCACTGGGAGAGGTCAAGTGAGGATGTTAGAGAGAGTAGTTTGGAAGCAGCTTTGGAAGGTGGGTTATCAATGGGGATGTTGAAGTCACCCATGATGATGGTGGGGATGTCTGAAGATAAGAAGTGAGGGAGCCATGCAGAGAAATCCTCAATAAATTGTTGGTGTGCTCCAGGGGGACGATAGATCACCGCAACACGTAGGGAGAATGGATTAAAAATGCGAATAGCATGTACTTCAAAAGATGTGAACGTGAGTGATGGGACATTTGGTAGAACTGTCTATGTGCACTGTGGGGAGAGAAGTAGTCCAACCCCACCTCCTTGTCTGCCTTCAGGTCTGGAGGTGTGGGTGAGATGGAGGCCACCATGTGAAAGTGCTGCAGGTGAGGCAGTGTCTGATTGCATGAGCCATGTTTCTGTTATTGCCAGAAGGTTGAGGTTTTTTGAGAGGAAGAGATCATGAACGGAGGTAAGTTCAATCATGAATTGAATCATGAAATGAATCATGAATCATGAATGATGAATCATGAATTGAATCATGAATTGAATCATGAATCATGAATCATGAATTGAATCATAAATCATGAATTGAATCATGAATCATGAATTGAATCATGAATCATGAATTATGAATCATGAATTGAATCATGAATCATGAATTATGAATCATGAATTGAATCATGAATCATGAATCATGAATTGAATCATGAATCATGAATCGAATCATGAATCATGAATTGAATCATGAATCATGAATTGAATCATGAATCATGAATCATGAATTGAATCATGAATCATGAATCATGAATTGAATCATGAATCATGAATTATGAATCATGAATTAAATCATGAATCATGAATCAGGAATCATGAATCATGAATTGAATCATGAATCATGAATTATGAATCATGAATTAAATCATGAATCATGAATTATGAATCATGAATCATGAATTATGAATCATGAATTGAATCATGAATCATGAATGATGAATCATGAATTGAATCATGAATTGAATCATGAATCATGAATCATGAATTGAATCATGAATCATGAATGATGAATCATGAATTGAATCATGAATTGAATCATGAATCATGAATCATGAATTGAATCATGAATCATGAATTGAATCATGAATCATGAATCATGAATGACGAATCATGAATTGAATCATGAATTGAATCATAAATCATGAATCATGAATTGAATCATGAATCATGAGTTGAATCATTAATCATGAATCATGAATCATGAATTGAATCATGAATCATTAATTATGAATCATGAATTGAATCATGAATTATGAATTGAATTAGTGAATCATGAATCATTAATCATGAATTGAATCATGAATCATGAATCATGAATTGAATCATGAATCATGAATCATGAATTGAATCATGAATCATGAATTATGAATCATGAATTGAATCATGAATCATGAATTATAAATCATGAATTGAATCATGAATCATGAATTGAATCATGAATCATGAATCATGAATTGAATCATGAATCATGAATCATGAATTGAATCATGAATCATGAATCATGAATTGAATCATGAATCATGAATCATGAATTGAATCATGAATCATGAATTATGAATCATGAATTGAATCATGAATCATGAATTGAATCATGAATCAGGAATCATGAATCATGAATTGAATCATGAATCATGAATTATGAATCATGAACTAAATCATGAATCATGAATTATGAATCATGAATTGAATCATGAATTATGAATTGAATCATGAATCATGAATCATGAATCATGAATTGAATCATGAAATGAATCATGAACCATGAATCTTGAATTGAATCATGAATCATGAATGATGAATCATGAATTGAATCATGAATTGAATCATGAATCATGAATCATGAATTGAATCATAAATCATGAATTGAATCATGAATCATGAATCATGAATGATGAATCATGAATTGAATCATGAATCATGAATTATGAATCATGAATTGAATCATGAATCATGAATTATGAATCATGAATTGAATCATGAATCATGAATCATGAATTGAATCATGAATCATGAATCATGAATCGAATCATAAATCATGAATTATTAATCATGAATTGAATCATGAATCATGAATCATGAATTGAATCATAAATCATGAATCATGAATTGAATCATGAATCATGAATCAGGAATCATGAATCATGAATTGAATCATGAATCATGAATTATGAATCATGAATTAAATCATGAATCATAAATTATGAATCATGAATTGAATCATGAATTATGAATTGAATCATGAATCATGAATCATGAATCATGAATCATGAATCATGAATCATGAATTGAATCATGAATCATGAATCATGAATCATGAATTGAATCATGAATCATGAATCATGAATCATGAATTGAATCATGAATTGAATCATGAATCATAAATTAAATCATGAATCATGAATTGAATTATGAATCATGAATCATGAATCATGAATTGAATCATGAATCATTATTATGAATCATGAATTGAATCATGCATTATGAATTGAATTAATGAATCATGAATCATGAATAATGAATCTTGAATCATGAATTGAATCATGAAATAAATCATGAATCATAAATCATGAATTGAATAATGAATCATGAATGATGAATCATGAATTGAATCATGAATCATGAATCATAAATTGAATCATGAATCATGAATCATCAATTGAATCATGAATTATGAATCATGAATTGAATCATGAATTATGAATTGAATCATGAATCATGAATCATGAAACATGAATCATGAATTGAATCATGAATTGAATCATGAAATGAATCATGAATTATGAATCATGAATTAAATCATGAATCATGAATTATGAATCATGAATTGAATCATGAATTGAATCATGAATCATGAATCATGAATTGAATCATAAATCATGAATTGAATCATGAATTGAATCATGAATCATGAATCATGAATTGAATCATAAATCATGAATTGAATCATGAATCATGAATTGAATCATGAATCATGAATTATGAATCATGAATTGAATCATGAATCATGAATTATGAATCATGAATTGAATCATGAATCATGAATCATGAATTGAATCATGAATCATGAATCGAATCATGAATCATGAATTGAATCATGAATCATGAATTGAATCATGAATCATGAATCATGAATTGAATCATGAATCATGAATCATGAATTGAATCATGAATCATGAATTATGAATCATGAATTAAATCATGAATCATGAATCAGGAATCATGAATCATGAATTGAATCATGAATCATGAATTATGAATCATGAATTAAATCATGAATCATGAATTATGAATCATGAATCATGAATTATGAATCATGAATTGAATCATGAATCATGAATGATGAATCATGAATTGAATCATGAATTGAATCATGAATCATGAATCATGAATTGAATCATGAATCATGAATGATGAATCATGAATTGAATCATGAATTGAATCATGAATCATGAATTGAATCATGAATCATGAATTGAATCATGAATCATGAATCATGAATGACGAATCATGAATTGAATCATGAATTGAATCATAAATCATGAATCATGAATTGAATCATGAATCATGAGTTGAATCATTAATCATGAATCATGAATCATGAATTGAATCATGAATCATTAATTATGAATCATGAATTGAATCATGAATTATGAATTGAATTAGTGAATCATGAATCATTAATCATGAATTGAATCATGAATCATGAATCATGAATTGAATCATGAATCATGAATCATGAATTGAATCATGAATCATGAATTATGAATCATGAATTGAATCATGAATCATGAATTATAAATCATGAATTGAATCATGAATCATGAATTGAATCATGAATCATGAATCATGAATTGAATCATGAATCATGAATCATGAATTGAATCATGAATCATGAATCATGAATTGAATCATGAATCATGAATCATGAATTGAATCATGAATCATGAATTATGAATCATGAATTGAATCATGAATCATGAATTGAATCATGAATCAGGAATCATGAATCATGAATTGAATCATGAATCATGAATTATGAATCATGAACTAAATCATGAATCATGAATTATGAATCATGAATTGAATCATGAATTATGAATTGAATCATGAATCATGAATCATGAATCATGAATTGAATCATGAAATGAATCATGAACCATGAATCTTGAATTGAATCATGAATCATGAATGATGAATCATGAATTGAATCATGAATTGAATCATGAATCATGAATCATGAATTGAATCATAAATCATGAATTGAATCATGAATCATGAATCATGAATGATGAATCATGAATTGAATCATGAATCATGAATTATGAATCATGAATTGAATCATGAATCATGAATTATGAATCATGAATTGAATCATGAATCATGAATCATGAATTGAATCATGAATCATGAATCATGAATCGAATCATAAATCATGAATTATTAATCATGAATTGAATCATGAATCATGAATCATGAATTGAATCATAAATCATGAATCATGAATTGAATCATGAATCATGAATCAGGAATCATGAATCATGAATTGAATCATGAATCATGAATTATGAATCATGAATTAAATCATGAATCATAAATTATGAATCATGAATTGAATCATGAATTATGAATTGAATCATGAATCATGAATCATGAATCATGAATCATGAATCATGAATCATGAATTGAATCATGAATCATGAATCATGAATCATGAATTGAATCATGAATCATGAATCATGAATCATGAATTGAATCATGAATTGAATCATGAATCATAAATTAAATCATGAATCATGAATTGAATTATGAATCATGAATCATGAATCATGAATTGAATCATGAATCATTATTATGAATCATGAATTGAATCATGCATTATGAATTGAATTAATGAATCATGAATCATGAATAATGAATCTTGAATCATGAATTGAATCATGAAATAAATCATGAATCATAAATCATGAATTGAATAATGAATCATGAATGATGAATCATGAATTGAATCATGAATCATGAATCATAAATTGAATCATGAATCATGAATCATCAATTGAATCATGAATTATGAATCATGAATTGAATCATGAATTATGAATTGAATCATGAATCATGAATCATGAAACATGAATCATGAATTGAATCATGAATTGAATCATGAAATGAATCATGAATTATGAATCATGAATTAAATCATGAATCATGAATTATGAATCATGAATTGAATCATGAATTGAATCATGAATCATGAATCATGAATTGAATCATAAATCATGAATTGAATCATGAATTGAATCATGAATCATGAATCATGAATTGAATCATAAATCATGAATTGAATCATGAATCATGAATTGAATCATGAATCATGAATTATGAATCATGAATTGAATCATGAATCATGAATTATGAATCATGAATTGAATCATGAATCATGAATCATGAATTGAATCATGAATCATGAATCGAATCATGAATCATGAATTGAATCATGAATCATGAATTGAATCATGAATCATGAATCATGAATTGAATCATGAATCATGAATCATGAATTGAATCATGAATCATGAATTATGAATCATGAATTAAATCATGAATCATGAATCAGGAATCATGAATCATGAATTGAATCATGAATCATGAATTATGAATCATGAATTAAATCATGAATCATGAATTATGAATCATGAATCATGAATTATGAATCATGAATTGAATCATGAATCATGAATGATGAATCATGAATTGAATCATGAATTGAATCATGAATCATGAATCATGAATTGAATCATGAATCATGAATGATGAATCATGAATTGAATCATGAATTGAATCATGAATCATGAATTGAATCATGAATCATGAATTGAATCATGAATCATGAATCATGAATGACGAATCATGAATTGAATCATGAATTGAATCATAAATCATGAATCATGAATTGAATCATGAATCATGAGTTGAATCATTAATCATGAATCATGAATCATGAATTGAATCATGAATCATTAATTATGAATCATGAATTGAATCATGAATTATGAATTGAATTAGTGAATCATGAATCATTAATCATGAATTGAATCATGAATCATGAATCATGAATTGAATCATGAATCATGAATCATGAATTGAATCATGAATCATGAATTATGAATCATGAATTGAATCATGAATCATGAATTATAAATCATGAATTGAATCATGAATCATGAATTGAATCATGAATCATGAATCATGAATTGAATCATGAATCATGAATCATGAATTGAATCATGAATCATGAATCATGAATTGAATCATGAATCATGAATCATGAATTGAATCATGAATCATGAATTATGAATCATGAATTGAATCATGAATCATGAATTGAATCATGAATCAGGAATCATGAATCATGAATTGAATCATGAATCATGAATTATGAATCATGAACTAAATCATGAATCATGAATTATGAATCATGAATTGAATCATGAATTATGAATTGAATCATGAATCATGAATCATGAATCATGAATTGAATCATGAAATGAATCATGAACCATGAATCTTGAATTGAATCATGAATCATGAATGATGAATCATGAATTGAATCATGAATTGAATCATGAATCATGAATCATGAATTGAATCATAAATCATGAATTGAATCATGAATCATGAATCATGAATGATGAATCATGAATTGAATCATGAATCATGAATTATGAATCATGAATTGAATCATGAATCATGAATTATGAATCATGAATTGAATCATGAATCATGAATCATGAATTGAATCATGAATCATGAATCATGAATCGAATCATAAATCATGAATTATTAATCATGAATTGAATCATGAATCATGAATCATGAATTGAATCATAAATCATGAATCATGAATTGAATCATGAATCATGAATCAGGAATCATGAATCATGAATTGAATCATGAATCATGAATTATGAATCATGAATTAAATCATGAATCATAAATTATGAATCATGAATTGAATCATGAATTATGAATTGAATCATGAATCATGAATCATGAATCATGAATCATGAATCATGAATCATGAATTGAATCATGAATCATGAATCATGAATCATGAATTGAATCATGAATCATGAATCATGAATCATGAATTGAATCATGAATTGAATCATGAATCATAAATTAAATCATGAATCATGAATTGAATTATGAATCATGAATCATGAATCATGAATTGAATCATGAATCATTATTATGAATCATGAATTGAATCATGCATTATGAATTGAATTAATGAATCATGAATCATGAATAATGAATCTTGAATCATGAATTGAATCATGAAATAAATCATGAATCATAAATCATGAATTGAATAATGAATCATGAATGATGAATCATGAATTGAATCATGAATCATGAATCATAAATTGAATCATGAATCATGAATCATCAATTGAATCATGAATTATGAATCATGAATTGAATCATGAATTATGAATTGAATCATGAATCATGAATCATGAAACATGAATCATGAATTGAATCATGAATTGAATCATGAAATGAATCATGAATTATGAATCATGAATTAAATCATGAATCATGAATTATGAATCATGAATTGAATCATGAATTGAATCATGAATCATGAATCATGAATTGAATCATAAATCATGAATTGAATCATGAATCATGAATCTTGAATCATAAATTGAATCATGAATCATGAATTATGAATCATGAATTGAATCATGAATCATGAATTATGAATCATGAATTGAATCATGAATCATGAATCATGAATTGAATCATGAATCATGAATCATGAATCGAATCATGAATCATGAATTGAATCATGAATCATGAATCATGAAACATGAATCATTAATTGAATTATGACTTGAATCATGAATCATGAATCATGAAACATGAATCATTAATTGAATTATGACTTGAATCATGAAATGAATCATTAAACATCATGAATCATGAATTGAATCATGAATCATGAATGATGAATCATGAATTGAATCATGAATTGAATCATGAATCATGAATCATGAATTGAATCATAAATCATGAATTGAATCATGAATCATGAATCTTGAATCATGAATTGAATCATGAATCATGAATTATGAATCATGAATTGAATCATGAATCATAAATTATGAATCATGAATTGAATCATGAATCATGAATCATGAATTGAATCATGAATCATGAATCATGAATCGAATCATGAATCATGAATCATGAATTGAATCATGAATCATGAATTATAAATCATGAATTGAATCATGAATCATGAATTATGAATCATGAATTAAATCATGAATCATGAATCATGAATTGAATCATGAATCATGAATGATGAATCATGAATTGAATCATGTATTGAATCATGAATCATGAATCATGAATAATGAATCATGAATTGAATCATGAATCATGAATGATGAATCATGAATTGAATCATGAATTGAATCATGAATCATGAATCATGAATTGAATCATGAATCATTAATTGAATCATGAATCATGAATCATGAATTGAATCATGAATTGAATCATGAATCATGAATCATGAATTGAATCATGAATCATGAATTGAATCATGAATCATGAATCATGAATTGAATCATGAATCATTAATTATGAATCATGAATTGAATCATGAATTATGAATTGAATTAATGAATCATGAATCATGAATCTTGAATCATGAATTGAATCATGAATTAAATCATGAATCATGAATCATGAATTATGAATCATGAATTGAATCATGAATTGAATCATGAATCATGAATCATGAATTGAATCATGGATCATGAATCATGAATTGAATCATGAATCATGAATCAGGAATCATGAATCATGAATTGAATCATGAATCATGAATTATGAATCATGAATTAAATCATGAATCATGAATGATGAATCATGAATTGGATCATGAATTGAATCATGAATCATGAATAATGAATTGAATCATAAATCATGAATTGAATCATGAATCATGAATCATGAATTGACTCATGAATCATGAATTATGAATCATGAATTGAATCATGAATCATGAATTATGAATCATGAATTGAATCATGAATCATGAATCATGAATTGAATCATGAATCATGAATCATTAATCATGAATCGAATCATGAATCATGAATTGAATCATGAATCATGAATCATGAATTGAATCATGAATCATGAATCATGAATTGAATCATGAATCATGAATCATGAATTGAATCATCAATCATCAATCATGAATTGAATCATGAATCATGAATCATGAATCATGAATTGAATCATGAATCATTAATCATGAATTGAATCATGAATCATGTATTATGAATCATGAATTGAATCATGAATCATGAATCAGGAATCATGAATTATGAATTGAATCATGAATCATGAATTATGAATCATGAATCATGAAATATGAATCATGAATTAAATCATGAATCATGAATCATGAATCATGAATTGAATCATGAAATGAATCATGAATCATGAATGATGAATTGAATGATGAATCATGAATGATGAATCATGAATTGAATCATGAATTGAATCAAGAATCATGAATCATGAATTGAATCATGAATTGAATCATGAATCATGAATCATGAATCATGAATCATGAATTGAATCATGAATTGAATCATGAATCATGAATTATGAATCATGAATTGAATCATGAATCATGAATCGAATCATGAATCATGAATTGAATCATGAATCATGAATTGAATCATGAATCATGAATCATGAATCATGAATCGAATCATAAATCATGAATTGAATCATGAATTGAATCATGAATCATGAATGATGAATCATGAATTGAATCATGAATTGAATCATGAATCATGAATCATGAATTGAATCATAAATCATGAATTGAATCATGAATCATGAATCAGGAATCATGAATTGAATCATGAATCATGAAATATGAATCATGAATTGAATCATGAATCATGAATTATGAATCATGAATTGAATCATGAATCATGAAATATGAATCATGAATTGAATCATGAATCATGAATTATGAATCATGAATTGAATCATGAATCATGAATCATGAATTGAATCATGAATCATGAATCATGAATCGAATCATGAATCATTAATTGAATCATGAATCATGAATCATGAATTGAATCATGAATAATGAATCATGAATTGAATCATGAATCATGAATTGAATCATGAATCATGAATTATGAATCATGAATTGAATCATGAATCATGAATTGAATCATGAATCAGGAATCATGAATCATGAATTGAATCATGAATCATGAATTATGAATCATGAATTAAATCATGAATCATGAATTATGAATCATGAATTGAATCATGAATTATGAATTGAATCATGAATCATGAATCATGAATCATGAATCATGAATCATGAATTGAATCATGAATCATGAATGATAAATCATGAATTGAATCATGAATTGAATCATGAATCATGAATTGAATCATGAATCATGAATTGAATCATGAATCATGAATTGAATCATGAATCATGAATCATGAATAATGAATTGAATCATGAATCATTAATTATGAATCATGATTTGAATCATGAATTATGAATTGAATTAATGAATCATGAATCATGAATCATGAATCTTGAATCATGAATTGAATCATGAATCATGAATCATGAATTGAATCATGAATTATAAATCATGAATCATGAATTGAATCATGAATCATGAATTATGAATCATGAATTAAATCATAAATCATGAATTATGAATCATGAATTGAATCATGAATTATGAATTGAATCATGAATCATGAATCATGAATCATGAATTGAATCATGAAATGAATCATGAATTGAATCATGAATCATGAATCATGAATTGAATCATGAATTATAAATCATGAATCATGAATTGAATCATGAATCATGAATTATGAATCATGAATTAAATCATAAATCATGAATTATGAATCATGAATTGAATCATGAATTATGAATTGAATCATGAATCATGAATCATGAATCATGAATTGAATCATGAAATGAATCATGAATCATGAATGATGAATCATGAATTGAGTCATGAATTGAATCATGAATCATAAATCATGAATTGAATCATAAATCATGAATTGAATCATGAATCATGAATTGAATCATGAATCATGAATTATGAATCATGAATTGAATCATGCATCATGAATTATGAATCATGAATTGAATCATGAATCATGAATCATGAATTGAATCATGAATCATGAATCGAATCATGAATCATGAATTGAATCATGAATCATGAATTGAATCATGAATCATGAATTGAATCATGAATCATGAATCATGAATTGAATCATGAATCAGGAATCATGAATCATGAATTGAATCATGAATCATGAATTATGAATCATGAATTAAATCATGAATCATGAATTATGAATCATGAATTGAATCATGAATCATGAATGATGAATCATGAATTGAATCATGAATTGAATCATGAATCATGAAATATGAATCATGAATTGAATCATGAATCATGAATTATGAATCATGAATTGAATCATGAATCATGAATCATGAATTGAATCATGAATCATGAATCATGAATCATTAATTGAATCATGAATCATGAATAATGAATCATGAATTGAATCATGAATAATGAATCATGAATTGAATCATGAATCATGAATCATGAATTGAATCATGAATCATGAATTATGAATCATGAATTGAATCATGAATCATGAATCATGAATTGAATCATGAATCAGGAATCATGAATCATGAATTGAATCATGAATCATGAATTATGAATCATGAATTAAATCATGAATCATGAATTATGAATCATGAATTGAATCATGAATTATGAATTGAATCATGAATCATGAATCATGAATCATGAATCATGAATTGAATCATGAAATGAATCATGAATCATGAATCATGAATTGAATCATGAATCATGAATGATAAATCATGAATTGAATCATGAATTGAATCATGAATCATGAATCATGAATTGAATCATGAATCATGAATTGAATCATGAATCATGAATCATGAATAATGAATTGATTCATGAATCATTAATTATGAATCATGATTTGAATCATGAATGATGAATTGAATTAATGAATCATGAATCATGAATCATGAATCTTGAATCATGAATTGAATCATGAATTAAATCATGAATCATAAATCATGAATTGAATCATGAATCATGAATCATGAATTGAATCATGAATCATGAATCATGAATTGAACCATGAATTATAAATCATGAATCATGAATCATGAATTGAATCATGAATCATGAATTATGAATCATGAATTAAATCATAAATCATGAATTATGAATCATGAATTGAATCATGAATTATGAATTGAATCATGAATCATGAATCATGAATCATGAATTGAATCATGAAATGAATCATGAATCATGAATGATGAATCATGAATTGAATCATGAATTGAATCATGAAATGAATCATGAATCATGAATGATGAATCATGAATTGAATCATGAATTGAATCATGAATCATGAATCATGAATTGAATCATAAATCATGAATTGAATCATGAATCATGAATTGAATCATGAATCATGAATTATGAATCATGAATTGAATCATGAATCATGAATTATGAATCATGAATTGAATCATGAATCATGAATCATGAATTGAATCATGAATCATGAATCGAATCATGAATCATGAATTGAATCATGAATCATGAATTGAATCATGAATCATGAATCATGAATTGAATCATGAATCATGAATGATGAATCATGAATTGAATCATGAATTGAATCATGAATCATGAATCATGAATTGAATCATAAATCATGAATTGAATCATGAATCATGAATCTTGAATCATGAATTGAATCATGAATCATGAATTATGAATCATGAATTGAATCATGAATCATAAATTATGAATCATGAATTGAATCATGAATCATGAATCATGAATTGAATCATGAATCATGAATCATGAATCGAATCATGAATCATGAATCATGAATTGAATCATGAATCATGAATTATAAATCATGAATTGAATCATGAATCATGAATTGAATCATGAATCATGAATTGAATCATGAATCATGAATTATGAATCATGAATTAAATCATGAATCATGAATTATGAATCATGAATTGAATCATGAATTATGAATCATGAATCATGAATCATGAATCATGAATCATGAATCATGAATTGAATCATGAAATGAATCATGAATCATGAATCATGAATTGAATCATGAATCATGAATGATGAATCATGAATTGAATCATGTATTGAATCATGAATCATGAATCATGAATAATGAATCATGAATCATGAATGATGAATCATGAATTGAATCATGAATTGAATCATGAATCATGAATCATGAATTGAATCATGAATCATTAATTGAATCATGAATCATGAATCATGAATTGAATCATGAATTGAATCATGAATCATGAATCATGAATTGAATCATGAATCATGAATTGAATCATGAATCATGAATCATGAATTGAATCATGAATCATTAATTATGAATCATGAATTGAATCATGAATTATGAATTGAATTAATGAATCATGAATCATGAATCTTGAATCATGAATTGAATCATGAATTAAATCATGAATCATGAATCATGAATTATGAATCATGAATTGAATCATGAATTGAATCATGAATCATGAATCATGAATTGAATCATGGATCATGAATCATGAATTGAATCATGAATCATGAATCAGGAATCATGAATCATGAATTGAATCATGAATCATGAATTATGAATCATGAATTAAATCATGAATCATGAATGATGAATCATGAATTGGATCATGAATTGAATCATGAATCATGAATAATGAATTGAATCATAAATCATGAATTGAATCATGAATCATGAATCATGAATTGACTCATGAATCATGAATTATGAATCATGAATTGAATCATGAATCATGAATTATGAATCATGAATTGAATCATGAATCATGAATCATGAATTGAATCATGAATCATGAATCATTAATCATGAATCGAATCATGAATCATGAATTGAATCATGAATCATGAATCATGAATTGAATCATGAATCATGAATCATGAATTGAATCATGAATCATGAATCATGAATTGAATCATCAATCATCAATCATGAATTGAATCATGAATCATGAATCATGAATCATGAATTGAATCATGAATCATTAATCATGAATTGAATCATGAATCATGTATTATGAATCATGAATTGAATCATGAATCATGAATCAGGAATCATGAATTATGAATTGAATCATGAATCATGAATTATGAATCATGAATCATGAATTATGAATCATGAATTGAATCATGAATCATGAATCATGAATTGAATCATGAAATGAATCATGAATCATGAATGATGAATTGAATGATGAATCATGAATGATGAATCATGAATTGAATCATGAATTGAATCAAGAATCATGAATCATGAATTGAATCATGAATTGAATCATGAATCATGAATCATGAATCATGAATCATGAATTGAATCATGAATTGAATCATGAATCATGAATTATGAATCATGAATTGAATCATGAATCATGAATCGAATCATGAATCATGAATTGAATCATGAATCATGAATTGAATCATGAATCATGAATCATGAATCATGAATCGAATCATAAATCATGAATTGAATCATAAAATGAATCATGAATCATGAATGATGAATCATGAATTGAATCATGAATTGAATCATGAATCATGAATCATGAATTGAATCATAAATCATGAATTGAATCATGAATCATGAATCAGGAATCATGAATTGAATCATGAATCATGAAATATGAATCATGAATTGAATCATGAATCATGAATTATGAATCATGAATTGAATCATGAATCATGAAATATGAATCATGAATTGAATCATGAATCATGAATTATGAATCATGAATTGAATCATGAATCATGAATCATGAATTGAATCATGAATCATGAATCATGAATCGAATCATGAATCATTAATTGAATCATGAATCATGAATCATGAATTGAATCATGAATCATGAATTGAATCATGAATCATGAATTATGAATCATGAATTGAATCATGAATCATGAATTGAATCATGAATCAGGAATCATGAATCATGAATTGAATCATGAATCATGAATTATGAATCATGAATTAAATCATGAATCATGAATTATGAATCATGAATTGAATCATGAATTATGAATTGAATCATGAATCATGAATCATGAATCATGAATCATGAATCATGAATCATGAATTGAATCATGAATCATGAATGATAAATCATGAATTGAATCATGAATTGAATCATGAATCATGAATTGAATCATGAATCATGAATTGAATCATGAATCATGAATTGAATCATGAATCATGAATCA
This sequence comes from Mixophyes australis, assembly GCA_036250195.1. Taxonomy (NCBI): domain Eukaryota; kingdom Metazoa; phylum Chordata; class Amphibia; order Anura; family Limnodynastidae; genus Mixophyes; species Mixophyes australis. The sequence continues at coordinate 240,227,217 of JAVHZZ010000001.1, read as the reverse complement.
TGAATAATGAATTGAATCATGAATCATTAATTATGAATCATGATTTGAATCATGAATTATGAATTGAATTAATGAATCATGAATCATGAATCATGAATCTTGAATCATGAATTGAATCATGAATCATGAATCATGAATTGAATCATGAATTATAAATCATGAATCATGAATTGAATCATGAATCATGAATTATGAATCATGAATTAAATCATAAATCATGAATTATGAATCATGAATTGAATCATGAATTATGAATTGAATCATGAATCATGAATCATGAATCATGAATTGAATCATGAAATGAATCATGAATTGAATCATGAATCATGAATCATGAATTGAATCATGAATTATAAATCATGAATCATGAATTGAATCATGAATCATGAATTATGAATCATGAATTAAATCATAAATCATGAATTATGAATCATGAATTGAATCATGAATTATGAATTGAATCATGAATCATGAATCATGAATCATGAATTGAATCATGAAATGAATCATGAATCATGAATGATGAATCATGAATTGAGTCATGAATTGAATCATGAATCATAAATCATGAATTGAATCATAAATCATGAATTGAATCATGAATCATGAATTGAATCATGAATCATGAATTATGAATCATGAATTGAATCATGCATCATGAATTATGAATCATGAATTGAATCATGAATCATGAATCATGAATTGAATCATGAATCATGAATCGAATCATGAATCATGAATTGAATCATGAATCATGAATTGAATCATGAATCATGAATTGAATCATGAATCATGAATCATGAATTGAATCATGAATCAGGAATCATGAATCATGAATTGAATCATGAATCATGAATTATGAATCATGAATTAAATCATGAATCATGAATTATGAATCATGAATTGAATCATGAATCATGAATGATGAATCATGAATTGAATCATGAATTGAATCATGAATCATGAAATATGAATCATGAATTGAATCATGAATCATGAATTATGAATCATGAATTGAATCATGAATCATGAATCATGAATTGAATCATGAATCATGAATCATTAATTGAATCATGAATCATGAATAATGAATCATGAATTGAATCATGAATAATGAATCATGAATTGAATCATGAATCATGAATCATGAATTGAATCATGAATCATGAATTATGAATCATGAATTGAATCATGAATCATGAATCATGAATTGAATCATGAATCAGGAATCATGAATCATGAATTGAATCATGAATCATGAATTATGAATCATGAATTAAATCATGAATCATGAATTATGAATCATGAATTGAATCATGAAATGAATCATGAATCATGAATCATGAATTGAATCATGAATCATGAATGATAAATCATGAATTGAATCATGAATTGAATCATGAATCATGAATCATGAATTGAATCATGAATCATGAATTGAATCATGAATCATGAATCATGAATAATGAATTGATTCATGAATCATTAATTATGAATCATGATTTGAATCATGAATGATGAATTGAATTAATGAATCATGAATCATGAATCATGAATCTTGAATCATGAATTGAATCATGAATTAAATCATGAATCATAAATCATGAATTGAATCATGAATCATGAATCATGAATCATGAATTGAATCATGAATCATGAATCATGAATTGAATCATGAATCATGAATCATGAATTGAACCATGAATTATAAATCATGAATCATGAATCATGAATTGAATCATGAATCATGAATTATGAATCATGAATTAAATCATAAATCATGAATTATGAATCATGAATTGAATCATGAATTATGAATTGAATCATGAATCATGAATCATGAATCATGAATTGAATCATGAAATGAATCATGAATCATGAATGATGAATCATGAATTGAATCATGAATTGAATCATGAATCATGAATCATGAATTGAATCATAAATCATGAATTGAATCATGAATCATGAATTGAATCATGAATCATGAATTATGAATCATGAATTGAATCATGAATCATGAATTATGAATCATGAATTGAATCATGAATCATGAATCATGAATTGAATCATGAATCATGAATCGAATCATGAATCATGAATTGAATCATGAATCATGAATTGAATCATGAATCATGAATCATGAATTGAATCATGAATCATGAATCATGAATTGAATCATAAATCATGAATTATGAATCATGAATTGAATCATGAATCATGAATCAGAAATCATGAATCATGAATTGAATCATAAATCATGAATTATGAATCATGAATTAAATCATGATTCATGAATCATGAATCATGAATTGAATCATGAATCATGAATGATGAATCATGAATTGAATCATGAATTGAATCATGAATCATGAATCATGAATTGAATCATGAATCATGAATTGAATCATGAATCATGAATGATGAATCATGAATGATGAATCATGAATTGAATCATGAATTGAATCATGAATCATGAATCATGAATTGAATCATGAATCATGAATTGAATCATGAATCATGAATCATGAATCATGAATTGAATCATGAATCATGAATCATGAATTGAATCATGAATCATGAATTATGAATCATGAATTGAATCATGAATCATGAATTATAAATCATGAATTGAATCATGAATTATGAATTGAATCATGAATCATGAATCATGAATTGAATCATGAATCATGAATTGAATCATGAATCATGAATCATGAATTGAATCATGAATCATGAATCATGAATTGAATCATGAATCATGAATCATGAATTGAATCATGAATCATGAATTATGAATCATGAATTGAATCATGAATCATGAATTGAATCATGAATCAGGAATCATGAATTGAATCATGAATCATGAATTATGAATCATGAACTAAATCATGAATCATGAATTATGAATCATGAATTGAATCATGAATCATGAATTGAATCATGAATCATGAATCATGAATTATGAATCATGAATGATAAATCATGAATTGAATCATGAATTGAATCATGAATCATGAATCATGAATTGAATCATGAATCATGAATTGAATCATAAATCATGAATCATGAATAATGAATTGAATCATGAATCATTAATTATGAATCATGATTTGAATCATGAATTATGAATTGAATTAATGAATCATGAATCATGAATCATGAATCTTGAATCATGAATTGAATCATGAATTAAATCATGAATCATAAATCATTAATTGAATCATGAATCATGAATTATGAATCATGAATTGAATCATGAATCATGAATCATGAATTGAATCATGAATCATGAATTGAATCATGAATTATAAATCAGGAATCATGAATCATGAATTGAATCATGAATCATGAATTATGAATCATGAATTAAATCATAAATCATGAATTGAATCATGAATCATGAATTATGAATCATGAATTAAATCATAAATCATGAATTATGAATCATGAATTGAATCATGAATTATGAATTGAATCATGAATCATGAATGATGAATCATGAATTGAATCATGAAATGAATCATGAATTATGAATGATGAATCATGAATTGAATCATGAATTGAATCATGAATCATGAATCATGAATTGAATCATAAATCATGAATTGAATCATGAATCATGAATTGAATCATGAATCATGAATTATGAATCATGAATTGAATCATGAATCATGAATTATGAATCATGAATTGAATCATGAATCATGAATCATGAATTGAATCATGAATCATGAATCGAATCATGAATCATGAATTGAATCATGAATCATGAATTGAATCATGAATCATGAATCATGAATTGAATCATGAATCATGAATCATGAATTGAATCATGAATCATGAATTATGAATCATGAATTGAATCATGAATCATGAATCAGGAATCATGAATCATGAATTGAATCATGAATCATGAATTATGAATCATGAATTAAATCATGAATCATGAATTATGAATCATGAATTGAATCATGAATCATGAATGATGAATCATGAATTGAATCATGAATTGAATCATGAATCATGAATCATGAATTGAATCATGAATCATGAATATTGAATCATGAATTGAATCATGAATCATGAATTGAATCATGAATCATGAATTGAATCATGAATCATGAATGATGAATCATGAATGATGAATCATGAATTGAATCATGAATTGAATCATGAATCATGAATCATGAATTGAATCATGAATCATGAATTGAATCATGAATCATGAATCATGAATTGAATCATGAATCATTAATTATGAATCATGAATTGAATCATGAATTATGAATTGAATTAGTGAATCATGAATCATGAATCATGAATTGAATCATGAATCATGAATCATGAATTGAATCATGAATCATGAATCATGAATTGAATCATGAATCATGAATTATGAATCATGAATTGAATCATGAATCATGAATTATAAATCATGAATTGAATCATGAATTATGAATTGAATCATGAATCATGAATCGAATGATGAATCATGAATTGAATCATGAATCATGAATCATGAATTGAATCATGAATCATGAATCATGAATTGAATCATGAATCATGAATCATGAATTGAATCATGAATCATGAATCATGAATTGAATCATGAATCATGAATCATGAATTGAATCATGAATCATGAATCATGAATTGAATCATGAATCATGAATTATGAATCATGAATTGAATCATGAATCATGAATTGAATCATGAATCAGGAATCATGAATCATGAATTGAATCATGAATCATGAATTATGAATCATGAACTAAATCTTGAATCATGAATTATGAATCATGAATTGAATCATGAATTATGAATTGAATCATGAATCATGAATCATGAATTGAATCATGAAATGAATCATGAACCATGAATCATGAATTGAATCATGAATCATGAATGATGAATCATGAATTGAATCATGAATTGAATTATGAATCATGAATCATGAATCATGAATCATGAATTGAATCATAAATCATGAATTGAATCATGAATCATGAATCATGAATCATGAATCATGAATCAGGAATCAGGAATCATGAATCATGAATTGAATCATGAATCATGAATTATGAATCATGAATTATGAATCATGAATCGAATCATAAATCATGAATTATGAATCATGAATTGAATCATGAATCATGAATCATGAATTGAATCATGAATCATGAATCAGGAATCATGAATCATGAATTGAATCATGAATCATGAATTATGAATCATGAATCATGAATAATGAATCATGAATTAAATCATGAATCATGAATTATGAATCATGAATTGAATCATGAATTATGAATTGAATCATGAATCATGAATCATGAATTATGAATCATGAATTAAATCATGAAATGAATCATGAATCATGAATTGAATCATGAATCATGAATCATGAATCATGAATTGAATCATGAAATGAATCATGAATTATGAATCATAAATTAAATCATGAATCATGAATTATGAATCATGAATTGAATCATGAATTGAATCATGAATTGAATCATGAATCATGAATCATGAATTGAATCATGAATCATGAATATTGAATCATGAATTGAATCATGAATCATGAATTGAATCATGAATCATGAATTGAATCATGAATCATGAATGATGAATCATGAATGATGAATCATGAATTGAATCATGAATTGAATCATGAATCATGAATCATGAATTGAATCATGAATCATGAATTGAATCATGAATCATGAATCATGAATTGAATCATGAATCATTAATTATGAATCATGAATTGAATCATGAATTATGAATTGAATTAGTGAATCATGAATCATGAATCATGAATTGAATCATGAATCATGAATCATGAATTGAATCATGAATCATGAATCATGAATTGAATCATGAATCATGAATTATGAATCATGAATTGAATCATGAATCATGAATTATAAATCATGAATTGAATCATGAATTATGAATTGAATCATGAATCATGAATCGAATGATGAATCATGAATTGAATCATGAATCATGAATCATGAATTGAATCATGAATCATGAATCATGAATTGAATCATGAATCATGAATCATGAATTGAATCATGAATCATGAATCATGAATTGAATCATGAATCATGAATCATGAATTGAATCATGAATCATGAATCATGAATTGAATCATGAATCATGAATTATGAATCATGAATTGAATCATGAATCATGAATTGAATCATGAATCAGGAATCATGAATCATGAATTGAATCATGAATCATGAATTATGAATCATGAACTAAATCTTGAATCATGAATTATGAATCATGAATTGAATCATGAATTATGAATTGAATCATGAATCATGAATCATGAATTGAATCATGAAATGAATCATGAACCATGAATCATGAATTGAATCATGAATCATGAATGATGAATCATGAATTGAATCATGAATTGAATTATGAATCATGAATCATGAATCATGAATCATGAATTGAATCATAAATCATGAATTGAATCATGAATCATGAATCATGAATCATGAATCATGAATCAGGAATCAGGAATCATGAATCATGAATTGAATCATGAATCATGAATTATGAATCATGAATTATGAATCATGAATCGAATCATAAATCATGAATTATGAATCATGAATTGAATCATGAATCATGAATCATGAATTGAATCATGAATCATGAATCAGGAATCATGAATCATGAATTGAATCATGAATCATGAATTATGAATCATGAATCATGAATAATGAATCATGAATTAAATCATGAATCATGAATTATGAATCATGAATTGAATCATGAATTATGAATTGAATCATGAATCATGAATCATGAATTATGAATCATGAATTAAATCATGAAATGAATCATGAATCATGAATTGAATCATGAATCATGAATCATGAATCATGAATTGAATCATGAAATGAATCATGAATTATGAATCATAAATTAAATCATGAATCATGAATTATGAATCATGAATTGAATCATGAATTGAATCATGAATCATGAATTGAATCATAAATCATAAATTGAATCATGAATCATGAATCTTGAATCATGAATTGAATCATGAATCATGAATTGAATCATGAATCATGAATCATGAAACATGAATCATGAATTGAATTATGACTTGAATCATGAAATGAATCATTAAACATCATGAATCATGAATTGAATCATGAATCATGAATCATGAATCATGAATTGAATCATGAATTGAATCATGAATCATGAATTGAATCATAAATCATGAATTGAATCATGAATCATGAATCTTGAATCATGAATTGAATCATGAATCATGAATTATGAATCATGAATTGAATCATGAATCATGAATTATGAATCATGAATCATGAATCATGAATTGAATCATGAATCATGAATCATGAATCGAATCATGAATCATGAATTGAATCATGAATCATGAATCATGAATCATGAATTGAATCATGAATCATGAATCATGAATTGAATCATGAATCATGAATCATGAAGCATGAATTATAAATCATGAATTGAATCATGAATCATGAATCATGAATTGAATCATGAATCAGGAATCATGAATCATGAATTGAATCATGAATCATGAATTATGAATCATGAATTAAATCATGAATCATGAATTATGAATCATGAATTGAATCATGAATTATGAATTGAATCATGAATCATGAATCATGAATCAAGAATCATGAATTGAATCATGAAATGAATCATGAATCAGGAATCATGAATTAAATGATGAATCATGAATGATGAATCATGAATTGAATCATGAATTGAATCAAGAATCATGAATCATGAATTGAATCATGAATCATGAATTGAATCATGAATCATGAATCATGAATCATGAATCATGAATTGAATCATGAATCATTAATTATGAATCATGAATTGAATCATGAATTATGAATTGAATCATGAATCATGAATCATGAATGATGAATTGAATCATGAAATGAATCATGAACCATGAATCTTGAATTGAATCATGAATCATGAATGATGAATCATGAATTGAATCATGAATTGAATCATGAATCATGAATCATGAATTGAATCATAAATCATGAATTGAATCATGAATCATGAATCATGAATCATGAATTGAATCATGAATCATGAATTATGAATCATGAATTGAATCATGAATCATGAATTATGAATCATGAATTGAATCATGAATCATGAATCATGAATTGAATCATGAATCATGAATCATGAATCGAATCATAAATCATGAATTATTAATCATGAATTGAATCATGAATCATGAATCATGAATTGAATCATAAATCATGAATCATGAATTGAATCATGAATCATGAATCAGGAATCATGAATCATGAATTGAATCATGAATCATGAATTATGAATCATGAATTAAATCATGAATCATGAATTATGAATCATGAATTGAATCATGAATTATGAATTGAATCATGAATCATGAATCATGAATCATGAATCATGAATCATGAATCATGAATTGAATCATGAATCATGAATCATGAATCATGAATTGAATCATGAATCATGAATCATGAATCATGAATTGAATCATGAATTGAATCATGAATCATGAATCATAAATTAAATCATGAATCATGAATTGAATTATGAATCATGAATCATGAATCATGAATTGAATCATGAATCATTATTATGAATCATGAATTGAATCATGCATTATGAATTGAATTAATGAATCATGAATCATGAATAATGAATCTTGAATCATGAATTGAATCATGAAATAAATCATGAATCATAAATCATGAATTGAATAATGAATCATGAATGATGAATCATGAATTGAATCATGAATCATGAATCATAAATTGAATCATGAATCATGAATCATCAATTGAATCATGAATCATGAATTATGAATCATGAATTGAATCATGAATCATGAATTGAATCATGAATCATGAATCATGAATTGAATCATGAATCATTAATTATGAATCATGAATTGAATCATGAATTATGAATTGAATTAATGAATCATGAATCATGAATCTTGAATCATGAATTGAATCATGAATTAAATCATGAATCATGAATCATGAATTGAATCATGAATCATGAATGATGAATCATGAATTGAATCATGAATTGAATCATGAATCATGAATCATGAATTGAATCATGGATCATGAATCATGAATTGAATCATGAATCATGAATCAGGAATCATGAATCATGAATTGAATCATGAATCATGAATTATGAATCATGAATTAAATCATGAATCATGAATGATGAATCATGAATTGGATCATGAATTGAATCATGAATCATGAATAATGAATTGAATCATAAATCATGAATTGAATCATGAATCATGAATCATGAATTGACTCATGAATCATGAATTATGAATCATGAATTGAATCATGAATCATGAATTATGAATCATGAATTGAATCATGAATCATGAATCATGAATTGAATCATGAATCATGAATCATTAATCATGAATCGAATCATGAATCATGAATTGAATCATGAATCATGAATCATGAATTGAATCATGAATCATGAATCATGAATTGAATCATGAATCATGAATCATGAATTGAATCATCAATCATCAATCATGAATTGAATCATGAATCATGAATCATGAATTGAATCATGAATCATTAATCATGAATTGAATCATGAATCATGTATTATGAATCATGAATTGAATCATGAATCATGAATCAGGAATCATGAATTATGAATTGAATCATGAATCATGAATTATGAATCATGAATCATGAATTATGAATCATGAATTAAATCATGAATCATGAATCATGAATCATGAATTGAATCATGAAATGAATCATGAATCATGAATGATGAATTGAATGATGAATCATGAATGATGAATCATGAATTGAATCATGAATTGAATCAAGAATCATGAATCATGAATTGAATCATGAATTGAATCATGAATCATGAATCATGAATCATGAATTGAATCATGAATTGAATCATGAATCATGAATTATGAATCATGAATTGAATCATGAATCATGAATCGAATCATGAATCATGAATTGAATCATGAATCATGAATTGAATCATGAATCATGAATCATGAATCATGAATTGAATCATGAATCATGAATTATGAATCATGAATTGAATCATGAATCATGAATCATGAATTGAATCATGAATCATGAATCATGAATCGAATCATGAATCATTAATTGAATCATGAATCATGAATCATGAATTGAATCATGAATAATGAATCATGAATTGAATCATGAATCATGAATTGAATCATGAATCATGAATTATGAATCATGAATTGAATCATGAATCATGAATTGAATCATGAATCAGGAATCATGAATCATGAATTGAATCATGAATCATGAATTATGAATCATGAATTAAATCATGAATCATGAATTATGAATCATGAATTGAATCATGAATTATGAATTTAATCATGAATCATGAATCATGAATCATGAATCATGAATCATGAATTGAATCATGAATCATGAATGATAAATCATGAATTGAATCATGAATTGAATCATGAATCATGAATTGAATCATGAATCATGAATTGAATCATGAATCATGAATTGAATCATGAATCATGAATCATGAATAATGAATTGAATCATGAATCATTAATTATGAATCATGATTTGAATCATGAATTATGAATTGAATTAATGAATCATGAATCATGAATCATGAATCTTGAATCATGAATTGAATCATGAATTAAATCATGAATCATAAATCATGAATTGAATCATGAATCATGAATCATGAATTGAATCATGAATCGTGAATCATGAATTGAATCATGAATTATAAATCATGAATCATGAATTGAATCATGAATCATGAATTATGAATCATGAATTAAATCATAAATCATGAATTATGAATCATGAATTATGAATTGAATCATGAATCATGAATCATGAATCATGAATTGAATCATGAAATGAATCATGAATCATGAATGATGAATCATGAATTGAGTCATGAATTGAATCATGAATCATAAATCATGAATTGAATCATAAATCATGAATTGAATCATGAATCATGAATTGAATCATGAATCATGAATTATGAATCATGAATTGAATCATGCATCATGAATTATGAATCATGAATTGAATCATGAATCATGAATCATGAATTGAATCATGAATCATGAATCGAATCATGAATCATGAATTGAATCATGAATCATGAATTGAATCATGAATCATGAATCATGAATTGAATCATGAATCAGGAATCATGAATCATGAATTGAATCATGAATCATGAATTATGAATCATGAATTAAATCATGAATCATGAATTATGAATCATGAATTGAATCATGAATCATGAATGATGAATCATGAATTGAATCATGAATTGAATCATGAATCATGAAATATGAATCATGAATTGAATCATGAATCATGAATTATGAATCATGAATTGAATCATGAATCATGAATCATGAATTGAATCATGAATCATGAATCATGAATCATTAATTGAATCATGAATCATGAATAATGAATCATGAATTGAATCATGAATAATGAATCATGAATTGAATCATGAATCATGAATCATGAATTGAATCATGAATCATGAATTATGAATCATGAATTGAATCATGAATCATGAATCATGAATTGAATCATGAATCAGGAATCATGAATCATGAATTGAATCATGAATCATGAATTATGAATCATGAATTAAATCATGAATCATGAATTATGAATCATGAATTGAATCATGAATTATGAATTGAATCATGAATCATGAATCATGAATCATGAATCATGAATTGAATCATGAAATGAATCATGAATCATGAATCATGAATTGAATCATGAATCATGAATGATAAATCATGAATTGAATCATGAATTGAATCATGAATCATGAATCATGAATTGAATCATGAATCATGAATTGAATCATGAATCATGAATCATGAATAATGAATTGATTCATGAATCATTAATTATGAATCATGATTTGAATCATGAATGATGAATTGAATTAATGAATCATGAATCATGAATCATGAATCTTGAATCATGAATTGAATCATGAATTAAATCATGAATCATAAATCATGAATTGAATCATGAATCATGAATCATGAATCATGAATTGAATCATGAATCATGAATCATGAATTGAATCATGAATCATGAATCATGAATTGAACCATGAATTATAAATCATGAATCATGAATCATGAATTGAATCATGAATCATGAATTATGAATCATGAATTAAATCATAAATCATGAATTATGAATCATGAATTGAATCATGAATTATGAATTGAATCATGAATCATGAATCATGAATCATGAATTGAATCATGAAATGAATCATGAATCATGAATGATGAATCATGAATTGAATCATGAATTGAATCATGAATCATGAATCATGAATTGAATCATAAATCATGAATTGAATCATGAATCATGAATTGAATCATGAATCATGAATTATGAATCATGAATTGAATCATGAATCATGAATTATGAATCATGAATTGAATCATGAATCATGAATCATGAATTGAATCATGAATCATGAATCGAATCATGAATCATGAATTGAATCATGAATCATGAATTGAATCATGAATCATGAATCATGAATTGAATCATGAATCATGAATCATGAATTGAATCATAAATCATGAATTATGAATCATGAATTAAATCATGATTCATGAATCATGAATCATGAATTGAATCATGAATCATGAATGATGAATCATGAATTGAATCATGAATTGAATCATGAATCATGAATCATGAATTGAATCATGAATCATGAATTGAATCATGAATCATGAATGATGAATCATGAATGATGAATCATGAATTGAATCATGAATTGAATCATGAATCATGAATCATGAATTGAATCATGAATCATGAATTGAATCATGAATCATGAATCATGAATCATGAATTGAATCATGAATCATGAATCATGAATTGAATCATGAATCATGAATCATGAATTGAATCATGAATCATGAATCATGAATTGAATCATGAATCATGAATTATGAATCATGAATTGAATCATGAATCATGAATTATAAATCATGAATTGAATCATGAATTATGAATTGAATCATGAATCATGAATCATGAATTGAATCATGAATCATGAATTGAATCATGAATCATGAATCATGAATTGAATCATGAATCATGAATCATGAATTGAATCATGAATCATGAATCATGAATTGAATCATGAATCATGAATTATGAATCATGAATTGAATCATGAATCATGAATTGAATCATGAACCAGGAATCATGAATCATGAATTGAATCATGAATCATGAATTATGAATCATGAACTAAATCATGAATCATGAATTATGAATCATGAATTGAATCATGAATCATGAATTGAATCATGAATCATGAATCATGAATTATGAATCATGAATGATAAATCATGAATTGAATCATGAATTGAATCATGAATCATGAATCATGAATTGAATCATGAATCATGAATTGAATCATAAATCATGAATCATGAATAATGAATTGAATCATGAATCATTAATTATGAATCATGATTTGAATCATGAATTATGAATTGAATTAATGAATCATGAATCATGAATCATGAATCTTGAATCATGAATTGAATCATGAATTAAATCATGAATCATAAATCATTAATTGAATCATGAATCATGAATTATGAATCATGAATTGAATCATGAATCATGAATCATGAATTGAATCATGAATCATGAATCATGAATTGAATCATGAATTATAAATCAGGAATCATGAATCATGAATTGAATCATGAATCATGAATTATGAATCATGAATTAAATCATAAATCATGAATTGAATCATGAATCATGAATTATGAATCATGAATTAAATCATAAATCATGAATTATGAATCATGAATTGAATCATGAATTATGAATTGAATCATGAATCATGAATGATGAATCATGAATTGAATCATGAAATGAATCATGAATTATGAATGATGAATCATGAATTGAATCATGAATTGAATCATGAATCATGAATCATGAATTGAATCATAAATCATGAATTGAATCATGAATCATGAATTGAATCATGAATCATGAATTATGAATCATGAATTGAATCATGAATCATGAATTATGAATCATGAATTGAATCATGAATCATGAATCATGAATTGAATCATGAATCATGAATCGAATCATGAATCATGAATTGAATCATGAATCATGAATTGAATCATGAATCATGAATCATGAATTGAATCATGAATCATGAATCATGAATTGAATCATGAATCATGAATTATGAATCATGAATTGAATCATGAATCATGAATCAGGAATCATGAATCATGAATTGAATCATGAATCATGAATTATGAATCATGAATTAAATCATGAATCATGAATTATGAATCATGAATTGAATCATGAATCATGAATGATGAATCATGAATTGAATCATGAATTGAATCATGAATCATGAATCATGAATTGAATCATGAATCATGAATGATGAATCATGAATTGAATCATGAATTGAATCATGAATCATGAATCATGAATTGAATCATGAATCATGAATTGAATCATGAATCATGAATGATGAATCATGAATGATGAATCATGAATTGAATCATGAATTGAATCATGAATCATGAATTGAATCATGAATCATGAATTGAATCATGAATCATGAATCATGAATTGAATCATGAATCATTAATTATGAATCATGAATTGAATCATGAATTATGAATTGAATTAGTGAATCATGAATCATGAATCATGAATTGAATCATGAATCATGAATCATGAATTGAATCATGAATCATGAATCATGAATTGAATCATGAATCATGAATTATGAATCATGAATTGAATCATGAATCATGAATTATAAATCATGAATTGAATCATGAATTATGAATTGAATCATGAATCATGAATCGAATGATGAATCATGAATTGAATCATGAATCATGAATCATGAATTGAATCATGAATCATGAATCATGAATTGAATCATGAATCATGAATCATGAATTGAATCATGAATCATGAATCATGAATTGAATCATGAATCATGAATCATGAATTGAATCATGAATCATGAATCATGAATTGAATCATGAATCATGAATTATGAATCATGAATTGAATCATGAATCATGAATTGAATCATGAATCAGGAATCATAAATCATGAATTGAATCATGAATCATGAATTATGAATCATGAACTAAATCTTGAATCATGAATTATGAATCATGAATTGAATCATGAATTATGAATTGAATCATGAATCATGAATCATGAATTGAATCATGAAATGAATCATGAACCATGAATCATGAATTGAATCATGAATCATGAATGATGAATCATGAATTGAATCATGAATTGAATCATGAATCATGAATCATGAATTGAATCATAAATCATGAATTGAATCATGAATCATGAATCATGAATCATGAATCATGAATCATGAATCAGGAATCATGAATCATGAATTGAATCATGAATCATGAATTATGAATCATGAATCGAATCATAAATCATGAATTATGAATCATGAATTGAATCATGAATCATGAATCATGAATTGAATCATGAATCATGAATCAGGAATCATGAATCATGAATTGAATCATGAATCATGAATTATGAATCATGAATCATGAATAATGAATCATGAATTAAATCATGAATCATGAATTATGAATCATGAATTGAATCATGAATTATGAATTGAATCATGAATCATGAATCATGAATCATGAATCATGAATTAAATCATGAAATGAATCATGAATCATGAATTGAATCATGAATCATGAATGATGAATCATGAATTGAATCATGAATTGAATCATGAAATGAATCATGAATTATGAATCATGAATTAAATCATGAATCATGAATTATGAATCATGAATTGAATCATGAATTGAATCATGAATCATGAATCATGAATTGAATCATAAATCATAAATTGAATCATGAATCATGAATCTTGAATCATGAATTGAATCATGAATCATGAATTGAATCATGAATCATGAATCATGAAACATGAATCATGAATTGAATTATGACTTGAATCATGAAATGAATCATTAAACATCATGAATCATGAATTGAATCATGAATCATGAATCATGAATCATGAATTGAATCATGAATTGAATCATGAATCATGAATTGAATCATAAATCATGAATTGAATCATGAATCATGAATCTTGAATCATGAATTGAATCATGAATCATGAATCATGAATTGAATCATGAATCATGAATCAGGAATCATGAATCATGAATTGAATCATGAATCATGAATTATGAATCATGAATCATGAATAATGAATCATGAATTAAATCATGAATCATGAATTATGAATCATGAATTGAATCATGAATTATGAATTGAATCATGAATCATGAATCATGAATCATGAATCATGAATTAAATCATGAAATGAATCATGAATCATGAATTGAATCATGAATCATGAATCATGAATCATGAATTGAATCATGAATTGAATCATGAAATGAATCATGAATTATGAATCATGAATTAAATCATGAATCATGAATTATGAATCATGAATTGAATCATGAATTGAATCATGAATCATGAATCATGAATTGAATCATAAATCATAAATTGAATCATGAATCATGAATCTTGAATCATGAATTGAATCATGAATCATGAATTGAATCATGAATCATGAATCATGAAACATGAATCATGAATTGAATTATGACTTGAATCATGAAATGAATCATTAAACATCATGAATCATGAATTGAATCATGAATCATGAATCATGAATCATGAATTGAATCATGAATTGAATCATGAATCATGAATTGAATCATAAATCATGAATTGAATCATGAATCATGAATCTTGAATCATGAATTGAATCATGAATCATGAATTATGAATCATGAATTGAATCATGAATCATGAATTATGAATCATGAATCATGAATCATGAATTGAATCATGAATCATGAATCATGAATCGAATCATAAATCATGAATTGAATCATGAATCATGAATCATGAATCATGAATTGAATCATGAATCATGAATCATGAATTGAATCATGAATCATGAATCATGAATTGAATCATGAAGCATGAATTATAAATCATGAATTGAATCATGAATCATGAATCATGAATTGAATCATGAATCAGGAATCATGAATCATGAATTGAATCATGAATCATGAATTATGAATCATGAATTAAATCATGAATCATGAATTATGAATCATGAATTGAATCATGAATTATGAATTGAATCATGAATCATGAATCATGAATCAAGAATCATGAATTGAATCATGAAATGAATCATGAATCAGGAATCATGAATTAAATGATGAATCATGAATGATGAATCATGAATTGAATCATGAATTGAATCAAGAATCATGAATCATGAATTGAATCATGAATCATGAATTGAATCATGAATCATGAATCATGAATCATGAATCATGAATTGAATCATGAATCATTAATTATGAATCATGAATTGAATCATGAATTATGAATTGAATTAATGAATCATGAATCATGAATCTTGAATCATAAATTAAATCATGAATCATGAATCATGAATTGAATCATGAATCATGAATGATGAATCATGAATTGAATCATGAATCATGAATCATGAATTGAATCATGAATTGAATCATGAATCATGAATTATGAATCATGAATTGAATCATGAATCATGAATTATGAATCATGACTTGAATCATGAATTATGAATTGAATCATGAATCATGAAACATAATTCATGAATTGAATCATGAATTGAATCATGAATCATGAATGATGAATCATGAATTGAATCATGAATCATGAATCAAGAATTGAATCATGAAGCATGCATTATAAATCATGAATTGAATCATGAATCATGAATCATGAATTGAATCATGAATCATGAATCAGGAATCATGAATCATGAATTGAATCATGAATCATGAATTATGAATCATGAATTAAATCATGAATCATGAATTATGAATCATGAATTGAATCATGAATTATGAATTGAATCATGAATCATGAATGATGAATCATGAATCATGAATTGAATCATGAAATGAATCATGAATCAGGAATCATGAATTAAATGATGAATCATGAATGATGAATCATGAATTGAATCATGAATTGAATCAAGAATTATGAATCATGAATTGAATCATGAATCATGAATTGAATCATGAATCATGAATGATGAATCATGAATCATGAATTTAATCATGAAATGAATCATGAATCAGGAATCATGAATTAAATGATGAATCATGAATGATGAATCATGAATTGAATCATGAATTGAATCAAGAATTATGAATCATGAATTGAATCATGAATCATGAATTGAATCATGAATCATGAATCATGAATCATGAATCATGAATTGAATCATGAATCATGAATTATGAATCATGAATTGAATCATAAATTATGAATTGAATTAATGAATCATGAATCATGAATCATGAATCTTGAATCATGAATTAAATCATGAATCATGAATCATGAATTGAATCATGAATCATGAATGATGAATCATGAATTGAATCATGAATCATGAATCATATATTGAATCATGAATTGAATCATGAATCATGAATTATGAATCATGATTTGAATCATGAATTATGAATTGAATTAATGAATCATGAATCATGAATCATGAATCTTGAATCATGAATTGAATCATGAATTAAATCATGAATCATAAATCATTAATTGAATCATGAATCATGAATTATGAATCATGAATTGAATCATGAATCATGAATCATGAATTGAATCATGAATCATGAATCATGAATTGAATCATGAATTATAAATCAGGAATCATGAATCATGAATTGAATCATGAATCATGAATTATGAATCATGAATTAAATCATAAATCATGAATTGAATCATGAATCATGAATTATGAATCATGAATTAAATCATAAATCATGAATTATGAATCATGAATTGAATCATGAATTATGAATTGAATCATGAATCATGAATGATGAATCATGAATTGAATCATGAAATGAATCATGAATTATGAATGATGAATCATGAATTGAATCATGAATTGAATCATGAATCATGAATCATGAATTGAATCATAAATCATGAATTGAATCATGAATCATGAATTGAATCATGAATCATGAATTATGAATCATGAATTGAATCATGAATCATGAATTATGAATCATGAATTGAATCATGAATCATGAATCATGAATTGAATCATGAATCATGAATCGAATCATGAATCATGAATTGAATCATGAATCATGAATTGAATCATGAATCATGAATCATGAATTGAATCATGAATCATGAATCATGAATTGAATCATGAATCATGAATTATGAATCATGAATTGAATCATGAATCATGAATCAGGAATCATGAATCATGAATTGAATCATGAATCATGAATTATGAATCATGAATTAAATCATGAATCATGAATTATGAATCATGAATTGAATCATGAATCATGAATGATGAATCATGAATTGAATCATGAATTGAATCATGAATCATGAATCATGAATTGAATCATGAATCATGAATTGAATCATGAATCATGAATGATGAATCATGAATGATGAATCATGAATTGAATCATGAATTGAATCATGAATCATGAATCATGAATTGAATCATGAATCATGAATTGAATCATGAATCATGAATCATGAATTGAATCATGAATCATTAATTATGAATCATGAATTGAATCATGAATTATGAATTGAATTAGTGAATCATGAATCATGAATCATGAATTGAATCATGAATCATGAATCATGAATTGAATCATGAATCATGAATCATGAATTGAATCATGAATCATGAATTATGAATCATGAATTGAATCATGAATCATGAATTATAAATCATGAATTGAATCATGAATTATGAATTGAATCATGAATCATGAATCGAATGATGAATCATGAATTGAATCATGAATCATGAATCATGAATTGAATCATGAATCATGAATCATGAATTGAATCATGAATCATGAATCATGAATTGAATCATGAATCATGAATCATGAATTGAATCATGAATCATGAATCATGAATTGAATCATGAATCATGAATCATGAATTGAATCATGAATCATGAATTATGAATCATGAATTGAATCATGAATCATGAATTGAATCATGAATCAGGAATCATAAATCATGAATTGAATCATGAATCATGAATTATGAATCATGAACTAAATCTTGAATCATGAATTATGAATCATGAATTGAATCATGAATTATGAATTGAATCATGAATCATGAATCATGAATTGAATCATGAAATGAATCATGAACCATGAATCATGAATTGAATCATGAATCATGAATGATGAATCATGAATTGAATCATGAATTGAATCATGAATCATGAATCATGAATTGAATCATAAATCATGAATTGAATCATGAATCATGAATCATGAATCATGAATCATGAATCATGAATCAGGAATCATGAATCATGAATTGAATCATGAATCATGAATTATGAATCATGAATCGAATCATAAATCATGAATTATGAATCATGAATTGAATCATGAATCATGAATCATGAATTGAATCATGAATCATGAATCAGGAATCATGAATCATGAATTGAATCATGAATCATGAATTATGAATCATGAATCATGAATAATGAATCATGAATTAAATCATGAATCATGAATTATGAATCATGAATTGAATCATGAATTATGAATTGAATCATGAATCATGAATCATGAATCATGAATCATGAATTAAATCATGAAATGAATCATGAATCATGAATTGAATCATGAATCATGAATCATGAATCATGAATTGAATCATGAATTGAATCATGAAATGAATCATGAATTATGAATCATGAATTAAATCATGAATCATGAATTATGAATCATGAATTGAATCATGAATTGAATCATGAATCATGAATCATGAATTGAATCATAAATCATAAATTGAATCATGAATCATGAATCTTGAATCATGAATTGAATCATGAATCATGAATTGAATCATGAATCATGAATCATGAAACATGAATCATGAATTGAATTATGACTTGAATCATGAAATGAATCATTAAACATCATGAATCATGAATTGAGTCATGAATCATGAATCATGAATCATGAATTGAATCATGAATTGAATCATGAATCATGAATTGAATCATAAATCATGAATTGAATCATGAATCATGAATCTTGAATCATGAATTGAATCATGAATCATGAATCATGAATCATGAATTGAATCATGAATCATGAATCAGGAATCATGAATCATGAATTGAATCATGAATCATGAATTATGAATCATGAATCATGAATAATGAATCATGAATTAAATCATGAATCATGAATTATGAATCATGAATTGAATCATGAATTATGAATTGAATCATGAATCATGAATCATGAATCATGAATCATGAATTAAATCATGAAATGAATCATGAATCATGAATTGAATCATGAATCATGAATCATGAATCATTAATTGAATCATGAATTGAATCATGAAATGAATCATGAATTATGAATCATGAATTAAATCATGAATCATGAATTATGAATCATGAATTGAATCATGAATTGAATCATGAATCATGAATCATGAATTGAATCATAAATCATAAATTGAATCATGAATCATGAATCTTGAATCATGAATTGAATCATGAATCATGAATTGAATCATGAATCATGAATCATGAAACATGAATCATGAATTGAATTATGACTTGAATCATGAAATGAATCATTAAACATCATGAATCATGAATTGAATCATGAATCATGAATCATGAATCATGAATTGAATCATGAATTGAATCATGAATCATGAATTGAATCATAAATCATGAATTGAATCATGAATCATGAATCTTGAATCATGAATTGAATCATGAATCATGAATTATGAATCATGAATTGAATCATGAATCATGAATTATGAATCATGAATCATGAATCATGAATTGAATCATGAATCATGAATCATGAATCGAATCATGAATCATGAATTGAATCATGAATCATGAATCATGAATCATGAATTGAATCATGAATCATGAATCATGAATTGAATCATGAATCATGAATCATGAATTGAATCATGAAGCATGAATTATAAATCATGAATTGAATCATGAATCATGAATCATGAATTGAATCATGAATCAGGAATCATGAATCATGAATTGAATCATGAATCATGAATTATGAATCATGAATTAAATCATGAATCATGAATTATGAATCATGAATTGAATCATGAATTATGAATTGAATCATGAATCATGAATCATGAATCAAGAATCATGAATTGAATCATGAAATGAATCATGAATCAGGAATCATGAATTAAATGATGAATCATGAATGATGAATCATGAATTGAATCATGAATTGAATCAAGAATCATGAATCATGAATTGAATCATGAATCATGAATTGAATCATGAATCATGAATCATGAATCATGAATCATGAATTGAATCATGAATCATTAATTATGAATCATGAATTGAATCATGAATTATGAATTGAATTAATGAATCATGAATCATGAATCTTGAATCATAAATTAAATCATGAATCATGAATCATGAATTGAATCATGAATCATGAATGATGAATCATGAATTGAATCATGAATCATGAATCATGAATTGAATCATGAATTGAATCATGAATCATGAATTATGAATCATGAATTGAATCATGAATCATGAATTATGAATCATGACTTGAATCATGAATTATGAATTGAATCATGAATCATGAAACATAATTCATGAATTGAATCATGAATTGAATCATGAATCATGAATGATGAATCATGAATTGAATCATGAATCATGAATCAAGAATTGAATCATGAAGCATGCATTATAAATCATGAATTGAATCATGAATCATGAATCATGAATTGAATCATGAATCATGAATCAGGAATCATGAATCATGAATTGAATCATGAATCATGAATTATGAATCATGAATTAAATCATGAATCATGAATTATGAATCATGAATTGAATCATGAATTATGAATTGAATCATGAATCATGAATGATGAATCATGAATCATGAATTGAATCATGAAATGAATCATGAATCAGGAATCATGAATTAAATGATGAATCATGAATGATGAATCATGAATTGAATCATGAATTGAATCAAGAATTATGAATCATGAATTGAATCATGAATCATGAATTGAATCATGAATCATGAATGATGAATCATGAATCATGAATTTAATCATGAAATGAATCATGAATCAGGAATCATGAATTAAATGATGAATCATGAATGATGAATCATGAATTGAATCATGAATTGAATCAAGAATTATGAATCATGAATTGAATCATGAATCATGAATTGAATCATGAATCATGAATCATGAATCATGAATCATGAATTGAATCATGAATCATGAATTATGAATCATGAATTGAATCATAAATTATGAATTGAATTAATGAATCATGAATCATGAATCATGAATCTTGAATCATGAATTAAATCATGAATCATGAATCATGAATTGAATCATGAATCATGAATTGAATCATGAATCATGAATGATGAATCATGAATGATGAATCATGAATTGAATCATGAATTGAATCATGAATCATGAATCATGAATTGAATCATGAATCATGAATTGAATCATGAATCATGAATCATGAATCATGAATTGAATCATGAATCATGAATCATGAATTGAATCATGAATCATGAATCATGAATTGAATCATGAATCATGAATCATGAATTGAATCATGAATCATGAATTATGAATCATGAATTGAATCATGAATCATGAATTATAAATCATGAATTGAATCATGAATTATGAATTGAATCATGAATCATGAATCATGAATTGAATCATGAATCATGAATTGAATCATGAATCATGAATCATGAATTGAATCATGAATCATGAATCATGAATTGAATCATGAATCATGAATCATGAATTGAATCATGAATCATGAATTATGAATCATGAATTGAATCATGAATCATGAATTGAATCATGAACCAGGAATCATGAATCATGAATTGAATCATGAATCATGAATTATGAATCATGAACTAAATCATGAATCATGAATTATGAATCATGAATTGAATCATGAATCATGAATTGAATCATGAATCATGAATCATGAATTATGAATCATGAATGATAAATCATGAATTGAATCATGAATTGAATCATGAATCATGAATCATGAATTGAATCATGAATCATGAATTGAATCATAAATCATGAATCATGAATAATGAATTGAATCATGAATCATTAATTATGAATCATGATTTGAATCATGAATTATGAATTGAATTAATGAATCATGAATCATGAATCATGAATCTTGAATCATGAATTGAATCATGAATTAAATCATGAATCATAAATCATTAATTGAATCATGAATCATGAATTATGAATCATGAATTGAATCATGAATCATGAATCATGAATTGAATCATGAATCATGAATCATGAATTGAATCATGAATTATAAATCAGGAATCATGAATCATGAATTGAATCATGAATCATGAATTATGAATCATGAATTAAATCATAAATCATGAATTGAATCATGAATCATGAATTATGAATCATGAATTAAATCATAAATCATGAATTATGAATCATGAATTGAATCATGAATTATGAATTGAATCATGAATCATGAATGATGAATCATGAATTGAATCATTAAATGAATCATGAATTATGAATGATGAATCATGAATTGAATCATGAATTGAATCATGAATCATGAATCATGAATTGAATCATAAATCATGAATTGAATCATGAATCATGAATTGAATCATGAATCATGAATTATGAATCATGAATTGAATCATGAATCATGAATTATGAATCATGAATTGAATCATGAATCATGAATCATGAATTGAATCATGAATCATGAATCGAATCATGAATCATGAATTGAATCATGAATCATGAATTGAATCATGAATCATGAATCATGAATTGAATCATGAATCATGAATCATGAATTGAATCATGAATCATGAATTATGAATCATGAATTGAATCATGAATCATGAATCAGGAATCATGAATCATGAATTGAATCATGAATCATGAATTATGAATCATGAATTAAATCATGAATCATGAATTATGAATCATGAATTGAATCATGAATCATGAATGATGAATCATGAATTGAATCATGAATTGAATCATGAATCATGAATCATGAATTGAATCATGAATCATGAATGATGAATCATGAATTGAATCATGAATTGAATCATGAATCATGAATCATGAATTGAATCATGAATCATGAATTGAATCATGAATCATGAATGATGAATCATGAATGATGAATCATGAATTGAATCATGAATTGAATCATGAATCATGAATCATGAATTGAATCATGAATCATGAATTGAATCATGAATCATGAATCATGAATTGAATCATGAATCATTAATTATGAATCATGAATTGAATCATGAATTATGAATTGAATTAGTGAATCATGAATCATGAATCATGAATTGAATCATGAATCATGAATCATGAATTGAATCATGAATCATGAATCATGAATTGAATCATGAATCATGAATTATGAATCATGAATTGAATCATGAATCATGAATTATAAATCATGAATTGAATCATGAATTATGAATTGAATCATGAATCATGAATCGAATGATGAATCATGAATTGAATCATGAATCATGAATCATGAATTGAATCATGAATCATGAATCATGAATTGAATCATGAATCATGAATCATGAATTGAATCATGAATCATGAATCATGAATTGAATCATGAATCATGAATTGAATCATGAATCATGAATCATGAATTGAATCATGAATCATGAATCATGAATTGAATCATGAATCATGAATTATGAATCATGAATTGAATCATGAATCATGAATTGAATCATGAATCAGGAATCATAAATCATGAATTGAATCATGAATCATGAATTATGAATCATGAACTAAATCTTGAATCATGAATTATGAATCATGAATTGAATCATGAATTATGAATTGAATCATGAATCATGAATCATGAATTGAATCATGAAATGAATCATGAACCATGAATCATGAATTGAATCATGAATCATGAATGATGAATCATGAATTGAATCATGAATTGAATCATGAATCATGAATCATGAATTGAATCATAAATCATGAATTGAATCATGAATCATGAATCATGAATCATGAATCATGAATCATGAATCAGGAATCATGAATCATGAATTGAATCATGAATCATGAATTATGAATCATGAATCGAATCATAAATCATGAATTATGAATCATGAATTGAATCATGAATCATGAATCATGAATTGAATCATGAATCATGAATCAGGAATCATGAATCATGAATTGAATCATGAATCATGAATTATGAATCATGAATCATGAATAATGAATCATGAATTAAATCATGAATCATGAATTATGAATCATGAATTGAATCATGAATTATGAATTGAATCATGAATCATGAATCATGAATCATGAATCATGAATTAAATCATGAAATGAATCATGAATCATGAATTGAATCATGAATCATGAATCATGAATCATGAATTGAATCATGAATTGAATCATGAAATGAATCATGAATTATGAATCATGAATTAAATCATGAATCATGAATTATGAATCATGAATTGAATCATGAATTGAATCATGAATCATGAATCATGAATTGAATCATAAATCATAAATTGAATCATGAATCATGAATCTTGAATCATGAATTGAATCATGAATCATGAATTGAATCATGAATCATGAATCATGAAACATGAATCATGAATTGAATTATGACTTGAATCATGAAATGAATCATTAAACATCATGAATCATGAATTGAATCATGAATCATGAATCATGAATCATGAATTGAATCATGAATTGAATCATGAATCATGAATTGAATCATAAATCATGAATTGAATCATGAATCATGAATCTTGAATCATGAATTGAATCATGAATCATGAATCATGAATCATGAATTGAATCATGAATCATGAATCAGGAATCATGAATCATGAATTGAATCATGAATCATGAATTATGAATCATGAATCATGAATAATGAATCATGAATTAAATCATGAATCATGAATTATGAATCATGAATTGAATCATGAATTATGAATTGAATCATGAATCATGAATCATGAATCATGAATCATGAATTAAATCATGAAATGAATCATGAATCATGAATTGAATCATGAATCATGAATCATGAATCATGAATTGAATCATGAATTGAATCATGAAATGAATCATGAATTATGAATCATGAATTAAATCATGAATCATGAATTATGAATCATGAATTGAATCATGAATTGAATCATGAATCATGAATCATGAATTGAATCATAAATCATAAATTGAATCATGAATCATGAATCTTGAATCATGAATTGAATCATGAATCATGAATTGAATCATGAATCATGAATCATGAAACATGAATCATGAATTGAATTATGACTTGAATCATGAAATGAATCATTAAACATCATGAATCATGAATTGAATCATGAATCATGAATCATGAATCATGAATTGAATCATGAATTGAATCATGAATCATGAATTGAATCATAAATCATGAATTGAATCATGAATCATGAATCTTGAATCATGAATTGAATCATGAATCATGAATTATGAATCATGAATTGAATCATGAATCATGAATTATGAATCATGAATCATGAATCATGAATTGAATCATGAATCATGAATCATGAATCGAATCATGAATCATGAATTGAATCATGAATCATGAATCATGAATCATGAATTGAATCATGAATCATGAATCATGAATTGAATCATGAATCATGAATCATGAATTGAATCATGAAGCATGAATTATAAATCATGAATTGAATCATGAATCATGAATCATGAATTGAATCATGAATCAGGAATCATGAATCATGAATTGAATCATGAATCATGAATTATGAATCATGAATTAAATCATGAATCATGAATTATGAATCATGAATTGAATCATGAATTATGAATTGAATCATGAATCATGAATCATGAATCAAGAATCATGAATTGAATCATGAAATGAATCATGAATCAGGAATCATGAATTAAATGATGAATCATGAATGATGAATCATGAATTGAATCATGAATTGAATCAAGAATCATGAATCATGAATTGAATCATGAATCATGAATTGAATCATGAATCATGAATCATGAATCATGAATCATGAATTGAATCATGAATCATTAATTATGAATCATGAATTGAATCATGAATTATGAATTGAATTAATGAATCATGAATCATGAATCTTGAATCATAAATTAAATCATGAATCATGAATCATGAATTGAATCATGAATCATGAATGATGAATCATGAATTGAATCATGAATCATGAATCATGAATTGAATCATGAATTGAATCATGAATCATGAATTATGAATCATGAATTGAATCATGAATCATGAATTATGAATCATGACTTGAATCATGAATTATGAATTGAATCATGAATCATGAAACATAATTCATGAATTGAATCATGAATTGAATCATGAATCATGAATGATGAATCATGAATTGAATCATGAATCATGAATCAAGAATTGAATCATGAAGCATGCATTATAAATCATGAATTGAATCATGAATCATGAATCATGAATTGAATCATGAATCATGAATCAGGAATCATGAATCATGAATTGAATCATGAATCATGAATTATGAATCATGAATTAAATCATGAATCATGAATTATGAATCATGAATTGAATCATGAATTATGAATTGAATCATGAATCATGAATGATGAATCATGAATCATGAATTGAATCATGAAATGAATCATGAATCAGGAATCATGAATTAAATGATGAATCATGAATAATGAATCATGAATTGAATCATGAATTGAATCAAGAATTATGAATCATGAATTGAATCATGAATCATGAATTGAATCATGAATCATGAATGATGAATCATGAATCATGAATTTAATCATGAAATGAATCATGAATCAGGAATCAGGAATTAAATGATGAATCATGAATGATGAATCATGAATTGAATCATGAATTGAATCAAGAATTATGAATCATGAATTGAATCATGAATCATGAATTGAATCATGAATCATGAATCATGAATCATGAATCATGAATTGAATCATGAATCATGAATTATGAATCATGAATTGAATCATAAATTATGAATTGAATTAATGAATCATGAATCATGAATCATGAATCTTGAATCATGAATTAAATCATGAATCATGAATCATGAATTGAATCATGAATCATGAATGATGAATCATGAATTGAATCATGAATCATGAATCATATATTGAATCATGAATTGAATCATGAATCATGAATTATGAATCATGAATTGAATCATGAATCATGAATTATGAATCATGACTTGAATCATGAATTATGAATTGAATCATGAATCATGAATCATGAAACATAATTCATGAATTGAATCATGAATTGAATTATGAATCATGAATGATGAATCATGAATTGAATCATGAATGATGAATCATGAATTGAATCATGAATCATGAATTGAATCATGAATCATGAATTATGAATCATGAATTGAATCATGAATCATGAATTATGAATCATGAATTGAATCATGAATCATGAATTGAATCATGAATCATGAATCATGAATCATGAATCATGAATTGAATCATGAATCATGAATTATGAATCATGAATTGAATCATGAATCATGAATTGAATCATGAATCATGAATCATGAATTGAATCATGAATCATGAATCATGAATTGAATCATGAATCATGAATCATGAATTGAATCATGAATCATGAATTATGAATCATAAATTGAATCATGAATCATGAATCATGAATCATGAATTGAATCATAAATTATGAATCATGAAGCATAAATCGAATCATGAATCATGAATTGAATCATGAATCATGAATTGAATCATGAATCATGAATCATGAATTAAATCATGAATCATGAATCATGAATCATGAATTATGAATCATGAATCATGAATTATGAATCATGAATTGAATCATGAATCATGAATTGAATCATGAATCATGAATCATGAATTGAATCATGAATCATGAATCTGGAATCATGAATCATGAATTGAATCATGAATCATGAATTATGAATCATGAATTAAATCATGAATCATGAATTATGAATCATGAATTGAATCATGAATTATGAATTGAATCATGAATCATGAATCATGAATCATGAATCATGAATTGAATCATGAAATGAATCATGAATCATGAATCATGAATTGAATCATGAATCATGAATGATGAATCATGAATTGAATCATGAATTGAATCATGAATCATGAATCATGAATTGAATCATGAATTATGAATTGAATCATGAATCATGAATCATGAATCATGAATTGAATCATGAATCATTAATTATGAATCATGAATTGAATCATGAATCATGAATCATGAATCATGAATTGAATCATGAATCATTAATTATGAATCATGAATTGAATCATGAATTATGAATTGAATTAATGAATCATGAATCATGAATCATGAATCTTGAATCATGAATTGAATCATGAATTGAATCATGAATGATGAATCATGAATTGAATGATGAATCATGAATGATGAATCATGAATTGAATCATGAATCATGAATTATGAATTGAATCATGAATCATGAATCATGAATCATGAATTGAATCATGAATCATGAATCATGAATTGAATCATGAATCATGAATTATGAATCATGAATTGAATCATGAATCATGAATTGAATCATGAATCATGAATCATGAATTGAATTATGAATCATGAATCATGAATTGAATCATGAATCATGAATTATGAATCATGAATTGAATCATGAATCATGAATCATGAATTGAATCATGAATCATGGATCATGAATCGAATCATGAATCATGAATTGAATCATGAATCATGAATTGAATCATGAATCATGAATCATGAATTGAATCATGAATCATGGATCATAAATCGAATCATGAATCATGAATTGAATCATGAATCATGAATTGAATCATGAATCATGAATCATGAATCATGAATTGAATCATGAATCATGAATTATGAATCATGAATTGAATCATGAATCATGAATTATGAATCATGAATTAAATCATGAATCATGAATTATGAATCATGAATTGAATCATGAATCATGAATTGAATCATGAATCATGAATCATGAATTGAATCATGAATCATGAATCATGAATCATGAATTGAATCATGAATCATGAATCATGAATTATGAATCATGAATTGAATCATGAATCATGAATCATGAATTGAATCATGAATCATGAATCATGAATTGAATCATGAATCATGAATCATGAATCATGAATTGAATCATGAATCATGAATCATGAATCATGAATCATGAATTAAATCATGAATCATTAATCATGAATTGAATCATGAATCATGAATTATGAATCATGAATTGAATCATGAATCATGAATCATGAATTGAATCATGAATTGAATCATGATTAATGAATCATGAATTGAATCATGAATCATGAATTGAATCATGAATCATGAATTGAATCATGAGTCATGAATCATGAATTGAATCATGAATTGAATCATGAATCATGAATTGAATCATGAATCATGAATCATGAATTGAATCATGAATCATGAATCATGAATTGAATCATGAATCATGAATTGAATCATGAATCATGAATTATGAATCATGAATTGAATCATGAATCATGAATCATGAATTGAATCATGAATCAGGAATCATGAATCATGAATCATGAATTGAATCATGAATCATGAATTATGAATCATAATTTGAATCATGAATGATGAATCATGAATGATGAAATGAATGATGAATCATGAATTGAATCATGAATCATGAATCATGAATTGAATCATGAATCATGAATCATGAATTGAATCATGAATCATGAATGATGAATCATGAATTGAATCATGAATGATGAATCATGAATTTAATCATGAATCATGAATTGAATCATGAATCATGAATTATGAATCATGAATTGAATCATGAATCATGAATTATGAATCATGAATTGAATCATGAATTATGAATTGAATCATGAATCATGAATCATAAATCATGAATCATGAATTGAATCATGAATCATTAATTATGAATCATGAATTGAATCATGAATTATGAATTGAATTAGTGAATCATGAATCATGAATCATGAATTGAATCATGAATCATGAATCATGAATTGAATCATGAATCATGAATCATGAATTGAATCATGAATCATGAATTATGAATCATGAATTGAATCATGAATCATGAATTATAAATCATGAATTGAATCATGAATTATGAATTGAATCATGAATCATGAATCATGAATCGAATGATGAATCATGAATTGAATCATGAATCATGAATCATGAATTGAATCATGAATCATGAATCATGAATTGAATCATGAATCATGAATCATGAATTGAATCATGAATCATGAATCATGAATTGAATCATGAATCATGAATCATGAATTGAATCATGAATCATGAATCATGAATTGAATCATGAATCATGAATTATGAATCATGAATTGAATCATGAATCATGAATTGAATCATGAATCAGGAATCATGAATCATGAATTGAATCATGAATCATGAATTATGAATCATGAACTAAATCTTGAATCATGAATTATGAATCATGAATTGAATCATGAATTATGAATTGAATCATGAATCATGAATCATGAATTGAATCATGAAATGAATCATGAACCATGAATCATGAATTGAATCATGAATCATGAATGATGAATCATGAATTGAATCATGAATTGAATCATGAATCATGAATCATGAATTGAATCATAAATCATGAATTGAATCATGAATCATGAATCATGAATCATGAATCATGAATTGAATCATGAATCATGAATCAGGAATCATGAATCATGAATTGAATCATGAATCATGAATTATGAATCATGAATCGAATCATAAATCATGAATTATGAATCATGAATTGAATCATGAATCATGAATCATGAATTGAATCATGAATCATGAATCAGGAATCATGAATCATGAATTGAATCATGAATCATGAATTATGAATCATGAATCATGAATAATGAATCATGAATTAAATCATGAATCATGAAATATGAATCATGAATTGAATCATGAATTATGAATTGAATCATGAATCATGAATCATGAATCATGAATCATGAATCATGAATTAAATCATGAAATGAATCATGAATCATGAATTGAATCATGAATCATGAATCATGAATTGAATCATGAATTGAATCATGAAATGAATCATGAATTATGAATCATGAATTAAATCATGAATCATGAATTATGAATCATGAATTGAATCATGAATTGAATCATGAATCATGAATCATGAATTGAATCATAAATCATAAATTGAATCATGAATCATGAATCTTGAATTATGAATTGAATCATGAATCATGAATTGAATCATGAATCATGAATCATGAAACATGAATCATGAATTGAATTATGACTTGAATCATGAAATGAATCATTAAACATCATGAATCATGAATTGAATCATGAATCATGAATCATGAATCATGAATTGAATCATAAATTGAATCATGAATCATGAATTGAATCATAAATCATGAATTGAATCATGAATCATGAATCTTGAATCATGAATTGAATCATGAATCATGAATTATGAATCATGAATTAAATCATGAATCATGAATTATGAATCATGAATCATGAATCATGAATTGAATCATGAATCATGAATCATGAATCGAATCATGAATCATGAATTGAATCATGAATCATGAATCATGAATCATGAATCATGAATTGAATCATGAATCATGAATCATGAATTGAATCATGAATCATGAATCATGAATTGAATCATGAAGCATGAATTATAAATCATGAATTGAATCATGAATCATGAATCATGAATTGAATCATGAATCAGGAATCATGAATCATGAATTGAATCATGAATCATGAATTATGAATCATGAATTAAATCATGAATCATGAATTATGAATCATGAATTATGAATTGAATCATGAATCATGAATCATGAATCAAGAATCATGAATTGAATCATGAAATGAATCATGAATCAGGAATCATGAATTAAATGATGAATCATGAATGATGAATCATGAATTGAATCATGAATTGAATCAAGAATCATGAATCATGAATTGAATCATGAATCATGAATTGAATCATGAATCATGAATCATGAATCATGAATCATGAATTGAATCATGAATCATTAATTATGAATCATGAATTGAATCATGAATTATGAATTGAATTAATGAATCATGAATCATGAATCATGAATCTTGAATCATGAATTAAATCATGAATCATGAATCATGAATTGAATCATGAATCATGAATGATGAATCATGAATTGAATCATGAATCATGAATCATGAATTGAATCATGAATTGAATCATGAATCATGAATTATGAATCATGAATTGAATCATGAATCATGAATTATGAATCATGACTTGAATCATGAATTATGAATTGAATCATGAATCATGAAACATAATTCATGAATTGAATCATGAATTGAATCATGAATCATGAATGATGAATCATGAATTGAATCATGAATCATGAATCAAGAATTGAATCATGAAGCATGCATTATAAATCATGAATTGAATCATGAATCATGAATCATGAATTGAATCATGAATCATGAATCAGGAATCATGAATCATAAATTGAATCATGAATCATGAATTATGAATCATGAATTAAATCATGAATCATGAATTATGAATCATGAATTGAATCATGAATTATGAATTGAATCATGAATCATGAATGATGAATCATGAATCATGAATTGAATCATGAAATGAATCATGAATCAGGAATCATGAATTAAATGATGAATCATGAATGATAAATCATGAATTGAATCATGAATTGAATCAAGAATTATGAATCATGAATTGAATCATGAATCATGAATTGAATCATGAATCATGAATGATGAATCATGAATCATGAATTGAATCATGAAATGAATCATGAATCAGGAATCATGAATTAAATGATGAATCATGAATGATGAATCATGAATTGAATCATGAATTGAATCAAGAATTATGAATCATGAATTGAATCATGAATCATGAATTGAATCATGAATCATGAATCATGAATCATGAATCATGAATTGAATCATGAATCATTAATTATGAATCATGAATTGAATCATAAATTATGAATTGAATTAATGAATCATGAATCATGAATCATGAATCTTGAATCATGAATTAAATCATGAATCATGAATCATGAATTGAATCATGAATCATGAATGATGAATCATGAATTGAATCATGAATCATGAATCATGAATTGAATCATGAATTGAATCATGAATCATGAATTATGAATCATGAATTGAATCATGAATCATGAATTATGAATCATGACTTGAATCATGAATTATGAATTGAATCATGAATCATGAATCATGAAACATAATTCATGAATTGAATCATGAATTGAATTATGAATCATGAATGATGAATCATGAATTGAATCATGAATTGAATCATGAATTGAATCATGAATCATGAATTGAATCATGAATCATGAATTATGAATCATGAATTGAATCATGAATCATGAATTATGAATCATGAATTGAATCATGAATCATGAATTGAATCATGAATCATGAATCATGAATCATGAATCATCAATTGAATCATGAATCATGAATTATGAATCATGAATTGAATCATGAATCATGAATTGAATCATGAATCATGAATCATGAATTGAATCATGAATCATGAATCATGAATTGAATCATGAATCATGAATCATGAATTGAATCATGAATCATGAATCATGAATCATGAATTGAATCATGAATCATGAATTATGAATCATGAATTGAATCATGAATCATGAATCATGAATCATGAATTGAATCATGAATTATGAATCATGAAGCATAAATCGAATCATGAATCATGAATTGAATCATGAATCATGAATTGAATCATGAATCATGAATCATGAATTAAATCATGAATCATGAATCATGAATCATGAATTATGAATCATGAATCATGAATCATGAATTATGAATCATGAATTGAATCATAAATCATGAATCATGAATTGAATCATGAATCATGAATCTGGAATCATGAATCATGAATTGAATCATGAATCATGAATTATGAATCATGAATTAAATCATGAATCATGAATTATGAATCATGAATTGAATCATGAATTATGAATTGAATCATGAATCATGAATCATGAATCATGAATCATGAATTGAATCATGAAATGAATCATGAATCATGAATCATGAATTGAATCATGAATCATGAATGATGAATCATGAATTGAATCATGAATTGAATCATGAATCATGAATCATGAATTGAATCATGAATTATTAATTGAATCATGAATCATGAATCATGAATCATGAATTGAATCATGAATCATTAATTATGAATCATGAATTGAATCATGAATCATGAATCATGAATCATGAATTGAATCATGAATCATTAATTATGAATCATGAATTGAATCATGAATTATGAATTGAATTAATGAATCATGAATCATGAATCATGAATCTTGAATCATGAATTGAATCATGAATTGAATCATGAATGATGAATCATGAATTGAATGATGAATCATGAATGATGAATCATGAATTGAATCATGAATCATGAATTATGAATTGAATCATGAATCATGAATCACGAATCATGAATTGAATCATGAATCATGAATTATGAATCATGAATTGAATCATGAATCATGAATTATGAATCATGAATTGAATCATGAATCATGAATCATGAATTGAATCATGAATCATGAATCATGAATCATGAATTGAATCATGAATCATGAATCATGAATCGAATCATGAATCATGAATCGAATCATGAATCATGAATCATGAATTGAATCATGAATCATGAATTGAATCATGAATCATGAATTATGAATCATGAATTGAATCATGAATTGAATCATGAATCATGAATTGAATCATGAATCATGAATTATGAATCATGAATTGAATCATGATCCGAATCATGAATTGAATCATGAATCATGAATCATGAATCATGAATCATGAATTAAATCATGAATCATGAATTATGAATCATGAATTGAATCATGAATCATGAATTGAATCATGAATCATGAATCATGAATTGAATCATGAATCATGAATTATGAATCATGAATTGAATCATGAATCATGAATTGAATCATGAATCATGAATCATGAATTGAATTATGAATCATGAATCATGAATTGAATCATGAATCATGAATTATGAATCATGAATTGAATCATGAATCATGAATCATGAATTGAATCATGAATCATGGATCATGAATCGAATCATGAATCATGAATTGAATCATGAATCATGAATTGAATCATGAATCATGAATCATGAATTGAATCATGAATCATGGATCATGAATCGAATCATGAATCATGAATTGAATCATGAATCATGAATTGAATCATGAATCATGAATCATGAATTGAATCATGAATCATGAATTGAATCATGAATCATGAATTATGAATCATGAATTGAATCATGAATCATGAATTATGAATCATGAATTAAATCATGAATCATAAATTATGAATCATGAATTGAATCATGAATCATGAATTGAATCATGAATCATGAATCATGAATTGAATCATGAATCATGAATCATGAATTGAATCATGAATCATGAATCATGAATTATGAATCATGAATTGAATCATGAATCATGAATTGAATCATGAATCATGAATTGAATCATGAATTGAATCATGAATCATGAATCATGAATCATGAATCATGAATTGAATCATGAATCATGAATCATGAATTGAATCATGAATCATGAATTATGAATCATGAATTGAATCATGAATCATGAATCATGAATTGAATCATGAATTGAATCATGATTAATGAATCATGAATTGAATCATGAATCATGAATTGAATCATGAATCATGAATTGAATCATGAATCATGAATCATGAATTGAATCATGAATTGAATCATGAATCATGAATTGAATCATGAATCATGAATCATGAATTGAATCATGAATCATGAATCATGAATTGAATCATGAATCATGAATCATGAATTGAATCATGAATCATGAATCATGAATTGAATCATGAATCATGAATTATGAATCATGAATTGAATCATGAATCATGAATTGAATCATGAATCAGGAATCATGAATCATGAATCATGAATTGAATCATGAATCATGAATTATGAATCATAATTTGAATCATGAATGATGAATCATGAATGATGAATCATGAATGATGAATCATGAATTGAATCATGAATCATGAATCATGAATTGAATCATGAATCATGAATCATGAATTGAATCATGAATCATGAATGATGAATCATGAATTGAATCATGAATGATGAATCATGAATTGAATCATGAATCATGAATCATGAATTGAATCATGAATCATGAATTATGAATCATGAATTGAATCATGAATCATGAATTATGAATCATGAATTGAATCATGAATTATGAATTGAATCATGAATCATGAATCATAAATCATGAATCATGAGTCATCAATTGAATCATGAATCATCAATTATGAATCATGAATTGAATTATGAATTATGAATTGAATCATGAATCATGAATCATGAATCATGAATCATGAATTGAATCATGAATTGAATCATGAATTGAATCATGAATCATGAATTGAATCATGAATCATGAATCATGAATCATGAATTGAATCATGAATTATGAATCATGAATCAAATCATGAATCATGAATCGAATCATGAATCATGAATTGAATCATGAATCATAAATTGAATCATGAATTGAATCATGAATCATGAATCGAATCATGAATCATGAATTGAATCATGAATTGATTCATGAATTGAATCATAAATCATAAATTGAATCATGAATCATAAATCGAATCATGAATCATGAATTATGAATTATGAATTGAATCATGAATCATGAATTATGAATCATGAATTATAGTATGAATTATGAATTGAATCATGAATCATGATTTATGAATTGAATCATGAATCATGAATGATGAATCATAAATTGAATCATGAATCATGAATCATGAATCAAATCATGAATCATGAATCAAATCATGAATCATGAATCATGAATCATGAATCGAATCATGAATCATGAATTGAATCATGAATCATGAATCGAATCATGAATCATGAATTGAATCATGAATTAAATCATGAATCATGAATTGAATCATGAATTGAATCATGAATTGAATCATGAATTGAATCATGAATTGAATCATGAATTGAATCATGAATTGAATCATGAATCATGAATCATAAATCTTGAATCATGAATTGAATCATGAATTGAATCATGAATGATGAATCATGAATTGAATGATGAATCATGAATGATGAATCATGAATTGAATCATGAATCATGAATTATGAATTGAATCATGAATCATGAATCACGAATCATGAATTGAATCATGAATCATGAATTATGAATCATGAATTGAATCATGAATCATGAATTATGAATCATGAATTGAATCATGAATTATGAATTGAATTAATGAATCATGAATCATGAATCATGAATCTTGAATCATGAATTGAATCATGAATTGAATCATGAATTGAATCATGAATGATGAATCATGAATTGAATGATGAATCATGAATGATGAATCATGAATTGAATCATGAATCATGAATTATGAATTGAATCATGAATCATGAATCACGAATCATGAATTGAATCATGAATCATGAATTATGAATCATGAATTGAATCATGAATCATGAATTATGAATCATGAATTGAATCATGAATCATGAATCATGAATTGAATCATGAATCATGAATCATGAATCATGAATTGAATCATGAATCATGAATCATGAATCGAATCATGAATCATGAATCGAATCATGAATCATGAATCGAATCATGAATCATGAATCATGAATTGAATCATGAATCATGAATTGAATCATGAATCATGAATTATGAATCATGAATTGAATCATGAATTGAATCATGAATCATGAATTGAATCATGAATCATGAATTATGAATCATGAATTGAATCATGATCCGAATCATGAATTGAATCATGAATCATGAATCATGAATCATGAATCATGAATTAAATCATGAATCATGAATTATGAATCATGAATTGAATCATGAATCATGAATTGAATCATGAATCATGAATCATGAATTGAATCATGAATCATGAATTATGAATCATGAATTGAATCATGAATCATGAATTGAATCATGAATCATGAATCATGAATTGAATTATGAATCATGAATCATGAATTGAATCATGAATCATGAATTATGAATCATGAATTGAATCATGAATCATGAATCATGAATTGAATCATGAATCATGGATCATGAATCGAATCATGAATCATGAATTGAATCATGAATCATGAATTGAATCATGAATCATGAATCATGAATTGAATCATGAATCATGGATCATGAATCGAATCATGAATCATGAATTGAATCATGAATCATGAATTGAATCATGAATCATGAATCATGAATTGAATCATGAATCATGAATTGAATCATGAATCATGAATTATGAATCATGAATTGAATCATGAATCATGAATTATGAATCATGAATTAAATCATGAATCATGAATTATGAATCATGAATTGAATCATGAATCATGAATTGAATCATGAATCATGAATCATGAATTGAATCATGAATCATGAATCATGAATTGAATCATGAATCATGAATCATGAATTATGAATCATGAATTGAATCATGAATCATGAATTGAATCATGAATCATGAATCATGAATTGAATCATGAATCATGAATCATGAATCATGAATCATGAATTGAATCATGAATCATGAATCATGAATTGAATATGAATCATGAATTATGAATCATGAATTGAATCATGAATCATGAATCATGAATTGAATCATGAATTGAATCATGATTAATGAATCATGAATTGAATCATGAATCATGAATTGAATCATGAATCATGAATTGAATCATGAATCATGAATCATGAATTGAATCATGAATTGAATCATGAATCATGAATTGAATCATGAATCATGAATCATGAATTGAATCATGAATCATGAATCATGAATTGAATCATGAATCATGAATCATGAATTGAATCATGAATCATGAATTATGAATCATGAATTGAATCATGAATCATGAATCATGAATTGAATCATGAATCAGGAATCATGAATCATGAATCATGAATTGAATCATGAATCATGAATTATGAATCATAATTTGAATCATGAATGATGAATCATGAATGATGAATCATGAATTGAATCATGAATCATGAATCATGAATTGAATCATGAATCATGAATCATGAATTGAATCAT
This sequence comes from Mixophyes australis, assembly GCA_036250195.1. Classification (NCBI taxonomy): domain Eukaryota; kingdom Metazoa; phylum Chordata; class Amphibia; order Anura; family Limnodynastidae; genus Mixophyes; species Mixophyes australis. The sequence goes on along the minus strand of JAVHZZ010000001.1, from coordinate 240,185,289 downwards.
GAATCATGAATGATGAATCATGAATTGAATCATGAATGATGAATCATGAATTGAATCATGAATCATGAATCATGAATTGAATCATGAATCATGAATCATGAATCATGAATCATGAATTGAATCATGAATCATGAATCATGAATTGAATCATGAATCATGAATTATGAATCATGAATTGAATCATGAATCATGAATCATGAATTGAATCATGAATTGAATCATGATTAATGAATCATGAATTGAATCATGAATCATGAATTGAATCATGAATCATGAATTGAATCATGAATCATGAATCATGAATTGAATCATGAATTGAATCATGAATCATGAATTGAATCATGAATCATGAATCATGAATTGAATCATGAATCATGAATCATGAATTGAATCATGAATCATGAATCATGAATTGAATCATGAATCATGAATTATGAATCATGAATTGAATCATGAATCATGAATCATGAATTGAATCATGAATCAGGAATTATGAATCATGAATCATGAATTGAATCATGAATCATGAATTATGAATCATAATTTGAATCATGAATGATGAATCATGAATGATGAATCATGAATTGAATCATGAATCATGAATCATGAATTGAATCATGAATCATGAATCATGAATTGAATCATGAATCATGAATGATGAATCATGAATTGAATCATGAATGATGAATCATGAATTGAATCATGAATCATGAATCATGAATTGAATCATGAATCATGAATTATGAATCATGAATTGAATCATGAATCATGAATTATGAATCATGAATTGAATCATGAATTATGAATTGAATCATGAATCATGAATCATAAATCATGAATCATGAGTCATCAATTGAATCATGAATCATCAATTATGAATCATGAATTGAATTATGAATTATGAATTGAATCATGAATCATGAATCATGAATCATGAATCATGAATTGAATCATGAATTGAATCATGAATTGAATCATGAATCATGAATTGAATCATGAATCATGAATCATGAATCATGAATTGAATCATGAATTATGAATCATGAATCAAATCATGAATCATGAATCGAATCATGAATCATGAATTGAATCATGAATCATAAATTGAATCATGAATTGAATCATGAATCATGAATCGAATCATGAATCATGAATTGAATCATGAATTGATTCATGAATTGAATCATAAATCATAAATTGAATCATGAATCATAAATCGAATCATGAATCATGAATTATGAATTATGAATTGAATCATGAATCATGAATTATGAATCATGAATTATAGTATGAATTATGAATTGAATCATGAATCATGATTTATGAATTGAATCATGAATCATGAATGATGAATCATAAATTGAATCATGAATCATGAATCATGAATCAAATCATGAATCATGAATCATGAATCATGAATCGAATCATGAATCATGAATTGAATCATGAATCATGAATCGAATCATGAATCATGAATTGAATCATGAATTAAATCATGAATCATGAATTGAATCATGAATTGAATCAGGAATTGAATCATGAATTGAATCATGAATTGAATCATGAATTGAATCATGAATCATGAATCATAAATCTTGAATCATGAATTGAATCATGAATTGAATCATGAATGATGAATCATGAATTGAATGATGAATCATGAATTGAATCATGAATCATGAATTATGAATTGAATCATGAATCATGAATCACGAATCATGAATTGAATCATGAATCATGAATTATGAATCATGAATTGAATCATGAATCATGAATTATGAATCATGAATTGAATCATGAATTATGAATTGAATTAATGAATCATGAATCATGAATCATGAATCTTGAATCATGAATTGAATCATGAATTGAATCATGAATGATGAATCATGAATTGAATGATGAATCATGAATGATGAATCATGAATTGAATCATGAATCATGAATTATGAATTGAATCATGAATCATGAATCACGAATCATGAATTGAATCATGAATCATGAATTATGAATCATGAATTGAATCATGAATCATGAATTATGAATCATGAATTGAATCATGAATCATGAATCATGAATTGAATCATGAATCATGAATCATGAATCATGAATTGAATCATGAATCATGAATCATGAATCGAATCATGAATCATGAATCGAATCATGAATCATGAATCATGAATTGAATCATGAATCATGAATTGAATCATGAATCATGAATTATGAATCATGAATTGAATCATGAATTGAATCATGAATCATGAATTGAATCATGAATCATGAATTATGAATCATGAATTGAATCATGATCCGAATCATGAATTGAATCATGAATCATGAATCATGAATCATGAATCATGAATTAAATCATGAATCATGAATTATGAATCATGAATTGAATCATGAATCATGAATTGAATCATGAATCATGAATCATGAATTGAATCATGAATCATGAATTATGAATCATGAATTGAATCATGAATCATGAATTGAATCATGAATCATGAATCATGAATTGAATTATGAATCATGAATCATGAATTGAATCATGAATCATGAATTATGAATCATGAATTGAATCATGAATCATGAATCATGAATTGAATCATGAATCATGGATCATGAATCGAATCATGAATCATGAATTGAATCATGAATCATGAATTGAATCATGAATCATGAATCATGAATTGAATCATGAATCATGGATCATGAATCGAATCATGAATCATGAATTGAATCATGAATCATGAATTGAATCATGAATCATGAATCATGAATTGAATCATGAATCATGAATTGAATCATGAATCATGAATTATGAATCATGAATTGAATCATGAATCATGAATTATGAATCATGAATTAAATCATGAATCATGAATTATGAATCATGAATTGAATCATGAATCATGAATTGAATCATGAATCATGAATCATGAATTGAATCATGAATCATGAATCATGAATTGAATCATGAATCATGAATTATGAATCATGAATTGAATCATGAATCATGAATTGAATCATGAATCATGAATTGAATCATGAATCATGAATCATGAATTGAATCATGAATCATGAATCATGAATCATGAATCATGAATTGAATCATGAATCATGAATCATGAATTGAATCATGAATCATGAATTATGAATCATGAATTGAATCATGAATCATGAATCATGAATTGAATCATGAATTGAATCATGATTAATGAATCATGAATTGAATCATGAATCATGAATTGAATCATGAATCATGAATTGAATCATGAATCATGAATCATGAATTGAATCATGAATTGAATCATGAATCATGAATTGAATCATGAATCATGAATCATGAATTGAATCATGAATCATGAATCATGAATTGAATCATGAATCATGAATCATGAATTGAATCATGAATCATGAATTATGAATCATGAATTGAATCATGAATCATGAATCATGAATTGAATCATGAATCAGGAATCATGAATCATGAATCATGAATTGAATCATGAATCATGAATTATGAATCATAATTTGAATCATGAATGATGAATCATGAATGATGAATCATGAATTGAATCATGAATCATGAATCATGAATTGAATCATGAATCATGAATCATGAATTGAATCATGAATCATGAATGATGAATCATGAATTGAATCATGAATGATGAATCATGAATTGAATCATGAATCATGAATCATGAATTGAATCATGAATCATGAATTATGAATCATGAATTGAATCATGAATCATGAATTATGAATCATGAATTGAATCATGAATTATGAATTGAATCATGAATCATGAATCATAAATCATGAATCATGAGTCATCAATTGAATCATGAATCATCAATTATGAATCATGAATTGAATTATGAATTATGAATTGAATCATGAATCATGAATCATGAATCATGAATCATGAATTGAATCATGAATTGAATCATGAATTGAATCATGAATCATGAATTGAATCATGAATCATGAATCATGAATCATGAATTGAATCATGAATTATGAATCATGAATCAAATCATGAATCATGAATCGAATCATGAATCATGAATTGAATCATGAATCATAAATTGAATCATGAATTGAATCATGAATCATGAATCGAATCATGAATCATGAATTGAATCATGAATTGATTCATGAATTGAATCATAAATCATAAATTGAATCATGAATCATAAATCGAATCATGAATCATGAATTATGAATTATGAATTGAATCATGAATCATGAATTATGAATCATGAATTATAGTATGAATTATGAATTGAATCATGAATCATGATTTATGAATTGAATCATGAATCATGAATGATGAATCATAAATTGAATCATGAATCATGAATCATGAATCAAATCATGAATCATGAATCATGAATCATGAATCGAATCATGAATCATGAATTGAATCATGAATCATGAATCGAATCATGAATCATGAATTGAATCATGAATTAAATCATGAATCATGAATTGAATCATGAATTGAATCATGAATTGAATCATGAATTGAATCATGAATTGAATCATGAATTGAATCATGAATCATGAATCATAAATCGAATCATGAATCATGAATTGAATCATGAATCGAATCATGAATTGAATCATGAATCATGAATTGAATCATGAATCATGAATCATGAATTGAATCATGAATTATGAATCATGAATTGAATCATGAATCATGAATCATGAATTGAATCATGAATCATGAATCATGAATCGAATCATGAATTATGAATTGAATCATGAATCATGAATTTAATTATGAATCATGAATTAAATCATGAATCATGAATCATGAATCATGAATTGAATCATAATTCATGAATTATGAATTATGAATTGAATCATGAATCATGAATCATGAATTGAATTATGAATTATGAATTGAATCATGAATCATGAATCATGAATCATGAATCATGAATTGAATCATGAATTGAATCATGAATCATGAATCATGAATCATGAATCATGAATTGAATCATGAATTGAATCATGAATTGAATCATGAATCATGAATGATGAATCATGAATTGAATCATGAATCATGAATTGAATCATGAATCATGAATTGAATCATGAATCATGAATCATGAATCGAATCATGAATTATGAATCAAGAATCATGAATAATGAATTGAATCATGAATCATAAATCATGAATCATGAATTGAATCATGAATCATGAATCATGAATCGAATCTTAAATCGAATCATGAATTGAATCATGAATCATGAATTGAAGCATGAATCGAATCATGAATTGAATCATGAATCATGAATTGAATCATGAATCATGAATCATGAATTGAATCATGAATCATGAATTATGAATCATGAATTGAATCATGAATCATGAATCATGAATTGAATCATGAATTGAATCATGAATCATGAATCATGAATTGAATCATGAATCATGAATTGAATCATGAATCATGAATCATGAGTTGAATCATGAATCATGAATCATGAATTGAATCATGAATTGAATCATGAATTGAATCATGAATCATGAATTATGAATCATGAATTGAATCATGAATCATGAATCATGAATTGAATCATGAATCAGGAATCATGAATCATGAATCATGAATTGAATCATGAATCATGAATTATGAATCATAATTTGAATCATGAATTATGAATTGAATCATGAATGATGAATCATGAATGATGAATCATGAATTGAATCATGAATCATGAATCATGAATTGAATCATGAATCATGAATCATGAATTGAATGATGAATCATGAATGATGAATCATGAATTGAATCATGAATGATGAATCATGAATGATGAATCATGAATTGAATCATGAATCATGAATCATGAATTGAATCATGAATCATGAATCATGAATCATGAATTGAATCATAAATAATGAATTATGAATCATGAATTAAATCATGAATCATGAATTATGAATCATGAATTGAATCATGAATCATGAATTGAATCATGAATCATGAATTATGAATCATGAATTGAATCATGAATCATGAATCATGAATTGAATCATGAATTGAATCATGAATCATGAATCATGAATTGAATCATGAATCATGAATTGAATCATGAATCATGAATCATGAATTGAATCATGAATCATGAATCATGAATTGAATCATGAATTGAATCATGAATTGAATCATGAATCATGAATTATGAATCATGAATTGAATCATGAATCATGAATTGAATCATGAATCAGGAATCATGAATCATGAATCATGAATTGAATCATGAATCATGAATTATGAATCATAATTTGAATCATGAATTATGAATTGAATCATGAATGATGAATCATGAATGATGAATCATGAATTGAATCATGAATCATGAATCATGAATTGAATCATGAATCATGAATCATGAATTGAATCATGAATCATGAATGATGAATCATGAATTGAATCATGAATGATGAATCATGAATGATGAATCATGAATTGAATCATGAATCATGAATCATGAATTGAATCATGAATCATGAATTATGAATCATGAATTGAATCATGAATCATGAATTATGAATCATGAATTGAATCATGAATTATGAATTGAATCATGAATCATGAATCATGAATCATGAATCATCAATTGAATCATGAATCATGAATCATCAATTATGAATCATGAATTGAATTATGAATTATGAATTGAATCATGAATCATGAATCATGAATCATGAATTGAATCATGAATTGAATCATGAATTGAATCATGAATCATGAATCATGAATTGAATCATGAATCATGAATCATGAATCATGAATTGAATCATGAATTATGAATCATGAATCAAATCATGAATCATGAATCGAATCATGAATCATGAATTGAATCATGAATCATAAATTGAATCATGAATTGAATCATGAATCATGAATCGAATCATGAATCATGAATTGAATCATGAATTGATTCATGAATTGAATCATAAATCATAAATTGAATCATGAATCATAAATCAAATCATGAATCATGAATTATGAATTATGAATTGAATCATGAATCATGAATTATGAATCATGAATTGAAGTATGAATTATGAATTGAATCATGAATCATGATTTATGAATTGAATCATGAATCATGAATCATGAATCATAAATTGAATCATGAATCATGAATCATGAATCAAATCATGAATCATGAATCATGAATCATGAATCGAATCATGAATCATGAATCATGAGTTGAATCATGAATTGAATCATGAATCATGAATCGAATCATGAATCATGAATTGAATCATGAATTAAATCATGAATCATGAATTGAATCATGAATTGAATCATGAATTGAATCATGAATTGAATCATGAATCATGAATTGAATCATGAATCATGAATGATAAATCGAATCATGAATCATGAATTGAATCATGAATCGAATCATGAATTGAATCATGAATCATGAATTGAATCATGAATCATGAATCATGAATTGAATCATGAATCATGAATCATGAATCGAATCATGAATTATGAATTGAATCATGAATCATGAATCATGAATTTAATTATGAATCATGAATTGAATCATAATTCATGAATTATGAATTGAATCATGAATCATGAATCATGAATTGAATTATGAATTATGAATTGAATCATGAATCATGAATCATGAATCATGAATTGAATCATGAATTGAATCATGAATCATGAATCATGAATCATGAATCATGAATTGAATCATGAATTGAATCATGAATCATGAATTGAATCATGAATCATGAATGATGAATCATGAATTGAATCATGAATCATGAATTGAATCATGAATCATGAATTGAATCATGAATCATGAATCATGAATCAAGAATCATGAATAATGAATTGAATCATGAATCATGAATCATGAATTGAATCATGAATCATGAATCATGAATCGAATCTTAAATCGAATCATGAATTGAATCATGAATCATGAATTGAATCATGAATCGAATCATGAATTGAATCATGAATCATGAATTGAATCATGAATCATGAATCATGAATTGAATCATGAATCATGAATCATGAATTGAATCATAAATCATGAATTATGAATCATGAATTAAATCATGAATCATGAATTATGAATCATGAATTGAATCATGAATCATGAATTGAATCATGAATCATGAATCATGAATTGAATCATGAATCATGAATTGAATTATGAATTATGAATTGAATCATGAATCATGAATCATGAATCATGAATTGAATCATGAATTGAATCATGAATCATGAATCATGAATTGAATCATGAATCATGAATTGAATCATGAATTATGAATCATGAATCAAATCATGAATCATGAATCGAATCATGAATTGAATCACGAATCATAAATTGAATCATGAATTGAATCATGAATCATGAATCGAATCATGAATCATGAATTGAATCATGAATTGATTCATGAATTGAATCATAAATCATAAATTGAATCATGAATCATAAATCGAATCATGAATCATGAATTATGAATTATGAATTGAATCATGAATCATGAATTATGAATCATGAATTGAAGTATGAATTATGAATTGAATCATGAATCATGATTTATGAATTGAATCATGAATCATGAATCATGAATCATAAATCGAATCATGAATCATGAATTGAATCATGAATCATGAATTGAATCATGAATCATGAATCATGAATTGAATCATGAATCATGAATCATGAATTATGAATCATGAATTGAATCATGAATCATGAATCATGAATTGAATCATGAATCATGAATTGAATCATGAATCATGAATCATGAATTGAATCATGAATCATGAATCATGAATCATGAATCATGAATTGAATCATGAATCATGAATCATGAATTGAATCATGAATCATGAATTATGAATCATGAATTGAATCATGAATCATGAATCATGAATTGAATCATGAATTGAATCATGATTAATGAATCATGAATTGAATCATGAATCATGAATTGAATCATGAATCATGAATTGAATCATGAATCATGAATCATGAATTGAATCATGAATTGAATCATGAATCATGAATTGAATCATGAATCATGAATCATGAATTGAATCATGAATCATGAATCATGAATTGAATCATGAATCATGAATCATGAATTGAATCATGAATCATGAATTATGAATCATGAATTGAATCATGAATCATGAATCATGAATTGAATCATGAATCAGGAATCATGAATCATGAATCATGAATTGAATCATGAATCATGAATTATGAATCATGAATTGAATCATGAATCATGAATCATGAATTGAATCATGAATTGAATCATGATTAATGAATCATGAATTGAATCATGAATCATGAATTGAATCATGAATCATGAATTGAATCATGAATCATGAATCATGAATTGAATCATGAATTGAATCATGAATCATGAATTGAATCATGAATCATGAATCATGAATTGAATCATGAATCATGAATCATGAATTGAATCATGAATCATGAATCATGAATTGAATCATGAATCATGAATTATGAATCATGAATTGAATCATGAATCATGAATCATGAATTGAATCATGAATCAGGAATCATGAATCATGAATCATGAATTGAATCATGAATCATGAATTATGAATCATAATTTGAATCATGAATGATGAATCATGAATGATGAATCATGAATTGAATCATGAATCATGAATCATGAATTGAATCATGAATCATGAATCATGAATTGAATCATGAATCATGAATGATGAATCATGAATTGAATCATGAATGATGAATCATGAATTGAATCATGAATCATGAATCATGAATTGAATCATGAATCATGAATTATGAATCATGAATTGAATCATGAATCATGAATTATGAATCATGAATTGAATCATGAATTATGAATTGAATCATGAATCATGAATCATAAATCATGAATCATGAGTCATCAATTGAATCATGAATCATCAATTATGAATCATGAATTGAATTATGAATTATGAATTGAATCATGAATCATGAATCATGAATCATGAATCATGAATTGAATCATGAATTGAATCATGAATTGAATCATGAATCATGAATTGAATCATGAATCATGAATCATGAATCATGAATTGAATCATGAATTATGAATCATGAATCAAATCATGAATCATGAATCGAATCATGAATCATGAATTGAATCATGAATCATAAATTGAATCATGAATTGAATCATGAATCATGAATCGAATCATGAATCATGAATTGAATCATGAATTGATTCATGAATTGAATCATAAATCATAAATTGAATCATGAATCATAAATCGAATCATGAATCATGAATTATGAATTATGAATTGAATCATGAATCATGAATTATGAATCATGAATTATAGTATGAATTATGAATTGAATCATGAATCATGATTTATGAATTGAATCATGAATCATGAATGATGAATCATAAATTGAATCATGAATCATGAATCATGAATCAAATCATGAATCATGAATCATGAATCATGAATCGAATCATGAATCATGAATTGAATCATGAATCATGAATCGAATCATGAATCATGAATTGAATCATGAATTAAATCATGAATCATGAATTGAATCATGAATTGAATCATGAATTGAATCATGAATTGAATCATGAATTGAATCATGAATTGAATCATGAATCATGAATCATAAATCGAATCATGAATCATGAATTGAATCATGAATCGAATCATGAATTGAATCATGAATCATGAATTGAATCATGAATCATGAATCATGAATTGAATCATGAATTATGAATCATGAATTGAATCATGAATCATGAATCATGAATTGAATCATGAATCATGAATCATGAATCGAATCATGAATTATGAATTGAATCATGAATCATGAATTTAATTATGAATCATGAATTAAATCATGAATCATGAATCATGAATCATGAATTGAATCATAATTCATGAATTATGAATTATGAATTGAATCATGAATCATGAATCATGAATTGAATTATGAATTATGAATTGAATCATGAATCATGAATCATGAATCATGAATTGAATCATGAATTGAATCATGAATCATGAATCATGAATCATGAATCATGAATTGAATCATGAATTGAATCATGAATCATGAATTGAATCATGAATCATGAATGATGAATCATGAATTGAATCATGAATCATGAATTGAATCATGAATCATGAATTGAATCATGAATCATGAATCATGAATCGAATCATGAATTATGAATCAAGAATCATGAATAATGAATTGAATCATGAATCATAAATCATGAATCATGAATTGAATCATGAATCATGAATCATGAATCGAATCTTAAATCGAATCATGAATTGAATCATGAATCATGAATTGAAGCATGAATCGAATCATGAATTGAATCATGAATCATGAATTGAATCATGAATCATGAATCATGAATTGAATCATGAATCATGAATTATGAATCATGAATTGAATCATGAATCATGAATCATGAATTGAATCATGAATTGAATCATGAATCATGAATCATGAATTGAATCATGAATCATGAATTGAATCATGAATCATGAATCATGAATTGAATCATGAATCATGAATTGAATCATGAATTGAATCATGAATTGAATCATGAATCATGAATTATGAATCATGAATTGAATCATGAATCATGAATCATGAATTGAATCATGAATCAGGAATCATGAATCATGAATCATGAATTGAATCATGAATCATGAATTATGAATCATAATTTGAATCATGAATTATGAATTGAATCATGAATGATGAATCATGAATGATGAATCATGAATTGAATCATGAATCATGAATCATGAATTGAATGATGAATCATGAATGATGAATCATGAATTGAATCATGAATGATGAATCATGAATGATGAATCATGAATTGAATCATGAATCATGAATCATGAATTGAATCATGAATCATGAATCATGAATCATGAATTGAATCATAAATAATGAATTATGAATCATGAATTAAATCATGAATCATGAATTATGAATCATGAATTGAATCATGAATCATGAATCATGAATTGAATCATGAATCATGAATTATGAATCATGAATTGAATCATGAATCATGAATCATGAATTGAATCATGAATTGAATCATGAATCATGAATCATGAATTGAATCATGAATTGAATCATGAATCATGAATCATGAATTGAATCATGAATCATGAATTGAATCATGAATCATGAATCATGAATTGAATCATGAATCATGAATCATGAATTGAATCATGAATTGAATCATGAATTGAATCATGAATCATGAATTATGAATCATGAATTGAATCATGAATCATGAATCATGAATTGAATCATGAATCAGGAATCATGAATCATGAATCATGAATTGAATCATGAATCATGAATTATGAATCATAATTTGAATCATGAATTATGAATTGAATCATGAATGATGAATCATGAATGATGAATCATGAATTGAATCATGAATCATGAATCATGAATTGAATCATGAATCATGAATCATGAATTGAATCATGAATCATGAATGATGAATCATGAATTGAATCATGAATGATGAATCATGAATGATGAATCATGAATTGAATCATGAATCATGAATCATGAATTGAATCATGAATCATGAATTATGAATCATGAATTGAATCATGAATCATGAATTATGAATCATGAATTGAATCATGAATTATGAATTGAATCATGAATCATGAATCATGAATCATGAATCATCAATTGAATCATGAATCATCAATTATGAATCATGAATTGAATTATGAATTATGAATTGAATCATGAATCATGAATCATGAATCATGAATTGAATCATGAATTGAATCATGAATTGAATCATGAATCATGAATCATGAATTGAATCATGAATCATGAATTGAATCATGAATCATGAATCATGAATTGAATCATGAATTATGAATCATGAATTGAATCATGAATCATGAATCATGAATTGAATCATGAATCATGAATCATGAATCGAATCATGAATTATGAATTGAATCATGAATCATGAATTTAATTATGAATCATGAATTAAATCATGAATCATGAATCATGAATCATGAATTGAATCATAATTCATGAATTATGAATTATGAATTGAATCATGAATCATGAATCATGAATTGAATTATGAATTATGAATTGAATCATGAATCATGAATCATGAATCATGAATCATGAATTGAATCATGAATTGAATCATGAATCATGAATCATGAATCATGAATCATGAATTGAATCATGAATTGAATCATGAATCATGAATTGAATCATGAATCATGAATGATGAATCATGAATTGAATCATGAATCATGAATTGAATCATGAATCATGAATTGAATCATGAATCATGAATCATGAATCGAATCATGAATTATGAATCAAGAATCATGAATAATGAATTGAATCATGAATCATAAATCATGAATCATGAATTGAATCATGAATCATGAATCATGAATCGAATCTTAAATCGAATCATGAATTGAATCATGAATCATGAATTGAAGCATGAATCGAATCATGAATTGAATCATGAATCATGAATTGAATCATGAATCATGAATCATGAATTGAATCATGAATCATGAATTATGAATCATGAATTGAATCATGAATCATGAATCATGAATTGAATCATGAATTGAATCATGAATCATGAATCATGAATTGAATCATGAATCATGAATTGAATCATGAATCATGAATCATGAATTGAATCATGAATCATGAATCATGAATTGAATCATGAATTGAATCATGAATTGAATCATGAATCATGAATTATGAATCATGAATTGAATCATGAATCATGAATCATGAATTGAATCATGAATCAGGAATCATGAATCATGAATCATGAATTGAATCATGAATCATGAATTATGAATCATAATTTGAATCATGAATTATGAATTGAATCATGAATGATGAATCATGAATGATGAATCATGAATTGAATCATGAATCATGAATCATGAATTGAATGATGAATCATGAATGATGAATCATGAATTGAATCATGAATGATGAATCATGAATGATGAATCATGAATTGAATCATGAATCATGAATCATGAATTGAATCATGAATCATGAATCATGAATCATGAATTGAATCATAAATAATGAATTATGAATCATGAATTAAATCATGAATCATGAATTATGAATCATGAATTGAATCATGAATCATGAATCATGAATTGAATCATGAATCATGAATTATGAATCATGAATTGAATCATGAATCATGAATCATGAATTGAATCATGAATTGAATCATGAATCATGAATCATGAATTGAATCATGAATCATGAATTGAATCATGAATCATGAATCATGAATTGAATCATGAATCATGAATCATGAATTGAATCATGAATTGAATCATGAATTGAATCATGAATCATGAATTATGAATCATGAATTGAATCATGAATCATGAATCATGAATTGAATCATGAATCAGGAATCATGAATCATGAATCATGAATTGAATCATGAATCATGAATTATGAATCATAATTTGAATCATGAATTATGAATTGAATCATGAATGATGAATCATGAATGATGAATCATGAATTGAATCATGAATCATGAATCATGAATTGAATCATGAATCATGAATCATGAATTGAATCATGAATCATGAATGATGAATCATGAATTGAATCATGAATGATGAATCATGAATGATGAATCATGAATTGAATCATGAATCATGAATCATGAATTGAATCATGAATCATGAATTATGAATCATGAATTGAATCATGAATCATGAATTATGAATCATGAATTGAATCATGAATTATGAATTGAATCATGAATCATGAATCATGAATCATGAATCATCAATTGAATCATGAATCATCAATTATGAATCATGAATTGAATTATGAATTATGAATTGAATCATGAATCATGAATCATGAATCATGAATTGAATCATGAATTGAATCATGAATTGAATCATGAATCATGAATCATGAATTGAATCATGAATCATGAATCATGAATCATGAATTGAATCATGAATTATGAATCATGAATCAAATCATGAATCATGAATCGAATCATGAATCATGAATTGAATCATGAATCATAAATTGAATCATGAATTGAATCATGAATCATGAATCGAATCATGAATCATGAATTGAATCATGAATTGATTCATGAATTGAATCATAAATCATAAATTGAATCATGAATCATAAATCAAATCATGAATCATGAATTATGAATTATGAATTGAATCATGAATCATGAATTATGAATCATGAATTGAAGTATGAATTATGAATTGAATCATGAATCATGATTTATGAATTGAATCATGAATCATGAATCATGAATCATAAATTGAATCATGAATCATGAATCATGAATCAAATCATGAATCATGAATCATGAATCATGAATCGAATCATGAATCATGAATCATGAGTGGAATCATGAATTGAATCATGAATCATGAATCGAATCATGAATCATGAATTGAATCATGAATTAAATCATGAATCATGAATTGAATCATGAATTGAATCATGAATTGAATCATGAATTGAATCATGAATCATGAATTGAATCATGAATCATGAATCATAAATCGAATCATGAATCATGAATTGAATCATGAATCGAATCATGAATTGAATCATGAATCATGAATTGAATCATGAATCATGAATCATGAATTGAATCATGAATTATGAATCATGAATTGAATCATGAATCATGAATCATGAATTGAATCATGAATCATGAATCATGAATCGAATCATGAATTATGAATTGAATCATGAATCATGAATCATGAATTTAATTATGAATCATGAATTGAATCATAATTCATGAATTATGAATTATGAATTGAATCATGAATCATGAATCATGAATTGAATTATGAATTATGAATTGAATCATGAATCATGAATCATGAATCATGAATTGAATCATGAATTGAATCATGAATCATGAATCATGAATCATGAATCATGAATTGAATCATGAATTGAATCATGAATCATGAATTGAATCATGAATCATGAATGATGAATCATGAATTGAATCATGAATCATGAATTGAATCATGAATCATGAATTGAATCATGAATCATGAATCATGAATCAAGAATCATGAATAATGAATTGAATCATGAATCATGAATCATGAATTGAATCATGAATCATGAATCATGAATCGAATCTTAAATCGAATCATGAATTGAATCATGAATCATGAATTGAATCATGAATCGAATCATGAATTGAATCATGAATCATGAATTGAATCATGAATCATGAATCATGAATTGAATCATGAATCATGAATCATGAATTGAATCATAAATCATGAATTATGAATCATGAATTAAATCATGAATCATGAATTATGAATCATGAATTGAATCATGAATCATGAATTGAATCATGAATCATGAATCATGAATTGAATCATGAATCATGAATTGAATTATGAATTATGAATTGAATCATGAATCATGAATCATGAATCATGAATTGAATCATGAATTGAATCATGAATCATGAATCATGAATTGAATCATGAATCATGAATTGAATCATGAATTATGAATCATGAATCAAATCATGAATCATGAATCGAATCATGAATTGAATCACGAATCATAAATTGAATCATGAATTGAATCATGAATCATGAATCGAATCATGAATCATGAATTGAATCATGAATTGATTCATGAATTGAATCATAAATCATAAATTGAATCATGAATCATAAATCGAATCATGAATCATGAATTATGAATTATGAATTGAATCATGAATCATGAATTATGAATCATGAATTGAAGTATGAATTATGAATTGAATCATGAATCATGATTTATGAATTGAATCATGAATCATGAATCATGAATCATAAATCGAATCATGAATCATGAATTGAATCATGAATCATGAATTGAATCATGAATCATGAATCATGAATTGAATCATGAATCATGAATCATGAATTATGAATCATGAATTGAATCATGAATCATGAATCATGAATTGAATCATGAATCATGAATTGAATCATGAATCATGAATCATGAATTGAATCATGAATCATGAATCATGAATCATGAATCATGAATTGAATCATGAATCATGAATCATGAATTGAATCATGAATCATGAATTATGAATCATGAATTGAATCATGAATCATGAATCATGAATTGAATCATGAATTGAATCATGATTAATGAATCATGAATTGAATCATGAATCATGAATTGAATCATGAATCATGAATTGAATCATGAATCATGAATCATGAATTGAATCATGAATTGAATCATGAATCATGAATTGAATCATGAATCATGAATCATGAATTGAATCATGAATCATGAATCATGAATTGAATCATGAATCATGAATCATGAATTGAATCATGAATCATGAATTATGAATCATGAATTGAATCATGAATCATGAATCATGAATTGAATCATGAATCAGGAATCATGAATCATGAATCATGAATTGAATCATGAATCATGAATTATGAATCATAATTTGAATCATGAATGATGAATCATGAATGATGAATCATGAATGATGAATCATGAATGATGAATCATGAATTGAATCATGAATCATGAATCATGAATTGAATCATGAATCATGAATCATGAATTGAATCATGAATCATGAATGATGAATCATGAATTGAATCATGAATGATGAATCATGAATTGAATCATGAATCATGAATCATGAATTGAATCATGAATCATGAATTATGAATCATGAATTGAATCATGAATCATGAATTATGAATCATGAATTGAATCATGAATTATGAATTGAATCATGAATCATGAATCATAAATCATGAATCATGAGTCATCAATTGAATCATGAATCATCAATTATGAATCATGAATTGAATTATGAATTATGAATTGAATCATGAATCATGAATCATGAATCATGAATTGAATCATGAATTGAATCATGAATTGAATCATGAATCATGAATCATGAATTGAATCATGAATCATGAATCATGAATCATGAATTGAATCATGAATTATGAATCATGAATCAAATCATGAATCATGAATCGAATCATGAATCATGAATTGAATCATGAATCATAAATTGAATCATGAATTGAATCATGAATCATGAATCGAATCATGAATCATGAATTGAATCATGAATTGATTCATGAATTGAATCATAAATCATAAATTGAATCATGAATCATAAATCGAATCATGAATCATGAATTATGAATTATGAATTGAATCATGAATCATGAATTATGAATCATGAATTGAAGTATGAATTATGAGTTGAATCATGAATCATGATTTATGAATTGAATCATGAATCATGAATGATGAATCATAAATTGAATCATGAATCATGAATCATGAATCAAATCATGAATCATGAATCATGAATCATGAATCGAATCATGAATCATGAATTGAATCATGAATCATGAATCGAATCATGAATCATGAATTGAATCATGAATTAAATCATGAATCATGAATTGAATTATGAATTGAATCATGAATTGAATCATGAATTGAATCATGAATTGAATCATGAATCATGAATCATAAATCGAATCATGAATCATGAATTGAATCATGAATCGAATCATGAATTGAATCATGAATCATGAATTGAATCATGAATCATGAATCATGAATTGAATCATGAATTATGAATCATGAATTGAATCATGAATCATGAATCATGAATCATGAATTGAATCATGAATTGAATCATGAATCATGAATCATGATTGATGAATCATGAATTGAATCATGAATTGAATCATGAATCATGAATTGAATCATGAATCATGAATGATGAATCATGAATTGAATCATGAATCATGAATTGAATCATGAATCATGAATTGAATCATGAATCATGAATCATGAATCGAATCATGAATTATGAATCAAGAATCATGAATAATGAATTGAATCATGAATCATGAATCATGAATCATGAATTGAATCATGAATCATGAATCATGAATCGAATCTTAAATCGAATCATGAATTGAATCATGAATCATGAATTGAATCATGAATCGAATCATGAATTGAATCATGAATCATGAATTGAATCATGAATCATGAATCATGAATTGAATCATGAATCATGAATTATGAATCATGAATTGAATCATGAATCATGAATCATGAATTGAATCATAAATAATGAATTATGAATCATGAATTAAATCATGAATCATGAATTATGAATCATGAATTGAATCATGAATCATGAATCATGAATTGAATCATGAATCATGAATTGAATCATGAATTATGAATCATGAATCAAATCATGAATCATGAATCGAATCATGAATTGAATCACGAATCATAAATTGAATCATGAATTGAATCATGAATCATGAATCGAATCATGAATCATGAATTGAATCATGAATTGATTCATGAATTGAATCATAAATCATAAATTGAATCATGAATCATAAATCGAATCATGAATCATGAATTATGAATTATGAATTGAATCATGAATCATGAATTATGAATCATGAATTGAAGTATGAATTATGAATTGAATCATGAATCATGATTTATGAATTGAATCATGAATCATGAATCATGAATCATAAATCGAATCATGAATCATGAATTGAATCATGAATCATGAATTGAATCATGAATCATGAATCATGAATTGAATCATGAATCATGAATCATGAATTATGAATCATGAATTGAATCATGAATCATGAATCATGAATTGAATCATGAATCATGAATTGAATCATGAATCATGAATCATGAATTGAATCATGAATCATGAATCATGAATCATGAATCATGAATTGAATCATGAATCATGAATCATGAATTGAATCATGAATCATGAATTATGAATCATGAATTGAATCATGAATCATGAATCATGAATTGAATCATGAATTGAATCATGATTAATGAATCATGAATTGAATCATGAATCATGAATTGAATCATGAATCATGAATTGAATCATGAATCATGAATCATGAATTGAATCATGAATTGAATCATGAATCATGAATTGAATCATGAATCATGAATCATGAATTGAATCATGAATCATGAATCATGAATTGAATCATGAATCATGAATCATGAATTGAATCATGAATCATGAATTATGAATCATGAATTGAATCATGAATCATGAATCATGAATTGAATCATGAATCAGGAATCATGAATCATGAATCATGAATTGAATCATGAATCATGAATTATGAATCATAATTTGAATCATGAATGATGAATCATGAATGATGAATCATGAATGATGAATCATGAATGATGAATCATGAATTGAATCATGAATCATGAATCATGAATTGAATCATGAATCATGAATCATGAATTGAATCATGAATCATGAATGATGAATCATGAATTGAATCATGAATGATGAATCATGAATTGAATCATGAATCATGAATCATGAATTGAATCATGAATCATGAATTATGAATCATGAATTGAATCATGAATCATGAATTATGAATCATGAATTGAATCATGAATTATGAATTGAATCATGAATCATGAATCATAAATCATGAATCATGAGTCATCAATTGAATCATGAATCATCAATTATGAATCATGAATTGAATTATGAATTATGAATTGAATCATGAATCATGAATCATGAATCATGAATTGAATCATGAATTGAATCATGAATTGAATCATGAATCATGAATCATGAATTGAATCATGAATCATGAATCATGAATCATGAATTGAATCATGAATTATGAATCATGAATCAAATCATGAATCATGAATCGAATCATGAATCATGAATTGAATCATGAATCATAAATTGAATCATGAATTGAATCATGAATCATGAATCGAATCATGAATCATGAATTGAATCATGAATTGATTCATGAATTGAATCATAAATCATAAATTGAATCATGAATCATAAATCGAATCATGAATCATGAATTATGAATTATGAATTGAATCATGAATCATGAATTATGAATCATGAATTGAAGTATGAATTATGAGTTGAATCATGAATCATGATTTATGAATTGAATCATGAATCATGAATGATGAATCATAAATTGAATCATGAATCATGAATCATGAATCAAATCATGAATCATGAATCATGAATCATGAATTGAATCATGAATCATGAATTGAATCATGAATCATGAATCGAATCATGAATCATGAATTGAATCATGAATTAAATCATGAATCATGAATTGAATTATGAATTGAATCATGAATTGAATCATGAATTGAATCATGAATTGAATCATGAATCATGAATCATAAATCGAATCATGAATCATGAATTGAATCATGAATCGAATCATGAATTGAATCATGAATCATGAATTGAATCATGAATCATGAATCATGAATTGAATCATGAATTATGAATCATGAATTGAATCATGAATCATGAATCATGAATCATGAATTGAATCATGAATTGAATCATGAATCATGAATCATGATTGATGAATCATGAATTGAATCATGAATTGAATCATGAATCATGAATTGAATCATGAATCATGAATGATGAATCATGAATTGAATCATGAATCATGAATTGAATCATGAATCATGAATTGAATCATGAATCATGAATCATGAATCGAATCATGAATTATGAATCAAGAATCATGAATAATGAATTGAATCATGAATCATGAATCATGAATCATGAATTGAATCATGAATCATGAATCATGAATCGAATCTTAAATCGAATCATGAATTGAATCATGAATCATGAATTGAATCATGAATCGAATCATGAATTGAATCATGAATCATGAATTGAATCATGAATCATGAATCATGAATTGAATCATGAATCATGAATTATGAATCATGAATTGAATCATGAATCATGAATCATGAATTGAATCATAAATAATGAATTATGAATCATGAATTAAATCATGAATCATGAATTATGAATCATGAATTGAATCATGAATCATGAATCATGAATTGAATCATGAATCATGAATTATGAATCATGAATTGAATCATGAATCATGAATCATGAATTGAATCATGAATTGAATCATGAATCATGAATCATGAATTGAATCATGAATCATGAATTGAATCATGAATCATGAATCATGAATTGAATCATGAATCATGAATCATGAATTGAATCATGAATTGAATCATGAATTGAATCATGAATCATGAACTATGAATCATGAATTGAATCATGAATCATGAATCATGAATTGAATCATGAATCAGGAATCATGAATCATGAATCATGAATTGAATCATGAATCATGAATTATGAATCATAATTTGAATCATGAATTATGAATTGAATCATGAATGATGAATCATGAATTGAATCATGAATCATGAATCATGAATTGAATCATGAATCATGAATCATGAATTGAATCATGAATCATGAATGATGAATCATGAATTGAATCATGAATGATGAATCATGAATGATGAATCATGAATTGAATCATGAATCATGAATCATGAATTGAATCATGAATCATGAATTATGAATCATGAATTGAATCATGAATCATGAATTATGAATCATGAATTGAATCATGAATTATGAATTGAATCATGAATCATGAATCATGAATCATGAATCATGAATCATCAATTGAATCATGAATCATCAATTATGAATCATGAATTGAATTATGAATTATGAATTGAATCATGAATCATGAATCATGAATCATGAATTGAATCATGAATTGAATCATGAATTGAATCATGAATCATGAATCATGAATTGAATCATGAATCATGAATCATGAATCATGAATTGAATCATGAATTATGAATCATGAATCAAATCATGAATCATGAATCGAATCATGAATCATGAATTGAATCATGAATCATAAATTGAATCATGAATTGAATCATGAATCATGAATCGAATCATGAATCATGAATTGAATCATGAATTAATTCATGAATTGAATCATAAATCATAAATTGAATCATGAATCATAAATCGAATCATGAATCATGAATTATGAATTATGAATTGAATCATGAATCATGAATTATGAATCATGAATTGAAGTATGAATTATGAATTGAATCATGAATCATGATTTATGAATTGAATCATGAATCATGAATCATGAATCATAAATTGAATCATGAATCATGAATCATGAATCAAATCATGAATCATGAATCATGAATCATGAATCGAATCATGAATCATGAATCATGAGTTGAATCATGAATTGAATCATGAATCATGAATCGAATCATGAATCATGAATTTAATCATGAATTAAATCATGAATCATGAATTGAATCATGAATTGAATCATGAATTGAATCATGAATTGAATCATGAATCATGAATTGAATCATGAATCATGAATCATAAATCGAATCATGAATCATGAATTGAATCATGAATCGAATCATGAATTGAATCATGAATCATGAATTGAATCATGAATCATGAATCATGAATTGAATCATGAATTATGAATCATGAATTGAATCATGAATCATGAATCATGAATTGAATCATGAATCATGAATCATGAATCGAATCATGAATTATGAATTGAATCATGAATCATGAATTTAATTATGAATCATGAATTGAATCATAATTCATGAATTATGAATTATGAATTGAATCATGAATCATGAATCATGAATTGAATTATGAATTATGAATTGAATCATGAATCATGAATCATGAATCATGAATTGAATCATGAATTGAATCATGAATCATGAATCATGAATCATGAATCATGAATTGAATCATGAATTGAATCATGAATCATGAATTGAATCATGAATCATGAATGATGAATCATGAATTGAATCATGAATCATGAATTGAATCATGAATCATGAATTGAATCATGAATCATGAATCATGAATCGAATCATGAATCATGAATCAAGAATCATGAATAATGAATTGAATTATGAATCATGAATCATGAATCATGAATTGAATCATGAATCATGAATCATGAATCGAATCTTAAATCGAATCATGAATTGAATCATGAATCATGAATTGAATCATGAATCATGAATTGAATCATGAATCATGAATTGAATCATGAATCATGAATCATGAATTGAATCATGAATCATGAATCATGAATTGAATCATAAATCATGAATTATGAATCATGAATTATGAATCATGAATTGAATCATGAATCATGAATTGAATCATGAATCATGAATCATGAATCATGAATTGAATTATGAATTATGAATTGAATCATGAATCATGAATCATGAATCATGAATTGAATCATGAATTGAATCATGAATCATGAATCATGAATTGAATCATGAATCATGAATCATGAATCATGAATTGAATCATGAATTATGAATCATGAATCAAATCATGAATCATGAATCGAATCATGAATTGAATCATGAATCATAAATTGAATCATGAATTGAATCATGAATCGAATCATGAATCATGAATTGAATCATGAATTGATTCATGAATTGAATCATAAATCATAAATTGAATCATGAATCATAAATCGAATCATGAATCATGAATTATGAATTATGAATTGAATCATGAATCATGAATTATGAATCATGAATTGAAGTATGAATTATGAATTGAATCATGAATCATGATTTATGAATTGAATCATGAATCATGAATCATGAATCATAAATTGAATCATGAATCATGAATCATGAATCAAATCATGAATCATGAATCATGAATCATGAATCGAATCATGAATCATGAATCATGAGTTGAATCATGAATTGAATCATGAATCATGAATCGAATCATGAATCATGAATTGAATCATGAATTAAATCATGAATCATGAATTGAATCATGAATTGAATCATGAATTGAATCATGAATTGAATCATGAATCATGAATTGAATCATGAATCATGAATCATAAATCGAATCATGAATCATGAATTGAATCATAATTCGAATCATGAATTGAATCATAATTCGAATCATGAATTGAATCATGAATCATGAATTGAATCATGAATCATGAATCATGAATTGAATCATGAATTATGAATCATGAATTGAATCATGAATCATGAATCATGAATTGAATCATGAATCATGAATCATGAATCGAATCATGAATTATGAATTGAATCATGAATCATGAATCATGAATTTAATTATGAATCATGAATTGAATCATAATTCATGAATTATGAATTATGAATTGAATCATGAATCATGAATTGAATTATGAATTATGAATTGAATCATGAATCATGAATCATGAATCATGAATCATGAATTGAATCATGAATTGAATCATGAATCATGAATCATGAATCATGAATCATGAATTGAATCATGAATTGAATCATGAATCATGAATTGAATCATGAATCATGAATGATGAATCATGAATTGAATCATGAATCATGAATTGAATCATGAATCATGAATTGAATCATGAATCATGAATCATGAATCGAATCATGAATCATGAATCAAGAATCATGAATAATGAATTGAATCATGAATCATGAATCATGAATCATGAATTGAATCATGAATCATGAATCATGAATCGAATCTTAAATCGAATCATGAATTGAATCATGAATCATGAATTGAATCATGAATCGAATCATGAATTGAATCATGAATCATGAATTGAATCATGAATCATGAATCATGAATTGAATCATGAATCATGAATCATGAATTGAATCATAAATCATAAATTATGAATCATGAATTAAATCATGAATCATGAATTATGAATCATGAATTGAATCATGAATCATGAATTGAATCATGAATCATGAATTGAATCATGAATCATGAATCATGAATTGAATCATGAATCATGAATTGAATCATGAATCATGAATCATAAATTGAATCATGAATTGAATCATGAATCATGAATCATGAATTGAATCATGAATCATGAATTATGAATCATGAATTGAATCATGAATCATGAATTGAATCATGAATCATGAATCATGAATCGAATCATGAATCATGAATTGAATCATGAATCATGAATCATGAATTGAATCATGAATCATGAATCATGAATCATGAATTGAATCATGAATCATGAATCATGAATTGAATCATGAATCATGATTTATGAATCATGAATTGTATCATGAATCATGAATCATGAATTGAATCATGAATCAGGAATCAGGAATCATGAATCATGAATTAAATCATGAATCATGAATTATGAATCATGAATTGAATCATGAATTATGAATTGAATCATCAATCATGAAACATGAATCTTGAATGATGAATGATGAATTGAATCATGAAATGAATCATGAATGATGAATCATGAATTGAATCATGAATCATAAATCATGAATTGAATCATGAATCATGAATTGAATCATGAATCATGAATTATGAATCATGAATTGAATCATGTATTATGAATTGAATCATGAATGATGAATCATGAATGATGAATCATGAATTGAATCATGAATCATGAATTAAATCATGAATCATGAATTGAATCATGAATCATGAATGATGAATCATGAATGATGAATCATGAATTGAATCATGAATGATGAATCATGAATTGAATCATGAATCATGAATCATGAATTGAATAATGAATCATGAATTATGAATCATGAATTGAATCATGAATCATGAATTATGAATCATGAATTGAATCATGAATTATGAATTGAATCATGAATCATGAATCATGAATCATGAATTGAAACATGAATCATGAATTGAATCATGAATCATGAATCATGAATCATGAATTGAATCATGAATCATGAATCATGAATCATGAGTCATGAATTGAATCATGAATCATGAATTATGAATCATGAATTGAATCATGAATCATGAATCATGAATTTAATCATGAATCATGAATCATGAATCGAATCATGAATCATGAATCGAATCATGAATCATGAATTGAATCATGAATCATGAATTGAATCATGAATCATGAATCATGAATTGAATCTTGAATCATGAATTGAATCATGAATCATGAATTATGAATCATGAATTGAATCATGAACCATATATCATGAATTGAATCATGAATCAGGAATCATGAATCATGAATTGAATCATGAATCATGAATTATGAATCATGAACTAAATCATGAATCATGAATTATGAATCATGAATTGAATCATGAATTATGAATTGAATCATGAATCATGAAACATGAATCTTGAATCATGAATCATGAATTGAATCATGAAATGAATCATGAATGATGAATCATGAATTGAATCATGAATCATGAATGATGAACCATGAATTAAATCATGAATGATGAATCATGAATTGAATCATGAATCATGAATCATGAATTGAATCATGAATCATGAATCATGAATTGAATCATGAATCATGAATGATGAATCATGAATTGAATCATGAATGATGAATCATGAATTGAATCATGAATCATGAATTGAATCATGAATCATGAATTATGAATCATGAATTGAATCATGAATCATGAATTATGAATCATGAATTGAATCATGAATTATGAATTGAATCATGAATCATGAATCATGAATCATGAATCATCAATTGAATCATGAATTATGAATCATGAATTGAATTATGAATTGAATCATGAATCATGAATCATGAATCATGAATTGAATCATGAATTGAATCATGAATTGAATCATGAATCATGAATCATGAATTGAATCATGAATCATGAATGATGAATCATAAATTGAATCATGAATTATGAATCATGAATCAAATCATGAATCATGAATTGAATCATGAATCATAAATTGAATCATGAATTGAATCATGAATCATGAATCGAATCATGAATCATGAATTGAATCATGAATTAAATCATGAATCATGAATTGAATCATGAATTGAAT
This sequence comes from Mixophyes australis, assembly GCA_036250195.1. Classification (NCBI taxonomy): domain Eukaryota; kingdom Metazoa; phylum Chordata; class Amphibia; order Anura; family Limnodynastidae; genus Mixophyes; species Mixophyes australis. Next base: position 240,157,220 of record JAVHZZ010000001.1, on the reverse strand, counting down.
CATGAATTGAATCATAAATCATGAATTGAATCATGAATCATAAATCGAATCATGAATCATGAATTATGAATTATGAATTGAATCATGAATCATGAATTATGAATCATGAATTGAATTATGAATTATGAATTGAATGATGAATCATGAATCGAGAATTGAATCATGAATAATGAATGATGAATCATAAATTGAATCATGAATCATGAATCATGAATCAAATCATGAATCATGAATCATGAATCATGAATCGAATCATGAATCATGAATTGAATCATGAATTGAATCATGAATCATGAATCGAATCATGAATCATGAATTGAATCATGAATTAAATCATGAATCATGAATTGAATCATGAATTGAATCATGAATTGAATCATGAATTGAATCATGAATTGAATCATGAATCATGAATCATAAATCGAATCATGAATCATGAATTGAATCATGAATCGAATCATGAATTGAATCATGAATCATGAATCATGAATTGAATCATGAATCATGAATCATGAATCATGAATCAAATCATGAATCATGAATTGAATCATGAATCATGAATTTAATTATGAATCATGAATTAAATCATGAATCATGAATCATGAATCATGAATTGAATCATAATTCATGAATTATGAATTATGAATTGAATCATGAATCATGAATCATGAATTGAATTATGAATTCTGAATTGAATCATGAATCATGAATCATGAATCATGAATCATGAATTGAATCATGAATTGAATCATGAATCATGAATCATGAATCATGAATCATGAATTGAATCATGAATTGAATCATGAATCATGAATCATGAATTGAATCATGAATCATGAATGATGAATCATGAATTGAATCATGAATCATGAATTGAATCATGAATCATGAATTGAATCATCAATCATGAATCGAATCATGAATCATGAATCATGAATCAAGAATCATGAATAATGAATTGAATCATGAATCGTGAATCATGAATTGAATCATGAATCATGAATCATGAGTCAAATCATAAATCATGAATTATGAATCATAATTCATGAATTGAATCAGGAATCATGAATCATGAATCGAATCTTGAATCGAATCATGAATTGAATCATGAATCATGAATTGAATCATGAATCGAATCATGAATTGAATAATGAATCATGAATTGAATCATGAATCATGAATCATGAATTGAATCATTAATCATGAATTATGAATCATGAATTGAATCATGAATCATGAATTATGAATCATGAATTGAATCATGAATTATGAATTGAATCATGAATCATGAATCATGAATCATGAATTGAAACATGAATCATGAATCATGAATTGAATCATGAATCATGAATCATGAATTGAATCATGAATCATGAATCATGAATCATGAATCATGAGTCATGAATTGAATCATGAATCATGAATTATGAATCATGAATTAAATCATGAATCATGAATCATGAATTTAATCATGAATCATGAATCATGAATCGAATCATGAATCATGAATTATGAATCATGAATTGAATCAAGAACCATATATCATGAATTGAATCATGAATCAGGAATCATGAATCATGAATTGAATCATGAATCATGAATTATGAATCATGAACTAAATCATGAATCATGAATTATGAATCATGAATTGAATCATGAATTATGAATTGAATCATGAATCATGAAACATGAATCTTGAATCATGAATCATGAATTGAATCATGAAATGAATCATGAATGATGAATCATGAATTGAATCATGAATCATGAATGATGAATCATGAATTAAATCATGAATGATGAATCATGAATTGAATCATGAATCATGAATCATGAATTGAATCATAAATCATGAATCATGAATTGAATCATGAATCATGAATGATGAATCATGAATTGAATCATGAATGATGAATCAAGAATTGAATCATGAATCATGAATCATGAATTGAATCATGAATCATGAATTATGAATCATGAATTGAATCATGAATCATGAATTATAAATCATGAATTGAATCATGAATTATGATTTGAATCATGAATCATGAATCATGAATTGAATCATGAATTGAATCATGAATTGAATCATAAATCATGAATTGAATCATGAATCATAAATCGAATCATGAATCATGAATTATGAATTATGAATTGAATCATGAATCATGAATTATGAATCATGAATTGAATTATGAATTATGAATTGAATCATGAATCATGAATCGAGAATTGAATCATGAATAATGAATGATGAATCATAAATTGAATCATGAATCATGAATCAAATCATGAATCATGAATCATGAATCATGAATCGAATCATTAATCATGAATCATGAATTGAATCATGAATTGAATCATGAATCATGAATCGAATCATGAATCATGAATTGAATCATGAATTAAATCATGAATCATGAATTGAATCATGAATTGAATCATGAATTGAATCATGAATTGAATCATGAATTGAATCATGAATCATGAATTGAATCATGAATCATGAATCATAAATCGAATCATGAATTGAATCATGAATCGAATCATGAATTGAATCATGAATCATGAATTGAATCATGAATCATGAATCATGAATTGAATCATGAATTATGAATCATGAATTGAATCATGAATCATGAATCATGAATTGAATCATGAATCATGAATCATGAATCAAATCATGAATCATGAATTGAATCATGAATCATGAATTTAATTATGAATCATGAATTAAATCATGAATCATGAATCATGAATCATGAATTGAATCATAATTCATGAATTATGAATTATGAATTGAATCATGAATCATGAATCATGAATTGAATTATGAATTATGAATTGAATCATGAATCATGAATCATGAATCATGAATCATGAATTGAATCATGAATTGAATCATGAATCATGAATCATGAATCATGAATCATGAATTGAATCATGAATTGAATCATGAATCATGAATCATGAATTGGATCATGAATCATGAATGATGAATCATGAATTGAATCATGAATCATGAATTGAATCATGAATCATGAATTGATTCATCAATCATGAATCGAATCATGAATCATGAATCAAGAATCATGAATAATGAATTGAATCATGAATCATGAATCATGAATTGAATCATGAATCATGAATCATGAGTCAAATCATAAATCATGAATCATGAATCATAATTCATGAATTGAATCATGAATCATGAATCGAATCTTGAATCGAATCATGAATTGAATCATGAATCATGAATTGAATCATGAATCGAATCATGAATTGAATAATGAATCATGAATTGAATCATGAATCATGAATCATGAATTGAATCATTAATCATGAATTATGAATCATGAATTAAATCATGAATCATGAATTATGAATCATGAATTGAATCATGAATCATGAATCATGAATTGAATCATGAATCATGAATCATGAATTGAATCATGAATCATGAATTGAATCATGAATCATGAATTGAATCATGAATTGAATCATGAATTATGAATCATGAATTGAATCATGAATCATGAATTATGAATTGAATCATGAATCAATAATCATGAATTGAATCATGAATCATGAATTATGAATCATGAATTGAATCATGAATCATGAATCATGAATTGAATCATGAATTGAATCATGAATTATGTATCATGAATTGAATCATGAATCATGAATTATGAATTGAATCATGAATCATGAATCATGAATTGAATCATGAATCATGAATTATGAATCATGAATTGAATCAGGAATCATGAATCATGAATTAAATCATGAATCATGAATTATGAATCATGAATTGAATCATGAATTATGAATTGAATCATGAATCATGAAACATGAATCTTGAATCATGAATCATGAATTGAATCATGAAATGAATCATGAATGATGAATCATGAATTGAATCATGAATCATAAATCATGAATTGAATCATGAATCATGAATTGAATCATGAATCATGCATTATGAATCATGAATTGAATCATGAATTATGAATTGAATCATGAATGATGAATCATGAATGATGAATCATGAATTGAATCATGAATCATGAATCATGAATTGAATCATGAATCATGAATTGAATCATGAATCATGAATGATGAATCATGAATTGAATCATGAATGATGAATCATGAATTGAATCATGAATGATGAATCATGAATTGAATAATGAATCATGAATTATGAATCATGAATTGAATCATGAATTATGAATTATAAATCATGAATTGAATCATGAATTATGAATTGAATCATGAATCATGAATCATGAATCATGAATCATGAATCATCAATTGAATCATGAATCATGAATTATGAATCATGAATTGAATTATGAATTATGAATTGAATCATGAATCATGAATCATGAATTGAATCATGAATCATGAATTGAATCATGAATCATGAATGATGAATCATAAATTGAATCATGAATCATGAATCAAATCATGAATCATGAATCAAATCATGAATCATGAATTGAATCATGAATAAGAAATTGAATCATGAATTGAATTATGAATCATGAATCGAATCATGAATCATGAATTGAATCATGAATTAAATCATGAATCATGAATTGAATCATGAATTGAATCATGAATTGAATCATGAATCATGAATTGAAGCATGAATCATGAATCATAAATCGAATCATGAATCATGAATTGAATCATAATTAGAATCATGAATTGAATCATGAATCATGAATTGAATCATGAATCGAATCATGAATTGAATCATGAATCATGAATCATGAATTGAATCATGAATCATGAATTATGAATCATGAATTGAATCATGAATCATGAATCATGAATTGAATCATAAATCATGAATTATGAATCATGAATTAAATCATGAATCATGAATTATGAATCATGAACTGAATCATGAATCATGAATCATGAATTGAATCATGAATCATGAATCATGAATTGAATCATGAATCATGAATTGAATCATGAATCATGAATCATGAATTGAATCATGAATTGAATCATGAATCATGAATCATGAATCATGAATTGAATCATGAATCATGAATCATGAATCATGAATTGAATCATGAATCATGAATCATGAATTGAATCATGAATCATGAATCATGAATCATGAATCGAATCATGAATCATGAATTGAATCATGAATCATGAATTGAATCATGAATCATGAATCATGAATTGAATCATGAATCATGAATTGAATCATGAATCATGAATCATGAATTGAATCATAAATCATGAATTATAAATCATTAATTGAATCATGAATCATGAATCATGAATTGAATCATGAATCAGGAATCAGGAATCATGAATCATGAATTAAATCATGAATCATGAATTGAATCATGAATCATGAATCATGAATTGAATCATGAATCATGAATGATGAATCATGAATTGAATCATGAATCATGAATTGAATCATGAATCATGAATTGAATCATCAATCATGAATCGAATCATGAATCATGAATCAAGAATCATGAATAATGAATTGAATCATGAATCATGAATCATGAATTGAATCATGAATTATGAATCATGAGTCAAATCATAAATCATGAATCATGAATCATAATTCATGAATTGAATCATGAATCATGAATCATGAATCGAATCTTGAATCGAATCATGAATTGAATCATGAATCATGAATTGAATCATGAATCGAATCATGAATTGAATAATGAATCATGAATTGAATCATGAATCATGAATCATGAATTGAATCATTAATCATGAATTATGAATCATGAATTAAATCTCGAATCATGAATTATGAATCATGAATTGAATCATGAATCATGAATCATGAATTGAATCATGAATCATGAATCATGAATTGAATCATGAATCATGAATTGAATCATGAATCATGAATTGAATTATGAATTGAATCATGAATTATGAATCATGAATTGAATCATGAATCATGAATTATGAATTGAATCATGAATCATGAATCATGAATTGAATCATGAATCATGAATCATGAATTGAATCATGAATCATGAATTGAATCATGAATCATGAATTGAATCATGAATCATGAATTGAATCATGAATCATAAATTGAATCATGAATCATGAATTGAATCATGAATCATGAATTGAATCATGAATCATGAATTGAATCATGAATCATGAATCATGAATTGAATCATGAATCAGGAATCAGGAATCATGAATCATGAATTAAATCATGAATCATGAATTATGAATCATGAATTGAATCATGAATTATGAATTGAATCATGAATCATGAAACATGAATCTTGAATCATGAATCATGAATTGAATCATGAAATGAATCATGAATGATGAATCATGAATTGAATCTTGAATCATGAATTGAATCATGAATCATGAATTATGAATCATGAATTGAATCATGAACCATATATCATGAATTGAATCATGAATCAGGAATCATGAATCATGAATTGAATCATGAATCATGAATTATGAATCATGAACTAAATCATGAATCATGAATTATGAATCATGAATTGAATCATGAATTATGAATTGAATCATGAATCATGAAACATGAATCTTGAATCATGAATCATGAATTGAATCATGAAATGAATCATGAATGATGAATCATGAATTGAATCATGAATCATGAATGATGAATCATGAATTAAATCATGAATGATGAATCATGAATTGAATCATGAATCATGAATCATGAATTGAATCATGAATCATGAATCATGAATTGAATCATGAATCATGAATGATGAATCATGAATTGAATCATGAATGATGAATCATGAATTGAATCATGAATCATGAATCATGAATTGAATCATGAATCATGAATTATGAATCATGAATTGAATCATGAATCATGAATTATGAATCATGAATTGAATCATGAATTATGAATTGAATCATGAATCATGAATCATGAATCATGAATCATGAATCATCAATTGAATCATGAATCATGAATTATGAATCATGAATTGAATTATGAATTATGAATTGAATCATGAATCATGAATCATGAATTGAATCATGAATTGAATCATGAATTGAATCATGAATCATGAATCATGAATTGAATCATGAATCATGAATGATGAATCATAAATTGAATCATGAATTATGAATCATGAATCAAATCATGAATCATGAATTGAATCATGAATCATAAATTGAATCATGAATTGAATCATGAATTATGAATCGAATCATGAATCATGAATTGAATCATGAATTAAATCATGAATCATGAATTGAATCATGAATCATGAATTATGAATTATGAATTGAATCATGAATCATGAATTATGAATCATGAATTGAATTATGAATTATGAATTGAATGATGAATCATGAATCGAGAATTGAATCATGAATAATGAATGATGAATCATAAATTGAATCATGAATCATGAATCATGAATCAAATCATGAATCATGAATCATGAATCATGAATCATGAATCGAATCATGAATCATGAATTGAATCATGAATCATGAATCGAATCATGAATCATGAATTGAATCATGAATTAAATCATGAATCATGAATTGAATCATGAATTGAATCATGAATTGAATCATGAATTGAATCATGAATTGAATCATGAATCATGAATCATAAATCGAATCATGAATCATGAATTGAATCATGAATCGAATCATGAATTGAATCATGAATCATGAATTGAATCATGAATCATGAATTGAATCATGAATTATGAATCATGAATTGAATCATGAATCATGAATCATGAATTGAATCATGAATCATGAATCATGAATCATGAATCAAATCATGAATCATGAATTGAATCATGAATCATGAATTTAATTATGAATCATGAATTAAATCATGAATCATGAATCATGAATCATGAATTGAATCATAATTCATGAATTATGAATTATGAATTGAATCATGAATCATGAATCATGAATTGAATTATGAATTATGAATTAAATCATGAATCATGAATCATGAATCATGAATCATGAATTGAATCATGAATTGAATCATGAATCATGAATCATGAATCATGAATCATGAATCATGAATTGAATCATGAATTGAATCATGAATCATGAATCATGAATTGAATCATGAATCATGAATGATGAATCATGAATTGAATCATGAATCATGAATTGAATCATGAATGATGCATTGAATCATGAATCATGAATCGAATCATGAATCATGAATCATGAATCAAGAATCATGAATAATGAATTGAATCATGAATCGTGAATCATGAATTGAATCATGAATCATGAATCATGAGTCAAATCATAAATCATGAATTATGAATCATAATTCATGAATTGAATCAGGAATCATGAATCATGAATCGAATCTTGAATCGAATCATGAATTGAATCATGAATCATGAATTGAATCATGAATCGAATCATGAATTGAATAATGAATCATGAATTGAATCATGAATCATGAATCATGAATTGAATCATTAATCATGAATTATGAATCATGAATTGAATCATGAATCATGAATTATGAATCATGAATTGAATCATGAATTATGAATTGAATCATGAATCATGAATCATGAATCATGAATCATGAATCATGAATCATGAATCATGAATTAAATCATGAATCATGAATTATGAATCATGAATTAAATCATGAATCATGAATCATGAATTTAATCATGAATCATGAATCATGAATCGAATCATGAATCATGAATTATGAATCATGAATTGAATCATGAACCATATATCATGAATTGAATCATGAATCAGGAATCATGAATCATGAATTGAATCATGAATCATGAATTATGAATCATGAACTAAATCATGAATCATGAATTATGAATCATGAATTGAATCATGAATTATGAATTGAATCATGAATCATGAAACATGAATCTTGAATCATGAATCATGAATTGAATCATGAAATGAATCATGAATGATGAATCATGAATTGAATCATGAATCATGAATGATGAATCATGAATTAAATCATGAATGATGAATCATGAATTGAATCATGAATCATGAATCATGAATTGAATCATGAATCATGAATCATGAATTGAATCATGAATCATGAATGATGAATCATGAATTGAATCATGAATGATGAATCATGAATTGAATCATGAATCATAAATCGAATCATGAATCATGAATTATGAATTATGAATTGAATCATGAATCATGAATTATGAATCATGAATTGAATTATGAATTATGAATTGAATCATGAATCATGAATCGAGAATTGAATCATGAATAATGAATGATGAATCATAAATTGAATCATGAATCATGAATCATGAATCAAATCATGAATCATGAATCATGAATCATGAATCGAATCATTAATCATGAATCATGAATTGAATCATGAATTGAATCATGAATCATGAATCTAATCATGAATCATGAATTGAATCATGAATTAAATCATGAATCATGAATTGAATCATGAATTGAATCATGAATTGAATCATGAATTGAATCATGAATTGAATCATGAATTGAATCATGAATCATGAATTGAATCATGAATCATGAATCATAAATCGAATCATGAATCATGAATTGAATCATGAATCGAATCATGAATTGAATCATGAATCATGAATTGAATCATGAATCATGAATCATGAATTGAATCATGAATTATGAATCATGAATTGAATCATGAATCATGAATCATGAATTGAATCATGAATCATGAATTTAATTATGAATCATGAATTAAATCATGAATCATGAATCATGAATCATGAATTGAATCATAATTCATGAATTATGAATTATGAATTGAATCATGAATCATGAATCATGAATTGAATTATGAATTATGAATTGAATCATGAATCATGAATCATGAATCATGAATCATGAATTGAATCATGAATTGAATCATGAATCATGAATCATGAATCATGAATCATGAATTGAATCATGAATTGAATCATGAATCATGAATTGAATCATGAATCATGAATGATGAATCATGAATTGAATCATGAATCATGAATTGAATCATGAATCATGAATTGAATTATCAATCATGAATCGAATCATGAATCATGAATCAAGAATCATGAATAATGAATTGAATCATGAATCATGAATCATGAATTGAATCATGAATCATGAATCATGAGTCAAATCATAAATCATGAATCATGAATCATAATTCATGAATTGAATCATGAATCATGAATCATGAATCGAATCTTGAATCGAATCATGAATTGAATCATGAATCATGAATTGAATCATGAATCGAATCATGAATTGAATAATGAATCATGAATTGAATCATGAATCATGAATCATGAATTGAATCATTAATCATGAATCATGAATTGAATCATGAATCATGAATTATGAATCATGAATTGAATCATGAATCATGAATCATGAATTGAATCATTAATCATGAATCATGAATTGAATCATGAATCATGAATTGAATCATGAATCATGAATTGAATCATGAATTGAATCATGAATTATGAATCATGAATTGAATCATGAATCATGAATTATGAATTGAATCATGAATCATGAATCATGAATTGAATCATGAATCATGAATCATGAATTGAATCATGAATCATGAATTATGAATCATGAATTGAATCATGAATCATGAATCATGAATTGAATCATGAATCAGGAATCAGGAATCATGAATCATGAATTAAATCATGAATCATGAATTATGAATCATGAATTGAATCATGAATTATGAATTGAATCATGAATCATGAAACATGAATCTTGAATCATGAATCATGAATTGAATCATGAAATGAATCATGAATGATGAATCATGAATTGAATCATGAATCATAAATCATGAATTGAATCATGAATCATGAATTGAATCATGAATCATGCATTATGAATCATGAATTGAATCATGAATTATGAATTGAATCATGAATGATGAATCATGAATGATGAATCATGAATGATGAATCATGAATTGAATCATGAATCATGAATCATGAATTGAATCATGAATCATGAATTGAATCATGAATCATGAATGATGAATCATTAATTGAATCATGAATAATGAATCATGAATTGAATCATGAATGATGAATCATGAATTGAATAATGAATCATGAATTATGAATCATGAATTGAATCATGAATTATGAATTATGAATCATGAATTGAATCATGAATTATGAATTGAATCATGAATCATGAATCATGAATCATGAATCATGAATCATCAATTGAATCATGAATCATGAATTATGAATCATGAATTGAATTATGAATTATGAATTGAATCATGAATCATGAATTGAATCATGAATTGAATCATGAATCATGAATTGAATCATGAATGATGAATCATAAATTGAATCATGAATCATGAATCATGAATCAAATCATGAATCATGAATCAAATCATGAATCATGAATTGAATCATGAATAAGAAATTGAATCATGAATTGAATTATGAATCATGAATCGAATCATGAATCATGAATTGAATCATGAATTAAATCATGAATCATGAATTGAATCATGAATTGAATCATGAATTGAATCATGAATTGAATCATGAATCATGAATTGAAGCATGAATCATGAATCATAAATCGAATCATGAATCATGAATTGAATCATAATTAGAATCATGAATTGAATCATGAATCATGAATTGAATCATGAATCGAATCATGAATTGAATCATGAATCATGAATCATGAATTGAATCATGAATCATGAATTATGAATCATGAATTGAATCATGAATCATGAATCATGAATTGAATCATAAATCATGAATTATGAATCATGAATTAAATCATGAATCATGAATTATGAATCATGAACTGAATCATGAATCATGAATCATGAATTGAATCATGAATCATGAATCATGAATTGAATCATGAATCATGAATTGAATCATGAATCATGAATCATGAATTGAATCATGAATTGAATCATGAATCATGAATCATGAATCATGAATTGAATCATGAATCATGAATCATGAATCATGAATTGAATCATGAATCATGAATCATGAATTGAATCATGAATCATGAATCATGAATCGAATCATGAATCATGAATTGAATCATGAATCATGAATTGAATCATGAATCATGAATCATGAATTGAATCATGAATCATGAATCATGAATTGAATCATGAATCATGAATCATGAATTGAATCATAAATCATGAATTATGAATCATTAATTGAATCATGAATCATGAATCATGAATTGAATCATGAATCAGGAATCAGCAATCATGAATCATGAATTAAATCATGAATCATGAATTGAATCATGAATCATGAATCATGAATTGAATCATGAATCATGAATGATGAATCATGAATTGAATCATGAATCATGAATTGAATCATGAATCATGAATTGAATCATCAATCATGAATCGAATCATGAATCATGAATCAAGAATCATGAATAATGAATTGAATCATGAATCATGAATCATGAATTGAATCATCAATCATGAATCATGAGTCAAATCATAAATCATGAATCATGAATCATAATTCATGAATTGAATCATGAATCATGAATCATGAATCGAATCTTGAATCGAATCATGAATTGAATCATGAATCATGAATTGAATCATGAATCGAATCATGAATTGAATAATGAATCATGAATTGAATCATGAATCATGAATCATGAATTGAATCATTAATCATGAATTATGAATCATGAATTAAATCTCGAATCATGAATTATGAATCATGAATTGAATCATGAATCATGAATCATGAATTGAATCATGAATCATGAATCATGAATTGAATCATGAATCATGAATTGAATCATGAATCATGAATTGAATCATGAATTGAATCATGAATTATGAATCATGAATTGAATCATGAATCATGAATTATGAATTGAATCATGAATCATGAATTATGAATTGAATCATGAATCATGAATCATGAATTGAATCATGAATCATGAATTATGAATCATGAATTGAATCATGAATCATGAATCATGAATTGAATCATGAATCAGGAATCAGGAATCATGAATCATGAATTAAATCATGAATCATGAATTATGAATCATGAATTGAATCATGAATTATGAATTGAATCATGAATCATGAAACATGAATCTTGAATCATGAATCATGAATTGAATCATGAAATGAATCATGAATGATGAATCATGAATTAAATCATGAATCATAAATCATGAATTGAATCATGAATCATGAATTGAATCATGATTAATGCATTATGAATCATGAATTGAATCATGAATTATGAATTGAATCATGAATGATGAATCATGAATGATGAATCATGAATTGAATCATGAATCATGAATCATGAATTGAATCATGAATCATGAATTGAATCATGAATCATGAATGATGAATCATGAATTGAATCATGAATGATGAATCATGAATTGAATCATGAATCATGAATCATGAATTGAATAATGAATCATGAATTATGACTCATGAATTGAATCATGAATTATGAATTATGAATCATGAATTGAATCATGAATTATGAATTGAATCTTGAATCATGAATCATGAATCATCAATTGAATCATGAATCATGAATTATGAATCATCAATTGAATTATGAATTATGAATTGAATCATGAATCATGAATCATGAATTGAATCATGAATTGAATCTTGAATCATGAATTGAATCATGAATCATGAATGATGAATCATAAATTGAATCATGAATCATGAATCATGAATCAAATCATGAATCATGAATCAAATCATGAATCATGAATTGAATCATGAATAAGAAATTGAATCATGAATTGAATTATGAATCATGAATCGAATCATGAATCATGAATTGAATCATGAATTAAATCATGAATCATGAATTGAATCATGAATTGAATCATGAATTGAATCATGAATTGAATCATGAATCATGAATTGAAGCATGAATCATGAATCATAAATCGAATCATGAATCATGAATTGAATCATAATTCGAATCATGAATTGAATCATGAATCATGAATTGAATCATGAATCGAATCATGAATTGAATCATGAATCATGAATCATGAATTGAATCATGAATCATGAATCATGAATTGAATCATAAATCATGAATTATGAATCATGAATTAAATCATGAATCATGATTTATGAATCATGAACTGAATCATGAATCATGAATCATGAATTGAATCATGAATCATGAATCATGAATTGAATCATGAATCATGAATTGAATCATGAATCATGAATCATGAATTGAATCATGAATTGAATCATGAATCATGAATCATGAATCATGAATTGAATCATGAATCATGAATCATGAATCATGAATTGAATCATGAATCATGAATCATGAATTGAATCATGAATCATGAATCATGAATCATGAATCGAATCATGAATCATGAATTGAATCATGAATCATGAATTGAATCATGAAACATGAATCATGAATTGAATCATGAATCATGAATCATGAATTGAATCATGAATCATGAATCATGAATTGAATCATAAATCATGAATTATGAATCATTAATTGAATCATGAATCATGAATTGAATCATGAATAAGGAATCAGGAATCATGAATCATGAATTAAATCATGAATCATGAATTGAATCATGAATCATGAAACATGAATCTTGAATCATGAATCATGAATTGAATCATGAAATGAATCATGAATGATAATTCATGAATTGAATCATGAATCATGAATCATGAATTGAATCATGAATCATGAATTGAATCATGAATCATGAATTATGAATCATGAATTGAATCATGAATTATGAATTGAATCATGAATGATGAATCATGAATTGAATCATGAATCATGAATCATGAATTGAATAATGAATCATGAATCATGAATTGAATTATGAATCATGAATGATGAATCATGAATTGAATTATGAATGATGAATCATGAATTGAATCATGAATCATGAATCATGAATTGAATAATGAATCATGAATTATGAATCATGAATTGAATCATGAATCATGAATTATGAATCATGAATTGAATCATGAATTATGAATTGAATCATGAATCATGAATCATGAATCATGAATCATGAATCATCAATTGAATCATGAATCATGAATCATGAATTAAATCATGAATCATGAATCATGAATTGAATCATGAATCATGAATCATGAATCATGAATTGAATCATGAATCATGAATTATGAATCAAGAATTGAATCATGAATCATGAATCATGAATTTAACCATGAATCATGAATCATGAATCATGAATCGAATCATAAATCATGAACTGAATAATGAATCATGAATTGAATCATGAATCATGAATCATGAATTGAATCATGAATCATGAATCATGAATTGAATCATGAATCATGAATCATGAATTATGAATCATGAATTGAATCATGAATCATGAATCATGAATTGAATCATGAATCAGGAATCATGAATTATGAATCATGAATTGAATCATGAATCATGAATTATGAATCATGAACTAAATCATGAATCATGAATTATGAATCATGAATTGAATCATGAATTATGAATTGAATCATGAATCATGAAACATGAATCTTGAATCATGAATCATGAATTGAATCATGAAATGAATCATGAATGATGAATCATGAATTGAATCATGAATCATGAATCATGAATTGAATCATGAATCATGAATTGAATCATGAATCATGAATTATGAATCATAATTTGAATCATGAATTATGAATCATGAATTGAATCATGAATTATGAATTGAATCATAAATCATGAATCATGAATCATCAATTGAATCATGAATCATGAATTATGAATTGAATCATGAATCATGAATCATGAATTGAATCATGAATTGAATCATGAATCATGAATCAAATCATGAATCATAAATGATGAATCATAAATTGAATCATGAATCATGAATCATGAATCAAATCATGAATCATGAATCAAATCATGAATCATGAATTGAATCATGAATCATAAATTGAATCATGAATTGAATCATGAATCATGAATCGAATCATGAATCATGAATTGAATCATGAATTAAATCATGAATCATGAATTGAATCATGAATTGAATCATGAATTGAATCATGAATTGAATCATGAATCATGAATTGAAGCATGAATCATGAATCATAAATCGAATCATGAATCATGAATTGAATCATAATTCGAATCATGAATTGAATCATGAATCATGAATTGAATCATAATTCGAATCATGAATTGAATCATGAATCATGAATTGAATCATGAATCGAATCATGAATTGAATCATGAATCATGAATCATGAATTGAATCATGAATCATGAATTATGAATCATGAATTGAATCATGAATCATGAATCATGAATTGAATCATAAATCATGAATTATGAATCATGAACTGAATCATGAATCATGAATCATGAATTGAATCATGAATCATGAATCATGAATTGAATCATGAATTGAATCATGAATCATGAATCATGAATCATGAATTGAATCATGAATCATGAATCATGAATTGAATCATGAATCATGAATCATAAATTGAATCATGAATCATGAATCATGAATCGAATCATGAATCATGAATTAAATCATGAATCATGAATTGAATCATGAATCATGAATCATGAATTGAATCATGAATCATGAATCATAAATTGAATCATGAATCATGAATCATGAATTGAATCATAAATCATGAATTGAATCATGAATCATGAATTATGAATTGAATCATGAATCATGAATCATGAATTGAATAATGAATCATGAATCATGAATTGAATTATGAATCATGAATCATGAATCATGAATTGAATTATGAATGATGAATCATGAATTGAATCATGAATCATGAATCATGAATTGAATAATGAATCATGAATTATGAATCATGAATTGAATCATGAATCATGAATTATGAATCATGAATTGAATCATGAATTATGAATTGAATCATGAATCATGAATCATCAATTGAATCATGAATCATGAATCATGAATTAAATCATGAATCATGAATCATGAATTGAATCATGAATCATGAATCATGAATTGAATCATGAATCATGAATTATGAATCAAGAATTGAATCATGAATTGAATCATGAATCGAATCATGAATTGAATCATGAATCATTAATCATGAATTGAATCATGAATCATGAATTATGAATCATGAATTGAATCATGAATCATGAATCATGAATTGAATCATAAATCATGAATTATGAATCATGAATTAAATCATGAATCATGAATTATGAATCATGAACTGAATCATGAATCATGAATCATGAATTGAATCATGAATCATGAATCATGAATTGAATCATGAATCATGAATTGAATCATGAATCATGAATTGAATCATGAATCATGAATCATGAATTGAATCATGAATTGAATCATGAATCATGAATCATGAATCATGAATTGAATCATGAATCATGAATCATGAATTGAATCATGAATCATGAATCATGAATTGAATCATGAATCATGAATCATGAATCATGAATCGAATCATGAATCATGAATTGAATCATGAATCATGAATTGAATCATGAATCATAATTCATGAATTGAATCATGAATCATGAATTGAATCATGAATCATGAATCATGAATCATGAATTGAATCATAAATCATGAATTGAATCATGAATCATGAATTATGAATTGAATCATGAATCATGAATCATGAATTGAATAATGAATCATGAATCATGAATTGAATTATGAATCATGAATGATGAATCATGAATTGAATTATGAATGATGAATCATGAATTGAATCATGAATCATGAATCATGAATTGAATAATGAATCATGAATTATGAATCATGAATTGAATCATGAATCATGAATTATGAATCATGAATTGAATCATGAATTATGAATTGAATCATGAATCATGAATCATGAATCATCAATTGAATCATGAATCATGAATCATGAATTAAATCATGAATCATGAATCATGAATTGAATCATGAATCATGAATCATGAATTGAATCATGAATCATGAATTATGAATCAAGAATTGAATCATGAATCATGAATCATGAATTTAACCATGAATCATGAATCATGAATCATGAATCGAATCATGAATCATGAACTGAATAATGAATCATGAATTGAATCATGAATCATGAATCATGAATTGAATCATGAATCATGAATCATGAATCAAATCATGAATCATGAATGATGAATCATAAATTGAATCATGAATCATGAATCATGAATCAAATCATGAATCATGAATCAAATCATGAATCATGAATTGAATCATGAATCATAAATTGAATCATGAATTGAATCATGAATCATGAATCGAATCATGAATCATGAATTGAATCATGAATTAAATCATGAATCATGAATTGAATCATGAATTGAATCATGAATTGAATCATGAATCATGAATTGAAGCATGAATCATGAATCATAAATCGAATCATGAATCATGAATTGAATCATAATTCGAATCATGAATTGAATCATGAATCATGAATTGAATCATAATTCGAATCATGAATTGAATCATGAATCATGAATTGAATCATGAATCGAATCATGAATTGAATCATGAATCATGAATCATGAATTGAATCATGAATCATGAATCATGAATTGAATCATGAATCATGAATTATGAATCATGAATTGAATCATGAATCATGAATCATGAATTGAATCATAAATCATGAATTATGAATCATGAACTGAATCATGAATCATGAATCATGAATTGAATCATGAATCATGAATCATGAATTGAATCATGAATTGAATCATGAATCATGAATCATGAATCATGAATTGAATCATGAATCATGAATCATGAATTGAATCATGAATCATGAATCATAAATTGAATCATGAATCATGAATCATGAATCGAATCATGAATCATGAATTAAATCATGAATCATGAATTGAATCATGAATCATGAATCATGAATTGAATCATGAATCATGAATCATAAATTGAATCATGAATCATGAATCATGAATTGAATCATAAATCATGAATTGAATCATGAATCATGAATTATGAATTGAATCATGAATCATGAATCATGAATTGAATAATGAATCATGAATCATGAATTGAATTATGAATCATGAATGATGAATCATGAATTGAATTATGAATGATGAATCATGAATTGAATCATGAATCATGAATCATGAATTGAATAATGAATCATGAATTATGAATCATGAATTGAATCATGAATCATGAATTATGAATCATGAATTGAATCATGAATTATGAATTGAATCATGAATCATGAATCATGAATCATCAATTGAATCATGAATCATGAATCATGAATTAAATCATGAATCATGAATCATGAATTGAATCATGAATCATGAATCATGAATTGAATCATGAATCATGAATTATGAATCAAGAATTGAATCATGAATTGAATCATGAATCGAATCATGAATTGAATCATGAATCATTAATCATGAATTGAATCATGAATCATGAATTATGAATCATGAATTGAATCATGAATCATGAATCATGAATTGAATCATAAATCATGAATTATGAATCATGAATTAAATCATGAATCATGAATTATGAATCATGAACTGAATCATGAATCATGAATCATGAATTGAATCATGAATCATGAATCATGAATTGAATCATGAATCATGAATTGAATCATGAATCATGAATTGAATCATGAATCATGAATCATGAATTGAATCATGAATTGAATCATGAATCATGAATCATGAATCATGAATTGAATCATGAATCATGAATCATGAATTGAATCATGAATCATGAATCATGAATTGAATCATGAATCATGAATCATGAATCATGAATCGAATCATGAATCATGAATTGAATCATGAATCATGAATTGAATCATGAATCATAATTCATGAATTGAATCATGAATCATGAATTGAATCATGAATCATGAATCATGAATCATGAATTGAATCATAAATCATGAATTGAATCATGAATCATGAATTATGAATTGAATCATGAATCATGAATCATGAATTGAATAATGAATCATGAATCATGAATTGAATTATGAATCATGAATGATGAATCATGAATTGAATTATGAATGATGAATCATGAATTGAATCATGAATCATGAATCATGAATTGAATAATGAATCATGAATTATGAATCATGAATTGAATCATGAATCATGAATTATGAATCATGAATTGAATCATGAATTATGAATTGAATCATGAATCATGAATCATGAATCATCAAATGAATCATGAATCATGAATCATGAATTAAATCATGAATCATGAATCATGAATTGAATCATGAATCATGAATCATGAATTGAATCATGAATCATGAATTATGAATCAAGAATTGAATCATGAATCATGAATCATGAATTTAACCATGAATCATGAATCATGAATCATGAATCGAATCATGAATCATGAACTGAATAATGAATCATGAATTGAATCATGAATCATGAATCATGAATTGAATCATGAATCATGAATCATGAATTGAATCATGAATCATGAATTATGAATCATGAATTGAATCAGGAATCAAGAATCATGAATTGAATCATGAATCAGGAATCATGAATCATGAATCATGAATTGAATCATGAATCATGAATTATGAATCATGAACTAAATCATGAATCATGAATTATGAATCATGAATTGAATCATGAATTATGAATTGAATCATGAATCATGAAACATAAATCTTGAATCATGAATCATGAATTGAATCATGAAATGAATCATGAATGATGAATCATGAATTGAATCATGAATCATGAATGATGAATCATGAATTGAATCATGAATCATGAATTGAATCATGAATCATGAATTGAATCATGAATCATGAATTATGAATCATAATTTGAATCATGAATTATGAATTGAATCATGAATGATGAATCATGAATGATGAATCATGAATTGAATCATGAATCATGAATCATGAATTGAATCATGAATCATGAATCATGAATTGAATCATGAATCATGAATGATGAATCATGAATTGAATCATGAATGATGAATCATGAATTGAATCATGAATGATGAATCATGAATTGAATCATGAATCATGAATCATGAATTGAATCATGAATCATGAATTATGAATCATGAATTGAATCATGAATCATGAATTATGAATCATGAATTGAATCATGAATTATGAATTGAATCATGAATCATGAATCATCAATTGAATCATGAATCATAAATTATGAATCATGAATTGAATTATGAATTATGAATTGAATCATGAATCATGAAGCATGAATTGAATCATGAATTGAATCATGAATCATGAATCATGAATTGAATCATGAATCATGAATGATGAATCATAAATTGAATCTTGAATTATGAATCATTTATCAAATCATGAATCATGAATCGAATCATGAATCATGAATTGAATCATGAATTAAATCATGAATCATGAATTGAATCATGAATGGAATCATGAATTGAATCATTAATTGAATCATAAATCATGAATTAAATCATGAATCATAAATCGAATCATGAATCATGAATTATGAATTATGAATTGAATCATGAATCATGAATTAGGAATCATGAATTGAATTATGAATTATGAATTGAATCATGAATCATGAATTGAATCATGAATCATGAATGTTGAATCATAAATTGATTCATGAATCATGAATCATGAATCAAATCATGAATCATGAATCATGAATCATGAATCGAATCATGAATCATGAATCGAATCATGAATCATGAATCATGAATTGAATCATGAATCATGAATCGAATCATGAATCATGAATTGAATCATGAATTAAATCATGAATCATGAATTGAATCATGAATTGAATCATGAATTGAATCATGAATTAAATCATGAATCATGAATTGAATCATGAATCATAAATCGAATCATGAATCATGAATTGAATCATGAATCGAATCATGAATTGAATCATGAATCATGAATTGAATCATGAATTATGAATCATGAATTGAATCATGAATCATGAATTTAATTATGAATCATGAATTAAATCATGAATCATGAATCATGAATTGAATCATAATTCATGAATTATGAATTATGAATTGAATCATGAATCATGAATCATGAATTGAATTATGAATTATGAATCATGAATCATGAATCGAATCATGAATCATGAATTGAATCATGAATCATGAATCATGAATCATGAATCATGAATTGAATCATGAATCATGAATCATGAATTGAATCATGAATCATGAATCATGAATTGAATCATGAATCATGAATAATGAATCATTAATTGAATCATGAATCATGAATCATGAATTGAATCATGAATCTGGGATCAGGAATCATGAATTAAATCATGAATCATGAATTATGAATCATGAATTGAATCATGAATCATGAAACATGAATCTTGAATCATGAATCATGAATTGAATCATGAAATGAATCATGAATGATGAATCATGAATTGAATCATGAATCATAAATCATCAATTGAATTATGAATCATGAATTGAATCATGAATTATGAATTGAATCATGAATGATGAATCATGAATTGAATCATGAATCATGAATCATGAATTGAATAATGAATGATGAATCATGAATTGAATCATGAATCATGAATGATGAATCATGAATTGAATCATGAATGATGAATCATGAATTGAATCATAAATCATGAATCATGAATTGAATAATGAATCATGAATTATGAATCATGAATTGAATCATATATCATGAATTATGAATCATGAATTGAATCATGAATTATGAATTGAATCATGAATCATGAATCATGAATTGAATAATGAATCATGAATTATGAATCATGAATTGAATCATGAATCATGAATTATGACTCATGAATAGATTTATGAATTATGAATTGAATCATGAATCATGAATCATGAATCATGAATCATGAATCATCAATTGAATCATGAATCATGAATCATGAATTGAATCATGAATCATGAATTGAATCATGAATCATGAATCATGAATCATGAATTGAATCATGAATCATGAATCATGAATTATGAATCATGAATTGAATCATGAATCATGAATCATGAATTTAATCATGAATCATGAATCATGAATCAAATCATGAATCATGAATTGAATAATGAATCATGAATTGAATCATGAATCATGAATCATGAATTGAATCATGAATCATGAATCATGAATTTAATCATGAATCATGAATTATGAATCATGAATTGAATCATGAATCATGAATCATGAATTGAATCATGAATCAGGAATCATGAATCATGAATCATGAATCATGAATCATGAATTGAATCATGAATCATGAATTATGAATCATGAACTAAGTCATGAATCATGAATTATGAATCATGAATTGAATCATGAATTATGAATTGAATCATGAATCATGAAACATGAATCTTGAATCATGAATCATGAATTGAATCATGAAATGAATCATGAATGATGAATCATGAATTGAATCATAAATCATGAATGATGAATCATGAATTGAATCAAGAATCATGAATCATGAATTGAATCATGAATCATGAATTGAATAATGAATCATTAATTATGAATCATAATTTGAATCATGAATTATGAATTGAATCATGAATGATGAATCATGAATGATGAATCATGAATTGAATCATGAATCATGAATCATGAATTGAATCATGAATCATGAATTGAATCATGAATCATGAATGATGAATCATGAATTGAATCATGAATGATGAATCATGAATTGAATCATGAATCATGAATCATGAATTGAATCATGAATCATGAATCATGAATCATGAATTATGAATCATGAATTTAATCATGAATCATGAATTGAATCATGAATTATGAATTGAATCATGAATTATGAATTGAATCATGAATCATGAATCATGAATCATGAATTGAATCATGAATCATGAATTATGAATCATGAATTGAATTATGAATTATGAATTGAATCATGAATCATGAATCATGAATCATGAATCATAAATTGAATCATGAATTGAATCATGAATCATGAATCATGAATGATGAATCATAAATTGAATCATGAATCATGAATCATGAATTGAATCATGAATTAAATCATGAATCATGAATTGAATCATGAATTGAATCATAAATCATGAATTGAATCATGAATCATAAATCGAATCATGAATCATGAATTATGAATTATGAATTGAATCATGAATCATGAATTATGAATCATGAATTGAATTATGAATTATGAATTGAATCATGAATCATGAATCATGAATTGAATCATGAATCATGAATGTTGAATCATAAATTGAATCATGAATCATGAATCATGAATCAAATCATGAATCATGAATCATGAATTGAATCATGAATTATGAATCATGAATTGAATCATGAATCATGAATCGAATCATGAATCATGAATTGAATCATGAATTAAATCATGAATCATGAATTGAATCATGAATTGAATCATGAATTGAATCATGAATTCAGTCATGAATCATAAATTGAATCATGAATCATGAATCATAAATCGAATTATGAATCATGAATTGAATCATGAATCATGAATCATGAATTGAATTATGAATTATGAATCATGAATCATGAATCGAATCATGAATCATGAATTGAATCATGAATCATGAATTGAATCATGAATCATGAATCATGAATTGAATCATGAATCATGAATTATGAATCATTAATTGAATCATGAATCATGAATTGAATCATGAATCTGGGATCAGGAATCATGAATTAAATCATGAATCATGAATCATGAATCATTAATTGAATCATGAATCATGAATCATGAACCATGAATCATGAATCATGAACCATGAATCATGAATCATGAATCGAATTAATGAATCATGAATTGAATCATGAATCATGAATCATGAATTGAATCATGAATCATGAATCATGAATCGAATCATGAATTATGAATTGAATCATGAATCATGAATCATGAATTGAATCATAAATCATGAATCATGAATTGAATCATGAATCATGAATCATGAATTGAATCATGAATCATGAATTGAATCATGAAATGAATCATGAATGATGAATCATGAATTGAATCATGAATCATAAATCATCAATTGAATCATGAATCATGAATTGAATCATGAATCATGAATTATGAATCATGAATTGAATCATGAATTATGAATTGAATCATGAATGATGAATCATGAATTGAATCATGAATGATGAATCATGAATTGAATAATGAATGATGAATCATGAATTGAATCATGAATCATGAATGATGAATCATGAATTGAATCATGAATGATGAATCATGAATTGAATCATGAATCATGAATCATGAATTGAATAATGAATCATGAATTATGAATCATGAATTGAATCATGAATCATGAATTATGAATCATGAATTGAATCATGAATTATGAATTGAATCATGAATCATGAATCATGAATTTAATAATGAATCATGAATTATGAATCATGAATTGAATCATGAATCATGAATTATGAATCATGAATTGAATCATGAATTATGAATTGAATCATGAATCATGAATCATGAATCATGAATCATGAATCATCAATTGAATCATGAATCATGAATCATGAATTGAATCATGAATCATGAATTGAATCATGAATCATGAATCATGAATTGAATCATGAATCATGAATTATGAATCATGAATTGAATCATGAATCATGAATCATGAATTTAATCATGAATCATGAATCATGAATCATGAATCATGAATCATGAATCATGAATCAAATCATGAATCATGAATTGAATAATGAATCATGAATTGAATCATGAATCATGAATCATGAATTGAATCATGAATCATGAATCATGAATTGAATCATGAATCATGAATCATGAATTGAATCATGAATCATGAATTATGAATCATGAATTGAATCATGAATCATGAATCATGAATTGAATCATGAATCAGGAATCATGAATCATGAATCATGAATTGAATCATGAATCATGAATTATGAATCATGAACTAAATAATGAATCATGAATTATGAATCATGAATTGAATCATGAATTATGAATTGAATCATGAATCATGAAACATGAATCTTGAATCATGAATCATGAAACATGAATCTTGAATCATGAATCATGAATTGAATCATGAAATGAATCATGAATCATGAATCATGAATTGAATCATGAATCATGAATGATGAATCATGAATTGAATCAAGAATCATGAATCATGAATTGAATCATGAATCATGAATTGAATAATGAATCATTAATTATGAATCATAATTTGAATCATGAATTATGAATTGAATCATGAATGATGAATCATGAATGATGAATCATGAATTGAATCATGAATCCTGAATCATGAATTGAATCATGAATCATGAATTGAATCATGAATCATGAATGATGAATCATGAATTGAATCATGAATGATGAATCATGAATTGAATCATGAATCATGAATCATGAATTGAATCATGAATCATGAATTATGAATCATGAATTGAATCATGAATCATGAATTGAATCATGAATTATGAATTGAATCATGAATTATGAATTGAATCATGAATCATGAATCATGAATCATGAATCATGAATCATGAATCATGAATTGAATCATGAATTGAATCATGAATCATGAATCATGAATTGAATCATGAATCATGAATGATGAATCATAAATTGAATCATGAATTATGAATCATGAATCAAATCATGAATCATGAATCATGAATCATGAATCATGAATTGAATCATGAATTAAATCATGAATCATGAATTGAATCATGAATTGAATCATAAATCATGAATTGAATCATAATTCATAAATCGAATCATGAATCATGAATTATGAATTATGAATTGAATCATGAATCATGAATATGAATCAGGAATTGAATTATGAATTATGAATTGAATCATGAATAATGAATCATGAATTGAATAATGAATCATGAATGTTGAATCATAAATTGAATCATGAATCATGAATCATGAATCAAATCATGAATCATGAATTGAATCATGAATTATGAATCATGAATTGAATCATGAATCATGAATCGAATCATGAATCATGAATTGAATCATGAATTAAATCATGAATCATGAATTGAATCATGAATTGAATCATGAATTGAATCATGAATTGAATCATGAATTGAGTCATGAATCATGAATTGAATCATGAATCATGAATCATAAATCGAATCATGAATCATGAATTGAATCATGAATCGAATCAAGAATTGAATCATGAATCATGAATTGAATCATGAATCATGAATCATGAATTGAATCATGAATCATGAATCATGAATTTAATTATGAATCATGAATTTAATCATGAATCATGAATCATGAATCATGAATTGAATCATAATTCATGAATTGAATCATAATTCATGAATTATAAATTATGAATTGAATCATGAATCATGAATCATGAATTGAATTATGAATTATGAATTGAATCATGAATCATGAATCATCAATCATGAATTGAATCATGAATTGAATCATGAATCATGAATCATGAATCATGAATTGAATCATGAATTGAATCATGAATCATGAATCATGAATTGAATCATGAATCATGAATGATGAATCATGATTTGAATCATGAATCATGAATTGAATCATGAATCATGAATTGAATCATGAATCATGAATTGAAATATGAATCATGAATCATGAATCGAATCATGAATCATGAATCAAGAATCATGAATAATGAATTGAATCATGAATCATGAATCATTAATTGAATCATGAATCATGAGTCAAATCATAAATCATGAATCATGAATCATAATTCATGAATTGAATCATGAATCATGAATCATGAATTGAATCTTGAATCGAATCATGAATTGAATCATGAATCATGAATTGAATCATGAATCGAATCATGAATTGAATCATGAATCATGAATTGAATCATGAATCATGAATCATGAATTGAATCATGAATCATGAATCATGAATTGAATCATGAATTATGAATCATGAATTGAATCATGAATCATGAATCATGAATTGAATCATAAATCATGAATTATGAATCATGAATTAAATCATGAATCATGAATTATGAATCATGAATTAAATCATGAATCATGAATCATGAATTGAATCATAAATCATGAATCATAAATTGAATCATGAATCATGAATTGAATCATGAATCATGAATCATTAATTGAATCATGAATTGAATCATGAATCATGAATCATGAATCATGAATTGAAGCATGATTCATGAATTATGAATCATGAATTGAATCATGAATCATGAATCATGAATTGAATCATGAATCATGAATCATGAATCATGAATCATGAATCATGAATTGAATCATGAATCATGAATCATGAATTGAATCATGAATCATGAATCATGAATTGAATCATGAATCATGAATTATGAATCATGAATTGAATCATGAATCAGGAATCATGAATCATGAATTAAATAATGAATCATGAATTATGAATCATGAATTGAATCATGAATTGAATCATGAATCATGAAACATGAATCTTGAATCATGAATCATGAATTGAATCATGAAATGAATCATGAATGATGAATCATGAATTGAATCATGAATCATAAATCTTGAATTGAATCATGAATCATGAATTGAATCATGAATCATGAATTATGAATCATGAATTGAATCATGAATTATGAATTGAATCATGAATGATGAATCATGAATCATGAATCATGAATTGAATCATGAATCATGAATCATGAATTGAATCATGAATCATGAATCATGAATTGAATCATGAATCATGAATTGAATAATGAATCATGAATTATGAATTATGAATTGAATCATGAATCATGAATCATGAATCATGAATTGAATCATGAATTATGAATTGAATCATGAATCATGAATCATGAATCATGAATCATGAATCATGAATCATCAATTGAATCATGTATCATGAATTATGAATCATGAATTGAATTATGAATTATGAATTGAATCATGAATCATGAATCATGAATTGAATCATGAATTGAATCATGAATCATGAATTAAATCATGAATCATGAATGATGAATCATAAATTGAATCATGAATCATGAATCATGAATCAAATCATGAATCATGAATCGAATCATGAATCATGAATTAAATCATGAATCATAAATTGAATCATGAATTGAATCATGAATCATGAATCGAATCATGAATCATGAATTGAATCATGAATTAAATCATGAATCATGAATTGAATCATGAATTGAATCATGAATTGAATCATGAATCATGAATTGAAGCATGAATCATGAATCATAATTCGAATCATGAATCATGAATTGAATCATAATTCGAATCATGAATTGAATCATGAATCATGAATTGAATCATGAATCTTGAATCATGAATTGAATCATGAATCATGAATTATGAATCATGAACTAAGTCATGAATCATGAATTATGAATCATGAATTGAATCATGAATTATGAATTGAATCATGAATCATGAAACATGAATCTTGAATCATGAATCATGAATTGAATCATGAAATGAATCATGAATGATGAATCATGAATTGAATCATAAATCATGAATGATGAATCATGAATTGAATCAAGAATCATGAATCATGAATTGAATCATGAATCATGAATTGAATAATGAATCATTAATTATGAATCATAATTTGAATCATGAATTATGAATTGAATCATGAATCATGAATCATGAATTGAATCATGAATCATGAATTGAATCATGAATCATGAATGATGAATCATGAATTGAATCATGAATGATGAATCATGAATTGAATCATGAATCATGAATCATGAATTGAATCATGAATCATGAATCATGAATCATGAATTATGAATCATGAATTTAATCATGAATCATGAATTGAATCATGAATTATGAATTGAATCATGAATTATGAATTGAATCATGAATCATGAATCATGAATCATGAATTGAATCATGAATCATGAATTATGAATCATGAATTGAATTATGAATTATGAATTGAATCATGAATCATGAATCATGAATCATGAATCATAAATTGAATCATGAATTGAATCATGAATCATGAATCATGAATGATGAATCATAAATTGAATCATGAATCATGAATCATGAATCATGAATCATGAATTGAATCATGAATTAAATCATGAATCATGAATTGAATCATGAATTGAATCATAAATCATGAATTGAATCATGAATCATAAATCGAATCATGAATCATGAATTATGAATTATGAATTGAATCATGAATCATGAATTATGAATCATGAATTGAATTATGAATTATGAATTGAATCATGAATCATGAATTGAATCATGAATCATGAATGTTGAATCATAAATTGAATCATGAATCATGAATCATGAATCAAATCATGAATCATGAATCATGAATTGAATCATGAATTATGAATCATGAATTGAATCATGAATCATGAATCGAATCATGAATCATGAATTGAATCATGAATTAAATCATGAATCATGAATTGAATCATGAATTGAATCATGAATTGAATCATGAATTGAATCATGAATTCAGTCATGAATCATAAATTGAATCATGAATCATGAATCATAAATCGAATTATGAATCATGAATTGAATCATGAATCATGAATCATGAATTGAATTATGAATTATGAATCATGAATCATGAATCGAATCATGAATCATGAATTGAATCATGAATCATGAATTGAATCATGAATCATGAATCATGAATTGAATCATGAATCATGAATTATGAATCATTAATTGAATCATGAATCATGAATTGAATCATGAATCTGGGATCAGGAATCATGAATTAAATCATGAATCATGAATTATGAATCATGAATTGAATCATGAATCATGAAACATGAATCTTGAATCATGAATCATGAATTGAATCATGAAATGAATCATGAATGATGAATCATGAATTGAATCATGAATCATAAATCATCAATTGAATCATGAATCATGAATTGAATCATGAATCATGAATTATGAATCATGAATTGAATCATGAATTATGAATTGAATCATGAATGATGAATCATGAATTGAATCATGAATGATGAATCATGAATTGAATAATGAATGATGAATCATGAATTGAATCATGAATCATGAATGATGAATCATGAATTGAATCATGAATGATGAATCATGAATTGAATCATGAATCATGAATCATGAATTGAATAATGAATCATGAATTATGAATCATGAATTGAATCATGAATCATGAATTATGAATCATGAATTGAATCATGAATTATGAATTGAATCATGAATCATGAATCATGAATTTAATAATGAATCATGAATTATGAATCATGAATTGAATCATGAATCATGAATTATGAATCATGAATTGAATCATGAATTATGAATTGAATCATGAATCATGAATCATGAATCATGAATCATGAATCATCAATTGAATCATGAATCATGAATCATGAATTGAATCATGAATCATGAATTGAATCATGAATCATGAATCATGAATTGAATCATGAATCATGAATTATGAATCATGAATTGAATCATGAATCATGAATCATGAATTTAATCATGAATCATGAATCATGAATCATGAATCATGAATCATGAATCATGAATCAAATCATGAATCATGAATTGAATAATGAATCATGAATTGAATCATGAATCATGAATCATGAATTGAATCATGAATCATGAATCATGAATTGATTGAATCATGAATCATGAATTATGAATCATGAATTGAATCATGAATCATGAATCATGAATTGAATCATGATACCTGAATCATGAATTGAATCATGAATCATGAATTGAATCATGAATCATGAATGATGAATCATGAATTGAATCATGAATGATGAATCATGAATTGAATCATGAATCATGAATTGAATCATGAATCATGAATTATGAATCATGAATTGAATCATGAATCATGAATTGAATCATGAATTATGAATTGAATCATGAATTATGAATTGAATCATGAATCATGAATCATGAATCATGAATCATGAATCATGAATCATGAATCATGAATTGAATCATGAATCATGAATGATGAATCATAAATTGAATCATGAATTATGAATCATGAATCAAATCATGAATCATGAATCATGAATCATGAATCATGAATTGAATCATGAATTAAATCATGAATCATGAATTGAATCATGAATTGAATCATAAATCATGAATTGAATCATAATTCATAAATCGAATCATGAATCATGAATTATGAATTATGAATTGAATCATGAATCATGAATATGAATCAGGAATTGAATTATGAATTATGAATTGAATCATGAATAATGAATCATGAATTGAATAATGAATCATGAATGTTGAATCATAAATTGAATCATGAATCATGAATCATGAATCAAATCATGAATCATGAATTGAATCATGAATTATGAATCATGAATTGAATCATGAATCATGAATCGAATCATGAATCATGAATTGAATCATGAATTAAATCATGAATCATGAATTGAATCATGAATTGAATCATGAATTGAATCATGAATTGAATCATGAATTGAGTCATGAATCATGAATTGAATCATGAATCATGAATCATAAATCGAATCATGAATCATGAATTGAATCATAAATCGAATCAAGAATTGAATCATGAATCATGAATTGAATCATGAATCATGAATCATGAATTGAATCATGAATCATGAATCATGAATTTAATTATGAATCATGAATTTAATCATGAATCATGAATCATGAATCATGAATTGAATCATAATTCATGAATTGAATCATAATTCATGAATTATAAATTATGAATTGAATCATGAATCATGAATCATGAATTGAATTATGAATTATGAATTGAATCATGAATCATGAATCATCAATCATGAATTGAATCATGAATTGAATCATGAATCATGAATCATGAATCATGAATTGAATCATGAATTGAATCATGAATCATGAATCATGAA
Source organism: Mixophyes australis (assembly GCA_036250195.1). Taxonomy (NCBI): domain Eukaryota; kingdom Metazoa; phylum Chordata; class Amphibia; order Anura; family Limnodynastidae; genus Mixophyes; species Mixophyes australis. The sequence goes on along the minus strand of JAVHZZ010000001.1, from coordinate 240,124,058 downwards.
TTGAATCATGAATCATGAATGATGAATCATGAATCATGAATGATGAATCATGAATTGAATCATGAATCATGAATTGAATCATGAATCATGAATTGAAATATGAATCATGAATCATGAATCGAATCATGAATCATGAATCAAGAATCATGAATAATGAATTGAATCATGAATCATGAATCATTAATTGAATCATGAATCATGAGTCAAATCATAAATCATGAATCATGAATCATAATTCATGAATTGAATCATGAATCATGAATCATGAATTGAATCTTGAATCGAATCATGAATTGAATCATGAATCATGAATTGAATCATGAATCGAATCATGAATTGAATCATGAATCATGAATTGAATCATGAATCATGAATCATGAATTGAATCATGAATCATGAATCATGAATTGAATCATGAATTATGAATCATGAATTGAATCATGAATCATGAATCATGAATTGAATCATAAATCATGAATTATGAATCATGAATTAAATCATGAATCATGAATTATGAATCATGAATTAAATCATGAATCATGAATCATGAATTGAATCATAAATCATGAATCATAAATTGAATCATGAATCATGAATTGAATCATGAATCATGAATCATTAATTGAATCATGAATTGAATCATGAATCATGAATCATGAATCATGAATTGAAGCATGATTCATGAATTATGAATCATGAATTGAATCATGAATCATGAATCATGAATTGAATCATGAATCATGAATCATGAATCATGAATCATGAATCATGAATTGAATCATGAATCATGAATCATGAATTGAATCATGAATCATGAATCATGAATTGAATCATGAATCATGAATTATGAATCATGAATTGAATCATGAATCAGGAATCATGAATCATGAATTAAATAATGAATCATGAATTATGAATCATGAATTGAATCATGAATTGAATCATGAATCATGAAACATGAATCTTGAATCATGAATCATGAATTGAATCATGAAATGAATCATGAATGATGAATCATGAATTGAATCATGAATCATAAATCTTGAATTGAATCATGAATCATGAATTGAATCATGAATCATGAATTATGAATCATGAATTGAATCATGAATTATGAATTGAATCATGAATGATGAATCATGAATGATGAATCATGAATTGAATCATGAATCATGAATCATGAATTGAATCATGAATCATGAATCATGAATTGAATCATGAATCATGAATTGAATAATGAATCATGAATTATGAATTATGAATTGAATCATGAATCATGAATCATGAATCATGAATTGAATCATGAATTATGAATTGAATCATGAATCATGAATCATGAATCATGAATCATGAATCATGAATCATCAATTGAATCATGTATCATGAATTATGAATCATGAATTGAATTATGAATTATGAATTGAATCATGAATCATGAATCATGAATTGAATCATGAATTGAATCATGAATCATGAATTAAATCATGAATCATGAATGATGAATCATAAATTGAATCATGAATCATGAATCATGAATCAAATCATGAATCATGAATCGAATCATGAATCATGAATTAAATCATGAATCATAAATTGAATCATGAATTGAATCATGAATCATGAATCGAATCATGAATCATGAATTGAATCATGAATTAAATCATGAATCATGAATTGAATCATGAATTGAATCATGAATTGAATCATGAATCATGAATTGAAGCATGAATCATGAATCATAATTCGAATCATGAATCATGAATTGAATCATAATTCGAATCATGAATTGAATCATGAATCATGAATTGAATCATGAATCTTGAATCATGAATTAAATCATGAATCATGAATTATGAATCATGAATTGAATCATGAATCATGAATTATGAATCATGAATTGAATCATGAATCATGAATTGAATCATGAATCATGAATCATGAATTGAATCATGAATCATGAATTGAATCATGAATCATGAATCATGAATCATGAATCATGAATTGAATCATGAATCATGAATTATGAATCATGAATTGAATCATGAATCATGAATTGAATCATGAATCAGGAATCATGAATCATGAATTGAATCATGAATCATGAATTATGAATCATGAACTAAATCATGAATCATGAATTATGAATCATGAATTGAATCATGAATTATGAATTGAATCATGAATCATGAAACATGAATCTTGAATCATGAATCATGAATTGAATCATGAAATGAATCATGAATGATGAATCATGAATTGAATCATGAATCATGAATGATGAATCATGAATTGAATCATGAATCATGAATTGAATCATGAATCATGAATCATGAATTGAATCATGAATCATGAATTGAATCATGAATCATGAATTATGAATCATAATTTCAATCATGAATTATGAATTGAATCATGAATGATGAATCATGAATGATGAATCATGAATTGAATCATGAATCATGAATCATGAATTGAATCATGAATCATGAATTGAATCATGAATCATGAATCATGAATTGAATCATGAATCATGAATTATGAATCATGAATTGAATCATGAATCATGAATTATGAATCATGAATTGAATCATGAATTATGAATTAAATCATGAATCATGAATCATGAATCATGAATCATCAATTGAATCATGAATCATGAATTATGAATCATGAATTGAATTATGAATTATGAATTGAATCATGAATCATGAATCATGAATCATGAATTGAATCATGAATTGAATCATGAATCATGAATCATGAATTGAATCATGAATCATGAATGATGAATCATAAATTGAATCATGAATTATGAATCATGAATCAAATCATGAATCATGAATCGAATCATGAATCATGAATTGAATCATGAATCATGAATCATGAATTTAATTATGAATCATGAATTTAATCATGAATCATGAATCATGAATCATGAATTGAATCATAATTCATGAATTGAATCATAATTCATGAATTATAAATTATGAATTGAATCATGAATCATGAATCATGAATTGAATTATGAATTATGAATTGAATCATGAATCATGAATCATCAATCATGAATTGAATCATGAATTGAATCATGAATCATGAATCATGAATCATGAATTGAATCATGAATTGAATCATGAATCATGAATCATGAATTGAATCATGAATCATGAATGATGAATCATGAATCATGAATGATGAATCATGAATTGAATCATGAATCATGAATTGAATCATGAATCATGAATTGAAATATGAATCATGAATCATGAATCGAATCATGAATCATGAATCAAGAATCATGAATAATGAATTGAATCATGAATCATGAATCATTAATTGAATCATGAATCATGAGTCAAATCATAAATCATGAATCATGAATCATAATTCATGAATTGAATCATGAATCATGAATCATGAATTGAATCTTGAATCGAATCATGAATTGAATCATGAATCATGAATTGAATCATGAATCGAATCATGAATTGAATCATGAATCATGAATTGAATCATGAATCATGAATCATGAATTGAATCATGAATCATGAATCATGAATTGAATCATGAATTATGAATCATGAATTGAATCATGAATCATGAATCATGAATTGAATCATAAATCATGAATTATGAATCATGAATTAAATCATGAATCATGAATTATGAATCATGAATTAAATCATGAATCATGAATCATGAATTGAATCATAAATCATGAATCATAAATTGAATCATGAATCATGAATTGAATCATGAATCATGAATCATTAATTGAATCATGAATTGAATCATGAATCATGAATCATGAATCATGAATTGAAGCATGATTCATGAATTATGAATCATGAATTGAATCATGAATCATGAATCATGAATTGAATCATGAATCATGAATCATGAATCATGAATCATGAATCATGAATTGAATCATGAATCATGAATCATGAATTGAATCATGAATCATGAATTATGAATCATGAATTGAATCATGAATCAGGAATCATGAATCATGAATTAAATAATGAATCATGAATTATGAATCATGAATTGAATCATGAATTGAATCATGAATCATGAAACATGAATCTTGAATCATGAATCATGAATTGAATCATGAAATGAATCATGAATGATGAATCATGAATTGAATCATCAATCATAAATCTTGAATTGAATCATGAATCATGAATTGAATCATGAATCATGAATTATGAATCATGAATTGAATCATGAATTATGAATTGAATCATGAATGATGAATCATGAATGATGAATCATGAATTGAATCATGAATCATGAATCATGAATTGAATCATGAATCATGAATCATGAATTGAATCATGAATCATGAATTGAATAATGAATCATGAATTATGAATTATGAATTGAATCATGAATCATGAATCATGAATCATGAATTGAATCATGAATTATGAATTGAATCATGAATCATGAATCATGAATCATGAATCATGAATCATGAATCATCAATTGAATCATGTATCATGAATTATGAATCATGAATTGAATTATGAATTATGAATTGAATCATGAATCATGAATCATGAATTGAATCATGAATTGAATCATGAATCATGAATTAAATCATGAATCATGAATGATGAATCATAAATTGAATCATGAATCATGAATCATGAATCAAATCATGAATCATGAATCGAATCATGAATCATGAATTAAATCATGAATCATAAATTGAATCATGAATTGAATCATGAATCATGAATCGAATCATGAATCATGAATTGAATCATGAATTAAATCATGAATCATGAATTGAATCATGAATTGAATCATGAATTGAATCATGAATCATGAATTGAAGCATGAATCATGAATCATAATTCGAATCATGAATCATGAATTGAATCATAATTCGAATCATGAATTGAATCATGAATCATGAATTGAATCATGAATCTTGAATCATGAATTAAATCATGAATCATGAATTATGAATCATGAATTGAATCATGAATCATGAATTATGAATCATGAATTGAATCATGAATCATGAATTGAATCATGAATCATGAATCATGAATCATGAATTGAATCATGAATCATGAATTGAATCATGAATCATGAATCATGAATCATGAATCATGAATTGAATCATGAATCATGAATTATGAATCATGAATTGAATCATGAATCATGAATTGAATCATGAATCAGGAATCATGAATCATGAATTGAATCATGAATCATGAATTATGAATCATGAACTAAATCATGAATCATGAATTATGAATCATGAATTGAATCATGAATTATGAATTGAATCATGAATCATGAAACATGAATCTTGAATCATGAATCATGAATTGAATCATGAAATGAATCATGAATGATGAATCATGAATTGAATCATGAATCATGAATGATGAATCATGAATTGAATCATGAATCATGAATCATGAATTGAATCATGAATCATGAATCATGAATTGAATCATGAATCATGAATTGAATCATGAATCATGAATTATGAATCATAATTTCAATCATGAATTATGAATTGAATCATGAATGATGAATCATGAATGATGAATCATGAATTGAATCATGAATCATGAATCATGAATTGAATCATGAATCATGAATTGAATCATGAATCATGAATCATGAATTGAATCATGAATCATGAATTATGAATCATGAATTGAATCATGAATCATGAATTATGAATCATGAATTGAATCATGAATTATGAATTAAATCATGAATCATGAATCATGAATCATGAATCATCAATTGAATCATGAATCATGAATTATGAATCATGAATTGAATTATGAATTATGAATTGAATCATGAATCATGAATCATGAATCATGAATTGAATCATGAATTGAATCATGAATCATGAATCATGAATTGAATCATGAATCATGAATGATGAATCATAAATTGAATCATGAATTATGAATCATGAATCAAATCATGAATCATGAATCGAATCATGAATCATGAATTGAATCATGAATCATAAATTGAATCATGAATTGAATCATGAATCATGATTTGAATCATGAATACTGAATTGAATCATGAATTAAATCATGAATCATGAATTGAATCATGAATTGAATCATGAATTGAATTATGAATTGAATCATAAATCATGAATTGAATCATGAATCATAAATCGAATCATGAATCATGAATTATGAATTATGAATTGAATCATGAATCATGAATTATGAATCATGAATTGAATTATGAATTATGAATTGAATCATGAATCATGAATCATGAATTGAATCATGAATCATGAATGATGAATCATAAATTGAATCATGAATCATGAATCATGAATCAAATCATGAATCATGAATTGAATCATGAATCGAATCATGAATTGAATCATGAATCATGAATCATGAATTGAATCATGAATTATGAATCATGAATTGAATCATGAATCATGAATCATGAATTGAATCATGAATCATGAATTATGAATCATGAATTGAATCATGAATCATGAATCATGAATTGAATCATGAATCATGAATCATGAATTGAATCATGAATCATGAATCATGAATCATGAATCATGAATTGAATCATGAATTGAATCATGAATCATGAATCGAATCATGAATCATGAATTGAATCATGAATTAAATCATGAATCATGAATTGAATCATGAATTGAATCATGAATTGAATCATGAATTGAATCATGAATTGAATCATGAATCATGAATTGAATCATGAATCATGAATCATAAATCGAATCATGAATCATGAATTGAATCATGAATCGAATCATGAATTGAATCATGAATCATGAATTGAATCATGAATCATGAATCATGAATTGAATCATGAATTATGAATCATGAATTGAATCATGAATCATGAATCATGAATTGAATCATGAATCATGAATCATGAATCATGAATCGAATCATGAATCATGAATTGAATCATGAATCATGAATCATGAATTTAATTATGAATCATGAATTAAATCATGAATCATGAATCATGAATCATGAATTGAATCATAATTCATGAATTATGAATTATGAATTGAATCATGAATCATGAATCATGAATTGAATTATGAATTATGAATTGAATCATGAATCATGAATCATGAATCATGAATTGAATCATGAATCATGAATCATGAATCATGAATTGAATCATGAATCATGAATCATGAATTGAATCATGAATCCTGATTGATGAATCATGAATTGAATCATGAAACATGAATTGAATCATGAATCATGAATTGAATCATGAATCATGAATCGAATCATGAATCATGAATCAAGAATTGAATTATGAATTATGAATTGAATCATGAATCATGAATCATGAATCATGAATTGAATCATGAATCATGAATCATGAATCATGAATTGAATCATGAATCATGAATCATGAATTGAATCATGAAACATGAATTGAATCATGAATCATGAATTGAATCATGAATCATGAATTGAATCATGAATCATGAATCGAATCATGAATCATGAATCAAGAATCATGAATAATGAATTGAATCATGAATCATGAATCATGAATTGAATCATGAATCATGAATCATGAGTCAAATCATAAATCATGAATCATGAATCATAATTCATGAATTGAATCATGAATCATGAATCATGAATTGAATCTTGAATCGAATCATGAATTGAATCATGAATCATGAATTGAATCATGAATCATGAATTGAATCATGAATCATGAATCATGAATTGAATCATGAATCATGAATTGAATCATGAATCATGAATTGAATCATGAATCATGAGTCATGAATTGAATCATGAATCATGAATTATGAATCATGAATTGAATCATGAATCATGAATTGAATCATAAATCATGAATTATGAATCATGAATTAAATCATGAATCATGAATTATGAATCATGAATTGAATCATGAATCATGAATCATGAATTGAATCATGAATCATGAATCATGAATTGAATCATGAATCATGAATCATGAATCATGAATCATGAATCATGAATTGAATCATGAATTGAATCATGAATCATGAATCATGAATCATGAATTGAATCATGAATTGAATCATGAATCATGAATCATGAATCATGAATTGAATCATGAATCATGAATTATGAATCATGAATTGAATCATGAATCATGAATCATGAATTGAATCATGAATCATGAATCATTAATCATGAATCGAATCATGAATCATGAATTGAATCATGAATCATGAATCATGAATTGAATCATGAATCATGAATCATGAATTGAATCATGAATCATGAATTGAATCATGAATCATGAATTATGAATTGAATCATGAATCATGAATTAAATCATGAATCATGAATTATGAATCATGAATTGACTCATGAATTATGAATTGAATCATGAATTATGAATTGAATCATGAATGATGAATCATGAATGATGAATCATGAATTGAATCATGAATCATAAATCATGAATTGAATCATGAATCATGAATCATCAATTGAATCATGAATTATGAATCATGAATTGAATCATGAATCATGAATTATGAATCATGAATTGAATCATGAATTATGAATTGAATCATGAATCATGAATCATGAATCATGAATCATCAATTGAATCATGAATCATGAATTATGAATCATGAATTGAATTATGAATTATGAATTGAATCATGAATCATGAATCATGAATCATGAATCATGAATTGAATCATGAATTGAATCATGAATCATGAATTGAATCATGAATCATGAATGATGAATCATAAATTGAATCATGCATTATGAATCATGAATCAAATCATGAATCATGAATCGAATCATGAATCATGAATTGAATCATGAATTAAATCATGAATCATGAATTGAATCATGAATTGAATCATGAATTGAATCATTAATTGAATCATAAATCATGAATTAAATCATGAATCATAAATCGAATCATGAATCATAAATCGAATCATGAATCATGAATTATGAGTTATGAATTGAATCATGAATCATGAATTAGGAATCATGAATTGAATTATGAATTATGAATTGAATCATGAATCATGAATTGAATCATGAATCGTGAATGTTGAATCATAAATTGAATCATGAATCATGAATCATGAATCAAATCATGAATCATGAATCATGAATCATGAATCGAATCATGAATCATGAATCATGAATTGAATCATGAATTGAATCATGAATCATGAATCGAATCATGAATCATGAATTGAATCATGAATTAAATCATGAATCATGAATTGAATCATGAATTGAATCATGAATTGAATCATGAATTGAATCATGAATTGAATCATGAATCATGAATTGAATCATTAATCATGAATCATAAATCGAATCATGAATCATGAATTGAATCATGAATCGAATCATGAATTGAATCATGAATCATGAATTGAATCATGAATCATGAATCATGAATTGAATCATGAATTATGAATCATGAATTGAATCATGAACCATGAATCATGAATTTAATTATGAATCATGAATTAAATCATGAATCATGAATCATGAATTGAATCATAATTCATGAATTATGAATTATGAATTGAATCATGAATCATGAATCATGAATTGAATTATGAATTATGAATCATGAATCATGAATCGAATCATGAATCATGAATTGAATCATGAATCATGAATCATGAATTGAATCATGAATCATGAATCATGAATTGAATCATGAATCATGAATCATGAATTGAATCATGAATCATGAATTATGAATCATTAATTGAATCATGAATCATAAATCATGAATTGAATCATGAATCTGGAATCAGGAATCATGAATTAAATCATGAATCATGAATTATGAATCATGAATTGAATCATGAATCATGAAACATGAATCTTGAATCATGAATCATGAATTGAATCATGAAATGAATCATGAATGATGAATCATGAATTGAATCATGAATCATGAATTATGAATCATGAATTGAATCATGAATTATGAATTGAATCATGAATGATGAATCATGAATTGAATCATGAATCATGAATCATGAATTGAATCATGAATCATGAATCATGAATTGAATAATGAATGATGAATCATGAATTGAATCATGAATCATGAATGATGAATCATGAATTGAATCATGAATGATGAATCATGAATTGAATCATGAATCATGAATCATGAATTGAATAATGAATCATGAATTATGAATCATGAATTGAATCATGAATCATGAATTATGAATCATGAATTGAATCATGAATTATGAATTGAATCATGAATCATGAATCATGAATTGAATAATGAATCATGAATTATGAATCATGAATTGAATCATGAATCATGAATTATGAATCATGAATTGAATCATGAATTATGACTTGAATCATGAATCATGAATCATGAATCATGAATCATGAATCATCAATTGAATCATGAATCATGAATCTTGAATTGAATCATGAATCATGAATTGAATCATGAATCATGAATCATGAATCATGAATTGAATCATGAATCATGAATTATGAATCATGAATTGAATCATGAATCATGAATCATGAATTTAATCATGAATCATGAATCATGAATCATGAATCAAATCATGAATCATGAATTGAATAATGAATCATGAATTGAATCATGAATCATGAATCATGAATTGAATCATGAATCATGAATCATGAATTTAATCATGAATCATGAATTATGAATCATGAATTGAATCATGAATCATGAATCATGAATTGAATCATGAATCATGAATCATGAATTGAATCATGAATCATGAATTATGAATCATGAACTAAATCATGAATCATGAATTATGAATCATGAATTGAATCATGAATTATGAATTGAATCATGAATCATGAAACATGAATCTTGAATCATGAATCATGAATTGAATCATGAAATGAATCATGAATGATGAATCATGAATTGAATCATGAATCATGAATGATGAATCATGAATTGAATCAAGAATCATGAATCATGAATTGAATCATGAATCATGAATTGAATAATGAATCCTTAATTATGAATCATAATTTGAATCATGAATTATGAATTGAATCATAAATGATGAATCATGAATGATGAATCATGAATTGAATCATGAATCATGAATCATGAATTGAATCATGAATCATGAATCATGAATTGAATCATGAATCATGAATGATGAATCATGAATTGAATCATGAATGATGAATCATGAATTGAATCATGAATCATGAATCATGAATTGAATCATGAATCATGAATCATGAATCATGAATTATGAATCATGAATTGAATCATGAATCATGAATTGAATCATGAATTATGAATTGAATCATGAATTATGAATTGAATCATGAATCATGAATCATGAATCATTAATCATGAATCATGAATTGAATCATGAATCATGAATTATGAATCATGAATTGAATTATGAATTATTAATTGAATCATGAATCATGAATCATGAATCATGAATCATGAATTGAATCATGAATTGAATCATGAATCATGAATCATGAATCATGAATTGAATCATGAATCATGAATGATGAATCATAAATTGAATCATAAATTATGAATCATGAATCAAATCATGAATCATGAATCATGAATCATGAATCATAAATTATGAATCATGAATCAAATCATGAATCATGAATTGAATCATGAATTGAATCATAAATTAAATCATGAATCATGAATTGAATCATAAATCATGAATTGAATCATGAATCATAAATCGAATCATGAATCATGAATTATGAATTATGAATTGAATCATGAATCATGAATTATGAATCATGAATTGAATTATGAATTATGAATTGAATCATGAATCATGAATTATGAATTGAATCATGAATCATGAATGTTGAATCATAAATTGAATCATGAATCATGAATCATGAATCAAATCATGAATCATGAATCATGAATTGAATCATGAATTATGAATCATGAATTGAATCATGAATCATGAATCGAATCATGAATCATGAATTGAATCATGAATTAAATCATGAATCATGAATTGAATCATGAATTGAATCATGAATCATGAATTGAATCATGAATCATGAATCATGAATTGAATTATGAATCATGAATCATGAATTTAATTATGAATCATGAATTGAATCATAATTCATGAATTGAATCATAATTCATGAATTATGAATTATGAATTGAATCATGAATCATGAATCATGAATTGAATTATGAATTATGAATTGAATCATGAATCATCAATCATCAATCATCAATCATGAATTGAATCATGAATTGAATCATGAATCATGAATCATGAATTGAATCATGAATCATGAATGATGAATCATGAATTGAATCATGAATCATGAATTGAATCATGAATCATGAATTGAATCATGAATCATATATCATGAATCGAATCATGAATCATGAATCAAGAATCATGAATAATGAATTGAATCATGAATCATGAATCATGAATTGAATCATGAATCATGAGTCAAATCATAAATCATGAATCATGAATCATAATTCATGAATTGAATCATGAATCATGAATCATGAATTGAATCTTGAATCGAATCATGAATTGAATCATGAATCATGAATTGAATCATGAATCGAATCATGAATTGAATCATGAATCATGAATTGAATCATGAATCATGAATCATGAATTGAATCATGAATCATGAATCATGAATTATGAATCATGAATTGAATCATGAATCATGAATCATGAATTGAATCATAAATCATGAATTATGAATCATGAATTAAATCATGAATCATGAATTATGAATCATGAATTAAATCATGAATCATGAATCATGAATTGAAGCATGAATCATGAATTATGAATCATGAATTGAATCATGAATCATGAATTGAATCATGAATCATGAATCATGAATCATGAATTGAATCATGAATCATGAATCATGAATTGAATCATGAATCATGAATCATGAATTAAATCATGAATCATGAATTATGAATCATGAATTGAATCATGAATCAGGAATCATGAATCATGAATTAAATAATGAATCATGAATTATGAATCATGAATTGAATCATGAATTATGAATTGAATCATGAATCATGAAACATGAATCTTGAATCATGAATCATGAATTATGAATTGAATTATGAATCATGAATTGAATCATGAATCATGAATTATGAATTGAATTATGAATCATGAATTGAATCATGAATCATGAATTATGAATCATGAATTGAATCATGAATTATGAATTGAATCATGAATGATGAATCATGAATGATGAATCATGAATTGAATCATGAATCATGAATCATGAATTGAATCATGAATCATGAATTGAATCATGAATCATGAATCATGAATTGAATAATGAATCATGAATTATGAATCATGAATTGAATCATGAATCATGAATTATGAATCATGAATTGAATTATGAATTATGAATTGAATCATGAATGATGAATCATGAATGATGAATCATGAATTGAATCATGAATCATGAATCATGAATTGAATCATGAATCATGAATTGAATCATGAATCATGAATCATGAATTGAATAATGAATCATGAATTATGAATCATGAATTGAATCATGAATCATGAATTATGAATCATGAATTGAATTATGAATTATGAATTGAATCATGAATCATGAATCATGAATCATGAATCATGAATCATCAATTGAATCATGAATCATGAATTATGAATCATGAATTGAATTATGAATTATGAATTGAATCATGAATCATGAATCATGAATTGAATCATGAATTGAATCATGAATCATGAATTAAATCATGAATCATGAATGATGAATCATAAATTGAATCATGAATCATGAATCATAAATTATGAATCATGAATCAAATCATGAATCATGAATCATGAATTAAATCATGAATTGAATCATAAATTAAATCATGAATCATGAATTGAATCATAAATCATGAATTGAATCATGAATCATAAATCGAATCATGAATCATGAATTATGAATTATGAATTGAATCATGAATCATGAATTATGAATCATGAATTGAATTATGAATTATGAATTGAATCATGAATCATGAATCATGAATTGAATCATGAATCATGAATGTTGAATCATAAATTGAATCATGAATCATGAATCATGAATCAAATCATGAATCATGAATCATGAATTGAATCATGAATTATGAATCATGAATTGAATCATGAATCATGAATCGAATCATGAATCATGAATTGAATCATGAATTAAATCATGAATCATGAATTGAATCATAAATTGAATCATGAATCATGAATTGAATCATGAATCATGAATCATGAATTGAATTATGAATCATGAATCATGAATTTAATTATGAATCATGAATTGAATCATAATTCATGAATTGAATCATAATTCATGAATTATGAATTATGAATTGAATCATGAATCATGAATCATGAATTGAATTATGAATTATGAATTGAATCATGAATCATGAATCATGAATCATCAATCATGAATTGAATCATGAATTGAATCATGAATCATGAATCATGAATTGAATCATGAATCATGAATTGAATCATGAATCATGAATTAAATCATGAATCATGAATTGAATCATGAATCATATATCATGAATCGAATCATGAATCATGAATCAAGAATCATGAATAATGAATTGAATCATGAATCATGAATCATGAATTGAATCATGAATCATGAGTCAAATCATAAATCATGAATCATGAATCATAATTCATGAATTGAATCATGAATCATGAATCATGAATTGAATCTTGAATCGAATCATGAATTGAATCATGAATCATGAATTGAATCATGAATCGAATCATGAATTGAATCATGAATCATGAATTGAATCATGAATCATGAATCATGAATTGAATCATGAATCATGAATCATGAATTATGAATCATGAATTGAATCATGAATCATGAATCATGAATTGAATCATAAATCATGAATTATGAATCATGAATTAAATCATGAATCATGAATTATGAATCATGAATTAAATCATGAATCATGAATCATGAATGGAAGCATGAATCATGAATTATGAATCATGAATTGAATCATGAATCATGAATTGAATCATGAATCATGAATCATGAATCATGAATTGAATCATGAATCATGAATCATGAATTGAATCATGAATCATGAATCATGAATTGAATCATGAATCATGAATTATGAATCATGAATTGAATCATGAATCAGGAATCATGAATCATGAATTAAATAATGAATCATGAATTATGAATCATGAATTGAATCATGAATTATGAATTGAATCATGAATCATGAAACATGAATCTTGAATCATGAATCATGAATTGAATCATGAAATGAATCATGAATGATAAATCATGAATTGAATCATGAATCATAAATCATGAATTGAATTATGAATCATGAATTGAATCATGAATCATGAATTATGAATCATGAATTGAATCATGAATTATGAATTGAATCATGAATGATGAATCATGAATGATGAATCATGAATTGAATCATGAATCATGAATCATGAATTGAATCATGAATCATGAATTGAATCATGAATCATGAATCATGAATTGAATAATGAATCATGAATTATGAATCATGAATTGAATCATGAATCATGAATTATGAATCATGAATTGAATCATGAATTATGAATTGAATCATGAATCATGAATCATGAATCATGAATCATGAATCATGAATCATCAATTGAATCATGAATCATGAATTATGAATCATGAATTGAATTATGAATTATGAATTGAATCATGAATCATGAATCATGAATTGAATCATGAATTGAATCATGAATCATGAATTAAATCATGAATCATGAATGATGAATCATAAATTGAATCATGAATCATGAATCAAATCATGAATCATGAAT
The DNA here is from genome assembly GCA_036250195.1 of Mixophyes australis. Lineage (NCBI taxonomy): Eukaryota > Metazoa > Chordata > Amphibia > Anura > Limnodynastidae > Mixophyes > Mixophyes australis. The sequence goes on along the minus strand of JAVHZZ010000001.1, from coordinate 240,108,115 downwards.
CGAATCATGAATCATGAATTGAATCATGAATCATAAATTGAATCATGAATTGAATCATGAATCATGAATCGAATCATGAATCATGAATTGAATCATGAATTAAATCATGAATCATGAATTGAATCATGAATTGAATCATGAATTGAATCATGAATCATGAATTGAAGCATGAATCATGAATCATAATTCGAATCATGAATCATGAATTGAATCATAATTCGAATCATGAATTGAATCATGAATCATGAATTGAATCATGAATCATGAATCTTGAATTGAATCATGAATCATGAATTATGAATCATTAATTGAATCATGAATCATGAATTGAATCATGAATCTGGAATCAGGAATCATGAATTAAATCATGAATCATGAATTATGAATCATGAATTGAATCATGAATCAGGAAACATGAATCTTGAATCATGAATCATGAATTGAATCATGAAATGAATCATGAATGATGAATCATGAATTGAATCATGAATCATAAATCATCAATTGAATCATGAATCATCAATTGAATCATGAATCATGAATTATGAATCATGAATTGAATCATGAATTATGAATTGAATCATGAATGATGAATCATGAATTGAATCATGAATCATGAATCATGAATTGAATAATGAATGATGAATCATGAATTGAATCATGAATCATGAATGATGAATCATGAATTGAATCATGAATGATGAATCATGAATTGAATCATGAATCATGAATCATGAATTGAATAATGAATCATGAATTATGAATCATGAATTGAATCATGAATCATGAATTATGAATCATGAATTGAATCATGAATTATGAATTGAATCATGAATCATGAATCATGAATTGAATAATGAATCATGAATTATGAATCATGAATTGAATCATGAATCATGAATTATGAATCATGAATTGAATCATGAATTATGAATTGAATCATGAATCATGAATCATGAATCATGAATCATGAATCATCAATTGAATCATGAATCATGAATCATGAATTAAATCATGAATCATGAATTATGAATTGAATCATGAATCATGAATTGAATCATGAATCATGAATCATGAATTGAATAATGAATCATGAATTATGAATCATGAATTGAATCATGAATCATGAATTATGAATCATGAATTGAATCATGAATTATGAATTGAATCATGAATCATGAATCATGAATCATGAATCATGAATCATCAATTGAATCATGAATCATGAATTATGAATCATGAATTGAATTATGAATTATGAATTGAATCATGAATCATGAATCATGAATTGAATCATGAATTGAATCATGAATCATGAATTAAATCATGAATCATGAATGATGAATCATAAATTGAATCATGAATCATGAATCAAATCATGAATCATGAATCGAATCATGAATCATGAATTGAATCATGAATCATAAATTGAATCATGAATTGAATCATGAATCATGAATCGAATCATGAATCATGAATTGAATCATGAATTAAATCATGAATCATGAATTGAATCATGAATTGAATCATGAATTGAATCATGAATCATGAATTGAAGCATGAATCATGAATCATAATTCGAATCATGAATCATGAATTGAATCATAATTCGAATCATGAATTGAATCATGAATCATGAATTGAATCATGAATCATGAATCTTGAATTGAATCATGAATCATGAATTATGAATCATTAATTGAATCATGAATCATGAATTGAATCATGAATCTGGAATCAGGAATCATGAATTAAATCATGAATCATGAATTATGAATCATGAATTGAATCATGAATCAGGAAACATGAATCTTGAATCATGAATCATGAATTGAATCATGAAATGAATCATGAATGATGAATCATGAATTGAATCATGAATCATAAATCATCAATTGAATCATGAATCATGAATTGAATCATGAATCATGAATTATGAATCATGAATTGAATCATGAATTATGAATTGAATTATGAATGATGAATCATGAATTGAATCATGAATCATGAATCATGAATTGAATAATGAATGATGAATCATGAATTGAATCATGAATCATGAATGATGAATCATGAATTGAATCATGAATGATGAATCATGAATTGAATCATGAATCATGAATCATGAATTGAATAATGAATCATGAATTATGAATCATGAATTGAATCATGAATCATGAATTATGAATCATGAATTGAATCATGAATTATGAATTGAATCATGAATCATGAATCATGAATTGAATAATGAATCATGAATTATGAATCATGAATTGAATCATGAATCATGAATTATGAATCATGAATTGAATCATGAATTATGAATTGAATCATGAATCATGAATCATGAATCATGAATCATGAATCATCAATTGAATCATGAATCATGAATCATGAATTGAATCATGAATCATGAATTGAATCATGAATCATGAATCATGAATCATGAATTGAATCATGAATCATGAATTATGAATCATGAATTGAATCATGAATCATGAATTATGAATCATGAATTGAATCATGAATCATGAATCATGAATTTAATCATGAATCATGAATCATGAATCAAATCATGAATCATGAATTGAATAATGAATCATGAATTGAATCATGAATCATGAATCATGAATTGAATCATGAATCATGAATTTAATCATGAATCATGAATTATGAATCATGAATTGAATCATGAATCATGAATCATGAATTGAATCATGAATCAGGAATCATGAATCATGAATCATGAATTGAATCATGAATCATGAATTATGAATCATGAACTAAATCATGAATCATGAATTATGAATCATGAATTGAATCATGAATTATGAATTGAATCATGAATCATGAAACATGAATTTTGAATGATGAATCATGAATTGAATCATGAAATGAATCATGAATGATGAATCATGAATTGAATCATGAATCATGAATGATGAATCATGAATTGAATCAAGAATCATGAATCATGAATTGAATCATGAATCATGAATTGAATAATGAATCATTAATTATGAATCATAATTTGAATCATGAATTATGAATTGAATCATGAATGATGAATCATGAATGATGAATCATGAATTGAATCATGAATCATGAATCATGAATTGAATCATGAATCATGAATCATGAATTGAATCATGAATCATGAATGATGAATCATGAATTGAATCATGAATGATGAATTGAATCATGAATCATGAATTGAATCATGAATCATGAATCATGAATCATGAATTATGAATCATGAATTGAATCATGAATCATGAATTGAAACATGAATTATGAATTGAATCATGAATTATGAATTGAATCATGAATCATGAATCATGAATCATGAATCATGAATCATGAATTGAATCATGAATCATTAATTATGAATCATGAATTGAATTATGAATTATGAATTGAATCATGAATCATGAATCATGAATCATGAATTGAATCATGAATTGAATCATGAATCATGAATCATGAATTGAATCATGAATCATGAATGATGAATCATAAATTGAATCATGAATTATGAATCATGAATCAAATTATGAATCATGAATCATGAATCATGAATTGAATCATGAATTAAATCATGAATCATGAATTGAATCATGAATTGAATCATAAATCATGAATTGAATCATGAATCATAAATCGAATCATGAATCATGAATTATGAATTATGAATTGAATCATGAGTCATGAATTATGAATCATGAATTGAATTATAAATTATGAATTGAATCATGAATCATGAATCATGAATTGAATCATGAATCATGAATGTTGAATCATAAATTGAATCATGAATCATGAATCATGAATTAAATCATGAATCATGAATCATGAATTGAATCATGAATTATTAATCATGAATTGAATCATGAATCATGAATCGAATCATGAATCATGAATCGAATCATGAATTAAATCATGAATCATGAATTGAATCATGAATTGAATCATGAATTGAATCATGAATTGAATCATGAATTGAGTCATGAATCATGAATTGAATCATGAATCATGAATCATAAATCGAATCATGAATCATGAATTGAATCATGAATCGAATCAAGAATTGAATCATGAATCATGAATTGAATCATGAATCATGAATTTAATTATGAATCATGAATTAAATCATGAATCATGAATTGAATCATAATTGATGAATTGAATCATAATTCATGAATTATGAATTATGAATTGAATCATGAATCATGAATCATGAATTAAATTATGAATTATGAATTGAAACATGAATCATGAATCATCAATCATCAATCATGAATTGAATCATGAATTGAATCATGAATCATGAATCATGAATCATGAATTGAATCATGAATTGAATCATGAATCATGAATCATGAATTGAATCATGAATCATGAATGATGAATCATGAATTGAATCATGAATCATGAATTGAATCATGAATCATGAATTGAATCATGAATCATGAATTGAATCATGAATCATGAATCATGAATCGAATCATGAATCATGAATCATGAATCATGAATCATGAATTGAATCATGAATCATGAATCATGAATTGAATCATGAATCATAAATCATGAATTGAATCATGAATCATGAATTATGAATCATGAATTGAATCATGAATCAGGAATCATGAATCATGAATTAAATAATGAATCATGAATTATGAATCATGAATTGAATCATGAATTATGAATTGAATCATGAATCATGAAACATGAATCTTGAATCATGAATCATGAATTGAATCATGAAATGAATTATGAATGATGAATCATGAATTGAATCATGAATCATAAATCATGAATTGAATCATGAATCATGAATTGAATCATGAATTATGAATCATGAATTGAATCATGAATTATGAATTGAATCATGAATGATGAATCATGAATGATGAATCATGAATTGAATCATGAATCATGAATCATGAATTGAATCATGAATCATGAATCATGAATTGAATCATGAATCATGAATTGAATAATGAATCATGAATTATGAATCATGAATTGAATCATGAATCATGAATTATGAATCATGAATTGAATCATGAATTATGAATTGAATCATGAATCATGAATCATGAATCATGAATCATGAATCATCAATTGAATCATGGATCATGAATTATGAATCATGAATTGAATTATGAATTATGAATTGAATCATGAATCATGAATCATGAATTGAATCATGAATTGAATCATGAATCATGAATTAAATCATGAATCATGAATGATGAATCATAAATTGAATCATGAATCATGAATCATGAATCAAATCATGAATCATGAATAGAATCATGAATCATGAATTGAATCATGAATCATAAATTGAATCATGAATTGAATCATGAATCATGAATCGAATCATGAATCATGAATTGAATCATGAATCATAAATTGAATCATGAATTGAATCATGAATCATGAATCGAATCATGAATCATGAATTGAATCATGAATTAAATCATGAATCATGAATTGAATCATGAATTGAATCATGAATTGAATCATGAATCATGAGATGAATCATAATTTGAATCATGAATTGAATCATGAATCATGAATTGAATCATGAATCATGAATCATGAATTGAATCATGAATCATGAATTATGAATCATGAATTGATTCATGAATCATGAATTATGAATAATGAATTGAATCATGAATCATGAATCATGAATTGAATCATGAATCATGAATCATGAATCATGAATCATGAATTGAATCATGAATCATGAATTGAATCATGAATCATGAATCATGAATTGAATCATGAATTGAATCATGAATCATGAATTATGAATCATGAATTGAATCATGAATCATGAATTATGAATCATGAATTGAATCATGAATCATGAATTGAATCATGAATCAGGAATCATGAATCATGAATTGAATCATGAATCATGAATTGTGAATCATGAACTAAATCATGAATCATGAAACATGAATCTTGAATCATGAAATGAATCATGAAATTAATCATGAATTATGAATTGAATCATGAATCATGAAACATGAATCTTGAATCATGAATCATGAATTGAATCATGAAATGAATCATGAATGATGAATCATGAATTGAATCACGAATCATGAATGATGAATCATGAATTGAATCATGAATCATGAATCATGAATTGAATCATGAATCATGAATTGAATCATGAATCATGAATTGAATCATGAATCATGAATTGAATCATGAATCATGAATTGAATCATGAATCATAATTTGAATCATGAATTATGAATTGAATCATGAATGATGAATCATGAATGATGAATCATGAATTGAATCATGAATCATGAATCATGAATTGAATCATGAATCATGAATTGAATCATGAATCATGAATTGAATCATGAATCATGAATTATGAATCATGAATTGAATCATGAATCATGAATTATGAATCATGAATTGAATCATGAATTATGAATTAAATCATGAATCATGAATCATGAATCATGAATCATCAATTGAATCATGAATCATGAATTATGAATCATGAATTGAATTATGAATTATGAATTGAATCATGAATCATGAATCATGAATCATGAATCATGAATCATGAATTGAATCATGAATTGAATCATGAATCATGAATTGAATCATGAATCATGAATGATGAATCATAAATTGAATGATGAATTATGAATCATGAATCAAATCATGAATCATGAATCGAATCATGAATCATGAATTGAATCATGAATCATAAATTGAATCATGAATTGAATCATGAATCATGATTTGAATCATGAATACTGAATTGAATCATGAATTAAATCATGAATCATGAATTGAATCATGAATTGAATCTTGAATTGAATCATGAATTGAATCATAAATCATGAATTGAATCATGAATCATAAATCGAATCATGAATCATGAATTATGAATTATGAATTGAATCATGAATCATGAATTATGAATCATGAATTGAATTATGAATTATGAATTGAATCATGAATCATGAATTATGAATTGAATCATGAATCATGAATGATGAATCATAAATTGAATCATGAATCATGAATCATGAATCAAATCATGAATCATGAATCATGAATCATGAATTGAATCATGAATCATGAATCGAATCATGAATCATGAATTGAATCATGAATTAAATCATGAATCATGAATTGAATCATGAATTGAATCATGAATTGAATCATGAATTGAATCATGAATCATGAATTGAATCATGAATCATGAATCATAAATCGAATCATGAATCATGAATTGAATCATGAATCGAATCATGAATTGAATCATGAATCATGAATTGAATCATGAATCATGAATCATGAATTGAATCATGAATTATGAATCATCAATTGAATCATGAATCATGAATCATGAATTGAATCATGAATCATGAATCATGAATCATGAATCGAATCATGAATCATGAATTGAATCATGAATCATGAATCATGAATTTAATTATGAATCATGAATTAAATCATGAATCATGAATCATGAATCATGAATTGAATCATAATTCATGAATTATGAATTATGAATTGAATCATGAATCATGAATTGAATTATGAATTGAATCATGAATCATGAATCATGAATCATGAATCATGAATTGAATCATGAATCATGAATCATGAATCATGAATTGAATCATGAATCATGAATCATGAATTGAATCATGAATCCTGATTGATGAATCATGAATTGAATCATGAATCATGAATTGAATCATGAATAATGAATTGAATCATGAATCATGAATCGAATCATGAATCATGAATCAAGAATCATGAATCATGAATTGAATCATGAATCATGAATCATAATTTGAATCATGAATTGAATCATATATCATGAATCATGAATCATGAATTGAATCATGAATCATGAATTATGAATCATGAATTGAATCATGAATCATGAATCATGAATTGAATCATGAATCATGAATCGAATCATGAATCATGAATTGAATCATGAATCATGAATCATGAATTGAATCATGAATCATGAATCATGAATTGAATCATGAATCATGAATTATGAATTGAATCATGAATCATGAATTAAATCATGAATCATGAATTATGAATCATGAATTGAATCATGAATTATGAATTGAATCATGAATTATGAATTGAATCATGAATGATGAATAATGAATGATGAATCATGAATTGAATCATGAATCATGAATCATGAATTGAATCATGAATCATGAATCATCAATTGAATCATGAATCATGAATTATGAATCATGAATTGAATCATGAATGATGAATCATGAATTGAATCATGAATCATGAATCATGAATTGAATCATGAATCATGAATCATGAATTGAATAATGAATCATGAATTATGAATCATGAATTGAATCATGAATCTTGAATTATGAACCATGAATTGAATCATGAATTATGAATTGAATCATGAATCATGAATCATGAATCATGAATCATCAATTGAATCATGAATCATGAATTATGAATCATGAATTGAATTATGATTTATGAATTGAATCATGAATCATGAATTGAATCATGAATTGAATCATGAATCATGAATCATGAATTGAATCATGAATCATGAATGATGAATCATAAATTGAATCATGAATCATGAATCATGAATCAAATTATGAATCATGAATCGAATCATGAATCATGAATTGAATCATGAATCATAAATTGAATCATGAATCAAATTATGAATCATGAATCGAATCATGAATCATGAATTGAATCATGAATTAAATCATGAATCATCAATTGAATCATGAATTGAATCATGAATTGAATCATGATTTGATTAATGAATTGAATCATGAATAATGAATTGAAGCATGAATCATGAATCATAAATCGAATCATGAATCATGAATTGAATCATAATTCGAATCATGAATTGAATCATGAATCATGAATTGAATCATGAATCGAATCATGAATTGAATCATGAATCATGAATTGAATCATGAATCATGAATCATGAATTGAATCATGAATCATGAATTATGAATCATGAATTGAATCATGAATCATGAATCATGAATTGAATCATAAATCATGAATTATGAATCATAAATTAAATCATGAATCATGAATTATGAATCATGAATTGAATCATGAATCATGAATCATGAATTGAATCATGAATCATGAATCATGAATTGAATCATGAATCATGAATTGAATCATGAATCATGAATTGAATCATGAATTGAATCATGAATCATGAATCATGAATCATGAATTGAATCATGAACCATGAATTATGAATCATGAATTGAATCATGAATCATGAATCATGAATCATGAATCGAATCATGAATCATGAATTGAATCATGAATTATGAATCATGAATTGAATCATGAATCATGAATCGAATCATAAATCATGAATTGAATCATGAATTAAATCATGAATCATGAATTGAATCATGAATTGAATCATGAATTGAATCATGAATTGAATCATGAATTGAGTCATGAATCATGAATTGAATCATGAATCATGAATCATAAATCGAATCATGAATCATGAATTGAATCATGAATCGAATCAAGAATTGAATCATGAATCATGAATTGAATCATGAATCATGAATCATGAATTGAATCATGAATCATGAATCATGAATTTAATTATGAATCATGAATTAAATCATGAATCATGAATCAAGAATCATGAATTGAATCATAATTCATGAATTGAATCATAATTCATGAATTATGAATTATGAATTGAATCATGAATCATGAATCATGAATTGAATTATGAATTATGAATTGAATCATGAATCATGAATCATCAATCATCAATCATGAATTGAATCATGAATTGAATCATGAATCATGAATCATGAATCATGAATCATGAATTGAATCATGAATTGAATCATGAATCATGAATCATGAATTGAATCATGAATCATGAATTGAATCATGAATCATGAATTGAATCATGAATCATGAATTGAATCATGAATCATGAATTGAATCATGAATCATGAATCATGAATCGAATCATGAATCATGAATCAAGAATCATGAATAATGAATTGAATCATGAATCATGAATCATGAGATGAATCATGAATCATTAGTCAAATCATAAATCATGAATCATGAATCATAATTCATGAATTGAATCATGAATCATGAATCATGAATTGAATCTTGAATCGAATCATGAATTGAATCATGAATCATGAATTGAATCATGAATCGAATCATGAATTGAATCATGAATCATGAATTGAATCATGAATCATGAATCATGAATTGAATCATGAATCATGAATCATGAATTGAATCATGAATCATGAATTATGAATCATGAATTGAATCATGAATCATGAATCATGAATTGAATCATAAATCATGAATTATGAATCATGAATTAAATCATGAATCATGAATTATGAATCATGAATTAAATCATGAATCATGAATCATGAATTGAAGCATGAATCATGAATTATGAATCATGAATTGAATCATGAATCATGAATCATGAATTGAATCATGAATCATGAATCATGAATCATGAATCATGAATTGAATCATGAATCATGAATCATGAATTGAATCATGAATCATGAATCATTAATTGAATCATGAATCATGAATTATGAATCATGAATTATGAATCATGAATTGAATCATGAATCAGGAATCATGAATCATGAATTAAATAATGAATCATGAATTATGAATCATGAATTGAATCATGAATTATGAATTGAATCATGAATCATGAAACATGAATCTTGAATCATGAATCATGAATTGAATCATGAAATGAATCATGAATGATGAATCATGAATTGAATCATGAATCATAAATCATGAATTGAATCATGAATCATGAATTGAATCATGAATCATGAATTATGAATCATGAATTGAATCATGAATTATGAATTGAATCATGAATGATGAATCATGAATGATGAATCATGAATTGAATCATGAATCATGAATCATGAATTGAATCATGAATCATGAATCATGAATTGAATAATGAATCATGAATTATGAATCATGAATTGAATCATGAATCATGAATTATGAATCATGAATTGAATCATGAATTATGAATTGAATCATGAATCATGAATCATGAATCATGAATCATGAATCATGAATCATCAATTGAATCATGATTCATGAATTATGAATCATGAATTGAATTATGAATTATGAATTGAATCATGAATCATGAATTGAATCATGAATTGAATCATGAATCATGAATTAAATCATGAATCATGAATGATGAATCATAAATTGAATCATGAATCATGAATCATGAATCAAATCATGAATCATGAATCGAATCATGAATCATGAATTGAATCATGAATCATAAATTGAATCATGAATTGAATCATGAATCATGAATCGAATCATGAATCATGAATTGAATCATGAATTAAATCATGAATCATGAATTGAATCATGAATTGAATCATGAATCATGAATTGAAGCATGAATCATGAATCATAATTCGAATCATGAATCATGAATTGAATCATAATTCGAATCATGAATTGAATCATGAATCATGAATTGAATCATGAATCATGAATTGAATCATGAATCATGAATTATGAATCATGAATTGAATCATGAATCATGAATTATGAATAATGAATTGAATCATGAATCATGAATCATGAATTGAATCATGAATCATGAATCATGAATCATGAATCATGAATTGAATCATGAATCATGAATTGAATCATGAATCATGAATCATGAATTGAATCATGAATCATGAATCATGAATCAAGAATTGAATCATGAATCATGAATTATGAATCATGAATTGAATCATGAATCATGAATTGAATCATGAATCAGGAATCATGAATCATGAATTGAATCATGAATCATGAATTATGAATCATTAACTAAATCATGAATCATGAATTATGAATAATGAATTGAATCATGAATTATGAATTGAATCATGAATCATGAAACATGAATCTTGAATCATGAATCATGAATTGAATCATGAAATGAATCATGAATGATGAATCATGAATTGAATCATGAATCATGAATGATGAATCATGAATTGAATCATGAATCATGAATCATGAATTGAATCATGAATCATGAATTGAATCATGAATCATGAATTGAATCATGAATCATGAATTGAATCATGAATCATGAATTATGAATCATAATTTGAATCATGAATTATGAATTGAATCATGAATGATGAATCATGAATGATGAATCATGAATTGAATCATGAATCATGAATCATGAATTGAATCATGAATCATGAATTGAATCATGAATCATGAATCATGAATTGAATCATGAATCATGAATTATGAATCATGAATTGAATCATGAATCATGAATTATGAATCATGAATTGAATCATGAATTATGAATTAAATCATGAATCATGAATCATGAATCATGAATCATCAATTGAATCATGAATCATGAATCATGAATCATGAATTGAATTATGAATTATGAATTGAATCATGAATCATGAATCATGAATCATGAATCATGAATCATGAATTGAATCATGAATTGAATCATGAATCATGAATCATGAATTGAATCATGAATCATGAATCATGAATCAAATTATGAATCATGAATCGAATCATGAATCATGAATTGAATCATGAATCATAAATTGAATCATGAATCAAATTATGAATCATGAATCGAATCATGAATCATGAATTGAATCATGAATTAAATCATGAATCATGAATTGAATCATGAATTGAATCATGAATTGAATCAAGATTTGATTAATGAATTGAATCATGAATCATGAATTGAAGCATGAATCATGAATCATAAATCGAATCATGAATCATGAATTGAATCATAATTCGAATCATGAATTGAATCATGAATCATGAATTGAATCATGAATCGAATCATGAATTGAATCATGAATCATGAATTGAATCATGAATCATGAATCATGAATCATGAATTGAATCATGAATTGAATCATGAATCATGAATCATGAATTGAATCATGAATCATGAATGATGAATCATGAATTGAATCATGAATCATGAATTGAATCATGAATCATGAATTGAATCATGAATCATGAATTGAATCATGAATCATGAATCATGAATCGAATCATGAATCATGAATCAAGAATCATGAATAATGAATTGAATCATGAATCATGAATCATGAATTGAATCATGAATCATTAGTCAAATCATAAATCATGAATCATGAATCATAATTCATGAATTGAATCATGAATCATGAATCATGAATTGAATCTTGAATCGAATCATGAATTGAATCATGAATCATGAATTGAATCATGAATCGAATCATGAATTGAATCATGAATCATGAATTGAATCATGAATCATGAATCATGAATTGAATCATGAATCATGAATCATGAATTGAATCATGAATCATGAATCATGAATTGAATCATGAATCAGGAATCATGAATCATGAATTAAATAATGAATCATGAATTATGAATCATGAATTGAATCATGAATTATGAATTGAATCATGAATCATGAAACATGAATCTTGAATCATGAATCATGAATTGAATCATGAAATGAATCATGAATGATGAATCATGAATTGAATCATGAATCATAAATCATGAATTGAATCATGAATCATGAATTGAATCATGAATCATGAATTATGAATCATGAATTGAATCATGAATTATGAATTGAATCATGAATGATGAATCATGAATGATGAATCATGAATTGAATCATGAATCATGAATCATGAATTGAATCATGAATCATGAATCATGAATTGAATAATGAATCATGAATTATGAATCATGAATTGAATCATGAATCATGAATTATGAATCATGAATTGAATCATGAATTATGAATTGAATCATGAATCATGAATCATGAATCATGAATCATGAATCATGAATCATGAATCATCAATTGAATCATGATTCATGAATTATGAATCATGAATTGAATTATGAATTATGAATTGAATCATGAATCATGAATTGAATCATGAATTGAATCATGAATCATGAATTAAATCATGAATCATGAATGATGAATCATAAATTGAATCATGAATCATGAATCATGAATCAAATCATGAATCATGAATCGAATCATGAATCATGAATTGAATCATGAATCATAAATTGAATCATGAATTGAATCATGAATCATGAATCGAATCATGAATCATGAATTGAATCATGAATTAAATCATGAATCATGAATTGAATCATGAATTGAATCATGAATCATGAATTGAAGCATGAATCATGAATCATAATTCGAATCATGAATCATGAATTGAATCATAATTCGAATCATGAATTGAATCATGAATCATGAATTATGAATCATGAATTGAATCATGAATCATGAATTATGAATAATGAATTGAATCATGAATCATGAATCATGAATTGAATCATGAATCATGAATCATGAATCATGAATCATGAATCATGAATTGAATCATGAATCATGAATTGAATCATGAATCATGAATCATGAATTGAATCATGAATCATGAATCATGAATCAAGAATTGAATCATGAATCATGAATTATGAATCATGAATTGAATCATGAATCATGAATTGAATCATGAATCAGGAATCATGAATCATGAATTGAATCATGAATCATGAATTATGAATCATTAACTAAATCATGAATCATGAATTATGAATAATGAATTGAATCATGAATTATGAATTGAATCATGAATCATGAAACATGAATCTTGAATCATGAATCATGAATTGAATCATGAAATGAATCATGAATGATGAATCATGAATTGAATCATGAATCATGAATGATGAATCATGAATTGAATCATGAATCATGAATCATGAATTGAATCATGAATCATGAATTGAATCATGAATCATGAATTGAATCATGAATCATGAATTGAATCATGAATCATGAATTATGAATCATAATTTGAATCATGAATTATGAATTGAATCATGAATGATGAATCATGAATGATGAATCATGAATTGAATCATGAATCATGAATCATGAATTGAATCATGAATCATGAATTGAATCATGAATCATGAATCATGAATTGAATCATGAATCATGAATTATGAATCATGAATTGAATCATGAATCATGAATTATGAATCATGAATTGAATCATGAATTATGAATTAAATCATGAATCATGAATCATGAATCATGAATCATCAATTGAATCATGAATCATGAATCATGAATCATGAATTGAATTATGAATTATGAATTGAATCATGAATCATGAATCATGAATCATGAATCATGAATCATGAATTGAATCATGAATTGAATCATGAATCATGAATCATGAATTGAATCATGAATCATGAATCATGAATCAAATTATGAATCATGAATCGAATCATGAATCATGAATTGAATCATGAATCATAAATTGAATCATGAATCAAATTATGAATCATGAATCGAATCATGAATCATGAATTGAATCATGAATTAAATCATGAATCATCAATTGAATCATGAATTGAATCATGAATTGAATCAAGATTTGATTAATGAATTGAATCATGAATCATGAATTGAAGCATGAATCATGAATCATAAATCGAATCATGAATCATGAATTGAATCATAATTCGAATCATGAATTGAATCATGAATCATGAATTGAATCATGAATCGAATCATGAATTGAATCATGAATCATGAATTGAATCATGAATCATGAATCATGAATCATGAATTGAATCATGAATTGAATCATGAATCATGAATCATGAATCATGAATTGAATCATGAATTGAATCATGAATCATGAATCATGAATTGAATCATGAATCATGAATGATGAATCATGAATTGAATCATGAATCATGAATTGAATCATGAATCATGAATTGAATCATGAATCATGAATCATGAATCGAATCATGAATCATGAATCAAGAATCATGAATAATGAATTGAATCATGAATCATGAATCATGAATTGAATCATAAATCATTAGTCAAATCATAAATCATGAATCATGAATCATAATTCATGAATTGAATCATGAATCATGAATCATGAATTGAATCTTGAATCGAATCATGAATTGAATCATGAATCATGAATTGAATCATGAATCGAATCATGAATTGAATCATGAATCATGAATTGAATCATGAATCATGAATCATGAATTGAATCATGAATCATGAATCATGAATTGAATCATGAATCATGAATTATGAATCATGAATTGAATCATGAATCATGAATCATGAATTGAATCATAAATCATGAATTATGAATCATGAATTAAATCATGAATCATGAATTATGAATCATGAATTAAATCATGAATCATGAAATGAAGCATGAATCATGAATTATGAATCATGAATTGAATCATGAATCATGAATCATGAATTGAATCATGAATCATGAATCATGAATCATGAATCATGAATTGAATCATGAATCATGAATCATGAATTGAATCATGAATCATGAATCATGAATTGAATCATGAATTATGAATCATGAATTATGAATCATGAATTGAATCATGAATCAGGAATCATGAATCATGAATTAAATAATGAATCATGAATTATGAATCATGAATTGAATCATGAATTATGAATTGAATCATGAATCATGAAACATGAATCTTGAATCATGAATCATGAATTGAATCATGAATCATGAATCATGAATTGAATCATGAATCATGAATCATTAATTGAATCATGAATCATGAATGATGAATCATGAATGATGAATCATGAATTGAATCATGAATCATGAATGTAGAATCATGAATTATGAATCATGAATTGAATCATGAATCAGGAATCATGAATCATGAATTAAATAATGAATCATGAATTATGAATCATGAATTGAATCATGAATTATGAATTGAATCATGAATCATGAAACATGAATCATGAATCATGAATCATGAATTGAATCATGAATCATGAATCATGAATTGAATCATGAATCATGAATCATTAATTGAATCATGAATCATGAATGATGAATCATGAATGATGAATCATGAATTGAATCATGAATCATGAATCATGAATTGAATCATGAATCATGAATCATGAATTGAATAATGAATCATGAATTATGAATCATGAATTGAATCATGAATCATGAATTGAATCATGAATCATGACTCATGAATTGAATCATGAATCATGAATCATTAATTGAATCATGAATCATGAATGATGAATCATGAATGATGAATCATGAATTGAATCATGAATCATGAATCATTAATTGAATCATGAATCATGAATGATGAATCATGAATTATGAATCATGAATTGAATCATGAATCAGGAATCATGAATCATGAATTAAATAATGAATCATGAATTATGAATCATGAATTGAATCATGAATTATGAATTGAATCATGAATCATGAAACATGAATCATGAATCATGAATCATGAATTGAATCATGAATCATGAATCATGAATTGAATCATGAATCATGAATCATTAATTGAATCATGAATCATGAATGATGAATCATGAATGATGAATCATGAATTGAATCATGAATCATGAATCATGAATTGAATCATGAATCATGAATCATGAATTGAATAATGAATCATGAATTATGAATCATGAATTGAATCATGAATCATGAATTATGAATCATGAATTGAATCATGAATTATGAATTGAATCATGAATCATGAATCATGAATCATGAATCATGAATCATGAATAATGAATCATCAATTGAATCATGATTCATGAATTATGAATCATGAATTGAATTATGAATTATGAATTGAATCATGAATCATGAATTGAATCATGAATTGAATCATGAATCATGAATTAAATCATGAATCATGAATGATGAATCATAAATTGAATCATGAATCATGAATCATGAATCGAATCATGAATCATGAATCGAATCATGAATCATGAATCATGAATTGAATCATGAATCATGAATCGAATCATGAATCATGAATTGAATCATGAATTAAATCATGAATCATGAATTGAATCATGAATTGAATCATGAATTGAATCATGAATTAAATCATGAATCATGAATTGAATCATGAATCATGAATCATAAATCGAATCATGAATCATGAATTGAATCATGAATCGAATCATGAATTGAATCATGAATCATGAATTGAATCATGAATCATGAATCATGAATTGAATCATGAATTATGAATCATGAATTGAATCATGAATCATGAATCATGAATTTAATTATGAATCATGAATTAAATCATGAATCATGAATTATGAATTGAATCATAATTCATGAATTATGAATTATGAATTGAATCATGAATCATGAATCATGAATTGAATTATGAATTATGAATCATGAATCATGAATCGAATCATGAATCATGAATTGAATCATGAATCATGAATCATGAATCATGAATCATGAATTGAATCATGAATCATGAATCATGAATTGAATCATGAATCATGAATCATGAATTGAATCATGAATCATGAATTATGAATCATTAATTGAATCATGAATCATGAATCATGAATTGAATCATGAATCTGGGATCAGGAATCATGAATTAAATCATGAATCATGAATTATGAATCATGAATTGAATCATGAATCATGAAACATGAATCTTGAATCATGAATCATGAATTGAATCATGAAATGAATCATGAATGATGAATCATGAATTGAATCATGAATCATAAATCATCAATTGAATTATGAATCATGAATTGAATCATGAATTATGAATTGAATCATGAATGATGAATCATGAATTGAATCATGAATCATGAATCATGAATTGAATAATGAATGATGAATCATGAATTGAATCATGAATCATGAATGATGAATCATGAATTGAATCATGAATGATGAATCATGAATTGAATCATAAATCATGAATCATGAATTGAATAATGAATCATGAATTATGAATCATGAATTGAATCATATATCATGAATTATGAATCATGAATTGAATCATGAATTATGAATTGAATCATGAATCATGAATCATGAATTGAATAATGAATCATGAATTATGAATCATGAATTGAATCATGAATCATGAATTATGACTCATGAATTGAATCATGAATTATGAATTGAATCATGAATCATGAATCATGAATCATGAATCATGAATCATCAATTGAATCATGAATCATGAATTGAATCATGAATCATGAATTGAATCATGAATCATGAATCATGAATCATGAATTGAATCATGAATCATGAATTGAATCATGAATTGAATCATGAATTGAATCATGAATTGAATCATGAATTGAATCATGAATTAAATCATGAATCATGAATTGAATCATGAATCATGAATCATAAATCGAATCATGAATCATGAATTGAATCATGAATCGAATCATGAATTGAATCATGAATCATGAATTGAATCATGAATCATGAATCATGAATTGAATCATGAATTATGAATCATGAATTGAATCATGAATCATGAATCATGAATTGAATCATGAATCATGAATCATGAATCGAATCATGAATCATGAATTGAATCATGAATCATGAATTGAATCATGAATCATGAATCATGAATTGAATCATGAATCATGAATCATGAATTGAATCATGAATCATGAATCATGAATTGAATCATAAATCATGAATTGAATCATGAATCATGAATTATGAATTGAATCATGAATCATGAATCATGAATTGAATAATGAATCATGAATCATGAATTGAATTATGAATCATGAATGATGAATCATGAATTGAATTATGAATGATGAATCATGAATTGAATCATGAATCATGAATCATGAATTGAATAATTAATCATGAATTATGAATCATGAATTGAATCATGAATCATGAATTATGAATCATGAATTATGAATTGAATCATGAATCATGAATCATGAATCATGAATCATGAATCATCAATTGAATCATGAATCATGAATCATGAATTAAATCATGAATCATGAATCATGAATTGAATCATGAATCATGAATCATGAATTGAATCATGAATCATGAATTATGAATCAAGAATTGAATCATGAATCATGAATTGAATCATGAATCGAATCATGAATTGAATCATGAATCATGAATCATGAATTGAATCATGAATCATGAATTATGAATCATGAATTGAATCATGAATCATGAATCATGAATTGAATCATAAATCATGAATTATGAATCATGAATTAAATCATGAATCATGAATTATGAATCATGAACTGAATCATGAATCATGAATCATGAATTGAATCATGAATCATGAATCATGAATTGAATCATGAATCATGAATCATGAATTGAATCATGAATCATGAATTGAATCATGAATCATGAATCATGAATTGAATCATGAATTGAATCATGAATCATGAATCATGAATCATGAATTGAATCATGAATCATGAATCATGAATTGAATCATGAATCATGAATCATGAATCATGAATCATGAATCGAATCATGAATCATGAATTGAATCATGAATCATGAATTGAATCATGAATCATAATTCATGAATTGAATCATGAATCATGAATCATGAATTGAATCATGAATCATGAATCATGAATTGAATCATAAATCATGAATTGAATCATGAATCATGAATTATGAATTGAATCATGAATCATGAATCATGAATTGAATAATGAATCATGAATCATGAATTGAATTATGAATCATGAATGATGAATCATGAATTGAATTATGAATGATGAATCATGAATTGAATCATGAATCATGAATCATGAATTGAATAATGAATCATGAATTATGAATCATGAATTGAATCATGAATCATGGATTATGAATCATGAATTGAATCATGAATTATGAATTGAATCATGAATCATGAATCATGAATTGAATAATGAATCATGAATCATGAATTGAATTATGAATCATGAATGATGAATCATGAATTGAATTATGAATGATGAATCATGAATTGAATCATGAATCATGAATCATGAATTGAATAATGAATCATGAATTATGAATCATGAATTGAATCATGAATCATGAATCATGAATCATGAATTGAATCATGAATTATGAATCATGAATTGAATCATGAATCATGAATCATGAATTTAATTATGAATCATGAATTAAATCATGAATCATGAATTATGAATTGAATCATAATTCATGAATTATGAATTATGAATTGAATCATGAATCATGAATCATGAATTGAATTATGAATTATGAATCATGAATCATGAATCGAATCATGAATCATGAATTGAATCATGAATCATGAATCATGAATCATGAATTGAATCATGAATCATGAATCATGAATTGAATCATGAATCATGAATCATGAATTGAATCATGAATCATGAATTATGAATCATTAATTGAATCATGAATCATGAATCATGAATTGAATCATGAATCTGGGATCAGGAATCATGAATTAAATCATGAATCATGAATTATGAATCATGAATTGAATCATGAATCATGAAACATGAATCTTGAATCATGAATCATGAATTGAATCATGAAATGAATCATGAATGATGAATCATGAATTGAATCATGAATCATAAATCATCAATTGAATTATGAATCATGAATTGAATCATGAATTATGAATTGAATCATGAATGATGAATCATGAATTGAATCATGAATCATGAATCATGAATTGAATAATGAATGATGAATCATGAATTGAATCATGAATCATGAATGATGAATCATGAATTGAATCATGAATGATGAATCATGAATTGAATCATAAATCATGAATCATGAATTGAATAATGAATCATGAATTATGAATCATGAATTGAATCATATATCATGAATTATGAATCATGAATTGAATCATGAATTATGAATTGAATCATGAATCATGAATCATGAATTGAATAATGAATCATGAATTATGAATCATGAATTGAATCATGAATCATGAATTATGACTCATGAATTGAATCATGAATTATGAATTGAATCATGAATCATGAATCATGAATCATGAATCATCAATTGAATCATGAATCATGAATTGAATCATGAATCATGAATTGAATCATGAATCATGAATCATGAATCATGAATTGAATCATGAATCATGAATTATGAATCATGAATTGAATCATGAATCATGAATCATGAATTTAATCATGAATCATGAATCATGAATCAAATCATGAATCATGAATTGAATAATGAATCATGAATTGAATCATGAATCATGAATCATGAATTGAATCATGAATCATGAATCATGAATTTAATCATGAATCATGAATTATGAATCATGAATTGAATCATGAATCATGAATCATGAATTGAATCATGAATCAGGAATCATGAATCATGAATCATGAATTGAATCATGAATCATGAATTATGAATCATGAACTAAGTCATGAATCATGAATTATGAATCATGAATTGAATCATGAATTATGAATTGAATCATGAATCATGAAACATGAATCTTGAATCATGAATCATGAATTGAATCATGAAATGAATCATGAATGATGAATCATGAATTGAATCATAAATCATGAATGATGAATCATGAATTGAATCAAGAATCATGAATCATGAATTGAATCATGAATCATGAATTGAATAATGAATCATTAATTATGAATCATAATTTGAATCATGAATTATGAATTGAATCATGAATGATGAATCATGAATGATGAATCATGAATTGAATCATGAATCATGAATCATGAATTGAATCATGAATCATGAATTGAATCATGAATCATGAATGATGAATCATGAATTGAATCATGAATGATGAATCATGAATTGAATCATGAATCATGAATCATGAATTGAATCATGAATCATGAATCATGAATCATGAATTATGAATCATGAATTTAATCATGAATCATGAATTGAATCATGAATTATGAATTGAATCATGAATTATGAATTGAATCATGAATCATGAATCATGAATCATGAATCATGAATCATGAATTGAATCATGAATCATGAATTATGAATCATGAATTGAATTATGAATTATGAATTGAATCATGAATCATGAATCATGAATCATAAATTGAATCATGAATTGAATCATGAATCATGAATCATGAATTGAATCATGAATCATGAATGATGAATCATAAATTGAATCATGAATCATGAATTGAATCATGAATTAAATCATGAATCATGAATTGAATCATGAATTGAATCATAAATCATGAATTGAATCATGAATCATAAATCGAATCATGAATCATGAATTATGAATTATGAATTGAATCATGAATCATGAATTATGAATCATGAATTGAATTATGAATTATGAATTGAATCATGAATCATGAATCATGAATTGAATCATGAATCATGAATGATGAATCATAAATTGAATCATGAATTATGAATCATTTATCAAATCATGAATCATGAATCGAATCATGAATCATGAATTGAATCATGAATTAAATCATGAATCATGAATTGAATCATGAATTGAATCATGAATTGAATCATTAATTGAATCATAAATCATGAATTAAATCATGAATCATAAATCGAATCATGAATTATGAATTATGAATTGAATCATGAATCATGAATTAGGAATCATGAATTGAATTATGAATTATGAATTGAATCATGAATCATGAATTGAATCATGAATCATGAATGTTGAATCATAAATTGAATCATGAATCATGAATCATGAATCATGAATCATGAATTGAATCATGAATTGAATCATGAATCATGAATCGAATCATGAATCATGAATTGAATCATGAATTAAATCATGAATCATGAATTGAATCATGAATTGAATCATGAATTGAATCATGAATTGAATCATGAATTGAATCATGAATTAAATCATGAATCATGAATTGAATCATGAATCATGAATCATAAATCGAATCATGAATCATGAATTGAATCATGAATCGAATCATGAATTGAATCATGAATCATGAATTGAATCATGAATCATGAATCATGAATTGAATCATGAATTATGAATCATGAATTGAATCATGAATCATGAATCATGAATTGAATCATGAATCATGAATCATGAATCGAATCATGAATCATGAATTGAATCATGAATCATGAATTGAATCATGAATCATGAATCATGAATTGAATCATGAATCATGAATCATGAATTGAATCATGAATCATGAATTGAATCATAAATCATGAATTGAATCATGAATCATGAATTATGAATTGAATCATGAATCATGAATCATGAATTGAATAATGAATCATGAATCATGAATTGAATTATGAATCATGAATGATGAATCATGAATTGAATTATGAATGATGAATCATGAATTGAATCATGAATCATGAATTATGAATCATGAATTGAATCATGAATTATGAATTGAATCATGAATCATGAATCATGAATCATGAATCATGAATCATGAATCATCAATTGAATCATGAATCATGAATCATGAATTAAATCATGAATCATGAATCATGAATTGAATCATGAATCATGAATCATGAATTGAATCATGAATCATGAATTATGAATCAAGAATTGAATCATGAATCATGAATTGAATCATGAATCGAATCATGAATTGAATCATGAATCATGAATCATGAATTGAATCATGAATCATGAATTATGAATCATGAATTGAATCATGAATCATGAATCATGAATTGAATCATAAATCATGAATTATGAATCATGAATTAAATCATGAATCATGAATTATGAATCATGAACTGAATCATGAATCATGAATCATGAATTGAATCATGAATCATGAATCATGAATTGAATCATGAATCATGAATCATGAATTGAATCATGAATCATGAATTGAATCATGAATCATGAATCATGAATTGAATCATGAATTGAATCATGAATCATGAATCATGAATCATGAATTGAATCATGAATCATGAATCATGAATTGAATCATGAATCATGAATCATGAATCATGAATCATGAATCATGAATCGAATCATGAATCATGAATTGAATCATGAATCATGAATTGAATCATGAATCATAATTCATGAATTGAATCATGAATCATGAATCATGAATTGAATCATGAATCATGAATCATGAATTGAATCATAAATCATGAATTGAATCATGAATCATGAATTATGAATTGAATCATGAATCATGAATCATGAATTGAATAATGAATCATGAATCATGAATTGAATTATGAATCATGAATGATGAATCATGAATTGAATTATGAATGATGAATCATGAATTGAATCATGAATCATGAATCATGAATTGAATAATGAATCATGAATTATGAATCATGAATTGAATCATGAATCATGAATTATGAATCATGAATTGAATCATGAATTATGAATTGAATCATGAATCATGAATCATGAATCATCAATTGAATCATGAATCATGAATCATGAATTAAATCATGAATCATGAATCATGAATTGAATCATGAATCATGAATTATGAATCAAGAATTGAATCATGAATCATGAATCATGAATTTAACCATGAATCATGAATCATGAATCATGAATCGAATCATGAATCATGAACTGAATAATGAATCATGAATTGAATCATGAATCATAAATCATGAATTGAATCATGAATCATGAATCATGAATTGAATCATGAATCATGAATTATGAATCATGAATTGAATCATGAATCATGAATCATGAATTGAATCATGAATCAGGAATCATGAATCATGAATCATGAATTGAATCATGAATCATGAATTATGAATCATGAACTAAATCATGAATCATGAATTATGAATCATGAATTGAATCATGAATTATGAATTGAATCATGAATCATGAAACATGAATCTTGAATCATGAATCATGAATTGAATCATGAAATGAATCATGAATGATGAATCATGAATTGAATCATGAATCATGAATGATGAATCATGAATTGAATCATGAATCATGAATCATGAATTGAATCATGAATCATGAATTGAATCATGAATCATGAATTATGAATCATAATTTGAATCATGAATTATGAATTGAATCATGAATGATGAATCATGAATGATGAATCATGAATTGAATCAAGAATCATGAATTGAATCATGAATCATGAATCATGAATTGAATCATGAATCATGAATGATGAATCATGAATTGAATCATGAATCATGAATCATGAATTGAATCATGAATCATGAATTGAATCATGAATCATGAATTATGAATCATGAATTGAATCATGAATCATGAATTATGAATCATGAATTGAATCATGAATTATGAATTGAATCATGAATCATGAATCATGAATCATCAATTGAATCATGAATCATGAATTATGAATCATGAATTGAATTATGAATTATGAATTGAATCATGAATCATGAAGCATGAATTGAATCATGAATTGAATCATGAATCATGAATCATGAATTGAATCATGAATCATGAATGATGAATCATAAATTGAATCATGAATTATGAATCATTTATCAAATCATGAATCATGAATCGAATCATGAATCATGAATTGAATCATGAATTAAATCATGAATCATGAATTGAATCATGAATTGAATCATGAATTGAATCATTAATTGAATCATAAATCATGAATTAAATCATGAATCATAAATCGAATCATGAATCATGAATTATGAATTATGAATTGAATCATGAATCATGAATTGAATCATGAATCATAATTCATGAATTGAATCATGAATCATGAATTGAATCATGAATCATGAATCATGAATTGAATCATAAATCATGAATTGAATCATGAATCATGAATTATGAATTGAATCATGAATCATGAATCATGAATTGAATAATGAATCATGAATCATGAATTGAATTATGAATCATGAATGATGAATCATGAATTGAATTATGAATGATGAATCATGAATTGAATCATGAATCATGAATCATGAATTGAATAATGAATCATGAATTATGAATCATGAATTGAATCATGAATCATGAATTATGAATCATGAATTGAATCATGAATTATGAATTGAATCATGAATCATGAATCATGAATCATCAATTGAATCATGAATCATGAATCATGAATTAAATCATGAATCATGAATCATGAATTGAATCATGAATCATGAATCATGAATCATGAATTGAATCATGAATCATGAATTATGAATCAAGAATTGAATCATGAATCATGAATCATGAATTTAACCATGAATCATGAATCATGAATCATGAATCGAATCATGAATCATGAACTGAATAATGAATCATGAATTGAATCATGAATCATAAATCATGAATTGAATCATGAATCATGAATCATGAATTGAATCATGAATCATGAATTATGAATCATGAATTGAATCATGAATCATGAATCATGAATTGAATCATGAATCAGGAATCATGAATCATGAATCATGAATTGAATCATGAATCATGAATTATGAATCATGAACTAAATCATGAATCATGAATTATGAATCATGAATTGAATCATGAATTATGAATTGAATCATGAATCATGAAACATGAATCTTGAATGATGAATCATGAATTGAATCATGAAATGAATCATGAATGATGAATCATGAATTGAATCATGAATCATGAATGATGAATCATGAATTGAATCATGAACCATGAATCATGAATTGAATCATGAATCATGAATTGAATCATGAATCATGAATTATGAATCATAATTTGAATCATGAATTATGAATTGAATCATGAATGATGAATCATGAATGATGAATCATGAATTGAATCATGAATCATGAATCATGAATTGAATCATGAATCATGAATCATGAATTGAATCATGAATCATGAATGATGAATCATGAATTGAATCATGAATGATGAATCATGAATTGAATCATGAATCATGAATCATGAATTGAATCATGAATCATGAATTATGAATCATGAATTGAATCATGAATCATGAATTATGAATCATGAATTGAATCATGAATTATGAATTGAATCATGAATCATGAATCATGAATCATGAATCATCAATTGAATCATGAATCATAAATTATGAATCATGAATTGAATTATGAATTATGAATTGAATCATGAATCATGAAGCATGAATTGAATCATGAATTGAATCATGAATCATGAATCATGAATTGAATCATGAATCATGAATGATGAATCATAAATTGAATCATGAATTATGAATCATTTATCAAATCATGAATCATGAATCGAATCATGAATCATGAATTGAATCATGAATTAAATCATGAATCATGAATTGAATCATGAATTGAATCATGAATTGAATCATTAATTGAATCATAAATCATGAATTAAATCATGAATCATAAATCGAATCATGAATCATGAATTATGAATTATGAATTGAATCATGAATCATGAATTAGGAATCATGAATTGAATTATGAATTATGAATTGAATCATGAATCATGAATTGAATCATGAATCATGAATGTTGAATCATAAATTGAATCATGAATCATGAATCATGAATCAAATCATGAATCATGAATCATGAATCATGAATCGAATCATGAATCATGAATCGAATCATGAATCATGAATCATGAATTGAATCATGAATCATGAATCGAATCATGAATCATGAATTGAATCATGAATTAAATCATGAATCATGAATTGAATCATGAATTGAATCATGAATTGAATCATGAATTAAATCATGAATCATGAATTGAATCATGAATCATGAATCATAAATCGAATCATGAATCATGAATTGAATCATGAATCGAATCATGAATTGAATCATGAATCATGAATTGAATCATGAATTATGAATCATGAATTGAATCATGAATCATGAATCATGAATTTAATTATGAATCATGAATTAAATCATGAATCATGAATCATGAATTGAATCATAATTCATGAATTATGAATTATGAATTGAATCATGAATCATGAATCATGAATTGAATTATGAATTATGAATCATGAATCATGAATCGAATCATGAATCATGAATTGAATCATGAATCATGAATCATGAATCATGAATCATGAATTGAATCATGAATCATGAATCATGAATTGAATCATGAATCATGAATCATGAATTGAATCATGAATCATGAATAATGAATCATTAATTGAATCATGAATCATGAATCATGAATTGAATCATGAATCTGGGATCAGGAATCATGAATTAAATCATGAATCATGAATTATGAATCATGAATTGAATCATGAATCATGAAACATGAATCTTGAATCATGAATCATGAATTGAATCATGAAATGAATCATGAATGATGAATCATGAATTGAATCATGAATCATAAATCATCAATTGAATTATGAATCATGAATTGAATCATGAATTATGAATTGAATCATGAATGATGAATCATGAATTGAATCATGAATCATGAATCATGAATTGAATAATGAATGATGAATCATGAATTGAATCATGAATCATGAATGATGAATCATGAATTGAATCATGAATGATGAATCATGAATTGAATCATAAATCATGAATCATGAATTGAATAATGAATCATGAATTATGAATCATGAATTGAATCATATATCATGAATTATGAATCATGAATTGAATCATGAATTATGAATTGAATCATGAATCATGAATCATGAATTGAATAATGAATCATGAATTATGAATCATGAATTGAATCATGAATCATGAATTATGACTCATGAATTGAATCATGAATTATGAATTGAATCATGAATCATGAATCATGAATCATGAATCATGAATCATCAATTGAATCATGAATCATGAATCATGAATTGAATCATGAATCATGAATCATGAATCATGAATTGAATCATGAATCATGAATTATGAATCATGAATTGAATCATGAATCATGAATCATGAATTTAATCATGAATCATGAATCATGAATCAAATCATGAATCATGAATTGAATAATGAATCATGAATTGAATCATGAATCATGAATCATGAATTTAATCATGAATCATGAATTATGAATCATGAATTGAATCATGAATCATGAATCATGAATTGAATCATGAATCAGGAATCATG
The DNA here is from genome assembly GCA_036250195.1 of Mixophyes australis. Taxonomy (NCBI): domain Eukaryota; kingdom Metazoa; phylum Chordata; class Amphibia; order Anura; family Limnodynastidae; genus Mixophyes; species Mixophyes australis. Next base: position 240,077,942 of record JAVHZZ010000001.1, on the reverse strand, counting down.
AATCATGAATCATGAATCATGAATCATGAATTGAATCATGAATCATGAATTATGAATCATGAACTAAGTCATGAATCATGAATTATGAATCATGAATTGAATCATGAATTATGAATTGAATCATGAATCATGAAACATGAATCTTGAATCATGAATCATGAATTGAATCATGAAATGAATCATGAATGATGAATCATGAATTGAATCATAAATCATGAATGATGAATCATGAATTGAATCAAGAATCATGAATCATGAATTGAATCATGAATCATGAATTGAATAATGAATCATGAATGATGAATCATGAATTGAATCATGAATGATGAATCATGAATTGAATCATGAATCATGAATCATGAATTGAATCATGAATCATGAATCATGAATCATGAATTATGAATCATGAATTTAATCATGAATCATGAATTGAATCATGAATTATGAATTGAATCATGAATTATGAATTGAATCATGAATCATGAATCATGAATCATGAATCATGAATCATGAATTGAATCATGAATCATGAATTATGAATCATGAATTGAATTATGAATTATGAATTGAATCATGAATCATGAATCATGAATCATGAATCATAAATTGAATCATGAATTGAATCATGAATCATGAATCATGAATTGAATCATGAATCATGAATGATGAATCATAAATTGAATCATGAATCATGAATCATGAATTGAATCATGAATTAAATCATGAATCATGAATTGAATCATGAATTGAATCATAAATCATGAATTGAATCATGAATCATAAATCGAATCATGAATCATGAATTATGAATTATGAATTGAATCATGAATCATGAATTATGAATCATGAATTGAATTATGAATTATGAATTGAATCATGAATCATGAATCATGAATTGAATCATGAATCATGAATGTTGAATCATAAATTGAATCATGAATCATGAATCATGAATCAAATCATGAATCATGAATCATGAATTGAATCATGAATTATGAATCATGAATTGAATCATGAATCATGAATCGAATCATGAATCATGAATTGAATCATGAATTAAATCATGAATCATGAATTGAATCATGAATTGAATCATGAATTGAATCATGAATTGAATCATGAATTCAGTCATGAATCATAAATTGAATCATGAATCATGAATCATAAATCGAATTATGAATCATGAATTGAATCATGAATCATGAATCATGAATTGAATTATGAATTATGAATCATGAATCATGAATCGAATCATGAATCATGAATTGAATCATGAATCATGAATCATGAATTGAATCATGAATCATGAATCATGAATTGAATCATGAATCATGAATTATGAATCATTAATTGAATCATGAATCATGAATTGAATCATGAATCTGGGATCAGGAATCATGAATTAAATCATGAATCATGAATTATGAATCATGAATTGAATCATGAATCATGAAACATGAATCTTGAATCATGAATCATGAATTGAATCATGAAATGAATCATGAATGATGAATCATGAATTGAATCATGAATCATAAATCATCAATTGAATCATGAATCATGAATTGAATCATGAATCATGAATTATGAATCATGAATTGAATCATGAATTATGAATTGAATCATGAATGATGAATCATGAATTGAATCATGAATGATGAATCATGAATTGAATAATGAATGATGAATCATGAATTGAATCATGAATCATGAATGATGAATCATGAATTGAATCATGAATGATGAATCATGAATTGAATCATGAATCATGAATCATGAATTGAATAATGAATCATGAATTATGAATCATGAATTGAATCATGAATCATGAATTATGAATCATGAATTGAATTATGAATTATGAATTGAATCATGAATCATGAATCATGAATTTAATAATGAATCATGAATTATGAATCATGAATTGAATCATGAATTATGAATCATGAATTGAATCATGAATTATGAATTGAATCATGAATCATGAATCATGAATCATCAATTGAATCATGAATCATGAATCATGAATTGAATCATGAATCATGAATTGAATCATGAATCATGAATCATGAATTGAATCATGAATCATGAATTATGAATCATGAATTGAATCATGAATCATGAATCATGAATTTAATCATGAATCATGAATCATGAATCATGAATCATGAATCATGAATCATGAATCAAATCATGAATCATGAATTGAATAATGAATCATGAATTGAATCATGAATCATGAATCATGAATTGAATCATGAATCATGAATCATGAATTCAATCATGAATCATGAATTATGAATCATGAATTGAATCATGAATCATGAATCATGAATTGAATCATGAATCAGGAATCATGAATCATGAATCATGAATTGAATCATGAATCATGAATTATGAATCATGAACTAAATCATGAATCATGAATTGAATCATGAATTATGAATTGAATCATGAATCATGAAACATGAATCTTGAATCATGAATCATGAATTGAATCATGAAATGAATCATGAATGATGAATCATGAATTGAATCATGAATCATGAATGATGAATCATGAATTGAATCAAGAATCATGAATCATGAATTGAATCATGAATCATGAATTGAATAATGAATCATTAATTATGAATCATAATTTGAATCATGAATTATGAATTGAATCATGAATGATGAATCATGAATGATGAATCATGAATTGAATCATGAATCCTGAATCATGAATTGAATCATGAATCATGAATTGAATCATGAATCATGAATCATGAATGATGAATTGAATCATGAATGATGAATGATGAATTGAATCATGAATCATGAATTGAATCATGAATCATGAATTATGAATCATGAATTGAATCATGAATCATGAATTGAATCATGAATTATGAATTGAATCATGAATTATGAATTGAATCATGAATCATGAATCATGAATCATGAATCATGAATCATGAATCATGAATTGAATCATGAATTGAATCATGAATCATGAATCATGAATTGAATCATGAATCATGAATGATGAATCATAAATTGAATCATGAATTATGAATCATGAATCAAATCATGAATCATGAATCATGAATCATGAATCATGAATTGAATCATGAATTAAATCATGAATCATGAATTGAATCATGAATTGAATCATAAATCATGAATTGAATCATAATTCATAAATCGAATCATGAATCATGAATTATGAATTATGAATTGAATCATGAATCATGAATATGAATCAGGAATTGAATTATGAATTATGAATTGAATCATGAATAATGAATCATGAATTGAATAATGAATCATGAATGTTGAATCATAAATTGAATCATGAATCATGAATCATGAATCAAATCATGAATCATGAATTGAATCATGAATTATGAATCATGAATTGAATCATGAATCATGAATCGAATCATGAATCATGAATTGAATCATGAATTAAATCATGAATCATGAATTGAATCATGAATTGAATCATGAATTGAATCATGAATTGAATCATGAATTGAGTCATGAATCATGAATTGAATCATGAATCATGAATCATAAATCGAATCATGAATCATGAATTGAATCATGAATCGAATCAAGAATTGAATCATGAATCATGAATTGAATCATGAATCATGAATCATGAATTGAATCATGAATCATGAATCATGAATTTAATTATGAATCATGAATTTAATCATGAATCATGAATCATGAATCATGAATTGAATCATAATTCATGAATTGAATCATAATTCATGAATTATAAATTATGAATTGAATCATGAATCATGAATCATGAATTGAATTATGAATTATGAATTGAATCATGAATCATGAATCATCAATCATGAATTGAATCATGAATTGAATCATGAATCATGAATCATGAATCATGAATCTTGAATTGAATCATGAATTGAATCATGAATCATGAATCATGAATTGAATCATGAATCATGAATGATGAATCATGATTTGAATCATGAATCATGAATTGAATCATGAATCATGAATTGAATCATGAATCATGAATTGAAATATGAATCATGAATCATGAATCGAATCATGAATCATGAATCAAGAATCATGAATAATGAATTGAATCATGAATCATGAATCATTAATTGAATCATGAATCATGAGTCAAATCATAAATCATGAATCATGAATCATAATTCATGAATTGAATCATGAATCATGAATCATGAATTGAATCTTGAATCGAATCATGAATTGAATCATGAATCATGAATTGAATCATGAATCGAATCATGAATTGAATCATGAATCATGAATTGAATCATGAATCATGAATCATGAATTGAATCATGAATCATGAATCATGAATTGAATCATGATTTATGAATCATGAATTGAATCATGAATCATGAATCATGAATTGAATCATAAATCATGAATTATGAATCATGAATTAAATCATGAATCATGAATTATGAATCATGAATTAAATCATGAATCATGAATCATGAATTGAATCATAAATCATGAATCATAAATTGAATCATGAATCATGAATTGAATCATGAATCATGAATCATTAATTGAATCATGAATTGAATCAAGAATCATGAATCATGAATCATGAATTGAAGCATGATTCATGAATTATGAATCATGAATTGAATCATGAATCATGAATCATGAATTGAATCATGAATCATGAATCATGAATCATGAATCATGAATCATGAATTGAATCATGAATCATGAATCATGAATTGAATCATGAATCATGAATCATGAATTGAATCATGAATCATGAATTATGAATCATGAATTGAATCATGAATCAGGAATCATGAATCATGAATTAAATAATGAATCATGAATTATGAATCATGAATTGAATCATGAATTGAATCATGAATCATGAAACATGAATCTTGAATCATGAATCATGAATTGAATCATGAAATGAATCATGAATGATGAATCATGAATTGAATCATGAATCATAAATCTTGAATTGAATCATGAATCATGAATTGAATCATGAATCATGAATTATGAATCATGAATTGAATCATGAATTATGAATTGAATCATGAATGATGAATCATGAATGATGAATCATGAATTGAATCATGAATCATGAATCATGAATTGAATCATGAATCATGAATCATGAATTGAATCATGAATCATGAATTGAATAATGAATCATGAATTATGAATTATGAATTGAATCATGAATCATGAATCATGAATCATGAATTGAATCATGAATTATGAATTGAATCATGAATCATGAATCATGAATCATGAATCATGAATCATCAATTGAATCATGTATCATGAATTATGAATCATGAATTGAATTATGAATTATGAATTGAATCATGAATCATGAATCATGAATTGAATCATGAATTGAATCATGAATCATGAATTAAATCATGAATCATGAATGATGAATCATAAATTGAATCATGAATCATGAATCATGAATCAAATCATGAATCATGAATCGAATCATGAATCATGAATTAAATCATGAATCATAAATTGAATCATGAATTGAATCATGAATCGAATCATGAATCATGAATTGAATCATGAATTAAATCATGAATCATGAATTGAATCATGAATTGAATCATGAATTGAATCATGAATCATGAATTGAATCATAATTCGAATCATGAATTATAATTCGAATCATGAATCATGAATTGAATCATAATTTGAATCATGAATTGAATCATGAATCATGAATTGAATCATGAATCTTGAATCATGAATTGAATCATGAATCATGAATTATGAATCATGAATTGAATCATGAATCATGAATTATGAATCATGAATTGAATCATGAATCATGAATTGAATCATGAATCATGAATCATGAATCATGAATTGAATCATGAATCATGAATTGAATCATGAATCATGAATCATGAATCATGAATCATGAATTGAATCATGAATCATGAATTATGAATCATGAATTGAATCATGAATCATGAATTGAATCATGAATCAGGAATCATGAATCATGAATTGAATCATGAATCATGAATTATGAATCATGAACTAAATCATGAATCATGAATTATGAATCATGAATTGAATCATGAATTATGAATTGAATCATGAATCATGAAACATGAATCTTGAATCATGAATCATGAATTGAATCATGAAATGAATCATGAATGATGAATCATGAATTGAATCATGAATCATGAATGATGAATCATGAATTGAATCATGAATCATGAATCATGAATTGAATCATGAATCATGAATCATGAATTGAATCATGAATCATGAATTGAATCATGAATCATGAATTGAATCATGAATCATGAATTATGAATCATAATTTCAATCATGAATTATGAATTGAATCATGAATGATGAATCATGAATGATGAATCATGAATTGAATCATGAATCATGAATCATGAATTGAATCATGAATCATGAATTGAATCATGAATCATGAATTGAATCATGAATCATGAATCATGAATTGAATCATGAATCATGAATTATGAATCATGAATTGAATCATGAATCATGAATCATGAATTGAATCATGAATCATGAATTATGAATCATGAATTGAATCATGAATCATGAATTATGAATCATGAATTGAATTATGAATTATGAATTGAATCATGAATCATGAATTGAATCATGAATTGAATCATGAATCATGAATCATGAATTGAATCATGAATCATGAATGATGAATCATAAATTGAATCATGAATTATGAATCATGAATCAAATCATGAATCATGAATCGAATCATGAATCATGAATTGAATCATGAATCATAAATTGAATCATGAATTGAATCATGAATCATGATTTGAATCATGAATACTGAATTGAATCATGAATTAAATCATGAATCATGAATTGAATCATGAATTGAATCATGAATTGAATTATGAATTGAATCATAAATCATGAATTGAATCATGAATCATAAATCGAATCATGAATCATGAATTATGAATTATGAATTGAATCATGAATCATGAATTATGAATCATGAATTGAATTATGAATTATGAATTGAATCATGAATCATGAATCATGAATTGAATCATGAATCATGAATGATGAATCATAAATTGAATCATGAATCATGAATCATGAATCAAATCATGAATCATGAATTGAATCATGAATCGAATCATGAATTGAATCATGAATCATGAATTGAATCATGAATCATGAATCATGAATTGAATCATGAATTATGAATCATGAATTGAATCATGAATCATGAATCATGAATTGAATCATGAATCATGAATTATGAATCATGAATTGAATCATGAATCATGAATCATGAATTGAATCATGAATCATTAATCATGAATTGAATCATGAATCATGAATCATGAATCATGAATCATGAATTGAATCATGAATTGAATCATGAATCATGAATCGAATCATGAATCATGAATTGAATCATGAATTAAATCATGAATCATGAATTGAATCATGAATTGAATCATGAATTGAATCATGAATTGAATCATGAATCATGAATTGAATCATGAATCATGAATCATAAATCGAATCATGAATCATGAATTGAATCATGAATCGAATCATGAATTGAATCATGAATCATGAATTGAATCATGAATCATGAATCATGAATTGAATCATGAATTATGAATCATGAATTGAATCATGAATCATGAATCATGAATTGAATCATGAATCATGAATCATGAATCATGAATCGAATCATGAATCATGAATTGAATCATGAATCATGAATCATGAATTTAATTATGAATCATGAATTAAATCATGAATCATGAATCATGAATCATGAATTGAATCATAATTCATGAATTATGAATTATGAATTGAATCATGAATCATGAATCATGAATTGAATTATGAATTATGAATTGAATCATGAATCATGAATCATGAATCATGAATTGAATCATGAATCATGAATCATGAATCATGAATTGAATCATGAATCATGAATCATGAATTGAATCATGAATCCTGATTGATGAATCATGAATTGAATCATGAAACATGAATTGAATCATGAATCATGAATTGAATCATGAATCATGAATCGAATCATGAATCATGAATCAAGAATCATGAATAATGAATTGAATCATGAATCATGAATCATGAATTGAATCATGAATCATGAATCATGAGTCAAATCATAAATCATGAATCATGAATCATAATTCATGAATTGAATCATGAATCATGAATCATGAATCGAATCTTGAATCGAATCATGAATTGAATCATGAATCATGAATTGAATCATGAATCATGAATTGAATCATGAATCATGAATTGAATCATGAATCATGAATCATGAATTGAATCATGAATCATGAATTGAATCATGAATCATGAATTGAATCATGAATCATGAGTCATGAATTGAATCATGAATCATGAATTATGAATCATGAATTGAATCATGAATCATGAATTGAATCATAAATCATGAATTATGAATCATGAATTAAATCATGAATCATGAATTATGAATCATGAATTGAATCATGAATCATGAATCATGAATTGAATCATGAATCATGAATCATGAATTGAATCATGAATCATGAATCATGAATCATGAATTGAATCATGAATTGAATCATGAATCATGAATCATGAATCATGAATTGAATCATGAATCATGAATTATGAATCATGAATTGAATCATGAATCATGAATCATGAATTGAATCATGAATCATTAATCATGAATCGAATCATGAATCATGAATTGAATCATGAATCATGAATCATGAATTGAATCATGAATCATGAATCATGAATTGAATCATGAATCATGAATTGAATCATGAATCATGAATTATGAATTGAATCATGAATCATGAATTAAATCATGAATCATGAATTATGAATCATGAATTGAATCATGAATTATGAATTGAATCATGAATTATGAATTGAATCATGAATGATGAATCATGAATGATGAATCATGAATTGAATCATGAATCATAAATCATGAATTGAATCATGAATCATGAATCATCAATTGAATCATGAATCATGAATTATGAATCATGAATTGAATCATGAATCATGAATTATGAATCATGAATTGAATCATGAATTATGAATTGAATCATGAATCATGAATCATGAATCATGAATCATCAATTGAATCATGAATCATGAATTATGAATCATGAATTGAATTATGAATTATGAATTGAATCATGAATCATGAATCATGAATCATGAAGCATGAATTGAATCATGAATTGAATCATGAATCATGAATTGAATCATGAATCATGAATGATGAATCATAAATTGAATCATGCATTATGAATCATGAATCAAATCATGAATCATGAATCGAATCATGAATCATGAATTGAATCATGAATTAAATCATGAATCATGAATTGAATCATGAATTGAATCATGAATTGAATCATTAATTGAATCATAAATCATGAATTAAATCATGAATCATAAATCGAATCATGAATCATAAATCGAATCATGAATCATGAATTATGAGTTATGAATTGAATCATGAATCATGAATTAGGAATCATGAATTGAATTATGAATTATGAATTGAATCATGAATCATGAATTGAATCATGAATCGTGAATGTTGAATCATAAATTGAATCATGAATCATGAATCATGAATCAAATCATGAATCATGAATCATGAATCATGAATCGAATCATGAATCATGAATCATGAATTGAATCATGAATTGAATCATGAATCATGAATCGAATCATGAATCATGAATTGAATCATGAATTAAATCATGAATCATGAATTGAATCATGAATTGAATCATGAATTGAATCATGAATTGAATCATGAATTGAATCATGAATCATGAATTGAATCATTAATCATGAATCATAAATCGAATCATGAATCATGAATTGAATCATGAATCGAATCATGAATTGAATCATGAATCATGAATTGAATCATGAATCATGAATCATGAATTGAATCATGAATTATGAATCATGAATTGAATCATGAACCATGAATCATGAATTTAATTATGAATCATGAATTAAATCATGAATCATGAATCATGAATTGAATCATAATTCATGAATTATGAATTATGAATTGAATCATGAATCATGAATCATGAATTGAATTATGAATTATGAATCATGAATCATGAATCGAATCATGAATCATGAATTGAATCATGAATCATGAATCATGAATTGAATCATGAATCATGAATCATGAATTGAATCATGAATCATGAATCATGAATTGAATCATGAATCATGAATTATGAATCATTAATTGAATCATGAATCATAAATCATGAATTGAATCATGAATCTGGAATCAGGAATCATGAATTAAATCATGAATCATGAATTATGAATCATGAATTGAATCATGAATCATGAAACATGAATCTTGAATCATGAATCATGAATTGAATCATGAAATGAATCATGAATGATGAATCATGAATTGAATCATGAATCATGAATTATGAATCATGAATTGAATCATGAATTATGAATTGAATCATGAATGATGAATCATGAATTGAATCATGAATCATGAATCATGAATTGAATCATGAATCATGAATCATGAATTGAATAATGAATGATGAATGATGAATTGAATCATGAATCATGAATGATGAATCATGAATTGAATCATGAATGATGAATCATGAATTGAATCATGAATCATGAATCATGAATTGAATAATGAATCATGAATTATGAATCATGAATTGAATCATGAATCATGAATTATGAATCATGAATTGAATCATGAATTATGAATTGAATCATGAATCATGAATCATGAATTGAATAATGAATCATGAATTATGAATCATGAATTGAATCATGAATCATGAATTATGAATCATGAATTGAATCATGAATTATGAATTGAATCATGAATCATGAATCATGAATCATGAATCATGAATCATCAATTGAATTATGAATCATGAATCTTGAATTGAATCATGAATCATGAATTATGAATCATGAATTGAATCATGAATCATGAATCATGAATCATGAATCAAATCATGAATCATGAATTGAATAATGAATCATGAATTGAATCATGAATCATGAATCATGAATTGAATCATGAATCATGAATCATGAATTTAATCATGAATCATGAATTATGAATCATGAATTGAATCATGAATCATGAATCATGAATTGAATCATGAATCATGAATCATGAATTGAATCATGAATCATGAATTATGAATCATGAACTAAATCATGAATCATGAATTATGAATCATGAATTGAATCATGAATTATGAATTGAATCATGAATCATGAAACATGAATCTTGAATCATGAATCATGAATTGAATCATGAAATGAATCATGAATGATGAATCATGAATTGAATCATGAATCATGAATGATGAATCATGAATTGAATCAAGAATCATGAATCATGAATTGAATCATGAATCATGAATTGAATAATGAATCCTTAATTATGAATCATAATTTGAATCATGAATTATGAATTGAATCATAAATGATGAATCATGAATGATGAATCATGAATTGAATCATGAATCATGAATCATGAATTGAATCATGAATCATGAATCATGAATTGAATCATGAATCATGAATGATGAATCATGAATTGAATCATGAATGATGAATCATGAATTGAATCATGAATCATGAATCATGAATTGAATCATGAATCATGAATCATGAATCATGAATTATGAATCATGAATTGAATCATGAATCATGAATTGAATCATGAATTATGAATTGAATCATGAATTATGAATTGAATCATGAATCATGAATCATGAATCATTAATCATGAATCATGAATTGAATCATGAATCATGAATTATGAATCATGAATTGAATTATGAATTATGAATTGAATCATGAATCATGAATGATGAATCATGAATCATGAATTGAATCATGAATTGAATCATGAATCATGAATCATGAATCATGAATCATGAATTGAATCATGAATCATGAATGATGAATCATAAATTGAATCATAAATTATGAATCATGAATCAAATCATGAATCATGAATCATGAATCATGAATCATAAATTATGAATCATGAATCAAATCATGAATCATGAATCATGAATTGAATCATGAATTGAATCATAAATTAAATCATGAATCATGAATTGAATCATAAATCATGAATTGAATCATGAATCATAAATCGAATCATGAATCATGAATTATGAATTATGAATTGAATCATGAATCATGAATTATGAATCATGAATTGAATTATGAATTATGAATTGAATCATGAATCATGAATTATGAATTGAATCATGAATCATGAATGTTGAATCATAAATTGAATCATGAATCATGAATCATGAATCATGAATCATGAATTGAATCATGAATTATGAATCATGAATTGAATCATGAATCATGAATCGAATCATGAATCATGAATTGAATCATGAATTAAATCATGAATCATGAATTGAATCATGAATTGAATCATGAATCATGAATTGAATCATGAATTATGAATCATGAATTGAATTATGAATCATGAATCATGAATTTAATTATGAATCATGAATTGAATCATAATTCATGAATTATGAATTATGAATTGAATCATGAATCATGAATCATGAATTGAATTATGAATTATGAATTGAATCATGAATCATGAATCATGAATCATCAATCATGAATTGAATCATGAATTGAATCATGAATCATGAATCATGAATTGAATCATGAATCATGAATCATGAATTGAATCATGAATCATGAATGATGAATCATGAATTGAATCATGAATCATGAATTGAATCATGAATCATGAATTGAATCATGAATCATATATCATGAATCGAATCATGAATCATGAATCAAGAATCATGAATAATGAATTGAATCATGAATCATGAATCATGAATTGAATCATGAATCATGAGTCAAATCATAAATCATGAATCATGAATCATAATTCATGAATTGAATCATGAATCATGAATCATGAATTGAATCTTGAATCGAATCATGAATTGAATCATGAATCATGAATTGAATCATGAATCGAATCATGAATTGAATCATGAATCATGAATTGAATCATGAATCATGAATCATGAATTGAATCATGAATCATGAATCATGAATTATGAATCATGAATTGAATCATGAATCATGAATCATGAATTGAATCATAAATCATGAATTATGAATCATGAATTAAATCATGAATCATGAATTATGAATCATGAATTAAATCATGAATCATGAATCATGAATTGAAGCATGAATCATGAATTATGAATCATAAATTGAATCATGAATCATGAATTGAATCATGAATCATGAATCATGAATCATGAATTGAATCATGAATCATGAATCATGAATTGAATCATGAATCATGAATCATGAATTGAATCATGAATCATGAATTATGAATCATGAATTGAATCATGAATCAGGAATCATGAATCATGAATTAAATAATGAATCATGAATTATGAATCATGAATTGAATCATGAATTATGAATTGAATCATGAATCATGAAACATGAATCTTGAATCATGAATCATGAATTGAATCATGAAATGAATCATGAATGATAAATCATGAATTGAATCATGAATCATAAATCATGAATTGAATTATGAATCATGAATTGAATCATGAATCATGAATTATGAATCATGAATTGAATCATGAATTATGAATTGAATCATGAATGATGAATCATGAATGATGAATCATGAATTGAATCATGAATCATGAATCATGAATTGAATCATGAATCATGAATTGAATCATGAATCATGAATCATGAATTGAATAATGAATCATGAATTATGAATCATGAATTGAATCATGAATCATGAATTATGAATCATGAATTGAATCATGAATTATGAATTGAATCATGAATCATGAATCATGAATCATGAATCATGAATCATGAATCATCAATTGAATCATGAATCATGAATTATGAATCATGAATTGAATTATGAATTATGAATTGAATCATGAATTGAATCATGAATCATGAATTAAATCATGAATCATGAATGATGAATCATAAATTGAATCATGAATCATGAATCATAAATTATGAATCATGAATCAAATCATGAATCATGAATCATGAATTGAATCATGAATTGAATCATAAATTAAATCATGAATCATGAATTGAATCATAAATCATGAATTGAATCATGAATCATAAATCGAATCATGAATCATGAATTATGAATTATGAATTGAATCATGAATCATGAATTATGAATCATGAATTGAATTATGAATTATGAATTGAATCATGAATCATGAATCATGAATTGAATCATGAATCATGAATGTTGAATCATAAATTGAATCATGAATCATGAATCATGAATCAAATCATGAATCATGAATCATGAATTGAATCATGAATTATGAATCATGAATTGAATCATGAATCATGAATCGAATCATGAATCATGAATTGAATCATGAATTAAATCATGAATCATGAATTGAATCATGAATTGAATCATGAATCATGAATTGAATCATGAATCATGAATCATGAATTGAATTATGAATCATGAATCATGAATTTAATTATGAATCATGAATTGAATCATAATTCATGAATTGAATCATAATTCATGAATTATGAATTATGAATTGAATCATGAATCATGAATCATGAATTGAATTATGAATTATGAATTGAATCATGAATCATGAATCATGAATCATCAATCATGAATTGAATCATGAATTGAATCATGAATCATGAATCATGAATTGAATCATGAATCATGAATGATGAATCATGAATTGAATCATGAATCATGAATTAAATCATGAATCATGAATTGAATCATGAATCATATATCATGAATCGAATCTTGAATCATGAATCAAGAATCATGAATAATGAATTGAATCATGAATCATGAATCATGAATTGAATCATGAATCATGAGTCAAATCATAAATCATGAATCATGAATCATAATTCATGAATTGAATCATGAATCATGAATCATGAATTGAATCTTGAATCGAATCATGAATTGAATCATGAATCATGAATTGAATCATGAATCGAATCATGAATTGAATCATGAATCATGAATTGAATCATGAATCATGAATCATGAATTGAATCATGAATCATGAATTATGAATCATGAATTGAATCATGAATCATGAATCATGAATTGAATCATAAATCATGAATTATGAATCATGAATTAAATCATGAATCATGAATTATGAATCATGAATTAAATCATGAATCATGAATCATGAATTGAAGCATGAATCATGAATTATGAATCATGAATTGAATCATGAATCATGAATTGAATCATGAATCATGAATCATGAATCATGAATTGAATCATGAATCATGAATCATGAATTGAATCATGAATCATGAATCATGAATTGAATCATGAATCATGAATTATGAATCATGAATTGAATCATGAATCAGGAATCATGAATCATGAATTAAATAATGAATCATGAATTATGAATCATGAATTGAATCATGAATTATGAATTGAATCATGAATCATGAAACATGAATCTTGAATCATGAATCATGAATTGAATCATGAAATGAATCATGAATGATAAATCATGAATTGAATCATGAATCATAAATCATGAATTGAATTATGAATCATGAATTGAATCATGAATCATGAATTATGAATCATGAATTGAATCATGAATTATGAATTGAATCATGAATGATGAATCATGAATGATGAATCATGAATTGAATCATGAATCATGAATCATGAATTGAATCATGAATCATGAATTGAATCATGAATCATGAATCATGAATTGAATAATGAATCATGAATTATGAATCATGAATTGAATCATGAATCATGAATTATGAATCATGAATTGAATCATGAATTATGAATTGAATCATGAATCATGAATCATGAATCATGAATCATGAATCATGAATCATCAATTGAATCATGAATCATGAATTATGAATCATGAATTGAATTATGAATTATGAATTGAATCATGAATCATGAATCATGAATTGAATCATGAATTGAATCATGAATCATGAATTAAATCATGAATCATGAATGATGAATCATAAATTGAATCATGAATCATGAATCAAATCATGAATCATGAATCGAATCATGAATCATGAATTGAATCATGAATCATAAATTGAATCATGAATTGAATCATGAATCATGAATCGAATCATGAATCATGAATTGAATCATGAATTAAATCATGAATCATGAATTGAATCATGAATTGAATCATGAATTGAATCATGAATCATGAATTGAAGCATGAATCATGAATCATAATTCGAATCATGAATCATGAATTGAATCATAATTCGAATCATGAATTGAATCATGAATCATGAATTGAATCATGAATCATGAATCTTGAATTGAATCATGAATCATGAATTATGAATCATTAATTGAATCATGAATCAGGAAACATGAATCTTGAATCATGAATCATGAATTGAATCATGAATTGAATCATGAATCATGAATGATGAATCATGAATTGAATCATGAATGATGAATCATGAATTGAATCATGAATCTGGAATCAGGAATCATGAATTAAATCATGAATCATGAATTATGAATCATGAATTGAATCATGAATCAGGAAACATGAATCTTGAATCATGAATCATGAATTGAATCATGAAATGAATCATGAATGATGAATCATGAATTGAATCATGAATCATAAATCATCAATTGAATCATGAATCATGAATTGAATCATGAATCATGAATTATGAATCATGAATTGAATCATGAATTATGAATTGAATCATGAATGATGAATCATGAATTGAATCATGAATCATGAATCATGAATTGAATAATGAATGATGAATCATGAATTGAATCATGAATCATGAATGATGAATCATGAATTGAATCATGAATGATGAATCATGAATTGAATCATGAATCATGAATCATGAATTGAATAATGAATCATGAATTATGAATCATGAATTGAATCATGAATGATGAATCATGAATTGAATCATGAATCATGAATCATGAATTGAATAATGAATCATGAATTATGAATCATGAATTGAATCATGAATCATGAATTATGAATCATGAATTGAATCATGAATTATGAATTGAATCATGAATCATGAATTGAATAATGAATCATGAATTATGAATCATGATTTGAATCATGAATCATGAATTATGAATCATGAATTGAATCATGAATTATGAATTGAATCATGAATCATGAATCATGAATCATGAATCATGAATCATCAATTGAATCATGAATCATGAATCATGAATTGAATCATGAATCATGAATTGAATCATGAATCATGAATCATGAATTATGAATCATGAATTGAATCATGAATCATGAATCATGAATTTAATCATGAATCATGAATCATGAATCAAATCATGAATCATGAATTGAATAATGAATCATGAATTGAATCATGAATCATGAATCATGAATTGAATCATGAATCATGAATTATGAATCATGAATTGAATTATGAATTATGAATTGAATCATGAATCATGAATCATGAATTGAATCATGAATTGAATCATGAATCATGAATTAAATCATGAATCATGAATGATGAATCATAAATTGAATCATGAATCATGAATCAAATCATGAATCATGAATCGAATCATGAATCATGAATTGAATCATGAATCATAAATTGAATCATGAATTGAATCATGAATCATGAATCGAATCATGAATCATGAATTGAATCATGAATTAAATCATGAATCATGAATTGAATCATGAATTGAATCATGAATTGAATCATGAATCATGAATTGAAGCATGAATCATGAATCATAATTCGAATCATGAATCATGAATTGAATCATAATTCGAATCATGAATTGAATCATGAATCATGAATTGAATCATGAATCATGAATCTTGAATTGAATCATGAATCATGAATTATGAATCATTAATTGAATCATGAATCATGAATCATGAATTGAATCATGAATCTGGAATCAGGAATCATGAATTAAATCATGAATCATGAATTATGAATCATGAATTGAATCATGAATCAGGAAACATGAATCTTGAATCATGAATCATGAATTGAATCATGAAATGAATCATGAATGATGAATCATGAATTGAATCATGAATCATAAATCATCAATTGAATCATGAATCATGAATTGAATCATGAATCATGAATTATGAATCATGAATTGAATCATGAATTATGAATTGAATCATGAATGATGAATCATGAATTGAATCATGAATCATGAATCATGAATTGAATAATGAATGATGAATCATGAATTGAATCATGAATCATGAATGATGAATCATGAATTGAATCATGAATGATGAATCATGAATTGAATCATGAATCATGAATCATGAATTGAATAATGAATCATGAATTATGAATCATGAATTGAATCATGAATGATGAATCATGAATTGAATCATGAATCATGAATCATGAATTGAATAATGAATCATGAATTATGAATCATGAATTGAATCATGAATCATGAATTATGAATCATGAATTGAATCATGAATTATGAATTGAATCATGAATCATGAATCATGAATTGAATAATGAATCATGAATTATGAATCATGATTTGAATCATGAATCATGAATTATGAATCATGAATTGAATCATGAATTATGAATTGAATCATGAATCATGAATCATGAATCATGAATCATGAATCATCAATTGAATCATGAATCATGAATCATGAATTGAATCATGAATCATGAATTGAATCATGAATCATGAATCATGAATCATGAATTATGAATCATGAATTGAATCATGAATCATGAATCATGAATTTAATCATGAATCATGAATCATGAATCAAATCATGAATCATGAATTGAATAATGAATCATGAATTGAATCATGAATCATGAATCATGAATTGAATCATGAATCATGAATTTAATCATGAATCATGAATTATGAATCATGAATTGAATCATGAATCATGAATCATGAATTGAATCATGAATCAGGAATCATGAATCATGAATCATGAATTGAATCATGAATCATGAATTATGAATCATGAACTAAATCATGAATCATGAATTATGAATCATGAATTGAATCATGAATTATGAATTGAATCATGAATCATGAAACATGAATCTTGAATCATGAATCATGAATTGAATCATGAAATGAATCATGAATGATGAATCATGAATTGAATCATGAATCATGAATGATGAATCATGAATTGAATCAAGAATCATGAATCATGAATTGAATCATGAATCATGAATTGAATAATGAATCATTAATTATGAATCATAATTTGAATCATGAATTATGAATTGAATCATGAATGATGAATCATGAATTGAATCATGAATCATGAATCATGAATTGAATCATGAATCATGAATCATGAATTGAATCATGAATCATGAATGATGAATCATGAATTGAATCATGAATGATGAATTGAATCATGAATCATGAATCATGAATTGAATCATGAATCATGAATCATGAATCATGAATTATGAATCATGAATTGAATCATGAATCATGAATTGAAACATGAATTATGAATTGAATCATGAATTATGAATTGAATCATGAATCATGAATCATGAATCATGAATCATGAATCATGAATTGAATCATGAATCATTAATTATGAATCATGAATTGAATTATGAATTATGAATTGAATCATGAATCATGAATCATGAATCATGAATTGAATCATGAATTGAATCATGAATCATGAATCATGAATTGAATCATGAATCATGAATGATGAATCATAAATTGAATCATGAATTATGAATCATGAATCAAATTATGAATCATGAATCATGAATCATGAATTGAATCATGAATTAAATCATGAATCATGAATTGAATCATGAATTGAATCATAAATCATGAATTGAATCATGAATCATAAATCGAATCATGAATCATGAATTATGAATTATGAATTGAATCATGAATCATGAATTATGAATCATGAATTGAATTATGAATTATGAATTGAATCATGAATCATGAATCATGAATTGAATCATGAATCATGAATGTTGAATCATAAATTGAATCATGAATCATGAATCATGAATTAAATCATGAATCATGAATCATGAATTGAATCATGAATTATTAATCATGAATTGAATCATGAATCATGAATCGAATCATGAATCATGAATCGAATCATGAATTAAATCATGAATCATGAATTGAATCATGAATTGAATCATGAATTGAATCATGAATTGAATCATGAATTGAGTCATGAATCATGAATTGAATCATGAATCATAAATCGAATCATGAATCATGAATTGAATCATGAATCGAATCAAGAATTGAATCATGAATCATGAATTGAATCATGAATCATGAATTTAATTATGAATCATGAATTAAATCATGAATCATGAATCATGAATTGAATCATAATTGATGAATTGAATCATAATTCATGAATTATGAATTATGAATTGAATCATGAATCATGAATCATGAATTAAATTATGAATTATGAATTGAAACATGAATCATGAATCATCAATCATCAATCATGAATTGAATCATGAATTGAATCATGAATCATGAATCATGAATTGAATCATGAATTGAATCATGAATCATGAATCATGAATTGAATCATGAATCATGAATGATGAATCATGAATTGAATCATGAATCATGAATTGAATCATGAATCATGAATTGAATCATGAATCATGAATTGAATCATGAATCATGAATCATGAATCGAATCATGAATCATGAATCAAGAATCATGAATAATGAATTGAATCATGAATCATGAATCATGAATTGAATCATGAATCATGAGTCAAATCATAAATCATGAATCATGAATCATAATTCATGAATTGAATCATGAATCATGAATCATGAATTGAATCTTGAATCGAATCATGAATTGAATCATGAATCATGAATTGAATCATGAATCGAATCATGAATTGAATCATGAATCATGAATTGAATCATGAATCATGAATCATGAATTGAATCATGAATCATGAATCATGAATTGAATCATGAATCATGAATTATGAATCATGAATTGAATCATGAATCATGAATCATGAATTGAATCATAAATCATGAATTATGAATCATGAATTAAATCATGAATCATGAATTATGAATCATGAATTAAATCATGAATCATGAATTGAAGCATGAATCATGAATTATGAATCATGAATTGAATCATGAATCATGAATCATGAGTTGAATCATGAATCATGAATCATGAATCATGAATCATGAATCATGAATTGAATCATGAATCATGAATCATGAATTGAATCATGAATCATAAATCATGAATTGAATCATGAATCATGAATTATGAATCATGAATTGAATCATGAATCAGGAATCATGAATCATGAATTAAATAATGAATCATGAATTATGAATCATGAATTGAATCATGAATTATGAATTGAATCATGAATCATGAAACATGAATCTTGAATCATGAATCATGAATTGAATCATGAAATGAATCATGAATGATGAATCATGAATTGAATCATGAATCATAAATCATGAATTGAATCATGAATCATGAATTGAATCATGAATTATGAATCATGAATTGAATCATGAATTATGAATTGAATCATGAATGATGAATCATGAATGATGAATCATGAATTGAATCATGAATCATGAATCATGAATTGAATCATGAATCATGAATCATGAATTGAATCATGAATCATGAATTGAATAATGAATCATGAATTATGAATCATGAATTGAATCATGAATCATGAATTATGAATCATGAATTGAATCATGAATTATGAATTGAATCATGAATCATGAATCATGAATCATGAATCATGAATCATCAATTGAATCATGGATCATGAATTATGAATCATGAATTGAATTATGAATTATGAATTGAATCATGAATCATGAATCGAATCATGAATTGAATCATGAATCATGAATTAAATCATGAATCATGAATGATGAATCATAAATTGAATCATGAATCATGAATCATGAATCAAATCATGAATCATGAATCGAATCATGAATCATGAATTGAATCATGAATCATAAATTGAATCATGAATTGAATCATGAATCATGAATCGAATCATGAATCATGAATTGAATCATGAATCATAAATTGAATCATGAATTGAATCATGAATCATGAATCGAATCATGAATCATGAATTGAATCATGAATTAAATCATGAATCATGAATTGAATCATGAATTGAATCATGAATTGAATCATGAATCATGAGATGAATCATAATTCGAATCATGAATTGAATCATGAATCATGAATTGAATCATGAATCATGAATCATGAATTGAATCATGAATCATGAATTATGAATCATGAATTGAATCATGAATCATGAATTATGAATAATGAATTGAATCATGAATCATGAATCATGAATTGAATCATGAATCATGAATCATGAATCATGAATCATGAATTGAATCATGAATCATGAATTGAATCATGAATCATGAATCATGAATTGAATCATGAATTGAATCATGAATCATGAATTATGAATCATGAATTGAATCATGAATCATGAATTATGAATCATGAATTGAATCATGAATCATGAATTGAATCATGAATCAGGAATCATGAATCATGAATTGAATCATGAATCATGAATTATGAATCATGAACTAAATCATGAATCATGAAACATGAATCTTGAATCATGAATCATGAATTGAATCATGAAATTAATCATGAATTATGAATTGAATCATGAATCATGAAACATGAATCTTGAATCATGAATCATGAATTGAATCATGAAATGAATCATGAATGATGAATCATGAATTGAATCACGAATCATGAATGATGAATCATGAATTGAATCATGAATCATGAATCATGAATTGAATCATGAATCATGAATTGAATCATGAATCATGAATTGAATCATGAATCATGAATTGAATCATGAATCATGAATTATGAATCATAATTTGAATCATGAATTATGAATTGAATCATGAATGATGAATCATGAATGATGAATCATGAATTGAATCATGAATCATGAATCATGAATTGAATCATGAATCATGAATCATGAATTGAATCATGAATCATGAATTGAATCATGAATCATGAATTATGAATCATGAATTGAATCATGAATCATGAATTATGAATCATGAATTGAATCATGAATCATGAATTATGAATCATGAATTGAATCATGAATTATGAATTAAATCATGAATCATGAATCATGAATCATGAATCATCAATTGAATCATGAATCATGAATTATGAATCATGAATTGAATTATGAATTATGAATTGAATCATGAATCATGAATCATGAATCATGAATCATGAATCATGAATTGAATCATGAATTGAATCATGAATCATGAATTGAATCATGAATCATGAATGATGAATCATAAATTGAATGATGAATTATGAATCATGAATCAAATCATGAATCATGAATCGAATCATGAATCATGAATTGAATCATGAATCATAAATTGAATCATGAATTGAATCATGAATCATGATTTGAATCATGAATACTGAATTGAATCATGAATTAAATCATGAATCATGAATTGAATCATGAATTGAATCTTGAATTGAATCATGAATTGAATCATAAATCATGAATTGAATCATGAATCATAAATCGAATCATGAATCATGAATTATGAATTATGAATTGAATCATGAATCATGAATTATGAATCATGAATTGAATTATGAATTATGAATTGAATCATGAATCATGAATTATGAATTGAATCATGAATCATGAATGATGAATCATAAATTGAATCATGAATCATGAATCATGAATCAAATCATGAATCATGAATCATGAATCATGAATTGAATCATGAATCATGAATCGAATCATGAATCATGAATTGAATCATGAATTAAATCATGAATCATGAATTGAATCATGAATTGAATCATGAATTGAATCGTGAATTGAATCATGAATCATGAATTGAATCATGAATCATGAATCATGAATCGAATCATGAATCATGAATTGAATCATGAATCGAATCATGAATTGAATCATGAATCATGAATTGAATCATGAATCATGAATCATGAATTGAATCATGAATTATGAATCATCAATTGAATCATGAATCATGAATCATGAATTGAATCATGAATCATGAATCATGAATCATGAATCGAATCATGAATCATGAATTGAATCATGAATCATGAATCATGAATTTAATTATGAATCATGAATTAAATCATGAATCATGAATCATGAATCATGAATTGAATCATAATTCATGAATTATGAATTATGAATTGAATCATGAATCATGAATTGAATTATGAATTGAATCATGAATCATGAATCATGAATCATGAATTGAATCATGAATCATGAATCATGAATTGAATCATGAATCCTGATTGATGAATCATGAATTGAATCATGAATCATGAATTGAATCATGAATAATGAATTGAATCATGAATCATGAATCGAATCATGAATCATGAATCAAGAATCATGAATCATGAATTGAATCATGAATCATGAATCATAATTTGAATCATGAATTGAATCATATATCATGAATCATGAATCATGAATTGAATCATGAATCATGAATTATGAATCATGAATTGAATCATGAATCATGAATCATGAATTGAATCATGAATCATGAATCATGAATCATGAATCGAATCATGAATCATGAATTGAATCATGAATCATGAATCATGAATTGAATCATGAATCATGAATCATGAATTGAATCATGAATCATGAATTATGAATTGAATCATGAATCATGAATTAAATCATGAATCATGAATTATGAATCATGAATTGAATCATGAATTATGAATTGAATCATGAATTATGAATTGAATCATGAATGATGAATAATGAATGATGAATCATGAATTGAATCATGAATCATGAATCATGAATTGAATCATGAATCATGAATCATTAATTGAATCATGAATCATGAATTATGAATCATGAATTGAATCATGAATGATGAATCATGAATTGAATCATGAATCATGAATCATGAATTGAATCATGAATCATGAATCATGAATTGAATAATGAATCATGAATTATGAATCATGAATTCAATCATGAATCTTGAATTATGAACCATGAATTGAATCATGAATTATGAATTGAATCATGAATCATGAATCATGAATCATGAATCATCAATTGAATCATGAATCATGAATTATGAATCATGAATTGAATTATGATTTATGAATTGAATCATGAATCATGAATTGAATCATGAATTGAATCATGAATCATGAATCATGAATTGAATCATGAATCATGAATGATGAATCATAAATTGAATCATGAATCATGAATCATGAATCAAATTATGAATCATGAATCGAATCATGAATCATGAATTGAATCATGAATCATAAATTGAATCATGAATCAAATTATGAATCATGAATCGAATCATGAATCATGAATTGAATCATGAATTAAATCATGAATCATCAATTGAATCATGAATTGAATCATGAATTGAATCATGATTTGATTAATGAATTGAATCATGAATCATGAATTGAAGCATGAATCATGAATCATAAATCGAATCATGAATCATGAATTGAATCATAATTCGAATCATGAATTGAATCATGAATCATGAATTGAATCATGAATCGAATCATGAATTGAATCATGAATCATGAATTGAATCATGAATCATGAATCATGAATTGAATCATGAATCATGAATTATGAATCATGAATTGAATCATGAATCATGAATCATGAATTGAATCATAAATCATGAATTATGAATCATGAATTAAATCATGAATCATGAATTATGAATCATGAATTGAATCATGAATCATGAATCATGAATTGAATCATGAATCATGAATCATGAATTGAATCATGAATCATGAATTGAATCATGAATCATGAATTGAATCAATCATGAATTGAATCATGAATCATGAATCATGAATCATGAATTGAATCATGAACCATGAATTATGAATCATGAATTGAATCATGAATCATGAATCGAATCATGAATCATGAATTGAATCATGAATTATGAATCATGAATTGAATCATGAATCATGAATCGAATCATAAATCATGAATTGAATCATGAATTAAATCATGAATCATGAATTGAATCATGAATTGAATCATGAATTGAATCATGAATTGAATCATGAATTGAGTCATGAATCATGAATTGAATCATGAATCATGAATCATAAATCGAATCATGAATCATGAATTGAATCATGAATCGAATCAAGAATTGAATCATGAATCATGAATTGAATCATGAATCATGAATCATGAATTGAATCATGAATCATGAATCATGAATTTAATTATGAATCATGAATTAAATCATGAATCATGAATCAAGAATCATGAATTGAATCATAATTCATGAATTGAATCATAATTCATGAATTATGAATTATGAATTGAATCATGAATCATGAATCATGAATTGAATTATGAATTATGAATTGAATCATGAATCATGAATCATGAATCATCAATCATGAATTGAATCATGAATTGAATCATGAATCATGAATCATGAATCATGAATCATGAATTGAATCATGAATTGAATGATGAATCATGAATCATGAATTGAATCATGAATCATGAATGATGAATCATGAATTGAATCATGAATCATGAATTGAATCATGAATCATGAATTGAATCATGAATCATGAATCATGAATCGAATCATGAATCATGAATCAAGAATCATGAATAATGAATTGAATCATGAATCATGAATCATGAATTGAATCATGAATCATTAGTCAAATCATAAATCATGAATCATGAATCATAATTCATGAATTGAATCATGAATCATGAATCATGAATTGAATCTTGAATCGAATCATGAATTGAATCATGAATCATGAATTGAATCATGAATCGAATCATGAATTGAATCATGAATCATGAATTGAATCATGAATCATGAATCATGAATTGAATCATGAATCATGAATCATGAATTGAATCATGAATCATGAATTATGAATCATGAATTGAATCATGAATCATGAATTGAATCATAAATCATGAATTATGAATCATGAATTAAATCATGAATCATGAATTATGAATCATGAATTAAATCATGAATCATGAATCATGAATTGAAGCATGAATCATGAATTATGAATCATGAATTGAATCATGAATCATGAATCATGAATTGAATCATGAATCATGAATCATGAATCATGAATCATGAATTGAATCATGAATCATGAATCATGAATTGAATCATGAATCATGAATCATTAATTGAATCATGAATCATGAATTATGAATCATGAATTATGAATCATGAATTGAATCATGAATCAGGAATCATGAATCATGAATTAAATAATGAATCATGAATTATGAATCATGAATTGAATCATGAATTATGAATTGAATCATGAATCATGAAACATGAATCTTGAATCATGAATCATGAATTGAATCATGAAATGAATCATGAATGATGAATCATGAATTGAATCATGAATCATAAATCATGAATTGAATCATGAATCATGAATTGAATCATGAATCATGAATTATGAATCATGAATTGAATCATGAATTATGAATTGAATCATGAATGATGAATCATGAATGATGAATCATGAATTGAATCATGAATCATGAATCATGAATTGAATCATGAATCATGAATCATGAATTGAATAATGAATCATGAATTATGAATCATGAATTGAATCATGAATCATGAATTATGAATCATGAATTGAATCATGAATTATGAATTGAATCATGAATCATGAATCATGAATCATGAATCATGAATCATCAATTGAATCATGATTCATGAATTATGAATCATGAATTGAATTATGAATTATGAATTGAATCATGAATCATGAATTGAATCATGAATTGAATCATGAATCATGAATTAAATCATGAATCATGAATGATGAATCATAAATTGAATCATGAATCATGAATCATGAATCAAATCATGAATCATGAATCGAATCATGAATCATGAATTGAATCATGAATCATAAATTGAATCATGAATTGAATCATGAATCATGAATCGAATCATGAATCATGAATTGAATCATGAATTAAATCATGAATCATGAATTGAATCATGAATTGAATCATGAATCATGAATTGAAGCATGAATCATGAATCATAATTCGAATCATGAATCATGAATTGAATCATGAATCATGAATTGAATCATAATTCGAATCATGAATTGAATCATGAATCATGAATTGAATCATGAATCATGAATTGAATCATGAATCATGAATTATGAATCATGAATTGAATCATGAATCATGAATTATGAATAATGAATTGAATCATGAATCATGAATCATGAATTGAATCATGAATCATGAATCATGAATCATGAATCATGAATTGAATCATGAATCATGAATTGAATCATGAATCATGAATCATGAATTGAATCATGAATCATGAATCATGAATCAAGAATTGAATCATGAATCATGAATTATGAATCATGAATTGAATCATGAATCATGAATTGAATCATGAATCAGGAATCATGAATCATGAATTGAATCATGAATCATGAATTATGAATCATTAACTAAATCATGAATCATGAATTATGAATAATGAATTGAATCATGAATTATGAATTGAATCATGAATCATGAAACATGAATCTTGAATCATGAATCATGAATTGAATCATGAAATGAATCATGAATGATGAATCATGAATTGAATCATGAATCATGAATGATGAATCATGAATTGAATCATGAATCATGAATCATGAATTGAATCATGAATCATGAATTGAATCATGAATCATGAATTGAATCATGAATCATGAATTGAATCATGAATCATGAATTATGAATCATAATTTGAATCATGAATTATGAATTGAATCATGAATGATGAATCATGAATGATGAATCATGAATTGAATCATGAATCATGAATCATGAATTGAATCATGAATCATGAATTGAATCATGAATCATGAATCATGAATTGAATCATGAATCATGAATTATGAATCATGAATTGAATCATGAATCATGAATTATGAATCATGAATTGAATCATGAATTATGAATT
Organism: Mixophyes australis; assembly: GCA_036250195.1. Taxonomy (NCBI): domain Eukaryota; kingdom Metazoa; phylum Chordata; class Amphibia; order Anura; family Limnodynastidae; genus Mixophyes; species Mixophyes australis. Next base: position 240,048,580 of record JAVHZZ010000001.1, on the reverse strand, counting down.
AAATCATGAATCATGAATCATGAATCATGAATCATCAATTGAATCATGAATCATGAATCATGAATCATGAATTGAATTATGAATTATGAATTGAATCATGAATCATGAATCATGAATCATGAATCATGAATCATGAATTGAATCATGAATTGAATCATGAATCATGAATCATGAATCAAATTATGAATCATGAATCGAATCATGAATCATGAATTGAATCATGAATCATAAATTGAATCATGAATCAAATTATGAATCATGAATCGAATCATGAATCATGAATTGAATCATGAATTAAATCATGAATCATCAATTGAATCATGAATTGAATCATGAATTGAATCAAGATTTGATTAATGAATTGAATCATGAATCATGAATTGAAGCATGAATCATGAATCATAAATCGAATCATGAATCATGAATTGAATCATAATTCGAATCATGAATTGAATCATGAATCATGAATTGAATCATGAATCAAATCATGAATTGAATCATGAATCATGAATTGAATCATGAATCATGAATCATGAATTGAATCATGAATCATGAATTATGAATCATGAATTGAATCATGAATCATGAATCATGAATTGAATCATAAATCATGAATTATGAATCATGAATTAAATCATGAATCATGAATTATGAATCATGAATTGAATCATGAATCATGAATCATGAATTGAATCATGAATCATGAATTGAATCATGAATCATGAATTGAATCATGAATCATGAATTGAATCATGAATTGAATCATGAATCATGAATCATGAATCATGAATTGAATCATGAACCATGAATTATGAATCATGAATTGAATCATGAATCATGAATCATGAATCATGAATCGAATCATGAATCATGAATTGAATCATGAATTATGAATCATGAATTGAATCATGAATCATGAATCGAATCATGAATCATGAATTGAATCATGAATTAAATCATGAATCATGAATTGAATCATGAATTGAATCATGAATTGAATCATGAATTGAATCATGAATTGAGTCATGAATCATGAATTGAATCATGAATCATGAATCATAAATCGAATCATGAATCATGAATTGAAACATGAATCGAATCAAGAATTGAATCATGAATCATGAATTGAATCATGAATCATGAATCATGAATTGAATCATGAATCATGAATCATGAATTTAATTATGAATCATGAATTAAATCATGAATCATGAATTGAATCATAATTCATGAATTGAATCATAATTCATGAATTATGAATTATGAATTGAATCATGAATCATGAATCATGAATTGAATTATGAATTATGAATTGAATCATGAATCATGAATCATCAATCATCAATCATGAATTGAATCATGAATTGAATCATGAATCATGAATCATGAATTGAATCATGAATTGAATCATGAATCATGAATCATGAATTGAATCATGAATCATGAATGATGAATCATGAATTGAATCATGAATCATGAATTGAATCATGAATCATGAATTGAATCATGAATCATGAATCATGAATCGAATCATGAATCATGAATCAAGAATCATGAATAATGAATTGAATCATGAATCATGAATTGAATCATGAATCATTAGTGAAATCATAAATCATGAATCATGAATCATAATTCATGAATTGAATCATGAATCATGAATCATGAATTGAATCTTGAATCGAATCATGAATTGAATCATGAATCATGAATTGAATCATGAATCGAATCATGAATTGAATCATGAATCATGAATTAAATCATGAATCATGAATCATGAATTAAATCATGAATCATGAATCATGAATTGAATCATGAATCATGAATTATGAATCATGAATTGAATCATGAATCATGAATTGAATCATAAATCATGAATTATGAATCATGAATTAAATCATGAATCATGAATTATGAATCATGAATTAATTCATGAATCATGAATCATGAATTGAAGCATGAATCATGAATTATGAATCATGAATTGAATCATGAATCATGAATCATGTATTGAATCATGAATCATGAATCATGAATCATGAATCATGAATTGAATCATGAATCATGAATCATGAATTGAATCATGAATCATGAATCATGAATTGAATCATGAATCAGGAATCATGAATCATGAATTAAATAATGAATCATGAATTATGAATCATGAATTGAATCATGAATTATGAATTGAATCATGAATCATGAAACATGAATCTTGAATCATGAATCATGAATTGAATCATGAATCATGAATCATGAATTGAATCATGAATCATGAATCATTAATTGAATCATGAATCATGAATGATGAATCATGAATGATGAATCATGAATTGAATCATGAATCATGAATCATGAATTGAATCATGAATCATGAATGATGAATCATGAATTATGAATCATGAATTGAATCATGAATCAGGAATCATGAATCATGAATTAAATAATGAATCATGAATTATGAATCATGAATTGAATCATGAATTATGAATTGAATCATGAATCATGAAACATGAATCATGAATCATGAATTGAATCATGAATCATGAATCATGAATTGAATCATGAATCATGAATCATTAATTGAATCATGAATCATGAATGATGAATCATGAATGATGAATCATGAATTGAATCATGAATCATGAGTCATGAATTGAATCATGAATCATGAATCATGAATTGAATAATGAATCATGAATTATGAATCATGAATTGAATCATGAATCATGAATTATGAATCATGAATTGAATCATGAATTATGAATTGAATCATGAATCATGAATCATGAATCATGAATCATGAATCATGAATCATGAATCATCAATTGAATCATGATTCATGAATTATGAATCATGAATTGAATTATGAATTATGAATTGAATCATGAATCATGAATTGAATCATGAATTGAATCATGAATCATGAATTAAATCATGAATCATGAATGATGAATCATAAATTGAATCATGAATCATGAATCATGAATCAAATCATGAATCATGAATCGAATCATGAATCATGAATTGAATCATGAATCATAAATTGAATCATGAATTGAATCATGAATCATGAATCGAATCATGAATCATGAATTGAATCATGAATTAAATCATGAATCATGAATTGAATCATGAATTGAATCATGAATCATGAATTGAAGCATGAATCATGAATCATAATTCGAATCATGAATCATGAATTGAATCATAATTCGAATCATGAATTGAATCATAATTCGAATCATGAATTGAATCATGAATCATGAATTTAATCATGAATCATGAATCATGAATTGAATCATGAATCATGAATTATGAATCATGAATTGAATCATGAATCATGAATTATGAATAATGAATTGAATCATGAATCATGAATCATGAATTGAATCATGAATCATGAATCATGAATCATGAATCATGAATTGAATCATGAATCATGAATTGAATCATGAATCATGAATCATGAATTTAATCATGAATCATGAATCATGAATCATGAATCAAGAATTGAATCATGAATCATGAATTATGAATCATGAATTGAATCATGAATCATGAATTGAATCATGAATCAGGAATCATGAATCATGAATTGAATCATGAATCATGAATTATGAATCATGAACTAAATCATGAATCATGAATTATGAATCATGAATTGAATCATGAATTATGAATTGAATCATGAATCATGAAACATGAATCTTGAATCATGAATCATGAATTGAATCATGAAATGAATCATGAATGATGAATCATGAATTGAATCATGAATCATGAATGATGAATCATGAATTGAATCATGAATCATGAATCATGAATTGAATCATGAATCATGAATTGAATCATGAATTGAATCATGAATCATGAATTGAATCATGAATCACGAATTATGAATCATAATTTGAATCATGAATTATGAATTGAATCATGAATGATGAATCATGAATGATGAATCATGAATTGAATCATGAATCATGAATCATGAATTGAATCATGAATCATGAATTGAATCATGAATCATGAATCATGAATTGAATCATGAATCATGAATTATGAATCATGAATTGAATCATGAATCATGAATTATGAATCATGAATTGAATCATGAATTATGAATTAAATCATGAATCATGAATCATGAATCATGAATCATCAATTGAATCATGAATCATGAATTATGAATCATGAATTGAATTATGAATTATGAATTGAATCATGAATCATGAATCATGAATCATGAATCATGAATCATGAATTGAATCATGAATTGAATCATGAATCATGAATTGAATCATAAATCATGAATTATGAATCATGAATTAAATCATGAATCATGAATTATGAATCATGAATTAAATCATGAATCATGAATCATGATTTGAAGCATGAATCATGAATTATGAATCATGAATTGAATCATGAATCATGAATCATGTATTGAATCATGAATCATGAATCATGAATCATGAATCATGAATTGAATCATGAATCATGAATCATGAATTGAATCATGAATCATGAATCATTAATTGAATCATGAATCATGAATTATGAATCATGAATTATGAATCATGAATTGAATCATGAATCAGGAATCATGAATCATGAATTAAATAATGAATCATGAATTATGAATCATGAATTGAATCATGAATTATGAATTGAATCATGAATCATGAAACATGAATCTTGAATCATGAATCATGAATTGAATCATGAATCATGAATTGAATCATGAATCATGAATCATTAATTGAATCATGAATCATGAATGATGAATCATGAATGATGAATCATGAATTGAATCATGAATCATGAATCATGAATTGAATCATGAATCATGAATGATGAATCATGAATTATGAATCATGAATTGAATCATGAATCAGGAATCATGAATCATGAATTAAATAATGAATCATGAATTATGAATCATGAATTGAATCATGAATTATGAATTGAATCATGAATCATGAAACATGAATCATGAATCATGAATCATGAATTGAATCATGAATCATGAATCATGAATTGAATCATGAATCATGAATCATTAATTGAATCATGAATCATGAATGATGAATCATGAATGATGAATCATGAATTGAATCATGAATCATGAATCATGAATTGAATCATGAATCATGAATCATGAATTGAATAATGAATCATGAATTATGAATCATGAATTGAATCATGAATCATGAATTGAATCATGAATCATGAATCATGAATTGAATCATGAATTATGAATCATTAATTGAATCATGAATCATGAATGATGAATCATGAATGATGAATCATGAATTGAATCATGAATCATGAATCATTAATTGAATCATGAATCATGAATGATGAATCATGAATTATGAATCATGAATTGAATCATGAATCAGGAATCATGAATCATGAATTAAATAATGAATCATGAATTATGAATCATGAATTGAATCATGAATCATGAATGATGAATCATGAATTATGAATCATGAATTGAATCATGAATCAGGAATCATGAATCATGAATTAAATAATGAATCATGAATTATGAATCATGAATTGAATCATGAATTATGAATTGAATCATGAATCATGAAACATGAATCATGAATCATGAATCATGAATTGAATCATGAATCATGAATCATGAATTGAATCATGAATCATGAATCATGAATTGAATCATGAATCATGAATCATGAATTGAATAATGAATCATGAATTATGAATCATGAATTGAATCATGAATCATGAATTATGAATCATGAATTGAATCATGAATTATGAATTGAATCATGAATCATGAATCATGAATCATGAATCATGAATCATGAATCATGAATCATGAATCATCAATTGAATCATGATTCATGAATTATGAATCATGAATTGAATTATGAATTATGAATTGAATCATGAATCATGAATTGAATCATGAATTGAATCATGAATCATGAATTAAATCATGAATCATGAATGATGAATCATAAATTGAATCATGAATCATGAATCATGAATCAAATCATGAATCATGAATCGAATCGTGAATCATTAATTGAATCATGAATCATAAATTGAATCATGAATTGAATCATGAATCATGAATCGAATCATGAATCATGAATTGAATCATGAATTAAATCATGAATCATGAATTGAATCATGAATTGAATCATGAATCATGAATTGAAGCATGAATCATGAATCATAATTCGAATCATGAATCATGAATTGAATCATAATTCGAATCATGAATTGAATCATGAATCATGAATTGAATCATGAATCATGAATCATGAATTGAATCATGAATCATGAATTATGAATCATGAATTGAATCATGAATCATGAATTATGAATAATGAATTGAATCATGAATCATGAATCATGAATTGAATCATGAATCATGAATCATGAATCATGAATCATGAATTGAATCATGAATCATGAATTGAATCATGAATCATGAATCATGAATTTAATCATGAATCATGAATCATGAATCATGAATCAAGAATTGAATCATGAATCATGAATTATGAATCATGAATTGAATCATGAATCATGAATTGAATCATGAATCAGGAATCATGAATCATGAATTGAATCATGAATCATGAATTATGAATCATGAACTAAATCATGAATCATGAATTATGAATCATGAATTGAATCATGAATTATGAATTGAATCATGAATCATGAAACATGAATCTTGAATCATGAATCATGAATTATGAATCATGAATTGAATCATGAATCATGAATCATGAATTGAATCATAAATCATGAATTATGAATCATGAATTAAATCATGAATCATGAATTATGAATCATGAATTGAATCATGAATCATGAATCATGAATTGAATCATGAATCATGAATCATGAATTGAATCATGAATCATGAATTGAATCATGAATCATGAATTGAATCAATCATGAATTGAATCATGAATCATGAATCATGAATCATGAATTGAATCATGAACCATGAATTATGAATCATGAATTGAATCATGAATCATGAATCATGAATCATGAATCGAATCATGAATCATGAATTGAATCATGAATTATGAATCATGAATTGAATCATGAATCATGAATCGAATCATAAATCATGAATTGAATCATGAATTAAATCATGAATCATGAATTGAATCATGAATTGAATCATGAATTGAATCATGAATTGAATCATGAATTGAGTCATGAATCATGAATTGAATCATGAATCATGAATCATAAATCGAATCATGAATCATGAATTGAATCATGAATCGAATCAAGAATTGAATCATGAATCATGAATTGAATCATGAATCATGAATCATGAATTGAATCATGAATCATGAATCATGAATTTAATTATGAATCATGAATTAAATCATGAATCATGAATCAAGAATCATGAATTGAATCATAATTCATGAATTGAATCATAATTCATGAATTATGAATTATGAATTGAATCATGAATCATGAATCATGAATTGAATTATGAATTATGAATTGAATCATGAATCATGAATCATCAATCATCAATCATGAATTGAATCATGAATTGAATCATGAATCATGAATCATGAATCATGAATCATGAATTGAATCATGAATTGAATGATGAATCATGAATCATGAATTGAATCATGAATCATGAATGATGAATCATGAATTGAATCATGAATCATGAATTGAATCATGAATCATGAATTGAATCATGAATCATGAATCATGAATCGAATCATGAATCATGAATCAAGAATCATGAATAATGAATTGAATCATGAATCATGAATCATGAATTGAATCATGAATCATTAGTCAAATCATAAATCATGAATCATGAATCATAATTCATGAATTGAATCATGAATCATGAATCATGAATTGAATCTTGAATCGAATCATGAATTGAATCATGAATCATGAATTGAATCATGAATCGAATCATGAATTGAATCATGAATCATGAATTGAATCATGAATCATGAATCATGAATTGAATCATGAATCATGAATCATGAATTGAATCATGAATCATGAATTATGAATCATGAATTGAATCATGAATCATGAATTGAATCATAAATCATGAATTATGAATCATGAATTAAATCATGAATCATGAATTATGAATCATGAATTAAATCATGAATCATGAATCATGAATTGAAGCATGAATCATGAATTATGAATCATGAATTGAATCATGAATCATGAATCATGAATTGAATCATGAATCATGAATCATGAATCATGAATCATGAATTGAATCATGAATCATGAATCATGAATTGAATCATGAATCATGAATCATTAATTGAATCATGAATCATGAATTATGAATCATGAATTATGAATCATGAATTGAATCATGAATCAGGAATCATGAATCATGAATTAAATAATGAATCATGAATTATGAATCATGAATTGAATCATGAATTATGAATCATGAATTGAATCATGAATCAGGAATCATGAATCATGAATTAAATAATGAATCATGAATTATGAATCATGAATTGAATCATGAATTGAATCATGAATCATAAATCATGAATTGAATCATGAATCATGAATTGAATCATGAATCATGAATTATGAATCATGAATTGAATCATGAATTATGAATTGAATCATGAATGATGAATCATGAATGATGAATCATGAATTGAATCATGAATCATGAATCATGAATTGAATCATGAATCATGAATCATGAATTGAATAATGAATCATGAATTATGAATCATGAATTGAATCATGAATCATGAATTATGAATCATGAATTGAATCATGAATTATGAATTGAATCATGAATCATGAATCATGAATCATGAATCATGAATCATGAATCATCAATTGAATCATGATTCATGAATTATGAATCATGAATTGAATTATGAATTATGAATTGAATCATGAATCATGAATTGAATCATGAATTGAATCATGAATCATGAATTAAATCATGAATCATGAATGATGAATCATAAATTGAATCATGAATCATGAATCATGAATCAAATCATGAATCATGAATCGAATCATGAATCATGAATTGAATCATGAATCATAAATTGAATCATGAATTGAATCATGAATCATGAATCGAATCATGAATCATGAATTGAATCATGAATTAAATCATGAATCATGAATTGAATCATGAATTGAATCATGAATCATGAATTGAAGCATGAATCATGAATCATAATTCGAATCATGAATCATGAATTGAATCATGAATCATGAATTGAATCATAATTCGAATCATGAATTGAATCATGAATCATGAATTGAATCATGAATCATGAATCATGAATTGAATCATGAATCATGAATTATGAATCATGAATTGAATCATGAATCATGAATTATGAATAATGAATTGAATCATGAATCATGAATCATGAATTGAATCATGAATCATGAATCATGAATCATGAATCATGAATTGAATCATGAATCATGAATTGAATCATGAATCATGAATCATGAATTGAATCATGAATCATGAATCATGAATCAAGAATTGAATCATGAATCATGAATTATGAATCATGAATTGAATCATGAATCATGAATTGAATCATGAATCAGGAATCATGAATCATGAATTGAATCATGAATCATGAATTATGAATCATTAACTAAATCATGAATCATGAATTATGAATAATGAATTGAATCATGAATTATGAATTGAATCATGAATCATGAAACATGAATCTTGAATCATGAATCATGAATTGAATCATGAAATGAATCATGAATGATGAATCATGAATTGAATCATGAATCATGAATGATGAATCATGAATTGAATCATGAATCATGAATCATGAATTGAATCATGAATCATGAATTGAATCATGAATCATGAATTGAATCATGAATCATGAATTGAATCATGAATCATGAATTATGAATCATAATTTGAATCATGAATTATGAATTGAATCATGAATGATGAATCATGAATGATGAATCATGAATTGAATCATGAATCATGAATCATGAATTGAATCATGAATCATGAATTGAATCATGAATCATGAATCATGAATTGAATCATGAATCATGAATTATGAATCATGAATTGAATCATGAATCATGAATTATGAATCATGAATTGAATCATGAATTATGAATTAAATCATGAATCATGAATCATGAATCATGAATCATCAATTGAATCATGAATCATGAATCATGAATCATGAATTGAATTATGAATTATGAATTGAATCATGAATCATGAATCATGAATCATGAATCATGAATCATGAATTGAATCATGAATTGAATCATGAATCATGAATCATGAATCAAATTATGAATCATGAATCGAATCATGAATCATGAATTGAATCATGAATCATAAATTGAATCATGAATCAAATTATGAATCATGAATCGAATCATGAATCATGAATTGAATCATGAATTAAATCATGAATCATCAATTGAATCATGAATTGAATCATGAATTGAATCAAGATTTGATTAATGAATTGAATCATGAATCATGAATTGAAGCATGAATCATGAATCATAAATCGAATCATGAATCATGAATTGAATCATAATTCGAATCATGAATTGAATCATGAATCATGAATTGAATCATGAATCAAATCATGAATTGAATCATGAATCATGAATTGAATCATGAATCATGAATCATGAATTGAATCATGAATCATGAATTATGAATCATGAATTGAATCATGAATCATGAATCATGAATTGAATCATAAATCATGAATTATGAATCATGAATTAAATCATGAATCATGAATTATGAATCATGAATTGAATCATGAATCATGAATCATGAATTGAATCATGAATCATGAATTGAATCATGAATCATGAATTGAATCATGAATCATGAATTGAATCATGAATTGAATCATGAATCATGAATCATGAATCATGAATTGAATCATGAACCATGAATTATGAATCATGAATTGAATCATGAATCATGAATCATGAATCATGAATCGAATCATGAATCATGAATTGAATCATGAATTATGAATCATGAATTGAATCATGAATCATGAATCGAATCATGAATCATGAATTGAATCATGAATTAAATCATGAATCATGAATTGAATCATGAATTGAATCATGAATTGAATCATGAATTGAATCATGAATTGAGTCATGAATCATGAATTGAATCATGAATCATGAATCATAAATCGAATCATGAATCATGAATTGAAACATGAATCGAATCAAGAATTGAATCATGAATCATGAATTGAATCATGAATCATGAATCATGAATTGAATCATGAATCATGAATCATGAATTTAATTATGAATCATGAATTAAATCATGAATCATGAATTGAATCATAATTCATGAATTGAATCATAATTCATGAATTATGAATTATGAATTGAATCATGAATCATGAATCATGAATTGAATTATGAATTATGAATTGAATCATGAATCATGAATCATCAATCATCAATCATGAATTGAATCATGAATTGAATCATGAATCATGAATCATGAATTGAATCATGAATTGAATCATGAATCATGAATCATGAATTGAATCATGAATCATGAATGATGAATCATGAATTGAATCATGAATCATGAATTGAATCATGAATCATGAATTGAATCATGAATCATGAATCATGAATCGAATCATGAATCATGAATCAAGAATCATGAATAATGAATTGAATCATGAATCATGAATTGAATCATGAATCATTAGTGAAATCATAAATCATGAATCATGAATCATAATTCATGAATTGAATCATGAATCATGAATCATGAATTGAATCTTGAATCGAATCATGAATTGAATCATGAATCATGAATTGAATCATGAATCGAATCATGAATTGAATCATGAATCATGAATTAAATCATGAATCATGAATCATGAATTAAATCATGAATCATGAATCATGAATTGAATCATGAATCATGAATTATGAATCATGAATTGAATCATGAATCATGAATTGAATCATAAATCATGAATTATGAATCATGAATTAAATCATGAATCATGAATTATGAATCATGAATTAATTCATGAATCATGAATCATGAATTGAAGCATGAATCATGAATTATGAATCATGAATTGAATCATGAATCATGAATCATGTATTGAATCATGAATCATGAATCATGAATCATGAATTGAATCATGAATCATGAATCATGAATTGAATCATGAATCATGAATCATGAATTGAATCATGAATCAGGAATCATGAATCATGAATTAAATAATGAATCATGAATTATGAATCATGAATTGAATCATGAATTATGAATTGAATCATGAATCATGAAACATGAATCTTGAATCATGAATCATGAATTGAATCATGAATCATGAATCATGAATTGAATCATGAATCATGAATCATTAATTGAATCATGAATCATGAATGATGAATCATGAATGATGAATCATGAATTGAATCATGAATCATGAATCATGAATTGAATCATGAATCATGAATGATGAATCATGAATTATGAATCATGAATTGAATCATGAATCAGGAATCATGAATCATGAATTAAATAATGAATCATGAATTATGAATCATGAATTGAATCATGAATTATGAATTGAATCATGAATCATGAAACATGAATCATGAATCATGAATTGAATCATGAATCATGAATCATGAATTGAATCATGAATCATGAATCATTAATTGAATCATGAATCATGAATGATGAATCATGAATGATGAATCATGAATTGAATCATGAATCATGAATCATGAATTGAATCATGAATCATGAATCATGAATTGAATAATGAATCATGAATTATGAATCATGAATTGAATCATGAATCATGAATTATGAATCATGAATTGAATCATGAATTATGAATTGAATCATGAATCATGAATCATGAATCATGAATCATGAATCATGAATCATGAATCATCAATTGAATCATGATTCATGAATTATGAATCATGAATTGAATTATGAATTATGAATTGAATCATGAATCATGAATTGAATCATGAATTGAATCATGAATCATGAATTAAATCATGAATCATGAATGATGAATCATAAATTGAATCATGAATCATGAATCATGAATCAAATCATGAATCATGAATCGAATCATGAATCATGAATTGAATCATGAATCATAAATTGAATCATGAATTGAATCATGAATCATGAATCGAATCATGAATCATGAATTGAATCATGAATTAAATCATGAATCATGAATTGAATCATGAATTGAATCATGAATCATGAATTGAAGCATGAATCATGAATCATAATTCGAATCATGAATCATGAATTGAATCATAATTCGAATCATGAATTGAATCATAATTCGAATCATGAATTGAATCATGAATCATGAATTGAATCATGAATCATGAATCATGAATTGAATCATGAATCATGAATTATGAATCATGAATTGAATCATGAATCATGAATTATGAATAATGAATTGAATCATGAATCATGAATCATGAATTGAATCATGAATCATGAATCATGAATCATGAATCATGAATTGAATCATGAATCATGAATTGAATCATGAATCATGAATCATGAATTTAATCATGAATCATGAATCATGAATCATGAATCAAGAATTGAATCATGAATCATGAATTATGAATCATGAATTGAATCATGAATCATGAATTGAATCATGAATCAGGAATCATGAATCATGAATTGAATCATGAATCATGAATTATGAATCATGAACTAAATCATGAATCATGAATTATGAATCATGAATTGAATCATGAATTATGAATTGAATCATGAATCATGAAACATGAATCTTGAATCATGAATCATGAATTGAATCATGAAATGAATCATGAATGATGAATCATGAATTGAATCATGAATCATGAATGATGAATCATGAATTGAATCATGAATCATGAATCATGAATTGAATCATGAATCATGAATTGAATCATGAATCATGAATTGAATCATGAATCATGAATTGAATCATGAATCACGAATTATGAATCATAATTTGAATCATGAATTATGAATTGAATCATGAATGATGAATCATGAATGATGAATCATGAATTGAATCATGAATCATGAATCATGAATTGAATCATGAATCATGAATTGAATCATGAATCATGAATCATGAATTGAATCATGAATCATGAATTATGAATCATGAATTGAATCATGAATCATGAATTATGAATCATGAATTGAATCATGAATTATGAATTAAATCATGAATCATGAATCATGAATCATGAATCATCAATTGAATCATGAATCATGAATTATGAATCATGAATTGAATTATGAATTATGAATTGAATCATGAATCATGAATCATGAATCATGAATCATGAATCATGAATTGAATCATGAATTGAATCATGAATCATGAATTGAATCATAAATCATGAATTATGAATCATGAATTAAATCATGAATCATGAATTATGAATCATGAATTAAATCATGAATCATGAATCATGAATTGAAGCATGAATCATGAATTATGAATCATGAATTGAATCATGAATCATGAATCATGTATTGAATCATGAATCATGAATCATGAATCATGAATCATGAATTGAATCATGAATCATGAATCATGAATTGAATCATGAATCATGAATCATTAATTGAATCATGAATCATGAATTATGAATCATGAATTATGAATCATGAATTGAATCATGAATCAGGAATCATGAATCATGAATTAAATAATGAATCATGAATTATGAATCATGAATTGAATCATGAATTATGAATTGAATCATGAATCATGAAACATGAATCTTGAATCATGAATCATGAATTGAATCATGAATCATGAATCATGAATTGAATCATGAATCATGAATCATTAATTGAATCATGAATCATGAATGATGAATCATGAATGATGAATCATGAATTGAATCATGAATCATGAATCATGAATTGAATCATGAATCATGAATGATGAATCATGAATTATGAATCATGAATTGAATCATGAATCAGGAATCATGAATCATGAATTAAATAATGAATCATGAATTATGAATCATGAATTGAATCATGAATTATGAATTGAATCATGAATCATGAAACATGAATCATGAATCATGAATCATGAATTGAATCATGAATCATGAATCATGAATTGAATCATGAATCATGAATCATTAATTGAATCATGAATCATGAATGATGAATCATGAATGATGAATCATGAATTGAATCATGAATCATGAATCATGAATTGAATCATGAATCATGAATCATGAATTGAATAATGAATCATGAATTATGAATCATGAATTGAATCATGAATCATGAATTGAATCATGAATCATGAATCATGAATTGAATCATGAATCATGAATCATTAATTGAATCATGAATCATGAATGATGAATCATGAATGATGAATCATGAATTGAATCATGAATCATGAATCATTAATTGAATCATGAATCATGAATGATGAATCATGAATTATGAATCATGAATTGAATCATGAATCAGGAATCATGAATCATGAATTAAATAATGAATCATGAATTATGAATCATGAATTGAATCATGAATTATGAATTGAATCATGAATCATGAAACATGAATCATGAATCATGAATCATGAATTGAATCATGAATCATGAATCATGAATTGAATCATGAATCATGAATCATGAATTGAATCATGAATCATGAATCATGAATTGAATAATGAATCATGAATTATGAATCATGAATTGAATCATGAATCATGAATTATGAATCATGAATTGAATCATGAATTATGAATTGAATCATGAATCATGAATCATGAATCATGAATCATGAATCATGAATCATGAATCATCAATTGAATCATGATTCATGAATTATGAATCATGAATTGAATTATGAATTATGAATTGAATCATGAATCATGAATTGAATCATGAATTGAATCATGAATCATGAATTAAATCATGAATCATGAATGATGAATCATAAATTGAATCATGAATCATGAATCATGAATCAAATCATGAATCATGAATCGAATCGTGAATCATTAATTGAATCATGAATCATAAATTGAATCATGAATTGAATCATGAATCATGAATCGAATCATGAATCATGAATTGAATCATGAATTAAATCATGAATCATGAATTGAATCATGAATTGAATCATGAATCATGAATTGAAGCATGAATCATGAATCATAATTCGAATCATGAATCATGAATTGAATCATAATTCGAATCATGAATTGAATCATGAATCATGAATTGAATCATGAATCATGAATCATGAATTGAATCATGAATCATGAATTATGAATCATGAATTGAATCATGAATCATGAATTATGAATAATGAATTGAATCATGAATCATGAATCATGAATTGAATCATGAATCATGAATCATGAATCATGAATCATGAATTGAATCATGAATCATGAATTGAATCATGAATCATGAATCATGAATTTAATCATGAATCATGAATCATGAATCATGAATCAAGAATTGAATCATGAATCATGAATTATGAATCATGAATTGAATCATGAATCATGAATTGAATCATGAATCAGGAATCATGAATCATGAATTGAATCATGAATCATGAATTATGAATCATGAACTAAATCATGAATCATGAATTATGAATCATGAATTGAATCATGAATTATGAATTGAATCATGAATCATGAAACATGAATCTTGAATCATGAATCATGAATTGAATCATGAAATGAATCATGAATGATGAATCATGAATTGAATCATGAATCATGAATGATGAATCATGAATTGAATCATGAATCATGAATCATGAATTGAATCATGAATCATGAATTGAATCATGAATCACGAATTATGAATCATAATTTGAATCATGAATTATGAATTGAATCATGAATGATGAATCATGAATGATGAATCATGAATTGAATCATGAATCATGAATCATGAATTGAATCATGAATCATGAATTGAATCATGAATCATGAATCATGAATTGAATCATGAATCATGAATCATGAATTGAATCATGAATCATGAATTGAATCATGAATCATGAATTGAATCATGAATCACGAATTATGAATCATAATTTGAATCATGAATTATGAATTGAATCATGAATGATGAATCATGAATGATGAATCATGAATTGAATCATGAATCATGAATCATGAATTGAATCATGAATCATGAATTGAATCATGAATCATGAATCATGAATTGAATCATGAATCATGAATTATGAATCATGAATTGAATCATGAATCATGAATTATGAATCATGAATTGAATCATGAATTATGAATTAAATCATGAATCATGAATCATAAATCATGAATCATCAATTGAATCATGAATCATGAATTATGAATCATGAATTGAATTATGAATTATGAATTGAATCATGAATCATGAATCATGAATCATGAATCATGAATCATGAATTGAATCATGAATTGAATCATGAATCATGAATCATGAATTGAATCATGAATCATGAATCATGAATCAAATTATGAATCATGAATCGAATCATGAATCATGAATTGAATCATGAATCATAAATTGAATCATGAATCAAATTATGAATCATGAATCGAATCATGAATCATGAATTGAATCATGAATTAAATCATGAATCATCAATTGAATCATGAATTGAATCATGAATTGAATCATGATTTGATTAATGAATTGAATCATGAATCATGAATTGAAGCATGAATCATGAATCATAAATCGAATCATGAATCATGAATTGAATCATAATTCGAATCATGAATTGAATCATGAATCATGAATTGAATCATGAATCGAATCATGAATTGAATCATGAATCATGAATTGAATCATGAATCATGAATCATGAATTGAATCATGAATCATGAATTATGAATCATGAATTGAATCATGAATCATGAATCATGAATTGAATCATAAATCATGAATTATGAATCATGAATTAAATCATGAATCATGAATTATGAATCATGAATTGAATCATGAATCATGAATCATGAATTGAATCATGAATCATGAATCATGAATTGAATCATGAATCATGAATTGAATCATGAATCATGAATTGAATCATGAATTGAATCATGAATCATGAATCATGAATCATGAATTGAATCATGAACCATGAATTATGAATCATGAATTGAATCATGAATCATGAATCATGAATCGAATCATGAATCATGAATTGAATCATGAATTATGAATCATGAATTGAATCATGAATCATGAATCGAATCATGAATCATGAATTGAATCATGAATTAAATCATGAATCATGAATTGAATCATGAATTGAATCATGAATTGAATCATGAATTGAATCATGAATTGAGTCATGAATCATGAATTGAATCATGAATCATGAATCATGAATTGAATCATGAATCATGAATTGAATCATGAATCATGAATTGAATCATGAATCACGAATTATGAATCATAATTTGAATCATGAATTATGAATTGAATCATGAATGATGAATCATGAATGATGAATGATGAATTGAATCATGAATCATGAATCATGAATTGAATCATGAATCATGAATTGAATCATGAATCATGAATCATGAATTGAATCATGAATCATGAATTATGAATCATGAATTGAATCATGAATCATGAATTGAATCATGAATCATGAATTGAATCATGAATCACGAATTATGAATCATAATTTGAATCATGAATTATGAATTGAATCATGAATGATGAATCATGAATGATGAATCATGAATTGAATCATGAATCATGAATCATGAATTGAATCATGAATCATGAATTGAATCATGAATCATGAATTATGAATGATGAATCATGAATTGAATCATGAATCATGAATCATGAATTGAATCATGAATCATGAATTGAATCATGAATCATGAATTATGAATCATGAATTGAATCATGAATCATGAATTATGAATCATGAATTGAATCATGAATTATGAATTAAATCATGAATCATGAATCATGAATCATGAATCATCAATTGAATCATGAATCATGAATTATGAATCATGAATTGAATTATGAATTATGAATTGAATCATGAATCATGAATCATGAATCATGAATCATGAATCATGAATTGAATCATGAATCATGAATCATGAATTGAATCATGAATCATGAATCATGAATCAAATTATGAATCATGAATCGAATCATGAATCATGAATTGAATCATGAATCATAAATTGAATCATGAATCAAATTATGAATCATGAATCGAATCATGAATCATGAATTGAATCATGAATTAAATCATGAATCATCAATTGAATCATGAATTGAATCATGAATTGAATCATGATTTGATTAATGAATTGAATCATGAATCATGAATTGAAGCATGAATCATGAATCATAAATCGAATCATGAATCATGAATTGAATCATAATTCGAATCATGAATTGAATCATGAATCATGAATTGAATCATGAATCGAATCATGAATTGAATCATGAATCATGAATTGAATCATGAATCATGAATCATGAATTGAATCATGAATCATGAATTATGAATCATGAATTGAATCATGAATCATGAATCACGAATTGAATCATAAATCATGAATTATGAATCATGAATTAAATCATGAATCATGAATTATGAATCATGAATTGAATCATGAATCATGAATCATGAATTGAATCATGAATCATGAATCATGAATTGAATCATGAATCATGAATTGAATCATGAATCATGAATTGAATCATGAATTGAATCATGAATCATGAATCATGAATCATGAATTGAATCATGAACCATGAATTATGAATCATGAATTGAATCATGAATCATGAATCATGAATCATGAATCGAATCATGAATCATGAATTGAATCATGAATTATGAATCATGAATTGAATCATGAATCATGAATCGAATCATGAATCATGAATTGAATCATGAATTAAATCATGAATCATGAATTGAATCATGAATTGAATCATGAATTGAATCATGAATTGAATCATGAATTGAGTCATGAATCATGAATTGAATCATGAATCATGAATCATAAATCGAATCATGAATCATGAATTGAATCATGAATCGAATCAAGAATTGAATCATGAATCATGAATTGAATCATGAATCATGAATCATGAATTGAATCATGAATCATGAATCATGAATTTAATTATGAATCATGAATTAAATCATGAATCATGAATCATGAATTGAATCATAATTCATGAATTGAATCATAATTCATGAATTATGAATTATGAATTGAATCATGAATCATGAATCATGAATTGAATTATGAATTATAAATTGAATCATGAATCATGAATCATCAATCATCAATCATGAATTGAATCATGAATTGAATCATGAATCATGAATCATGAATCATGAATTGAATCATGAATTGAATCATGAATCATGAATCATGAATTGAATCATGAATCATGAATGATGAATCATGAATTGAATCATGAATCATGAATTGAATCATGAATCATGAATTGAATCATGAATCATGAATCATGAATCGAATCATGAATCATGAATCAAGAATCATGAATAATGAATTGAATCATGAATCATGAATCATGAATTGAATCTTGAATCGAATCATGAATTGAATCATGAATCATGAATTGAATCATGAATCGAATCATGAATTGAATCATGAATCATGAATTGAATCATGAATCATGAATCATGAATTGAATCATGAATCATGAATCATGAATTGAATCATGAATCATGAATTATGAATCATGAATTGAATCATGAATCATGAATCATGAATTGAATCATAAATCATGAATTATGAATCATGAATTAAATCATGAATCATGAATTATGAATCATGAATTAAATCATGAATCATGAAATGAAGCATGAATCATGAATTATGAATCATGAATTGAATCATGAATCATGAATCATGAATTGAATCATGAATCATGAATCATGAATCATGAATCATGAATTGAATCATGAATCATGAATCATGAATTGAATCATGAATCATGAATCATTAATTGAATCATGAATCATGAATTATGAATCATGAATTATGAATCATGAATTGAATCATGAATCAGGAATCATGAATCATGAATTAAATAATGAATCATGAATTATGAATCATGAATTGAATCATGAATTATGAATTGAATTATGAATCATGAAACATGAATCTTGAATCATGAATCATGAATTGAATCATGAATCATGAATCATGAATTGAATCATGAATCATGAATCATTAATTGAATCATGAATCATGAATGATGAATCATGAATGATGAATCATGAATTGAATCATGAATCATGAATCATGAATTGAATCATGAATCATGAATGTAGAATCATGAATTATGAATCATGAATTGAATCATGAATCAGGAATCATGAATCATGAATTAAATAATGAATCATGAATTATGAATCATGAATTGAATCATGAATTATGAATTGAATCATGAATCATGAAACATGAATCATGAATCATGAATCATGAATTGAATCATGAATCATGAATCATGAATTGAATCATGAATCATGAATCATTAATTGAATCATGAATCATGAATGATGAATCATGAATGATGAATCATGAATTGAATCATGAATCATGAATCATGAATTGAATCATGAATCATGAATTGAATAATGAATCATGAATTATGAATCATGAATTGAATCATGAATCATGAATTGAATCATGAATCATGAATCATGAATTGAATCATGAATCATGAATCATTAATTGAATCATGAATCATGAATGATGAATCATGAATGATGAATCATGAATTGAATCATGAATCATGAATCATTAATTGAATCATGAATCATGAATGATGAATCATGAATTATGAATCATGAATTGAATCATGAATCAGGAATCATGAATTAAATAATGAATCATGAATTATGAATCATGAATTGAATCATGAATTATGAATTGAATCATGAATCATGAAACATGAATCATGAATCATGAATCATGAATTGAATCATGAATCATGAATCATGAATTGAATCATGAATCATGAATCATTAATTGAATCATGAATCATGAATGATGAATCATGAATGATGAATCATGAATTGAATCATGAATCATGAATCATGAATTGAATCATGAATCATGAATTGAATAATGAATCATGAATTATGAATCATGAATTGAATCATGAATCATGAATTATGAATCATGAATTGAATCATGAATTATGAATTGAATCATGAATCATGAATCATGAATCATGAATCATGAATCATCAATTGAATCATGATTCATGAATTATGAATCATGAATTGAATTATGAATTATGAATTGAATCATGAATCATGAATTGAATCATGAATTGAATCATGAATCATGAATTAAATCATGAATCATTAATGATGAATCATAAATTGAATCATGAATCATGAATCATGAATCAAATCATGAATCATGAATCGAATCATGAATCATGAATTGAATCATGAATCATAAATTGAATCATGAATTGAATCATGAATCATGAATCAAATCATGAATCATGAATTGAATCATGAATTAAATCATGAATCATGAATTGAATCATGAATTGAATCATGAATTGAAGCATGAATCATGAATCATAATTCGAATCATGAATCATGAATTGAATCATAATTCGAATCATGAATTGAATCATGAATCATGAATTGAATCATGAATCATGAATCATGAATTGAATCATGAATCATGAATTATGAATAATGAATTGAATCATGAATCATGAATTATGAATAATGAATTGAATCATGAATCATGAATCATGAATTGAATCATGAATCATGAATCATGAATCATGAATCATGAATTGAATCATGAATCATGAATTGAATCATGAATCATGAATCATGAATTTAATCATGAATCATGAATCATGAATCAAGAATTGAATCATGAATCATGAATTATGAATCATGAATTGAATCATGAATCATGAATTGAATCATGAATCAGGAATCATGAATCATGAATTGAATCATGAATCATGAATTATAAATCATGAACTAAATCATGAATCATGAATTGAATCATGAATTATGAATTGAATCATGAATCATGAAACATGAATCTTGAATCATGAATCATGAATTGAATCATGAAATGAATCATGAATGATGAATCATGAATTGAATCATGAATCATGAATGATGAATCATGAATTGAATCATGAATCATGAATCATGAATTGAATCATGAATCATGAATTGAATCATGAATCATGAATTGAATCATGAATCATGAATTATGAATCATAATTTAAATCATGAATTATGAATTGAATCATGAATGATGAATCATGAATGATGAATCATGAATTGAATCATGAATCATGAATCATGAATTGAATCATGAATCATGAATTGAATCATGAATCATGAATCATGAATTGAATCATGAATCATGAATTATGAATCATGAATTGAATCATGAATCATGAATTATGAATCATGAATCGAATCATGAATCATGAATTAAATCATGAATCATGAATTGAATCATGAATTGAATCATGAATCATGATTTGAATCATGAATACTGAATTGAATCATGAATTAAATCATGAATCATGAATTGAATCATGAATTGAATCATGAATTGAATCATGAATTGAATCATAAATCATGAATTGAATCATGAATCATAAATCGAATCATGAATCATGAATTATGAATTATGAATTGAATCATGAATCATGAATTATGAATCATGAATTGAATTATGAATTATGAATTGAATCATGAATCATGAATCATGAATTGAATCATGAATAATGAATGAAGAATCATAAATTGAATCATGAATCATGAATCATGAATCAAATCATGAATCATGAATCATGAATCATGAATTGAATCATGAATTGAATCATGAATCATGAATCGAATCATGAATCATGAATTGAATCATGAATTAAATCATGAATCATGAATTGAATCATGAATTGAATCATGAATTGAATCATGAATTGAATCATGAATCATGAATTGAATCATGAATCATGAATCATAAATCGAATCATGAATCATGAATTGAATCATGAATCGAATCATGAATTGAATCATGAATCATGAATTGAATCATGAATCATGAATTGAATCATGAATCATGAATCACGAATTGAATCATGAATTATGAATCATCAATTGAATCATGAATCATGAATCATGAATTGAATCATGAATCATGAATCATGAATCATGAATCGAATCATGAATCATGAATTGAATCATGAATCATGAATCATGAATTTAATTATGAATCATGAATTAAATCATGAATCATGAATCATGAATCATGAATTGAATCATAATTCATGAATTATGAATTATGAATTGAATCATGAATCATGAATCATGAATTGAATCATGAATCATGAATCATGAATTGAATAATGAATCATGAATTATGAATCATGAATTGAATCATGAATCATGAATTGAATCATGAATCATGAATCATGAATTGAATCATGAATCATGAATCATTAATTGAATCATGAATCATGAATGATGAATCATGAATGATGAATCATGAATTGAATCATGAATCATGAATCATTAATTGAATTATGAATCATGAATGATGAATCATGAATTATGAATCATGAATTGAATCATGAATCAGGAATCATGAATCATGAATTAAATAATGAATCATGAATTATGAATCATGAATTGAATCATGAATTATGAATTGAATCATGAATCATGAAACATGAATCATGAATCATGAATCATGAATTGAATCATGAATCATGAATCATGAATTGAATCATGAATCATGAATCATGAATTGAATCATGAATCATGAATCATGAATTGAATAATGAATCATGAATTATGAATCATGAATTGAATCATGAATCATGAATTATGAATCATGAATTGAATCATGAATTATGAATTGAATCATGAATCATGAATCATGAATCATGAATCATGAATCATGAATCATGAATCATGAATCATCAATTGAATCATGATTCATGAATTATGAATCATGAATTGAATTATGAATTGAATCATGAATCATGAATTGAATCATGAATTGAATCATGAATCATGAATTAAATCATGAATCATGAATGATGAATCATAAATTGAATCATGAATCATGAATCATGAATCAAATCATGAATCATGAATCGAATCGTGAATCATTAATTGAATCATGAATCATAAATTGAATCATGAATTGAATCATGAATCATGAATCGAATCATGAATCATGAATTGAATCATGAATTAAATCATGAATCATGAATTGAATCATGAATTGAATCATGAATCATGAATTGAAGCATGAATCATGAATCATAATTCGAATCATGAATCATGAATTGAATCATAATTCGAATCATGAATTGAATCATGAATCATGAATTGAATCATGAATCATGAATCATGAATTGAATCATGAATCATGAATTATAAATCATGAATTGAATCATGAATCATGAATTATGAATAATGAATTGAATCATGAATCATGAATCATGAATTGAATCATGAATCATGAATCATGAATCATGAATCATGAATTGAATCATGAATCATGAATAGAATCATGAATCATGAATCATGAATTTAATCATGAATCATGAATCATGAATCATGAATCAAGAATTGAATCATGAATCATGAATTATGAATCATGAATTGAATCATGAATCATGAATTGAATCATGAATCAGGAATCATGAATCATGAATTGAATCATGAATCATGAATTATGAATCATGAACTAAATCATGAATCATGAATTATGAATCATGAATTGAATCATGAATTATGAATTGAATCATGAATCATGAAACATGAATCTTGAATCATGAATCATGAATTGAATCATGAAATGAATCATGAATGATGAATCATGAATTGAATCATGAATCATGAATGATGAATCATGAATTGAATCATGAATCATGAATCATGAATTGAATCATGAATCATGAATTGAATCATGAATCATGAATTGAATCATGAATCACGAATTATGAATCATAATTTGAATCATGAATTATGAATTGAATCATGAATGATGAATCATGAATGATGAATCATGAATTGAATCATGAATCATGAATCATGAATTGAATCATGAATCATGAATTGAATCATGAATCATGAATCATGAATTGAATCATGAATCATGAATTATGAATCATGAATTGAATCATGAATCATGAATTGAATCATGAATCATGAATTGAATCATGAATCACGAATTATGAATCATAATTTGAATCATGAATTATGAATTGAATCATGAATGATGAATCATGAATGATGAATCATGAATTGAATCATGAATCATGAATCATGAATTGAATCATGAATCATGAATTGAATCATGAATCATGAATCATGAATTGAATCATGAATCATGAATTATGAATCATGAATTGAATCATGAATCATGAATTATGAATCATGAATTGAATCATGAATTATGAATTAAATCATGAATCATGAATCATGAATCATGAATCATCAATTGAATCATGAATCATGAATTATGAATCATGAATTGAATTATGAATTATGAATTGAATCATGAATCATGAATCATGAATCATGAATCATGAATCATGAATCATGAATTGAATCATGAATTGAATCATGAATCATGAATCATGAATTGAATCATGAATCATGAATCATGAATCAAATTATGAATCATGAATCGAATCATGAATCATGAATTGAATCATGAATCATAAATTGAATCATGAATCAAATTAAGAATCATGAATCGAATCATGAATCATGAATTGAATCATGAATTAAATCATGAATCATCAATTGAATCATGAATTGAATCATGAATTGAATCATGATTTGATTAATGAATTGAATCATGAATCATGAATTGAAGCATGAATCATGAATCATAAATCGAATCATGAATCATGAATTGAATCATAATTCGAATCATGAATTGAATCATGAATCATGAATTGAATCATGAATCGAATCATGAATTGAATCATGAATCATGAATTGAATCATGAATCATGAATCATGAATTGAATCATGAATCATGAATTATGAATCATGAATTGAATCATGAATCATGAATCATGAATTGAATCATAAATCATGAATTATGAATCATGAATTAAATCATGAATCATGAATTATGAATCATGAATTGAATCATGAATCATGAATCATGAATTGAATCATGAATCATGAATCATGAATTGAATCATGAATCATGAATTGAATCATGAATCATGAATTGAATCATGAATTGAATCATGAATCATGAATCATGAATCATGAATTGAATCATGAACCATGAATTATGAATCATGAATTGAATCATGAATCATGAATCATGAATCATGAATCGAATCATGAATCATGAATTGAATCATGAATTATGAATCATGAATTGAATCATGAATCATGAATCGAATCATGAATCATGAATTGAATCATGAATTAAATCATGAATCATGAATTGAATCATGAATTGAATCATGAATTGAATCATGAATTGAATCATGAATTGAGTCATGAATCATGAATTGAATCATGAATCATGAATCATGAATTGAATCATGAATCATGAATTGAATCATGAATCATGAATTGAATCATGAATCACGAATTATGAATCATAATTTGAATCATGAATTATGAATTGAATCATGAATGATGAATCATGAATGATGAATCATGAATTGAATCATGAATCATGAATCATGAATTGAATCATGAATAATGAATTGAATCATGAATCATGAATCATGAATTGAATCATGAATCATGAATTATGAATCATGAATTGAATCATGAATCATGAATTGAATCATGAATCATGAATTGAATCATGAATCACGAATTATGAATCATAATTTGAATCATGAATTATGAATTGAATCATGAATGATGAATCATGAATGATGAATCATGAATTGAATCATGAATCATGAATCATGAATTGAATCATGAATCATGAATTGAATCATGAATCATGAATCATGAATTGAATCATGAATCATGAATTATGAATCATGAATTGAATCATGAATCATGAATCATGAATTGAATCATGAATTATGAATTAAATCATGAATCATGAATCATGAATCATGAATCATCAATTGAATCATGAATCATGAATTATGAATCATGAATTGAATTATGAATTATGAATTGAATCATGAATCATGAATCATGAATCATGAATCATGAATCATGAATCATGAATTGAATCATGAATTGAATCATGAATCATGAATCATGAATTGAATCATGAATCATGAATCATGAATCAAATTATGAATCATGAATCGAATCATGAATCATGAATTGAATCATGAATCATAAATTGAATCATGAATCAAATTATGAATCATGAATCGAATCATGAATCATGAATTGAATCATGAATTAAATCATGAATCATCAATTGAATCATGAATTGAATCATGAATTGAATCATGATTTGATTAATGAATTGAATCATGAATCATGAATTGAAGCATGAATCATGAATCATAAATCGAATCATGAATCATGAATTGAATCATAATTCGAATCATGAATTGAATCATGAATCATGAATTGAATCATGAATCGAATCATGAATTGAATCATGAATCATGAATTGAATCATGAATCATGAATCATGAATTGAATCATGAATCATGAATTATGAATCATGAATTGAATCATGAA
This sequence comes from Mixophyes australis, assembly GCA_036250195.1. NCBI lineage: Eukaryota > Metazoa > Chordata > Amphibia > Anura > Limnodynastidae > Mixophyes > Mixophyes australis. The sequence continues at coordinate 240,019,746 of JAVHZZ010000001.1, read as the reverse complement.
TCATGAATCATGAATTGAATCATAAATCATGAATTATGAATCATGAATTAAATCATGAATCATGAATTATGAATCATGAATTGAATCATGAATCATGAATCATGAATTGAATCATGAATCATGAATCATGAATTGAATCATGAATCATGAATTGAATCATGAATCATGAATTGAATCATGAATTGAATCATGAATCATGAATCATGAATCATGAATTGAATCATGAACCATGAATTATGAATCATGAATTGAATCATGAATCATGAATCATGAATCGAATCATGAATCATGAATTGAATCATGAATTATGAATCATGAATTGAATCATGAATCATGAATCGAATCATGAATCATGAATTGAATCATGAATTAAATCATGAATCATGAATTGAATCATGAATTGAATCATGAATTGAATCATGAATTGAATCATGAATTGAGTCATGAATCATGAATTGAATCATGAATCATGAATCATAAATCGAATCATGAATCATGAATTGAATCATGAATCGAATCAAGAATTGAATCATGAATCATGAATTGAATCATGAATCATGAATCATGAATTGAATCATGAATCATGAATCATGAATTTAATTATGAATCATGAATTAAATCATGAATCATGAATCATGAATTGAATCATAATTCATGAATTGAATCATAATTCATGAATTATGAATTATGAATTGAATCATGAATCATGAATCATGAATTGAATTATGAATTATGAATTATAAATTGAATCATGAATCATGAATCATCAATCATCAATCATGAATTGAATCATGAATTGAATCATGAATCATGAATCATGAATTGAATCATGAATTGAATCATGAATCATGAATCATGAATTGAATCATGAATCATGAATGATGAATCATGAATTGAATCATGAATCATGAATTGAATCATGAATCATGAATTGAATCATGAATCATGAATTGAATCATGAATCATGAATCATGAATCGAATCATGAATCATGAATCAAGAATCATGAATAATGAATTGAATCATGAATCATGAATCATGAATTGAATCATGAATCATTAGTCAAATCATAAATCATGAATCATGAATCATAATTCATGAATTGAATCATGAATCATGAATCATGAATTGAATCTTGAATCGAATCATGAATTGAATCATGAATCATGAATTGAATCATGAATCGAATCATGAATTGAATCATGAATCATGAATTGAATCATGAATCATGAATCATGAATTGAATCATGAATCATGAATCATGAATTGAATCATGAATCATGAATTATGAATCATGAATTGAATCATGAATCATGAATCATGAATTGAATCATAAATCATGAATTATGAATCATGAATTAAATCATGAATCATGAATTATGAATCATGAATTAAATCATGAATCATGAAATGAAGCATGAATCATGAATTATGAATCATGAATTGAATCATGAATCATGAATCATGAATTGAATCATGAATCATGAATCATGAATCATGAATCATGAATTGAATCATGAATTGAATCATGAATCATGAATTGAATCATGAATCATGAATCATTAATTGAATCATGAATCATGAATTATGAATCATGAATTATGAATCATGAATTGAATCATGAATCAGGAATCATGAATCATGAATTAAATAATGAATCATGAATTATGAATCATGAATTGAATCATGAATTATGAATTGAATCATGAATCATGAAACATGAATCTTGAATCATGAATCATGAATTGAATCATGAATCATGAATCATGAATTGAATCATGAATCATGAATCATTAATTGAATCATGAATCATGAATGATGAATCATGAATGATGAATCATGAATTGAATCATGAATCATGAATCATGAATTGAATCATGAATCATGAATGTAGAATCATGAATTATGAATCATGAATTGAATCATGAATCAGGAATCATGAATTGAATCATGAATCATGAATCATTAATTGAATCATGAATCATGAATTATGAATCATGAATTATGAATCATGAATTGAATCATGAATCAGGAATCATGAATCATGAATTAAATAATGAATCATGAATTATGAATCATGAATTGAATCATGAATTATGAATTGAATCATGAATCATGAAACATGAATCTTGAATCATGAATCATGAATTGAATCATGAATCATGAATCATGAATTGAATCATGAATCATGAATCATTAATTGAATCATGAATCATGAATGATGAATCATGAATGATGAATCATGAATTGAATCATGAATCATGAATCATGAATTGAATCATGAATCATGAATCATGAATTGAATAATGAATCATGAATTATGAATCATGAATTGAATCATGAATCATGAATTGAATCATGAATCATGAATCATGAATTGAATCATGAATCATGAATCATTAATTGAATCATGAATCATGAATGATGAATCATGAATGATGAATCATGAATTGAATCATGAATCATGAATCATTAATTGAATCATGAATCATGAATGATGAATCATGAATTATGAATCATGAATTGAATCATGAATCAGGAATCATGAATCATGAATTAAATAATGAATCATGAATTATGAATCATGAATTGAATCATGAATTATGAATTGAATCATGAATCATGAAACATGAATCATGAATCATGAATCATGAATTGAATCATGAATCATGAATCATGAATTGAATCATGAATCATGAATCATTAATTGAATCATGAATCATGAATGATGAATCATGAATGATGAATCATGAATTGAATCATGAATCATGAATTGAATCATGAATCATGAATCATGAATTGAATAATGAATCATGAATTATGAATCATGAATTGAATCATGAATCATGAATTATGAATCATGAATTGAATCATGAATTATGAATTGAATCATGAATCATGAATCATGAATCATGAATCATGAATCATGAATCATGAATCATCAATTGAATCATGATTCATGAATTATGAATCATGAATTGAATTATGAATTATGAATTGAATCATGAATCATGAATTGAATCATGAATTGAATCATGAATCATGAATTAAATCATGAATCATGAATGATGAATCATAAATTGAATCATGAATCATGAATCATGAATCAAATCATGAATCATGAATCGAATCATGAATCATGAATTGAATCATGAATCATAAATTGAATCATGAATTGAATCATGAATCATGAATCGAATCATGAATCATGAATTGAATCATGAATTAAATCATGAATCATGAATTGAATCATGAATTGAATCATGAATCATGAATTGAAGCATGAATCATGAATCATAATTCGAATCATGAATCATGAATTGAATCATAATTCGAATCATGAATTGAATCATGAATCATGAATTGAATCATGAATCATGAATCATGAATTGAATCATGAATCATGAATTATGAATAATGAATTGAATCATGAATCATGAATTATGAATAATGAATTGAATCATGAATCATGAATCATGAATTGAATCATGAATCATGAATCATGAATCATGAATCATGAATTGAATCATGAATCATGAATTGAATCATGAATCATGAATCATGAATTTAATCATGAATCATGAATCATGAATCATGAATCAAGAATTGAATCATGAATCATGAATTATGAATCATGAATTGAATCATGAATCATGAATTGAATCATGAATCAGGAATCATGAATCATGAATTGAATCATGAATCATGAATTATGAATCATGAACTAAATCATGAATCATGAATTATGAATCATGAATTGAATCATGAATTATGAATTGAATCATGAATCATGAAACATGAATCTTGAATCATGAATCATGAATTGAATCATGAAATGAATCATGAATGATGAATCATGAATTGAATCATGAATCATGAATGATGAATCATGAATTGAATCATGAATCATGAATCATGAATTGAATCATGAATCATGAATTGAATCATGAATCATGAATTGAATCATGAATCATGAATTATGAATCATAATTGGAATCATGAATTATGAATTGAATCATGAATGATGAATCATGAATGATGAATCATGAATTGAATCATGAATCATGAATCATGAATTGAATCATGAATCATGAATTGAATCATGAATCATGAATCATGAATTGAATCATGAATCATGAATTATGAATCATGAATTGAATCATGAATCATGAATTATGAATCATGAATCGAATCATGAATCATGAATTAAATCATGAATCATAAATTGAGTCATGAATTGAATCATGAATCATGATTTGAATCATGAATACTGAATTGAATCATGAATTAAATCATGAATCATGAATTGAATCATGAATTGAATCATGAATTGAATCATGAATTGAATCATAAATCATGAATTGAATCATGAATCATAAATCGAATCATGAATCATGAATTATGAATTATGAATTGAATCATGAATCATGAATTATGAATCATGAATTGAATTATGAATTATGAATTGAATCATGAATCATGAATCATGAATTGAATCATGAATAATGAATGAAGAATCATAAATTGAATCATGAATCATGAATCATGAATCAAATCATGAATCATGAATCATGAATCATGAATTGAATCATGAATTGAATCATGAATCATGAATCGAATCATGAATCATGAATTGAATCATGAATTAAATCATGAATCATGAATTGAATCATGAATTGAATCATGAATTGAATCATGAATTGAATCATGAATCATGAATTGAATCATGAATCATGAATCATAAATCGAATCATGAATCATGAATTGAATCATGAATCGAATCATGAATTGAATCATGAATCATGAATTGAATCATGAATCATGAATCACGAATTGAATCATGAATTATGAATCATCAATTGAATCATGAATCATGAATCATGAATTGAATCATGAATCATGAATCATGAATCATGAATCGAATCATGAATCATGAATTGAATCATGAATCATGAATCATGAATTTAATTATGAATCATGAATTAAATCATGAATCACGAATCATGAATCATGAATTGAATCATAATTCATGAATTATGAATTATGAATTGAATCATGAATCATTAATTGAATTATGAATTATGAATTGAATCATGAATCATGAATCATGAATCATGAATTGAATCATGAATCATGAATCATGAATCATGAATTGAATCATGAATCATGAATCATGAATTGAATCATGAATCCTGATTGATGAATCATGAATTGAATCATGAATCATGAATTGAATCATGAATCATGAATTGAATCATGAATCATGAATTGAATCATGAATCATGAATCAAGAATCATGAATAATGAATTGAATCATGAATCATGAATTGAATCATGAATCATGAATCATGAGTCAAATCATAAATCATGAATCATGAATCATAATTCATGAATTGAATCATGAATCATGAATCATGAATCGAATCTTGAATCGAATCATGAATTGAATCATGAATCATGAATTGAATCATGAATCATGAATTGAATCATGAATCATGAATCATGAATTGAATCATGAATCATGAATTGAATCATGAATCATGAATTGAATCATGAATCATGAATCATGAATTGAATCATGAATCATGAATTATGAATCATGAATTGAATCATGAATCATGAATTGAATCATAAATCATGAATTATGAATCATGAATTAAATCATGAATCATGAATTATGAATCATGAATTGAATCATGAATCATGAATCATGAATTGAATCATGAATCATGAATCATGAATTGAATCATGAATCATGAATTGAATCATGAATCATGAATTGAATCATGAATTGAATCATGAATCATGAATCATGAATCATGAATTGAATCATGAATCATGAATTATGAATCATGAATTGAATCATGAATCATGAATTGAATCATGAATCATGAATCATGAATCATGAATCGAATCATGAATCATGAATTGAATCATGAATCATGAATCATGAATCATGAATTGAATCATGAATCATGAATTATGAATCATGAACTAAATCATGAATCATGAATTATGAATCATGAATTGAATCATGAATTATGAATTGAATCATGAATCATGAAACATGAATCTTGAATCATGAATCATGAATTGAATCATGAAATGAATCATGAATGATGAATCATGAATTGAATCATGAATCATGAATGATGAATCATGAATTGAATCATGAATCATGAATCATGAATTGAATCATGAATCATGAATTGAATCATGAATCATGAATTGAATCATGAATCATGAATTATGAATCATAATTTGAATCATGAATTATGAATTGAATCATGAATGATGAATCATGAATGATGAATCATGAATTGAATCATGAATCATGAATCATGAATTGAATCATGAATCATGAATTGAATCATGAATCATGAATCATGAATTGAATCATGAATCATGAATTATGAATCATGAATTGAATCATGAATCATGAATTATGAATCATGAATCGAATCATGAATCATGAATTAAATCATGAATCATAAATTGAATCATGAATTGAATCATGAATCATGATTTGAATCATGAATACTGAATTGAATCATGAATTAAATCATGAATCATGAATTGAATCATGAATTGAATCATGAATTGAATCATGAATTGAATCATAAATCATGAATTGAATCATGAATCATAAATCGAATCATGAATCATGAATTATGAATTATGAATTGAATCATGAATCATGAATTATGAATCATGAATTGAATTATGAATTATGAATTGAATCATGAATCATGAATCATGAATTGAATCATGAATAATGAATGAAGAATCATAAATTGAATCATGAATCATGAATCATGAATCAAATCATGAATCATGAATCATGAATCATGAATTGAATCATGAATTGAATCATGAATCATGAATCGAATCATGAATCATGAATTGAATCATGAATTAAATCATGAATCATGAATTGAATCATGAATTGAATCATGAATTGAATCATGAATTGAATCATGAATCATGAATTGAATCATGAATCATGAATCATAAATCGAATCATGAATCATGAATTGAATCATGAATCGAATCATGAATTGAATCATGAATCATGAATTGAATCATGAATCATGAATCACGAATTGAATCATGAATTATGAATCATCAATTGAATCATGAATCATGAATCATCAATTGAATCATGAATCATGAATCATGAATCATGAATCGAATCATGAATCATGAATTGAATCATGAATCATGAATCATGAATTTAATTATTAATCATGAATTAAATCATGAATCATGAATCATGAATCATGAATTGAATCATAATTCATGAATTATGAATTATGAATTGAATCATGAATCATTAATTGAATTATGAATTATGAATTGAATCATGAATCATGAATCATGAATCATGAATTGAATCATGAATCATGAATCATGAATCATGAATTGAATCATGAATCATGAATCATGAATTGAATCATGAATCCTGATTGATGAATCATGAATTGAATCATGAATCATGAATTGAATCATGAATCATGAATTGAATCATGAATCATGAATTGAATCATGAATCATGAATCAAGAATCATGAATAATGAATTGAATCATGAATCATGAATCATGAATTGAATCATGAATCATGAATCATGAGTCAAATCATAAATCATGAATCATGAATCATAATTCATGAATTGAATCATGAATCATGAATCATGAATCGAATCTTGAATCGAATCATGAATTGAATCATGAATCATGAATTGAATCATGAATCATGAATTGAATCATGAATCATGAATCATGAATTGAATCATGAATCATGAATTGAATCATGAATCATGAATTGAATCATGAATCATGAATCATGAATTGAATCATGAATCATGAATTATGAATCATGAATTGAATCATGAATCATGAATTGAATCATAAATCATGAATTATGAATCATGAATTAAATCATGAATCATGAATTATGAATCATGAATTGAATCATGAATCATGAATCATGAATTGAATCATGAATCATGAATCATGAATTGAATCATGAATCATGAATTGAATCATGAATCATGAATCATGAATTGAATCATGAATTGAATCATGAATCATGAATCATGAATCATGAATTGAATCATGAATCATGAATTATGAATCATGAATTGAATCATGAATCATGAATCATGAATTGAATCATGAATCATGAATCATGAATCATGAATCGAATCATGAATCATGAATTGAATCATGAATCATGAATCATGAATCATGAATTGAATCATGAATCATGAATCATGAATTGAATCATGAATCATGAATTATGAATTGAATCATGAATCATGAATTAAATCATGAATCATGAATCATGAATTATGAATTGAATCATGAATCATGAATTAAATCATGAATTATGAATTGAATCATGAATGATGAATCATGAATGATGAATCATGAATTGAATCATGAATCATGAATCATGAATTGAATCATGAATCATGAATCATGAATTGAATCATGAATCATGAATCATGAATCATGAATTGAATCATGAATTGAATCATGAATCATGAATCATGAATTGAATCATGAATCATGAATTATGAATCATGAATTGAATCATGAATCATGAATCATGAATCATGAATCATCAATTGAATCATGAATCATGAATTATGAATCATGAATTGAATCATGAATGATGAATCATGAATTGAATCATGAATCATGAATTGAATCATGAATCATGAATCATGAATTGAATAATGAATCATGAATTATGAATCATGAATTGAATCATGAATCATGAATTATGAACCATGAATTGAATCATGAATTATGAATTGAATCATGAATCATGAATCATGAATCATCAATTGAATCATGAATCATGAATTATGAATCATGAATTGAATTATGAATTATGAATTGAATCTTGAATCATGAATTGAATCATGAATTGAATCATGAATCATGAATCATGAATTGAATCATGAATCATGAATGATGAATCATAAATTGAATCATGAATCATGAATCATGAATCAAATTATGAATCATGAATCGAATCATGAATCATGAATTGAATCATGAATCATAAATTGAATCATGAATCAAATTATGAATCATGAATCGAATCATGAATCATGAATTGAATCATGAATTAAACCATGAATCATCAATTGAATCATGAATTGAATCATGAATTGAATCATGATTTGATTATCGAATTGAATCATGAATCATGAATTGAAGCATGAATCATGAATCATAAATCGAATCATGAATCATGAATTGAATCATAATTCGAATCATGAATTGAATCATGAATCATGAATTGAATCATGAATCGAATCATGAATTGAATCATGAATCATGAATTGAATCATGAATCATGAATCATGAATTGAATCATGAATCATGAATTATGAATCATGAATTGAATCATGAATCATGAATCATGAATTGAATCATAAATCATGAATTATGAATCATGAATTAAATCATGAATCATGAATTATGAATCATGAATTAAATCATGAATCATGAATCATGAATTGAAGCATGAATCATGAATTATGAATCATGAATTGAATCATGAATCATGAATCATGAATTGAATCATGAATCATGAATCATGAATCATGAATCATGAATTGAATCATGAATCATGAATCATGAATTGAATCATGAATCATGAATCATTAATTGAATCATGAATCATGAATTATGAATCATGAATTATGAATCATGAATTGATTCATGAATCAGGAATCATGAATCATGAATTAAATAATGAATCATGAATTATGAATCATGAATTGAATCATGAATTATGAATTGAATCATGAATCATGAAACATGAATCTTGAATCATGAATCATGAATTGAATCATGAAATGAATCATGAATGATGAATCATGAATTGAATAATGAATCATAAATCATGAATTGAATCATGAATCATGAATTGAATCATGAATCATGAATTATGAATCATGAATTGAATCATGAATTATGAATTGAATCATGAATGATGAATCATGAATGATGAATCATGAATTGAATCATGAATCATGAATCATGAATTGAATCATGAATCATGAATCATGAATTGAATAATGAATCATGAATTATGAATCATGAATTGAATCATGAATCATGAATAATGAATCATGAATTGAATCATGAATTATGAATTGAATCATGAATCATGAATCATGAATCATGAATCATGAATTGAATCATGAATTATGAATTGAATCATGAATCATGAATCATGAATCATGAATCATGAATCATGAATCATCAATTGAATCATGATTCATGAATTATGAATCATGAATTGAATTATGAATTATGAATTGAATCATGAATCATGAATTGAATCATGAATTGAATCATGAATCATGAATTAAATCATGAATCATGAATGATGAATCATAAATTGAATCATGAATCATGAATCATGAATCAAATCATGAATCATGAATCGAATCATGAATCATGAATTGAATCATGAATCATAAATTGAATCATGAATTGAATCATGAATCATGAATCGAATCATGAATCATGAATTGAATCATGAATTAAATCATGAATCATGAATTGAATCATGAATTGAATCATGAATTGAATCATGAATCATGAATTGAAGCATGAATCATGAATCATAATTCGAATCATGAATCATGAATTGAATCATAATTCGAATCATGAATTGAATCATGAATCATGAATTGAATCATGAATTAAATCATGAATCATGAATTGAATCATGAATTGAATCATGAATTGAATCATGAATCATGAATTGAAGCATGAATCATAAATCATAATTCGAATCATGAATCATGAATTGAATCATAATTCGAATCATGAATTGAATCATGAATCATGAATTGAATCATGAATCATGAATCATGAATTGAATCATGAATCATGAATTATGAATCATGAATTGAATCATGAATCATGAATTATGAATAATGAATTGAATCATGAATCATGAATCATGAATTGAATCATGAATCATGAATCATGAATTGAATCATGAATCATGAATTGAATCATGAATCATGAATCATCAATTGAATCATGAATCATGAATCATGAATCATGAATCAAGAATTGAATCATGAATCATGAATTATGAATCATGAATTGAATCATGAATCATGAATTGAATCATGAATCAGGAATCATGAATCATGAATTGAATCATGAATCATGAATTATGAATCATGAACTAAATCATGAATCATGAATTATGAATCATGAATTGAATCATGAATTATGAATTGAATCATGAATCATGAAACATGAATCTTGAATCATGAATCATGAATTGAATCATGAAATGAATCATGAATGATGAATCATGAATTGAATCATGAATCATGAATGATGAATCATGAATTGAATCATGAATCATGAATCATGAATTGAATCATGAATCATGAATTGAATCATGAATCATGAATTGAATCATGAATCATGAATTGAATCATGAATCATGAATTATGAATCATAATTTGAATCATGAATTATGAATTGAATCATGAATGATGAATCATGAATGATGAATCATGAATTGAATCATGAATCATGAATTGAATCATGAATCATGAATCATGAATTGAATCATGAATCATGAATTATGAATCATGAATTGAATCATGAATCATGAATTATGAATCATGAATTGAATCATGAATTATGAATTAAATCATGAATCATGAATCATGAATCATGAATCATCAATTGAATCATGAATCATGAATTATGAATCATGAATTGAATTATGAATTATGAATTGAATCATGAATCATGAATCATGAATCATGAATCATGAATCATGAATTGAATCATGAATTGAATCATGAATCATGAATCATGAATTGAATCACGAATCATGAATGATGAATCATAAATTGAATCATGAATTATGAATCATGAATCAAATCATGAATCATGAATCGAATCATGAATCATGAATTAAATCATGAATCATAAATTGAATCATGAATTGAATCATGAATCATGATTTGAATCATGAATACTGAATTGAATCATGAATTAAATCATGAATCATGAATTGAATCATGAATTGAATCATGAATTGAATCATGAATTGAATCATAAATCATGAATTGAATCATGAATCATAAATCGAATCATGAATCATGAATTATGAATTATGAATTGAATCATGAATCATGAATTATGAATCATGAATTGAATTATGAATTATGAATTGAATCATGAATCATGAATCATGAATTGAATCATGAATAATGAATGATGAATCATAAATTGAATCATGAATCATGAATCATGAATCAAATCATGAATCATGAATCATGAATCATGAATTGAATCATGAATTGAATCATGAATCATGAATCGAATCATGAATCATGAATTGAATCATGAATTAAATCATGAATCATGAATTGAATCATGAATTGAATCATGAATTGAATCATGAATTGAATCATGAATCATGAATTGAATCATGAATCATGAATCATAAATCGAATCATGAATCATGAATTGAATCATGAATCGAATCATGAATTGAATCATGAATCATGAATTGAATCATGAATCATGAATCATGAATTGAATCATGAATTATGAATCATCAATTGAATCATGAATCATGAATCATGAATTGAATCATGAATCATGAATCATGAATCATGAATCGAATCATGAATCATGAATTGAATCATGAATCATGAATCATGAATTTAATTATGAATCATGAATTAAATCATGAATCATGAATCATGAATCATGAATTGAATCATAATTCATGAATTATGAATTATGAATTGAATCATGAATCATGAATCATGAATTGAATTATGAATTATGAATTGAATCATGAATCATGAATCATGAATCATGAATTGAATCATGAATCATGAATCATGAATCATGAATTGAATCATGAATCATGAATCATGAATTGAATCATGAATCCTGATTGATGAATCATGAATTGAATCATGAATCATGAATTGAATCATGAATCATGAATTGAATCATGAATCATGAATTGAATCATGAATCATGAATCAAGAATCATGAATAATGAATTGAATCATGAATCATGAATCATGAATTGAATCATGAATCAGGAATCATGAGTCAAATCATAAATCATGAATCATGAATCATAATTCATGAATTGAATCATGAATCATGAATCATGAATCGAATCTTGAATCGAATCATGAATTGAATCATGAATCATGAATTGAATCATGAATCATGAATTGAATCATGAATCATGAATCATGAATTGAATCATGAATCATGAATTGAATCATGAATCATGAATTGAATCATGAATCATGAATTATGAATCATGAATTGAATCATGAATCATGAATTGAATCATAAATCATGAATTATGAATCATGAATTAAATCATGAATCATGAATTATGAATCATGAATTGAATCATGAATCATGAATCATGAATTGAATCATGAATCATGAATCATGAATTGAATCATGAATCATGAATTGAATCATGAATCATGAATTGAATCATGAATTAAATCATGAATCATGAATCATGAATCATGAATTGAATCATGAATCATGAATTATGAATCATGAATTGAATCATGAATCATGAATCATGAATTGAATCATGAATCATGAATCATGAATCGAATCATGAATCATGAATCATGAATTATGAATTGAATCATGAATCATGAATTAAATCATGAATCATGAATCATGAATTATGAATTGAATCATGAATCATGAATTAAATCATGAATTATGAATTGAATCATGAATGATGAATCATGAATGATGAATCATGAATTGAATCATGAATCATGAATCATGAATTGAATCATGAATCATGAATTGAATCATGAATCATGAATTGAATCATGAATTGAATCATGAATCATGAATCATGAATCATGAATTGAATCATGAATCATGAATTATGAATCATGAATTGAATCATGAATCATGAATCATGAATTGAATCATGAATCATGAATCATCAATTGAATCATGAATCATGAATTATGAATCATGAATTGAATCATGAATGATGAATCATGAATTGAATCATGAATCATGAATCATGAATTGAATCATGAATCATGAATCATGAATTGAATAATGAATCATGAATTATGAATCATGAATTGAATCATGAATCATGAATTATGAACCATGAATTGAATCATGAATTATGAATTGAATCATGAATCATGAATCATGAATCATGAATCATCAATTGAATCATGAATCATGAATTATGAATCATGAATTGAATTATGAATTATGAATTGAATCATGAATCATGAATTGAATCATGAATTGAATCATGAATCATGAATCATGAATTGAATCATGAATCATGAATGATGAATCATAAATTGAATCATGAATCATGAATCATGAATCAAATTATGAATCATGAATCGAATCATGAATCATGAATTGAATCATGAATCATAAATTGAATCATGAATCAAATTATGAATCATGAATCGAATCATGAATCATGAATTGAATCATGAATTAAATCATGAATCATCAATTGAATCATGAATTGAATCATGAATTGAATCATGATTTGATTAATGAATTGAATCATGAATCATGAATTGAAGCATGAATCATGAATCATAAATCGAATCATGAATCATGAATTGAATCATAATTCGAATCATGAATTGAATCATGAATCATGAATTGAATCATGAATCGAATCATGAATTGAATCATGAATCATGAATTGAATCATGAATCATGAATTGAATCATGAATCATGAATTATGAATCATGAATTGAATCATGAATCATGAATCATGAATTGAATCATAAATCATGAATTATGAATCATGAATTAAATCATGAATCATGAATTATGAATCATGAATTGAATCATGAATCATGAATCATGAATTGAATCATGAATCATGAATTGAATCATAATTCGAATCATGAATTGAATCATGAATCATGAATTGAATCATGAATCGAATCATGAATTGAATCATGAATCATGAATTGAATCATGAATCATGAATTGAATCATGAATCATGAATTGAATCATGAATCATGAATTGAATCATGAATTGAATCATGAATCATGAATCATGAATCATGAATTGAATCATGAACCATGAATTATGAGTCATGAATTGAATCATGAATCATGAATCATGAATCATGAATCGAATCATGAATCATGAATTGAATCATGAATCATGAATCATGAATTGAATCATGAATCATGAATCATGAAATGAATCATGAATCATGAATCATGAATAGAATCATGAATCATGAATTATGAATCATGAATTGAATCATGAATCATGAATCATGAATTGAATCATGAATCAGGAATCAGGAATCAGGAATCATGAATTAAATCATGAATCATGAATTATGAATCATGAATTGAATCATGAATTATGAATTGAATCATGAATCATGAAACATGAATCTTGAATCATGAATCATGAATTGAATCATGAAATGAATCATGAATTGAATCATGAATCATGAATTGAATCATGAATCATGAATTGAATCATGAATCATGAATTATGATTCATGAATTGAATCATGAATTATGAATTGAATCATGAAAGATGAATCATGAATTGAATCATGAATCATGAATCATGAATTGAATAATGAATCATGAATCATGAATTGAATCATGAATCATGAATGATGAATCATGAATTGAATCATGAATGATGAATCATGAATTGAATCATGAATCATGAATCATGAATTGAATAATGAATCATTAATTATGAATCATGAATTGAATCATGAATCATGAATTATAATTCATGAATTGAATCATGAATTATGAATTGAATCATGAATCATGAATCATGAATCATGAATTGAATCATGAATCATGAATCATGAATTGAATCATGAATCATGAATCATGAATTGAATCATGAATCATGAATCATGAATCATGAATTGAATCATGAATCATGAATTATGAATCATGAATTGAATCATGAATCATGAATCATGAATTGAATCATGAATCATGAATCATGAATCGAATCATGAATCATGAATTGAATCATAATTCGAATCATGAATTGAATCATGAATCATGAATTGAATCATGAATCGAATCATAAATTGAATCATGAATCATGAATTGAATCATGAATCATGAATCATAAATTGAATCATGAATCATGAATTGAATCATGAACCATGAATTATGAATCATGAATTGAATCATGAATCATGAATCATGAATTGAATCATGAATCATGAATCATGAATTGAATCATGAATCATGAATCATGAATTGAATCATGAATCATGAATCATGAATTGAATCATGAATCATGAATTATGAATCATGAATTGAATCATGAATCATGAATCATGAATTGAATCATGAATCAGGAATCAGGAATCATAAATCATGAATTAAATCATGAATCATGAATTATGAATCATGAATTGAATCATGAATTATGAATTGAATCATGAATCATGAAACATGAATCTTGAATGATGAATCATGAATTGAATCATTAAATGAATCATGAATGATGAATCATGAATTGAATCATGAATCATAAATCATGAATTGAATCATGAATCATGAATTGAATCATGAATCATGAATTATGAATCATGAATTGAATCATGAATTATGAATTGAATCATGAATGATGAATCATGAATTGAATCATGAATTATGCATCATGAATTGAATCATGAATTATGAATTGAATCATGAATGATGAATCATGAATTGAATCATGAATCATGAATCATGAATTGAATAATGAATCATGAATCATGAATTGAATCATGAATCATGAATGATGAATCATGAATTGAATCATGAATGATGAATCATGAATTGAATCATGAATCATGAATCATGAATTGAATATTGAATCATTAATTATGAATCATGAATTGAATCATGAATCATGAATTATGAATCATGAATTGAATCATGAATTATGAATTGAATCATGAATTATGAATCATGAATCATGAATCATCAATTGAATCATGAATCATGAATCATGAATTGAATCATGAATCATGAATCGAATCATGAATCATGAATTGAATAATGAATCATGAATTGAATCATGAATCATGAATCATGAATTGAATCATGAATCATGAATCATGAATTGAATCATGAATCATGAATTATGAATCATGAATTGAATCATGAATCATGAAATGAATCATGAATCAGGAATCATGAATCATGAATCATGAATTGAATCATGAATCATGAATTATGAATCATGAACTAAATCATGAATCATGAATTAGGAATCATGAATTGAATCATGAATTATGAATTGAATCATGAATCATGAAACATGAATCTTGAATCATAAATCATGAATTGAATCATGAAATGAATCATGAATGATGAATCATGAATTGAATCATGAATCATGAATGATGAATCATGAATTAAATCATGAATCATGAATCATGAATTGAATCATGAATCATGAATTGAATCATGAATCATGAATTATGAATCATAATTTGAATTATGAATTATGAATTGAATCATGAATGATGAATCATGAATGATGAATCATGAATTGAATCATGAATCATGAATTGAATCATGAATCATGAATCATGAATTGAATCATAAATCATGAATGATGAATCATGAATTGAATCATGAATCATGAATTGAATCATGAATCATGAATTATGAATCATGAATTGAATCATGAATCATGAATTATGAATCATGAATTGAATCATGAATTATGAATTGAATCATGAATCATGAATCATGAATCATGAATTGAATCATGAATCATAAATGATGAATCATAAATTGAATCATGAATTATGAATTATGAATTGAATCATGAATCATGAATCATGAATCATGAATTGAATTATGAATCATGAATTATGAAGTATGAATTGAATTATGAATTATGAATTGAATCATGAATCATGAATCATGAATCATGAATTGAATCATGAATTGAATCATGAATCATAAATGATGAATCATAAATTGAATCATGAATTATGAATCATGAATCAAATCATGAATCATTAATCGAATCATGAATTGAATCATGAATTAAATCATGAATAATGAATTGAATCATGAATTGAATCATGAATTGAATCATGAATCATGAATTATGAATCATGAATTGAATTATGCATTATGAATTGAATCATGAATCATGAATCATGAATTGAATCATGAATCATGAATGATGAATCATAAATTGAATCATGAATCATGAATCATGAATCAAATCATGAATCATGAATCATGAATCATGAATCGAATCATGAATCATGAATCATGGATTGAATCATGAATTGAATCATGAATCATGAATCGAATCATGAATCATGAATTGAATCATGAATTAAATCATGACTCATGAATTGAATCATGAATTGAATCATGAATTGAATCATGAATTGAATCATGAATTGAATCATGAATCATGAATTGAATCATGAATCATGAATCATAAATCGAATCATGAATCATGAATTGAATCATGAATCGAATCATGAATTGAATCATGAATCATGAATTGAATCATGAATCATGAATCATGAATTGAATCATGAATCATGTATCATGAATCATGAATCGAATCATGAATCATGAATTGAATCATGAATCATGAATCATGAATTTAATTATGAATCATGAATTAAATCATGAATCATGAATCATGAATCATGAATTGAATCATAATTCATGAATTATGAATTATGAATTGAATCATGAATCATGAATTGAATTATGAATTATGAATTGAATCATTAATCATGAATCATGAATCATGAATCATGAATTGAATCATGAATTGAATCATGAATCATGAATCATGAATCATGAATTGAATCATAAATTGAATCATGAATCATGAATCATGAATTGAATCTTGAATCATGAATGATGAATCATGAATTGAATCATGAATCATGAATTGAATCATGAATCATGAATTGAATCATGAATCATGAATCATGAATCGAATCATGAATCAAGAATCATGAATAATGAATTGAATCATGAATCATAAATCATGAATCATGAATCGAATCTTGAATCGAATCATGAATTGAATCATGAATCATGAATTGAATCATGAATCGAATCTTGAATCGAATCATGAATTGAATCATGAATCATGAATTGAATCATGAATCGAATCATG
The DNA here is from genome assembly GCA_036250195.1 of Mixophyes australis. Lineage (NCBI taxonomy): Eukaryota > Metazoa > Chordata > Amphibia > Anura > Limnodynastidae > Mixophyes > Mixophyes australis. The sequence goes on along the minus strand of JAVHZZ010000001.1, from coordinate 240,000,520 downwards.
AATTGAATCATGAATCATGAATTGAATCATGAATCATGAATCATGAATTGAATCATGAATCATGAATTATGAATCATGAATTGAATCATGAATCATGAATCATGAATTGAATCATAAATCATGAATTATGAATCATGAATTAAATCATAAATCATGAATTATGAATCATGAATTAAATCATGAATCATGAATTATGAATCATGAATTGAATCATGAATCATGAATCATGAATTGAATCATGAATCATGAATTGAATCATGAATCATGAATCATGAATTGAATCATGAATTGGATCATGAATCATGAATCATGAATCATGAATTGAATCATGAATCATGAATTATGAATCATGAATTGAATCATGAATCATGAATCATGAATTGAATCATGAATCATGAATCATGAATCATGAATCGAATCATGAATCATGAATTGAATCATGAATCATGAATTGAATCATGAATCATGAATCATGAATTGAATCATGAATCATGAATTATGAATCATGAATTGAATCATGAATCATGAATCATGAATTGAATCATGAATCAGGAATCAGGAATCATGAATCATGAATTAAATCATGAATCATGAATTATGAATCATGAATTGAATCATGAATTATGAATTGAATCATGAATCATGAAACATGAATCTTGAATCATGAATTGAATCATGAAATGAATCATGAATGATGAATCATGAATTCAATCATGAATCATAAATCATGAATTGAATCATGAATCATGAATTGAATCATGAATCATGAATTATGAATCATGAATTGAATCATGAATTATGAATTGAATCATGAATGATGAATCATGAATAATGAATCATGAATTGAATCATGAATCATGAATCATGAATTGAATCATGAATGATGAATCATGAATTGAATCATGAATCATGAATGATGAATCATGAATTGAATCATGAATCATGAATCATGAATCATGATTCATGAATTGAATAATGAATCATGAATTATGAATCATGAATTGAATCATGAATCATGAATTATGAATCATGAATTGAATCATGAATTATGAATTGAATCATGAATCATGAATCATGAATCATGAATCATCAATTGAATCATGAATCATGAATTATGAATCATGAATTGAATTATGAATTATGAATTGAATCATGAATCATGAATGATGAATCATGAATTGAATCATGAATGATGAATCATGAATTGAATCATGAATCATGAATTGAATAATGAATCATGAATTATGAATCATGAATTGAATCATGAATTATGAATCATGAATCATGAATCATGAATCATGAATCATAAATCATGAATCATCAATTGAATCATGAATCATGAATCATGAATCATGAATCATGAATCATGAATCATGAATCATGAATCATGAATCATCAATTGAATCATGAATCATGAATCATGAATCATGAATTGAATCATGAATTGAATCATGAATCATAAATGATGAATCATAAATTGAATCATGAATTATGAATCATGAATCAAATCATGAATCATTAATCGAATCATGAATTGAATCATGAATTAAATCATGAATAATGAATTGAATCATGAATTGAATCATGAATTGAATCATGAATCATGAATTATGAATCATGAATTGAATTATGCATTATGAATTGAATCATGAATCATGAATCATGAATTGAATCATGAATCATGAATCATGAATCATAAATTGAATCATGAATCATGAATCATGAATCAAATCATGAATCATGAATCATGAATCATGAATCGAATCATGAATCATGAATCATGGATTGAATCATGAATTGAATCATGAATCATGAATCGAATCATGAATCATGAATTGAATCATGAATTAAATCATGACTCATGAATTGAATCATGAATTGAATCATGAATTGAATCATGAATTGAATCATGAATTGAATCATGAATCATGAATTGAATCATGAATCATGAATCATAAATCGAATCATGAATCATGAATTGAATCATGAATCGAATCATGAATTGAATCATGAATCATGAATTGAATCATGAATCATGAATCATGAATTGAATCATGAATCATGTATCATGAATCATGAATCGAATCATGAATCATGAATTGAATCATGAATCATGAATCATGAATTTAATTATGAATCATGAATTAAATCATGAATCATGAATCATGAATCATGAATTGAATCATAATTCATGAATTATGAATTGAATCATGAATCATGAATTGAATTATGAATTATGAATTGAATCATGAATCATGAATCATGAATCATGAATCATGAATTGAATCATGAATTGAATCATGAATCATGAATCATGAATCATGAATTGAATCATAAATTGAATCATGAATCATGAATCATGAATTGAATCTTGAATCATGAATGATGAATCATGAATTGAATCATGAATCATGAATTGAATCATGAATCATGAATTGAATCATGAATCATGAATCATGAATCGAATCATGAATCAAGAATCATGAATAATGAATTGAATCATGAATCATGAATCATGAATTGAATCATAAATTGTGAGTAAAATCATAAATCATGAATCATAATTCATGAATTGAATCATGAATCATGAATCATGAATCGAATCTTGAATCGAATCATGAATTGAATCATGAATCATGAATTGAATCATGAATCGAATCTTGAATCGAATCATGAATTGAATCATGAATCATGAATTGAATCATGAATCGAATCATGAATTGAATCATGAATCATGAATTGAATCATGAATCATGAATCATGAATTGAATCATGAATCATGAATTATGAATCATGAATTGAATCATGAATCATGAATCATGAATTGAATCATAAATCATGAATTATGAATCATGAATTAAATCATAAATCATGAATTATGAATCATGAATTAAATCATGAATCATGAATTATGAATCATGAATTGAATCATGAATCATGAATCATGAATTGAATCGTGAATCATGAATTGAATCATGAATCATGAATCATGAATTGAATCATGAATTGGATCATGAATCATGAATCATGAATCATGAATTGAATCATGAATCATGAATTATGAATCATGAATTGAATCATGAATCATGAATCATGAATTGAATCATGAATCATGAATCATGAATCATGAATCATGAATCGAATCATGAATCATGAATTGAATCATGAATCATGAATTGAATCATGAATCATGAATCATGAATTGAATCATGAATCATGAATTATGAATCATGAATTGAATCATGAATCATGAATCATGAATTGAATCATGAATCAGGAATCAGGAATCATGAATCATGAATTAAATCATGAATCATGAATTATGAATCATGAATTGAATCATGAATTATGAATTGAATCATGAATCATGAAACATGAATCTTGAATCATGAATTGAATCATGAAATGAATCATGAATGATGAATCATGAATTGAATCATGAATCATAAATCATGAATTGAATCATGAATCATGAATTGAATCATGAATCATGAATCATGAATTATGAATCATGAATTGAATCATGAATTATGAATTGAATCATGAATGATGAATCATGAATAATGAATCATGAATTGAATCATGAATCATGAATCATGAATTGAATCATGAATGATGAATCATGAATTGAATCATGAATCATGAATGATGAATCATGAATTGAATCATGAATCATGAATCATGAATCATGATTCATGAATTGAATAATGAATCATGAATTATGAATCATGAATTGAATCATGAATCATGAATTATGAATCATGAATTGAATCATGAATTATGAATTGAATCATGAATCATGAATCATGAATCATGAATCATCAATTGAATCATGAATCATGAATTATGAATCATGAATTGAATTATGAATTATGAATTGAATCATGAATCATGAATGATGAATCATGAATTGAATCATGAATGATGAATCATGAATTGAATCATGAATCATGAATTGAATAATGAATCATGAATTATGAATCATGAATTGAATCATGAATTATGAATCATGAATCATGAATCATGAATAATGAATCATAAATCATGAATCATCAATTGAATCATGAATCATGAATCATGAATCATGAATCATGAATCATGAATCATCAATTGAATCATGAATCATGAATTATGAATCATGAATTGAATTATGAATTATGAATTGAATCATGAATCATGAATCATGAATTGAATCATGAATTGAATCATGAATCATGAATCATGAATTGAATCATGAATCATGAATGATGAATCATAAATTGAATCATGAATCATGAATCATGAATCAAATCATGAATCATGAATCGAATCATGAATCATGAATTGAATCATGAATCATAAATTGAATCATGAATCGAATCATGAATCATGAATCGAATCATGAATTGAATCATGAATTAAATCATGAATCATGAATTGAATCATGAATTGAATCATGAATTGAATCATGAATTGAATCATGAATCATGAATTGAAGCATGAATCATGAATCATAAATCGAATCATGAATCATGAATTGAATCATAATTCAAATCATGAATTGAATCATGAATCATGAATTGAAACATGAATCATGAATTGAATCATGAATCATAAATCATGAATTGAATCATGAATCATGAATTATGAATCATGAATTGAATCATGAATCATGAATTGAATCATAAATCATGAATTATGAATCATGAATTAAATCATAAATCATGAATTATGAATCATGAATTAAATCATGAATCATGAATTATGAATCATGAATCATGAATCATGAATCATGAATCATGAATCGAATCATGAATCATGAATTGAATCATGAATCATGAATTGAATCATGAATCATGAATCATGAATTGAATCATGAATTGAATCATGAATCATGAATCATGAATCATGAATTGAATCATGAATCATGAATTATGAATCATGAATTGAATCATGAATCATGAATCATGAATTGAATCATGAATCATGAATCATGAATCATGAATCATGAATCGAATCATGAATCATGAATTGAATCATGAATCATGAATTGAATCATGAATCATGAATCATGAATTGAATCATGAATCATGAATTGAATCATGAATCATGAATTGAATCATGAATCATGAATTATGAATCATGAATTGAATCATGAATCATGAATCATGAATTGAATCATGAATCAGGAATCAGGAATCATGAATCATGAATTAAATCATGAATCATGAATTATGAATCATGAATTGAATCATGAATTATGAATTGAATCATGAATCATGAAACATGAATCTTGAATCATGAATCATGAATTGAATCATGAAATGAATCATGAATGATGAATCATGAATTGAATCATGAATCATAAATCATGAATTGAATCATGAATCATGAATTGAATCATGAATCATGAATTATGAATCATGAATTGAATCATGAATTATGAATTGAATCATGAATGATGAATCATGAATAATGAATCATGAATTGAATCATGAATCATGAATCATGAATTGAATCATGAATCATGAATCATGAATTGAATCATGAATCATGAATGATGAATCATGAATTGAATCATGAATCATGAATCATGAATTGAATCATGAATCATGAATCATGAATTGAATAATGAATCATGAATTATGAATCATGAATTGAATCATGAATCATGAATTATGAATCATGAATTGAATCATGAATTATGAATTGAATCATGAATCATGAATCATGAATCATGAATCATCAATTGAATCATGAATCATGAATTATGAATCATGAATTGAATTATGAATTATGAATTGAATCATGAATCATGAATAATGAATCATGAATTGAATCATGAATGATGAATCATGAATTGAATCATGAATCATGAATCATGAATTGAATAATGAATCATGAATTATGAATCATGAATTGAATCATGAATCATGAATTATGAATCATGAATCATGAATCATGAATCATGAATCATAAATCATGAATCATCAATTGAATCATGAATCATGAATCATGAATCATGAATCATGAATCATCAATTGAATCATGAATCATGAATTATGAATCATGAATTGAATTATGAATTATGAATTGAATCATGAATCATGAATCATGAATTGAATCATGAATTGAATCATGAATCATGAATCATGAATTGAATCATGAATCATGAATGATGAATCATAAATTGAATCATGAATCATGAATTGAATCATGAATCATGAATTGAATCATGAATCATAAATTGAATCATGAATTGAATCATGCATCATGAATCGAATCATGAATTGAATCATGAATTAAATCATGAATCATGAATTGAATCATGAATTGAATCATGAATTGAATCATGAATTGAATCATGAATCATGAATTGAAGCATGAATCATGAATCATAAATCGAATCATGAATCATGAATTGAATCATAATTCGAATCATGAATTGAATCATGAATCATGAATTGAATCATGAATCATGAATTATGAATCATGAATTGAATCATGAATCATGAATCATGAATCATGAATTGAATCATGAATCATGAATCATGAATTGAATCATGAATCATGAATTGAATCATGAATCATGAATCATGAATTGAATCATGAATCATGAATTGAATCATGAATCATGAATCATGAATTGAATCATGAATCATGAATTATGAATCATGAATTGAATCATGAATCATGAATTGAATCATGAATCATGAATCATGAATCGAATCATGAATCATGAATTGAATCATGAATCATGAATCATGAATCATGAATTGAATCATGAATCATGAATCATGAATTGAATCATGAATCATGAATTATGAATCATGAATTGAATCATGAATCATGAATCATGAATTGAGTCATGAATCAGGAATCATGAATCATGAATCATGAATTGAATCATGAATCATGAATTATGAATCATGAACTAAATCATGAATTATGAATCATGAATTGAATCATGAATTATGAATTGAATCATGAATCATGAAACATGAATCTTGAATCATGAATCATGAATTGAATCATGAAATGAATCATGAATTGAATCATGAATGATGAATCATGAATTGAATCATGAATCATGAATCATGAATTGAATCATGAATCATGAATTGAATCATGAATCATGAATGATGAATCATGAATTGAATCATGAATCATGAATCATGAATTGAATCATGAATCATGAATCATGAATTGAATCATGAATCATGAATTATGAATCATGAATTGAATCATGAATCATGAATTATGAATCATGAATTGAATCATGAATTATGAATTGAATCATGAATCATGAATCATGAATCATGAATTGAATCATGAATCATGAATCATCAATTGAATCATGAATCATGAATTATGAATCATGAATTGAATTATGAATTATGAATTGAATCATGAATCATGAATCATGAATCATGAATCATGAATTGAATCATGAATTGAATCATGAATCATGAATCGAATCATGAATCATGAATTGAATCATGAATTAAATCATGAATCATGAATTGAATCATGAATTAAATCATGAATTGAATCATGAATTGAATCATAAATCATGAATTGAATCATGAATCATAAATCGAATCATGAATCATGAATTATGAATTATGAATTGAATCATGAATCATGAATTATGAATCATGAATTGAATTATGAATTATGAATTGAATCATGAATCATGAATCATGAATTGAATCATGAATCATGAATGATGAATCATAAATTGAATCATGAATCATGAATCATGAATCATGAATCAAATCATGAATCATGAATCATGAATCATGAATCGAATCATGAATCATGAATTGAATCATGAATTGAATCATGAATCCTGAATCGAATCATGAATCATGAATTGAATCATGAATTGAATCATGAATTGAATCATTAATTGAATCATGAATTGAATCATGAATCATGAATTAAATCATGAATCATGAATCATAAATCGAATCATAAATCATGAATTGAATCATGAATCGAATCATGAATTGAATCATGAATCATGAATTGAATCATGAATCATGAATCATGAATTGAATCATGAATTATAAATCATGATTGGATAAAGAATCATGAATCATGAATTGAATCATGAATCATGAATCATGAATCATGAATCGAATCATAATTCATGAATTATGAATTATGAATTGAATCATGAATCATGAATCATGAATTGAATCATGAATTATGAATTGAATCATGAATCATGAATCATGAATCATGAATCATGAATTGAATCATGAATTGAATCATGAATCATGAATCATGAATCATGAATCATGAATTGAATCATGAATTGAATCATGAATCATGAATCGTGAATTGAATCATGAATCATAATTCATGAATTTAATTATGAATCATGAATTAAATCATGAATCATGAATCATGAATCATGAATTGAATCATAATTCATGAATTATGAATTATGAATCTAATCATGAATCATGAATCATGAATTGAATTATGAATTATGAATTGAATCATGAATCATGAATCATGAATCATGAATTGAATCATGAATTGAATCATGAATCATGAATCATGAATCATGAATTGAATCATGAATTGAATCATGAATCATGAATCATGAATTGAATCATGAATCATGAATAATGAATCATGAATTGAATCATGAATCATGAATCGAATCTTGAATCGAATCATGAATTGAATCATGAATCATGAATTGAATCATGAATCGAATCATGAATCATGAATTGAATCATGAATCGAATCATGAATTGAATCATGAATCATGAATTGAATGATGAATCATGAATCATGAATTGAATCATGAATCATGAATCATGAATTGAATCATGAATTATGAATTATAAATCATCAATTGAATCATGAATCATGAATCATGAATTGAATCATAAATCATGAATTATGAATCATGAATTAAATCATGAATCATGAATTATGAATCATGAATTAAATCATGAATCATGAATCATGAATTGAATCATAAATCATGAATCATGAATTGAATCATGAATCATGAATTGAATCATGAATCATGAATTGAATCATGAATTGAATCATGAATCATGAATCATGAATTGAAGCATGAATCATGAATTATGAATCATGAATTGAATCATGAATCATGAATCATGAATTGAATCATGAATCATGAATCATGAATTGAATCATGAATCATGAATTATGAATCATGAATTGAATCATGAATCATGAATCATGAATTGAATCATGAATCAGGAATCATGAATCATGAATTAAATAATGAATCATGAATCATGAATTGAATCATGAATTATGCATTGAATCATGAATCATGAAACATGAATCTTGAATCATGAATCATGAATTGAATCATGAAATGAATCATGAATGATGAATCATGAATTGAATCATGAATCATAAATCATGAATTGAATCATGAATCATGAATTGAATCATGAATCATGAATTATGAATCATGAATTGAATCATGAATTATGAATTGAATCATGAATGATGAATCATGAATGATGAATCATGAATTGAATCATGAATCATGAATCATGAATTGAATCATAAATTATGAATCATGAATTGAATCATGAATCATGAATTGAATCATGAATCATGAATTATGAATCATGAATTGAATCATGAATCATGAATTATGAATCATGAATTGAATCATGAATTATGAATTGAATCATGAATCATGAATCATGAATCATGAATAATGAATCATGAATCATGAATCATGAATCATGAATCATGAATCATCAATTGAATCATGAATCATGAATTATGAATCATGAATTGAATTATGAATTATGAATTGAATCATGAATCATGAATCATGAATTGAATCATGAATTGAATCATGAATCATGAATTAAATCATGAATCATGAATGATGAATCATAAATTGAATCATGAATCATGAATCATGAATCAAATCATGAATCATGAATCGAATCATGAATTGAATCATGAATCATAAATTGAATCATGAATTGAATCATGAATCATGAATTGAATCATGAATCATGAATTGAATCATGAATTAAATCATGAATCATGAATTGAATCATGAATTGAATCATGAATTGAATCATGAATTGAATCATGAATCATGAATTGAAGCATGAATCATGAATCATAATTCGAATCATGAATCATGAATTGAATCATAATTCGAATCATGAATCGAATCATGAATTGAATCATGAATCATGAATCATGAATTGAATCATGAATCATGAATCATGAATCATGAATTGAATCATGAATCATGAATAATGAATTGAATCATGAATCATGAATCATGAATTGAATCATGAATCATGAATCATGAATCATGAATTGAATCATGAATCATGAATAATGAATTGAATCATGAATTATGAATCATGAATTGAATCATGAACTATGAATCATGAATTGAATCATGAATCATGAATTAAATCATGAATCATGAATCATGAATTGAATCATGAATCATGAATCATGAATTGAATCATGAATCATGAATTATGAATCATGAATTGAATCATGAATCATGAATCATGAATTGAATCATGAATTGAATCATGAATCGAATCATGAATTGAATCATGAATCATGAATTGAATCATGAATCATGAATCATGAATCATGAATTGAATCATGAATCATGAATCATGAATTGAATCATAAATCATGAATTATGAATCATGAATTGAATCATGAATCATGAAATGAATCATGAGTCATGAATCATGAATTGAATCATGAATCATGAATCATGAATTGAATCATGAATCATGAATTGAATCATGAATAATGAATTGAATCATGCATCATGAATCATGAATTGAATCATGAATTGAATCATGAATCGAATCATTAATTGAATCATGAATCGAATCATGAATTGAATCATGAATCGAATCATGAATTGAATCATGAATCATGAATCATGAATCATGACTTAAATCATGATTCATGAATTATGAATCATGAATTGAATCATGAATCATGAATCATGAATTGAATCATGAATCATGAATCATGAATTGAATCATGAACTATGAATCATGAATTGAATCATGAATCATGAATTGAATCATGAATCATGAATCATGAATCATGAATTGAATCATGAATCATGAATCATGAATTGAATCATGAATCATGAATCATGAATTGAATCATGAATTGAATCATGAATCGAATCATGAATTGAATCATGAATCATGAATTGAATCATGAATCATGAATCATGAATCATGAATCATGAATTGAATCATGAATCATGAATCATGAATCATGAATTGAATCATAAATCATGAATTATGAATCATGAATTGAATCATGAATCATGAAATGAATCATGAGTCATGAATCATGAATTGAATCATGAATCATGAATCATGAATTGAATCATGAATCATGAATTGAATCATGAATAATGAATTGAATCATGCATCATGAATCATGAATTGAATCATGAATTGAATCATGAATCGAATCATTAATTGAATCATGAATCGAATCATGAATTGAATCATGAATCGAATCATGAATTGAATCATGAATCATGAATCATGAATCATGACTTAAATCATGATTCATGAATTATGAATCATGAATTGAATCATGAATCATGAATCATGAATTGAATCATGAATCATGAATCATGAATCATGAATCGAATCATGAATCATAAATTGAATCATGAATTAAATCATGAATCATGTATCATGAATTATGAATCATGAATTGAATCATGAATCATGAATTGAATCATGAATCATGAAATATGAATCATGAATTGAATCATGAATCATGAATTGAATCATGAATAATGAATTATGAATCATGAATTGAATCATGAATCATGAATCATGAATTGAATCATGAATCATGAATCATGAATTGAATCATGAATCATGAATTGAATCATGAATCATAAATCATGAATTGAATCATGAATCATGAATCATGAATTGAATCATGAATCATGAATTGAATCATGAATCATGAATTGAATCATGAATCATGAATTGAATCATGAATCATGAATCATGAATTGAATCATGAATCATGAATCATGAATTGAATCATGAATCATGAATCATGAATTGAATCATGAATCATGAATCATGAATCATGAATTGAATCATGAATCATGAATAATGAATTGAATCATGAATCATGAATCATGAATTGAATCATGAACTATGAATCATGAATTGAATCATGAATCATGAATTGAATCATGAATCATGAATCATGAATCATGAATTGAATCATGAATCATGAATTGAATCATGAATCATGAATTATGAATCATGAATTGAATCATGAATCATGAATCATGAATTGAATCATGAATCATGAATTATGAATCATGAATTGAATCATGAATCATGAATTGAATCATGAATCATGAATCATGAATTAAATCATAAATCATGAATTATGAATCATAAATTGAATCATGAATCATGAATTGAATCATGAATCATGAATCATGAATTGAATCATGAATCATGAATCATGAATTGAATCATGAATCATGAATTGAATCATGAATCATGAATCATGAATTGAATCATGAATCATGAATCATGAATCATGAATCATGAATTGAATCATGAATTATGAATCATGAATTTAATCATGAATCATGAATTGAATCATGAATCAGGAATCATGAATCATGAATCATGAATTGAATCATGAATCATGAATTATGAATCATGAACTAAATCATGAATCATGAATTATGAATCATGAATTGAATCATGAATTATGAATTGAATCATGAATCATGAAACATGAATCTTGAAACATGAATCTTGAATCATGAATCATGAATTGAATCATGAAATGAATCATGAATGATGAATCATGAATTGAATCATGAATCATGAATGATGAATCATGAATTGAATCATGAATCATGAATTGAATCATGAATCATGAATTGAATCATGAATCATGAATGATGAATCATGAATTGAATCATGAATCATGAATCATGAATTGAATCATGAATCATGAATTATGAATCATGAATTGAATCATGAATCATGAATTATGAATCATGAATGGAATCATGAATCATGAAATGAATCATGAGTCATGAATCATGAATTGAATCATGAATCATGAATCATGAATTGAATCATGAATCATGAATTGAATCATGAATAATGAATTGAATCATGCATCATGAATCATGAATTGAATCATGAATTGAATCATGAATCGAATCATTAATTGAATCATGAATCGAATCATGAATTGAATCATGAATCGAATCATGAATTGAATCATGAATCATGAATCATGAATCATGACTTAAATCATGATTCATGAATTATGAATCATGAATTGAATCATGAATCATGAATCATGAATTGAATCATGAATCATGAATCATGAATCATGAATCGAATCATGAATCATAAATTGAATCATGAATCATGAATTATGAATTAAATCATGAATCATGAATCATGAATTAAATCATGAATCATGTATCATGAATTATGAATCATGAATTGAATCATGAATCATGAATTGAATCATGAATCATGAAATATGAATCATGAATTGAATCATGAATCATGAATTGAATCATGAATAATGAATTATGAATCATGAATTGAATCATGAATCATGAATCATGAATTGAATCATGAATCATGAATCATGAATTGAATCATGAATCATGAATTGAATCATGAATCATAAATCATGAATTGAATCATGAATCATGAATCATGAATTGAATCATGAATCATGAATTGAATCATGAATCATGAATCATGAATTGAATCATGAATCATGAATTGAATCATGAATCATGAATCATGAATTGAATCATGAATCATGAATCATGAATTGAATCATGAATCATGAATCATGAATTGAATCATGAATCATGAATCATGAATCATGAATTGAATCATGAATCATGAATAATGAATTGAATCATGAATCATGAATTGAATCATGAACTATGAATCATGAATTGAATCATGAATCATGAATTGAATCATGAATCATGAATCATGAATCATGAATTGAATCATGAATCATGAATTGAATCATGAATCATGAAATATGAATCATGAATTGAATCATGAATCATGAATTGAATCATGAATAATGAATTATGAATCATGAATTGAATCATGAATCATGAATCATGAATTGAATCATGAATCATGAATCATGAATTGAATCATGAATCATGAATTGAATCATGAATCATAAATCATGAATTGAATCATGAATCATGAATCATGAATTGAATCATGAATCATGAATTGAATCATGAATCATGAATCATGAATTGAATCATGAATCATGAATTGAATCATGAATCATGAATCATGAATTGAATCATGAATCATGAATCATGAATTGAATCATGAATCATGAATCATGAATTGAATCATGAATCATGAATCATGAATCATGAATTGAATCATGAATCATGAATAATGAATTGAATCATGAATCATGAATCATGAATTGAATCATGAACTATGAATCATGAATTGAATCATGAATCATGAATTGAATCATGAATCATGATTCATGAATCATGAATTGAATCATGAATCATGAATTGAATCATGAATCATGAATTATGAATCATGAATTGAATCATGAATCATGAATCATGAATTGAATCATGAATCATGAATTATGAATCATGAATTGAATCATGAATCATGAATTGAATCATGAATCATGAATCATGAATTAATCATAAATCATGAATTATGAATCATAAATTGAATCATGAATCATGAATTGAATCATGAATCATGAATCATGAATTGAATCATGAATCATGAATCATGAATTGAATCATGAATCATGAATTGAATCATGAATCATGAATCATGAATTGAATCATGAATCATGAATCATGAATCATGAATCATGAATTGAATCATGAATTATGAATCATGAATTGAATCATGAATCATGAATTGAATCATGAATCAGGAATCATGAATCATGAATCATGAATTGAATCATGAATCATGAATTATGAATCATGAACTAAATCATGAATCATGAATTATGAATCATGAATTGAATCATGAATTATGAATTGAATCATGAATCATGAAACATGAATCTTGAAACATGAATCTTGAATCATGAATCATGAATTGAATCATGAAATGAATCATGAATGATGAATCATGAATTGAATCATGAATCATGAATGATGAATCATGAATTGAATCATGAATCATGAATTGAATCATGAATCATGAATTGAATCATGAATCATGAATGATGAATCATGAATTGAATCATGAATCATGAATCATGAATTGAATCATGAATCATGAATTATGAATCATGAATTGAATCATGAATCATGAATTATGAATCATGAATGGAATCATGAATCATGAAATGAATCATGAGTCATGAATCATGAATTGAATCATGAATCATGAATCATGAATTGAATCATGAATCATGAATTGAATCATGAATAATGAATTGAATCATGCATCATGAATCATGAATTGAATCATGAATTGAATCATGAATCGAATCATTAATTGAATCATGAATCGAATCATGAATTGAATCATGAATCGAATCATGAATTGAATCATGAATCATGAATCATGAATCATGACTTAAATCATGATTCATGAATTATGAATCATGAATTGAATCATGAATCATGAATCATGAATTGAATCATGAATCATGAATCATGAATCATGAATCGAATCATGAATCATAAATTGAATCATGAATCATGAATTATGAATTAAATCATGAATCATGAATCATGAATTAAATCATGAATCATGTATCATGAATTATGAATCATGAATTGAATCATGAATCATGAATTGAATCATGAATCATGAAATATGAATCATGAATTGAATCATGAATCATGAATTGAATCATGAATAATGAATTATGAATCATGAATTGAATCATGAATCATGAATCATGAATTGAATCATGAATCATGAATCATGAATTGAATCATGAATCATGAATTGAATCATGAATCATAAATCATGAATTGAATCATGAATCATGAATCATGAATTGAATCATGAATCATGAATTGAATCATGAATCATGAATCATGAATTGAATCATGAATCATGAATTGAATCATGAATCATGAATCATGAATTGAATCATGAATCATGAATCATGAATTGAATCATGAATCATGAATCATGAATTGAATCATGAATCATGAATCATGAATCATGAATTGAATCATGAATCATGAATAATGAATTGAATCATGAATCATGAATCATGAATTGAATCATGAACTATGAATCATGAATTGAATCATGAATCATGAATTGAATCATGAATCATGAATCATGAATCATGAATTGAATCATGAATCATGAATTGAATCATGAATCATGAATTATGAATCATGAATTGAATCATGAATCATGAATCATGAATTGAATCATGAATCATGAATTATGAATCATGAATTGAATCATGAATCATGAATTGAATCATGAATCATGAATCATGAATTAAATCATAAATCATGAATTATGAATCATAAATTGAATCATGAATCATGAATTGAATCATGAATCATGAATCATGAATTGAATCATGAATCATGAATCATGAATCATGAATTGAATCATGAATCATGAATTGAATCATGAATCATGAATCATGAATTGAATCATGAATCATGAATCATGAATCATGAATCATGAATTGAATCATGAATTATGAATCATGAATTGAATCATGAATCATGAATTGAATCATGAATCAGGAATCATGAATCATGAATCATGAATTGAATCATGAATCATGAATTATGAATCATGAACTAAATCATGAATCATGAATTATGAATCATGAATTGAATCATGAATTATGAATTGAATCATGAATCATGAAACATGAATCTTGAAACATGAATCTTGAATCATGAATCATGAATTGAATCATGAAATGAATCATGAATGATGAATCATGAATTGAATCATGAATCATGAATGATGAATCATGAATTGAATCATGAATCATGAATTGAATCATGAATCATGAATTGAATCATGAATCATGAATGATGAATCATGAATTGAATCATGAATCATGAATCATGAATTGAATCATGAATCATGAATCATGAATTGAATCATGAATCATGAATTATGAATCATGAATTGAATCATGAATCATGAATCATGAATTGAATCATGAATCATGAATTATGAATCATGAATTGAATCATGAATCATGAATTATGAATCATGAATTGAATCATGAATTATGAATTGAATCATGAATCATGAATCATGAATCATCAATTGAATCATGAATCATGAATTATGAATCATGAATTGAATTATGAATTATGAATTGAATCATGAATCATGAATCATGAATCATGAATTGAATCATGAATTGAATCATGAATCATGAATCATGAATTGAATCATGAATGATGAATCATAAATTGAATCATGAATTATGAATCATGAATCAAATCATGAATCATGAATCGAATCATGAATCATGAATCGAATCATGAATCATGAATTGAATCATGAATCATAAATTGAATCATGAATTGAATCATGAATCATGAATCGAATCATGAATCATGAATTGAATCATGAATTAAATCATGAATCATGAATTGAATCATGAATTGAATCATGAATTGAAACATGAATTGAATCATGAATTGAATCATAAATCATGAATTGAATCATGAATCATAAATCGAATCATGAATCATGAATTATGAATTATGAATTGAATCATGAATCATGAATTATGAATCATGAATTGAATTATGAATTATGAATTGAATCATGAATCATGAATCATGAATTGAATGATGAATCATGAATGATGAATCATAAATTGAATCATGAATCAAATCATGAATCATGAATCATGAATTGAATCATGAATTGAATCATGAATCATGAATCGAATCATGAATCATGAATTGAATCATGAATTAAATCATGAATCATGAATTGAATCATGAATTGAATCATGAATTGAATCATGAATCATGAATTGAATCATGAATCATGAATCATAAATCGAATCATGAATCATGAATTGAATCATGAATCGAATCATGAATTGAATCATGAATCATGAATTGAATCATGAATCATGAATCATGAATTGAATCATGAATTATGAATTATGAATTGAATCATGAATCATGAATTGAATCATGAATCATGAATCATGAATCATGAATCGAATCATGAATCATGAATTGAATCATGAATCATGAATCATGAATTTAATTATGAATCATGAATTAAATCATGAATCATGAATCATGAATTGAATCATAATTCATGAATTATGAATTATGAATTGAATCATGAATCATGAATCATGAATTGAATTATGAATTATGAATTGAATCATGAATCATGAATCATGAATCATGAATCATGAATTGAATCATGAATTGAATCATGAATCATGAATCATGAATCATGAATTGAATCATGAATTGAATCATGAATCATGAATCATGAATTGAATCATGAATCCTGAATGATGAATCATGAATTGAATCATGAATCATGAATTGAATCATGAATCATGAATTGAATCATGAATAATGAATTGAATCATGAATCATGAATCATGAATTGAATCATGAATCATGAATCATGAGTCAAATCATAAATCATGAATCATGAATCATAATTCATGAATTGAATCATGAATCATGAATCATGAATCGAATCTTGAATCGAATCATGAATTGAATCATGAATCATGAATTGAATCATGAATCATGAATTGAATCATGAATCATGAATCATGAATTGAATCATGAATCATGAATTGAATCATGAATCATGAATTGAATCATGAATCGAATCATGAATTGAATCATGAATCATGAATTGAATCATGAATCATGAATCATGAATCATGAATCATGAATTGAATCATGAATCATGAATCATGAATCATGAATTGAATCATAAATCATGAATTATGAATCATGAATTGAATCATGAATCATGAAATGAATCATGAGTCATGAATCATGAATTGAATCATGAATCATGAATCATGAATTGAATCATGAATCATGAATTGAATCATGAATAATGAATTGAATCATGCATCATGAATCATGAATTGAATCATGAATTGAATCATGAATCGAATCATTAATTGAATCATGAATCGAATCATGAATTGAATCATGAATCGAATCATGAATTGAATCATGAATCATGAATCATGAATCATGACTTAAATCATGATTCATGAATTATGAATCATGAATTGAATCATGAATCATGAATCATGAATTGAATCATGAATCATGAATCATGAATCATGAATCGAATCATGAATCATAAATTGAATCATGAATCATAAATCATTAATTGAATCATGAATCATGAATTGAATCATGAATCAGGAATCAGGAATCATGAATCATGAATTGAATCATGAATCATGAATTATGAATCATGAACTAAATCATGAATCATGAATTATGAATCATGAATTGAATCATGAATTATGAATTGAATCATGAATCATGAAACATGAATCTTGAAACATGAATCTTGAATCATGAATCATGAATTGAATCATGAAATGAATCATGAATGATGAATCATGAATTGAATCATGAATCATGAATGATGAATCATGAATTGAATCATGAATCATGAATCATGAATTGAATCATGAATTGAATCATGAATCATGAATTAAATCATGAATCATGAATGATGAATCATAAATTGAATCATGAATCATGAATCATGAATCAAATCATGAATCATGAATCGAATCATGAATTGAATCATGAATCATAAATTGAATCATGAATTGAATCATGAATCATGAATTGAATCATGAATCATGAATTGAATCATGAATTAAATCATGAATCATGAATTGAATCATGAATTGAATCATGAATCATGAATTGAAGCATGAATCATGAATCATAATTCGAATCATGAATCATGAATTGAATCATAATTCGAATCATGAATCGAATCATGAATTGAATCATGAATCATGAATCATGAATCATGAATTGAATCATGAATCATGAATCATGAATCATGAATTGAATCATGAATCATGAATAATGAATTGAATCATGAATCATGAATCATGAATTGAATCATGAATCATGAATCATGAATCATGAATCATGAGTCAAATCATAAATCATGAATCATGAATCATAATTCATGAATTGAATCATGAATCATGAATCATGAATCGAATCTTGAATCGAATCATGAATTGAATCATGAATCATGAATTGAATCATGAATCATGAATTGAATCATGAATCATGAATCATGAATTGAATCATGAATCATGAATTGAATCATGAATCATGAATTGAATCATGAATCGAATCATGAATTGAATCATGAATCATGAATTGAATCATGAATCATGAATCATGAATCATGAATCATGAATTGAATCATGAATCATGAATCATGAATCATGAATTGAATCATAAATCATGAATTATGAATCATGAATTGAATCATGAATCATGAAATGAATCATGAGTCATGAATCATGAATTGAATCATGAATCATGAATCATGAATTGAATCATGAATCATGAATTGAATCATGAATAATGAATTGAATCATGCATCATGAATCATGAATTGAATCATGAATTGAATCATGAATCGAATCATTAATTGAATCATGAATCGAATCATGAATTGAATCATGAATCGAATCATGAATTGAATCATGAATCATGAATCATGAATCATGACTTAAATCATGATTCATGAATTATGAATCATGAATTGAATCATGAATCATGAATCATGAATTGAATCATGAATCATGAATCATGAATCATGAATCGAATCATGAATCATAAATTGAATCATGAATCATGAATTAAATCATGAATCATGAATCATGAATTAAATCATGAATCATGTATCATGAATTATGAATCATGAATTGAATCATGAATCATGAATCATGAATTGAATCATGAATCATGAAATATGAATCATGAATTGAATCATGAATCATGAATTGAATCATGAATAATGAATTATGAATCATGAATTGAATCATGAATCATGAATCATGAATTGAATCATGAATCATGAATCATGAATTGAATCATGAATCATGAATTGAATCATGAATCATAAATCATGAATTGAATCATGAATCATGAATCATGAATTGAATCATGAATCATGAATCATGAATTGAATCATGAATCATGAATCATGAATTGAATCATGAATCATGAATTGAATCATGAATCATGAATCATGAATTGAATCATGAATCATGAATCATGAATTGAATCATGAATCATGAATCATGAATTGAATCATGAATCATGAATCATGAATTGAATCATGAATCATGAATAATGAATTGAATCATGAATCATGAATCATGAATTGAATCATGAACTATGAATCATGAATTGAATCATGAATCATGAATTGAATCATGAATCATGAATCATGAATCATGAATTGAATCATGAATCATGAATTGAATCATGAATCATGAATTATGAATCATGAATTGAATCATGAATCATGAATCATGAATTGAATCATGAATCATGAATTATGAATCATGAATTGAATCATGAATCATGAATTGAATCATGAATCATGAATCATGAATTAAATCATAAATCATGAATTATGAATCATAAATTGAATCATGAATCATGAATTGAATCATGAATCATGAATCATGAATTGAATCATGAATCATGAATCATGAATCATGAATTGAATCATGAATCATGAATTGAATCAAGAATCATGAATCATGAATTGAATCATGAATCATGAATCATGAATCATGAATCATGAATTGAATCATGAATTATGAATCATTAATTGAATCATGAATCATGAATTGAATCATGAATCAGGAATCAGGAATCATGAATCATGAATTGAATCATGAATCATGAATTATGAATCATGAACTAAATCATGAATCATGAATTATGAATCATGAATTGAATCATGAATTATGAATTGAATCATGAATCATGAAACATGAATCTTGAAACATGAATCTTGAATCATGAATCATGAATTGAATCATGAAATGAATCATGAATGATGAATCATGAATTGAATCATGAATCATGAATGATGAATCATGAATTGAATCATGAATCATGAATCATGAATTGAATCATGAATTGAATCATGAATCATGAATTAAATCATGAATCATGAATGATGAATCATAAATTGAATCATGAATCATGAATCATGAATCAAATCATGAATCATGAATCGAATCATGAATTGAATCATGAATCATAAATTGAATCATGAATTGAATCATGAATCATGAATTGAATCATGAATCATGAATTGAATCATGAATTAAATCATGAATCATGAATTGAATCATGAATTGAATCATGAATTGAATCATGAATTGAATCATGAATCATGAATTGAAGCATGAATCATGAATCATAATTCGAATCATGAATCATGAATTGAATCATAATTCGAATCATGAATCGAATCATGAATTGAATCATGAATCATGAATCATGAATCATGAATTGAATCATGAATCATGAATCATGAATCATGAATTGAATCATGAATCATGAATAATGAATTGAATCATGAATCATGAATCATGAATTGAATCATGAATCATGAATCATGAATCATGAATTGAATCATGAATCATGAATAATGAATTGAATCATGAATTATGAATCATGAATTGAATCATGAACTATGAATCATGAATTGAATCATGAATCATGAATTAAATCATGAATCATGAATCATGAATTGAATCATGAATCATGAATCATGAATTGAATCATGAATCATGAATTATGAATCATGAATTGAATCATGAATCATGAATCATGAATTGAATCATGAATTGAATCATGAATCGAATCATGAATTGAATCATGAATCATGAATTGAATCATGAATCATGAATCATGAATCATGAATTGAATCATGAATCATGAATCATGAATTGAATCATAAATCATGAATTATGAATCATGAATTGAATCATGAATCATGAAATGAATCATGAGTCATGAATCATGAATTGAATCATGAATCATGAATCATGAATTGAATCATGAATCATGAATTGAATCATGAATAATGAATTGAATCATGCATCATGAATCATGAATTGAATCATGAATTGAATCATGAATCGAATCATTAATTGAATCATGAATCGAATCATGAATTGAATCATGAATCGAATCATGAATTGAATCATGAATCATGAATCATGAATCATGACTTAAATCATGATTCATGAATTATGAATCATGAATTGAATCATGAATCATGAATCATGAATTGAATCATGAATCATGAATCATGAATTGAATCATGAACTATGAATCATGAATTGAATCATGAATCATGAATTGAATCATGAATCATGAATCATGAATCATGAATTGAATCATGAATCATGAATCATGAATTGAATCATGAATCATGAATCATGAATTGAATCATGAATTGAATCATGAATCGAATCATGAATTGAATCATGAATCATGAATTGAATCATGAATCATGAATCATGAATCATGAATCATGAATTGAATCATGAATCATGAATCATGAATCATGAATTGAATCATAAATCATGAATTATGAATCATGAATTGAATCATGAATCATGAAATGAATCATGAGTCATGAATCATGAATTGAATCATGAATCATGAATCATGAATTGAATCATGAATCATGAATTGAATCATGAATAATGAATTGAATCATGCATCATGAATCATGAATTGAATCATGAATTGAATCATGAATCGAATCATTAATTGAATCATGAATCGAATCATGAATTGAATCATGAATCGAATCATGAATTGAATCATGAATCATGAATCATGAATCATGACTTAAATCATGATTCATGAATTATGAATCATGAATTGAATCATGAATCATGAATCATGAATTGAATCATGAATCATGAATCATGAATCATGAATCGAATCATGAATCATAAATTGAATCATGAATCATGAATTATGAATTAAATCATGAATCATGAATCATGAATTAAATCATGAATCATGTATCATGAATTATGAATCATGAATTGAATCATGAATCATGAATTGAATCATCAATCATGAAATATGAATCATGAATTGAATCATGAATCATGAATTGAATCATGAATAATGAATTATGAATCATGAATTGAATCATGAATCATGAATCATGAATTGAATCATGAATCATGAATCATGAATTGAATCATGAATCATGAATTGAATCATGAATCATAAATCATGAATTGAATCATGAATCATGAATCATGAATTGAATCATGAATCATGAATCATGAATTGAATCATGAATCATGAATCATGAATTGAATCATGAATCATGAATTGAATCATGAATCATGAATTGAATCATGAATCATGAATCATGAATTGAATCATGAATCATGAATCATGAATTGAATCATGAATCATGAATCATGAATCATGAATTGAATCATGAATCATGAATAATGAATTGAATCATGAATCATGAATTGAATCATGAACTATGAATCATGAATTGAATCATGAATCATGAATTGAATCATGAATCATGAATCATGAATCATGAATTGAATCATGAATCATGAATTGAATCATGAATCATGAATTATGAATCATGAATTGAATCATGAATCATGAATCATGAATTGAATCATGAATCATGAATTATGAATCATGAATTGAATCATGAATCATGAATTGAATCATGAATCATGAATCATGAATTGAATCATGAATCATGAATCATGAATTGAATCATGAATCATGAATTGAATCATGAATCATAAATCATGAATTGAATCATGAATCATGAATCATGAATTGAATCATGAATCATGAATCATGAATTGAATCATGAATCATGAATCATGAATTGAATCATGAATCATGAATTGAATCATGAATCATGAATTGAATCATGAATCATGAATCATGAATTGAATCATGAATCATGAATCATGAATTGAATCATGAATCATGAATCATGAATCATGAATTGAATCATGAATCATGAATAATGAATTGAATCATGAATCATGAATTGAATCATGAACTATGAATCATGAATTGAATCATGAATCATGAATTGAATCATGAATCATGAATCATGAATCATGAATTGAATCATGAATCATGAATTGAATCATGAATCATGAATTATGAATCATGAATTGAATCATGAATCATGAATCATGAATTGAATCATGAATCATGAATTATGAATCATGAATTGAATCATGAATCATGAATTGAATCATGAATCATGAATCATGAATTAAATCATAAATCATGAATTATGAATCATAAATTGAATCATGAATCATGAATTGAATCATGAATCATGAATCATGAATTGAATCATGAATCATGAATCATGAATCATGAATTAAATCATGAATCATGAATTGAATCATGAATCATGAATCATGAATTGAATCATGAATCATGAATCATGAATCATGAATCATGAGTCAAATCATAAATCATGAATCATGAATCATAATTCATGAATTGAATCATGAATCATGAATCATGAATCGAATCTTGAATCGAATCATGAATTGAATCATGAATCATGAATTGAATCATGAATCATGAATTGAATCATGAATCATGAATCATGAATTGAATCATGAATCATGAATTGAATCATGAATCATGAATTGAATCATGAATCGAATCATGAATTGAATCATGAATCATGAATTGAATCATGAATCATGAATCATGAATCATGAATCATGAATTGAATCATGAATCATGAATCATGAATCATGAATTGAATCATAAATCATGAATTATGAATCATGAATTGAATCATGAATCATGAAATGAATCATGAGTCATGAATCATGAATTGAATCATGAATCATGAATCATGAATTGAATCATGAATCATGAATTGAATCATGAATAATGAATTGAATCATGCATCATGAATCATGAATTGAATCATGAATTGAATCATGAATCGAATCATTAATTGAATCATGAATCGAATCATGAATTGAATCATGAATCGAATCATGAATTGAATCATGAATCATGAATCATGAATCATGACTTAAATCATGATTCATGAATTATGAATCATGAATTGAATCATGAATCATGAATCATGAATTGAATCATGAATCATGAATCATGAATCATGAATCGAATCATGAATCATAAATTGAATCATGAATCATGAATTAAATCATGAATCATGAATCATGAATTAAATCATGAATCATGTATCATGAATTATGAATCATGAATTGAATCATGAATCATGAATCATGAATTGAATCATGAATCATGAAATATGAATCATGAATTGAATCATGAATCATGAATTGAATCATGAATAATGAATTATGAATCATGAATTGAATCATGAATCATGAATCATGAATTGAATCATGAATCATGAATCATGAATTGAATCATGAATCATGAATTGAATCATGAATCATAAATCATGAATTGAATCATGAATCATGAATCATGAATTGAATCATGAATCATGAATCATGAATTGAATCATGAATCATGAATCATGAATTGAATCATGAATCATGAATTGAATCATGAATCATGAATCATGAATTGAATCATGAATCATGAATCATGAATTGAATCATGAATCATGAATCATGAATTGAATCATGAATCATGAATCATGAATCATGAATTGAATCATGAATCATGAATAATGAATTGAATCATGAATCATGAATCATGAATTGAATCATGAACTATGAATCATGAATTGAATCATGAATCATGAATTGAATCATGAATCATGAATCATGAATCATGAATTGAATCATGAATCATGAATTGAATCATGAATCATGAATTATGAATCATGAATTGAATCATGAATCATGAATCATGAATTGAATCATGAATCATGAATTATGAATCATGAATTGAATCATGAATCATGAATTGAATCATGAATCATGAATCATGAATTAAATCATAAATCATGAATTATGAATCATAAATTGAATCATGAATCATGAATTGAATCATGAATCATGAATCATGAATTGAATCATGAATCATGAATCATGAATCATGAATTGAATCATGAATCATGAATTGAATCAAGAATCATGAATCATGAATTGAATCATGAATCATGAATCATGAATCATGAATTGAATCATGAATTATGAATCATTAATTGAATCATGAATCATGAATTGAATCATGAATCAGGAATCAGGAATCATGAATCATGAATTGAATCATGAATCATGAATTATGAATCATGAACTAAATCATGAATCATGAATTATGAATCATGAATTGAATCATGAATTATGAATTGAATCATGAATCATGAAACATGAATCTTGAAACATGAATCTTGAATCATGAATCATGAATTGAATCATGAAATGAATCATGAATGATGAATCATGAATTGAATCATGAATCATGAATGATGAATCATGAATTGAATCATGAATCATGAATCATGAATTGAATCATGAATTGAATCATGAATCATGAATTAAATCATGAATCATGAATGATGAATCATAAATTGAATCATGAATCATGAATCATGAATCAAATCATGAATCATGAATCGAATCATGAATTGAATCATGAATCATAAATTGAATCATGAATTGAATCATGAATCATGAATTGAATCATGAATCATGAATTGAATCATGAATTAAATCATGAATCATGAATTGAATCATGAATTGAATCATGAATTGAATCATGAATTGAATCATGAATCATGAATTGAAGCATGAATCATGAATCATAATTCGAATCATGAATCATGAATTGAATCATAATTCGAATCATGAATCGAATCATGAATTGAATCATGAATCATGAATCATGAATCATGAATTGAATCATGAATCATGAATCATGAATCATGAATTGAATCATGAATCATGAATAATGAATTGAATCATGAATCATGAATCATGAATTGAATCATGAATCATGAATCATGAATCATGAATTGAATCATGAATCATGAATAATGAATTGAATCATGAATTATGAATCATGAATTGAATCATGAACTATGAATCATGAATTGAATCATGAATCATGAATTAAATCATGAATCATGAATCATGAATTGAATCATGAATCATGAATCATGAATTGAATCATGAATCATGAATTATGAATCATGAATTGAATCATGAATCATGAATCATGAATTGAATCATGAATTGAATCATGAATCGAATCATGAATTGAATCATGAATCATGAATTGAATCATGAATCATGAATCATGAATCATGAATTGAATCATGAATCATGAATCATGAATTGAATCATAAATCATGAATTATGAATCATGAATTGAATCATGAATCATGAAATGAATCATGAGTCATGAATCATGAAATGAATCATGAGTCATGAATCATGAATTGAATCATGAATCATGAATCATGAATTGAATCATGAATCATGAATTGAATCATGAATAATGAATTGAATCATGCATCATGAATCATGAATTGAATCATGAATTGAATCATGAATCGAATCATTAATTGAATCATGAATCGAATCATGAATTGAATCATGAATCGAATCATGAATTGAATCATGAATCATGAATCATGAATCATGACTTAAATCATGATTCATGAATTATGAATCATGAATTGAATCATGAATCATGAATCATGAATTGAATCATGAATCATGAATCATGAATTGAATCATGAACTATGAATCATGAATTGAATCATGAATCATGAATTGAATCATGAATCATGAATCATGAATCATGAATTGAATCATGAATCATGAATCATGAATTGAATCATGAATCATGAATCATGAATTGAATCATGAATTGAATCATGAATCGAATCATGAATTGAATCATGAATCATGAATTGAATCATGAATCATGAATCATGAATCATGAATCATGAATTGAATCATGAATCATGAATCATGAATCATGAATTGAATCATAAATCATGAATTATGAATCATGAATTGAATCATGAATCATGAAATGAATCATGAGTCATGAATCATGAATTGAATCATGAATCATGAATCATGAATTGAATCATGAATCATGAATTGAATCATGAATAATGAATTGAATCATGCATCATGAATCATGAATTGAATCATGAATTGAATCATGAATCGAATCATTAATTGAATCATGAATCGAATCATGAATTGAATCATGAATCGAATCATGAATTGAATCATGAATCATGAATCATGACTTAAATCATGATTCATGAATTATGAATCATGAATTGAATCATGAATCATGAATCATGAATTGAATCATGAATCATGAATCATGAATCATGAATCGAATCATGAATCATAAATTGAATCATGAATCATGAATTATGAATTAAATCATGAATCATGAATCATGAATTAAATCATGAATCATGTATCATGAATTATGAATCATGAATTGAATCATGAATCATGAATTGAATCATCAATCATGAAATATGAATCATGAATTGAATCATGAATCATGAATTGAATCATGAATAATGAATTATGAATCATGAATTGAATCATGAATCATGAATCATGAATTGAATCATGAATCATGAATCATGAATTGAATCATGAATCATGAATTGAATCATGAATCATAAATCATGAATTGAATCATGAATCATGAATCATGAATTGAATCATGAATCATGAATCATGAATTGAATCATGAATCATGAATCATGAATTGAATCATGAATCATGAATTGAATCATGAATCATGAATTGAATCATGAATCGAATCATGAATTGAATCATGAATCATGAATTGAATCATGAATCATGAATCATGAATCATGAATCATGAATTGAATCATGAATCATGAATCATGAATCATGAATTGAATCATAAATCATGAATTATGAATCATGAATTGAATCATGAATCATGAAATGAATCATGAGTCATGAATCATGAATTGAATCATGAATCATGAATCATGAATTGAATCATGAATCATGAATTGAATCATGAATAATGAATTGAATCATGCATCATGAATCATGAATTGAATCATGAATTGAATCATGAATCGAATCATTAATTGAATCATGAATCGAATCATGAATTGAATCATGAATCGAATCATGAATTGAATCATGAATCATGAATCATGAATCATGACTTAAATCATGATTCATGAATTATGAATCATGAATTGAATCATGAATCATGAATCATGAATTGAATCATGAATCATGAATCATGAATCATGAATCGAATCATGAATCATAAATTGAATCATGAATCATGAATCATTAATTGAATCATGAATCATGAATTGAATCATGAATCAGGAATCAGGAATCATGAATCATGAATTGAATCATGAATCATGAATTATGAATCATGAACTAAATCATGAATCATGAATTATGAATCATGAATTGAATCATGAATTATGAATTGAATCATGAATCATGAAACATGAATCTTGAAACATGAATCTTGAATCATGAATCATGAATTGAATCATGAAATGAATCATGAATGATGAATCATGAATTGAATCATGAATCATGAATGATGAATAATGAATTGAATCATGAATCATGAATCATGAATTGAATCATGAATTGAATCATGAATCATGAATTAAATCATGAATCATGAATGATGAATCATAAATTGAATCATGAATCATGAATCATGAATCAAATCATGAATCATGAATCGAATCATGAATTGAATCATGAATCATAAATTGAATCATGAATTGAATCATGAATCATGAATTGAATCATGAATCATGAATTGAATCATGAATTAAATCATGAATCATGAATTGAATCATGAATTGAATCATGAATTGAATCATGAATTGAATCATGAATCATGAATTGAAGCATGAATCATGAATCATAATTCGAATCATGAATCATGAATTGAATCATAATTCGAATCATGAATCGAATCATGAATTGAATCATGAATCATGAATCATGAATCATGAATTGAATCATGAATCATGAATCATGAATCATGAATTGAATCATGAATCATGAATAATGAATTGAATCATGAATCATGAATCATGAATTGAATCATGAATCATGAATCATGAATCATGAATCATGAGTCAAATCATAAATCATGAATCATGAATCATAATTCATGAATTGAATCATGAATCATGAATCATGAATCGAATCTTGAATCGAATCATGAATTGAATCATGAATCATGAATTGAATCATGAATCATGAATTGAATCATGAATCATGAATCATGAATTGAATCATGAATCATGAATTGAATCATGAATCATGAATTGAATCATGAATCGAATCATGAATTGAATCATGAATCATGAATTGAATCATGAATCATGAATCATGAATCATGAATCATGAATTGAATCATGAATCATGAATCATGAATCATGAATTGAATCATAAATCATGAATTATGAATCATGAATTGAATCATGAATCATGAAATGAATCATGAGTCATGAATCATGAATTAAATCATGAATCATGAATCATGAATTGAATCATGAATCATGAATTGAATCATGAATAATGAATTGAATCATGCATCATGAATCATGAATTGAATCATGAATTGAATCATGAATCGAATCATTAATTGAATCATGAATCGAATCATGAATTGAATCATGAATCGAATCATGAATTGAATCATGAATCATGAATCATGAATCATGACTTAAATCATGATTCATGAATTATGAATCATGAATTGAATCATGAATCATGAATCATGAATTGAATCATGAATCATGAATCATGAATCATGAATCGAATCATGAATCATAAATTGAATCATGAATCATGAATTAAATCATGAATCATGAATCATGAATTAAATCATGAATCATGTATCATGAATTATGAATCATGAATTGAATCATGAATCATGAATCATGAATTGAATCATGAATCATGAAATATGAATCATGAATTGAATCATGAATCATGAATTGAATCATGAATAATGAATTATGAATCATGAATTGAATCATGAATCATGAATCATGAATTGAATCATGAATCATGAATCATGAATTGAATCATGAATCATGAATTGAATCATGAATCATAAATCATGAATTGAATCATGAATCATGAATCATGAATTGAATCATGAATCATGAATCATGAATTGAATCATGAATCATGAATCATGAATTGAATCATGAATCATGAATTGAATCATGAATCATGAATCATGAATTGAATCATGAATCATGAATCATGAATTGAATCATGAATCATGAATCATGAATTGAATCATGAATCATGAATCATGAATCATGAATTGAATCATGAATCATGAATAATGAATTGAATCATGAATCATGAATCATGAATTGAATCATGAACTATGAATCATGAATTGAATCATGAATCATGAATTGAATCATGAATCATGAATCATGAATCATGAATTGAATCATGAATCATGAATTGAATCATGAATCATGAATTATGAATCATGAATTGAATCATGAATCATGAATCATGAATTGAATCATGAATCATGAATTATGAATCATGAATTGAATCATGAATCATGAATTGAATCATGAATCATGAATCATGAATTAAATCATAAATCATGAATTATGAATCATAAATTGAATCATGAATCATGAATTGAATCATGAATCATGAATCATGAATTGAATCATGAATCATGAATCATGAATCATGAATTGAATCATGAATCATGAATTGAATCAAGAATCATGAATCATGAATTGAATCATGAATCATGAATCATGAATCATGAATCATGAATTGAATCATGAATTATGAATCATTAATTGAATCATGAATCATGAATTGAATCATGAATCAGGAATCAGGAATCATGAATCATGAATTGAATCATGAATCATGAATTATGAATCATGAACTAAATCATGAATCATGAATTATGAATCATGAATTGAATCATGAATTATGAATTGAATCATGAATCATGAAACATGAATCTTGAAACATGAATCTTGAATCATGAATCATGAATTGAATCATGAAATGAATCATGAATGATGAATCATGAATTGAATCATGAATCATGAATGATGAATCATGAATTGAATCATGAATCATGAATCATGAATTGAATCATGAATTGAATCATGAATCATGAATTAAATCATGAATCATGAATGATGAATCATAAATTGAATCATGAATCATGAATCATGAATCAAATCATGAATCATGAATCGAATCATGAATTGAATCATGAATCATAAATTGAATCATGAATTGAATCATGAATCATGAATTGAATCATGAATCATGAATTGAATCATGAATTAAATCATGAATCATGAATTGAATCATGAATTGAATCATGAATTGAATCATGAATTGAATCATGAATCATGAATTGAAGCATGAATCATGAATCATAATTCGAATCATGAATCATGAATTGAATCATAATTCGAATCATGAATCGAATCATGAATTGAATCATGAATCATGAATCATGAATCATGAATTGAATCATGAATCATGAATCATGAATCATGAATTGAATCATGAATCATGAATAATGAATTGAATCATGAATCATGAATCATGAATTGAATCATGAATCATGAATCATGAATCATGAATTGAATCATGAATCATGAATAATGAATTGAATCATGAATTATGAATCATGAATTGAATCATGAACTATGAATCATGAATTGAATCATGAATCATGAATTAAATCATGAATCATGAATCATGAATTGAATCATGAATCATGAATCATGAATTGAATCATGAATCATGAATTATGAATCATGAATTGAATCATGAATCATGAATCATGAATTGAATCATGAATTGAATCATGAATCGAATCATGAATTGAATCATGAATCATGAATTGAATCATGAATCATGAATCATGAATCATGAATTGAATCATGAATCATGAATCATGAATTGAATCATAAATCATGAATTATGAATCATGAATTGAATCATGAATCATGAAATGAATCATGAGTCATGAATCATGAATTGAATCATGAATCATGAATCATGAATTGAATCATGAATCATGAATTGAATCATGAATAATGAATTGAATCATGCATCATGAATCATGAATTGAATCATGAATTGAATCATGAATCGAATCATTAATTGAATCATGAATCGAATCATGAATTGAATCATGAATCGAATCATGAATTGAATCATGAATCATGAATCATGAATCATGACTTAAATCATGATTCATGAATTATGAATCATGAATTGAATCATGAATCATGAATCATGAATTGAATCATGAATCATGAATCATGAATTGAATCATGAACTATGAATCATGAATTGAATCATGAATCATGAATTGAATCATGAATCATGAATCATGAATCATGAATTGAATCATGAATCATGAATCATGAATTGAATCATGAATCATGAATCATGAATTGAATCATGAATTGAATCATGAATCGAATCATGAATTGAATCATGAAT
Organism: Mixophyes australis; assembly: GCA_036250195.1. Taxonomy (NCBI): domain Eukaryota; kingdom Metazoa; phylum Chordata; class Amphibia; order Anura; family Limnodynastidae; genus Mixophyes; species Mixophyes australis. The sequence continues at coordinate 239,965,897 of JAVHZZ010000001.1, read as the reverse complement.
CATGAATTGAATCATGAATCATGAATCATGAATCATGAATCATGAATTGAATCATGAATCATGAATCATGAATCATGAATTGAATCATAAATCATGAATTATGAATCATGAATTGAATCATGAATCATGAAATGAATCATGAGTCATGAATCATGAATTGAATCATGAATCATGAATCATGAATTGAATCATGAATCATGAATTGAATCATGAATAATGAATTGAATCATGCATCATGAATCATGAATTGAATCATGAATTGAATCATGAATCGAATCATTAATTGAATCATGAATCGAATCATGAATTGAATCATGAATCGAATCATGAATTGAATCATGAATCATGAATCATGAATCATGACTTAAATCATGATTCATGAATTATGAATCATGAATTGAATCATGAATCATGAATCATGAATTGAATCATGAATCATGAATCATGAATCATGAATCGAATCATGAATCATAAATTGAATCATGAATCATGAATTATGAATTAAATCATGAATCATGAATCATGAATTAAATCATGAATCATGTATCATGAATTATGAATCATGAATTGAATCATGAATCATGAATTGAATCATCAATCATGAAATATGAATCATGAATTGAATCATGAATCATGAATTGAATCATGAATAATGAATTATGAATCATGAATTGAATCATGAATCATGAATCATGAATTGAATCATGAATCATGAATCATGAATTGAATCATGAATCATGAATTGAATCATGAATCATAAATCATGAATTGAATCATGAATCATGAATCATGAATTGAATCATGAATCATGAATCATGAATTGAATCATGAATCATGAATCATGAATTGAATCATGAATCATGAATTGAATCATGAATCATGAATTGAATCATGAATCATGAATCATGAATTGAATCATGAATCATGAATCATGAATTGAATCATGAATCATGAATCATGAATCATGAATTGAATCATGAATCATGAATAATGAATTGAATCATGAATCATGAATTGAATCATGAACTATGAATCATGAATTGAATCATGAATCATGAATTGAATCATGAATCATGAATCATGAATCATGAATTGAATCATGAATCATGAATTGAATCATGAATCATGAATTATGAATCATGAATTGAATCATGAATCATGAATCATGAATTGAATCATGAATCATGAATTATGAATCATGAATTGAATCATGAATCATGAATTGAATCATGAATCATGAATCATGAATTAAATCATAAATCATGAATTATGAATCATAAATTGAATCATGAATCATGAATTGAATCATGAATCATGAATCATGAATTGAATCATGAATCATGAATCATGAATCATGAATTGAATCATGAATCATGAATTGAATCATGAATCATGAATCATGAATTGAATCATGAATCATGAATCATGAATCATCAATCATGAATTGAATCATGAATTATGAATCATGAATTGAATCATGAATCATGAATTGAATCATGAATCAGGAATCATGAATCATGAATCATGAATTGAATCATGAATCATGAATTATGAATCATGAACTAAATCATGAATCATGAATTATGAATCATGAATTGAATCATGAATTATGAATTGAATCATGAATCATGAAACATGAATCTTGAAACATGAATCTTGAATCATGAATCATGAATTGAATCATGAAATGAATCATGAATGATGAATCATGAATTGAATCATGAATCATGAATGATGAATCATGAATTGAATCATGAATCATGAATTGAATCATGAATCATGAATTGAATCATGAATCATGAATTGAATCATGAATCATGAATGATGAATCATGAATTGAATCATGAATCATGAATCATGAATTGAATCATGAATCATGAATCATGAATTGAATCATGAATCATGAATTATGAATCATGAATTGAATCATGAATCATGAATCATGAATTGAATCATGAATCATGAATTATGAATCATGAATTGAATCATGAATTATGAATTGAATCATGAATCATGAATCATGAATCATCAATTGAATCATGAATCATGAATTATGAATCATGAATTGAATTATGAATTATGAATTGAATCATGAATCATGAATCATGAATCATGAATTGAATCATGAATTGAATCATGAATCATGAATCATGAATTGAATCATGAATGATGAATCATAAATTGAATCATGAATTATGAATCATGAATCAAATCATGAATCATGAATCGAATCATGAATCATGAATCGAATCATGAATCATGAATTGAATCATGAATCATAAATTGAATCATGAATTGAATCATGAATCATGAATCGAATCATGAATCATGAATTGAATCATGAATTAAATCATGAATCATGAATTGAATCATGAATTGAATCATGAATTGAATCATGAATTGAATCATGAATTGAATCATAAATCATGAATTGAATCATGAATCATAAATCGAATCATGAATCATGAATTATGAATTATGAATTGAATCATGAATCATGAATTATGTATCATGAATTGAATTATGAATTATGAATTGAATCATGAATCATGAATCATGAATTGAATGATGAATCATGAATGATGAATCATAAATTGAATCATGAATCAAATCATGAATCATGAATCATGAATCATGAATTGAATCATGAATTGAATCATGAATCATGAATCGAATCATGAATCATGAATTGAATCATGAATTAAATCGTGAATCATGAATTGAATCATGAATTGAATCATGAATTGAATCATGAATCATGAATTGAATCATGAATCATGAATCATAAATCGAATCATGAATCATGAATTGAATCATGAATCGAATCATGAATTGAATCATGAATCATGAATTGAATCATGAATCATGAATTGAATCATGAATTATGAATCATGAATTGAATCATGAATCATGAATTGAATCATGAATCATGAATCATGAATCATGAATCGAATCATGAATCATGAATTGAATCATGAATCATGAATCATGAATTTAATTATGAATCATGAATTAAATCATGAATCATGAATCATGAATTGAATCATAATTCATGAATTATGAATTATGAATTGAATCATGAATCATGAATCATGAATTGAATTATGAATTATGAATTGAATCATGAATCATGAATCATGAATCATGAATCATGAATTGAATCATGAATTGAATCATGAATCATGAATCATGAATCATGAATTGAATCATGAATTGAATCATGAATCATGAATCATGAATTGAATCATGAATCCTGAATGATGAATCATGAATTGAATCATGAATCATGAATTGAATCATGAATCATGAATTGAATCATGAATAATGAATTGAATCATGAATCATGAATCATGAATTGAATCATGAATCATGAATCATGAGTCAAATCATAAATCATGAATCATGAATCATAATTCATGAATTGAATCATGAATCATGAATCATGAATCGAATCTTGAATCGAATCATGAATTGAATCATGAATCATGAATTGAATCATGAATCATGAATTGAATCATGAATCATGAATCATGAATTGAATCATGAATCATGAATTGAATCATGAATCATGAATTGAATCATGAATCGAATCATGAATTGAATCATGAATCATGAATTGAATCATGAATCATGAATCATGAATCATGAATCATGAATTGAATCATGAATCATGAATCATGAATCATGAATTGAATCATAAATCATGAATTATGAATCATGAATTGAATCATGAATCATGAAATGAATCATGAGTCATGAATCATGAATTGAATCATGAATCATGAATCATGAATTGAATCATGAATCATGAATTGAATCATGAATAATGAATTGAATCATGCATCATGAATCATGAATTGAATCATGAATTGAATCATGAATCGAATCATTAATTGAATCATGAATCGAATCATGAATTGAATCATGAATCGAATCATGAATTGAATCATGAATCATGAATCATGAATCATGACTTAAATCATGATTCATGAATTATGAATCATGAATTGAATCATGAATCATGAATCATGAATTGAATCATGAATCATGAATCATGAATCATGAATCGAATCATGAATCATAAATTGAATCATGAATCATGAATTATGAATTAAATCATGAATCATGAATCATGAATTAAATCATGAATCATGTATCATGAATCATGAATCATGAATTGAATCATGAATCATGAAATATGAATCATGAATTGAATCATGAATCATGAATTGAATCATGAATAATGAATTATGAATCATGAATTGAATCATGAATCATGAATCATGAATTGAATCATGAATCATGAATCATGAATTGAATCATGAATCATGAATTGAATCATGAATCATAAATCATGAATTGAATCATGAATCATGAATCATGAATTGAATCATGAATCATGAATCATGAATTGAATCATGAATCATGAATCATGAATTGAATCATGAATCATGAATTGAATCATGAATCATGAATTGAATCATGAATCATGAATTGAATCATGAATCATGAATCATGAATTGAATCATGAATCATGAATCATGAATCATGAATTGAATCATGAATCATGAATAATGAATTGAATCATGAATCATGAATCATGAATTGAATCATGAACTATGAATCATGAATTGAATCATGAATCATGAATTGAATCATGAATCATGAATCATGAATTGAATCATGAATCATGAATTGAATCATGAATCATGAATTATGAATCATGAATTGAATCATGAATCATGAATCATGAATTGAATCATGAATCATGAATTATGAATCATGAATTGAATCATGAATCATGAATTGAATCATGAATCATGAATCATGAATTAAATCATAAATCATGAATTATGAATCATAAATTGAATCATGAATCATGAATTGAATCATGAATCATGAATCATGAATTGAATCATGAATCATGAATCATGAATCATGAATTGAATCATGAATCATGAATTGAATCATGAATCATGAATCATGAATTGAATCATGAATCATGAATCATGAATCATGAATCATGAATTGAATCATGAATTATGAATCATGAATTGAATCATGAATCATGAATTGAATCATGAATCAGGAATCATGAATCATGAATCATGAATTGAATCATGAATCATGAATTATGAATCATGAACTAAATCATGAATCATGAATTATGAATCATGAATTGAATCATGAATTATGAATTGAATCATGAATCATGAAACATGAATCTTGAAACATGAATCTTGAATCATGAATTGAATCATGAAATGAATCATGAATGATGAATCATGAATTGAATCATGAATCATGAATGATGAATCATGAATTGAATCATGAATCATGAATCATGAATTGAATCATGAATCATGAATTGAATCATGAATCATGAATGATGAATCATGAATTGAATCATGAATCATGAATCATGAATTGAATCATGAATCATGAATCATGAATTGAATCATGAATCATGAATTATGAATCATGAATTGAATCATGAATCATGAATCATGAATTGAATCATGAATCATGAATTATGAATCATGAATTGAATCATGAATCATGAATTATGAATCATGAATTGAATCATGAATTATGAATTGAATCATGAATCATGAATCATGAATCATCAATTGAATCATGAATCATGAATTATGAATCATGAATTGAATTATGAATTATGAATTGAATCATGAATCATGAATCATGAATCATGAATCATGAATTGAATCATGAATTGAATCATGAATCATGAATCATGAATTGAATCATGAATCATGAATGATGAATCATAAATTGAATCATGAATTATGAATCATGAATCGAATCATGAATCATGAATCGAATCATGAATCATGAATCGAATCATGAATCATGAATTGAATCATGAATCATAAATTGAATCATGAATTGAATCATGAATCATGAATCGAATCATGAATCATGAATTGAATCATGAATTAAATCATGAATCATGAATTGAATCATGAATTGAATCATGAATTGAATCATGAATTGAATCATAAATCATGAATTGAATCATGAATCATAAATCGAATCATGAATCATGAATTATGAATTATGAATTGAATCATGAATCATGAATTATGAATCATGAATTGAATTATGAATTATGAATTGAATCATGAATCATGAATCATGAATTGAATGATGAATCATGAATGATGAATCATAAATTGAATCATGAATCAAATCATGAATCATGAATCATGAATCATGAATTGAATCATGAATTGAATCATGAATCATGAATCGAATCATGAATCATGAATTGAATCATGAATTAAATCATGAATCATGAATTGAATCATGAATTGAATCATGAATTGAATCATGAATCATGAATTGAATCATGAATCATGAATCATAAATCGAATCATGAATCATGAATTGAATCATGAATCGAATCATGAATTGAATCATGAATCATGAATTGAATCATGAATCATGAATCATGAATTGAATCATGAATTATGAATCATGAATTGAATCATGAATCATGAATTGAATCATGAATCATGAATCATGAATCATGAATCGAATCATGAATCATGAATTGAATCATGAATCATGAATCATGAATTTAATTATGAATCATTAATTAAATCATGAATCATGAATCATGAATTGAATCATAATTCATGAATTATGAATTATGAATTGAATCATGAATCATGAATCATGAATTGAATTATGAATTATGAATTGAATCATGAATCATGAATCATGAATCATGAATCATGAATTGAATCATGAATTGAATCATGAATCATGAATCATGAATCATGAATTGAATCATGAATTGAATCATGAATCATGAATCATGAATGATGAATCATGAATTGAATCATGAATCATGAATTGAATCATGAATCATGAATTGAATCATGAATAATGAATTGAATCATGAATCATGAATTGAATCATGAATCATGAATCATGAGTCAAATCATAAATCATGAATCATGAATCATAATTCATGAATTGAATCATGAATCATGAATCATGAATCGAATCTTGAATCGAATCATGAATTGAATCATGAATCATGAATTGAATCATGAATCATGAATTGAATCATGAATCATGAATCATGAATTGAATCATGAATCATGAATTGAATCATGAATCATGAATTGAATCATGAATCATGAATCATGAATTGAATCATGAATCATGAATTATGAATCATGAATTGAATCATGAATCATGAATTGAATCATAAATCATGAATTATGAATCATGAATTAAATCATGAATCATGAATTATGAATCATGAATTGAATCATGAATCATGAATCATGAATTGAATCATGAATCATGAATCATGAATTGAATCATGAATCATGAATTGAATCATGAATCATGAATCATGAATTGAATCATGAATTGAATCATGAATCATGAATCATGAATTGAATCATGAATTATGAATCATGAATTGAATCATGAATCATGAATCATGAATTGAATCATGAATCATGAATCATGAATCAAATCATGAATCATGAATTGAATCATGAATCATGAATCATGAATTGAATCATGAATCATGAATCATGAATTGAATCATGAATCATGAATCATGAATTGAATCATGAATCATGAATCATGAATTGAATCATGAATCAGGAATCAGGAATCATGAATCATGAATTAAATCATGAATCATGAATTATGAATCATGAATTGAATCATGAATTATGAATTGAATCATGAATTATGAATTGAATCATGAATGATGAATCATGAATGATGAATCATGAATTGAATCATGAATCATGAATTGAATCATGAATCATGAATCATGAATTGAATCATGAATCATGAATGATGAATCATGAATTGAATCATGAATGATGAATCATGAATTGAATCATGAATCATGAATCATGAATTGAATAATGAATCATGAATTATGAATCATGAATTGAATCATGAATCATGAATTATGAACCATGAATTGAATCATGAATTATGAATTGAATCATGAATCATGAATCATGAATCATGAATCATCAATTGAATCATGAATCATGAATTATGAATCATGAATTGAATTATGAATTATGAATTGAATCATGAATCATGAATTGAATCATGAATTGAATCATGAATCATGAATCATGAATTGAATCATGAATCATGAATGATGAATCATAAATTGAATCATGAATCATGAATCATGAATTGAATCATGAATCATGAATTATGAATCATGAATTGAATCATGAATCATGAATTGAATCATGAATCATGAATTGAATCATGAATCATGAATTATGAATCATGAATTGAATCATGAATCATGAATTGAATCATGAATCATGAATTGAATCATGAATCATGAATCATGAATCATGAATTGAATCATGAATCATGAATTGAATCATGAATCATGAATCATGAATTGAATCATGAATCATGAATCATGAATCATGAATCATGAATTGAATCATGAATTATGAATCATGAATTGAATCATGAATCATGAATTGAATCATGAATTATGAATCATGAATTGAATCATGAATCATGAATTGAATCATGAATCATGAATCATGAATCATGAATTGAATCATGAACTATGAATCATGAATTGAATCATGAATCATGAATTGAATCATGAATCATGAATCATGAATCATGAATTGAATCATGAATCATGAATCATGAATTGAATCATGAATCATGAATTATGAATCATGAATTGAATCATGAATCATGAATCATGAATTGAATCATGAATCATGAATTATGAATCATGAATTGAATCATGAATCATGAATTGAATCATGAATCATGAATCATGAATTGAATCATGAATCATGAATTATGAATCATGAATTGAATCATGAATCATGAATTGAATCATGAATCATGAATCATGAATTAAATCATGAATCATGAATCATGAATTGAATCATGAATCATGAATTGAATCATAATTCATGAATCATGAATTGAATCATGAATCATGAATCATGAATCATGAATCATGAATTGAATCATGAATTATGAATCATGAATTGAATCATGAATCATGAATTGAATCATGAATCAGGAATCATGAATCATGAATCATGAATTGAATCATGAATCATGAATTATGAATCATGAACTAAATCATGAATCATGAATTATGAATCATGAATTGAATCATGAATTATGAATTGAATCATGAATCATGAAACATGAATCTTGAATCATGAATCATGAATTGAATCATGAAATGAATCATGAATGATGAATCATGAATTGAATCATGAATCATGAATGATGAATCATGAATTGAATCATGAATCATGAATCATGAATTGAATCATGAATCATGAATTGAATCATGAATCATGAATGATGAATCATGAATTGAATCATGAATCATGAATCATGAACTGAATCATGAATCATGAATCATGAATTGAATCATGAATCATGAATTATGAATCATGAATTGAATCATGAATCATGAATCATGAATTGAATCATGAATCATGAATTATGAATCATGAATTGAATCATGAATCATGAATTATGAATCATGAATTGAATCATGAATTATGAATTGAATCATGAATCATGAATCATGAATCATGAATTGAATCATGAATTGAATCATGAATCATGAATCATGAATTGAATCATGAATCATGAATGATGAATCATAAATTGAATCATGAATTATGAATCATGAATCAAATCATGAATCATGAATCGAATCATAAATCATGAATCGAATCATGAATCATGAATTGAATCATGAATCATAAATTGAATCATGAATTGAATCATGAATCATGAATCGAATCATGAATCATGAATTGAATCATGAATTAAATCATGAATCATGAATTGAATCATGAATTGAATCATGAATTGAATCATGAATTGAATCATAAATCATGAATTGAATCATGAATCATAAATCGAATCATGAATCATGAATTATGAATTATGAATTGAATCATGAATCATGAATTATGAATCATGAATTGAATTATGAATTATGAATTGAATCATGAATCATGAATCATGAATTGAATGATGAATCATGAATGATGAATCATAAATTGAATCATGAATCATGAATTGAATCATGAATCATGAATTGAATCATTAATCATGAATTGAATCATGAATCATGAATCATGAATTGAATCATGAATCATGAATTATGAATCATGAATTGAATCATGAATCATGAATTGAATCATAAATCATGAATTATGAATCATGAATTAAATCATGAATCATGAATTATGAATCATGAATTGAATCATGAATCATGAATCATGAATTGAATCATGAATCATGAATTGAATCATGAATCATGAATTGAATCATGAATCATGAATTGAATCATGAATCATGAATTGAATCATGAATTGAATCATGAATCATGAATCATGAATTGAATCATGAATTGAATCATGAATCATGAATCATGAATTGAATCATGAATCATGAATTGAATCATGAATCATGAATTGAATCATGAATCATGAATCATGAATTGAATCATGAATTGAATCATAAATCATGAATCATGAATTGAATCATGAATTATGAATCATGAATTGAATCATGAATCATGAATCATGAATTGAATCATGAATCATGAATCATGAATCGAATCATGAATCATGAATTGAATCATGAATCATGAATCATGAATTGAATCATGAATCATGAATTATGAATTGAATCATGAATCATGAATCATGAATTGAATCATGAATCATGAATTATGAATTGAATCATGAATCAGGAATCAGGAATCATGAATCATGAATTAAATCATGAATCATGAATTATGAATCATGAATTGAATCATGAATTATGAATTGAATCATGAATTATGAATTGAATCATGAATGATGAATCATGAATGATGAATCATGAATTGAATCATGAATCATGAATTGAATCATGAATCATGAATCATGAATTGAATCATGAATCATGAATGATGAATCATGAATTGAATCATGAATGATGAATCATGAATTGAATCATGAATCATGAATCATGAATTGAATAATGAATCATGAATTATGAATCATGAATTGAATCATGAATCATGAATTATGAACCATGAATTGAATCATGAATTATGAATTGAATCATGAATCATGAATCATGAATCATGAATCATCAATTGAATCATGAATCATGAATTATGAATCATGAATTGAATTATGAATTATGAATTGAATCATGAATCATGAATTGAATCATGAATTGAATCATGAATCATGAATCATGAATTGAATCATGAATCATGAATGATGAATCATAAATTGAATCATGAATCATGAATCATGAATTAAATCATGAATCATGAATTATGAATCATGAATTGAATCATGAATCATGAATTGAATCATGAATCATGAATTATGAATCATGAATTGAATCATGAATCATGAATTGAATCATGAATCATGAATTGAATCATGAATCATGAATCATGAATCATGAATTGAATCATGAATCATGAATTGAATCATGAATCATGAATCATGAATTGAATCATGAATCATGAATTATGAATCATGAATTGAATCATGAATCATGAATTGAATCATGAATCATGAATCATGAATTGAATCATGAATCATGAATCATGAATCATGAATTGAATCATGAATCATGAATTGAATCATGAATCATGAATCATGAATTGAATCATGAATCATGAATCATGAATCATGAATCATGAATTGAATCATGAATTATGAATCATGAATTGAATCATGAATCATGAATTGAATCATGAATCAGGAATCATGAATCATGAATCATGAATTGAATCATGAATCATGAATTATGAATCATGAACTAAATCATGAATCATGAATTATGAATCATGAATTGAATCATGAATTATGAATTGAATCATGAATCATGAAACATGAATCTTGAATCATGAATCATGAATTGAATCATGAAATGAATCATGAATGATGAATCATGAATTGAATCATGAATCATGAATGATGAATCATGAATTGAATCATGAATCATGAATCATGAATTGAATCATGAATCATGAATTGAATCATGAATCATGAATGATGAATCATGAATTGAATCATGAATCATGAATCATGAATTGAATCATGAATCATGAATCATGAATTGAATCATGAATCATGAATTATGAATCATGAATTGAATCATGAATCATGAATCATGAATTGAATCATGAATCATGAATTATGAATCATGAATTGAATCATGAATCATGAATTATGAATCATGAATTGAATCATGAATTATGAATTGAATCATGAATCATGAATCATGAATCATGAATTGAATCATGAATTGAATCATGAATAATGAATCATGAATTGAATCATGAATCATGAATGATGAATCATAAATTGAATCATGAATTATGAATCATGAATCAAATCATGAATCATGAATCGAATCATGAATCATGAATCGAATCATGAATCATGAATTGAATCATGAATCATAAATTGAATCATGAATTGAATCATGAATCATGAATCGAATCATGAATCATGAATTGAATCATGAATTAAATCATGAATCATGAATTGAATCATGAATTGAATCATGAATTGAATCATGAATTGAATCATGAATTGAATCATAAATCATGAATTGAATCATGAATCATAAATCGAATCATGAATCATGAATTATGAATTATGAATTGAATCATGAATCATGAATTATGAATCATGAATTGAATTATGAATTATGAATTGAATCATGAATCATGAATCATGAATTGAATGATGAATAATGAATGATGAATCATAAATTGAATCATGAATCAAATCATGAATCATGAATCATGAATCATGAATTAAATCATGAATTGAATCATGAATCATGAATCGAATCATGAATCATGAATTGAATCATGAATTAAATCATGAATCATGAATTGAATCATGAATTGAATCATGAATTGAATCATGAATTGAATCATGAATTGAATCATGAATCATGAATTGAATCATGAATCATGAATCATAAATCGAATCATGAATCATGAATTGAATCATGAATCGAATCATGAATTGAATCATGAATCATGAATTGAATCATGAATCATGAATCATGAATTGAATCATGAATTATGAATCATGAATTGAATCATGAATCATGAATTGAATCATGAATCATGAATCATGAATCATGAATCGAATCATGAATCATGAATTGAATCATGAATCATGAATCATGAATTTAATTATGAATCATGAATTAAATCATGAATCATGAATCATGAATTGAATCATAATTCATGAATTATGAATTATGAATTGAATCATGAATCATGAATCATGAATTGAATTATGAATTATGAATTGAATCATGAATCATGAATCATGAATCATGAATTGAATCATGAATTGAATCATGAATCATGAATCATGAATTGAATCATGAATTGAATCATGAATCATGAATCATGAATTGAATCATGAATCCTGAATGATGAATCATGAATCGTGAATTGAATCATGAATCATGAATTGAATCATGAATAATGAATTGAATCATGAATCATGAATCATGAATTGAATCATGAATCATGAATCATGAGTCAAATCATAAATCATGAATCATGAATCATAATTCATGAATTGAATCATGAATCATGAATCATGAATCGAATCTTGAATCGAATCATGAATTGAATCATGAATCATGAATTGAATCATGAATCATGAATTGAATCATGAATCATGAATCATGAATTGAATCATGAATCATGAATTGAATCATGAATCATGAATTGAATCATGAATCATGAATCATGAATTGAATCATGAATCATGAATTATGAATCATGAATTGAATCATGAATCATGAATTGAATCATAAATCATGAATCATGAATTATGAATCATGAATTGAATCATGAATCATGAATCATGAATTGAATCATGAATCATGAATCATGAATTGAATCATGAATCATGAATTGAATCATGAATCATGAATTGAATCATGAATCATGAATCATGAATTGAATCATGAATTGAATCATGAATCATGAAGCATGAATTGAATCATGAATTATGAATCATGAATTGAATCATGAATCATGAATCATGAATTGAATCATGAATCATGAATCATGAATCATGAATCGAATCATGAATCATGAATTGAATCATGAATCATGAATCATGAATTGAATCATGAATCATGAATCATGAATTGAATCATGAATCATGAATCATGAATTGAATCATGAATCATGAATTATGAATTGAATCATGAATCAGGAATCAGGAATCATGAATCATGAATTAAATCATGAATCATGAATTATGAATCATGAATTGAATCATGAATTATGAATTGAATCATGAATTATGAATTGAATCATGAATGATGAATCATGAATGATGAATCATGAATTGAATCATGAATCATGAATTGAATCATGAATCATGAATCATGAATTGAATCATGAATCATGAATGATGAATCATGAATTGAATCATGAATGATGAATCATGAATTGAATCATGAATCATGAATCATGAATTGAATAATGAATCATGAATTATGAATCATGAATTGAATCATGAATCATGAATTATGAACCATGAATTGAATCATGAATTATGAATTGAATCATGAATCATGAATCATGAATCATGAATCATCAATTGAATCATGAATCATGAATTATGAATCATGAATTGAATTATGAATTATGAATTGAATCATGAATCATGAATTGAATCATGAATTGAATCATGAATCATGAATCATGAATTGAATCATGAATCATGAATGATGAATCATAAATTGAATCATGAATCATGAATTGAAACATAATTCATGAATTATGAATTATGAATTGAATCATGAATCATGAATCATGAATTGAATTATGAATTATGAATTGAATCATGAATCATGAATCATGAATCATGAATCATGAATTGAATCATGAATTGAATCATGAATCATGAATCATGAATCATGAATCATGAATTGAATCATGAATTGAATCATGAATCATGAATCATGAATTGAATCATGAATCATGAATAATGAATCATGAATTGAATCATGAATCATGAATCGAATCTTGAATCGAATCATGAATTGAATCATGAATCATGAATTAAATGATGAATCATGAATCATGAATTTAATCATGAATCATGAATCATGAATTGAATCATGAATTATAAATCATCAATTGAATCATGAATCATGAATCATGAATTGAATCATAAATCATGAATTATGAATCATGAATTAAATCATGAATCATGAATTATGAATCATGAATTAAATCATGAATCATGAATTGAATCATAAATCATGAATCATGAATTGAATCATGAATCATGAATTGAATCATGAATCATGAATCATGAATTGAATCATGAATTGAATCATGAATCATGAATCATGAATTGAATCATGAATCATGAATTATGAATCATGAATTGAATCATGAATCATGAATCATGAATTGAATCATGAATCATGAATCATGAATTGAATCATGAATCATGAATTATGAATCATGAATTGAATCATGAATCATGAATCATGAATTGAATCATGAATCAGGAATCATGAATCATGAATTAAATAATGAATCATGAATTATGAATCATGAATTGAATCATGAATTAGGAATTGAATCATGAATCATGAATCTTGAATCATGAATCATGAATTGAATCATGAAATGAATCATGAATGATGAATCATGAATTGAATCATGAATCATAAATCATGAATTGAATCATGAATCATGAATTGAATCATGAATCATGAATTATGAATCATGAATTGAATCATGAATTATGAATTGAATCATGAATGATGAATCATGAATGATGAATCATGAATTGAATCATGAATCATGAATCATGAATTGAATCATGAATTATGAATCATGAATTGAATCATGAATCATGAATCATGAATTGAATCATGAATCATGAATTATGAATCATGAATTGAATCATGAATCATGAATTATGAATCATGAATTGAATCATGAATTATGAATTGAATCATGAATCATGAATCATGAATAATGAATCATGAATCATGAATCATGAATCATCAATTGAATCATGAATCATGAATTAAATCATGAATCATGAATGATGAATCATAAATTGAATCATGAATCATGAATCATGAATCAAATCATGAATCATGAATCGAATCATGAATTGAATCATGAATCATGAATTAAATCATGAATCATGAATGATGAATCATAAATTGAATCATGAATCATGAATCATGAATCAAATCATGAATCATGAATCGAATCATGAATTGAATCATGAATCATAAATTGAATCATGAATTGAATTATGAATTATGAATTGAATCATGAATCATTAATTGAATCATGAATTGAATCATGAATCATGAATTAAATCATGAATCATGAATGATGAATCATAAATTGAATCATGAATCATGAATCATGAATCAAATCATGAATCATGAATCGAATCATGAATTGAATCATGAATCATGAATTGAATCATGAATTAAATCATGAATCATGAATTGAATCATGAATTGAATCATGAATTGAATCATGAATTGAATCATGAATCATGAATTGAAGCATGAATCATGAATCATAATTCGAATCATGAATTGAATCATAATTCGAATCATGAATCGAATCATGAATTGAATCATGAATCATGAATCATGAATTATGAATCATGAATTGAATCATGAATCATGAATTATGAACCATGAATTGAATCATGAATTATGAATTGAATCATGAATCATGAATCATGAATCATGAATTGAATCATGAACTATGAATCATGAATTGAATCATGAATCATGAATTGAATCATGAATCATGAATCATGAATCATGAATTGAATCATGAATCATGAATCATGAATTGAATCATGAATCATGAATTATAAATCATGAATTGAATCATGAATCATGAATTGAATCATGAATTGAATCATGAATCGAATCATGAATTGAATCATGAATCATGAATTGAATCATGAATCATGAATCATGAATCATGAATTGAATCATGAATCATGAATCATGAATCATGAATTGAATCATAAATCATGAATTATGAATCATGAATTGAATCATGAATCATGAAATGAATCATGAGTCATGAATCATGAATTGAATCATGAATCATGAATCATGAATTGAATCATGAATCATGAATTGAATCATGAATAATGAATTGAATCATGCATCATGAATCATGAATTGAATCATGAATTGAATCATGAATCGAATCATTAATTGAATCATGAATCGAATCATGAATTGAATCATGAATCGAATCATGAATTGAATCATTAATCATGAATCATAAATCATGACTTAAATCATGATTCATGAATTATGAATCATGAATTGAATCATGAATCATGAATCATGAATTGAATCATGAATCATGAATCATGAATCATGAATTGAATCATGAATCATGAATTGAATCATGAATCATGAATTATGAATTAAATCATGAATCATGAATTAAATCATGAATCATGTATCATGAATTATGAATCATGAATTGAATCATGAATCATGAATCATGAATTGAATCATGAATCATGAAATATGAATCATGAATTGAATCATGAATCATGAATTGAATCATGAATAATGAATTATGAATCATGAATTGAATCATGAATCATGAATCATGAATTGAATCATGAATCATGAATCATGAATTGAATCATGAATCATGAATTGAATCATGAATCATAAATCATGAATTGAATCATGAATCATGAATCATGAATTGAATCATGAATCATGAATCATGAATTGAATCATGAATCATGAATCATGAATTGAATCATGAATCATGAATTGAATTATGAATCATGAATCATGAATTGAATCATGAATCATGAATCATGAATTGAATCATGAATCATGAATCATGAATTGAATCATGAATCATGAATCATGAATCATGAATTGAATCATGAATCATGAATAATGAATTGAATCATGAATCATGAATCATGAATTGAATCATGAACTATGAATCATGAATTGAATCATGAATCATGAATTGAATCATGAATCATGAATCATGAATCATGAATTGAATCATGAATCATGAATCATGAATTGAATCATGAATCATGAATTATGAATCATGAATTGAATCATGAATCATAAATCATGAATTGAATCATGAATCATGAATTATGAATCATGAATTGAATCATGAATCATGAATTGAATCATGAATCATGAATCATGAATTGAATCATGAATCATGAATCATGAATCATGAATTGAATCATGAATCATGAATTGAATCATGAATCATGAATCATGAATTGAATCATGAATCATGAATCATGAATCATGAATCATGAATTGAATCATGAATTATGAATCATGAATTGAATCATGAATCATGAATTGAATCATGAATCAGGAATCATGAATCATGAATCATGAATTGAATCATGAATCATGAATTATGAATCATGAACTAAATCATGAATCATGAATTATGAATCATGAATTGAATCATGAATTATGAATTGAATCATGAATCATGAAACATGAATCTTGAATCATGAATCATGAATTGAATCATGAAATGAATCATGAATGATGCATCATGAATTGAATCATGAATGATGAATCATGAATTGAATCTTGAATCGAATCATGAATTGAATCATGAATCATGAATTGAATCATGAATCATGAATTGAATCATGAATCATGAATTGAATCATGAATCATGAATTGAATCATGAATCATGAATCATGAATTGAATCATGAATCATGAATTATGAATTGAATCATGAATCATGAATTGAATCATGAATCATGAATTGAATCATGAATTGAATCATAAATCATGAATTATGAATCATGAATTATGAATCATGAATTGAATCATGAATCATGAATCATGAATTGAATCATGAATCATGAATCATGAATTGAATCATGAATCATGAATTGAATCATGAATCATGAATTGAATCATGAATTGAATCATGAATCATGAATCATGAATTGAATCATAAATTATGAATCATGAATTGAATCATGAATCATGAATCATGAATTGAATCATGAATCATGAATCATGAATCATGAATCGAATCATGAATCATGAATTGAATCATGAATCATGAATCATGAATTGAATCATGAATCATGAATCATGAATTGAATCATGAATCATGAATCATGAATTGAATCATGAATCATGAATTATGAATTGAATCATGAATCAGGAATCAGGAATCATGAATCATGAATTAAATCATGAATCATGAATTATGAATCATGAATTGAATCATGAATTATGAATTGAATCATGAATTATGAATTGAATCATGAATGATGAATCATGAATGATGAATCATGAATTGAATCATGAATCATGAATTGAATCATGAATCATGAATCATGAATTGAATCATGAATCATGAATGATGAATCATGAATTGAATCATGAATGATGAATCATGAATTGAATCATGAATCATGAATCATGAATTGAATAATGAATCATGAATTATGAATCATGAATTGAATCATGAATCATGAAATATGAACCATGAATTGAATCATGAATTATGAATTGAATCATGAATCATGAATCATGAATCATGAATCATCAATTGAATCATGAATCATGAATTATGAATCATGAATTGAATTATGAATTATGAATTGAATCATGAATCATGAATTGAATCATGAATTGAATCATGAATCATGAATCATGAATTGAATCATGAATCATGAATGATGAATCATAAATTGAATCATGAATCATGAATTGAATCATAATTCATGAATTATGAATTATGAATTGAATCATGAATCATGAATCATGAATTGAATTATGAATTATGAATTGAATCATGAATCATGAATCATGAATCATGAATCATGAATTGAATCATGAATTGAATCATGAATTGAATCATGAATCATGAATCATGAATCATGAATCATGAATTGAATCATGAATTGAATCATGAATCATGAATCATGAATTGAATCATGAATCATGAATAATGAATCATGAATTGAATCATGAATCATGAATCGAATCTTGAATCGAATCATGAATTGAATCATGAATCATGAATTGAATCATGAATCGAATCATGAATCATGAATTGAATCATGAATCGAATCATGAATTGAATCATGAATCATGAATTAAATGATGAATCATGAATCATGAATTTAATCATGAATCATGAATCATGAATTGAATCATGAATCATGAATTATAAATCATCAATTGAATCATGAATCATGAATCATGAATTAAATCATAAATCATGAATTATGAATCATGAATTAAATCATGAATCATGAATCATGAATTGAATCATAAATCATGAATCATGAATTGAATCATGAATCATGAATTGAATCATGAATCATGAATCATGAATTGAATCATGAATTGAATCATGAATCATGAATCATGAATCATGAATTGAATCATGAATCATGAATTATGAATCATGAATTGAATCATAAATCATGAATCATGAATTGAATCATGAATCATGAATCATGAATTGAATCATGAATCATGAATTATGAATCATGAATTGAATCATGAATCATGAATCATGAATTGAATCATGAATCAGGAATCATGAATCATGAATTAAATAATGAATCATGAATTATGAATCATGAATTGAATCATGAATTATGAATTGAATCATGAATCATAAAACATGAATCTTGAATCATGAATCATGAATTGAATCATGAAATGAATCATGAATGATGAATCATGAATTGAATCATGAATCATAAATCATGAATTGAATCATGAATCATGAATCATGAATTATGAATCATGAATTGAATCATGAATTATGAATTGAATCATGAATGATGAATCATGAATGATGAATCATGAATTGAATCATGAATCATGAATCATGAATTGAATCATGAATTATGAATCATGAATCATGAATTATGAATCATGAATTGAATCATGAATCATGAATTATGAATCATGAATTGAATCATGAATTATGAATTGAATCATGAATCATGAATCATGAATCATGAATAATGAATCATGAATCATGAATCATGAATCATCAATTGAATCATGAATCATGAATTATGAATCATGAATTGAATTATGAATTATGAATTGAATCATGAATCATGAATTGAATCATGAATTGAATCATGAATCATGAATTAAATCATGAATCATGAATGATGAATCATAAATTGAATCATGAATCATGAATCATGAATCAAATCATGAATCATGAATCGAATCATGAATTGAATCATGAATCATAAATTGAATCATGAATTGAATCATGAATCATGAATTGAATCATGAATCATGAATTGAATCATGAATCATGAATTGAATCATGAATTAAATCATGAATCATGAATTGAATCATGAATTGAATCATGAATTGAATCATGAATTGAATCATGAATCATGAATTGAAGCATGAATCATGAATCATAATTCGAATCATGAATCATGAATTGAACCATAATTCGAATCATGAATCGAATCATGAATTGAATCATGAATCATGAATCATGAATCATGAATTATGAATCATGAATTGAATCATGAATCATGAATTATGAACCATGAATTGAATCATGAATTATGAATTGAATCATGAATCATGAATCATGAATCATGAATCATGAATTGAATCATGAACTATGAATCATGAATTGAATCATGAATCATGAATTGAATCATGAATCATGAATCATGAATCATGAATTGAATCATGAATCATGAATCATGAATTGAATCATGAATCATGAATTATGAATCATGAATTGAATCATGAATCATGAATTGAATCATGAATTGAATCATGAATCGAATCATGAATTGAATCATGAATCATGAATTGAATCATGAATCATGAATCATGAATCATGAATTGAATCATGAATCATGAATCATGAATCATGAATCATGAATTGAATCATAAATCATGAATTATGAATCATGAATTGAATCATGAATCATGAAATGAATCATGAGTCATGAATCATGAATTGAATCATGAATCATGAATCATGAATTGAATCATGAATTGAATCATGAATAATGAATTGAATCATGCATCATGAATCATGAATTGAATCATGAATTGAATCATGAATCGAATCATTAATTGAATCATGAATCGAATCATGAATTGAATCATGAATCGAATCATGAATTGAATCATTAATCATGAATCATGAATCATGACTTAAATCATGATTCATGAATTATGAATCATGAATTGAATCATGAATCATGAATCATGAATTGAATCATGAATCATGAATCATGAATCGAATCATGAATCATGAATTGAATCATGAATCATGAATTATGAATTAAATCATGAATCATGAATCATGAATTAAATCATGAATCATGTATCATGAATTATGAATCATGAATTGAATCATGAATCATGAATCATGAATTGAACCATGAATCATGAAATATGAATCATGAATTGAATCATGAATCATGAATCATGAATTGAATCATGAATCATGAATTGAATCATGAATCATGAATTGAATCATGAATCATAAATCATGAATTGAATCATGAATTGAATCATGAATCATGAATCATGAATTGAATCATGAATCATGAATCATGAATTGAATCATGAATCATGAATTGAATCATGAATCATGAATTGAATCATGAATCATGAATCATGAATTGAATCATGAATCATGAATCATGAATTGAATCATGAATCATGAATCATGAATTGAATCATGAATCATGAATCATGAATCATGAATTGAATCATGAATCATGAATAATGAATTGAATCATGAATCATGAATCATGAATTGAATCATGAACTATGAATCATGAATTGAATCATGAATCATGAATTGAATCATGAATCATGAATCATGAATTGAATCATGAATCATGAATTGAATCATGAATCATGAATTATGAATCATGAATTGAATCATGAATCATGAATTATGAATTGAATCATGAATCATGAATTATGAATCATGAATTGAATCATGAATCATGAATTGAATCATGAATCATGAATCATGAATTGAATCATGAATCATGAATTATGAATCATGAATTGAATCATGAATCATGAATTGAATCATGAATCATGAATCATGAATTGAATCATGAATCATGAATCATGAATCATGAATTGAATCATGAATCATGAATTGAATCATGAATCATGAATCATGAATTGAATCATGAATCATGAATCATGAATCATGAATCATGAATTGAATCATGAATTATGAATCATGAATTGAATCATGAATCATGAATTGAATCATGAATCAGGAATCATGAATCTTGAATCATGAATTGAATCATGAATCATGAATTATGAATCATGAACTAAATCATGAATCATGAATTATGAATCATGAATTGAATCATGAATTATGAATTGAATCATGAATCATGAAACATGAATCTTGAATCATGAATCATGAATTGAATCATGAAATGAATCATGAATGATGAATCATGAATTGAATCATGAATCATGAATGATGAATCATGAATTGAATCATGAATCATGAATCATGAATTGAATCATGAATCATGAATTGAATCATGAATCATGAATGATGAATCATGAATTGAATCATGAATCATGAATCATGAATTGAATCATGAATCATGAATCATGAATTGAATCATGAATCATGAATTATAATTCATGAATTGAATCATGAATCATGAATTGAATCATGAATCATGAATTATGAATCATGAATTGAATCATGAATCATGAATTATGAATCATGAATTGAATCATGAATTATGAATTGAATCATGAATCATGAATCATGAATCATCAATTGAATCATGAATCATGAATTATGAATCATGAATTGAATTATGAATTATGAATTGAATCATGAATCATGAATCATGAATCATGAATCATGAATTGAATCATGAATTGAATCATGAATCATGAATCATGAATTGAATCATGAATCATGAATGATGAATCATAAATTGAATCATGAATTATGAATCATGAATCAAATCATGAATCATGAATCGAATCATGAATCATGAATTGAATCATGAATCATAAATTGAATCATGAATTGAATCATGAATCATGAATCGAATCATGAATCATGAATTGAATCATGAATTAAATCATGAATCATGAATTGAATCATGAATTGAATCATGAATTGAATCATGAATTGAATCATGAATTGAATCATAAATCATGAATTGAATCATGAATCATAAATCGAATCATGAATCATGAATTATGAATTATGAATTGAATCATGAATCATGAATTATGAATCATGAATTGAATTATGAATTATGAATTGAATCATGAATCATGAATTGAATGATGAATCATGAATGATGAATCATAAATTGAATCATGAATCAAATCATGAATCATGAATCATGAATCATGAATTGAATCATGAATTGAATCATGAATCATGAATCGAATCATGAATCTTGAATTGAATCATGAATTAAATCATGAATCATGAATTGAATCATGAATTGAATCATGAATTGAATCATGAATTGAATCATGAATCATGAATTGAATCATGAATCATGAATCATAAATCGAATCATGAATCATGAATTGAATCATGAATCGAATCATGAATTGAATCATGAATCATGAATTGAATCATGAATCATGAATCATGAATTGAATCATGAATTATGAATCATGAATTGAATCATGAATCATGAATTGAATCATGAATCATGAATCATGAATCGAATCATGAATCATGAATTGAATCATGAATCATGAATCATGAATTTAATTATGAATCATGAATTAAATCATGAATCATGAATCATGAATTGAATCATAATTCATGAATTATGAATTATGAATTGAATCATGAATCATGAATCATGAATTGAATTATGAATTATGAATTGAATCATGAATCATGAATCATGAATCATGAATTGAATCATGAATTGAATCATGAATCATGAATCATGAATCATGAATTGAATCATGAATTGAATCATGAATCATGAATCATGAATTGAATCATGAATCCTGAATGATGAATCATGAATTGAATCATGAATCATGAATTGAATCATGAATCATGAATTGAATCATGAATAATGAATTGAATCATGAATCATGAATCATGAATTGAATCATGAATCATGAATCATGAGTCAAATCATAAATCATGAATCATAATTCATGAATTGAATAATGAATCATGAATCATGAATCGAATCTTGAATCGAATCATGAATTGAATCATGAATCATGAATTGAATCATGAATCATGAATCATGAATTGAATCATGAATCATGAATTGAATCATGAATCATGAATTGAATCATGAATCATGAATCATGAATTGAATCATGAATCATGAATTATGAATCATGAATTGAATCATGAATCATGAATTGAATCATAAATCATGAATTATGAATCATGAATTAAATCATGAATCATGAATTATGAATCATGAATTGAATCATGAATCATGAATCATGAATTGAATCATGAATCATGAATCATGAATTGAATCATGAATCATGAATTGAATCATGAATCATGAATTGAATCATGAATCATGAATCATGAATTGAATCATGAATTGAATCATGAATCATGAATCATGAATTGAATCATGAATTATGAATCATGAATTGAATCATGAATCATAAATCATGAATTGAATCATGAATCATGAATCATGAATCATGAATTGAATCATGAATCATGAATCATGAATCATGAATCGAATCATGAATCATGAATTGAATCATGAATCATGAATTGAATCATGAATCATGAATCATGAATTGAATCATGAATCATGAATCATGAATTGAATCATGAATCATGAATCATGAATTGAATCATGAATCATGAATTGAATCATGAATCATGAATCATGAATTGAATCATGAATCATGAATCATGAATTGAATCATGAATCATGAATCATGAATTGAATCATGAATCATGAATCATGAATCATGAATTGAATCATGAATCATGAATAATGA
The DNA here is from genome assembly GCA_036250195.1 of Mixophyes australis. NCBI lineage: Eukaryota > Metazoa > Chordata > Amphibia > Anura > Limnodynastidae > Mixophyes > Mixophyes australis. The sequence continues at coordinate 239,939,776 of JAVHZZ010000001.1, read as the reverse complement.
ATTGAATCATGAATCATGAATCATGAATTGAATCATGAATCATGAATTATGAATTGAATCATGAATCAGGAATCAGGAATCATGAATCATGAATTAAATCATGAATCATGAATTATGAATCATGAATTGAATCATGAATTATGAATTGAATCATGAATTATGAATTGAATCATGAATGATGAATCATGAATGATGAATCATGAATTGAATCATGAATCATGAATTGAATCATGAATCATGAATCATGAATTGAATCATGAATCATGAATGATGAATCATGAATTGAATCATGAATGATGAATCATGAATTGAATCATGAATCATGAATCATGAATTGAATAATGAATCATGAATTATGAATCATGAATTGAATCATGAATCATGAATTATGAACCATGAATTGAATCATGAATTATGAATTGAATCATGAATCATGAATCATGAATCATGAATCATCAATTGAATCATGAATCATGAATTATGAATCATGAATTGAATTATGAATTATGAATTGAATCATGAATCATGAATTGAATCATGAATTGAATCATGAATCATGAATCATGAATTGAATCATGAATCATGAATGATGAATCATAAATTGAATCATGAATCATGAATCATGAATCAAATTATGAATCATGAATCGAATCATGAATCATGAATTGAATCATGAATCATAAATTGAATCATGAATCAAATTATGAATCATGAATCGAATCATGAATCATGAATTGAATCATGAATTAAATCATGAATCATCAATTGAATCATGAATTGAATCATGATTTGATTAATGAATTGAATCATGAATCATGAATTGAAGCATGAATCATGAATCATAAATCGAATCATGAATCATGAATTGAATCATAATTCGAATCATGAATTGAATCATAATTCGAATCATGAATTGAATCATGAATCATGAATTGAATCATGAATCGAATCATGAATTGAATCATGAATCATGAATTGAATCATGAATCATGAATTGAATCATGAATCATGAATTATGAATCATGAATTGAATCATGAATCATGAATCATGAATTGAATCATAAATCATGAATTATGAATCATGAATTAAATCATGAATCATGAATTATGAATCATGAATTGAATCATGAATCATGAATCATGAATTGAATCATGAATCATGAATCATGAATTGATTCATGAATCATGAATTGAATCATGAATCATGAATTGAATCATGAATTGAATCATGAATCATGAATCATGAATCATGAATCATGAATTGAATCATGAACCATGAATTATGAATCATGAATTGAATCATGAATCATGAATCATGAATCGAATCATGAATCATGAATTGAATCATGAATCATGAATTGAATCATGAATCATGAATCATGAATTGAATCATGAATCATGAATCATGAATTGAATCATAAATCATGAATTATGAATCAAGAATTGAATCATGAATCATGAATCATGAATTGAATCATGAATCAGGAATCAGGAATCATGAATCATGAATTAAATCATGAATTATGAATCATGAATTGAATCATGAATTATGAATTGAATCATGAATCATGAATCATGAATTGAATCATGAATCATGAATTGAATCATGAATTGAATCATGAATCATGAATCATGAATCATGAATTGAATCATGAACCATGAATTATGAATCATGAATTGAATCATGAATCATGAATTATGAACCATGAATTGAATCATGAATTATGAATTGAATCATGAATCATGAATCATGAATCATGAATTGAATCATGAATCATGAATTATGAATCATGAATTGAATTATGAATTATGAATTGAATCATGAATCATGAATTGAATCATGAATTGAATCATGAATCATGAATCATGAATTGAATCATGAATCATGAATGATGAATCATAAATTGAATCATGAATCATGAATCATGAATCAAATTATGAATCATGAATCGAATCATGAATCATGAATTGAATCATAAATCATAAATTGAATCATGAATCAAATTATGAATCATGAATCGAATCATGAATCATGAATTGAATCATAAATTAAATCATGAATCATCAATTGAATCATGAATTGAATCATGAATTGAATCATGATTTGATTCATGAATTGAATCATGAATCATGAATTGAAGCATGAATCATGAATCATAAATCGAATCATGAATCATGAATTGAATCATAATTCGAATCATGAATTGAATCATAATTCGAATCATGAATTGAATCATGAATCATGAATTGAATCATGAATCGAATCATGAATTGAATCATGAATCATGAATTGAATCATGAATCATGAATCATGAATTGAATCATGAATCATGAATTATGAATCATGAATTGAATCATGAATCATGAATCATGAATTGAATCATAAATCATGAATTATGAATCATGAATTAAATCATGAATCATGAATTATGAATCATGAATTGAATCATGAATCATGAATCATGAATTGAATCATGAATCATGAATCATGAATTGATTCATGAATCATGAATTGAATCATGAATCATGAATTGAATCATGAATTGAATCATGAATCATGAATCATGAATTGAATCATGAACCATGAATTATGAATCATGAATTGAATCATGAATCATGAATCATGAATCATGAATCGAATCATGAATCATGAATTGAATCATGAATCATGAATCATGAATTGAATCATGAATCATGAATTGAATCATGAATCATGAATCATGAATTGAATCATGAATCATGAATTATGAATCAAGAATTGAATCATGAATCATGAATCATGAATTGAATCATGAATCAGGAATCATGAATCATGAATTAAATCATGAATCATGAATTATGAATCATGAATTGAATCATGAATTATGAATTGAATCATGAATCATGAATCATGAATTATGAATCAAGAATTGAATCATGAATCATGAATCATGAATTGAATCATGAATCAGGAATCAGGAATCATGAATCATGAATTAAATCATGAATCATGAATTATGAATCATGAATTGAATCATGAATTATGAATTGAATCATGAATCATGAATCATGAATTGAATCATGAATCATGAATTGATTCATGAATCATGAATTGAATCATGAATCATGAATTGAATCATGAATTGAATCATGAATCATGAATCATGAATTGAATCATGAACCATGAATTATGAATCATGAATTGAATCATGAATCATGAATCATGAATCATGAATCGAATCATGAATCATGAATTGAATCATGAATCATGAATCATGAATTGAATCATGAATCATGAATCATGAATTGAATCATGAATCATGAATCATGAATTGAATCATGAATCATGAATTATGAATCAAGAATTGAATCATGAATCATGAATTGAATCATGAATCAGGAATCAGGAATCATGAATCATGAATTAAATCATGAATCATGAATTAAATCATGAATCATGAATTATGAATCATGAATTGAATCATGAATCATATATCATGAATTGAATCATGAATCATGAATCATGAATTGAATCATGAATCATGAATTGAATCATGAATCATGAATCATGAATTGAATCATGAATTGAATCATGAATCATGAATCATGAATCATAAATTGAATCATGAACCATGAATTATGAATCATGAATTGAATCATGAATCATGAATCATGAATCGAATCATGAATCATGAATTGAATCATGAATCATGAATCATGAATTGAATCATGAATCATGAATTGAATCATGAATCATGAATCATGAATTGAATCATGAATCATGAATTATGAATCATGAATTGAATCATGAATCATGAATTGAATCATGAATCAGGAATCAGGAATCATGAATCATGAATTAAATCATGAATCATGAATTATGAATCATGAATTGAATCATGAATTATGAATTGAATCATGAATCATGAAACATGAATCTTGAATCATGAATCATGAATTGAATCATGAAATGAATCATGAATGATTAATCATGAATTGAATCATGAATCATAAATCATGAATTGAATCATGAATCATGAATTGAATCATGAATCATGAATTATGAATCATGAATTGAATCATGAATTATGAATTGAATCATGAACAATGAATCATGAATTGAATCATGAATCATGAATCATGAATTGAATAATGAATCATGAATCATGAATTGAATCATGAATCATGAATGATGAATCATGAATTGAATCATGAATGATGAATCATGAATTGAATCATGAATCATTAATTATGAATCATGAATTGAATCATGAATCATGAATTATGAATCATGAATTGAATCATGAATTATGAATTGAATCATGAATTATGAATCATGAATCATGAATCTTCAATTGAATCATGAATCATGAATCATGAATTGAATCATGAATCATGAATCATGAATCATGAATCTTCAATTGAATCATGAATCATGAATCATGAATTGAATCATGAATCATGAATCATGAATCATGAATTGAATCATGATTCATGAATTATGAATCATGAATTGAATCATGAATCATGAATCATGAATTGAATCATGAATCATGAATCATGAATCATGAATCGAATCATGAATCATGAATTGAATAATGAATCATGAATTGAATCATGAATCATGAATCATGAATTGAATCATGAATCATGAATCATGAATTGAATCATGAATCATGAATTATGAATCATGAATTGAATCATGAATCATGAATCATGAATCAGGAATCATGAATCATGAATCATGAATTGAATCATGAATCATGAATTATGAATCATGAACTAAATCATGAATCATGAATTATGAATCATAATTTGAATCATGAATTATGAATTGAATCATGAATCATGAAACATGAATCTTGAATAATGAATCATGAATTGAATCATGAAATGAATCATAAATGATGAATCATGAATTGAATCATGAATCATGAATGATGAATCATGAATTAAATCATGAATCATGAATCATGAATTGAATCATGAATCATGAATTGAATCATGAATCATGAATTATGAATCATAATTTGAATCATGAATTATGAATTGAATCATGAATGATGAATCATGAATTGAATCATGAATCATGAATTGAATCATGAATCATGAATTGAATCATAAATCATGAATGATGAATCATGAATTGAATCATGAATCATGAATTGAATCATGAATCATGAATTATGAATCATGAATTGAATCATGAATCATGAATTATGAATCATGAATTGAATCATGAATTATGAATTGAATCATGAATCATGAATCATGAATCACGAATCATGAATCATCAATTGAATCATGAATCATGAATTATGAAGTATGAATTGAATTATGAATTATGAATTGAATCATGAATCATGAATCATGAATCATGAATTGAATCATGAATTGAATCATGAATCATGAATCATGAATTGAATCATGAATCATAAATGATGAATCATAAATTGAATCATGAATTATGAATCATGAATCAAATCATGAATCATGAATCGAATCATGAATCATGAATTGAATCATGAATTAAATCATGAATAATGAATTGAATCATGAATTGAATCATGAATTGAATCATGAATTGAATCATAAATCATGAATTGAATCATGAATCATAAATCGAATCATGAATTATGAATTATGAATTGAATCATGAATCATGAATTATGAATCATGAATTGAATTATGAATAATGAATTGAATCATGAATCATGAATCATGAATTGAATCATGAATCATGAATGATGAATCATAAATTGAATCATGAATCATGAATCATGAATCAAATCATGAATCATGAATCATGAATCATGAATCGAATCATGAATCATGAATCATGGATTGAATCATGAATTGAATCATAAATCATGAATCGAATCATGAATCATGAATCGAATCATGAATCATGAATTGAATCATGAATTAAATCATGAGTCATGAATTGAATCATGAATCATGAATCATGAATTGAATCATGAATTATGAATCATGAATTGAATCATGAATAATGAATCATGAATTGAATCATGAATCATGTATCATGAATCATGAATCGAATCATGAATCATGAATTGAATCATGAATCATGAATCATGAATTTAATTATGAATCATGAATTAAATCATGAATCATGAATCATGAATCATGAATTGAATCATAATTCATGAATTATGAATTGAATCATGAATCATGAATCATGAATTGAATTATGAATTATGAATTGAATCATGAATCATGAATCATGAATCATGAATCATGAATTGAATCATGAATTGAATCATGAATCATGAATCATGAATCATGAATCATGAATTGAATCATGAATTGAATCATGAATCATGAATCATGAATTGAAGCATGAATCATCAATGATGAATCATGAATTGAATCATGAATCATGAATTGAATCATGAATCATGAATTGAATCATGAATCATGAATCGAATCATGAATCATGAATCAAGAATCATGAATAATGAATTGAATCATGAATCATGAATCATGAAGCGAATCTTGAATCGAATCATGAATTGAATCATGAATCATGAATTGAATCATGAATCGAATCATGAATTGAATCATGAATCATGAATTGAATCATGAATCATGAATCATGAATTGAATCATGAATCATGAATTATGAATCATGAATTGAATCATGAATCATGAATCATGAATTGAATCATGAATCATGAATCATGAATTGAATCATGAATCATGAATTATGAATCATGAATTGAATCATGAATTATGAATTGAATCATGAATCATGAATCATGAATCATCAATTGAATCATGAATCATGAATTATGAATCATGAATTGAATTATGAATTATGAATTGAATCATGAATCATGAATCATGAATTGAATCATGAATCATGAATTGAATCATGAATCATGAATGATGAATCATGAATTGAATCATGAATGATGAATCATGAATTGAATCATGAATCATGAATCATGAATTGAATCATGAATCATGAATCATGAATTGAATCATGAATCATGAATTGAATCATGAATCATGAATGATGAATCATGAATTGAATCATGAATGATGAATCATGAATTGAATCATGAATCATGAATCATGAATTGAATAATGAATCATGAATTATGAATCATGAATTGAATCATGAATCATGAATTATGAATCATGAATCATTGAATCATGAATCATGAATCATGAATCATGAATCATCAATTGAATCATGAATCATGAATCATGAATCATGAATCATGAATCATCAATTGAATTATGAATCATGAATTATGAATCATGAATTGAATTATGAATTATGAATTGAATCATGAATCATGAATCATGAATTGAATCATGAATTGAATCATGAATCATGAATTGAATCATGAATCATGAATGATGAATCATAAATTGAATCATGAATCATGAATCATGAATCAAATCATGAATCATGAATCGAATCATGAATCATGAATTGAATCATGAATCATAAATTGAATCATGAATTGAATCATGAATCATGAATCGAATCATGAATTGAATCATGAATTAAATCATGAATCATGAATTGAATCATGAATTGAATCATGAATTGAATCATGAATCGAATCATGAATTGAATCATGAATTAAATCATGAATCATGAATTGAATCATGAATTGAATCATGAATTGAATCATGAATTGAATCATGAATTGAATCATGAATCATGAATTGAAGCATGAATCATGAATCATAAATCGAATCATGAATCATGAATTGAATCATAATTTGAATCATGAATTGAATCATGAATCATGAATCATGAATTGAATCATGAATTATGAATCATGAATTGAATCATGAATCATGAATCATGAATTGAATCATGAATCATGTATCATGAATCATGAATCGAATCATGAATCATGAATCGAATCATGAATCATGAATTGAATCATGAATCATGAATCATGAATTTAATTATGAATCATGAATTAAATCATGAATCATGAATCATGAATCATGAATTGAATCATAATTCATGAATTATGAATTGAATCATGAATCATGAATCATGAATTGAATTATGAATTATGAATTGAATCATGAATCATGAATCATGAATCATGAATTGAATCATGAATTGAATCATGAATCATGAATCATGAATCATGAATTGAATCATGAATTGAATCATGAATCATGAATCATGAATCATGAATCATGAATTGAAGCATGAATCATCAATGATGAATCATGAATTGAATCATGAATCATGAATTGAATCATGAATCATGAATTGAATCATGAATCATGAATCGAATCATGAATCATGAATCAAGAATCATGAATAATGAATTGAATCATGAATCATGAATCATGAATCGAATCTTGAATCGAATCATGAATTGAATCATGAATCATGAATTGAATCATGAATCGAATCATGAATTGAATCATGAATCATGAATTGAATCATGAATCATGAATCATGAATTGAATCATGAATCATGAATTATGAATCATGAATTGAATCATGAATCATGAATCATGAATTGAATCATGAATCATGAATCATGAATTGAATCATGAATCATGAATTATGAATCATGAATTGAATCATGAATTATGAATTGAATCATGAATCATGAATCATGAATCATCAATTGAATCATGAATCATGAATTATGAATCATGAATTGAATTATGAATTATGAATTGAATCATGAATCATGAATCATGAATTGAATCATGAGTCATGAATTGAATCATGAATCATGAATGATGAATCATGAATTGAATCATGAATGATGAATCATGAATTGAATCATGAATCATGAATCATGAATTGAATAATGAATCATGAATTATGAATCATGAATCATTGAATCATGAATCATGAATCATGAATCATGAATCATCAATTGAATCATGAATCATGAATCATGAATCATGAATCATGAATCATCAATTGAATCATGAATCATGAATTATGAATCATGAATTGAATTATGAATTAGGAATTGAATCATGAATCATGAATCATGAATTGAATCATGAATTGAATCATGAATCATGAATCATGAATTGAATCATGAATCATGAATGATGAATCATAAATTGAATCATGAATCATGAATCATGAATCAAATCATGAATCATGAATCGAATCATGAATCATGAATTGAATCATGAATCATAAATTGAATCATGAATTGAATCATGAATCATGAATCGAATCATGAATTGAATCATGAATTAAATCATGAATCATGAATTGAATCATGAATTGAATCATGAATTGAATCATGAATTGAATCATGAATTGAATCATGAATTGAATCATGAATCATGAATTGAAGCATGAATCATGAATCATAAATCGAATCATGAATCATGAATTGAATCATAATTCGAATCATGAATTGAATCATGAATCATGAATTGAATCATGAATCATGAATCATGAATTGAATCATGAATCATGAATTATGAATCATGAATTGAATCATGAATCATGAATCATGAATTGAATCATGAATCATGAATCATGAATCATGAATCATGAATTGAATCATGAATCATGAATCATGAATTGAATCATGAATCATGAATCATGAATTGAATCATGAATCATGAATCATGAATCATGAATCATGAATTGAATCATGAATCATGAATTATGAATCATGAATTGAATCATGAATCATGAATTGAATCATGAATCATGAATCATGAATCATGAATCGAATCATGAATCATGAATTGAATCATGAATCATGAATCATGAATTGAATCATAAATCATGAATTATGAATTGAATCATGAATCATGAATCATGAATTGAATCATGAATCATGAATTATGAATCATGAATTGAATCATGAATCATGAATTAAATCATGAATCAGGAATCATGAATCATGAATCATGAATTGAATCATGAATCATGAATTATGAATCATTAACTAAATCATGAATCATGAATTATGAATCATGAATTGAATCATGAATTATGAATTGAATCATGAATCATGAAACATGAATCTTGAATCATGAATCATGAATTGAATCATGAAATGAATCATGAATCATGAATCATGAATTGAATCATGAATGATGAATCATGAATTGAATCATGAATCATGAATCATGAATTGAATCATGAATCATGAATTGAATCATGAATCATGTATTATGAATCATAATTTGAATCATGAATCATGAATTGAATCATGAATGATGAATCATGAATGATGAATCATGAATTGAATCATGCATCATGAATCATGAATTGAATCATGAATCATGAATCATGAATTGAATCATGAATCATGAATGATGAATCATGAATTGAATCATGAATGATGAATCATGAATTGAATCATGAATCATGAATTGAATCATGAATCATGAATTATGAATCATGAATTGAATCATGAATCATGAATTATAAATCATGAATTGAATCATGAATTATGAATTGAATCATGAATCATGAATCATGAATCATCAATTGAATCATGAATCATGAATTATGAATCATGAATTGAATTATGAATTATGAATTGAATCATGAATCATGAATCATGAATCATGAATCATGAATGATGAATCATAAATTGAATCATGAATTATGAATCATGAATCATATCATGAATCATGAATCGAATCATGAATCATGAATTGAATCATGAATCATAAATTGAATCATGAATTGAATCATGAATCATGAATCGAATCATGAATCATGAATTGAATCATGAATTAAATCATGAATCATGAATTGAATCATGAATTGAATCATGAATTGAATCATAAATCATGAATTGAATCATGAATCATAAATCGAATCATGAATCATGAATTATGAATTATGAAGCATGAATTATGAATTATGAATCATCAATTGAATCATGAATCATGAATTATGAATCATGAATTGAATTATGAATTATGAATTGAATCATGAATCATGAAACATGAATCATGAATCATGAATTGAATCATGAATTGAATCATGAATCATGAATCATGAATTGAATCATGAATCATGAATGATGAATCATAAATTGAATCATGAATTATGAATCATGAATCATATCATGAATCATGAATCGAATCATGAATCATGAATTGAATCATGAATCATAAATTGAATCATGAATTAAATCATGAATCATGAATTGAATCATGAATTGAATCATGAATTAAATCATGAATTGAATCATAAATCATGAATTGAATCATGAATCATAAATCGAATCATGAATCATGAATTGAATCATGAATTAAATCATGAATCATGAATTGAATCATGAATCATGAATCGAATCATGAATCATGAATTGAATCATGAATTAAATCATGAATCATGAATTGAATCATGAATTGAATCATGAATTGAATCATAAATCATGAATTTAATCATGAATCATAAATCGAATCATGAATCATGAATTATGAATTATGAATCATGAATTATGAATTGAATCATGAATCATGAATCATGAATTGAATCATGAATCATGAATGATGAATCATAAATTGAATCATGAATCATGAATCATGAATCGAATCATGAATCATGAATCATGAATTGAATCATGAATTGAATCATGAATCATGAATCGAATCATGAATCATGAATTGAATCATGAATTAAATCATGAATCATGAATTGAATCATGAATTGAATCATGAATTGAATCATTAATTGAATCATGAATTGAATCATGAATCATGAATTGAATCATGAATCATGAATCATAAATCGAATCATAAATCATGAATTTAATCATGAATCGAATCATGAATTGAATCATGAATCATGAATTGAATCATGAATCATGAATCATGAATTGAATCATGAATCATGAATCATGAATCGAATCATAATTCATGAATTATGAATTATGAATTGAATCATGAATCATGAATTGAATTATGAATTATGAATTGAATCATGAATCATGAATCATGAATCATGAATTGAATCATGAATTGAGTCATGAATCATGAATCATGAATCATGAATTGAATCATGAATTGAATCATGAATCATGAATTATGAATTGAATCATGAATCATAATTCATGAATTTAATTATGAATCATGAATTAAATCATGAATCATGAATCATGAATTGCATTATGAATTATGAATTGAATCATGAATCATGAATCATGAATCATGAATCATGAATTGAATCATGAATTGAATCATGAATCATGAATCATGAATCATGAATCATGAATCATGAATGATGAATCATAAATTGAATCATGAATTATGAATCATGAATCATATCATGAATCATGAATCGAATCATGAATCATGAATTGAATCATGAATCATAAATTGAATCATGAATTAAATCATGAATCATGAATTGAATCATGAATTGAATCATGAATTAAATCATGAATTGAATCATAAATCATGAATTGAATCATGAATCATAAATCGAATCATGAATCATGAATTGAATCATGAATTAAATCATGAATCATGAATTGAATCATGAATCATGAATCGAATCATGAATCATGAATTGAATCATGAATTAAATCATGAATCATGAATTGAATCATGAATTGAATCATGAATTGAATCATAAATCATGAATTGAATCATGAATCATAAATCGAATCATGAATCATGAATTATGAATTATGAATCATGAATTATGAATTATGAATTGAATCATGAATCATGAATCATGAATTGAATCATGAATCATGAATGATGAATCATAAATTGAATCATGAATCATGAATCATGAATCGAATCATGAATCATGAATCATGAATTGAATCATGAATTGAATCATGAATCATGAATCGAATCATGAATCATGAATTGAATCATGAATTAAATCATGAATCATGAATTGAATCATGAATTGAATCATGAATTGAATCATTAATTGAATCATGAATTGAATCATGAATCATGAATTGAATCATGAATCATGAATCATAAATCGAATCATAAATCATGAATTGAATCATGAATCGAATCATGAATTGAATCATGAATCATGAATTGAATCATGAATCATGAATTGAATCATGAATTATGAATCATGAATTGAATCATGAATCATGAATCATGAATTGAATCATGAATCATGAATCATGAATTGAATCATAATTCATGAATTATGAATTATGAATTGAATCATGAATCATGAATCATGAATTGAATTATGAATTATGAATTGAATCATGAATCATGAATCATGAATCATGAATTGAATCATGAATTGAGTCATGAATCATGAATCATGAATCATGAATTGAATCATGAATTGAATCATGAATCATGAATTATGAATTGAATCATGAATCATAATTCATGAATTTAATTATGAATCATGAATTAAATCATGAATCATGAATCATGAATCATGAATTGCATTATGAATTATGAATTGAATCATGAATCATGAATCATGAATCATGAATCATGAATTGAATCATGAATTGAATCATGAATCATGAATCATGAATCATGAATCATGAATTGAATCATGAATCATGAATCATGAATTGAATCATGAATCATGAATGATGAATCATGAATTGAATCATGAATCATGAATCAAATCTTGAATCGAATCATGAATTGAATCATGAATCATGAATTGAATCATGAATCGAATCATGAATTGAATCATGAATCATGAATTGAATCATGAATCATGAATTGAATCATGAATCATGAATTATGAATCATGAATTGAATCATGAATCATGAATTATGAATCATGAATTGAATCATGAATCATGAATCATGAATTGAATCCTGAATCATGAATCATGAATTGAATCATGAATCATGAATTGAATCATGAATCATGAATTGAATCATGAATCATGAATTGAATCATGAATTGAATCATGAATCATGAATCATGAATCATGAATTGAATCATGAACCATGAATTATGAATCATGAATTGAATCATGAATCATGAATCATAAATCATGAATCGAATCATGAATTATGAATTGAATCATGAATCATGAATCATGAATTGAATCATGAATCATGAATCATGAATTGAATCATGAATCATGAATCATGAATTGAATCATAAATCATGAATTATGAATCATGAATTGAATCATGAATCATGAATCATGAATTAAATCATGAATCATGAATTATGAATCATGAATCATGAATTAAATCATGAATCATGAATTATGAATCATGAATTGAATCATGAATTATGAATTGAATCATGAATCATGAAACATGAATCTTGAATCATGAATCATGAATTGAATCATGAAATGAATCATGAATGATGAATCATGAATTGAATCATGAATCATAAATCATGAATTGAATCATGAATCATGAATTGAATCATGAATCATGAATTATGAATCATGAATTGAATCATGAATTATGAATTGAATCATGAAAGATGAATCATGAATTGAATCATGAATCATGAATCATGAATTGAATAATAAATCATGAATCATGAATTGAATCATGAATCATGAATGATGAATCATGAATTGAATCATGAATGATGAATCATGAATTGAATCATGAATCATGAATCATGAATTGAATAATGAATCATTAACTATGAATCATGAATTGAATCATGAATCATGAATTATGAATCATGAATTGAGTCATGAATTATGAATTGAATCATGAATCATAAATCATGAATCATGAATCATGAATCATGAATTGAATCATGAACCATGAATTATGAATCATGAATTGAATCATGAATCATGAATCATGAATCATGAATCGAATCATGAATCATGAATTGAATCATGAATCATGAATTGAATCATGAATCATGAATCATGAATTGAATCATGAATCATGAATTATGAATCATGAATTGAATCATGAATCATGAATCATGAATTGAATCAGGAATCAGGAATCAGGAATCATGAATCATGAATAAATCATGAATCATGAATTATGAATCATGAATTGAATCATGAATTATGAATTGAATCATGAATCATGAAACATGAATCTTGAATCATGAATCATGAATTGAATCATGAAATGAATCATGAATGATGAATCATGAATTGAATCATGAATCATAAATCATGAATTGAATCATGAATCATGAATTGAATCATGAATCATGAATCATGAATCATGAATTGAATCATGAATTATGAATTTAATCATGAATGATGAATCATGAATTGAATCATGAATCATGAATCATGAATTGAATAATGAATCATGAATCATTAATTGAATCATGAATCATGAATGATGAATCATGAATTGAATCATGAATCATGAATCATGAATTGAATAATGAATCATTAATTATGAATCATGAATTGAATCATGAATCATGAATTATGAATCATGAATTGAATCATGAATTATGAATTGAATCATGAATTATGAATCATGAATCATGAATCATCAATTGAATCATGAATCATGAATCATGAATTGAATCATGAATCATGAATCATGAATTGAATCATGAATCATGAATTGAATCATGAATCATGAATCATGAATCATTAATTGAATCATGAATCATGAATTATGAATCATGAATTGAATCATGAATCATGAATCATGAATTGAATCATGAATCATGAATCATGAATCGAATAATGAATCATGAATTGAATAATGAATCATGAATTGAATCATGAATCATGAATTGAATCATGAATCATGAATCATGAATTGAATCATGAATCATGAATTATGAATCATGAATTGAATCATGAATCATGAATCATGAAATGAATCATGAATCAGGAATCATGAATCATGAATCATGAATTGAATCATGAATCATGAATTATGAATCATGAACTAAATCATGAATCATGAATTATGAATCATGAATTGAATCATGAATTATGAATTGAATCATGAATCATGAAACATGAATCTTGAATTATGAATCATGAATTGAATCATGAAATGAATCATGAATGATGAATCATGAATTGAATCATGAATCATGAATGATGAATCATGAATTAAATCATGAATCATGAATCATGAATTGAATCATGAATCATGAATTGAATCATGAATCATGAATTATGAATCATAATTTGAATCATGAATTATGAATTGAATCATGAATGATGAATCATGAATGATGAATCATGAATTGAATCATGAATCATGAATTGAATCATGAATCATGAATCATGAATTGAATCATAAATCATGAATGATGAATCATGAATTGAATCATGAATTATGAATTGAATCATAAATCATGAATTATGAATCATGAATTGAATCATGAATCATGAATTATGAATCATGAATTGAATCATGAAATATGAATTGAATCATGAATCATGAATCATGAATCATGAATCATCAATTGAATCATGAATCATGAATTATGAAGTATGAATTGAATTATGAATTATGAATTGAATCATGAATCATGAATCATGAATCATGAATTGAATCATGAATTGAATCATGAATCATGAATCATGAATTGAATCATGAATCATAAATGATGAATCATAAATTGAATCATGAATTATGAATCATGAATCAAATCATGAATCATGAATCGAATCATGAATCATGAATTGAATCATGAATTAAACCATGAATAATGAATTGAATCATGAATTGAATCATGAATTGAATCATGAATTGAATCATAAATCATGAATTGAATCATGAATCATAAATCGAATCATGAATCATGAATTATGAATTGAATCATGAATCATGAATTATGAATCATGAATTGAATTATGAATTATGAATTGAATCATGAATCATGAATCATGAATTGAATCATGAATCATGAATGATGAATCATAAATTGAATCATGAATCATGAATCATGAATCGAATCATGAATCATGGATTGAATCATGAATTGAATCATGAATCATGAATCGAATCATGAATCATGAATTGAATCATGAATTAAATCATGACTCATGAATTGAATCATGAATTGAATCATGAATTGAATCATGAATTGAATCATGAATTGAATCATGAATCATGAGTCATAAATCGAATCATGAATCATGAATTGAATCATGAATCGAATCATGAATTGAATCATGAATCATGAATTGAATCATGAATCATAAATCATGAATTGAATCATGAATTATGAATCATGAATTGAATCATGAATCATGAATCATGAAATGAATCATGAATCATGTATCATGAATCATGAATCGAATCATGAATCATGAATTGAATCATGAATCATGAATCATGAATTTAATTATGAATCATGAATTAAATCATGAATCATGAATCATGAATCATGAATTGAATCATAATTCATGAATTATGAATTATGAATTGAATCATGAATCATGAATCATGAATTGAATTATGAATTATGAATTGAATCATGAATCATGAATCATGAATCATGAATCATGAATTGAATCATGAATTGAATCATGAATCATGAATCATGAATCATGAATCATGAATTGAATCATGAATTGAATCATGAATCATGAATTGAATCATGAATCATGAATTGAATCATGAATCATGAATCATGAATCGAATCATGAATCAAGAATCATGAATAATGAATTGAATCATGAATCATGAATCATGAATCATGAATTGAATCATAAATTGTGAGTCAAATCATAAATCATGAATCATAATTCATGAATTGAATCATGAATCATGAATCGAATCTTGAATCGAATCATGAATTGAATCATGAATCATGAATTGAATCATGAATCGAATCATGAATTGAATCATGAATCATGAATTGAATCATGAATCATGAATCATGAATTGAATCATGAATCATGAATTATGAATCATGAATTGAATCATGAATCATGAATCATGAATTGAATCATAAATCATGAATTAAATCATAAATCATGAATTATGAATCATGAATTAAATCATGAATCATGAATTATGAATCATGAATTGAATCATGAATCATGAATCATGAATTGAATCATGAATCATGAATTGAATCATGAATCATGAATTGAATCATGAATCATGAATCATGAATTGAATCATGAATTGAATCATGAATCATGAATCATGAATCATGAATTGAATCATGAATCATGAATCATGAATTGAATCATGAATCATGAATCATGAATCGAATCATGAATCATGAATTGAATCATGAATCATGAATTGAATCATGAATCATGAATTGAATCATGAATCATGAATTGAATCATGAATCATGAATTATGAATCATGAATTGAATCATGAATCATGAATCATGAATTGAATCATGAATCAGGAATCAGGAATCATGAATCATGAATTAAATCTTGAATCAGGAATTATGAATCATGAATTGAATCATGAATTATGAATTGAATCATGAATCATGAAACATGAATCTTGAATCATGAATCATGAATTGAATCATGAAATGAATCATGAATGATGAATCATGAATTGAATCATGAATCATAAATCATGAATTGAATCATGAATCATGAATTGAATCATGAATTATGAATCATGAAATGAATCATGAATTATGAATTGAATCATGAATGATGAATGATGAATGATGAATCATGAATTGAATCATGAATCATGAATCATGAATTGAATCATGAATCATGAATCATGAATTGAATCATGAATCATGAATGATGAATCATGAATTGAATCATGAATCATGAATCATGAATTGAATCATGAATCATGAATTGAATAATGAATCATGAATTATGAATCATGAATTGAATCATGAATCATGAATTATGAATCATGAATTGAATCATGAATTATGAATTGAATCATGAATCATGAATCATGAATCATGAATTGAATCATGAATCATGAATTGAATCATGAATCGAATCATGAATTGAATCATGAATCATGAATTGAATCATGAATCATGAATCATGAATTGAATCATGAATCATGAATTATGAATCATGAATTGAATCATGAATCATGAATTGAATCATAAATCATGAATTAAATCATAAATCATGAATTATGAATCATGAATTAAATCATGAATCATGAATTATGAATCATGAATTGAATCATGAATCATGAATCATGAATTGAATCATGAATCATGAATTGAATCATGAATCATGAATCATGAATTGAATCATGAATTGAATCATGAATCATGAATCATGAATCATGAATTGAATCATGAATCATGAATCATGAATTGAATCATGAATCATGAATCATGAATCATGAATCGAATCATGAATCATGAATTGAATCATGAATCATGAATTGAATCATGAATCATGAATCATGAATTGAATCATGAATCATGAATTGAATCATGAATCATGAATTATGAATCATGAATTGAATCATGAATCATGAATTGAATCATGAATCAGGAATCAGGAATCATGAATCATGAATTAAATCATGAATCAGGAATTATGAATCATGAATTGAATCATGAATTATGAATTGAATCATGAATCATGAAACATGAATCTTGAATCATGAATCATGAATTGAATCATGAAATGAATCATGAATGATGAATCATGAATTGAATCATGAATCATAAATCATGAATTGAATCATGAATCATGAATTGAATCATGAATTATGAATCATGAATCATGAAACATGAATCTTGAATCATGAATCATGAATTGAATCATGAAATGAATCATGAATGATGAATCATGAATTGAATCATGAATCATAAATCATGAATTGAATCATGAATCATGAATTGAATCATGAATTATGAATCATGAAATGAATCATGAATTATGAATTGAATCATGAATGATGAATGATGAATGATGAATCATGAATTGAATCATGAATCATGAATCATGAATTGAATCATGAATCATGAATCATGAATTGAATCATGAATGATGAATCATGAATTGAATCATGAATCATGAATCATGAATTGAATCATGAATCATGAATTGAATAATGAATCATGAATTATGAATCATGAATTGAATCATGAATCATGAATTATGAATCATGAATTGAATCATGAATTATGAATTGAATCATGAATCATGAATCATCAATTGAATCATGAATCATGAATTGAATCATGAATTGAATGATGAATCATGAATTGAATCATGAATCATAAATGATGAATCATGAATTGAATGATGAATCATGAATTGAATCATGAATCATGAATTGAATCATGAATCATGAATCATGAATCGAATCATGAATCATGAATCAAGAATCATGAATAATGAATTGAATCATGAATCATGAATCATGAATCATTATTGAATCATAAATTGTGAGTCAAATCATAAATCATGAATCATAATTCATGAATTGAATCATGAATCATGAATCGAATCTTGAATCGAATCATGAATTGAATCATGAATCATGAATTGAATCATGAATCAAATCATGAATTGAATCATGAATCATGAATTGAATCATGAATCATGAATCATGAATTGAATCATGAATCATGAATTATGAATCATGAATTGAATCATGAATCATGAATCATGAATTGAATCATAAATCATGAATTATGAATCATGAATTAAATCATAAATCATGAATTATGAATCATGAATTAAATCATGAATCATGAATTATGACTCATGAATTGAATCATGAATCATGAATCATGAATTGAATCATGAATCATGAATTGAATCATGAATCATGAATTGAATCATGAATCATGAATCATGAATTGAATCATGAATTGAATCATGAATCATGAATAATGAATCATGAATTGAATCATGAATCATGAATTATGAATCATGAATTGAATCATGAATCATGAATCATGAATTGAATCATGAATTGAATCATGAATCATGAATCGAATCATGAATCATGAATTGAATCATGAATCATGAATTGAATCATGAATCATGAATCATGAATTGAATCATGAATCATGAATTGAATCATGAATCATGAATTATGAATCATGAATTGAATCATGAATCATGAATCATGAATTGAATCATGAATCAGGAATCAGGAATCATGAATCATGAATTAAATCATGAATCATGAATTATGAATCATGAATTGAATCATGAATTATGAATTGAATCATGAATCATGAAACATGAATCTTGAATCATGAATCATGAATTGAATCATGAAATGAATCATGAATAATGAATCATGAATTGAATCATGAATCATGAATTGAATCATGAATCATGAATTATGAATCATGAATTGAATCATGAATTATGAATTGAATCATGAATGATGAATCATGAATGATGAATCATGAATTGAATCATGAAATGAATCATGAATGATGAATCATGAATTGAATCATGAATCATAAATCATGAATTGAATCATGAATCATGAATTGAATCATGAATCATGAATTATGAATCATGAATTGAATCATGAATTATGAATTGAATCATGAATGATGAATCATGAATGATGAATCATGAATTAAATCATGAATCATGAATCATGAATTGAATCATGAATCATGAATCATGAATTGAATCATGAATCATGAATAATGAATCATGAATTGAATCATGAATCATGAATCATGAATTGAATCATGAATCATGAATCATGAATTGAATAATGAATCATGAATTATGAATCATGAATTGAATCATGAATCATGAATTATGAATCATGAATTGAATCATGAATTATGAATTGAATCATGAATCATGAATCATGAATCATCAATTGAATCATGAATCATGAATTATGAATCATGAATTGAATTATGAATTATGAATTGAATCATGAATCATGAATGATGAATCATAAATTGAATCATGAATCATGAATCATGAATCAAATCATGAATCATGAATCATGAATCATGAATCGAATCATGAATCATGAATCATGGATTGAATCATGAATTGAATCATGAATCATGAATCGAATCATGAATCATGAATTGAATCATGAATTAAATCATGACTCATGAATTGAATCATGAATTGAATCATGAATTGAATCATGAATTGAATCATGAATTGAATCATGAATCATGAATTGAATCATGAATCATGAATCATAAATCGAATCATGAATCATGAATTGAATCATGAATCGAATCATGAATTGAATCATGAATCATGAATTGAATCATGAATCATGAATCATGAATTGAATCATGAATTATGAATCATGAATTGAATCATGAATCATGAATCATGAATTGAATCATGAATCATGTATCATGAATCATGAATCGAATCATGAATCATGAATCATGAATTTAATTATGAATCATGAATTAAATCATGAATCCTGAATCATGAATCATGAATTGAATCATAATTCATGAATTATGAATTATGAATTAAATCATGAATCATGAATCATGAATTGAATTATGAATTATGAATTGAATCATGAATCATGAATCATGAATCATGAATCATGAATTGAATTATGAATTGAATCATGAATCATGAATCATGAATCATGAATTGAATCATGAATTGAATCATGAATCATGAATTGAATCATGAATCATGAATGATGAATCATGACTTGAATCATGAATCATGAATTGAATCATGAATCATGAATTGAATCATGAATCATGAATCATGAATCGAATCATGAATCATGAATTGAATCATGAATCATGAATTGAATCATGAATCATGAATTGAATCATGAATCATGAATTGAATCATGAATCATGAATCATGAATTGAATCATGAATCAGGAATCAGGAATCATGAATCATGAATTAAATCATGAATCATGAATTATGAATCATGAATTGAATCATGAATTATGAATTGAATCATGAATCATGAAACATGAATCTTGAATCATGAATCATGAATTGAATCATGAAATGAATCATGAATGATGAATCATGAATTGAATCATGAATCATAAATCATGAATTGAATCATGAATCATGAATTGAATCATGAATCATGAATTATGAATCATGAATTGAATCATGAATTATGAATTGAATCATGAATGATGAATCATGAATGATGAATCATGAATTGAATCATGAAATGAATCATGAATGATGAATCATGAATTGAATCATGAATCATAAATCATGAATTGAATCATGAATCATGAATTGAATCATGAATCATGAATTATGAATCATGAATTGAATCATGAATTATGAATTGAATCATGAATGATGAATCATGAATGATGAATCATGAATTGAATCATGAATCATGAATCATGAATTGAATCATGAATCATGAATCATGAATTGAATCATGAATCATGAATCATGAATCATGAATTGAATCATGAATCATGAATCATGAATTGAATCATGAATCATGAATCATGAATTGAATAATGAATCATGAATTATGAATCATGAATTGAATCATGAATCATGAATTATGAATCATGAATTGAATCATGAATTATGAATTGAATCATGAATCATGAATCATGAATCATGAATCATCAATTGAATCATGAATCATGAATTATGAATCATGAATTGAATTATGAATTATGAATTGAATCATGAATCATGAATCATGAATTGAATCATGAATCATGAATGATGAATCATAAATTGAATCATGAATCATGAATCATGAATCAAATCATGAATCATGAATCATGAATCGAATCATGAATCATGAATCATGGATTGAATCATGAATTGAATCATGAATCATGAATCGAATCATGAATCATGAATTGAATCATGAATTAAATCATGACTCATGAATTGAATCATGAATTGAATCATGAATTGAATCATGAATTGAATATTGAATTGAATCATGAATTGAATCATGAATCATGAATTGAATCATGAATCATGAATCATAAATCGAATCATGAATCATGAATTGAATCATGAATCGAATCATGAAGTGAATCATGAATCATGAATTGAATCATGAATCATGAATCATGAATTGAATCATGAATTATGAATCATGAATTGAATCATGAATCATGAATCATGAATTGAATCATGAATCATGTATCATGAATCATGAATCGAATCATGAATCATGAATTTAATTATGAATCATGAATTAAATCATGAATCATGAATCATGAATTGAATCATAATTCATGAATTATGAATTATGAATTGAATCATGAATCATGAATCACGAATTGAATTATGAATTATGAATTGAATCATGAATCATGAATTGAATCATGAATTGAATCATGAATCATGAATTGAATCATGAATCATGAATGATGAATCATGAATTGAATCATGAATCATGAATTGAATCATGAATCATGAATTGAATCATGAATCATGAATCATGAATCGTATCATGAATCATGAATCAAGAATCATGAATAATGAATTGAATCATGAATCATGAATCATGAATTGAATCATAAATTGTGAGTCAAATCATAAATCATGAATCATAATTCATGAATTGAATCATGAATCATGAATCATGAATCGAATCTTGAATCGAATCATGAATTGAATCATGAATCATGAATTGAATCATGAATCGAATCATGAATTGAATCATGAATCATGAATTGAATCATGAATCATGAATCATGAATTGAATCATGAATCATGAATTATGAATTGAATCATGAATCATGAATGATAAATCATGAATTGAATCATGAATCATGAATCATGAAATGAATCATGAATCATGAATCATAAATCGAATCATGAATCATGAATTGAATCATGAATCGAATCATGAAGTGAATCATGAATCATGAATTGAATCATGAATCATGAATCATGAATTGAATCATGAATTATGAATCATGAATTGAATCATGAATCATGAATCATGAATTGAATCATGAATCATGTATCATGAATCATGAATCGAATCATGAATCATGAATTTAATTATGAATCATGAATTAAATCATGAATCATGAATCATGAATCATGAATTGAATCATAATTCATGAATTATGAATTATGAATTGAATCATGAATCATGAATCACGAATTGAATTATGAATTATGAATTGAATCATGAATCATGAATTGAATCATGAATTGAATCATGAATCATGAATTGAATCATGAATCATGAATGATGAATCATGAATTGAATCATGAATCATGAATTGAATCATGAATCATGAATTGAATCATGAATCATGAATCATGAATCGTATCATGAATCATGAATCAAGAATCATGAATAATGAATTGAATCATGAATCATGAATCATGAATTGAATCATAAATTGTGAGTCAAATCATAAATCATGAATCATAATTCATGAATTGAATCATGAATCATGAATCATGAATCGAATCTTGAATCGAATCATGAATTGAATCATGAATCATGAATTGAATCATGAATCGAATCATGAATTGAATCATGAATCATGAATTGAATCATGAATCATGAATCATGAATTGAATCATGAATCATGAATTATGAATTGAATCATGAATCATGAATGATAAATCATGAATTGAATCATGAATCATGAATCATGAATTGAATCATGAATCATGAATCATGAATTGAATTAATGAATCATGAATCATGAATTGAATCATGAATCATGAATCATGAATCATGAATCATGAATTGAATCATGAATCATGAATTATGAATCATGAATTGAATCATGAATCATGAATTGAATCATGAATCATGAATCATGAATCATGAATCGAATTATGAATCATGAATTGAATCATGAATCATGAATCATGAATTGAATCATGAATCATGAATCATGAATTGAATCATGAATCATGAATCATGAATTGAATCATGAATCATGAATCATGAATTGAATCATGAATCATGAATGATGAATCATAAATTGAATCATGAATCATGAATCATGAATCAAATCATGAATTGAATCATGAATTGAATCATTAATCGAATCATGAATCATGAATTGAATCATGAATTGAATCATGAATCATGAATCGAATCATGAATCATGAATTGAATCATGAATTAAATCATGAATCATGAATTGAATCATGAATTGAATCATGAATTGAATCATTAATTGAATCATGAATTGAATCATGAATCATGAATTGAATCATGAATCATGAATCATAAATCGAATCATGAATCATGAATTGAATCATGAATCGAATCATGAATTGAATCATGAATCATGAATTGAATCATGAATCATGAATCATGAATTGAATCATGAATTATGAATCATGAATTGAATCATGAATCGAATCATGAATTGAATCATGAATCATGAATTGAATCATGAATCGAATCATGAATTGAATCATGAATCATGAATTGAATCATGAATCATGAATCATGAATTGAATCATGAATCATGAATCATGAATCATGAATTGAATCATGAATCATGAATCATGAATTGAATCATGAATCATGAATCATGAATCATGAATCGAATCATGAATCATGAATTGAATCATGAATCATGAATTGAATCATGAATCATGAATCATGAATTGAATCATGAATCATGAATCATGAATTGAATCATGAATCATGAATTGAATCGTGAATCAGGAATCAGGAAATATGAATCATGAATTAAATCATGAATCATGAATTATGAATCATGAATTGAATCATGAATTATGAATTGAATCATGAATCATGAAACATGAATCTTGAATCATGAATCATGAATTGAATCATGAAATGAATCATGAATGATGAATCATGAATTGAATCATGAATCATAAATCATGAATTGAATCATGAATCGAATCATGAATCATGAATTATGAATCATGAATTGAATCATGAATTATGAATTGAATCATGAATGATGAATCATGAATGATGAATCATGAATTGAATCATGAATCATGAATCATGAATTGAATCATGAATCATGAATCATGAATTGAATCATGAATCATGAATGATGAATCATGAATTGAATCATGAATCATAAATCATGAATTGAATCATGAATCATGAATTGAATCATGAATTATGAATTGAATCATGAATAATGAATCATGAATGATGAATCATGAATTGAATCATGAATCATGAATCATGAATTGAATCATGAATCATGAATCATGAATTGAATCATGAATCATGAATCATGAATTGAATAATGAATCATGAATTATGAATCATGAATTGAATCATGAATCATGAATTATGAATCATGAATTGAATCATGAATTATGAATTGAATCATGAATCTTGAATCATGAATGATGAATCATGAATCATCAATTGAATCATGAATCATGAATTATGAATCATGAATTGAATTATGAATTATGAATTGAATCATGAATCATGAATTGAATCATGAATCATGAATGATGAATCATGAATTGAATGATGAATCATGAATTGAATCATGAATCATGAATCATGAATTGAATATTGAATCATGAATTATGAATCATGAATTGAATCATGAATCATGAATTATGAATCATGAATCATGAATCATGAATCATGAATCATGAATCATGAATCATCAATTGAATCATGAATCATGAATCATGAATCATGAATCATGAATCATCAATTGAATCATGAATCATGAATTATGAATCATGAATTGAATTATGAATTATGAATTGAATCATGAATCATGAATCATGAATTGAATCATGAATTGAATCATGAATCATGAATCATGAATTGAATCATGAATCATGAATGATGAATCATAAATTGAATCATGAATCATGAATCATGAATCATGAATTGAATCATGAATTGAATCATGAATCATAAATTGAATCATGAATTGAATCATGAATCATGAATCGAATCATGAATTGAATCATGAATTAAATCATGAATCATGAATTGAATCATGAATTGAATCATGAATTGAATCATGAATTGAATCATGAATCATGAATTGAAGCATGAATCATGAATCATAAATCGAATCATGAATCATGAATTGAATCATAATTCGAATCATGAATTGAATCATGAATCATGAATTGAATCATGAATCATGAATCATGAATTGAATCATGAATCATGAATTATGAATCATGAATTGAATCATGAATCATGAATCATGAATTAAATCATGAATCATGAATCATGAATCATGAATCATGAATTGAATCATGAATCATGAATCATGAATTGAATCATGAATCATGAATCATGAATTGAATCATGAATCATGAATCATGAATCATGAATTGAATCATGAATCATGAATTATGAATCATGAATTGAATCATGAATCATGAATTGAATCATGAATCATGAATCATGAATCATGAATCGAATTATGAATCATGAATTGAATCATGAATCATGAATCATGAATTGAATCATGAATCATGAATCATGAATTGAATCATGAATCATGAATCATGAATTGAATCATGAATCATGAATGATGAATCATAAATTGAATCATGAATCATGAATCATGAATCAAATCATGAATTGAATCATGAATTGAATCATTAATCGAATCATGAATCATGAATTGAATCATGAATTGAATCATGAATCATGAATCGAATCATGAATCATGAATTGAATCATGAATTAAATCATGAATCATGAATTGAATCATGAATTGAATCATGAATTGAATCATTAATTGAATCATGAATTGAATCATGAATCATGAATTGAATCATGAATCATGAATCATAAATCGAATCATGAATCATGAATTGAATCATGAATCGAATCATGAATTGAATCATGAATCATGAATTGAATCATGAATCATGAATCATGAATTGAATCATGAATTATGAATCATGAATTGAATCATGAATCATGAATCATGAATTGAATCATGAATCATGAATCATGAATCATGAATCGAATCATAATTCATGAATTATGAATTATGAATTGAATCATGAATCATGAATCATGAATTGAATTATGAATTATGAATTGAATCATTAATCATGAATCATGAATCATGAATTGAATCATGAATCATGAATCATGAATTGAATCATGATTCATAATTTATGAATTTAATTATGAATCATGAATTAAATCATGAATCATGAATCATGAATCATGAATTGAATCATAATTCATGAATTATGAATTTTGAATTGAATCATAAATCATGAATCATGAATTGAATTATGAATTATGAATTGAATCATGAATCATGAATCATGAATCATGAATTGAATCATGAATTGAATCATGAATCATGAATCATGAATTGAATCATGAATCATGAATTGAATCATGAATCATGAATGATGAATCATGAATTGAATCATGAATCATGAATCGAATCTTGAATCGAATCATGAATTGAATCATGAATCATGAATTGAATCATGAATCGAATCATGAATTGAATCATGAATCATGAATTGAATCATGAATCATGAATCATGAATTGAATCATGAATCATGAATTATGAATCATGAATTGAATCATGAATCATGAATTGAATCATAAATCATGAATTATGAATCATGAATTAAATCATGAATCATGAATTATGAATCATGAATTGAATCATGAATCATGAATCATGAATTGAATCATGAATCATGAATTGAATCATGAATCATGAATTGAATCATGAATCATGAATCATGAATTGAATCATGAATTGAATCATGAATCATGAATCATGAATCATGAATTGAATCATGAATCATGAATTATGAATCATGAATTGAATCATGAATCATGAATCATGAATTGAATCATGAATCATGAATTATGAATTGAATCATGAATCATGAATGATAAATCATGAATTGAATCATGAATCATGAATCATGAATTGAATCATGAATCATGAATCATGAATTGAATAATGAATCATGAATTATGAATCATGAATTGAATCATGAATCATGAATTATGAATCATGAATTGAATCATGAATTATGAATTGAATCATGAATCATGAATCATGAATCATCAATTGAATCATGAATCATGAATTATGAATCATGAATTGAATTATGAATTATGAATTGAATCATGAATCATGAATTGAATCATGAATCATGAATTGAATCATGAATCATGAATGATGAATCATGAATTGAATGATGAATCATGAATTGAATCATGAATCATGAATCATGAATTGAATATTGAATCATGAATTATGAATCATGAATTGAATCATGAATCATGAATTATGAATCATGAATCATGAATCATGAATCATGAATTATGAATCATGAATCATGAATCATCAATTGAATCATGAATCATGAATCATGAATCATGAATCATGAATCATCAATTGAATCATGAATCATGAATTATGAATCATGAATTGAATTATGAATTATGAATTAAATCATGAATCATGAATCATGAATTGAATCATGAATTGAATCATGAATCATGAATCATGAATTGAATCATGAATCATGAATGATGAATCATAAATTGAATCATGAATCATGAATCATGAATCAAATCATGAATCATGAATCGAATCATGAATCATGAATTGAATCATGAATCATAAATTGAATCATGAATTGAATCATGAATCGAATCATGAATTGAATCATGAATTAAATCATGAATCATGAATTGAATCATGAATTGAATCATGAATTGAATCATGAATTGAATCATGAATCATGAATTGAAGCATGAATCATGAATCATAAATCGAATCATGAATCATGAATTGAATCATAATTCGAATCATGAATTGAATCATGAATCATGAATTGAATCATGAATCATGAATTGAATCATGAATCATGAATTATGAATCATGAATTGAATCATGAATCATGAATCATGAATTAAATCATGAATCATGAATCATGAATCATGAATCATGAATCATGAATCATGAATTGAATCATGAATCATGAATCATGAATTGAATCATGAATCATGAATTGAATCATGAATCATGAATCATGAATTATGAATCATGAATCATGAATTGAATCATAAATCATGAATTATGAATCATGAATTGAATCATGAATCATGAATTGAATCATGAATCATGAATCATGAATCATGAATCGAATTATGAATCATGAATTGAATCATGAATCATGAATCATGAATTGAATCATGAATCATGAATCATGAATTGAATCATGAATCATGAATCATGAATTGAATCATGAATCATGAATCATGAATCATGAATTGAATCATGACTCAGGAATCATGAATCATGAATCATGAATTGAATCATGAATCATGAATTATGAATCATGAACTAAATCATGAATCATGAATTATGAATCATGAATTGAATCATGAATTATGAATTGAATCATGAATCATGAAACATGAATCTTGAATCATGAATCATGAATTGAATCATGAAATGAATCATGAATGATGAATCATGAATTGAATCATGAATCATGAATCATGAATTGAATCATGAATCATGAATTGAATCATGAATCATGAATTATGAATCATAATTTGAATCATGAATTATGAATTGAATCATGAATGATGAATCATGAATGATGAATCATGAATTGAATCATGCATCATGAATCATGAATTGAATCATGAATCATGAATCATGAATTGAATCATGAATCATGAATGATGAATCATGAATTGAATCATGAATGATGAATCATGAATTGAATCATGAATCATGAATCATGAATTGAATCATGAATCATGAATTATGAATCATGAATTGAATCATGAATCATGAATTATGAATCATGAATTGAATCATGAATTATGAATTGAATCATGAATCATGAATCATGAATCATGAATCATCAATTGAATCATGAATCATGAATTATGAATCATGAATTGAATTATGAATTATGAATTGAATCATGAATCATGAATCATGAATCATGAATCATGAATTGAATCATGAATTGAATCATGAATCATGAATCATGAATTGAATCATGAATCATGAATGATGAATCATAAATTGAATCATGAATTATGAATCATGAATCATATCATGAATCATGAATCGAATCATGAATCATGAATCATAAATTGAATCATGAATTGAATCATGAATCATGAATCGAATCATGAATCATGAATTGAATCATGAATTAAATCATGAATCATGAATTGAATCATGAATTGAATCATGAATTGAATCATGAATTGAATCATAAATCATGAATTGAATCATGAATCATAAATCGAATCATGAATCATGAATTATGAATTATGAATTGAATCATGAATCATGAATTATGAATCATGAATTGAATTATGAATTATGAATTGAATCATGAATCATGAATCATGAATTGAATCATGAATCATGAATGATGAATCATAAATTGAATCATGAATCATGAATCATGAATCAAATCATGAATTGAATCATGAATTGAATCATTAATCGAATCATGAATCATGAATCATGAATTGAATCATGAATTGAATCATGAATCATGAATCGAATCATGAATCATGAATTGAATCATGAATTAAATCATGAATCATGAATTGAATCATGAATTGAATCATGAATTGAATCATTAATTGAATCATGAATTGAATCATGAATCATGAATCATGAATCATAAATCGAATCATGAATCATGAATTGAATCATGAATCGAATCATGAATTGAATCATGAATTGAATCATGAATCATGAATCATGAATTGAATCATGAATTATGAATCATGAATTGAATCATGAAGTATGAATCATGAATTGAATCATGAATCATGAATCATGAATCATGAATCAAATCATAATTCATGAATTATGAATTATGAATTGAATCATGAATCATGAATCATGAATTGAATTATGAATTATGAATTGAATCATTAATCATGAATCATGAATCATGAATTGAATCATGAATTGAATCATGAATCATGAATCATGAATTGAATCATGATTCATAATTCATGAATTTAATTATGAATCATGAATTAAATCATGAATCATGAATCATGAATCATGAATTGAATCATAATTCATGAATTATGAATTATGAATTGAATCATAAATCATGAATCATGAATTGAATTATTAATTATGAATTGAATCATGAATCATGAATCATGAATCATGAATCATGAATTGAATCATGAATTGAATCATGAATCCTGAATCATGAATCATGAATCATGAATTGAATCATGAATTGAATCATGAATCATGAATCATGAATTGAATCATGAATCATGAATTGAATCATGAATCATGAATTATGAATTGAATCATGAATCATGAATGATAAATCATGAATTGAATCATGAATCATGAATCATGAATTGAATCATGAATCATGAATCATGAATTGAATAATGAATCATGAATTATGAATCATGAATTGAATCATGAATCATGAATTATGAATCATGAATTGAATCATGAATTATGAATTGAATCATGAATCATGAATCATGAATCATGAATCATGAATCATCAATTGAATCATGAATCATGAATTATGAATCATGAATTGAATTATGAATTATGAATTGAATCATGAATCATGAATCATGAATTGAATCATGAATCATGAATTGAATCATGAATCATGAATGATGAATCATGAATTGAATGATGAATCATGAATTGAATCATGAATCATGAATCATGAATTGAATATTGAATCATGAATTATGAATCATGAATTGAATCATGAATCATGAATTATGAATCATGAATCATGAATTGAATCATAAATCATGAATTATGAATCATGAATTAAATCATAAATCATGAATTATGAATCATGAATTAAATCATGAATCATGAATTATGAATCATGAATTGAATCATGAATCATGAATCATGAATTGAATCATGAATCATGAATTGAATCATGAATCATGAATTGAATCATGAATCATGAATCATGAATTGAATCATGAATTGAATCATGAATCATGAATCATGAATCATGAATTGAATCATGAATTATGAATCATGAATTGAATCATGAATCATGAATCATGAATTGAATCATGAATCATGAATCATGAACCATGAATCGAATCATGAATCATGAATTGAATCATGAATCATGAATTGAATCATGAATCATGAATCATGAATTGAATCATGAATCATGAATTGAATCGTGAATCAGGAATCAGGAAATATGAATCATGAATTAAATCATGAATCATGAATTATGAATCATGAATTGAATCATGAATTATGAATTGAATCATGAATCATGAAACATGAATCTTGAATCATGAATCATGAATTGAATCATGAAATGAATCATGAATGATGAATCATGAATTGAATCATGAATCATAAATCATGAATTGAATCATGAATCATGAATTGAATCATGAATCATGAATTGAATCATGAATCATAAATTATGAATCATGAATTGAATCATGAATTATGAATTGAATCATGAATGATGAATCATGAATGATGAATCATGAATTGAATCATGAATCATGAATCATGAATTGAATCATGAATCATGAATCATGAATTGAATCATGAATCATGAATGATAAATCATGAATTGAATCATGAATCATGAATCATGAATTGAATCATGAATCTTGAATTATGAATCATGAATTGAATCATGAATCATGAATTAAATCATGAATCATGAATCATGAATCATGAATCATGAATTGAATCATGAATCATGAATCATGAATTGAATCATGAATCATGAATCATGAATTGAATCATGAATCATGAATCATGAATCATGAATTGAATCATGAATCATGAATCATGAATTGAATCATGAATCATGAATTGAATCGTGAATCAGGAATCAGGAAATATGAATAATGAATTAAATCATGAATCATGAATTATGAATCATGAATTGAATCATGAATTATGAATTGAATCATGAATCATGAAACATGAATTGAATCATGAATCATGAATTGAATCATGAAATGAATCATGAATGATGAATCATGAATTGAATCATGAATCATAAATCATGAATTGAATCATGAATCATGAATTGAATCATGAATCATGAATTATGAATCATGAATTGAATCATGAATTATGAATTGAATCATGAATGATGAATCATGAATGATGAATCATGAATGATGAATCATGAATTGAATCATGAATCATGAATCATGAATTGAATCATGAATCATGAATCATGAATTGAATCATGAATCATGAATGATAAATCATGAATTGAATCATGAATCATGAATCATGAATTGAATCATAATTCATGAATCATGAATTGAATAATGAATCATGAATTATGAATCATGAATTGAATCATGAATCATGAATTATGAATCATGAATTGAATCATGAATTATGAATTGAATCATGAATCATGAATCATCAATTGAATCATGAATCATGAATTATGAATCATGAATTGAATTATGAATTATGAATTGAATCATGAATCATGAATTGAATCATGAATCATGAATTGAATCATGAATCATGAATGATGAATCATGAATTGAATGATGAATCATGAATTGAATCATGAATCATGAATCATGAATTGAATATTGAATCATGAATTATGAATCATGAATTGAATCATGAATCATGAATTATGAATCATGAATCATGAATCATGAATCATGAATTATGAATCATGAATCATGAATCATCAATTGAATCATGAATCATGAATCATGAATCATGAATCATCAATTGAATCATGAATCATGAATTATGAATCATGAATTGAATTATGAATTATGAATTGAATCATGAATCATGAATCATGAATTGAATCATGAATTGAATCATGAATCATGAATTGAATCATGAATCATGAATGATGAATCATAAATTGAATCATGAATCATGAATCATGAATCAAATCATGAATCATGAATCGAATCATGAATCATGAATTGAATCTTGAATCATAAATTGAATCATGAATTGAATCATGAATCGAATCATGAATTGAATCATGAATTAAATCATGAATCATGAATTGAATCATGAATTGAATCATGAATTGAATCATGAATTGAATCATGAATCATGAATTGAAGCATGAATCATGAATCATAAATCGAATCATGAATCATGAATTGAATCATAATTCGAATCATGAATTGAATCATGAATCATGAATTGAATCATGAATCATGAATTGAATCATGAATCATGAATTATGAATCATGAATTGAATCATGAATCATGAATCATGAATTAAATCATGAATCATGAATCATGAATCATGAATCATGAATCATGAATCATGAATTGAATCATGAATCATGAATCATGAATTGAATCATGAATCATGAATTGAATCATGAATCATGAATCATGAATCATGAATCATGAATCATGAATTGAATCATGAATCATGAATTATGAATCATGAATTGAATCATGAATCATGAATTGAATCATGAATCATGAATCATGAATCATGAATCGAATTATGAATCATGAATTGAATCATGAATCATGAATCATGAATTGAATCATGAATCATGAATCATGAATTGAATCATGAATCATGAATCATGAATTGAATCATGAATCATGAATCATGAATCATGAATTGAATCATGACTCAGGAATCATGAATCATGAATCATGAATTGAATCATGAATCATGAATTATGAATCATGAACTAAATCATGAATCATGAATTATGAATCATGAATTGAATCATGAATTATGAATTGAATCATGAATCATGAAACATGAATCTTGAATCATGAATCATGAATTGAATCATGAAATGAATCATGAATGATGAATCATGAATTGAATCATGAATGATGAATCATGAATTGAATCATGAATCATGAATCATGAATTGAATCATGAATCATGAATTGAATCATGAATCATGAATTATGAATCATAATTTGAATCATGAATTATGAATTGAATCATGAATGATGAATCATGAATGATGAATCATGAATTGAATCATGCATCATGAATCATGAATTGAATCATGAATCATGAATCATGAATTGAATCATGAATCATGAATGATGAATCATGAATTGAATCATGAATGATGAATCATGAATTGAATCATGAATCATGAATCATGAATTGAATCATGAATCATGAATTATGAATCATGAATTGAATCATGAATCATGAATTATGAATCATGAATTGAATCATGAATTATGAATTGAATCATGAATCATGAATCATGAATCATGAATCATCAATTGAATCATGAATCATGAATTATGAATCATGAATTGAATTATGAATTATGAATTGAATCATGAATCATGAATCATGAATCATGAATCATGAATTGAATCATGAATTGAATCATGAATCATGAATCATGAATTGAATCATGAATCATGAATGATGAATCATAAATTGAATCATGAATTATGAATCATGAATCATATCATGAATCATGAATCGAATCATGAATCATGAATTGAATCATGAATCATAAATTGAATCATGAATTGAATCATGAATCATGAATCGAATCATGAATCATGAATTGAATCATGAATTAAATCATGAATCATGAATTGAATCATGAATTGAATCATGAATTGAATCATGAATTGAATCATAAATCATGAATTGAATCATGAATCATAAATCGAATCATGAATCATGAATTATGAATTATGAATTGAATCATGAATCATGAATTATGAATCATGAATTGAATTATGAATTATGAATTGAATCATGAATCATGAATCATGAATTGAATCATGAATCATGAATGATGAATCATAAATTGAATCATGAATCATGAATCATGAATCAAATTATGAATTGAATCATGAATTGAATCATTAATCGAATCATGAATCATGAATCATGAATTGAATCATGAATTGAATCATGAATCATGAATCGAATCATGAATCATAATTTGAATCATGAATTAAATCATGAATCATGAATTGAATCATGAATTGAATCATGAATTGAATCATTAATTGAATCATGAATTGAATCATGAATCATGAATTGAATCATGAATCATGAATCATAAATCGAATCATGAATCATGAATTGAATCATGAATCGAATCATGAATTGAATCATGAATCATGAATTGAATCATGAATCATGAATCATGAATTGAATCATGAATTATGAATCATGAATTGAATCATGAATCATGAATCATGAATTGAATCATGAATCATGAATCATGAATCATGAATCGAATCATAATTCATGAATTATGAATTATGAATTGAATCATGAATCATGAATCATGAATTGAATTATGAATTATGAATTGAATCATTAATCATGAATCATGAATCATGAATTGAATCATGAATTGAATCATGAATCATGAATCATGAATTGAATCATGATTCATAATTCATGAATTTAATTATGAATCATGAATTAAATCATGAATCATGAATCATGAATCATGAATTGAATCATAATTCATGAATTATGAATTATGAATTGAATCATAAATCATGAATCATGAATTGAATTATGAATTATGAATTGAATCATGAATCATGAATCATGAATCATGAATCATGAATCATGAATTGAATCATGAATTGAATCATGAATCCTGAATCATGAATCATGAATCATGAATTGAATCATGAATTGAATCATGAATCATGAATCATGAATTGAATCATGAATCATGAATTGAATCATGAATCATGAATTGAATCATGAATCATGAATTATGAATTGAATCATGAATCATGAATGATAAATCATGAATTGAATCATGAATCATGAATCATGAATTGAATCATGAATCATGAATCATGAATTGAATAATGAATCATGAATTATGAATCATGAATTGAATCATGAATCATGAATTATGAATCATGAATTGAATCATGAATTATGAATTGAATCATGAATCATGAATCATGAATCATGAATCATCAATTGAATCATGAATCATGAATTATGAATCATGAATTGAATTATGAATTATGAATTGAATCATGAATCATGAATCATGAATTGAATCATGAATCATGAATTGAATCATGAATCATGAATGATGAATCATGAATTGAATGATGAATCATGAATTGAATCATGAATCATGAATCATGAATTGAATATTGAATCATGAATTATGAATCATGAATTGAATCATGAATCATGAATTATGAATCATGAATCATGAATTGAATCATAAATCATGAATTATGAATCATGAATTAAATCATAAATCATGAATTATGAATCATGAATTAAATCATGAATCATGAATTATGAATCATGAATTGAATCATGAATCATGAATCATGAATTGAATCATGATTCATGAATTGAATCATGAATCATGAATTGAATCATGAATCATGAATCATGAATTGAATCATGAATTGAATCATGAATCATGAATCATGAATTGAATCATGAATCATGAATTATGAATCATGAATTGAATCATGAATCATGAATCATGAATTGAATCATGAATCATGAATCATGAATCGAATCATGAATCATGAATTGAATCATGAATCATGAATTGAATCATGAATCATGAATCATGAATTGAATCATGAATCATGAATTGAATCGTGAATCAGGAATCAGGAAATATGAATCATGAATTAAATCATGAATCATGAATTATGAATCATGAATTGAATCATGAATTATGAATTGAATCATGAATCATGAAACATGAATCTTGAATCATGAATCATGAATTGAATCATGAAATGAATCATGAATGATGAATCATGAATTGAATCATGAATCATAAATCATGAATTGAATCATGAATCATGAATTGAATCATGAATCATGAATTGAATCATGAATCATGAATTATGAATCATGAATTGAATCATGAATTATGAATTGAATCATGAATGACGAATCATGAATGATGAATCATGAATTGAATCATGAATCATGAATCATGAATTGAATCATGAATCATGAATCATGAATTGAATCATGAATCATGAATGATAAATCATGAATTGAATCATGAATCATGAATCATGAATTGAATCATGAATCATGAATCATGAATTGAATCATGAATCATGAATTATGAATCATGAATTGAATCATGAATCATGAATTATGAATCATGAATTGAATCATGAATTATGAATTGAATCATGAATCATGAATCATGAATCATGAATCATCAATTGAATCATGAATCATGAATTATGAATCATGAATTGAATTATGAATTATGAATTGAATCATGAATCATGAATTGAATCATGAATCATGAATGATGAATCATGAATTGAATGATGAATCATGAATTGAATCATGAATCATGAATCATGAATTGAATATTGAATCATGAATTATGAATCATGAATTGAATCATGAATCATGAAATATGAATCATGAATCATGAATCATGAATCATGAATCATCAATTGAATCATGAATCATGAATCATGAATCATGAATCATGAATCATGAATTGAATCATGAATCATGAATTATGAATCATGAATTGAATTATGAATTATGAATTGAATCATGAATCATGAATCATGAATTGAATCATGAATTGAATCATGAATCATGAATCATGAATTGAATCATGAATCATGAATGATGAATCATAAATTGAATCATGAATCATGAATCATGAATCAAATCATGAATCATGAATCGAATCATGAATCATGAATTGAATCATGAATCATAAATTGAATCATGAATTGAATCATGAATCATGAATCGAATCATGAATTGAATCATGAATTAAATCATGAATCATGAATTGAATCATGAATTGAATCATGAATTGAATCATGAATTGAATCATGAATCATGAATTGAAGCATGAATCATGAATCATAAATCGAATCATGAATCATGAATTGAATCATAATTCGAATCATGAATTGAATCATGAATCATGAATTGAATCATGAATCATGAATCATGAATTGAATCATGGATCATGAATTATGAATCATGAATTGAATCATGAATCATGAATCATGAATTAAATCATGAATCATGAATCATGAATCATAAATCATGAATTGAATCATGAATCATGAATCATGAATTGAATCATGAATCATGAATCATGAATTGAATCATGAATCATGAATCATGAATTGAATCATGAATCATGAATCATGAATCATGAATCATGAATCATGAATTGAATCATGAATCATGAATTATGAATCATGAATTGAATCATGAATCATGAATTGAATCATGAATCATGAATCATGAATCATGAATCGAATTATGAATCATGAATTGAATCATGAATCATGAATCATGAATTGAATCATGAATCATGAATCATGAATTGAATCATGAATCATGAATCATGAATTGAATCATGAATCATGAATTATGAATCATGAATTGAATCATGAATCATGAATCATGAATTGAATCATGAATCAGGAATCATGAATCATGAATCATGAATTGAATCATGAATCATGAATTATGAATCATGAACTAAATCATGAATCATGAATTATGAATCATGAATTGAATCATGAATTATGAATTGAATCATGAATCATGAAACATGAATCTTGAATCATGAATCATGAATTGAATCATGAAATGAATCATGAATGATGAATCATGAATTGAATCATGAATGATGAATCATGAATTGAATCATGAATCATGAATCATGAATTGAATCATGAATCATGAATTGAATCATGAATCATGAATTATGAATCATAATTTGAATCATGAATTATGAATTGAATCATGAATGATGAATCATGAATGATGAATCATGAATTGAATCATGCATCATGAATCATGAATTGAATCATGAATCATGAATCATGAATTGAATCATGAATCATGAATGATGAATCATGAATTGAATCATGAATGATGAATCATGAATTGAATCATGAATCATGAATCATGAATTGAATCATGAATCATGAATTATGAATCATGAATTGAATCATGAATCATGAATTATGAATCATGAATTGAATCATGAATTATGAATTGAATCATGAATCATGAATCATGAATCATGAATCATCAATTGAATCATGAATCATGAATTATGAATCATGAATTGAATTATGAATTATGAATTGAATCATGAATCATGAATCATGAATCATGAATTGAATCATGAATTGAATGATGAATCATGAATCATGAATTGAATCATGAATCATGAATGATGAATCATAAATTGAATCATGAATTATGAATCATGAATCATATCATGAATCATGAATCGAATCATGAATCATGAATTGAATCATGAATCATAAATTGAATCATGAATTGAATCATGAATCATGAATCGAATCATGAATCATGAATTGAATCATGAATTAAATCATGAATCATGAATTGAATCATGAATTGAATCATGAATTGAATCATAAATCATGAATTGAATCATGAATCATAAATCGAATCATGAATCATGAATTATGAATTATGAATTGAATCATGAATCATGAATTATGAATCATGAATTGAATTATGAATTATGAATTGAATCATGAATCATGAATCATGAATTGAATCATGAATCATGAATGATGAATCATAAATTGAATCATGAATCATGAATCATGAATCAAATCATGAATTGAATCATGAAATGAATCATTAATCGAATCATGAATCATGAATCATGAATTGAATCATGAATTGAATCATGAATCATGAATCGAATCATGAATCATGAATTGAATCATGAATTAAATCATGAATCATGAATTGAATCATGAA
Organism: Mixophyes australis; assembly: GCA_036250195.1. Classification (NCBI taxonomy): domain Eukaryota; kingdom Metazoa; phylum Chordata; class Amphibia; order Anura; family Limnodynastidae; genus Mixophyes; species Mixophyes australis. The sequence goes on along the minus strand of JAVHZZ010000001.1, from coordinate 239,897,289 downwards.
TTGAATCATGAATTGAATCATTAATTGAATCATGAATTGAATCATGAATCATGAATTGAATCATGAATCATGAATCATAAATCGAATCATGAATCATGAATTGAATCATGAATCGAATCATGAATTGAATCATGAATCATGAATTGAATCATGAATCATGAATTGAATCATGAATTATGAATCATGAATTGAATCATGAATCATGAATCATGAATTGAATCATGAATCATGAATCATGAATCATGAATCGAATCATAATTCATGAATTATGAATTATGAATTGAATCATGAATCATGAATCATGAATCATGAATTGAATCATGAATTGAATCATGAATCATGAATCATGAATTGAATCATGATTCATAATTCATGAATTTAATTATGAATCATGAATTAAATCATGAATCATGAATCATGAATCATGAATTGAATCATAATTCATGAATTATGAATTATGAATTGAATCATAAATCATGAATCATGAATTGAATTATGAATTATGAATTGAATCATGAATCATGAATCATGAATCATGAATCATAAATTGAATCATGAATTGAATCATGAATCATGAATCATGAATCATGAATCATGAATTGAATCATGAATTGAATCATGAATCATGAATTGAATCATGAATCATGAATGATGAATCATGAATTGAATCATGAATCATGAATCGAATCTTGAATCGAATCATGAATTGAATCATGAATCATGAATTGAATCATGAATCGAATCATGAATTGAATCATTAATCATGAATTGAATCATGAATCATGAATCATGAATTGAATCATGAATCATGAATTATGAATCATGAATTGAATCATGAATCATGAATTGAATCATAATTCATGAATTATGAATCATGAATTAAATCATGAATCATGAATTATGAATCATGAATTGAATCATGAATCATGAATCATGAATTGAATCATGAATCATGAATTGAATCATGAATCATGAATTAAATCATAAATCATGAATTATGATTCATGAATTAAATCATGAATCATGAATTATGAATCATGAATTGAATCATGAATCATGAATCATGAATCATGAATTGAATCATGAATCATGAATTGAATCATGAATCATGAATTGAATCATGAATTGAATCATGAATCATGAATCATGAATCATGAATTGAATCATGAATCATGAATTATGAATCATGAATTGAATCATGAATCATGAATCATGAATTGAATCATGAATCATGAATCATGAATCGAATCATGAATCATGAATTGAATCATGAATCATGAATTGAATCATGAATCATGAATCATGAATTGAATCATGAATCATGAATTGATTTAGGAATCAGGAATCATGAATCATGAATTAAATCATGAATCATGAATTATGAATCATGAATTGAATCATGAATTATGAATTGAATCATGAATCATGAAACATGAATCTTGAATCATGAATCATGAATTGAATCATGAAATGAATCATGAATGATGAATCATGAATTGAATCATGAATCATAAATCATGAATTGAATCATGAATCATGAATTGAATCATGAATCATGAATTATGAATAATGAATTGAATCATGAATTATGAATTGAATCATGAATGATGAATCATGAATGATGAATCATGAATTGAATCATGAATCATGAATTGAATCATGAATCATGAATCATGAATTGAATCATGAATCATGAATGATAAATCATGAATTGAATCATGAATCATGAATCATGAATTGAATCATGAATTGAATCATGAATCATGAATCATGAATTGAATCATGAATCATGAATGATGAATCATAAATTGAATTATGAATCATGAATCATGAATCAAATCATGAATCATGAATCGAATCATAAATCATGAATTGAATCCTGAATCATAAATTGAATCATGAATTGAATCATGAATCATGAATCGAATCATGAATTGAATCATGAATTAAATCATGAATCATGAATTGAATCATGAATTGAATCATGAATTGAATCATGAATTGAATCATGAATTGAATCATGAAATGAATCATGAATGATGAATCATGAATTGAATCATGAATGATGAATCATGAATTGAATCATGAATCATGAATCATGAATTGAATCATGAATCATGAATTGAATCATGAATCATGAATTATGAATCATAATTTGAATCATGAATTATGAATTGAATCATGAATGATGAATCATGAATGATGAATCATGAATTGAATCATGCATCATGAATCATGAATTGAATCATGAATCATGAATCATGAATTGAATCATGAATCATGAATGATGAATCATGAATTGAATCATGAATGATGAATCATGAATTGAATCATGAATCATGAATCATGAATTGAATCATGAATCATGAATTATGAATCATGAATTGAATCATGAATCATGAATTATGAATCATGAATTGAATCATGAATTATGAATTGAATCATGAATCATGAATCATGAATCATGAATCATCAATTGAATCATGAATCATGAATTATGAATCATGAATTGAATTATGAATTATGAATTGAATCATGAATCATGAATCATGAATCATGAATTGAATCATGAATTGAATGATGAATCATGAATCATGAATTGAATCATGAATCATGAATGATGAATCATAAATTGAATCATGAATTATGAATCATGAATCATATCATGAATCATGAATCGAATCATGAATCATGAATTGAATCATGAATCATAAATTGAATCATGAATTGAATCATGAATCATGAATCGAATCATGAATCATGAATTGAATCATGAATTAAATCATGAATCATGAATTGAATCATGAATTGAATCATGAATTGAATCATAAATCATGAATTGAATCATGAATCATAAATCGAATCATGAATCATGAATTATGAATTATGAATTGAATCATGAATCATGAATTATGAATCATGAATTGAATTATGAATTATGAATTGAATCATGAATCATGAATCATGAATTGAATCATGAATCATGAATGATGAATCATAAATTGAATCATGAATCATGAATCATGAATCAAATCATGAATTGAATCATGAAATGAATCATTAATCGAATCATGAATCATGAATCATGAATTGAATCATGAATTGAATCATGAATCATGAATCGAATCATGAATCATGAATTGAATCATGAATTAAATCATGAATCATGAATTGAATCATGAATTGAATCATGAATTGAATCATTAATTGAATCATGAATTGAATCATGAATCATGAATTGAATCATGAATCATGAATCATAAATCGAATCATGAATCATGAATTGAATCATGAATCGAATCATGAATTGAATCATGAATCGAATCATGAATTGAATCATGAATCATGAATTGAATCATGAATCATGAATTGAATCATGAATTATGAATCATGAATTGAATCATGAATCATGAATCATGAATTGAATCATGAATCATGAATCATGAATCATGAATCGAATCATAATTCATGAATTATGAATTATGAATTGAATCATGAATCATGAATCATGAATCATGAATTGAATCATGAATTGAATCATGAATCATGAATCATGAATTGAATCATGATTCATAATTCATGAATTTAATTATGAATCATGAATTAAATCATGAATCATGAATCATGAATCATGAATTGAATCATAATTCATGAATTATGAATTATGAATTGAATCATAAATCATGAATCATGAATTGAATTATGAATTATGAATTGAATCATGAATCATGAATCATGAATCATGAATCATGAATTGAATCATGAATTGAATCATGAATCATGAATCATGAATCATGAATCATGAATTGAATCATGAATTGAATCATGAATCATGAATTGAATCATGAATCATGAATGATGAATCATGAATTGAATCATGAATCATGAATCGAATCTTGAATCGAATCATGAATTGAATCATGAATCATGAATTGAATCATGAATCGAATCATGAATTGAATCATTAATCATGAATTGAATCATGAATCATGAATCATGAATTGAATCATGAATCATGAATTATGAATCATGAATTGAATCATGAATCATGAATTGAATCATAATTCATGAATTATGAATCATGAATTAAATCATGAATCATGAATTATGAATCATGAATTGAATCATGAATCATGAATCATGAATTGAATCATGAATCATGAATTGAATCATGAATCATGAATTAAATCATAAATCATGAATTATGATTCATGAATTAAATCATGAATCATGAATTATGAATCATGAATTGAATCATGAATCATGAATCATGAATCATGAATTGAATCATGAATCATGAATTGAATCATGAATCATGAATTGAATCATGAATTGAATCATGAATCATGAATCATGAATCATGAATTGAATCATGAATCATGAATTATGAATCATGAATTGAATCATGAATCATGAATCATGAATTGAATCATGAATCATGAATCATGAATCGAATCATGAATCATGAATTGAATCATGAATCATGAATTGAATCATGAATCATGAATCATGAATTGAATCATGAATCATGAATTGATTTAGGAATCAGGAATCATGAATCATGAATTAAATCATGAATCATGAATTATGAATCATGAATTGAATCATGAATTATGAATTGAATCATGAATCATGAAACATGAATCTTGAATCATGAATCATGAATTGAATCATGAAATGAATCATGAATGATGAATCATGAATTGAATCATGAATCATAAATCATGAATTGAATCATGAATCATGAATTGAATCATGAATCATGAATTATGAATCATGAATTGAATCATGAATTATGAATTGAATCATGAATGATGAATCATGAATGATGAATCATGAATTGAATCATGAATCATGAATTGAATCATGAATCATGAATCATGAATTGAATCATGAATCATGAATGATAAATCATGAATTGAATCATGAATCATGAATCATGAATTGAATCATGAATTGAATCATGAATCATGAATCATGAATTGAATCATGAATCATGAATGATGAATCATAAATTGAATTATGAATCATGAATCATGAATCAAATCATGAATCATGAATCGAATCATAAATCATGAATTGAATCCTGAATCATAAATTGAATCATGAATTGAATCATGAATCATGAATCGAATCATGAATTGAATCATGAATTAAATCATGAATCATGAATTGAATCATGAATTGAATCATGAATTGAATCATGAATTGAATCATGAATTGAATCATGAAATGAATCATGAATGATGAATCATGAATTGAATCATGAATGATGAATCATGAATTGAATCATGAATCATGAATCATGAATTGAATCATGAATCATGAATTGAATCATGAATCATGAATTATGAATCATAATTTGAATCATGAATTATGAATTGAATCATGAATGATGAATCATGAATGATGAATCATGAATTGAATCATGCATCATGAATCATGAATTGAATCATGAATCATGAATCATGAATTGAATCATGAATCATGAATGATGAATCATGAATTGAATCATGAATGATGAATCATGAATTGAATCATGAATCATGAATCATGAATTGAATCATGAATCATGAATTATGAATCATGAATTGAATCATGAATCATGAATTATGAATCATGAATTGAATCATGAATTATGAATTGAATCATGAATCATGAATCATGAATCATGAATCATCAATTGAATCATGAATCATGAATTATGAATCATGAATTGAATTATGAATTATGAATTGAATCATGAATCATGAATCATGAATCATGAATCATGAATTGAATCATGAATTGAATCATGAATCATGAATCATGAATTGAATCATGAATCATGAATGATGAATCATAAATTGAATCATGAATTATGAATCATGAATCATATCATGAATCATGAATCGAATCATGAATCATGAATTGAATCATGAATCATAAATTGAATCATGAATTGAATCATGAATCATGAATCGAATCATGAATCATGAATTGAATCATGAATTAAATCATGAATCATGAATTGAATCATGAATTGAATCATGAATTGAATCATGAATTGAATCATAAATCATGAATTGAATCATGAATCATAAATCGAATCATGAATCATGAATTATGAATTATGAATTGAATCATGAATCATGAATTATGAATCATGAATTGAATTATGAATTATGAATTGAATCATGAATCATGAATCATGAATTGAATCATGAATCATGAATCATGAATCATAAATTGAATCATGAATCATGAATCATGAATCAAATCAGGAATTGAATCATGAATTGAATCATTAATCGAATCATGAATCATGAATCATGAATTGAATCATGAATTGAATCATGAATCATGAATCGAATCATGAATCATGAATTGAATCATGAATTAAATCATGAATCATGAATTGAATCATGAATTGAATCATTAATTGAATCATGAATTGAATCATGAATCATGAATTGAATCATGAATCATGAATCATAAATCGAATCATGAATCATGAATTGAATCATGAATCGAATCATGAATTGAATCATGAATCATGAATTGAATCATGAATCATGAATCATGAATTGAATCATGAATTATGAATCATGAATTGAATCATGAATCATGAATCATGAATTGAATCATGAATCATGAATCATGAATCATGAATCGAATCATAATTCATGAATTATGAATTATGAATTGAATCATGAATCATGAATCATGAATTGAATTATGAATTATGAATTGAATCATTAATCATGAATCATGAATCATGAATTGAATCATGAATTGAATCATGAATCATGAATTGAATCATGATTCATAATTCATGAATATAATTATGAATCATGAATTAAATCATGAATCATGAATCATGAATCATGAATTGAATCATAATTCATGAATTATGAATTATGAATTGAATCATAAATCATGAATCATGAATTGAATTATGAATTATGAATTGAATCATGAATCAAGAATCATAAATCATGAATCATGAATTGAATCATGAATTGAATCATGAATCCTGAATCATGAATCATGAATCATGAATTGAATCATGAATTGAATCATGAATCATGAATCATGAATTGAATCATGAATCATGAATTGAATCATGAATCATGAATTGAATCATGAATCATGAATTATGAATTGAATCATGAATCATGAATGATAAATCATGAATTGAATCATGAATCATGAATCATGAATTGAATCATGAATCATGAATCATGAATTGAATAATGAATCATGAATTATGAATCATGAATTGAATCATGAATCATGAATTATGAATCATGAATCATCAATTGAATCATGAATCATGAATCATGAATCATGAATCATGAATCATCAATTGAATCATGAATCATGAATTATGAATCATGAATTGAATTATGAATTATGAATTGAATCATGAATCATGAATCATGAATTGAATCATGAATCATGAATTGAATCATGAATCATGAATGATGAATCATGAATTGAATGATGAATCATGAATTGAATCATGAATCATGAATCATGAATTGAATATTGAATCATGAATTATGAATCATGAATTGAATCATGAATCATGAATTATGAATCATGAATCATGAATTGAATCATAAATCATGAATTATGAATCATGAATTAAATCATAAATCATGAATTATGAATCATGAATTAAATCATGAATCATGAATTATGAATCATGAATTGAATCATGAATCATGAATCATGAATTGAATCATGAATCATGAATTGAATCATGAATCATGAATTGAATCATGAATCATGAATCATGAATTGAATCATGAATTGAATCATGAATCATGAATCATGAATTGAATCATGAATCATGAATTATGAATCATGAATTGAATCATGAATCATGAATCATGAATTGAATCATGAATCATGAATCATGAATCATGAATCGAATCATGAATCATGAATTGAATCATGAATCATGAATTGAATCATGAATCATGAATCATGAATTGAATCATGAATCATGAATTGAATCGTGAATCAGGAATCAGGAAATATGAATCATGAATTAAATCATGAATCATGAATTATGAATCATGAATTGAATCATGAATTATGAATTGAATCATGAATCATGAAACATGAATCTTGAATCATGAATCATGAATTGAATCATGAAATGAATCATGAATGATGAATCATGAATTGAATCATGAATCATAAATCATGAATTGAATCATGAATCATGAATTGAATCATGAATCATGAATTGAATCATGAATCATGAATTGAATCATGAATTATGAATTGAATCATGAATGATGAATCATGAATGATGAATCATGAATGATGAATCATGAATTGAATCATGAATCATGAATTGAATCATGAATCATGAATCATGAATTGAATCATGAATCATGAATGATAAATCATGAATTGAATCATGAATCATGAATCATGAATTGAATCATGAATCATGAATCATGAATTGAATAATGAATCATGAATTATGAATCATGAATTGAATCATGAATCATGAATTATGAATCATGAATTGAATCATGAATTATGAATTGAATCATGAATCATGAATCATGAATCATGAATCATCAATTGAATCATGAATCATGAATTATGAATCATGAATTGAATTATGAATTATGAATTGAATCATGAATCATGAATTGAATCATGAATCATGAATTGAATCATGAATCATGAATGATGAATCATGAATTGAAAGATGAATCATGAATTGAATCATGAATCATGAATCATGAATTGAATATTGAATCATGAATTATGAATCATGAATTGAATCATGAATCATGAATTATGAATCATGAATCATGAATCATGAATCATGAATCATGAATCATCAATTGAATCATGAATCATGAATCATGAATCATGAATCATGAATCATGAATTGAATCATGAATCATGAATTATGAATCATGAATTGAATTATGAATTATGAATTGAATCATGAATCATGAATCATGAATTGAATCATGAATTGAATCATGAATCATGAATCATGAATTGAATCATGAATCATGAATGATGAATCATAAATTGAATCATGAATCATGAATCATGAATCAAATCATGAATCATGAATCGAATCATGAATCATGAATTGAATCATGAATCATAAATTGAATCATGAATTGAATCATGAATCATGAATCGAATCATGAATTGAATCATGAATTAAATCATGAATCATGAATTGAATCATGAATTGAATCATGAATTGAATCATGAATTGAATCATGAATCATGAATTGAAGCATGAATCATGAATCATAAATCGAATCATGAATCATGAATTGAATCATAATTCGAATCATGAATTGAATCATGAATCATGAATTGAATCATGAATCATGAATCATGAATTGAATCATGGATCATGAATTATGAATCATGAATTGAATCATGAATCATGAATCATGAATTAAATCATGAATCATGAATCATGAATCATGAATCATGAATTGAATCATGAATCATGAATCATGAATCATGAATCATGAATCATGAATTGAATCATGAATCATGAATTATGAATCATGAATTGAATCATGAATCATGAATTGAATCATGAATCATGAATCATGAATCGAATTATGAATCATGAATTGAATCATGAATCATGAATCATGAATTGAATCATGAATCATGAATCATGAATTGAATCATGAATCATGAATTATGAATCATGAATTGAATCATGAATCATGAATCATGAATTGAATCATGAATCAGGAATCATGAATCATGAATCATGAATTGAATCATGAATCATGAATTATGAATCATGAACTAAATCATGAATCATGAATTATGAATCATGAATTGAATCATAAATTATGAATTGAATCATGAATCATGAAACATGAATCTTGAATCATGAATCATGAATTGAATCATGAAATGAATCATGAATGATGAATCATGAATTGAATCATGAATGATGAATCATGAATTGAATCATGAATCATGAATCATGAATTGAATCATGAATCATGAATTGAATCATGAATCATGAATTATGAATCATAATTTGAATCATGAATTATGAATTGAATCATGAATGATGAATCATGAATGATGAATCATGAATTGAATCATGCATCATGAATCATGAATTGAATCATGAATCATGAATCATGAATTGAATCATGAATGATGAATCATGAATTGAATCATGAATCATGAATCATGAATTGAATCATGAATCATGAATTATGAATCATGAATTGAATCATGAATCATGAATTATGAATCATGAATTGAATCATGAATTATGAATTGAATCATGAATCATGAATCATGAATCATGAATCATCAATTGAATCATGAATCATGAATTATGAATCATGAATTGAATTATGAATTATGAATTGAATCATGAATCATGAATCATGAATCATGAATCATGAATTGAATCATGAATTGAATCATGAATCATGAATCATGAATTGAATCATGAATCATGAATGATGAATCATAAATTGAATCATGAATTATGAATCATGAATCATATCATGAATCATGAATCGAATCATGAATCATGAATTGAATCATGAATCATAAATTGAATCATGAATTGAATCATGAATCATGAATCGAATCATGAATCATGAATTGAATCATGAATCATGAATCGAATCATGAATCATGAATTGAATCATGAATTAAATCATGAATCATGAATTGAATCATGAATTGAATCATGAATTGAATCATAAATCATGAATTGAATCATGAATCATAAATCGAATCATGAATCATGAATTATGAATTATGAATTGAATCATGAATCATGAATTATGAATCATGAATTGAATTATGAATTATGAATTGAATCATGAATCATGAATCATGAATTGAATCATGAATCATGACTGATGAATCATAAATTGAATCATGAATCATGAATCATGAATCAAATCATGAATTGAATCATGAATTGAATCATTAATCGAATCATGAATCATGAATCATGAATTGAATCATGAATTGAATAATGAATCATGAATCGAATCATGAATCATGAATTGAATCATTAATTAAATCATGAATCATGAATTGAATCATGAATTGAATCATGAATTGAATCATTAATTGAATCATTAATTGAATCATGAATCATGAATTGAATCATGAATCATGAATCATAAATCGAATCATGAATCATGAATTGAATCATGAATCGAATCATGAATTGAATCATGAATCATGAATTGAATCATGAATCATGAATCATGAATTGAATCATGAATTATGAATCATGAATTGAATCATGAATCATGAATCATGAATTGAATCATGAATCATGAATCATGAATCATGAATCGAATCATAATTCATGAATTATGAATTATGAATTGAATCATGAATCATGAATCATGAATTGAATTATGAATTATGAATTGAATCATTAATCATGAATCATGAATCATGAATTGAATCATGAATTGAATCATGAATCATGAATCATGAATTGAATCATGATTCATAATTCATGAATTTAATTATGAATCATGAATTAAATCATGAATCATGAATCATGAATCATGAATTGAATCATAATTCATGAATTATGAATTATGAATTGAATCATAAATCATGAATCATGAATTGAATTATGAATTATGAATTGAATCATGAATCATGAATCATGAATCATGAATCATGAATTGAATCATGAATTGAATCATGAATCATGAATCATGAATCATGAATCATGAATTGAATCATGAATTGAATCATGAATCATGAATTGAATCATGAATCATGAATGATGAATCATGAATTGAATCATGAATCATGAATCGAAACTTGAATCGAATCATGAATTGAATCATGAATCATGAATTATGAATCATGAATTGAATCATGAATCATGAATTGAATCATGAATCATGAATTAAATCATAAATCATGAATTATGATTCATGAATTAAATCATGAATCATGAATTATGAATCATGAATTGAATCATGAATCATGAATCATGAATGATGAATCATAAATTGAATCATGAATCATGAATCATGAATCAAATCATGAATTGAATCATGAATTGAATCATTAATCGAATCATGAATCATGAATCATGAATTGAATCATGAATTGAATAATGAATCATGAATCGAATCATGAATCATGAATTGAATCATTAATTAAATCATGAATCATGAATTGAATCATGAATTGAATCATGAATTGAATCATTAATTGAATCATTAATTGAATCATGAATCATGAATTGAATCATGAATCATGAATCATAAATCGAATCATGAATCATGAATTGAATCATGAATCGAATCATGAATTGAATCATGAATCATGAATTGAATCATGAATCATGAATCATGAATTGAATCATGAATTATGAATCATGAATTGAATCATGAATCATGAATCATGAATTGAATCATGAATCATGAATCATGAATCATGAATCGAATCATAATTCATGAATTATGAATTATGAATTGAATCATGAATCATGAATCATGAATTGAATTATGAATTATGAATTGAATCATTAATCATGAATCATGAATCATGAATTGAATCATGAATTGAATCATGAATCATGAATCATGAATTGAATCATGATTCATAATTCATGAATTTAATTATGAATCATGAATTAAATCATGAATCATGAATCATGAATCATGAATTGAATCATAATTCATGAATTATGAATTATGAATTGAATCATAAATCATGAATCATGAATTGAATTATGAATTATGAATTGAATCATGAATCATGAATCATGAATCATGAATCATGAATTGAATCATGAATTGAATCATGAATCATGAATCATGAATCATGAATCATGAATTGAATCATGAATTGAATCATGAATCATGAATTGAATCATGAATCATGAATGATGAATCATGAATTGAATCATGAATCATGAATCGAATCTTGAATCGAATCATAAATTGAATCATGAATCATGAATTATGAATCATGAATTGAATCATGAATCATGAATTGAATCATAATTCATGAATTATGAATCATGAATTAAATCATGAATCATGAATTATGAATCATGAATCATGAATTGAATCATGAATCATGAATTGAATCATGAATCATGAATTAAATCATAAATCATGAATTATGATTCATGAATTAAATCATGAATCATGAATTATGAATCATGAATTGAATCATGAATCATGAATCATGAATTGAATCATGAATCATGAATTGAATCATGAATCATGAATTGAATCATGAATCATGAATCATGAATTGAATCATGAATTGAATCATGAATCATGAATCATGAATCATGAATTGAATCATGAATCATGAATTATGAATCATGAATTGAATCATGAATCATGAATCATGAATTGAATCATGAATCATGAATCATGAATCGAATCATGAATCATGAATTGAATCATGAATCATGAATTGAATCATGAATCATGAATCATGAATTGAATCATGAATCATGAATTGATTTAGGAATCAGGAATCATGAATCATGAATTAAATCATGAATCATGAATCATGAATTGAATCATGAATTGAATCATGAATCATGAATCATGAATCATGAATTGAATCATGAATCATGAATTATGAATCATGAATTGAATCATGAATCATGAATCATGAATTGAATCATGAATTATGAATCATGAATTGAATCATGAATTATGAATTGAATCATGAATCATGAAACATGAATCTTGAATCATGAATCATGAATTGAATCATGAAATGAATCATGAATGATGAATCATGAATTGAATCATGAATCATAAATCATGAATTGAATCATGAATCATGAATTGAATCATGAATCATGAATTATGAATCATGAATTGAATCATGAATTATGAATTGAATCATGAATGATGAATCATGAATGATGAATCATGAATTGAATCATGAATCATGAATTGAATCATGAATCATGAATCATGAATTGAATCATGAATCATGAATGATAAATCATGAATTGAATCATGAATCATGAATCATGAATTGAATCATGAATTGAATCATGAATCATGAATCATGAATTGAATCATGAATCATGAATGATGAATCATAAATTGAATTATGAATCATGAATCATGAATCAAATCATGAATCATGAATCGAATCATAAATCATGAATTGAATCCTGAATCATAAATTGAATCATGAATTGAATCATGAATCATGAATCGAATCATGAATTGAATCATGAATTAAATCATGAATCATGAATTGAATCATGAATTGAATCATGAATTGAATCATGAATTGAATCATGAATTGAATCATGAATCATGAATTGAAGCATGAATCATGAATCATAAATCGAATCATGAATCATGAATTGAATCATAATTCGAATCATGAATTGAATCATGAATCATGAATTGAATCATGAATCATGAATCATGAATTGAATCATGAATCATGAATTATGAATCATGAATTGAATCATGAATCATGAATTGAATCATGAATCATGAATCATGAATCATGAATCATGAATTGAATCATGAATCATGAATCATGAATTGAATCATGAATCATGAATCATGAATTGAATCATGAATCATGAATCATGAATCATGAATCATGAATTGAATCATGAATCATGAATTATGAATCATGAATTGAATCATGAATCATGAATTGAATCATGAATCATGAATCATGAATCATGAATCGAATCATGAATCATGAATTGAATCATGAATCATGAATTGAATCATGAATCATGAATCATGAATCAGGAATCATGAATCATGAATCATGAATCATGAATTGAATCATGAATCATGAATTATGAATCATGAACTAAATCATGAATCATGAATTATGAATCATGAATTGAATCATGATTTATGAATTGAATCAAGAATCATGAATCATGAATTGAATCATGAATCATGAATTGAATCATGAATCATGAATTATGAATCATAATTTGAATCATGAATTATGAATTGAATCATGAATGATGAATCATGAATGATTAATCATGAATTGAATCATGCATCATGAATCATGAATTGAATCATGAATCATGAATCATGAATTGAATCATGAATCATGAATGATGAATCATGAATTGAATCATGAATCATGAATCATGAATTGAATCATGAATCATGAATTGAATCATGAATCATGAATTATGAATCATGAATTGAATCATGAATCATGAATTATGAATCATGAATTGAATCATGAATTATGAATTGAATCATGAATCATGAATCATGAATCATGAATCATCAATTGAATCATGAATCATGAATTATGAATCATGAATTGAATTATGAATTATGAATTGAATCATGAATCATGAATCATGAATTGAATCATGAATTGAATCATGAATCATGAATCATGAATTGAATCATGAATCATGAATGATGAATCATAAATTGAATCATGAATTATGAATCATGAATCATATCATGAATCATGAATCGAATCATGAATCATGAATTGAATCATGAATTAAATCATGAATCATGAATTGAATCATGAATCATGAATCGAATCATGAATCATGAATTGAATCATGAATTAAATCATGAATCATGAATTGAATCATAATTTGAATCATGAATTGAATCATAAATCATGAATTGAATCATGAATCATAAATCGAATCATGATTCATGAATTATGAATTATGAATTGAATCATGAATCATGAATTATGAATCATGAATTGAATTATGAATTATGAATTGAATCATGAATCATGAATCATGAATTGAATCATGAATCATGAATGATGAATCATAAATTGAATCATGAATCATGAATCATGAATCAAATCATGAATCATGAATCATGAATCGAATCATGAATCATGAATCATGAATTGAATCATGAATTGAATCATGAATCATGAATCGAATCATAAATCATGAATTGAATCATGAATTAAATCATGAATCATGAATTGAATCATGAATTGAATCATGAATTGAATCATTAATTGAATCATGAATTGAATCATGAATCATGAATTGAATCATGAATCATGAATCATAAATCGAATCATAAATCATGAATTGAATCATGAATTATGAATCATGAATTGAACTATGAATCATGAATTGAATCATGAATCATGAATTGAATCATGAATCATGAATTAAATCATAAATCATGAATTATGAATCATGAATTGAATCATGAATCATGAATCATGAATTGAATCATGAATCATGAATTGAATCATGAATCATGAATTGAATCATGAATCATGAATCATGAATTGAATCATGAATTGAATCATGAATCATGAATCATGAATCATGAATTGAATCATGAATCATGAATTATGAATCATGAATTGAATCATGAATCATGAATCATGAATTGAATCATGAATCATGAATCATGAATCGAATCATGAATCATGAATTGAATCATGAATCATGAATTGAATCATGAATCATGAATCATGAATTGAATAATGAATCATGAATTAAATCATGAATCATGAATTATGAATCATGAATTGAATCATGAATTATGAATTGAATCATGAATCATGAAACATGAATCTTGAATCATGAATCATGAATTGAATCATGAAATGAATCATGAATGATGAATCATGAATTGAATCATGAATCATAAATCATGAATTGAATCATGAATCATGAATTGAATCATGAATCATGAATTATGAATCATGAATTGAATCATGAATTATGAATTGAATCATGAATGATGAATCATGAATGATGAATCATGAATTGAATCATGAATCATGAATTGAATCATGAATCATGAATCATGAATTGAATCATGAATCATGAATGATAAATCATGAATTGAATCATGAATCATGAATCATGAATTGAATCATGAATTGAATCATGAATCATGAATCATGAATTGAATCATGAATCATGAATGATGAATCATAAATTGAATCATGAATCATGAATCATGAATCAAATCATGAATCATGAATCGAATCATGAATCATGAATTGAATCATGAATCATGAATCATGAATCAAATCATGAATCATGAATCCAATCATGAATCATGAATTGAATCATGAATCATAAATTGAATCATGAATTGAATCATGAATCATGAATCGAATCATGAATTGAATCATGAATTAAATCATGAATCATGAATTGAATCATGAATTGAATCATGAATTGAATCATGAATTGAATCATGAATCATGAATTGAAGCATGAATCATGAATCATAAATCGAATCATGAATCATGAATTGAATCATAATTCGAATCATGAATTGAATCATGAATCATGAATTGAATCATGAATCATGAATTATGAATCATGAATTATGAATCATGAATTGAATCATGAATCATGAATCATGAATTCAATCATGAATCATGAATCATGAATCATGAATCATGAATTGAATCATGAATCATGAATCATGAATTGAATCATGAATCATGAATCATGAATTGAATCATGAATCATGAATCATGAATCATGAATCATGAATCATGAATTGAATCATGAATCATGATTTATGAATCATGAATTGAATCATGAATCATGAATTGAATCATGAATCATGAATCATGAATCGAATCATGAATCATGAATTGAATCTTGAATCATGAATCATGAATTGAATCATGAATCATGAATCATGAATTGAATCATGAATCATGAATCATGAATTGAATCATGAATCATGAATTATGAATCATGAATTGAATCATGAATCATGAATCATGAATTGAATCATGAATCAGGAATCATGAATCATGAATCATGAATTGAATCATGAATCATGAATTATGAATCATGAACTAAATCATGAATCATGAATTATGAATCATGAATTGAATCATGATTTATGAATTGAATAATGAATCATGAATCATGAATTGAATCATGAATCATGAATTGAATCATGAATCATGAATTATGAATGATAATTTGAATCATGAATTATGAATTGAATCATGAATGATGAATCATGAATGATGAATCATGAATTGAATCATGCATCATGAATCATGAATTGAATCATGAATCATGAATCATGAATTGAATCATGAATCATGAATGATGAATCATGAATTGAATCATGAATGATGAATCATGAATTGAATCATGAATCATGAATCATGAATTGAATCATGAATCATGAATTATGAATCATGAATTGAATCATGAATCATGAATTATGAATCATGAATTGAATCATGAATTATGAATTGAATCATGAATCATGAATCATGAATCATGAATCATCAATTGAATCATGAATCATGAATTATGAATCATGAATTGAATTATGAATTATGAATTGAATCATGAATCATGAATCATGAATCATGAATCATGAATTGAATCATGAATTGAATCATGAATCATTAATCATGAATTGAATCATGAATCATGAATCATGAATTGAATCATGAATCATGAATGATGAATCATGAATTGAATCATGAATGATGAATCATGAATTGAATCATGAATCATGAATTGAATCATGAATCATGAATTATGTATCATGAATTGAATCATGAATCATGAATTATGAATCATGAATTGAATCATGAATTATGAATTGAATCATGAATCATGAATCATCAATTGAATCATGAATCATGAATTATGAATCATGAATTGAATTATGAATTATGAATTGAATCATGAATCATGAATCATGAATCATGAATCATGAATTGAATCATGAATTGAATCATGAATCATGAATCATGAATTGAATCATGAATCATGAATGATGAATCATAAATTGAATCATGAATTATGAATCATGAATCATATCATGAATCATGAATCGAATCATGAATCATGAATTGAATCATGAATCATAAATTGAATCATGAATTGAATCATGAATCATGAATTAAATCATGAATCATGAATTGAATCATGAATTGAATCATGAATTGAATCATAAATCATGAATTGAATCATGAATCATAAATCGAATCATGAATCATGAATTATGAATTATGAATTGAATCATGAATCATGAATTATGAATCATGAATTGAATTATGAATTATGAATTGAATCATGAATCATGAATTGAATCATGAATCATGAATGATGAATCATAAATTGAATCATGAATCATGAATCATGAATCAAATCATGAATCATGAATCATGAATCGAATCATGAATCATGAATCATAAATTGAATCATGAATTGAATCATGAATCATGAATCGAATCATGAATCATGAATTGAATCATGAATTAAATCATGAATCATGAATTGAATCATGAATTGAATCATGAATTGAATCATTAATTGAATCATGAATTGAATCATGAATCATGAATTGAATCATGAATCATGAATCATAAATCGAATCATAAATCATGAATTGAATCATGAATTATGAATCATGAATTGAATCATGAATCATGAATTGAATCATGAATCATGAATTAAATCATAAATCATGAATTATGAATCATGAATTAAATCATGAATCATGAATTATGAATCATGAATTGAATCATGAATCATGAATCATGAATTGAATCATGAATCATGAATTGAATCATGAATCATGAATTGAATCATGAATCATGAATCATGAATTGAATCATGAATTGAATCATGAATCATGAATCATGAATCATGAATTGAATCATGAATCATGAATTATGAATCATGAATTGAATCATGAATCATGAATCATGAATTGAATCATGAATCAGGAATCAGGAATCATGAATCATGAATTAAATCATGAATCATGAATTATGAATCATGAATTGAATCATGAATTATGAATTGAATCATGAATCATGAAACATGAATCTTGAATCATGAATCATGAATTGAATCATGAAATGAATCATGAATGATGAATCATGAATTGAATCATGAATCATAAATCATGAATTGAATCATGAATCATGAATTGAATCATGAATCATGAATTATGAATCATGAATTGAATCATGAATTATGAATTGAATCATGAATGATGAATCATGAATGATGAATCATGAATTGAATCATGAATCATGAATTGAATCATGAATCATGAATCATGAATTGAATCATGAAGCATGAATGATAAATCATGAATTGAATCATGAATCATGAATCATGAATTGAATCATGAATTGAATCATGAATCATGAATCATGAATTGAATCATGAATCATGAATGATGAATCATAAATTGAATCATGAATCATGAATCATGAATCAAATCATGAATCATAAATTGAATCATGAATTGAATCATGAATCATGAATCGAATCATGAATTGAATCATGAATTAAATCATGAATCATGAATTGAATCATGAATTGAATCATGAATTGAATCATGAATTGAATCATGAATCATGAATTGAAGCATGAATCATGAATCATAAATCGAATCATGAATCATGAATTGTATCATAATTCGAATCATGAATTGAATCATGAATCATGAATTGAATCATGAATCATGAATTGAATCATGAATCATGAATTATGAATCATGAATTGAATCATGAATCATGAATCATGAATTGAATCATGAATCATGAATCATGAATTGAATCATGAATCATAATTCATGAATTGAATCATGAATCATGAATCATGAATTGAATCATGAATCATGAATCATGAATCATGAATCATGAATCATGAATCATGAATCATGAATTGAATCATGAATCATGAATTATGAATCATGAATTGAATCATGAATCATGAATTGAATCATGAATCATGAATCATGAATCATGAATCGAATCATGAATCATGAATTGAATCTTGAATCATGAATCATGAATTGAATCATGAATCATGAATCATGAATTGAATCATGAATCATGAATCATGAATTGAATCATGAATCATGAATTGAATCATGAATCATGAATCATGAATTGAATCATGAATCAGGAATCATGAATCATGAATCATGAATTGAATCATGAATCATGAATTATGAATCATGAACTAAATCATGAATCATGAATTATGAATCATGAATTGAATCATGATTTATGAATTGAATCATGAATCATGAATCATGAATTGAATCATGAATCATGAATTATGAATCATAATTTGAATCATGAATTATGAATTGAATCATGAATGATGAATCATGAATGATGAATCCTGAATTGAATCATGCATCATGAATCATAATTTGAATCATGAATCATGAATCATGAATTGAATCATGAATCATGAATGATGAATCATGAATTGAATCATGAATGATGAATCATGAATTGAATCATGAATCATGAATTGAATCATGAATCATGAATTATGAATCATGAATTGAATCATGAATCATGAATTATGAATCATGAATTGAATCATGAATTATGAATTGAATCATGAATCATGAATCATGAATCATCAATTGAATCATGAATCATGAATTATGAATCATGAATTGAAATATGAATTATGAATTGAATCATGAATCATGAATCATGAATCATGAATTGAATCATGAATTGAATCATGAATCATTAATCATGAATTGAATCATGAATCATGAATGATGAATCATAAATTGAATCATGAATTATAAATCATGAATCATATCATGAATCATGAATCGAATCATGAATCATGAATTGAATCATGAATCATAAATTGAATCATGAATTGAATCATGAATCATGAATCGAATCATGAATCATGAATTGAATCATGAATTAAATCATAATTCATGAATTGAATCATGAATTGAATCATAAATCATAAATTGAATCATGAATCATAAATCGAATCATGAATCATGAATTATGAATAATGAATTGAATCATGAATCATGAATTATGAATCATGAATTGAATTATGAATTATGAATTGAATCATGAATCATGAATCATGAATTGAATCATGAATCATGAATGATGAATCATAAATTGAATCATGAATCATGAATCATGAATCAAATCATGAATAATGAATCATGAATCGAATCATGAATCATGAATCATGAATTGAATCATGAATTGAATCATGAATCATGAATCGAATCATGAATCATGAATTGAATCATGAATTAAATCATGAATCATGAATTGAATCATGAATTGAATCATGAATTGAATCATTAATTGAATCATGAATTGAATCATGAATCATGAATTGAATCATGAATCATGAATCATGAATTGAATCATGAATCATGAATTATGAATCATGAATTGAATCATGAATCATGAATTGAATCATAAATCATGAATTATGAATCATGAATTAAATCATGAATCATGAATTATGAATCATGAATTGAATCATGAATCATGAATCATGAATTGAATCATGAATCATGAATTGAATCATGAATCATGAATTAAATCATAAATCATGAATTATGAATCATGAATTAAATCATGAATCATGAATTATGAATCATGAATTGAATCATGAATCATGAATCATGAATTGAATCATGAATCATGAATTGAATCATGAATCATGAATTGAATCATGAATCATGAATCATGAATTGAATCATGAATTGAATCATGAATCATGGATCATGAATCATGAATTGAATCATGAATCATGAATTATGAATCATGAATTGAATCATGAATCATGAATCATGAATTGAATCATGAATCATGAATCATGAATCGAATCATGAATCATGAATTGAATCATGAATCATGAATTGAATCATGAATCATGAATCATGAATTGAATCATGAATCATGAATTGAATCAGGAATCAGGAATCATGAATCATGAATTAAATCATGAATCATGAATTATGAATCATGAATTGAATCATGAATTATGAATTGAATCATGAATCATGAAACATGAATCTTGAATCATGAATCATGAATTGAATCATGAAATGAATCATGAATGATGAATCATGAATTGAATCATGAAACATAAATCATGAATTGAATCATGAATCATAAATTGAATCATGAATCATGAATTATGAATCATGAATTGAATCATGAATTATGAATTGAATCATGAATGATGAATCATGAATGATGAATCATGAATTGAATCATGAATCATGAATTGAATCATGAATCATGAATCATGAATTGAATCATGAATCATGAATGATAAATCATGAATTGAATCATGAATCATGAATCATGAATTGAATCATGAATTGAATCATTAATCATGAATCATGAATTGAATCATGAATCATGAATGATGAATCATAAATTGAATTATGAATCATGAATCATGAATCAAATCATGAATCATGAATCGAATCATAAATCATGAATTGAATCATGAATCATAAATTGAATCATGAATTGAATCATGAATCATGAATCGAATCATGAATTGAATCATGAATTAAATCATGAATCATGAATTGAATCATGAATTGAATCATGAATTGAATCATGAATCATGAATTGAAGCATGAATCATGAATCATAAATCGAATCATGAATCATGAATTGAATCATAATTCGAATCATGAATTGAATCATGAATCATGAATTGAATCATGAATCATGAATCATGAATTGAATCATGAATCATGAATTATGAATCATGAATTGAATCATGAATCATGAATCATGAATTGAATCATGAATCATGAATCATGAATCATGAATTGAATCATGAATCATGAATCATGAATTGAATCATGAATCATGAATCATGAATTGAATCATGAATCATGAATCATGAATCATGAATCATGAATCATGAATCATGAATTATGAATCATGAATTGAATCATGAATCATGAATTGAATCATGAATCATGAATCATGAATCATGAATCGAATCATGAATCATGAATTGAATCATGAATCATGAATTGAATCATGAATCATGAATCATGAATTGAATCATGAATCATGAATCATGAATTGAATCATGAATCATGAATTATGAATCATGAATTGAATCATGAATCATGAATTGAATCATGAATCAGGAATCAGGAATCATGAATCATGAATTGAATCATGAATCATGAATTATGAATCATGAATTGAATCATGATTTATGAATTGAATCATGAATCATGAATCATGAATTGAATCATGAATCATGAATCATGAATTGAATCATGAATCATGAATTGAATCATGAATCATGAATTATGAATCATAATTTGAATCATGAATTATGAATTGAATCATGAATGATGAATCATGAATGATGAATCATGAATTGAATCATGCATCATGAATCATGAATTGAATCATGAATGATGAATCATGAATTGAATCATGAATCATGAATGATGAATCATGAATTGAATCATGAATGATGAATCATGAATTGAATCATGAATCATGAATTGAATCATGAATCATGAATTATGAATCATGAATTGAATCATGAATCATGAATTATGAATCATGAATTGAATCATGAATTATGAATTGAATCGTGAATCATGAATCATGAATCATGAATCATCAATTGAATCATGAATCATGAATTATGAATCATGAATTGAATTATGAATTATGAATTGAATCATGAATCATGAATCATGAATCATGAATCATGAATTGAATCATGAATTGAATCATGAATCATGAATCATGAATTGAATCATGAATCATGAATGATGAATCATAAATTGAATCATGAATTATGAATCATGAATCATATCATGAATCATGAATCGAATCATGAATCATGAATCGAATCATGAATCATGAATTGAATCATGAATCATAAATTGAATCATGAATTGAATCATGAATCATGAATCGAATCATGAATCATGAATTGAATCATGAATTAAATCATGAATCATGAATTGAATCATGAATTGAATCATGAATTGAATCATAAATCATGAATTGAATCATGAATCATAAATCGAATCATGAATCATGAATTATGAATTATGAATTGAATCATGAATCATGAATTATGAATCATGAATTGAATTATGAATTATGAATTGAATCATGAATCATGAATCATGAATTGAATCATGAATCATGAATGATGAATCATAAATTGAATCATGAATCATGAATCATGAATCAAATCATGAATCATAAATCATGAATCGAATCATGAATCATGAATCATGAATTGAATCATGAATTGAATCATGAATCATGAATCGAATCATGAATCATGAATTGAATCATGAATTAAATCATGAATCATGAATTGAATCATGAATTGAATCATGAATTGAATCATTAATTGAATCATGAATTGAATCATGAATCATGAATTGAATCATGAATCATGAATCATAAATCGAATCATAAATCATGAATTGAATCATGAATTATGAATTGAATCATGAATCATGAATCATGAATTGAATCATGAATCATGAATTGAATCATGAATCATGAATTAAATCATAAATCATGAATTATGAATCATGAATTAAATCATGAATCATGAATTATGAATCATGAATTGAATCATGAATCATGAATCATGAATTGAATCATGAATCATGAATTGAATCATGAATCATGAATCATGAATTGAATCATGAATTGAATCATGAATCATGAATCATGAATCATGAATTGAATCATGAATCATGAATTATGAATCATGAATTGAATCATGAATCATGAATCATGAATTGAATCATGAATCATGAATCATGAATCGAATCATGAATCATGAATTGAATCATGAATCATGAATTGAATCATGAATCATGAATTGAATCATGAATCATGAATTGAATCATGAATCATGAATTATGAATCATGAATTGAATCATGAATCATGAATCATGAATTGAATCATGAATCAGGAATCAGGAATCATGAATCATGAATTAAATCATGAATCATGAATTATGAATCATGAATTGAATCATGAATTATGAATTGAATCATGAATCATGAAACATGAATCTTGAATCATGAATTGAATCATGAAATGAATCATGAATGATGAATCATGAATTGAATCATGAATCATAAATCATGAATTGAATCATGAATCATGAATTGAATCATGAATCATGAATTATGAATCATGAATTGAATCATGAATTATGAATTGAATCATGAATGATGAATCATGAATGATGAATCATGAATTGAATCATGAATCATGAATTGAATCATGAATCATGAATCATGAATTGAATCATGAATCATGAATGATAAATCATGAATTGAATCATGAATCATGAATCATGAATTGAATCATGAATTGAATCATGAATCATGAATCATGAATTGAATCATGAATCATGAATGATGAATCATAAATTGAATCATGAATCATGAATCAAATCATGAATCATGAATCGAATCATGAATCATGAATTGAATCATGAATCATAAATTGAATCATGAATTGAATCATGAATCATGAATCGAATCATGAATTGAATCATGAATTAAATCATGAATCATGAATTGAATCATGAATTGAATCATGAATTGAATCATGAATTGAATCATGAATCATGAATTGAATCATGAATCATGAATCATGAATCATGAATCATGAATTGAATCATGAATCATGAATCATGAATTGAATCATAAATCATGAATCATGAATTGAATCATGAATCATGAATCATGAATCATGAATCATGAATTGAATCATGAATCATGAATTATGAATCATGAATTGAATCATGAATCATGAATTGAATCATGAATCATGAATTGAATCATGAATCATGAATTGAATCTTGAATCATGAATCATGAATTGAATCATGAATCATGAATCATGAATTGAATCATGAATCATGAATCATGAATTGAAT
Source organism: Mixophyes australis (assembly GCA_036250195.1). NCBI lineage: Eukaryota > Metazoa > Chordata > Amphibia > Anura > Limnodynastidae > Mixophyes > Mixophyes australis. The sequence goes on along the minus strand of JAVHZZ010000001.1, from coordinate 239,870,567 downwards.
CATGAATCATGAATTATGAATCATGAATTGAATCATGAATCATGAATCATGAATTGAATCATGAATCAGGAATCATGAATCATGAATCATGAATTGAATCATGAATCATGAATTATGAATCATGAACTAAATCATGAATCATGAATTATGAATTATGAATTGAATCATGATTTATGAATTGAATTATGAATCATGAATCATGAATTGAATCATGAATCATGAATTGAATCATGAATCATGAATTATGAATCATAATTTGAATCATGAATTATGAATTGAATCATGAATGATGAATCATGAATGATGAATCATGAATTGAATCATGCATCATGAATCATGAATTGAATCATGAATCATGAATCATGAATTGAATCATGAATCATGAATGATGAATCATGAATTGAATCATGAATGATGAATCATGAATTGAATCATGAATCATGAATCATGAATTGAATCATGAATCATGAATTATGAATCATGAATTGAATCATGAATCATGAATTATGAATCATGAATTGAATCATGAATTATGAATTGAATCATGAATCATGAATCATAAATCATGAATCATCAATTGAATCATGAATCATGAATTATGAATCATGAATTGAATTATGAATTATGAATTGAATCATGAATCATGAATCATGAATCATGAATTGAATCATGAATTGAATCATGAATCATGAATCATGAATTGAATCATGAATCATGAATGATGAATCATAAATTGAATCATGAATTATGAATCATGAATCATATCATGAATCATGAATCGAATCATGAATCATGAATCGAATCATGAATCATGAATCGAATCATGAATTAAATCATAAATCATGAATTGAATCATGAATCATAAATCGAATCATGAATCATGAATTATGAATTATGAATTGAATCATGAATCATGAATTATGAATCATGAATTGAATTATGAATTATGAATTGAATCATGAATCATGAATCATGAATTGAATCATGAATCATGAATGATGAATCATAAATTGAATCATGAATCATGAATCATGAATCAAATCATGAATCATGAATCATGAATCGAATCATGAATCATGAATCATGAATTGAATCATGAATTGAATCATGAATCATGAATCGAATCATGAATCATGAATTGAATTATGAATTAAATCATGAATCATGAATTGAATCATGAATCATGAATCATAAATCGAATCATAACTCATGAATTGAATCATGAATCGAATCATGAATTGAATCATGAATCATGAATTGAATCATGAATCATGAATTGAATCATGAATTATGAATCATGAATTGAATCATGAATCATGAATCATGAATTGAATCATGAATCAGGAATCATGAATCATGAATCATGAATTGAATCATGAATCATGAATTATGAATCATGAACTAAATCATGAATCATGAATTATGAATCATGAATTGAATCATGAATTATGAATTGAATCATGAATCATGAAACATGAATCTTGAATCATGAATCATGAATTGAATCATGAATGATGAATCATGAATTGAATCATGAATGATGAATCATGAATTGAATCATGAATCATGAATCATGAATTGAATCATGAATCATGAATTGAATTATGAATCATGAATTATGAATCATAATTTGAATCATGAATTATGAATTGAATCATGAATGATGAATCATGAATGATGAATCATGAATTGAATCATGCATCATGAATCATGAATTGAATAATGAATCATGAATCATGAATTGAATCATGAATCATGAATGATGAATCATGAATTGAATCATGAATGATGAATTATGAATTGAATCATGAATCATGAATTATGAATCATGAATTGATTTATGAATCATGAATTATGAATCATGAATTGAATCATGAATTATGAATTGAATCATGAATCATGAATCATCAATTGAATCATGAATCATGAATTATGAATCATGAATTGAATTATGAATTATGAATTGAATCATGAATCATGAATCATGAATTGAATCATGAATTGAATCATGAATCATGAATTGAATCATGAATCATGAATTGAATCATGAATCATGAATGATGAATCATAAATTGAATCATGAATTATGAATCATGAATCATATCATGAATCATGAATCGAATCATGAATCATGAATTAAATCATGAATCATAAATTGAATCATGAATCATGAATTATGAATCATGAATTGAATCATGAATTATGAATTGAATCATGAATCATGAATCATGAATCATGAATCATCAATTGAATCATGAATAATGAATTATGAATCATGAATTGAATTATGAATTATGAATTGAATCATGAATCATGAATCATGAATTGAATCATGAATTGAATCATGAATCATGAATCATGAATTGAATCATGAATCATGAATGATGAATCATAAATTGAATCATGAATTATGAATCATGAATCATATCATGAATCATGAATCGAATCATGAATCATGAATTGAATCATGAATCATAAATTGAATCATGAATTGAATCATGAATCATGAATCGAAACATGAATCATGAATTGAATCATGAATTAAATCATGAATCATGAATTGAATCATGAATTGAATCATGAATTGAATCATGAATCATAAATCGAATCATGAATCTTGAATTATGAATTATGAATTGAATCATGAATCATGAATTATGAATCATGAATTGAATTATGAATTATGAATTGAATCATGAATCATGAATCATGAATTGAATCATGAATCATGAATGATGAATCATAAATTGAATCATGAATCATGAATCAAGTCATGAATCATGAATCATGAATCGAATCATGAATCATGAATCATGAATTGAATCATGAATTGAATCATGAATCATGAATCGAATCATGAATCATGAATTGAATCATGAATTGAATCATGAATTGAATCATTAATTGAATCATGAATTGAATCATGAATCATGAATTGAATCATGAATCATGAATCATAAATTGAATTATGAATTATGAATTGAATCATGAATCATGAATCATGAATTGAATCATGAATCATGAATGATGAATCATAAATTGAATCATGAATCATGAATCATGAATCAAATCATGAATCATGAATCATGAATTGAATCATGAATTGAATCATGAATTGAATCATGAATTGAATCATGAATCATGAATTGAATCATGAATCATGAATCATGAATTGAATCATGAATTATGAATCATGAATTGAATCATGAATCATGAATCATGAATTGAATTATGAATCATAAATCGAATCATGAATCATGAATTATGAATTATGAATTGAATCATGAATCATGAATTATGAATCATGAATTATGAATCATGAATTGAATTATGAATTATGAATTGAATCATGAATCATGAATCATGAATTGAATCATGAATCATGAATGATGAATCATAAAATGAATCATGAATCATGAATCATGAATCAAATCATGAATCATGAATCATGAATCGAATCATGAATCATGAATCATGAATTGAATCATGAATTGAATCATGAATCATGAATCGAATCATGAATTGAATCATGAATTAAATCATGAATCATGAATTGAATCAGGAATTGAATCATGAATTGAATCATTAATTGTATCATGAATTGAATCATGAATCATGAATTGAATCATGAATCATGAATCATAAATCGAATCATAAATCATGAATTGAATCATGAATTATGAATCATGAATTGAATCATGAATCATGAATCATGAATTGAATCATGAATCATGAATTGAATCATGAATCATGAATTAAATCATAAATCATGAATTATGAATCATGAATTAAATCATGAATCATGAATTATGAATCATGAATTGAATCATGAATCATGAATCATGAATTGAATCATGAATCATGAATTGAATCATGAATCATGAATTGAATCATGAATCATGAATCATGAATTGAATCATGAATTGAATCATGAATCATGAATCATGAATCATGAATTGAATCATGAATCATGAATTATGAATCATGAATTGAATCATGAATCATGAATCATGAATTGAATCATGAATCATGAATCATGAATCCAATCATGAATCATGAATTGAATCATGAATCATGAATTGAATCATGAATCATGAATCATGAATTGAATCATGAATCATGAATTTAATCATGAATCATGAATTATGAATCATGAATTGAATCATGAATCATGAATCATGAATTGAATCATGAATCAGGAATCAGGAATCATGAATCATGAATTAAATCATGAATCATGAATTATGAATCATGAATTGAATCATGAATTATGAATTGAATCATGAATCATGAAACATGAATCTTGAATCATGAATCATGAATTGAATCATGAAATGAATCATGAATGATGAATCATGAATTGAATCATGAATCATAAATCATGAATTGAATCATGAATCATGAATTGAATCATGAATCATGAATTATGAATCATGAATTGAATCATGAATTATGAATTGAATCATGAATGATGAATCATGAATTGAATCATGAATCATGAATTGAATCATGAATCATGAATCATGAATTGAATCATGAATCATGAATGATAAATCATGAATTGAATCATGAATCATGAATCATGAATTGAATCATGAATTGAATCATGAATGATGAATCATGAATTGAATCATGAATCATGAATGATGAATCATAAATTGAATCATGAATCGAATCATGAATCATGAATTGAATCATGAATCATAAATTGAATCATGAATTGAATCATGAATCATGAATCGAATCATGAATTGAATCATGAATTAAATCATGAATCATGAATTGAATCATGAATTGAATCATGAATCATGAATTGAAGCATGAATCATGAATCATAAATCGAATCATGAATCATGAATTGAATCATAATTCGAATCATGAATTGAATCATGAATCATGAATTGAATCATGAATCATGAATCATGAATTGAATCATGAATCATGAATTATGAATCATGAATTGAATCATGAATCATGAATCATGAATTGAATCATGAATTGAATCATGAATCATGAATCATGAATTGAATCATGAATCATGAATGATGAATCATAAATTGAATCATGAATCATGAATCAAATCATGAATCATGAATCATGAATCGAATCATGAATCATGAATCATGAATTGAATCATGAATTGAATCATGAATCATGAATCGAATCATGAATCATGAATTGAATCATGAATTAAATCATGAATCATGAATTGAATCAGGAATTGAATCATGAATTGAATCATTAATTGTATCATGAATTGAATCATGAATCATGAATCATAAATCGAATCATAAATCATGAATTGAATCATGAATTATGAATCATGAATTGAATCATGAATCATGAATCATGAATTGAATCATGAATCATGAATTGAATCATGAATCATGAATTAAATCATAAATCATGAATTATGAATCATGAATTAAATCATGAATCATGAATTATGAATCATGAATTGAATCATGAATCATGAATCATGAATTGAATCATGAATCATGAATTGAATCATGAATCATGAATTGAATCATGAATCATGAATCATGAATTGAATCATGAATTGAATCATGAATCATGAATCATGAATTGAATCATGAATCATGAATTATGAATCATGAATTGAATCATGAATCATGAATCATGAATTGAATCATGAATCATGAATCATGAATCGAATCATGAATCATGAATTGAATCATGAATCATGAATTGAATCATGAATCATGAATTGAATCATGAATCATGAATTTAATCATGAATCATGAATTATGAATCATGAATTGAATCATGAATCATGAATCATGAATTGAATCATGAATCAGGAATCAGGAATCATGAATCATGAATTAAATCATGAATCATGAATTATGAATCATGAATTGAATCATGAATTATGAATTGAATCATGAATCATGAAACATGAATCTTGAATCATGAATCATGAATTGAATCATGAAATGAATCATGAATGATGAATCATGAATTGAATCATGAATCATAAATCATGAATTGAATCATGAATCATGAATTGAATCATGAATCATGAATTATGAATCATGAATTGAATCATGAATTATGAATTGAATCATGAATGATGAATCATGAATTGAATCATGAATCATGAATTGAATCATGAATCATGAATCATGAATTGAATCATGAATCATGAATGATAAATCATGAATTGAATCATGAATCATGAATCATGAATTGAATCATGAATCATGAATCATGAATTGAATCATGAATCATGAATGATGAATCATGAATTGAATCATGAATCATGAATCAAATCATGAATCATGAATCGAATCATGAATCATGAATTGAATCATGAATCATAAATTGAATCATGAATTGAATCATGAATCATAAATCGAATCATGAATTGAATCATGAATTAAATCATGAATCATGAATTGAATCATGAATTGAATCATGAATTGAATCATGAATCATGAATTGAAGCATGAATCATGAATCATAAATCGAATCATGAATCATGAATTGAATCATAATTCGAATCATGAATTGAATCATGAATCATGAATTGAATCATGAATCATGAATCATGAATTGAATCATGAATCATGAATTATGAATCATGAATTGAATCATGAATCATGAATCATGAATTGAATCATGAATCATGAATCATGAATCATGAATCATGAATTGAATCATAAATCATGAATCATGAATTGAATCATGAATCATGAATCATGAATTGAATCATGAATCATGAATCATGAATCATGAATCATGAATTGAATCATGAATCATGAATTATGAATCATGAATTGAATCATGAATCATGAATTGAATCATGAATCATGAATCGAATCATGAATCATGAATTGAATCTTGAATCATGAATCATGAATTGAATCATGAATCATGAATCATGAATTGAATCATGAATCATGAATCATGAATTGAATCATGAATCAGGAATCATGAATCATGAATCATGAATTGAATCATGAATCATGAATTATGAATCATGAACTAAATCATGAATCATGAATTATGAATTATGAATTGAATCATGATTTATGAATTGAATTATGAATCATGAATCATGAATTGAATCATGAATCATGAATTGAATCATGAATCATGAATTATGAATCATAATTTGAATCATGAATTAGGAATTGAATCATGAATGATGAATCATGAATGATGAATCATGAATTGAATCATGCATCATGAATCATGAATTGAATCATGAATCATGAATCATGAATTGAATCATGAATCATGAATGATGAATCATGAATTGAATCATGAATGATGAATCATGAATTGAATCATGAATCATGAATCATGAATTGAATCATGAATCATGAATTATGAATCATGAATTGAATCATGAATCATGAATTATGAATCATGAATTGAATCATGAATTATGAATTGAATCATGAATCATGAATCATGAATCATGAACCATCAATTGAATCATGAATCATGAATTATGAATCATGAATTGAATTATGAATTATGAATTGAATCATGAATCATGAATCATGAATCATGAATCATGAATTGAATCATGAATTGAATCATGAATCATGAATCATGAATTGAATCATGAATCATGAATGATGAATCATAAATTGAATCATGAATTATGAATCATGAATCATATCATGAATCATGAATCGAATCATGAATCATGAATTGAATCATGAATCATAATTTGAATCATGAATTGAATCATTAATCATGAATCGAATCATGAATCATGAATTGAATCATGAATTAAATCATGAATCATGAATTGAATCATGAATTGAATCATGAATTGAATCATAAATCATGAATTGAATCATGAATCATAAATCGAATCATGAATCATGAATTATGAATTATGAATTGAATCATGAATCATGAATTATGAATCATGAATTGAATTATGAATTATGAATTGAATCATGAATCATGAATCATGAATTGAATCATGAATCATGAATGATGAATCATAAATTGAATCATGAATCATGAATCATGAATCAAATCATGAATCATGAATCATGAATCGAATCATGAATCATGAATCATGAATTGAATCATGAATTGAATCATGAATCATGAATCGAATCATGAATCATGAATTGAATCATGAATTAAATCATGAATCCTGAATTGAATCATGAATCATGAATCATAAATCGAATCATAACTCATGAATTGAATCATGAATCGAATCATGAATTGAATCATGTATCATGAATTGAATCATGAATCATGAATCATGAATTGAATCATGAATTATGAATCATGAATTGAATCATGAATCATGAATCATGAATTGAATCATGAATCAGGAATCATGAATCATGAATCATGAATTGAATCATGAATCATGAATTATGAATCATGAACTAAATCATGAATCATGAATTATGAATCATGAATTGAATCATGAATTATGAATTGAATCATGAATCATGAAACATGAATCTTGAATCATGAATCATGAATTGAATCATGAAATGAATCATGAATGATGAATCATGAATTGAATCATGAATGATGAATCATGAATTGAATCATGAATCATGAATCATGAATTGAATCATGAATCATGAATTGAATCATGAATCATGAATTATGAATCATAATTTGAATCATGAATTATGAATTGAATCATGAATGATGAATCATGAATGATGAATCATGAATTGAATCATGCATCATGAATCATGAATTGAATAATGAATCATGAATCATGAATTGAATCATGAATCATGAATGATGAATCATGAATTGAATCATGAATGATGAATCATGAATTGAATCATGAATGATGAATCATGAATTGAATCATGAATTATGAATCATGAATTGAATCATGAATTATGAATCATGAATTGAATCATGAATTATGAATTGAATCATGAATCATGAATCATCAATTGAATCATGAATCATGAATTATGAATCATGAATTGAATTATGAATTATGAATTGAATCATGAATCATGAATAATGAATTGAATCATGAATTGAATCATGAATCATGAATCATGAATTGAATCATGAATCATGAATGATGAATCATAAATTGAATCATGAATTATGAATCATGAATCATATCATGAATCATGAATCGAATCATGAATCATGAATTGAATCATGAATCATAAATTGAATCATGAATCATGAATTATGAATCATGAATTGAATCATGAATTATGAATTGAATCATGAATCATGAATCATGAATCATCAATTGAATCATGAATAATGAATTATGAATCATGAATTGAATTATGAATTATGAATTGAATCATGAATCATGAATCATGAATCATGAATTGAATCATGAATTGAATCATGAATCATGAATCATGAATTGAATCATGAATCATGAATGATGAATCATAAATTGAATCATGAATTATGAATCATGAATCATATCATGAATTATGAATCGAATCATGAATCATGAATTGAATCATGAATCATAAATTGAATCATGAATTGAATCATGAATCATGAATCGAAACATGAATCATGAATTGAATCATGAATTAAATCATGAATCATGAATTGAATCATGAATTGAATCATGAATTGAATCATGAATTGAATCATGAATCATAAATCGAATCATGAATCATGAATTATGAATTATGAATTGAATCATGAATCATGAATTATGAATCATGAATTGAATTATGAATTATGAATTGAATCATGAATCATGAATCATGAATTGAATCATGAATCATGAATGATGAATCATAAATTGAATCATGAATCATGAATCATGAATCAAATCATGAATCATGAATCATGAATCGAATCATGAATCATGAATCATGAATTGAATCATGAATTGAATCATGAATCATGAATCGAATCATGAATCATGAATTGAATTATGAATTAAATCATGAATCATGAATTGAATCATGAATCATGAATCATAAATCGAATCATAACTCATGAATTGAATCATGAATCGAATCATGAATTGAATCATGAATCATGAATTGAATCATGAATCATGAATCATGAATTGAATCATGAATTATGAATCATGAATTGAATCATGAATCATGAATCATGAATTGAATCATGAATCAGGAATCATGAATCATGAATCATGAATTGAATCATGAATCATGAATTATGAATCATGAACTAAATCATGAATCATGAATTATGAATCATGAATTGAATCATGAATTATGAATTGAATCATGAATCATGAAACATGAATCTTGAATGATGAATCATGAATTGAATCATGAAATGAATCATGAATGATGAATCATGAATTGAATCATGAATGATGAATCATGAATTGAATCATGAATCATGAATCATGAATTGAATCATGAATCATGAATTGAATCATGAATCATGAATTATGAATCATAATTTGAATCATGAATTATGAATTGAATCATGAATGATGAATCATGAATGATGAATCATGAATTGAATCATGCATCATGAATCATGAATTGAATAATGAATCATGAATCATGAATTGAATCATGAATCATGAATGATGAATCATGAATTGAATCATGAATGATGAATCATGAATTGAATCATGAATCATGAATTATGAATCATGAATTGAATCATGAATCATGAATTATGAATCATGAATTGAATCATGAATTATGAATTGAATCATGAATCATGAATCATCAATTGAATCATGAATCATGAATTATGAATCATGAATTGAATTATGAATTATGAATTGAATCATGAATCATGAATCATGAATTGAATCATGAATTGAATCATGAATCATGAATCATGAATTGAATCATGAATCATGAATTGAATCATGAATCATGAATGATGAATCATAAATTGAATCATGAATTATGAATCATGAATCATATCATGAATCATGAATCGAATCATGAATCATGAATTAAATCATGAATCATAAATTGAATCATGAATCATGAATTATGAATCATGAATTGAATCATGAATTATGAATTGAATCATGAATCATGAATCATGAATCATGAATCATCAATTGAATCATGAATAATGAATTATGAATCATGAATTGAATTATGAATTATGAATTGAATCATGAATCATGAATCATGAATCATGAATTGAATCATGAATTGAATCATGAATCATGAATCATGAATTGAATCATGAATCATGAATGATGAATCATAAATTGAATCATGAATTATGAATCATGAATCATATCATGAATCATGAATCGAATCATGAATCATGAATTGAATCATGAATCATAAATTGAATCATGAATTGAATCATGAATCATGAATCGAAACATGAATCATGAATTGAATCATGAATTAAATCATGAATCATGAATTGAATCATGAATGATGAATCATGAATTGAATCATGAATTATGAATCATGAATTGAATCATGAATTATGAATCATGAATTGAATCATGAATTATGAATTGAATCATGAATCATGAATCATCAATTGAATCATGAATCATGAATTATGAATCATGAATTGAATTATGAATTATGAATTGAATCATGAATCATGAATAATGAATTGAATCATGAATTGAATCATGAATCATGAATCATGAATTGAATCATGAATCATGAATGATGAATCATAAATTGAATCATGAATTATGAATCATGAATCATATCATGAATCATGAATCGAATCATGAATCATGAATTGAATCATGAATCATAAATTGAATCATGAATCATGAATTATGAATCATGAATTGAATCATGAATTATGAATTGAATCATGAATCATGAATCATGAATCATCAATTGAATCATGAATAATGAATTATGAATCATGAATTGAATTATGAATTATGAATTGAATCATGAATCATGAATCATGAATCATGAATTGAATCATGAATTGAATCATGAATCATGAATCATGAATTGAATCATGAATCATGAATGATGAATCATAAATTGAATCATGAATTATGAATCATGAATCATATCATGAATTATGAATCGAATCATGAATCATGAATTGAATCATGAATCATAAATTGAATCATGAATTGAATCATGAATCATGAATCGAAACATGAATCATGAATTGAATCATGAATTAAATCATGAATCATGAATTGAATCATGAATTGAATCATGAATTGAATCATGAATTGAATCATGAATCATAAATCGAATCATGAATCATGAATTATAAATTATGAATTGAATCATGAATCATGAATTATGAATCATGAATTGAATTATGAATTATGAATTGAATCATGAATCATGAATCATGAATTGAATCATGAATCATGAATGATGAATCATAAATTGAATCATGAATCATGAATCATGAATCAAATCATGAATCATGAATCATGAATCGAATCATGAATCATGAATTGAATCATGAATTGAATCATGAATCATGAATCGAATCATGAATCATGAATTGAATTATGAATTAAATCATGAATCATGAATTGAATCATGAATCATGAATCATAAATCGAATCATAACTCATGAATTGAATCATGAATCGAATCATGAATTGAATCATGAATCATGAATTGAATCATGAATCATGAATCATGAATTGAATCATGAATTATGAATCATGAATTGAATCATGAATCATGAATCATGAATTGAATCATGAATCAGGAATCATGAATCATGAATCATGAATTGAATCATGAATCATGAATTATGAATCATGAACTAAATCATGAATCATGAATTATGAATCATGAATTGAATCATGAATTATGAATTGAATCATGAATCATGAAACATGAATCTTGAATCATGAATCATGAATTGAATCATGAAATGAATCATGAATGATGAATCATGAATTGAATCATGAATGATGAATCATGAATTGAATCATGAATCATGAATCATGAATTGAATCATGAATCATGAATTGAATCATGAATCATGAATTATGAATCATAATTTGAATCATGAATTATGAATTGAATCATGAATGATGAATCATGAATGATGAATCATGAATTGAATCATGCATCATGAATCATGAATTGAATAATGAATCATGAATCATGAATTGAATCATGAATCATGAATGATGAATCATGAATTGAATCATGAATGATGAATCATGAATTATGAATCATGAATTATGAATCATGAATTGAATCATGAATCATGAATTATGAATCATGAATTGAATCATGAATTATGAATTGAATCATGAATCATGAATCATCAATTGAATCATGAATCATGAATTATGAATCATGAATTGAATTATGAATTATGAATTGAATCATGAATCATGAATCATGAATTGAATCATGAATTGAATCATGAATCATGAATCATGAATTGAATCATGAATCATGAATTGAATCATGAATCATGAATGATGAATCATAAATTGAATCATGAATTATGAATCATGAATCATATCATGAATCATGAATCGAATCATGAATCATGAATTAAATCATGAATCATAAATTGAATCATGAATCATGAATTATGAATCATGAATTGAATCATGAATTATGAATTGAATCATGAATCATGAATCATGAATCATGAATCATCAATTGAATCATGAATAATGAATTATGAATCATGAATTGAATTATGAATTATGAATTGAATCATGAATCATGAATCATGAATCATGAATTGAATCATGAATTGAATCATGAATCATGAATCATGAATTGAATCATGAATCATGAATGATGAATCATAAATTGAATCATGAATTATGAATCATGAATCATATCATGAATCATGAATCGAATCATGAATCATGAATTGAATCATGAATCATAAATTGAATCATGAATCATGAATCGAAACATGAATCATGAATTGAATCATGAATTAAATCATGAATCATGAATTGAATCATGAATTGAATCATGAATTGAATCATGAATTGAATCATGAATCATAAATCGAATCATGAATCATGAATTATGAATTATGAATTGAATCATGAATCATGAATTATGAATCATGAATTGAATTATGAATTATGAATTGAATCATGAATCATGAATCATGAATTGAATCATGAATCATGAATGATGAATCATAAATTGAATCATGAATCATGAATCATGAATCAAATCATGAATCATGAATAATGAATCGAATCATGAATCATGAATCATGAATTGAATCATGAATTGAATCATGAATCATGAATCGAATCATGAATCATGAATTGAATCATGAATTGAATCATGAATTGAATCATTAATTGAATCATGAATTGAATCATGAATCATGAATTGAATCATGAATCATGAATCATGAATTGAATTATGAATTATGAATTGAATCATGAATCATGAATCATGAATTGAATCATGAATCATAAATGATGAATCATAAATTGAATCATGAATCATGAATCATGAATCAAATCATGAATCATGAATTGAATCATGAATTGAATCATGAATTGAATCATGAATTGAATCATGAATCATGAATTGAATCATGAATCATGAATCATGAATTGAATCATGAATTATGAATCATGAATTGAATCATGAATCATGAATCATGAATTGAATTATGAATCATAAATCGAATCATGAATCATGAATTATGAATTATGAATTGAATCATGAATCATGAATTATGAATCATGAATTGAATTATGAATTATGAATTGAATCATGAATCATGAATCATGAATTGAATCATGAATCATGAATGATGAATCATAAATTGAATCATGAATCATGAATCATGAATCAAATCATGAATCATGAATCATGAATCGAATCATGAATCATGAATCATGAATTGAATCATGAATTGAATCATGAATCATGAATCGAATCATGAATCATGAATTGAATCATGAATTAAATCATGAATCATGAATTGAATCATGAATTGAATCATGAATTGAATCATTAATTGAATCATGAATTGAATCATGAATCATGAATTGAATCATGAATCATGAATCATAAATCGAATCATAAATCATGAATTGAATCATGAATTATGAATCATGAATTGAATCATGAATCATGAATCATGAATTGAATCATGAATCATGAATTGAATCATGAATCATGAATTAAATCATAAATCATGAATTATGAATCATGAATTAAATCATGAATCATGAATTATGAATCATGAATTGAATCATGAATCATGAATCATGAATTGAATCATGAATCATGAATTGAATCATGAATCATGAATTGAATCATGAATCATGAATCATGAATTGAATCATGAATTGAATCATGAATCATGAATCATGAATCATGAATTGAATCATGAATCATGAATTATGAATCATGAATTGAATCATGAATCATGAATCATGAATTGAATCATGAATCATGAATCATGAATCGAATCATGAATCATGAATTGAATCATGAATCATGAATTGAATCATGAATCATGAATCATGAATTGAATCATGAATCATGAATTGAATCATGAATCATGAATTATGAATCATGAATTGAATCATGAATCATGAATCATGAATTGAATCATGAATCAGGAATCAGGAATCATGAATCATGAATTAAATCATGAATCATGAATTATGAATCATGAATTGAATCATGAATTATGAATTGAATCATGTATCATGAAACATGAATCTTGAATCATGAATCATGAATTGAATCATGAAATGAATCATGAATGATGAATCATGAATTGAATCATGAATCATAAATCATGAATTGAATCATGAATCATGAATTGAATCATGAATCATGAATTATGAATCATGAATTGAATCATGAATTATGAATTGAATCATGAATCATGAATCATGAATTGAATCATGAATCATGAATGATAAATCATGAATTGAATCATGAATCATGAATCATGAATTGAATCATGAATTGAATCATGAATCATGAATCATGAATTGAATCATGAATCATGAATGATGAATCATAAATTGAATCATGAATCATGAATCATGAATCAAATCATGAATCATGAATCGAATCATGAATCATGAATTGAATTATGAATTATGAATTGAATCATGAATCATGAATCATGAATTGAATCATGAATCATGAATGATGAATCATAAATTGAATCATGAATCATGAATCATGAATCAAATCATGAATCATGAATCATGAATCGAATCATGAATCATGAATCATGAATTGAATCATGAATTGAATCATGAATCATGAATCGAATCATGAATCATGAATTGAATCATGAATTAAATCATGAATCATGAATTGAATCATGAATTGAATCATGAATTGAATCATTAATTGAATCATGAATTGAATCATGAATCATGAATTGAATCATGAATCATGAATCATAAATCGAATCATAAATCATGAATTGAATCATGAATTATGAATCATGAATTGAATCATGAATCATGAATCATGAATTGAATCATGAATCATGAATTGAATCATGAATCATGAATTAAATCATAAATCATGAATTATGAATCATGAATTAAATCATGAATCATGAATTATGAATCATGAATTGAATCATGAATCATGAATCATGAATTGAATCATGAATCATGAATTGAATCATGAATCATGAATTGAATCATGAATCATGAATCATGAATTGAATCATGAATTGAATCATGAATCATGAATCATGAATCATGAATTGAATCATGAATCATGAATTATGAATCATGAATTGAATCATGAATCATGAATCATGAATTGAATCATGAATCATGAATCATGAATCGAATCATGAATCATGAATTGAATCATGAATCATGAATTGAATCATGAATCATGAATCATGAATTGAATCATGAATCATGAATTGAATCATGAATCATGAATTATGAATCATGAATTGAATCATGAATCATGAATCATGAATTGAATCATGAATCAGGAATCAGGAATCATGAATCATGAATTAAATCATGAATCATGAATTATGAATCATGAATTGAATCATGAATTATGAATTGAATCATGTATCATGAAACATGAATCTTGAATCATGAATCATGAATTGAATCATGAAATGAATCATGAATGATGAATCATGAATTGAATCATGAATCATAAATCATGAATTGAATCATGAATCATGAATTGAATCATGAATCATGAATTATGAATCATGAATTGAATCATGAATTATGAATTGAATCATGAATGATGAATCATGAATTGAATCATGAATCATGAATTGAATCAGGAATCATGAATCATGAATTGAATCATGAATCATGAATGATAAATCATGAATTGAATCATGAATCATGAATCATGAATTGAATCATGAATTGAATCATGAATCATGAATCATGAATTGAATCATGAATCATGAATGATGAATCATAAATTGAATCATGAATCATGAATCATGAATCAAATCATGAATCATGAATCGAATCATGAATCATGAATTGAATCATGAATCATAAATTGAATCATGAATTGAATCATGAATCATGAATCGAATCATGAATTGAATCATGAATTAAATCATGAATCATGAATTGAATCATGAATTGAATCATGAATTGAATCATGAATCATGAATTGAAGCATGAATCATGAATCATAAATCGAATCATGAATCATGAATTGAATCATAATTCGAATCATGAATTGAATCATGAATCATGAATTGAATCATGAATCATGAATCATGAATTGAATCATGAATCATGAATTATGAATCATGAATTGAATCATGAATCATGAATCATGAATTGAATCATGAATCATGAATTATGAATCATGAATCATGAATTGAATCATGAATCATGAATCATGAATTGAATCATGAATCATGAATCATGAATTGAATCATGAATCATGAATCATGAATCATGAATCATGAATTGAATCATAAATCATGAATTATGAATCATGAATTGAATCATGAATCATGAATTGAATCATGAATCATGAATCGAATCATGAATCATGAATTGAATCTTGAATCATGAATCATGAATTGAATCATGAATCATGAATCATGAATTGAATCATAATTCATGAATCATGAATTGAATCATGAATCATGAATTATGAATCATGAATTGAATCATGAATCATGAATCATGAATTGAATCATGAATCAGGAATCATGAATCATGAATCATGAATTGAATCATGAATCATGAATTATGAATCATGAACTAAATCATGAATCATGAATTATGAATTATGAATTGAATCATGATTTATGAATTGAATTATGAATCATGAATCATGAATTGAATCATGAATCATGAATTGAATCATGAATCATGAATTATGAATCATAATTTGAATCATGAATTATGAATTGAATCATGAATGATGAATCATGAATGATGAATCATGAATGATGAATCATGAATTGAATCATGCATCATGAATCATGAATTGAATCATGAATCATGAATCATGAATTATGAATCATGAATTGAATCATGAATCATGAATTATGAATCATGAATTGAATCATGAATTATGAATTGAATCATGAATCATGAATCATGAATCATGAATCATCAATTGAATCATGAATCATGAATTATGAATCATGAATTGAATTATGAATTATGAATTGAATCATGAATCATGAATCATGAATTGAATCATGAATTGAATCATGAATCATGAATCATGAATTGAATCATGAATCATGAATGATGAATCATAAATTGAATCATGAATTATGAATCATGAATCATATCATGAATCATGAATCGAATCATGAATCATGAATTGAATCATGAATCATAATTTGAATCATGAATTGAATCATTAATCATGAATCGAATCATGAATCATGAATTGAATCATGAATTAAATCATGAATCATGAATTGAATCATGAATTGAATCATGAATTGAATCATAAATCATGAATTGAATCATGAATCATAAATCGAATCATGAATCATGAATTATGAATTATGAATTGAATCATGAATCATGAATTATGAATCATGAATTGAATTATGAATTATGAATTGAATCATGAATCATGAATCATGAATTGAATCATGAATCATGAATGATGAATCATAAATTGAATCATGAATCATGAATCATGAATCAAATCATGAATCATGAATCGAATCATGAATCATGAATTGAATCATGAATCATAAATTGAATCATGAATTGAATCATGAATCATGAATCGAATCATGAATTGAATCATGAATTAAATCATGAATCATGAATTGAATCATGAATTGAATCATGAATTGAATCATGAATTGAATCATGAATCATGAATTGAAGCATGAATCATGAATCATAAATCGAATCATGAATCATGAATTGTATCATAATTCGAATCATGAATTGAATCATGAATCATGAATTGAATCATGAATCATGAATTGAATCATGAATCATGAATTATGAATCATGAATTGAATCATGAATCATGAATCATGAATTGAATCATGAATCATGAATCATGAATTGAATCATGAATCATAATTCATGAATTGAATCATGAATCATGAATCATGAATTGAATCATGAATCATGAATCATGAATCATGAATCATGAATCATGAATCATGAATCATGAATTGAATCATGAATTATGAATCATGAATTGAATCATGAATCATGAATTGAATCATGAATCATGAATCATGAATCATGAATCATGAATCGAATCATGAATCATGAATTGAATCTTGAATCATGAATCATGAATTGAATCATGAATCATGAATCATGAATTGAATCATGAATCATGAATCATGAATTGAATCATGAATCATGAATTGAATCATGAATCATGAATCATGAATTGAATTATGAATCATAAATCGAATCATGAATCATGAATTATGAATTATGAATTGAATCATGAATCATGAATGATGAATCATGAATTGAATCATGAATCATGAATTGAATCATGAATCATGAATCATGAATTGAATCATGAATCATGAATGATAAATCATGAATTGAATCATGAATCATGAATCATGAATTGAATCATGAATTGAATCATGAATCATGAATCATGAATTGAATCATGAATCATGAATTATGAATCATGAATTGAATCATGAATCATGAATCATGAATTGAATCATGAATCATGAATCATGAATCATGAATCATGAATTGAATCATGAATCATGAATCATGAATTGAATCATGAATCATGAATCATGAATTGAATCATGAATCATGAATCATGAATCATGAATTGAATCATAAATCATGAATTATGAATCATGAATTGAATCATGAATCATGAATTGAATCATGAATCATGAATCGAATCATGAATCATGAATTGAATCTTGAATCATGAATCATGAATTGAATCATGAATCATGAATCATGAATTGAATCATGAATCATGAATCATGAATTGAATCATGAATCATGAATTATGAATCATGAATTGAATCATGAATCATGAATCATGAATTGAATCATGAATCAGGAATCATGAATCATGAATCATGAATTGAATCATGAATCATGAATTATGAATCATGAACTAAATCATGAATCATGAATTATGAATTATGAATTGAATCATGATTTATGAATTGAATTATGAATCATGAATCATGAATTGAATCATGAATCATGAATTGAATCATGAATCATGAATTATGAATCATAATTTGAATCATGAATTATGAATTGAATCATGAATGATGAATCATGAATGATGAATCATGAATGATGAATCATGAATTGAATCATGCATCATGAATCATGAATTGAATCATGAATCATGAATCATGAATTATGAATCATGAATTGAATCATGAATCATGAATTATGAATCATGAATTGAATCATGAATTATGAATTAAATCATGAATCATGAATCATGAATCATGAATCATCAATTGAATCATGAATCATGAATTATGAATCATGAATTGAATTATGAATTATGAATTGAATCATGAATCATGAATCATGAATTGAATCATGAATTGAATCATGAATCATGAATCATGAATTGAATCATGAATCATGAATGATGAATCATAAATTGAATCATGAATTATGAATCATGAATCATATCATGAATCATGAATCGAATCATGAATCATGAATTGAATCATGAATCATAATTTGAATCATGAATTGAATCATTAATCATGAATCGAATCATGAATCATGAATTGAATCATGAATTAAATCATGAATCATGAATTGAATCATGAATTGAATCATGAATTGAATCATAAATCATGAATTGAATCATGAATCATAAATCGAATCATGAATCATGAATTATGAATTATGAATTGAATCATGAATCATGAATTATGAATCATGAATTGAATTATGAATTATGAATTGAATCATGAATCATGAATCATGAATTGAATCATGAATCATGAATGATGAATCATAAATTGAATCATGAATCATGAATCATGAATCAAATCATGAATCATGAATCATGAATCGAATCATGAATCATGAATCATGAATTGAATCATGAATTGAATCATGAATCATGAATCGAATCATGAATCATGAATTGAATCATGAATTAAATCATGAATCATGAATTGAATCATGAATCATGAATCATAAATCGAATCATAACTCATGAATTGAATCATGAATCGAATCATGAATTGAATCATGTATCATGAATTGAATCATGAATCATGAATCATGAATTGAATCATGAATTATGAATCATGAATTGAATCATGAATCATGAATCATGAATTGAATCATGAATCAGGAATCATGAATCATGAATCATGAATTGAATCATGAATCATGAATTATGAATCATGAACTAAATCATGAATCATGAATTATGAATCATGAATTGAATCATGAATTATGAATTGAATCATGAATCATGAAACATGAATCTTGAATCATGAATCATGAATTGAATCATGAAATGAATCATGAATGATGAATCATGAATTGAATCATGAATGATGAATCATGAATTGAATCATGAATCATGAATCATGAATTGAATCATGAATCATGAATTGAATCATGAATCATGAATTATGAATCATAATTTGAATCATGAATTATGAATTGAATCATGAATGATGAATCATGAATGATGAATCATGAATGATGAATCATGAATTGAATCATGCATCATGAATCATGAATTGAATAATGAATCATGAATCATGAATTGAATCATGAATCATGAATGATGAATCATGAATTGAATCATGAATGATGAATCATGAATTGAATCATGAATTATGAATCATGAATTGAATCATGAATTATGAATCATGAATTGAATCATGAATTATGAATTGAATCATGAATCATCAATTGAATCATGAATCATGAATTATGAATCATGAATTGAATTATGAATTATGAATTGAATCATGAATCATGAATAATGAATTGAATCATGAATTGAATCATGAATCATGAATCATGAATTGAATCATGAATCATGAATGATGAATCATAAATTGAATCATGAATTATGAATCATGAATCATATCATGAATCATGAATCGAATCATGAATCATGAATTGAATCATGAATCATAAATTGAATCATGAATCATGAATTATGAATCATGAATGGAATCATGAATTATGAATTGAATCGTGAATCAAGAATCATGAATCATGAATCATCAATTGAATCATGAATAATGAATTATGAATCATGAATTGAATTATGAATTATGAATTGAATCATGAATCATGAATCATGAATCATGAATTGAATCATGAATTGAATCATGAATCATGAATCATGAATTGAATCATGAATCATGAATGATGAATCATAAATTGAATCATGATTTATGAATCATGAATCATATCATGAATTATGAATCGAATCATGAATCATGAATTGAATCATGAATCATAAATTGAATCATGAATTGAATCATGAATCGAAACATGAATCATGAATTGAATCATGAATTAAATCATGAATCATGAATTGAATCATGAATTGAATCATGAATTGAATCATGAATTGAATCATGAATCATAAATCGAATCATGAATCATGAATTATGAATTATGAATTGAATCATGAATCATGAATTATGAATCATGAATTGAATTATGAATTATGAATTGAATCATGAATCATGAATCATGAATTGAATCATGAATCATGAATGATGAATCATAAATTGAATCATGAATCATGAATCATGAATCAAATCATGAATCATGAATCATGAATCATGAATCGAATCATGAATCATGAATCATGAATTGAATCATGAATTGAATCATGAATCATGAATCGAATCATGAATCATGAATTGAATCATGAATTGAATCATGAATTGAATCATTAATTGAATCATGAATTGAATCATGAATCATGAATTGAATCATGAATCATGAATCATGAATTGAATTATGAATTATGAATTGAATCATGAATCATGAATCATGAATTGAATCATGAATCATGAATGATGAATCATAAATTGAATCATGAATCATGAATCATGAATCAAATCATGAATCATGAATCATGAATTGAATCATGAATTGAATCATGAATTGAATCATGAATTGAATCATGAATCATGAATCGAATCATGAATCATGAATTGAATCATGAATTAAATCATGAATCATGAATTGAATCATGAATTGAATCATGAATTGAATCATTAATTGAATCATGAATTGAATCATGAATCATGAATTGAATCATGAATCATGAATCATAAATCGAATCATAACTCATGAATTGAATCATGAATCGAATCATGAATTGAATCATGAATCATGAATTGAATCATGAATCATGAATCATGAATTGAATCATGAATTATGAATCATGAATTGAATCATGAATCATGAATCATGAATTGAATTATGAATTATGAATTGAATCATGAATCATGAATCATGAATTGAATCATGAATCATGAATGATGAATCATAAATTGAATCATGAATCATGAATCATGAATTGAATCATGAATTATGAATCATGAATTGAATCATGAATCATGAATCATGAATTGAATCATGAATCATGAATCATGAATCATGAATCATGAATTGAATCATGAATCATGAATTATGAATCATGAACTAAATCATGAATCATGAATTATGAATCATGAATTGAATCATGAATTATGAATTGAATCATGAATCATGAAACATGAATCTTGAATCATGAATCATGAATTGAATCATGAAATGAATCATGAATGATGAATCATGAATTGAATCATGAATCATGAATCATGAATTGAATCATGAATCATGAATCATGAATTGAATCATGAATCATGAATTGAATCATGAATCATGAATTATGAATCATAATTTGAATCATGAATTATGAATTGAATCATGAATGATGAATCATGAATGATGAATCATGAATTGAATCATGCATCATGAATCATGAATTGAATCATGAATCATGAATGATGAATCATGAATTGAATCATGAATCATGAATCATGAATCATGAATTGAATCATGAATCATGAATGATGAATCATGAATTGAATCATGAATCATGAATCATGAATTGAATCATGAATCATGAATTATGAATCATGAATTGAATCATGAATCATGAATTATGAATCATGAATTGAATCATGAATTATGAATTGAATCATGAATCATGAATCATGAATCATGAATCATCAATTGAATCATAAATCATGAATTATGAATCATGAATTAAATCATGAATTATGAATCATGAATTGAATCATGAATCATGAATCATGAATTGAATCATGAATCATGAATTGAATCATGAATCATGAATTGAATCATGAATCATGAATCATGAATTGAATCATGAATTGAATCATGAATCATGAATCATGAATCATGAATTGAATCATGAATCATGAATTATGAATCATGAATTGAATCATGAATCATGAATCATGAATTGAATCATGAATCATGAATCATGAATCGAATCATGAATCATGAATTGAATCATGAATCATGAATTGAATCATGAATCATGAATTGAATCATGAATCATGAATTATGAATCATGAATTGAATCATGAATCATGAATCATGAATTGAATCATGAATCAGGAATCAGGAATCATGAATCATGAATTAAATCATGAATCATGAATTATGAATCATGAATTGAATCATGAATTATGAATTGAATCATGAATCATGAAACATGAATCTTGAATCATGAATCATGAATTGAATCATGAAATGAATCATGAATGATGAATCATGAATTGAATCATGAATCATAAATCATGAATTGAATCATGAATCATGAATTGAATCATGAATCATGAATTATGAATCATGAATTGAATCATGAATTATGAATTGAATCATGAATGATGAATCATGAATGATGAATCATGAATTGAATCATGAATCATGAATTGAATCATGAATCATGAATTGAATCATGAATCATGAATGATAAATCATGAATTGAATCATGAATCATGAATCATGAATTGAATCATGAATTGAATCATGAATCATGAATCATGAATTGAATCATGAATCATGAATCATGAATCAAATCATGAATCATGAATCGAATCATGAATCATGAATTGAATCATGAATCATAAATTGAATCATGAATTGAATCATGAATCATGAATCGAATCATGAATTGAATCATGAATTAAATCATGAATCATGAATTGAATCATGAATTGAATCATGAATTGAATCATGAATTGAATCATGAATTGAATCATGAATCATGAATTGAAGCATGAATCATGAATCATAAATCGAATCATGAATCATGAATTGAATCATAATTCGAATCATGAATTGAATCATGAATCATGAATTGAATCATGAATCATGAATCATGAATTGAATCATGAATCATGAATTATGAATCATGAATTGAATCATGAATCATGAATCATGAATCATGAATCATGAATTCAATCATGAATCATGAATCATGAATTGAATCATGAATCATGAATCATGAATCATGAATCATGAATCATGAATCATGAATCATGAATTGAATCATGAATCATGAATTATGAATCATGAATTGAATCATGAATCATGAATTGAATCATGAATCATGAATCATGAATCGAATCATAAATCATGAATTGAATCATGAATCATGAATCATGAATTGAATCATGAATCATGAATTGAATCATGAATCATGAATCATGAATTGAATCATGAATCATGAATTATGAATCATGAATTGAATCATGAATCATGAATCATGAATTGAATCATGAATCAGGAATCATGAATCATGAATCATGAATTGAATCATGAATCATGAATTATGAATCATGAACTAAATCATGAATCATGAATTATGAATCATGAATTGAATCATGATTTATGAATTGAATCATGAATCATGAATCATGAATTGAATCATGAATCATGAATTGAATCATGAATCATGAATTATGAATCATAATTTGAATCATGAATTATGAATTGAATCATGAATGATGAATCATGAATGATGAATCATGAATTGAATCATGCATCATGAATCATGAATTGAATCATGAATCATGAATCATGAATTGAATCATGAATCATGAATGATGAATCATGAATTGAATCATGAATGATGAATCATGAATTGAATCATGAATCATGAATCATGAATTGAATCATGAATCATGAATTATGAATCATGAATTGAATCATGAATCATGAATTATGAATCATGAATTGAATCATGAATTATGAATTGAATCATGAATCATGAATCATGAATCATGAATCATCAATTGAATCATGAATCATGAATTATGAATCATGAATTGAATTATGAATTATGAATTGAATCATGAATCATGAATCATGAATCATGAATCATGAATTGAATCATGAATTGAATCATGAATCATGAATCATGAATTGAATCATGAATCATGAATGATGAATCATAAATTGAATCATGAATTATGAATCATGAATCATATCATGAATCATGAATCGAATCATGAATCATGAATTGAATCATGAATCATAAATTGAATCATGAATTGAATCATGAATCATGAATCGAATCATGAATCATGAATTGAATCATGAATTAAATCATGAATCATGAATTGAATCATCAATTGAATCATGAATTGAATCATAAATCATGAATTGAATCATAATTCATGAATTATGAATTATGAATTGAATCATGAATCATGAATCATGAATTGAATTATAAATTATGAATTGAATCATGAATCATGAATCATGAATCATGAATTGAATCATGAATTGAATCATGAATCATGAATCATGAATTGAATCATGAATTGAATCATGAATCATGAATCATGAATTGAATCATGAATCATGAATGATGAATCATGGATTGAATCATGAATCATGAATCGAATCTTGAATCGAATCATGAATTGAATCATGAATCATGAATTGAATCATGAATCGAATCATGAATTGAATCATGAATCATGAATTGAATCATGAATCATGAATCATGAATTGAATCATGAATCATGAATTATGAATCATGAATTGAATCATGAATCATGAATCATGAATTGAATCATAAATCATGAATCATGAATCATGAATTAAATCATGAATCATGAATCATGAATTGAATCATGAATCATGAATTAAATCATAAATCATGAATTATGAATCATGAATTAAATCATGAATCATGAATTATGAATCATGAATTGAATCATGAATCATGAATTGAATCATAAATCATGAATTGAATCATGAATCATGAATTGAATCATGAATCAAGAATCATGATTTGAATCATGAATTGAATCATGAATCATGAATCATGAATCATGAATTGAATCATGAATCATGAATTATGAATCATGAATTGAATCATGAATCATGAATCATGAATTGAATCATGAATCATGAATCATGAATCATGAATCGAATCATGAATCATGAATTGAATCATGAATCATGAATTGAATCATGAATCATGAATCATGAATTGAATCATAAATCATGAATTGAATCATGAATCATAAATTATGAATCATGAATTGAATCATGAATCATGAATCATGAATTGAATCATGAATCATGAATCATGAATCATCAATTGAATCATGAATCATGAATCATGAATTGAATCATGAATCATGAATTGAATCATGAATCATGAATTATGAATCATAATTTGAATCATGAATTATGAATTGAATCATGAATGATGAATCATGAATGATGAATCATGAATTGAATCATGCATCATGAATCATGAATTGAATCATGAATCATGAATCATGAATTGAATCATGAATCATGAATGATGAATCATGAATTGAATCATGAATGATGAATCATGAATTGAATCATGAATCATGAATCATGAATTGAATCATGAATCATGAATTATGAATCATGAATTGAATCATGAATCATGAATTATGAATCATGAATTGAATCATGAATTATGAATTGAATCATGAATCATGAATCATGAATCATGAATCATCAATTGAATCATGAATCATGAATTATGAATCATGAATTGAATTATGAATTATGAATTGAATCATGAATCATGAATCATGAATCATGAATCATGAATTGAATCATGAATTGAATCATGAATCATGAATCATGAATTGAATCATGAATCATGAATGATGAATCATAAATTGAATCATGAATTATGAATCATGAATCATATCATGAATCATGAATCGAATCATGAATCATGAATTGAATCATGAATCATAAATTGAATCATGAATTGAATCATGAATCATGAATCGAATCATGAATCATGAATTGAATCATGAATTAAATCATGAATCATGAATTGAATCATCAATTGAATCATGAATTGAATCATAAATCATGAATTGAATCATAATTCATGAATTATGAATTATGAATTGAATCATGAATCATGAATCATGAATTGAATTATAAATTATGAATTGAATCATGAATCATGAATCATGAATCATGAATTGAATCATGAATTGAATCATGAATCATGAATCATGAATTGAATCATGAATTGAATCATGAATCATGAATCATGAATTGAATCATGAATCATGAATGATGAATCATGGATTGAATCATGAATCATGAATCGAATCTTGAATCGAATCATGAATTGAATCATGAATCATGAATTGAATCATGAATCGAATCATGAATTGAATCATGAATCATGAATTGAATCATGAATCATGAATCATGAATTGAATCATGAATCATGAATTATGAATCATGAATTGAATCATGAATCATGAATCATGAATTGAATCATAAATCATGAATCATGAATCATGAATTAAATCATGAATCATGAATCATGAATTGAATCATGAATCATGAATTAAATCATAAATCATGAATTATGAATCATGAATTAAATCATGAATCATGAATTATGAATCATGAATTGAATCATGAATCATGAATTGAATCATAAATCATGAATTGAATCATGAATCATGAATTGAATCATGAATCAAGAATCATGATTTGAATCATGAATTGAATCATGAATCATGAATCATGAATCATGAATTGAATCATGAATCATGAATTATGAATCATGAATTGAATCATGAATCATGAATCATGAATTGAATCATGAATCATGAATCATGAATCATGAATCGAATCATGAATCATGAATTGAATCATGAATCATGAATTGAATCATGAATCATGAATCATGAATTGAATCATAAATCATGAATTGAATCATGAATCATAAATTATGAATCATGAATTGAATCATGAATCATGAATCATGAATTGAATCATGAATCATGAATCATGAATCATCAATTGAATCATGAATCATGAATCATGAATCATGAATCATGAATCATCAATTGAATCATGAATCATGAATTATGAATCATGAATTGAATCATGAATCATGAATTGAATCATGAATCATGAATCATGAATCATGAATCGAATCATGAATCATGAATTGAATCATGAATCATGAATCATGAATTGAATCATGAATCATGAATCATGAATTGAATCATGAATCATGAATCATGAATTGAATCATGAATCATGAATTATGAATCATGAATTGAATCATGAATCATGAATCATGAATTGAATCATGAATCAGGAATCATGAATCATGAATCATGAATTGAATCATGAATCATGAATTATGAATCATGAACTAAATCATGAATCATGAATTATGAATCATGAATTGAATCATGAATTATGAATTGAATCATGAATCATGAAACATGAATCTTGAATCATGAATCATTATTTGAATCATGAAATGAATCATGAATGATGAATGATGAATTGAATCATGAATGATGAATCATGAATTGAATCATGAATCATGAATCATGAATTGAATCATGAATCATGAATTGAATCATGAATCATGAATTATGAATCATAATTTGAATCATGAATTATGAATTGAATCATGAATGATGAATCATGAATGATGAATCATGAATTGAATCATGCATCATGAATCATGAATTGAATCATGAATCATGAATCATGAATTGAATCATGAATCATGAATGATGAATCATGAATTGAATCATGAATGATGAATCATGAATTGAATCATGAATCATGAATCATGAATTGAATCATGAATCATGAATTATAAATCATGAATTGAATTATGAATTATGAATTGAATCATGAATCATGAATCATGAATTGAATCATGAATCATGAATTGAATCATGAATCATGAATGATGAATCATGAATTGAATGATGAATCAGGAATTGAATCATGAATCATGAATCATGAATTGAATAATGAATCATGAATTATGAATCATGAATTGAATCATGAATCATGAATTATGAATCATGAATCATAAATCATGAATCATGAATCATGAATCATGAATCATCAATTGAATCATGAATCATGAATTATGAATCATGAATTGAATCATGAATTATGAATTGAATCATGAATCATGAATCATGAATCATGAATCATCAATTGAATCATGAATCATGAATTATGAATCATGAATTGAATTATGAATTATGAATTGAATCATGAATCATGAATCATGAATTGAATCATGAATCATGAATTATGAATCATGAATTGAATCATGAATCATGAATTATGAATCATGAATTGAATCATGAATTATGAATTGAATCATGAATCATGAATCATGAATCATGAATCATCAATTGAATCATGAATCATGAATTATGAATCATGAATTGAATTATGAATTATGAATTGAATCATGAATCATGAATCATGAATTGAATCATGAATCATGAATTGAATCATGAATCATGAATGATGAATCATGAATTGAATGATGAATCATGAATTGAATCATGAATCATGAATCATGAATTGAATAATGAATCATGAATTATGAATCATGAATTGAATCATGAATCATGAATTATGAATCATGAATCATAAATCATGAATCATGAATCATGAATCATGAATCATCAATTGAATCATGAATCATGAATCATGAATCATGAATCATCAATTGAATCATGAATCATGAATTATGAATCATGAATTGAATCATGAATCATGAATTGAATCATGAATCATGAATCATGAATCGAATCATGAATCATGAATTGAATCATGAATCATGAATCATGAATTGAATCATGAATCATGAATCATGAATTGAATCATGAATCATGAATCATGAATTGAATCATGAATCATGAATTATGAATCATGAATTGAATCATGAATCATGAATCATGAATTGAATCATGAATCAGGAATCATGAATCATGAATCATGAATTGAATCATGAATCATGAATTATGAATCATGAACTAAATCATGAATCATGAATTATGAATCATGAATTGAATCATGAATTATGAATTGAATCATGAATCATGAAACATGAATCTTGAATCATGAATCATTATTTGAATCATGAAATGAATCATGAATGATGAATCATGAATTGAATCATGAATGATGAATCATGAATTGAATCATGAATCATGAATCATGAATTGAATCATGAATCATGAATTGAATCATGAATCATGAATTATGAATCATAATTTGAATCATGAATTATGAATTGAATCATGAATCATGAATCATGAATGATGAATCATGAATTGAATCATGCATCATGAATCATGAATTGAATCATGAATCATGAATCATGAATTGAATCATGAATCATGAATGATGAATCATGAATTGAATCATGAATGATGAATCATGAATTGAATCATGAATCATGAATCATGAATTGAATCATGAATCATGAATTATGAATCATGAATTGAATTATGAATTATGAATTGAATCATGAATCATGAATCATGAATTGAATCATGAATCATGAATTGAATCATGAATCATGAATTATGAATCATAATTTGAATCATGAATTATGAATTGAATCATGAATGATGAATCATGAATGATGAATCATGAATGATGAATCATGAATTGAATCATGCATCATGAATCATGAATTGAATCATGAATCATGAATCATGAATTGAATCATGAATCATGAATGATGAATCATGAATTGAATCATGAATGATGAATCATGAATTGAATCATGAATCATGAATCATGAATTGAATCATGAATCATGAATTATGAATCATGAATTGAATTATGAATTATGAATTGAATCATGAATCATGAATCATGAATTGAATCATGAATCATGAATTGAATCATGAATAATGAATGATGAATCATGAATTGAATGATGAATCATGAATTGAATCATGAATCATGAATCATGAATTGAATAATGAATCATGAATTATGAATCATGAATTGAATCATGAATCATGAATTATGAATCATGAATCATAAATCATGAATCATGAATCATGAATCATCAATTGAATCATGAATCATGAATTATGAATCATGAATTGAATCATGAATTATGAATTGAATCATGAATCATGAATCATGAATCATGAATCATCAATTGAATCATGAATCATGAATTATGAATCATGAATTGAATTATGAATTATGAATTGAATCATGAATCATGAATCATGAATTGAATCATGAATCATGAATCATGAATTGAATCATGAATCATGAATTATGAATCATGAATTGAATCATGAATCATGAATCATGAATTGAATCATGAATCAGGAATCATGAATCATGAATCATGAATTGAATCATGAATCATGAATTATGAATCATGAACTAAATCATGAATCATGAATTATGAATCATGAATTGAATCATGAATTATGAATTGAATCATGAATCATGAAACATGAATCTTGAATCATGAATCATTATTTGAATCATGAAATGAATAATGAATGATGAATCATGAATTGAATCATGAATGATGAATCATGAATTGAATCATGAATGATGAATCATGAATTGAATCATGAATCATGAATTGAATCATGAATCATGAATTATGAATCATAATTTGAATCATGAATTATGAATTGAATCATGAATGATGAATCATGAATGATGAATCATGAATGATGAATCATGAATTGAATCATGCATCATGAATCATGAATTGAATCATGAATCATGAATCATGAATTGAATCATGAATCATGAATGATGAATCATGAATTGAATCATGAATGATGAATCATGAATTGAATCATGAATCATGAATCATGAATTGAATCATGAATCATGAATTATGAATCATGAATTGAATTATGAATTATGAATTGAATCATGAATCATGAATCATGAATTGAATCATGAATCATGAATTGAATCATGAATCATGAATTATGAATCATAATTTGAATCATGAATTATGAATTGAATCATGAATGATGAATCATGAATGATGAATCATGAATTGAATCATGCATCATGAATCATGAATTTAATCATGAATCATGAATCATGAATTGAATCATGAATCATGAATGATGAATCATGAATTGAATCATGAATGATGAATCATGAATTGAATCATGAATCATGAATCATGAATTGAATCATGAATCATGAATTATGAATCATGAATTGAATTATGAATTATGAATTGAATCATGAATCATGAATCATGAATTGAATCATGAATCATGAATTGAATCATGAATCATGAATGATGAATCATGAATTGAATGATGAATCATGAATTGAATCATGAATCATGAATCATGAATTGAATAATGAATCATGAATTATGAATCATGAATTGAATCATGAATTATGAATTGAATCATGAATCATGAATCATGAATCATGAATCATCAATTGAATCATGAATCATGAATTATGAATCATGAATTGAATTATGAATTATGAATTGAATCATGAATCATGAATCATGAATTGAATCATGAATCATGAATTATGAATCATGAATTGAATCATGAATCATGAATTATGAATCATGAATTGAATCATGAATTATGAATTGAATCATGAATCATGAATCATGAATCATGAATCATCAATTGAATCATGAATCATGAATTATGAATCATGAATTGAATTATGAATTATGAATTGAATCATGAATCATGAATGATGAATCATGAATTGAATGATGAATCATGAATTGAATCATGAATCATGAATCATGAATTGAATAATGAATCATGAATTATGAATCATGAATTGAATCATGAATAATGAATTATGAATCATGAATCATAAATCATGAATCATGAATCATGAATCATGAATCATCAATTGAATCATGAATCATGAATCATGAATCATGAATCATCAATTGAATCATGAATCATGAATTATGAATCATGAATTGAATCATGAATCATGAATTGAATCATGAATCATGAATCATGAATCATGAATCGAATCATGAATCATGAATTGAATCATGAATCATGAATCATGAATTGAATCATGAATCATGAATCATGAATTGAATCATGAATCATGAATCATGAATTGAATCATGAATCATGAATTATGAATCATGAATTGAATCATGAATCATGAATCATGAATTGAATCATGAATCAGGAATCATGAATCATGAATCATGAATTGAATCATGAATCATGAATTATGAATCATGAACTAAATCATGAATCATGAATTATGAATCATGAATTGAATCATGAATTATGAATTGAATCATGAATCATGAAACATGAATCTTGAATCATGAATCATTATTTGAATCATGAAATGAATCATGAATGATGAATCATGAATTGAATCATGAATGATGAATCATGAATTGAATCATGAATCATGAATCATGAATTGAATCATGAATCATGAATTGAATCATGAATCATGAATTATGAATCATAATTTGAATCATGAATTATGAATTGAATCATGAATCATGAATCATGAATGATGAATCATGAATTGAATCATGCATCATGAATCATGAATTGAATCATGAATCATGAATCATGAATTGAATCATGAATCATGAATGATGAATCATGAATTGAATCATGAATGATGAATCATGAATTGAATCATGAATCATGAATCATGAATTGAATCATGAATCATGAATTATGAATCATGAATTGAATTATGAATTATGAATTGAATCATGAATCATGAATCATGAATTGAATCATGAATCATGAATTGAATCATGAATCATGAATTATGAATCATAATTTGAATCATGAATTATGAATTGAATCATGAATGATGAATCATGAATGATGAATCATGAATGATGAATCATGAATTGAATCATGCATCATGAATCATGAATTGAATCATGAATCATGAATCATGAATTGAATCATGAATCATGAATGATGAATCATGAATTGAATCATGAATGATGAATCATGAATTGAATCATGAATCATGAATCATGAATTGAATCATGAATCATGAATTATGAATCATGAATTGAATTATGAATTATGAATTGAATCATGAATCATGAATCATGAATTGAATCATGAATCATGAATTGAATCATGAATAATGAATGATGAATCATGAATTGAATGATGAATCATGAATTGAATCATGAATCATGAATCATGAATTGAATAATGAATCATGAATTATGAATCATGAATTGAATCATGAATCATGAATTATGAATCATGAATCATAAATCATGAATCATGAATCATGAATCATCAATTGAATCATGAATCATGAATTATGAATCATGAATTGAATCATGAATTATGAATTGAATCATGAATCATGAATCATGAATCATGAATCATCAATTGAATCATGAATCATGAATTATGAATCATGAATTGAATTATGAATTATGAATTGAATCATGAATCATGAATCATGAATTGAATCATGAATCATGAATCATGAATTGAATCATGAATCATGAATTATGAATCATGAATTGAATCATGAATCATGAATCATGAATTGAATCATGAATCAGGAATCATGAATCATGAATCATGAATTGAATCATGAATCATGAATTATGAATCATGAACTAAATCATGAATCATGAATTATGAATCATGAATTGAATCATGAATTATGAATTGAATCATGAATCATGAAACATGAATCTTGAATCATGAATCATTATTTGAATCATGAAATGAATAATGAATGATGAATCATGAATTGAATCATGAATGATGAATCATGAATTGAATCATGAATGATGAATCATGAATTGAATCATGAATCATGAATTGAATCATGAATCATGAATTATGAATCATAATTTGAATCATGAATTATGAATTGAATCATGAATGATGAATCATGAATGATGAATCATGAATGATGAATCATGAATTGAATCATGCATCATGAATCATGAATTGAATCATGAATCATGAATCATGAATTGAATCATGAATCATGAATGATGAATCATGAATTGAATCATGAATGATGAATCATGAATTGAATCATGAATCATGAATCATGAATTGAATCATGAATCATGAATTATGAATCATGAATTGAATTATGAATTATGAATTGAATCATGAATCATGAATCATGAATTGAATCATGAATCATGAATTGAATCATGAATCATGAATTATGAATCATAATTTGAATCATGAATTATGAATTGAATCATGAATGATGAATCATGAATGATGAATCATGAATTGAATCATGCATCATGAATCATGAATTTAATCATGAATCATGAATCATGAATTGAATCATGAATCATGAATGATGAATCATGAATTGAATCATGAATGATGAATCATGAATTGAATCATGAATCATGAATCATGAATTGAATCATGAATCATGAATTATGAATCATGAATTGAATTATGAATTATGAATTGAATCATGAATCATGAATCATGAATTGAATCATGAATCATGAATTGAATCATGAATCATGAATGATGAATCATGAATTGAATGATGAATCATGAATTGAATCATGAATCATGAATCATGAATTGAATAATGAATCATGAATTATGAATCATGAATTGAATCATGAATTATGAATTGAATCATGAATCATGAATCATGAATCATGAATCATCAATTGAATCATGAATCATGAATTATGAATCATGAATTGAATTATGAATTATGAATTGAATCATGAATCATGAATCATGAATTGAATCATGAATCATGAATTATGAATCATGAATTGAATCATGAATCATGAATTATGAATCATGAATTGAATCATGAATTATGAATTGAATCATGAATCATGAATCATGAATCATGAATCATCAATTGAATCATGAATCATGAATTATGAATCATGAATTGAATTATGAATTATGAATTGAATCATGAATCATGAATCATGAATTGAATCATGAATCATGAATTGAATCATGAATCATGAATCATGAATTATGAATCATGAATCATAAATCATGAATCATGAATCATGAATCATGAATCATCAATTGAATCATGAATCATGAATTATGAATCATGAATTGAATCATGAATTATGAATTGAATCATGAATCATGAATCATGAATCATCAATTGAATCATGAATCATGAATTATGAATCATGAATTGAATTATGAATTATGAATTGAATCATGAATCATGAATCATGAATTGAATCATGAATCATGAATTATGAATCATGAATTGAATCATGAATCATGAATTATGAATCATGAATTGAATCATGAATTATGAATTGAATCATGAATCATGAATCATGAATCATGAATCATCAATTGAATCATGAATCATGAATTATGAATCATGAATTGAATTATGAATTATGAATTGAATCATGAATCATGAATCATGAATTGAATCATGAATCATGAATTGAATCATGAATCATGAATGATGAATCATGAATTGAATGATGAATCATGAATTGAATCATGAATCATGAATCATGAATTGAATAATGAATCATGAATTATGAATCATGAATTGAATCATGAATCATGAATTATGAATCATGAATCATAAATCATGAATCATGAATCATGAATCATGAATCATCAATTGAATCATGAATCATGAATCATGAATCATGAATCATCAATTGAATCATGAATCATGAATTATGAATCATGAATTGAATCATGAATCATGAATTGAATCATGAATCATGAATCATGAATCATGAATCGAATCATGAATCATGAATTGAATCATGAATCATGAATTGAATCATGAATCATGAATCATGAATTGAATCATGAATCATGAATCATGAATTGAATCATGAATCATGAATTATGAATCATGAATTGAATCATGAATCATGAATCATGAATTGAATCATGAATCAGGAATCATGAATCATGAATCATGAATTGAATTATGAATCATGAATTATGAATCATGAACTAAATCATGAATCATGAATTATGAATCATGAATTGAATCATGAATTATGAATTGAATCATGAATCATGAAACATGAATCTTGAATCATGAATCATTATTTGAATCATGAAATGAATCATGAATGATGAATCATGAATTGAATCATGAATGATGAATCATGAATTGAATCATGAATCATGAATCATGAATTGAATCATGAATCATGAATTGAATCATGAATCATGAATTATGAATCATAATTTGAATCATGAATTATGAATTGAATCATGAATGATGAATCATGAATGATGAATCATGAATTGAATCATGCATCATGAATCATGAATTGAATCATGAATCATGAATCATGAATTGAATCATGAATCATGAATGATGAATCATGAATTGAATCATGAATGATGAATCATGAATTGAATCATGAATCATGAATCATGAATTGAATCATGAATCATGAATTATGAATCATGAATTGAATTATGAATTATGAATTGAATCATGAATCATGAATCATGAATTGAATCATGAATCATGAATTGAATCATGAATCATGAATGATGAATCATGAATTGAATGATGAATCATGAATTGAATCATGAATCATGAATCATGAATTGAATAATGAATCATGAATTATGAATCATGAATTGAATCATGAATTATGAATTGAATCATGAATCATGAATCATGAATCATGAATCATCAATTGAATCATGAATCATGAATTATGAATCATGAATTGAATTATGAATTATGAATTGAATCATGAATCATGAATCATGAATTGAATCATGAATCATGAATTATGAATCATGAATTGAATCATGAATCATGAATTATGAATCATGAATTGAATCATGAATTATGAATTGAATCATGAATCATGAATCATGAATCATGAATCATCAATTGAATCATGAATCATGAATTATGAATCATGAATTGAATTATGAATTATGAATTGAATCATGAATCATGAATTGAATCATGAATCATGAATTGAATCATGAATCATGAATCATGAATTATGAATCATGAATCATAAATCATGAATCATGAATCATGAATCATGAATCATCAATTGAATCATGAATCATGAATTATGAATCATGAATTGAATCATGAATTATGAATTGAATCATGAATCATGAATCATGAATCATCAATTGAATCATGAATCATGAATTATGAATCATGAATTGAATTATGAATTATGAATTGAATCATGAATCATGAATCATGAATTGAATCATGAATCATGAATTATGAATCATGAATTGAATCATGAATCATGAATTATGAATCATGAATTGAATCATGAATTATGAATTGAATCATGAATCATGAATCATGAATCATGAATCATCAATTGAATCATGAATCATGAATTATGAATCATGAATTGAATTATGAATTATGAATTGAATCATGAATCATGAATCATGAATTGAATCATGAATCATGAATTGAATCATGAATCATGAATGATGAATCATGAATTGAATGATGAATCATGAATTGAATCATGAATCATGAATCGTGAATTGAATAATGAATCATGAATTATGAATCATGAATTGAATCATGAATCATGAATTATGAATCATGAATCATAAATCATGAATCATGAATCATGAATCATGAATCATCAATTGAATCATGAATCATGAATCATGAATCATGAATCATGAATCATCAATTGAATCATGAATCATGAATTATGAATCATGAATTGAATCATGAATCATGAATTGAATCATGAATCATGAATCATGAATCATGAATCGAATCATGAATCATGAATTGAATCATGAATCATGAATTGAATCATGAATCATGAATCATGAATTGAATCATGAATCATGAATCATGAATTGAATCATGAATCATGAATTATGAATCATGAATTGAATCATGAATCATGAATCATGAATTGAATCATGAATCAGGAATCATGAATCATGAATCATGAATTGAATTATGAATCATGAATTATGAATCATGAACTAAATCATGAATCATGAATTATGAATCATGAATTGAATCATGAATTATGAATTGAATCATGAATCATGAAACATGAATCTTGAATCATGAATCATTATTTGAATCATGAAATGAATCATGAATGATGAATCATGAATTGAATCATGAATGATGAATCATGAATTGAATCATGAATCATGAATCATGAATTGAATCATGAATCATGAATTGAATCATGAATCATGAATTATGAATCATAATTTGAATCATGAATTATGAATTGAATCATGAATGATGAATCATGAATGATGAATCATGAATTGAATCATGCATCATGAATCATGAATTGAATCATGAATCATGAATCATGAATTGAATCATGAATCATGAATGATGAATCATGAATTGAATCATGAATGATGAATCATGAATTGAATCATGAATCATGAATCATGAATTGAATCATGAATCATGAATTATGAATCATGAATTGAATTATGAATTATGAATTGAATCATGAATCATGAATCATGAATTGAATCATGAATCATGAATTGAATCATGAATCATGAATGATGAATCATGAATTGAATGATGAATCATGAATTGAATCATGAATCATGAATCATGAATTGAATAATGAATCATGAATTATGAATCATGAATTGAATCATGAATCATGAATTATGAATCATGAATCATAAATCATGAATCATGAATCATGAATCATGAATCATCAATTGAATCATGAATCATGAATCATCAATTGAATCATGAATCATGAATTATGAATCATGAATTGAATCATGAATCATGAATTGAATCATGAATCATGAATCATGAATCATGAATCGAATCATGAATCATGAATTGAATCATGAATGATGAATCATGAATTGAATCATGAATGATGAATCATGAATTGAATCATGAATCATGAATCATGAATTGAATCATGAATCATGAATTATGAATCATGAATTGAATCATGAATCATGAATCATGAATTGAATCATGAATCATGAATCATGAATTGAATCATGAATCAGGAATCATGAATCATGAATCATGAATTGAATCATGAATCATGAATTATGAATCATGAACTAAATCATGAATCATGAATTATGAATCATGAATTGAATCATGAATTATGAATTGAATCATGAATCATGAAACATGAATCTTGAATCATGAATCATTATTTGAATCATGAAATGAATCATGAATGATGAATCATGAATTGAATCATGAATGATGAATCATGAATTGAATCATGAATCATGAATCATGAATTGAATCATGAATCATGAATTGAATCATGAATCATGAATTATGAATCATAATTTGAATCATGAATTATGAATTGAATCATGAATGATGAATCATGAATGATGAATCATGAATGATGAATGATGAATTGAATCATGCATCATGAATCATGAATTGAATCATGAATCATGAATCATGAATTGAATCATGAATCATGAATGATGAATCATGAATTGAATCATGAATGATGAATCATGAATTGAATCATGAATCATGAATCATGAATTGAATCATGAATCATGAATTATGAATCATGAATTGAATCATGAATCATAAATTATGAATCATGAATTGAATCATGAATCATAAATTGAATCATGAATTGAATCATGAATCATGAATCGAATCATGAATTGAATCATGAATTAAATCATGAATCATGAATTGAATCATGAATTGAATCATGAATTGAATCATGAATTGAATCATGAATCATGAATTGAAGCATGAATCATGAATCATAAATCGAATCATGAATCATGAATTGAATCATAATTCGAATCATGAATTGAATCATGAATCATGAATTGAATCATGAATCATGAATCATGAATTGAATCATGAATCATGAATTATGAATCATGAATTGAATCATGAATCATGAATCATGAATCATGAATCATGAATTGAATCATGAATCATGAATCATGAATTGAATCATGAATCATGAATTATGAATTGAATCATGAATCATGAAACATGAATCTTGAATCATGAATCATTATTTGAATCATGAAATGAATCATGAATGATGAATCATGAATTGAATCATGAATGATGAATCATGAATTGAATCATGAATCATGAATCATGAATTGAATCATGAATCATGAATTGAATCATGAATCATGAATTATGAATCATAATTTGAATCATGAATTATGAATTGAATCATGAATGATGAATCATGAATGATGAATCATGAATGATGAATCATGAATTGAATCATGCATCATGAATCATGAATTGAATCATGAATCATGAATCATGAATTGAATCATGAATCATGAATGATGAATCATGAATTGAATCATGAATGATGAATCATGAATTGAATCATGAATCATGAATCATGAATTGAATCATGAATCATGAATTATGAATCATGAATTGAATTATGAATTATGAATTGAATCATGAATCATGAATCATGAATTGAATCATGAATCATGAATTGAATCATGAATCATGAATGATGAATCATGAATTGAATGATGAATCATGAATTGAATCATGAATCATGAATCATGAATTGAATAATGAATCATGAATTATGAATCATGAATTGAATCATGAATCATGAATTATGAATCATGAATCATAAATCATGAATCATGAATCATGAATCATGAATCATGAATCATGAATCATCAATTGAATCATGAATCATGAATTATGAATCATGAATTGAATCATGAATTATGAATTGAATCATGAATCATGAATCATGAATCATGAATCATCAATTGAATCATGAATCATGAATTATGAATCATGAATTGAATTATGAATTATGAATTGAATCATGAATCATGAATCATGAATTGAATCATGAATCATGAATTATGAATCATGAATTGAATCATGAATCATGAATTATGAATCATGAATTGAATCATGAATTATGAATTGAATC
Organism: Mixophyes australis; assembly: GCA_036250195.1. Lineage (NCBI taxonomy): Eukaryota > Metazoa > Chordata > Amphibia > Anura > Limnodynastidae > Mixophyes > Mixophyes australis. The sequence goes on along the minus strand of JAVHZZ010000001.1, from coordinate 239,826,939 downwards.
ATGAATCATGAATCATGAATCATGAATCATCAATTGAATCATGAATCATGAATTATGAATCATGAATTGAATTATGAATTATGAATTGAATCATGAATCATGAATCATGAATTGAATCATGAATCATGAATTGAATCATGAATCATGAATGATGAATCATGAATTGAATGATGAATCATGAATTGAATCATGAATCATGAATCATGAATTGAATAATGAATCATGAATTATGAATCATGAATTGAATCATGAATCATGAATTATGAATCATGAATCATAAATCATGAATCATGAATCATGAATCATCAATTGAATCATGAATTATGAATCATGAATCATGAATCATGAATCATCAATTGAATCATGAATCATAATTTATGAATCATGAATTGAATCATGAATCATGAATTGAATCATGAATCATGAATCATGAATCATGAATCGAATCATGAATCATGAATTGAATCATGAATCATGAATCATGAATTGAATCATGAATCATGAATTGAATCATGAATCATGAATCATGAATTGAATCATGAATCATGAATTATGAATCATGAATTGAATCATGAATCATGAATCATGAATCATGAATTGAATCATGAATCAGGAATCATGAATCATGAATCATGAATTGAATCATGAATCATGAATTATGAATCATGAACTAAATCATGAATCATGAATTATGAATCATGAATTGAATCATGAATTATGAATTGAATCATGAATCATGAAACATGAATCTTGAATCATGAATCATTATTTGAATCATGAAATGAATCATGAATGATGAATCATGAATTGAATCATGAATGATGAATCATGAATTGAATCATGAATCATGAATCATGAATTGAATCATGAATCATGAATTGAATCATGAATCATGAATTATGAATCATAATTTGAATCATGAATTATGAATTGAATCATGAATGATGAATCATGAATGATGAATCATGAATGATGAATCATGAATTGAATCATGCATCATGAATCATGAATTGAATCATGAATCATGAATCATGAATTGAATCATGAATCATGAATTATGAATCATGAATCATAAATCATGAATCATGAATCATGAATCATGAATCATCAATTGAATCATGAATCATGGATTATGAATCATGAATTGAATCATGAATTATGAATTGAATCATGAATCATGAATCATGAATCATGAATCATCAATTGAATCATGAATCATGAATTATGAATCATGAATTGAATTATGAATTATGAATTGAATCATGAATCATGAATCATGAATTGAATCATGAATCATGAATTATGAATCATGAATTGAATCATGAATCATGAATTATGAATCATGAATTAAAACATGAATTATGAATTGAATCATGAATCATGAATCATGAATCATCAATTGAATCATGAATCATGAATCATGAATTGAATTATGAATTATGAATTGAATCATGAATCATGAATCATGAATTGAATCATGAATCATGAATTGAATCATGAATCATGAATGATGAATCATGAATTGAATGATGAATCATGAATTGAATCATGAATCATGAATCATGAATTGAATAATGAATCATGAATTATGAATCATGAATTGAATCATGAATCATGAATTATGAATCATGAATCATAAATCATGAATCATGAATCATGAATCATGAATCATCAATTGAATCATTAATCATGAATCATGAATCATGAATCATGAATCATCAATTGAATCATGAATCATGAATTATGAATCATGAATTGAATCATGAATCATGAATTGAATCATGAATCATGAATCATGAATCATGAATCGAATCATGAATCATGAATTGAATCATGAATCATGAATCATGAATTGAATCATGAATCATGAATTATGAATCATGAATTGAATCATGAATCATGAATCATGAATTGAATCATGAATTATGAATCATGAATCATAAATCATGAATCATGAATCATGAATCATGAATCATCAATTGAATCATGAATCATGAATTATGAATCATGAATTGAATCATGATTCATGAATTGAATCATGAATCATGAATCATGAATCATGAATCGAATCATGAATCATGAATTGAATCATGAATCATGAATCATGAATTGAATCATGAATCATGAATTATGAATCATGAATTGAATCATGAATCATGAATCATGAATTGAATCATGAATCAGGAATCATGAATCATGAATCATGAATTGAATCATGAATCATGAATTATGAATCATGAACTAAATCATGAATCATGAATTATGAATCATGAATTGAATCATGAATTATGAATTGAATCATGAATCATGAAACATGAATCTTGAATCATGAATCATTATTTGAATCATGAAATGAATCATGAATGATGAATCATGAATCATGAATCATGAATTGAATCATGAATCATGAATTGAATCATGAATCATGAATTATGAATCATAATTTGAATCATGAATTATGAATTGAATCATGAATGATGAATCATGAATGATGAATCATGAATGATGAATCATGAATTGAATCATGCATCATGAATCATGAATTGAATCATGAATCATGAATCATGAATTGAATCATGAATCATGAATGATGAATCATGAATTGAATCATGAATGATGAATCATGAATTGAATCATGAATCATGAATCATGAATTGAATCATGAATCATGAATTATGAATCATGAATTGAATTATGAATTATGAATTGAATCATGAATCATGAATTGAATGATGAATCATGAATTGAATCATGAATCATGAATGATGAATCATGAATTGAATGATGAATCATGAATTGAATCATGAATCATGAATCATGAATTGAATAATGAATCATGAATTATGAATCATGAATTGAATCATGAATCATGAATTATGAATCATGAATCATAAATCATGAATCATGAATCATGAATCATGAATCATCAATTGAATCATGAATCATGAATCATGAATCATGAATCATGAATCATCAATTGAATCATGAATCATGAATTATGAATCATGAATTGAATCATGAATCATGAATTGAATCATGAATCATGAATCATGAATCATGAATCGAATCATGAATCATGAATTGAATCATGAATCATGAATCATGAATTGAATCATGAATGATGAATCATGAATTGAATCATGAATCATGAATCATGAATTGAATCATGAATCATGAATTATGAATCATGAATTGAATCATGAATCATGAATCATGAATTGAATCATGAATCATGAATCATGAATTGAATCATGAATCATGAATTATGAATCATGAATTGAATTATGAATTATGAATTGAATCATGAATCATGAATCATGAATTGAAGCATGAATCATGAATTGAATCATGAATCATGAATGATGAATCATGAATTGAATGATGAATCATGAATTGAATCATGAATCATGAATCATGAATTGAATAATGAATCATGAATTATGAATCATGAATTGAATCATGAATCATGAATTATGAATCATGAATCATAAATCATGAATCATGAATCATGAATCATGAATCATCAATTGAATCATGAATCATGAATTATGAATCATGAATTGAATCATGAATTATGAATTGAATCATGAATCATGAATCATGAATCATCAATTGAATCATGAATCATGAATTATGAATCATGAATTGAATTATGAATTATGAATTGAATCATGAATCATGAATCATGAATTGAATCATGAATCATGAATTATGAATCATGAATTGAATCATGAATCATGAATTGAATCATGAATTATGAATTGAATCATGAATCATGAATCATGAATCATGAATCATCAATTGAATCATGAATCATGAATTATGAATCATGAATTGAATTATGAATTATGAATTGAATCATGAATCATGAATCATGAATTGAATCATGAATCATGAATTGAATCATGAATCATGAATGATGAATCATGAATTGAATGATGAATCATGAATTGAATCATGAATCATGAATCATGAATTGAATAATGAATCATGAATTATGAATCATGAATTGAATCATGAATCATGAATTAGGAATCATGAATCATAAATCATGAATCATGAATCATGAATCATGAATCATCAATTGAATCATGAATCATGAATCATGAATCATGAATCATGAATCATCAATTGAATCATGAATCATGAATTATGAATCATGAATTGAATCATGAATCATGAATTGAATCATGAATCATGAATCATGAATCATGAATCGAATCATGAATCATGAATTGAATCATGAATTATGAATCATGAATTGAATCATGAATCATGAATCATGAATTGAATCATGAATCAGGAATCATGAATCATGAATCATGAATTGAATCATGAATCATGAATTATGAATCATGAACTAAATCATGAATCATGAATTATGAATCATGAATTGAATCATGAATTATGAATTGAATCATGAATCATGAAACATGAATCTTGAATCATGAATCATTATTTGAATCATGAAATGAATCATGAATGATGAATCATGAATTGAATCATGAATGATGAATCATGAATTGAATCATGAATCATGAATCATGAATTGAATCATGAATCATGAATTGAATCATGAATCATGAATTATGAATCATAATTTGAATCATGAATTATGAATTGAATCATGAATGATGAATCATGAATGATGAATCATGAATGATGAATCATGAATTGAATCATGCATCATGAATCATGAATTGAATCATGAATCATGAATCATGAATTGAATCATGAATCATGAATGATGAATCATGAATTGAATCATGAATGATGAATCATGAATTGAATCATGAATCATGAATCATGAATTGAATCATGAATCATGAATTATGAATCATGAATTGAATTATGAATTATGAATTGAATCATGAATCATGAATTGAATCATGAATCATGAATTGAATCATGAATCATGAATGATGAATCATGAATTGAATGATGAATCATGAATTGAATCATGAATCATGAATCATGAATTGAATAATGAATCATGAATTATGAATCATGAATTGAATCATGAATCATGAATTATGAATCATGAATCATAAATCATGAATCATGAATCATGAATCATGAATCATCAATTGAATCATGAATCATGAATCATGAATCATGAATCATGAATCATCAATTGAATCATGAATCATGAATTATGAATCATGAATTGAATCATGAATCATGAATTGAATCATGAATCATGAATCATGAATCATGAATCGAATCATGAATCATGAATTGAATCATGAATCATGAATCATGAATTGAATCATGAATGATGAATCATGAATTGAATCATGAATCATGAATCATGAATTGAATCATGAATCATGAATTATGAATCATGAATTGAATCATGAATCATGAATCATGAATTGAATCATGAATCATGAATCATGAATTGAATCATGAATCATGAATTATGAATCATGAATTGAATTATGAATTATGAATTGAATCATGAATCATGAATCATGAATTGAAGCATGAATCATGAATTGAATCATGAATCATGAATGATGAATCATGAATTGAATGATGAATCATGAATTGAATCATGAATCATGAATCATGAATTGAATAATGAATCATGAATTATGAATCATGAATTGAATCATGAATCATGAATTATGAATCATGAATCATAAATCATGAATCATGAATCATGAATCATGAATCATCAATTGAATCATGAATCATGAATTATGAATCATGAATTGAATCATGAATTATGAATTGAATCATGAATCATGAATCATGAATCATCAATTGAATCATGAATCATGAATTATGAATCATGAATTGAATTATGAATTATGAATTGAATCATGAATCATGAATCATGAATTGAATCATGAATCATGAATTATGAATCATGAATTGAATCATGAATCATGAATTATGAATCATGAATTGAATCATGAATTATGAATTGAATCATGAATCATGAATCATGAATCATGAATCATCAATTGAATCATGAATCATGAATTATGAATCATGAATTGAATTATGAATTATGAATTGAATCATGAATCATGAATCATGAATTGAATCATGAATCATGAATTGAATCATGAATCATGAATGATGAATCATGAATTGAATGATGAATCATGAATTGAATCATGAATCATGAATCATGAATTGAATAATGAATCATGAATTATGAATCATGAATTGAATCATGAATCATGAATTAGGAATCATGAATCATAAATCATGAATCATGAATCATGAATCATGAATCATCAATTGAATCATGAATCATGAATCATGAATCATGAATCATCAATTGAATCATGAATCATGAATTATGAATCATGAATTGAATCATGAATCATGAATTGAATCATGAATCATGAATCATGAATCATGAATCGAATCATGAATCATGAATTGAATCATGAATCATGAATCATGAATTGAATCATGAATCATGAATCATGAATTGAATCATGAATCAGGAATCATGAATCATGAATCATGAATTGAATCATGAATCATGAATTATGAATCATGAACTAAATCATGAATCATGAATTATGAATCATGAATTGAATCATGAATTATGAATTGAATCATGAATCATGAAACATGAATCTTGAATCATGAATCATTATTTGAATCATGAAATGAATCATGAATGATGAATCATGAATTGAATCATGAATGATGAATCATGAATGATGAATCATGAATTGAATCATAAATCATGAATTATGAATTGAATCATAAATCATGAATTATGAATCATGAATTAAATCATGAATCATGAATTATGAATCATGAATTGAATCATGAATCATGAATTGAATCATGAATCATGAATTGAATCATGAATCATGAATTGAATCATGAATCAAGAATCATGATTTGAATCATGAATTGAATCATGAATCATGAATCATGAATCATGAATTGAATCATAAATCATGAATTATGAATCATGAATTAAATCATGAATCATGAATTATGAATCATGAATTGAATCATGAATCATGAATTGAATCATGAATCATGAATTGAATCATGAATCATGAATTGAATCATGAATCAAGAATCATGATTTGAATCATGAATTGAATCATGAATCATGAATCATGAATCATGAATTGAATCATGAATCATGAATTATGAATCATGAATTGAATCATGAATCATGAATCATGAATTGAATCATGAATCATGAATCATGAATCATGAATCGAATCATGAATCATGAATTGAATCATGAATCATGAATTGAATCATGAATCATGAATCATGAATTGAATCATAAATCATGAATTGAATCATGAATCATAAATTATGAATCATGAATTGAATCATGAATCATGAATCATGAATTGAATCATGAATCAAGAATCAGGAATCATGAATCATGAATTAAATCATGAATCATGAATTATGAATCATGAATTGAATCATGAATTATGAATTGAATCATGAATCATGAAACATGAATCTTGAATCATGAATCATGAATTGAATCATGAAATGAATCATGAATGATGAATCATGAATTGAATCATGAATCATAAATCATGAATTGAATCATGAATTATGAATTGAATCATGAATCATGAATTATGAATCATGAATTGAATCATGAATTATGAATTGAATCATGAATGATGAATCATGAATTGAATCATGAATCATGAATCATGAATTGAATCATGAATCATGAATCATGAATCATCAATTGAATCATGAATCATGAATCATGAATTGAATTATGAATTATGAATTGAATCATGAATCATGAATCATGAATTGAATCATGAATCATGAATTGAATCATGAATGATGAATCATGAATTGAATGATGAATCATGAATTGAATCATGAATCATGAATCATGAATTGAATAATGAATCATGAATTATGAATCATGAATTGAATCATGAATCATGAATTATGAATCATGAATCATAAATCATGAATCATGAATCATGAATCATGAATCATCAATTGAATCATGAATCATGAATCATGAATCATGAATCATGAATCATCAATTGAATCATGAATCATGAATTATGAATCATGAATTGAATCATGAATCATGAATTGAATCATGAATCATGAATCATGAATCATGAATCGAATCATGAATCATGAATTGAATCATGAATCATGAATCATGAATTGAATCATGAATCAAGAATTATGAATGATGAATTGAATCATGAATCATGAATCATGAATTGAATCATGAATCATGAATTATGAATCATGAATCATAAATCATGAATCATGAATCATGAATCATGAATCATGAATTGAATCATGAATCATGAATTATGAATCATGAATTGAATCATGATTCATGAATTGAATCATGAATCATGAATCATGAATCATGAATCGAATCATGAATCATGAATTGAATCATGAATCATGAATCATGAATTGAATCATGAATCATGAATTATGAATCATGAATTGAATCATGAATCATGAATCATGAATTGAATCATGAATCAGGAATCATGAATCATGAATCATGAATTGAATCATGAATCATGAATTATGAATCATGAACTAAATCATGAATCATGAATTATGAATCATGAATTGAATCATGAATTATGAATTGAATCATGAATCATGAAACATGAATCTTGAATCATGAATCATTATTTGAATCATGAAATGAATCATGAATGATGAATCATGAATTGAATCATGAATGATGAATCATGAATTGAATCATGAATCATGAATCATGAATTGAATCATGAATCATGAATTGAATCATGAATCATGAATTATGAATCATAATTTGAATCATGAATTATGAATTGAATCATGAATGATGAATCATGAATGATGAATCATGAATGATGAATCATGAATTGAATCATGCATCATGAATCATGAATTGAATCATGAATCATGAATCATGAATTGAATCATGAATCATGAATGATGAATCATGAATTGAATCATGAATGATGAATCATGAATTGAATCATGAATCATGAATCATGAATTGAATCATGAATCATGAATTATGAATCATGAATTGAATTATGAATTATGAATTGAATCATGAATCATGAATTGAATCATGAATCATGAATTGAATCATGAATCATGAATGATGAATCATGAATTGAATGATGAATCATGAATTGAATCATGAATCATGAATCATGAATTGAATAATGAATCATGAATTATGAATCATGAATTGAATCATGAATCATGAATTATGAATCATGAATCATAAATCATGAATCATGAATCATGAATCATGAATCATCAATTGAATCATGAATCATGAATCATGAATCATGAATCATCAATTGAATCATGAATCATGAATTATGAATCATGAATTGAATCATGAATCATGAATTGAATCATGAATCATGAATCATGAATCATGAATCGAATCATGAATCATGAATTGAATCATGAATCATGAATCATGAATTGAATCATGAATGATGAATCATGAATTGAATCATGAATCATGAATCATGAATTGAATCATGAATCATGAATTATGAATCATGAATTGAATCATGAATCATGAATCATGAATTGAATCATGAATCATGAATCATGAATTGAATCATGAATCATGAATTATGAATCATGAATTGAATTATGAATTATGAATTGAATCATGAATCATGAATCATGAATTGAAGCATGAATCATGAATTGAATCATGAATCATGAATGATGAATCATGAATTGAATGATGAATCATGAATTGAATCATGAATCATGAATCATGAATTGAATAATGAATCATGAATTATGAATCATGAATTGAATCATGAATCATGAATTATGAATCATGAATCATAAATCATGAATCATGAATCATGAATCATGAATCATCAATTGAATCATGAATCATGAATTATGAATCATGAATTGAATCATGAATTATGAATTGAATCATGAATCATGAATCATGAATCATCAATTGAATCATGAATCATGAATTATGAATCATGAATTGAATTATGAATTATGAATTGAATCATGAATCATGAATCATGAATTGAATCATGAATCATGAATTATGAATCATGAATTGAATCATGAATCATGAATTATGAATCATGAATTGAATCATGAATTATGAATTGAATCATGAATCATGAATCATGAATCATGAATCATCAATTGAATCATGAATCATGAATTATGAATCATGAATTGAATTATGAATTATGAATTGAATCATGAATCATGAATCATGAATTGAATCATGAATCATGAATTGAATCATGAATCATGAATGATGAATCATGAATTGAATGATGAATCATGAATTGAATCATGAATCATGAATCATGAATTGAATAATGAATCATGAATTATGAATCATGAATTGAATCATGAATCATGAATTAGGAATCATGAATCATAAATCATGAATCATGAATCATGAATCATGAATCATCAAATGAATCATGAATCATGAATCATGAATCATGAATCATCAATTGAATCATGAATCATGAATTATGAATCATGAATTGAATCATGAATCATGAATTGAATCATGAATCATGAATCATGAATCATGAATCGAATCATGAATCATGAATTGAATCATGAATCATGAATCATGAATTGAATCATGAATCATGAATCATGAATTGAATCATGAATCATGAATCATGAATTGAATCATGAATCATGAATTATGAATCATGAATTGAATCATGAATCATGAATCATGAATTGAATCATGAATCAGGAATCATGAATCATGAATCATGAATTGAATCATGAATCATGAATTATGAATCATGAACTAAATCATGAATCATGAATTATGAATCATGAATTGAATCATGAATTATGAATTGAATCATGAATCATGAAACATGAATCTTGAATCATGAATCATTATTTGAATCATGAAATGAATCATGAATGATGAATCATGAATTGAATCATGAATGATGAATCATGAATGATGAATCATGAATTGAATCATGCATCATGAATCATGAATTGAATCATAAATCATGAATTATGAATCATGAATTAAATCATGAATCATGAATTATGAATCATGAATTGAATCATGAATCATGAATTGAATCATGAATCATGAATTGAATCATGAATCATGAATTGAATCATGAATCAAGAATCATGATTTGAATCATGAATTGAATCATGAATCATGAATCATGAATCATGAATTGAATCATGAATCATGAATTATGAATCATGAATTGAATCATGAATCATGAATCATGAATTGAATCATGAATCATGAATCATGAATCGAATCATGAATCATGAATTGAATCATGAATCATGAATTGAATCATGAATCATGAATCATGAATTGAATCATAAATCATGAATTGAATCATGAATCATAAATTATGAATCATGAATTGAATCATGAATCATGAATCATGAATTGAATCATGAATCAAGAATCAGGAATCATGAATCATGAATTAAATCATGAATCATGAATTATGAATCATGAATTGAATCATGAATTATGAATTGAATCATGAATCATGAAACATGAATCTTGAATCATGAATCATGAATTGAATCATGAAATGAATCATGAATGATGAATCATGAATTGAATCATGAATCATAAATCATGAATTGAATCATGAATTATGAATTGAATCATGAATCATGAATTATGAATCATGAATTGAATCATGAATTATGAATTGAATCATGAATGATGAATCATGAATTGAATCATGAATCATGAATCATGAATTGAATCATGAATCATGAATCATGAATTGAATCATGAATCATGAATGATAAATCATGAATTGAATCATGAATCATGAATCATGAATTGAATCATGAATCATGAATCATGAATTGAATAATGAATCATGAATTATGAATCATGAATTGAATCATGAATCATGAATTATGAATCATGAATTGAATCATGAATTATGAATTGAATCATGAATCATGAATCATGAATCATGAATCATCAATTGAATCATGAATCATGAATTATGAATCATGAATTGAATTATGAATTATGAATTGAATCATGAATCATGAATCATGAATTGAATCATGAATCATGAATTGAATCATGAATCATGAATGATGAATCATGAATTGAATGATGAATCATGAATTGAATCATGAATCATGAATCATGAATTGAATAATGAATCATGAATTATGAATCATGAATTGAATCATGAATCATGAATTATGAATCATGAATCATAAATCATGAATCATGAATCATGAATCATGAATCATCAATTGAATCATGAATCATGAATCATGAATCATGAATCATGAATCATCAATTGAATCATGAATCATGAATGATGAATCATGAATTGAATTATGAATCATGAATTGAATCATGAATTATGAATCATGAATTGAATCATGAATCATGAATTGAATCATGAATCATGAATCATGAATCATGAATCGAATCATGAATCATGAATTGAATCATGAATCATGAATCATGAATTAAATCATGAATCATGAATCATGAATTGAATCATGAATCATGAATCATGAATTGAATCATGAATCATGAATTATGAATCATGAATTGAATCATGAATCATGAATCATGAATTGAATCATGAATCAGGAATCATGAATCATGAATCATGAATTGAATCATGAATCATGAATTATGAATCATGAACTAAATCATGAATCATGAATTATGAATCATGAATTGAATCATGAATTATGAATTGAATCATGAATCATGAAACATGAATCTTGAATCATGAATCATTATTTGAATCATGAAATGAATCATGAATGATGAATCATGAATTGAATCATGAATGATGAATCATGAATTGAATCATGAATTGAATCATGAATCATGAATTGAATCATGAATCATGAATTATGAATCATAATTTGAATCATGAATTATGAATTGAATCATGAATGATGAATCATGAATGATGAATCATGAATGATGAATCATGAATTGAATCATGCATCATGAATCATGAATTGAATCATGAATCATGAATCATGAATTGAATCATGAATCATGAATGATGAATCATGAATTGAATCATGAATGATGAATCATGAATTGAATCATGAATCATGAATTGAATCATGAATCATGAATTATGAATCATGAATTGAATCATGAATCATAAATTATGAATCATGAATTGAATCATGAATCATAAATTGAATCATGAATTGAATCATGAATCATGAATCGAATCATGAATTGAATCATGAATTAAATCATGAATCATGAATTGAATCATGAATTGAATCATGAATTGAATCATGAATTGAATCATGAATCATGAATTGAAGCATGAATCATGAATCATAAATCGAATCATGAATCATGAATTGAATCATAATTCGATTCATGAATTGAATCATGAATCATGAATTGAATCATGAATCATGAATTGAATCATGAATCATGAATTATGAATCATGAATAGAATCATGAATCATGAATCATGAATCATGAATCATGAATTGAATCATGAATCATGAATCATGAATTGAATCATGAATCATGAATCATGAATTGAATCATGAATCATGAATCATGAATCATGAATCATGAATTGAATCATGAATCATGAATTATGAATCATGAATTGAATCATGAATCATGAATTGAATCATGAATCATGAATCATGAATCATGAATCGAATCATGAATCATGAATCATGAATCATGAATCATGAATTGAATCATGAATTATGAATCATGAATTGAATCATGAATCATGAATCATGAATTGAATCATGAATAAGGAATCATGAATCATGAATCATGAATTGAATCATGAATCATGAATTATGAATCATGAACTAAATCATGAATCATGAATTATGAATCATGAATTGAATCATGATTTATGAATTGAATCATGAATCATGAATCATGAATTGAATCATGAATCATGAATTGAATCATGAATCATGAATTATGAATCATAATTTGAATCATGAATTATGAATTGAATCATGAATGATGAATCATGAATGATGAATCATGAATTGAATCATGCATCATGAATCATGAATTGAATCATGAATCATGAATCATGAATTGAATCATGAATCATGAATGATGAATCATGAATTGAATCATGAATGATGAATCATGAATTGAATCATGAATCATGAATCATGAATTGAATCATGAATCATGAATTATGAATCATGAATTGAATCATGAATCATGAATTATGAATCATGAATTGAATCATGAATTATGAATTGAATCATGAATCATGAATCATGAATCATGAATCATCAATTGAATCATGAATCATGAATTATGAATCATGAATTGAATTATGAATTATGAATTGAATCATGAATCATGAATCATGAATCATGAATCATCAATTGAATCATGAATCATGAATTATGAATCATGAATTGAATTATGAATTATGAATTGAATCATGAATCATGAATCATGAATCATGAATTGCATCATGAATTGAATCATGAATCATGAATCATGAATTGAATCATGAATCATGAATGATGAATCATAAATTGAATCATGAATTATGAATCATGAATCATATCATGAATCATGAATCGAATCATGAATCATGAATTGAATCATGAATCATAAATTGAATCATGAATTGAATCATGAATCATGAATCGAATCATGAATCATGAATTGAATCATGAATTAAATCATGAATCATGAATTGAATCATGAATTGAATCATGAATTGAATCATAATTCATGAATTATGAATTATGAATTGAATCATGAATCATGAATCATGAATTGAATTATGAATTATGAATTGAATCATGAATCATGAATCATGAATCATGAATCATGAATTGAATCATGAATTGAATCATGAATCATGAATCATGAATCATGAATTGAATCATGAATTGAATCATGAATCATAAATTGAATCATGAATTGAATCATGAATCATGAATCGAATCATGAATTGAATCATGAATTAAATCATGAATCATGAATTGAATCATGAATCGAATCATGAATTGAATCATGAATCATGAATTGAATCATGAATCATGAATCATGAATTGAATCATGAATCATGAATTATGAATCATGAATTGAATCATGAATCATGAATCATGAATTGAATCATAAATCATGAATTATGAATCATGAATTAAATCATGAATCATGAATTATGAATCATGAATTGAATCATGAATCATGAATCATGAATTGAATCATGAATCATGAATCATGAATTGAATCATGAATCATGAATTAAATCATAAATCATGAATTATGAATCATGAATTAAATCATGAATCATGAATTATGAATCATGAATTGAATCATGAATCATGAATTGAATCATGAATCATGAATTGAATCATGAATCATGAATTGAATCATGAATCAAGAATCATGATTTGAATCATGAATTGAATCATGAATCATGAATCATGAATCATGAATTATGAATCATGAATTGAATCATGAATCATGAATTGAATCATGAATCATGAATCATGAATCATGAATCGAATCATGAATCATGAATTGAATCATGAATCATGAATCATGAATTGAATCATGAATCATGAATTATGAATCATGAATTGAATCATGAATCATGAATCATGAATTGAATCATGAATCATGAATTATGAATCATGAATCATAAATCATGAATCATGAATCATGAATCATGAATCATCAATTGAATCATGAATCATGAATTATGAATCATGAATTGAATCATGATTCATGAATTGAATCATGAATCATGAATCATGAATCATGAATCGAATCATGAATCATGAATTGAATCATGAATCATGAATCATGAATTGAATCATGAATCATGAATCATGAATTGAATCATGAATCAGGAATCATGAATCATGAATCATGAATTGAATCATGAATCATGAATCATGAATTGAATCATGAATCATGAATCATGAATTGAATCATGAATCAGGAATCATGAATCATGAATCATGAATTGAATCATGAATCATGAATTATGAATCATGAACTAAATCATGAATCATGAATTATGAATCATGAATTGAATCATGAATTATGAATTGAATCATGAATCATGAAACATGAATCTTGAATCATGAATCATTATTTGAATCATGAAATGAATCATGAATGATGAATCATGAATTGAATCATGAATGATGAATCATGAATTGAATCATGAATCATGAATCATGAATTGAATCATGAATCATGAATTGAATCATGAATCATGAATTATGAATCATAATTTGAATCATGAATTATGAATTGAATCATGAATGATGAATCATGAATGATGAATCATGAATTGAATCATGCATCATGAATCATGAATTGAATCATGAATCATGAATCATGAATTGAATCATGAATCATGAATGATGAATCATGAATTGAATCATGAATGATGAATCATGAATTGAATCATGAATCATGAATCATGAATTGAATCATGAATCATGAATTATGAATCATGAATTGAATTATGAATTATGAATTGAATCATGAATCATGAATTGAATCATGAATCATGAATTGAATCATGAATCATGAATTATGAATCATGAATTAAATCATGAATCATGAATTATGACTCATGAATTGAATCATGAATCATGAATCATGAATTGAATCATGAATCAGGAATCATGAATCATGAATCATGAATTGAATCATGAATCATGAATTATGAATCATGAACTAAATCATGAATCATGAATTATGAATCATGAATTGAATCATGAATTATGAATTGAATCATGAATCATGAAACATGAATCTTGAATCATGAATCATTATTTGAATCATGAAATGAATCATGAATGATGAATCATGAATTGAATCATGAATGATGAATCATGAATTGAATCATGAATCATGAATCATGAATTGAATCATGAATCATGAATTGAATCATGAATCATGAATTATGAATCATAATTTGAATCATGAATTATGAATTGAATCATGAATGATGAATCATGAATGATGAATCATGAATGATGAATCATGAATTGAATCATGCATCATGAATCATGAATTGAATCATGAATCATGAATCATGAATTGAATCATGAATCATGAATGATGAATCATGAATTGAATCATGAATGATGAATCATGAATTGAATCATGAATCATGAATCATGAATTGAATCATGAATCATGAATTATGAATCATGAATTGAATTATGAATTATGAATTGAATCATGAATCATGAATTGAATCATGAATCATGAATTGAATCATGAATCATGAATTATGAATCATGAATTAAATCATGAATCATGAATTATGAATCATGAATTGAATCATGAATTATGAATTGAATCATGAATCATGAATCATGAATCATGAATCATGAATTGAATCATGAAATGAATCATGAATCATGAATCATGAATTGAATCATGAATCATGAATGATAAATCATGAATTGAATCATGAATTGAATCATGAATCATGAATTGAATCATGAATCATGAATTGAATCATGAATCATGAATCATGAATAATGAATTGATTCATGAATCATTAATTATGAATCATGATTTGAATCATGAATGATGAATTGAATTAATGAATCATGAATCATGAATCATGAATCTTGAATCATGAATTGAATCATGAATTAAATCATGAATCATAAATCATGAATTGAATCATGAATCATGAATCATGAATCATGAATTGAATCATGAATCATGAATCATGAATTGAATCATGAATCATGAATCATGAATTGAACCATGAATTATAAATCATGAATCATGAATCATGAATTGAATCATGAATCATGAATTATGAATCATGAATTAAATCATAAATCATGAATTATGAATCATGAATTGAATCATGAATTATGAATTGAATCATGAATCATGAATCATGAATCATGAATTGAATCATGAAATGAATCATGAATCATGAATGATGAATCATGAATTGAATCATGAATTGAATCATGAATCATGAATCATGAATTGAATCATAAATCATGAATTGAATCATGAATCATGAATTGAATCATGAATCATGAATTATGAATCATGAATTGAATCATGAATCATGAATTATGAATCATGAATTGAATCATGAATCATGAATCATGAATTGAATCATGAATCATGAATCGAATCATGAATCATGAATTGAATCATGAATCATGAATTGAATCATGAATCATGAATCATGAATTGAATCATGAATCATGAATGATGAATCATGAATTGAATCATGAATGATGAATCATGAATTGAATCATGAATCATGAATCATGAATTGAATCATGAATCATGAATTATGAATCATGAATTGAATCATGAATCATGAATTATGAATCATGAATTGAATCATGAATTATGAATTGAATCATGAATCATGAATCATGAATCATGAATCATCAATTGAATCATGAATCATGAATTATGAATCATGAATTGAATTATGAATTATGAATTGAATCATGAATCATGAATCATGAATCATGAATCATCAATTGAATCATGAATCATGAATTATGAATCATGAATTGAATTATGAATTATGAATTGAATCATGAATCATGAATCATGAATCATGAATTGCATCATGAATTGAATCATGAATCATGAATCATGAATTGAATCATGAATCATGAATGATGAATCATAAATTGAATCATGAATTATGAATCATGAATCATATCATGAATCATGAATCGAATCATGAATCATGAATTGAATCATGAATCATAAATTGAATCATGAATTGAATCATGAATCATGAATCGAATCATGAATCATGAATTGAATCATGAATTAAATCATGAATCATGAATTGAATCATGAATTGAATCATGAATTGAATCATAATTCATGAATTATGAATTATGAATTGAATCATGAATCATGAATCATGAATTGAATTATGAATTATGAATTGAATCATGAATCATGAATCATGAATCATGAATCATGAATTGAATCATGAATTGAATCATGAATCATGAATCATGAATCATGAATTGAATCATGAATTGAATCATGAATCATAAATTGAATCATGAATTGAATCATGAATCATGAATCGAATCATGAATTGAATCATGAATTAAATCATGAATCATGAATTGAATCATGAATCGAATCATGAATTGAATCATGAATCATGAATTGAATCATGAATCATGAATCATGAATTGAATCATGAATTATGAATCATGAATTGAATCATGAATCATGAATCATGAATTGAATCATAAATCATGAATTATGAATCATGAATTAAATCATGAATCATGAATTATGAATCATGAATTGAATCATGAATCATGAATCATGAATTGAATCATGAATCATGAATCATGAATTGAATCATGAATCATGAATTAAATCATAAATCATGAATTATGAATCATGAATTAAATCATGAATCATGAATTATGAATCATGAATTGAATCATGAATCATGAATTGAATCATGAATCATGAATTGAATCATGAATCATGAATTGAATCATGAATCAAGAATCATGATTTGAATCATGAATTGAATCATGAATCATGAATCATGAATCATGAATTATGAATCATGAATTGAATCATGAATCATGAATTGAATCATGAATCATGAATCATGAATCATGAATCGAATCATGAATCATGAATTGAATCATGAATCATGAATCATGAATTGAATCATGAATCATGAATTATGAATCATGAATTGAATCATGAATCATGAATCATGAATTGAATCATGAATCATGAATTATGAATCATGAATCATAAATCATGAATCATGAATCATGAATCATGAATCATCAATTGAATCATGAATCATGAATTATGAATCATGAATTGAATCATGATTCATGAATTGAATCATGAATCATGAATCATGAATCATGAATCGAATCATGAATCATGAATTGAATCATGAATCATGAATCATGAATTGAATCATGAATCATGAATTATGAATCATGAATTGAATCATGAATCATGAATCATGAATTGAATCATGAATCAGGAATCATGAATCATGAATCATGAATTGAATCATGAATCATGAATTATGAATCATGAACTAAATCATGAATCATGAATTATGAATCATGAATTGAATCATGAATTATGAATTGAATCATGAATCATGAAACATGAATCTTGAATCATGAATCATTATTTGAATCATGAAATGAATCATGAATGATGAATCATGAATTGAATCATGAATGATGAATCATGAATTGAATCATGAATCATGAATCATGAATTGAATCATGAATCATGAATTGAATCATGAATCATGAATTATGAATCATAATTTGAATCATGAATTATGAATTGAATCATGAATGATGAATCATGAATGATGAATCATGAATGATGAATCATGAATTGAATCATGCATCATGAATCATGAATTGAATCATGAATCATGAATCATGAATTGAATCATGAATCATGAATGATGAATCATGAATTGAATCATGAATGATGAATCATGAATTGAATCATGAATCATGAATCATGAATTGAATCATGAATCATGAATTATGAATCATGAATTGAATTATGAATTATGAATTGAATCATGAATCATGAATTGAATCATGAATCATGAATTGAATCATGAATCATGAATGATGAATCATGAATTGAATGATGAATCATGAATTGAATCATGAATCATGAATCATGAATTGAATAATGAATCATGAATTATGAATCATGAATTGAATCATGAATCATGAATTATGAATCATGAATCATAAATCATGAATCATGAATCATGAATCATGAATCATCAATTGAATCATGAATCATGAATCATGAATCATGAATCATGAATCATCAATTGAATCATGAATCATGAATTATGAATCATGAATTGAATCATGAATCATGAATTGAATCATGAATCATGAATCATGAATCATGAATCGAATCATGAATCATGAATTGAATCATGAATCATGAATCATGAATTGAATCATGAATGATGAATCATGAATTGAATCATGAATCATGAATCATGAATTGAATCATGAATCATGAATTATGAATCATGAATTGAATCATGAATCATGAATCATGAATTGAATCATGAATCATGAATCATGAATTGAATCATGAATCATGAATTATGAATCATGAATTGAATTATGAATTATGAATTGAATCATGAATCATGAATCATGAATTGAAGCATGAATCATGAATTGAATCATGAATCATGAATGATGAATCATGAATTGAATGATGAATCATGAATTGAATCATGAATCATGAATCATGAATTGAATAATGAATCATGAATTATGAATCATGAATTGAATCATGAATCATGAATTATGAATCATGAATCATAAATCATGAATCATGAATCATGAATCATGAATCATCAATTGAATCATGAATCATGAATTATGAATCATGAATTGAATCATGAATTATGAATTGAATCATGAATCATGAATCATGAATCATGAATCATCAATTGAATCATGAATCATGAATTATGAATCATGAATTGAATTATGAATTATGAATTGAATCATGAATCATGAATCATGAATTGAATCATGAATCATGAATTATGAATCATGAATTGAATCATGAATCATGAATTATGAATCATGAATTGAATCATGAATTATGAATTGAATCATGAATCATGAATCATGAATCATGAATCATCAATTGAATCATGAATCATGAATTATGAATCATGAATTGAATTATGAATTATGAATTGAATCATGAATCATGAATCATGAATTGAATCATGAATCATGAATTGAATCATGAATCATGAATGATGAATCATGAATTGAATGATGAATCATGAATTGAATCATGAATCATGAATCATGAATTGAATCATGAATCATGAATTATGAATCATGAATTGAATCATGAATCATGAATTAGGAATCATGAATCATAAATCATGAATCATGAATCATGAATCATGAATCATCAATTGAATCATGAATCATGAATCATGAATCATGAATCATCAATTGAATCATGAATCATGAATTATGAATCATGAATTGAATCATGAATCATGAATTGAATCATGAATCATGAATCATGAATCATGAATCGAATCATGAATCATGAATTGAATCATGAATCATGAATCATGAATTGAATCATGAATCATGAATCATGAATTGAATCATGAATCATGAATCATGAATTGAATCATGAATCATGAATTATGAATCATGAATTGAATCATGAATCATGAATCATGAATTGAATCATGAATCAGGAATCATGAATCATGAATCATGAATTGAATCATGAATCATGAATTATGAATCATGAACTAAATCATGAATCATGAATTATGAATCATGAATTGAATCATGAATTATGAATTGAATCATGAATCATGAAACATGAATCTTGAATCATGAATCATTATTTGAATCATGAAATGAATCATGAATGATGAATCATGAATTGAATCATGAATGATGAATCATGAATGATGAATCATGAATTGAATCATGCATCATGAATCATGAATTGAATCATAAATCATGAATTATGAATCATGAATTAAATCATGAATCATGAATTATGAATCATGAATTGAATCATGAATCATGAATTGAATCATGAATTGAATCATGAATCATGAATTGAATCATGAATCAAGAATCATGATTTGAATCATGAATTGAATCATGAATCATGAATCATGAATCATGAATTGAATCATGAATCATGAATTATGAATCATGAATTGAATCATGAATCATGAATCATGAATTGAATCATGAATCATGAATCATGAATCGAATCATGAATCATGAATTGAATCATGAATCATGAATTGAATCATGAATCATGAATCATGAATTGAATCATAAATCATGAATTGAATCATGAATCATGAATCATGAATTGAATCATGAATCAAGAATCAGGAATCATGAATCATGAATTAAATCATGAATCATGAATTATGAATCATGAATTGAATCATGAATTATGAATTGAATCATGAATCATGAAACATGAATCTTGAATCATGAATCATGAATTGAATCATGAAATGAATCATGAATGATGAATCATGAATTGAATCATGAATCATAAATCATGAATTGAATCATGAATTATGAATTGAATCATGAATCATGAATTATGAATCATGAATTGAATCATGAATTATGAATTGAATCATGAATGATGAATCATGAATTGAATCATGAATCATGAATCATGAATTGAATCATGAATCATGAATCATGAATTGAATCATGAATCATGAATGATAAATCATGAATTGAATCATGAATCATGAATCATGAATTGAATCATGAATCATGAATCATGAATTGAATAATGAATCATGAATTATGAATCATGAATTGAATCATGAATCATGAATTATGAATCATGAATTGAATCATGAATTATGAATTGAATCATGAATCATGAATCATGAATCATGAATCATCAATTGAATCATGAATCATGAATTATGAATCATGAATTGAATTATGAATTATGAATTGAATCATGAATCATGAATCATGAATTGAATCATGAATCATGAATTGAATCATGAATCATGAATGATGAATCATGAATTGAATGATGAATCATGAATTGAATCATGAATCATGAATCATGAATTGAATAATTAATCATGAATTATGAATCATGAATTGAATCATGAATCATGAATTATGAATCATGAATCATAAATCATGAATCATGAATGATGAATCATGAATCATCAATTGAATCATGAATCATGAATCATGAATCATGAATCATGAATCATCAATTGAATCATGAATCATGAATGATGAATCATGAATTGAATTATGAATCATGAATTGAATCATGAATTATGAATCATGAATTGAATCATGAATCATGAATTGAATCATGAATCATGAATCATGAATCATGAATCGAATCATGAATCATGAATTGAATCATGAATCATGAATCATGAATTGAATCATGAATCATGAATCATGAATTGAATCATGAATCATGAATCATGAATTGAATCATGAATCATGAATTATGAATCATAAATTGAATCATGAATCATGAATCATGAATTGAATCATGAATCAGGAATCATGAATCATGAATCATGAATTGAATCATGAATCATGAATTATGAATCATGAACTAAATCATGAATCATGAATTATGAATCATGAATTGAATCATGAATTATGAATTGAATCATGAATCATGAAACATGAATCTTGAATCATGAATCATTATTTGAATCATGAAATGAATCATGAATGATGAATCATGAATTGAATCATGAATGATGAATCATGAATTGAATCATGAATCATGAATTGAATCATGAATCATGAATTGAATCATGAATCATGAATTATGAATCATAATTTGAATCATGAATTATGAATTGAATCATGAATGATGAATCATGAATGATGAATCATGAATGATGAATCATGAATTGAATCATGCATCATGAATCATGAATTGAATCATGAATCATGAATCATGAATTGAATCATGAATCATGAATGATGAATCATGAATTGAATCATGAATGATGAATCATGAATTGAATCATGAATCATGAATTGAATCATGAATCATGAATTATGAATCATGAATTGAATCATGAATCATAAATTATGAATCATGAATTGAATCATGAATCATAAATTGAATCATGAATTGAATCATGAATCATGAATCGAATCATGAATTGAATCATGAATTAAATCATGAATCATGAATTGAATCATGAATTGAATCATGAATTGAATCATGAATTGAATCATGAATCATGAATTGAAGCATGAATCATGAATCATAAATCGAATCATGAATCATGAATTGAATCATAATTCGAATCATGAATTGAATCATGAATCATGAATTGAATCATGAATCATGAATTGAATCATGAATCATGAATTATGAATCATGAATTGAATCATGAATCATGAATCATGAATCATGAATCATGAATTGAATCATGAATCATGAATCATGAATTGAATCATGAATCATGAATCATGAATTGAATCATGAATCATGAATCATGAATCATGAATCATGAATTGAATCATGAATCATGAATTATGAATCATGAATTGAATCATGAATCATGAATTGAATCATGAATCATGAATCATGAATCGAATCATGAATCATGAATCATGAATCATGAATCATGAATTGAATCATGAATTATGAATCATGAATTGAATCATGAATCATGAATCATGAATTGAATCATGAATAAGGAATCATGAATCATGAATCATGAATTGAATCATGAATCATGAATTATGAATCATGAACTAAATCATGAATCATGAATTATGAATCATGAATTGAATCATGATTTATGAATTGAATCATGAATCATGAATCATGAATTGAATCATGAATCATGAATTGAATCATGAATCATGAATTATGAATCATAATTTGAATCATGAATTATGAATTGAATCATGAATGATGAATCATGAATGATGAATCATGAATTGAATCATGCATCATGAATCATGAATTGAATCATGAATCATGAATCATGAATTGAATCATGAATCATGAATGATGAATCATGAATTGAATCATGAATGATGAATCATGAATTGAATCATGAATCATGAATCATGAATTGAATCATGAATCATGAATTATGAATCATGAATTGAATCATGAATCATGAATTATGAATCATGAATTGAATCATGAATTATGAATTGAATCATGAATCATGAATCATGAATCATGAATCATCAATTGAATCATGAATCATGAATTATGAATCATGAATTGAATTATGAATTATGAATTGAATCATGAATCATGAATCATGAATCATGAATCATCAATTGAATCATGAATCATGAATTATGAATCATGAATTGAATTATGAATTATGAATTGAATCATGAATCATGAATCATGAATCATGAATTGCATCATGAATTGAATCATGAATCATGAATCATGAATTGAATCATGAATCATGAATGATGAATCATAAATTGAATCATGAATTATGAATCATGAATCATATCATGAATCATGAATCGAATCATGAATCATGAATTGAATCATGAATCATAAATTGAATCATGAATTGAATCATGAATCATGAATCGAATCATGAATCATGAATTGAATCATGAATTAAATCATGAATCATGAATTGAATCATGAATTGAATCATGAATTGAATCATAATTCATGAATTATGAATTATGAATTGAATCATGAATCATGAATCATGAATTGAATTATGAATTATGAATTGAATCATGAATCATGAATCATGAATCATGAATCATGAATTGAATCATGAATTGAATCATGAATCATGAATCATGAATCATGAATTGAATCATGAATTGAATCATGAATCATGAATCATGAATTGAATCATGAATCATGAATGATGAATCATGGATTGAATCATGAATCATGAATCGAATCTTGAATCGAATCATGAATTGAATCATGAATCATGAATTGAATCATGAATCGAATCATGAATTGAATCATGAATCATGAATTGAATCATGAATCATGAATCATGAATTGAATCATGAATCATGAATTATGAATCATGAATTGAATCATGAATCATGAATCATGAATTGAATCATAAATCATGAATTATGAATCATGAATTAAATCATGAATCATGAATTATGAATCATGAATTGAATCATGAATCATGAATCATGAATTGAATCATGAATCATGAATCATGAATTGAATCATGAATCATGAATTAAATCATAAATCATGAATTATGAATCATGAATTAAATCATGAATCATGAATTATGAATCATGAATTGAATCATGAATCATGAATTGAATCATGAATCATGAATTGAATCATGAATCATGAATTGAATCATGAATCAAGAATCATGATTTGAATCATGAATTGAATCATGAATCATGAATCATGAATCATGAATTGAATCATGAATCATGAATTATGAATCATGAATTGAATCATGAATCATGAATCATGAATTGAATCATAAATCATGAATCATGAATCATGAATCGAATCATGAATCATGAATTGAATCATGAATCATGAATTGAATCATGAATCATGAATCATGAATTGAATCATAAATCATGAATTGAATCATGAATCATAAATTATGAATCATGAATTGAATCATGAATCATGAATCATGAATTAAATCATGAATCAAGAATCAGGAATCATGAATCATGAATTAAATCATGAATCATGAATTATGAATCATGAATTGAATCATGAATTATGAATTGAATCATGAATCATGAAACATGAATCTTGAATCATGAATCATGAATTGAATCATGAAATGAATCATGAATGATGAATCATGAATTGAATCATGAATCATAAATCATGAATTGAATCATGAATTATGAATTGAATCATGAATCATGAATTATGAATCATGAATTGAATCATGAATTATGAATTGAATCATGAATGATGAATCATGAATGATGAATCATGAATTGAATCATGAATCATGAATCATGAATTGAATCATGAATCATGAATGATAAATCATGAATTGAATCATGAATCATGAATCATGAATTGAATCATGAATCATGAATCATGAATTGAATCATGAATCATGAATTATGAATCATGAATTGAATCATGAATCATGAATTATGAATCATGAATTGAATCATGAATTATGAATTGAATCATGAATCATGAATCATGAATCATGAATCATCAATTGAAACATGAATCATGAATTATGAATCATGAATTGAATTATGAATTATGAATTGAATCATGAATCATGAATCATGAATTGAATCATGAATCATGAATTGAATCATGAATCATGAATGATGAATCATGAATTGAATGATGAATCATGAATTGAATCATGAATCATGAATCATGAATTGAATAATGAATCATGAATTATGAATCATGAATTGAATCATGAATCATGAATTATGAATCATGAATCATAAATCATGAATCATGAATCATGAATCATCAATTGAATCATGAATCATGAATCATGAATCATGAATCATCAATTGAATCATGAATCATGAATTATGAATCATGAATTGAATCATGAATCATGAATTGAATCATAAATCATGAATCATGAATCATGAATCGAATCATGAATCATGAATTGAATCATGAATCATGAATCATGAATTGAATCATGAATCATGAATTGAATCATGAATCATGAATCATGAATTGAATCATGAATCATGAATTATGAATCATGAATTGAATCATGAATCATGAATCATGAATCATGAATCATGAATTGAATCATGAATCAGGAATCATGAATCATGAATCATGAATCATGAATCATGAATTGAATCATGAATCATGAATTATGAATCATGAACTAAATCATGAATCATGAATTATGAATCATGAATTGAATCATGAATTATGAATTGAATCATGAATCATGAAACATGAATCTTGAATCATGAATCATTATTTGAATCATGAAATGAATCATGAATGATGAATCATGAATTGAATCATGAATGATGAATCATGAATTGAATCATGAATCATGAATCATGAATTGAATCATGAATCATGAATTGAATCATGAATCATGAATTATGAATCATAATTTGAATCATGAATTATGAATTGAATCATGAATGATGAATCATGAATGATGAATCATGAATGATGAATCATGAATTGAATCATGCATCATGAATCATGAATTGAATCATGAATCATGAATTGAATCATGAATCATGAATGATGAATCATGAATTGAATCATGAATGATGAATCATGAATTGAATCATGAATCATGAATCATGAATTGAATCATGAATCATGAATTATGAATCATGAATTGAATCATGAATCATGAATTATGAATCATGAATTGAATCATGAATTATGAATTGAATCATGAATCATGAATCATGAATTGAATCATGAATTATGAATTGAATCATGAATCATGAATCATGAATCATGAATCATCAATTGAATCATGAATCATGAATTATGATTTATGAATTGAATTATGAATTATGAATTGAATCATGAATCATGAATCATGAATCATGAATCATGAATCGAATCATGAATTGAATCATGAATCATGAATCATGAATTGAATCATGAATCATGAATGATGAATCATAAATTGAATCATGAATTATGAATCATGAATCATATCATGAATCATGAATCGAATCATGAATCATGAATTGAATCATGAATCATAAATTGAATCATGAAATGAATCATGAATCATGAATCGAATCATGAATCATGAATTGAATCATGAATTAAATCATGAATCATGAATTGAATCATGAATTGAATCATGAATTGAATCATGAATTGAATCATAAATCATGAATTGAATCATGAATCATAAATCGAATCATGAATCATGAATTATGAATTATGAATTAAATCATGAATCATGAATTATGAATCATGAATTGAATCATGAATCATGAATGATGAATCATAAATTGAATCATGAATCATGAATCATGAATCAAATCATGAATCATGAATTGAATCATGAATTGAATCATTAATTGAATCATGAATTGAATCATGAATTGAATCATGAATCATGAATTGAATCATGAATCATGAATCATAAATCGAATCATAAATCATGAATTGAATCATGAATTGAATCATGAATCATGAATTGAATCATGAATCATGAATCATGAATTGAATCATGAATTATGAATCATGAATTGAATCATGAATCATGAATCATGAATTGAATCATGAATCATGAATCATGAATCATGAATCGAATCATAATTCATGAATTATGAATTATGAATTGAATCATGAATCATGAATCATGAATTGAATTATGAATTATGAATTGAATCATGAATCATGAATCATGAATCATGAATCATGAATTGAATCATGAATTGAATCATGAATCATGAATCATGAATTGAATCATGAATCATGAATTGAATCATGAATCATAATTCATGAATTTAATTATGAATCATGAATTAAATCATGAATCATGAATCATGAATCATGAATTGAATCATAATTCATGAATTATGAATTATGAATTGAATCATGAATCATGAATCATGAATTGAATTATGAATTATGAATTGAATCATGAATCATGAATCATGAATCATGAATCATGAATTGAATCATGAATTGAATCATGAATCATGAATCATGAATCATAAATCATGAATTGAATCATGAATTGAATCATGAATCATGAATCATGAATTGAATCATGAATCATGAATGATGAATCATGAATTGAATCATGAATCATGAATCGAATCTTGAATCGAATCATGAATTGAATCATGAATCATGAATCGAATCATGAATCGAATCATGAATCATGAATTGAATCATGAATTGAATCATGAATCATGAATTGAATCATGAATCATGAATTATGAATCATGAATTGAATCATGAATCATGAATCATGAATTGAATCATGAATCATGAATCATGAATCGAATCATGAATCATGAATTGAATCATGAATCATGAATTGAATCATGAATCATGAATCATGAATTGAATCATGAATCATGAATTGAATCATGAATCATGAATTATGAATCATGAATTGAATCATGAATCATGAATCATGAATTGAATCATGAATCAGGAATCAGGAATCATGAATCATGAATTAAATCATGAATCATGAATTATGAATCATGAATTGAATCATGAATTATGAATTGAATCATGAATCATGAAACATGAATCTTGAATGATGAATCATGAATTGAATCATGAAATGAATCATGAATGATGAATCATGAATTGAATCATGAATCATAAATCATGAATTAAATCATGAATCATGAATTGAATCATGAATCATGAATTATGAATCATGAATTGAATCATGAATGATGAATTGAATCATG
This sequence comes from Mixophyes australis, assembly GCA_036250195.1. NCBI lineage: Eukaryota > Metazoa > Chordata > Amphibia > Anura > Limnodynastidae > Mixophyes > Mixophyes australis. Next base: position 239,795,988 of record JAVHZZ010000001.1, on the reverse strand, counting down.
AATGATGAATCATGAATGATGAATCATGAATTGAATCATGAATCATGAATCATGAATTGAATCATGAATCATGAATTGAATCATGAATCATGAATGATAAATCATGAATTGAATCATGAATCATGAATCATGAATTGAATCATGAATCATGAATCATGAATTGAATCATGAATCATGAATCATGAATTGAATAATGAATCATGAATTATGAATCATGAATTGAATCATGAATCATGAATTATGAATCATGAATTGAATCATGAATTATGAATTGAATCATGAATCATGAATCATGAATCATCAATTGAATCATGAATCATGAATTATGAATCATGAATTGAATTATGAATTATGAATTGAATCATGAATCATGAATCATGAATTGAATCATGAATCATGAATTGAATCATGAATCATGAATCATGAATCATGAATCATGAATCATGAATCATCAATTGAATCATGAATCATGAATTATGAATCATGAATTGAATTATGAATTATGAATTGAATCATGAATCATGAATCATGAATTAAATCATGAATTGAATCATGAATCATGAATCATGAATTGAATCATGAATCATGAATGATGAATCATAAATTGAATCATGAATCATGAATCATGAATCAAATCATGAATCATGAATCGAATCATGAATCATGAATTGAATCATGAATCATAAATTGAATCATGAATTGAATCATGAATCATGAATCGAATCATGAATTTAATCATGAATTAAATCATGAATCATGAATTGAATCATGAATTGAATCATGAATTGAATCATGAATTGAATCATGAATCATGAATTGAAGCATGAATCATGAATCATAAATCGAATCATGAATCATGAATTGAATCATAATTCGAATCATAAATTGAATCATGAATCATGATTTGAATCATGAATCATGAATCATGAATTGAATCATGAATCATGAATTATGAATCATGAATTGAATCATGAATCATGAATTGAATCATGAATCATGAATCATGAATCATGAATCATGAATTGAATCATGAATCATGAATCATGAATTGAATCATGAATCATGAATCATGAATTGAATCATGAATCATGAATCATGAATCATGAATCATGAATCATGAATTGAATCATGAATCATGTATTATGAATCATGAATTGAATCATGAATCATGAATTGAATCATGAATCATGAATCATGAATCATGAATCGAATCATGAATCATGAATTGAATCATGAATCATGAATCATGAATTGAATCATGAATCATGAATCATGAATTGAATCATGAATCATGAATCATGAATTGAATCATGAATCATGAATCATGAATTGAATCATGAATCATGAATTATGAATCATGAATTGAATCATGAAACATGAATCATGAATTGAATCATGAATCAGGAATCATGAATCATGAATTGAATCATGAATCATGAATTATGAATCATGAACTAAATCATGAATCATGAATTGAATCATGAATTGAATCATGAATTATGAATTGAATCATGAATCATGAAACATGAATTGAATCATGAAATGAATCATGAATGATGAATCATGAATTGAATCATGAATGATGAATCATGAATTGAATCATGAATCATGAATCATGAATTGAATCATGAATTGAATCATGAATCATGAATCATGAATCATGAATTGAATCATGAATCATGAATTATGAATCATGAATTGAATCATGAATCATGAATCATGAATTGAATCATGAATCATGAATCATGAATCATGAATCGAATCATGAATCATGAATTGAATCATGAATCATGAATTGAATCATGAATCATGAATCATGAATTGAATCATGAATCATGAATTGAATCATGAATCATGAATTATGAATCATGAATTGAATCATGAATCATGAATCATGAATTGAATCATGAATCAGGAATCATTAATCATGAATCATGAATTAAATCATGAATCATGAATTATGAATCATGAATTGAATCATGAATTATGAATTGAATCATGAATCATGAAACATGAATCTTGAATCATAATTCATGAATTGAATCATGAAATGAATCATGAATGATGAATCATGAATTGAATCATGAATCATAAATCATGAATTGAATCATGAATCATGAATTGAATCATGAATCATGAATTATGAATCATGAATTGAATCATGAATTATGAATTGAATCATGAATGATGAATCATGAATGATGAATCATGAATTGAATCATGAATCATGAATCATGAATTGAATCATGAATCATGAATTGAATCATGAATCATGAATGATAAATCATGAATTGAATCATGAATCATGAATCATGAATTGAATCATGAATCATGAATCATGAATTGAATAATGAATCATGAATTATGAATCATGAATTGAATCATGAATCATGAATTATGAATCATGAATTGAATCATGAATTATGAATTGAATCATGAATCATGAATCATGAATCATCAATTGAATCATGAATCATGAATTATGAATCATGAATTGAATTATGAATTATGAATTGAATCATGAATCATGAATCATGAGTTGAATCATGAATCATGAATTGAATCATGAATCATGAATGATGAATCATGAATTGAATGATGAATCATGAATTGAATCATGAATCATGAATCATGAATTGAATAATGAATCATGAATTATGAATCATGAATTGAATCATGAATCATGAATTATGAATCATGAATCATGAATCATGAATCATGAATCATCAATTGAATCATGAATCATGAATTATGAATCATGAATTGAATTATGAATTATGAATTGAATCATGAATCATGAATCATGAATTAAATCATGAATTGAATCATGAATCATGAATGATGAATCATAAATTGAATCATGAATCATGAATCATGAATCAAATCATGAATCATGAATCGAATCATGAATCATGAATTGAATCATGAATCATAAATTGAATCATGAATTGAATCATGAATCATGAATCGAATCATGAATTTAATCATGAATTAAATCATGAATCATGAATTGAATCATGAATTGAATCATGAATTGAATCATGAATCATGAATTGAAGCATGAATCATGAATCATAAATCGAATCATGAATCATGAATTGAATCATAATTCGAATCATGAATTGAATCATGAATCATGATTTGAATCATGAATCATGAATCATGAATTGAATCATGAATCATGAATTATGAATCATGAATTGAATCATGAATCATGAATTGAATCATGAATCATGAATCATGAATCATGAATCATGAATTGAATCATGAATCATGAATCATGAATTGAATCATGAATCATGAATCATGAATTGAATCATGAATCATGAATCATGAATCATGAATCATGAATTGAATCATGAATCATGTATTATGAATCATGAATTGAATCATGAATCATGAATTGAATCATGAATCATGAATCATGAATCATGAATCGAATCATGAATCATGAATTGAATCATGAATCATGAATCATGAATTGAATCATGAATCATGAATCATGAATTGAATCATGAATCATGAATCATGAATTGAATCATGAATCATGAATTATGAATCATGAATTGAATCATGAATCATGAATCATGAATTGAATCATGAATCAGGAATCATGAATCATGAATCATGAATTGAATCATGAATCATGAATTATGAATCATGAACTAAATCATGAATCATGAATTATGAATCATGAATTGAATCATGAATTATGAATTGAATCATGAATCATGAAACATGAATCTTGAATCATGAATCATGAATTGAATCATGAAATGAATCATGAATTATGAATCATGAATTGAATCATGAATTATGAATTGAATCATGAATCATGAATCATGAATCATGAATCATCAATTGAATCATGAATCATGAATTATGAATCATGAATTGAATTATGAATTATGAATTGAATCATGAATCATGAATCATGAATCATGAATCATGAATCATGAATTGAATCATGAATTGAATCATGAATCATGAATCATGAATTGAATCATGAATCATGAATGATGAATCATAAATTGAATCATGAATTATGAATCATGAATCATATCATGAATCATATCATGAATCATGAATCCTGAATTGAATCATGAATCATAAATTGAATCATGAATTGAATCATGAATCATGAATTGAATCATGAATTAAATCATGAATCATGAATTGAATCATGAATTGAATCATGAATTGAATCATGAATTGAATCATAAATCATGAATTGAATCATGAATCATAAATCGAATCATGAATCATGAATTATGAATTATGAATTGAATCATGAATCATGAATTATGAATCATGAATTGAATTATGAATTATGAATTGAATCATGAATCATGAATCATGAATCATGAATCATGAATCATGAATTGAATCATGAATTGAATCATGAATCATGAATCATGAATTGAATCATGAATCATGAATGATGAATCATAAATTGAATCATGAATTATGAATCATGAATCATATCATGAATCATATCATGAATCATGAATCCTGAATTGAATCATGAATCATAAATTGAATCATGAATTGAATCATGAATCATGAATTGAATCATGAATTAAATCATGAATCATGAATTGAATCATGAATTGAATCATGAATTGAATCATGAATTGAATCATAAATCATGAATTGAATCATGAATCATAAATCGAATCATGAATCATGAATTATGAATTATGAATTGAATCATGAATCATGAATTATGAATCATGAATTGAATTATGAATTATGAATTGAATCATGAATCATGAATGATGAATCATAAATTGAATCATGAATCATGAATCATGAATCAAATCATGAATCATGAATCATGAATCGAATCATGAATCATGAATCATGAATTGAATCATGAATTGAATCATGAATCATGAATCGAATCATGAATCATGAATCGAATCATGAATCATGAATTGAATCATGAATTAAATCATGAATCATGAATTGAATCATGAATTGAATCATGAATTGAATCATTAATTGAATCATGAATTGAATCATGAATCATGAATTGAATCATAAATCATGAATCATAAATCGAATCATAAATCATGAATTGAATCATGAATTAAATCATGAATTGAGTCATGAATCATGAATTGAATCATGAATCATGAATCATGAATTGAATCATGAATTATGAATCATGAATTGAATCATGAATCATGAATCATGAATTGAATCATGAATCATGAATCATGAATCGAATCATAATTCATGAATTATGAATTATGAATTGAATCATGAATCATGAATCATGAATTGAATTATGAATTATGAATTGAATCATGAATCATGAATCATGAATCATGAATTGAATCATGAATTGAATCATGAATCATGAATCATGAATTGAATCATGATTCATAATTCATAAATTTAATTATGAATCATGAATTAAATCATGAATTATGAATCATGAATCATGAATTGAATCATAATTCATGAATTATGAATTGAATCATGAATCATGAATCATGAATTGAATTATGAATTATGAATTGAATCATGAATCATGAATCATGAATCATGAATCATGAATTGAATCATGAATTGAATCATGAATCATGAATCATGAATCATGAATCATGAATTGAATCATGAATCATGAATTGAATCATGAATCATGAATCATGAATCATGAATTGAATCATGAATCATGAATCATGAATTGAATCATAAATTATGAATTATGAATCATGAATTAAATCATGAATCATGAATTATGAATCATGAATTGAATCATGAATCATGAATCATGAATTGAATCATGAATCATGAATTGAATCATGAATCATGAATCATGAATTGAATCATGAATTGAATCATGAATCATGAATCATGAATCATGAATTGAATCATGAATCATGAATTATGAATCATGAATTGAATCATGAATCATGAATCATGAATTGAATCATGAATCATGAATCATGAATCGAATCATGAATCATGAATTGAATCATGAATCATGAATCATGAATTGAATCATGAATCATGAATCATGAATTGAATCATGAATCATGAATCATGAATTGAATCATGAATCATGAATTATGAATCATGAATTGAATCATGAATCATGAATCATGAATTGAATCATGAATCAGGAATTAGGAATCATGAATCATGAATTAAATCATGAATCATGAATTAAATCATGAATCATGAATTATGAATCATGAATTGAATCATGAATTATGAATTGAATCATGAATCATGAAACATGAATCTTGAATCATGAATCATGAATTGAATCATGAAATGAATCATGAATGATGAATCATGAATTGAATCATGAATCATAAATCATAAATTGAATCATGAATCATGAATTGAATCATGAATCATGAATCATGAATCATGAATTGAATCATGAATTATGAATTGAATCATGAATCATGAATCATGAATTGAATCATGAATCATGAATCATGAATTGAATCATGAATCATGAATCATGAATTGAATCATGAATCATGAATGATGAATCATGAATTGAATCATGAATAATGAATCATGAATTGAATCATGAATCATGAATCATGAATTGAATAATGAATCATGAATCATGAATCATGAATTGAATCATGAATCATGAATGATGAATCATGAATTGAATCATGAATCATGAATCATGAATTGAATCATAAATTATGAATTATGAATCATGAATTAAATCATGAATCATGAATTATGAATCATGAATTGAATCATGAATCATGAATCATGAATTGAATCATCAATCATGAATCATGAATTGAATCATGAATCATGAATTGAATCATGAATCATGAATCATGAATTGAATCATGAATTGAATCATGAATCATGAATCATGAATCATGAATTGAATCATGAATCATGAATTATGAATCATGAATTGAATCATGAATCATGAATTGATTCATGAATCATGAATTGAATCATGAATCATGAATTATGAATCATGAATTGAATCATGAATCATGAATCATGAATTGAATCATGAATCAGGAATCAGGAATCATGAATCATGAATTAAATCATGAATCATGAATTAAATCATGAATCATGAATTATGAATCATGAATTGAATCATGAATTATGAATTGAATCATGAATCATGAAACATGAATCTTGAATCATGAATCATGAATTGAATCATGAAATGAATCATGAATGATGAATCATGAATTGAATCATGAATCATAAATCATAAATTGAATCATGAATCATGAATTGAATCATGAATCATGAATCATGAATCATGAATTGAATCATGAATTATGAATTGAATCATGAATGATGAATCATGAATCATGAATCATGAATTGAATCATGAATCATGAATCATGAATTGAATCATGAATCATGAATGATGAATCATGAATTGAATCATGAATAATGAATCATGAATTGAATCATGAATCATGAATCATGAATTGAATAATGAATCATGAATTATGAATCATGAATTGAATCATGAATCATGAATTATGAATCATGAATTGAATCATGAATTATGAATTGAATCATGAATCATGAATCATGAATCATGAATCATGAATCATGAATTGAATCATGAATCATGAATTATGAATCATGAATTGAATCATGAATCATGAATTGAATCATGAATCATGAATCATGAATTGAATCATGAATCATGAATGATGAATCATGAATTGAATCATGAATGATGAATCATGAATTGAATCATGAATCATGAATCATGAAATGAATAATGAATCATGAATTATGAATCATGAATTGAATCATGAATCATGAATTATGAATCATGAATTGAATCATGAATTATGAATTGAATCATGAATCATGAATCATGAATCATGAATCATGAATCATGAATTGAATCATGAATCATGAATTATGAATCATGAATTGAATCATGAATCATGAATTGAATCATGAATCATGAATCATGAATTGAATCATGAATCATGAATGATGAATCATGAATTGAATCATGAATGATGAATCATGAATTGAATCATGAATCATGAATCATGAAATGAATAATGAATCATGAATTATGAATCATGAATTGAATCATGAATCATGAATTATGAATCATGAATTGAATCATGAATTATGAATTGAATCATGAATCATGAATCATCAATTGAATCATGAATCATGAATTATGAATCATGAATATAAATATGAATTATGAATTGAATCATGAATCATGAATTATGAATCATGAACTAAATCATGAATCATGAATTATGAATCATGAATTGAATCATGAATCATGAATTGAATCATGAATCATGAATTATGAATCATGAATTGAATCATGAATCATGAATCATGAATTGAATCATGAATCATGAATCATGAATCATGAATCATGAATTGAATCATGAATCATGAATTGAATCATGAATCATGAATCATGAATTGAATCATAAATCATGAATCATGAATCATGAATCATGAATCATGAATTGAATCATGAATCATGAATTATGAATCATGAATTGAATCATGAATCATGAATTGAATCATGAATCATGAATCATGAATCATTAAACGAATCATGAATCATGAATTGAATCATGAATCATGAATCATGAATTGAATCAAGAATCATGAATCATGAATCGAATCATGAATCATGAATCATGAATTGAATCATGAATCATGAATTATGAATCATGAATTGAATCATGAATCATGAATCATGAATTGAATCATGAATCAGGAATCATGAATCATGAATCATGAATTGAATCATGAATCATGAATTATGAATCATGAACTAAATCATGAATCATGAATTATGAATCATGAATTGAATCATGAATTATGAATTGAATCATGAATCATGAAACATGAATCTTGAATCATGAATCATGAATTGAATCATGAAATGAATCATGAATGATGAATCATGAATTGAATCATGAATGATGAATCATGAATTGAATCATGAATCATGAATCATGAATTGAATCATGAATCATGAATTGAATCATGAATCATGAATTATGAATCATAATTTGAATCATGAATTATGAATTGAATCATGAATGATGAATCATGAATGATGAATCATGAATTGAATCATGCATCATGAATCATGAATTGAATCATGAATCATGAATCATGAATTGAATCATGAATCATGAATGATGAATCATGAATTGAATCATGAATGATGAATCATGAATTGAATCATGAATCATGAATCATGAATTGAATCATGAATCATGAATTATGAATCATGAATTGAATCATGAATCATGAATTATGATTTATGAATTGAATCATGAATTATGAATTGAATCATGAATCATGAATCATGAATCATGAATCATCAATTGAATCATGAATCATGAATTATAAATCATGAATTGAATTATGAATTATGAATTGAATCATGAATCATGAATCATGAATCATGAATCATGAATTGAATCATGAATTGAGTCATGAATCATGAATCATGAATTGAATCATGAATCATGAATGATGAATCATAAATTGAATCATGAATTATGAATCATGAATCATATCATGAATCATGAATCGAATCTTGAATCATGAATTGAATCATGAATCATAAATTGAATCATGAATTGAATCATGAATCATGAATCGAATCATGAATCATGAATTGAATCATGAATTGAATCATAAATCATGAATTGAATCATGAATCATAAATCGAATCATGAATCATGAATTATGAATTATGAATTAAATCATGAATCATGAATTATGAATCATGAATTGAATTATGAATTATGAATTGAATCATGAATCATGAATCATGAATTGAATCATGAATCATGAATGATGAATCATAAATTGAATCATGAATCATGAATCATGAATCAAACCATGAATCATGAATCATGAATCATGAATCGAATCATGAATCATGAATCATGAATTGAATCATGAATTGAATCATGAATCATGAATCGAATCATGAATCATGAATTGAATCATTAATTAAATCATAAATCATGAATTGAATCATGAATTGAATCATGAATTGAATCATGAATTGAATCATGAATTGAATCATGAATCATGAATTGAATCATGAATCATGAATCATAAATCGAATCATAAATCATGAATTGAATCATGAATCGAATCATGAATTGAATCATGAATCATGAATTGAATCATGAATCATGAATCATGAATTGAATCATGAATTATGAATCATGAATTGAATCATGAATCATGAATTGAATCATGAATCATGAATCATGAATTGAATCATGAATTGAATCATGAATCATGAATTGAATCATGAATCATGAATTATGAATCATGAATTGAATCATGAATCATGAATTGAATCATGAATCATGAATCATGAATTGAATCATGAATTGAATCATGAATCATGAATCGAATCATGAATCATGAATTGAATCATGAATCATGAATCATGAATTGAATCATGAATCATGAATCATGAATTGAATCATGAATCATGAATCATGAATTGAATCATGAATCATGAATTATGAATCATGAATTGAATCATGAATCATGAATTGAATCATGAATCAGGAATCAGGAATCATGAATCATGAATTAAATCATGAATCATGAATTAAATCATGAATCATGAATTATGAATCATGAATTGAATCATGAATTATGAATTGAATCATGAATCATGAAACATGAATCTTGAATCATGAATCATGAATTGAATCATGAAATGAATCATGAATGATGAATCATGAATTGAATCATGAATCATAAATCATAAATTGAATCATGAATCATGAATTGAATCATGAATCATGAATCATGAATTGAATCATGAATTATGAATTGAATCATGAATGATGAATCATGAATTGAATCATGAATCATGAATCATGAATTGAATCATGAATCATGAATCATGAATTGAATCATGAATCATGAATGATGAATCATGAATTGAATCATGAATAATGAATCATGAATTGAATCATGAATCATGAATTGAATAATGAATCATGAATTATGAATCATGAATTGAATCATGAATCATGAATTATGAATCATGAATTGAATCATGAATTATGAATTGAATCATGAATCATGAATCATGAATCATGAATCATGAATTGAATCATGAATCATGAATTATGAATCATGAATTGAATCATGAATCATGAATTGAATCATGAATCATGAATCATGAATTGAATCATGAATCATGAATGATGAATCATGAATTGAATCATGAATGATGAATCATGAATTGAATCATGAATCATGAATCATGAAATGAATAATGAATCATGAATTATGAATCATGAATTGAATCATGAATCATGAATTATGAATCATGAATTGAATCATGAATTATGAATTGAATCATGAATCATGAATCATTAATCATCAATTGAATCATGAATCATGAATTATGAATCATGAATTGAAATATGAATTATGAATTGAATCATGAATCATGAATTAAATCATGAATTGAATCATGAATCATGAATCATGAATTGAATCATGAATGATGAATCATAAATTGAATCATGAATCATGAATCATGAATCAAATCATGAATCATGAATCGAATCATGAATCATGAATTGAATCATGAATCATAAATTGAATCAAGAATCGAATCATGAATCATGAATCGAATCATGAATCATGAATTGAATCATGAATTAAATCATGAATCATGAATTGAATCATGAATTGAATCATGAATTGAATCATGAATTGGGAATCATGAATCATGAATCATGAATTGAATCATGAATCATGAATTATGAATCATGAACTAAATCATGAATCATGAATTATGAATCATGAATTGAATCATGAATCATGAATTGAATCATGAATCATGAATTATGAATCATGAATTGAATCATGAATCATGAATTGAATCATGAATCATGAATCATGAATCATGAATCATGAATTGAATCATGAATCATGAATCATGAATTAAATCATGAATCATGAATTGAATCATGAATCATGAATCATGAATCATGAATCATGAATTGAATCATGAATCATGAATTATGAATCATGAATTGAATCATGAATCATGAATTGAATCATGAATCATGAATCATGAATCATGAATCGAATCATGAATCATGAATTGAATCATGAATCATGAATTGAATCAAGAATCATGAATCATGAATCGAATCATGAATCATGAATTATGAATTGAATCATGAATCATGAATTATGAATCATGAATTGAATCATGAATCATGAATCATGAATTGAATCATGAATCAGGAATCATGAATCATGAATCATGAATTGAATCATGAATCATGAATTATGAATCATGAACTAAATCATGAATCATGAATTATGAATCATGAATTGAATCATGAATTATGAATTGAATCATGAATCATGAAACATGAATCTTGAATCATGAATCATGAATTGAATCATGAAATGAATTATGAATCATGAATTGAATCATGAATTATGAATTGAATCATGAATCATGAAACATGAATCTTGAATCATGAATCATGAATTGAATCATGAAATGAATCATGAATGATGAATCATGAATTGAATCATGAATCATGAATCATGAATTGAATCATGAATCATGAATCATGAATTGAATCATGAATCATGAATTGAATCATGAATCATGAATTATGAATCATAATTTGAATCATGAATTATGAATTGAATCATGAATGATGAATCATGAATGATGAATCATGAATTGAATCATGCATCATGAATCATGAATTGAATCATGAATCATGAATCATGAATTGAATCATGAATCATGAATGATGAATCATGAATTGAATCATGAATGATGAATCATGAATTGAATCATGAATCATGAATCATGAATTGAATCATGAATCATGAATTATGAATCATGAATTGAATCATGAATCATGAATTATGATTTATGAATTGAATCATGAATTATGAATTGAATCATGAATCATGAATCATGAATCATCAATTGAATCATGAATCATGAATTATAAATCATGAATTGAATTATGAATTATGAATTGAATCATGAATCATGAATCATGAATCATGAATCATGAATTGAATCATGAATTGAGTCATGAATCATGAATCATGAATTGAATCATGAATCATGAATGATGAATCATAAATCGAATCATGAATTATGAATCATGAATCATATCATGAATCATGAATCGAATCTTGAATCATGAATTGAATCATGAATCATAAATTGAATCATGAATTGAATCATGAATCGAATCATAAATCATGAATTGAATCATGAATTGAATCATAAATCATGAATTGAATCATGAATCATAAATCGAATCATGAATCATGAATTATGAATTATGAATTAAATCATGAATCATGAATTATGAATCATGAATTGAATTATGAATTATGAATTGAATCATGAATCATGAATCATGAATTGAATCATGAATCATGAATGATGAATCATAAATTGAATCATGAATCATGAATCATGAATCAAATCATGAATCATGAATCATGAATCATGAATCGAATCATGAATCATGAATTGAATCATGAATTGAATCATGAATCATGAATCTAATCATGAATCATGAATTGAATCATTAATTAAATCATGAATCATGAGTTGAATCATGAATTGAATCATGAATTGAATCATTAATTGAATCATGAATTGAATCATGAATCATGAATTGAATCATGAATCATGAATCATAAATCGAATCATAAATCATGAATTGAATCATGAATCGAATCATGAATTGAATCATGAATCATGAATTGAATCATGAATCATGAATCATGAATTGAATCATGAATTATGAATCATGAATTGAATCATGAATCATGAATCATGAATTGAATCATGAATCATGAATCATGAATCATGAATCGAATCATAATTCATGAATTATGAATTATGAATTGAATCATGAATCATGAATCATGAATTGAATTATGAATTATGAATTGAATCATGAATCATGAATCATGAATCATGAATCATGAATTGAATCATGAATTGAATCATGAATCATGAATCATGAATCATGAATCATGAATTGAATCATGAATTGAATCATGAATCATGAATCATGAATTGAATCATGAATCATAATTCATGAATTTAATTATGAATCATGAATTAAATCATGAATCATGAATCATGAATCATGAATTGAATCATAATTCATGAATTATGAATTATGAATTGAATCATGAATCATGAATCATGAATCATGAATTGAATTATGAATTATGAATTGAATCATGAATCATGAATCATGAATCATGAATTGAATCATGAATTGAATCATGAATCATGAATCATGAATCATGAATTGAATCATGAATTGAATCATGAATCATGAATCATGAATTGAATAATGAATCATGAATGATGAATCATGAATTGAATCATGAATCATGAATCGAATCTTGAATCGAATCATGAATTGAATCATGAATCATGAATTGAATCATGAATCGAATCATGAATTGAATCATGAATCATGAATTGAATCATGAATCATGAATCATGAATTGAATCATGAATCATGAATTATGAATCATGAATTGAATCATGAATCATGAATCATGAATTGAATCATAAATCATGAATTATGAATCATGAATTAAATCATGAATCATGAATTATGAATCATGAATTAAATCATGAATCATGAATCATGAATTGAATCATGAATCATGAATCATGAATTGAATCATGAATCATGAATTGAATCATGAATCATGAATCATGAATTGAATCATGAATTGAATCATGAATCATGAATTATGAATCATGAATTGAATCATGAATCATGAATCATGAATCATGAATCGAATCATGAATCATGAATTGAATCATGAATCATGAATCATGAATTGAATCATGAATCATGAATCATGAATTGAATCATGAATCATGAATCATGAATTGAATCATGAATCATGAATTATGAATCATAAATTGAATCATGAATCATGAATCATGAATTGAATCATGAATCAGGAATCAGGAATCATGAATCATGAATTAAATCATGAATCATGAATTATGAATCATGAATTGAATCATGAATTATGAATTGAATCATGAATCATGAAACATGAATCTTGAATCATGAATCATGAATTGAATCATGAAATGAATCATGAATGATGAATCATGAATTGAATCATGAATCATAAATCATGAATTGAATCATGAATCATGAATTGAATCATGAATCATGAATTATGAATCATGAATTGAATCATGAATTATGAATTTAATCATGAATGATGAATCATGAATTGAATCATGAATCATGAATCATGAATTGAATCATGAATCATGAATCATGAATTGAATCATGAATCATGAATGATGAATCATGATTTGAATCATGAATGATGAATCATGAATTGAATCATGAATCATGAATCATGAATTGAATAATGAATCATGAATTATGAATCTTGAATTGAATCATGAATCATGAATTATGAATCATGAATTGAATCATGAATTATGAATTGAATCATGAATCATGAATCATGAATCATGAATCATGAATCATCAATTGAATCATGAATCATGAATTATGAATCATGAATTGAATTATTAATTATGAATTGATTCATGAATCATGAATCATGAATTGAATCATGAATCATGAATTGAATCATGTATCATGAATGATGAATCATGAATTGAATCATGAATGATGAATCATGAATTGAATCATGAATCATGAATCATGAATTGAATAATGAATCATGAATTATGAATCATGAATTGAATCATGAATCATGAATTATGAATCATGAATTGAATCATGAATTATGAATTGAATCATGAATCATGAATCATGAATCATCAATTGAATCATGAATCATGAATTATGAATCATCAATTGAATCATGAATCATGAATTGAAATATGAATTATGAATTGAATCATGAATCATGAATCATGAATTGAATCATGAATTGAATCATGAATCATGAATCTTGAATTGAATCATGAATCATGAATGATGAATCATAAATTGAATCATGAATCATGAATCATGAATCAAATCATGAATCATGAATCGAATCATGAATCATGAATTGAATCATGAATCATAAATTGAATCAAGAATTGAATCATGAATCATGAATCGAATCATGAATCATGAATTGAATCATGAATTAAATCATGAATCATGAATTGAATCATGAATTGAATCATGAATTGAATCATGAATTGAATCATGAATCATGAATTGAAGCATGAATCATGAATCATAAATCAAATCATGAATCATGAATTGAATCATAATTCAAATCATGAATTTGTATCATGAATCATGAATTGAATCATGAATCATGAATTTAATCATGAATCATGAATTAAATCATGAATCATGAATCATGAATCATGAATTGAATCATGAATCATGAATTATGAATTATGAATTGAATCATGAATCATGAATCATGAATCATGAATCATGAATTGAATCATGAATTGAATCATGAATCATGAATCATGAATCATGAATCATGAATTGAATCATGAATCATGAATCATGAATCATGAATTGAATCATGAATCATGAAATATGAATCATGAATTGATTCATGAATCATGAATCATGAATCATGAATTGAATCATGAATCATTAATCATGAATCGAATCATGAATCATGAATTGAATCATGAATCATGAATCATGAATTGAATCATGAATCATGAATCATGAATTGAATCATGAATCATGAATGATGAATCATGAATTGAATCATGAATCATGAATTGAATCATGAATCATGAATTGAATCATGAATCGAATCATGAATCATGAATCATGAATCATGAATAATGAATTGAATCATGAATCATGAATGATGAATCAAGAATTAAATCATGAATCATGAATTGAATCATGAATCATGAATTGAATCATGAATCATGAATTATGAATCATAATTTGAATCATGAATTATGAATTGAATCATGAATGATGAATCATGAATGATGAATCATGAATTGAATCATGAATCATGAATTGAATCATGAATCATGAATTGAATCATAAATCATGAATGATGAATCATGAATTGAATCATGAATGATGAATCATGAATTGAATCATGAATCATGAATCATGAATTGAATCATGAATCATGAATTATGAATCATGAATTGAATCATGAATCATGAATTATGAATCATGAATTGAATCATGAATTATGAATTGAATCATGAATCATGAATCATGAATCATGAATCATCAATTGAATCATGAATCATGAATTATGAAGTATGAATTGAATTATGAATTATGAATTGAATCATGAATCATGAATCATGAATCATGAATTGAATCATGAATTGAATCATGAATCATGAATCATGAATTGAATCATGAATCATGAATGATAAATCATAAATTGAATCATGAATTATGAATCATGAATCAAATCATGAATCATGAATCGAATCATGAATCATGAATTGAATCATGAATTAAATCATGAATCATGAATTGAATCATGAATTGAATCATGAATTGAATCATGAATTGAATCATAAATCATGAATTGAATCATGAATCAAAAATCGAATCATGAATCATGAATTATGAATTATGAATTGAATCATGAATCATGAATTATGAATCATGATTTGAATTATGAATTATGAATTGAATCATGAATCATGAATTGAATCATGAATCATGAATGATGAATCATAAATTGAATCATAAATCATGAATCATGAATCAAATCATGAATCATGAATCATGAATCATGAATCTAATCATGAATCATGAATCATGAATTGAATCATGAATTGAATCATGAATCATGAATCGAATCATGAATCATGAATTGAATCATGAATTAAATCATGACTCATGAATTGAATCATGAATTGAATCATGAATTGAATCATGAATTTAATCATGAATTGAATCATGAATCATGAATTGAATCATGAATCATGAATCATAAATCAAATCATGAATCATGAATCATGAATCATGAATTGAATCATGAATCATGTATTATGAATCATGAATTGAATCATGAATCATGAATTGAATCATGAATCATGAATCATGAATTGAATCATGAATCATAAATCATGAATTGAATCATGAATCATGAATCATGAATTGAATCATGAATCATGAATCATGAATTGAATCATGAATCATGAATTATGAATCATGAATTGAATCATGAATCATGAATCATGAATTGAATCATGAATCAGGAATCATGAATCATGAATCATGAATTGAATCATGAATTATGAATCATGAACTAAATCATGAATCATGAATTATGAATCATGAATTGAATCATGAATTATGAATTGAATCATGAATCATGAAACATGAATCTTGAATCATGAATCATCAATTGAATCATGAAATGAATCATGAATGATGAATCATGAATTGAATCATGAATGATGAATCATGAATTGAATCATGAATCATGAATCATGAATTGAATCATGAATCATGAATTGAATCATGAATCATGAATTATGAATCATAATTTAAATCATGAATTATGAATTGAATCATGAATGATGAATCATGAATGATGAATCATGAATTGAATCATGCATCATGAATCATGAATTGAATCATGAATCATGAATCATGAATTGAATCATGAATCATGAATGATGAATCATGAATTGAATCATGAATCATGAATCATGAATTGAATCATGAATCATGAATTATGAATCATGAATTGAATCATGAATCATGAATTATGAATCATGAATTGAATCATGAATTATGAATTGAATCATGAATCATGAATCATGAACCATGAATCATCAATTGAATCATGAATCATGAATTATGAATCATGAATTGAATTATGAATTATGAATTGAATCATGAATCATGAATCATGAATCATGAATCATGAATCATGAATTGAATCATGAATTGAATCATGAATCATGAATCATGAATTGAATCATGAATCATGAATGATGAATCATAAATTGAATCATGAATTATGAATCATGAATCATATCATGAATCATGAATCGAATCATGAATCCTGAATTGAATCATGAATCATAAATTGAATCATGAATTGAATCATGAATCATGAATCGAATCATGAATCATGAATTGAATCATGAATTAAATCATGAATCATGAATTGAATCATGAATTGAATCATGAATTGAATCATGAATTGAATCATAAATCATGAATTGAATCATGAATCATAAATCGAATCATGAATCATGAATTATGAATTATGAATTGAATCATGAATCATGAATTATGAATCATGAATTGAATTATGAATTATGAATTGAATCATGAATGATGAATCATGAATTGAATCATGAATCATGAATGATGAATCATAAATTGAATCATGAATCATGAATCATGAATCAAATCATGAATCATGAATCATGAATCATGAATCGAATCATGAATCATGAATCATGAATTGAATCATGAATTGAATCATGAATCATGAATCGAATCATGAATCATGAATCGAACCATGAATCATGAATTGAATCATGAATTAAATCATGAATCATGAATTGAATCATGAATTGAATCATGAATTGAATCATTAATTGAATCATGAATTGAATCATGAATCATGAATTGAATCATGAATCATGAATCATAAATCGAATCATAAATCATGAATTGAATCATGAATTAAATCATGAATTGAATCATGAATCATGAATTGAATCATGAATCATGAATCATGAATTGAATCATGAATCATGAATCATGAATCATGAATCGAATCATAATTCATGAATTATGAATTATGAATTGAATCATGAATCATGAATCATGAATTGAATTATGAATTATGAATTGAATCATGAATCATGAATCATGAATCATGAATCATGAATTGAATCATGAATTGAATCATGAATCATGAATCATGAATTGAATCATGATTCATAATTCATGAATTTAATTATGAATCATGAATTAAATCATGAATTATGAATCATGAATCATGAATTGAATCATAATTCATGAATTATGAATTGAATCATGAATCATGAATCATGAATTGAATTATGAATTATGAATTGAATCATGAATCATGAATCATGAATCATGAATCATGAATTGAATCATGAATTGAATCATGAATCATGAATCATGAATTGAATCATGATTCATAATTCATGAATTTAATTATGAATCATGAATTAAATCATGAATTATGAATCATGAATAATGAATCATGAATCATGAATTGAATCATGAATCATGAATCATGAATTGAATCATGAATCATGAATGATGAATCATGAATTGAATCATGAATCATGAATCGAATCTTGAATCGAATCATGAATTGAATCATGAATCATGAATTGAATCATGAATCGAATCATGAATTGAATCATGAATCATGAATTGAATCATGAATCATGAATCATGAATTGAATCATGAATCATGAAATATGAATCATGAATTGAATCATGAATCATGAATTGAATCATAAATCATGAATTATGTATCATGAATTAAATCATGAATCATGAATTTTAATCATGAATTGAATCATGAATCATGAATCATGAATTGAATCATGAATCATGAATCATGAATTGAATCATGAATCATGAATCATGAATTGAATCATGAATTGAATCATGAATCATGAATCATGAATTGAATCATGAATCATGAATTATGAATCATGAATTGAATCATGAATCATGAATCATGAATTGAATCATGAATCATGAATCATGAATCATGAATCGAATCATGAATCATGAATTGAATCATGAATCATGAATCATGAATTGAATCATGAATCATGAATCATGAATTGAATCATGAATCATGAATCATGAATTGAATCATGAATCATGAATTATAAATCATGAATTGAATCATGAATCATGAATCATGAATTGAATCATGAATCATGAATCATGAATTGAATCATGATTCATGAATTATGAATCATGAATTGAATCATGAATCATGAATCATGAATTGAATCATGAATCAGGAATCAGGAATCATGAATCATGAATTAAATCATGAATCATGAATTATGAATCATGAATTGAATCATGAATTATGAATTGAATCATGAATCATGAAACATGAATCTTGAATCATGAATCATGAATTGAATCATGAAATGAATCATGAATGATGAATCATGAATTGAATCATGAATCATAAATCATGAATTGAATTATGAATCATGAATTGAATCATGAATCATGAATTATGAATCATGAATTGAATCATGAATTATGAATTGAATCATGAATGATGAATCATGAATTGAATCATGAATCATGAATCATGAATTGAATCATGAATCATGAATCATGAATTGAATCATGAATCATGAATGATGAATCATGAATTGAATCATGAATAATGAATCATGAATTGAATCATGAATCATGAATCATGAATTGAATAATAAATCATAAATTATGAATCATGAATTGAATCATGAATCATGAATTATGAATCATGAATTGAATCATGAATTATGAATTGAATCATGAATCATGAATTATGAATCATGAATCATGAATCATCAATTGAATCATGAATCATGAATTATGAATCATGAATTGAATTATGAATTATGAATTGAATCATAAATCATGAATTGAATCATGAATCATGAATCATGAATTGAATCATGAATCATGAATGATGAATCATGAATTGAATCATGAATGATGAATCATGAATTGAATCATGAATCATGAATCATGAATTGAATAATGAATCATGAATTATGAATCATGAATTGAATCATGAATCATGAATTATGAATCATGAATTGAATCATGAATTATGAATTGAATCATGAATCATGAATCATGAATCATCAATTGAATCATGAATCATGAATTATGAATCATGAATTAAAATATGAATTATGAATTGAATCATGAATCATGAATCATGAATTGAATCATGAATTGAATCATGAATCATGAATCATGAATGATGAATCATAAATTGAATCATGAATCATGAATCATGAATCAAATCATGAATCATGAATCGAATCATGAATTAAATCATGAATCATGAATAGAATCATGAATTGAATCATAAATTGAATCATGAATTGGGAATCATGAATCATGAATCATGAATTGAATCATGAATCATGAATTATGAATCATGAACTAAATCATGAATCATGAATTATGAATCATGAAATGAATCATGAATTGAATCATGAATCATGAATTATGAATCATGAATTGAATCATGAATCATGAATCATGAATTGAATCATGAATCATGAATTGAATCATGAATCATGAATCATGAATTGAATC
Source organism: Mixophyes australis (assembly GCA_036250195.1). NCBI lineage: Eukaryota > Metazoa > Chordata > Amphibia > Anura > Limnodynastidae > Mixophyes > Mixophyes australis. The sequence continues at coordinate 239,773,639 of JAVHZZ010000001.1, read as the reverse complement.
ATGAATCATGAATCATGAATTAAATCATGAATCATGAATCATGAATCATGAATCATGAATTGAATCATGAATCATGAATTATGAATCATGAATTGAATCATGAATCATGAATTGAATCATGAATCATGAATCATGAATCATGAATCGAATCATGAATCATGAATCATGAATCGAATCATGAATCATGAATCATGAATTGAATCATGAATCATGAATTATGAATCATGAATTGAATCATGAATCATGAATCATGAATTGAATCATGAATCAGGAATCATGAATCATGAATTGAATCATGAATCATGAATTATGAATCATGAACTAAATCATGAATCATGAATTATGAATCATGAATTGAATCATGAATTATGAATTGAATCATGAATCATGAAACATGAATCTTGAATCATGAATCATGAATTGAATCATGAAATGAATCATGAATGATGAATCATGAATTGAATCATGAATGATGAATCATGAATTGAATCATGAATCATGAATCATGAATTGAATCATGAATCATGGATTGAATCATGAATCATGAATTATGAATCATAATTTGAATCATGAATTATGAATTGAATCATGAATGATGAATCATGAATGATGAATCATGAATTGAATCATGCATCATGAATCATGAATTGAATCATGAATCATGAATCATGAATTGAATCATGAATCATGAATGATGAATCATGAATTGAATCATGAATGATGAATCATGAATTGAATCATGAATCATGAATCATGAATTGAATCATGAATCATGAATTATGAATCATGAATTGAATAATGAATCATGAATTATGATTTATGAATTGAATCATGAATTATGAATTGAATCATGAATCATGAATCATGAATCATGAATTATGAATCATGAATTGAATCATGAATTGAGTCATGAATCATGAATCATGAATTGAATCATGAATCATGAATGATGAATCATAAATTGAATCATGAATTATGAATCATGAATCATATCATGAATCATGAATCATGAATCATGAATTGAATCATGAATTGAATCATGAATCATGAATCATGAATCATGAATTGAATCATGAATTGAATCATGAATCATGAATCATAAATTGAATTATGAATTATGAATTGAATCATGAATTGAATCATGAATTGAATCATGAATCATGAATCATGAATCATGAATTGAATCATGAATTGAATCATGAATCATGAATCATAAATTGAATTATGAATTATGAATTGAATCATGAATCATGAATCATGAATCATGAATCATGAATTGAATCATGAATTGAATCATGAATCATGAATCATGAATCATGAATTGAATCATGAATTGAATCATGAATCATGAATCATGAATTGAATCATGAATCATGAATGATGAATCATGAATTGAATCATGAATCATGAATTGAATCATGAATCATGAATTGAATCATGAATCGAATCATGAATCATGAATCATGAATCATGAATAATGAATTGAATCATGAATCATGAATCATGAATCATGAATTGAATCATGAATCATGAATCATGAGTCAAATCGTAAATCATGAATCATAATTCATGAATTGAATCATGAATCATGAATTGAATCATGAATCGAATCATGAATTGAATCATGAATCGAATCATGAATTGAATCATGAATCATGAATTGAATCATGAATCATGAATTGAATCATGAATCGAATCATGAATTGAATCATGAATCATGAAGTGAATCATGAATCATGAATCATGAATCATGAATTGAATCATGAATCATGAATTATGAATCATGAATTAAATCATGAATCATGAATCATGAATCATGAATCATAAATCATAAATTGAATCATTAATCATGAATTATGAATCATGAATTAAATCATGAATCATGAATTATGAATCATGAATTGAATCATGAATCATGAATTGAATCATGAATCATGAATTGAATTATGAATCATGAATTATGAATCATGAATTGAATCATGAATGATGAATCTTGAATTGAATCATGAATCATGAATCATGAAATGAATCATGAATCATGAATCATGAATCATGAATTGAATCATGAATCATGAATGATGAATCATGAATTGAATCATGAATCATGAATCATGAATTGAATAATGAATCATGAATTATGAATCATGAATTGAATCATGAATCATGAATTATGAATCATGAATTGAATCATGAATTATGAATTGAATCATGAATCATGAATCATCAATTGAATCATCAATTGAATCATGAATCATGAATCATGAATGATGAATCATAAATTGAATCATGAATCATGAATCATGAATCAAATCATGAATCATGAATCGAATCATGAATCATGAATTGAATCATGAATCATAAATTGAATCAAGAATCGAATCATGAATCATGAATCGAATCATGAATCATGAATCGAATCATGAATTAAATCATGAATCATGAATTGAATCATGAATTGAATCATGAATTGAATCATGAATTGGGAATCATGAATCATGAATCATGAATTGAATCATGAATCATGAATTATGAATCATGAACTAAATCATGAATCATGAATTATGAATCATGAATTGAATCATGAATCATGAATTGAATCATGAATCATGAATTATGAATCATGAATTGAATCATGAATCATGAATCATGAATTTAATCATGAATCATGAATCATGAATCATGAATCATGAATTGAATCATGAATCATGAATCATGAATCATGAATCATGAATTGAATCATGAATCATGAATTATGAATCATGAATTGAATCATGAATCATGAATTGAATCATGAATCATGAATTGAATCATGAATCATGAATTGAATCATGAATCATGAATCATGAATTGAATCATGAATCATGAATTATGAATCATGAATTGAATCATGAATGATGAATCATGAATGATGAATCATGAATTGAATCATGCATCATGAATCATGAATTGAATCATGAATCATGAATCATGAATTGAATCATGAATCATGAATGATGAATCATGAATTGAATCATGAATGATGAATCATGAATTGAATCATGAATCATGAATCATGAATTGAATCATGAATCATGAATTATGAATCATGAATTGAATAATGAATCATGAATTATGATTTATGAATTGAATCATGAATTATGAATTGAATCATGAATCATGAATCATGAATCATGAATTATGAATCATGAATTGAATCATGAATTGAGTCATGAATCATGAATCATGAATTGAATCATGAATCATGAATGATGAATCATAAATTGAATCATGAATTATGAATCATGAATCATATCATGAATCATGAATCATGAATCATGAATTGAATCATGAATTGAATCATGAATCATGAATCATGAATCATGAATTGAATCATGAATTGAATCATGAATCATGAATCATAAATTGAATTATGAATTATGAATTGAATCATGAATTGAATCATGAATTGAATCATGAATCATGAATCATGAATCATGAATTGAATCATGAATTGAATCATGAATCATGAATCATAAATTGAATTATGAATTATGAATTGAATCATGAATCATGAATCATGAATCATGAATCATGAATTGAATCATGAATTGAATCATGAATCATGAATCATGAATCATGAATTGAATCATGAATTGAATCATGAATCATGAATCATGAATTGAATCATGAATCATGAATGATGAATCATGAATTGAATCATGAATCATGAATTGAATCATGAATCATGAATTGAATCATGAATCGAATCATGAATCATGAATCATGAATCATGAATAATGAATTGAATCATGAATCATGAATCATGAATCATGAATTGAATCATGAATCATGAATCATGAGTCAAATCGTAAATCATGAATCATAATTCATGAATTGAATCATGAATCATGAATTGAATCATGAATCGAATCATGAATTGAATCATGAATCATGAATTGAATCATGAATCATGAATTGAATCATGAATCGAATCATGAATTGAATCATGAATCATGAAGTGAATCATGAATCATGAATCATGAATCATGAATTGAATCATGAATCATGAATTATGAATCATGAATTAAATCATGAATCATGAATCATGAATCATGAATCATAAATCATAAATTGAATCATTAATCATGAATTATGAATCATGAATTAAATCATGAATCATGAATTATGAATCATGAATTGAATCATGAATCATGAATTGAATCATGAATCATGAATTGAATTATGAATCATGAATTATGAATCATGAATTGAATCATGAATGATGAATCTTGAATTGAATCATGAATCATGAATCATGAAATGAATCATGAATCATGAATCATGAATCATGAATTGAATCATGAATCATGAATGATGAATCATGAATTGAATCATGAATCATGAATCATGAATTGAATAATGAATCATGAATTATGAATCATGAATTGAATCATGAATCATGAATTATGAATCATGAATTGAATCATGAATTATGAATTGAATCATGAATCATGAATCATCAATTGAATCATGAATTGAATCATGAATCATGAATCATGAATGATGAATCATAAATTGAATCATGAATCATGAATCATGAATCAAATCATGAATCATGAATCGAATCATGAATCATGAATTGAATCATGAATCATAAATTGAATCAAGAATCGAATCATGAATCATGAATCGAATCATGAATCATGAATCGAATCATGAATTAAATCATGAATCATGAATTGAATCATGAATTGAATCATGAATTGAATCATGAATTGGGAATCATGAATCATGAATCATGAATTGAATCATGAATCATGAATTATGAATCATGAACTAAATCATGAATCATGAATTATGAATCATGAATTGAATCATGAATCATGAATTGAATCATGAATCATGAATTATGAATCATGAATTGAATCATGAATCATGAATCATGAATTTAATCATGAATCATGAATCATGAATCATGAATCATGAATTGAATCATGAATCATGAATCATGAATCATGAATCATGAATTGAATCATGAATCATGAATTATGAATCATGAATTGAATCATGAATCATGAATTGAATCATGAATCATGAATTGAATCATGAATCATGAATTGAATCATGAATCATGAATCATGAATTGAATCATGAATCATGAATTATGAATCATGAATTGAATCATGAATCATGAATCGAATCATGAATCATGAATTGAATCATGAATCATGAATCATGAATTGAATCATTAATCATGAATCATGAATCGAATCATGAATCATGAATCATGAATTGAATCATGAATCATGAATTATGAATCATGAATTGAATCATGAATCATGAATCATGAATTGAATCATGAATCAGGAATCATGAATCATGAATCATGAATTGAATCATGAATCATGAATTATGAATCATGAACTAAATCATGAATCATGAATTATGAATCATGAATTGAATCATTAATTATGAATTGAATCATGAATCATTAAACATGAATCTTAAATCATGAATCATGAATTGAATCATGAAATGAATCATGAATGATGAATCATGAATTGAATCATGAATGATGAATCATGAATTGAATCATGAATCATGAATTGAATCATGAATCATGAATGATGAATCATGAATTGAATCATGAATGATGAATCATGAATTGAATCATGAATCATGAATCATGAATTGAATCATGAATCATGAATTATGAATCATGAATTGAATCATGAATCATGAATTATGATTTATGAATTGAATCATGAATTATGAATTGAATCATGAATCATGAATCATGAATCATGAATCATCAATTGAATCATGAATCATGAATTATAAATCATGAATTGAATTATGAATTATGAATTGAATCATGAATCATGAATCATGAATCATGAATCATGAATTGAATCATGAATTGAGTCATGAATCATGAATCATGAATTGAATCATGAATCATGAATGATGAATCATAAATTGAATCATGAATTATGAATCATGAATCATATCATGAATCATGAATCGAATCTTGAATCATGAATTGAATCATGAATCATAAATTGAATCATGAATTGAATCATGAATCATGAATCGAATCATGAATCATGAATTGAATCATGAATTGAATCATAAATCATGAATTGAATCATGAATCATAAATCGAATCATGAATCATGAATTATGAATTATGAATTAAATCATGAATCATGAATTATGAATCATGAATTGAATTATGAATTATGAATTGAATCATGAATCATGAATCATGAATTGAATCATGAATCATGAATGATGAATCATAAATTGAATCATGAATCATGAATCAAATCATGAATCATGAATCATGAATCATGAATTGAATCATTAATTAAATCATGAATCATGAATTGAATCATGAATTGAATCATGAATTGAATCATGAATCATGAATCGAATCATGAATCATGAATTGAATCATTAATTAAATCATGAATCATGAATTGAATCATGAATTGAATCATGAATTGAATCATTAATTGAATCATGAATTGAATCATGAATCATGAATCATAAATCGAATCATAAATCATGAATTGAATCATGAATCGAATCATGAATTGAATCATGAATCATGAATTGAATCATGAATCATGAATTGAATCATGAATCATGAATCATGAATTGAATCATGAATTATGAATCATGAATTGAATCATGAATCATGAATCATGAATTGAATCATGAATCATGAATCATGAATCATGAATCGAATCATAATTCATGAATTATGAATTATGAATTGAATCATGAATCATGAATCATGAATTGAATTATGAATTATGAATTGAATGATGAATCATGAATCATGAATCATGAATTGAATCATGAATTGAATCATGAATCATGAATCATGAATCATGAATCATGAATTGAATCATGAATTGAATCATGAATCATGAATCATGAATTGAATCATGAATCATAATTCATGAATTTAATTATGAATCATGAATTAAATCATGAATCATGAATCATGAATCATGAATTGAATCATGAATCATGAATCATGAATTGAATCATAATTCATGAATTATGAATTATGAATTGAATCATGATTTATGAATCATGAATTGAATTATGAATTATGAATTGAATCATGAATCATGAATCATGAATCATGAATTGAATCATGAATTGAATCATGAATCATGAATCATAAATCATGAATCATGAATTGAATCATGAATTGAATCATGAATCATGAATCATGAATTGAATCATGAATCATGAATGATGAATCATGAATTGAATCATGAATCATGAATCGAATCTTGAATCGAATCATGAATTGAATCATGAATCATGAATTAAATCATGAATCGAATCATGAATTGAATCATGAATCATGAATTGAATCATGAATCATGAATCATGAATTGAATCATGAATCATGAATTATGAATCATGAATTGAATCATGAATCATGAATCATGAATTGAATCATAAATCATGAATTATGAATCATGAATTAAATCATGAATCATGAATTATGAATCATGAATTAAATCATGAATCATGAATCATGAATTGAATCATGAATCATGAATCATGAATTAAATCATGAATCATGAATCATGAATTGAATCATGAATCATGAATTGAATCATGAATCAAGAATCATGAATTGAATCATGAATTGAATCATGAATCATGAATTATGAATCATGAATTGAATCATGAATCATGAATCATGAATCATGAATCGAATCATAATTCATGAATTATGAATCATGAATCGAATCATGAATCATGAATTGAATCATGAATCATGAATTGAATCATGAATCATGAATCATGAATTGAATCATGAATCATGAATCATGAATTGAATCATGAATCATGAATTATGAATCATGAATTGAATCATGAATCATGAATCATGAATCAGGAATCAGGAATCATGAATCATGAATTAAATCATGAATCATGAATTATGAATCATGAATTGAATCATAAATTATGAATTGAATCATGAATCATGAAACATGAATCTTGAATCATGAATCATGAATTGAATCATGAAATGAATCATGAATGATGAATCATGAATTGAATCATGAATCATAAATCATGAATTGAATCATGAATCATGAATTGAATCATGAATCATGAATTATGAATCATGAATTGAATCATGAATTATGAATTGAATCATGAATGATGAATCATGAATTGAATCATGAATCATGAATCATGAATTGAATCATGAATCATGAATCATGAATTGAATCATGAATCATGAATGATGAATCATGAATTGAATCATGAATGATGAATCATGAATTGAATCATGAATCATGAATCATGAATTGAATAATGAATCATGAATTATGAATCATGAATTGAATCATGAATCATGAATTATGAATCATGAATTGAATCATGAATTATGAATTGAATCATGAATCATGAATCATCAATTGAATCATGAATCATGAATTATGAATCATGAATTGAAATATGAATTATGAATTGAATCATGAATCATGAATCATGAATTGAATCATGAATTGAATCATGAATCATGAATCATGAATGATGAATCATAAATTGAATCATGAATCATGAATCATGAATCAAATCATGAATCATGAATCGAATCATGAATCATGAATTGAATCATGAATCATAAATTGAATCAAGAATCGAATCATGAATCATGAATCGAATCATGAATCATGAATCGAATCATGAATCATGAATCGAATCATGAATTAAATCATGAATCATGAATTGAATCATGAATTGAATCATGAATTGAATCATGAATTGGGAATCATGAATCATGAATCATGAATTGAATCATGAATCATGAATTATGAATCATGAACTAAATCATGAATCATGAATCATGAATCATGAATTGAATCATGAATCATGAATTGAATCATGAATCATGAATTATGAATCATGAATTGAATCATGAATCATGAATCATGAATTGAATCATGAATCATGAATCATGAATCATGAATCATGAATTGAATCATGAATCATGAATCATGAATCATGAATCATGAATCATGAATTGAATCATGAATCATGAATTATGAATCATGAATTGAATCATGAATCATGAATTGAATCATGAATCATGAATCATGAATCATGAATCGAATCATGAATCATGAATTGAATCATGAATCATGAATCATGAATTGAATCATGAATCATGAATCATGAATCGAATCATGAATCATGAATCATGAATTGAATCATGAATCATGAATTATGAATCATGAATTATGAATCATGAATTGAATCATGAATGATGAATCTTGAATTGAATCATGAATCATGAATCATGAAATGAATCATGAATCATGAATCATGAATCATGAATTGAATCATGAATCATGAATGATGAATCATGAATTGAATCATGAATCATGAATCATGAATTGAATAATGAATCATGAATTATGAATCATGAATTGAATCATGAATCATGAATTATGAATCATGAATTGAATCATGAATTATGAATTGAATCATGAATCATGAATCATCAATTGAATCATGAATTGAATCATGAATCATGAATCATGAATGATGAATCATAAATTGAATCATGAATCATGAATCATGAATCAAATCATGAATCATGAATCGAATCATGAATCATGAATTGAATCATGAATCATAAATTGAATCAAGAATCGAATCATGAATCATGAATCGAATCATGAATCATGAATCGAATCATGAATTAAATCATGAATCATGAATTGAATCATGAATTGAATCATGAATTGAATCATGAATTGGGAATCATGAATCATGAATCATGAATTGAATCATGAATCATGAATTATGAATCATGAACTAAATCATGAATCATGAATTATGAATCATGAATTGAATCATGAATCATGAATTGAATCATGAATCATGAATTATGAATCATGAATTGAATCATGAATCATGAATCATGAATTTAATCATGAATCATGAATCATGAATCATGAATCATGAATTGAATCATGAATCATGAATCATGAATCATGAATCATGAATTGAATCATGAATCATGAATTATGAATCATGAATTGAATCATGAATCATGAATTGAATCATGAATCATGAATTGAATCATGAATCATGAATTGAATCATGAATCATGAATCATGAATTGAATCATGAATCATGAATTATGAATCATGAATTGAATCATGAATCATGAATCGAATCATGAATCATGAATTGAATCATGAATCATGAATCATGAATTGAATCATTAATCATGAATCATGAATCGAATCATGAATCATGAATCATGAATTGAATCATGAATCATGAATTATGAAATATGAATTGAATCATGAATCATGAATCATGAATTGAATCATGAATCAGGAATCATGAATCATGAATCATGAATTGAATCATGAATCATGAATTATGAATCATGAACTAAATCATGAATCATGAATTATGAATCATGAATTGAATCATTAATTATGAATTGAATCATGAATCATGAAACATGAATCTTAAATCATGAATCATGAATTGAATCATGAAATGAATCATGAATGATGAATCATGAATTGAATCATGAATGATGAATCATGAATTGAATCATGAATCATGAATTGAATCATGAATCATGAATGATGAATCATGAATTGAATCATGAATGATGAATCATGAATTGAATCATGAATCATGAATCATGAATTGAATCATGAATCATGAATTATGAATCATGAATTGAATCATGAATCATGAATTATGATTTATGAATTGAATCATGAATTATGAATTGAATCATGAATCATGAATCATGAATCATGAATCATCAATTGAATCATGAATCATGAATTATAAATCATGAATTGAATTATGAATTATGAATTGAATCATGAATCATGAATCATGAATCATGAATCATCAATTGAATCATGAATTGAGTCATGAATCATGAATCATGAATTGAATCATGAATCATGAATGATGAATCATAAATTGAATCATGAATTATGAATCATGAATCATATCATGAATCATGAATCGAATCTTGAATCATGAATTGAATCATGAATCATAAATTGAATCATGAATTGAATCATGAATCATGAATCGAATCATGAATCATGAATTGAATCATGAATTGAATCATAAATCATGAATTGAATCATGAATCATAAATCGAATCATGAATCATGAATTATGAATTATGAATTAAATCATGAATCATGAATTATGAATCATGAATTGAATTATGAATTATGAATTGAATCATGAATCATGAATCATGAATTGAATCATGAATCATGAATGATGAATCATAAATTGAATCATGAATCATGAATCAAATCATGAATCATGAATCATGAATCATGAATTGAATCATTAATTAAATCATGAATCATGAATTGAATCATGAATTGAATCATGAATTGAATCATGAATCATGAATCGAATCATGAATCATGAATTGAATCATTAATTAAATCATGAATCATGAATTGAATCATGAATTGAATCATGAATTGAATCATTAATTGAATCATGAATTGAATCATGAATCATGAATTGAATCATGAATCATGAATCATAAATCGAATCATAAATCATGAATTGAATCATGAATCGAATCATGAATTGAATCATGAATCATGAATTGAATCATGAATCATGAATTGAATCATGAATCATGAATCATGAATTGAATCATGAATTATGAATCATGAATTGAATCATGAATCATGAATCATGAATTGAATCATGAATCATGAATCATGAATCATGAATCGAATCATAATTCATGAATTATGAATTATGAATTGAATCATGAATCATGAATCATGAATTGAATTATGAATTATGAATTGAATGATGAATCATGAATCATGAATCATGAATTGAATCATGAATTGAATCATGAATCATGAATCATGAATCATGAATCATGAATTGAATCATGAATTGAATCATGAATCATGAATCATGAATTGAATCATGAATCATAATTCATGAATTTAATTATGAATCATGAATTAAATCATGAATCATGAATCATGAATCATGAATTGAATCATGAATCATGAATCATGAATTGAATCATAATTCATGAATTATGAATTATGAATTGAATCATGATTTATGAATCATGAATTGAATTATGAATTATGAATTGAATCATGAATCATGAATCATGAATCATGAATTGAATCATGAATTGAATCATGAATCATGAATCATAAATCATGAATCATGAATTGAATCATGAATTGAATCATGAATCATGAATCATGAATTGAATCATGAATCATGAATGATGAATCATGAATTGAATCATGAATCATGAATCGAATCTTGAATCGAATCATGAATTGAATCATGAATCATGAATTAAATCATGAATCGAATCATGAATTGAATCATGAATCATGAATTGAATCATGAATCATGAATCATGAATTGAATCATGAATCATGAATTATGAATCATGAATTGAATCATGAATCATGAATCATGAATTGAATCATAAATCATGAATTATGAATCATGAATTAAATCATGAATCATGAATCATGAATTGAATCATGAATCATGAATCATGAATCATGAATTAAATCATGAATCATGAATCATGAATTGAATCATGAATCATGAATTGAATCATGAATCAAGAATCATGAATTGAATCATGAATTGAATCATGAATCATGAATTATGAATCATGAATTGAATCATGAATCATGAATCATGAATCATGAATCGAATCATAATTCATGAATTATGAATCATGAATCGAATCATGAATCATGAATTGAATCATGAATCATGAATCATGAATTGAATCATGAATCATGAATCATGAATTGAATCATGAATCATGAATCATGAATTGAATCATGAATCATGAATTATGAATCATGAATTGAATCATGAATCATGAATCATGAATTGAATCATGAATCAGGAATCAGGAATCATGAATCATGAATTAAATCATGAATCATGAATTATGAATCATGAATTGAATCATAAATTATGAATTGAATCATGAATCATGAAACATGAATCTTGAATCATGAATCATGAATTGAATCATGAAATGAATCATGAATGATGAATCATGAATTGAATCATGAATCATAAATCATGAATTGAATCATGAATCATGAATTGAATCATGAATCATGAATTATGAATCATGAATTGAATCATGAATTATGAATTGAATCATGAATGATGAATCATGAATTGAATCATGAATCATGAATCATGAATTGAATCATGAATCATGAATCATGAATTGAATCATGAATCATGAATGATGAATCATGAATTGAATCATGAATGATGAATCATGAATTGAATCATGAATCATGAATCATGAATTGAATCATGAATCATAATTCATGAATTTAATTATGAATCATGAATTAAATCATGAATCATGAATCATGAATCATGAATTGAATCATGAATCATGAATCATGAATTGAATCATAATTCATGAATTATGAATTATGAATTGAATCATGATTTATGAATCATGAATTGAATTATGAATTATGAATTGAATCATGAATCATGAATCATGAATCATGAATTGAATCATGAATTGAATCATGAATCATGAATCATAAATCATGAATCATGAATTGAATCATGAATTGAATCATGAATCATGAATCATGAATTGAATCATGAATCATGAATGATGAATCATGAATTGAATCATGAATCATGAATCGAATCTTGAATCGAATCATGAATTGAATCATGAATCATGAATTAAATCATGAATCGAATCATGAATCGAATCATGAATTGAATCATGAATCATGAATTGAATCATGAATCATGAATCATGAATTGAATCATGAATCATGAATTATGAATCATGAATTGAATCATGAATCATGAATCATGAATTGAATCATAAATCATGAATTATGAATCATGAATTAAATCATGAATCATGAATCATGAATTGAATCATGAATCATGAATCATGAATCATGAATTAAATCATGAATCATGAATCATGAATTGAATCATGAATCATGAATTGAATCATGAATCAAGAATCATGAATTGAATCATGAATTGAATCATGAATCATGAATTATGAATCATGAATTGAATCATGAATCATGAATCATGAATCATGAATCGAATCATAATTCATGAATTATGAATCATGAATCGAATCATGAATCATGAATTGAATCATGAATCATGAATCATGAATTGAATCATGAATCATGAATCATGAATTGAATCATGAATCATGAATCATGAATTGAATCATGAATCATGAATTATGAATCATGAATTGAATCATGAATCATGAATCATGAATTGAATCATGAATCAGGAATCAGGAATCATGAATCATGAATTAAATCATGAATCATGAATTATGAATCATGAATTGAATCATAAATTATGAATTGAATCATGAATCATGAAACATGAATCTTGAATCATGAATCATGAATTGAATCATGAAATGAATCATGAATGATGAATCATGAATTGAATCATGAATCATAAATCATGAATTGAATCATGAATCATGAATTGAATCATGAATCATGAATTATGAATCATGAATTGAATCATGAATTATGAATTGAATCATGAATGATGAATCATGAATTGAATCATGAATCATGAATCATGAATTGAATCATGAATCATGAATCATGAATTGAATCATGAATCATGAATGATGAATCATGAATTGAATCATGAATGATGAATCATGAATTGAATCATGAATCATGAATCATGAATTGAATAATGAATCATGAATTATGAATCATGAATTGAATCATGAATCATGAATTATGAATCATGAATTGAATCATGAATTATGAATTGAATCATGAATCATGAATCATCAATTGAATCATGAATCATGAATTATGAATCATGAATTGAAATATGAATTATGAATTGAATCATGAATCATGAATCATGAATTGAATCATGAATTGAATCATGAATCATGAATCATGAATGATGAATCATAAATTGAATCATGAATCATGAATCATGAATCAAATCATGAATCATGAATCGAATCATGAATCATGAATTGAATCATGAATCATAAATTGAATCAAGAATCGAATCATGAATCATGAATCGAATCATGAATCATGAATCGAATCATGAATCATGAATCGAATCATGAATTAAATCATGAATCATGAATTGAATCATGAATTGAATCATGAATTGAATCATGAATTGGGAATCATGAATCATGAATCATGAATTGAATCATGAATCATGAATTATGAATCATGAACTAAATCATGAATCATGAATTATGAATCATGAATTGAATCATGAATCATGAATTGAATCATGAATCATGAATTATGAATCATGAATTGAATCATGAATCATGAATCATGAATTGAATCATGAATCATGAATCATGAATCATGAATCATGAATTGAATCATGAATCATGAATCATGAATCATGAATCATGAATTGAATCATGAATCATGAATTATGAATCATGAATTGAATCATGAATCATGAATTGAATCATGAATCATGAATCATGAATCATGAATCATGAATCGAATCATGAATCATGAATTGAATCATGAATCATGAATCATGAATTGAATCATGAATCATGAATCATGAATCGAATCATGAATCATGAATCATGAATTGAATCATGAATCATGAATTATGAATCATGAATTGAATCATGAATCATGAATCATGAATTGAATCATGAATCAGGAATCATGAATCATGAATCATGAATTGAATCATGAATCATGAATTATGAATCATGAACTAAATCATGAATCATGAATTATGAATCATGAATTGAATCATGAATTATGAATTGAATCATGAATCATGAAACATGAATCTTGAATCATGAATTGAATCATGAAATGAATCATGAATGATGAATCATGAATTGAATCATGAATGATGAATCATGAATTGAATCATGAATCATGAATCATGAATTGAATCATGAATCATGAATTGAATCATGAATCATGAATCATGAATGATGAATCATGAATTGAATCATGCATCATGAATCATGAATTGAATCATGAATGATGAATTGAATCATGAATCATGAATGATGAATCATGAATTGAATCATGAATGATGAATCATGAATTGAATCATGAATCATGAATCATGAATTGAATCATGAATCATGAATTATGAATCATGAATTGAATCATGAATCATGAATTATGATTTATGAATTGAATCATGAATTATGAATTGAATCATGAATCATGAATCATGAATCATGAATCATCAATTGAATCATGAATCATGAATTATAAATCATTAATTGAATTATGAATTATGAATTGAATCATGAATCATGAATCATGAATCATGAATCATGAATTGAATCATGAATTGAGTCATGAATCATGAATCATGAATGATGAATCATAAATTGAATCATGAATTATGAATCATGAATCATATCATGAATCATGAATCGAATCTTGAATCATGAATTGAATCATGAATCATGAATTGAATCATGAATCATGAATTGAATCATGAATCATGAATCATGAATCGAATCATGAATCATGAATCATGAATCATGAATCATGAATTGAATCATGAATCATGAATTATGAATCATGAATTGAATCATGAATCATGAATTGAATCATGAATCATGAATCATGAATCATGAATCGAATCATGAATCATGAATTGAATCATGAATCATGAATCATGAATTTAATCATGAATCATGAATCATGAATCGAATCATGAATCATGAATCATGAATTGAATCATGAATCATGAATTATGAATCATGAATTGAATCATGAATCATGAATCATGAATTGAATCATGAATCAGGAATCATGAATCATGAATCATGAATTGAATCATGAATCATGAATTATGAATCATGAACTAAATCATGAATCATGAATTATGAATCATGAATTGAATCATGAATTATGAATTGAATCATGAATCATGAAACATGAATCTTAAATCATGAATCATGAATTGAATCATGAAATGAATCATGAATGATGAATCATGAATTGAATCATGAATGATGAATCATGAATTGAATCATGAATCATGAATCATGAATTGAATCATGAATCATGAATTGAATCATGAATCATGAATCATGAATGATGAATCATGAATAGAATCATGCATCATGAATCATGAATTGAATCATGAATCATGAATTGAAACATGAATCATGAATGATGAATCATGAATTGAATCATTAATGATGAATCATGAATTGAATCATGAATCATGAATCATGAATTGAATCATGAATCATGAATCATGAATTGAATCATGAATCATGAATTATGAATCATGAATTGAATCATGAATCATGAATTATGATTTATGAATTGAATCATGAATTATGAATTGAATCATCAATTGAATCATGAATCATGAATTATAAATCATGAATTGAATTATGAATTATGAATTGAATCATGAATCATGAATCATGAATCATGAATCATGAATTGAATCATGAATTGAGTCATGAATCATGAATCATGAATTGAATCATGAATCATGAATGATGAATCATAAATTGAATCATGAATTATGAATCATGAATCATATCATGAATCATGAATCGAATCTTGAATCATGAATTGAATCATGAATCATAAATTGAATCATGAATTGAATCATGAATCATGAATCGAATCATGAATCATGAATTGAATCATGAATTGAATCATAAATCATGAATTGAATCATGAATCATAAATCGAATCATGAATCATGAATTATGAATTATGAATTAAATCATGAATCATGAATTATGAATCATGAATTGAATTATGAATTATGAATTGAATCATGAATCATGAATCATGAATTGAATCATGAATCATGAATGATGAATCATAAATTGAATCATGAATCATGAATCATGAATCAAAT
Organism: Mixophyes australis; assembly: GCA_036250195.1. Lineage (NCBI taxonomy): Eukaryota > Metazoa > Chordata > Amphibia > Anura > Limnodynastidae > Mixophyes > Mixophyes australis. Next base: position 239,755,681 of record JAVHZZ010000001.1, on the reverse strand, counting down.
CATGAATCATGAATCATGAATCATGAATCGAATCATGAATCATGAATCATGAATTGAATCATGAATTGAATCATGAATCATGAATCGAATCATGAATCATGAATTGAATCATTAATTAAATCATGAATCATGAATTGAATCATGAATTGAATCATGAATTGAATCATTAATTGAATCATGAATTGAATCATGAATCATGAATTGAATCATGAATCATGAATCATAAATTGAATCATAAATCATGAATTGAATCATGAATCGAATCATGAATTGAATCATGAATCATGAATTGAATCATGAATCATGAATCATGAATTGAATCATGAATTATGAATCATGAATTGAATCATGAATCATGAATCATGAATTGAATCATGAATCATGAATCATGAATCATGAATCATGAATCGAATCATAATTCATGAATTATGAATTATGAATTGAATCATGAATCATGAATCATGAATTGAATTATGAATTATGAATTGAATCATGAATCATGAATCATGAATCATGAATCATGAATTGAATCATGAATTGAATCATTAATCATGAATCATGAATCATGAATCATGAATTGAATCATGAATTGAATCATGAATCATAATTCATGAATTTAATTATGAATCATGAATTAAATCATGAATCATGAATCATGAATCATGAATTGAATCATAATTCATGAATTATGAATTATGAATTGAATCATGAATCATGAATCATGAATCATGAATTGAATTATGAATTATGAATTGAATCATGAATCATGAATCATGAATCATGAATTGAATCATGAATTGAATCATGAATCATGAATCATGAATCATGAATCATGAATTGAATCATGAATTGAATCATGAATCATGAATCATGAATTGAATCATGAATCATGAATGATGAATCATGAATTGAATCATGAATCATGAATCGAATCTTGAATCGAATCATGAATTGAATCATGAATCATGAATTGAATCATGAATCGAATCATGAATTGAATCATGAATCATGAATTGAATCATGAATCATGAATCATGAATTGAATCATGAATCATGAATTATGAATCATGAATTGAATCATGAATCATGAATCATGAATTGAATCATAAATCATGAATTATGAATCATGAATTAAATCATGAATCATGAATTATGAATCATGAATTAAATCATGAATCATGAATCATGATTTGAATCATGAATCATGAATCATGAATCATGAATTGAATCATGAATCATGAATCATGAATTGAATCATGAATCATGAATTGAATCATGAATCAAGAATCATGAATTGAATCATGAATTGAATCATGAATCATGAATTATGAATCATGAATTGAATCATGAATCATGAATCATGAATCGAATCATGAATCATGAATTGAATCATGAATCATGAATCATGAATTGAATCATGAATCATGAATTATGAATCATGAATCATGAATTATGAATCATGAATTGAATCATGAATCATGAATCATGAATCGAATCATGAATCATGAATTGAATCATGAATCATGAATCATGAATTGAATCATGAATCATGAATCATGAATTGAATCATGAATCATGAATCATGAATTGAATCATGAATCATGAATTATGAATCATGAATTGAATCATGAATCATGAATCATGAATTGAATCATGAATCAGGAATCAGGAATCATGAATCATGAATTAAATCATGAATCATGAATTATGAATCATGAATTGAATCATGAATTATGAATTGAATCATGAATCATGAAACATGAATCTTGAATAATGAATCATGAATTGAATCATGAAATGAATCATGAATGATGAATCATGAATTGAATCATGAATCATAAATCATGAATTGAATCATGAATCATGAATTGAATCATGAATCATGAATTATGAATCATGAATTGAATCATGAATTATGAATTGAATCATGAATGATGAATCATGAATTGAATCATGAATCATGAATCATGAATTGAATCATGAATCATGAATCATGAATTGAATCATGAATCATGAATGATGAATCATGAATTGAATCATGAATGATGAATCATGAATTGAATCATGAATCATGAATCATGAATTGAATAATGAATCATGAATTATGAATCATGAATTGAATCATGAATCATGAATTATGAATCATGAATTGAATCATGAATTATGAATTGAATCATGAATCATGAATCATGAATCATGAATCATCAATTGAATCATGAATCATGAATTATGAATCATGAATTGAATCATGAATCATGAATCATGAATCATGAATCATCAATTGAATCATGAATCATGAATTATGAATCATGAATTGAATTATGAATTATGAATTGAATCATGAATCATGAATTGAATCATGAATCATGAATCATGAATTGAATCATGAATCATGAATGATGAATCATGAATTGAATCATGAATGATGAATCATGAATTGAATCATGAATCATGAATCATGAATTGAATAATGAATCATGAATTATGAATCATGAATTGAATCATGAATCATGAATTATGAATCATGAATTGAATCATGAATTATGAATTGAATCATGAATCATGAATCATGAATCATCAATTGAATCATGAATCATGAATTATGAATCATGAATTGAAATATGAATTATGAATTGAATCATGAATCATGAATCATGAATTGAATCATGAATTGAATCATGAATCATGAATCATGAATTGAATCATGAATCATGAATGATGAATCATAAATTGAATCATGAATCATGAATCATGAATCAAATCATGAATCATGAATCGAATCATGAATCATGAATCGAATCATGAATCATGAATTGAATCATGAATCATAAATTGAATCATGAATCATGAATTGAATCATGAATCATGAATCATGAATCGAATCATGAATCATGAATCATGAATCATGAATCATGAATTGAATCATGAATCATGAATTATGAATCATGAATTGAATCATGAATCATGAATTGAATCATGAATCATGAATCATGAATCATGAATCGAATCATGAATCATGAATTGAATCATGAATCATGAATCATGAATTTAATCATGAATCATGAATCATGAATCGAATCATGAATCATGAATCATGAATTGAATCATGAATCATGAATTATGAATCATGAATTGAATCATGAATCATGAATCATGAATTGAATCATGAATCAGGAATCATGAATCATGAATCATGAATTGAATCATGAATCATGAATTATGAATCATGAACTAAATCATGAATCATGAATTATGAATCATGAATTGAATCATGAATTATGAATTGAATCATGAATCATGAAACATGAATCTTAAATCATGAATCATGAATTGAATCATGAAATGAATCATGAATGATGAATCATGAATTGAATCATGAATGATGAATCATGAATTGAATCATGAATCATGAATCATGAATTGAATCATGAATCATGAATTGAATCATGAATCATGAATCATGAATGATGAATCATGAATTGAATCATGCATCATGAATCATGAATTGAATCATGAATCATGAATTGAAACATGAATCATGAATGATGAATCATGAATTGAATCATTAATGATGAATCATGAATTGAATCATGAATCATGAATCATGAATTGAATCATGAATCATGAATCATGAATTGAATCATGAATCATGAATTATGAATCATGAATTGAATCATGAATCATGAATTATGATTTATGAATTGAATCATGAATTATGAATTGAATCATCAATTGAATCATGAATCATGAATTATAAATCATGAATTGAATTATGAATTATGAATTGAATCATGAATCATGAATCATGAATCATGAATCATGAATTGAATCATGAATTGAGTCATGAATCATGAATCATGAATTGAATCATGAATCATGAATGATGAATCATAAATTGAATCATGAATTATGAATCATGAATCATATCATGAATCATGAATCGAATCTTGAATCATGAATTGAATCATGAATCATAAATTGAATCATGAATTGAATCATGAATCATGAATCGAATCATGAATCATGAATTGAATCATGAATTGAATCATAAATCATGAATTGAATCATGAATCATAAATCGAATCATGAATCATGAATTATGAATTATGAATTAAATCATGAATCATGAATTATGAATCATGAATTGAATTATGAATTATGAATTGAATCATGAATCATGAATCATGAATTGAATCATGAATCATGAATGATGAATCATAAATTGAATCATGAATCATGAATCATGAATCAAATCATGAATCATGAATCATGAATCATGAATCGAATCATGAATCATGAATCATGAATTGAATCATGAATTGAATCATGAATCATGAATCGAATCATGAATCATGAATTGAATCATTAATTAAATCATGAATCATGAATTGAATCATGAATTGAATCATGAATTGAATCATTAATTGAATCATGAATTGAATCATGAATCATGAATTGAATCATGAATCATGAATCATAAATCGAATCATAAATCATGAATTGAATCATGAATCGAATCATGAATTGAATCATGAATCATGAATTGAATCATGAATCATGAATCATGAATTGAATCATGAATTATGAATCATGAATTGAATCATGAATCATGAATCATGAATTGAATCATGAATCATGAATCATGAATCATGAATCGAATCATAATTCATGAATTATGAATTATGAATTGAATCATGAATCATGAATCATGAATTGAATTATGAATTATGAATTGAATCATGAATCATGAATCATGAATCATGAATCATGAATTGAATCATGAATTGAATCATTAATCATGAATCATGAATCATGAATCATGAATTGAATCATGAATTGAATCATGAATCATGAATCATGAATTGAATCATGAATCATAATTCATGAATTGAATCATGAATCATGAATTAAATCATGAATCATGAATCATGAATCATGAATTGAATCATAATTCATGAATTATGAATTATGAATTGAATCATGAATCATGAATTGAATTATGAATTATGAATTGAATCATGAATCATGAATCATGAATCATGAATTGAATCATGAATTGAATCATGAATCATGAATCATGAATCATGAATTGAATCATGAATTGAATCATGAATCATGAATCATGAATTGAATCATGAATCATGAATCGAATCTTGAATCGAATCATGAATTGAATCATGAATCATGAATTGAATCATGAATCGAATCATGAATTGAATCATGAATCATGAATTGAATCATGAATCATGAATCATGAATTGAATCATGAATCATGAATCATGAATCATGAATTGAATCATGAATTGAATCATGAATCATGAATCATGAATCATGAATCATGAATTGAATCATGAATTGAATCATGAATCATGAATCATGAATTGAATCATGAATCATGAATCGAATCTTGAATCGAATCATGAATTGAATCATGAATCATGAATTGAATCATGAATCGAATCATGAATTGAATCATGAATCATGAATTGAATCATGAATCATGAATCATGAATTGAATCATGAATCATGAATTATGAATCATGAATTGAATCATGAATCATGAATCATGAATTGAATCATAAATCATGAATTATGAATAATGAATTAAATCATGAATCATGAATTATGAATCATGAATTAAATCATGAATCATGAATCATGATTTGAATCATGAATCATGAATCATGAATCATGAATTGAATCATGAATCATGAATCATGAATTGAATCATGAATCATGAATTGAATCATGAATCAAGAAGCATGAATTGAATCATGAATTGAATCATGAATCATGAATTATGAATCATGAATTGAATCATGAATCATGAATCATGAATCGAATCATGAATCATGAATTGAATCATGAATCATGAATCATGAATTGAATCATGAATCATGAATCATGAATTGAATCATGAATCATGAATCATGAATTGAATCATGAATCATGAATTATGAATCATGAATCATGAATTATGAATCATGAATTGAATCATGAATCATGAATCATGAATCGAATCATGAATCATGAATTGAATCATGAATCATGAATCATGAATTGAATCATGAATCATGAATCATGAATTGAATCATGAATCATGAATCATGAATTGAATCATGAATCATGAATTATGAATCATGAATTGAATCATGAATCATGAATCATGAATTGAATCATGAATCAGGAATCAGGAATCATGAATCATGAATTAAATCATGAATCATGAATTATGAATCATGAATTGAATCATGAATTATGAATTGAATCATGAATCATGAAACATGAATCTTGAATAATGAATCATGAATTGAATCATGAAATGAATCATGAATGATGAATCATGAATTGAATCATGAATCATAAATCATGAATTGAATCATGAATCATGAATTGAATCATGAATCATGAATTATGAATCATGAATTGAATCATGAATTATGAATTGAATCATGAATGATGAATCATGAATTGAATCATGAATCATGAATCATGAATTGAATCATGAATCATGAATTGAATCATGAATCATGAATGATGAATCATGAATTGAATCATGAATCATGAATCATGAATTGAATAATGAATCATGAATTATGAATCATGAATTGAATCATGAATCATGAATTATGAATCATGAATTGAATCATGAATTATGAATTGAATCATGAATCATGAATCATGAATCATGAATCATGAATCATCAATTGAATCATGAATCATGAATTATGAATCATGAATTGAATTATGAATTATGAATTGAATCATGAATCATGAATCATGAATTGAATCATGAATCATGAATTGAATCATGAATCATGAATGATGAATCATGAATTGAATCATGAATGATGAATCATGAATTGAATCATGAATCATGAATCATGAATTGAATAATGAATCATGAATTATGAATCATGAATTGAATCATGAATCATGAATTATGAATCATGAATTGAATCATGAATTATGAATTGAATCATGAATCATGAATCATGAATTGAATCATGAATCATGAATCATGAATCAAATCATGAATCATGAATCGAATCATGAATCATGAATTGAATCATGAATCATAAATTGAATCAAGAATTGAATCATGAATCAGGAATCGAATCATGAATCATGAATTGAATCATGAATTAAATCATGAATCATGAATTGAATCATGAATCATGAATCTTGAATTGAATCATGAATCATGAATGATGAATCATAAATTGAATCATGAATCATGAATCATGAATCAAATCATGAATCATGAATCGAATCATGAATCATGAATTGAATCATGAATCATAAATTGAATCAAGAATTGAATCATGAATCAGGAATCGAATCATGAATCATGAATTGAATCATGAATTAAATCATGAATCATGAATTGAATCATGAATTGAATCATGAATTGAATCATGAATTGAATCATGAATCATGAATTGAAGCATGAATCATGAATCATAAATCAAATCATGAATCATGAATTGAATCATAATTCAAATCATGAATTGAATCATGAATCATGAATTGAATCATGAATCATGAATTATGAATCATGAATTGAATCATGAATCATAAATCATGAATTGAATCATGAATCATGAATCGAATCATGAATCATGAATTGAATCATGAATCATGAATTTAATCATGAATCATGAATTAAATCATGAATCATGAATCATGAATCATGAATCATGAATTGAATCATGAATCATGAATCGAATCATGAATCATGAATTGAATCATGAATCATGAATTTAATCATGAATCATGAATTAAATCATGAATCATGAATCATGAATCATGAATTGAATCATGAATTGAATCATGAATTATGAATCATGAATTGAATCATGAATTATGAATTGAATCATGAATCATGAATCATGAATCATCAATTGAATCATGAATCATGAATTATGAATCATGAATTGAAATATGAATTATGAATTGAATCATGAATCATGAATCATGAATTGAATCATGAATTGAATCATGAATCATGAATCATGAATTGAATCATGAATCATGAATGATGAATCATAAATTGAATCATGAATCATGAATCATGAATCAAATCATGAATCATGAATCGAATCATGAATCATGAATTGAATCATGAATCATAAATTGAATCAAGAATCGAATCATGAATCATGAATCGAATCATGAATCATGAATTGAATCATGAATTAAATCATGAATCATGAATTGAATCATGAATTGAATCATGAATTGAATCATGAATTGGGAATCATGAATCATGAATCATGAATTGAATCATGAATCATGAATTATGAATCATGAACTAAATCATGAATCATGAATTATGAATCATGAATTGAATCATGAATCATGAATTGAATCATGAATCATGAATTATGAATCATGAATTGAATCATGAATCATGAATCATGAATTGAATCATGAATCATGAATCATGAATCATGAATCATGAATTGAATCATGAATCATGAATCATGAATTGAATCATGAATCATGAATCATGAATTGAATCATGAATCATGAATCATGAATCATGAATCATGAATTGAATCATGAATCATGAATTATGAATCATGAATTGAATCATGAATCATGAATTGAATCATGAATCATGAATTATGAATCATGAATTGAATTATGAATTATGAATTGAATCATGAATCATGAATCATGAATTGAATCATGAATCATGAATGATGAATCATAAATTGAATCATGAATCATGAATCATGAATCAAATCATGAATCATGAATCATGAATCATGAATCGAATCATGAATCATGAATCATGAATTGAATCATGAATTGAATCATGAATCATGAATCGAATCATGAATCATGAATTGAATCATTAATTAAATCATGAATCATGAATTGAATCATGAATTGAATCATGAATTGAATCATTAATTGAATCATGAATTGAATCATGAATCATGAATTGAATCATGAATCATGAATCATAAATCGAATCATAAATCATGAATTGAATCATGAATCGAATCATGAATTGAATCATGAATCATGAATTGAATCATGAATCATGAATCATGAATTGAATCATGAATTATGAATCATGAATTGAATCATGAATCATGAATCATGAATTGAATCATGAATCATGAATCATGAATCATGAATCGAATCATAATTCATGAATTATGAATTATGAATTGAATCATGAATCATGAATCATGAATTGAATTATGAATTATGAATTGAATCATGAATCATGAATCATGAATTGAATCATGAATTGAATCATTAATCATGAATCATGAATCATGAATCATGAATTGAATCATGAATTGAATCATGAATCATGAATCATGAATTGAATCATGAATCATAATTCATGAATTTAATTATGAATCATGAATTAAATCATGAATCATGAATCATGAATCATGAATTGAATCATAATTCATGAATTATGAATTATGAATTGAATCATGAATCATGAATCATGAATCATGAATTGAATTATGAATTATGAATTGAATCATGAATCATGAATCATGAATCATGAATTGAATCATGAATTGAATCATGAATCATGAATCATGAATCATGAATCATGAATTGAATCATGAATTGAATCATGAATCATGAATCATGAATTGAATCATGAATCATGAATGATGAATCATGAATTGAATCATGAATCATGAATCGAATCTTGAATCGAATCATGAATTGAATCATGAATCATGAATTGAATCATGAATCGAATCATGAATTGAATCATGAATCATGAATTGAATCATGAATCATGAATCATGAATTGAATCATGAATCATGAATTATGAATCATGAATTGAATCATGAATCATGAATCATGAATTGAATCATAAATCATGAATTATGAATCATGAATTAAATCATGAATCATGAATTATGAATCATGAATTAAATCATGAATCATGAATCATGAATTGAATCATGAATCATGAATTGAATCATGAATCATGAATCATGAATTGAATCATGAATCATGAATTGAATCATGAATCAAGAATCATGAATTGAATCATGAATTGAATCGTGAATCATGAATTATGAATCATGAATTGAATCATGAATCATGAATCATGAATCGAATCATGAATCATGAATTGAATCATGAATCATGAATCATGAATTGAATCATGAATCATGAATCATGAATTGAATCATGAATCATGAATCATGAATTGAATCATGAATCATGAATTATGAATCATGAATCATGAATTATGAATCATGAATTGAATCATGAATCATGAATCATGAATCGAATCATGAATCATGAATTGAATCATGAATCATGAATCATGAATTGAATCATGAATCATGAATCATGAATTGAATCATGAATCATGAATCATGAATTGAATCATGAATCATGAATTATGAATCATGAATTGAATCATGAATCATGAATCATGAATTGAATCATGAATCAGGAATCAGGAATCATGAATCATGAATTAAATCATGAATCATGAATTATGAATCATGAATTGAATCATGAATTATGAATTGAATCATGAATCATGAAACATGAATCTTGAATAATGAATCATGAATTGAATCATGAAATGAATCATGAATGATGAATCATGAATTGAATCATGAATCATAAATCATGAATTGAATCATGAATCATGAATTGAATCATGAATCATGAATTATGAATCATGAATTGAATCATGAATTATGAATTGAATCATGAATGATGAATCATGAATTGAATCATGAATCATGAATCATGAATTGAATCATGAATCATGAATCATGAATTGAATCATGAATCATGAATGATGAATCATGAATTGAATCATGAATGATGAATCATGAATTGAATCATGAATCATGAATCATGAATTGAATAATGAATCATGAATTATGAATCATGAATTGAATCATGAATCATGAATTATGAATCATGAATTGAATCATGAATTATGAATTGAATCATGAATCATGAATCATGAATCATGAATCATCAATTGAATCATGAATCATGAATTATGAATTGAATCATGAATCATGAATTGAATCATGAATCATGAATGATGAATCATGAATCATGAATGATGAATCATGAATTGAATCATGAATTATGAATCATGAATTGAATCATGAATCATGAATCATGAATTGAATAATGAATCATGAATTATGAATCATGAATTGAATCATGAATCATGAATTATGAATCATGAATTGAATCATGAATTATGAATTGAATCATGAATCATGAATCATGAATTGAATCATGAATCATGAATCATGAATCAAATCATGAATCATGAATCGAATCATGAATCATGAATCGAATCATGAATCATAAATTGAATCAAGCATTGAATCATGAATCAGGAATCGAATCATGAATCATGAATTGAATCATGAATTAAATCATGAATCATGAATTGAATCATGAATCATGAATCTTGAATTGAATCATGAATCATGAATGATGAATCATAAATTGAATCATGAATCATGAATCATGAATCAAATCATGAATCATGAATCGAATCATGAATCATTAATTGAATCATGAATCATAAATTGAATCAAGAATTGAATCATGAATCAGGAATCGAATCATGAATCATGAATTGAATCATGAATTAAATCATGAATCATGAATTGAATCATGAATTGAATCATGAATTGAATCATGAATTGAATCATGAATCATGAATTGAAGCATGAATCATGAATCATAAATCAAATCATGAATCATGAATTGAATCATAATTCAAATCATGAATTGAATCATGAATCATGAATTGAATCATGAATCATGAATTATGAATCATGAATTGAATCATGAATCATAAATCATGAATTGAATCATGAATCATGAATCATGAATTGAATCATGAATCATGAATTTAATCATGAATCATGAATTAAATCATGAATCATGAATCATGAATCATGAATCATGAATTGAATCATGAATCATGAATTGTGAATTATAAATTGAATCATGAATCATGAATCATGAATCATGAATCATGAATTGAATCATGAATTGAATCATGAATCATGAATCATGAATCATGAATCATGAATTGAATCATGAATCATGAATCATGAATCATGAATCATGAATTGAATCATGAATCATGAAATATGAATCATGAATTGATTCATGAATCATGAATCATGAATCATGAATTGAATCATGAATCATTAATCATGAATCGAATCATGAATCATGAATTGAATCATGAATCATGAATCATGAATTGAATCATGAATCATGAATCATGAATTGAATCATGAATCATGAATGATGAATCATGAATTGAATCATGAATCATGAATTGAATCATGAATCATGAATTGAATCATGAATCGAATCATGAATCATGAATTAAATCATGAATCATGAATAATGAATTGAATCATGAATCATGAATGATGAATCATGAATTAAATCATGAATCATGAATCATGAATTGAATCATGAATCATGAATTGAATCATGAATCATGAATTATGAATCATAATTTGAATCATGAATTATGAATTGAATCATGAATGATGAATCATGAATGATGAATCATGAATTGAATCATGAATCATGAATTGAATCATGAATCATGAATCATGAATTGAATCATAAATCATGAATGATGAATCATGAATTGAATCATGAATGATGAATCATGAATTGAATCATGAATCATGAATCATGAATTGAATCATGAATCATGAATTATGAATCATGAATTGAATCATTAATCATGAATTATGAATCATGAATTGAATCATGAATTATGAATTGAATCATGAATCATGAATCATGAATCATGAATCATGAATCATCAATTGAATCATGAATCATGAATTATGAAGTATAAATTGAATTATGAATTATGAATTGAATCATGAATCATGAATCATGAATCATGAATTGAATCATGAATTGAATCATGAATCATGAATCATGAATTGAATCATGAATCATGAATGATAAATCATAAATTGAATCATGAATTATGAATCATGAATCAAATCATGAATCATGAATCGAATCATGAATCATGAATTGAATCATGAATTAAATCATGAATCATGAATTGAATCATGAATTTTATCATGAATTGAATCATGAATTGAATCATAAATCATGAATTGAATCATGAATCAAAAATTGAATCATGAATCATGAATTATGAATTATGAATTGAATCATGAATCATGAATTATGAATCATGATTTGAATTATGAATTATGAATTGAATCATGAATCATGAATCATGAATTGAATCATGAATCATGAATCATGAATTGAATCATGAATCATGAATCATGAATCGAATCATGAATCATGAATTGAATCATGAATCATGAATCATGAATTGAATCATGAATCATGAATCATGAATTGAATCATGAATCATGAATCATGAATTGAATCATGAATCATGAATTATGAATCATGAATTGAATCATGAATCATGAATCATGAATTGAATCATGAATCAGGAATCAGGAATCATGAATCATGAATTAAATCATGAATCATGAATTAAATCATGAATCATGAATTATGAATCATGAATTGAATCATGAATTATGAATTGAATCATGAATCATGAAACATGAATCTTGAATCATGAATCATGAATTGAATCATGAAATGAATCATGAATGATGAATCATGAATTGAATCATGAATCATAAATCATAAATTGAATCATGAATTGAATCATGAATCATGAATTATGAATCATGAATTGAATCATGAATTATGAATTGAATCATGAATGATGAATCATGAATTGAATCATGAATCATGAATTGAATCATGAATCATGAATCATGAATTGAATCATGAATCATGAATGATGAATCATGAATTGAATCATGAATAATGAATCATGAATTGAATCATGAATCATGAATCATGAATTGAATAATGAATCATGAATTATGAATCATGAATTGAATCATGAATCATGAATTATGAATCATTAATTGAATCATGAATTATGAATTGAATCATGAATCATGAATCATGAATCATGAATCATGAATCATCAATTGAATCATGAATCATGAATTATGAATCATGAATTGAATTATGAATTATGAATTGAATCATGAATCATGAATTGAATCATGAATCATGAATCATGAATTGAATCATGAATCATGAATTGAATCATGAATGATGAATCATGAATTGAATCATGAATCATGAATCATGAATTGAATAATGAATCATGAATTATGAATCATGAATTGAATCATGAATCATGAATTATGAATCATGAATTGAATCATGAATTATGAATTGAATCATGAATCATGAATCATGAATCATCAATTGAATCATGAATCATAAATTATGAATCATGAATTGAAATATGAATTATGAATTGAATCATGAATCATGAATCATGAATTGAATCATGAATTGAATCATGAATCATGAATCATGAATTGAATCATGAATCATGAATGATGAATCATAAATTGAATCATGAATCATGAATCATGAATCAAATCATGAATCATGAATCGAATCATGAATCATGAATTGAATCATGAATCATAAATTGAATCAAGAATCGAATCATGAATCATGAATCGAATCATGAATCATGAATTGAATCATGAATTAAATCATGAATCATGAATTGAATCATGAATTAAATCATGAATTGAATCATGAATTGGGAATCATGAATCATGAATCATGAATTGAATCATGAATCATGAATTATGAATCATGAACTAAATCATGAATCATGAATTATGAATCATGAATTGAATCATGAATCATGAATTGAATCATGAATCATGAATTATGAATCATGAATTGAATCATGAATCATGAATCATGAATTGAATCATGAATCATGAATCATGAATCATGAATCATGAATTGAATCATGAATCATGAATCATGAATTGAATCATGAATCATGAATCATGAATTGAATCATGAATCATGAATCATGAATCATGAATCATGAATTGAATCATGAATCATGAATTATGAATCATGAATTGAATCATGAATCATGAATTGAATCATGAATCATGAATCATGAATCATGAATCGAATCATGAATCATGAATTGAATCATAAATCATGAATCATGAATTGAATCAAGAATCATGAATCATGAATCGAATCATGAATCATGAATCATGAATTGAATCATGAATCATGAATTATGAATCATGAATTGAATCATGAATCATGAATCATGAATTAAATCATGAATCAGGAATCATGAATCATGAATCATGAATTGAATCATGAATCATGAATTATGAATCATGAACTAAATCATGAATCATGAATTATGAATCATGAATTGAATCATGAATTATGAATTGAATCATGAATCATGAAACATGAATCTTGAATCATGAATCATGAATTGAATCATGAAATGAATCATGAATGATGAATCATGAATTGAATCATGAATGATGAATCATGAATTGAATCATGAATCATGAATCATGAATTGAATCATGAATCATGAATTGAATCATGAATTATGAATTATGAATCATAATTTGAATCATGAATTATGAATTGAATCATGAATGATGAATCATGAATGATGAATCATGAATTGAATCATGCATCATGAATCATGAATTGAATCATGAATCATGAATCATGAATTGAATCATGAATCATGAATGATGAATCATGAATTGAATCATGAATGATGAATCATGAATTGAATCATGAATCATGAATCATGAATTGAATAATGAATCATGAATTATGAATCATGAATTGAATCATGAATCATGAATTATGAATCATGAATTGAATCATGAATTATGAATTGAATCATGAATCATGAATCATGAATTGAATTATGAATCATGAATCATGAATCAAATCATGAATCATGAATCGAATCATGAATCATGAATTGAATCATGAATCATAAATTGAATCAAGAATTGAATCATGAATCAGGAATCGAATCATGAATCATGAATTGAATCATGAATTAAATCATGAATCATGAATTGAATCATGAATCATGAATCTTGAATTGAATCATAATTCATGAATGATGAATCATAAATTGAATCATGAATCATGAATCATGAATCAAATCATGAATCATGAATCGAATCATGAATCATGAATTGAATCATGAATCATAAATTGAATCAAGAATTGAATCATGAATCAGGAATCGAATCATGAATCATGAATTGAATCATGAATTAAATCATGAATCATGAATTGAATCATGAATTGAATCATGAATTGAATCATGAATTGAATCATGAATCATGAATTGAAGCATGAATCATGAATCATAAATCAAATCATGAATCATGAATTGAATCATAATTCAAATCATGAATTGAATCATGAATCATGAATTGAATCATGAATCATGAATTATGAATCATGAATTGAATCATGAATCATAAATCATGAATTGAATCATGAATCATGAATCGAATCATGAATCATGAATTGAATCATGAATCATGAATTTAATCATGAATCATGAATTAAATCATGAATCATGAATCATGAATCATGAATCATGAATTGAATCATGAATCATGAATTGTGAATTATGAATTGAATCATGAATCATGAATCATGAATCATGAATCATGAATTGAATCATGAATTGAATCATGAATCATGAATCATGAATCATGAATTGAATCATGAATCATGAATCATGAATCATGAATCATGAATTGAATCATGAATCATGAAATATGAATCATGAATTGATTCATGAATCATGAATCATGAATCATGAATTGAATCATGAATCATTAATCATGAATCGAATCATGAATCATGAATTGAATCATGAATCATGAATCATGAATTGAATCATGAATCATGAATCATGAATTGAATCATGAATCATGAATGATGAATCATGAATTGAATCATGAATCATGAATTGAATCATGAATCATGAATTGAATCATGAATCATGAATTGAATCATGAATCGAATCATGAATCATGAATCATGAATCATGAATAATGAATTGAATCATGAATCATGAATGATGAATCATGAATTAAATCATGAATCATGAATCATGAATTGAATCATGAATCATGAATTGAATCATGAATCATGAATTATGAATCATAATTTGAATCATGAATTATGAATTGAATCATGAATGATGAATCATGAATGATGAATCATGAATTGAATCATGAATCATGAATTGAATCATGAATCATGAATCATGAATTGAATCATAAATCATGAATCATGAATCATGAATTGAATCATAAATCATGAATGATGAATCATGAATTGAATCATGAATGATGAATCATGAATTGAATCATGAATCATGAATCATGAATTGAATCATGAATCATGAATTATGAATCATGAATTGAATCATTAATCATGAATTATGAATCATGAATTGAATCATGAATTATGAATTGAATCATGAATCATGAATCATGAATCATGAATCATGAATCATCAATTGAATCATGAATCATGAATTATGAAGTATGAATTGAATTATGAATTATGAATTGAATCATGAATCATGAATCATGAATTGAATCATGAATTGAATCATGAATCATGAATCATGAATTGAATCATGAATCATGAATGATAAATCATAAATTGAATCATGAATTATGAATCATGAATCAAATCATGAATCATGAATCGAATCATGAATCATGAATTGAATCATGAATTAAATCATGAATCATGAATTGAATCATGAATTGAATCATGAATTGAATCATGAATTGAATCATAAATCATGAATTGAATCATGAATCAAAAATTGAATCATGAATCATGAATTATGAATTATGAATTGAATCATGAATCATGAATTATGAATCATGATTTGAATTATGAATTATGAATTGAATCATGAATCATGAATCATGAATTGAATCATGAATCATGAATCATGAATTGAATCATGAATCATGAATCATGAATCATGAATCGAATCATGAATCATGAATTGAATCATGAATCATGAATCATGAATTGAATCATGAATCATGAATCATGAATTGAATCATGAATCATGAATCATGAATTGAATCATGAATCATGAATTATGAATCATGAATTGAATCATGAATCATGAATTGAATCATGAATCAGGAATCAGGAATCATGAATCATGAATTAAATCATGAATCATGAATTAAATCATGAATCATGAATTATGAATCATGAATTGAATCATGAATTATGAATTGAATCATGAATCATGAATTGAATCATGAATCATGAATCATGAATCAAATCATGAATCATGAATCGAATCATGAATCATGAATTGAATCATGAATCATAAATTGAATCAAGAATTGAATCATGAATCAGGAATCGAATCATGAATCATGAATTGAATCATGAATTAAATCATGAATCATGAATTGAATCATGAATCATGAATCTTGAATTGAATCATGAATCATGAATGATGAATCATAAATTGAATCATGAATCATGAATCATGAATCAAATCATGAATCATGAATCGAATCATGAATCATGAATTGAATCATGAATCATAAATTGAATCAAGAATTGAATCATGAATCAGGAATCGAATCATGAATCATGAATTGAATCATGAATTAAATCATGAATCATGAATTGAATCATGAATTGAATCATGAATTGAATCATGAATTGAATCATGAATCATGAATTGAAGCATGAATCATAAATCAAATCATGAATCATGAATTGAATCATAATTCAAATCAAGAATTGAATCATGAATCATGAATTGAATCATGAATCATGAATTATGAATCATGAATTGAATCATGAATCATAAATCATGAATTGAATCATGAATCATGAATCGAATCATGAATCATGAATTGAATCATGAATCATGAATTTAATCATGAATCATGAATTAAATCATGAATCATGAATCATGAATCATGAATCATGAATTGAATCATGAATCATGAATTGTGAATTATGAATTGAATCATGAATCATGAATCATGAATCATGAATCATGAATTGAATCATGAATTGAATCATGAATCATGAATCATGAATCATGAATTGAATCATGAATCATGAATCATGAATCATGAATCATGAATTGAATCATGAATCATGAAATATGAATCATGAATTGATTCATGAATCATGAATCATGAATCATGAATTGAATCATGAATCATTAATCATGAATCGAATCATGAATCATGAATTGAATCATGAATCATGAATCATGAATTGAATCATGAATCATGAATCATGAATTGAATCATGAATCATGAATGATGAATCATGAATTGAATCATGAATCATGAATTGAATCATGAATCATGAATTGAATCATGAATCATGAATTGAATCATGAATCGAATCATGAATCATGAATCATGAATCATGAATAATGAATTGAATCATGAATCATGAATCATGAATCATGAATTAAATCATGAATCATGAATCATGAATTGAATCATGAATCATGAATTGAATCATGAATCATGAATTATGAATCATAATTTGAATCATGAATTATGAATTGAATCATGAATGATGAATCATGAATGATGAATCATGAATTGAATCATGAATCATGAATTGAATCATGAATCATGAATCATGAATTGAATCATAAATCATGAATGATGAATCATGAATTGAATCATGAATGATGAATCATGAATTGAATCATGAATCATGAATCATGAATTGAATCATGAATCATGAATTATGAATCATGAATTGAATCATTAATCATGAATTATGAATCATGAATTGAATCATGAATTATGAATTGAATCATGAATCATGAATCATGAATCATGAATCATCAATTGAATCATGAATCATGAATTATGAAGTATGAATTGAATTATGAATTATGAATTGAATCATGAATCATGAATCATGAATCATGAATTGAATCATGAATTGAATCATGAATCATGAATCATGAATTGAATCATGAATCATGAATGATAAATCATAAATTGAATCATGAATTATGAATCATGAATCAAATCATGAATCATGAATCGAATCATGAATCATGAATTGAATCATGAATTAAATCATGAATCATGAATTGAATCATGAATTGAATCATGAATTGAATCATGAATTGAATCATAAATCATGAATTGAATCATGAATCAAAAATTGAATCATGAATCATGAATTATGAATTATGAATTGAATCATGAATCATGAATTATGAATCATGATTTGAATTATGAATTATGAATTGAATCATGAATCATGAATCATGAATTGAATCATGAATCATGAATCATGAATTGAATCATGAATCATGAATCATGAATCATGAATCGAATCATGAATCATGAATTGAATCATGAATCATGAATCATGAATTGAATCATGAATCATGAATTGAATCATGAATCATGAATCATGAATTGAATCATGAATCATGAATTATGAATCATGAATTGAATCATGAATCATGAATCATGAATTGAATCATGAATCAGGAATCAGGAATCATGAATCATGAATTAAATCATGAATCATGAATTAAATCATGAATCATGAATTATGAATCATGAATTGAATCATGAATTATGAATTGAATCATGAATCATGAAACATGAATCTTGAATCATGAATCATGAATTGAATCATGAAATGAATCATGAATGATGAATCATGAATTGAATCATGAATCATAAATCATAAATTGAATCATGAATTGAATCATGAATCATGAATTATGAATCATGAATTGAATCATGAATTATGAATTGAATCATGAATGATGAATCATGAATTGAATCATGAATCATGAATCATGAATTGAATCATGAATCATGAATCATGAATTGAATCATGAATCATGAATGATGAATCATGAATTGAATCATGAATAATGAATCATGAATTGAATCATGAATCATGAATCATGAATTGAATAATGAATCATGAATTATGAATCATGAATTGAATCATGAATCATGAATTATGAATCATGAATTGAATCATGAATTATGAATTGAATCATGAATCATGAATCATGAATCATGAATCATGAATCATCAATTGAATCATGAATCATGAATTATGAATCATGAATTGAATTATGAATTATGAATTGAATCATGAATCATGAATTGAATCATGAATCATGAATCATGAATTGAATCATGAATCATGAATGATGAATCATGAATTGAATCATGAATGATGAATCATGAATTGAATCATGAACCATGAATCATGAATTGAATAATGAATCATGAATTATGAATCATGAATTGAATCATGAATCATGAATTATGAATCATGAATTGAATCATGAATTATGAATTGAATCATGAATCATGAATCATGAATCATCAATTGAATCATGAATCATGAATTATGAATCATGAATTGAAATATGAATTATGAATTGAATCATGAATCATGAATCATGAATTGAATCATGAATTGAATCATGAATCATGAATCATGAATTGAATCATGAATCATGAATGATGAATCATAAATTGAATCATGAATCATGAATCATGAATCAAATCATGAATCATGAATCGAATCATGAATCATGAATTGAATCATGAATCATAAATTGAATCAAGAATCGAATCATGAATCATGAATCGAATCATGAATCATGAATTGAATCATGAATTAAATCATGAATCATGAATTGAATCATGCATTGAATCATAAATCAAATCATGAATCATGAATTGAATCATAATTCAAATCATGAATTGAATCATGAATCATGAATTGAATCATGAATCATGAATTTAATCATGAATCATGAATTAAATCATGAATCATGAATCATGAATCATGAATCATGAATTGAATCATGAATCATGAATTATGACTTATGAATTGAATCATGAATCATGAATCATGAATCATGAATCATGAATTGAATCATGAATTGAATCATGAATCATGAATCATGAATCATGAATCATGAATCATGAATCATGAATCATGAATCATGAATTGAACCATGAATCATGAAATATGAATCATGAATTGATTCATGAATCATGAATCATGAATCATGAATTGAATCATGAATCATTAATCATGAATCGAATCATGAATCATGAATTGAATCATGAATCATGAATCATGAATTGAATCATGAATCATGAATCATGAATTGAATCATGAATCATGAATGATGAATCATGAATTGAATCATGAATCATGAATTGAATCATGAATCATGAATTGAATCATGAATCGAATCATGAATCATGAATCATGAATAATGAATTGAATCATGAATCATGAATGATGAATCATGAATTAAATCATGAATCATGAATCATGAATTGAATCATGAATCATGAATTGAATCATGAATCATGAATTATGAATCATAATTTGAATCATGAATTATGAATTGAATCATGAATGATGAATCATGAATGATGAATCATGAATTGAATCATGAATCATGAATTGAATCATGAATCATGAATCATGAATTGAATCATAAATCATGAATGATGAATCATGAATTGAATCATGAATGATGAATCATGAATTGAATCATGAATCATGAATCATGAATTGAATCATGAATCATGAATTATGAATCATGAATTGAATCATGAATCATGAATTATGAATCATGAATTGAATCATGAATTATGAATTGAATCATGAATCATGAATCATGAATCATGAATCATCAATTGAATCATGAATCATGAATTATGAAGTATGAATTGAATTATGAATTATGAATTGAATCATGAATCATGAATCATGAATTGAATCATGAATTGAATCATGAATCATGAATCATGAATTGAATCATGAATCATGAATGATAAATCATAAATTGAATCATGAATTATGAATCATGAATCAAATCATGAATCATGAATCGAATCATGAATCATGAATTGAATCATGAATTAAATCATGAATCATGAATTGAATCATGAATTGAATCATGAATTGAATCATGAATTGAATCATAAATCATGAATTGAATCATGAATCAAAAATCGAATCATGAATCATGAATTATGAATTATGAATTGAATCATGAATCATGAATTATGAATCATGATTTGAATTATGAATTATGAATTGAATCATGAATCATGAATCATGAATTGAATCATGAATCATGAATGATGAATCATAAATTGAATCATAAATCATGAATCATGAATCAAATCATGAATCATGAATCATGAATCATGAATCGAATCATGAATCATGAATCATGAATTGAATCATGAATTGAATCATGAATTGAATCATGAATCATGAATCGAATCATGAATCATGAATTGAATCATGAATTAAATCATGACTCATGAATTGAATCATGAATTGAATCATGAATTGAATCATGAATTGAATCATGAATTGAATCATGAATTGAATCATGAATTGAATCATGAATCATGAATTGAATCATGAATCATGAATCATAAATCAAATCATGAATCATGAATCATGAATCATGAATTGAATCATGAATCATGTATTATGAATCATGAATTGAATCATGAATCATGAATTGAATCATGAATCATGAATCATGAATTGAATCATGAATCATAAATCATGAATTGAATCATGAATCATAAATCATGAATTGAATCATGAATCATGAATTGAATCATGAATCATGAATTATGAATCATGAATTGAATCATGAATCATGAATCATGAATTGAATCATGAATCAGGAATCATGAATCATGAATCATGAATTGAATCATGAATCATGAATTATGAATCATAAACTAAATCATGAATCATGAATTATGAATCATGAATTGAATCATGAATTATGAATTGAATCATGAATCATGAAACATGAATCTTGAATCATGAATCATGAATTGAATCATGAAATGAATCATGAATGATGAATCATGAATTGAATCATGAATGATGATTCATGAATTGAATCATGAATCATGAATTGCATCATGAATCATGAATTGAATCATGAATCATGAATTATGAATCATAATTTGAATCATGAATTATGAATTGAATCATGAATGATGAATCATGAATGATGAATCATGAATTGAATCATGCATCATGAATCATGAATTGAATCATGAATCATGAATCATGAATTGAATCATGAATCATGAATGATGAATCATGAATTGAATCATGAATGATGAATCATGAATTGAATCATGAATCATGAATCATGAATTGAATCATGAATCATGAATTATGAATCATGAATTGAATCATGAATCATGAATTATGAATCATGAATTGAATCATGAATTAAATCATGAATCATGAATTGAATCATGAATTGAATCATGAATTGAATCATGAATTGAATCATAAATCATGAATTGAATCATGAATCAAAAATCGAATCATGAATCATGAATTATGAATTATGAATTGAATCATGAATCATGAATTATGAATCATGATTTGAATTATGAATTATGAATTGAATCATGAATCATGAATCATGAATTGAATCATGAATCATGAATGATGAATCATAAATTGAATCATAAATCATGAATCATGAATCAAATCATGAATCATGAATCATGAATCATGAATCGAATCATGAATCATGAATCATGAATTGAATCATGAATTGAATCATGAATTGAATCATGAATCATGAATCGAATCATGAATCATGAATTGAATCATGAATTAAATCATGACTCATGAATTGAATCATGAATTGAATCATGAATTGAATCATGAATTGAATCATGAATTGAATCATGAATTGAATCATGAATTGAATCATGAATTGAATCATGAATTGAATCATGAATCATGAATTGAATCATGAATCATGAATCATAAATCAAATCATGAATCATGAATCATGAATCATGAATTGAATCATGAATCATGTATTATGAATCATGAATTGAATCATGAATCATGAATTGAATCATGAATCATGAATCATGAATTGAATCATGAATCATAAATCATGAATTGAATCATGAATCATAAATCATGAATTGAATCATGAATCATGAATTGAATCATGAATCATGAATTATGAATCATGAATTGAATCATGAATCATGAATCATGAATTGAATCATGAATCAGGAATCATGAATCATGAATCATGAATTGAATCATGAATCATGAATTATGAATCATAAACTAAATCATGAATCATGAATTATGAATCATGAATTGAATCATGAATTATGAATTGAATCATGAATCATGAAACATGAATCTTGAATCATGAATCATGAATTGAATCATGAAATGAATCATGAATGATGAATCATGAATTGAATCATGAATGATGATTCATGAATTGAATCATGAATCATGAATTGCATCATGAATCATGAATTGAATCATGAATCATGAATTATGAATCATAATTTGAATCATGAATTATGAATTGAATCATGAATGATGAATCATGAATGATGAATCATGAATTGAATCATGCATCATGAATCATGAATTGAATCATGAATCATGAATCATGAATTGAATCATGAATCATGAATGATGAATCATGAATTGAATCATGAATGATGAATCATGAATTGAATCATGAATCATGAATCATGAATTGAATCATGAATCATGAATTATGAATCATGAATTGAATCATGAATCATGAATTATGAATCATGAATTGAATCATGAATTATGAATTGAATCATGAATCATGAATCATGAACCATGAATCATCAATTGAATCATGAATCATGAATTATGAATCATGAATTGAATTATGAATTATGAATTGAATCATGAATCATGAATCATGAATCATGAATTATGAATTGAATCATGAATCATGAATCATGAATCATGAATCATGAATCATCAATTGAATCATGAATCATGAATTATGAAGTATGAATTGAATTATGAATTATGAATTGAATCATGAATCATGAATCATGAATTGAATCATGAATTGAATCATGAATCATGAATCATGAATTGAATCATGAATCATGAATGATAAATCATAAATTGAATCATGAATTATGAATCATGAATCAAATCATGAATCATGAATCGAATCATGAATCATGAATTGAATCATGAATTAAATCATGAATCATGAATTGAATCATGAATTGAATCATGAATTGAATCATGAATTGAATCATAAATCATGAATTGAATCATGAATCAAAAATTGAATCATGAATCATGAATTATGAATTATGAATTGAATCATGAATCATGAATTATGAATCATGATTTGAATTATGAATTATGAATTGAATCATGAATCATGAATCATGAATTGAATCATGAATCATGAATCATGAATTGAATCATGAATCATGAATCATGAATCATGAATCGAATCATGAATCATGAATTGAATCATGAATCATGAATCATGAATTGAATCATGAATCATGAATTGAATCATGAATCATGAATCATGAATTGAATCATGAATCATGAATTATGAATCATGAATTGAATCATGAATCATGAATCATGAATTGAATCATGAATCAGGAATCAGGAATCATGAATCATGAATTAAATCATGAATCATGAATTAAATCATGAATCATGAATTATGAATCATGAATTGAATCATGAATTATGAATTGAATCATGAATTATGAATCATGAATTGAATCATGAATCATGAATCATGAATCAAATCATGAATCATGAATCGAATCATGAATCATGAATTGAATCATGAATCATAAATTGAATCAAGAATTGAATCATGAATCAGGAATCGAATCATGAATCATGAATTGAATCATGAATTAAATCATGAATCATGAATTGAATCATGAATCATGAATCTTGAATTGAATCATGAATCATGAATGATGAATCATAAATTGAATCATGAATCATGAATCATGAATCAAATCATGAATCATGAATCGAATCATGAATCATGAATTGAATCATGAATCATAAATTGAATCAAGAATTGAATCATGAATCAGGAATCGAATCATGAATCATGAATTGAATCATGAATTAAATCATGAATCATGAATTGAATCATGAATTGAATCATGAATTGAATCATGAATTGAATCATGAATCATGAATTGAAGCATGAATCATGAATCATAAATCAAATCATGAATCATGAATTGAATCATAATTCAAATCAAGAATTGAATCATGAATCATGAATTGAATCATGAATCATGAATTATGAATCATGAATTGAATCATGAATCATAAATCATGAATTGAATCATGAATCGAATCATGAATCATGAATTGAATCATGAATCATGAATTTAATCATGAATCATGAATTAAATCATGAATCATGAATCATGAATCATGAATCATGAATTGAATCATGAATCATGAATTGTGAATTATGAATTGAATCATGAATCATGAATCATGAATCATGAATCATGAATTGAATCATGAATTGAATCATGAATCATGAATCATGAATCATGAATTGAATCATGAATCATGAATCATGAATTGAATCATGAATCATGAAATATGAATCATGAATTGATTCATGAATCATGAATCATGAATCATGAATTGAATCATGAATCATTAATCATGAATCGAATCATGAATCATGAATTGAATCATGAATCATGAATCATGAATTGAATCATGAATCATGAATTGAATCATGAATCATGAATGATGAATCATGAATTGAATCATGAATCATGAATTGAATCATGAATCATGAATTGAATCATGAATCATGAATTGAATCATGAATCGAATCATGAATCATGAATCATGAATCATGAATAATGAATTGAATCATGAATCATGAATCATGAATCATGAATTAAATCATGAATCATGAATCATGAATTGAATCATGAATCATGAATTGAATCATGAATCATGAATTATGAATCATAATTTGAATCATGAATTATGAATTGAATCATGAATGATGAATCATGAATGATGAATCATGAATTGAATCATGAATCATGAATTGAATCATGAATCATGAATCATGAATTGAATCATAAATCATGAATGATGAATCATGAATTGAATCATGAATGATGAATCATGAATTGAATCATGAATCATGAATCATGAATTGAATCATGAATCATGAATTATGAATCATGAATTGAATCATTAATCATGAATTATGAATCATGAATTGAATCATGAATTATGAATTGAATCATGAATCATGAATCATGAATCATGAATCATCAATTGAATCATGAATCATGAATTATGAAGTATGAATTGAATTATGAATTATGAATTGAATCATGAATCATGAATCATGAATCATGAATTGAATCATGAATTGAATCATGAATCATGAATCATGAATTGAATCATGAATCATGAATGATAAATCATAAATTGAATCATGAATTATGAATCATGAATCAAATCATGAATCATGAATCGAATCATGAATCATGAATTGAATCATGAATTAAATCATGAATCATGAATTGAATCATGAATTGAATCATGAATTGAATCATGAATTGAATCATAAATCATGAATTGAATCATGAATCAAAAATTGAATCATGAATCATGAATTATGAATTATGAATTAAATTATGAATCATGAATTATGAATCATGATTTGAATTATGAATTATGAATTGAATCATGAATCATGAATCATGAATTGAATCATGAATCATGAATCATGAATTGAATCATGAATCATGAATCATGAATCATGAATCGAATCATGAATCATGAATTGAATCATGAATCATGAATCATGAATTGAATCATGAATCATGAATTGAATCATGAATCATGAATCATGAATTGAATCATGAATCATGAATTATGAATCATGAATTGAATCATGAATCATGAATCATGAATTGAATCATGAATCAGGAATCATGAATCATGAATTAAATCATGAATCATGAATTAAATCATGAATCATGAATTATGAATCATGAATTGAATCATGAATTATGAATTGAATCATGAATCATGAAACATGAATCTTGAATCATGAATCATGAATTGAATCATGAAATGAATCATGAATGATGAATCATGAATTGAATCATGAATCATAAATCATAAATTGAATCATGAATTGAATCATGAATCATGAATTATGAATCATGAATTGAATCATGAATTATGAATTGAATCATGAATGATGAATCATGAATTGAATCATGAATCATGAATCATGAATTGAATCATGAATCATGAATTGAATCATGAATCATGAATGATGAATCATGAATTGAATCATGAATAATGAATCATGAATTGAATCATGAATCATGAATCATGAATTGAATAATGAATCATGAATTATGAATCATGAATTGAATCATGAATCATGAATTATGAATCATGAATTGAATCATGAATTATGAATTGAATCATGAATCATGAATCATGAATCATGAATCATGAATCATCAATTGAATCATGAATCATGAATT
The DNA here is from genome assembly GCA_036250195.1 of Mixophyes australis. Lineage (NCBI taxonomy): Eukaryota > Metazoa > Chordata > Amphibia > Anura > Limnodynastidae > Mixophyes > Mixophyes australis. Next base: position 239,726,257 of record JAVHZZ010000001.1, on the reverse strand, counting down.
ATGAATCATGAATTGAATTATGAATTATGAATTGAATCATGAATCATGAATTGAATCATGAATCATGAATCATGAATTGAATCATGAATCATGAATGATGAATCATGAATTGAATCATGAATGATGAATCATGAATTGAATCATGAACCATGAATCATGAATTGAATAATGAATCATGAATTATGAATCATGAATTGAATCATGAATCATGAATTATGAATCATGAATTGAATCATGAATTATGAATTGAATCATGAATCATGAATCATGAATCATCAATTGAATCATGAATCATGAATTATGAATCATTAATTGAAATATGAATTATGAATTGAATCATGAATCATGAATCATGAATTGAATCATGAATTGAATCATGAATCATGAATTGAATCATGAATCATGAATGATGAATCATAAATTGAATCATGAATCATGAATCATGAATCAAATCATGAATCATGAATCGAATCATGAATCATGAATTGAATCATGAATCATAAATTGAATCAAGAATCGAATCATGAATCATGAATCGAATCATGAATCATGAATTGAATCATGAATTAAATCATGAATCATGAATTGAATCATGAATTGAATCATAAATCAAATCATGAATCATGAATTGAATCATAATTCAAATCATGAATTGAATCATGAATCATGAATTGAATCATGAATCATGAATTTAATCATGAATCATGAATTAAATCATGAATCATGAATCATGAATCATGAATCATGAATTGAATCATGAATCATGAATTATGACTTATGAATTGAATCATGAATCATGAATCATGAATCATGAATCATGAATTGAATCATGAATTGAATCATGAATCATGAATCATGAATCATGAATCATGAATCATGAATTGAACCATGAATCATGAAATATGAATCATGAATTGATTCATGAATCATGAATCATGAATCATGAATTGAATCATGAATCATTAATCATGAATCGAATCATGAATCATGAATTGAATCATGAATCATGAATCATGAATTGAATCATGAATCATGAATCATGAATTGAATCATGAATCATGAATGATGAATCATGAATTGAATCATGAATCATGAATTGAATCATGAATCATGAATTGAATCATGAATCGAATCATGAATCATGAATCATGAATAATGAATTGAATCATGAATCATGAATGATGAATCATGAATTAAATCATGAATCATGAATCATGAATTGAATCATGAATCATGAATTGAATCATGAATCATGAATTATGAATCATAATTTGAATCATGAATTATGAATTGAATCATGAATGATGAATCATGAATGATGAATCATGAATTGAATCATGAATCATGAATTGAATCATGAATCATGAATTGAATCATAAATCATGAATGATGAATCATGAATTGAATCATGAATGATGAATCATGAATTGAATCATGAATCATGAATCATGAATTGAATCATGAATCATGAATTATGAATCATGAATTGAATCATGAATCATGAATTATGAATCATGAATTGAATCATGAATTATGAATTGAATCATGAATCATGAATCATGAATCATGAATCATCAATTGAATCATGAATCATGAATTATGAAGTATGAATTGAATTATGAATTATGAATTGAATCATGAATCATGAATCATGAATTGAATCATGAATTGAATCATGAATCATGAATGATAAATCATAAATTGAATCATGAATTATGAATCATGAATCAAATCATGAATCATGAATCGAATCATGAATCATGAATTGAATCATGAATTAAATCATGAATCATGAATTGAATCATGAATTGAATCATGAATTGAATCATGAATTGAATCATAAATCATGAATTGAATCATGAATCAAAAATCGAATCATGAATCATGAATTATGAATTATGAATTGAATCATGAATCATGAATTATGAATCATGATTTGAATTATGAATTATGAATTGAATCATGAATCATGAATCATGAATTGAATCATGAATCATGAATGATGAATCATAAATTGAATCATAAATCATGAATCATGAATCAAATCATGAATCATGAATCATGAATCATGAATCGAATCATGAATCATGAATCATGAATTGAATCATGAATTGAATCATGAATCATGAATCGAATCATGAATCATGAATTGAATCATGAATTAAATCATGACTCATGAATTGAATCATGAATTGAATCATGAATTGAATCATGAATTGAATCATGAATTGAATCATGAATTGAATCATGAATCATGAATTGAATCATGAATCATGAATCATAAATCAAATCATGAATCATGAATCATGAATCATGAATTGAATCATGAATCATGTATTATGAATCATGAATTGAATCATGAATCATGAATTGAATCATGAATCATGAATCATGAATTGAATCATGAATCATAAATCATGAATTGAATCATGAATCATAAATCATGAATTGAATCATGAATCATGAATCATGAATTGAATCATGAATCATGAATTATGAATCATGAATTGAATCATGAATCATGAATCATGAATTGAATCATGAATCAGGAATCATGAATCATGAATCATGAATTGAATCATGAATTATGAATCATAAACTAAATCATGAATCATGAATTATGAATCATGAATTGAATCATGAATTATGAATTGAATCATGAATCATGAAACATGAATCTTGAATCATGAATCATGAATTGAATCATGAAATGAATCATGAATTGAATCATGAATGATGATTCATGAATTGAATCATGAATCATGAATTGCATCATGAATCATGAATTGAATCATGAATCATGAATTATGAATCATAATTTGAATCATGAATTATGAATTGAATCATGAATGATGAATCATGAATGATGAATCATGAATTGAATCATGCATCATGAATCATGAATTGAATCATGAATCATGAATCATGAATTGAATCATGAATCATGAATGATGAATCATGAATTGAATCATGAATGATGAATCATGAATTGAATCATGAATCATGAATCATGAATTGAATCATGAATCATGAATTATGAATCATGAATTGAATCATGAATCATGAATTATGAATCATGAATTAAATCATGAATTATGAATTGAATCATGAATCATGAATCATGAACCATGAATCATCAATTGAATCATGAATCATGAATTATGAATCATGAATTGAATTATGAATTATGAATTGAATCATGAATCATGAATCATGAATCATGAATCATGAATTGAATCATGAATCATGAATCATAAATCGAATCATAAATCATGAATTGAATCATGAATTAAATCATGAATTGAATCATGAATCATGAATTGAATCATGAATCATGAATCATGAATTGAATCATGAATTATGGATCATGAATTGAATCATGAATCATGAATCATGAATTGAATCATGAATCATGAATCATTAATCATGAATCGAATCATAATTCATGAATTATGAATCATGAATTGAATTATGAATTATGAATTGAATCATGAATCATGAATCATGAATCATGAATCATGAATTGAATCATGAATTAAATCATGAATCATGAATCATGAATTGAATCATGATTCATAATTCATGAATTTAATTATGAATCATGAATTAAATCATGAATTATGAATCATGAATCATGAATTGAATCATAATTCATGAATTATGAATTGAATCATGAATCATGAATCATGAATTGAATTATGAATTATGAATTGAATCATGAATCATGAATCATGAATCATGAATCATGAATTGAATCATGAATTGAATCATGAATCATGAATCATGAATCATGAATCATGAATTGAATCATGAATCATGAATCATGAATTGAATCATGAATCATGAAATATGAATCATGAATTGATTCATGAATCATGAATCATGAATCATGAATTGAATCATGAATCATTAATCATGAATTCCATCATGAATCATGAATTGAATCATGAATCATGAATCATGAATTGAATCATGAATCATGAATCATGAATTGAATCATGAATCATGAATGATGAATCATGAATTGAATCATGAATCATGAATTGAATCATGAATCATGAATTGAATCATGAATCGAATCATGAATCATGAATCATGAATAATGAATTGAATCATGAATCATGAATGATGAATCATGAATTAAATCATGAATCATGAATCATGAATTGAATCATGAATCATGAATTGAATCATGAATCATGAATTATGAATCATAATTTGAATCATGAATTATGAATTGAATCATGAATGATGAATCATGAATGATGAATCATGAATTGAATCATGAATCATGAATTGAATCATGAATCATGAATCATGAATTGAATCATAAATCATGAATGATGAATCATGAATTGAATCATGAATGATGAATCATGAATTGAATCATGAATCATGAATCATGAATCATGAATCATGAATTGAATCATGAATCATGAATTATGAATCATGAATTGAATCATGAATCATGAATTATGAATCATGAATTGAATCATGAATTATGAATTGAATCATGAATCATGAATCATGAATCATGAATCATCAATTGAATCATGAATCATGAATTATGAAGTATGAATTGAATTATGAATTATGAATTGAATCATGAATCATGAATCATGAATTGAATCATGAATTGAATCATGAATCATGAATCATGAATCATGAATGATAAATCATAAATTGAATCATGAATTATGAATCATGAATCAAATCATGAATCATGAATCGAATCATGAATCATGAATTGAATCATGAATTAAATCATGAATCATGAATTGAATCATGAATTGAATCATGAATTGAATCATGAATTGAATCATAAATCATGAATTGAATCATGAATCAAAAATCGAATCATGAATCATGAATTATGAATTATGAATTGAATCATGAATCATGAATTATGAATCATGATTTGAATTATGAATTATGAATTGAATCATGAATCATGAATCATGAATTGAATCATGAATCATGAATGATGAATCATAAATTGAATCATAAATCATGAATCATGAATCAAATCATGAATCATGAATCATGAATCGAATCATGAATCATGAATCATGAATTGAATCATGAATTGAATCATGAATTGAATCATGAATCATGAATCGAATCATGAATCATGAATTGAATCATGAATTAAATCATGACTCATGAATTGAATCATGAATTGAATCATGAATTGAATCATGAATTGAATCATGAATTGAATCATGAATCATGAATTGAATCATGAATCATGAATCATAAATCAAATCATGAATCATGAGTCATGAATCATGAATTGAATCATGAATCATGTATTATGAATCATGAATTGAATCATGAATCATGAATTGAATCATGAATCATGAATCATGAATTGAATCATGAATCATAAATCATGAATTGAATCATGAATCATAAATCATGAATTGAATCATGAATCATGAATCATGAATTGAATCATGAATCATGAATTATGAATCATGAATTGAATCATGAATCATGAATCATGAATTGAATCATGAATCAGGAATCATGAATCATGAATCATGAATTGAATCATGAATCATGAATTATGAATCATGAACTAAATCATGAATCATGAATTATGAATCATGAATTGAATCATGAATTATGAATTGAATCATGAATCATGAAACATGAATCTTGAATCATGAATCATGAATTGAATTATGAAATGAATCATGAATGATGAATCATGAATTGAATCATGAATGATGATTCATGAATTGAATCATGAATCATGAATCATGAATTGCATCATGAATCATGAATTGAATCATGAATCATGAATTATGAATCATAATTTGAATCATGAATTATGAATTGAATCATGATTGATGAATCATGAATGATGAATCATGAATTGAATCATGCATCATGAATCATGAATTGAATCATGAATCATGAATCATGAATTGAATCATGAATCATGAATGATGAATCATGAATTGAATCATGAATGATGAATCATGAATTGAATCATGAATCATGAATCATGAATTGAATCATGAATCATGAATTATGAATCATGAATTGAATCATGAATCATGAATTATGAATCATGAATTGAATCATGAATTATGAATTGAATCATGAATCATGAATCATGAACCATGAATCATCAATTGAATCATGAATCATGAATTATGAATCATGAATTGAATTATGAATTATGAATTGAATCATGAATCATGAATCATGAATCATGAATCATGAATTGAATCATGAATCATGAATCATAAATCGAATCATAAATCATGAATTGAATCATGAATTAAATCATGAATTGAATCATGAATCATGAATTGAATCATGAATCATGAATCATGAATTGAATCATGAATTATGGATCATGAATTGAATCATGAATCATGAATTGAATCATGAATCATGAATCATGAATCATGAATCGAATCATAATTCATGAATTATGAATTATGAATTGAATCATGAATCATGAATCATGAATTGAATTATGAATTATGAATTGAATCATGAATCATGAATCATGAATCATGAATCATGAATTGAATCATGAATTGAATCATGAATCATGAATCATGAATTGAATCATGATTCATAATTCATGAATTTAATTATGAATCATGAATTAAATCATGAATTATGAATCATGAATCATGAATTGAATCATAATTCATGAATTATGAATTGAATCATGAATCATGAATCATGAATTGAATTATGAATTATGAATTGAATCATGAATCATGAATCATGAATCATGAATTGAATCATGAATTGAATCATGAATCATGAATCATGAATCATGAATCATGAATCATGAATTGAATCATGAATCCTGAATCATGAATTGAATCATGAATCATGAATGATGAATCATGAATTGAATCATGAATCATGAATCGAATCTTGAATCGAATCATGAATTGAATCATGAATCATGAATTGAATCATGAATCGAATCATGAATTGAATCATGAATCATGAATCGAATCATGAATTGAATCATGAATCATGAATTGAATCATGAATCATGAATCATGAATTGAATCATGAATCATGAATTATGAATCATGAATTGAATCATGAATCATGAATCATGAATTGAATCATAAATCATGAATTGAATCATGAATCATGAATTGAATCATGAATCATGAATCATGAATTGAATCATGAATCATGAATTATGAATCATGAATTGAATCATGAATCATGAATCATGAATTGAATCATAAATCATGAATTATGAATCATGAATTAAATCATGAATCATGAATTTTAATCATGAATTGAATCATGAATCATGAATCATGAATTGAATCATGAATCATGAATCATGAATTGAATCATGAATCATGAATTGAATCATGAATCATGAATCATGAATTGAATCATGAATTGAATCATGAATCATGAATCATGAATCATGAATTGAATCATGAATCATGAATTATGAATCATGAATTGAATCATGAATCATGAATCATGAATTGAATCATGAATCATGAATCATAAATCATGAATCGAATCATGAATCATGAATTGAATCATGAATCATGAATCATGAATTGAATCATGAATCATGAATTGAATCATGAATCATGAATTATGAATCATGAATTGAATCATGAATCATGAATCATGAATTGAATCATGAATCAGGAATCAGGAATCATGAATCATGAATTAAATCATGAATCATGAATCATGAATCATGAATTGAATCATGAATTATGAATTGAATCATGAATCATGAAACATGAATCTTGAATCATGAATCATGAATTGAATCATGAATCATAAATCATGAATTGAATCATGAATCATGAATTGAATCATGAATCATGAATGATGAATCATGAATTGAATCATGAATCATGAATCATGAATTGAATCATGAATCATGAATCATGAATTGAATCATGAATCATGAATGATGAATCATGAATTGAATCATGAATAATGAATCATGAATTGAATCATGAATCATGAATCATGAATTGAATAATGAATCATGAATTATGAATCATGAATTGAATCATGAATCATGAATTATGAATCATGAATTGAATCATGAATTATGAATTGAATCATGAATCATGAATCATGAATCATGAATCATGAATCATCAATTGAATCATGAATCATGAATTATGAATCATGAATTGAATTATGAATTATGAATTGAATCATAAATCATGAATTGAATCATGAATCATGAATCATGAATTGAATCATGAATCATGAATGATGAATCATGAATTGAATCATGAATGATGAATCATGAATTGAATCATGAATCATGAATCATGAATTGAATCATGAATCATGAATTATGAATCATGAATTGAATCATGAATCATGAATCATGAATTGAATCATGAATCATGAATTGAATCATGAATCATGAATCATGAATTGAATCATGAATCATGAATCATGAATTGAATCATGAATCATGAATCATGAATCATGAATCATGAATTGAATCATGAATCATGAATTATGAATCATGAATTGAATCATGAATCATGAATTGAATCATGAATCATGAATTGAATCATGAATCATGAATCATGAATCATGAATCGAATCATGAATCATGAATTGAATCATGAATCATGAATCATGAATTGAATCATGAATCATGAATCATGAATCGAATCATGAATCATGAATCATGAATTGAATCATGAATCATGAATTATGAATCATGAATTGAATCATGAATCATGAATCATGAATTGAATCATGAATCAGGAATCATGAATCATGAATCATGAATTGAATCATGAATCATGAATTATGAATCATGAACTAAATCATGAATCATGAATTATGAATCATGAATTGAATCATGAATTATGAATTGAATCATGAATCATGAAACATGAATCTTGAATCATGAATCATGAATTGAATCATGAAATGAATCATGAATGATGAATCATGAATTGAATCATGAATGATGAATCATGAATTGAATCATGAATCATGAATCATGAATTGAATCATGAATCATGAATTGAATCATGAATCATGAATTATGAATCATAATTTGAATCATGAATTATGAATTGAATCATGAATGATGAATCATGAATGATGAATCATGAATTGAATCATGCATCATGAATCATGAATTGAATCATGAATCATGAATCATGAATTGAATCATGAATCATGAATGATGAATCATGAATTGAATCATGAATGATGAATCATGAATTGAATCATGAATCATGAATCATGAATTGAATCATGAATCATGAATTATGAATCATGAATTGAATCATGAATCATGAATTATGATTTATGAATTGAATCATGAATTATGAATTGAATCATGAATCATGAATCATGAATCATGAATCATCAATTGAATCATGAATCATGAATTATAAATCATGAATTGAATTATGAATTATGAATTGAATCATGAATCATGAATCATGAATCATGAATCATGAATTGAATCATGAATTGAGTCATGAATCATGAATCATGAATTGAATCATGAATCATGAATGATGAATCATAAATTGAATCATGAATTATGAATCATGAATCATATCATGAATCATGAATCATGAATCATGAATCATGAATTGAATCATGAATTGAATCATGAATCATGAATCATGAATCATGAATCATGAATTGAATCATAAATTGAATCATGAATCATGAATCATAAATTGAATTATGAATTATGAATTGAATCATGAATCATGAATCATGAATCATGAATCATGAATCATGAATTGAATCATGAATTGAATCATGAATCATGAATCATGAATTGAATCATGAATTGAATCATGAATCATGAATCATGAATCATGAATTGAATCATGAATTGAATCATGAATCATGAATCATGAATTGAATCATGAATCATGAATGATGAATCATGAATTGAATCATGAATCATGAATTGAATCATGAATCATGAATTGAATCATGAATCGAATCATGAATCATGAATCATGAATCATGAATAATGAATTGAATCATGAATCATGAATCATGAATCATGAATTGAATCATGAATCATGAATCATGAGTCAAATCGTAAATCATGAATCATGAATCATAATTCATGAATTGAATCATGAATCATGAATTGAATCATGAATCGAATCATGAATTGAATCATGAATCATGAATTGAATCATGAATCGAATCATAAATCATGAATCATGAATCATGAATTGAATCATGAATCATGAATTATGAATCATGAATTAAATCATGAATCATGAATCATGAATCATGAATCATAAATCATAAATTGAATCATTAATCATGAATTATGAATCATGAATTAAATCATGAATCATGAATTATGAATCATGAATTGAATCATGAATCATGAATTGAATCATGAATCATGAATTGAATTATGAATCATGAATTATGAATCATGAATTGAATCATGAATCATGAATCTTGAATTGAATCATGAATCATGAATCATGAAATGAATCATGAATCATGAATCATGAATCATGAATTGAATCATGAATCATGAATGATGAATCATGAATTGAATCATGAATCATGAATCATGAATTGAATTATGAATCATGAATTATGAATCATGAATTGAATCATGAATCATGAATTATGAATCATGAATTGAATCATGAATTATGAATTGAATCATGAATCATGAATCATCAATTGAATCATGAATCATGAATTATGAATCATGAATTGAAATATGAATTATGAATTGAATCATGAATCATGAATCATGAATTGAATCATGAATTGAATCATGAATCATGAATCATGAATCATGAATCATAAATTGAATCATGAATCATGAATCATGAATCAAATCATGAATCATGAATCGAATCATGAATCATGAATTGAATCATGAATCATAAATTGAATCAAGAATCGAATCATGGATCATGAATCGAATCATGAATCATGAATCGAATCATGAATTAAATCATGAATCATGAATTGAATCATGAATTGAATCATGAATTGAATCATGAATTGGGAATCATGAATCATGAATCATGAATTGAATCATGAATCATGAATTATGAATCATGAACTAAATCATGAATCATGAATTATGAATCATGAATTGAATCATGAATCATGAATTGAATCATGAATCATGAATTATGAATCATGAATTGAATCATGAATCATGAATCATGAATTGAATCATGAATCATGAATCATGAATCATGAATCATGAATCATGAATCATGAATCATGAATCATGAATTGAATCATGAATCATGAATTATGAATCATGAATTGAATCATGAATCATGAATTGAATCATGAATCATGAATCATGAATCATGAATCGAATCATGAATCATGAATTGAATCATGAATCATGAATCATGAATTGAATCATGAATCATGAATCATGAATCGAATCATGAATCATGAATCATGAATTGAATCATGAATCATGAATTATGAATCATGAATTGAATCATGAATCATGAATCATGAATTGAATCATGAATCAGGAATCATGAATCATGAATGGAATCATGAATCAGGAATTATGAATCATGAACTAAATCATGAATCATGAATTATGAATCATGAATTGAATCATGAATTATGAATTGAATCATGAATCATGAAACATGAATCTTAAATCATGAATCATGAATTGAATCTTAAATCATGAATCATGAATTGAATCATGAAATGAATCATGAATGATGAATCATGAATCTAATCATGAATGATGAATCATGAATTGAATCATGAATCATGAATCATGAATTGAATCATGAATCATGAATTGAATCATGAATTATGAATCATGAATGATGAATCATGAATTGAATCATGCATCATGAATCATGAATTGAATCATGAATCATGAATTGAATCATGAATCATGAATGATGAATCATGAATTGAATCATGAATGATGAATCATGAATTGAATCATGAATCATGAATCATGAATTGAATCATGAATCATGAATTATGAATCATGAATTCAATCATGAATCATGAATTATGATTTATGAATTGAATCATGAATTATGAATTGAATCATGAATCATGAATCATGAATCATGAATCATCAATTGAATCATGAATCATGAATTATAAATCATGAATTGAATTATGAATTATGAATTGAATCATGAATCATGAATCATGAATCATGAATCATGAATTGAATCATGAATTGAGTCATGAATCATGAATCATGAATTGAATCATAAATCATGAATGATGAATCATAAATTGAATCATGAATTATGAATAATGAATCATATCATGAATCATGAATCGAATCTTGAATCATGAATTGAATCATGAATCATAAATTGAATCATGAATTGAATCATGAATCATGAATCGAATCATGAATCATGAATTGAATCATGAATTGAATCATAAATCATGAATTGAATCATGAATCATAAATCGAATCATGAATCATGAATTATGAATTATGAATTAAATCATGAATCATGAATTATGAATCATGAATTGAATTATGAATTATGAATTGAATCATGAATCATGAATCATGAATCAAATCATGAATCATGAATCATGAATCATGAATCGAATCATGAATCATGAATTGAATCATGAATTGAATCATGAATCATGAATCGAATCATGAATCATGAATTGAATCATTAATTAAATCATGAATCATGAATTGAATCATGAATTGAATCATGAATTGAATCATGAATTGAATCATTAATTGAATCATGAATTGAATCATGAATCATGAATTGAATCATGAATCATGAATCATAAATCGAATCATAAATCATGAATTGAATCATGAATCGAATCATGAATTGAATCATGAATCATGAATTGAATCATGAATCATGAATCATGAATTGAATCATGAATTATGAATCATGAATTGAATCATGAATCATGAATCATGAATTGAATCATGAATCATGAATCATGAATCATGAATCGAATCATAATTCATGAATTATGAATTATGAATTGAATCATGAATCATGAATCATGAATTGAATTATGAATTATGAATTGAATCATGAATCATGAATCATGAATCATGAATTGAATCATGAATTGAATCATGAATCATGAATCATGAATTATGAATCATGAATCATGAATTGAATCATGAATTGAATCATGAATCATGAATCATGAATTGAATCATGAATCATAATTCATGAATTTAATTATGAATCATGAATTAAATCATGAATCATGAATCATGAATCATGAATTGAATCATAATTCATGAATTATGAATTATGAATTGAATCATGAATCATGAATCATGAATCATGAATTGAATTATGAATTATGAATTGAATTATGAATCATGAATCATGAATCATGAATTGAATCATGAATTGAATCATGAATCATGAATCATGAATCATGAATCATGAATTGAATCATGAATTGAATCATGAATCATGAATCATGAATTGAATCATGAATCATGAATGATGAATCATGAATTGAGTCATAAATCATGATTCGAATCTTGAATCGAATCATGAATTGAATCATGAATCATGAATTGAATCATGAATCGAATCATGAATTGAATCATGAATCATGAATTGAATCATGAATCATGAATCATGAATTGAATCATGAATCATGAATTATGAATCATGAATTGAATCATGAATCAAGAATCATGAATTGAATCATAAATCATGAATTATTAATCATGAATTAAATCATGAATCATGAATTATGAATCATGAATTAAATCATGAATCATGAATCATGAATTGAATCATGAATCATGAATTGAATCATAAATCAAGAATCATGAATTGAATCATGAATTGAATCATGAATCATGAATTGAATCATGAATCATGAATCATGAATTGAATCATGAATCATGAATCATGAATTGAATCATGAATCATGAATCATGAATTGAATCATGAATCATGAATTATGAATCATGAATTGAATCATGAATCATGAATCATGAATTGAATCATGAATCAGGAATCAGGAATCATGAATCATGAATTAAATCATGAATCATGAATTATGAATCATGAATTGAATCATGAATTATGAATTGAATCATGAATCATGAAACATGAATCTTGAATCATGAATCATGAATTGAATCATGAAATGAATCATGAATGATGAATCATGAATTGAATCATGAATCATAAATCATGAATTGAATCATGAATCATGAATTGAATCATGAAATCATGAATCATGAATTGAATCATGAATCATGAATCATGAATTGAATCATGAATCATGAATGATGAATCATGAATTGAATCATGAATGATGAATTGAATCATGAATGATGAATCATGAATTGAATCATGAATCATGAATCATGAATTGAATCATGAATCATGAATCATGAATTGAATCATGAATCATGAATGATGAATCATGAATTGAATCATGAATGATGAATCATGAATTGAATCATGAATCATGAATCATGAATTGAATAATGAATCATGAATTATGAATCATGAATTGAATCATGAATCATGAATTATGAATCATGAATTGAATCATGAATTATGAATTGAATCATGAATCATGAATCATCAATTGAATCATGAATCATGAATTATGAATCATGAATTGAAATATGAATTATGAATTGAATCATGAATCATGAATCATGAATTGAATCATGAATTGAATCAAAAATCATGAATCATGAATGATAAATCATAAATTGAATCATGAATCATGAATCATGAATCAAATCATGAATCATGAATCGAATCATGAATCATGAATTGAATCATGAATCATAAATTGAATCAAGAATCGAATCATGAATCATGAATCGAATCATGAATCGAATCATGAATTAAATCATGAATCATGAATTGAATCATGAATTGAATCATGAATTGAATCATGAATTGGGAATCATGAATCATGAATCATGAATTGAATCATGAATCATGAATTATGAATCATGAACTAAATCATGAATCATGAATTATGAATCATGAATTGAATCATGAATCATGAATTGAATCATGAATCATGAATTATGAATCATGAATTGAATCATGAATCATGAATTGAATTATGAATCATGAATCATGAATCATGAATCATGAATCATGAATTGAATCATGAATCATGAATCATGAATCATGAATTGAATCATGAATCATGAATTATGAATCATGAATTGAATCATGAATCATGAATTGAATCATGAATCATGAATCATGAATCATGAATCGAATCATGAATCATGAATTGAATCATGAATCATGAATCATGAATTGAATCATGAATCATGAATCATGAATCGAATCATGAATCATGAATCATGAATTGAATCATGAATCATGAATTATGAATCATGAATTGAATCATGAATCATGAATTGAATCATGAATCAGGAATCATGAATTGAATCATGAATCAGGAATCATGAATCATGAATCATGAATTGAATCATGAATCATGAATTATGAATCATGAACTAAATCATGAATCATGAATTATGAATCATGAATTGAATCATGAATTATGAATTGAATCATGAATCATGAAACATGAATCTTAAATCATGAATCATGAATTGAATCATGAAATGAATCATGAATGAAGAATCATGATTTGAATCATGAATGATGAATCATGAATTGAATCATGAATCATGACTCATTAATTGAATCATGAATCATGAATTGAATCATGAATCATGAATCATGAATCATGAATTGAATCATGCATCATGAATCATGAATTGAATCATGAATCATGAATTGAATCATGAATCATGAATGATGAATCATGAATTGAATCATGAATGATGAATCATGAATTGAATCATGAATCATGAATCATGAATTGAATCATGAATCATGAATCATGAATCATCAATTGAATCATGAATCATGAATTATAAATCATGAATTGAATTATGAATTATGAATTGAATCATGAATCATGAATCATGAATCATGAATCATCAATTGAATCATGAATTGAGTCATGAATCATGAATCATGAATTGAATCATGAATCATGAATGATGAATGATAAATTGAATCATGAATTATGAATCATGAATCATATCATGAATCATGAATCGAATCTTGAATCATGAATTGAATCATGAATCATAAATTGAATCATGAATTGAATCATGAATCATGAATCGAATCATGAATCATGAATTGAATCATGAATTGAATCATAAATCATGAATTGAATCATGAATCATGAATTGAATCATGAATCATGAATGATGAATCATAAATTGAATCATGAATCATGAATCATGAATCAAATCATAAATCATGAATCATGAATCATGAATCGAATCATGAATCATGAATCATGAATTGAATCATGAATTGAATCATGAATCATGAATCGAATCATGAATTGAATCATTAATTAAATCATGAATCATGAATTGAATCATGAATTGAATCATGAATTGAATCATTAATTGAATCATGAATTGAATCATGAATCATGAATTGAATCATGAATCATGAATCATAAATCGAATCATAAATCATGAATTGAATCATGAATCGAATCATGAATTGAATCATGAATCATGAATTGAATCATGAATCATGAATCATGAATTGAATCATGAATTATGAATCATGAATTGAATCATGAATCATGAATCATGAATTGAATCATGAATCATGAATCATGAATCATGAATCGAATCATAATTCATGAATTATGAATTATGAATTGAATCATGAATCATGAATCATGAATTGAATTATGAATTATGAATTGAATCATGAATCATGAATCATGAATCATGAATCATGAATTGAATCATGAATTGAATCATGAATCATGAATCATGAATCATGAATTGAATCATGAATTGAATCATGAATCATGAATCATGAATTGAATCATGAATCATTATTCATGAATTTAATTATGAATCATGAATTAAATCATGAATCATGAATCATGAATTGAATCATAATTCATGAATTATGAATTATGAATTGAATCATGAATCATGAATCATGAATCATGAATTGAATTATGAATTATGAATTGAATCATGAATCATGAATCATGAATTGAATCATAATTCATGAATTATGAATTATGAATTGAATCATGAATCATGAATCATGAATCATGAATTGAATTATGAATTATGAATTGAATCATGAATCATGAATCATGAATCATGAATTGAATCATGAATCATGAATCATGAATCATGAATCATGAATTGAATCATGAATTCAATCATGAATCATGAATCATGAATTGAATCATGAATCATGAATGATGAATCATGAATTGAATCATGAATCATGAATCAAATCTTGAATCGAATCATGAATTGAATCATGAATCATGAATTGAATCATGAATCGAATCATGAATTGAATCATGAATCATGAATTGAATCATGAATCATGAATCATGAATTGAATCATGAATCATGAATTGAATCATGAATCATGAATTATGAATCATGAATTGAATCATGAATCATGAATCATGAATTGAATCATAAATCATGAATTATGAATCATGAATTAAATCATGAATCATGAATTATGAATCATGAATTAAATCATGAATCATGAATCATGAATTGAATCATGAATCATGAATCATGAATTGAATCATGAATCATGAATCATGAATTGAATCATGAATCATGAATTGAATCATGAATCAAGAATCATGAATTGAATCATGAATTGAATCATGAATCATGAATTATGAATCATGAATTGAATCATGAATCATGAATCATGAATCGAATCATGAATCATGAATTGAATCATGAATCATGAATCATGAATTGAATCATGAATCATGAATCATGAATTGAATCATGAATCATGAATCATGAATTGAATCATGAATCATGAATTATGAATCATGAATTGAATCATGAATCATGAATCATGAATTGAATCATGAATCAGGAATCAGGAATCATGAATCATGAATTAAATCATGAATCATGAATTATGAATCATGAATTGAATCATAAATTATGAATTGAATCATGAATCATGAAACATAAATCTTGAATCATGAATTGAATCATGAAATGAATCATGAATAATGAATCATGAATTGAATCATGAATCATAAATCATGAATTGAATCATGAATCATGAATTGAATCATGAATCATGAATTATGAATCATGAATTGAATCATGAATTATGAATTGAATTATGAATGATGAATCATGAATTGAATCATGAATCATGAATCATGAATTGAATCATGAATCATGAATCATGAATTGAATCATGAATCATGAATGATGAATCATGAATTGAATCATGAATCATGAATCATGAATTGAATCATGAATCATGAATCATGAATTGAATAATGAATCATGAATTATGAATCATGAATTGAATCATGAATCATGAATCATGAATTGAATCATGAATCATGAATCATGAATTGAATAATGAATCATGAATTATGAATCATGAATTGAATCATGAATCATGAATTATGAATCATGAATTGAATCATGAATTATGAATTGAATCATGAATCATGAATCATGAATCATGAATCATGAATCATCAATTGAATCATGAATCATGAATTATGAATCATGAATTGAATTATGAATTATGAATTGAATCATGAATCATGAATCATGAATTGAATCATGAATCATGAATTGAATCATGAATCATGAATGACGAATCATGAATTGAATCATGAATGATGAATCATGAATTGAATCATGAATCATGAATCATGAATTGAATAATGAATCATGAATTATGAATCATGAATTGAATCATGAATCATGAATTATGAATCATGAATTGAATCATGAATTATGAATTGAATCATGAATCATCAATTGAATCATGAATCAAGAATTATGAATCATGAATTGAAATATGAATTATGAATTGAATCATGAATCATGAATCATGAATTGAATCATGAATTGAATCATGAATCATGAATCTTGAATTGAATCATGAATCATGAATGATGAATCATAAATTGAATCATGAATCATGAATCATGAATCAAATCATGAATCATGAATCGAATCATGAATCATGAATTGAATCATGAATCATAAATTGAATCAAGAATTGAATCATGAATCATGAATCGAATCATGAATCATGAATTGAATCATGAATTAAATCATGAATCATGAATTGAATCATGAATTGAATCATGAATTGAATCATGAATTGAATCATGAATCATGAATTGAAGCATGAATCATGAATCATAAATCAAATCATGAATCATGAATTGAATCATAATTCAAATCATGAATTGAATCATGAATCATGAATTGAATCATGAATCATGAATTATGAATCATGAATTGAATCATGAATCATAAATCATGAATTGAATCATGAATCATGAATCGAATCATAAATCATGAATTGAATCATGAATCATGAATTTAATCATGAATCATGAATTAAATCATGAATCATGAATCATGAATCATGAATCATGAATTGAATCATGAATCATGAATTATGAATTATGAATTGAATCATGAATCATGAATCATGAATCATGAATCATGAATTGAATCATGAATTGAATCATGAATCATGAATCATGAATCATGAATCATGAATTGAATCATGAATCATGAAATATGAATCATGAATTGAATCATGAATCATTAATCATGAATCGAATCATGAATCATGAATTGAATCATGAATCATGAATCATGAATTGAATCATGAATCATGAATCATGAATTGAATCATGAATCATGAATCATGAATCATGAATTGAATCATGAATCATGAATTGAATCATGAATCATGAATTGAATCATGAATCGAATCATGAATCATGAATCATGAATCATGAATAATGAATTGAATCATGAATGATGAATCATGAATTAAATCATGAATCATGAATCATGAATTGAATCATGAATCATGAATTGAATCATGAATCATGAATTATGAATCATAATTTGAATCATGAATTATGAATTGAATCATGAATGATGAATCATGAATGATGAATCATGAATTGAATCATGAATCATGAATCGAATCATGAATCATGAATTGAATCATGAATTAAATCATGAATCATGAATTGAATCATGAATTGAATCATGAATTGAATCATGAATTGAATCATGAATCATGAATTGAAGCATGAATCATGAATCATAAATCAAATCATGAATCATGAATTGAATCATAATTCAAATCATGAATTGAATCATGAATCATGAATTGAATCATGAATTGAATCATGAATCATGAATTGAAGCATGAATCATGAATCATAAATCAAATCATGAATCATGAATTGAATCATGAATCATGAATTGAATCATGAATCATGAATTTAATCATGAATCATGAATTAAATCATGAATCATGAATCATGAATCATGAATCATGAATTGAATCATGAATCATGAATTATGAATTATGAATTGAATCATGAATCATGAATCATGAATCATGAATCATGAATTGAATCATGAATTGAATCATGAATCATGAATCATGAATCATGAATCATGAATTGAATCATGAATCATGAATCATGAATCATGAATCATGAATTGAATCATGAATCATGAAATATGAATCATGAATTGATTCATGAATCATGAATCATGAATCATGAATTGAATCATGAATCATTAATCATGAATCGAATCATGAATCATGAATTGAATCATGAATCATGAATCATGAATTGAATCATGAATCATGAATCATGAATTGAATCATGAATCATGAATGATGAATCATGAATTGAATCATGAATCATGAATTGAATCATGAATCATGAATTGAATCATGAATCGAATCATGAATCATGAATCATGAATCATGAATAATGAATTGAATCATGAATGATGAATCATGAATTAAATCATGAATCATGAATCATGAATTGAATCATGAATCATGAATTGAATCATGAATCATGAATTATGAATCATAATTTGAATCATGAATTATGAATTGAATCATGAATGATGAATCATGAATGATGAATCATGAATTGAATCATGAATCATGAATTGAATCATGAATCATGAATCATGAATTGAATCATAAATCATGAATGATGAATCATGAATTGAATCATGATTGATGAATCATGAATTGAATCATGAATCATTAATCATGAATTGAATCATGAATCATGAATTATGAATCATGAATTGAATCATGAATCATGAATTATGAATCATGAATTGAATCATGAATTATGAATTGAATCATGAATCATGAATCATGAATCATGAATCATCAATTGAATCATGAATCATGAATTATGAAGTATGAATTGAATTATGAATTATGAATTGAATCATGAATCATGAATCATGAATCATGAATTGAATCATGAATTGAATCATGAATCATGAATCATGAATTGAATCATGAATCATGAATGATAAATCATAAATTGAATCATGAATTATGAATCATGAATCAAATCATGAATCATGAATCGAATCATGAATCATGAATTGAATCATGAATTAAATCATGAATTGAATCATGAATTGAATCATGAATTGAATCATAAATCATGAATTGAATCATGAATCAAAAATCGAATCATGAATCATGAATTATGAATTATGAATTGAATCATGAATCATGAATTATGAATCATGATTTGAATTATGAATTATGAATTGAATCATGAATCATGAATCATGAATTGAATCATGAATCATGAATGATGAATCATAAATTGAATCATAAATCATGAATCATGAATCAAATCATGAATCATGAATCATGAATCATGAATCGAATCATGAATCATGAATCATGAATTGAATCATAATTTGAATCATGAATCATGAATCGAATCATGAATCATGAATTGAATCATGAATTAAATCATGACTCATGAATTGAATCATGAATTGAATCATGAATTGAATCATGAATTGAATCATGAATTGAATCATGAATTGAATCATGAATCATGAATTGAATCATGAATCATGAATCATAAATCAAATCATGAATCATGAATTGAATCATGAATCGAATCATGAATTGAATCATGAGTCATGAATTGAATCATGAATCATGAATTGAATCATGAATTATGAATCATGAATTGAATCATGAATCATGAATCATGAATTGAAACATGAATCATGTATCATGAATCATGAATCGAATCATGAATCATGAATTGAATCATGAATCATGAATCATGAATTTAATTATGAATCATGAATTAAATCATGAATCATGAATCATGAATCATGAATTGAATCATAATTCATGAATTATAAATTATGAATTGAATCATGAATCATCAATCATCAATCATCAATCATGAATTGAATCATGAATTGAATCATGAATCATGAATCATGAATCATGAATCATGAATTGAATCATGAATGATGAATCATGAATTGAATCATATATCATGAATTGAATCATGAATAATGAATTGAATCATGAATCATGAATCATGAATCGAATTATGAATCATGAATCAAGAATCATGAATAATGAATTGAATCATGAATCATGAATCATGAATCATGAATTGAATCATAAATTGTGAGTCAAATCATAAATCATGAATCATGAATTATAATTCATGAATTGAATCATGAATCATGAATCATGAATCGAATCTTGAATCGAATCATGAATTGAATCATGAATCATGAATTGAATCATGAATTGAATCATGAATTGAATCATGAATTGAATCATGAATCATGAATTGAAGCATGAATCATGAATCATAAATCAAATCATGAATCATGAATTGAATCATAATTCAAATCATGAATTGAATCATGAATCATGAATTGAATCATGAATCATGAATTATGAATCATGAATTGAATCATGAATCATAAATCATGAATTGAATCATGAATCATGAATCGAATCATGAATCATGAATTGAATCATGAATCATGAATTTAATCATGAATCATGAATTAAATCATGAATCATGAATCATGAATCATGAATCATGAATTGAATCATGAATCATGAATTATGAATTATGAATTGAATCATGAATCATGAATCATGAATCATGAATTGAATCATGAATTGAATCATGAATCATGAATCATGAATCATGAATCATGAATTGAATCATGAATCATGAATCATGAATCATGAATCATGAATCATGAATCATGAATTGAATCATGAATCATGAAATATGAATCATGAATTGATTCATGAATCATGAATCATGAATCATGAATTGAATCATGAATCATTAATCATGAATCGAATCATGAATCATGAATTGAATCATGAATCATGAATCATGAATTGAATCATGAATCATGAATCATGAATTGAATCATGAATCATGAATGATGAATCATGAATTGAATCATGAATCATGAATTGAATCATGAATCATGAATTGAATCATGAATCGAATCATGAATCATGAATCATGAATCATGAATAATGAATTGAATCATGAATGATGAATCATGAATTAAATCATGAATCATGAATCATGAATTGAATCATGAATCATGAATTGAATCATGAATCATGAATTATGAATCATAATTTGAATCATGAATTATGAATTGAATCATGAATGATGAATCATGAATGATGAATCATGAATTGAATCATGAATCATGAATTGAATCATGAATCATGAATCATGAATTGAATCATAATTAATGAATGATGAATCATGAATTGAATCATGAATGATGAATCATGAATTGAATCATGAATCATGAATCATGAATTGAATCATGAATCATGAATTATGAATCAAGAATTGAATCATGAATCATGAATTATGAATCATGAATTGAATCATGAATTATGAATTGAATCATGAATCATGAATCATGAATCATGAATCATCAATTGAATCATGAATCATCAATTATGAAGTATGAATTGAGTTATGAATTATGAATTGAATCATGAATCATGAATCATGAATCATGAATTGAATCATGAATTGAATCATGAATCATGAATCATGAATTGAATCATGAATCATGAATGATAAATCATAAATTGAATCATGAATTATGAATCATGAATCAAATCATGAATCATGAATCGAATCATGAATCATGAATTGAATCATGAATTAAATCATGAATCATGAATTGAATCATGAATTGAATCATGAATTGAATCATGAATTGAATCATAAATCATGAATTGAATCATGAATCAAAAATCGAATCATGAATCATGAATTATGAATTATGAATTGAATCATGAATCATGAATTATGAATCATGATTTGAATTATGAATTATGAATTGAATCATGAATCATGAATCATGAATTGAATCATGAATCATGAATGATGAATCATAAATTGAATCATAAATCATGAATCATGAATCAAATCATGAATCATGAATCATGAATCATGAATCGAATCATGAATCATGAATCATGAATTGAATCATGAATTGAATCATGAATCATGAATCGAATCATGAATCATGAATTGAATCATGAATTAAATCATGACTCATGAATTGAATCATGAATTGAATCATGAATTGAATCATGAATTGAATCATGAATTGAATCATGAATTGAATCATGAATCATGAATTGAATCATGAATCATGAATCAAATAATCAAATCATGAATCATGAATTGAATCATGAATCGAATCATGAATTGAATCATGAATCATGAATTGAATCATGAATCATGAATCATGAATTGAATCATGAATTATGAATCATGAATTGAATCATGAATCATGAATCATGAATTGAATCATGAATCATGTATCATGAATCATGAATCGAATCATGAATCATGAATTGAATCATGAATCATGAATCATGAATTTAATTATGAATCATGAATTAAATCATAAATCATGAATCATGAATTGAATCATAATTCATGAATTATAAATTATGAATTGAATCATGAATCATGAATCATCAATCATCAATCATGAATTGAATCATGAATTGAATCATGAATCATGAATCATGAATCATGAATCATGAATTGAATCATGAATTGAATCATGAATCATGAATCATGAATTGAATCATGAATGATGAATCATGAATTGAATCATATATCATGAATTGAATCATGAATAATGAATTGAATCATGAATCATGAATCATGAATCGAATTATGAATCATGAATCAAGAATCATGAATAATGAATTGAATCATGAATCATGAATCATGAATCATGAATTGAATCATAAATTGTGAGTCAAATCATAAATCATGAATCATGAATCATAATTCATGAATTGAATCATGAATCATGAATCATGAATCGAATCTTGAATCGAATCATGAATTGAATCATGAATCATGAATTGAATCATGATTCATGAATTGAATCATGAATCGAATCATGAATTGAATCATGAATCATGAATTGAATCATGAATCATGAATTGAATCATGAATCATGAATTATGAATCATGCATTGAATCATGAATCATGAATCATGAATTGAATCATAAATCATGAATTATGAATCATGAAATAAATCATGAATCATGAATTATGAATCATGAATTGAATCATGAATCATGAATCATGAATTGAATCATGAATCATGAATTGAATCATGAATCATGAATCATGAATTGAATCATGAAT
Source organism: Mixophyes australis (assembly GCA_036250195.1). Lineage (NCBI taxonomy): Eukaryota > Metazoa > Chordata > Amphibia > Anura > Limnodynastidae > Mixophyes > Mixophyes australis. The sequence goes on along the minus strand of JAVHZZ010000001.1, from coordinate 239,700,624 downwards.
TGAATCATGAATCATGAATCATAAATTGAATCATGAATCATGAATCATGAATCATGAATTGAATCATGAATCATGAATCATGAATTGAATCATGAATCATGAATCATGAATCATGAATTGAATCATGAATCATGAATCATGAATTGAATCATGAATCAGGAATCAGGAATCATGAATCATGAATTAAATCATGAATCATGAATTATGAATCATGAATTGAATCATGAATTATGAATTGAATCATGAATCATGAAACATGAATCTTGAATCATGAATCATGAATTGAATCATGAAATGAATCATGAATGATGAATCATGAATTGAATCATGAATCATAAATCATGAATTGAATCATGAATCATGAATTGAATCATGAATCATGAATTATGAATCATGAATTGAATCATGAATTATGAATCATGAATTGAATCATGAATCATGAATTGAATCATGAATCATGAATCATGAATTGAATCATGAATCATGAATTGAATCATGAATCATGAATTATGAATCATGAATTGAATCACGAATCATGAATCATGAATTGAATCATGAATCATGAATTGAATCATGAATCATGAATCATGAATTGAATCATGAATCATGAATCATGAATTGAATCATGAATCAGGAATTATGAATCATGAATTGAATCATGAATCATGAATCATGAATTGAATCATGAATCAGGAATCAGGAATCATGATTCATGAATTAAATCATGAATCATGAATTATGAATCATGAATTGAATCATGAATTATGAATTGAATCATGAATTATGAATTGAATCATGAATCATGAAACATGAATCTTGAATCATGAATCATGAATTGAATCATGAAATGAATCATGAATGATGAATCATGAATTGAATCATGAATCATAAATCATGAATTGAATCATGAATCATGAATTGAATCATGAATCATGAATTATGAATCATGAATTGAATCATGAATTATGAATTGAATCATGAATGATGAATCATGAATTGAATCATGAATCATGAATCATGAATTGAATCATGAATCATGAATCATGAATTGAATCATGAATCATGAATGATGAATCATGAATTGAATCATAAATGATGAATCATGAATTGAATCATGAATCATGAATCATGAATTGAATAATGAATCATGAATTATGAATCATGAATTGAATCATGAATCATGAATTATGAATCATGAATTGAATCATGAATTATGAATTGAATCATGAATCATGAATCATGAATCATGAATTGAATTATGAATTATGAATTGAATCATGAATCATGAATCATGAATTGAATCATAATTCATTAATTGAATCATGAATCATGAATGATGAATCATGAATTGAATCATGAATGATGAATCATGAATTGAATCATGAATCATGAATCATGAATTGAATAATGAATCATGAATTATGAATCATGAATTGAATCATGAATCATGAATTATGAATCATGAATCATGAATTATGAATTGAATCATGAATCATGAATTATAAGTCATGAATCATGAATCAAGAATCATCAGTTGAATCATGAATCATGAATTATGAATCATGAATTGAATTATGAATTATGAATTGAATCATGAATCATGAATCATGAATTGAATCATGAATTGAATCATGAATCATGAATCATGAATTGAATCATGAATTGAATCATGAATCATGAATCATGAATTGAATCATGAATCATGAATGATGAATCATAAATTGAATCATGAATCATGAATCATGAATCAAATCATGAATCATGAATCGAATCATGAATCATGAATTGAATCATGAATCATAAATTGAATCATGAATTGAATCATGAATCATGAATCGAATCATGAATTGAATCATGAATTAAATCATGAATCTTGAATTGAATCATGAATTGAATCATGAATTGAATCATGAATTGAATCATGAATCATGAATTGAATCATGAATCATGAATCATAAATCGAATCATGAATCATGAATTGAATCATAATTCGAATCATAATTTGAATCATGAATCATGAATTGAATCATGAATCATGAATCATGAATTGAATCATGAATCATGAATTATGAATCATGAATTGAATCATGAATCATGAATCATGAATTGAATCATGAATCATGAATCATGAATCATGAATCATGAATTGAATCATGAATCATGAATTGAATCATGAATCATGAATCATGAATTATGAATCATGAATCATGAATTGAATCATGAATCATGAATTATGAATCATGAATTGAATCATGAATCATGAATTGAATCATGAATCATGAATCATGAATCATGAATCGAATCATGAATTGAATCATGAATCATGAATTGAATCATGAATCATGAATCATGAATTGAATCATGAATCATGAATCATGAATTGAATCATGAATCATGAATTATGAATCATGAATTGAATCATGAATCATGAATCATGAATTGAATCATGAATCAGGAATCATGAATCATGAATCATGAATTGAATCATGAATCATGAATTATGAATCATGAACTAAATCATGAATCATGAATTATGAATCATGAATTGAATCATGAATTAAATCATGAATCATGAATTGAATCATGAATTGAATCATGAATTGAATCATGAATTGAATCATGAATCATGAATTGAATCATGAATCATGAATCATAAATCGAATCATAAATCATGAATTGAATCATGAATCGAATCATGAATTGAATCATGAATCATGAATTGAATCATGAATCATGAATCATGAATTGAATCATGAATTATGAATCATGAATTGAATCATGAATCATGAATCATGAATTGAATCATGAATCATGAATCATGAATCGAATCATAATTCATGAATTATGAATTATAAATTGAATCATGAATCATGAATCATGAATTGAATTATGAATTATGAATTGAATCATGAATCATGAATCATGAATCATGAATCATGAATTGAATCATGAATTGAATCATGAATCATGAATCATGAATCATGAATTGAATCATGAATTGAATCATGAATCATGAATTGAATCATGAATCATAATTCATGAATTTAATTATGAATCATGAATTAAATCATGAATCATGAATCATGAATTGAATCATAATTCATGAATTATGAATTATGAATTGAATCATGAATCATGAATCATGAATCATGAATTGAATCATGAATTGAATCATGAATCATGAATCATGAATCATGAATTGAATCATGAATTGAATCATGAATCATGAATCATGAATTGAATCATGAATCATAATTCATGAATTTAATTATGAATCATGAATTAAATCATGAATCATGAATCATGAATTGAATCATAATTCATGAATTATGAATTATGAATTGAATCATGAATCATGAATCATGAATCATGAATTGAAATTTGAATTATGAATTGAATCATGAATCATGAATTGAATCATGAATTGAATCATGAATCATGAATCATGAATTGAATCATGAATCATAATTCATGAATTTAATTATGAATCATGAATGAAATCATGAATCATGAATCATGAATTGAATCATAATTCATGAATTATGAATTATGAATTGAATCATGAATCATGAATCATGAATCATGAATTGAAATTTGAATTATGAATTGAATCATGAATCATGAATTATGAATCATGAATCATGAATTGAATCATGAATTGAATCATGAATCATGAATCATGAATTGAATCATGAATCATGAATGATGAATCATGAATTGAATCATGAATCATGAATCGAATCTTGAATCGAATCATGAATTGAATCATGAATCATGAATTGAATCATGAATCGAATCATGAATTGAATCATGAATCATGAATTGAATCATGAATCATGAATCATGAATTGAATCATGAATCATGAATTGAATCATGAATTGAATCATGAATCATGAATTGAATCATGAATTGAATCATGAATCATGAATTGAAGCATGAATCATGAATCATAAATCAAATCATGAATCATGAATTGAATCATAATTCAAATCATGAATTGAATCATGAATCATGAATTGAGTCATGAATCATGAATTATGAATCATGAATTGAATCATGAATCATAAATCATGAATTGAATCATGAATCATGAATCGAATCATGAATTGAATCATGAATCATGAATTTAATCATGAATCATGAATTAAATCATGAATCATGAATCATGAATCATGAATTGAATCATGAATCATGAATTATGGATTATGAATTGAATCATGAATCATGAATCATGAATCATGAATTGAATCATGAATTGAATCATGAATCATGAATCATGAATCATGAATCATGAATTGAATCATGAATTGAATCATGAATCATGAATCATGAATTGAATTATGAATTATGAATTGAATCATGAATCATGAATCATGAATCATGAATCATGAATTGAATCATGAATTAAATCATGACTCATGAATTGAATCATGAATTGAATCATGAATTGAATCATGAATTGAATCATGAATTGAATCATGAATCATGAATTGAATCATGAATCATGAATCATAAATCGAATCATGAATCATGAATTGAATCATGAATCGAATCATGAATTGAATCATGAATCATGAATTGAATCATGAATCATGAATCATGAATTGAATCATGAATTATGAATCATGAATTGAATCATGAATCATGAATCATGAATTGAATCAAGAATCATGTATCATGAATCATGAATCGAATCATGAATCATGAATTGAATCATGAATCATGAATCATGAATTTAATTATGAATCATGAATTAAATCATGAATCATGAATCATGAATTGAATCATAATTCATGAATTATGAATTATGAATTGAATCATGAATCATGAATCATGAATCATCAATCATGAATTGAATCATGAATTGAATCATGAATCATGAATCATGAATCATGAATCATAAATTGAATCATGAATTGAATCATGAATCATGAATCATGAATCGAATCATGAATCATGAATCAAGAATCATGAATAATGAATTGAATCATGAATCATGAATCATGAATCATGAATTGAATCATAAATTGTGAGTCAAATCATAAATCATGAATCATGAATCATAATTCATGAATTGAATCATGAATCATGAATCATGAATCGAATCTTGAATCGAATCATGAATTGAATCATGAATCATGAATTGAATCATGAATCGAATCATGAATTGAATCATGAATCATGAATTGAATCATGAATCATGAATCATGAATTGAATCATGAATCATGAATTATGAATCATGAATTGAATCATGAATCATGAATCATGAATTGAATCATGAATCATGAATTATGAATCATGAATTGAATCATGAATCATGAATCATGAATTGAATCATAAATCATGAATTATGAATCATGAAATAAATCATGAATCATGAATTATGAATCATGAATTGAATCATGAATCATGAATCATGAATTGAATCATGAATCATGAATTGAATCATGAATCATGAATTGAATCATGAATCATGAATCATGAATTGAATCATGAATTGAATCATGAATCATGAATTGAATCATGAATCATGAATTGAATCATGAATCATGAATCATGAATTGAATCATGAATCATGAATCATGAATTGAATCATGAATCATGAATCATGAATCGAATCATGAATCATGAATTGAATCATGAATCATGAATTGAATCATGAATCATAAATCATGAATTGAATCATGAATCATGAATCATGAATTGAATCATGAATCATGAATCATGAATTGAATCATGAATCATGAATTATGAATCATGAATTGAATCATGAATCATGAATCATGAATTGAATCATGAATCAGGAATCAGGAATCATGAATCATGAATTAAATCATGAATCAGGAATTATGAATCATGAATTGAATCATGAATTATGAATTGAATCATGAATCATGAAACATGAATCTTGAATCATGAATCATGAATTGAATCATGAAATGAATCATGAATGATGAATCATGAATTGAATCATGAATCATAAATCATGAATTGAATCATGAATCATGAATTGAATCATGAATCATGAATTATGAATCATGAATTGAATCATGAATTATGAATTGAATCATGAATGATGAATCATGAATTGAATCATGAATCATGAATCATGAATTGAATCATGAATCATGAATCATGAATTGAATCATGAATCATGAATGATGAATCATGAATTGAATCATGAATGATGAATCATGAATTGAATCATGAATCATGAATCATGAATTGAATAATGAATCATGAATTATGAATCATGAATTGAATCATGAATCATGAATTATGAATCATGAATTGAATCATGAATTATGAATTGAATCATGAATCATGAATCATGAATCATGAATCATGAATTGAATTATGAATTATGAATTGAATCATGAATCATGAATCATGAATTGAATGATGAATCATGAATTGAATCATGAATCATGAATGATAAATCATGAATTGAATCATGAATGATGAATCATGAATTGAATCATGAATCATGAATCATGAATTGAATAATGAATCATTAATTATGAATCATGAATTGAATCATGAATCATGAATTATGAATCATGAATCATGAATTATGAATTGAATCATGAATCATGAATTATGAATCATGAATCATGAATCATGAATCATCAATTGAATCATGAATCATGAATTATGAATCATGAATTGAATTATGAATTATGAATTGAATCATGAATCATGAATTGAATCATGAATTGAATCATGAATCATGAATCATGAATTGAATCATGAATCATGAATGATGAATCATAAATTGAATCATGAATCATGAATCATGAATCAAATCATGAATCATGAATCGAATCATGAATCATGAATTGAATCATGAATCATAAATTGAATCATGAATTGAATCATGAATCATGAATCGAATCATGAATTGAATCATGAATTAAATCATGAATCATGAATTGAATCATGAATTGAATCATGAATTGAATCATGAATTGAATCATGAATCATGAATTGAAGCATGAGTCATGAATCATGAATCATGAATTGAATCATGAATCATGAATTATGAATCATGAATTGAATCATGAATCATGAATTATGAATCATGAATTGAATCATGAATCATGAATCATGAATTGAATCATGAATCATGAATCATGAATCATGAATTGAATCATGAATCATGAATCATGAATTGAATCATGAATCATGAATCATGAATCATGAATCATGAATTGAATCATGAATCATGAATTATGAATCATGAATTGAATCATGAATCATGAATTAAATCATGAATCATGAATCATGAATCATGAATCATGAATCGAATCATGAATTGAATCATGAATCATGAATTGAATCATGAATCATGAATCATGAATTGAATCATGAATCATGAATCATGAATTGAATCATGAATCATGAATTATGAATCATGAATTGAATCATGAATCATGAATCATGAATTGAATCATGAATCAGGAATCATGAATCATGAATCATGAATTGAATCATGAATCATGAATTATGAATCATGAACTAAATCATGAATCATGAATTATGAATCATGAATTGAATCATGAATTATGAATTGAATCATGAATCATGAAACATGAATCTTGAATCATGAATCATGAATTGAATCATGAAATGAATCATGAATGATGAATCATGAATTGAATAATGAATCATGAATCATGAATTGAATCATGAATCATGAATTGAATCATGAATCTTGAATTATGAATCATAATTTGAATCATGAATTATGAATTGAATCATGAATGATGAATCATGAATGATGAATCATGAATTGAATCATGCATCATGAATCATGAATTGAATCATGAATCATGAATCATGAATTGAATCATGAATCATGAATGATGAATCATGAATTGAATCATGAATGATGAATCATGAATTGAATCATGAATCATGAATCATGAATTGAATCATGAATCATGAATTATGAATCATGAATTGAATCATGAATCATGAATCATGAATTGAATCATGAATCAGGAATCATGAATCATGAATCATGAATTGAATCATGAATCATGAATTATGAATCATGAACTAAATCATGAATCATGAATTATGAATCATGAATTGAATCATGAATTATGAATTGAATCATGAATCATGAAACATGAATCTTGAATCATGAATCATGAATTGAATCATGAAATGAATCATGAATGATGAATCATGAATTGAATCATGAATGATGAATCATGAATTGAATAATGAATCATGAATCATGAATTGAATCATGAATCATGAATTGAATCATGAATCTTGAATTATGAATCATAATTTGAATCATGAATTATGAATTGAATCATGAATGATGAATCATGAATGATGAATCATGAATTGAATCATGCATCATGAATCATGAATTGAATCATGAATCATGAATCATGAATTGAATCATGAATCATGAATGATGAATCATGAATTGAATCATGAATGATGAATCATGAATTGAATCATGAATCATGAATCATGAATTGAATCATGAATTATGAATCATGAATTGAATCATGAATCATGAATTATGAATCATGAATTGAATCATGAATTATGAATTGAATCATGAATCATGAATCATGAATCAAGAATCATCAATTGAATCATGAATCATGAATCATGAATTGAATCATGAATTGAATCATGAATCATGAATTGAATCATGAATCATGAATGATGAATCATAAATTGAATCATGAATTATGAATCATGAATCATATCATGAATCATGAATCGAATCATGAATCATGAATTGAATCATGAATCATAAATTGAATCATGAATTGAATCATGAATCATGAATCGAATCATGAATCATGAATTGAATCATGAATTAAATCATGAATCATGAATTGAATCATTAATTGAATCATGAATTGAATCATAAATCATGAATTGAATCATGAATCATAAATCGAATCATGAATCATGAATTATGAATTATGAATTGAATCATGAATCATGAATTATGAATCATGAATTGAATTATGAATTATGAATTGAATCATGAATCATGAATTGAATCATGAATCATGAATGATGAATCATAAATTGAATCATGAATCATGAATCATGAATCAAATCATGAATCATGAATCATGAATCATGAATCGAATCATGAATCATGAATCATGAATTTAATCATGAATTGAATCATGAATCATGAATCGAATCATGAATCATGAATTGAATCATGAATTAAATCATGAATCATGAATTGAATCATGAATTGAATCATGAATTGAATCATGAATTGAATCATGAATTGAATCATGAATCGAATCATGAATTGAATCATGAATCATGAATTGAATCATGAATCATGAATCATGAATTGAATCATGAATTATGAATCATGAATTGAATCATGAATCATGAATTGAATCATGAATCATGAATCATGAATTGAATCATGAATTATGAATCATGAATTGAATCATGAATCATGAATCATGAATTGAATCATGAATCATGAATCATGAATCATGAATCGAATCATGAATCATGAATTGAATCATGAATTATGAATCATGAATTGAATCATGAATCATGAATCATGAATTGAATCATGAATCATGAATCATGAATCATGAATCGAATCATGAATCATGAATTGAATCATGAATCATAATTCATGAATTTAATTATGAATCATGAATTAAATCATGAATCATGAATCATGAATTGAATCATAATTCATGAATTATGAATTATGAATTGAATCATGAATCATGAATCATGAATTGAATTATGAATTATGAATTGAATCATGAATCATGAATCATGAATCATGAATCATGAATTGAATCATGAATTGAATCATGAATCATGAATCATGAATCATGAATTGAATCATGAATTGAATCATGAATGATGAATCATTATTTGAATCACGAATCATGAATCGAATCTTGAATCGAATCATGAATTGAATCATGAATCATGAATTGAATCATGAATCGAATCATGAATTGAATCATGAATCATGAATTGAATCATGAATCATGAATCATGAATCATGAATTGAATCATGAATCATGAATTATGAATCATGAATTGAATCATGAATCATGAATCATGAATTGAATCATAAATCATGAATTATGAATCATGAATTAAATCATGAATCATGAATTATGAATCATGAATTGAATCATGAATTGAATCATGAATCATGAATTATGAATCATGAATTGAATTATGAATTATGAATTGAATCATGAATCGAATCATGAATTGAATCATGAATCATGAATTGAATCATGAATCATGAATCATGAATTGAATCATGAATCATGAATCATGAATTGAATCATGAATCATGAATCATGAATTGAATCATGAATTGAATCATGAATCATGAATTATGAATCATGAATTGAATTATGAATTGAATCATGAATCGAATCATGAATTGAATCATGAATCATGAATTGAATCATGAATCATGAATTGAATCATGAATCATGAATCATGAATTGAATCATGAATCATGAATTGAATCATGAATCATGAATCATGAATTGAATCATGAATTGAATCATGAATCATGAATCATGAATCATGAATTGAATCATGAATCATGAATCATGAATCATGAATTGAATCATGAATTGAATCATGAATGATGAATCATTATTTGAATCACGAATCATGAATCGAATCTTGAATCGAATCATGAATTGAATCATGAATCATGAATTGAATCATGAATCATGAATGATGAATCATGAATTGAATCATGAATGATGAATCATGAATTGAATCATGAATCATGAATCATGAATTGAATCATGAATTATGAATCATGAATTGAATCATGAATCATGAATTATGAATCATGAATTGAATCATGAATTATGAATTGAATCATGAATCATGAATCATGAATCATGAATCATCAATTGAATCATGAATCATGAATCATGAATTGAATCATGAATTGAATCATGAATCATGAATTGAATCATGAATCATGAATTGAATCATGAATCATGAATGATGAATCATAAATTGAATCATGAATTATGAATCATGAATCATATCATGAATCATGAATCGAATCATGAATCATGAATTGAATCATGAATCATAAATTGAATCATGAATTGAATCATGAATCATGAATCGAATCATGAATCATGAATTGAATCATGAATTAAATCATGAATCATGAATTGAATCATTAATTGAATCATGAATTGAATCATAAATCATGAATTGAATCATGAATCATAAATCGAATCATGAATCATGAATTATGAATTATGAATTGAATCATGAATCATGAATTATGAATCATGAATTGAATTATGAATTATGAATTGAATCATGAATCATGAATCATGAATTGAATCATGAATCATGAATGATGAATCATAAATTGAATCATGAATCATGAATCATGAATCAAATCATGAATCATGAATCATGAATCATGAATCGAATCATGAATCATGAATCATGAATTTAATCATGAATTGAATCATGAATCATGAATCGAATCATGAATCATGAATTGAATCATGAATTAAATCATGAATCATGAATTGAATCATGAATTGAATCATGAATTGAATCATGAATTGAATCATGAATTGAATCATGAATCGAATCATGAATTGAATCATGAATCATGAATTGAATCATGAATCATGAATTGAATCATGAATTATGAATCATGAATTGAATCATGAATCATGAATTGAATCATGAATCATGAATCATGAATTGAATCATGAATTATGAATCATGAATTGAATCATGAATCATGAATCATGAATTGAATCATGAATCATGAATCATGAATCATGAATCGAATCATGAATCATGAATTGAATCATGAATTATGAATCATGAATTGAATCATGAATCATGAATCATGAATTGAATCATGAATCATGAATCATGAATCATGAATCGAATCATGAATCATGAATTGAATCATGAATCATAATTCATGAATTTAATTATGAATCATGAATTAAATCATGAATCATGAATCATGAATTGAATCATAATTCATGAATTATGAATTATGAATTGAATCATGAATCATGAATTGAATTATGAATTATGAATTGAATCATGAATCATGAATCATGAATCATGAATCATGAATTGAATCATGAATTGAATCATGAATCATGAATCATGAATCATGAATTGAATCATGAATTGAATCATGAATGATGAATCATTATTTGAATCACGAATCATGAATCGAATCTTGAATCGAATCATGAATTGAATCATGAATCATGAATTGAATCATGAATCGAATCATGAATTGAATCATGAATCATGAATTGAATCATGAATCATGAATCATGAATCATGAATTGAATCATGAATCATGAATTATGAATCATGAATTGAATCATGAATCATGAATCATGAATTGAATCATAAATCATGAATTATGAATCATGAATTAAATCATGAATCATGAATTATGAATCATGAATTGAATCATGAATTGAATCATGAATCATGAATTATGAATCATGAATTGAATTATGAATTATGAATTGAATCATGAATCGAATCATGAATTGAATCATGAATCATGAATTGAATCATGAATCATGAATCATGAATTGAATCATGAATCATGAATCATGAATTGAATCATGAATCATGAATCATGAATTGAATCATGAATTGAATCATGAATCATGAATTATGAATCATGAATTGAATTATGAATTGAATCATGAATCGAATCATGAATTGAATCATGAATCATGAATTGAATCATGAATCATGAATTGAATCATGAATCATGAATCATGAATTGAATCATGAATCATGAATTGAATCATGAATCATGAATCATGAATTGAATCATGAATTGAATCATGAATCATGAATCATGAATCATGAATTGAATCATGAATCATGAATTATGAATCATGAATTGAATCATGAATCATGAATCATGAATTGAATTATGAATCATGAATCATGAATCATGAATCGAATCATGAATCATGAATTGAATCATGAATCATGAATCATGAATTGAATCATGAATCATGAATCATGAATTGAATCTTGAATAATGAATCATGAATTGAATCATGAAATGAATCATGAATGATGAATCATGAATTGAATCATGAATCATAAATCATGAATTGAATCATGAATCATGAATTGAATCATGAATCATGAATTATGAATCATGAATTGAATCATGAATTATGAATTGAATCATGAATGATGAATCATGAATTGAATCATGAATCATGAATCATGAATTGAATCATGAATCATGAATCATGAATTGAATCATGAATGATGAATGATGAATCATGAATTGAATCATGAATGATGAATCACGAATTGAATCATGAATCATGAATCATGAATTGAATAATGAATCATGAATTATGAATCATGAATTGAATCATGAATCATGAATTATGAATCATGAATTGAATCATGAATTATGAATTGAATCATGAATCATGAATCATGAATCATGAATCATCAATTGAATCATGAATCATGAATTATGAATCATGAATTGAATTATGAATTATGAATTGAATCATGAATGATGAATCATGAATTGAATCATGAATCATGAATCATGAATTGAATCATGAATGATGAATGATGAATCATGAATTGAATCATGAATCATGAATCATGAATTGAATCATGAATCATGAATCATGAATTGAATAATGAATCATGAATTATGAATCATGAATTGAATCATGAATCATGAATTATGAATCATGAATTGAATCATGAATTATGAATTGAATCATGAATCATGAATCATGAATCATCAATTGAATCATGAATCATGAATTATGAATCATGAATTGAATTATAAATTATGAATCATGAATCATGAATTATGAATCATGAATTGAATCATGAATCATGAATCATGAATTGAATCATGAATTATGAATCATGAATTGAATCATGAATCATGAATCATGAATTGAATTATAAATTATGAATCATGAATCATGAATTGAATCATGAATTATGAATCATGAATTGAATCATGAATCATGAATCATGAATTGAATCATGAATTATGAATCATGAATTGAATCATGAATCATGAATCATGAATTGAATCATGAATCATGAATCATGAATCGTGAATCGAATCATGAATCATGAATTGAATCATGAATCATGAATCATGAATTGAATCATGAATCATGAATCATGAATTGAATCTTGAATAATGAATCATGAATTGAATCATGAAATGAATCATGAATGATGAATCATGAATTGAATCATGAATCATAAATCATGAATTGAATCATGAATCATGAATTGAATCATGAATCATGAATTATGAATCATGAATTGAATCATGAATTATGAATTGAATCATGAATGATGAATCATGAATTGAATCATGAATCATGAATCATGAATTGAATCATGAATCATGAATCATGAATTGAATCATGAATGATGAATGATGAATCATGAATTGAATCATGAATGATGAATCACAAATTGAATCATGAATCATGAATCATGAATTGAATAATGAATCATGAATTATGAATCATGAATTGAATCATGAATCATGAATTATGAATCATGAATTGAATCATGAATTATGAATTGAATCATGAATCATGAATCATGAATCATGAATCATCAATTGAATCATGAATCATGAATTATGAATCATGAATTGAATTATGAATTATGAATTGAATCATGAATGATGAATCATGAATTGAATCATGAATCATGAATCATGAATTGAATCATGAATGATGAATGATGAATCATGAATTGAATCATGAATCATGAATCATGAATTGAATCATGAATCATGAATCATGAATTGAATAATGAATCATGAATTATGAATCATGAATTGAATCATGAATCATGAATTATGAATCATGAATTGAATCATGAATTATGAATTGAATCATGAATCATGAATCATGAATCATCAATTGAATCATGAATCATGAATTATGAATCATGAATTGAATTATAAATTATGAATCATGAATCATGAATTATGAATCATGAATTGAATCATGAATCATGAATCATGAATTGAATCATGAATTATGAATCATGAATTGAATCATGAATCATGAATCATGAATTGAATTATAAATTATGAATCATGAATCATGAATTGAATCATGAATTATGAATCATGAATTGAATCATGAATCATGAATCATGAATTGAATCATGAATTATGAATCATGAATTGAATCATGAATCATGAATCATGAATTGAATCATGAATCATGAATCATGAATCGTGAATCGAATCATGAATTGAATCATAATTCATGAATTATGAATTATGAATTGAATCATGAATCATGAATCATGAATTGAATTATGAATTATGAATTGAATCATGAATCATGAATCATGAATCATGAATTGAATCATGAATTGAATCATGAATCATGAATCATGAATCATGAATCATGAATTCAATCATGAATTGAATCATGAATCATGAATCATGAATTGAATCATGAATCATGAATGATGAATCATGAATTGAATCACGAATCATGAATCGAATCTTGAATCGAATCATGAATTGAATCATGAATCATGAATTGAATCATGAATCGAATCATGAATTGAATCATGAATCATGAATTGAATCATGAATCATGAATTGAATCATGAATCATGAATTATGAATCATGAATTGAATCATGAATCATGAATCATGAATTGAATCATAAATCATGAATTATGAATCATGAATTAAATCATGAATCATGAATTATGAATCATGAATTGAATCATGAATCATGAATCATGAATTGAATCATGAATCATGAATCATGAATTGAATCATGAATTGAATCATGAATCATGAATCATGAATCATGAATTGAATCATGAATCATGAATTGAATCATGAATCATGAATCATGAATCGAATCATGAATCATGAATTGAATCATGAATCATGAATCATGAATTGAATCATGAATCATGAATCATGAATTGAATCATGAATCATGAATCATAAATTGAATCATGAATCATGAATTATGAATCATGAATTGAATCATGAATCATGAATCATGAATTGAATCATGAATCAGGAATCAGGAATCATGAATCATGAATTAAATCATGAATCATGAATTATGAATCATGAATTGAATCATGAATTATGAATTGAATCATGAATCATGAAACATGAATCTTGAATGATGAATCATGAATTGAATCATGAAATGAATCATGAATGATGAATCATGAATTGAATCATGAATCATAAATCATGAATTTAATCATGAATCATGAATCATGAATTGAATCATGAATTGAATCATGAATCATGAATCATGAATTGAATCATGAATCATGAATCATGAATCATGAATTGAATCATGAATTGAATCATGAATCATGAATTATGAATCATGAATTGAATCATGAATCATGAATCATGAATTGAATCATGAATCAGGAATCAGGAATCATGAATCATGAATTAAATCATGAATCATGAATTATGAATTGAATCATGAATCATGAATCATGAATTGAATAATGAATCATGAATTATGAATCATGAATTGAATCATGAATCATGAATTATGAATCATGAATTGAATCATGAATTATGAATTGAATCATGAATCATGAATCATGAATCATGAATCATCAATTGAATCATGAATCATGAATTATGAATCATGAATTGAATTATGAATTATGAATTGAATCATGAATGATGAATCATGAATTGAATCATGAATCATGAATCATGAATTGAATCATGAATCATGAATAATGAATCATGAATTGAATCATGAATGATGAATCATGAATTGAATCATGAATCATGAATCATGAATTGAATAATGAATCATGAATTATGAATCATGAATTGAATCATGAATCATGAATTGAATCATGAATTATGAATTGAATCATGAATCATGAATCATGAATCATCAATTGAATCATGAATCATGAATTATGAATCATGAATTGAATTATAAATTATGAATTGAATCATGAATCGAATCATGAATTGAATCATGAATCATGAATTGAATCATGAATCATGAATCATGAATTGAATCATGAATTATGAATCATGAATTGAATCATGAATCATGAATCATGAATTGAATCATGAATCATGAATCATGAATCATGAATCGAATCATGAATCATGAATTGAATCATAATTCATGAATTATGAATTATGAATTGAATCATGAATCATGAATCATGAATTGAATTATGAATTATGAATTGAATCATGAATCATGAATCATGAATCATGAATCATGAATTGAATCATGAATTGAATCATGAATCATGAATCATGAATCATGAATCATGAATCATGAATTGAATCACGAATCATGAATCGAATCTTGAATCGAATCATGAATTGCATCATGAATCATGAATTGAATCATGAATTAAATCATGAATCATGAATTATGAATCATGAATTGAATCATGAATCATGAATTATGAATCATGAATTGAATCATGAATTATGAATTGAATCATGAATGATGAATTGAATCATGAAATGAATCATGAATGATGAATCATGAATTGAATCATGAATCATAAATCATGAATTGAATCATGAATCATGAATTGAATCATGAATCATGAATTATGAATCATGAATTGAATCATGAATTATGAATTGAATCATGAATCATGAATCATGAATTGAATCATGAATCATGAATTGAATCATGAATCATGAATGATGAATCATGAATCATGAATCATGAATCATCAATTGAATCATGAATCATGAATTATGAATCATGAATTGAATTATGAATTATGAATTGAATCATGAATGATGAATCAGGAATTGAATCATGAATCATGAATCATGAATCATGAATTGAATCATGAATCATGAATGATGAATCATGAATTGAATCATGAATGATGAATCATGAATTGAATCATGAATCATGAATCATGAATTGAATAATGAATCATGAATTATGAATCATGAATTGAATCATGAATCATGAATTATGAATCATGAATTGAATCATGAATTATGAATTGAATCATGAATCATGAATCATGAATCATCAATTGAATCATGAATCATGAATTATGAATCATGAATTGAATTATAAATTATGAATTGAATCATGAATCGAATCATGAATTGAATCATGAATCATGAATTGAATCATGAATCATGAATCATGAATTGAATCATGAATCATGAATTGAATCATGAATTATGAATCATGAATTGAATCATGAATCATGAATCATGAATTGAATTATGAATTATGAATTGAATCATGAATGATGAATCATGAATTGAATCATGAATCATGAATCATGAATTGAATCATGAATCATGAATGATGAATCATGAATTGAATCATGAATGATGAATCATGAATTGAATCATGAATCATGAATCATGAATTGAATAATGAATCATGAATTATGAATCATGAATTGAATCATGAATCATGAATTATGAATCATGAATTGAATCATGAATTATGAATTGAATCATGAATCATGAATCATGAATCATCAATTGAATCATGAATCATGAA
Organism: Mixophyes australis; assembly: GCA_036250195.1. NCBI lineage: Eukaryota > Metazoa > Chordata > Amphibia > Anura > Limnodynastidae > Mixophyes > Mixophyes australis. Next base: position 239,682,029 of record JAVHZZ010000001.1, on the reverse strand, counting down.
TTATGAATCATGAATTGAATTATAAATTATGAATCATGAATCATGAATTTAATCATGAATTATGAATCATGAATTGAATCATGAATCATGAATCATGAATTGAATCATGAATTATGAATCATGAATTGAATCATGAATCATGAATCATGAATTGAATCATGAATCATGAATCGTGAATCGAATCATGAATCATGAATTGAATCATAATTCATGAATTATGAATTATGAATTGAATCATGAATCATGAATCATGAATTGAATTATGAATTATGAATTGAATCATGAATCATGAATCATGAATCATGAATCATGAATTGAATCATGAATTGAATCATGAATCATGAATCATGAATCATGAATTCAATCATGAATTGAATCATGAATCATGAATCATGAATTGAATCATGAATCATGAATGATGAATCATGAATTGAATCACGAATCATGAATCGAATCTTGAATCGAATCATGAATTGAATCATGAATTGAATCATGAATCGAATCATGAATTGAATCATGAATCATGAATTGAATCATGAATCATGAATCATGAATTGAATCATGAATCATGAATTATTAATCATGAATTGAATCATGAATCATGAATCATGAATTGAATCATGAATCATGAATTATGAATCATGAATTGAATCATGAATCATGAATCATGAATTGAATCATAAATCATGAATTATGAATCATGAATTAAATCATGAATCATGAATTATGAATCATGAATTGAATCATGAATCATGAATCATGAATTGAATCATGAATCATGAATCATGAATTGAATCATGAATTGAATCATGAATCATGAATCATGAATCATGAATTGAATCATGAATCATGAATTGAATCATGAATCATGAATCATGAATCATGAATCGAATCATGAATCATGAATTGAATCATGAATCATGAATCATGAATTGAATCATGAATCATGAATCATGAATTGAATCATGAATCATGAATCATAAATTGAATCATGAATCATGAATTATGAATCATGAATTGAATCATGAATCATGAATCATGAATTGAATCATGAATCAGGAATCAGGAATCATGAATCATGAATTAAATCATGAATCATGAATTATGAATCATGAATTGAATCATGAATTATGAATTGAATCATGAATCATGAAACATGAATCTTGAATGATGAATCATGAATTGAATCATGAAATGAATCATGAATGATGAATCATGAATTGAATCATGAATCATAAATCATGAATTGAATCATGAATCATGAATCATGAATTGAATCATGAATTGAATCATGAATCATGAATCATGAATTGAATCATGAATCATGAATTATGAATCATGAATTGAATCATGAATTATGAATTGAATCATGAATGATGAATCATGAATTGAATCATGAATCATGAATCATGAATTGAATCATGAATCATGAATCATGAATTGAATCATGAATGATGAATGATGAATCATGAATTGAATCATGAATGATGAATCACGAATTGAATCATGAATCATGAATCATGAATTGAATAATGAATCATGAATTATGAATCATGAATTGAATCATGAATCATGAATTATGAATCATGAATTGAATCATGAATTATGAATTGAATCATGAATCATGAATCATGAATCATGAATCATCAATTGAATCATGAATCATGAATTATGAATCATGAATTGAATTATGAATTATGAATTGAATCATGAATGATGAATCATGAATTGAATCATGAATCATGAATCATGAATTGAATCATGAATGATGAATGATGAATCATGAATTGAATCATGAATCATGAATCATGAATTGAATCATGAATCATGAATCATGAATTGAATAATGAATCATGAATTATGAATCATGAATTGAATCATGAATCATGAATTATGAATCATGAATTGAATCATGAATTATGAATTGAATCATGAATCATGAATCATGAATCATCAATTGAATCATGAATCATGAATTATGAATCATGAATTGAATTATAAATTATGAATCATGAATCATGAATTATGAATCATGAATTGAATCATGAATCATGAATCATGAATTGAATCATGAATTATGAATCATGAATTGAATCATGAATCATGAATCATGAATTGAATTATAAATTATGAATCATGAATCATGAATTGAATCATGAATTATGAATCATGAATTGAATCATGAATCATGAATCATGAATTGAATCATGAATTATGAATCATGAATTGAATCATGAATCATGAATCATGAATTGAATCATGAATCATGAATCATGAATCGTGAATCGAATCATGAATCATGAATTGAATCATGAATCATGAATCATGAATTGAATCATGAATCATGAATCATGAATTGAATCTTGAATAATGAATCATGAATTGAATCATGAAATGAATCATGAATGATGAATCATGAATTGAATCATGAATCATAAATCATGAATTGAATCATGAATCATGAATTGAATCATGAATCATGAATTATGAATCATGAATTGAATCATGAATTATGAATTGAATCATGAATGATGAATCATGAATTGAATCATGAATCATGAATCATGAATTGAATCATGAATCATGAATCATGAATTGAATCATGAATGATGAATGATGAATCATGAATTGAATCATGAATGATGAATCACAAATTGAATCATGAATCATGAATCATGAATTGAATAATGAATCATGAATTATGAATCATGAATTGAATCATGAATCATGAATTATGAATCATGAATTGAATCATGAATTATGAATTGAATCATGAATCATGAATCATGAATCATGAATCATCAATTGAATCATGAATCATGAATTATGAATCATGAATTGAATTATGAATTATGAATTGAATCATGAATGATGAATCATGAATTGAATCATGAATCATGAATCATGAATTGAATCATGAATGATGAATGATGAATCATGAATTGAATCATGAATCATGAATCATGAATTGAATCATGAATCATGAATCATGAATTGAATAATGAATCATGAATTATGAATCATGAATTGAATCATGAATCATGAATTATGAATCATGAATTGAATCATGAATTATGAATTGAATCATGAATCATGAATCATGAATCATCAATTGAATCATGAATCATGAATTATGAATCATGAATTGAATTATAAATTATGAATCATGAATCATGAATTATGAATCATGAATTGAATCATGAATCATGAATCATGAATTGAATCATGAATTATGAATCATGAATTGAATCATGAATCATGAATCATGAATTGAATTATAAATTATGAATCATGAATCATGAATTGAATCATGAATTATGAATCATGAATTGAATCATGAATCATGAATCATGAATTGAATCATGAATTATGAATCATGAATTGAATCATGAATCATGAATCATGAATTGAATCATGAATCATGAATCATGAATCGTGAATCGAATCATGAATTGAATCATAATTCATGAATTATGAATTATGAATTGAATCATGAATCATGAATCATGAATTGAATTATGAATTATGAATTGAATCATGAATCATGAATCATGAATCATGAATTGAATCATGAATTGAATCATGAATCATGAATCATGAATCATGAATCATGAATTCAATCATGAATTGAATCATGAATCATGAATCATGAATTGAATCATGAATCATGAATGATGAATCATGAATTGAATCACGAATCATGAATCGAATCTTGAATCGAATCATGAATTGAATCATGAATCATGAATTGAATCATGAATCGAATCATGAATTGAATCATGAATCATGAATTGAATCATGAATCATGAATTGAATCATGAATCATGAATTATGAATCATGAATTGAATCATGAATCATGAATCATGAATTGAATCATAAATCATGAATTATGAATCATGAATTAAATCATGAATCATGAATTATGAATCATGAATTGAATCATGAATCATGAATCATGAATTGAATCATGAATCATGAATCATGAATTGAATCATGAATTGAATCATGAATCATGAATCATGAATCATGAATTGAATCATGAATCATGAATTGAATCATGAATCATGAATCATGAATCGAATCATGAATCATGAATTGAATCATGAATCATGAATCATGAATTGAATCATGAATCATGAATCATGAATTGAATCATGAATCATGAATCATAAATTGAATCATGAATCATGAATTATGAATCATGAATTGAATCATGAATCATGAATCATGAATTGAATCATGAATCAGGAATCAGGAATCATGAATCATGAATTAAATCATGAATCATGAATTATGAATCATGAATTGAATCATGAATTATGAATTGAATCATGAATCATGAAACATGAATCTTGAATGATGAATCATGAATTGAATCATGAAATGAATCATGAATGATGAATCATGAATTGAATCATGAATCATAAATCATGAATTTAATCATGAATCATGAATCATGAATTGAATCATGAATTGAATCATGAATCATGAATCATGAATTGAATCATGAATCATGAATCATGAATCATGAATTGAATCATGAATTGAATCATGAATCATGAATTATGAATCATGAATTGAATCATGAATCATGAATCATGAATTGAATCATGAATCAGGAATCAGGAATCATGAATCATGAATTAAATCATGAATCATGAATTATGAATTGAATCATGAATCATGAATCATGAATTGAATAATGAATCATGAATTATGAATCATGAATTGAATCATGAATCATGAATTATGAATCATGAATTGAATCATGAATTATGAATTGAATCATGAATCATGAATCATGAATCATGAATCATCAATTGAATCATGAATCATGAATTATGAATCATGAATTGAATTATGAATTATGAATTGAATCATGAATGATGAATCATGAATTGAATCATGAATCATGAATCATGAATTGAATCATGAATCATGAATAATGAATCATGAATTGAATCATGAATGATGAATCATGAATTGAATCATGAATCATGAATCATGAATTGAATAATGAATCATGAATTATGAATCATGAATTGAATCATGAATCATGAATTGAATCATGAATTATGAATTGAATCATGAATCATGAATCATGAATCATCAATTGAATCATGAATCATGAATTATGAATCATGAATTGAATTATAAATTATGAATTGAATCATGAATCGAATCATGAATTGAATCATGAATCATGAATTGAATCATGAATCATGAATCATGAATTGAATCATGAATTATGAATCATGAATTGAATCATGAATCATGAATCATGAATTGAATCATGAATCATGAATCATGAATCATGAATCGAATCATGAATCATGAATTGAATCATAATTCATGAATTATGAATTATGAATTGAATCATGAATCATGAATCATGAATTGAATTATGAATTATGAATTGAATCATGAATCATGAATCATGAATCATGAATCATGAATTGAATCATGAATTGAATCATGAATCATGAATCATGAATCATGAATCATGAATCATGAATTGAATCACGAATCATGAATCGAATCTTGAATCGAATCATGAATTGCATCATGAATCATGAATTGAATCATGAATTAAATCATGAATCATGAATTATGAATCATGAATTGAATCATGAATCATGAATTATGAATCATGAATTGAATCATGAATTATGAATTGAATCATGAATGATGAATTGAATCATGAAATGAATCATGAATGATGAATCATGAATTGAATCATGAATCATAAATCATGAATTGAATCATGAATCATGAATTGAATCATGAATCATGAATTATGAATCATGAATTGAATCATGAATTATGAATTGAATCATGAATCATGAATCATGAATTGAATCATGAATCATGAATTGAATCATGAATCATGAATGATGAATCATGAATCATGAATCATGAATCATCAATTGAATCATGAATCATGAATTATGAATCATGAATTGAATTATGAATTATGAATTGAATCATGAATGATGAATCAGGAATTGAATCATGAATCATGAATCATGAATCATGAATTGAATCATGAATCATGAATGATGAATCATGAATTGAATCATGAATGATGAATCATGAATTGAATCATGAATCATGAATCATGAATTGAATAATGAATCATGAATTATGAATCATGAATTGAATCATGAATCATGAATTATGAATCATGAATTGAATCATGAATTATGAATTGAATCATGAATCATGAATCATGAATCATCAATTGAATCATGAATCATGAATTATGAATCATGAATTGAATTATAAATTATGAATTGAATCATGAATCGAATCATGAATTGAATCATGAATCATGAATTGAATCATGAATCATGAATCATGAATTGAATCATGAATCATGAATTGAATCATGAATTATGAATCATGAATTGAATCATGAATCATGAATCATGAATTGAATTATGAATTATGAATTGAATCATGAATGATGAATCATGAATTGAATCATGAATCATGAATCATGAATTGAATCATGAATCATGAATGATGAATCATGAATTGAATCATGAATGATGAATCATGAATTGAATCATGAATCATGAATCATGAATTGAATAATGAATCATGAATTATGAATCATGAATTGAATCATGAATCATGAATTATGAATCATGAATTGAATCATGAATTATGAATTGAATCATGAATCATGAATCATGAATCATCAATTGAATCATGAATCATGAATTATGAATCATGAATTGAATTATAAATTATGAATCATGAATCATGAATTTAATCATGAATTATGAATCATGAATTGAATCATGAATCATGAATCATGAATTGAATCATGAATTATGAATCATGAATTGAATCATGAATCATGAATCATGAATTGAATCATGAATCATGAATCGTGAATCGAATCATGAATCATGAATTGAATCATAATTCATGAATTATGAATTATGAATTGAATCATGAATCATGAATCATGAATTGAATTATGAATTATGAATTGAATCATGAATCATGAATCATGAATCATGAATCATGAATTGAATCATGAATTGAATCATGAATCATGAATCATGAATCATGAATTCAATCATGAATTGAATCATGAATCATGAATCATGAATTGAATCATGAATCATGAATGATGAATCATGAATTGAATCACGAATCATGAATCGAATCTTGAATCGAATCATGAATTGAATCATGAATTGAATCATGAATCGAATCATGAATTGAATCATGAATCATGAATTGAATCATGAATCATGAATCATGAATTGAATCATGAATCATGAATTATTAATCATGAATTGAATCATGAATCATGAATCATGAATTGAATCATGAATCATGAATTATGAATCATGAATTGAATCATGAATCATGAATCATGAATTGAATCATAAATCATGAATTATGAATCATGAATTAAATCATGAATCATGAATTATGAATCATGAATTGAATCATGAATCATGAATCATGAATTGAATCATGAATCATGAATCATGAATTGAATCATGAATTGAATCATGAATCATGAATCATGAATCATGAATTGAATCATGAATCATGAATTGAATCATGAATCATGAATCATGAATCATGAATCGAATCATGAATCATGAATTGAATCATGAATCATGAATCATGAATTGAATCATGAATCATGAATCATGAATTGAATCATGAATCATGAATCATAAATTGAATCATGAATCATGAATTATGAATCATGAATTGAATCATGAATCATGAATCATGAATTGAATCATGAATCAGGAATCAGGAATCATGAATCATGAATTAAATCATGAATCATGAATTATGAATCATGAATTGAATCATGAATTATGAATTGAATCATGAATCATGAAACATGAATCTTGAATGATGAATCATGAATTGAATCATGAAATGAATCATGAATGATGAATCATGAATTGAATCATGAATCATAAATCATGAATTGAATCATGAATCATGAATCATGAATTGAATCATGAATTGAATCATGAATCATGAATCATGAATTGAATCATGAATCATGAATTATGAATCATGAATTGAATCATGAATCATGAATCATGAATTGAATCATGAATCATGAATCATGAATCATGAATCGAATCATGAATCATGAATTGAATCATGAATCATGAATCATGAATTGAATCATGAATCATGAATCATGAATTGAATCATGAATCATGAATCATGAATTGAATCATGAATCATGAATTATGAATCATGAATTGAATCATGAATCATGAATCATGAATTGAATCATGAATCAGGAATCAGGAATCATGAATCATGAATTAAATCATGAATCATGAATTATGAATTGAATCATGAATCATGAATTGAATAATGAATCATGAATTATGAATCATGAATTGAATCATGAATCATGAATTATGAATCATGAATTGAATCATGAATTATGAATTGAATCATGAATCATGAATCATGAATCATGAATCATCAATTGAATCATGAATCATGAATTATGAATCATGAATTGAATTATGAATTATGAATTGAATCATGAATGATGAATCATGAATTGAATCATGAATCATGAATCATGAATTGAATCATGAATCATGAATAATGAATCATGAATTGAATCATGAATGATGAATCATGAATTGAATCATGAATCATGAATCATGAATTGAATAATGAATCATGAATTATGAATCATGAATTGAATCATGAATCATGAATTATGAATCATGAATTGAATCATGAATTATGAATTGAATCATGAATCATGAATCATGAATCATCAATTGAATCATGAATCATGAATCATGAATTGAATTATAAATTATGAATTGAATCATGAATCGAATCATGAATTGAATCATGAATCATGAATTGAATCATGAATCATGAATCATGAATTGAATCATGAATTATGAATCATGAATTGAATCATGAATCATGAATCATGAATTGAATCATGAATCATGAATCATGAATCGTGAATCGAATCATGAATCATGAATTGAATCATAATTCATGAATTATGAATTATGAATTGAATCATGAATCATGAATCATGAATTGAATTATGAATTATGAATTGAATCATGAATCATGAATCATGAATCATGAATCATGAATTGAATCATGAATTGAATCATGAATCATGAATCATGAATCATGAATTGAATCACGAATCATGAATCGAATCTTGAATTGAATCATGAATTGAATCATGAATCATGAATTGAATCATGAATTAAATCATGAATCATGAATTATGAATCATGAATTGAATCATGAATCATGAATTATGAATCATGAATTGAATCATGAATTATGAATTGAATCATGAATGATGAATTGAATCATGAAATGAATCATGAATGATGAATCATGAATTGAATCATGAATCATAAATCATGAATTGAATCATGAATCATGAATTGAATCATGAATCATGAATTATGAATCATGAATTGAATCATGAATTTTGAATTGAATCATGAATGATGAATCATGAATTGAATCATGAATCATGAATCATGAATTGAATCATGAATCATGAATCATGAATTGAATCATGAATCATGAATGATGAATCATGAATTGAATCATGAATGATGAATCACGAATTGAATCATGAATCATGAATCATGAATTGAATAATGAATCATGAATTATGAATCATGAATTGAATCATGAATCATGAATTATGAATCATGAATTGAATCATGAATTATGAATTGAATCATGAATCATGAATCATGAATCATGAATCATCAATTGAATCATGAATCATGAATTATGAATCATGAATTGAATTATGAATTATGAATTGAATCATGAATGATGAATCATGAATTGAATCATGAATCATGAATCATGAATTGAATCATGAATCATGAATGATGAATCATGAATTGAATCATGAATCATGAATCATGAATTGAATCATGAATCATGAATCATGAATTGAATAATGAATCATGAATTATGAATCATGAATTGAATCATGAATCATGAATTATGAATCATGAATTGAATCATGAATTATGAATTGAATCATGAATCATGAATCATGAATCATCAATTGAATCATGAATCATGAATTATGAATCATGAATTGAATTATAAATTATGAATTGAATCATGAATCGAATCATGAATTGAATCATGAATCATGAATTGAATCATGAATCATGAATTGAATCATGAATCATGAATCATGAATTGAATCATGAATTATGAATCATGAATTGAATCATGAATCATGAATCATGAATTGAATCATGAATCATGAATCATGAATCGTGAATCGAATCATTAATCATGAATTAAATCATAATTCATGAATTATGAATTATGAATTGAATCATGAATCATGAATCATGAATTGAATTATGAATTATGAATTGAATCATGAATCATGAATCATGAATCATGAATCATGAATTGAATCACGAATCATGAATCGAATCTTGAATCGAATCATGAATTGAATCTTTAATCATGAATTGAATCATGAATCGAATCATGAATTGAATCATGAATCATGAATTGAATCATGAATCATGAATCATGAATTGAATCATGAATCATGAATTATGAATCATGAATTGAATCATGAATCATGAATCATGAATTGAATCATAAATCATGAATTATGAATCATGAATTAAATCATGAATCATGAATTATGAATCATGAATTGAATCATGAATCATGAATCATGAATTGAATCATGAATCATGAATCATGAATTGAATCATGAATCATGAATTGAATCATGAATCATGAATCATGAATTGAATCATGAATTGAATCATGAATCATGAATCATGAATCATGAATCATGAATTGAATCATGAATTGAATCATGAATCATGAATCATGAATCATGAATTGAATCATGAATCATGAATTATGAATCATGAATTGAATCATGAATCATGAATCATGAATTGAATCATGAATCATGAATCATGAATCGTGAATCGAATCATGAATCATGAATTGAATCATAATTCATGAATTATGAATTATGAATTGAATCATGAATCATGAATCATGAATTGAATTATGAATTATGAATTGAATCATGAATCATGAATCATGAATCATGAATCATGAATTGAATCATGAATTGAATCATGAATCATGAATCATGAATCATGAATTCAATCATGAATTGAATCATGAATCATTAATCATGAATTGAATCATGAATCATGAATGATGAATCATGAATTGAATCACGAATCATGAATCGAATCTTGAATCGAATCATGAATTGAATCATGAATTGAATCATGAATCGAATCATGAATTGAATCATGAATCATGAATTGAATCATGAATCATGAATCATGAATTGAATCATGAATCATGAATTATGAATCATGAATTGAATCATGAATCATGAATCATGAATTGAATCATGAATCATGAATTATGAATCATGAATTGAATCATGAATCATGAATCATGAATTGAATCATAAATCATGAATTATGAATCATGAATTAAATCATGAATCATGAATTATGAATCATGAATTGAATCATGAATCATGAATCATGAATTGAATCATGAATCATGAATCATGAATTGAATCATGAATTGAATCATGAATCATGAATCATGAATTGAATCATGAATCATGAATTGAATCATGAATCATGAATCATGAATCATGAATCGAATCATGAATCATGAATTGAATCATGAATCATGAATCATGAATTGAATCATGAATCATGAATCATGAATTGAATCATGAATCATGAATCATAAATTGAATCATGAATCATGAATTATGAATCATGAATTGAATCATGAATCATGAATCATGAATTGAATCATGAATCAGGAATCAGGAATCATGAATCATGAATTAAATCATGAATCATGAATTATGAATCATGAATTGAATCATGAATTATGAATTGAATCATGAATCATGAAACATGAATCTTGAATGATGAATCATGAATTGAATCATGAAATGAATCATGAATGATGAATCATGAATTGAATCATGAATCATAAATCATGAATTGAATCATGAATCATGAATCATGAATTGAATCATGAATTGAATCATGAATCATGAATCATGAATTGAATCATGAATCATGAATTATGAATCATGAATTGAATCATGAATCATGAATCATGAATTGAATCATGAATCATGAATCATGAATCATGAATCGAATCATGAATCATGAATTGAATCATGAATCATGAATCATGAATTGAATCATGAATCATGAATCATGAATTGAATCATGAATCATGAATCATGAATTGAATCATGAATCATGAATTATGAATCATGAATTGAATCATGAATCATGAATCATGAATTGAATCATGAATCAGGAATCAGGAATCATGAATCATGAATTAAATCATGAATCATGAATTATGAATTGAATCATGAATCATGAATTGAATAATGAATCATGAATTATGAATCATGAATTGAATCATGAATCATGAATTATGAATCATGAATTGAATCATGAATTATGAATTGAATCATGAATCATGAATCATGAATCATGAATCATCAATTGAATCATGAATCATGAATTATGAATCATGAATTGAATTATGAATTATGAATTGAATCATGAATGATGAATCATGAATTGAATCATGAATCATGAATCATGAATTGAATCATGAATCATGAATAATGAATCATGAATTGAATCATGAATGATGAATCATGAATTGAATCATGAATCATGAATCATGAATTGAATAATGAATCATGAATTATGAATCATGAATTGAATCATGAATCATGAATTATGAATCATGAATTGAATCATGAATTATGAATTGAATCATGAATCATGAATCATGAATCATCAATTGAATCATGAATCATGAATCATGAATTGAATTATAAATTATGAATTGAATCATGAATCGAATCATGAATTGAATCATGAATCATGAATTGAATCATGAATCATGAATCATGAATTGAATCATGAATTATGAATCATGAATTGAATCATGAATCATGAATCATGAATTGAATCATGAATCATGAATCATGAATCGTGAATCGAATCATGAATCATGAATTGAATCATAATTCATGAATTATGAATTATGAATTGAATCATGAATCATGAATCATGAATTGAATTATGAATTATGAATTGAATCATGAATCATGAATCATGAATCATGAATTGAATCATGAATTGAATCATGAATCATGAATCATGAATCATGAATCATGAATCATGAATCATGAATTGAATCACGAATCATGAATCGAATCTTGAATTGAATCATGAATTGAATCATGAATCATGAATTGAATCATGAATTAAATCATGAATCATGAATTATGAATCATGAATTGAATCATGAATCATGAATTATGAATCATGAATTGAATCATGAATTATGAATTGAATCATGAATGATGAATTGAATCATGAAATGAATCATGAATGATGAATCATGAATTGAATCATGAATCATAAATCATGAATTGAATCATGAATCATGAATTGAATCATGAATCATGAATTATGAATCATGAATTGAATCATGAATTTTGAATTGAATCATGAATGATGAATCATGAATTGAATCATGAATCATGAATCATGAATTGAATCATGAATCATGAATCATGAATTGAATCATGAATCATGAATGATGAATCATGAATTGAATCATGAATGATGAATCACGAATTGAATCATGAATCATGAATCATGAATTGAATAATGAATCATGAATTATGAATCATGAATTGAATCATGAATCATGAATTATGAATCATGAATTGAATCATGAATTATGAATTGAATCATGAATCATGAATCATGAATCATGAATCATCAATTGAATCATGAATCATGAATTATGAATCATGAATTGAATTATGAATTATGAATTGAATCATGAATGATGAATCATGAATTGAATCATGAATCATGAATCATGAATTGAATCATGAATCATGAATGATGAATCATGAATTGAATCATGAATCATGAATCATGAATTGAATCATGAATCATGAATCATGAATTGAATAATGAATCATGAATTATGAATCATGAATTGAATCATGAATCATGAATTATGAATCATGAATTGAATCATGAATTATGAATTGAATCATGAATCATGAATCATGAATCATCAATTGAATCATGAATCATGAATTATGAATCATGAATTGAATTATAAATTATGAATTGAATCATGAATCGAATCATGAATTGAATCATGAATCATGAATTGAATCATGAATCATGAATTGAATCATGAATCATGAATCATGAATTGAATCATGAATTATGAATCATGAATTGAATCATGAATCATGAATCATGAATTGAATCATGAATCATGAATCATGAATCGTGAATCGAATCATTAATCATGAATTAAATCATAATTCATGAATTATGAATTATGAATTGAATCATGAATCATGAATCATGAATTGAATTATGAATTATGAATTGAATCATGAATCATGAATCATGAATCATGAATCATGAATTGAATCACGAATCATGAATCGAATCTTGAATCGAATCATGAATTGAATCTTTAATCATGAATTGAATCATGAATCGAATCATGAATTGAATCATGAATCATGAATTGAATCATGAATCATGAATCATGAATTGAATCATGAATCATGAATTATGAATCATGAATTGAATCATGAATCATGAATCATGAATTGAATCATAAATCATGAATTATGAATCATGAATTAAATCATGAATCATGAATTATGAATCATGAATTGAATCATGAATCATGAATCATGAATTGAATCATGAATCATGAATCATGAATTGAATCATGAATCATGAATTGAATCATGAATCATGAATCATGAATTGAATCATGAATTGAATCATGAATCATGAATCATGAATCATGAATCATGAATTGAATCATGAATTGAATCATGAATCATGAATCATGAATCATGAATTGAATCATGAATCATGAATTATGAATCATGAATTGAATCATGAATCATGAATCATGAATTGAATCATGAATCATGAATCATGAATCATGAATCGAATCATGAATCATGAATTGAATCATGAATCATGAATCATGAATTGAATCATGAATCATGAATTGAATCATGAATCATGAATTGAATCATGAATCATGAATTATGAATCATGAATTGAATCATGAATCATGAATCATGAATTGAATCATGAATCAGGAATCAGGAATCATGAATCATGAATTAAATCATGAATCATGAATTATGAATCATGAATTGAATCATGAATTATGAATTGAATCATGAATCATGAAACATGAATCTTGAATGATGAATCATGAATTGAATCATGAAATGAATCATGAATGATGAATCATGAATTGAATCATGAATCATAAATCATGAATTGAATCATGAATCATGAATTGAATCATGAATCATGAATTATGAATCATGAATTGAATCATGAATTATGAATTGAATCATGAATGATGAATCATGAATTGAATCATGAATCATGAATCATGAATTGAATCATGAATCATGAATCATGAATTGAATCATGAATCATGAATGATGAATCATGAATTGAATCATGAATGATGAATCATGAATTGAATCATGAATCATGAATCATGAATTGAATAATGAATCATGAATTATGAATCATGAATTGAATCATGAATCATGAATTATGAATCATGAATTGAATCATGAATTATGAATTGAATCATGAATCATGAATCATGAATCATCAATTGAATCATGAATCATGAATTATGAATCATGAATTGAATTATGAATTATGAATTGAATCATGAATCATGAATCATGAATTGAATCATGAATCATGAATCATAAATTGAATCATGAATCATGAATGATGAATCATAAATTGAATCATGAATCATGAATCATGAATCAAATCATGAATCATGAATCGAATCATGAATCATGAATTGAATCATGAATCATAAATTGAATCAAGAATTGAATCATGAATCATGAATTGAATCATGAATCATGAATTGAATCATGAATTAAATCATGAATCATGAATTGAATCATGAATTGAATCATGAATTGAATCATGAATCATGAATTGAAGCATGAATCATGAATCATAAATCAAATCATGAATCATGAATTGAATCATAATTCAAATCATGAATTGAATCATGAATCATGAATTGAATCATGAATCATGAATTATGAATCATGAATTGAATCATGAATCATAAATCATGAATTGAATCATGAATCATGAATCATGAATCATGAATCGAATCATGAATCATGAATCGAATCATGAATCATGAATTGAATCATGAATCATGAATTTAATCATGAATCATGAATCATGAATCATGAATTGAATCATGAATCATGAATTATGAATTATGAATTGAATCATGAATCATGAATCATGAATTGAATCATTAATTGAATCATGAATCATGAATCATGAATCATGAATTGAATCATGAATTGAATCATGAATCATGAATCATGAATTGAATTATGAATTATGAATTGAATCATGAATCATGAATCATGAATCATGAATCATGAATTGAATCATGAATTGAATCATGAATCATGAAGCATGAATCATGAATCATGAATTGAATCATGAATTGAATCATGAATGATGAATCATGAATTGAATCATGAATCATGAATGATGAATCATGAATTGAATCATGAATCATGAATAATGAATTGAATCATGAATGATGAATCATGAATTGAATAATGAATCATGAATGATGAATCATGAATCGAATCATGAATCATGAATCATGAATCATGAATAATGAATTGAATCATGAATCATGAATCATGAATCATGAATTGAATCATGAATCATGAATCATGAGTCAAATCGTAAATCATGAATCATGAATCATAATTCATGAATTGAATCATGAATCATGAATCATGAATCGAATCTTGAATCGAATCATGAATTGAATCATGAATCATGAATTGAATCATGAATCGAATCATGAATTGAATCATGAATCATGAATTGAATCATGAATCATGAATCATAAATCATGAATTGAATCATGAATCATGAATTATGAATCATGAATTAAATCATTAATTATGAATCATGAATCATGAATCATGAGTCATAAATTGAATCATTAATCATGAATTATGAATCGTGAATTAAATCATGAATCATGAATAATGAATCATGAATTAAATCATGAATCATGAATTGAATCATGAATCATGAATTGAATTATGAATCATGAATTATGAATCATGAATTGAATCATGAATCATGAATCTTGAATTGAATCATGAATCATAAATCATGAATTGAATCATGAATCATGAATCATGAATTGAATCATGAATCATGAATTATGAATCATGAAATGGATCATGAATCATGAATTGAATCATGAATCATGCATCATGAATTAAATCATGAATCATGAATTGAATCATGAATCATGAATTGAATCATGAATCATGAATCATGAATTGAATCATGAATCATGAATTATGAATCATGAATTGAATCATTAATCATGAATCATGAATTGAATCATGAATCATGCATCATGAATTAAATCATGAATCATGAATTGAATCATGAAGCATGAATCATGAATTGAATCATGAATTGAATCATGAATCATGAATCATGAATCATGAATCATGAATTGAATCATGAATCATGAATTATGAATCATGAATTGAATCATGAATCATGAATCATGAATCATGAATTGAATCATGAATCATGAATTGAATCATGAATCATGAATCATGAATTGAATCATGAATCATGAATTGAATCATAAATCATGAATTGAATCATGAATCATGAATCATGAATTGAATCATGAATCATCAATTATGAATCATGAATTGAGTCATGAAACATGAATCATGAATTGAATCATGAATCATGAATCAGGAATCATGAATTGAATCATGAATCATGAGTTATGAATCATGAATTAAATCATGAATTATGAATTGAATCATGAATCATGAATCATGAATCATGAATCATGAATTAAATCATGAAATGAATCATGAATCATGAATTGAATCATGAATCATGAATTATGAATCATGAATTGAATCATGAATTGAATCAAGAATCATGAATTGAATCATGAATCATGAATTGAATCATAAATCATGAATCATGAATCGAATCATGAATCATGAATTGAATCATGAATCATGAATCATGAATTGAATCATGAATCATGAATTGAATCATGAATTAAATCATAAATCATGAATTGAATCATGAATTGAATCATGAATTGAATCATGAATCATGAATTGAATCATGAATTGAATCATGAATTAAATCATGAATCATGAATTGAATCATGAATTGAATCATGAATTGAATCATGAATCATGAATTGAATCATGAATTGAATCATGAATTGAATCATGAATTGAATCATGAATCATGAATTGAAGCATGAATCATGAATCATAAATCGAATCATGAATCATGAATTGAATCATAATTCAAATCATGAATTGAATCATGAATCATGAATCATGAATTGAATCATGAATCATGAATTATGAATCATGAATTGAATCATGAATCATAAATCATGAATTGAATCATGAATCATGAATCATGAATCATGAATCATGAATCATGAATCATGAATCATGAATTGAATCATGAATCATGAATCATGAATTTAATCATGAATCATGAATTAAATCATGAATCATGAATCATGAATCATGAATCATGAATCATGAATCATGAATCATGAATTGAATCATGAATTGAATCATGAATCATGAATCATGAATCATGAATCATGAATTGAATCATGAATTGAATCATGAATCATGAATCATAAATTGAATTATGAATTATGAATTGAATCATGAATCATGAATCATGAATCATGAATCATGATATGAATCATGAATTGAATCATGAATCATGAATCATGAATCATGAATCATGAATCATGAATTGAATCATGAATTGAATCATGAATTGAATCATGAATTGAATCATGAATTGAATCATGAATCATGAATGATGAATCATGAATTGAATCATGAATCATGAATTATGAATCATGAATTGAATCATGAATCGAATCATGAATTGAATCATGAATCATGAATTGAATCATGAATCATGAATCATAAATCATGAATTGAATCATGAATCATAAATCATGAATTGAATCATGAATCATGAATTGAATCATGAATCATGAATTATGAATCATGAATTGAATCATGAATTATGAATTGAATCATGAATGATGAATCATGAAATGAATCATGAATGATGAATCATGAAATGAATCATGAATCATGAATCATGAATTGAATCATGAATCATGAATCATGAATTGAATCATGAATCATGAATGATGAATCATGAATTGAATCACGAATGATGAATCATGAATTGAATCATGAATCATGAATCATGAATTGAATAATGAATCATGAATTATGAATCATGAATTGAATCATGAATCATGAATTATGAATCATGAATTGAATCATGAATTATGAATTGAATCATGAATCATGAATCATGAATCATGAATCATCAATTGAATCATGAATCATGAATTATGAATCATGAATTGAATTATGAATTATGAATTGAATCATGAATCATGAATCATGAATTGAATCATGAATCATGAATCATGAATTGAATCATGAATCATGAATGATGAATCATGAATTGAATTATGAATGATGAATCATGAATTGAATCATGAATCATGAATCATGAATTGAATAATGAATCATGAATTATGAATCATGAATTGAATCATGAATCATGAATTATGAATCATGAATTGAATCATGAATTATGAATTGAATCATGAATCATGAATCATGAATCATCAATTGAATCATGAATCATGAATTATGAATCATGAATTGAATTATGAATTATGAATTGAATCATGAATCATGAATCATGAATTGAATCATAATTTGAATCATGAATCATGAATCATGAATTGAATCATGAATCATGAATGATGAATCATAAATTGAATCATGAATCATGAATCATGAATCAAATCATGAATCATGAATCGAATCATGAATCATGAATTGAATCATGAATCATAAATTGAATCAAGAATTGAATCATGAATCATGAATCGAATCATGAATTATGAATTGAATCATGAATTAAATCATGAATCATGAATTGAATCATGAATTGAATCATGAATTGAATCATGAATCATGAATTGAAGCATGAATCATGAATCATAAATCAAATCATGAATCATGAATTGAATCATAATTCAAATCATGAATTGAATCATGAATCATGAATTATGAATCATGAATTGAATCATGAATCATAAATCATGAATTGAATCATGAATCCTGAATCATGAATCATGAATCGAATCATGAATCATGAATTGAATCATGAATCATGAATTTAATCATGAATCATGAATTAAATCATGAATCATGAATCATGAATCATGAATCATGAATTGAATCATGAATCATGAATTATGAATTATGAATTGAATCATGAATCTTGAATCATGAATCATGAATCATGAATTGAATCATGAATTGAATCATGAATCATGAATCATGAATCATGAATTGAATCATGAATTGAATCATGAATCATGAATCATGAATTGAATTATGAATTATGAATTGAATCATGAATCATGAATCATGAATCATGAATCATGAATTGAATCATGAATTGAATCATGAATCATGAATCATGAATCATGAATCATGAATTGAATCATGAATTGAATCATGAATGATGAATCATGAATTGAATCATGAATCATGAATGATGAATCATGAATTGAATCATGAATCATGAATCATGAATTGAATCATGAATTGAATCATGAATCGAATCATGAATCATGAATCATGAATCATGAATAATGAATTGAATCATGAATCATGAATCATGAATTGAATCATGAATCATGAATCATGAGTCAAATCGTAAATCATGAATCATGAATCATAATTCATGAATTGAATCATGAATCATGAATCATGAATCGAATCTTGAATCGAATCATGAATTGAATCATGAATCATGAATTGAATCATGAATCGAATCATGAATTGAATCATGAATCATGAATTGAATCATGAATCATGAATCATAAATCATGAATTGAATCATGAATCATGAATTATGAATCATGAATTAAATCATTAATCATGAATCATGAATCATGAATCATGAGTCATAAATTGAATCATTAATCATGAATTATGAATCGTGAATTAAATCATGAATCATGAATTATGAATCATGAATTAAATCATGAATCATGAATTGAATCATGAATCATGAATTGAATTATGAATCATGAATTATGAATCATGAATTGAATCATGAATCATGAATCTTGAATTGAATCATGAATCATAAATCATGAATTGAATCATGAATCATGAATCATGAATCATGAATTGAATCATGAATCATGAATTATGAATCATGAAATGGATCATGAATCATGAATCATGAATTGAATCATGAATCATGAATCATGAATTGAATCATGAATCATGAATCATGAATTGAATCATGAATCATGAATTATGAATCATGAATTGAATCATTAATCATGAATCATGAATTGAATCATGAATCATGCATCATGAATTAAATCATGAATCATGAATTGAATCATGAAGCATGAATCATAATTTGAATCATGAATTGAATCATGAATCATGAATCATGAATCATGAATCATGAATTGAATCATGAATCATGAATTAAGAATCATGAATTGAATCATGAATCATGAATCATGAATCATGAATTGAATCATGAATCATGAATTGAATCATGAATCATGAATCATGAATTGAATCATGAATCATAAATTGAATCATGAATCATGAATCATGAATTGAATCATGAATCATGAATTATGAATCATGAATTGAATCATGAATCATGAATCATGAATTGAATCTTGAATCATGAATCAGGAATCATGAATTGAATCATGAATCATGAGTTATGAATCATGAATTAAATCATGAATTATGAATTGAATCATGAATCATGAATCATGAATCATGAATTGAATCATGAAATGAATCATGAATCATGAATTGAATCATGAATCATGAATTATGAATCATGAATTGAATCATGAATTGAATCAAGAATCATGAATTGAATCATGAATCATGAATTGAATCATGAATCATGAATCATGAATTGAATCATGAATCATGAATTATGAATCATGAATTGAATCATGAATCATGAATCATGAATTGAATCATGAATCATGAATCGAATCATGAATCATGAATTGAATCATGAATCATGAATCATGAATTGAATCATGAATCATGAATCATGAATTGAATCATGAATTAAATCATGAATCATGAATTGAATCATGAATTGAATCATGAATCATGAATTGAAGCATGAATCATGAATCATAAATCGAATCATGAATCATGAATTGAATCATAATTCAAATCATGAATTGAATCATGAATCATGAATCATGAATTGAATCATGAATCATGAATTATGAATCATGAATTGAATCATGAATCATAAATCATGAATTGAATCATGAATCATGAATCATGAATCATGAATCATGAATCATGAATCATGAATTGAATCATGAATCATGAATCATGAATTTAATCATGAATCATGAATTAAATCATGAATCATGAATCATGAATCATGAATCATGAATTGAATCATGAATTGAATCATGAATCATGAATCATGAATTGAATCATGAATTGAATCATGAATCATGAATCATAAATTGAATTATGAATTATGAATTGAATCATGAATCATGAATCATGAATCATGAATCATGATATGAATCATGAATTGAATCATGAATCATGAATCATGAATCATGAAATGGATCATGAATCATGAATCATGAATTGAATCATGAATCATGCATCATGAATTAAATCATGAATCATGAATTGAATCATGAATCATGAATTGAATCATGAATCATGAATCATGAATTGAATCATGAATCATGAATTATGAATCATGAATTGAATCATTAATCATGAATCATGAATTGAATCATGAATCATGCATCATGAATTAAATCATGAATCATGAATTGAATCATGAAGCATGAATCATGAATTGAATCATGAATTGAATCATGAATCATGAATCATGAATCATGAATCATGAATTGAATCATGAATCATGAATTATGAATCATGAATTGAATCATGAATCATGAATCATGAATCATGAATTGAATCATGAATCATGAATTGAATCATGAATCATGAATCATGAATTGAATCATGAATCATGAATTGAATCATGAATCATGAATTGAATCATGAATCATGAATCATGAATTGAATCATGAATCATGAATTATGAATCATGAATTGAGTCATGAAACATGAATCATGAATTGAATCATGAATCATGAATCAGGAATCATGAATTGAATCATGAATCATGAGTTATGAATCATGAATTAAATCATGAATTATGAATTGAATCATGAATCATGAATCATGAATCATGAATCATGAATTAAATCATGAAATGAATCATGAATCATGAATTGAATCATGAATCATGAATTATGAATCATGAATTGAATCATGAATTGAATCAAGAATCATGAATTGAATCATGAATCATGAATTGAATCATAAATCATGAATCATGAATCGAATCATGAATCATGAATTGAATCATGAATCATGAATCATGAATTGAATCATGAATCATGAATTGAATCATGAATTAAATCATAAATCATGAATTGAATCATGAATTGAATCATGAATTGAATCATGAATCATGAATTGAATCATGAATTGAATCATGAATTAAATCATGAATCATGAATTGAATCATGAATTGAATCATGAATTGAATCATGAATCATGAATTGAATCATGAATTGAATCATGAATTGAATCATGAATTGAATCATGAATCATGAATTGAAGCATGAATCATGAATCATAAATCGAATCATGAATCATGAATTGAATCATAATTCAAATCATGAATTGAATCATGAATCATGAATCATGAATTGAATCATGAATCATGAATTATGAATCATGAATTGAATCATGAATCATAAATCATGAATTGAATCATGAATCATGAATCATGAATCATGAATCATGAATCATGAATCATGAATTGAATCATGAATCATGAATCATGAATTTAATCATGAATCATGAATTAAATCATGAATCATGAATCATGAATCATGAATCATGAATCATGAATCATGAATTGAATCATGAATTGAATCATGAATCATGAATCATGAATCATGAATCATGAATTGAATCATGAATTGAATCATGAATCATGAATCATAAATTGAATTATGAATTATGAATTGAATCATGAATCATGAATCATGAATCATGAATCATGAATTGAATCATGAATTGAATCATGAATTGAATCATGAATTGAATCATGAATTGAATCATGAATCATGAATGATGAATCATGAATTGAATCATGAATCATGAATTATGAATCATGAATTGAATCATGAATCGAATCATGAATTGAATCATGAATCATGAATTGAATCATGAATCATGAATCATAAATCATGAATTGAATCATGAATCATAAATCATGAATTGAATCATGAATCATGAATTGAATCATGAATCATGAATTATGAATCATGAATTGAATCATGAATTATGAATTGAATCATGAATGATGAATCATGAAATGAATCATGAATGATGAATCATGAAATGAATCATGAATCATGAATCATGAATTGAATCATGAATCATGAATCATGAATTGAATCATGAATCATGAATGATGAATCATGAATTGAATCACGAATGATGAATCATGAATTGAATCATGAATCATGAATCATGAATTGAATAATGAATCATGAATTATGAATCATGAATTGAATCATGAATCATGAATTATGAATCATGAATTGAATCATGAATTATGAATTGAATCATGAATCATGAATCATGAATCATGAATCATCAATTGAATCATGAATCATGAATTATGAATCATGAATTGAATTATGAATTATGAATTGAATCATGAATCATGAATCATGAATTGAATCATGAATCATGAATCATGAATTGAATCATGAATCATGAATGATGAATCATGAATTGAATTATGAATGATGAATCATGAATTGAATCATGAATCATGAATCATGAATTGAATAATGAATCATGAATTATGAATCATGAATTGAATCATGAATCATGAATTATGAATCATGAATTGAATCATGAATTATGAATTGAATCATGAATCATGAATCATGAATCATCAATTGAATCATGAATCATGAATTATGAATCATGAATTGAATTATGAATTATGAATTGAATCATGAATCATGAATTGAATCATAATTTGAATCATGAATGATGAATCATGAATTGAATCATGAATCATGAATGATGAATCATAAATTGAATCATGAATCATGAATCATGAATCAAATCATGAATCATGAATCGAATCATGAATCATGAATTGAATCATGAATCATAAATTGAATCAAGAATTGAATCATGAATCATGAATCGAATCATGAATTATGAATTGAATCATGAATTAAATCATGAATCATGAATTGAATCATGAATTGAATCATGAATTGAATCATGAATCATGAATTGAAGCATGAATCATGAATCATAAATCAAATCATGAATCATGAATTGAATCATAATTCAAATCATGAATTGAATCATGAATCATGAATTATGAATCATGAATTGAATCATGAATCATAAATCATGAATTGAATCATGAATCCTGAATCATGAATCATGAATCGAATCATGAATCATGAATTGAATCATGAATCATGAATTTAATCATGAATCATGAATTAAATCATGAATCATGAATCATGAATCATGAATCATGAATTGAATCATGAATCATGAATTATGAATTATGAATTGAATCATGAATCATGAATCATGAATCATGAATTGAATCATGAATTGAATCATGAATCATGAATCATGAATTGAATCATGAATCATGAATGATGAATCATGAATTGAATCATGAATCATGAATCATGAATTGAATCATGAATTGAATCATGAATCGAATCATGAATCATGAATCATGAATAATGAATTGAATCATGAATCATGAATCATGAATTGAATCATGAATCATGAATCATGAGTCAAATCGTAAATCATGAATCATGAATCATAATTCATGAATTGAATCATGAATCATGAATCATGAATCGAATCTTGAATCGAATCATGAATTGAATCATGAATCATGAATTGAATCATGAATCGAATCATGAATTGAATCATGAATCATGAATTGAATCATGAATCATGAATCATAAATCATGAATTGAATCATGAATCATGAATTATGAATCATGAATTAAATCATTAATCATGAATCATGAATCATGAATCATGAGTCATAAATTGAATCATTAATCATGAATTATGAATCGTGAATTAAATCATGAATCATGAATTATGAATCATGAATTAAATCATGAATCATGAATTGAATCATGAATCATGAATTGAATTATGAATCATGAATTATGAATCATGAATTGAATCATGAATCATGAATCTTGAATTGAATCATGAATCATAAATCATGAATTGAATCATGAATCATGAATCATGAATCATGAATTGAATCATGAATCATGAATCATGAATTGAATCATGAATCATGAATCATGAATTGAATCATGAATCATGAATTATGAATCATGAATTGAATCATTAATCATGAATCATGAATTGAATCATGAATCATGCATCATGAATTAAATCATGAATCATGAATTGAATCATGAAGCATGAATCATAATTTGAATCATGAATTGAATCATGAATCATGAATCATGAATCATGAATCATGAATTGAATCATGAATCATGAATTAAGAATCATGAATTGAATCATGAATCATGAATCATGAATCATGAATTGAATCATGAATCATGAATTGAATCATGAATCATGAATCATGAATTGAATCATGAATCATAAATTGAATCATGAATCATGAATCATGAATTGAATCATGAATCATGAATTATGAATCATGAATTGAATCATGAATCATGAATCATGAATTGAATCTTGAATCATGAATCAGGAATCATGAATTGAATCATGAATCATGAGTTATGAATCATGAATTAAATCATGAATTATGAATTGAATCATGAATCATGAATCATGAATCATGAATTGAATCATGAAATGAATCATGAATCATGAATTGAATCATGAATCATGAATTATGAATCATGAATTGAATCATGAATTGAATCAAGAATCATGAATTGAATCATGAATCATGAATTGAATCATGAATCATGAATCATGAATTGAATCATGAATCATGAATTATGAATCATGAATTGAATCATGAATCATGAATCATGAATTGAATCATGAATCATGAATCATGAATCGAATCATGAATCATGAATTGAATCATGAATCATGAATCATGAATTGAATCATGAATCATGAATCATGAATTGAATCATGAATTAAATCATGAATCATGAATTGAATCATGAATTGAATCATGAATCATGAATTGAAGCATGAATCATGAATCATAAATCGAATCATGAATCATGAATTGAATCATAATTCAAATCATGAATTGAATCATGAATCATGAATCATGAATTGAATCATGAATCATGAATTATGAATCATGAATTGAATCATGAATCATAAATCATGAATTGAATCATGAATCATGAATCATGAATCATGAATCATGAATTGAATCATGAATCATGAATCATGAATTTAATCATGAATCATGAATTAAATCATGAATCATGAATCATGAATCATGAATTGAATCATGAATTGAATCATGAATCATGAATCATGAATCATGAATCATGAATTGAATCATGAATTGAATCATGAATCATGAATCATAAATTGAATTATGAATTATGAATTGAATCATGAATCATGAATCATGAATCATGAATCATGATATGAATCATGAATTGAATCATGAATCATGAATCATGAATCATGAATCATGAATTGAATCATGAATTGAATCATGAATCATGAATCATGAATTGAATCATGAATCATGAATGATGAATCATGAATTGAATCATGAATCATGAATTATGAATCATGAATTGAATCATGAATCGAATCATGAATTGAATCATGAATCATGAATTGAATCATGAATCATGAATCATAAATCATGAATTGAATCATGAATCATGAATTATGAATCATGAATTAAATCATGAATCATGAATCATGAATCATGAGTCATAAATTGAATCATTAATCATGAATTATGAATCATGAATTAAATCATGAATCATGAATTATGAATCATGAATTAAATCATGAATCATGAATTGAATCATGAATCATGAATTGAATTATGAATCATGAATTATGAATCATAAATTGAATCATGAATCATGAATCTTGAATTGAATCATGAATCATAAATCATGAATTGAATCATGAATCATGAATCATGAATCATGAATTGAATCATGAATCACGAATTATGAATCATGAAATGGATCATGAATCATGAATCATGAATTGAATCATGAATCATGAATTGAATCATGAATCGAATCATGAATTGAATCATGAATCATGAATTGAATCATGAATCATGAATCATAAATCATGAATTGAATCATGAATCATGAATTATGAATCATGAATTAAATCATGAATCATGAATTATGAATCATGAATTAAATCATGAATCATGAATTGAATCATGAATCATGAATTGAATTATGAATCATGAATTATGAATCATGAATTGAATCATGAATCATGAATCTTGAATTGAATCATGAATCATAAATCATGAACTGAATCATGAATCATGAATCATGAATCATGAATTGAATCATGAATCATGAATTATGAATCATGAAATGGATCATGAATCATGAATCATGAATTGAATCATGAATCATGAATCATGAATTGAATCATGAATCATGAATCATGAATTGAATCATGAATCATGAATCATGAATTGAATCATTAATCATGAATCATGAATTGAATCATGAATCATGCATCATGAATTAAATCATGAATCATGAATTGAATCATGAATTGAATCATGAATCATGAATCATGAATCATGCATCATGAATTGAATCATGAATCATGAATTAAGAATCATGAATTGAATCATGAATCATGAATCATGAATCATGAATTGAATCATGAATCATGAATTGAATCATGAATCATGAATCATGAATTGAATCATGAATCATAAATTGAATCATGAATCATGAATCATGAATTGAATCATGAATCATGAATTATGAATCATGAATTGAATCATGAATCATGAATCATGAATTGAATCATGAATCAGGAATCATGAATTGAATCATGAATCATGAGTTATGAATCATGAATTAAATCATGAATCATGAATTGAATCATGAAATGAATCATGAATCATGAATTGAATCATGAATCATGAATTATGAATCATGAATTGAATCATGAATTGAATCAAGAATCATGAATTGAATCATGAATCATGAATTGAATCATGAATCATGAATCATGAATTGAATCATGAATCATGAATTATGAATCATGAATTGAATCATGAATCATCAATCATGAATTGAATCATGAATCATGAATCATGAATCATGAATCATGCATGAATCATGAATCATGAATTGAATCATGAATCATGAATCATGAATTTAATCATGAATCATGAATTAAATCATGAATCATGAATCATGAATCATGAATTGAATCATGAATTGAATCATGAATCATGAATCATGAATCATGAATCATGAATTGAATCATGAATTGAATCATGAATCATGAATCATAAATTGAATTATGAATTATGAATTGAATCATGAATCATGAATCATGAATCATGATATGAATCATGAATTGAATCATGAATCATGAATCATGAATCATGATATGAATCATGAATTGAATCATGAATCATGAATCATGAATCATGAATCATGAATTGAATCATGAATTGAATCATGAATCATGAATCATGAATTGAATCATGAATCATGAATGATGAATCATGAATTGAATCATGAATCATGAATTATGAATCATGAATTGAATCATGAATCGAATCATGAATTGAATCATGAATCATGAATTGAATCATGAATCATGAATCATAAATCATGAATTGAATCATGAATCATGAATTATGAATCATGAATTAAATCATGAATCATGAATCATGAGTCATAAATTGAATCATTAATCATGAATTATAAATCATGAATTAAATCATGAATCATGAATTATGAATCATGAATTAAATCATGAATCATGAATTGAATCATGAATCATGAATTGAATTATGAATCATGAATTATGAATCATGAATTGAATCATGAATCATGAATCTTGAATTGAATCATGAATCATAAATCATGAATTGAATCATGAATCATGAATCATGAATCATGAATTGAATCATGAATCACGAATTATGAATCATGAAATGGATCATGAATCATGAATCATGAATTGAATCATGAATCATGAATCATGAATTGAATCATGAATCATGAATCATGAATTGAATCATGAATCATGAATTATGAATCATGAATTGAATCATTAATCATGAATCATGAATTGAATCATGAATCATGCATCATGAATTAAATCATGAATCATGAATTGAATCATGAATCATGAATCATGAATTGAATCATGAATTGAATCATGAATCATGAATCATGAATCATGAATCATGAATTGAATCATGAATCATGAATTATGAATCATGAATTGAATCATGAATCATGAATCATGAATCATGAATTGAATCATGAATCATGAATTGAATCATGAATCATGAATCATGAATTGAATCATGAATCATGAATTGAATCATGAATCATGAATCATAAATTGAATCATGAATCATGAATCAGGAATCATGAATTGAATCATGAATCATGAGTTATGAATCATGAATTAAATCATGAATTATGAATTGAATAATGAATCATGAATCATGAATCATGAATCATGAATTGAATCATGAAATGAATCATGAATCATGAATTGAATCATGAATCATGAATTATGAATCATCAATTGAATCAAGAATCATGAATTGAATCATGAATCATGATTTGAATCATGAATCATGAATCATGAATTGAATCATGAATCATGAATTATGAATCATGAATTGAATCATGAATTGAATCATGAATCATGAATCATGAATTGAATCATGAATCATGAATCATGAATCGAATCATGAATCATGAATTGAATCATGAATCATGAATCATGAATTGAATCATGAATCATGAATTGAATCATGAATTAAATCATGAATCATGAATTGAATCATGAATTGAATCATGAATTGAATCATGAATTGAATCATGAATCATGAATTGAAGCATGAATCATGAATCATAAATCGAATCATGAATCATGAATTGAATCATAATTCAAATCATGAATTGAATAATGAATCATGAATTATGAATCATGAATTGAATCATGAATCATAAATCATGAATTGAATCATGAATCATGAATTGAATCATGAATCATGAATTATGAATCATGAATTGAATCATGAATTATGAATTGAATCATGAATGATGAATCATGAATTGAATCATGAATCATGAATCATGAATTGAATCATGAATCATGAATCATGAATTGAATCATGAATCATGAATCATGAATTGAATCATGAATGATGAATCATGAATTGAATCATGAATCATGAATCATGAATTGAATAATGAATCATGAATTATTAATCATGAATTGAATCATGAATCATGAATTATGAATCATGAATTGAATCATGAATTATAAATTGAATCATGAATCATGAATTATGAATCATGAATCATCAATTGAATCATGAATCATGAATTATGAATCATGAATTGAATTATGAATTATGAATTGAATCATGAATCATGAATCATGAATTGAATCATGAATCATGAATTGAATCATGAATCATGAATGATGAATCATCAATTGAATCATAAATGATGAATCATGAATTGAATCATGAATCATGAATCATGAATTGAATAATGAATCATGAATTATGAATCATGAATTGAATCATGAATCATGAATAATGAATCATGAATTGAATCATGAATTATGAATTGAATCATGAATCATGAATCATGAATCATCAATTGAATCATGAATCATGAATTATGAATCATGAATTGAATTATGAATTATGAATTGAATCATGAATTGAATCATGAATCATGAATGATGAATCATAAATTGAATCATGAATCATGAATCATGAATCAAATCATGAATCATGAATCGAATCATGAATCATGAATTGAATCATGAATCATAAATTGAATCAAGAATTGAATCATGAATCATGAATCGAATCATGAATCATGAATTGAATCATGAATTAAATCATGAATCATGAATTGAATCATGAATTGAATCATGAATTGAATCATGAATTGAATCATGAATCATGAATTGAATCATGAATCATGAATCATGAATTGAATCATGAATCATGAATGATGAATCATCAATTGAATCATGAATGATGAATCATGAATTGAATCATGAATCATGAATCATGAATTGAATAATGAATCATGAATTATGAATCATGAATTGAATCATGAATCATGAATTATGAATCATGAATTGAATCATGAATTATGAATTGAATCATGAATCATGAATTATGAATCATGAATTGAATCATGAATCATGAATTATGAATCATGAATTGAATCATGAATCATAAATCATGAATTGAATCATGAATCATGAATTGAATCATGAATCATGAATTATGAATCATGAATTGAATCATGAATTATGAATTGAATCATGAATGATGAATCATGAATTGAATCATGAATCATGAATCATGAATTGAATCATGAATCATGAATCATGAATTGAATCATGAATCATGAATCATGAATTGAATCATGAATCATGAATCATGAATTAAATCATGAATCATGAATGATGAATCATGAATTGAATCATGAATGATGAATCATGAATTGAATCATGAATCATGAATCATGAATTGAATAATGAATCATGAATTATGAATCATGAATTGAATCATGAATCATGAATTATGAATCATGAATTGAATCATGAATTATGAATTGAATCATGAATCATGAATCATGAATCATGAATCATCAATTGAATCATGAATCATGAATTATGAATCATGAATTGAATTATGAATTATGAATTGAATCATGAATCATGAATTGAATCATGAATCATGAATCATGAATTGAATCATGAATCATGAATGATGAATCATCAATTGAATCATGAATGATGAATCATGAATTGAATCATGAATCATGAATGATGAATCATGAATTGAATCATGAATCATGAATCATGAATTGAATCATGAATTGAATCATGAATCGAATCATGAATCATGAATCATGAATCATGAATAATGAATTGAATCATGAATCATGAATCATGAATCATGAATTGAATCATGAATCATGAATCATGAGTCAAATCGTAAATCATGAATCATGAATCATAATTCATGAATTGAATCATGAATCATGAATCATGAATCGAATCTTGAATCGAATCATGAATTGAATCATGAATCATGAATTGAATCATGAATCGAATCATGAATTGAATCATGAATCATGAATTGAATCATGAATCATGAATCATAAATCATGAATTGAATCATGAATCATGAATTATGAATCATGAATTAAATCATTAATCATGAATCATGAATCATGAATCATGAGTCATAAATTGAATCATTAATCATGAATTATGAATCGTGAATTAAATCATGAATCATGAATTATGAATCATGAATTAAATCATGAATCATGAATTGAATCATGAATCATGAATTGAATTTTGAATCATGAATTATGAATCATGAATTGAATCATGAATCATGAATCTTGAATTGAATCATGAATCATAAATCATGAATTGAATCATGAATCATGAATCATGAATCATGAATTGAATCATGAATCATGAATTATTAATCATGAAATGGATCATGAATCATGAATCATGAATTGAATCATGAATCATGATTCATGAATTGAATCATGAATCATGAATCATGAATTGAATCATGAATCATGAATTATGAATCATGAATTGAATCATTAATCATGCATCATGAATTAAATCATGAATCATGAATTGAATCATGAATTGAATCATGAATCATGAATCATGAATCATGCATCATGAATTGAATCATGAATCATGAATTAAGAATCATGAATTGAATCATGAATCATGAATCATGAATCATGAATTGAATCATGAATCATGAATTGAATCATGAATCATGAATCATGAATTGAATCATGAATCATAAATTGAATCATGAATCATGAATCATGAATTGAATCATGAATCATGAATTATGAATCATGAATTGAATCATGAATCATGAATCATGAATTGAATCATGAATCAGGAATCATGAATTGAATCATGAATCATGAGTTATGAATCATGAATTAAATCATGAATCATGAATTGAATCATGAAATGAATCATGAATTGAATCATGAATCATGAATTATGAATCATGAATTGAATCATGAATTGAATCAAGAATCATGAATTGAATCATGAATCATGAATTGAATCATGAATCATGAATCATGAATTGAATCATGAATCATGAATTATGAATCATGAATTGAATCATGAATCATGAATCATGAATTGAATCATGAATCATGAATCATGAATCATGAATCATGCATGAATCATGAATCATGAATTGAATCATGAATCATGAATCATGAATTTAATCATGAATCATGAATTAAATCATGAATCATGAATCATGAATCATGAATTGAATCATGAATTGAATCATGAATCATGAATCATGAATCATGAATCATGAATTGAATCATGAATTGAATCATGAATCATGAATCATAAATTGAATTATGAATTATGAATTGAATCATGAATCATGAATCATGAATCATGATATGAATCATGAATTGAATCATGAATCATGAATCATGAATCATGATATGAATCATGAATTGAATCATGAATCATGAATCATGAATCATGAATCATGAATTGAATCATGAATTGAATCATGAATCATGAATCATGAATTGAATCATGAATCATGAATGATGAATCATGAATTGAATCATGAATCATGAATTATGAATCATGAATTGAATCATGAATCGAATCATGAATTGAATCATGAATCATGAATTGAATCATGAATCATGAATCATAAATCATGAATTGAATCATGAATCATGAATTATGAATCATGAATTAAATCATGAATCATGAATCATGAGTCATAAATTGAATCATTAATCATGAATTATAAATCATGAATTAAATCATGAATCATGAATTATGAATCATGAATTAAATCATGAATCATGAATTGAATCATGAATCATGAATTGAATTATGAATCATGAATTATGAATCATGAATTGAATCATGAATCATGAATCTTGAATTGAATCATGAATCATAAATCATGAATTGAATCATGAATCATGAATCATGAATCATGAATTGAATCATGAATCACGAATTATGAATCATGAAATGGATCATGAATCATGAATCATGAATTGAATCATGAATCATGAATCATGAATTGAATCATGAATCATGAATCATGAATTGAATCATGAATCATGAATCATGAATTGAATCATGAATCATGAATTATGAATCATGAATTGAATCATTAATCATGAATCATGAATTGAATCATGAATCATGCATCATGAATTAAATCATGAATCATGAATTGAATCATGAATCATGAATCATGAATTGAATCATGAATTGAATCATGAATCATGAATCATGAATCATGAATCATGAATTGAATCATGAATCATGAATTATGAATCATGAATTGAATCATGAATCATGAATCATGAATCATGAATTGAATCATGAATCATGAATTGAATCATGAATCATGAATCATGAATTGAATCATGAATCATGAATTGAATCATGAATCATGAATCATGAATTGAATCATGAATCATGAATCAGGAATCATGAATTGAATCATGAATCATGAGTTATGAATCATGAATTAAATCATGAATTATGAATTGAATAATGAATCATGAATCATGAATCATGAATCATGAATTGAATCATGAAATGAATCATGAATCATGAATTGAATCATGAATCATGAATTATGAATCATCAATTGAATCAAGAATCATGAATTGAATCATGAATCATGATTTGAATCATGAATCATGAATCATGAATTGAATCATGAATCATGAATTATGAATCATGAATTGAATCATGAATTGAATCATGAATCATGAATCATGAATTGAATCATGAATCATGAATCATGAATCGAATCATGAATCATGAATTGAATCATGAATCATGAATCATGAATTGAATCATGAATCATGAATTGAATCATGAATTAAATCATGAATCATGAATTGAATCATGAATTGAATCATGAATTGAATCATGAATTGAATCATGAATCATGAATTGAAGCATGAATCATGAATCATAAATCGAATCATGAATCATGAATTGAATCATAATTCAAATCATGAATTGAATAATGAATCATGAATTATGAATCATGAATTGAATCATGAATCATAAATCATGAATTGAATCATGAATCATGAATTGAATCATGAATCATGAATTATGAATCATGAATTGAATCATGAATTATGAATTGAATCATGAATGATGAATCATGAATTGAATCATGAATCATGAATCATGAATTGAATCATGAATCATGAATCATGAATTGAATCATGAATCATGAATCATGAATTGAATCATGAATGATGAATCATGAATTGAATCATGAATCATGAATCATGAATTGAATAATGAATCATGAATTATTAATCATGAATTGAATCATGAATCATGAATTATGAATCATGAATTGAATCATGAATTATAAATTGAATCATGAATCATGAATTATGAATCATGAATCATCAATTGAATCATGAATCATGAATTATGAATCATGAATTGAATTATGAATTATGAATTGAATCATGAATCATGAATCATGAATTGAATCATGAATCATGAATTGAATCATGAATCATGAATGATGAATCATCAATTGAATCATAAATGATGAATCATGAATTGAATCATGAATCATGAATCATGAATTGAATAATGAATCATGAATTATGAATCATGAATTGAATCATGAATCATGAATAATGAATCATGAATTGAATCATGAATTATGAATTGAATCATGAATCATGAATCATGAATCATCAATTGAATCATGAATCATGAATTATGAATCATGAATTGAATTATGAATTATGAATTGAATCATGAATTGAATCATGAATCATGAATGATGAATCATAAATTGAATCATGAATCATGAATCATGAATCAAATCATGAATCATGAATCGAATCATGAATCATGAATTGAATCATGAATCATAAATTGAATCAAGAATTGAATCATGAATCATGAATCGAATCATGAATCATGAATTGAATCATGAATTAAATCATGAATCATGAATTGAATCATGAATTGAATCATGAATTGAATCATGAATTGAATCATGAATCATGAATTGAATCATGAATCATGAATCATGAATTGAATCATGAATCATGAATGATGAATCATCAATTGAATCATGAATGATGAATCATGAATTGAATCATGAATCATGAATCATGAATTGAATAATGAATCATGAATTATGAATCATGAATTGAATCATGAATCATGAATTATGAATCATGAATTGAATCATGAATTATGAATTGAATCATGAATCATGAATTATGAATCATGAATTGAATCATGAATCATGAATTATGAATCATGAATTGAATCATGAATCATAAATCATGAATTGAATCATGAATCATGAATTGAATCATGAATCATGAATTATGAATCATGAATTGAATCATGAATTATGAATTGAATCATGAATGATGAATCATGAATTGAATCATGAATCATGAATCATGAATTGAATCATGAATCATGAATCATGAATTGAATCATGAATCATGAATCATGAATTGAATCATGAATCATGAATCATGAATTAAATCATGAATCATGAATGATGAATCATGAATTGAATCATGAATGATGAATCATGAATTGAATCATGAATCATGAATCATGAATTGAATAATGAATCATGAATTATGAATCATGAATTGAATCATGAATCATGAATTATGAATCATGAATTGAATCATGAATTATGAATTGAATCATGAATCATGAATCATGAATCATGAATCATCAATTGAATCATGAATCATGAATTATGAATCATGAATTGAATTATGAATTATGAATTGAATCATGAATCATGAATTGAATCATGAATCATGAATCATGAATTGAATCATGAATCATGAATGATGAATCATCAATTGAATCATGAATGATGAATCATGAATTGAATCATGAATCATGAATGATGAATCATGAATTGAATCATGAATCATGAATCATGAATTGAATCATGAATTGAATCATGAATCGAATCATGAATCATGAATCATGAATCATGAATAATGAATTGAATCATGAATCATGAATCATGAATCATGAATTGAATCATGAATCATGAATCATGAGTCAAATCGTAAATCATGAATCATGAATCATAATTCATGAATTGAATCATGAATCATGAATCATGAATCGAATCTTGAATCGAATCATGAATTGAATCATGAATCATGAATTGAATCATGAATCGAATCATGAATTGAATCATGAATCATGAATTGAATCATGAATCATGAATCATAAATCATGAATTGAATCATGAATCATGAATTATGAATCATGAATTAAATCATTAATCATGAATCATGAATCATGAATCATGAGTCATAAATTGAATCATTAATCATGAATTATGAATCGTGAATTAAATCATGAATCATGAATTATGAATCATGAATTAAATCATGAATCATGAATTGAATCATGAATCATGAATTGAATTTTGAATCATGAATTATGAATCATGAATTGAATCATGAATCATGAATCTTGAATTGAATCATGAATCATAAATCATGAATTGAATCATGAATCATGAATCATGAATCATGAATTGAATCATGAATCATGAATTATTAATCATGAAATGGATCATGAATCATGAATCATGAATTGAATCATGAATCATGATTCATGAATTGAATCATGAATCATGAATCATGAATTGAATCATGAATCATGAATTATGAATCATGAATTGAATCATTAATCATGAATCATGAATTGAATCATGAATCATGAATTGAATCATGAAGCATGAATCATGAATTGAATCATGAATTGAATCATGAATCATGAATCATGAATCATGAATCATGAATCATGAATCATGAATTGAATCATGAATCATGAATTATGAATCATGAATCATGAATCATGAATTGAATCATGAATCATGAATTATGAATCATGAATTGAATCATTAATCATGAATCATGAATTAAATCATGAATCATGAATTGAATCATGAAGCATGAATCATGAATTGAATCATGAATTGAATCATGAATCATGAATCATGAATCATGAATCATGAATCATGAATTGAATCATGAATCATGAATTATGAATCATGAATTGAATCATGAATCATGAATCATGAATCATGAATTGAATCATGAATCATGAATTGAATCATGAATCATGAATCATGAATTGAATCATGAATCATGAATTGAATCATGAATCATGAATCATGAATTGAATCATGAATCATGAATCTTGAATTGAATCATGAATCATGAATCATGAAATGAATCATGAATCATAAATCATGAATCATGAATTGAATCATGAATCATGAATTATGAATCATGAATTGGATCATGAATCATGAATCATGAATTGAATCATGAATCATGAATCATGAATTGAATCATGAATCATGAATCATGAATTGAATCATGAATCATGAATTATGAATCATGAATTGAATCATTAATCATGAATCATGAATTGAATCATGAATCATGCATCATGAATTAAATCATGAATCATGAATTGAATCATGAATCATGAATCATAAATTATGAATCATGAATTGAATCATTAATCATGAATTATGAATTGAATCATGAATCATGCATTATGAATTAAATCATGAATCATGAATTGAATCATGAATCATGAATCATGAATTGAATCATGAATTGAATCATGAATCATAAATCATGAATCATGAATTGAATCATGAATCATGAATCATGAATTGAATCATGAATCATGAATCAGGAATCATGAATCATGAATTGAATCATGAATCATGAGTTATGAATCATGAATTAAATCATGAATTATGAATTGAATCATGAATCATGAATCATGAATCATGAATCATGAATTGAATCATGAATCATGAATTATGAATCATGAATTAAATCATTAATTGAATCAAGAATCATGAATTGAATCATGAATCATGAATCATGAATTGAATCATGAATCATGAATCATGAATTGAATCATGAATCATGAATTATGAATCATGAATTGAATCATGAATCATGAATCATGAATTGAATCATGAATCATGAATCATGAATCATGAATTGAATCATGAATCATGAATTGAATCATGAATCATAAATCATGAATTGAATCATGAATCATGAATCATGAATCGAATCATGAATCATGAATTGAATCATGAATCATGAATTATGAATCATGAATTGAATCATGAATCATGAATCATGAATTGAATCATGAATCATGAATCATGAATCATGAATTAAATCATGAATTATGAATCATGAATTGAATCATGAATTATGAATTGAATCATGAATCATGAAACATGAATCTTGAATGATGAATCATGAATTGAATCATGAAATGAATCATGAATGATGAATCATGAATTGAATCATGAATCATAAATCATGAATTGAATCATGAATCATGAATTGAATCATGAATCATGAATTATGAATCATGAATTGAATCATGAATTATGAATTGAATCATGAATGATGAATCATGAATTGAATCATGAATCATGAATCATGAATTGAATCATGAATCATGAATCATGAATTGAATCATGAATCATGAATCATGAATTGAATCATGAATCATGAATCATGAATTAAATCATGAATCATGAATGATGAATCATGAATTGAATCATGAATGATGAATCATGAATTGAATCATGAATCATGAATCATGAATTGAATAATGAATCATGAATTATGAATCATGAATTGAATCATGAATCATGAATTATGAATCATGAATTGAATCATGAATTATAAATTGAATCATGAATCATGAATTATGAATCATGAATCATCAATTGAATCATGAATCATGAATTATGAATCATGAATTGAATTATGAATTATGAATTGAATCATGAATCATGAATCATGAATTGAATCATGAATCATGAATTGAATCATGAATCATGAATGATGAATCATCAATTGAATCATAAATGATGAATCATGAATTGAATCATGAATCATGAATCATGAATTGAATAATGAATCATGAATTATGAATCATGAATTGAATCATGAATCATGAATAATGAATCATGAATTGAATCATGAATTATGAATTGAATCATGAATCATGAATCATGAATCATCAATTGAATCATGAATCATGAATTATGAATCATGAATTGAATTATGAATTATGAATTGAATCATGAATTGAATCATGAATCATGAATGATGAATCATAAATTGAATCATGAATCATGAATCATGAATCAAATCATGAATCATGAATCGAATCATGAATCATGAATTGAATCATGAATCATAAATTGAATCAAGAATTGAATCATGAATCATGAATCGAATCATGAATCATGAATTGAATCATGAATTAAATCATGAATCATGAATTGAATCATGAATTGAATCATGAATTGAATCATGAATTGAATCATGAATCATGAATTGAAGCATGAATCATGAATCATAAATCAAATCATGAATCATGAATTGAATCATAATTCAAATCATGAATTGAATCATGAATCATGAATTGAATCATGAATCATGAATTATGAATCATGAATTGAATCATGAATCATAAATCATGAATTGAATCATGAATCATGAATCATGAATCATGAATCGAATCATGAATCATTAATTGAATCATGAATCATGAATTTAATCATGAATCATGAATTAAATCATGAATCATGAATCATGAATCATGAATCATGAATTGAATCATGAATCATGAATTATGAATTGAATCATGAATCATGAATCATGAATCATGAATTGAATCATGAATTGAATCATGAATCATGAATCATGAATCATGAATTGAATCATGAATTGAATCATGAATCATGAATCATGAATTGAATTATGAATTATGAATTGAATCATGAATCATGAATCATGAATCATGAATCATGAATTGAATCATGAATTGAATCATGAATCATGAATCATGAATCATGAATCATGAATTGAATCATGAATTGAATCATGAATGATGAATCATGAATTGAATCATGAATCATGAATCATGAATTGAATCATGAATTGAATCATGAATCGAATCATGAATCATGAATCATGAATCATGAATAATGAATAGAATCATGAATCATGAATCATGAATCATGAATTGAATCATGAATCATGAATCATGAATCATGAATAATGAATAGAATCATGAATCATGAATCATGAATCATGAATTGAATCATGAATCATGAATCATGAGTCAAATCGTAAATCATGAATCATGAATCATAATTCATGAATTGAATCATGAATCATGAATCATGAATCGAATCTTGAATCGAATCATGAATTGAATCATGAATCATGAATTGAATCATGAATCGAATCATGAATTGAATCATGAATCATGAATTGAATCATGAATCATGAATCATAAATCATGAATTGAATCATGAATCATGAATTATGAATCATGAATTAAATCATTAATCATGAATCATGAATCATGAATTAAATCATGAATCATGAATTGAATCATGAATCATGAATTGAATTATGAATCATGAATTATGAATCATGAATTGAATCATGAATCATGAATCTTGAATTGAATCATGAATCATAAATCATGAATTGAATCATGAATCATGAATCATGAATCATGAATTGAATCATGAA
The DNA here is from genome assembly GCA_036250195.1 of Mixophyes australis. Lineage (NCBI taxonomy): Eukaryota > Metazoa > Chordata > Amphibia > Anura > Limnodynastidae > Mixophyes > Mixophyes australis. Next base: position 239,638,615 of record JAVHZZ010000001.1, on the reverse strand, counting down.
TCATGAATTATTAATCATGAAATGGATCATGAATCATGAATTGAATCATGAATCATGAATCATGAATTGAATCATGAATCATGAATCAGGAATTGAATCATGAATCATGAATCAGGAATCATGAATTGAATCATGAATCATGAGTTATGAATCATGAATTAAATCATGAATCATGAATTGAATCATGAATCATGAATCATGAATCATGAATCATGAATTGAATCATGAAATGAATCATGAATCATGAATTGAATCATGAATCATGAATTATGAATCATGAATTGAATCATGAATTGAATCAAGAATCATGAATTGAATCATGAATCATGAATTGAATCATGAATCATGAATCATGAATTGAATCATGAATCATGAATTATGAATCATGAATTGAATCATGAATCATGAATCATGAATTGAATCATGAATCATGAATCATGAATCGAATCATGAATCATGAATTGAATAATGAATCATGAATCATGAATTGAATCATGAATCATGAATCATGAATTGAATCATGAATTAAATCATAAATCATGAATTGAATCATGAATTGAATCATGAATTGAATCATGAATTGAATCATGAATCATGAATTGAAGCATGAATCATGAATCATAAATCGAATCATGAATCATGAATCTTGAATTGAATCATGAATCATGAATCATGAAATGAATCATGAATCATAAATCATGAATCATGAATTGAATCATGAATCATGAATCATGAATCATGAATTGAATCATGAATCATGAATCATGAATTGAATCATGAATCATGAATCATGAATTGAATCATGAATCATGAATTATGAATCATGAATTGAATCATTAATCATGAATCATGAATTGAATCATGAATCATGCATCATGAATTAAATCATGAATCATGAATTGAATCATGAATCATGAATCATAAATTATGAATCATGAATTGAATCATTAATCATGAATTATGAATTGAATCATGAATCATGCATTATGAATTAAATCATGAATCATGAATTGAATCATGAATCATGAATTGAATCATGAATTGAATCATGAATCATAAATCATGAATCATGAATTGAATCATGAATCATGAATCATGAATTGAATCATGAATCATGAATCAGGAATCATGAATCATGAATTGAATCATGAATCATGAGTTATGAATCATGAATTAAATCATGAATTATGAATTGAATCATGAATCATGAATCATGAATCATGAATCATGAATTGAATCATGAATCATGAATTATGAATCATGAATTAAATCATTAATTGAATCAAGAATCATGAATTGAATCATGAATCATGAATCATGAATTGAATCATGAATCATGAATCATGAATTGAATCATGAATCATGAATTATGAATCATGAATTGAATCATGAATCATGAATCATGAATTGAATCATGAATCATGAATCATGAATTGAATCATGAATTGAATCATGAATCATGAATCATGAATCATGAATTGAATCATGAATCATGAATTATGAATCATGAATTGAATCATGAATCATGAATCATGAATTGAATCATGAATCATGAATCATGAATCATGAATTGAATCATGAATCATAAATCATGAATTGAATCATGAATCATGAATCATGAATCGAATCATGAATCATGAATTGAATCATGAATCATGAATTATGAATCATGAATTGAATCATGAATCATGAATCATGAATTGAATCATGAATCATGAATCATGAATCATGAATTAAATCATGAATCATGAATTATGAATCATGAATTGAATCATGAATTATGAATTGAATCATGAATCATGAAACATGAATCTTGAATGATGAATCATGAATTGAATCATGAAATGAATCATGAATGATGAATCATGAATTGAATCATGAATCATAAATCATGAATTGAATCATGAATCATGAATTGAATCATGAATCATGAATTATGAATCATGAATTGAATCATGAATTATGAATTGAATCATGAATGATGAATCATGAATTGAATCATGAATCATGAATCATGAATTGAATCATGAATCATGAATCATGAATTGAATCATGAATCATGAATTGAATCATGAATCATGAATCATGAATTAAATCATGAATCATGAATGATGAATCATGAATTGAATCATGAATGATGAATCATGAATTGAATCATGAATCATGAATCATGAATTGAATAATGAATCATGAATTATGAATCATGAATTGAATCATGAATCATGAATTATGAATCATGAATTGAATCATGAATTATAAATTGAATCATGAATCATGAATTATGAATCATGAATCATCAATTGAATCATGAATCATGAATTATGAATCATGAATTGAATTATGAATTATGAATTGAATCATGAATCATGAATCATGAATTGAATCATGAATCATGAATTGAATCATGAATCATGAATGATGAATCATCAATTGAATCATAAATGATGAATCATGAATTGAATCATGAATCATGAATCATGAATTGAATAATGAATCATGAATTATGAATCATGAATTGAATCATGAATCATGAATAATGAATCATGAATTGAATCATGAATTATGAATTGAATCATGAATCATGAATCATGAATCATCAATTGAATCATGAATCATGAATCATGAATCAAATCATGAATCATGAATCGAATCATGAATCATGAATTGAATCATGAATCATAAATTGAATCAAGAATTGAATCATGAATCATGAATCGAATCATGAATCATGAATTGAATCATGAATTAAATCATGAATCATGAATTGAATCATGAATTGAATCATGAATTGAATCATGAATTGAATCATGAATCATGAATTGAAGCATGAATCATGAATCATAAATCAAATCATGAATCATGAATTGAATCATAATTCAAATCATGAATTGAATCATGAATCATGAATTGAATCATGAATCATGAATTATGAATCATGAATTGAATCATGAATCATAAATCATGAATTGAATCATGAATCATGAATCATGAATCATGAATCATGAATCGAATCATGAATCATTAATTGAATCATGAATCATGAATTTAATCATGAATCATGAATTAAATCATGAATCATGAATCATGAATCATGAATCATGAATTGAATCATGAATCATGAATTATGAATTGAATCATGAATCATGAATCATGAATCATGAATTGAATCATGAATTGAATCATGAATCATGAATCATGAATCATGAATTGAATCATGAATTGAATCATGAATCATGAATCATGAATTGAATTATGAATTATGAATTGAATCATGAATCATGAATCATGAATCATGAATCATGAATTGAATCATGAATTGAATCATGAATCATGAATCATGAATCATGAATCATGAATTGAATCATGAATTGAATCATGAATGATGAATCATGAATTGAATCATGAATCATGAATCATGAATTGAATCATGAATTGAATCATGAATCGAATCATGAATCATGAATCATGAATCATGAATAATGAATAGAATCATGAATCATGAATCATGAATCATGAATTGAATCATGAATCATGAATCATGAATAATGAATAGAATCATGAATCATGAATCATGAATCATGAATTGAATCATGAATCATGAATCATGAGTCAAATCGTAAATCATGAATCATGAATCATAATTCATGAATTGAATCATGAATCATGAATCATGAATCGAATCTTGAATCGAATCATGAATTGAATCATGAATCATGAATTGAATCATGAATCGAATCATGAATTGAATCATGAATCATGAATTGAATCATGAATCATGAATCATAAATCATGAATTGAATCATGAATCATGAATTATGAATCATGAATTAAATCATTAATCATGAATCATGAATCATGAATTAAATCATGAATCATGAATTGAATCATGAATCATGAATTGAATTATGAATCATGAATTATGAATCATGAATTGAATCATGAATCATGAATCTTGAATTGAATCATGAATCATAAATCATGAATTGAATCATGAATCATGAATCATGAATCATGAATTGAATCATGAATCATGAATTATTAATCATGAAATGGATCATGAATCATGAATTGAATCATGAATCATGAATCATGAATTGAATCATGAATCATGAATCAGGAATTGAATCATGAATCATGAATCAGGAATCATGAATTGAATCATGAATCATGAGTTATGAATCATGAATTAAATCATGAATCATGAATTGAATTATGAATCATGAATCATGAATCATGAATCATGAATTGAATCATGAAATGAATCATGAATCATGAATTGAATCATGAATCATGAATTATGAATCATGAATTGAATCATGAATTGAATCAAGAATCATGAATTGAATCATGAATCATGAATTGAATCATGAATCATGAATCATGAATTGAATCATGAATCATGAATTATGAATCATGAATTGAATCATGAATCATGAATCATGAATTGAATCATGAATCATGAATCATGAATCGAATCATGAATCATGAATTGAATAATGAATCATGAATCATGAATTGAATCATGAATCATGAATCATGAATTGAATCATGAATTAAATCATGAATCATGAATTGAATCATGAATTGAATCATGAATTGAATCATGAATCATGAATTGAAGCATGAATCATGAATCATAAATCGAATCATGAATCATGAATCTTGAATTGAATCATGAATCATGAATCATGAAATGAATCATGAATCATAAATCATGAATCATGAATTGAATCATGAATCATGAATCATGAATCATGAATTGAATCATGAATCATGAATCATGAATTGAATCATGAATCATGAATCATGAATTGAATCATGAATCATGAATTATGAATCATGAATTGAATCATTAATCATGAATCATGAATTGAATCATGAATCATGCATCATGAATTAAATCATGAATCATGAATTGAATCATGAATCATGAATCATAAATTATGAATCATGAATTGAATCATTAATCATGAATTATGAATTGAATCATGAATCATGCATTATGAATTAAATCATGAATCATGAATTGAATCATGAATCATGAATCATGAATTGAATCATGAATTGAATCATGAATCATAAATCATGAATCATGAATTGAATCATGAATCATGAATCATGAATTGAATCATGAATCATGAATCAGGAATCATGAATCATGAATTGAATCATGAATCATGAGTTATGAATCATGAATTAAATCATGAATTATGAATTGAATCATGAATCATGAATCATGAATCATGAATCATGAATTGAATCATGAATCATGAATTATGAATCATGAATTAAATCATTAATTGAATCAAGAATCATGAATTGAATCATGAATCATGAATCATGAATTGAATCATGAATCATGAATCATGAATTGAATCATGAATCATGAATTATGAATCATGAATTGAATCATGAATCATGAATCATGAATTGAATCATGAATCATGAATCATGAATTGAATCATGAATTGAATCATGAATCATGAATCATGAATCATGAATTGAATCATGAATCATGAATTATGAATCATGAATTGAATCATGAATCATGAATCATGAATTGAATCATGAATCATGAATCATGAATCATGAATCGAATCATGAATCATGAATTGAATCATGAATCATAAATCATGAATTGAATCATGAATCATGAATCATGAATCGAATCATGAATCATGAATTGAATCATGAATCATGAATTATGAATCATGAATTGAATCATGAATCATGAATCATGAATTGAATCATGAATCATGAATTATGAATCATGAATTGAATCATGAATTATGAATTGAATCATGAATCATGAAACATGAATCTTGAATGATGAATCATGAATTGAATCATGAAATGAATCATGAATGATGAATCATGAATTGAATCATGAATCATAAATCATGAATTGAATCATGAATCATGAATTGAATCATGAATCATGAATTATGAATCATGAATTGAATCATGAATTATGAATTGAATCATGAATGATGAATCATGAATTGAATCATGAATCATGAATCATGAATTGAATCATGAATCATGAATCATGAATTGAATCATGAATCATGAATCATGAATTGAATCATGAATCATGAATCATGAATTAAATCATGAATCATGAATGATGAATCATGAATTGAATCATGAATGATGAATCATGAATTGAATCATGAATCATGAATCATGAATTGAATAATGAATCATGAATTATGAATCATGAATTGAATCATGAATCATGAATTATGAATCATGAATTGAATCATGAATTATAAATTGAATCATGAATCATGAATTATGAATCACGAATCATCAATTGAATCATGAATCATGAATTATGAATCATGAATTGAATTATGAATTATGAATTGAATCATGAATCATGAATCATGAATTGAATCATGAATCATGAATTGAATCATGAATCATGAATGATGAATCATCAATTGAATCATAAATGATGAATCATGAATTGAATCATGAATCATGAATCATGAATTGAATAATGAATCATGAATTATGAATCATGAATTGAATCATGAATCATGAATAATGAATCATGAATTGAATCATGAATTATGAATTGAATCATGAATCATGAATCATGAATCATCAATTGAATCATGAATCATGAATTATGAATCATGAATTGAATTATGAATTATGAATTGAATCATGAATTGAATCATGAATCATGAATGATGAATCATAAATTGAATCATGAATCATGAATCATGAATCAAATCATGAATCATGAATCGAATCATGAATCATGAATTGAATCATGAATCATAAATTGAATCAAGAATTGAATCATGAATCATGAATCGAATCATGAATCATGAATTGAATCATGAATTAAATCATGAATCATGAATTGAATCATGAATTGAATCATGAATTGAATCATGAATTGAATCATGAATCATGAATTGAAGCATGAATCATGAATCATAAATCAAATAATGAATCATGAATTGAATCATAATTCAAATCATGAATTGAATCATGAATCATGAATTGAATCATGAATCATGAATTATGAATCATGAATTGAATCATGAATCATAAATCATGAATTGAATCATGAATCATGAATCATGAATCATGAATCGAATCATGAATCATTAATTGAATCATGAATCATGAATTTAATCATGAATCATGAATTAAATCATGAATCATGAATCATGAATCATGAATCATGAATTGAATCATGAATCATGAATTATGAATTGAATCATGAATCATGAATCATGAATCATGAATTGAATCATGAATTGAATCATGAATCATGAATCATGAATCATGAATTGAATCATGAATTGAATCATGAATCATGAATCATGAATTGAATTATGAATTATGAATTGAATCATGAATCATGAATCATGAATCATGAATCATGAATTGAATCATGAATTGAATCATGAATCATGAATCATGAATCATGAATCATGAATTGAATCATGAATTGAATCATGAATGATGAATCATGAATTGAATCATGAATCATGAATCATGAATTGAATCATGAATTGAATCATGAATCGAATCATGAATCATGAATCATGAATCATGAATAATGAATAGAATCATGAATCATGAATCATGAATCATGAATTGAATCATGAATCATGAATCATGAGTCAAATCGTAAATCATGAATCATGAATCATAATTCATGAATTGAATCATGAATCATGAATCATGAATCGAATCTTGAATCGAATCATGAATTGAATCATGAATCATGAATTGAATCATGAATCGAATCATGAATTGAATCATGAATCATGAATTAAATCATTAATCATGAATCATAAATCATGAATTGAATCATGAATCATGAATTATGAATCATGAATTAAATCATTAATCATGAATTATGAATCATGAATTAAATCATGAATCATGAATTGAATCATGAATCATGAATTGAATTATGAATCATGAATTATGAATCATGAATTGAATCATGAATCATGAATCTTGAATTGAATCATGAATCATAAATCATGAATTGAATCATGAATCATGAATCATGAATCATGAATTGAATCATGAATCATGAATTATTAATCATGAAATGGATCATGAATCATGAATTGAATCATGAATCATGAATCATGAATTGAATCATGAATCATGAATCAGGAATTGAATCATGAATCATGAATCAGGAATCATGAATTGAATCATGAATCATGAGTTATGAATCATGAATTAAATCATGAATCATGAATTGAATCATGAATCATAAATCATGAATTGAATCATGAATCATGAATTGAATCATGAATCATGAATCATGAATTGAATCATGAATCATGAATCTTGAATTGAATCATGAATCATGAATCATGAAATGAATCATGAATCATAAATCATGAATCATGAATTGAATCATGAATCATGAATTATGAATCATGAATTGGATCATGAATCATGAATCATGAATTGAATCATGAATCATGAATCATGAATTGAATCATGAATCATGAATCATGAATTGAATCATGAATCATGAATTATGAATCATGAATTGAATCATTAATCATGAATCATGAATTGAATCATGAATCATGCATCATGAATTAAATCATGAATCATGAATTGAATCATGAATCATGAATCATAAATTATGAATCATGAATTGAATCATTAATCATGAATTATGAATTGAATCATGAATCATGCATTATGAATTAAATCATGAATCATGAATTGAATCATGAATCATGAATCATGAATTGAATCATGAATTGAATCATGAATCATAAATCATGAATCATGAATTGAATCATGAATCATGAATCATGAATTGAATCATGAATCATGAATCAGGAATCATGAATCATGAATTGAATCATGAATCATGAGTTATGAATCATGAATTAAATCATGAATTATGAATTGAATCATGAATCATGAATCATGAATCATGAATCATGAATTGAATCATGAATCATGAATTATGAATCATTAATTAAATCATTAATTGAATCAAGAATCATGAATTGAATCATGAATCATGAATCATGAATTGAATCATGAATCATGAATCATGAATTGAATCATGAATCATGAATTATGAATCATGAATTGAATCATGAATCATGAATCATGAATTGAATCATGAATCATGAATCATGAATTGAATCATGAATTGAATCATGAATCATGAATCATGAATCATGAATTGAATCATGAATCATGAATTATGAATCATGAATTGAATCATGAATCATGAATCATGAATTGAATCATGAATCATGAATCATGAATCATGAATCGAATCATGAATCATGAATTGAATCATGAATCATAAATCATGAATTGAATCATGAATCATGAATCATGAATCGAATCATGAATCATGAATTGAATCATGAATCATGAATTATGAATCATGAATTGAATCATGAATCATGAATCATGAATTGAATCATGAATCATGAATCATGAATCATGAATTAAATCATGAATCATGAATTATGAATCATGAATTGAATCATGAATTATGAATTGAATCATGAATCATGAAACATGAATCTTGAATGATGAATCATGAATTGAATCATGAAATGAATCATGAATGATGAATCATGAATTGAATCATGAATCATAAATCATGAATTGAATCATGAATCATGAATTGAATCATGAATCATGAATTATGAATCATGAATTGAATCATGAATTATGAATTGAATCATGAATGATGAATCATGAATGATGAATCATGAATTGAATCATGAATCATGAATCATGAATTGAATCATGAATCATGAATCATGAATTGAATCATGAATCATGAATCATGAATTGAATCATGAATCATGAATCATGAATTAAATCATGAATCATGAATGATGAATCATGAATTGAATCATGAATGATGAATCATGAATTGAATCATGAATCATGAATCATGAATTGAATAATGAATCATGAATTATGAATCATGAATTGAATCATGAATCATGAATTATGAATCATGAATTGAATCATGAATTATAAATTGAATCATGAATCATGAATTATGAATCATGAATCATCAATTGAATCATGAATCATGAATTATGAATCATGAATTGAATTATGAATTATGAATTGAATCATGAATCATGAATCATGAATTGAATCATGAATCATGAATTGAATCATGAATCATGAATGATGAATCATCAATTGAATCATAAATGATGAATCATGAATTGAATCATGAATCATGAATCATGAATTGAATAATGAATCATGAATTATGAATCATGAATTGAATCATGAATCATGAATAATGAATCATGAATTGAATCATGAATTATGAATTGAATCATGAATCATGAATCATGAATCATCAATTGAATCATGAATCATGAATTATGAATCATGAATTGAATTATGAATTATGAATTGAATCATGAATTGAATCATGAATCATGAATGATGAATCATAAATTGAATCATGAATCATGAATCATGAATCAAATCATGAATCATGAATCGAATCATGAATCATGAATTGAATCATGAATCATAAATTGAATCAAGAATTGAATCATGAATCATGAATCGAATCATGAATCATGAATTGAATCATGAATTAAATCATGAATCATGAATTGAATCATGAATTGAATCATGAATCATGAATTGAATCATGAATCATGAATCATGAATTGAATCATGAATCATGAATGATGAATCATCAATTGAATCATGAATGATGAATCATGAATTGAATCATGAATCATGAATTGAATAATGAATCATGAATTATGAATCATGAATTGAATCATGAATCATGAATTATGAATCATGAATTGAATCATGAATTATGAATTGAATCATGAATCATGAATCATGAATCATCAATTGAATCATGAATTGAATCATGAATCATGAATTGAATCATGAATCATGAATGATGAATCATAAATTGAATCATGAATCATGAATCATGAATCAAATCATGAATCATGAATCGAATCATGAATCATAAATTGAATCATGAATCATGAATCAAATCATGAATCATGAATCGAATCATGAATCATGAATTGAATCATGAATCATAAATTGAATCAAGAATTGAATCATGAATCATGAATCATGAATCATGAATCGAATCATGAATCATGAATTGAATCATGAATTAAATCATGAATCATGAATTGAATCATGAATTGAATCATGAATTGAATCATGAATTGAATCATGAATCATGAATTGAAGCATGAATCATGAATCATAAATCAAATCATGAATCATGAATTGAATCATGAATCATGAATTATGAATCATGAATTGAATCATGAATCAAAAATCATGAATTGAATCATGAATCATGAATCATGAATCATGAATCGAATCATGAATCATTAATTGAATCATGAATCATGAATTTAATCTTGAATCATGAATTAAATCATGAATCATGAATCATGAATCATGAATCATGAATTGAATCATGAATCATGAATTATGAATTATGAATTGAATCATGAATCATGAATCATGAATCATGAATCATGAATTGAATCATGAATTGAATCATGAATCATGAATCATGAATCATGAATTGAATCATGAATTGAATCATGAATCATGAATCATGAATTGAATTATAAATTATGAATTGAATCATGAATCATGAATCATGAATCATGAATCATGAATTGAATCATGAATTGAATCATGAATCATGAATCATGAATCATGAATCATGAATCATGAATTGAATCATGAATTGAATCATGAATGATGAATCATGAATTGAATCATGAATCATGAATCATGAATCATGAATCATGAATTGAATCATGAATCATGAATTGAATCATGAATCATGAATTGAATCATGAATCGAATCATGAATCATGAATCATGAATAATGAATTGAATCATGAATCATGAATCATGAATCATGAATTGAATCATGAATCATGAATCATGAGTCAAATCGTAAATCATGAATCATGAATCATAATTCATGAATTGAATCATGAATCATGAATTGAATCATGAATCGAATCATGAATTGAATCATGAATCATGAATTGAATCATGAATCATGAATTGAATCATGTATCGAATCATGAATTGAATCATGAATCATGAAGTGAATCATGAATCATGAATCATGAATCATGAATCATGAATCATGAATTATGAATCATGAATTAAATCATGAATCATGAATCATGAATCATGAATCATAAATCATAAATTGAATCATTAACCATGAATTATGAATCATGAATTAAATCATGAATCATGAATAAAATCATGAATCATGAATTATGAATCATGAATTGAATCATGAATCATGAATTGAATCATGAATCATGAATTGAATTATGAATCATGAATTATGAATCATGAATTGAATCATGAATCATGAATCTTGAATTGAATCATGAATCATGAATCATGAAATGAATCATGAATCATGAATCACGAATCATGAATTGAATCATGAATCATGAATTATGAATCATGAATTGGATCATGAAACATGAATCATGAATTGAATCATGAATCATGAATCATGAATTGAATCATGAATCATGAATCATGAATTGAATCATGAATCATGAATTATGAATCATGAATTAAATCATTAATCATGAATCATGAATTGAATCATGAATCATGCATCATGAATTAAATCATGAATCATGAATTGAATCATGAATCATGAATCATGAATTATGAATCATGAATTGAATCATTAATCATGAATCATGAATTGAATCATGAATCATGCATCATGAATTAAATCATGAATCATGAATTGAATCATGAATCATGAATCATGAATTGAATCATGAATTGAATCATGAATCATAAATCATGAATCATGAATTGAATCATGAATCATGAATTATGAATCATGAATTGAATCATGAATCATGAATCATGAATCATGAATCATGAATCGAATCATGAATCATGAATTATGAATCATGAATTGAATCATGAATCATGAATCATGAATCATGAATCATGAATTGAATCATGAATCATGAATTATGAATCATGAATCATGAATCATGAATCATGAATCATGAATCATGAATTGAATCATGAATCATGAATTGAATCATGAATCATGAATCATGAATTGAATCATGAATCATGAATCAGGAATCATGAATCATGAATTGAATCATGAATCATGAGTTATGAATCATGAATTAAATTATGAATTATGAATTGAATCATGAATCATGAATCATGAATCATGAATTATGAATTGAATCATGAAATGAATCATGAATCATGAATTGAATCATGAATCATGAATTATGAATCATGAATTAAATCATTAATTGAATCAAGAATCATGAATTGAATCATGAATCATGAATCATGAATTGAATCATGAATTGAATCATGAATCATGAATTATGAATCATGAATTGAATCATGAATCATGAATTATGAATCATGAATTGAATCATGAATCATGAATCTCGAATTGAATCATGAATTGAATCATGAATCATGAATCATGAATCATGAATTGAATCATGAATCATGAATTATGAATCATGAATTATGAATCATGAATTGAATCATGAATCATGAATCATGAATTGAATCATGAATCATGAATCATGAATCATGAATCGAATCATGAATCATGAATTGAATCATGAATCATAAATCATGAATTGAATCATGAATCATGAATCATGAATCGAATCATGAATCATGAATTGAATCATGAATCATGAATTATGAATCATGAATTGAATCATGAATCATGAATTGAATCTTGAATCATGAATCATGAATCATGAATTAAATCATGAATCATGAATTAAATCATGAATCATGAATTATGAATCATGAATTGAATCATGAATTATGAATTGAATCATGAATCATGAAACATGAATCTTGAATGATGAATCATGAATTGAATCATGAAATGAATCATGAATGATGAATCATGAATTGAATCATGAATCATAAATCATGAATTGAATCATGAATCATGAATTGAATCATGAATCATGAATTATGAATCATGAATTGAATCATGAATTATGAATTGAATCATGAATGATGAATCATGAATTGAATCATGAATCATGAATCATGAATTGAATCATGAATCATGAATCATGAATTGAATCATGAATCATGAATCATGAATTGAATCATGAATCATGAATCATGAATTAAATCATGAATCATGAATGATGAATCATGAATTGAATCATGAATGATGAATCATGAATTGAATCATGAATCATGAATCATGAATTGAATAATGAATCATGAATTATGAATCATGAATTGAATCATGAATCATGAATTATGAATCATGAATTGAATCATGAATTATGAATTGAATCATGAATCATGAATCATGAATCATGAATCATCAATTGAATCATGAATCATGAATTATGAATCATGAATTGAATTATGAATTATGAATTGAATCATGAATCATGAATTGAATCATGAATCATGAATCATGAATTGAATCATGAATCATGAATGATGAATCATCAATTGAATCATGAATGATGAATCATGAATTGAATCATGAATCATGAATGATGAATCATGAATTGAATCATGAATCATGAATCATGAATTGAATCATGAATTGAATCATGAATCGAATCATGAATCATGAATCATGAATCATGAATAATGAATTGAATCATGAATCATGAATCATGAATCATGAATTGAATCATGAATCATGAATCATGAGTCAAATCGTAAATCATGAATCATGAATCATAATTCATGAATTGAATCATGAATCATGAATCATGAATCGAATCTTGAATCGAATCATGAATTGAATCATGAATCATGAATTGAATCATGAATCGAATCATGAATTGAATCATGAATCATGAATTGAATCATGAATCATGAATCATAAATCATGAATTGAATCATGAATCATGAATTATTAATCATGAAATGGATCATGAATCATGAATCATGAATTGAATCATGAATCATGATTCATGAATTGAATCATGAATCATGAATCATGAATTGAATCATGAATCATGAATTATGAATCATGAATTGAATCATTAATCATGAATCATGAATTGAATCATGAATCATGAATTGAATCATGAAGCATGAATCATGAATTGAATCATGAATTGAATCATGAATCATGAATCATGAATCATGAATCATGAATCATGAATCATGAATTGAATCATGAATCATGAATTATGAATCATGAATCATGAATCATGAATTGAATCATGAATCATGAATTATGAATCATGAATTGAATCATTAATCATGAATCATGAATTAAATCATGAATCATGAATTGAATCATGAAGCATGAATCATGAATTGAATCATGAATTGAATCATGAATCATGAATCATGAATCATGAATCATGAATCATGAATCATGAATTGAATCATGAATCATGAATTATGAATCATGAATTGAATCATGAATCATGAATCATGAATCATGAATTGAATCATGAATCATGAATTGAATCATGAATCATGAATCATGAATTGAATCATGAATCATGAATTGAATCATGAATCATGAATCATGAATTGAATCATGAATCATGAATCTTGAATTGAATCATGAATCATGAATCATGAAATGAATCATGAATCATAAATCATGAATCATGAATTGAATCATGAATCATGAATTATGAATCATGAATTGGATCATGAATCATGAATCATGAATTGAATCATGAATCATGAATCATGAATTGAATCATGAATCATGAATCATGAATTGAATCATGAATCATGAATTATGAATCATGAATTGAATCATTAATCATGAATCATGAATTGAATCATGAATCATGCATCATGAATTAAATCATGAATCATGAATTGAATCATGAATCATGAATCATAAATTATGAATCATGAATTGAATCATTAATCATGAATTATGAATTGAATCATGAATCATGCATTATGAATTAAATCATGAATCATGAATTGAATCATGAATCATGAATCATGAATTGAATCATGAATTGAATCATGAATCATAAATCATGAATCATGAATTGAATCATGAATCATGAATCATGAATTGAATCATGAATCATGAATCAGGAATCATGAATCATGAATTGAATCATGAATCATGAGTTATGAATCATGAATTAAATCATGAATTATGAATTGAATCATGAATCATGAATCATGAATCATGAATCATGAATTGAATCATGAATCATGAATTATGAATCATGAATTAAATCATTAATTGAATCAAGAATCATGAATTGAATCATGAATCATGAATCATGAATTGAATCATGAATCATGAATCATGAATTGAATCATGAATCATGAATTATGAATCATGAATTGAATCATGAATCATGAATCATGAATTGAATCATGAATCATGAATCATGAATCATGAATCGAATCATGAATCATGAATTGAATCATGAATCATAAATCATGAATTGAATCATGAATCATGAATCATGAATCGAATCATGAATCATGAATTGAATCATGAATCATGAATTATGAATCATGAATTGAATCATGAATCATGAATCATGAATTGAATCATGAATCATGAATCATGAATCATGAATTAAATCATGAATCATGAATTATGAATCATGAATTGAATCATGAATTATGAATTGAATCATGAATCATGAAACATGAATCTTGAATGATGAATCATGAATTGAATCATGAAATGAATCATGAATGATGAATCATGAATTGAATCATGAATCATAAATCATGAATTGAATCATGAATCATGAATTGAATCATGAATCATGAATTATGAATCATGAATTGAATCATGAATTATGAATTGAATCATGAATGATGAATCATGAATTGAATCATGAATCATGAATCATGAATTGAATCATGAATCATGAATCATGAATTGAATCATGAATCATGAATCATGAATTGAATCATGAATCATGAATCATGAATTAAATCATGAATCATGAATGATGAATCATGAATTGAATCATGAATGATGAATCATGAATTGAATCATGAATCATGAATCATGAATTGAATAATGAATCATGAATTATGAATCATGAATTGAATCATGAATCATGAATTATGAATCATGAATTGAATCATGAATTATAAATTGAATCATGAATCATGAATTATGAATCATGAATCATCAATTGAATCATGAATCATGAATTATGAATCATGAATTGAATTATGAATTATGAATTGAATCATGAATCATGAATCATGAATTGAATCATGAATCATGAATTGAATCATGAATCATGAATGATGAATCATCAATTGAATCATAAATGATGAATCATGAATTGAATCATGAATCATGAATCATGAATTGAATAATGAATCATGAATTATGAATCATGAATTGAATCATGAATCATGAATAATGAATCATGAATTGAATCATGAATTATGAATTGAATCATGAATCATGAATCATGAATCATCAATTGAATCATGAATCATGAATTATGAATCATGAATTGAATTATGAATTATGAATTGAATCATGAATTGAATCATGAATCATGAATGATGAATCATAAATTGAATCATGAATCATGAATCATGAATCAAATCATGAATCATGAATCAAATCATGAATCATGAATTGAATCATGAATCATAAATTGAATCAAGAATTGAATCATGAATCATGAATCGAATCATGAATCATGAATTGAATCATGAATTAAATCATGAATCATGAATTATGAATTGAATCATGAATCATGAATTGAATCATGAATCATGAATTATGAATCATGAATTGAATCATGAATCATGAATTGAATCTTGAATCATGAATCATGAATCATGAATTAAATCATGAATCATGAATTATGAATCATGAATTGAATCATGAATTATGAATTGAATCATGAATCATGAAACATGAATCTTGAATGATGAATCATGAATTGAATCATGAAATGAATCATGAATGATGAATCATGAATTGAATCATGAATCATAAATCATGAATTGAATCATGAATCATGAATTGAATCATGAATCATGAATTATGAATCATGAATTGAATCATGAATTATGAATTGAATCATGAATGATGAATCATGAATTGAATCATGAATCATGAATCATGAATTGAATCATGAATCATGAATCATGAATTGAATCATGAATCATGAATCATGAATTGAATCATGAATCATGAATCATGAATTAAATCATGAATCATGAATGATGAATCATGAATTGAATCATGAATGATGAATCATGAATTGAATCATGAATCATGAATCATGAATTGAATAATGAATCATGAATTATGAATCATGAATTGAATCATGAATCATAAATTGAATCAAGAATTGAATCATGAATCATGAATTGAATCATGAATCATGAATTATGAATCATGAATTAAATCATTAATTGAATCAAGAATCATGAATTGAATCATGAATCATGAATTGAATCATGAATTGAATCATGAATCATGAATTATGAATCATGAATTGAATCATGAATCATGAATTATGAATCATGAATTGAATCATGAATCATGAATCTCGAATTGAATCATGAATTGAATCATGAATCATGAATCATGAATCATGAATTGAATCATGAATCATGAATTATGAATCATGAATTATGAATCATGAATTGAATCATGAATCATGAATCATGAATTGAATCATGAATCATGAATCATGAATCATGAATTGAATCATGAATCATGAATTGAATCATGAATCATAAATCATGAATTGAATCATGAATCATGAATCATGAATCGAATCATGAATCATGAATTGAATCATGAATCATGAATTATGAATCATGAATTGAATCATGAATCATGAATTGAATCTTGAATCATGAATCATGAATCATGAATTAAATCATGAATCATGAATTATGAATCATGAATTGAATCATGAATTATGAATTGAATCATGAATCATGAAACATGAATCTTGAATGATGAATCATGAATTGAATCATGAAATGAATCATGAATGATGAATCATGAATTGAATCATGAATCATAAATCATGAATTGAATCATGAATCATGAATTGAATCATGAATCATGAATTATGAATCATGAATTGAATCATGAATTATGAATTGAATCATGAATGATGAATCATGAATTGAATCATGAATCATGAATCATGAATTGAATCATGAATCATGAATCATGAATTGAATCATGAATCATGAATCATGAATTGAATCATGAATCATGAATCATGAATTAAATCATGAATCATGAATGATGAATCATGAATTGAATCATGAATGATGAATCATGAATTGAATCATGAATCATGAATCATGAATTGAATAATGAATCATGAATTATGAATCATGAATTGAATCATGAATCATGAATTATGAATCATGAATTGAATCATGAATTATGAATTGAATCATGAATCATGAATCATGAATCATGAATCATCAATTGAATCATGAATCATGAATTATGAATCATGAATTGAATTATGAATTATGAATTGAATCATGAATCATGAATTGAATCATGAATCATGAATCATGAATTGAATCATGAATCATGAATGATGAATCATCAATTGAATCATGAATGATGAATCATGAATTGAATCATGAATCATGAATGATGAATCATGAATTGAATCATGAATCATGAATCATGAATTGAATCATGAATTGAATCATGAATCGAATCATGAATCATGAATCATGAATCATGAATAATGAATTGAATCATGAATCATGAATCATGAATCATGAATTGAATCATGAATCATGAATCATGAGTCAAATCGTAAATCATGAATCATGAATCATAATTCATGAATTGAATCATGAATCATGAATCATGAATCGAATCTTGAATCGAATCATGAATTGAATCATGAATCATGAATTGAATCATGAATCATGAATCATAAATCATGAATTGAATCATGAATCATGAATTATGAATCATGAATTAAATCATTAATCATGAATCATGAATCATGAATCATGAGTCATAAATTGAATCATTAATCATGAATTATGAATCGTGAATTAAATCATGAATCATGAATTATGAATCATGAATTAAATCATGAATCATGAATTGAATCATGAATCATGAATTGAATTTTGAATCATGAATTATGAATCATGAATTGAATCATGAATCTTGAATTGAATCATGAATCATAAATCATGAATTGAATCATGAATCATGAATCATGAATCATGAATTGAATCATGAATCATGAATTATTAATCATGAAATGGATCATGAATCATGAATCATGAATTGAATCATGAATCATGATTCATGAATTGAATCATGAATCATGAATCATGAATTGAATCATGAATCATGAATTATGAATCATGAATTGAATCATTAATCATGAATCATGAATTGAATCATGAATCATGAATTGAATCATGAAGCATGAATCATGAATTGAATCATGAATTGAATCATGAATCATGAATCATGAATCATGAATCATGAATCATGAATCATGAATTGAATCATGAATCATGAATTATGAATCATGAATCATGAATCATGAATTGAATCCTGAATCATGAATTATGAATCATGAATTGAATCATTAATCATGAATCATGAATTAAATCATGAATCATGAATTGAATCATGAAGCATGAATCATGAATTGAATCATGAATTGAATCATGAATCATGAATCATGAATCATGAATCATGAATCATGAATCATGAATTGAATCATGAATCATGAATTATGAATCATGAATTGAATCATGAATCATGAATCATGAATCATGAATTGAATCATGAATCATGAATTGAATCATGAATCATGAATCATGAATTGAATCATGAATCATGAATTGAATCATGAATCATGAATCATGAATTGAATCATGAATCATGAATCTTGAATTGAATCATGAATCATGAATCATGAAATGAATCATGAATCATAAATCATGAATCATGAATTGAATCATGAATCATGAATTATGAATCATGAATTGGATCATGAATCATGAATCATGAATTGAATCATGAATCATGAATCATGAATTGAATCATGAATCATGAATCATGAATTGAATCATGAATCATGAATTATGAATCATGAATTGAATCATTAATCATGAATCATGAATTGAATCATGATTCATGCATCATGAATTAAATCATGAATCATGAATTGAATCATGAATCATGAATCATAAATTATGAATCATGAATTGAATCATTAATCATGAATTATGAATTGAATCATGAATCATGCATTATGAATTAAATCATGAATCATGAATTGAATCATGAATCATGAATCATGAATTGAATCATGAATTGAATCATGAATCATAAATCATGAATCATGAATTGAATCATGAATCATGAATCATGAATTGAATCATGAATCATGAATCAGGAATCATGAATCATGAATTGAATCATGAATCATGAGTTATGAATCATGAATTAAATCATGAATTATGAATTGAATCATGAATCATGAATCATGAATCATGAATCATGAATTGAATCATGAATCATGAATTATGAATCATGAATTAAATCATTAATTGAATCAAGAATCATGAATTGAATCATGAATCATGAATCATGAATTGAATCATGAATCATGAATCATGAATTGAATCATGAATCATGAATTATGAATCATGAATTGAATCATGAATCATGAATCATGAATTGAATCATGAATCATGAATCATGAATCATGAATCGAATCATGAATCATGAATTGAATCATGAATCATAAATCATGAATTGAATCATGAATCATGAATCATGAATCGAATCATGAATCATGAATTGAATCATGAATCATGAATTATGAATCATGAATTGAATCATGAATCATGAATCATGAATTGAATCATGAATCATGAATCATGAATTAAATCATGAATCATGAATTATGAATCATGAATTGAATCATGAATTATGAATTGAATCATGAATCATGAAACATGAATCTTGAATGATGAATCATGAATTGAATCATGAAATGAATCATGAATGATGAATCATGAATTGAATCATGAATCATAAATCATGAATTGAATCATGAATCATGAATTGAATCATGAATCATGAATTATGAATCATGAATTGAATCATGAATTATGAATTGAATCATGAATGATGAATCATGAATTGAATCATGAATCATGAATCATGAATTGAATCATGAATCATGAATCATGAATTGAATCATGAATCATGAATCATGAATTGAATCATGAATCATGAATCATGAATTAAATCATGAATCATGAATGATGAATCATGAATTGAATCATGAATGATGAATCATGAATTGAATCATGAATCATGAATCATGAATTGAATAATGAATCATGAATTATGAATCATGAATTGAATCATGAATCATGAATTATGAATCATGAATTGAATCATGAATTATAAATTGAATCATGAATCATGAATTATGAATCATGAATCATCAATTGAATCATGAATCATGAATTATGAATCATGAATTGAATTATGAATTATGAATTGAATCATGAATCATGAATCATGAATTGAATCATGAATCATGAATTGAATCATGAATCATGAATGATGAATCATCAATTGAATCATAAATGATGAATCATGAATTGAATCATGAATCATGAATCATGAATTGAATAATGAATCATGAATTATGAATCATGAATTGAATCATGAATCATGAATAATGAATCATGAATTGAATCATGAATTATGAATTGAATCATGAATCATGAATCATGAATCATCAATTGAATCATGAATCATGAATTATGAATCATGAATTGAATTATGAATTATGAATTGAATCATGAATTGAATCATGAATCATGAATGATGAATCATAAATTGAATCATGAATCATGAATCATGAATCAAATCATGAATCATGAATCGAATCATGAATCATGAATTGAATCATGAATCATAAATTGAATCAAGAATTGAATCATGAATCATGAATCGAATCATGAATCATGAATTGAATCATGAATTAAATCATGAATCATGAATTGAATCATGAATTGAATCATGAATTGAATCATGAATTGAATCATGAATCATGAATTGAAGCATGAATCATGAATCATAAATCAAATCATGAATCATGAATTGAATCATAATTCAAATCATGAATTGAATCATGAATCATGAATTGAATCATGAATCATGAATTATGAATCATGAATTGAATCATGAATCATAAATCATGAATTGAATCATGAATCATGAATCATGAATCATGAATCGAATCATGAATCATTAATTGAATCATGAATCATGAATTTAATCATGAATCATGAATTAAATCATGAATCATGAATCATGAATTGAATCATGAATCATGAATTATGAATTGAATCATGAATCATGAATCATGAATTGAATCATGAATTGAATCATGAATTATGAATCATGAATCATGAATTGAATCATGAATTGAATCATGAATCATGAATCATGAATTGAATTATGAATTATGAATTGAATCATGAATCATGAATCATGAATCATGAATCATGAATTGAATCATGAATTGAATCATGAATCATGAATCATGAATCATGAATCATGAATTGAATCATGAATTGAATCATGAATGATGAATCATGAATTGAATCATGAATCATGAATCATGAATTGAATCATGAATTGAATCATGAATCGAATCATGAATCATGAATCATGAATCATGAATAATGAATAGAATCATGAATCATGAATCATGAATCATGAATTGAATCATGAATCATGAATCATGAGTCAAATCGTAAATCATGAATCATGAATCATAATTCATGAATTGAATCATGAATCATGAATCATGAATCGAATCTTGAATCGAATCATGAATTGAATCATGAATCATGAATTGAATCATGAATCGAATCATGAATTGAATCATGAATCATGAATTGAATCATGAATCATGAATCATAAATCATGAATTGAATCATGAATCATGAATTATGAATCATGAATTAAATCATTAATCATGAATCATGAATCATGAATTAAATCATGAATCATGAATTGAATCATGAATCATGAATTGAATTATGAATCATGAATTATGAATCATGAATTGAATCATGAATCATGAATCTTGAATTGAATCATGAATCATAAATCATGAATTGAATCATGAATCATGAATCATGAATCATGAATTGAATCATGAATCATGAATTATTAATCATGAAATGGATCATGAATCATGAATTGAATCATGAATCATGAATCATGAATTGAATCATGAATCATGAATCAGGAATTGAATCATGAATCATGAATCAGGAATCATGAATTGAATCATGAATCATGAGTTATGAATCATGAATTAAATCATGAATCATGAATTGAATCATGAATCATGAATCATGAATCATGAATCATGAATTGAATCATGAAATGAATCATGAATCATGAATTGAATTATGAATCATGAATTATGAATCATGAATTGAATCATGAATTGAATCAAGAATCATGAATTGAATCATGAATCATGAATTGAATCATGAATCATGAATCATGAATTGAATCATGAATCATGAATTATGAATCATGAATTGAATCATGAATCATGAATCATGAATTGAATCATGAATCATGAATCATGAATCGAATCATGAATCATGAATTGAATAATGAATCATGAATCATGAATTGAATCATGAATCATGAATCATGAATTGAATCATGAATTAAATCATGAATCATGAATTGAATCATGAATTGAATCATGAATTGAATCATGAATTGAATCATGAATCATGAATTGAAGCATGAATCATGAATCATAAATCGAATCATGAATCATGAATCTTGAATTGAATCATGAATCATGAATCATGAAATGAATCATGAATCATAAATCATGAATCATGAATTGAATCATGAATCATGAATCATGAATCATGAATTGAATCATGAATCATGAATCATGAATTGAATCATGAATCATGAATCATGAATTGAATCATGAATCATGAATTATGAATCATGAATTGAATCATTAATCATGAATCATGAATTGAATCATGAATCATGCATCATGAATTAAATCATGAATCATGAATTGAATCATGAATCATGAATCATAAATTATGAATCATGAATTGAATCATTAATCATGAATTATGAATTGAATCATGAATCATGCATTATGAATTAAATCATGAATCATGAATTGAATCATGAATCATGAATCATGAATTGAATCATGAATTGAATCATGAATCATAAATCATGAATCATGAATTGAATCATGAATCATGAATCATGAATTGAATCATGAATCATGAATCAGGAATCATGAATCATGAATTGAATCATGAATCATGAGTTATGAATCATGAATTAAATCATGAATTATGAATTGAATCATGAATCATGAATCATGAATCATGAATCATGAATTGAATCATGAATCATGAATTATGAATCATGAATTAAATCATTAATTGAATCAAGAATCATGAATTGAATCATGAATCATGAATCATGAATTGAATCATGAATCATGAATCATGAATTGAATCATGAATCATGAATTATGAATCATGAATTGAATCATGAATCATGAATCATGAATTGAATCATGAATCATGAATCATGAATTGAATCATGAATTGAATCATGAATCATGAATCATGAATTATGAATCATGAATTGAATCATGAATCATGAATCATGAATCATGAATCGAATCATGAATCATGAATTGAATCATGAATCATAAATCATGAATTGAATCATGAATCATGAATCATGAATCGAATCATGAATCATGAATTGAATCATGAATCATGAATTGAATCATGAATCATGAATCATGAATCATGAATCGAATCATGAATCATGAATTGAATCATGAATCATAAATCATGAATTGAATCATGAATCATGAATCATGAATCGAATCATGAATCATGAATTGAATCATGAATCATGAATTATGAATCATGAATTGAATCATGAATCATGAATCATGAATTGAATCATGAATCATGAATCATGAATCATGAATTAAATCATGAATCATGAATTATGAATCATGAATTGAATCATGAATTATGAATTGAATCATGAATCATGAAACATGAATCTTGAATGATGAATCATGAATTGAATCATGAAATGAATCATGAATGATGAATTATGAATTGAATCATGAATGATGAATCATGAATTGAATCATGAATCATGAATTGAATCATGAATCATGAATTATGAATCATGAATTGAATCATGAATTATGAATTGAATCATGAATGATGAATCATGAATTGAATCATGAATCATGAATCATGAATTGAATCATGAATCATGAATCATGAATTGAATCATGAATCATGAATCATGAATTGAATCATGAATCATGAATCATGAATTAAATCATGAATCATGAATGATGAATCATGAATTGAATCATGAATGATGAATCATGAATTGAATCATGAATCATGAATCATGAATTGAATAATGAATCATGAATTATGAATCATGAATTGAATCATGAATCATGAATTATGAATCATGAATTGAATCATGAATTATAAATTGAATCATGAATCATGAATTATGAATCATGAATCATCAATTGAATCATGAATCATGAATTATGAATCATGAATTGAATTATGAATTATGAATTGAATCATGAATCATGAATCATGAATTGAATCATGAATCATGAATTGAATCATGAATCATGAATGATGAATCATCAATTGAATCATAAATGATGAATCATGAATTGAATCATGAATCATGAATCATGAATTGAATAATGAATCATGAATTATGAATCATGAATTGAATCATGAATCATGAATAATGAATCATGAATTGAATCATGAATTATGAATTGAATCATGAATCATGAATCATGAATCATCAATTGAATCATGAATCATGAATTATGAATCATGAATTGAATTATGAATTATGAATTGAATCATGAATTGAATCATGAATCATGAATGATGAATCATAAATTGAATCATGAATCATGAATCATGAATCAAATCATGAATCATGAATCGAATCATGAATCATGAATTGAATCATGAATCATAAATTGAATCAAGAATTGAATCATGAATCATGAATCGAATCATGAATCATGAATTGAATCATGAATTAAATCATGAATCATGAATTGAATCATGAATTGAATCATGAATTGAATCATGAATTGAATCATGAATCATGAATTGAAGCATGAATCATGAATCATAAATCAAATCATGAATCATGAATTGAATCATAATTCAAATCATGAATTGAATCATGAATCATGAATTGAATCATGAATCATGAATTATGAATCATGAATTGAATCATGAATCATAAATCATGAATTAAATCATGAATCATGAATCATGAATCATGAATCGAATCATGAATCATTAATTGAATCATGAATCATGAATTGAATCATGAATCATGAATTATGAATTGAATCATGAATCATGAATCATGAATTGAATCATGAATTGAATCATGAATTATGAATCATGAATCATGAATTGAATCATGAATTGAATCATGAATCATGAATCATGAATTGAATTATGAATTATGAATTGAATCATGAATCATGAATCATGAATCATGAATCATGAATTGAATCATGAATTGAATCATGAATCATGAATCATGAATCATGAATCATGAATTGAATCATGAATTGAATCATGAATGATGAATCATGAATTGAATCATGAATCATGAATCATGAATTGAATCATGAATTGAATCATGAATCGAATCATGAATCATGAATCATGAATCATGAATAATGAATAGAATCATGAATCATGAATCATGAATCATGAATTGAATCATGAATCATGAATCATGAGTCAAATCGTAAATCATGAATCATGAATCATAATTCATGAATTGAATCATGAATCATGAATCATGAATCGAATCTTGAATCGAATCATGAATTGAATCATGAATCATGAATTGAATCATGAATCGAATCATGAATTGAATCATGAATCATGAATTGAATCATGAATCATGAATCATAAATCATGAATTGAATCATGAATCATGAATTATGAATCATGAATTAAATCATTAATCATGAATCATGAATCATGAATTAAATCATGAATCATGAATTGAATCATGAATCATGAATTGAATTATGAATCATGAATTATGAATCATGAATTGAATCATGAATCATGAATCTTGAATTGAATCATGAATCATAAATCATGAATTGAATCATGAATCATGAATCATGAATCATGAATTGAATCATGAATCATGAATTATTAATCATGAAATGGATCATGAATCATGAATTGAATCATGAATCATGAATCATGAATTGAATCATGAATCATGAATCAGGAATTGAATCATGAATCAGGAATCATGAATTGAATCATGAATCATGAGTTATGAATCATGAATTAAATCATGAATCATGAATTGAATCATGAATCATGAATCATGAATCATGAATCATGAATTGAATCATGAAATGAATCATGAATCATGAATTGAATTATGAATCATGAATTATGAATCATGAATTGAATCATGAATTGAATCAAGAATCATGAATTGAATCATGAATCATGAATTGAATCATGAATCATGAATCATGAATTGAATCATGAATCATGAATTATGAATCATGAATTGAATCATGAATCATGAATCATGAATTGAATCATGAATCATGAATCATGAATCGAATCATGAATCATGAATTGAATAATGAATCATGAATCATGAATTGAATCATGAATCATGAATCATGAATTGAATCATGAATTAAATCATGAATCATGAATTGAATCATGAATTGAATCATGAATTGAATCATGAATTGAATCATGAATCATGAATTGAAGCATGAATCATGAATCATAAATCGAATCATGAATCATGAATCTTGAATTGAATCATGAATCATGAATCATGAAATGAATCATGAATCATAAATCATGAATCATGAATTGAATCATGAATCATGAATCATGAATCATGAATTGAATCATGAATCATGAATCATGAATTGAATCATGAATCATGAATCATGAATTGAATCATGAATCATGAATTATGAATCATGAATTGAATCATTAATCATGAATCATGAATTGAATCATGAATCATGCATCATGAATTAAATCATGAATCATGAATTGAATCATGAATCATGAATCATAAATTATGAATCATGAATTGAATCATTAATCATGAATTATGAATTGAATCATGAATCATGCATTATGAATTAAATCATGAATCATGAATTGAATCATGAATCATGAATCATGAATTGAATCATGAATTGAATCATGAATCATAAATCATGAATCATGAATTGAATCATGAATCATGAATCATGAATTGAATCATGAATCATGAATCAGGAATCATGAATCATGAATTGAATCATGAATCATGAGTTATGAATCATGAATTAAATCATGAATTATGAATTGAATCATGAATCATGAATCATGAATCATGAATCATGAATTGAATCATGAATCATGAATTATGAATCATGAATTAAATCATTAATTGAATCAAGAATCATGAATTGAATCATGAATCATGAATCATGAATTGAATCATGAATCATGAATCATGAATTGAATCATGAATCATGAATTATGAATCATGAATTGAATCATGAATCATGAATCATGAATTGAATCATGAATCATGAATCATGAATTGAATCATGAATTGAATCATGAATCATGAATCATGAATTATGAATCATGAATTGAATCATGAATCATGAATCATGAATCATGAATCGAATCATGAATCATGAATTGAATCATGAATCATAAATCATGAATTGAATCATGAATCATGAATCATGAATCGAATCATGAATCATGAATTGAATCATGAATCATGAATTGAATCATGAATCATGAATCATGAATCATGAATCGAATCATGAATCATGAATTGAATCATGAATCATAAATCATGAATTGAATCATGAATCATGAATCATGAATCGAATCATGAATCATGAATTGAATCATGAATCATGAATTATGAATCATGAATTGAATCATGAATCATGAATCATGAATTGAATCATGAATCATGAATCATGAATCATGAATTAAATCATGAATCATGAATTATGAATCATGAATTGAATCATGAATTATGAATTGAATCATGAATCATGAAACATGAATCTTGAATGATGAATCATGAATTGAATCATGAAATGAATCATGAATGATGAATTATGAATTGAATCATGAATGATGAATCATGAATTGAATCATGAATCATGAATTGAATCATGAATCATGAATTATGAATCATGAATTGAATCATGAATTATGAATTGAATCATGAATGATGAATCATGAATTGAATCATGAATCATGAATCATGAATTGAATCATGAATCATGAATCATGAATTGAATCATGAATCATGAATCATGAATTGAATCATGAATCATGAATCATGAATTAAATCATGAATCATGAATGATGAATCATGAATTGAATCATGAATGATGAATCATGAATTGAATCATGAATCATGAATCATGAATTGAATAATGAATCATGAATTATGAATCATGAATTGAATCATGAATCATGAATTATGAATCATGAATTGAATCATGAATTATAAATTGAATCATGAATCATGAATTATGAATCATGAATCATCAATTGAATCATGAATCATGAATTATGAATCATGAATTGAATTATGAATTATGAATTGAATCATGAATCATGAATCATGAATTGAATCATGAATCATGAATTGAATCATGAATCATGAATGATGAATCATCAATTGAATCATAAATGATGAATCATGAATTGAATCATGAATCATGAATCATGAATTGAATAATGAATCATGAATTATGAATCATGAATTGAATCATGAATCATGAATAATGAATCATGAATTGAATCATGAATTATGAATTGAATCATGAATCATGAATCATGAATCATCAATTGAATCATGAATCATGAATTATGAATCATGAATTGAATTATGAATTATGAATTGAATCATGAATTGAATCATGAATCATGAATGATGAATCATAAATTGAATCATGAATCATGAATCATGAATCAAATCATGAATCATGAATCGAATCATGAATCATGAATTGAATCATGAATCATAAATTGAATCAAGAATTGAATCATGAATCATGAATCGAATCATGAATCATGAATTGAATCATGAATTAAATCATGAATCATGAATTGAATCATGAATTGAATCATGAATTGAATCATGAATTGAATCATGAATCATGAATTGAAGCATGAATCATGAATCATAAATCAAATCATGAATCATGAATTGAATCATAATTCAAATCATGAATTGAATCATGAATCATGAATTGAATCATGAATCATGAATTATGAATCATGAATTGAATCATGAATCATAAATCATGAATTGAATCATGAATCATGAATCATGAATCATGAATCGAATCATGAATCATTAATTGAATCATGAATCATGAATTTAATCATGAATCATGAATTAAATCATGAATCATGAATCATGAATCATGAATCATGAATTGAATCATGAATCATGAATTATGAATTGAATCATGAATCATGAATCATGAATTGAATCATGAATTGAATCATGAATCATGAATCATGAATCATGAATTGAATCATGAATTGAATCATGAATCATGAATCATGAATTGAATTATGAATTATGAATTGAATCATGAATCATGAATCATGAATCATGAATTGAATCATGAATTGAATCATGAATCATGAATCATGAATCATGAATCATGAATTGAATCATGAATTGAATCATGAATGATGAATCATGAATTGAATCATGAATCATGAATCATGAATTGAATCATGAATTGAATCATGAATCGAATCATGAATCATGAATCATGAATCATGAATAATGAATAGAATCATGAATCATGAATCATGAATCATGAATTGAATCATGAATCATGAATCATGAGTCAAATCGTAAATCATGAATCATGAATCATAATTCATGAATTGAATCATGAATCATGAATCGAATCTTGAATCGAATCATGAATTGAATCATGAATCATGAATTGAATCATGAATCGAATCATGAATTGAATCATGAATCATGAATTGAATCATGAATCATGAATCATAAATCATGAATTGAATCATGAATCATGAATTATGAATCATGAATTAAATCATTAATCATGAATCATGAATCATGAATTAAATCATGAATCATGAATTGAATCATGAATCATGAATTGAATTATGAATCATGAATTATGAATCATGAATTGAATCATGAATCATGAATCTTGAATTGAATCATGAATCATAAATCATGAATTGAATCATGAATCATGAATCATGAATCATGAATTGAATCATGAATCATGAATTATTAATCATGAAATGGATCATGAATCATGAATTGAATCATGAATCATGAATCATGAATTGAATCATGAATCATGAATCAGGAATTGAATCATGAATCATGAATCAGGAATCATGAATTGAATCATGAATCATGAGTTATGAATCATGAATTAAATCATGAATCATGAATTGAATCATGAATCATAAATCATGAATTGAATCATGAATCATGAATTGAATCATGAATCATGAATCATGAATTGAATCATGAATCATGAATCTTGAATTGAATCATGAATCATGAATCATGAAATGAATCATGAATCATAAATCATGAATCATGAATTGAATCATGAATCATGAATTATGAATCATGAATTGGATCATGAATCATGAATCATGAATTGAATCATGAATCATGAATCATGAATTGAATCATGAATCATGAATCATGAATTGAATCATGAATCATGAATTATGAATCATGAATTGAATCATTAATCATGAATCATGAATTGAATCATGAATCATGCATCATGAATTAAATCATGAATCATGAATTGAATCATGAATCATGAATCATAAATTATGAATCATGAATTGAATCATTAATCATGAATTATGAATTGAATCATGAATCATGCATTATGAATTAAATCATGAATCATGAATTGAATCATGAATCATGAATCATGAATTGAATCATGAATTGAATCATGAATCATAAATCATGAATCATGAATTGAATCATGAATCATGAATCATGAATTGAATCATGAATCATGAATCAGGAATCATGAATCATGAATTGAATCATGAATCATGAGTTATGAATCATGAATTAAATCATGAATTATGAATTGAATCATGAATCATGAATTGAATCATGAATCATGAATTATGAATCATGAATTAAATCATTAATTGAATCAAGAATCATGAATTGAATCATGAATCATGAATCATGAATTGAATCATGAATCATGAATCATGAATTGAATCATGAATCATGAATTATGAATCATGAATTGAATCATGAATCATGAATCATGAATTGAATCATGAATCATGAATCATGAATTGAATCATGAATTGAATCATGAATCATGAATCATGAATCATGAATTGAATCATGAATCATGAATTATGAATCATGAATTGAATCATGAATCATGAATCATGAATTGAATCATGAATCATGAATCATGAATCATGAATCGAATCATGAATCATGAATTGAATCATGAATCATAAATCATGAATTGAATCATGAATCATGAATCATGAATCGAATCATGAATCATGAATTGAATCATGAATCATGAATTATGAATCATGAATTGAATCATGAATCATGAATCATGAATTGAATCATGAATCATGAATCATGAATCATGAATTAAATCATGAATCATGAATTATGAATCATGAATTGAATCATGAATTATGAATTGAATCATGAATCATGAAACATGAATCTTGAATGATGAATCATGAATTGAATCATGAAATGAATCATGAATGATGAATCATGAATTGAATCATGAATCATAAATCATGAATTGAATCATGAATCATGAATTGAATCATGAATCATGAATTATGAATCATGAATTGAATCATGAATTATGAATTGAATCATGAATGATGAATCATGAATTGAATCATGAATCATGAATCATGAATTGAATCATGAATCATGAATCATGAATTGAATCATGAATCATGAATCATGAATTGAATCATGAATCATGAATCATGAATTAAATCATGAATCATGAATGATGAATCATGAATTGAATCATGAATGATGAATCATGAATTGAATCATGAATCATGAATCATGAATTGAATAATGAATCATGAATTATGAATCATGAATTGAATCATGAATCATGAATTATGAATCATGAATTGAATCATGAATTATAAATTGAATCATGAATCATGAATTATGAATCATGAATCATCAATTGAATCATGAATCATGAATTATGAATCATGAATTGAATTATGAATTATGAATTGAATCATGAATCATGAATCATGAATTGAATCATGAATCATGAATTGAATCATGAATCATGAATGATGAATCATCAATTGAATCATAAATGATGAATCATGAATTGAATCATGAATCATGAATCATGAATTGAATAATGAATCATGAATTATGAATCATGAATTGAATCATGAATCATGAATAATGAATCATGAATTGAATCATGAATTATGAATTGAATCATGAATCATGAATCATGAATCATCAATTGAATCATGAATCATGAATTATGAATCATGAATTGAATTATGAATTATGAATTGAATCATGAATTGAATCATGAATCATGAATGATGAATCATAAATTGAATCATGAATCATGAATCATGAATCAAATCATGAATCATGAATCGAATCATGAATCATGAATTGAATCATGAATCATAAATTGAATCAAGAATTGAATCATGAATCATGAATCGAATCATGAATCATGAATTGAATCATGAATTAAATCATGAATCATGAATTGAATCATGAATTGAATCATGAATTGAATCATGAATTGAATCATGAATCATGAATTGAATCATGAATCATGAATCATGAATTGAATCATGAATCATGAATGATGAATCATCAATTGAATCATGAATGATGAATCATGAATTGAATCATGAATCATGAATCATGAATTGAATAATGAATCATGAATTATGAATCATGAATTGAATCATGAATCATGAATTATGAATCATGAATTGAATCATGAATTATGAATTGAATCATGAATCATGAATCATGAATCATCAATTGAATCATGAATCATGAATTATGAATCATGAATTGAATTATGAATTATGAATTGAATCATGAATCATGAATCATGAATTGAATCATGAATTGAATCATGAATCATGAATTGAATCATGAATCATGAATGATGAATCATAAATTGAATCATGAATCATGAATCATGAATCAAATCATGAATCATGAATCGAATCATGAATCATAAATTGAATCATGAATCATGAATCATGAATCAAATCATGAATCATGAATCGAATCATGAATCATGAATTGAATCATGAATCATAAATTGAATCAAGAATTGAATCATGAATCATGAATCGAATCATGAATCATGAATTGAATCATGAATTAAATCATGAATCATGAATTGAATCATGAATTGAATCATGAATTGAATCATGAATTAAATCATGAATCATGAATTGAAGCATGAATCATGAATCATAAATCAAATCATGAATCATGAATTGAATCATGAATCATGAATTATGAATCATGAATTGAATCATGAATCAAAAATCATGAATTGAATCATGAATCATGAATCATGAATCATGAATCGAATCATGAATCATTAATTGAATCATGAATCATGAATTTAATCTTGAATCATGAATTAAATCATGAATCATGAATCATGAATCATGAATCATGAATTGAATCATGAATCATGAATTATGAATTATGAATTGAATCATGAATCATGAATCATGAATCATGAATCATGAATTGAATCATGAATTGAATCATGAATCATGAATC
Source organism: Mixophyes australis (assembly GCA_036250195.1). Taxonomy (NCBI): domain Eukaryota; kingdom Metazoa; phylum Chordata; class Amphibia; order Anura; family Limnodynastidae; genus Mixophyes; species Mixophyes australis. The sequence continues at coordinate 239,602,554 of JAVHZZ010000001.1, read as the reverse complement.
ATGAATCATGAATTGAATCATGAATTGAATCATGAATCATGAATCATGAATTGAATTATAAATTATGAATTGAATCATGAATCATGAATCATGAATCATGAATCATGAATTGAATCATGAATTGAATCATGAATCATGAATCATGAATCATGAATCATGAATCATGAATTGAATCATGAATTGAATCATGAATGATGAATCATGAATTGAATCATGAATCATGAATGATGAATCATGAATTGAATCATGAATCATGAATTGAATCATGAATCATGAATTGAATCATGAATCGAATCATGAATCATGAATCATGAATAATGAATTGAATCATGAATCATGAATCATGAATCATGAATTGAATCATGAATCATGAATCATGAGTCAAATCGTAAATCATGAATCATGAATCATAATTCATGAATTGAATCATGAATCATGAATTGAATCATGAATCGAATCATGAATTGAATCATGAATCATGAATTGAATCATGAATCATGAATTGAATCATGTATCGAATCATGAATTGAATCATGAATCATGAAGTGAATCATGAATCATGAATCATGAATCATGAATCATGAATCATGAATTATGAATCATGAATTAAATCATGAATCATGAATCATGAATCATGAATCATAAATCATAAATTGAATCATTAACCATGAATTATGAATCATGAATTAAATCATGAATCATGAATTAAATCATGAATCATGAATTATGAATCATGAATTGAATCATGAATCATGAATTGAATCATGAATCATGAATTGAATTATGAATCATGAATTATGAATCATGAATTGAATCATGAATCATGAATCTTGAATTGAATCATGAATCATGAATCATGAAATGAATCATGAATCATGAATCACGAATCATGAATTGAATCATGAATCATGAATTATGAATCATGAATTGGATCATGAAACATGAATCATGAATTGAATCATGAATCATGAATCATGAATTGAATCATGAATCATGAATCATGAATTGAATCATGAATCATGAATTATGAATCATGAATTAAATCATTAATCATGAATCATGAATTGAATCATGAATCATGCATCATGAATTAAATCATGAATCATGAATTGAATCATGAATCATGAATCATGAATTATGAATCATGAATTGAATCATTAATCATGAATCATGAATTGAATCATGAATCATGCATCATGAATTAAATCATGAATCATGAATTGAATCATGAATCATGAATTGAATCATGAATCATAAATCATGAATCATGAATTGAATCATGAATCATGAATTATGAATCATGAATTGAATCATGAATCATGAATCATGAATCATGAATCATGAATCGAATCATGAATCATGAATTATGAATCATGAATTGAATCATGAATCATGAATCATGAATCATGAATCATGAATTGAATCATGAATCATGAATTATGAATCATGAATCATGAATCATGAATCATGAATCATGAATCATGAATTGAATCATGAATCATGAATTGAATCATGAATCATGAATCATGAATTGAATCATGAATCATGAATCAGGAATCATGAATCATGAATTGAATCATGAATCATGAGTTATGAATCATGAATTAAATTATGAATTATGAATTGAATCATGAATCATGAATCATGAATCATGAATTATGAATTGAATCATGAAATGAATCATGAATCATGAATTGAATCATGAATCATGAATTATGAATCATGAATTAAATCATTAATTGAATCAAGAATCATGAATTGAATCATGAATCATGAATCATGAATTGAATCATGAATTGAATCATGAATCATGAATTATGAATCATGAATTGAATCATGAATCATGAATTATGAATCATGAATTGAATCATGAATCATGAATCTCGAATTGAATCATGAATTGAATCATGAATCATGAATCATGAATCATGAATTGAATCATGAATCATGAATTATGAATCATGAATTATGAATCATGAATTGAATCATGAATCATGAATCATGAATTGAATCATGAATCATGAATCATGAATCATGAATCGAATCATGAATCATGAATTGAATCATGAATCATAAATCATGAATTGAATCATAAATCATGAATCATGAATCGAATCATGAATCATGAATTGAATCATGAATCATGAATTATGAATCATGAATTGAATCATGAATCATGAATTGAATCTTGAATCATGAATCATGAATCATGAATTAAATCATGAATCATGAATTATGAATCATGAATTGAATCATGAATTATGAATTGAATCATGAATCATGAAACATGAATCTTGAATGATGAATCATGAATTGAATCATGAAATGAATCATGAATGATGAATCATGAATTGAATCATGAATCATAAATCATGAATTGAATCATGAATCATGAATTGAATCATGAATCATGAATTATGAATCATGAATTGAATCATGAATTATGAATTGAATCATGAATGATGAATCATGAATTGAATCATGAATGATGAATCATGAATTGAATCATGAATCATGAATCATGAATTGAATCATGAATCATGAATCATGAATTGAATCATGAATCATGAATCATGAATTAAATCATGAATCATGAATGATGAATCATGAATTGAATCATGAATGATGAATCATGAATTGAATCATGAATCATGAATCATGAATTGAATCATGAATCATGAATTATGAATCATGAATTGAATCATGAATCATGAATTATGAATCATGAATTGAATCATGAATTATGAATTGAATCATGAATCATGAATCATGAATCATGAATCATCAATTGAATCATGAATCATGAATTATGAATCATGAATTGAATTATGAATTATGAATTGAATCATGAATCATGAATTGAATCATGAATCATGAATCATGAATTGAATCATGAATCATGAATGATGAATCATCAATTGAATCATGAATGATGAATCATGAATTGAATCATGAATCATGAATGATGAATCATGAATTGAATCATGAATCATGAATCATGAATTGAATCATGAATTGAATCATGAATCGAATCATGAATCATGAATCATGAATCATGAATAATGAATTGAATCATGAATCATGAATCATGAATCATGAATTGAATCATGAATCATGAATCATGAGTCAAATCGTAAATCATGAATCATGAATCATAATTCATGAATTGAATCATGAATCATGAATCATGAATCGAATCTTGAATCGAATCATGAATTGAATCATGAATCATGAATTGAATCATGAATCGAATCATGAATTGAATCATGAATCATGAATTGAATCATGAATCATGAATCATAAATCATGAATTGAATCATGAATCATGAATTATGAATCATGAATTAAATCATTAATCATGAATCATGAATCATGAATCATGAGTCATAAATTGAATCATTAATCATGAATTATGAATCGTGAATTAAATCATGAATCATGAATTATGAATCATGAATTAAATCATGAATCATGAATTGAATCATGAATCATGAATTGAATTTTGAATCATGAATTATGAATCATGAATTGAATCATGAATCATGAATCTTGAATTGAATCATGAATCATAAATCATGAATTGAATCATGAATCATGAATCATGAATCATGAATTGAATCATGAATCATGAATTATTAATCATGAAATGGATCATGAATCATGAATCATGAATTGAATCATGAATCATGATTCATGAATTGAATCATGAATCATGAATCATGAATTGAATCATGAATCATGAATTATGAATCATGAATTGAATCATTAATCATGAATCATGAATTGAATCATGAATCATGAATTGAATCATGAAGCATGAATCATGAATTGAATCATGAATTGAATCATGAATCATGAATCATGAATCATGAATCATGAATCATGAATCATGAATTGAATCATGAATCATGAATTATGAATCATGAATCATGAATCATGAATTGAATCATGAATCATGAATTATGAATCATGAATTGAATCATTAATCATGAATCATGAATTAAATCATGAATCATGAATTGAATCATGAAGCATGAATCATGAATTGAATCATGAATTGAATCATGAATCATGAATCATGAATCATGAATCATGAATCATGAATCATGAATTGAATCATGAATCATGAATTATGAATCATGAATTGAATCATGAATCATGAATCATGAATCATGAATTGAATCATGAATCATGAATTGAATCATGAATCATGAATCATGAATTGAATCATGAATCATGAATTGAATCATGAATCATGAATCATGAATTGAATCATGAATCATGAATCTTGAATTGAATCATGAATCATGAATCATGAAATGAATCATGAATCATAAATCATGAATCATGAATTGAATCATGAATCATGAATTATGAATCATGAATTGGATCATGAATCATGAATCATGAATTGAATCATGAATCATGAATCATGAATTGAATCATGAATCATGAATCATGAATTGAATCATGAATCATGAATTATGAATCATGAATTGAATCATTAATCATGAATCATGAATTGAATCATGAATCATGCATCATGAATTAAATCATGAATCATGAATTGAATCATGAATCATGAATCATAAATTATGAATCATGAATTGAATCATTAATCATGAATTATGAATTGAATCATGAATCATGCATTATGAATTAAATCATGAATCATGAATTGAATCATGAATCATGAATCATGAATTGAATCATGAATTGAATCATGAATCATAAATCATGAATCATGAATTGAATCATGAATCATGAATCATGAATTGAATCATGAATCATGAATCAGGAATCATGAATCATGAATTGAATCATGAATCATGAGTTATGAATCATGAATTAAATCATGAATTATGAATTGAATCATGAATCATGAATCATGAATCATGAATCATGAATTGAATCATGAATCATGAATTATGAATCATGAATTAAATCATTAATTGAATCAAGAATCATGAATTGAATCATGAATCATGAATCATGAATTGAATCATGAATCATGAATCATGAATTGAATCATGAATCATGAATTATGAATCATGAATTGAATCATGAATCATGAATCATGAATTGAATCATGAATCATGAATCATGAATTGAATCATGAATTGAATCATGAATCATGAATCATGAATTGAATCATGAATCATGAATTATGAATCATGAATTGAATCATGAATCATGAAGCATGAATTGAATCATGAATCATGAATCATGAATCATGAATCGAATCATGAATCATGAATTGAATCATGAATCATAAATCATGAATTGAATCATGAATCATGAATCATGAATCGAATCATGAATCATGAATTGAATCATGAATCATGAATTATGAATCATGAATTGAATCATGAATCATGAATCATGAATTGAATCATGAATCATGAATCATGAATCATGAATTAAATCATGAATCATGAATTATGAATCATGAATTGAATCATGAATTATGAATTGAATCATGAATCATGAAACATGAATCTTGAATGATGAATCATGAATTGAATCATGAAATGAATCATGAATGATGAATCATGAATTGAATCATGAATCATAAATCATGAATTGAATCATGAATCATGAATTGAATCATGAATCATGAATTATGAATCATGAATTGAATCATGAATTATGAATTGAATCATGAATGATGAATCATGAATTGAATCATGAATCATGAATCATGAATTGAATCATGAATCATGAATCATGAATTGAATCATGAATCATGAATCATGAATTGAATCATGAATCATGAATCATGAATTAAATCATGAATCATGAATGATGAATCATGAATTGAATCATGAATGATGAATCATGAATTGAATCATGAATCATGAATCATGAATTGAATAATGAATCATGAATTATGAATCATGAATTGAATCATGAATCATGAATTATGAATCATGAATTGAATCATGAATTATAAATTGAATCATGAATCATGAATTATGAATCATGAATCATCAATTGAATCATGAATCATGAATTATGAATCATGAATTGAATTATGAATTATGAATTGAATCATGAATCATGAATCATGAATTGAATCATGAATCATGAATTGAATCATGAATCATGAATGATGAATCATCAATTGAATCATAAATGATGAATTATGAATTGAATCATGAATCATGAATCATGAATTGAATAATGAATCATGAATTATGAGTCATGAATTGAATCATGAATCATGAATAATGAATCATGAATTGAATCATGAATTATGAATTGAATCATGAATCATGAATCATCAATTGAATCATGAATCATGAATTATGAATCATGAATTGAATTATGAATTATGAATTGAATCATGAATTGAATCATGAATCATGAATGATGAATCATAAATTGAATCATGAATCATGAATCATGAATCAAATCATGAATCATGAATCGAATCATGAATCATGAATTGAATCATGAATCATAAATTGAATCAAGAATTGAATCATGAATCATGAATCGAATCATGAATCATGAATTGAATCATGAATTAAATCATGAATCATGAATTGAATCATGAATTGAATCATGAATTGAATCATGAATTGAATCATGAATCATGAATTGAAGCATGAATCATGAATCATAAATAAAATCATGAATCATGAATTGAATCATAATTCAAATCATGAATTGAATCATGAATCATGAATTGAATCATGAATCATGAATTATGAATCATGAATTGAATCATGAATCATAAATCATGAATTGAATCATTAATCATGAATCATGAATCATGAATCGAATCATGAATCATTAATTGAATCATGAATCATGAATTTAATCATGAATCATGAATTAAATCATGAATCATGAATCATGAATCATGAATTGAATCATGAATCATGAATTATGAATTGAATCATGAATCATGAATTGAATCATGAATCATGAATCATGAATTATGAATCATGAATTGAATCATTAATCATGAATCATGAATTGAATCATGAATCATGCATCATGAATTAAATCATGAATCATGAATTGAATCATGAATCATGAATCATGAATTGAATCATGAATTGAATCATGAATCATAAATCATGAATCATGAATTGAATCATGAATCATGAATTATGAATCATGAATTGAATCATGAATCATGAATCATGAATCATGAATCATGAATCGAATCATGAATCATGAATTATGAATCATGAATTGAATCATGAATCATGAATCATGAATCATGAATCATGAATTGAATCATGAATCATGAATTATGAATCATGAATCATGAATCATGAATCATGAATCATGAATCATGTATCATGAATCATGAATCATGAATTGAATCATGAATCATGAATTATGAATCATGAATCATGAATCATGAATTGAATCATGAATCATGAATTATGAATCATGAATTGAATCATTAATCATGAATCATGAATTAAATCATGAATCATGAATTGAATCATGAAGCATGAATCATGAATTGAATCATGAATTGAATCATGAATCATGAATCATGAATCATGAATCATGAATCATGAATCATGAATTGAATCATGAATCATGAATTATGAATCATGAATTGAATCATGAATCATAAATCATGAATCATGAATTGAATCATGAATCATGAATTGAATCATGAATCATGAATCATGAATTGAATCATGAATCATGAATTGAATCATGAATCATGAATCATGAATTGAATCATGAATCATGAATCGTGAATTGAATCATGAATCATGAATCATGAAATGAATCATGAATCATAAATCATGAATCATGAATTGAATCATGAATCATGAATTATGAATCATGAATTGGATCATGAATCATGAATCATGAATTGAATCATGAATCATGAATCATGAATTGAATCATTAATCATGAATCATGAATTGAATCATGAATCATGAATTATGAATCATGAATTGAATCATTAATCATGAATCATGAATTGAATCATGAATCATGCATCATGAATTAAATCATGAATCATGAATTGAATCATGAATCATGAATCATAAATTATGAATCATGAATTGAATCATTAATCATGAATTATGAATTGAATCATGAATCATGAATTGAATCATTAATCATGAATTATGAATTGAATCATGAATCATGCATTATGAATTAAATCATGAATCATGAATTGAATCATGAATCATGAATCATGAATTGAATCATGAATTGAATCATAAATCATGAATCATGAATTGAATCATGAATCATGAATCATGAATTGAATCATGAATCATGAATCAGGAATCATGAATCATGAATTGAATCATGAATCATGAGTTATGAATCATGAATTAAATCATGAATTATGAATTGAATCATGAATCATGAATCATGAATCATGAATCATGAATTGAATCATGAATCATGAATTATGAATCATGAATTAAATCATTAATTGAATCAAGAATCATGAATTGAATCATGAATCATGAATCATGAATTGAATCATGAATCATGAATCATGAATTGAATCATGAATCATGAATTATGAATCATGAATTGAATCATGAATCATGAATCATGAATTGAATTATGAATCATGAATCATGAATTGAATCATGAATTGAATCATGAATCATGAATCATGAATCATGAATTGAATCATGAATCATGAATTATGAATCATGAATTGAATCATGAATCATGAATCATGAATTGAATCATGAATCATGAATCATGAATCATGAATCGAATCATGAATCATGAATTGAATCATGAATCATAAATCATGAATTGAATCATGAATCATGAATCATGAATCGAATCATGAATCATGAATTGAATCATGAATCATGAATTATGAATCATGAATTGAATCATGAATCATGAATCATGAATTGAATCATGAATCATGAATCATGAATCATGAATTAAATCATGAATCATGAATTATGAATCATGAATTGAATCATGAATTATGAATTGAATCATGAATCATGAAACATGAATCTTGAATGATGAATCATGAATTGAATCATGAAATGAATCATGAATGATGAATCATGAATTGAATCATGAATCATAAATCATGAATTGAATCATGAATCATGAATTGAATCATGAATCATGAATTATGAATCATGAATTGAATCATAAATTATGAATTGAATCATGAATGATGAATCATGAATTGAATCATGAATCATGAATCATGAATTGAATCATGAATCATGAATCATGAATTGAATCATGAATCATGAATCATGAATTGAATCATGAATCATGAATCATGAATTAAATCATGAATCATGAATGATGAATCATGAATTGAATCATGAATGATGAATCATGAATTGAATCATGAATCATGAATCATGAATTGAATAATGAATCATGAATTATGAATCATGAATTGAATCATGAATCATGAATTATGAATCATGAATTGAATCATGAATTATAAATTGAATCATGAATCATGAATTATGAATCATGAATCATCAATTGAATCATGAATCATGAATTATGAATCATGAATTGAATTATGAATTATGAATTGAATCATGAATCATGAATCATGAATTGAATCATGAATCATGAATTGAATCATGAATCATGAATGATGAATCATCAATTGAATCATAAATGATGAATCATGAATTGAATCATGAATCATGAATCATGAATTGAATAATGAATCATGAATTATGAATCATGAATTGAATCATGAATCAAGAATAATGAATCATGAATTGAATCATGAATTATGAATTGAATCATGAATCATGAATCATGAATCATCAATTGAATCATGAATCATGAATTATGAATCATGAATTGAATTATGAATTATGAATTGAATCATGAATTGAATCATGAATCATGAATGATGAATCATAAATTGAATCATGAATCATGAATCATGAATCAAATCATGAATCATGAATCGAATCATGAATCATGAATTGAATCATGAATCATAAATTGAATCAAGAATTGAATCATGAATCATGAATCGAATCATGAATCATGAATTGAATCATGAATTAAATCATGAATCATGAATTGAATCATGAATTGAATCATGAATTGAATCATGAATTGAATCATGAATCATGAATTGAAGCATGAATCATGAATCATAAATCAAATCATGAATCATGAATTGAATCATAATTCAAATCATGAATTGAATCATGAATCATGAATTGAATCATGAATCATGAATTATGAATCATGAATTGAATCATGAATCATAAATCATGAATTGAATCATTAATCATGAATCATGAATCATGAATCGAATCATGAATCATTAATTGAATCATGAATCATGAATTTAATCATGAATCATGAATTAAATCATGAATCATGAATCATGAATCATGAATCATGAATTGAATCATGAATCATGAATTATGAATTGAATCATGAATCATGAATTGAATCATGAATCATGAATCATGAATTATGAATCATGAATTGAATCATTAATCATGAATCATGAATTGAATCATGAATCATGCATCATGAATTAAATCATGAATCATGAATTGAATCATGAATCATGAATCATGAATTGAATCATGAATTGAATCATGAATCATAAATCATGAATCATGAATTGAATCATGAATCATGAATTATGAATCATGAATTGAATCATGAATCATGAATCATGAATCATGAATCATGAATCGAATCATGAATCATGAATTATGAATCATGAATTGAATCATGAATCATGAATCATGAATCATGAATCATGAATTGAATCATGAATCATGAATTATGAATCATGAATCATGAATCATGAATCATGAATCATGAATTGAATCATGAATCATGAATTGAATCATGAATCATGAATCATGAATTGAATCATGAATCATGAATCAGGAATCATGAATCATGAATTGAATCATGAATCATGAGTTATGAATCATGAATTAAATTATGAATTATGAATTGAATCATGAATCATGAATCATGAATCATGAATTATGAATTGAATCATGAAATGAATCATGAATCATGAATTGAATCATGAATCATGAATTATGAATCATGAATTAAATCATTAATTGAATCAAGAATCATGAATTGAATCATGAATCATGAATCATGAATTGAATCATGAATTGAATCATGAATCATGAATTATGAATCATGAATTGAATCATGAATCATGAATTATGAATCATGAATTGAATCATGAATCATGAATCTCGAATTGAATCATGAATTGAATCATGAATCATGAATCATGAATTGAATCATGAATCATGAATTATGAATCATGAATTATGAATCATGAATTGAATCATGAATCATGAATCATGAATTGAATCATGAATCATGAATCATGAATCATGAATCGAATCATGAATCATGAATTGAATCATGAATCATAAATCATGAATTGAATCATGAATCATGAATCATGAATCGAATCATGAATCATGAATTGAATCATGAATCATGAATTATGAATCATGAATTGAATCATGAATCATGAATTGAATCTTGAATCATGAATCATGAATCATGAATTAAATCATGAATCATGAATTATGAATCATGAATTGAATCATGAATTATGAATTGAATCATGAAACATGAATCTTGAATGATGAATCATGAATTAAATCATGAAATAAATCATGAATGATGAATCATGAATTGAATCATGAATCATAAATCATGAATTGAATCATGAATCATGAATTGAATCATGAATCATGAATTATGAATCATGAATTGAATCATGAATTATGAATTGAATCATGAATGATGAATCATGAATTGAATCATGAATCATGAATCATGAATTGAATCATGAATCATGAATCATGAATTGAATCATGAATCATGAATCATGAATTGAATCATGAATCATGAATCATGAATTAAATCATGAATCATGAATGATGAATCATGAATTGAATCATGAATGATGAATCATGAATTGAATCATGAATCATGAATCATGAATTGAATAATGAATCATGAATTATGAATCATGAATTGAATCATGAATCATGAATTATGAATCATGAATTGAATCATGAATTATGAATTGAATCATGAATCATGAATCATGAATCATGAATCATCAATTGAATCATGAATCATGAATTATGAATCATGAATTGAATTATGAATTATGAATTGAATCATGAATCATGAATTGAATCATGAATCATGAATCATGAATTGAATCATGAATCATGAATGATGAATCATCAATTGAATCATGAATGATGAATCATGAATTGAATCATGAATCATGAATGATGAATCATGAATTGAATCATGAATCATGAATCATGAATTGAATCATGAATTGAATCATGAATCGAATCATGAATCATGAATCATGAATCATGAATAATGAATTGAATCATTAATCATGAATCATGAATCATGAATTGAATCATGAATCATGAATCATGAGTCAAATCGTAAATCATGAATCATGAATCATAATTCATGAATTGAATCATGAATCATGAATCATGAATCGAATCTTGAATCGAATCATGAATTGAATCATGAATCATGAATTGAATCATGAATCGAATCATGAATTGAATCATGAATCATGAATTGAATCATGAATCATGAATCATAAATCATGAATTGAATCATGAATCATGAATTATGAATCATGAATTAAATCATTAATCATGAATCATGAATCATGAATCATGAGTCATAAATTGAATCATTAATCATGAATTATGAATCGTGAATTAAATCATGAATCATGAATTATGAATCATGAATTAAATCATGAATCATGAATTGAATCATGAATCATGAATTGAATTTTGAATCATGAATTATGAATCATGAATTGAATCATGAATCATGAATCTTGAATTGAATCATGAATCATAAATCATGAATTGAATCATGAATCATGAATCATGAATCATGAATTGAATCATGAATCATGAATTATTAATCATGAAATGGATCATGAATCATGAATCATGAATTGAATCATGAATCATGATTCATGAATTGAATCATGAATCATGAATCATGAATTGAATCATGAATCATGAATTATGAATCATGAATTGAATCATTAATCATGAATCATGAATTGAATCATGAATCATGAATTGAATCATGAAGCATGAATCATGAATTGAATCATGAATTGAATCATGAATCATGAATCATGAATCATGAATCATGAATTGAATCATGAATCATGAATTATGAATCATGAATCATGAATCATGAATTGAATCATGAATCATGAATTATGAATCATGAATTGAATCATTAATCATGAATCATGAATTAAATCATGAATCATGAATTGAATCATGAAGCATGAATCATGAATTGAATCATGAATTGAATCATGAATCATGAATCATGAATCATGAATCATGAATCATGAATCATGAATTGAATCATGAATCATGAATTATGAATCATGAATCATGAATTATGAATCATGAATCATGAATCATGAATCATGAATTGAATCATGAATCATGAATTGAATCATGAATCATGAATCATGAATTGAATCATGAATCATGAATTGAATCATGAATCATGAATCATGAATTGAATCATGAATCATGAATCTTGAATTGAATCATGAATCATGAATCATGAAATGAATCATGAATCATAAATCATGAATCATGAATTGAATCATGAATCATGAATTATGAATCATGAATTGGATCATGAATCATGAATCATGAATTGAATCATGAATCATGAATCATGAATTGAATCATGAATCATGAATCATGAATTGAATCATGAATCATGAATTATGAATCATGAATTGAATCATTAATCATGAATCATGAATTGAATCATGAATCATGCATCATGAATTAAATCATGAATCATGAATTGAATCATGAATCATGAATCATAAATTATGAATCATGAATTGAATCATTAATCATGAATTATGAATTGAATCATGAATCATGCATTATGAATTAAATCATGAATCATGAATTGAATCATGAATCATGAATCATGAATTGAATCATGAATTGAATCATGAATCATAAATCATGAATCATGAATTGAATCATGAATCATGAATCATGAATTGAATCATGAATCATGAATCAGGAATCATGAATCATGAATTGAATCATGAATCATGAGTTATGAATCATGAATTAAATCATGAATTATGAATTGAATCATGAATCATGAATCATGAATCATGAATCATGAATTGAATCATGAATCATGAATTATGAATCATGAATTAAATCATTAATTGAATCAAGAATCATGAATTGAATCATGAATCATGAATCATGAATTGAATCATGAATCATGAATCATGAATTGAATCATGAATCATGAATTATGAATCATGAATTGAATCATGAATCATGAATCATGAATTGAATCATGAATCATGAATCATGAATTGAATCATGAATTGAATCATGAATCATGAATCATGAATCATGAATCGAATCATGAATCATGAATTGAATCATGAATCATAAATCATGAATTGAATCATGAATCATGAATCATGAATCGAATCATGAATCATGAATTGAATCATGAATCATGAATTATGAATCATGAATTGAATCATGAATCATGAATCATGAATTGAATCATGAATCATGAATCATGAATCATGAATTAAATCATGAATCATGAATTATGAATCATGAATTGAATCATGAATTATGAATTGAATCATGAATCATGAAACATGAATCTTGAATGATGAATCATGAATTGAATCATGAAATGAATCATGAATGATGAATCATGAATTGAATCATGAATCATAAATCATGAATTGAATCATGAATCATGAATTGAATCATGAATCATGAATTATGAATCATGAATTGAATCATGAATTATGAATTGAATCATGAATGATGAATCATGAATTGAATCATGAATCATGAATCATGAATTGAATCATGAATCATGAATCGAATCATGAATCATGAATTGAATCATGAATCATAAATCATGAATTGAATCATGAATCATGAATCATGAATCGAATCATGAATCATGAATTGAATCATGAATCATGAATTATGAATCATGAATTGAATCATGAATCATGAATCATGAATTGAATCATGAATCATGAATCATGAATCATGAATTAAATCATGAATCATGAATTATGAATCATGAATTGAATCATGAATTATGAATTGAATCATGAATCATGAAACATGAATCTTGAATGATGAATCATGAATTGAATCATGAAATGAATCATGAATGATGAATCATGAATTGAATCATGAATCATAAATCATGAATTGAATCATGAATCATGAATTGAATCATGAATCATGAATCATGAATCATGAATTGAATCATGAATTGAATCATGAATCATAAATCATGAATCATGAATTGAATCATGAATCATGAATCATGAATTGAATCATGAATCATGAATCAGGAATCATGAATCATGAATTGAATCATGAATCATGAGTTATGAATCATGAATTAAATCATGAATTATGAATTGAATCATGAATCATGAATCATGAATCATGAATCATGAATTGAATCATGAATCATGAATTATGAATCATGAATTAAATCATTAATTGAATCAAGAATCATGAATTGAATCATGAATCATGAATCATGAATTGAATCATGAATCATGAATCATGAATTGAATCATGAATCATGAATTATGAATCATGAATTGAATCATGAATCATGAATCATGAATTGAATCATGAATCATGAATTATGAATCATGAATTGAATCATGAATCATGAATCATGAATTGAATCATGAATCATGAATCATGAATCATGAATTAAATCATGAATCATGAATTATGAATCATGAATTGAATCATGAATTATGAATTGAATCATGAATCATGAAACATGAATCTTGAATGATGAATCATGAATTGAATCATGAAATGAATCATGAATGATGAATCATGAATTGAATCATGAATCATAAATCATGAATTGAATCATGAATCATGAATCGAATCATGAATCATGAATTGAATCATGAATCATGAATTATGAATCATGAATTGAATCATGAATCATGAATCATGAATTGAATCATGAATCATGAATCATGAATCATGAATTAAATCATGAATCATGAATTATGAATCATGAATTGAATCATGAATTATGAATTGAATCATGAATCATGAAACATGAATCTTGAATGATGAATCATGAATTGAATCATGAAATGAATCATGAATGATGAATCATGAATTGAATCATGAATCATAAATCATGAATTGAATCATGAATCATGAATTGAATCATGAATCATGAATTATGAATCATGAATTGAATCATGAATTATGAATTGAATCATGAATGATGAATCATGAATTGAATCATGAATCATGAATCATGAATTGAATCATGAATCATGAATCATGAATTGAATCATGAATCATGAATCATGAATTGAATCATGAATCATGAATTATGAATTAAATCATGAATCATGAATGATGAATCATGAATTGAATCATGAATGATGAATCATGAATTGAATCATGAATCATGAATCATGAATTGAATAATGAATCATGAA
The DNA here is from genome assembly GCA_036250195.1 of Mixophyes australis. Lineage (NCBI taxonomy): Eukaryota > Metazoa > Chordata > Amphibia > Anura > Limnodynastidae > Mixophyes > Mixophyes australis. The sequence goes on along the minus strand of JAVHZZ010000001.1, from coordinate 239,585,984 downwards.
TTATGAATCATGAATTGAATCATGAATCATGAATTATGAATCATAAATTGAATCATGAATTATAAATTGAATCATGAATCATGAATTATGAATCATGAATCATCAATTGAATCATGAATCATGAATTATGAATCATGAATTGAATTATGAATTATGAATTGAATCATGAATCATGAATCATGAATTGAATCATGAATCATGAATTGAATCATGAATCATGAATGATGAATCATCAATTGAATCATAAATGATGAATCATGAATTGAATCATGAATCATGAATCATGAATTGAATAATGAATCATGAATTATGAATCATGAATTGAATCATGAATCATGAATAATGAATCATGAATTGAATCATGAATTATGAATTGAATCATGAATCATGAATCATGAATCATCAATTGAATCATGAATCATGAATTATGAATCATGAATTGAATTATGAATTATGAATTGAATCATGAATTGAATCATGAATCATGAATGATGAATCATAAATTGAATCATGAATCATGAATCATGAATCAAATCATGAATCATGAATCGAATCATGAATCATGAATTGAATCATGAATCATAAATTGAATCAAGAATTGAATCATGAATCATGAATCGAATCATGAATCATGAATTGAATCATGAATTAAATCATGAATCATGAATTGAATCATGAATTGAATCATGAATTGAATCATGAATTGAATCATGAATCATGAATTGAAGCATGAATCATGAATCATAAATCAAATCATGAATCATGAATTGAATCATAATTCAAATCATGAATTGAATCATGAATCATGAATTGAATCATGAATCATGAATTATGAATCATGAATTGAATCATGAATCATAAATCATGAATTGAATCATGAATCATGAATCATGAATCATGAATCGAATCATGAATCATTAATTGAATCATGAATCATGAATTTAATCATGAATCATGAATTAAATCATGAATCATGAATCATGAATCATGAATCATGAATTGAATCATGAATCATGAATTATGAATTGAATCATGAATCATGAATCATGAATCATGAATTGAATCATGAATTGAATCATGAATCATGAATCATGAATCATGAATTGAATCATGAATTGAATCATGAATCATGAATCATGAATTGAATTATGAATTATGAATTGAATCATGAATCATGAATCATGAATCATGAATCATGAATTGAATCATGAATTGAATCATGAATCATGAATCATGAATCATGAATCATGAATTGAATCATGAATTGAATCATGAATGATGAATCATGAATTGAATCATGAATCATGAATCATGAATTGAATCATGAATTGAATCATGAATCGAATCATGAATCATGAATCATGAATCATGAATAATGAATAGAATCATGAATCATGAATCATGAATCATGAATTGAATCATGAATCATGAATCATGAGTCAAATCGTAAATCATGAATCATGAATCATAATTCATGAATTGAATCATGAATCATGAATCATGAATCGAATCTTGAATCGAATCATGAATTGAATCATGAATCATGAATTGAATCATGAATCGAATCATGAATTGAATCATGAATCATGAATTGAATCATGAATCATGAATCATAAATCATGAATTGAATCATGAATCATGAATTATGAATCATGAATTAAATCATTAATCATGAATCATGAATCATGAATTAAATCATGAATCATGAATTGAATCATGAATCATGAATTGAATTATGAATCATGAATTATGAATCATGAATTGAATCATGAATCATGAATCTTGAATTGAATCATGAATCATAAATCATGAATTGAATCATGAATCATGAATCATGAATCATGAATTGAATCATGAATCATGAATTATTAATCATGAAATGGATCATGAATCATGAATTGAATCATGAATCATGAATCATGAATTGAATCATGAATCATGAATCAGGAATTGAATCATGAATCATGAATCAGGAATCATGAATTGAATCATGAATCATGAGTTATGAATCATGAATTAAATCATGAATTATGAATTGAATCATGAATCATGAATCATGAATCATGAATCATGAATTGAATCATGAAATGAATCATGAATCATGAATTGAATCATGAATCATGAATTATGAATCATGAATTGAATCATGAATTGAATCAAGAATCATGAATTGAATCATGAATCATGAATTGAATCATGAATCATGAATCATGAATTGAATCATGAATCATTAATTATGAATCATGAATTGAATCATGAATCATGAATCATGAATTGAATCATGAATCATGAATCATGAATCGAATCATGAATCATGAATTGAATAATGAATCATGAATCATGAATTGAATCATGAATCATGAATCATGAATTGAATCATGAATTAAATCATGAATCATGAATTGAATCATGAATTGAATCATGAATTGAATCATGAATTGAATCATGAATCATGAATTGAAGCATGAATCATGAATCATAAATCGAATCATGAATCATGAATTGAATCATAATTCAAATCATGAATTGAATCATGAATCATGAATCATGAATTGAATCATGAATCATGAATTATGAATCATGAATTGAATCATGAATCATAAATCATGAATTGAATCATGAATCATGAATCATGAATCATGAATCATGAATCATGAATTGAATCATGAATCATGAATCATGAATCATGAATCATGAATTGAATCATGAATCATGAATCATGAATTTAATCATGAATCATGAATTAAATCATGAATCATGAATCATGAATCATGAATCATGAATTGAATCATGAATTGAATCATGAATCATGAATCATGAATCATGAATCATGAATTGAATCATGAATTGAATCATGAATCATGAATCATAAATTGAATTATGAATTATGAATTGAATCACGAATCATGAATCATGAATCATGAATCATGAATTGAATCATGAATTGAATCATGAATCATGAATCATGAATCATGAATCATGAATTGAATCATGAATTGAATCATGAATTGAATCATGAATCATGAGTTATGAATCATGAATTAAATCATGAATTATGAATTGTATAATGAATCATGAATCATGAATCATGAATCATGAATTGAATCATGAAATGAATCATGAATCATGAATTGAATCATGAATCATGAATTATGAATCATGAATTGAATCATGAATTGAATCAAGAATCATGAATTGAATCATGAATCATGAATTGAATCATGAATCATGAATTATGAATCATGAATTGAATCATGAATTGAATCATGAATCATGAATCATGAATTGAATCATGAATCATGAATCATGAATCATGAATCGAATCATGAATTGAATCATGAATCATGAATCATGAATTGAATCATGAATCATGAATCATGAATTGAATCATGAATTAAATCATGAATCATGAATTGAATCATGAATTGAATCATGAATTGAATCATGAATTGAATAATGAATCATGAATTGAAGCATGAATCATGAATCATAAATCGAATCATGAATCATGAATTGAATCATAATTCAAATCATGAATTGAATCATGAATCATGAATTGAATCATGAATCATGAATTATGAATCATGAATTGAATCATGAATCATAAATCATGAATTGAATCATGAATCATGAATCATGAATTGAATCATGAATTGAATCATGAATCATGAATCATGAATCATGAATCATGAATTGAATCATGAATTGAATCATGAATCATAAATTGAATTATGAATTATGAATTGAATCATGAATCATGAATCATGAATCATGAATTGAATCATGAATTGAATCATGAATCATGAATCATGAATCATGAATCATGAATTGAATTTTGAATTGAATGATGAATCATGAATCATGAATTGAATCATGAATCATGAATGATGAATCATGAATTGAATCATGAATCATGAATTGAATCATGAATCATGAATTGAATCATGAATCGAATCATGAATCATGAATCATGAATCATGAATAATGAATTGAATCATGAATCATGAATCATGAATCATGAATTGAATCATGAATCATGAATCATGAGTCAAATCGTAAATCATGAATCATGAATCATAATTCATGAACTGAATCATGAATCATGAATTGAATCATGAATCGAATCATGAATTGAATCATGAATCATGAATTGAACCATGAATCATGAAATGAATCATGAATCGAATCATGAATTGAATCATGAATCATGAAGTGAATCATGAATCATGAATCATGAATCATGAATTGAATCATGAATCATGAATTATGAATCATGAATTAAATCATGAATCATGAATTATGAATCATGAATTGAATCATGAATCATGAATTGAATCATGAATCATGAATTGAATTATGAATCATGAATTATGAATCATGAATTGAATCATGAATCATGAATTGAATCATGAATCATGAATCTTGAATTGAATCATGAATCATGAAATGAATCATGAATCATGAATCATGAATCATGAATTGAATCATGAATCATGAATTATGAATCATGAATTGGATCATGAATCATGAATCATGAATTGAATCATGAATCATGAATCATGAATTGAATCATGAATCATGAATCATGAATTGAATCATGAATCATGAATTATGAATCATGAATTGAATCATTAATCATGAATCATGAATTGAATCATGAATCATGCATCATGAATTAAATCATGAATCATGAATTGAATCATGAATCATGAATCATGAATTATGAATCATGAATTGAATCATTAATCATGAATCATGAATTGAATCATGAATTGAATCATGAATCATAAATCATGAATCATGAATTGAATCATGAATCATGAATTGAATCATGAATCATGAATCATGAATTGAATCATGAATTGAATCATGAATCATAAATCATGAATCATGAATTGAATCATGAATCATGAATTATGAATCATGAATTGAATCATGAATCATGAATCATGAATCATGAATCATGAATCGAATCATGAATCATGAATTATGAATCATGAATTGAATCATGAATCATGAATCATGAATCATGAATCATGAATTGAATCATGAATCATGAATTATGAATCATGAATCATGAATCATGAATCATGAATCATGAATCATGAATTGAATCATGAATCATGAATCATGAATTGAATCATGAATCATGAATCATGAATTGAATCATGAATCATGAATTATGAATTATGAATTGAATCATGAATCATGAATCATGAATTGAATCATGAATCATGAATCAGGAATCATGAATCATGAATTGAATCATGAATCATGAGTTATGAATCATGAATTAAATCATGAATTATGAATTGAATCATGAATCATGAATCATGAATCATGAATTGAATCATGAAATGAATCATGAATCATGAATTGAATCATGAATCATGAATTATGAATCATGAATTAAATCATGAATTGAATCAAGAATCATGAATTGAATCATGAATCATGAATCATGAATTGAATCATGAATCATGAATCATGAATTGAATCATGAATCATGAATTATGAATCATGAATTGAATCATGAATCATGAATTATGAATCATGAATTGAATCATGAATCATGAATCATGAATTGAATCATGAATTGAATCATGAATCATGAATCATGAATTGAATCATGAATCATGAATTATGAATCATGAATTAAATCATGAATCATGAATCATGAATTGAATCATGAATCATGAATCATGAATCACGAATCGAATCATGAATCATGAATTGAATCATGAATCATGAATCATGAATTGAATCATGAATCATGAATCATGAATTGAATCATGAATCATGAATCATGAATTGAATCATGAATCATGAATTATGAATCATGAATTGAATCATGAATCATGAATCATGAATTGAATCATGAATCAGGAATCAGGAATCATGAATTAAATCATGAATCATGAATTATGAATCATGAATTGAATCATGAATTATGAATTGAATCATGAATCATGAAACATGAATCTTGAATGATGAATCATGAATTGAATCATGAAATGAATCATGAATGATGAATCATGAATTGAATCATGAATCATAAATCATGAATTGAATCATGAATCATGAATTGAATCATGAATCATGAATTATGAATCATGAATTGAATCATGAATTATGAATTGAATCATGAATGATGAATCATGAATTGAATCATGAATCATGAATCATGAATTGAATCATGAATCATGAATTAAATCATGAATCATGAATGATGAATCATGAATTGAATCATGAATGATGAATCATGAATTGAATCATGAATCATGAATCATGAATTGAATAATGAATCATGAATTATGAATCATGAATTGAATCATGAATCATGAATTATGAATCATGAATTGAATCATGAATTATGAATTGAATCATGAATCATGAATCATGAATTGAATCATGAATCATGAATTATGAATCATGAATTGAATTATGAATTATGAATTGAATCATGAATCATGAATCATGAATTGAATCATGAATCATGAATCATGAATTGAATCATGAACCATGAATTATGAATCATGAATTGAATTATGAATTATGAATTGAATCATGAATCATGAATCATGAATTGAATCATGAATCATGAATCATGAATTGAATCATGAATCATGAATGATGAATCATGAATTGAATCATGAATCATGAATCATGAATTGAATTATGAATTATGAATTGAATCATGAATCATGAATCATGAATCATGAATCATGAATTGAATCATGAATTGAATCATGAATCATGAATCATGAATCATGAATTGAATCATGAATTGAATCATGAATCATGAATTGAATCATGAATCATGAATGATGAATCATGAATTGAATCATGAATCATGAATTGAATCATGAATCATGAATTGAATCATGAATCGAATCATGAATCATGAATCATGAATCATGAATAATGAATTGAATCATGAATCATGAATCATGAATCATGAATCATGAATCATGAGTCAAATCGTAAATCATGAATCATGAATCATAATTCATGAATTGAATCATGAATCATGAATCATGAATCGAATCTTGAATCGAATCATGAATTGAATCATGAATCATGAATTGAATCATGAATCGAATCATGAATTGAATCATGTATCATGAATTGAATCTTGAATCATGAATCATAAATCATGAATTGAATCATGAATCATGAATTATGAATTATGAATTAAATCATGAATCATGAATCATGAGTCATAAATTGAATCATTAATCATGAATTATGAATCATGAATTAAATTATGAATCATGAATTATGAATCATGAATTAAATCATGAATCATGAATTGAATCATGAATCATGAATTGAATTATGAATCATGAATTATGAATCATGAATTGAATCATGAATCATGAATCTTGAATTGAATCATGAATCATAAATCATGAATTGAATCATGAATCATGAATCATGAATCATGAATTGAATCATGAATCATGAATTATGAATCATGAAATGGATCATGAATCATGAATCCTGAATTGAATCATGAATCATGAATCATGAATTGAATCATGAATCATGAATCATGAATTGAATCATGAATCATGAATTATGAATCATGAATTGAATCATTAATCATGAATCATGAATTGAATCATGAATCATGCATCATGAATTAAATCATGAATCATGAATTGAATCATGAATCATGAATCATGAATTGAATCATGAATTGAATCATGAATCATGAATCATAAATCATGAATTGAATCATGAATCATGAATTATGAATCATGAATTGAATCATGAATCATGAATCATGAATTGAATCATGAATCATGAATTGAATCATGAATCATGAATTGAATCATGAATCATGAATAATGAATTGAATCATGAATCATGAATTATGAATCATGAATTGAATCATGAATCATGAATCATGAATTGAATCATGAATCATGAATCAGGAATCATGAATTGAATCATGAATCATGAGTTATGAATCATGAATTAAATCATGAATTATGAATTGAATCATGAATCATGAATCATGAATCATGAATTGAATCATGAAATGAATCATGAATCATGAATTGAATCATGAATCATGAATTATGAATCATGAATTGAATCAAGAATCATGAATTGAATCATGAATCATGAATTGAATCATGAATCATGAATCATGAATTGAATCATGAATCATGAATTATGAATCATGAATTGAATCATAAATCATGAATCATGAATTGAATCATAAATCATGAATCATGAATCGAATCATGAATCATGAATTGAATCATGACTCATGAATCATGAATTGAATCATGAATCATGAATCATTAATTGAATCATGAATTAAATCATGAATCATGAATTGAATCATGAATTGAATCATGAATTGAATCATGAATTGAATCATGAATCATGAATTGAAGCATGAATCATGAATCATAAATCGAATCATGAATCATGAATTGAATCATAATTCAAATCATGAATTGAATCATGAATCATGAATCATGAATTGAATCATGAATCATGAATTATGAATCATGAATTGAATCATGAATCATAAATCATGAATTGAATCATGAATCATGAATCATGAATCATGAATCGAATCATGAATCATGAATTGAATCATGAATCATGAATCATGAATTTAATCATGAATCATGAATCATGAATCATGAATTGAATCATGAATCATGAATTATGAATTATGAATTATGAATTGAATCATGAATCATGAATTGAATTATGAATTATGAATTGAATCATGAATCATGAATCATGAATCATGAATTGAATCATGAATTGAATCATGAATCATGAATCATGAATCATGAATTGAATCATGAATTGAATCATGAATCATGAATCATAAATTGAATTATGAATTATGAATTGAATCATGAATCATGAATCATGAATCATGAATCATGAATTGAATCATGAATTGAATCATGAATCATGAATCATGAATCATGAATCATGAATTGAATCATGAATTGAATCATGAATCATGAATCATGAATTGAATTATGAATCATGAATCATGAATCATGAATTGAATCATGAATCATGAATTGAATCATGAATCATGAATTGAATCATGAATCGAATCATGAATCATGAATCATGAATCATGAATAATGAATTGAATCATGAATCATGAATCATGAATCATGAATTCAATCATGAATCATGAATCATGAGTCAAATCGTAAATCATGAATCATGAATCATAATTCATGAATTGAATCATGAATCATGAATTGAATCATGAATCGAATCATGAATTGAATCATGAATTGAATCATGAATCATGAATTGAATCATGAATCGAATCATGAATTGAATCATGAATCATGAAGTGAATCATGAATCATGAATCATGAATCATGAATTGAATCATGAATCATGAATTATGAATCATGAATTAAATCATGAATCATGAATCATGAATCATGAATCATGAGTCATAAATTGAATCATTAATCATGAATTATGAATCATGAATTAAATCATGAATCATGAATTATGAATCATGAATTGAATCATGAATCATGAATTGAATCATGAATCATGAATTGAATTATGAATCATGAATTATGAATCATGAATTGAATCATGAATCATGAATCTTGAATTGAATCATGAATCATGAATCATGAAATGAATCATGAATCATGAATCATGAATCATGAATTGAATCATGAATCATGAATTATGAATCATGAATTGGATCATGAATCATGAATCATGAATTGAATCATGAATCATGAATCATGAATTGAATCATGAATCATGAATCATGAATTGAATCATGAATCATGAATTATGAATCATGAATTGAATCATTAATCATGAATCATGAATTGAATCATGAATCATGCATCATGAATTAAATCATGAATCATGAATTGAATCATGAATCATGAATCATGAATTATGAATCATGAATTGCATCATTAATCGTGAATCATGAATTGAATCATGAATCATGCATCATGAATTAAATCATGAATCATGAATTGAATCATGAATCATGAATTGAATCATGAATTGAATCATGAATCATGAATCATGAATCATGAATTGAATCATGAATCATGAATTATGAATCATGAATTGAATCATGAATCATGAATCATGAATCATGAATTATGAATCATGAATTGAATCATGAATCATGAATCATGAATCATGAATCATGAATTGAATCATGAATCATGAATTATGAATCATGAATCATGAATCATGAATCATGAATTGAATCATGAATCATGAATTGAATCATGAATCATGAATTATGAATCATGAATTGAATTATGAATAATGAATCATGAATTGAATCATGAATCATGAATCAGGAATCATGAATCATGAATTGAATCATGAATCATGAGTTATGAATCATGAATTAAATCATGAATTATGAATTGAATCATGAATTGAATCATGAATCATGAATCATGAATTGAATCATGAAATGAATCATGAATCATGAATTAAATCATGAATCATGAATTATGAATCATGAATTAAATCATGAATTGAATCAAGAATCATGAATTGAATCATGAATCATGAATCATGAATTGAATCATGAATCATGAATTGAATCATGAATTATGAATCATGAATTGAATCATGAATCATGAATTATGAATCATGAATTGAATCATGAATCATGAATTGAATCATGAATCATGAATCATGAATCGAATCATGAATCATGAATTGAATCATGAATCATGAATCATGAATTGAATCATGAATCATGAATCATGAATTGAATCATAATTCATGAATCATGAATTGAATCATGAATCATGAATTATGAATCATGAATTGAATCATGAATCATGAATTGAATCATGAATCATGAATCATGAATTGAATCATGAATCATGAATCATGAATCATGAATCATTAATCGAATCATGAATCATGAATTGAATCATGAATCATGAATCATGAATTGAATCATGAATTGAATCATGAATCATAAATCATGAATTGAATCATGAATCATAAATGATGAATCATGAATTGAATCATGAATCATGAATCATGAATTGAATCATGAATCATGAATCATGAATTGAATCATGAATTGAATCATGAATCATAAATCATGAATTGAATCATGAATCATGAATGATGAATCATGAATTGAATCATGAATGATGAATCATGAATTGAATCATGAATCATGAATCATGAATTGAATCATGATTAATGAATTATGAATCATGAATAGAATCATGAATCATGAATTATGAATCATGAATTGAATCATGAATTATGAATTAAATCATGAATCATGAATCATGAAACATGAATCATGAATTGAATCATGAATTGAATCATGAATGATGAATCATGAATTGAATCATGAATCATGAATGATGAATCATGAATTGAATTATGAATCATGAATAATGAATTGAATCATGAATCATGAATTATGAATCATGAATTGAATCATTATCCGAATCATGAATTGAATCATGAATCATGAATTGAATCATGAATCATGAATTGAATCATGAATCATGAATCATGAATCATGAATTGATTCATGAATCATGAATTATGAATCATGAATTGAATCATGAATCATGACTTGAATCATGAATCATGAATTGAATCATGAATCATGAATCATGAATCATGAATTGAATCATGAATCATGAATTATGAATCGTGAATTGAATCATGAATTATGAATCTTGAATTGAATCATGAATCATGAATAATGAATTGAATCATGAATCATGAATCATGAATCATGAATTGAATCATGAATCATGAATTATGAATCATGAATTGGATCATGAATCATGAATCATGAATTGAATCATGAATCATGAACCATGAATTGAATCATGAATCATGAATCATGAATTGAATCATGAATCATGAATTATGAATCATGAATTGAATCATTAATCATGAATCATGAATTGAATCATGAATCATGCATCATGAATTAAATCATGAATCATGAATTGAATCATGAATCATGAATCATGAATTATGAATCATGAATTGAATCATTAATCATGAATCATGAATTGAATCATGAATCATGCATCATGAATTAAATCATGAATCATGAATTGAATCATGAATCATGAATCATGAATTGAATCATGAATTGAATCATGAATCATGAATCATGAATCATGAATTGAATCATGAATCATGAATTATGAATCATGAATTGAATCATGAATCATGAATCATGAATCATGAATCATGAATCGAATCATGAATCATGAATCGAATCATGAATCATGAATTGAATCATGAATCATGAATTGAATCATGAATCATGAATTGAATCATGAATCATGAATTATGAATCATGAATTGAATCATGAATCATGAATCATGAATTGAATCATGAATCATGAATCAGGAATCATGAATCATGAATTGAATCATGAATCATGAGTTATGAATCATGAATTAAATCATGAATTATGAATTGAATCATGAATCATGAATCATGAATCATGAATTGAATCATGAATCATGAATCATGAATTGAATCATGAATCATGAATTGAATCATGAATCATGAATCATGAATTGAATCATGAATCATGAATCATGAATTGAATCATGAATTAAATTATGAATCATGAATTGAATCATGAATTGAATCATGAATTGAATCATGAATCATGAATTGAATCATGAATTGAATCATGAATTAAATCATGAATCATGAATTGAATCATAATTCAAATCATGAATTGAATCATGAATCATGAATCATGAATTGAATCATGAATTAAATCATGAATCATGAATTGAATCATGAATTGAAGCATGAATTATGAATTGAAGCATGAATCATGAATCATAAATCGAATCATGAATCATGAATTGAATCATAATTCAAATCATGAATTGAATCATGAATCATGAATCATGAATCGAATCATGAATCATGAATTGAATCATGAATCATGAATTTAATCATGAATCATGAATTAAATCATGAATCATGAATCATGAATTGAATCATGAATCATGAATTATGAATTATGAATTGAATCATGAATCATGAATTGAATTATGAATTATGAATTGAATCATGAATCATGAATCATGAATCATGAATTGAATCATGAATTAAATCATGAATCATGAATCATGAATCATGAATCATGAATTAAATAATGAATCATGAATCATGAATCGAATCATGAATCATGAATTGAATCATGAATCATGAATCATGAATTGAATCATGAATTGAATCATGAATCATAAATCATGAATTGAATCATGAATCATGAATGATGAATCATGAATTGAATCATGAATCTTGAATCATGAATTGAATCATGAATCATGAATCATGAATTGAATCATGAATCATGAATTATGAATCATGAATAGAATCATGAATCATGAATTATGAATCATGAATTGAATCATGAATTATGAATTAAATCATGAATCATGAATTGAATCATGAATTGAATCATGAATCATGAATTGAATCATGAATCATGAATCATGAATCATGAATTGAATCATGAATCATGAATCATGAATCGAATCATGAATCATGAATTGAATCATGAATCATGAATCATGAATTGAATCATGAATCATGAATTATGAATCATGAATTGAATCATGATCCGAATCATGAATTGAATCATGAATCATGAATTGAATCATGAATCATGAATTGAATCATGAATCGAATCATGAATCATGAATCATGAATCATGAATAATGAATTGAATCATGAATCATGAATCATGAATCATGAATTGAATCATAAATCATGAATCATGAGTCAAATCGTAAATCATGAATCATAATTCATGAATTGAATCATGAATCATGAATCATGAATCGAATCTTGAATCGAATCATGAATTGAATCATGATTCAATTCATGAATCATGAATTGAATCATGAATCGAATCATGAATTGAATCATGAATCATGAAGTGAATCATGAATCATGAATCATGAATTGAATCATGAATCATGAATTATGAATCATGAATTAAATCATGAATCATGAATCATGAATCATGAGTCATAAATTGAATCATTAATCATGAATTATAAATCATGAATTGAATCATGAATCATGAATTATGATTCATGAATAGAATCATGAATCATGAATTATGAATCATGAATTAAATCATGAATTATGAATTAAATCATGAATCATGAATCATGAAACATGAATCATGAATTGAATCATGAATTGAATCATGAATGATGAATCATGAATTGAATCATGAATCATGAATGATGAATCATGAATTGAATCATGAATCATGAATCGAATCATGAATCATGAATTGAATCATGAATCATGAATCATGAATCATGAATTGAATCATGAATCATGAATTATGAATCATGAATTGAATCATGATCCGAATCATGAATTGAATCATGAATCATGAATTGAATCATGAATCATGAATTGAATCATGAATCATGAATCATGAATCATGAATTGATTCATGAATCATGAATCATGAATTGAATCATGAATCATGAATTATGAATCATGAATAGAATCATGAATCATGAATTATGAATCATGAATTGAATCATGAATTATGAATTAAATCATGAATCATGAATTGAATCATGAATTGAATCATGAATCATGAATTGAATCATGAATCATGAATCATGAATCATGAATTGAATCATGAATCATGAATCATGAATCGAATCATGAATCATGAATTGAATCATGAATCATGAATCATGAATTGAATCATGAATCATGAATTATGAATCATGAATTGAATCATGATCCGAATCATGAATTGAATCATGAATCATGAATTGAATCATGAATCATGAATTGAATCATGAATCGAATCATGAATCATGAATCATGAATCATGAATAATGAATTGAATCATGAATCATGAATCATGAATCATGAATTGAATCATAAATCATGAATCATGAGTCAAATCGTAAATCATGAATCATAATTCATGAATTGAATCATGAATCATGAATCATGAATCGAATCTTGAATCGAATCATGAATTGAATCATGATTCAATTCATGAATCATGAATCATGAATTGAATCATGAATCGAATCATGAATTGAATCATGAATCATGAAGTGAATCATGAATCATGAATCATGAATTGAATCATGAATCATGAATTATGAATCATGAATTAAATCATGAATCATGAATCATGAATCATGAGTCATAAATTGAATCATTAATCATGAATTATAAATCATGAATTGAATCATGAATCATGAATTATGATTCATGAATAGAATCATGAATCATGAATTATGAATCATGAATTAAATCATGAATTATGAATTAAATCATGAATCATGAATCATGAAACATGAATCATGAATTGAATCATGAATTGAATCATGAATGATGAATCATGAATTGAATCATGAATCATGAATGATGAATCATGAATTGAATCATGAATCATGAATCGAATCATGAATCATGAATTGAATCATGAATCATGAATCATGAATCATGAATTGAATCATGAATCATGAATTATGAATCATGAATTGAATCATGATCCGAATCATGAATTGAATCATGAATCATGAATTGAATCATGAATCATGAATTGAATCATGAATCATGAATTGAATCATGAATCATGAATTGATTCATGAATCATGAATTATGAATCATGAATTGAATCATGAATCATGAATTATGAATCATGAATTGGATCATGAATCATGAATCATGAATTGAATCATGAATCATGAATCATGAATTGAATCATGAATCATGAATTATGAATCATGAATTGAATCATTAATCATGAATCATGAATTGAATCATGAATCATGCATCATGAATTAAATCATGAATCATTAATTGAATCATGAATCATGAATTATGAATCATGAATTGAATCATTAATCATGAATCATGAATTGAATCATGAATCATGCATCATGAATTAAATCATGAATCATGAATTGAATCATGAATCATGAATCATGAATTGAATCATGAATTGAATCATGAATCCTGAATCATGAATCATGAATCATGAATTGAATCATGAATCATAAATTATGAATCATGAATTGAATCATGAATCATGAATCATGAATCATAAAATCGAATCATGAATCATGAATTGAATCATGAATCATGAATCAGGAATCATGAATCATGAATTGAATCATGAATCATGAATCATGAATTGAATCATGAATCATGAGTTATGAATCATGAATTAAATCATGAATTATGAATTGAATCATGAATCATGAATCATGAATCATGAATTGAATCATGAATCATGAGTTATGAATCATGAATCATGAATCATGAATCATGAATTATGAATCATGAATTGAATCATGAATTGAATCAAGAATCATGAATTGAATCATGAATGATGAATCATGAATTGAATCATGAATCATGAATCATGAATTGAATCATGAATCATGAATCATGAATTGAATCATGAATCATGAATTATGAATCGTGAATTGAATCATGAATTATGAATTGAATCATGAATCAGGAATCATGAATCATGAATTGAATCATGAATCATGAATTATGAATCATGAATTAAATCATGAATCATGAATTATGAATCATGAATTGAATCATGAATTATGAATTGAATCATGAATCATGAATTGAATCATGAATCAGGAATCATGAATCATGAATTGAATCATGAATCTTGAATTATGAATCATGAATTGATTCATGAATCATGAATTATGAATCATGAATTGAATCATGAATCATGACTTGAATCATGAATCATGAATTGAATCATTAATCATGAATCATGAATCATGAATCATGAATTGAATCATGAATCATGAATTATGCATCGTGAATTGAATCATGAATCATGAATCATGAGTCAAATCGTAAATCATGAATCATGAATCATAATTCATGAATTGAATCATGAATCATGAATTGAATCATGAATCGAATCATGAATTGAATCATGAATCATGAATTGAATCATGAATCATGAATTGAATCATAAATCGAATCATGAATTGAATCATGAATCATGAAGTGAATCATGAATCATGAATCATGAATTGAATCATGAATCATGAATTATGAATCATGAATTAAATCATGAATCATGAATCATGAATCATGAATCATGAGTCATAAATTGAATCATTAATCATGAATTATGAATCATGAATTAAATCATGAATCATGAATTATGAATCATGAATTGAATCATGAATCATGAATTGAATCATGAATCATGAATTGAATTATGAATCATGAATTATGAATCATGAATTGAATCATGAATCATGAGTCAAATCGTAAATCATGAATCATGAATCATAATTCATGAATTGAATCATGAATCATGAATTGAATCATGAATCGAATCATGAATTGAATCATGAATCATGAATTGAATCATGAATCATGAATTGAATCATGAATCGAATCATGAATTGAATCATGAATCATGAAGTGAATCATGAATCATGAATCATGAATCATGAATTGAATCATGAATCATGAATTATGAATCATGAATTAAATCATGAATCATGAATCATGAATCATGAATCATGAGTCATAAATTGAATCATTAATCATGAATTATGAATCATGAATTAAATCATGAATCATGAATTATGAATCATGAATTGAATCTTGAATCATGAATCGAATCATGAATCATGAATTGAATTATGAATCATGAATTATGAATCATGAATTGAATCATGAATCATGAATCTTGAATTGAATCATGAATCATGAATCATGAAATGAATCATGAATCATGAATCATGAATCATGAATTGAATCATGAATCATGAATTATGAATCATGAATTGGATCATGAATCATGAATCATGAATTGAATCATGAATCATGAATCATGAATTGAATCATGAATCATGAATCATGAATTGAATCATGAATCATGAATTATGAATCATGAATTGAATCATTAATCATGAATCATGAATTGAATCATGAATCATGCATCATGAATTAAATCATGAATCATGAATTGAATCATGAATCATGAATCATGAATTATGAATCATGAATTGAATCATTAATCATGAATCATGATTTGAATCATGAATCATGCATCATGAATTAAATCATGAATCATGAATTGAATCATGAATCATGAATCATGAATTGAATCATGAATTGAATCATGAATCATGAATCATGAATCATGAATTGAATCATGAATCATGAATTATGAATCATGAATTGAATCATGAATCATGAATCATGAATCATGATTAATGAATCGAATCATGAATCATGAATTATGAATCATGAATTGAATCATGAATCATGAATCATGAATCATGAATCATGAATTGAATCATGAATCATGAATTATGAATCATGAATCATGAATCATGAATCATGAATCATGAATTGAATCATGAATCATGAATCATGAATTGAATCATGAATCATGAATTATGAATCATGAATTGAATCATGAATCATGAATCATGAATTGAATCATGAATCATGAATCAGGAATCATGAATCATGAATTGAATCATGAATCATGAGTTATGAATCATGAATTAAATCATGAATTATGAATTGAATCATGAATCATGAATCATGAATCATGAATCATGAATTGAATCATGAAATGAATCATGAATCGAATCATGAATCATGAATTATGAATCATGAATTAAATCATGAATTGAATCAAGAATCATGAATTGAATCATGAATCATGAATCATGAATTGAATCATGAATCATGAATCATGAATCATGAATTGAATCATGAATCATGAATTATGAATCATGAATTGAATCATGAATCATGAATCATGAATTGAATCATGAATCATGAATCATGAATCATGAATCGAATCATGAATCATGAATTGAATCATGAATCATGAATCATGAATTGAATCATGAATCATGAATCATGAATTGAATCATAATTCATGAATCATGAATTGAATCATGAATCATGAATTATGAATCATGAATTAAATCATGAATCATGAATTATGAATCATGAATTGAATCATGAATCATGAATTGAATCATGAATCATGAATTGAATTATGAATCATGAATTATGAATCATGAATTGAATCATGAATCATGAGTCAAATCGTAAATCATGAATCATGAATCATAATTCATGAATTGAATCATGAATCATGAATTGAATCATGAATCGAATCATGAATTGAATCATGAATCATGAATTGAATCATGAATCATGAATTGAATCATGAATCGAATCATGAATTGAATCATGAATCATGAAGTGAATCATGAATCATGAATCATGAATCATGAATTGAATCATGAATCATGAATTATGAATCATGAATTAAATCATGAATCATGAATCATGAATCATGAATCATGAGTCATAAATTGAATCATTAATCATGAATTATGAATCATGAATTAAATCATGAATCATGAATTATGAATCATGAATTGAATCTTGAATCATGAATCGAATCATGAATCATGAATTGAATTATGAATCATGAATTATGAATCATGAATTGAATCATGAATCATGAATCTTGAATTGAATCATGAATCATGAATCATGAAATGAATCATGAATCATGAATCATGAATCATGAATTGAATCATGAATCATGAATTATGAATCATGAATTGGATCATGAATCATGAATCATGAATTGAATCATGAATCATGAATCATGAATTGAATCATGAATCATGAATCATGAATTGAATCATGAATCATGAATTATGAATCATGAATTGAATCATTAATCATGAATCATGAATTGAATCATGAATCATGCATCATGAATTAAATCATGAATCATGAATTGAATCATGAATCATGAATCATGAATTATGAATCATGAATTGAATCATTAATCATGAATCATGATTTGAATCATGAATCATGCATCATGAATTAAATCATGAATCATGAATTGAATCATGAATCATGAATCATGAATTGAATCATGAATTGAATCATGAATCATGAATCATGAATCATGAATTGAATCATGAATCATGAATTATGAATCATGAATTGAATCATGAATCATGAATCATGAATCATGATTAATGAATCGAATCATGAATCATGAATTATGAATCATGAATTGAATCATGAATCATGAATCATGAATCATGAATCATGAATTGAATCATGAATCATGAATTATGAATCATGAATCATGAATCATGAATCATGAATCATGAATTGAATCATGAATCATGAATCATGAATTGAATCATGAATCATGAATTATGAATCATGAATTGAATCATGAATCATGAATCATGAATTGAATCATGAATCATGAATCAGGAATCATGAATCATGAATTGAATCATGAATCATGAGTTATGAATCATGAATTAAATCATGAATTATGAATTGAATCATGAATCATGAATCATGAATCATGAATCATGAATTGAATCATGAAATGAATCATGAATCGAATCATGAATCATGAATTATGAATCATGAATTAAATCATGAATTGAATCAAGAATCATGAATTGAATCATGAATCATGAATCATGAATTGAATCATGAATCATGAATCATGAATCATGAATTGAATCATGAATCATGAATTATGAATCATGAATTGAATCATGAATCATGAATCATGAATTGAATCATGAATCATGAATCATGAATCATGAATCGAATCATGAATCATGAATTGAATCATGAATCATGAATCATGAATTGAATCATGAATCATGAATCATGAATTGAATCATAATTCATGAATCATGAATTGAATTATGAATCATGAATTATGAATCGTGAATTGAATCATGAATCATGAATTGAATCATGAATCATGAATCATGAATTGAATCATGAATCATGAATCATGAATCATGAATCATTAATCGAATCATGAATCATGAATTGAATCATGAATCATGAATCATGAATTGAATCATGAATTGAATCATGAATCATAAATCATGAATTGAATCATGAATCATGAATGATGAATCATGAATTGAATCATGAATCATGAATCATGAATTGAATCATGAATCATGAATCATGAATTGAATCATGAATTGAATCATGAATCATAAATCATGAATTGAATCATGAATCATGAATGATGAATCATGAATTGAATCATGAATGATGAATCATGAATTGAATCATGAATCATGAATCATGAATTGAATCATGAATCATGAATTATGAAACATGAATAGAATCATGAATCATGAATTATGAGTCATGAATTGAATCATGAATTATGAATTAAATCATGAATCATGAATCATGAAACATGAATCATGAATTGAATCATGAATTGAATCATGAATGATGAATCATGAATTGAATCATGAATCATGAATCATGAATCATGAATTGAATCATGAATCATGAATTATGAATCATGAATTAAATCATGAATCATGAATCATGAATCATGAATCATGAGTCATAAATTGAATCATTAATCATGAATTATGAATCATGAATTAAATCATGAATCATGAATTATGAATCATGAATTGAATCATGAATCATGAATTGAATCATGAATCATGAATTGAATTATGAATCATGAATTATGAATCATGAATTGAATCATGAATCATGAGTCAAATCGTAAATCATGAATCATGAATCATAATTCATGAATTGAATCATGAATCATGAATTGAATCATGAATCGAATCATGAATTGAATCATGAATCATGAATTGAATCATGAATCATGAATTGAATCATGAATCGAATCATGAATTGAATCATGAATCATGAAGTGAATCATGAATCATGAATCATGAATCATGAATTGAATCATGAATCATGAATTATGAATCATGAATTAAATCATGAATCATGAATCATGAATCATGAATCATGAGTCATAAATTGAATCATTAATCATGAATTATGAATCATGAATTAAATCATGAATCATGAATTATGAATCATGAATTGAATCTTGAATCATGAATCGAATCATGAATCATGAATTGAATTATGAATCATGAATTATGAATCATGAATTGAATCATGAATCATGAATCTTGAATTGAATCATGAATCATGAATCATGAAATGAATCATGAATCATGAATCATGAATCATGAATTGAATCATGAATCATGAATTATGAATCATGAATTGGATCATGAATCATGAATCATGAATTGAATCATGAATCATGAATCATGAATTGAATCATGAATCATGAATCATGAATTGAATCATGAATCATGAATTATGAATCATGAATTGAATCATTAATCATGAATCATGAATTGAATCATGAATCATGCATCATGAATTAAATCATGAATCATGAATTGAATCATGAATCATGAATCATGAATTATGAATCATGAATTGAATCATTAATCATGAATCATGATTTGAATCATGAATCATGCATCATGAATTAAATCATGAATCATGAATTGAATCATGAATCATGAATCATGAATTGAATCATGAATTGAATCATGAATCATGAATCATGAATCATGAATTGAATCATGAATCATGAATTATGAATCATGAATTGAATCATGAATCATGAATCATGAATCATGATTAATGAATCGAATCATGAATCATGAATTATGAATCATGAATTGAATCATGAATCATGAATCATGAATCATGAATCATGAATTGAATCATGAATCATGAATTATGAATCATGAATCATGAATCATGAATCATGAATCATGAATTGAATCATGAATCATGAATCATGAATTGAATCATGAATCATGAATTATGAATCATGAATTGAATCATGAATCATGAATCATGAATTGAATCATGAATCATGAATCAGGAATCATGAATCATGAATTGAATCATGAATCATGAGTTATGAATCATGAATTAAATCATGAATTATGAATTGAATCATGAATCATGAATCATGAATCATGAATCATGAATTGAATCATGAAATGAATCATGAATCGAATCATGAATCATGAATTATGAATCATGAATTAAATCATGAATTGAATCAAGAATCATGAATTGAATCATGAATCATGAATCATGAATTGAATCATGAATCATGAATCATGAATCATGAATTGAATCATGAATCATGAATTATGAATCATGAATTGAATCATGAATCATGAATCATGAATTGAATCATGAATCATGAATCATGAATCATGAATCGAATCATGAATCATGAATTGAATCATGAATCATGAATCATGAATTGAATCATGAATCATGAATCATGAATTGAATCATAATTCATGAATCATGAATTGAATCATGAATCATGAATTATGAATCATGAATTAAATCATGAATCATGAATTATGAATCATGAATTGAATCATGAATCATGAATTGAATCATGAATCATGAATTGAATTATGAATCATGAATTATGAATCATGAATTGAATCATGAATCATGAGTCAAATCGTAAATCATGAATCATGAATCATAATTCATGAATTGAATCATGAATCATGAATTGAATCATGAATCGAATCATGAATTGAATCATGAATCATGAATTGAATCATGAATCATGAATTGAATCATGAATCGAATCATGAATTGAATCATGAATCATGAAGTGAATCATGAATCATGAATCATGAATCATGAATTGAATCATGAATCATGAATTATGAATCATGAATTAAATCATGAATCATGAATCATGAATCATGAATCATGAGTCATAAATTGAATCATTAATCATGAATTATGAATCATGAATTAAATCATGAATCATGAATTATGAATCATGAATTGAATCTTGAATCATGAATCGAATCATGAATCATGAATTGAATTATGAATCATGAATTATGAATCATGAATTGAATCATGAATCATGAATCTTGAATTGAATCATGAATCATGAATCATGAAATGAATCATGAATCATGAATCATGAATCATGAATTGAATCATGAATCATGAATTATGAATCATGAATTGGATCATGAATCATGAATCATGAATTGAATCATGAATCATGAATCATGAATTGAATCATGAATCATGAATCATGAATTGAATCATGAATCATGAATTATGAATCATGAATTGAATCATTAATCATGAATCATGAATTGAATCATGAATCATGCATCATGAATTAAATCATGAATCATGAATTGAATCATGAATCATGAATCATGAATTATGAATCATGAATTGAATCATTAATCATGAATCATGATTTGAATCATGAATCATGCATCATGAATTAAATCATGAATCATGAATTGAATCATGAATCATGAATCATGAATTGAATCATGAATTGAATCATGAATCATGAATCATGAATCATGAATTGAATCATGAATCATGAATTATGAATCATGAATTGAATCATGAATCATGAATCATGAATCATGATTAATGAATCGAATCATGAATCATGAATTATGAATCATGAATTGAATCATGAATCATGAATCATGAATCATGAATCATGAATTGAATCATGAATCATGAATTATGAATCATGAATCATGAATCATGAATCATGAATCATGAATTGAATCATGAATCATGAATCATGAATTGAATCATGAATCATGAATTATGAATCATGAATTGAATCATGAATCATGAATCATGAATTGAATCATGAATCATGAATCAGGAATCATGAATCATGAATTGAATCATGAATCATGAGTTATGAATCATGAATTAAATCATGAATTATGAATTGAATCATGAATCATGAATCATGAATCATGAATCATGAATTGAATCATGAAATGAATCATGAATCGAATCATGAATCATGAATTATGAATCATGAATTAAATCATGAATTGAATCAAGAATCATGAATTGAATCATGAATCATGAATCATGAATTGAATCATGAAACATGAATCATGAATCATGAATTGAATCATGAATCATGAATTATGAATCATGAATTGAATCATGAATCATGAATCATGAATTGAATCATGAATCATGAATCATGAATCATGAATCGAATCATGAATCATGAATTGAATCATGAATCATGAATCATGAATTGAATCATGAATCATGAATCATGAATTGAATCATAATTCATGAATCATGAATTGAATCATGAATCATGAATTATGAATCGTGAATTGAATCATGAATCATGAATTGAATCATGAATCATGAATCATGAATTGAATCATGAATCATGAATCATGAATCATGAATCATTAATCGAATCATGAATCATGAATTGAATCATGAATCATGAATCATGAATTGAATCATGAATTGAATCATGAATCATAAATCATGAATTGAATCATGAATCATGAATGATGAATCATGAATTGAATCATGAATCATGAATCATGAATTGAATCATGAATCATGAATCATGAATTGAATCATGAATTGAATCATGAATCATAAATCATGAATTGAATCATGAATCATGAATGATGAATCATGAATTGAATCATGAATGATGAATCATGAATTGAATCATGAATCATGAATCATGAATTGAATCATGAATCATGAATTATGAAACATGAATAGAATCATGAATCATGAATTATGAGTCATGAATTGAATCATGAATTATGAATTAAATCATGAATCATGAATCATGAAACATGAATCATGAATTGAATCATGAATTGAATCATGAATGATGAATCATGAATTGAATCATGAATCATGAATGATGAATCATGAATTGAATCATGAATCATGAATTATGAATCATGAATTGAATCATGATCCGAATCATGAATTGAATCATGAATCATGAATTGAATCATGAATCATGAATTGAATCATGAATCATGAATCATGAATTGATTCATGAATCATGAATTATGAATCATGAATTGAATCATGAATCATGAATTGAATCATGAATCAGGAATCATGAATCATGAATTGAATCATGAATCTTGAATTATGAATCATGAATTGATTCATGAATCATGAATTATGAATCATGAATTGAATCATGAATCATGACTTGAATCATGAATCATGAATTGAATCATTAATCATGAATCATGAATCATGAATCATGAATTGAATCATGAATCATGAATTATGCATCGTGAATTGAATCATGAATCATGAATCATGAGTCAAATCGTAAATCATGAATCATGAATCATAATTCATGAATTGAATCATGAATCATGAATTGAATCATGAATCGAATCATGAATTAAATCATGAATCATGAATTGAATCATGAATCATGAATTGAATCATAAATCGAATCATGAATTGAATCATGAATCATGAAGTGAATCATGAATCATGAATCATGAATTGAATCATGAATCATGAATTATGAATCATGAATTAAATCATGAATCATGAATCATGAATCATGAATCATGAGTCATAAATTGAATCATTAATCATGAATTATGAATCATGAATTAAATCATGAATCATGAATTATGAATCATGAATTGAATCATGAATCATGAATTGAATCATGAATCATGAATTGAATTATGAATCATTAATTATGAATCATGAATTGAATCATGAATCATGAGTCAAATCGTAAATCATGAATCATGAATCATAATTCATGAATTGAATCATGAATCATGAATTGAATCATGAATCGAATCATGAATTGAATCATGAATCATGAATTGAATCATGAATCATGAATTGAATCATGAATCGAATCATGAATTGAATCATGAATCATGAAGTGAATCATGAATCATGAATCATGAATCATGAATTGAATCATGAATCATGAATTATGAATCATGAATTAAATCATGAATCATGAATCATGAATCATGAATCATGAGTCATAAATTGAATCATTAATCATGAATTATGAATCATGAATTAAATCATGAATCATGAATTATGAATCATGAATTGAATCTTGAATCATGAATCGAATCATGAATCATGAATTGAATTATGAATCATGAATTATGAATCATGAATTGAATCATGAATCATGAATCTTGAATTGAATCATGAATCATGAAATGAATCATGAATCATGAATCATGAATTGAATCATGAATCATGAATTATGAATCATGAATTGGATCATGAATCATGAATCATGAATTGAATCATGAATCATGAATCATGAATTGAATCATGAATCATGAATTGAATCATGAATCATGAATTATGAATCATGAATTGAATCATTAATCATGAATCATGAATTGAATCATGAATCATGCATCATGAATTAAATCATGAATCATGAATTGAATCATGAATCATGAATCATGAATTATGAATCATGAATTGAATCATTAATCATGAATCATGATTTGAATCATGAATCATGCATCATGAATTAAATCATGAATCATGAATTGAATCATGAATCATGAATCATGAATTGAATCATGAATTGAATCATGAATCATGAATCATGAATCATGAATTGAATCATGAATCATGAATTATGAATCATGAATTGAATCATGAATCATGAATCATGATTAATGAATCGAATCATGAATCATGAATTATGAATCATGAATTGAATCATGAATCATGAATCATGAATCATGAATCATGAATTGAATCATGAATCATGAATTATGAATCATGAATCATGAATCATGAATCATGAATCATGAATTGAATCATGAATCATGAATCATGAATTGAATCATGAATCATGAATTATGAATCATGAATTGAATCATGAATCATGAATCATGAATTGAATCATGAATCATGAATCAGGAATCATGAATCATGAATTGAATCATGAATCATGAGTTATGAATCATGAATTAAATCATGAATTATGAATTGAATCATGAATCATGAATCATGAATCATGAATCATGAATTGAATCATGAAATGAATCATGAATCGAATCATGAATCATGAATTATGAATCATGAATTAAATCATGAATTGAATCAAGAATCATGAATTGAATCATGAATCATGAATCATGAATTGAATCATGAATCATGAATCATGAATCATGAATTGAATCATGAATCATGAATTATGAATCATGAATTGAATCATGAATCATGAATCATGAATTGAATCATGAATCATGAATCATGAATCATGAATCGAATCATGAATCATGAATTGAATCATGAATCATGAATCATGAATTGAATCATGAATCATGAATCATGAATTGAATCATAATTCATGAATCATGAATTGAATCATGAATCATGAATTATGAATCGTGAATTGAATCATGAATCATGAATTGAATCATGAATCATGAATCATGAATTGAATCATGAATCATGAATCATGAATCATGAATCATTAATCGAATCATGAATCATGAATTGAATCATGAATCATGAATCATGAATTGAATCATGAATTGAATCATGAATCATAAATCATGAATTGAATCATGAATCATGAATGATGAATCATGAATTGAATCATGAATCATGAATCATGAATTGAATCATGAATCATGAATCATGAATTGAATCATGAATTGAATCATGAATCATAAATCATGAATTGAATCATGAATCATGAATCATGAATTGAATCATGAATTGAATCATGAATCATAAATCATGAAATGAATCATGAATTGAATCATGAATGATGAATCATGAATTGAATCATGAATCATGAATCATGAATTGAATCATGAATCATGAATCATGAATCATGAATCGAATCATGAATCATGAATTGAATCATGAATCATGAATCATGAATTGAATCATGAATCATGAATCATGAATTGAATCATAATTCATGAATCATGAATTGAATCATGAATCATGAATTATGAATCGTGAATTGAATCATGAATCATGAATTGAATCATGAATCATGAATTGAATCATGAATCATGAATCATGAATCATGAATCATTAATCGAATCATGAATCATGAATTGAATCATGAATCATGAATCATGAATTGAATCATGAATTGAATCATGAATCATAAATCATGAATTGAATCATGAATCATGAATGATGAATCATGAATTGAATCATGAATCATGAATCATGAATTGAATCATGAATCATGAATCATGAATTGAATCATGAATTGAATCATGAATCATAAATCATGAATTGAATCATGAATCATGAATGATGAATCATGAATTGAATCATGAATGATGAATCATGAATTGAATCATGAATCATGAATCATGAATTGAATCATGAATCATGAATTATGAAACATGAATAGAATCATGAATCATGAATTATGAGTCATGAATTGAATCATGAATTATGAATTAAATCATGAATCATGAATCATGAAACATGAATCATGAATTGAATCATGAATTGAATCATGAATGATGAATCATGAATTGAATCATGAATCATGAATGATGAATCATGAATTGAATCATGAATCATGAATTATGAATCATGAATTGAATCATGATCCGAATCATGAATTGAATCATGAATCATGAATTGAATCATGAATCATGAATTGAATCATGAATCATGAATCATGAATTGATTCATGAATCATGAATTATGAATCATGAATTGAATCATGAATCATGACTTGAATCATGAATCATGAATTGAATCATGAATCATGAATCATGATTCATGAATTGAATAATGAATCATGAATTATGAATCGTGAATTGAATCATGAATCATGAATCTTGAATTGAATCATGAATCATGAATAATGAATTCAATCATGAATCATGAATCATGAATTGATTCATGAATCATGAATTATGAATCATGAATTGAATCATGAATCATGAATCATGAATTGATTCATGAATCATGAATTATGAATCATGAATTGAATCATGAATCATGACTTGAATCATGAATCATGAATTGAATCATGAATCATGAATCATGATTCATGAATTGAATAATGAATCATGAATTATGAATCGTGAATTGAATCATGAATCATGAATCATGAATTGAATCATGAATCATGAATTATGAATCATGAATTGAATCATGAATCATGAATCATGAATTGAATCATGAATCATGAATCATGAATTGAATCATGAATCATGAATTATGAATCATGAATTGAATCATTAATCATGAATCATGAATCGAATCATGAATCATGCATCATGAATTAAATCATGAATCATGAATTGAATCATGAATCATGAATCATGAATTATGAATCATGAATTGAATCATTAATCATGAATCATGAATTAAATCATGAATCATGCATCATGAATTAAATCATGAATCATGAATTGAATCATGAATCATGAATCATGAATTGAATCATGAATTGAATCATGAATCATGAATCATGAATCATGAATCATGAATTGAATCATGAATCATGAATTATGAATCATGAATTGAATCATGAATCATGAATCATGAATCATGAATCATGAATCGAATCATGAATCATGAATTGAATCATGAATCATGAATCATGAATTGAATCATGAATCATGAATTGAATCATGAATCATGAATCATGAATTGAATCATGAATCATGAATTATGAATCATGAATTGAATCATGAATCATGAATTGAATCATGAATCATGAATCAGGAATCATGAATCATGAATTGAATCATGAATCATGAGTTATGAATCATGAATTAAATCATGAATTATGAATTGAATCATGAATCGTGAATCATGAATTGAATCATGAATCATGAATCATGAATTGAATCATGAATCATGAATTGAATCATGAATCATGAATCATGAATTGAATCATGAATCATGAATTGAATCATAATTCAAATCATGAATTGAATCATGAATCATGAATCATGAATTGAATCATGAATTAAATCATGAATCATGAATTGAATCATGAATTGAAGCATGAATCATGAATTGAAGCATGAATCATGAATCATAAATCGAATCATGAATCATGAATTGAATCATAATTCAAATCATGAATTGAATCATGAATCATGAATCATGAATCATGAATCGAATCATGAATCATGAATTGAATCATGAATCATGAATTTAATCATGAATCATGAATTAAATCATGAATCATGAATCATGAATTGAATCATGAATCATGAATTATGAATTATGAATTGAATCATGAATCATGAATTGAATTATGAATTATGAATTGAATCATGAATCATGAATTGAATCATGAATTAAATCATGAATCATGAATCATGAATCATGAATTGAATAATGAATCATGAATCATGAATCGAATCATGAATCATGAATTGAATCATGAATCATGAATTGAATAATGAATTGAATCATGAATCATAAATCATGAATTGAATCATGAATCATGAATCATGAATCATGAATCATGAATCATGAACTGAATCATGAATCATGAATTATGAATCGTGAATTGAATCATGAATCATGAATCTTGAATTGAATTATGAATCATTAATCATGAATTGAATCATGAATCATGAATCATGAATCATGAATTGAATCATGAATCATGAATTATGAATCATGAATTGGATCATGAATTATGAATCATGAATTGGATCATGAATCATGAATCATGAATTGAATCATGAATCATGCATCATGAATTAAATCATGAATCATGAATTGAATCATGAATCATGAATCATGAATTATAAATCATGAATTGAATCATTAATCATGAATCATGAATTGAATAATGAATCATGCATCATGAATTAAATCATGAATCATGAATTGAATCATGAATCATGAATCATGAATTGAATCATGAATCATGAATCATGAATCATGAATTGAATCATGAATCATGAATTATGAATCATGAATTGAAGCATGAATCATGAATCATAAATCGAATCATGAATCATGAATTGAATCATAATTCAAATCATGAATTGAATCATGAATCATGAATCATGAATCATGAATCGAATCATGAATCATGAATTGAATCATGAATCATGAATTTAATCATGAATCATGAATTAAATCATGAATCATGAATCATGAATTGAATCATGAATCATGAATTATGAATTATGAATTGAATCATGAATCATGAATTGAATTATGAATTATGAATTGAATCATGAATCATGAATTGAATCATGAATTAAATCATGAATCATGAATCATGAATCATGAATTGAATAATGAATCATGAATCATGAATCGAATCATGAATCATGAATTGAATCATGAATCATGAATTGAATAATGAATTGAATCATGAATCATAAATCATGAATTGAATCATGAATCATGAATGATGAATCATGAATTGAATCATGAATCATGAATCATGAATTGAATCATGAATCATGAATCATGAATTGAATCATGAATCATGAATTATGAATCATGAATAGAATCATGAATCATGAATTATGAATCATGAATTGAATCATGAATTATGAATTAAATCATGAATCATGAATCATGAAACATGAATCATGAATTGAATCATGAATTGAATCATGAATCATGAATTGAATCATGAATCATGAATGATGAATCATGAATTGAATCATGATCCGAATCATGAATTGAATCATGAATCATGAATTGAATCATGAATCATGAATTGAATCATGAATCGAATCATGAATCATGAATCATGAATAATGAATTGAATCATGAATCATGAATCATGAATCATGAATTGAATCATGAATCATGAATCATGAGTCAAATCGTAAATCATGAATCATGAATCATAATTCATGAATTGAATCATGAATCATGAATCATGAATCGAATCTTGAATCGAATCATAAATTGAATCATGAATCATGAATTGAATCATGAATCATGAATTGAATCATGAATCAAATCATGAATTGAATCATGAATCATGAAGTGAATCATGAATCATGAATCATGAATTGAATCATGAATCATGAATTATGAATCATGAATTAAATCATGAATCATGAATCATGAATCATGAGTCATAAATTGAATCATTAATCATGAATTATGAATCATGAATTGAATCATGAATCATGAATTATGATTCATGAATAGAATCATGAATCATGAATTATGAATCATGAATTGAATCATGAATTATGAATTAAATCATGAATCATGAATCATGAAACATGAATCATGAATTGAATCATGAATTGAATCATGAATGATGAATCATGAATTGAATCATGAATCATGAATGATGAATCATGAATTGAATCATGAATCATGAATCATGAATCGAATCATGAATCATGAATTGAATCATGAATCATGAATCATGAATTGAATCATGAATCATGAATTGAATCATGAATCATGAATCATGAATCATGAATTGATTCATGAATCATGAATTATGAATCATGAATTGAATCATGAATCATGACTTGAATCATGAATCATGAATTGAATCATGAATCATGAATCATGAATCATGAATCATGAATTGAATCATGAATCATGAATTATGAATCGTGAATTGAATCATGAATCATGAATCTTGAATTGAATCATGAATCATTAATCATGAATTGAATCATGAATCATGAATCATGAATCATGAATTGAATCATGAATCATGAATTATGAATCATGAATTGGATCATGAATTATGAATCATGAATTGGATCATGAATCATGAATCATGAATTGAATCATGAATCATGCATCATGAATTAAATCATGAATCATGAATTGAATCATGAATCATGAATCATGAATTATAAATCATGAATTGAATCATTAATCATGAATCATGAATTGAATAATGAATCATGCATCATGAATTAAATCATGAATCATGAATTGAATCATGAATCATGAATCATGAATTGAATCATGAATCATGAATCATGAATCATGAATTGAATCATGAATCATGAATTATGAATCATGAATTGAATCATGAATCATAAAATCGAATCATGAATCATGAATTGAATCATGAATCATGAATCAGGAATCATGAATCATGAATTGAATCATGAATCATGAAGTGAATCATGAATCATGAATCATGAATTGAATCATGAATCATGAATTATGAATCATGAATTAAATCATGAATCATGAATCATGAATCATGAGTCATAAATTGAATCATTAATCATGAATTATGAATCATGAATTGAATCATGAATCATGAATTATGATTCATGAATAGAATCATGAATCATGAATTATGAATCATGAATTGAATCATGAATTATGAATTAAATCATGAATCATGAATCATGAAACATGAATCATGAATTGAATCATGAATTGAATCATGAATGATGAATCATGAATTGAATCATGAATCATGAATGATGAATCATGAATTGAATCATGAATCATGAATCATGAATCGAATCATGAATCATGAATTGAATCATGAATCATGAATCATGAATTGAATCATGAATCATGAATTGAATCATGAATCATGAATCATGAATCATGAATTGATTCATGAATCATGAATTATGAATCATGAATTGAATCATGAATCATGACTTGAATCATGAATCATGAATTGAATCATGAATCATGAATCATGAATCATGAATCATGAATTGAATCATGAATCATGAATTATGAATCGTGAATTGAATCATGAATCATGAATCTTGAATTGAATCATGAATCATTAATCATGAATTGAATCATGAATCATGAATCATGAATCATGAATTGAATCATGAATCATGAATTATGAATCATGAATTGGATCATGAATTATGAATCATGAATTGGATCATGAATCATGAATCATGAATTGAATCATGAATCATGCATCATGAATTAAATCATGAATCATGAATTGAATCATGAATCATGAATCATGAATTATAAATCATGAATTGAATCATTAATCATGAATCATGAATTGAATAATGAATCATGCATCATGAATTAAATCATGAATCATGAATTGAATCATGAATCATGAATCATGAATTGAATCATGAATCATGAATCATGAATCATGAATTGAATCATGAATCATGAATTATGAATCATGAATTGAATCATGAATCATGAATCATAAAATCGAATCATGAATCATGAATTGAATCATGAATCATGAATCAGGAATCATGAATCATGAATTGAATCATGAATCATGAATCATGAATTGAATCATGAATCATGAATTATGAATCATGAATTGAATCATGAATCATGAATCAGGAATCATGAATCATGAATTGAATCATGAATCATGAGTTATGAATCATGAATTAAATCATGAATTATGAATTGAATCATGAATCATGAATCATGAATCATGAATTGAATCATGAAATGAATCATGAATCACGAATTGAATCATGAATCATGAATTATGAATCATGAATTGAATCATGAATTGAATCAAGAATTATGAATTGAATCATGAATGATGAATCATGAATTGAATCATGAATCATGAATCATGAATTGAATCATGAATCATGAATCATGAATTGAATCATGAATCATGAATTATGAATCGTGAATTTAATCATGAATCATGAATTGAATCATGAATCAGGAATCATGAATCATGAATTGAATCATGAATCATGAATTATGAATCATGAATTAAATCATGAATCATGAATTATGAATCATGAATTGAATCATGAATTATGAATTGAATCATGAATCATGAATCATGAATCATGAATCATGAATTGAATCATGAATCATGAATTGAATCATGAATCATAATTCATGATTCAATTCATGATTCATGATTCAATTATGAATCATGAATTGAATCATGAATTATGAATTGAATCATGAATCATGAATCTTGAATCATGAATCATGAATCTTGAATCATGAATTGAATCATGAATTGAATCATGAATCATAAATCATGAATTGAATCATGAATTATGAATTGAATCATGAATCATGAATCATGAATCATGAATCTTGAATCATGAATCATGAATCTTGAATCATGAATTGAATCATGAATTGAATCATGAATCATGAATCATGAATCTTGAATCATGAATCATGAATCTTGAATCATGAATTGAATCATGAATCATGAATCATGAATTGAATCATGAATCATGAATTATGAATCATGAATAGAATCATGAATCATGAATTATGAATCATGAATTGAATCATGAATTATCAATTAAATCATGAATCATGAATCATGAAACATGAATCATGAATTGAATCATGAATGATGAATCATGAATTGAATCATGAATCATGAATGATGAATCATGAATTGAATCATGAATCATGAATCATGAATCGAATCATGAATCATGAATTGAATCATGAATCATGAATCATGAATTGAATCATGAATCATGAATTATGAATCATGAATTGAATCATGATCCGAATCATGAATTGAATCATGAATCATGAATTGAATCATGAATCATGAATTAAATCATGAATCATGAATCATGAATCATGAATTGAATCATGAATCATGAATTATGAATCATGAATTGAATCATGATCCGAATCATGAATTGAATCATGAATCATGAATTGAATCATGAATCATGAATTGAATCATGAATCATGAATCATGAATCATGAATTGATTCATGAATCATGAATTATGAATCATGAATTGAATCATGAATCATGACTTGAATCATGAATCATGAATTGAATCATGAATCATGAATCATGAATCATGAATCATGAATTGAATCATGAATCATGAATTATGCATCGTGAATTGAATCATGAATCATGAATTGAATCATGAATCATGAATCAGGAATCATGAATCATGAATTGAATCATGAATCATGAATTATGAATCATGAATTAAATCATGAATCATGAATTATGAATCATGAATTGAATCATGAATTATGAATTGAATCATGAATCATGAATCATGAATCATGAATCATGAATCATGAATTGAATCATGAATCGAATCATGAATCACGAATTGAATCATGAATTATGAATTGAATCATGAATCATGAATCATGAATTGAATCATGAATCATGAATTGAATCATGAATTGAATCATGAATTATGAATTGAATCATGAATCATGAATCTTGAATCATGAATTGAATCATGAATTGAATCATGAATCATAAATCATGAATTGAATCATGAATAAATAAATGATGAATCATGAATTGAATCATGAATCATGAATCATGAATTGAATCATGAATCATGAATTGAATCATGAATCATGAATTATGAATCATGAATTGAATCATGAATCATGAATTATGAATCATGAATTGAATCATGAATTATGAATTAAATCATGAATCATGAATCATGAAACATGAATCATGAATTGAATCATGAATTGAATCATAAATGATGAATCATGAATTGAATCATGAATCATGAATGATGAATCATGAATTGAATCATGAATCATGAATCGAATCATGAATCATGAATTAAATCATGAATCATAAATCATGAATTGAATCATGAATCATGAATCATGAATTGAATCATGAATCATGAATTATGAATCATGAATTTAATCATGATCCGAATCATGAATTGAATCATGAATCATGAATTGAATCATGAATCATAAATCATGAATTGAATCATGAATCATGAATTATGAATCATGAATTGAATCATGATCCGAATCATGAATTGAATCATGAATCATGAATTGAATCATGAATCATGAATCATGAATTGAATCATGAATCATGAATTATGAATCATGAATTGAATCATGAATCATGACTTGAATCATGAATCATGACTTGAATCATAAATCATGAATTGAATCATGAATCATGAATCATGAATCATGAATCATGAATCATGAATTGAATCATGAATCATGAATTATGAATCATGAATTGAATCATGAATCATGAATCATGAATTGAATCATGAATCATGAATCATGAATTGAATCATGAATCATGAATTGAATCATGAATCATGAATTGAATCATGAATTGAATCATGAATCGAATCATGAATTGAATCATGAATCGAATCATGAATTGAATCATGAATCATGAATTGAATCATGATTCATGAATTATGAATCATGAATTGAATCATGAATCATGAATCATGAATTGAATCATGAATCTTGAATCATGAATCGTGAATCAAATCATGAATCATGAATTGAATCATGAATCATGATTAATGAATTGAATCATGAATCATGAATCATGAATTGAATCATGAATCATGAATCATGAATTGAATCATGAATCATGAATTATGAATCATGAATTGAATCATGAATCATGAATTGAATCATGAATCATGAATCATGAATTGAATCATGAATCATGAATCATGAATCATGAATTGAATCATGAATCATGAATTATGAATCATGAATTAAATCATGAATCATGAATTATGAATCATGAATTGAATCATGAATCATGAATTGAATCATGAATCATGAATTATGAATCATGAATTGAATCATGAATCATGAATTGAATCATGAATCATGAATCATGAATTGAATCATGGATCATGAATTGAATCATAAATCATGAATCATGAATTGAATCATGAATTGAATCATGAATCATGAATTGAATCATGAATCATGAATTATGAATCATGAATTGAATCATGAATCATGAATCATGAATTGAATCATGAATCATGAATAATGAATTGAATCATGAATCATGAATTGAATCATGAATCATGAATCATGAATTGAATCATGAATCATGAATTATGAATCATGAATTGAATCATGAATCATGAATCATGAATTGAATCATGAATCATGAATCAGGAATCATGAATCATGAATTGAATCATGAATCATGAGTTATGAATCATGAATTAAATCATGAATTATGAATTGAATCATGAATCATGAATCATGAATTGAATCATGAATCATGAATTGAATCATGAATCATGAATTGAATCATGAATCATGAATCATGAATTGAATCATGAATCATGAATTGAATCATAATTCAAATCATGAATTGAATCATGAATCATGAATCATGAATTGAATCATATATTAAATCATGAATCATGAATTGAATCATGAATTGAAGCATGAATCATGAATTGAAGCATGAATCATGAATCATAAATCGAATCATGAATCATGAATTGAATCATAATTCAAATCATGAATTGAATCATGAATCATGAATCATGAATCATGAATCGAATCATGAATCATGAATTGAATCATGAATCATGAATTTAATCATGAATCATGAATTAAATCATGAATCATGAATTGAATCATGAATCATGAATTATGAATTATGAATTGAATCATGAATCATGAATTGAATTATGAATTATGAATTGAATCATGAATCATGAATTGAATCATGAATTAAATCATGAATCATGAATCATGAATCATGAATTGAATAATGAATCATGAATCATGAATCGAATCATGAATCATGAATTGAATCATGAATCATGAATCATGAATTGAATCATGAATTGAATCATGAATCATAAATCATGAATTGAATCATGAATCATGAATCATGAATTGAATCATGAATCATGAATTATGAATCATGAATTTAATCATGATCCGAATCATGAATTGAATCATGAATCATGAATTGAATCATGAATCATAAATCATGAATTGAATCATGAATCATGAATTATGAATCATGAATTGAATCATGATCCGAATCATGAATTGAATCATGAATCATGAATTGAATCATGAATCATGAATCATGAATTGAATCATGAATCATGAATTATGAATCATGAATTGAATCATGAATCATGACTTGAATCATGAATCATGACTTGAATCATAAATCATGAATTGAATCATGAATCATGAATCATGAATCATGAATCATGAATTGAATCATGAATCATGAATTATGAATCATGAATTGAATCATGAATCATGAATCATGAATTGAATCATGAATCATGAATCATGAATTGAATCATGAATCATGAATTGAATCATGAATCATGAATCATGAATTGAATCATGAATTGAATCATGAATCGAATCATGAATTGAATCATGAATCGAATCATGAATTGAATCATGAATCGAATCATGAATTGAATCATGATTCATGAATTATGAATCATGAATTGAATCATGAATCATGAATCATGAATTGAATCATGAATCTTGAATCATGAATCGTGAATCAAATCATGAATCATGAATTGAATCATGAATCATGATTAATGAATTGAATCATGAATCATGAATCATGAATTGAATCATGAATCATGAATCATGAATTGAATCATGAATCATGAATTATGAATCATGAATTGAATCATGAATCATGAATTGAATCATGAATCATGAATCATGAATTGAATCATGAATCATGAATCATGAATCATGAATTGAATCATGAATCATGAATTATGAATCATGAATTAAATCATGAATCATGAATTATGAATCATGAATTGAATCATGAATCATGAATTGAATCATGAATCATGAATTATGAATCATGAATTGAATCATGAATCATGAATTGAATCATGAATCATGAATCATGAATTGAATCATGGATCATGAATTGAATCATAAATCATGAATCATGAATTGAATCATGAATTGAATCATGAATCATGAATTGAATCATGAATCATGAATTATGAATCATGAATTGAATCATGAATCATGAATAATGAATTGAATCATGAATCATGAATTGAATCATGAATCATGAATCATGAATTGAATCATGAATCATGAATTATGAATCATTAATTGAATCATGAATCATGAATCATGAATTGAATCATGAATCATGAATCAGGAATCATGAATCATGAATTGAATCATGAATCATGAGTTATGAATCATGAATTAAATCATGAATTATGAATTGAATCATGAATCATGAATCATGAATTGAATCATGAATCATGAATTGAATCATGAATCATGAATCATGAATTGAATCATGAATCATGAATTGAATCATAATTCAAATCATGAATTGAATCATGAATCATGAATCATGAATTGAATCATATATTAAATCATGAATCATGAATTGAATCATGAATTGAAGCATGAATCATGAATTGAAGCATGAATCATGAATCATAAATCGAATCATGAATCATGAATTGAATCATAATTCAAATCATGAATTGAATCATTAATCATGAATCATGAATCATGAATCGAATCATGAATCATGAATTGAATCATGAATCATGAATTTAATCATGAATCATGAATTAAATCATGAATCATGAATTGAATCATGAATCATGAATTATGAATTATGAATTGAATCATGAATCATGAATTGAATTATGAATTATGAATTGAATCATGAATCATGAATTGAATCATGAATTAAATCATGAATCATGAATCATGAATCATGAATTGAATAATGAATCATGAATCATGAATCGAATCATGAATCATGAATTGAATCATGAATCATAAATCATGAATTGAATCATGAATCATGAATCATGAATTGAATCATGAATCATGAATTATGAATCATGAATTTAATCATGATCCGAATCATGAATTGAATCATGAATCATGAATTGAATCATGAATCATAAATCATGAATTGAATCATGAATCATGAATTATGAATCATGAATTGAATCATGATCCGAATCATGAATTGAATCATGAATCATGAATTGAATCATGAATCATGAATCATGAATTGAATCATGAATCATGAATTATGAATCATGAATTGAATCATGAATCATGACTTGAATCATGAATCATGACTTGAATCATAAATCATGAATTGAATCATGAATCATGAATCATGAATCATGAATCATGAATTGAATCATGAATCATGAATTATGAATCATGAATTGAATCATGAATCATGAATCATGAATTGAATCATGAATCATGAATCATGAATTGAATCATGAATCATGAATTGAATCATGAATCATGAATCATGAATTGAATCATGAATTGAATCATGAATCGAATCATGAATTGAATCATGAATCGAATCATGAATTGAATCATGAATCATGAATTGAATCATGATTCATGAATTATGAATCATGAATTGAATCATGAATCATGAATCATGAATTGAATCATGAATCTTGAATCATGAATCGTGAATCAAATCATGAATCATGAATTGAATCATGAATTGAATCATGAATCGAATCATGAATTGAATCATGAATCGAATCATGAATTGAATCATGAATCATGAATTGAATCATGATTCATGAATTATGAATCATGAATTGAATCATGAATCATGAATCATGAATTGAATCATGAATCTTGAATCATGAATCGTGAATCAAATCATGAATCATGAATTGAATCATGAATCATGATTAATGAATTGAATCATGAATCATGAATCATGAATTGAATCATGAATCATGAATCATGAATTGAATCATGAATCATGAATTATGAATCATGAATTGAATCATGAATCATGAATTGAATCATGAATCATGAATCATGAATTGAATCATGAATAATGAATCATGAATCATGAATTGAATCATGAATCATGAATTATGAATCATGAATTAAATCATGAATCATGAATTATGAATCATGAATTGAATCATGAATCATGAATTGAATCATGAATCATGAATTATGAATCATGAATTGAATCATGAATCATGAATTGAATCATGAATCATGAATCATGAATTGAATCATGGATCATGAATTGAATCATAAATCATGAATCATGAATCATGAATTGAATCATGAATCATGAATTATGAATCATGAATTGAATCATGATCCGAATCATGAATTGAATCATGAATCATGAATTGAATCATGAATCATGAATTGAATCATGAATCATGAATCTTGAATCATGAATTGAATCATGAATTGAATCATGAATCATGAATCATGAATCTTGAATCATGAATCATGAATCTTGAATCATGAATTGAATCATGAATTGAATCATGAATCATGAATCATGAATTGAATCATGAATCATGAATTATGAATCATGAATAGAATCATGAATCATGAATTATGAATCATGAATTGAATCATGAATTATCAATTAAATCATGAATCATGAATCATGAAACATGAATCATGAATTGAATCATGAATGATGAATCATGAATTGAATCATGAATCATGAATGATGAATCATGAATTGAATCATGAATCATGAATCATGAATCGAATCATGAATCATGAATTGAATCATGAATCATGAATCATGAATTGAATCATGAATCATGAATTATGAATCATGAATTGAATCATGATCCGAATCATGAATTGAATCATGAATCATGAATTGAATCATGAATCATGAATTGAATCATGAATCATGAATCATGAATCATGAATTGAATCATGAATCATGAATTATGAATCATGAATTGAATCATGATCCGAATCATGAATTGAATCATGAATCATGAATTGAATCATGAATCATGAATTGAATCATGAATCATGAATCATGAATCATGAATTGATTCATGAATCATGAATTATGAATCATGAATTGAATCATGAATCATGACTTGAATCATGAATCATGAATTGAATCATGAATCATGAATCATGAATCATGAATCATGAATTGAATCATGAATCATGAATTATGCATCGTGAATTGAATCATGAATCATGAATTGAATCATGAATCATGAATCAGGAATCATGAATCATGAATTGAATCATGAATCATGAATTATGAATCATGAATTAAATCATGAATCATGAATTATGAATCATGAATTGAATCATGAATTATGAATTGAATCATGAATCATGAATCATGAATCATGAATCATGAATCATGAATTGAATCATGAATTGAATCATGAATCACGAATTGAATCATGAATTATGAATTGAATCATGAATCATGAATCATGAATTGAATCATGAATCATGAATTGAATCATGAATTGAATCATGAATTATGAATTGAATCATGAATCATGAATCTTGAATCATGAATTGAATCATGAATTGAATCATTAATCATAAATCATGAATTGAATCATGAATCATAAATGATGAATCATGAATTGAATCATGAATCATGAATCATGAATTGAATCATGAATCATGAATTGAATCATGAATCATGAATTATGAATCATGAATTGAATCATGAATCATGAATTATGAATCATGAATTGAATCATGAATTATGAATTAAATCATGAATCATGAATCATGAAACATGAATCATGAATTGAATCATGAATTGAATCATAAATGATGAATCATGAATTGAATCATGAATCATGAATGATGAATCATGAATTGAATCATGAATCATGAATCGAATCATGAATCATGAATTGAATCATGAATCATAAATCATGAATTGAATCATGAATCATGAATCATGAATTGAATCATGAATCATGAATTATGAATCATGAATTTAATCATGATCCGAATCATGAATTGAATCATGAATCATGAATTGAATCATGAATCATAAATC
Organism: Mixophyes australis; assembly: GCA_036250195.1. Classification (NCBI taxonomy): domain Eukaryota; kingdom Metazoa; phylum Chordata; class Amphibia; order Anura; family Limnodynastidae; genus Mixophyes; species Mixophyes australis. The sequence continues at coordinate 239,541,664 of JAVHZZ010000001.1, read as the reverse complement.
ATGAATTGAATCATGAATCATGAATTATGAATCATGAATTGAATCATGATCCGAATCATGAATTGAATCATGAATCATGAATTGAATCATGAATCATGAATCATGAATTGAATCATGAATCATGAATTATGAATCATGAATTGAATCATGAATCATGACTTGAATCATGAATCATGACTTGAATCATAAATCATGAATTGAATCATGAATCATGAATCATGAATCATGTATCATGAATCATGAATTGAATCATGAATCATGAATTATGAATCATGAATTGAATCATGAATCATGAATCATGAATTGAATCATGAATCATGAATTGAATCATGAATCATGAATCATGAATTGAATCATGAATCATGAATTGAATCATGAATCATGAATCATGAATTGAATCATGAATTGAATCATGAATCGAATCATGAATTGAATCATGAATCGAATCATGAATTGAATCATGAATCATGAATTGAATCATGATTCATGAATTATGAATCATGAATTGAATCATGAATCATGAATCATGAATTGAATCATGAATCTTGAATCATGAATCGTGAATCAAATCATGAATCATGAATTGAATCATGAATCATGATTAATGAATTGAATCATGAATCATGAATTGAATCATGAATCATGAATCATGAATTGAATCATGAATCATGAATTATGAATCATGAATTGAATCATGAATCATGAATTGAATCATGAATCATGAATCATGAATTGAATCATGAATCATGAATCATGAATCATGAATTGAATCATGAATCATGAATTAAGAATCATGAATTAAATCATGAATCATGAATTATGAATCATGAATTGAATCATGAATCATGAATTGAATCATGAATCATGAATTATGAATCATGAATTGAATCATGAATCATGAATTGAATCATGAATCATGAATCATGAATTGAATCATGGATCATGAATTGAATCATAAATCATGAATCATGAATTGAATCATGAATTGAATCATGAATCATGAATTGAATCATGAATCATGAATTATGAATCATGAATTGAATCATGAATCATGAATCATGAATTGAATCATGAATCATGAATAATGAATTGAATCATGAATCATGAATTGAATCATGAATCATGAATCATGAATTGAATCATGAATCATGAATTATGAATCATGAATTGAATCATGAATCATGAATCATGAATTGAATCATGAATCATGAATCAGGAATCATGAATCATGAATTGAATCATGAATCATGAGTTATGAATCATGAATTAAATCATGAATTATGAATTGAATCATGAATCATGAATCATGAATTGAATCATGAATCATGAATTGAATCATGAATCATGAATTGAATCATGAATCATGAATCATGAATTGAATCATGAATCATGAATTGAATCATAATTCAAATCATGAATTGAATCATGAATCATGAATCATGAATTGAATCATATATTAAATCATGAATCATGAATTGAATCATGAATTGAAGCATGAATCATGAATTGAAGCATGAATCATGAATCATAAATCGAATCATGAATCATGAATTGAATCATAATTCAAATCATGAATTGAATCATGAATCATGAATCATGAATCATGAATCGAATCATGAATCATGAATTGAATCATGAATCATGAATTTAATCATGAATCATGAATTAAATCATGAATCATGAATTGAATCATGAATCATGAATTATGAATTATGAATTGAATCATGAATCATGAATTGAATTATGAATTATGAATTGAATCATGAATCATGAATTGAATCATGAATTAAATCATGAATCATGAATCATGAATCATGAATTGAATAATGAATCATGAATCATGAATCGAATCATGAATCATGAATTGAATCATGAATCATGAATCATGAATTGAATCATGAATTGAATCATGAATCATAAATCATGAATTGAATCATGAATCATGAATGATGAATCATGAATTGAATCATGAATCATGAATCATGTATTGAATCATGAATCATGAATCATGAATTGAATCATGAATCATGAATTATGAATCATGAATAGAATCATGAATCATGAATTATGAATCATGAATTGAATCATGAATTATGAATTAAATCATGAATCATGAATCATGAAACATGAATCATGAATTGAATCATGAATTGAATCATGAATCATGAATCATGAATCATGAATCATGAATGATGAATCATGAATTGAATCATGATCCGAATCATGAATTGAATCATGATCCGAATCATGAATTGAATCATGAATCATGAATTGAATCATGAATCATGAATTGAATCATGAATCGAATCATGAATCATGAATCATGAATCATGAATAATGAATTGAATCATGAATCATGAATCATGAATCATGAATTGAATCATGAATCATGAATCATGAGTCAAATCGTAAATCATGAATCATGAATCATAATTCATGAATTGAATCATGAATCATGAATCATGAATCGAATCTTGAATCGAATCATAAATTGAATCATGAATCATGAATTGAATCATGAATCATGAATTGAATCATGAATCGAATCATGAATTGAATCATGAATCATGAAGTGAATCATGAATCATGAATCATGAATCATGAATTATGAATCATGAATTAAATCATGAATCATGAATCATGAATCATGAGTCATAAATTGAATCATTAATCATGAATTATGAATCATGAATTGAATCATGAATCATGAATTATGATTCATGAATAGAATCATGAATCATGAATTATGAATCATGAATTGAATCATGAATTATGAATTAAATCATGAATCATGAATCATGAAACATGAATCATGAATTGAATCATGAATTGAATCATGAATGATGAATCATGAATTGAATCATGAATCATGAATGATGAATCATGAATTGAATCATGAATCATGAATCATGAATCGAATCATGAATCATGAATTGAATCATGAATCATAAATCATGAATTGAATCATGAATCATGAATTGAATCATGAATCATGAATCATGAATCATGAATTGATTCATGAATCATGAATTATGAATCATGAATTGAATCATGAATCATGACTTGAATCATGAATCATGAATTGAATCATGAATCATGAATCATGAATCATGAATCATGAATTGAATCATGAATCATGAATTATGAATCGTGAATTGAATCATGAATCATGAATCTTGAATTGAATCATGAATCATGAATCATGAATTAAATCATGAATCATGAATCATGAATCATGAATTGAATCATGAATCATGAATTATGAATCATGAATTGGATCATGAATCATGAATCATGAATTGAATCATGAATCATGAATCATGAATTGAATCATGAATCATGAATTGAATCATGAATCATGAATTATGAATCATGAATTGAATCATTAATCATGAATCATGAATTGAATCATGAATCATGCATCATGAATTAAATCATGAATCATGAATTGAATCATGAATCATGAATCATGAATTGAATCATGAATTGAATCATGAATCATGAATCATGAATCATGAATTGAATCATGAATTATGAATCATGAATTTAATCATGAATCATGAATCATGAATCATGAATCATAAAATCGAATCATGAATCATGAATTGAATCATGAATCATGAATCAGGAATCATGAATCATGAATTGAATCATGAATCATGAATCATGAATTGAATCATGAATCATGAATTATGAATCATGAATTGAATCATGAATCATGAATCAGGAATCATGAATCATGAATTGAATCATGAATCATGAGTTATGAATCATGAATTAAATCATGAATTATGAATTGAATCATGAATCATGAATCATGAATCATGAATTGAATCATGAAATGAATCATGAATCATGAATTGAATCATGAATCATGAATTATGAATCATGAATTGAATCATGAATTGAATCAAGAATCATGAATTGAATCATGAATGATGAATCATGAATTGAATCATGAATCATGAATCATGAATTGAATCATGAATCATGAATTATGAATCGTGAATTGAATCATGAATCATGAATTGAATCATGAATCAGGAATCATGAATCATGAATTGAATCATGAATCATGAATTATGAATCATGAATTAAATCATGAATCATGAATTATAAATCATGAATTGAATCATGAATTATGAATTGAATCATGAATCATGAATCATGAATTGAATCATGAATCATGAATTGAATCATGAATCATGAATCATGAATCATAATTCATGATTCAATTCATGATTCATGATTCAATTATGAATCATGAATTGAATCATGAATTATGAATTGAATCATGAATCATGAATCATGAATCATGAATCATGAATCATGAATTGAATCATGAATCATGAATTGAATCATGAATCATGAATCATGAATCATAATTCATGATTCAATTCATGATTCATGATTCAATTATGAATCATGAATTGAATCATGAATTATGAATTGAATCATGAATCATGAATCATGAATCATGAATCTTGAATCATGAATCATGAATCTTGAATCATGAATTGAATCATGAATTGAATCATGAATCATAAATCATGAATTGAATCATGAATTATGAATTGAATCATGAATCATGAATCATGAATCATGAATCTTGAATCATGAATCATGAATCTTGAATCATGAATTGAATCATGAATTGAATCATGAATCATGAATCTTGAATCATGAATCATGAATCTTGAATCATGAATTGAATCATGAATTGAATCATGAATCATGAATCATGAATTGAATCATGAATCATGAATTATGAATCATGAATAGAATCATGAATCATGAATTATGAATCATGAATTGAATCATGAATTATCAATTAAATCATGAATCGTGAATCATGAAACATGAATCATGAATTGAATCATGAATTGAATCATGAATGATGAATCATGAATGATGAATCATGAATTGAATCATGAATCATGAATGATGAATCATGAATTGAATCATGAATTGAATCATGAATTATCAATTAAATCATGAATCGTGAATCATGAAACATGAATCATGAATAGAATCATGAATTGAATCATGAATGATGAATCATGAATTGAATCATGAATCATGAATGATGAATCATGAATTGAATCATGAATCATGAATCATGAATCGAATCATGAATCATGAATCGAATCATGAATCATGAATTGAATCATGAATCATGAATCATGAATCATGAATTGAATCATGAATCATGAATTATGAATCATGAATTGAATCATGATCCGAATCATGAATTGAATCATGAATCATGAATTGAATCATGAATCATGAATTGAATCATGAATCATGAATCATGAATCATGAATTGATTCATGAATCATGAATTATGAATCATGAATTGAATCATGAATCATGACTTGAATCATGAATCATGAATTGAATCATGAATCATGGATCATGAATCATGAATCATGAATTGAATCATGAATCATGAATTATGCATCGTGAATTGAATCATGAATCATGAATTGAATCATGAATCATGAATCAGGAATCATGAATCATGAATTGAATCATGAATCATGAATTATGAATCATGAATTAAATCATGAATCATGAATTGAATCATGAATTATGAATTGAATCATGAATCATGAATCATGAATCATGAATCATGAATCATGAATCATGAATTGAATCATGAATTGAATCATGAATCATGAATTAAATCATGAATCATAAATCATGAATTGAATCATGAATCATGAATCATGAATTGAATCATGAATCATGAATTATGAATCATGAATTTAATCATGATCCGAATCATGAATTGAATCATGAATCATGAATTGAATCATGAATCATGAATCATGAATTGAATCATGAATCATGAATTATGAATCATGAATTGAATCATGATCCGAATCATGAATTGAATCATGAATCATGAATTGAATCATAAATCATGAATCATGAATTGAATCATGAATCATGAATTATGAATCATGAATTGAATCATGAATCATGACTTGACTCATGAATCATGACTTGAATCATAAATCATGAATTGAATCATGAATCATGAATCATGAATTGAATCATGAATCATGAATTATAAATCATGAATTGAATCATGAATCATGAATTGAATCATGAATCATGAATCATGAATTGAATCATGAATCATGAATCATGAATCATGAATCATGAATCATGAATTATGAATCATGAATTGGATCATGAATCATGAATCATGAATTGAATCATGAATCATGAATCATGAATTGAATCATGAATCATGAATCATGAATTGAATCATGAATCATGAATTATGAATCATGAATTGAATCATTAATCATGAATCATGAATTGAATCATGAATCATGCATCATGAATTAAATCATGAATCATGAATTGAATCATGAATCATGAATCATGAATTGAATCATGAATTGAATCATGAATCATGAATCATGAATCATGAATTGAATCATGAATCATGAATTATGAATCATGAATTTAATCATGAATCATGAATCATGAATCATGAATCATAAAATCGAATCATGAATCATGAATTGAATCATGAATCATGAATCAGGAATCATGAATCATGAATTGAATCATGAATCATGAATCATGAATTGAATCATGAATCATGAATTATGAATCATGAATTGAATCATGAATCATGAATCAGGAATCATGAATCATGAATTGAATCATGAATCATGAGTTATGAATCATGAATTAAATCATGAATTATGAATTGAATCATGAATCATGAATCATGAATCATGAATCATGAATTGAATCATGAAATGAATCATGAATCATGAATTTAATCATGAATCATGAATTATGAATCATGAATTGAATCATGAATTGAATCAAGAATCATGAATTGAATCATGAATGATGAATCATGAATTGAATCATGAATCATGAATCATGAATTGAATCATGAATCATGAATCATGAATTGAATCATGAATCATGAATTATGAATCGTGAATTGAATCATGAATCATGAATTGAATCATGAATCAGGAATCATGAATCATGAATTGAATCATGAATCATGAATTATGAATCATGAATTAAATCATGAATCATGAATTATAAATCATGAATTGAATCATGAATTATGAATTGAATCATGAATCATGAATCATGAATCATGAATCATGAATCATGAATTGAATCATGAATCATGAATTGAATCATGAATCATGAATCATGAATCATAATTCATGATTCAATTCATGATTCATGATTCAATTATGAATCATGAATTGAATCATGAATTATGAATTGAATCATGAATCATGAATCATGAATCATGAATCATGAATCATGAATTGAATCATGAATCATGAATTGAATCATGAATCATGAATCATGAATCATAATTCATGATTCAATTCATGATTCATGATTCAATTATGAATCATGAATTGAATCATGAATTATGAATTGAATCATGAATCATGAATCATGAATCATGAATCTTGAATCATGAATCATGAATCTTGAATCATGAATTGAATCATGAATTGAATCATGAATCATAAATCATGAATTGAATCATGAATTATGAATTGAATCATGAATCATGAATCATGAATCATGAATCTTGAATCATGAATCATGAATCTTGAATCATGAATTGAATCATGAATTGAATCATGAATCATGAATCTTGAATCATGAATCATGAATCTTGAATCATGAATTGAATCATGAATTGAATCATGAATCATGAATCATGAATTGAATCATGAATCATGAATTATGAATCATGAATAGAATCATGAATCATGAATTATGAATCATGAATTGAATCATGAATTATCAATTAAATCATGAATCGTGAATCATGAAACATGAATCATGAATTGAATCATGAATTGAATCATGAATGATGAATCATGAATTGAATCATGAATCATGAATGATGAATCATGAATTGAATCATGAATCATGAATCATGAATCGAATCATGAATCATGAATCGAATCATGAATCATGAATTGAATCATGAATCATGAATCATGAATCATGAATTGAATCATGAATCATGAATTATGAATCATGAATTGAATCATGATCCGAATCATGAATTGAATCATGAATCATGAATTGAATCATGAATCATGAATTGAATCATGAATCATGAATCATGAATTGATTCATGAATCATGAATTATGAATCATGAATTGAATCATGAATCATGACTTGAATCATGAATCATGAATTGAATCATGAATCATGGATCATGAATCATGAATCATGAATTGAATCATGAATCATGAATTATGCATCGTGAATTGAATCATGAATCATGAATTGAATCATGAATCATGAATCAGGAATCATGAATCATGAATTGAATCATGAATCATGAATTATGAATCATGAATTAAATCATGAATCATGAATTATGAATCATGAATTGAATCATGAATTATGAATTGAATCATGAATCATGAATCATGAATCATGAATTGAATCATGAATTGAATCATGAATCATGAATTAAATCATGAATCATAAATCATGAATTGAATCATGAATCATGAATCATGAATTGAATCATGAATCATGAATTATGAATCATGAATTTAATCATGATCCGAATCATGAATTGAATCATGAATCATGAATTGAATCATGAATCATGAATCATGAATTGAATCATGAATCATGAATTATGAATCATGAATTGAATCATGATCCGAATCATGAATTGAATCATGAATCATGAATTGAATCATAAATCATGAATCATGAATTGAATCATGAATCATGAATTATGAATCATGAATTGAATCATGAATCATGACTTGACTCATGAATCATGACTTGAATCATAAATCATGAATTGAATCATGAATCATGAATCATGAATTGAATCATGAATCATGAATTATGAATCATGAATTGAATCATGAATCATGAATTGAATCATGAATCATGAATCATGAATTGAATCATGAATCATGAATTGAATCATGAATCATGAATCATGAATTGAATCATGAATTGAATCATGAATCGAATCATGAATTGAATCATGAATCGAATCATGAATTGAATCATGAATCATGAATTGAATCATGATTCATGAATTATGAATCATGAATTGAATCATGAATCATGAATCATGAATTGAATCATGAATCTTGAATCATGAATCGTGAATCAAATCATGAATCATGAATTGAATCATGAATCATGATTAATGAATTGAATCATGAATCATGAATCATGAATTGAATCATGAATCATGAATCATGAATTGAATCATGAATCATGAATTATGAATCATGAATTGAATCATGAATCATGAATTGAATCATGAATCATGAATCATGAATTGAATCATGAATCATGAATCATGAATTGAATCATGAATCATGAATTATGAATCATGAATTAAATCATGAATCATGAATTATGAATCATGAATTGAATCATGAATCATGAATTGAATCATGAATCATGAATTGAATCATGAATCATGAATTATGAATCATGAATTGAATCATGAATCATGAATTGAATCATGAATCATGAATCATGAATTGAATCATGAATCATGAATTGAATCATAAATCATGAATCATGAATTGAATCATGAATTGAATCATGAATCATGAATCATGAATCATGAATTGAATCATGAATCATGAATCATGAATCGAATCATGAATCATGAATCGAATCATGAATCATGAATCATGAATTGAATCATGAATCATGAATTGAATCATGAATCATGAATCATGAATTGAATCATGAATCATGAATTATGAATTATGAATTGAATCATGAATCATGAATCATGAATTGAATCATGAATCATGAATCAGGAATCATGAATCATGAATTGAATCATGAATCATGAATTATGAATCCTGAATTGAATCATGAATTATGAATTGAATCATGAATCATGAAACATGAATCATGAATCATGAATCATGAATTGAATCATGAAATGAATCATGAATCATGAATCATGAATTGAATCATGAATCATGAATTGAATCATGAATCATGAATGATGAATTATGAATTGAATCATGAATCATGAATCATGAATTAAATCATGAATCATGAATTGAATCATGAATCATGAATTATGAATCATGAATTGAATCATGAATTATGAATTGAATCATGAATGATGAATCATGAATGATGAATCATGAATTGAATCAGGAATCATGAATCATGAATTGAATCATGAATCATGAATTATGAATCATGAATTGAATCATGAATTATGAATTGAATCATGAATCATGAAACATGAATCATGAATCATGAATCATGAATTGAATCATGAAATGAATCATGAATCATGAATCGTGAATTGAATCATGAATCATGAATTGAATCATGAATCATGAATGATGAATCATGAATTGAATCATGAATCATGAATTAAATCATGAATCATGAATTGAATCATGAATCATGAATTATGAATCATGAATTGAATCATGAAATGAATCATGAATCATGAATCATGAATTATGAATCATGAATTGAATCATGAATTGAATCAAGAAGCATGAATTGAATCATGAATGATGAATCATGAATTGAATCATGAATCATGAATCATGAATTGAATCATGAATCATGAATCATGAATTGAATCATGAATCATGAATTATGAATCGTGAATTGAATCATGAATTATGAATTGAATCATGAATCAGGAATCATGAATCATGAATTGAATCATGAATCATGAATTATGAATCATGAATTAAATCATGAATCATGAATTATGAATCATGAATTGGATCATGAATCATGAATCATGAATTGAATCATGAATCATGAATCATGAATTGAATCATGAATCATGAATCATGAATTGAATCATGAATCATGAATTATGAATCATGAATTGAATCATTAATCATGAATCATGATTTGAATCATGAATCATGCATCATGAATTAAATCATGAATCATGAATTGAATCATGAATCATGAATTGAATCATGAATTGAATCATGAATCATGAATCATGAATCATGAATTGAATCATGAATCATGAATTATGAATCATGAATTGAATCATGAATCATGAATCATGAATCATGATTAATGAATCGAATCATGAATCATGAATTATGAATCATGAATCATGAATCATGAATCATGAATCATGAATTGAATCATGAATCATGAATCATGAATTGAATCATGAATCATGAATTATGAATCATGAATTGAATCATGAATCATGAATTGAATCATGAATCATGAATCAGGAATCATGAATCATGAATTGAATCATGAATCATGAGTTATGAATCATGAATTAAATCATGAATTATGAATTGAATCATGAATCATGAATCATGAATCATGAATCATGAATTGAATCATGAAATGAATCATGAATCGAATCATGAATCATGAATTATGAATCATGAATTAAATCATGAATTGAATCAAGAATCATGAATCATGAATTGAATCATGAATCATGAATCATGAATTGAATCATGAATCATGAATTATGAATCATGAATTGAATCATGAATCATGAATTATGAATCATGAATTGAATCATGAATCATGAATCATGAATTGAATCATGAATCATGAATCATGAATCGAATCATGAATCATGAATCATGAATTATGAATCGTGAATTGAATCATGAATCATGAATCATGAATTGAATCATGAATCATGAATTATGAATCGTGAATTGAATCATGAATCATGAATTGAATCATGAATCATGAATCATGAATTGAATCATGAATCATGAATCATGAATCATGAATCATTAATCGAATCATGAATCATGAATTGAATCATGAATCATGAATCATGAATTGAATCATGAATTGAATCATGAATCATAAATCATGAATTGAATCATGAATCATGAATGAAGAATCATGAATTGAATCATGAATCATGAATCATGAATTGAATCATGAATCATGAATCATGAATTGAATCATGAATTGAATCATGAATCATAAATCATGAATTGAATCATGAATCATGAATGATGAATCATGAATTGAATCATGAATGATGAATCATGAATTGAATCATGAATCATGAATCATGAATTGAATCATGAATCATGAATTATGAAACATGAATAGAATCATGAATCATGAATTATGAATCATGAATTGAATCATGAATTATGAAATAAATCATGAATCATGAATCATGAAACATGAATCATGAATTGAATCATGAATTGAATCATGAATGATGAATCATGAATTGAATCATGAATCATGAATGATGAATCATGAATTGAATCATGAATCATGAATTATGAATCATGAATTGAATCATGATCCGAATCATGAATTGAATCATGAATCATGAATTGAATCATGAATCATGAATTGAATCATGAATCATGAATCATGAATCATGAATTGATTCATGAATCATGAATTATGAATCATGAATTGAATCATGAATCATGACTTGAATCATGAATCATGAATTGAATCATGAATCATGAATCATGATTCATGAATTGAATAATGAATCATGAATTATGAATCGTGAATTGAATCATGAATCATGAATCTTGAATTGAATCATGAATCATGAATAATGAATTCAATCATGAATCATGAATCATGAATCATGAATTGAATCATGAATCATGAATTATGAATCATGAATTGGATCATGAATCATGAATCATGAATTGAATCATGAATGATGAATCATGAATGATGAATCATGAATTGAATCAGGAATCATGAATCATGAATTGAATCATGAATCATGAATTATGAATCATGAATTGAATCATGAATTATGAATTGAATCATGAATCATGAAACATGAATCATGAATCATGAATCATGAATTGAATCATGAAATGAATCATGAATCATGAATCGTGAATTGAATCATGAATCATGAATTGAATCATGAATCATGAATGATGAATCATGAATTGAATCATGAATCATGAATTAAATCATGAATCATGAATTGAATCATGAATCATGAATTATGAATCATGAATTGAATCATGAATTATGAATTGAATCATGAATGATGAATCATGAATGATGAATCATGAATGATGAATCATGAATTGAATCATGAATCATGAATCATGAAATGAATCATGAATCATGAATGATGAATTGAATCATGAATCATGAATGATGAATCATGAATTGAATCATGAATCATGAATCATGAATTGAATCATGAATCATGAATCATGAATTGAATCATGAATCATGAATTATGAATCATGAATTGAATCATGAATCATGAATTATGAATCATGAATTGAATCATGAATTATGAATTGAATCATGAATCATGAATCATGAATCATGAATCATGAATTGAATCATGAATTCAATCATGAATGATGAATCATGAATTCAATCATGAATCATGAATTCAATCATGAATCATGAATCATGAATTGAATCATGAATCATGAATTGAATCATAAATCATGAATCATGAATTGAATCATGAATTGAATCATGAATCATGAATCATGAATCATGAATTGAATCATGAATCATGAATCATGAATCGAATCATGAATCATGAATCGAATCATGAATCATGAATCATGAATTGAATCATGAATCATGAATTGAATCATGAATCATGAATCATGAATTGAATCATGAATCATGAATTGAATCATGAATTGAATCATGAATTATGAATTGAATCATGAATCATGAATCTTGAATCATGAATTGAATCATGAATTGAATCATGAATCATAAATCATGAATTGAATCATGAATCATAAATGATGAATCATGAATTGAATCATGAATCATGAATTGAATCATGAATCATGAATTGAATCATGAATCATGAATTATGAATCATGAATTGAATCATGAATCATGAATTATGAATCATGAATTGAATCATGAATTATGAATTAAATCATGAATCATGAATCATGAAACATGAATCATGAATTGAATCATGAATTGAATCATGAATTGAATCATGAATGATGAATCATGAATTGAATCATGAATCATGAATGATGAATCATGAATTGAATCATAAATCATGAATCTTGAATCGAATCATGAATCATGAATTAAATCATGAATCATGAATTAAATCATGAATCATAAATCATGAATTGAATCATGAATCATGAATCATGAATTGAATCATGAATCATGAATTATGAATCATGAATTTAATCATGATCCGAATCATGAATTGAATCATGAATCATGAATTGAATCATGAATCATGAATCATGAATTGAATCATGAATCATGAATCAGGAATCATGAATCATGAATTGAATCATGAATCATGAATCATGAATTGAATCATGAATCATGAGTTATGAATCATGAATTAAATCATGAATTATGAATTGAATCATGAATCATGAATCATGAATCATGAATTGAATCATGAAATGAATCATGAATCATGAATCATGAATTATGAATCATGAATTGAATCATGAATTGAATCAAGAAGCATGAATTGAATCATGAATGATGAATCATGAATTGAATCATGAATCATGAATCATGAATTGAATCATGAATCATGAATCATGAATTGAATCATGAATCATGAATTATGAATCGTGAATTGAATCATGAATTATGAATTGAATCATGAATCAGGAATCATGAATCATGAATTGAATCATGAATCATGAATTATGAATCATGAATTAAATCATGAATCATGAATTATGAATCATGAATTGGATCATGAATCATGAATCATGAATTGAATCATGAATCATGAATCATGAATTGAATCATGAATCATGAATCATGAATTGAATCATGAATCATGAATTATGAATCATGAATTGAATCATTAATCATGAATCATGATTTGAATCATGAATCATGCATCATGAATTAAATCATGAATCATGAATTGAATCATGAATCATGAATTGAATCATGAATTGAATCATGAATCATGAATCATGAATCATGAATTGAATCATGAATCATGAATTATGAATCATGAATTGAATCATGAATCATGAATCATGAATCATGATTAATGAATCGAATCATGAATCATGAATTATGAATCATGAATCATGAATCATGAATCATGAATCATGAATTGAATCATGAATCATGAATCATGAATTGAATCATGAATCATGAATTATGAATCATGAATTGAATCATGAATCATGAATTGAATCATGAATCATGAATCAGGAATCATGAATCATGAATTGAATCATGAATCATGAGTTATGAATCATGAATTAAATCATGAATTATGAATTGAATCATGAATCATGAATCATGAATCATGAATCATGAATTGAATCATGAAATGAATCATGAATCGAATCATGAATCATGAATTATGAATCATGAATTAAATCATGAATTGAATCAAGAATCATGAATCATGAATTGAATCATGAATCATGAATCATGAATTGAATCATGAATCATGAATTATGAATCATGAATTGAATCATGAATCATGAATTATGAATCATGAATTGAATCATGAATCATGAATCATGAATTGAATCATGAATCATGAATCATGAATCGAATCATGAATCATGAATCATGAATTATGAATCGTGAATTGAATCATGAATCATGAATCATGAATTGAATCATGAATCATGAATTATGAATCGTGAATTGAATCATGAATCATGAATTGAATCATGAATCATGAATCATGAATTGAATCATGAATCATGAATCATGAATCATGAATCATTAATCGAATCATGAATCATGAATTGAATCATGAATCATGAATCATGAATTGAATCATGAATTGAATCATGAATCATAAATCATGAATTGAATCATGAATCATGAATGAAGAATCATGAATTGAATCATGAATCATGAATCATGAATTGAATCATGAATCATGAATCATGAATTGAATCATGAATTGAATCATGAATCATAAATCATGAATTGAATCATGAATCATGAATGATGAATCATGAATTGAATCATGAATGATGAATCATGAATTGAATCATGAATCATGAATCATGAATTGAATCATGAATCATGAATTATGAAACATGAATAGAATCATGAATCATGAATTATGAATCATGAATTGAATCATGAATTATGAATTAAATCATGAATCATGAATCATGAAACATGAATCATGAATTGAATCATGAATTGAATCATGAATGATGAATCATGAATTGAATCATGAATCATGAATGATGAATCATGAATTGAATCATGAATCATGAATTATGAATCATGAATTGAATCATGATCCGAATCATGAATTGAATCATGAATCATGAATTGAATCATGAATCATGAATTGAATCATGAATCATGAATCATGAATCATGAATTGATTCATGAATCATGAATTATGAATCATGAATTGAATCATGAATCATGACTTGAATCATGAATCATGAATTGAATCATGAATCATGAATCATGATTCATGAATTGAATAATGAATCATGAATTATGAATCGTGAATTGAATCATGAATCATGAATCTTGAATTGAATCATGAATCATGAATAATGAATTCAATCATGAATCATGAATCATGAATCATGAATTGAATCATGAATCATGAATTATGAATCATGAATTGGATCATGAATCATGAATCATGAATTGAATCATGAATCATGAATCATGAATTGAATCATGAATCATGAATCATGAATTGAATCATGAATCATGAATTATGAATCATGAATTGAATCATTAATCATGAATCATGAATCGAATCATGAATCATGCATCATGAATTAAATCATGAATCATGAATTGAATCATGAATCATGAATCATGAATTATGAATCATGAATTGAATCATTAATCATGAATCATGAATTAAATCATGAATCATGCATCATGAATTAAATCATGAATCATGAATTGAATCATGAATCATGAATCATGAATTGAATCATGAATTGAATCATGAATCATGAATCATGAATCATGAATCATGAATTGAATCATGAATCATGAATTATGAATCATGAATTGAATCATGAATCATGAATCATGAATTGAATCATGAATCATGAATCAGGAATCATGAATCATGAATTGAATCATGAATCATGAGTTATGAATCATGAATTAAATCATGAATTATGAATTGAATCATGAATCGTGAATCATGAATTGAATCATGAATCATGAATCATGAATTGAATCATGAATCATGAATTGAATCATGAATCATGAATCATGAATTGAATCATGAATCATGAATTGAATCATAATTCAAATCATGAATTGAATCATGAATCATGAATCATGAATTGAATCATGAATTAAATCATGAATCATGAATTGAATCATGAATTGAAGCATGAATCATGAATTGAAGCATGAATCATGAATCATAAATCGAATCATGAATCATGAATTGAATCATAATTCAAATCATGAATTGAATCATGAATCATGAATCATGAATCATGAATCGAATCATGAATCATGAATTGAATCATGAATCATGAATTTAATCATGAATCATGAATTAAATCATGAATCATGAATCATGAATTGAATCATGAATCATGAATTATGAATTATGAATTGAATCATGAATCATGAATTGAATTATGAATTATGAATTGAATCATGAATCATGAATTGAATCATGAATTAAATCATGAATCATGAATCATGAATTGAATAATGAATCATGAATCATGAATCGAATCATGAATCATGAATTGAATCATGAATCATGAATCATGAATTGAATCATGAATTGAATCATGAATCATAAATCATGAATTGAATCATGAATCATGAATGATGAATCATGAATTGAATCATGAATCATGAATCATGAATTGAATCATGAATCATGAATCATGAATTGAATCATGAATCATGAATTATGAATCATGAATAGAATCATGAATCATGAATTATGAATCATGAATTGAATCATGAATTATGAATTAAATCATGAATCATGAATCATGAAACATGAATCATGAATTGAATCATGAATTGAATCATGAATCATGAATCATGAATTGAATCATGAATCATGAATGATGAATCATGAATTGAATCATGATCCGAATCATGAATTGAATCATGAATCATGAATTGAACCATGAATCATGAATTGAATCATGAATCGAATCATGAATCATGAATCATGAATCATGAATAATGAATTGAATCATGAATCATGAATCATGAATTGAATCATGAATCATGAATCATGAGTCAAATCGTAAATCATGAATCATGAATCATAATTCATGAATTGAATCATGAATCATGAATCATGAATCGAATCTTGAATCGAATCATAAATTGAATCATGAATCATGAATTGAATCATGAATCATGAATTGAATCATGAATCGAATCATGAATTGAATCATGAATCATGAAGTGAATCATGAATCATGAATCATGAATTGAATCATGAATCATGAATTATGAATCATGAATTAAATCATGAATCATGAATCATGAATCATGAGTCATAAATTGAATCAAAAATCATGAATTATGAATCATGAATTGAATCATGAATCATGAATTATGATTCATGAATAGAATCATGAATCATGAATTATGAATCATGAATTGAATCATGAATTATGAATTAAATCATGAATCATGAATCATGAAACATGAATCATGAATTGAATCATGAATTGAATCATGAATGATGAATCATGAATTGAATCATGAATCATGAATGATGAATCATGAATTGAATCATGAATCATGAATCATGAATCGAATCATGAATCATGAATTGAATCATGAATCATGAATCATGAATTGAATCATGAATCATGAATTGAATCATGAATCATGAATCATGAATCATGAATTGATTCATGAATCATGAATTATGAATCATGAATTGAATCATGAATCATGACTTGAATCATGAATCATGAATTGAATCATGAATCATGAATCATGAATTGAATCATGAATCATGAATTATGAATCGTGAATTGAATCATGAATCATGAATCTTGAATTGAATCATGAATCATTAATCATGAATTGAATCATGAATCATGAATCATGAATCATGAATTGAATCATGAATCATGAATTATGAATCATGAATTGGATCATGAATCATGAATTGAATCATGAATCATGAATCATGAATTGAATCATGAATCATGAATCATGAATTGAATCATGAATCATGAATTATGAATCATGAATTGAATCATTAATCATGAATCATGAATTGAATCATGAATCATGCATCATGAATTAAATCATGAATCATGGATTGAATCATGAATCATGAATCATGAATTATAAATCATGAATTGAATCATTAATCATGAATCATGAATTGAATAATGAATCATGCATCATGAATTAAATCATGAATCATGAATTGAATCATGAATCATGAATCATGAATTGAATCATGAATTGAATCATGAATCATGAATCATGAATCATGAATTGAATCATGAATCATGAATTATGAATCATGAATTGAATCATGAATCATGAATCATGAATCATGAATCATAAAATCGAATCATGAATCATGAATTGAATCATGAATCATGAATCAGGAATCATGAATCATGAATTGAATCATGAATCATGAATCATGAATTGAATCATGAATCATGAATTATGAATCATGAATTGAATCATGAATCATGAATCAGGAATCATGAATCATGAATTGAATCATGAATCATGAGTTATGAATCATGAATTAAATCATGAATTATGAATTGAATCATGAATCATGAATCATGAATCATGAATCATGAATTTAATCATGAAATGAATCATGAATCATGAATTGAATCATGAATCATGAATTATGAATCATGAATTGAATCATGAATTGAATCAAGAATCATGAATTGAATCATGAATGATGAATCATGAATTGAATCATGAATGATGAATCATGAATTGAATCATGAATTGAATCAAGAATCATGAATTGAATCATGAATGATGAATCATGAATTGAATCATGAATCATGAATTGAATCATGAATCAGGAATCATGAATCATGAATTGAATCATGAATCATGAATTATGAATCATGAATTAAATCATGAATCATGAATTATGAATCATGAATTGAATCATGAATTATGAATTGAATCATGAATCATGAATCATGAATCATGAATCATGAATTGAATCATGAATCATGAATTGAATTATGAATCATGAATCATGAATCATAATTCATGATTCAATTCATGATTCATGATTCAATTATGAATCATGAATTGAATCATGAATCGTGAATCATGAATTGAATCATGAATCATGAATCATGAATTGAATCATGAATCATGAATTGAATCATGAATCATGAATCATGAATTGAATCATGAATCATGAATTGAATCATAATTCAAATCATGAATTGAATCATGAATCATGAATCATGAATTGAATCATGAATTAAATCATGAATCATGAATTGAATCATGAATTGAAGCATGAATCATGAATTGAAGCATGAATCATGAATCATAAATCGAATCATGAATCATGAATTGAATCATAATTCAAATCATGAATTGAATCATGAATCATGAATCATGAATCATGAATCGAATCATGAATCATGAATTGAATCATGAATCATGAATTTAATCATGAATCATGAATTAAATCATGAATCATGAATCATGAATTGAATCATGAATCATGAATTATGAATTATGAATTGAATCATGAATCATGAATTGAATTATGAATTATGAATTGAATCATGAATCATGAATTGAATCATGAATTAAATCATGAATCATGAATCATGAATTGAATAATGAATCATGAATCATGAATCGAATCATGAATCATGAATTGAATCATGAATCATGAATCATGAATTGAATCATGAATTGAATCATGAATCATAAATCATGAATTGAATCATGAATCATGAATGATGAATCATGAATTGAATCATGAATCATGAATTGAATCATGAATCATGAATCATGAATTGAATCATGAATCATGAATTATGAATCATGAATAGAATCATGAATCATGAATTATGAATCATGAATTGAATCATGAATTATGAATTAAATCATGAATCATGAATCATGAAACATGAATCATGAATTGAATCATGAATTGAATCATGAATCATGAATCATGAATTGAATCATGAATCATGAATGATGAATCATGAATTGAATCATGATCCGAATCATGAATTGAATCATGAATCATGAATTGAACCATGAATCATGAATTGAATCATGAATCGAATCATGAATCATGAATCATGAATCATGAATAATGAATTGAATCATGAATCATGAATCATGAATTGAATCATGAATCATGAATCATGAGTCAAATCGTAAATCATGAATCATGAATCATAATTCATGAATTGAATCATGAATCATGAATCATGAATCGAATCTTGAATCGAATCATAAATTGAATCATGAATCATGAATTGAATCATGAATCATGAATTGAATCATGAATCGAATCATGAATTGAATCATGAATCATGAATTGAATCATGAATCATGAATTATGAATCATGAATTAAATCATGAATCATGAATCATGAATCATGAGTCATAAATTGAATCAAAAATCATGAATTATGAATCATGAATTGAATCATGAATCATGAATTATGATTCATGAATAGAATCATGAATCATGAATTATGAATCATGAATTGAATCATGAATTATGAATTAAATCATGAATCATGAATCATGAAACATGAATCATGAATTGAATCATGAATTGAATCATGAATGATGAATCATGAATTGAATCATGAATCATGAATGATGAATCATGAATTGAATCATGAATCATGAATCATGAATCGAATCATGAATCATGAATTGAATCATGAATCATGAATCATGAATTGAATCATGAATCATGAATTGAATCATGAATCATGAATCATGAATCATGAATTGATTCATGAATCATGAATTATGAATCATGAATTGAATCATGAATCATGACTTGAATCATGAATCATGAATTGAATCATGAATCATGAATCATGAATTGAATCATGAATCATGAATTATGAATCGTGAATTGAATCATGAATCATGAATCTTGAATTGAATCATGAATCATTAATCATGAATTGAATCATGAATCATGAATCATGAATCATGAATTGAATCATGAATCATGAATTATGAATCATGAATTGGATCATGAATCATGAATTGAATCATGAATCATGAATCATGAATTGAATCATGAATCATGAATCATGAATTGAATCATGAATCATGAATTATGAATCATGAATTGAATCATTAATCATGAATCATGAATTGAATCATGAATCATGCATCATGAATTAAATCATGAATCATGAATTGAATCATGAATCATGAATCATGAATTATAAATCATGAATTGAATCATTAATCATGAATCATGAATTGAATAATGAATCATGCATCATGAATTAAATCATGAATCATGAATTGAATCATGAATCATGAATCATGAATTGAATCATGAATTGAATCATGAATCATGAATTATGAATCATGAATTGAATCATGAATCATGAATCATGAATCATGAATCATAAAATCGAATCATGAATCATGAATTGAATCATGAATCATGAATCAGGAATCATGAATCATGAATTGAATCATGAATCATGAATCATGAATTGAATCATGAATCATGAATTATGAATCATGAATTGAATCATGAATCATGAATCAGGAATCATGAATCATGAATTGAATCATGAATCATGAGTTATGAATCATGAATTAAATCATGAATTATGAATTGAATCATGAATCATGAATCATGAATCATGAATCATGAATTTAATCATGAAATGAATCATGAATCATGAATTGAATCATGAATCATGAATTATGAATCATGAATTGAATCATGAATTGAATCAAGAATCATGAATTGAATCATGAATGATGAATCATGAATTGAATCATGAATGATGAATCATGAATTGAATCATGAATTGAATCAAGAATCATGAATTGAATCATGAATGATGAATCATGAATTGAATCATGAATCATGAATTGAATCATGAATCAGGAATCATGAATCATGAATTGAATCATGAATCATGAATTATGAATCATGAATTAAATCATGAATCATGAATTATGAATCATGAATTGAATCATGAATTATGAATTGAATCATGAATCATGAATCATGAATCATGAATCATGAATTGAATCATGAATCATGAATTGAATTATGAATCATGAATCATGAATCATAATTCATGATTCAATTCATGATTCATGATTCAATTATGAATCATGAATTGAATCATGAATTATGAATTGAATCATGAATCATGAATCATGAATCATGAATCTTGAATCATGAATCATGAATCTTGAATCATGAATTGAATCATGAATTGAATCATGAATCATAAATCATGAATTGAATCATGAATTATGAATTGAATCATGAATCATGAATCATGAATCATGAATCTTGAATCATGAATCATGAATCTTGAATCATGAATTGAATCATGAATTGAATCATGAATCATGAATCATGAATCTTGAATCATGAATCATGAATCTTGAATCATGAATTGAATCATGAATTGAATCATGAATCATGAATCATGAATTGAATCATGAATCATGAATTATGAATCATGAATAGAATCATGAATCATGAATTATGAATCATGAATTGAATCATGAATTATCAATTAAATCATGAATCATGAATCATGAAACATGAATCATGAATTGAATCATGAATTGAATCATGAATGATGAATCATGAATTGAATCATGAATCATGAATGATGAATCATGAATTGAATCATGAATCATGAATCATGAATCGAATCATGAATCATGAATTGAATCATGAATCATGAATCATGAATTGAATCATGAATCATGAATTATGAATCATGAATTGAATCATGATCCGAATCATGAATTGAATCATGAATCATGAATTGAATCATGAATCATGAATTGAATCATGAATCATGAATCATGAATCATGAATTGAATCATGAATCATGAATTATGAATCATGAATTGAATCATGATCCGAATCATGAATTGAATCATGAATCATGAATTGAATCATGAATCATGAATTGAATCATGAATCATGAATCATGAATTGATTCATGAATCATGAATTATGAATCATGAATTGAATCATGAATCATGACTTGAATCATGAATCATGAATTGAATCATGAATCATGAATCATGAATCATGAATCATGAATTGAATCATGAATCATGAATTATGCATCGTGAATTGAATCATGAATCATGAATTGAATCATGAATCATGAATCATGAATCATGAATCATGAATTGAATCATGAATCATGAATTATGAATCATGAATTAAATCATGAATCATGAATTATGAATCATGAATTGAATCATGAATTATGAATTGAATCATGAATCATGAATTATGAATCATGAATCATGAATCATGAATCATGAATTGAATCATGAATTGAATCATGAATCATGAATTGAATCATGAATCATGAATTGAATCATGAATCATGAATCATGAATTGAATCATGAATCATGAATTGAATCATGAATTGAATCATGAATTATGAATTGAATCATGAATCATGAATCATGAATCATGAATTGAATCATGAAATGAATCATGAATCGAATCATGAATCATGAATTATGAATCATGAATTAAATCATGAATTGAATCAAGAATCATGAATTGAATCATGAATCATGAATCATGAATTGAATCATGAATCATGAATCATGAATTGAATCATGAATCATGAATTATGAATCATGAATTGAATCATGAATCATGAATTATGAATCATGAATTGAATCATGAATCATGAATCATGAATTGAATCATGAATCATGAATCATGAATTATGAATCATGAATTGAATCATGAATCATGAATCATGAATCATGAATCATAAAATCGAATCATGAATCATGAATTGAATCATGAATCATGAATCAGGAATCATGAATCATGAATTGAATCATGAATCATGAATCATGAATTGAATCATGAATCATGAATTATGAATCATGAATTGAATCATGAATCATGAATCAGGAATCATGAATCATGAATTGAATCATGAATCATGAGTTATGAATCATGAATTAAATCATGAATTATGAATTGAATCATGAATCATGAATCATGAATCATGAATCATGAATTTAATCATGAAATGAATCATGAATCATGAATTGAATCATGAATCATGAATTATGAATCATGAATTGAATCATGAATTGAATCAAGAATCATGAATTGAATCATGAATGATGAATCATGAATTGAATCATGAATGATGAATCATGAATTGAATCATGAATTGAATCAAGAATCATGAATTGAATCATGAATGATGAATCATGAATTGAATCATGAATCATGAATTGAATCATGAATCAGGAATCATGAATCATGAATTGAATCATGAATCATGAATTATGAATCATGAATTAAATCATGAATCATGAATTATGAATCATGAATTGAATCATGAATTATGAATTGAATCATGAATCATGAATCATGAATCATGAATCATGAATCATGAATTGAATCATGAATCATGAATTGAATCATGAATCATGAATCATGAATCATAATTCATGATTCAATTCATGATTCATGATTCAATTATGAATCATGAATTGAATCATGAATTATGAATTGAATCATGAATCATGAATCATGAATCATGAATCTTGAATCATGAATCATGAATCTTGAATCATGAATTGAATCATGAATTGAATCATGAATCATAAATCATGAATTGAATCATGAATTATGAATTGAATCATGAATCATGAATCATGAATCATGAATCTTGAATCATGAATCATGAATCTTGAATCATGAATTGAATCATGAATTGAATCATGAATCATGAATCATGAATCTTGAATCATGAATCATGAATCTTGAATCATGAATTGAATCATGAATTGAATCATGAATCATGAATCATGAATTGAATCATGAATCATGAATTATGAATCATGAATAGAATCATGAATCATGAATTATGAATCATGAATTGAATCATGAATTATCAATTAAATCATGAATCATGAATCATGAAACATGAATCATGAATTGAATCATGAATTGAATCATGAATGATGAATCATGAATTGAATCATGAATCATGAATGATGAATCATGAATTGAATCATGAATCATGAATCATGAATCGAATCATGAATCATGAATTGAATCATGAATCATGAATCATGAATTGAATCATGAATCATGAATTATGAATCATGAATTGAATCATGATCCGAATCATGAATTGAATCATGAATCATGAATTGAATCATGAATCATGAATTGAATCATGAATCATGAATCATGAATCATGAATTGAATCATGAATCATGAATTATGAATCATGAATTGAATCATGATCCGAATCATGAATTGAATCATGAATCATGAATTGAATCATGAATCATGAATTGAATCATGAATCATGAATCATGAATCATGAATTGATTCATGAATCATGAATTATGAATCATGAATTGAATCATGAATCATGACTTGAATCATGAATCATGAATTGAATCATGAATCATGAATCATGAATCATGAATCATGAATTGAATCATGAATCATGAATTATGCATCGTGAATTGAATCATGAATCATGAATTGAATCATGAATCATGAATCAGGAATCATGAATCATGAATTGAATCATGAATCATGAATTATGAATCATGAATTAAATCATGAATCATGAATTATGAATCATGAATTGAATCATGAATTATGAATTGAATCATGAATCATGAATCATGAATCATGAATCATGAATCATGAATCATGAATTGAATCATGAATTGAATCATGAATCATGAATTGAATCATGAATCATGAATTGAATCATGAATCATGAATCATGAATTGAATCATGAATCATGAATTGAATCATGAATTGAATCATGAATTATGAATTGAATCATGAATCATGAATCTTGAATCATGAATTGAATCATGAATTGAATCATGAATCATAAATCATGAATTGAATCATGAATCATAAATGATGAATCATGAATTGAATCATGAATCATGAATCATGAATCATGAATCATGAATCATGAATTGAATCATAAAATGAATCATGAATCGAATCATGAATCATGAATTATGAATCATGAAATAAATCATGAATTGAATCAAGAATCATGAATTGAATCATGAATCATGAATCATGAATTGAATCATGAATCATGAATCATGAATTGAATCATGAATCATGAATTATGAATCATGAATTGAATCATGAATCATGAATTATGAATCATGAATTGAATCATGAATCATGAATCATGAATTGAATCATGAATCATGAATCATGAATCGAATCATGAATCATGAATTGAATCATGAATCATGAATCATGAATTGAATCATGAATCATGAATCATGAATTGAATCATAATTCATGAATCATGAATTGAATCATGAATCATGAATTATAAATCGTGAATTGAATCATGAATCATGAATTGAATCATGAATCATGAATTGAATCATGAATCATGAATCATGAATCATGAATCATTAATCGAATCATGAATCATGAATTGAATCATGAATCATGAATCATGAATTGAATCATGAATTGAATCATGAATCATAAATCATGAATTGAATCATGAATCATGAATGATGAATCATGAATTGAATCATGAATCATGAATCATGAATTGAATCATGAATTGAATCATGAATCATAAATCATGAATTGAATCATGAATCATGAATGATGAATCATGAATTGAATCATGAATTGAATCATGAATGATGAATCATGAATTGAATCATGAATCATGAATCATGAATTGAATCATGAATCATGAATTATGAAACATGAATAGAATCATGAATCATGAATTATGAATCATGAATTGAATCATGAATTATGAATTAAATCATGAATCATGAATCATGAAACATGAATCATGAATTGAATCATGAATTGAATCATGAATGATGAATCATGAATTGAATCATGAATCATGAATGATGAATCATGAATTGAATCATGAATCATGAATTATGAATCATGAATTGAATCATGATCCGAATCATGAATTGAATCATGAATCATGAATTGAATCATGAATCATGAATTGAATCATGAATCATGAATCATGAATCATGAATTGATTCATGAATCATGAATTATGAATCATGAATTGAATCATGAATCATGACTTGAATCATGAATCATGAATTGAATCATGAATCATGAATCATGATTCATGAATTGAATAATGAATCATGAATTATGAATCGTGAATTGAATCATGAATCATGAATCTTGAATTGAATCATGAATCATGAATAATGAATTCAATCATGAATCATGAATCATGAATCATGAATTGAATCATGAATCATGAATTATGAATCATGAATTGGATCATGAATCATGAATCATGAATTGAATCATGAATCATGAATCATGAATTGAATCATGAATCATGAATCATGAATTGAATCATGAATCATGAATTATGAATCATGAATTGAATCATTAATCATGAATCATGAATCGAATCATGAATCATGCATCATGAATTAAATCATGAATCATGAATTGAATCATGAATCATGAATCATGAATTATGAATCATGAATTGAATCATTAATCATGAATCATGAATTAAATCATGAATCATGCATCATGAATTAAATCATGAATCATGAATTGAATCATGAATCATGAATCATGAATTGAATCATGAATTGAATCATGAATCATGAATCATGAATCATGAATCATGAATTGAATCATGAATCATGAATTATGAATCATGAATTGAATCATGAATCATGAATCATGAATCTTGAATCAAATCATGAATCATGAATTGAGTCATGAATCATGAATCATGAATTGAATCATGAATCATGAATTGAATCATGAATCATGAATCATGAATTGAATCATGAATCATGAATTATGAATCATGAATTGAATCATGAATCATGAATCATGAATTGAATCATGAATCATGAATCAGGAATCATGAATCATGAATTGAATCATGAATCATGAATTATGAATCATGAATTGAATCATGAATCATGAATCATGAATCATGAATCATGACTCGAATCATGAATCATGAATTGAATCATGAATCATGAATCATGAATTGAATCATGAATCATGAATTGAATCATGAATCATGAATTGAATCATGAATCATGAATTATGAATCATGAATTGAATCATGAATCATGAATCATGAATTGAATCATGAATCATGAATCAGGAATCATGAATCATGAATTGAATCATGAATCATGAGTTATGAATCATGAATTAAATCATGAATTATGAATTGAATCATGAATCGTGAATCATGAATTGAATCATGAATCATGAATCATGAATTGAATCATGAATCATGAATTGAATCATGAATCATGAATCATGAATTGAATCATGAATCATGAATTGAATCATAATTCAAATCATGAATTGAATCATGAATCATGAATCATGAATTGAATCATGAATTAAATCATGAATCATGAATTGAATCATGAATTGAAGCATGAATCATGAATTGAAGCATGAATCATGAATCATAAATCGAATCATGAATCATGAATTGAATCATAATTCAAATCATGAATTGAATCATGAATCATGAATCATGAATCATGAATCGAATCATGAATCATGAATTGAATCATGAATCATAAATTTAATCATGAATCATGAATTAAATCATGAATCATGAATCATGAATTGAATCATGAATCATGAATTATGAATTATGAATTAAATCATGAATCATGAATTGAATTATGAATTATGAATTGAATCATGAATCATGAATTGAATCATGAATTAAATCATGAATCATGAATCATGAATCATGAATTGAATAATGAATCATGAATCATGAATCGAATCATGAATCATGAATTGAATCATGAATCATGAATCATGAATTGAATCATGAATTGAATCATGAATCATAAATCATGAATTGAATCATGAATCATGAATGATGAATCATGAATTGAATCATGAATCATGAATCATGAATTGAATCATGAATCATGAATCATGAATTGAATCATGAATCATGAATTATGAATCATGAATAGAATCATGAATCATGAATTATGAATCATGAATTGAATCATGAATTATGAATTAAATCATGAATCATGAATCATGAAACATGAATCATGAATTGAATCATGAATTGAATCATGAATCATGAATCATGAATTGAATCATGAATCATGAATGATGAATCATGAATTGAATCATGATCCGAATCATGAATTGAATCATGAATCATGAATTGAATCATGAATCATGAATTGAATCATGAATCGAATCATGAATCATGAATCATGAATCATGAATAATGAAGTGAATCATGAATTATGAATCATGAATCATGAATTGAATCATGAATCATGAATCATGAGTCAAATCGTAAATCATGAATCATGAATCATAATTCATGAATTGAATCATGAATCATGAATCATGAATCGAATCTTGAATCGAATCATAAATTGAATCATGAATCATGAATTGAATCATGAATCATGAATTGAATCATGAATCGAATCATGAATTGAATCATGAATCATGAAGTGAATCATGAATCATGAATCATGAATTGAATCATGAATCATGAATTATGAATCATGAATTAAATCATGAATCATGAATCATGAATCATGAGTCATAAATTGAATCATTAATCATGAATTATGAATCATGAATTGAATCATGAATCATGAATTATGATTCATGAATAGAATCATGAATCATGAATTATGAATCATGAATTGAATCATGAATTATGAATTAAATCATGAATCATGAATCATGAAACATGAATCATGAATTGAATCATGAATTGAATCATGAATGATGAATCATGAATTGAATCATGAATTGAATCATGAATGATGAATCATGAATTGAATCATGAATCATGAATGATGAATCATGAATTGAATCATGAATCATGAATCATGAATCGAATCATGAATCATGAATTGAATCATGAATCATGAATCATGAATTGAATCATGAATCATGAATTGAATCATGAATCATGAATCATGAATCATGAATTGATTCATGAATCATGAATTATGAATCATGAATTGAATCATGAATCATGACTTGAATCATGAATCATGAATTGAATCATGAATCATGAATCATGAATCATGAATCATGAATCATGAATTGAATCATGAATCATGAATTATGAATCGTGAATTGAATCATGAATCATGAATCTTGAATTGAATCATGAATCATTAATCATGAATTGAATCATGAATCATGAATCATGAATCATGAATTGAATCATGAATCATGAATTATGAATCATGAATTGGATCATGAATCATGAATCATGAATTGAATCATGAATCATGAATCATGAATTGAATCATGAATCATGAATCATGAATTGAATCATGAATCATGAATTATGAATCATGAATTGAATCATTAATCATGAATCATGAATTGAATCATGAATCATGCATCATGAATTAAATCATGAATCATGAATTGAATCATGAATCATGAATCATGAATTATAAATCATGAATTGAATCATTAATCATGAATCATGAATTGAATAATGAATCATGCATCATGAATTAAATCATGAATCATGAATTGAATCATGAATCATGAATCATGAATTGAATCATGAATTGAATCATGAATCATGAATCATGAATCATGAATTGAATCATGAATCATGAATTATGAATCATGAATTGAATCATGAATCATGAATCATGAATCGTGAATCATAAAATCGAATCATGAATCATGAATTGAATCATGAATCATGAATCAGGAATCATGAATCATGAATTGAATCATGAATCATGAATCATGAATTGAATCATGAATCATGAATTATGAATCATGAATTGAATCATGAATCATGAATCAGGAATCATGAATCATGAATTGAATCATGAATCATGAGTTATGAATCATGAATTAAATCATGAATTATGAATTGAATCATGAATCATGAATCATGAATTGAATCATGAAATGAATCAAGAATCATGAATTGAATCATGAATGATGAATCATGAATTGAATCATGAATCATGAATCATGAATTGAATCATGAATCATGAATCATGAATTGAATCATGAATCATGAATTATGAATCGTGAATTTAATCATGAATCATGAATTGAATCATGAATCAGGAATCATGAATCATGAATTGAATCATGAATCATGAATTATGAATCATGAATTAAATCATGAATCATGAATTATGAATCATGAATTGAATCATGAATTATGAATTGAATCATGAATCATGAATCATGAATCATGAATCATGAATCATGAATTGAATCATGAATCATGAATTGAATCATGAATCATGAATCATAATTCATGATTCAATTCAGGATTCATGATTCAATTATGAATCATGATTTGAATCATGAATTATGAATTGAATCATGAATCATGAATCATGAATCATGAATCTTGAATCATGAATCATGAATCTTGAATCATGAATTGAATCATGAATTGAATCATGAATCATAAATCATGAATTGAATCATGAATTATGAATTGAATCATGAATCATGAATCATGAATCTTGAATCATGAATCATGAATCTTGAATCATGAATTGAATCATGAATTGAATCATGAATCATGAATCATGAATCTTGAATCATGAATCATGAATCTTGAATCATGAATTGAATCATGAATTGAATCATGAATCATGAATCATGAATTGAATCATGAATCATGAATTATGAATCATGAATAGAATCATGAATCATGAATTATGAATCATGAATTGAATCATGAATTATCAATTAAATCATGAATCATGAATCATGAAACATGAATCATGAATTGAATCATGAATTGAATCATGAATGATGAATCATGAATTGAATCATGAATCATGAATGATGAATCATGAATTGAATCATGAATCATGAATCATGAATCGAATCATGAATCATGAATTGAATCATGAATCATGAATCATGAATTGAATCATGAATCATGAATTATGAATCATGAATTGAATCATGATCCGAATCATGAATTGAATCATGAATCATGAATTGAATCATGAATCATGAATTGAATCATGAATCATGAATCATGAATCATGAATTGAATCATGAATCATGAATCATGAATCATGAATTGAATCATGAATCATGAATTATGAATCATGAATTGAATCATGATCCGAATCATGAATTGAATCATGAATCATGAATTGAATCATGAATCATGAATTGAATCATGAATCATGAATCATGAATCATGAATTGATTCATGAATCATGAATTATGAATCATGAATTGAATCATGAATCATGACTTGAATCATGAATCATGAATTGAATCATGAATCATGAATCATGAATCATGAATCATGAATTGAATCATGAATCATGAATTATGCATCGTGAATTGAATCATGAATCATGAATTGAATCATGAATCATGAATCAGGAATCATGAATCATGAATTGAATCATGAATCATGAATTATGAATCATGAATTAAATCATGAATCATGAATTATGAATCATGAATTGAATCATGAATTATGAATTGAATCATGAATCATGAATCATGAATCATGAATCATGAATCATGAATTGAATTATGAATTGAATCATGAATCATGAATTGAATCATGAATCATGAATTGAATCATGAATCATGAATCATGAATTGAATCATGAATCATGAATTGAATCATGAATTGAATCATGAATTATGAATTGAATCATGAATCATGAATCTTGAATCATGAATTGAATCATGAATTGAATCATGAATCATAAATCATGAATTGAATCATGAATCATAAATGATTAATCATGAATTGAATCATGAATCATGAATCATGAATTGAATCATGAATCATGAATTGAATCATGAATCATGAATTATGAATCATGAATTGAATCATGAATCATGAATTATGAATCATGAATTGAATCATGAATTATGAATTAAATCATGAATCATGAATCATGAAACATGAATCATGAATTGAATCATGAATTGAATCATAAATGATGAATCATGAATTGAATCATAAATGATGAATCATGAATTGAATCATGAATCATGAATGATGAATCATGAATTGAATCATAAATCATGAATCATGAATCGAATCATGAATCATGAATTAAATCATGAATCATAAATCATGAATTGAATCATGAATCATTAATCATGAATTGAATCATGAATCATGAATTATGAATCATGAATTTAATCATGATCCGAATCATGAATTGAATCATGAATCATGAATTGAATCATGAATCATAAATCATGAATTGAATCATGAATCATGAATTATGAATCATGAATTGAATCATGATCCGAATCATGAATTGAATCATGAATCATGAATTGAATCATGAATCATGAATCATGAATTGAATCATGAATCATGAATTATGAATCATGAATTGAATCATGAATCATGACTTGAATCATGAATCATGACTTGAATCATAAATCATGAATTGAATCATGAATCATGAATCATGAATCATGAATCATGAATTGAATCATGAATCATGAATTATGAATCATGAATTGAATCATG
This sequence comes from Mixophyes australis, assembly GCA_036250195.1. Classification (NCBI taxonomy): domain Eukaryota; kingdom Metazoa; phylum Chordata; class Amphibia; order Anura; family Limnodynastidae; genus Mixophyes; species Mixophyes australis. The sequence goes on along the minus strand of JAVHZZ010000001.1, from coordinate 239,506,943 downwards.
AATCATGAATCATGAATCATGAATTGAATCATGAATCATGAATTGAATCATGAATCATGAATCATGAATTGAATCATGAATTGAATCATGAATCGAATCATGAATTGAATCATGAATCGAATCATGAATTGAATCATGAATCATGAATTGAATCATGATTCATGAATTATGAATCATGAATTGAATCATGAATCATGAATTGAATCATGAATCTTGAATCATGAATCGTGAATCAAATCATGAATCATGAATTGAATCATGAATCATGATTAATGAATTGAATCATGAATCATGAATCATGAATTGAATCATGAATCATGAATTGAATCATGAATCATGAATTATGAATCATGAATTGAATCATGAATCATGAATTGAATCATGAATCATGAATCATGAATTGAATCATGAATCATGAATCATGAATTGAATCATGAATCATGAATCATGAATCATGAATTGAATCATGAATCATGAATTATGAATCATGAATTAAATCATGAATCATGAATTATGAATCATGAATTGAATCATGAATCATGAATTGAATCATGAATCATGAATTATGAATCATGAATTGAATCATGAATCATGAATTGAATCATGAATCATGAATCATGAATTGAATCATGGATCATGAATTGAATCATAAATCATGAATCATGAATTGAATCATGAATTGAATCATGAATCATGAATCATGAATCATGAATTGAATCATGAATCATGAATTATGAATCATGAATTGAATCATGAATCATGAATCATGAATTGAATCATGAATCATGAATAATGAATTGAATCATGAATCATGAATTGAATCATGAATCATGAATCATGAATTGAATCATGAATCATGAATTATGAATCATGAATTGAATCATGAATCATGAATCATGAATTGAATCATGAATCATGAATCAGGAATCATGAATCATGAATTGAATCATGAATCATGAGTTATGAATCATGAATTAAATCATGAATTATGAATTGAATCATGAATCATGAATCATGAATTGAATCATGAATCATGAATTGAATCATGAATCATGAATTGAATCATGAATCATGAATCATGAATTGAATCATGAATCATGAATTGAATCATAATTCAAATCATGAATTGAATCATGAATCATGAATTGAATCATATATTAAATCATGAATCATGAATTGAAGCATGAATTGAAGCATGAATCATGAATTGAAGCATGAATCATGAATCATAAATCGAATCATGAATCATGAATTGAATCATAATTCAAATCATGAATTGAATCATGAATCATGAATCATGAATCATGAATCGAATCATGAATCATGAATTGAATCATGAATCATGAATTTAATCATGAATCATGAATTAAATCATGAATCATGAATTGAATCATGAATCATGAATTATGAATTATGAATTGAATCATGAATCATGAATTGAATTATGAATTATGAATTGAATCATGAATCATGAATTGAATCATGAATTAAATCATGAATCATGAATCATGAATCATGAATTGAATAATGAATCATGAATCATGAATCGAATCATGAATCATGAATTGAATCATGAATCATGAATCATGAATTGAATCATGAATTGAATCATGAATCATAAATCATGAATTGAATCATGAATCATGAATGATGAATCATGAATTGAATCATGAATCATGAATCATGAATTGAATCATGAATCATGAATCATGAATTGAATCATGAATCATGAATTATGAATCATGAATAGAATCATGAATCATGAATTATGAATCATGAATTGAATCATGAATTATGAATTAAATCATGAATCATGAAACATGAATCATGAATTGAATCATGAATTGAATCATGAATCATGAATCATGAATTGAATCATGAATCATGAATGATGAATCATGAATTGAATCATGATCCGAATCATGAATTGAATCATGAATCATGAATTGAATCATGAATCATGAATTGAATCATGAATCGAATCATGAATCATGAATCATGAATCATGAATAATGAATTGAATCATGAATCATGAATCATGAATCATGAATTGAATCATGAATCATGAATCATGAGTCAAATCGTAAATCATGAATCATGAATCATAATTCATGAATTGAATCATGAATCATGAATCATGAATCGAATCTTGAATCGAATCATAAATTGAATCATGAATCATGAATTGAATCATGAATCATGAATTGAATCATGAATCGAATCATGAATTGAATCATGAATCATGAAGTGAATCATGAATCATGAATCATGAATTGAATCATGAATCATGAATTATGAATCATGAATTAAATCATGAATCATGAATCATGAATCATGAGTCATAAATTGAATCATTAATCATGAATTATGAATCATGAATTGAATCATGAATCATGAATTATGATTCATGAATAGAATCATGAATCATGAATTATGAATCATGAATTGAATCATGAATTATGAATTAAATCATGAATCATGAATCATGAAACATGAATCATGAATTGAATCATGCATTGAATCATGAATGATGAATCATGAATTGAATCATGAATCATGAATGATGAATCATGAATTGAATCATGAATCATGAATCATGAATCGAATCATGAATCATGAATTGAATCATGAATCATAAATCATGAATTGAATCATGAATCATGAATTGAATCATGAATAATGAATCATGAATCATGAATTGATTCATGAATCATGAATTATGAATCATGAATTGAATCATGAATCATGACTTGAATCATGAATCATGAATTGAATCATGAATCATGAATTGAATCATGAATCATGAATCATGAATCATGAATCATGAATCATGAATTGAATCATGAATCATGAATTATGAATCGTGAATTGAATCATGAATCATGAATCTTGAATTGAATCATGAATCATGAATCATGAATTGAATCATGAATCATGAATCATGAATCATGAATTCAATCATGAATCATGAATTATGAATCATGAATTGGATCATGAATCATGAATCATGAATTGAATCATGAATCATGAATTGAATCATGAATCATGAATCATGAATTATGAATCATGAATTGAATCATTAATCATGAATCATGAATTGAATCATGAATCATGCATCATGAATTAAATCATGAATCATGAATTGAATCATGAATCATGAATTGAATCATGAATCATGAATCATGAATTATAAATCATGAATTGAATCATTAATCATGAATCATGAATTGAATAATGAATCATGCATCATGAATTAAATCATGAATCATGAATTGAATCATGAATCATGAATCATGAATTGAATCATGAATTGAATCATGAATCATGAATCATGAATCATGAATTGAATCATGAATTATGAATCATGAATTGAATCATGAATCATGAATCATGAATCATAAAATCGAATCATGAATCATGAATTGAATCATGAATCATGAATCAGGAATCATGAATCATGAATTGAATCATGAATCATGAATTGAATCATGAATCATGAATTATGAATCATGAATTGAATCATGAATCATGAATCAGGAATCATGAATCATGAATTGAATCATGAATCATGAGTTATGAATCATGAATTAAATCATGAATTATGAATTGAATCATGAATCATGAATCATGAATCATGAATCATGAATTGAATCATGAAATGAATCATGAATCATGAATTGAATCATGAATCATGAATCATGAATTGAATCATGAATTGAATCAAGAATCATGAATTGAATCATGAATGATGAATCATGAATTGAATCATGAATCATGAATTATGAATCGTGAATTGAATCATGAATCATGAATTGAATCATGAATCAGGAATCATGAATCATGAATTGAATCATGAATCATGAATTATGAATCATGAATTAAATCATGAATCATGAATTATGAATCATGAATTGAATCATGAATTATGAATTGAATCATGAATCATGAATCATGAATCATGAATTGAATCATGAATCATGAATTGAATCATGAATCATGAATCATGAATCATAATTCATGATTCAATTCATGATTCATGATTCAATTATGAATCATGAATTGAATCATGAATTATGAATTGAATCATGAATCATGAATCATGAATCATGAATCATGAATCATGAATTGAATCATGAATCATGAATTGAATCATGAATCATGAATCATGAATCATAATTCATGATTCAATTCATGATTCATGATTCAATTATGAATCATGAATTGAATCATGAATTATGAATTGAATCATGAATCATGAATCATGAATCATGAATCTTGAATCATGAATCATGAATCTTGAATCATGAATTGAATCATGAATTGAATCATGAATCATAAATCATGAATTGAATCATGAATTATGAATTGAATCATGAATCATGAATCATGAATCATGAATCTTGAATCATGAATCATGAATCTTGAATCATGAATTGAATCATGAATTGAATCATGAATCATGAATCATGAATCTTGAATCATGAATCATGAATCTTGAATCATGAATTGAATCATGAATTGAATCATGAATCATGAATCATGAATCATGAATTATGAATCATGAATAGAATCATGAATCATGAATTATGAATCATGAATTGAATCATGAATTATCAATTAAATCATGAATCATGAATCATGAAACATGAATCATGAATTGAATCATGAATTGAATCATGAATGATGAATCATGAATTGAATCATGAATCATGAATGATGAATCATGAATTGAATCATGAATCATGAATCGAATCATGAATCATGAATCGAATCATGAATCATGAATTGAATCATGAATCATGAATCATGAATTGAATCATGAATCATGAATTATGAATCATGAATTGAATCATGATCCGAATCATGAATTGAATCATGAATCATGAATTGAATCATGAATCATGAATTGAATCATGAATCATGAATCATGAATCATGAATTGAATCATGAATCATGAATTATGAATCATGAATTGAATCATGATCCGAATCATGAATTGAATCATAAATCATGAATTGAATCATGAATCATGAATTGAATCATGAATCATGAATCATGAATCATGAATTGATTCATGAATCATGAATTATGAATCATGAATTGAATCATGAATCATGACTTGAATCATGAATCATGAATTGAATCATGAATCATGAATCATGAATCATGAATCATGAATTGAATCATGAATCATGAATTATGCATCGTGAATTGAATCATGAATCATGAATTGAATCATGAATCATGAATCAGGAATCATGAATCATGAATTGAATCATGAATCATGAATTATGAATCATGAATTAAATCATGAATCATGAATTATGAATCATGAATTGAATCATGAATTATGAATTGAATCATGAATCATGAATCATGAATCATGAATCATGAATCATGAATTGAATCATGAATTGAATCATGAATCATGAATTAAATCATGAATCATAAATCATGAATTGAATCATGAATCATGAATCATGAATTGAATCATGAATCATGAATTATGAATCATGAATTGAATCATGATCCGAATCATGAATTGAATCATGAATCATGAATTGAATCATGAATCATGAATCATGAATTGAATCATGAATCATGAATTATGAATCATGAATTGAATCATGATCCGAATCATGAATTGAATCATGAATTTAATCATGATCCGAATCATGAATTGAATCATGAATCATGAATTGAATCATGAATCATGAATCATGAATTGAATCATGAATCATGAATTATGAATCATGAATTGAATCATGATCCGAATCATGAATTGAATCATGAATCATGAATTGAATCATGAATCATGAATCATGAATTGAATCATGAATCATGAATTATGAATCATGAATTGAATCATGAATCATGACTTGACTCATGAATCATGACTTGAATCATAAATCATGAATTGAATCATGAATCATGAATCATGAATCATGAATCATGAATTGAATCATGAATCATGAATTATGAATCATGAATTGAATCATGAATCATGAATCATGAATTGAATCATGAATCATGAATCATGAATTGAATCATGAATCATGAATCATGAATTGAATCATGAATTGAATCATGAATCGAATCATGAATTGAATCATGAATCGAATCATGAATTGAATCATGAATCATGAATTGAATCATGATTCATGAATTATGAATCATGAATTGAATCATGAATCATGAATCATGAATTGAATCATGAATCTTGAATCATAAATCGTGAATCAAATCATGAATCATGAATTGAATCATGAATCATGATTAATGAATTGAATCATGAATCATGAATCATGAATTGAATCATGAATCATGAATCATGAATTGAATCATGAATCATGAATTATGAATCATGAATTGAATCATGAATCATGAATTGAATCATGAATCATGAATCATGAATTGAATCATGAATCATGAATCATGAATCATGAATTGAATCATGAATCATGAATTATGAATCATGAATTAAATCATGAATCATGAATTATGAATCATGAATTGAATCATGAATCATGAATTGAATCATGAATCATGAATCATGAATTGAATCATGAATCATGAATTGAATCATGAATCATGAATTGAATCATGAATCATGAATCATGAATTGAATCATGAATCATGAATTGAATCATAAATCATGAATCATGAATTGAATCATGAATTGAATCATGAATCATGATTCATGATTCAATTCATGATTCATGATTCCTGATTCATGATTCATGATTCATGATTCAATTCATGATTCATGAATCATGAATTGAATCATGAATCATGAATCATGAATCGAATCAAGAATCATGAATCGAATCATGAATCATGAATCATGAATTGAATCATGAATCATGAATTGAATCATGAATCATGAATCATGAATTGAATCATGAATCATGAATTATGAATTATGAATTGAATCATGAATCATGAATCATGAATTGAATCATTAATCATGAATCAGGAATCATGAATCATGAATTGAATCATGAATCATGAATTATGAATCCTGAATTGAATCATGAATTATGAATTGAATCATGAATCATGAAACATGAATCATGAATCATGAATCATGAATTGAATCATGAAATGAATCATGAATCATGAATCATGAATTGAATCATGAATCATGAATTGAATCATGAATCATGAATGATGAATTATGAATTGAATCATGAATCATGAATCATGAATTAAATCATGAATCATGAATTGAATCATGAATCATGAATTATGAATCATGAATTGAATCATGAATTATGAATTGAATCATGAATGATGAATCATGAATGATGAATCATGAATGATGAATCATGAATTGAATCAGGAATCATGAATCATGAATTGAATCATGAATCATGAATTATGAATCATGAATTGAATCATGAATTATGAATTGAATCATGAATCATGAAACATGAATCATGAATCATGAATTGAATCATGAAATGAATCATGAATCATGAATCATGAATTGAATCATGAATCATGAATCATGAATGATGAATCATGAATTGAATCATGAATCATGAATCATGAATTAAATCATGAATCATGAATTGAATCATGAATCATGAATCATGAATTGAATCATGAATCATGAATCATGAATTGAATCATGAATCATGAATCATGAATTGAATCATGAATCATGAATTATGAATCATGAATTGAATCATGAATTATGAATTGAATCATGAATGATGAATCATGAATGATGAATCATGAATGATGAATCATGAATTGAATCATGAATCATGAATCATGAAATGAATCATGAATCATGAATGATGAATTGAATCATGAATCATGAATGATGAATCATGAATTGAATCATGAATCATGAATTATGAATCATGAATTGAATCATGAATCATGAATTGAATCATGAATCATGAATCATGAATCATGAATTGAATCATGAATCATGAGTTATGAATCATGAATTAAATCATGAATTATGAATTGAATCATGAATCATGAATCATGAATCATGAATCATGAATTGAATCATGAAATGAATCATGAATCATGAATTATGAATCATGAATTAAATCATTAATTGAATCAAGAATCATGAATTGAATCATGAATCATGAATCATGAATTGAATCATGAATCATAAATCATGAATTGAATCATGATTCATGAATTATGAATCATGAATTGAATCATGAATCATGAATTATGAATCATGAATTGAATCATGAATTATGAATCATGAATTGAATCATGAATCATGAATCATGAATTGAATCATGAATTGAATCATGAATCATGAATCATGAATCATGAATTGAATCATGAATCATGAATTATGAATCATGAATTGAATCATGAATCATGAATCATGAATTGAATCATGAATCATGAATCATGAATCATGAATCGAATCATGAATCATGAATTGAATCATGAATCATAAATCATGAATTGAATCATGAATCATGAATCGAATCATGAATCATGAATTGAATCATGAATCATGAATTATGAATCATGAATTGAATCATGAATCATGAATCATGAATTGAATCATGAATCATGAATCATAAATCATGAATTAAATCATGAATCATGAATTATGAATCATGAATTGAATCATGAATTATGAATTGAATCATGAATCATGAAACATGAATCTTGAATGATGAATCATGAATTGAATCATGAAATGAATCATGAATGATGAATCATGAATTGAATCATGAATCATAAATCATGAATTGAATCATGAATCATGAATTGAATCATGAATCATGAATTATGAATCATGAATTGAATAATGAATTATGAATTGAATCATGAATGATGAATCATGAATTGAATCATGAATCATGAATCATGAATTGAATCATGAATCATGAATCATGAATTGAATCATGAATCATGAATCATGAATTGAATCATGAATCATGAATCATGAATCATGAATTAAATCATGAATCATGAATGATGAATCATGAATTGAATCATGAATGATGAATCATGAATTGAATCATGAATCATGAATCATGAATTGAATAATGAATCATGAATTATGAATCATGAATTGAATCATGAATCATGAATTATGAATCATGAATTGAATCATGAATTGAATCATGAATCATGAATCATGAATCATGAATCATGAATCATGAATCATCAATTGAATCATGAATCATGAATTATGAATCATGAATTGAATTATGAATTATGAATTGAATCATGAATCATGAATCATGAATTGAATCATGAATCATGAATCATGAATTGAATCATGAATCATGAATGATGAATCATCAATTGAATCATGAATGATGAATCATGAATTGAATCATGAATCATGAATCATGAATTGAATAATGAATCATGAATTATGAATCATGAATTGAATCATGAATCATGAATTATGAATCATGAATTGAATCATGAATTATGAATTGAATCATGAATCATGAATCATGAATCATCAATTGAATCATGAATCATGAATTATGAATCATGAATTGAATTATGAATTATGAATTGAATCATGAATCATGAATCATGAATTGAATCATGAATTGAATCATGAATCATGAATTGAATCATGAATCATGAATGATGAATCATAAATTGAATCATGAATCATGAATCATGAATCAAATCATGAATCATGAATCGAATCATGAATCATGAATTGAATCATGAATCATAAATTGAATCAAGAATTGAATCATGAATCATGAATCGAATCATGAATCATGAATTGAATCATGAATTAAATCATGAATCATGAATTGAATCATGAATTGAATCATGAATTGAATCATGAATTGAATCATGAATCATGAATTGAAGCATGAATCATGAATCATAAATCAAATCATGAATCATGAATTGAATCATAATTCAAATCATGAATTGAATAATGAATCATGAATTGAATCATGAATCTTGAATTATGAATCATGAATTGAATCATGAATCAAAAATCATGAATTGAATCATGAATCATGAATCATGAATCATGAATCGAATCATGAATCATTAATTGAATCATGAATCATGAATTTAATCATGAATCATGAATTAAATCATGAATCATGAATCATGAATCATGAATCATGAATTGAATCATGAATTATGAATTATGAATTATGAATTGAATCATGAATCATGAATCATGAATCATGAATCATGAATTGAATCATGAATTGAATCATGAATCATGAATCATGAATCATGAATTGAATCATGAATTGAATCATGAATCATGAATCATGAATTGAATTATAAATTATGAATTGAATCATGAATCATGAATCATGAATCATGAATCATGAATTGAATCATGAATTGAATCATGAATCATGAATCATGAATCATGAATCATGAATTGAATCATGAATTGAATCATGAATGATGAATCATGAATTGAATCATGAATCATGAATGATGAATCATGAAATGAATCATGAATCATGAATTGAATCATGAATCATGAATTGAATCATGAATCGAATCATGAATCATGAATCATGAATAATGAATTGAATCATGAATCATGAATCATGAATCATGAATTGAATCATGAATCATGAATCATGAGTCAAATCGTAAATCATGAATCATGAATCATAATTCATGAATTGAATCATGAATCATGAATTGAATCATGAATCGAATCATGAATTGAATCATGAATCATGAATTGAATCATGAATTGAATCATGTATCGAATCATGAATTGAATCATGAATCATGAAGTGAATCATGAATCATGAATCATGAATCATGAATTGAATCATGAATCATGAATTATGAATCATGAATTAAATCATGAATCATGAATCATGAATCATGAATCATAAATCATAAATTGAATCATTAATCATGAATTATGAATCATGAATTAAATCATGAATCATGAATTAAATCATGAATCATGAATTATGAATCATGAATTGAATCATGAATCATGAATTGAATCATGAATCATGAATTGAATTATGAATCATGAATTATGAATCATGAATTGAATCATGAATCATGAATCTTGAATTGAATCATGAATCATGAATCATGAAATGAATCATGAATCATGAATCATGAATCATGAATTGAATCATGAATCATGAATTATGAATCATGAATTGGATCATGAATCATGAATCATGAATCATGAATCATGAATTGAATCATGAATCATGAATTATGCATCGTGAATTGAATCATCAATCATGAATTGAATCATGAATCATGAATCAGGAATCATGAATCATGAATTGAATCATGAATCATGAATTATGAATCATGAATTAAATCATGAATCATGAATTATGAATCATGAATTGAATCATGAATTATGAATTGAATCATGAATCATGAATCATGAATCATGAATCATGAATCATGAATTGAATCATGAATTGAATCATGAATCATGAATTAAATCATGAATCATAAATCATGAATTGAATCATGAATCATGAATCATGAATTGAATCATGAATCATGAATTATGAATCATGAATTGAATCATGATCCGAATCATGAATTGAATCATGAATCATGAATTGAATCATGAATCATGAATCATGAATTGAATCATGAATCATGAATTATGAATCATGAATTGAATCATGATCCGAATCATGAATTGAATCATGAATTTAATCATGATCCGAATCATGAATTGAATCATGAATCATGAATTGAATCATGAATCATGAATCATGAATTGAATCATGAATCATGAATTATGAATCATGAATTGAATCATGATCCGAATCATGAATTGAATCATGAATCATGAATTGAATCATGAATCATGAATCATGAATTGAATCATGAATCATGAATTATGAATCATGAATTGAATCATGAATCATGACTTGACTCATGAAACATGACTTGAATCATAAATCATGAATTGAATCATGAATCATGAATCATGAATCATGAATCATGAATTGAATCATGAATCATGAATTATGAATCATGAATTGAATCATGAATCATGAATCATGAATTGAATCATGAATCATGAATCATGAATTGAATCATGAATCATGAATCATGAATTGAATCATGAATTGAATCATGAATCGAATCATGAATTGAATCATGAATCGAATCATGAATTGAATCATGAATCATGAATTGAATCATGATTCATGAATTATGAATCATGAATTGAATCATGAATCATGAATCATGAATTGAATCATGAATCTTGAATCATGAATCGTGAATCAAATCATGAATCATGAATTGAATCATGAATCATGATTAATGAATTGAATCATGAATCATGAATCATGAATTGAATCATGAATCATGAATCATGAATTGAATCATGAATCATGAATTATGAATCATGAATTGAATCATGAATCATGAATTGAATCATGAATCATGAATCATGAATTGAATCATGAATCATGAATCATGAATCATGAATTGAATCATGAATCATGAATTATGAATCATGAATTAAATCATGAATCATGAATTATGAATCATGAATTGAATCATGAATCATGAATTGAATCATGAATCATGAATCATGAATTGAATCATGAATCATGAATTGAATCATGAATCATGAATTGAATCATGAATCATGAATCATGAATTGAATCATGAATCATGAATTGAATCATAAATCATGAATCATGAATTGAATCATGAATTGAATCATGAATCATGATTCATGATTTAATTCATGATTCATGATTCCTGATTCATGATTCATGATTCATGATTCAATTCATGATTCATGAATCATGAATTGAATCATGAATCATGAATCATGAATCGAATCATGAATCATGAATCGAATCATGAATCATGAATCATGAATTGAATCATGAATCATGAATTGAATCATGAATCATGAATCATGAATTGAATCATGAATCATGAATTATGAATTATGAATTGAATCATGAATCATGAATCATGAATTGAATCATTAATCATGAATCAGGAATCATGAATCATGAATTGAATCATGAATCATGAATTATGAATCCTGAATTGAATCATGAATTATGAATTGAATCATGAATCATGAAACATGAATCATGAATCATGAATCATGAATTGAATCATGAAATGAATCATGAATCATGAATCATGAATTGAATCATGAATCATGAATTGAATCATGAATCATGAATGATGAATTATGAATTGAATCATGAATCATGAATCATGAATTAAATCATGAATCATGAATTGAATCATGAATCATGAATTATGAATCATGAATTGAATCATGAATTATGAATTGAATCATGAATGATGAATCATGAATGATGAATCATGAATGATGAATCATGAATTGAATCAGGAATCATGAATCATGAATTGAATCATGAATCATGAATTATGAATCATGAATTGAATCATGAATTATGAATTGAATCATGAATCATGAAACATGAATCATGAATCATGAATTGAATCATGAAATGAATCATGAATCATGAATCATGAATTGAATCATGAATCATGAATCATGAATGATGAATCATGAATTGAATCATGAATCATGAATCATGAATTAAATCATGAATCATGAATTGAATCATGAATCATGAATCATGAATTGAATCATGAATCATGAATCATGAATTGAATCATGAATCATGAATCATGAATTGAATCATGAATCATGAATTATGAATCATGAATTGAATCATGAATTATGAATTGAATCATGAATGATGAATCATGAATGATGAATCATGAATGATGAATCATGAATTGAATCATGAATCATGAATCATGAAATGAATCATGAATCATGAATGATGAATTGAATCATGAATCATGAATGATGAATCATGAATTGAATCATGAATCATGAATTATGAATCATGAATTGAATCATGAATCATGAATTGAATCATGAATCATGAATCATGAATCATGAATTGAATCATGAATCATGAGTTATGAATCATGAATTTAATCATGAATTATGAATTGAATCATGAATCATGAATCATGAATCATGAATCATGAATTGAATCATGAAATGAATCATGAATCATGAATTATGAATCATGAATTAAATCATTAATTGAATCAAGAATCATGAATTGAATCATGAATCATGAATCATGAATTGAATCATGAATCATAAATCATGAATTGAATCATGATTCATGAATTATGAATCATGAATTGAATCATGAATCATGAATTATGAATCATGAATTGAATCATGAATCATGAATCATGAATTGAATCATGAATTGAATCATGAATCATGAATCATGAATCATGAATTGAATCATGAATCATGAATTATGAATCATGAATTGAATCATGAATCATGAATCATGAATTGAATCATGAATCATGAATCATGAATCATGAATCGAATCATGAATCATGAATTGAATCATGAATCATAAATCATGAATTGAATCATGAATCATGAATCGAATCATGAATCATGAATTGAATCATGAATCATGAATTATGAATCATGAATTGAATCATGAATCATGAATCATGAATTGAATCATGAATCATGAATCATAAATCATGAATTAAATCATGAATCATGAATTATGAATCATGAATTGAATCATGAATTATGAATTGAATCATGAATCATGAAACATGAATCTTGAATGATGAATCATGAATTGAATCATGAAATGAATCATGAATGATGAATCATGAATTGAATCATGAATCATAAATCATGAATTGAATCATGAATCATGAATTGAATCATGAATCATGAATTATGAATCATGAATTGAATAATGAATTATGAATTGAATCATGAATGATGAATCATGAATTGAATCATGAATCATGAATCATGAATTGAATCATGAATCATGAATCATGAATTGAATCATGAATCATGAATCATGAATTGAATCATGAATCATGAATCATGAATCATGAATTAAATCATGAATCATGAATGATGAATCATGAATTGAATCATGAATGATGAATCATGAATTGAATCATGAATCATGAATCATGAATTGAATAATGAATCATGAATTATGAATCATGAATTGAATCATGAATCATGAATTATGAATCATGAATTGAATCATGAATTGAATCATGAATCATGAATCATGAATCATGAATCATGAATCATGAATCATGAATCATCAATTGAATCATGAATCATGAATTATGAATCATGAATTGAATTATGAATTATGAATTGAATCATGAATCATGAATCATGAATTGAATCATGAATCATGAATCATGAATTGAATCATGAATCATGAATGATGAATCATCAATTGAATCATGAATGATGAATCATGAATTGAATCATGAATCATGAATCATGAATTGAATAATGAATCATGAATTATGAATCATGAATTGAATCATGAATCATGAATTATGAATCATGAATTGAATCATGAATTATGAATTGAATCATGAATCATGAATCATGAATCATCAATTGAATCATGAATCATGAATTATGAATCATGAATTGAATTATGAATTATGAATTGAATCATGAATCATGAATCATGAATTGAATCATGAATTGAATCATGAATCATGAATTGAATCATGAATCATGAATGATGAATCATAAATTGAATCATGAATCATGAATCATGAATCAAATCATGAATCATGAATCGAATCATGAATCATGAATTGAATCATGAATCATAAATTGAATCAAGAATTGAATCATGAATCATGAATCGAATCATGAATCATGAATTGAATCATGAATTAAATCATGAATCATGAATTGAATCATGAATTGAATCATGAATTGAATCATGAATTGAATCATGAATCATGAATTGAAGCATGAATCATGAATCATAAATCAAATCATGAATCATGAATTGAATCATAATTCAAATCATGAATTGAATAATGAATCATGAATTGAATCATGAATCTTGAATTATGAATCATGAATTGAATCATGAATCAAAAATCATGAATTGAATCATGAATCATGAATCATGAATCATGAATCGAATCATGAATCATTAATTGAATCATGAATCATGAATTTAATCATGAATCATGAATTAAATCATGAATCATGAATCATGAATCATGAATCATGAATTGAATCATGAATCATGAATTATGAATTATGAATTGAATCATGAATCATGAATCATGAATCATGAATCATGAATTGAATCATGAATTGAATCATGAATCATGAATCATGAATCATGAATTGAATCATGAATTGAATCATGAATCATGAATCATGAATTGAATTATAAATTATGAATTGAATCATGAATCATGAATCATGAATCATGAATCATGAATTGAATCATGAATTGAATCATGAATCATGAATCATGAATCATGAATTGATTCATGAATCATGAATTATGAATCATGAATTGAATCATGAATCATGACTTGAATCATGAATCATGAATTGAATCATGAATCATGAATCATGAATCATGAATCATGAATTGAATCATGAATCATGAATTATGCATCGTGAATTGAATCATGAATCATGAATTGAATCATGAATCATGAATCAGGAATCATGAATCATGAATTGAATCATGAATCATGAATTATGAATCATGAATTAAATCATGAATCATGAATTATGAATCATGAATTGAATCATGAATTATGAATTGAATCATGAATCATGAATCATGAATCATGAATCATGAATCATGAATTGAATCATGAATTGAATCATGAATCATGAATTAAATCATGAATCATAAATCATGAATTGAATCATGAATCATGAATCATGAATTGAATCATGAATCATGAATTATGAATCATGAATTGAATCATGATCCGAATCATGAATTGAATCATGAATCATGAATTGAATCATGAATCATGAATCATGAATTGAATCATGAATCATGAATTATGAATCATGAATTGAATCATGATCCGAATCATGAATTGAATCATGAATTTAATCATGATCCGAATCATGAATTGAATCATGAATCATGAATTGAATCATGAATCATGAATCATGAATTGAATCATGAATCATGAATTATGAATCATGAATTGAATCATGATCCGAATCATGAATTGAATCATGAATCATGAATTGAATCATGAATCATGAATCATGAATTGAATCATGAATCATGAATTATGAATCATGAATTGAATCATGAATCATGACTTGACTCATGAATCATGACTTGAATCATAAATCATGAATTGAATCATGAATCATGAATCATGAATCATGAATCATGAATTGAATCATGAATCATGAATTATGAATCATGAATTGAATCATGAATCATGAATCATGAATTGAATCATGAATCATGAATCATGAATTGAATCATGAATCATGAATCATGAATTGAATCATGAATTGAATCATGAATCGAATCATGAATTGAATCATGAATCGAATCATGAATTGAATCATGAATCATGAATTGAATCATGATTCATGAATTATGAATCATGAATTGAATCATGAATCATGAATCATGAATTGAATCATGAATCTTGAATCATGAATCGTGAATCAAATCATGAATCATGAATTGAATCATGAATCATGATTAATGAATTGAATCATGAATCATGAATCATGAATTGAATCATGAATCATGAATCATGAATTGAATCATGAATCATGAATTATGAATCATGAATTGAATCATGAATCATGAATTGAATCATGAATCATGAATCATGAATTGAATCATGAATCATGAATCATGAATCATGAATTGAATCATGAATCATGAATTATGAATCATGAATTAAATCATGAATCATGAATTATGAATCATGAATTGAATCATGAATCATGAATTGAATCATGAATCATGAATCATGAATTGAATCATGAATCATGAATTGAATCATGAATCATGAATTGAATCATGAATCATGAATCATGAATTGAATCATGAATCATGAATTGAATCATAAATCATGAATCATGAATTGAATCATGAATTGAATCATGAATCATGATTCATGATTCAATTCATGATTCATGATTCCTGATTCATGATTCATGATTCATGATTCAATTCATGATTCATGAATCATGAATTGAATCATGAATCATGAATCATGAATCGAATCATGAATCATGAATCGAATCATGAATCATGAATCATGAATTGAATCATGAATCATGAATTGAATCATGAATCATGAATCATGAATTGAATCATGAATCATGAATTATGAATTATGAATTGAATCATGAATCATGAATCATGAATTGAATCATTAATCATGAATCAGGAATCATGAATCATGAATTGAATCATGAATCATGAATTATGAATCCTGAATTGAATCATGAATTATGAATTGAATCATGAATCATGAAACATGAATCATGAATCATGAATCATGAATTGAATCATGAAATGAATCATGAATCATGAATCATGAATTGAATCATGAATCATGAATTGAATCATGAATCATGAATGATGAATTATGAATTGAATCATGAATCATGAATCATGAATTAAATCATGAATCATGAATTGAATCATGAATCATGAATTATGAATCATGAATTGAATCATGAATTATGAATTGAATCATGAATGATGAATCATGAATGATGAATCATGAATGATGAATCATGAATTGAATCAGGAATCATGAATCATGAATTGAATCATGAATCATGAATTATGAATCATGAATTGAATCATGAATTATGAATTGAATCATGAATCATGAAACATGAATCATGAATCATGAATTGAATCATGAAATGAATCATGAATCATGAATCATGAATTGAATCATGAATCATGAATCATGAATGATGAATCATGAATTGAATCATGAATCATGAATCATGAATTAAATCATGAATCATGAATTGAATCATGAATCATGAATCATGAATTGAATCATGAATCATGAATCATGAATTGAATCATGAATCATGAATCATGAATTGAATCATGAATCATGAATTATGAATCATGAATTGAATCATGAATTATGAATTGAATCATGAATGATGAATCATGAATGATGAATCATGAATGATGAATCATGAATTGAATCATGAATCATGAATCATGAAATGAATCATGAATCATGAATGATGAATTGAATGATGAATCATGAATGATGAATCATGAATTGAATCATGAATCATGAATTATGAATCATGAATTGAATCATGAATCATGAATTGAATCATGAATCATGAATCATGAATCATGAATTGAATCATGAATCATGAGTTATGAATCATGAATTAAATCATGAATTATGAATTGAATCATGAATCATGAATCATGAATCATGAATCATGAATTGAATCATGAAATGA
Source organism: Mixophyes australis (assembly GCA_036250195.1). NCBI lineage: Eukaryota > Metazoa > Chordata > Amphibia > Anura > Limnodynastidae > Mixophyes > Mixophyes australis. The sequence continues at coordinate 239,487,625 of JAVHZZ010000001.1, read as the reverse complement.
ATCATGAATCATGAATTATGAATCATGAATTAAATCATTAATTGAATCAAGAATCATGAATTGAATCATGAATCATGAATCATGAATTGAATCATGAATCATAAATCATGAATTGAATCATGATTCATGAATTATGAATCATGAATTGAATCATGAATCATGAATTATGAATCATGAATTGAATCATGAATCATGAATCATGAATTGAATCATGAATTGAATCATGAATCATGAATCATGAATCATGAATTGAATCATGAATCATGAATTATGAATCATGAATTGAATCATGAATCATGAATCATGAATTGAATCATGAATCATGAATCATGAATCATGAATCGAATCATGAATCATGAATTGAATCATGAATCATAAATCATGAATTGAATCATGAATCATGAATCGAATCATGAATCATGAATTGAATCATGAATCATGAATTATGAATCATGAATTGAATCATGAATCATGAATCATGAATTGAATCATGAATCATGAATCATAAATCATGAATTAAATCATGAATCATGAATTATGAATCATGAATTGAATCATGAATTGAATCATGAAATGAATCATGAATGATGAATCATGAATTGAATCATGAATCATAAATCATGAATTGAATCATGAATCATGAATTGAATCATGAATCATGAATTATGAATCATGAATTGAATAATGAATTATGAATTGAATCATGAATGATGAATCATGAATTGAATCATGAATCATGAATCATGAATTGAATCATGAATCATGAATCATGAATTGAATCATGAATCATGAATCATGAATTGAATCATGAATCATGAATCATGAATCATGAATTAAATCATGAATCATGAATGATGAATCATGAATTGAATCATGAATGATGAATCATGAATTGAATCATGAATCATGAATCATGAATTGAATAATGAATCATGAATTATGAATCATGAATTGAATCATGAATCATGAATTATGAATCATGAATTGAATCATGAATTGAATCATGAATCATGAATCATGAATCATGAATCATGAATCATGAATCATGAATCATCAATTGAATCATGAATCATGAATTATGAATCATGAATTGAATTATGAATTATGAATTGAATCATGAATCATGAATCATGAATTGAATCATGAATCATGAATCATGAATTGAATCATGAATCATGAATGATGAATCATCAATTGAATCATGAATGATGAATCATGAATTGAATCATGAATCATGAATCATGAATTGAATAATGAATCATGAATTATGAATCATGAATTGAATCATGAATCATGAATTATGAATCATGAATTGAATCATGAATTATGAATTGAATCATGAATCATGAATCATGAATCATCAATTGAATCATGAATCATGAATTATGAATCATGAATTGAATTATGAATTATGAATTGAATCATGAATCATGAATCATGAATTGAATCATGAATTGAATCATGAATCATGAATTGAATCATGAATCATGAATGATGAATCATAAATTGAATCATGAATCATGAATCATGAATCAAATCATGAATCATGAATCGAATCATGAATCATGAATTGAATCATGAATCATAAATTGAATCAAGAATTGAATCATGAATCATGAATCGAATCATGAATCATGAATTGAATCATGAATTAAATCATGAATCATGAATTGAATCATGAATTGAATCATGAATTGAATCATGAATTGAATCATGAATCATGAATTGAAGCATGAATCATGAATCATAAATCAAATCATGAATCATGAATTGAATCATAATTCAAATCATGAATTGAATAATGAATCATGAATTGAATCATGAATCTTGAATTATGAATCATGAATTGAATCATGAATCAAAAATCATGAATTGAATCATGAATCATGAATCATGAATCATGAATCATGAATCATGAATCGAATCATGAATCATTAATTGAATCATGAATCATGAATTTAATCATGAATCATGAATTAAATCATGAATCATGAATCATGAATCATGAATCATGAATTGAATCATGAATCATGAATTATGAATTATGAATTGAATCATGAATCATGAATCATGAATCATGAATCATGAATTGAATCATGAATTGAATCATGAATCATGAATCATGAATCATGAATTGAATCATGAATTGAATCATGAATCATGAATCATGAATTGAATTATAAATTATGAATTGAATCATGAATCATGAATCATGAATCATGAATCATGAATTGAATCATGAATTGAATCATGAATCATGAATCATGAATCATGAATCATGAATTGAATCATGAATTGAATCATGAATGATGAATCATGAATTGAATCATGAATCATGAATGATGAATCATGAAATGAATCATGAATCATGAATTGAATCATGAATCATGAATTGAATCATGAATCGAATCATGAATCATGAATCATGAATAATGAATTGAATCATGAATCATGAATCATGAATCATGAATTGAATCATGAATCATGAATCATGAGTCAAATCGTAAATCATGAATCATGAATCATAATTCATGAATTGAATCATGAATCATGAATTGAATCATGAATCGAATCATGAATTGAATCATGAATCATGAATTGAATCATGAATTGAATCATGTATCGAATCATGAATTGAATCATGAATCATGAAGTGAATCATGAATCATGAATCATGAATCATGAATTGAATCATGAATCATGAATTATGAATCATGAATTAAATCATGAATCATGAATCATGAATCATGAATCATAAATCATAAATTGAATCATTAATCATGAATTATGAATCATGAATTAAATCATGAATCATGAATTAAATCATGAATCATGAATTATGAATCATGAATTGAATCATGAATCATGAATTGAATCATGAATCATGAATTGAATTATGAATCATGAATTATGAATCATGAATTGAATCATGAATCATGAATCTTGAATTGAATCATGAATCATGAATCATGAAATGAATCATGAATCATGAATCATGAATCATGAATCATGAATCATGAATTGAATCATGAATCATGAATTATGAATCATGAATTGGATCATGAATCATGAATCATGAATTGAATCATGAATCATGAATCATGAATTGAATCATGAATCATGAATCATGAATTGAATCATGAATCATGAATTATGAATCATGAATTAAATCATTAATCATGAATCATGAATTGAATCATGAATCATGCATCATGAATTAAATCATGAATCATGAATTGAATCATGAATCATGAATCATGAATTATGAATCATGAATTGAATCATTAATCATGAATCATGAATTGAATCCTGAATCATGCATCATGAATTAAATCATGAATCATGAATTGAATCATGAATCATGAATCATGAATTGAATCATGAATTGAATCATGAATCATAAATCATGAATCATGAATTGAATCATGAATCATGAATTATGAATCATGAATCATGAATTATGAATCATGAATTGAATCATGAATCATGAATCATGAATCATGAATCATGAATCGAATCATGAATCATGAATTATGAATCATGAATTGAATCATGAATCATGAATCATGAATCATGAATTGAATCATGAATCATGAATTATGAATCATGAATCATGAATCATGAATCATGAATCATGAATCATGAATTGAATCATGAATCATGAATTGAATCATGAATCATGAATCATGAATTGAATCATGAATCATGAATCAGGAATCATGAATCATGAATTGAATCATGAATCATGAGTTATGAATCATGAATTAAATTATGAATTATGAATTGAATCATGAATCATGAATCATGAATCATGAATTATGAATTGAATCATGAAATGAATCATGAATCATGAATTGAATCATGAATCATGAATTATGAATTGAATCATGAATTGAATCATGAATCATGAATTATGAATCATGAATTGAATCATGAATAATGAATTATGAATCATGAATTGAATCATGAATCATGAATCTCGAATTGAATCATGAATTGAATCATGAATCATGAATCATGAATCATGAATTGAATCATGAATCATGAATTATGAATCATGAATTGAATCATGAATCATGAATCATGAATCATGAATTGAATCATGAATCATGAATCATGAATCATGAATCGAATCATGAATCATGAATTGAATCATGAATCATAAATCATGAATTGAATCATGAATCATGAATCATGAATCGAATCATGAATCATGAATTGAATCATGAATCATGAATTATGAATCATGAATTGAATCATGAATCATGAATTGAATCTTGAATCATGAATCATGAATTAAATCATGAATCATGAATTATGAATCATGAATTGAATCATGAATTATGAATTGAATCATGAATCATGAAACATGAATCTTGAATGATGAATCATGAATTGAATCATGAAATGAATCATGAATGATGAATCATGAATTGAATCATGAATCATAAATCATGAATTGAATCATGAATCATGAATTGAATCATGAATCATGAATTATGAATCATGAATTGAATCATGAATTATGAATTGAATCATGAATGATGAATCATGAATTGAATCATGAATCATGAATCATGAATTGAATCATGAATCATGAATCATGAATTGAATCATGAATCATGAATCATGAATTGAATCATGAATCATGAATTAAATCATGAATCATGAATGATGAATCATGAATTGAATCATGAATGATGAATCATGAATTGAATCATGAATCATGAATCATGAATTGAATAATGAATCATGAATTATGAATCATGAATTGAATCATGAATCATGAATTATGAATCATGAATTGAATCATGAATTATGAATTGAATCATGAATCATGAATCATGAATCATGAATCATCAATTGAATCATGAATCATGAATTATGAATCATGAATTGAATTATGAATTATGAATTGAATCATGAATCATGAATCATGAATTGAATCATGAATCATGAATCATGAATTGAATCATGAATCATGAATGATGAATCATCAATTGAATCATGAATGATGAATCATGAATTGAATCATGAATCATGAATGATGAATCATGAATTGAATCATGAATCATGAATCATGAATTGAATCATGAATTGAATCATGAATCGAATCATGAATCATGAATCATGAATCATGAATAATGAATTGAATCATGAATCATGAATCATGAATCATGAATTGAATCATGAATCATGAATCATGAGTCAAATCGTAAATCATGAATCATGAATCATAATTCATGAATTGAATCATGAATCATGAATCGAATCTTGAATCGAATCATGAATTGAATCATGAATCATGAATTGAATCATGAATCGAATCATGAATTGAATCATGAATCATGAATTGAATCATGAATCATGAATCATAAATCATGAATTGAATCATGAATCATGAATTATGAATCATGAATTAAATCATTAATCATGAATCATGAATCATGAATCATGAGTCATAAATTGAATCATTAATCATGAATTATGAATCGTGAATTAAATCATGAATCATGAATTATGAATCATGAATTAAATCATGAATCATGAATTGAATCATGAATCATGAATTGAATTTTGAATCATGAATTATGAATCATGAATTGAATCATGAATCATGAATCATGAATTGAATCATGAATCATGAATCATGAATTGAATCATGAATCATGAATCATGAATTGAATCATGAATCATGAATTATGAATCATGAATTGAATCATTAATCATGAATCATGAATTGAATCATGAATCATGCATCATGAATTAAATCATGAATCATGAATTGAATCATGAAGCATGAATCATGAATTGAATCATGAATTGAATCATGAATCATGAATCATGAATCATGAATCATGAATCATGAATCATGAATTGAATCATGAATCATGAATTATGAATCATGAATTGAATCATGAATCATGAATCATGAATCATGAATTGAATCATGAATCATGAATTGAATCATGAATCATGAATCATGAATTGAATCATGAATCATGAATTGAATCATGAATCATGAATCATGAATTGAATCATGAATCATGAATCTTAAATTGAATCATGAATCATGAATCATGAAATGAATCATGAATCATAAATCATGAATCATGAATTGAATCATGAATCATGAATTATGAATCATGAATTGGATCATGAATCATGAATCATGAATTGAATCATGAATCATGAATCATGAATTGAATCATGAATCATGAATCATGAATTGAATCATGAATCATGAATTATGAATCATGAATTGAATCATTAATCATGAATCATGAATTGAATCATGAATCATGCATCATGAATTAAATCATGAATCATGAATTGAATCATGAATCATGAATCATGAATTATGAATCATGAATTGAATCATTAATCATGAATTATGAATTGAATCATGAATCATGCATCATGAATTAAATCATGAATCATGAATTGAATCATGAATCATGAATCATGAATTGAATCATGAATTGAATCATGAATCATAAATCATGAATCATGAATTGAATCATGAATCATGAATTGAATCATGAATCATGAATCAGGAATCATGAATCATGAATTGAATCATGAATCATGAGTTATGAATTATGAATTAAATCATGAATTATGAATTGAATCATGAATCATGAATCATGAATCATGAATCATGAATTGAATCATGAATCATGAATTATGAATCATGAATTAAATCATTAATTGAATCAAGAATCATGAATTGAATCATGAATCATGAATCATGAATTGAATCATGAATCATGAATCATGAATTGAATCATGAATCATGAATTATGAATCATGAATTGAATCATGAATCATGAATTATGAATCATGAATTGAATCATGAATCATGAATCATGAATTGAATCATGAATTGAATCATGAATCATGAATCATGAATCATGAATTGAATCATGAATCATGAATTATGAATCATGAATTGAATCATGAATCATGAATCATGAATTGAATCATGAATCATGAATCATGAATCGAATCATGAATCATGAATTGAATCATGAATCATAAATCATGAATTGAATCATGAATCATGAATCATGAATTGAATCATGAATCATGAATTATGAATCATGAATTGAATCATGAATCATGAATTATGAATCATGAATTGAATCATGAATCATGAATCATGAATTGAATCATGAATTGAATCATGAATCATGAATCATGAATCATGAATTGAATCATGAATCATGAATTATGAATCATGAATTGAATCATGAATCATGAATCATGAATTGAATCATGAATCATGAATCTGGAATCGAATCATGAATCATGAATTGAATCATGAATCATAAATCATGAATTGAATCATGAATCATGAATCATGAATCGAATCATGAATCATGAATTGAATCATGAATCATGAATTATGAATCATGAATTGAATCATGAATCATGAATCATGATTTGAATCATGAATCATGAATCATGAATCATGAATTAAATCATGAATCATGAATTATGAATCATGAATTGAATCATGAATTATGAATTGAATCATGAATCATGAAACATGAATCTTGAATGATGAATCATGAATTGAATCATGAAATGAATCATGAATGATGAATCATGAATTGAATCATGAATCATAAATCATGAATTGAATCATGAATCATGAATTGAATCATGAATCATGAATTATGAATCATGAATTGAATCATGAATTATGAATTGAATCATGAATGATGAATCATGAATTGAATCATGAATCATGAATTGAATCATGAATCATGAATTGAATCATGAATCATGAATCATGAATTGAATCATGAATCATGAATCATGAATTAAATCATGAATCATGAATGATGAATCATGAATTGAATCATGAATGATGAATCATGAATTGAATCATGAATCATGAATCATGAATTGAATAATGAATCATGAATTATGAATCATGAATTGAATCATGAATCATGAATTATGAATCATGAATTGAATCATGAATTATGAATTGAATCATGAATCATGAATCATGAATCATGAATCATCAATTGAATCATGAATCATGAATTATGAATCATGAATTGAATTATGAATTATGAATTGAATCATGAATCATGAATCATGAATTGAATCATGAATCATGAATTGAATCATGAATCATGAATGATGAATCATCAATTGAATCATAAATGATGAATCATGAATTGAATCATGAATCATGAATCATGAATTGAATAATGAATCATGAATTATGAATCATGAATTGAATCATGAATCATGAATTATGAATCATGAATTGAATCATGAATTATGAATTGAATCATGAATCATGAATCATGAATCATCAATTGAATCATGAATCATGAATTATGAATCATGAATTGAATTATGAATTATGAATTGAATCATGAATCATGAATCATGAATTGAATCATGAATTGAATCATGAATTGAATCATGAATCATGAATTGAATCATGAATCATAAATCATGAATTGAATTATGAATTATGAATTGAATCATGAATCGAATCATGAATCATGAATTGAATCATGAATCATGAATTATGAATCATGAATTGAATCATGAATCATGAATCATGATTTGAATCATGAATCATGAATCATGAATCATGAATTAAATCATGAATCATGAATTATGAATCATGAATTGAATCATGAATTATGAATTGAATCATGAATCATGAAACATGAATCTTGAATGATGAATCATGAATTGAATCATGAAATGAATCATGAATGATGAATCATGAATTGAATCATGAATCATAAATCATGAAATGAATCATGAATCATGAATTGAATCATGAATCATGAATTATGAATCATGAATTGAATCATGAATTATGAATTGAATCATGAATGATGAATCATGAATTGAATCATGAATGATGAATCATGAATTGAATCATGAATCATGAATCATGAATTGAATCATGAATCATGAATCATGAATTAAATCATGAATCATGAATGATGAATCATGAATTGAATCATGAATGATGAATCATGAATTGAATCATGAATCATGAATCATGAATTGAATAATGAATCATGAATTATGAATCATGAATTGAATCATGAATCATGAATTATGAATCATGAATTGAATCATGAATTATGAATTGAATCATGAATCATGAATCATGAATCATCAATTGAATCATGAATCATGAATTATGAATCATGAATTGAATTATGAATTATGAATTGAATCATGAATCATGAATCATGAATTGAATCATGAATCATGAATTGAATCATGAATCATGAATGATGAATCATCAATTGAATCATAAATGATGAATCATGAATTGAATCATGAATCATGAATCATGAATTGAATAATGAATCATGAATTATGAATCATGAATTGAATCATGAATCATGAATTATGAATCATGAATTGAATCATGAATTATGAATTGAATCATGAATCATGAATCATGAATCATCAATTGAATCATGAATCATGAATTATGAATCATGAATTGAATTATGAATTATGAATTGAATCATGAATCATGAATCATGAATTGAATCATGAATTGAATCATGAATTGAATCATGAATCATGAATGATGAATCATAAATTGAATCATGAATCATGAATCAAATCATGAATCATGAATCGAATCATGAATCATGAATTGAATCATGAATCATAAATTGAATCAAGAATTGAATCATGAATCATGAATCGAATCATGAATCATGAATTGAATCATGAATTAAATCATGAATCATGAATTGAATCATGAATTGAATCATGAATTGAATCATGAATTGAATCATGAATCATGAATTGAAGCATGAATCATGAATCATAAATCAAATCATGAATCATGAATTGAATCATAATTCAAATCATGAATTGAATCATGAATCATGAATTGAATCATGAATCATGAATTATGAATCATGAATTGAATCATGAATCATAAATCATGAATTGAATCATGAATCATGAATCATGAATCATGAATCGAATCATGAATCATTAATTGAATCATGAATCATGAATTTAATCATGAATCATGAATTAAATCATGAATCATGAATCATGAATCATGAATCATGAATTGAATCATGAATCATGAATTATGAATTGAATCATGAATCATGAATTAATGAATCATGAATCATGAATTGAATCATGAATTGAATCATGAATCATGAATCATGAATCATGAATTGAATCATGAATTGAATCATGAATCATGAATCATGAATTGAATTATGAATTATGAATTGAATCATGAATCATGAATCATGAATCATGAATCATGAATTGAATCATGAATTGAATCATGAATCATGAATCATGAATCATGAATCATGAATTGAATCATGAATTGAATCATGAATGATGAATCATGAATTGAATCATGAATCATGAATTGAATCATGAATCGAATCATGAATCATGAATCATGAATCATGAATAATGAATTGAATCATGAATCATGAATCATGAATCATGAATTGAATCATGAATCATGAATCATGAGTCAAATCGTAAATCATGAATCATGAATCATAATTCATGAATTGAATCATGAATCATGAATCATGAATCGAATCTTGAATCGAATCATGAATTGAATCATGAATCATGAATTGAATCATGAATCGAATCATGAATTGAATCATGAATCATGAATTGAATCATGAATCATGAATCATAAATCATGAATTGAATCATGAATCATGAATTATGAATCATGAATTAAATCATTAATCATGAATCATGAATCATGAATTAAATCATGAATCATGAATTGAATCATGAATCATGAATTGAATTATGAATCATGAATTATGAATCATGAATTGAATCATGAATCATGAATCTTGAATTGAATCATGAATCATAAATCATGAATTGAATCATGAATCATGAATCATGAATCATGAATTGAATCATGAATCATGAATTATTAATCATGAAATGGATCATGAATCATGAATCATGAATTGAATCATGAATCATGAATCATGAATTGAATCATGAATCATGAATCAGGAATTGAATCATGAATCATGAATCAGGAATCATGAATTGAATCATGAATCATGAGTTATGAATCATGAATTAAATCATGAATTATGAATTGAATCATGAATCATGAATCATGAATCATGAATTGAATCATGAAATGAATCATGAATCATGAATTGAATCATGAATCATGAATTATGAATCATGAATTGAATCATGAATTGAATCAAGAATCATGAATTGAATCATGAATCATGAATTGAATCATGAATCATGAATCATGAATTGAATCATGAATCATGAATTATGAATCATGAATTGAATCATGAATCATGAATCATGAATTGAATCATGAATCATGAATCATGAATCGAATCATGAATCATGAATTGAATCATGAATCATGAATCATGAATTGAATCATGAATCATGAATTGAATCATGAATTAAATCTTGAATCATGAATTGAATCATGAATTGAATCATGAATTGAATCATGAATTGAATCATGAATCATGAATTGAAGCATGAATCATGAATCATAAATCGAATCATGAATCATGAATTGAATCATAATTCAAATCATGAATTGAATCATGAATCATGAATCATGAATTGAATCATGAATCATGAATTATGAATCATGAATTGAATCATGAATCATAAATCATGAATTGAATCATGAATCATGAATCATGAATCATGAATCATGAATCATGAATTGAATCATGAATCATGAATCATGAATTGAATCATGAATCATGAATCATGAATTTAATCATGAATCATGAATTAAATCATGAATCATGAATCATGAATCATGAATTGAATCATGAATTGAATCATGAATCATGAATCATGAATCATGAATCATGAATTGAATCATGAATTGAATCATGAATCATGAATCATAAATTGAATTATGAATTATGAATTGAATCACGAATCATGAATCATGAATCATGAATCATGAATTGAATCATGAATTGAATCATGAATCATGAATCATGAATCATGAATTGAATCATGAATTGAATCATGAATTGAATCATGAATCATGAGTTATGAATCATGAATTAAATCATGAATTATGAATTGAATAATGAATCATGAATCATGAATCATGAATCATGAATTGAATCATGAAATGAATCATGAATCATGAATTGAATCATGAATCATGAATTATGAATCATGAATTGAATCATGAATTGAATCAAGAATCATGAATTGAATCATGAATCATGAATTGAATCATGAATCATGAATTATGAATCATGAATTGAATCATGAATTGAATCATGAATCATGAATCATGAATTGAATCATGAATCATGAATTATGAATTGAATCATGAATTGAATCATGAATCATGAATCATGAAATGGATCATGAATCATGAATCATGAATTGAATCATGAATCATGAATCATGAATTGAATCATGAATCATGAATCATGAATTAAATCATGAATCATGAATTGAATCATGAATCATGAATTGAATTATGAATCATGAATTATGAATCATGAATTGAATCATGAATCATGAATCTTGAATTGAATCATGAATCATAAATCATGAATCAAATCATGAATCATGAATCGAATCATGAATCATGAATTGAATCATGAATCATAAATTGAATCAAGAATTGAATCATGAATCATGAATCGAATCATGAATCATGAATTGAATCATGAATTAAATCATGAATCATGAATTGAATCATGAATTGAATCATGAATCATGAATTGAAGCATGAATCATGAATCATAAATCAAATCATGAATCATGAATTGAATCATAATTCAAATCATGAATTGAATCATGAATCATGAATTGAATCATGAATCATGAATTATGAATCATGAATTGAATCATGAATCATAAATCATGAATTGAATCATGAATCATGAATCATGAATCATGAATCGAATCATGAATCATTAATTGAATCATGAATCATGAATTTAATCATGAATCATGAATTAAATCATGAATCATGAATCATGAATCATGAATCATGAATTGAATCATGAATCATGAATTATGAATTGAATCATGAATCATGAATTAATGAATCATGAATCATGAATTGAATTATGAATTGAATCATGAATCATGAATCATGAATCATGAATTGAATCATGAATTGAATCATGAATCATGAATCATGAATTGAATTATGAATTATGAATTGAATCATGAATCATGAATCATGAATCATGAATCATGAATTGAATCATGAATTGAATCATGAATCATGAATCATGAATCATGAATCATGAATTGAATCATGAATTGAATCATGAATGATGAATCATGAATTGAATCATGAATCATGAATCATGAATTGAATCATGAATTGAATCATGAATCGAATCATGAATCATGAATCATGAATAATGAATTGAATCATGAATCATGAATCATGAATTGAATCATGAATCATGAATCATGAGACAAATCGTAAATCAAGAATCATGAATCATAATTCATGAATTGAATCATGAATCATGAATCATGAATCGAATCTTGAATCGAATCATGAATTGAATCATGAATCATGAATTGAATCATGAATCGAATCATGAATTGAATCATGAATCATGAATTGAATCATGAATCATGAATCATAAATCATGAATTGAATCATGAATCATGAATTATGAATCATGAATTAAATCATTAATCATGAATCATGAATCATGAATTAAATCATGAATCATGAATTGAATCATGAATCATGAATTGAATTATGAATCATGAATTATGAATCATGAATTGAATCATGAATCATGAATCTTGAATTGAATCATGAATCATAAATCATGAATTGAATCATGAATCATGAATCATGAATTGAATCATGAATCATGAATTATTAATCATGAAATGGATCATGAATCATGAATCATGAATTGAATCATGAATCATGAATCATGAATTGAATCATGAATCATGAATCAGGAATTGAATCATGAATCATGAATCAGGAATCATGAATCATGAGTTATGAATCATGAATTAAATCATGAATTATGAATTGAATCATGAATCATGAATCATGAATCATGAATCATGAATTGAATCATGAAATGAATCATGAATCATGAATTGAATCATGAATCATGAATTATGAATCATGAATTGAATCATGAATTGAATCAAGAATCATGAATTGAATCATGAATCATGAATTGAATCATGAATCATGAATCATGAATTGAATCATGAATCATGAATTATGAATCATGAATTGAATCATGAATCATGAATCATGAATTGAATCATGAATCATGAATCATGAATCGAATCATGAATCATGAATTGAATCATGAATCATGAATCATGAATTGAATCATGAATCATGAATTGAATCATGAATTAAATCATGAATCATGAATTGAATCATGAATTGAATCATGAATTGAATCATGAATTGAATCATGAATCATGAATTGAAGCATGAATCATGAATCATAAATCGAATCATGAATCATGAATTGAATCATAATTCAAATCATGAATTGAATCATGAATCATGAATCATGAATTGAATCATGAATCATGAATTATGAATCATGAATTGAATCATGAATCATAAATCATGAATTGAATCATGAATCATGAATCATGAATCATGAATCATGAATCATGAATTGAATCATGAATCATGAATCATGAATCATGAATTGAATCATGAATCATGAATCATGAATTTAATCATGAATCATGAATTAAATCATGAATCATGAATCATGAATCATGAATTGAATCATGAATTGAATCATGAATCATGAATCATGAATCATGAATCATGAATCATGAATCATGAATTGAATCATGAATCATGAATCATGAATCATGAATTGAATCATGAATCATGAATCATGAATTTAATCATGAATCATGAATTAAATCATGAATCATGAATCATGAATCATGAATTGAATCATGAATTGAATCATGAATCATGAATCATGAATCATGAATCATGAATTGAATCATGAATTGAATCATGAATCATGAATCATAAATTGAATTATGAATTATGAATTGAATCACGAATCATGAATCATGAATCATGAATCATGAATTGAATCATGAATTGAATCATGAATCATGAATCATGAATCATGAATCATGAATTGAATCATGAATTGAATCATGAATTGAATCATGAATCATGAGTTATGAATCATGAATTAAATCATGAATTATGAATTGAATAATGAATCATGAATCATGAATCATGAATTGAATCATGAAATGAATCATGAATCATGAATTGAATCATGAATCATGAATTATGAATCATGAATTGAATCATGAATTGAATCAAGAATCATGAATTGAATCATGAATCATGAATTGAATCATGAATCATGAATTATGAATCATGAATTGAATCATGAATTGAATCATGAATCATGAATCATGAATTGAATCATGAATCATGAATCATGAATCATGAATCGAATCATGAATCATGAATTGAATCATGAATCATGAATCATGAATTGAATCATGAATCATGAATCATGAATTGAATCATGAATCATGAATCATGAATTGAATCATGAATTAAATCATGAATCATGAATTGAATCATGAATTGAATCATGAATTGAATCATGAATTGAATAATGAATCATGAATTGAAGCATGAATCATGAATCATAAATCGAATCATGAATCATGAATTGAATCATAATTCAAATCATGAATTGAATCATGAATCATGAATTGAATCATGAATCATGAATTATGAATCATGAATTGAATCATGAATCATAAATCATGAATTGAATCATGAATCATGAATCATGAATCGAATCATGAATCATGAATTGAATCATGAATCATGAATTTAATCATGAATCATGAATTAAATCATGAATCATGAATCATGAATCATGAATCATGAATTGAATCATGAATTGAATCATGAATCATGAATCATGAATCATGAATCATGAATTGAATCATGAATTGAATCATGAATCATGAATCATAAATTGAATTATGAATTATGAATTGAATCATGAATCATGAATCATGAATCATGAATTGAATCATGAATTAAATCATGAATCATGAATCATGAATCATGAATCATGAATTGAATCATGAATTGAATGATGAATCATGAATCATGAATTGAATCATGAATCATGAATGATGAATCATGAATTGAATCATGAATCATGAATTGAATCATGAATCATGAATTGAATCATGAATCGAATCATGAATCATGAATCATGAATCATGAATAATGAATTGAATCATGAATCATGAATCATGAATCATGAATTGAATCATGAATCATGAATCATGAGTCAAATCGTAAATCATGAATCATGAATCATAATTCATGAACTGAATCATGAATCATGAATTGAATCATGAATCGAATCATGAATTGAATCATGAATCATGAATTAAATCATGAATCATGAAATGAATCATGAATCGAATCATGAATTGAATCATGAATCATGAAGTGAATCATGAATCATGAATCATGAATCATGAATTGAATCATGAATCATGAATTATGAATCATGAATTAAATCATGAATCATGAATCATGAATCATGAATCATGAGTCATAAATTGAATCATTAATCATGAATTATGAATCATGAATTAAATCATGAATCATGAATTATGAATCATGAATTGAATCATGAATCATGAATTGAATCATGAATCATGAATTGAATTATAAATCATGAATTATGAATCATGAATTGAATCATGAATCATGAATCTTGAATTGAATCATGAATCATGAATCATGAAATGAATCATGAATCATGAATCATGAATCATGAATTGAATCATGAATCATGAATTATGAATCATGAATTGGATCATGAATCATGAATCATGAATTGAATCATGAATCATGAATCATGAATTGAATCATGAATCATGAATCATGAATTGAATCATGAATCATGAATTATGAATCATGAATTGAATCATTAATCATGAATCATGAATTGAATCATGAATCATGCATCATGAATTAAATCATGAATCATGAATTGAATCATGAATCATGAATCATGAATTATGAATCATGAATTGAATCATTAATCATGAATCATGAATTGAATCATGAATTGAATCATGAATCATAAATCATGAATCATGAATTGAATCATGAATCATGAATTGAATCATGAATCATGAATCATGAATTGAATCATGAATTGAATCATGAATCATAAATCATGAATCATGAATTGAATCATGAATCATGAATTATGAATCATGAATTGAATCATGAATCATGAATCATGAATCATGAATCATGAATCGAATCATGAATCATGAATTATGAATCATGAATTGAATCATGAATCATGAATCATGAATCATGAATCATGAATTGAATCATGAATCATGAATTATGAATCATGAATCATGAATCATGAATCATGAATCATGAATTGAATCATGAATCATGAATCATGAATTGAATCATGAATCATGAATCATGAATTGAATCATGAATCATGAATTATGAATTATGAATTGAATCATGAATCATGAATTATGAATTGAATCATGAATCATGAATCATGAAATGAATCATGAAATGAATCATGAATCATGAATTGAATCATGAATCATGAATTATGAATCATGAATTAAATCATGAATTGAATCAAGAATCATGAATTGAATCATGAATCATGAATCATGAATTGAATCATGAATCATGAATCATGAATTGAATCATGAATCATGAATTATGAATCATGAATTGAATCATGAATCATGAATTATGAATCATGAATTGAATCATGAATCATGAATCATGAATTGAATCATGAATTGAATCATGAATCATGAATCATGAATCATGAATTGAATCATGAATCATGAATTATGAATCATGAATTGAATCATGAATCATGAATCATGAATTGAATCATGAATCATGAATCATGAATCATGAATCGAATCATGAATCATGAATTGAATCATGAATCATGAATCATGAATTGAATCATGAATCATGAATCATGAATTGAATCATGAATCATGAATTGAATCATGAATCATGAATTATGAATCATGAATTGAATCATGAATCATGAATCATGAATTGAATCATGAATCAGAAATCAGGAATCATGAATTAAATCATGAATCATGAATTATGAATCATGAATTGAATCATGAATTATGAATTGAATCATGAATCATGAAACATGAATCTTAAATGATGAATCATGAATTGAATCATGAAATGAATCATGAATGATGAATCATGAATTGAATCATGAATCATAAATCATGAATTGAATCATGAATCATGAATTGAATCATGAATTATGAATTGAATCATGAATGATGAATCATGAATTGAATCATGAATCATGAATCATGAATTGAATCATGAATCATGAATTAAATCATGAATCATGAATGATGAATCATGAATTGAATCATGAATGATGAATCATGAATTGAATCATGAATCATGAATCATGAATTGAATAATGAATCATGAATTATGAATCATGAATTGAATCATGAATCATGAATTATGAATCATGAATTGAATCATGAATTATGAATTGAATCATGAATCATGAATCATGAATTGAATCATGAATCATGAATTATGAATCATGAATTGAATTATGAATTATGAATTGAATCATGAATCATGAATTGAATCATGAATCATGAATTGAATCATGAATCATGAATTATGAATCATGAATTGAATTATGAATTATGAATTGAATCATGAATCATGAATCATGAATTGAATCATGAATCATGAATCATAAATTGAATCATGAATCATGAATGATGAATCATGAATTGAATCATGAATCATGAATCATGAATTGAATTATGAATTATGAATTGAATCATGAATCATGAATCATGAATCATGAATCATGAATTGAATCATGAATTGAATCATGAATCATGAATCATGAATCATGAATTGAATCATGAATTGAATCATGAATCATGAATTGAATCATGAATCATGAATGATGAATCATGAATTGAATCATGAATCATGAATTGAATCATGAATCATGAATTGAATCATGAATCGAATCATGAATCATGAATCATGAATCATGAATAATGAATTGAATCATGAATCATGAATCATGAATCATGAATCATGAATCATGAGTCAAATCATAAATCATGAATCATGAATCATAATTCATGAATTGAATCATGAATCATGAATCATGAATCGAATCTTGAATCGAATCATGAATTGAATCATGAATCATGAATTGAATCATGAATCGAATCATGAATTGAATCATGTATCATGAATTGAATCTTGAATCATGAATCATAAATCATGAATTGAATCATGAATCATGAATTATGAATTATGAATTAAATCATGAATCATGAATCATGAGTCATAAATTGAATCATTAATCATGAATTATGAATCATGAATTAAATTATGAATCATGAATTATGAATCATGAATTAAATCATGAATCATGAATTGAATCATGAATCATGAATTGAATTATGAATCATGAATTATGAATCATGAATTGAATCATGAATCATGAATCTTGAATTGAATCATGAATCATAAATCATGAATTGAATCATGAATCATGAATCATGAATCATGAATTGAATCATTAATCATGAATTATGAATCATGAAATGGATCATGAATCATGAATCCTGAATTGAATCATGAATCATGAATTGAATCATGAATCATGAATCATGAATTGAATCATGAATCATGAATTATGAATCATGAATTGAATCATTAATCATGAATCATGAATTGAATCATGAATCATGCATCATGAATTAAATCATGAATCATGAATTGAATCATGAATCATGAATCATGAATTGAATCATGAATTGAATCATGAATCATGAATCATGAATCATAAATCATGAATTGAATCATGAATCATGAATTATGAATCATGAATTGAATCATGAATCATGAATCATGAATTGAATCATGAATCATGAATTGAATCATGAATCATGAATTGAATCATGAATCATGAATAATGAATTAAATCATGAATCATGAATTATGAATCATGAATTGAATCATGAATCATGAATTGAATCATGAATCATGAATCAGGAATCATGAATTGAATCATGAATCATGAGTTATGAATCATGAATTAAATCATGAATTATGAATTGAATCATGAATCATGAATCATGAATCATGAATTGAATCATGAAATGAATCATGAATCATGAATTGAATCATGAATCATGAATCATGAATCATGAATTGAATCAAGAATCATGAATTGAATCATGAATCATGAATTGAATCATGAATCATGAATCATGAATTGAATCATGAATCATGAATTATGAATCATGAATTGAATCATGAATCATGAATCATGAATTGAATCATGAATCATGAATCATGAATCGAATCATGAATCATGAATTGAATCATGAATCATGAATCATGAATTGAATCATGAATCATGAATCATTAATTGAATCATGAATTAAATCATGAATCATGAATTGAATCATGAATTGAATCATGAATTGAATCATGAATTGAATCATGAATCATGAATTGAAGCATGAATCATGAATCATAAATCGAATCATGAATCATGAATTGAATCATAATTCAAATCATGAATTGAATCATGAATCATGAATCATGAATTGAATCATGAATCATGAATTATGAATCATGAATTGAATCATGAATCATAAATCATGAATTGAATCATGAATCATGAATCATGAATCATGAATCGAATCATGAATCATGAATTGAATCATGAATCATGAATCATGAATTTAATCATGAATCATGAATCATGAATCATGAATTGAATCATGAATCATGAATTATGAATTATGAATTATGAATTGAATCATGAATCATGAATTGAATTATGAATTATGAATTGAATCATGAATCATGAATCATGAATCATGAATTGAATCATGAATTGAATCATGAATCATGAATCATGAATCATGAATTGAATCATGAATTGAATCATGAATCATGAATCATAAATTGAATTATGAATTATGAATTGAATCATGAATCATGAATCATGAATCATGAATTGAATCATGAATTGAATCATGAATCATGAATCATGAATCATGAATCATGAATTGAATCATGAATTGAATCATGAATCATGAATCATGAATTGAATTATGAATCATGAATGATGAATCATGAATTGAATCATGAATCATGAATTGAATCATGAATCATGAATTGAATCATGAATCGAATCATGAATCATGAATCATGAATCATGAATAATGAATTGAATCATGAATCATGAATCATGAATCATGAATTGAATCATGAATCATGAATCATGAGTCAAATCGTAAATCATGAATCATGAATCATAATTCATGAATTGAATCATGAATCATGAATTGAATCATGAATCGAATCATGAATTGAATCATGAATTGAATCATGAATCATGAATTGAATCATGAATCGAATCATGAATTGAATCATGAATCATGAAGTGAATCATGAATCATGAATCATGAATCATGAATTGAATCATGAATCATGAATTATGAATCATGAATTAAATCATGAATCATGAATCATGAATCATGAATCATGAGTCATAAATTGAATCATTAATCATGAATTATGAATCATGAATTAAATCATGAATCATGAATTATGAATCATGAATTGAATCATGAATCATGAATTGAATCATGAATCATGAATTGAATTATGAATCATGAATTATGAATCATGAATTGAATCATGAATCATGAATCTTGAATTGAATCATGAATCATGAATCATGAAATGAATCATGAATCATGAATCATGAATCATGAATTGAATCATGAATCATGAATTATGAATCATGAATTGGATCATGAATCATGAATCATGAATTGAATCATGAATCATGAATCATGAATTGAATCATGAATCATGAATCATGAATTGAATCATGAATCATGAATTATGAATCATGAATTGAATCATTAATCATGAATCATGAATTGAATCATGAATCATGCATCATGAATTAAATCATGAATCATGAATTGAATCATGAATCATGAATCATGAATTGAATCATGAATCATGAATTATGAATCATGAATTGAATCATGAATCATGAATCATGAATTGAATCATGAATCATGAATCATGAATCGAATCATGAATCATGAATTGAATCATGAATCATGAATCATGAATTGAATCATGAATCATGAATCATTAATTGAATCATGAATTAAATCATGAATCATGAATTGAATCATGAATTGAATCATGAATTGAATCATGAATTGAATCATGAATCATGAATTGAAGCATGAATCATGAATCATAAATCGAATCATGAATCATGAATTGAATCATAATTCAAATCATGAATTGAATCATGAATCATGAATCATGAATTGAATCATGAATCATGAATTATGAATCATGAATTGAATCATGAATCATAAATCATGAATTGAATCATGAATCATGAATCATGAATCATGAATCGAATCATGAATCATGAATTGAATCATGAATCATGAATCATGAATTTAATCATGAATCATGAATCATGAATCATGAATTGAATCATGAATCATGAATTATGAATTATGAATTATGAATTGAATCATGAATCATGAATTGAATTATGAATTATGAATTGAATCATGAATCATGAATCATGAATCATGAATCATGAATTGAATCATGAATTGAATCATGAATCATGAATCATAAATTGAATTATGAATTATGAATTGAATCATGAATCATGAATCATGAATCATGAATTGAATCATGAATTGAATCATGAATCATGAATCATGAATCATGAATCATGAATTGAATCATGAATTGAATCATGAATCATGAATCATGAATTGAATTATGAATCATGAATGATGAATCATGAATTGAATCATGAATCATGAATTGAATCATGTATCATGAATTGAATCATGAATCGAATCATGAATCATGAATCATGAATCATGAATAATGAATTGAATCATGAATCATGAATCATGAATCATGAATTGAATCATGAATCATGAATCATGAGTCAAATCGTAAATCATGAATCATGAATCATAATTCATGAATTGAATCATGAATCATGAATTGAATCATGAATCGAATCATGAATTGAATCATGAATTGAATCATGAATCATGAATTGAATCATGAATCGAATCATGAATTGAATCATGAATCATGAAGTGAATCATGAATCATGAATCATGAATCATGAATTGAATCATGAATCATGAATTATGAATCATGAATTAAATCATGAATCATGAATCATGAATCATGAATCATGAGTCATAAATTGAATCATTAATCATGAATTATGAATCATGAATTAAATCATGAATCATGAATTATGAATCATGAATTGAATCATGAATCATGAATTGAATCATGAATCATGAATTGAATTATGAATCATGAATTATGAATCATGAATTGAATCATGAATCATGAATCTTGAATTGAATCATGAATCATGAATCATGAAATGAATCATGAATCATGAATCATGAATCATGAATTGAATCATGAATCATGAATTATGAATCATGAATTGGATCATGAATCATGAATCATGAATTGAATCATGAATCATGAATCATGAATTGAATCATGAATCATGAATCATGAATTGAATCATGAATCATGAATTATGAATCATGAATTGAATCATTAATCATGAATCATGAATTGAATCATGAATCATGCATCATGAATTAAATCATGAATCATGAATTGAATCATGAATCATGAATCATGAATTATGAATCATGAATTGCATCATTAATCGTGAATCATGAATTGAATCATGAATCATGCATCATGAATTAAATCATGAATCATGAATTGAATCATGAATCATGAATTGAATCATGAATTGAATCATGAATCATGAATCATGAATCATGAATTGAATCATGAATCATGAATTATGAATCATGAATTGAATCATGAATCATGAATCATGAATCATGAATCATGAATTGAATCATGAATCATGAATTATGAATCATGAATTGAATTATGAATAATGAATCATGAATTGAATCATGAATCATGAATCAGGAATCATGAATCATGAATTGAATCATGAATCATGAGTTATGAATCATGAATTAAATCATGAATTATGAATTGAATCATGAATTGAATCATGAATCATGAATCATGAATTGAATCATGAAATGAATCATGAATCATGAATTAAATCATGAATCATGAATTATGAATCATGAATTAAATCATGAATTGAATCAAGAATCATGAATTGAATCATGAATCATGAATCATGAATTGAATCATGAATCATGAATTGAATCATGAATTATGAATCATGAATTGAATCATGAATCATGAATTATGAATCATGAATTGAATCATGAATCATGAATTGAATCATGAATCATGAATCATGAATCGAATCATGAATCATGAATTGAATCATGAATCATGAATCATGAATTGAATCATGAATCATGAATCATGAATTGAATCATAATTCATGAATCATGAATTGAATCATGAATCATGAATTATGAATCGTGAATTGAATCATGAATCATGAATTGAATCATGAATCATGAATCATGAATTGAATCATGAATCATGAATCATGAATCATGAATCATTAATCGAATCATGAATCATGAATTGAATCATGAATCATGAATCATGAATTGAATCATGAATTGAATCATGAATCATAAATGATGAATTGAATCATGAATCATAAATGATGAATCATGAATTGAATCATGAATCATGAATCATGAATTGAATCATGAATTGAATCATGAATTATGAATCATGAATTAAATCATGAATTATGAATCATGAATTGAATCATGAATCATGAATTGAATCATGAATCATGAATTGAATTATGAATCATGAATTATGAATCATGAATTGAATCATGAATCATGAATCTTGAATTGAATCATGAATCATGAATCATGAAATGAATCATGAATCATGAATCATGAATCATGAATTGAATCATGAATCATGAATTATGAATCATGAATTGGATCATGAATCATGAATCATGAATTGAATCATGAATCATGAATCATGAATTGAATCATGAATCATGAATCATGAATTGAATCATGAATCATGAATTATGAATCATGAATTGAATCATTAATCATGAATCATGAATTGAATCATGAATCATGCATCATGAATTAAATCATGAATCATGAATTGAATCATGAATCATGAATCATGAATTATGAATCATGAATTGCATCATTAATCGTGAATCATGAATTGAATCATGAATCATGCATCATGAATTAAATCATGAATCATGAATTGAATCATGAATCATGAATTGAATCATGAATTGAATCATGAATCATGAATCATGAATCATGAATTGAATCATGAATCATGAATTATGAATCATGAATTGAATCATGAATCATGAATCATGAATCATGAATCATGAATTGAATCATGAATCATGAATTATGAATCATGAATTGAATTATGAATAATGAATCATGAATTGAATCATGAATCATGAATCAGGAATCATGAATCATGAATTGAATCATGAATCATGAGTTATGAATCATGAATTAAATCATGAATTATGAATTGAATCATGAATTGAATCATGAATCATGAATTGAATCATGAAATGAATCATGAATCATGAATTAAATCATGAATCATGAATTATGAATCATGAATTAAATCATGAATTGAATCAAGAATCATAATTTGAATCATGAATCATGAATCATGAATTGAATCATGAATCATGAATTGAATCATGAATTATGAATCATGAATTGAATCATGAATCATGAATTATGAATCATGAATTGAATCATGAATCATGAATTGAATCATGAATCATGAATCATGAATCGAATCATGAATCATGAATTGAATCATGAATCATGAATCATGAATTGAATCATGAATCATGAATCATGAATTGAATCATAATTCATGAATCATGAATTGAATCATGAATCATGAATTATGAATCGTGAATTGAATCATGAATCATGAATTGAATCATGAATCATGAATCATGAATTGAATCATGAATCATGAATCATGAATCATGAATCATTAATCGAATCATGAATCATGAATTGAATCATGAATCATGAATCATGAATTGAATCATGAATTGAATCATGAATCATAAATGATGAATTGAATCATGAATCATAAATGATGAATCATGAATTGAATCATGAATCATGAATCATGAATTGAATCATGAATTGAATCATGAATTGAATCATGAATCATAAATCATGAATTGAATCATGAATCATGAATGATGAATCATGAATTGAATCATGAATGATGAATCATGAATTGAATCATGAATCATGAATCATGAATTGAATCATGATTAATGAATTATGAATCATGAATAGAATCATGAATCATGAATTATGAATCATGAATTGAATCATGAATTATGAATTAAATCATGAATCATGAATCATGAAACATGAATCATGAATTGAATCATGAATTGAATCATGAATGATGAATCATGAATTGAATCATGAATCATGAATGATGAATCATGAATTGAATTATGAATCATGAATCATGAATTGAATCATGAATCATGAATTATGAATCATGAATTGAATCATTATCCGAATCATGAATTGAATCATGAATAATGAATTGAATCATGAATCATGAATTGAATCATGAATCATGAATCATGAATCATGAATTGATTCATGAATCATGAATCATGAATCATGAATTGAATCATGAATCATGAATCATGAATCATGAATTGAATCATGAATCATGAATTATGAATCGTGAATTGAATCATGAATTATGAATCTTGAATTGAATCATGAATCATGAATAATGAATTGAATCATGAATCATGAATCATGAATCATGAATCATGAATTGAATCATGAATCATGAATTATGAATCATGAATTGAATCATGAATCATGAATCATGAATTGAATCATGAATCATGAATCATGAATCGAATCATGAATCATGAATTGAATCATGAATCATGAATCATGAATTGAATCATGAATCATGAATCATTAATTGAATCATGAATTAAATCATGAATCATGAATTGAATCATGAATTGAATCATGAATTGAATCATGAATTGAATCATGAATCATGAATTGAAGCATGAATCATGAATCATAAATCGAATCATGAATCATGAATTGAATCATAATTCAAATCATGAATTGAATCATGAATCATGAATCATGAATTGAATCATGAATCATGAATTATGAATCATGAATTGAATCATGAATCATAAATCATGAATTGAATCATGAATCATGAATCATGAATCATGAATCGAATCATGAATCATGAATTGAATCATGAATCATGAATCATGAATTTAATCATGAATCATGAATCATGAATCATGAATTGAATCATGAATCATGAATTATGAATTATGAATTATGAATTGAATCATGAATCATGAATTGAATTATGAATTATGAATTGAATCATGAATCATGAATCATGAATCATGAATTGAATCATGAATTGAATCATGAATCATGAATCATGAATCATGAATTGAATCATGAATTGAATCATGAATCATGAATCATAAATTGAATTATGAATTATGAATTGAATCATGAATCATGAATCATGAATCATGAATCATGAATTGAATCATGAATTGAATCATGAATCATGAATCATGAATCATGAATCATGAATTGAATCATGAATTGAATCATGAATCATGAATCATGAATTGAATTATGAATCATGAATGATGAATCATGAATTGAATCATGAATCATGAATTAAATCATGAATCATGAATCATATTTCATGAATTGAATCATGAATCATGAATTGAATCATGAATCGAATCATGAATTGAATCATGAATTGAATCATGAATCATGAATCATGAATTGAATCATGAATCATGAGTCAAATCGTAAATCATGAATCATGAATCATAATTCATGAATTGAATCATGAATCATGAATTGAATCATGAATCGAATCATGAATTGAATCATGAATTGAATCATGAATCATGAATTGAATCATGAATCGAATCATGAATTGAATCATGAATCATGAAGTGAATCATGAATCATGAATCATGAATCATGAATTGAATCATGAATCATGAATTATGAATCATGAATTAAATCATGAATCATGAATCATGAATCATGAATCATGAGTCATAAATTGAATCATTAATCATGAATTATGAATCATGAATTAAATCATGAATCATGAATTATGAATCATGAATTGAATCATGAATCATGAATTGAATCATGAATCATGAATTGAATTATGAATCATGAATTATGAATCATGAATTGAATCATGAATCATGAATCTTGAATTGAATCATGAATCATGAATCATGAAATGAATCATGAATCATGAATCATGAATCATGAATTGAATCATGAATCATGAATTATGAATCATGAATTGAATCATGAATCATGAATTATGAATCATGAATTGGATCATGAATCATGAATCATGAATTGAATCATGAATCATGAATCATGAATTGAATCATGAATCATGAATCATGAATTGAATCATGAATCATGAATTATGAATCATGAATTGAATCATTAATCATGAATCATGAATTGAATCATGAATCATGCATCATGAATTAAATCATGAATCATGAATTGAATCATGAATCATGAATCATGAATTATGAATCATGAATTGCATCATTAATCGTGAATCATGAATTGAATCATGAATCATGCATCATGAATTAAATCATGAATCATGAATTGAATCATGAATCATGAATCATGAATTGAATCATGAATTGAATCATGAATCATGAATCATGAATTGAATCATGAATCATGAATTATGAATCATGAATTGAATCATGAATCATGAATCATGAATCATGAATCGAATCATGAATCATGAATCATGAATCATGAATTGAATCATGAATCATGAATCATGAATCATGAATCATGAATTGAATCATGAATCATGAATTATGAATCATGAATCATGAATCATGAATCATGAATCATGAATTGAATCATGAATCATGAATTGAATCATGAATCATGAATTATGAATCATGAATTGAATTATGAATAATGAATCATGAATTGAATCATGAATCATGAATCAGGAATCATGAATCATGAATTGAATCATGAATCATGAGTTATGAATCATGAATTAAATCATGAATTATGAATTGAATCATGAATTGAATCATGAATCATGAATCATGAATTGAATCATGAAATGAATCATGAATCATGAATTAAATCATGAATCATGAATTATGAATCATGAATTAAATCATGAATTGAATCAAGAATCATGAATTGAATCATGAATCATGAATCATGAATTGAATCATGAATCATGAATTGAATCATGAATTATGAATCATGAATTGAATCATGAATCATGAATTATGAATCATGAATTGAATCATGAATCATGAATTGAATCATGAATCATGAATCATGAATCGAATCATGAATCATGAATTGAATCATGAATCATGAATCATGAATTGAATCATGAATCATGAATCATGAATTGAATCATAATTCATGAATCATGAATTGAATCATGAATCATGAATTATGAATCGTGAATTGAATCATGAATCATGAATTGAATCATGAATCATGAATCATGAATCATGAATCATGAATCATGAATCATGAATCATGAATCATTAATCGAATCATGAATCATGAATTGAATCATGAATCATGAATCATGAATTGAATCATGAATTGAATCATGAATCATAAATCATGAATTGAATCATGAATCATAAATGATGAATCATGAATTGAATCATGAATCATGAATCATGAATTGAATCATGAATCATGAATCATGAATTGAATCATGAATTGAATCATGAATCATAAATCATGAATTGAATCATGAATCATGAATGATGAATCATGAATTGAATCATGAATGATGAATCATGAATTGAATCATGAATCATGAATCATGAATTGAATCATGATTAATGAATTATGAATCATGAATAGAATCATGAATCATGAATTATGAATCATGAATTGAATCATGAATTATGAATTAAATCATGAATCATGAATCATGAAACATGAATCATGAATTGAATCATGAATTGAATCATGAATGATGAATCATGAATTGAATCATGAATCATGAATGATGAATCATGAATTGAATTATGAATCATGAATCATGAATTGAATCATGAATCATGAATTATGAATCATGAATTGAATCATTATCCGAATCATGAATTGAATCATGAATCATGAATTGAATCATGAATCATGAATTGAATCATGAATCATGAATCATGAATCATGAATTGATTCATGAATCATGAATCATGAATCATGAATTGAATCATGAATCATGAATCATGAATCATGAATTGAATCATGAATCATGAATTATGAATCGTGAATTGAATCATGAATTATGAATCTTGAATTGAATCATGAATAATGAATTGAATCATGAATCATGAATCATGAATCATGAATCATGAATTGAATCATGAATCATGAATTATGAATCATGAATTGGATCATGAATCATGAATCATGAATTGAATCATGAATCATGAATCATGATTTGAATCATGAATCATGAATCATGAATTGAATCATGAATCATGAATTATGAATCATGAATTGAATCATTAATCATGAATCATGAATTGAATCATGAATCATGCATCATGAATTAAATCATGAATCATGAATTGAATCATGAATCATGAATCATGAATTATGAATCATGAATTGAATCATTAATCATGAATCATGAATTGAATCATGAATCATGCATCATGAATTAAATCATGAATCATGAATTGAATCATGAATCATGAATCATGAATTGAATCATGAATTGAATCATGAATCATGAATCATGAATCATGAATCATGAATTGAATCATGAATCATGAATTATGAATCATGAATTGAATCATGAATCATGAATCATGAATCATGAATCATGAATCGAATCATGAATCATGAATCATGAATTGAATCATGAATCATGAATCATGAATTGAATCATGAATCATGAATTGAATCATGAATCATGAATTGAATTATGAATCATGAATTATGAATCATGAATTGAATCATGAATCATGAATCATGAATTGAATCATGAATCATGAATCAGGAATCATGAATCATGAATTGAATCATGAATCATGAGTTATGAATCATGAATTAAATCATGAATTATGAATTGAATCATGAATCATGAATCATGAATTGAATCATGAATCATGAATTGAATCATGAATCATGAATTGAATCATGAATCATGAATCATGAATTGAATCATGAATCATGAATCATGAATTGAATCATGAATTAAATTATGAATCATGAATTGAATCATGAATTGAATCATGAATTGAATCATGAATCATGAATTGAATCATGAATTGAATCATGAATTAAATCATGAATCATGAATTAAATCATAATTCAAATCATGAATTGAATCATGAATCATGAATCATGAATTGAATCATGAATTAAATCATGAATCATGAATTGAATCATGAATTGAATCATGAATTGAAGCATGAATTATGAATTGAAGCATGAATCATGAATCATAAATCGAATCATGAATCATGAATTGAATCATAATTCAAATCATGAATTGAATCATGAATCATGAATCATGAATCGAATCATGAATCATGAATTGAATCATGAATCATGAATTTAATCATGAATCATGAATTAAATCATGAATCATGAATCATGAATTGAATCATGAATCATGAATTATGAATTATGAATTGAATCATGAATCATGAATTGAATTATGAATTATGAATTGAATCATGAATCATGAATCATGAATCATGAATCATGAATCATGAATTAAATAATGAATCATGAATCATGAATCGAATCATGAATCATGAATTGAATCATGAATCATGAATTGAATCATGAATCATGAATTGAATCATGAATCATGAATTGAATCATGAATTGAATCATGAATCATAAATCATGAATTGAATCATGAATCATGAATCATGAATCATGAATTGAATCATGAATCATGAATCATGAAATGAATCATGAATCATGAATCATGAATTGAATCATGAATCATGAATTATGAATCATGAATAGAATCATGAATCATGAATTATGAATCATGAATTGAATCATGAATTATGAATTAAATCATGAATCATGAATCATGAATTGAATCATGAATTGAATCATGAATCATGAATCATGAATTGAATCATGAATCATGAATGATGAATCATGAATTGAATCATGAATCATGAATCATGAATCGAATCATGAATCATGAATTGAATCATGAATCATGAATCATGAATTGAATCATGAATCATGAATTATGAATCATGAATTGAATCATGATCTGAATCATGAATTGAATCATGAATCATGAATTGAATCATGAATCATGAATTGAATCATGAATCGAATCATGAATCATGAATCATGAATCATGAATAATGAATTGAATCATGATTAATGAATCATGAATCATGAATTGAATCATAAATCATGAATCATGAGTCAAATCGTAAATCATGAATCATAATTCATGAATTGAATCATGAATCATGAATCATGAATCGAATCTTGAATCGAATCATGAATTGAATCATGAATCATGAATTGAATCATGAATCATGAATTGAATCATGAATCGAATCATGAATTGAATCATGAATCATGAAGTGAATCATGAATCATGAATCATGAATTGAATCATGAATCATGAATTATGAATCATGAATTAAATCATGAATCATGAATCATGAATCATGAGTCATAAATTGAATCATTAATCATGAATTATAAATCATGAATTGAATCATGAATCATGAATTATGATTCATGAATAGAATCATGAATCATGAATTATGAATCATGAATTAAATCATGAATTATGAATTAAATCATGAATCATGAATCATGAAACATGAATCATGAATTGAATCATGAATTGAATCATGAATGATGAATCATGAATTGAATCATGAATCATGAATGATGAATCATGAATTGAATCATGAATCATGAATCGAATCATGAATCATGAATTGAATCATGAATCATGAATCATGAATCATGAATTGAATCATGAATCATGAATTATGAATCATGAATTGAATCATGATCCGAATCATGAATTGAATCATGAATCATGAATTGAATCATGAATCATGAATTGAATCATGAATCATGAATCATGAATCATGAATTGATTCATGAATCATGAATTATGAATCATGAATTGAATCATGAATCATGAATTATGAATCATGAATTGGATCATGAATCATGAATCATGAATTGAATCATGAATCATGAATCATGAATTGAATCATGAATCATGAATTATGAATCATGAATTGAATCATTAATCATGAATCATGAATTGAATCATGAATCATGCATCATGAATTAAATCATGAATCATTAATTGAATCATGAATCATGAATCATGAATTATGAATCATGAATTGAATCATTAATCATGAATCATGAATTGAATCATGAATCATGCATCATGAATTAAATCATGAATCATGAATTGAATCATGAATCATGAATCATGAATTGAATCATGAATTGAATCATGAATCCTGAATCATGAATCATGAATCATGAATTGAATCATGAATCATAAATTATGAATCATGAATTGAATCATGAATCATGAATCATGAATCATAAAATCGAATCATGAATCATGAATTGAATCATGAATCATGAATCAGGAATCATGAATCATGAATTGAATCATGAATCATGAATCATGAATTGAATCATGAATCATGAGTTATGAATCATGAATTAAATCATGAATTATGAATTGAATCATGAATCATGAATCATGAATCATGAATTGAATCATGAAATGAATCATGAATCATGAATCATGAATTATGAATCATGAATTGAATCATGAATTGAATCAAGAATCATGAATTGAATCATGAATGATGAATCATGAATTGAATCATGAATCATGAATCATGAATTGAATCATGAATCATGAATCATGAATTGAATCATGAATCATGAATTATGAATCGTGAATTGAATCATGAATTATGAATTGAATCATGAATCAGGAATCATGAATCATGAATTGAATCATGAATCATGAATTATGAATCATGAATTAAATCATGAATCATGAATTATGAATCATGAATTGAATCATGAATTATGAATTGAATCATGAATCATGAATTGAATCATGAATCAGGAATCATGAATCATGAATTGAATCATGAATCTTGAATTATGAATCATGAATTGATTCATGAATCATGAATTATGAATCATGAATTGAATCATGAATCATGACTTGAATCATGAATCATGAATTGAATCATGAATCATGAATCATGAATCATGAATCATGAATTGAATCATGAATCATGAATTATGCATCGTGAATTGAATCATGAATCATGAATCATGAGTCAAATCGTAAATCATGAATCATGAATCATAATTCATGAATTGAATCATGAATCATGAATTGAATCATGAATCGAATCATGAATTGAATCATGAATCATGAATTGAATCATGAATCATGAATTGAATCATGAATCGAATCATGAATTGAATCATGAATCATGAAGTGAATCATGAATCATGAATCATGAATTGAATCATGAATCATGAATTATGAATCATGAATTAAATCATGAATCATGAATCATGAATCATGAATCATGAGTCATAAATTGAATCATTAATCATGAATTATGAATCATGAATTAAATCATGAATCATGAATTATGAATCATGAATTGAATCATGAATCATGAATTGAATCATGAATCATGAATTGAATTATGAATCATGAATTATGAATCATGAATTGAATCATGAATCATGAGTCAAATCGTAAATCATGAATCATGAATCATAATTCATGAATTGAATCATGAATCATGAATTGAATCATGAATCGAATCATGAATTGAATCATGAATCATGAATTGAATCATGAATCATGAATTGAATCATGAATCGAATCATGAATTGAATCATGAATCATGAAGTGAATCATGAATCATGAATCATGAATCATGAATTGAATCATGAATCATGAATTATGAATCATGAATTAAATCATGAATCATGAATCATGAATCATGAATCATGAGTCATAAATTGAATCATTAATCATGAATTATGAATCATGAATTAAATCATGAATCATGAATTATGAATCATGAATTGAATCTTGAATCATGAATCTTGAATTGAATCATGAATCATGAATCATGAAATGAATCATGAATCATGAATCATGAATCATGAATTGAATCATGAATCATGAATTATGAATCATGAATTGGATCATGAATCATGAATCATGAATTGAATCATGAATCATGAATCATGAATTGAATCATGAATCATGAATCATGAATTGAATCATGAATCATGAATTATGAATCATGAATTGAATCATTAATCATGAATCATGAATTGAATCATGAATCATGCATCATGAATTAAATCATGAATCATGAATTGAATCATGAATCATGAATCATGAATTATGAATCATGAATTGAATCATTAATCATGAATCATGATTTGAATCATGAATCATGCATCATGAATTAAATCATGAATCATGAATTATGAATCATGAATTGAATCTTGAATCATGAATCTTGAATTGAATCATGAATCATGAATCATGAAATGAATCATGAATCATGAATCATGAATCATGAATTGAATCATGAATCATGAATTATGAATCATGAATTGGATCATGAATCATGAATCATGAATTGAATCATGAATCATGAATCATGAATTGAATCATGAATCATGAATCATGAATTGAATCATGAATCATGAATTATGAATCATGAATTGAATCATTAATCATGAATCATGAATTGAATCATGAATCATGCATCATGAATTAAATCATGAATCATGAATTGAATCATGAATCATGAATCATGAATTATGAATCATGAATTGAATCATTAATCATGAATCATGATTTGAATCATGAATCATGCATCATGAATTAAATCATGAATCATGAATTGAATCATGAATCATGAATCATGAATTGAATCATGAATTGAATCATGAATCATGAATCATGAATCATGAATTGAATCATGAATCATGAATTATGAATCATGAATTGAATCATGAATCATGAATCATGAATCATGATTAATGAATCGAATCATGAATCATGAATTATGAATCATGAATTGAATCATGAATCATGAATCATGAATCATGAATCAGGAATTGAATCATGAATCATGAATTATGAATCATGAATCATGAATCATGAATCATGAATCATGAATTGAATCATGAATCATGAATCATGAATTGAATCATGAATCATGAATTATGAATCATGAATTGAATCATGAATCATGAATCATGAATTGAATCATGAATCATGAATCAGGAATCATGAATCATGAATTGAATAATGAATCATGAGTTATGAATCATGAATTAAATCATGAATTATGAATTGAATCATGAATCATGAATCATGAATCATGAATCATGAATTGAATCATGAAATGAATCATGAATCGAATCATGAATCATGAATTATGAATCATGAATTAAATCATGAATTGAATCAAGAATCATGAATTGAATCATGAATCATGAATCATGAATTGAATCATGAATCATGAATTGAATCATGAATCATGAATTATGAATCATGAATTGAATCATGAATCATGAATTATGAATCATGAATTGAATCATGAATCATGAATCATGAATTGAATCATGAATCATGAATCATGAATCGAATCATGAATCATGAATTGAATCATGAATCATGAATCATGAATTGAATCATGAATCATGAATCATGAATTGAATCATAATTCATGAATCATGAATTGAATCATGAATCATGAATTATGAATCGTGAATTGAATCATGAATCATGAATTGAATCATGAATCATGAATCATGAATTGAATCATGAATCATGAATCATGAATCATGAATCATTAATCGAATCATGAATCATGAATTGAATCATGAATCATGAATCATGAATTGAATCATGAATCATGAATCATGAATTGAATCATGAATTGAATCATGAATCATAAATCATGAATTGAATCATGAATCATGAATGATGAATCATGAATTGAATCATGAATCATGAATCATGAATTGAATCATGAATCATGAATTGAATCATGAATTGAATCATGAATCATAAATCATGAATTGAATCATGAATCATGAATGATGAATCATGAATTGAATCATGAATGATGAATCATGAATTGAATCATGAATCATGAATCATGAATTGAATCATGAATCATGAATTATGAAACATGAATAGAATCATGAATCATGAATTATGAATCATGAATTGAATCATGAATTATGAATTAAATCATGAATCATGAATCATGAAACATGAATCATGAATTGAATCATGAATTGAATCATGAATGATGAATCATGAATTGAATCATGAATCATGAATGATGAATCATGAATTGAATCATGAATCATGAATTATGAATCATGAATTGAATCATGATCCGAATCATGAATTGAATCATGAATCATGAATTGAATCATGAATCATGAATTGAATCATGAATCATGAATCATGAATTGATTCATGAATCATGAATTATGAATCATGAATTGAATCATGAATCATGACTTGAATCATGAATCATGAATTGAATCATGAATCATGAATCATGATTCATGAATTGAATAATGAATCATGAATTATGAATCGTGAATTGAATCATGAATCATGAATCTTGAATTGAATCATGAATCATGAATAATGAATTCAATCATGAATCATGAATCATGAATCATGAATTGAATCATGAATCATGAATTGAATCATGAATCATGAATTATGAAACATGAATAGAATCATGAATCATGAATTATGAATCATGAATTGAATCATGAATCATGAATCATGAATTGAATCATGAATCATGAATTATGAAACATGAATAGAATCATGAATCATGAATTATGAATCATGAATTGAATCATGAATTATGAATTAAATCATGAATCATGAATCATGAAACATGAATCATGAATTGAATCATGAATTGAATCATGAATGATGAATCATGAATTGAATCATGAATCATGAATGATGAATCATGAATTGAATCATGAATCATGAATTATGAATCATGAATTGAATCATGATCCGAATCATGAATTGAATCATGAATCATGAATTGAATCATGAATCATGAATTGAATCATGAATCATGAATCATGAATTGATTCATGAATCATGAATTATGAATCATGAATTGAATCATGAATCATGACTTGAATCATGAATCATGAATTGAATCATGAATCATGAATCATGATTCATGAATTGAATAATGAATCATGAATTATGAATCGTGAATTGAATCATGAATCATGAATCTTGAATTGAATCATGAATCATGAATAATGAATTCAATCATGAATCATGAATCATGAATCATGAATTGAATCATGAATCATGAATTGAATCATGAATCATGAATCATGAATTGAATCATGAATCATGAATCATGAATTGAATCATGAATCATGAATTATGAATCATGAATTGAATCATTAATCATGAATCATGAATCGAATCATGAATCATGCATCATGAATTAAATCATGAATCATGAATTGAATCATGAATCATGAATCATGAATTATGAATCATGAATTGAATCATTAATCATGAATCATGAATTAAATCATGAATCATGCATCATGAATTAAATCATGAATCATGAATTGAATCATGAATCATGAATCATGAATTGAATCATGAATTGAATCATGAATCATGAATCATGAATCATGAATCATGAATTGAATCATGAATCATGAATTATGAATCATGAATTGAATCATGAATCATGAATCATGAATCATGAATCATGAATCGAATCATGAATCATGAATTGAATCATGAATCATGAATCATGAATTGAATCATGAATCATGAATTGAATCATGAATCATGAATCATGAATTGAATCATGAATCATGAATTATGAATCATGAATTGAATCATGAATCATGAATCATGAATTGAATCATGAATCATGAATCAGGAATCATGAATCATGAATTGAATCATGAATCATGAGTTATGAATCATGAATTAAATCATGAATTATGAATTGAATCATGAATCGTGAATCATGAATTGAATCATGAATCATGAATCATGAATTGAATCATGAATCATGAATTGAATCATGAATCATGAATCATGAATTGAATCATGAATCATGAATTGAATCATAATTCAAATCATGAATTGAATCATGAATCATGAATCATGAATTGAATCATGAATTAAATCATGAATCATGAATTGAATCATGAATTGAAGCATGAATCATGAATTGAAGCATGAATCATGAATCATAAATCGAATCATGAATCATGAATTGAATCATAATTCAAATCATGAATTGAATCATGAATCATGAATCATGAATCATGAATCGAATCATGAATCATGAATTGAATCATGAATCATGAATTTAATCATGAATCATGAATTAAATCATGAATCATGAATCATGAATTGAATCATGAATCATGAATTATGAATTATGAATTGAATCATGAATCATGAATTGAATTATGAATTATGAATTGAATCATGAATCATGAATTGAATCATGAATTAAATCATGAATCATGAATCATGAATCATGAATTGAATAATGAATCATGAATCATGAATCGAATCATGAATCATGAATTGAATCATGAATCATGAATCATGAATTGAATCATGAATCATAAATCATGAATTGAATCATGAATCATGAATGATGAATCATGAATTGAATCATGAATCATGAATCATGAATTGAATCATGAATCATGAATCATGAATTGAATCATGAAT
The DNA here is from genome assembly GCA_036250195.1 of Mixophyes australis. Classification (NCBI taxonomy): domain Eukaryota; kingdom Metazoa; phylum Chordata; class Amphibia; order Anura; family Limnodynastidae; genus Mixophyes; species Mixophyes australis. The sequence continues at coordinate 239,447,499 of JAVHZZ010000001.1, read as the reverse complement.
CATGAATTATGAATCATGAATAGAATCATGAATCATGAATTATGAATCATGAATTGAATCATGAATTATGAATTAAATCATGAATCATGAATCATGAAACATGAATCATGAATTGAATCATGAATTGAATCATGAATCATGAATCATGAATTGAATCATGAATCATGAATGATGAATCATGAATTGAATCATGATCCGAATCATGAATTGAATCATGATCCGAATCATGAATTGAATCATGAATCATGAATTGAATCATGAATCATGAATTGAATTATGAATCATGAATTGAATCATGAATCATGAATCATGAATCATGATTAATGAATCGAATCATGAATCATGAATTATGAATCATGAATTGAATCATGAATCATGAATCATGAATCAGGAATTGAATCATGAATCATGAATTATGAATCATGAATCATGAATCATGAATCATGAATCATGAATTGAATCATGAATCATGAATCATGAATTGAATCATGAATCATGAATTATGAATCATGAATTGAATCATGAATCATGAATCATGAATTGAATCATGAATCATGAATCAGGAATCATGAATCATGAATTGAATAATGAATCATGAGTTATGAATCATGAATTGAATCATGAATCATGAATTGAATCATGAATCATGAATTGAATCATGAATCATGAATTATGAATCATGAATTGAATCATGAATCATGAATTATGAATCATGAATTGAATCATGAATCATGAATCATGAATTGAATCATGAATCATGAATCATGAATCGAATCATGAATCATGAATTGAATCATGAATCATGAATCATGAATTGAATCATGAATCATGAATCATGAATTGAATCATAATTCATGAATCATGAATTGAATCATGAATCATGAATTATGAATCGTGAATTGAATCATGAATCATGAATTGAATCATGAATCATGAATCATGAATTGAATCATGAATCATGAATCATGAATCATGAATCATTAATCGAATCATGAATCATGAATTGAATCATGAATCATGAATCATGAATTGAATCATGAATTGAATCATGAATCATAAATCATGAATTGAATCATGAATCATGAATGATGAATCATGAATTGAATCATGAATCATGAATCATGAATTGAATCATGAATCATGAATCATGAATTGAATCATGAATTGAATCATGAATCATAAATCATGAATTGAATCATGAATCATGAATGATGAATCATGAATTGAATCATGAATGATGAATCATGAATTGAATCATGAATCATGAATCATGAATTGAATCATGAATCATGAATTATGAAACATGAATAGAATCATGAATCATGAATTATGAATCATGAATTGAATCATGAATTATGAATTAAATCATGAATCATGAATCATGAAACATGAATCATGAATTGAATCATGAATTGAATCATGAATCATGAATGATGAATCATGAATTGAATCATGAATCATGAATTATGAATCATGAATTGAATCATGATCCGAATCATGAATATAATCATGAATCATGAATTGAATCATGAATCATGAATTGAATCATGAATCATGAATCATGAATTGATTCATGAATCATGAATTATGAATCATGAATTGAATCATGAATCATGACTTGAATCATGAATCATGAATTGAATCATGAATCATGAATCATGATTCATGAATTGAATAATGAATCATGAATTATGAATCGTGAATTGAATCATGAATCATGAATCTTGAATTGAATCATGAATCATGAATAATGAATTCAATCATGAATCATGAATCATGAATCATGAATTGAATCATGAATCATGAATTATGAATCATGAATTGGATCATGAATCATGAATCATGAATTGAATCATGAATCATGAATCATGAATTGAATCATGAATCATGAATCATGAATTGAATCATGAATCATGAATTATGAATCATGAATTGAATCATTAATCATGAATCATGAATCGAATCATGAATCATGCATCATGAATTAAATCATGAATCATGAATTGAATCATGAATCATGAATCATGAATTATGAATCATGAATTGAATCATTAATCATGAATCATGAATTAAATCATGAATCATGCATCATGAATTAAATCATGAATCATGAATTGAATCATGAATCATGAATCATGAATTGAATCATGAATTGAATCATGAATCATGAATCATGAATCATGAATCATGAATTGAATCATGAATCATGAATTATAAATCATGAATTGAATCATGAATCATGAATCATGAATCATGAATCATGAATCGAATCATGAATCATGAATTGAATCATGAATCATGAATCATGAATTGAATCATGAATCATGAATTGAATCATGAATCATGAATCATGAATTGAATCATGAATCATGAATTATGAATCATGAATTGAATCATGAATCATGAATCATGAATTGAATCATGAATCATGAATCATGAATCATGAATCATGAATTGAATCATGAATCATGAGTTATGAATCATGAATTAAATCATGAATTATGAATTGAATCATGAATCGTGAATCATGAATTGAATCATGAATCATGAATCATGAATTGAATCATGAATCATGAATTGAATCATGAATCATGAATTGAATCATGAATCATGAATTGAATCATAATTCAAATCATGAATTGAATCATGAATCATGAATCATGAATCATGAATCATGAATCGAATCATGAATCATGAATTGAATCATGAATCATGAATCATGAATTGAATCATGAATCATGAATTGAATCATGAATCATGAATCATGAATTGAATCATGAATCATGAATTATGAATCATGAATTGAATCATGAATCATGAATCATGAATTGAATCATGAATCATGAATCAGGAATCATGAATCATGAATTGAATCATGAATCATGAGTTATGAATCATGAATTAAATCATGAATTATGAATTGAATCATGAATCGTGAATCATGAATTGAATCATGAATCATGAATCATGAATTGAATCATGAATCATGAATTGAATCATGAATCATGAATTGAATCATGAATCATGAATTGAATCATAATTCAAATCATGAATTGAATCATGAATCATGAATCATGAATTGAATCATGAATTAAATCATGAATCATGAATTGAATCATGAATTGAAGCATGAATCATGAATTGAAGCATGAATCATGAATCATAAATCGAATCATGAATCATGAATTGAATCATAATTCAAATCATGAATTGAATCATGAATCATGAATCATGAATCATGAATCGAATCATGAATCATGAATTGAATCATGAATCATGAATTTAATCATGAATCATGAATTAAATCATGAATCATGAATCATGAATTGAATCATGAATCATGAATTATGAATTATGAATTGAATCATGAATCATGAATTGAATTATGAATTATGAATTGAATCATGAATCATGAATTGAATCATGAATTAAATCATGAATCATGAATCATGAATTGAATAATGAATCATGAATCATGAATCGAATCATGAATTGAATCATGAATCATAAATCATGAATTGAATCATGAATCATGAATGATGAATCATGAATTGAATCATGAATCATGAATCATGAATTGAATCATGAATCATGAATCATGAATTGAATCATGAATCATGAATTATGAATCATGAATAGAATCATGAATCATGAATTATGAATTATGAATTGAATCATGAATTATGAATTAAATCATGAATCATGAATCATGAAACATGAATCATGAATTGAATCATGAATTGAATCATGAATCATGAATCATGAATTGAATCATGAATCATGAATGATGAATCATGAATTGAATCATGATCCGAATCATGAATTGAATCATGATCCGAATCATGAATTGAATCATGAATCATGAATTGAATCATGAATCATGAATTGAATCATGAATCGAATCATGAATCATGAATCATGAATCATGAATTGAATCATGAAATGAATCATGAATCATGAATCATGAATTATGAATCATGAATTGAATCATGAATTGAATCAAGAATCATGAATTGAATCATGAATGATGAATCATGAATTGAATCATGAATCATGAATCATGAACTGAATCATGAATCATGAATCATGAATTGAATCATGAATCATGAATTATGAATCGTGAATTGAATCATGAATTATGAATTGAATCATGAATCAGGAATCATGAATCATGAATTGAATCATGAATCATGAATTATGAATCATGAATTAAATCATGAATCATGAATTATGAATCATGAATTGAATCATGAATTATGAATTGAATCATGAATCATGAATTGAATCATGAATCAGGAATCATGAATCATGAATTGAATCATGAATCTTGAATTATGAATCATGAATTGATTCATGAATCATGAATTATGAATCATGAATTGAATCATGAATCATGACTTGAATCATGAATCATGAATTGAATCATGAATCATGAATCATGAATCATGAATCATGAATTGAATCATGAATCATGAATTATGCATCGTGAATTGAATCATGAATCATGAATCATGAGTCAAATCGTAAATCATGAATCATGAATCATAATTCATGAATTGAATCATGAATCATGAATTGAATCATGAATCGAATCATGAATTGAATCATGAATCATGAATTGAATCATGAATCATGAATTGAATCATGAATCGAATCATGAATTGAATCATGAATCATGAAGTGAATCATGAATCATGAATCATGAATTGAATCATGAATCATGAATTATGAATCATGAATTAAATCATGAATCATGAATCATGAATCATGAATCATGAGTCATAAATTGAATCATTAATCATGAATTATGAATCATGAATTAAATCATGAATCATGAATTATGAATCATGAATTGAATCATGAATCATGAATTGAATCATGAATCATGAATTGAATTATGAATCATGAATTATGAATCATGAATTGAATCATGAATCATGAGTCAAATCGTAAATCATGAATCATGAATCATAATTCATGAATTGAATCATGAATCATGAATTGAATCATGAATCGAATCATGAATTGAATCATGAATCATGAATTGAATCATGAATCATGAATTGAATCATGAATCGAATCATGAATTGAATCATGAATCATGAAGTGAATCATGAATCATGAATCATGAATCATGAATTGAATCATGAATCATGAATTATGAATCATGAATTAAATCATGAATCATGAATCATGAATCATGAATCATGAGTCATAAATTGAATCATTAATCATGAATTATGAATCATGAATTAAATCATGAATCATGAATTATGAATCATGAATTGAATCTTGAATCATGAATCTTGAATTGAATCATGAATCATGAATCATGAAATGAATCATGAATCATGAATCATGAATCATGAATTGAATCATGAATCATGAATTATGAATCATGAATTGGATCATGAATCATGAATCATGAATTGAATCATGAATCATGAATCATGAATTGAATCATGAATCATGAATCATGAATTGAATCATGAATCATGAATTATGAATCATGAATTGAATCATTAATCATGAATCATGAATTGAATCATGAATCATGCATCATGAATTAAATCATGAATCATGAATTGAATCATGAATCATGAATCATGAATTATGAATCATGAATTGAATCATTAATCATGAATCATGATTTGAATCATGAATCATGCATCATGAATTAAATCATGAATCATGAATTATGAATCATGAATTGAATCTTGAATCATGAATCTTGAATTGAATCATGAATCATGAATCATGAAATGAATCATGAATCATGAATTGAATCATGAATCATGAATTATGAATCATGAATTGGATCATGAATCATGAATCATGAATTGAATCATGAATCATGAATCATGAATTGAATCATGAATCATGAATCATGAATTGAATCATGAATCATGAATTATGAATCATGAATTGAATCATTAATCATGAATCATGAATTGAATCATGAATCATGCATCATGAATTAAATCATGAATCATGAATTGAATCATGAATCATGAATCATGAATTATGAATCATGAATTGAATCATTAATCATGAATCATGATTTGAATCATGAATCATGCATCATGAATTAAATCATGAATCATGAATTGAATCATGAATCATGAATCATGAATTGAATCATGAATTGAATCATGAATCATGAATCATGAATCATGAATTGAATCATGAATCATGAATTATGAATCATGAATTGAATCATGAATCATGAATCATGAATCATGATTAATGAATCGAATCATGAATCATGAATTATGAATCATGAATTGAATCATGAATCATGAATCATGAATCAGGAATTGAATCATGAATCATGAATTATGAATCATGAATCATGAATCATGAATCATGAATTGAATCATGAATCATGAATCATGAATTGAATCATGAATCATGAATTATGAATCATGAATTGAATCATGAATCATGAATCATGAATTGAATCATGAATCATGAATCAGGAATCATGAATCATGAATTGAATAATGAATCATGAGTTATGAATCATGAATTAAATCATGAATTATGAATTGAATCATGAATCATGAATCATGAATCATGAATCATGAATTGAATCATGAATCATGAATTGAATTATGAATCATGAATTGAATCATGAATCATGAATCATGAATCATGATTAATGAATCGAATCATGAATCATGAATTATGAATCATGAATTGAATCATGAATCATGAATCAGGAATTGAATCATGAATCATGAATTATGAATCATGAATCATGAATCATGAATCATGAATCATGAATTGAATCATGAATCATGAATCATGAATTGAATCATGAATCATGAATTATGAATCATGAATTGAATCATGAATCATGAATCATGAATTGAATCATGAATCATGAATCAGGAATCATGAATCATGAATTGAATAATGAATCATGAGTTATGAATCATGAATTGAATCATGAATCATGAATTGAATCATGAATCATGAATTGAATCATGAATCATGAATTATGAATCATGAATTGAATCATGAATCATGAATTATGAATCATGAATTGAATCATGAATCATGAATCATGAATTGAATCATGAATCATGAATCATGAATCGAATCATGAATCATGAATTGAATCATGAATCATGAATCATGAATTGAATCATGAATCATGAATCATGAATTGAATCATAATTCATGAATCATGAATTGAATCATGAATCATGAATTATGAATCGTGAATTGAATCATGAATCATGAATTGAATCATGAATCATGAATCATGAATTGAATCATGAATCATGAATCATGAATCATGAATCATTAATCGAATCATGAATCATGAATTGAATCATGAATCATGAATCATGAATTGAATCATGAATTGAATCATGAATCATAAATCATGAATTGAATCATGAATCATGAATGATGAATCATGAATTGAATCATGAATCATGAATCATGAATTGAATCATGAATCATGAATCATGAATTGAATCATGAATTGAATCATGAATCATAAATCATGAATTGAATCATGAATCATGAATGATGAATCATGAATTGAATCATGAATGATGAATCATGAATTGAATCATGAATCATGAATCATGAATTGAATCATGAATCATGAATTATGAAACATGAATAGAATCATGAATCATGAATTATGAATCATGAATTGAATCATGAATTATGAATTAAATCATGAATCATGAATCATGAAACATGAATCATGAATTGAATCATGAATTGAATCATGAATCATGAATGATGAATCATGAATTGAATCATGAATCATGAATTATGAATCATGAATTGAATCATGATCCGAATCATGAATATAATCATGAATCATGAATTGAATCATGAATCTTGAATTGAATCATGAATCATGAATAATGAATTCAATCATGAATCATGAATCATGAATCATGAATTGAATCATGAATCATGAATTATGAATCATGAATTGGATCATGAATCATGAATCATGAATTGAATCATGAATCATGAATCATGAATTGAATCATGAATCATGAATCATGAATTGAATCATGAATCATGAATTATGAATCATGAATTGAATCATTAATCATGAATCATGAATCGAATCATGAATCATGCATCATGAATTAAATCATGAATCATGAATTGAATCATGAATCATGAATCATGAATTATGAATCATGAATTGAATCATTAATCATGAATCATGAATTAAATCATGAATCATGCATCATGAATTAAATCATGAATCATGAATTGAATCATGAATCATGAATCATGAATTGAATCATGAATTGAATCATGAATCATGAATCATGAATCATGAATCATGAATTGAATCATGAATCATGAATTATGAATCATGAATTGAATCATGAATCATGAATCATGAATCATGAATCATGAATCGAATCATGAATCATGAATTGAATCATGAATCATGAATCATGAATTGAATCATGAATCATGAATTGAATCATGAATCATGAATCATGAATTGAATCATGAATCATGAATTATGAATCATGAATTGAATCATGAATCATGAATCATGAATTGAATCATGAATCATGAATCAGGAATCATGAATCATGAATTGAATCATGAATCATGAGTTATGAATCATGAATTAAATCATGAATTATGAATTGAATCATGAATCGTGAATCATGAATTGAATCATGAATCATGAATCATGAATTGAATCATGAATCATGAATTGAATCATGAATCATGAATTGAATCATGAATCATGAATTGAATCATAATTCAAATCATGAATTGAATCATGAATCATGAATCATGAATCATGAATCATGAATCGAATCATGAATCATGAATTGAATCATGAATCATGAATCATGAATTGAATCATGAATCATGAATTGAATCATGAATCATGAATCATGAATTGAATCATGAATCATGAATTATGAATCATGAATTGAATCATGAATCATGAATCATGAATTGAATCATGAATCATGAATCAGGAATCATGAATCATGAATTGAATCATGAATCATGAGTTATGAATCATGAATTAAATCATGAATTATGAATTGAATCATGAATCGTGAATCATGAATTGAATCATGAATCATGAATCATGAATTGAATCATGAATCATGAATTGAATCATGAATCATGAATTGAATCATGAATCATGAATTGAATCATAATTCAAATCATGAATTGAATCATGAATCATGAATCATGAATTGAATCATGAATTAAATCATGAATCATGAATTGAATCATGAATTGAAGCATGAATCATGAATTGAAGCATGAATCATGAATCATAAATCGAATCATGAATCATGAATTGAATCATAATTCAAATCATGAATTGAATCATGAATCATGAATCATGAATCATGAATCGAATCATGAATCATGAATTGAATCATGAATCATGAATTTAATCATGAATCATGAATTAAATCATGAATCATGAATCATGAATTGAATCATGAATCATGAATTATGAATTATGAATTGAATCATGAATCATGAATTGAATTATGAATTATGAATTGAATCATGAATCATGAATTGAATCATGAATTAAATCATGAATCATGAATCATGAATCATGAATTGAATAATGAATCATGAATCATGAATCGAATCATGAATTGAATCATGAATCATAAATCATGAATTGAATCATGAATCATGAATGATGAATCATGAATTGAATCATGAATCATGAATCATGAATTGAATCATGAATCATGAATCATGAATTGAATCATGAATCATGAATTATGAATCATGAATAGAATCATGAATCATGAATTATGAATTATGAATTGAATCATGAATTATGAATTAAATCATGAATCATGAATCATGAAACATGAATCATGAATTGAATCATGAATTGAATCATGAATCATGAATCATGAATTGAATCATGAATCATGAATGATGAATCATGAATTGAATCATGATCCGAATCATGAATTGAATCATGATCCGAATCATGAATTGAATCATGAATCATGAATTGAATCATGAATCATGAATTGAATCATGAATCGAATCATGAATCATGAATCATGAATCATGAATTGAATCATGAAATGAATCATGAATCATGAATCATGAATTATGAATCATGAATTGAATCATGAATTGAATCAAGAATCATGAATTGAATCATGAATGATGAATCATGAATTGAATCATGAATCATGAATCATGAACTGAATCATGAATCATGAATCATGAATTGAATCATGAATCATGAATTATGAATCGTGAATTGAATCATGAATTATGAATTGAATCATGAATCAGGAATCATGAATCATGAATTGAATCATGAATCATGAATTATGAATCATGAATTAAATCATGAATCATGAATTATGAATCATGAATTGAATCATGAATTATGAATTGAATCATGAATCATGAATTGAATCATGAATCAGGAATCATGAATCATGAATTGAATCATGAATCTTGAATTATGAATCATGAATTGATTCATGAATCATGAATTATGAATCATGAATTGAATCATGAATCATGACTTGAATCATGAATCATGAATTGAATCATGAATCATGAATCATGAATCATGAATCATGAATTGAATCATGAATCATGAATTATGCATCGTGAATTGAATCATGAATCATGAATCATGAGTCAAATCGTAAATCATGAATCATGAATCATAATTCATGAATTGAATCATGAATCATGAATTGAATCATGAATCGAATCATGAATTGAATCATGAATCATGAATTGAATCATGAATCATGAATTGAATCATGAATCGAATCATGAATTGAATCATGAATCATGAAGTGAATCATGAATCATGAATCATGAATTGAATCATGAATCATGAATTATGAATCATGAATTAAATCATGAATCATGAATCATGAATCATGAATCATGAGTCATAAATTGAATCATTAATCATGAATTATGAATCATGAATTAAATCATGAATCATGAATTATGAATCATGAATTGAATCATGAATCATGAATTGAATCATGAATCATGAATTGAATTATGAATCATGAATTATGAATCATGAATTGAATCATGAATCATGAGTCAAATCGTAAATCATGAATCATGAATCATAATTCATGAATTGAATCATGAATCATGAATTGAATCATGAATCGAATCATGAATTGAATCATGAATCATGAATTGAATCATGAATCATGAATTGAATCATGAATCGAATCATGAATTGAATCATGAATCATGAAGTGAATCATGAATCATGAATCATGAATCATGAATTGAATCATGAATCATGAATTATGAATCATGAATTAAATCATGAATCATGAATCATGAATCATGAATCATGAGTCATAAATTGAATCATTAATCATGAATTATGAATCATGAATTAAATCATGAATCATGAATTATGAATCATGAATTGAATCTTGAATCATGAATCTTGAATTGAATCATGAATCATGAATCATGAAATGAATCATGAATCATGAATCATGAATCATGAATTGAATCATGAATCATGAATTATGAATCATGAATTGGATCATGAATCATGAATCATGAATTGAATCATGAATCATGAATCATGAATTGAATCATGAATCATGAATCATGAATTGAATCATGAATCATGAATTATGAATCATGAATTGAATCATTAATCATGAATCATGAATTGAATCATGAATCATGCATCATGAATTAAATCATGAATCATGAATTGAATCATGAATCATGAATCATGAATTATGAATCATGAATTGAATCATTAATCATGAATCATGATTTGAATCATGAATCATGCATCATGAATTAAATCATGAATCATGAATTATGAATCATGAATTGAATCTTGAATCATGAATCTTGAATTGAATCATGAATCATGAATCATGAAATGAATCATGAATCATGAATCATGTATTGAATCATGAATCATGAATTATGAATCATGAATTGGATCATGAATCATGAATCATGAATTGAATCATGAATCATGAATCATGAATTGAATCATGAATCATGAATCATGAATTGAATCATGAATCATGAATTATGAATCATGAATTGAATCATTAATCATGAATCATGAATTGAATCATGAATCATGCATCATGAATTAAATCATGAATCATGAATTGAATCATGAATCATGAATCATGAATTATGAATCATGAATTGAATCATTAATCATGAATCATGATTTGAATCATGAATCATGCATCATGAATTAAATCATGAATCATGAATTGAATCATGAATCATGAATCATGAATTGAATCATGAATTGAATCATGAATCATGAATCATGAATCATGAATTGAATCATGAATCATGAATTATGAATCATGAATTGAATCATGAATCATGAATCATGAATCATGATTAATGAATCGAATCATGAATCATGAATTATGAATCATGAATTGAATCATGAATCATGAATCATGAATCAGGAATTGAATCATGAATCATGAATTATGAATCATGAATCATGAATCATGAATCATGAATTGAATCATGAATCATGAATCATGAATTGAATCATGAATCATGAATTATGAATCATGAATTGAATCATGAATCATGAATCATGAATTGAATCATGAATCATGAATCAGGAATCATGAATCATGAATTGAATAATGAATCATGAGTTATGAATCATGAATTAAATCATGAATTATGAATTGAATCATGAATCATGAATCATGAATCATGAATCATGAATTGAATCATGAAATTAATCATGAATCGAATCATGAATCATGAATTATGAATCATGAATTAAATCATGAATTGAATCAAGAATCATGAATTGAATCATGAATCATGAATCATGAATTGAATCATGAATCATGAATTGAATCATGAATCATGAATTATGAATCATGAATTGAATCATGAATCATGAATTATGAATCATGAATTGAATCATGAATCATGAATCATGAATTGAATCATGAATCATGAATCATGAATCGAATCATGAATCATGAATTGAATCATGAATCATGAATCATGAATTGAATCATGAATCATGAATCATGAATTGAATCATAATTCATGAATCATGAATTGAATCATGAATCATGAATTATGAATCGTGAATTGAATCATAAATCATGAATTGAATCATGAATCATGAATTGAATCATGAATCATGAATCATGAATCATGAATCATTAATCGAATCATGAATCATGAATTGAATCATGAATCATGAATCATGAATTGAATCATGAATTGAATCATGAATCATAAATCATGAATTGAATCATGAATCATGAATGATGAATCATGAATTGAATCATGAATCATGAATCATGAATTGAATCATGAATTGAATCATGAATCATAAATCATGAATTGAATCATGAATCATGAATGATGAATCATGAATTGAATCATGAATGATGAATCATGAATTGAATCATGAATCATGAATCATGAATTGAATCATGAATCATGAATTATGAAACATGAATAGAATCATGAATCATGAATTATGAATCATGAATTGAATCATGAATTGAATCATGAATGATGAATCATGAATTGAATCATGAATCATGAATGATGAATCATGAATTGAATCATGAATCATGAATTATGAATCATGAATTGAATCATGATCCGAATCATGAATTGAATCATGAATCATGAATTGAATCATGAATCATGAATTGAATCATGAATCATGAATCATGAATTGATTCATGAATCATGAATTATGAATCATGAATTGAATCATGAATCATGACTTGAATCATGAATCATGAATTGAATCATGAATCATGAATCATGATTCATGAATTGAATAATGAATCATGAATTATGAATCGTGAATTGAATCATGAATCATGAATCTTGAATTGAATCATGAATCATGAATAATGAATTCAATCATGAATCATGAATCATGAATCATGAATTGAATCATGAATCATGAATTATGAATCATGAATTGGATCATGAATCATGAATCATGAATTGAATCATGAATCATGAATCATGAATTGAATCATGAATCATGAATCATGAATTGAATCATGAATCATGAATTATGAATCATGAATTGAATCATTAATCATGAATCATGAATCGAATCATGAATCATGCATCATGAATTAAATCATGAATCATGAATTGAATCATGAATCATGAATCATGAATTATGAATCATGAATTGAATCATTAATCATGAATCATGAATTAAATCATGAATCATGCATCATGAATTAAATCATGAATCATGAATTGAATCATGAATCATGAATCATGAATTGAATCATGAATTGAATCATGAATCATGAATCATGAATCATGAATCATGAATTGAATCATGAATCATGAATTATGAATCATGAATTGAATCATGAATCATGAATCATGAATCATGAATCATGAATCGAATCATGAATCATGAATTGAATCATGAATCATGAATCATGAATTGAATCATGAATCATGAATTGAATCATGAATCATGAATCATGAATTGAATCATGAATCATGAATTATGAATCATGAATTGAATCATGAATCATGAATCATGAATTGAATCATGAATCATGAATCAGGAATCATGAATCATGAATTGAATCATGAATCATGAGTTATGAATCATGAATTAAATCATGAATTATGAATTGAATCATGAATCGTGAATCATGAATTGAATCATGAATCATGAATCATGAATTGAATCATGAATCATGAATTGAATCATGAATCATGAATCATGAATTGAATCATGAATCATGAATTGAATCATAATTCAAATCATGAATTGAATCATGAATCATAAATCATGAATTGAATCATGAATTAAATCATGAATCATGAATTGAATCATGAATTGAAGCATGAATCATGAATTGAAGCATGAATCATGAATCATAAATCGAATCATGAATCATGAATTGAATCATAATTCAAATCATGAATTGAATCATGAATCATGAATCATGAATCATGAATCGAATCATGAATCATGAATTGAATCATGAATCATGAATTTAATCATGAATCATGAATTAAATCATGAATCATGAATCATGAATTGAATCATGAATCATGAATTATGAATTATGAATTGAATCATGAATCATGAATTGAATTATGAATTATGAATTGAATCATGAATCATGAATTGAATCATGAATTAAATCATGAATCATGAATCATGAATCATGAATTGAATAATGAATCATGAATCATGAATCGAATCATGAATCATGAATTGAATCATGAATCATGAATCATGAATTGAATCATGAATTGAATCATGAATCATAAATCATGAATTGAATCATGAATCATGAATGATGAATCATGAATTGAATCATGAATCATGAATCATGAATTGAATCATGAATCATGAATCATGAATTGAATCATGAATCATGAATTATGAATCATGAATAGAATCATGAATCATGAATTATGAATCATGAATTGAATCATGAATTATGAATTAAATCATGAATCATGAATCATGAAACATGAATCATGAATTGAATCATGAATTGAATCATGAATCATGAATCATGAATTGAATCATGAATCATGAATGATGAATCATGAATTGAATCATGATCCGAATCATGAATTGAATCATGATCCGAATCATGAATTGAATCATGAATCATGAATTGAATCATGAATCATGAATTGAATCATGAATCGAATCATGAATCATGAATCATGAATAATGAATTGAATCATGAATCATGAATCATGAA
Source organism: Mixophyes australis (assembly GCA_036250195.1). NCBI lineage: Eukaryota > Metazoa > Chordata > Amphibia > Anura > Limnodynastidae > Mixophyes > Mixophyes australis. The sequence continues at coordinate 239,431,738 of JAVHZZ010000001.1, read as the reverse complement.
TCATGAATTGAATCATGAATCATGAATCATGAGTCAAATCGTAAATCATGAATCATGAATCATAATTCATGAATTGAATCATGAATCATGAATCATGAATCGAATCTTGAATCGAATCATAAATTGAATCATGAATCATGAATTGAATCATGAATCATGAATTGAATCATGAATCGAATCATGAATTGAATCATGAATCATGAAGTGAATCATGAATTGAATCATGAATCATGAATTATGAATCATGAATTAAATCATGAATCATGAATCATGAATCATGAGTCATAAATTGAATCATTAATCATGAATTATGAATCATGAATTGAATCATGAATCATGAATTATGATTCATGAATAGAATCATGAATCATGAATTATGAATCATGAATTGAATCATGAATTATGAATTAAATCATGAATCATGAATCATGAAACATGAATCATGAATTGAATCATGAATTGAATCATGAATGATGAATCATGAATTGAATCATGAATCATGAATGATGAATCATGAATTGAATCATGAATCATGAATCATGAATCGAATCATGAATCATGAATTGAATCATGAATCATGAATCATGAATTGAATCATGAATCATGAATTGAATCATGAATCATGAATCATGAATCATGAATTGATTCATGAATCATGAATTATGAATCATGAATTGAATCATGAATCATGACTTGAATCATGAATCATGAATTGAATCATGAATCATGAATCATGAATCATGAATCATGAATCATGAATCATGAATCATGAATCATGAATTGACTCATGAATCATGAATTATGAATCGTGAATTGAATCATGAATCATGAATCTTGAATTGAATCATGAATCATTAATCATGAATTGAATCATGAATCATGAATCATGAATCATGAATTGAATCATGAATCATGAATTATGAATCATGAATTGGATCATGAATCATGAATCATGAATTGAATAATGAATCATGCATCATGAATTAAATCATGAATCATGAATTGAATCATGAATCATGAATCATGAATTGAATCATGAATCATGAATCATGAATCATGAATTGAATCATGAATCATGAATTATGAATCATGAATTGAATCATGAATCATGAATCATGAATCATGAATCATAAAATCGAATCATGAATCATGAATTGAATCATGAATCATGAATCAGGAATCATGAATCATGAATTGAATCATGAATCATGAATCATGAATTGAATTGAATCATGAAATATGAATCATGAATTGAATCATGAATCATGAATCAGGAATCATGAATCATGAATTGAATCATGAATCATGAGTTATGAATCATGAATTAAATCATGAATTATGAATTGAATCATGAATCATGAATCATGAATCATGAATTGAATCATGAAATGAATCATGAATCACGAATTGAATCATGAATCATGAATTATGAATCATGAATTGAATCATGAATTGAATCAAGAATCATGAATTGAATCATGAATGATGAATCATGAATTGAATCATGAATGATGAATCATGAATTGAATCATGAATCATGAATCATGAATTGAATCATGAATCATGAATTATGAATCGTGAATTTAATCATGAATCATGAATTGAATCATGAATCAGGAATCATGAATCATGAATTGAATCATGAATCATGAATTATGAATCATGAATTAAATCATGAATCATGAATTATGAATCATGAATTGAATCATGAATTATGAATTGAATCATGAATCATGAATCATGAATCATGAATCATGAATTGAATCATGAATCATGAATTGAATCATGAATCATGAATCATGAATCATAATTCATGATTCAATTCATGATTCATGATTCAATTATGAATCATGAATTGAATCATGAATTATGAATTGAATCATGAATCATGAATCATGAATCATGAATCTTGAATCATGAATCATGAATCTTGAATCATGAATTGAATCATGAATTGAATCATGAATCATAAATCATGAATTGAATCATGAATTATGAATTGAATCATGAATCATGAATCATGAATCATGAATCTTGAATCATGAATCATGAATCTTGAATCATGAATTGAATCATGAATTGAATCATGAATCATGAATCATGAATCTTGAATCATGAATCATGAATCTTGAATCATGAATTGAATCATGAATTGAATCATGAATCATGAATCATGAATTGAATCATGAATCATGAATTGAATCATGAATCATGAATTATGAATCATGAATTGAATCATGAATCATGAATTATGAATCATGAATTGAATCATGAATCATGAATCATGAATTGAATCATGAATCATGAATCATGAATCGAATCATGAATCATGAATTGAATCATGAATCATGAATCATGAATTGAATCATGAATCATGAATCATGAATTGAATCATAATTCATGAATCATGAATTGAATCATGAATCATGAATTATGAATCGTGAATTGAATCATAAATCATGAATTGAATCATGAATCATGAATTGAATCATGAATCATGAATCATGAATCATGAATCATTAATCGAATCATGAATCATGAATTGAATCATGAATCATGAATCATGAATTGAATCATGAATTGAATCATGAATCATAAATCATGAATTGAATCATGAATCATGAATGATGAATCATGAATTGAATCATGAATCATGAATCATGAATTGAATCATGAATTGAATCATGAATCATAAATCATGAATTGAATCATGAATCATGAATGATGAATCATGAATTGAATCATGAATGATGAATCATGAATTGAATCATGAATCATGAATCATGAATTGAATCATGAATCATGAATTATGAAACATGAATAGAATCATGAATCATGAATTATGAATCATGAATTGAATCATGAATTATGAATTAAATCATGAATCATGAATCATGAAACATGAATCATGAATTGAATCATGAATTGAATCATGAATGATGAATCATGAATTGAATCATGAATCATGAATGATGAATCATGAATTGAATCATGAATCATGAATTATGAATCATGAATTGAATCATGATCCGAATCATGAATTGAATCATGAATCATGAATTGAATCATGAATCATGAATTGAATCATGAATCATGAATCATGAATTGATTCATGAATCATGAATTATGAATCATGAATTGAATCATGAATCATGACTTGAATCATGAATCATGAATTGAATCATGAATCATGAATCATGATTCATGAATTGAATAATGAATCATGAATTATGAATCGTGAATTGAATCATGAATCATGAATCTTGAATTGAATCATGAATCATGAATAATGAATTCAATCATGAATCATGAATCATGAATCATGAATTGAATCATGAATCATGAATTATGAATCATGAATTGGATCATGAATCATGAATCATGAATTGAATCATGAATCATGAATCATGAATTGAATCATGAATCATGAATCATGAATTGAATCATGAATCATGAATTATGAATCATGAATTGAATCATTAATCATGAATCATGAATCGAATCATGAATCATGCATCATGAATTAAATCATGAATCATGAATTGAATCATGAATCATGAATCATGAATTATGAATCATGAATTGAATCATTAATCATGAATCATGAATTAAATCATGAATCATGCATCATGAATTAAATCATGAATCATGAATTGAATCATGAATCATGAATCATGAATTGAATCATGAATTGAATCATGAATCATGAATCATGAATCATGAATCATGAATTGAATCATGAATCATGAATTATGAATCATGAATTGAATCATGAATCATGAATCATGAATCATGAATCATGAATCGAATCATGAATCATGAATTGAATCATGAATCATGAATCATGAATTGAATCATGAATCATGAATTGAATCATGAATCATGAATCATGAATTGAATCATGAATCATGAATTATGAATCATGAATTGAATCATGAATCATGAATCATGAATTGAATCATGAATCATGAATCAGGAATCATGAATCATGAATTGAATCATGAATCATGAGTTATGAATCATGAATTAAATCATGAATTATGAATTGAATCATGAATCGTGAATCATGAATTGAATCATGAATCATGAATCATGAATTGAATCATGAATCATGAATTGAATCATGAATCATGAATCATGAATTGAATCATGAATCATGAATTGAATCATGAATCATGAATCATGAATCATGAATCATTAATCGAATCATGAATCATGAATTGAATCATGAATCATGAATCATGAATTGAATCATGAATTGAATCATGAATCATAAATCATGAATTGAATCATGAATCATGAATGATGAATCATGAATTGAATCATGAATCATGAATCATGAATTGAATCATGAATTGAATCATGAATCATAAATCATGAATTGAATCATGAATCATGAATGATGAATCATGAATTGAATCATGAATGATGAATCATGAATTGAATCATGAATCATGAATCATGAATTGAATCATGAATCATGAATTATGAAACATGAATAGAATCATGAATCATGAATTATGAATCATGAATTGAATCATGAATTATGAATTAAATCATGAATCATGAATCATGAAACATGAATCATGAATTGAATCATGAATTGAATCATGAATGATGAATCATGAATTGAATCATGAATCATGAATGATGAATCATGAATTGAATCATGAATCATGAATTATGAATCATGAATTGAATCATGATCCGAATCATGAATTGAATCATGAATCATGAATTGAATCATGAATCATGAATTGAATCATGAATCATGAATCATGAATTGATTCATGAATCATGAATTATGAATCATGAATTGAATCATGAATCATGACTTGAATCATGAATCATGAATTGAATCATGAATCATGAATCATGATTCATGAATTGAATAATGAATCATGAATTATGAATCGTGAATTGAATCATGAATCATGAATCTTGAATTGAATCATGAATCATGAATAATGAATTCAATCATGAATCATGAATCATGAATCATGAATTGAATCATGAATCATGAATTATGAATCATGAATTGGATCATGAATCATGAATCATGAATTGAATCATGAATCATGAATCATGAATTGAATCATGAATCATGAATCATGAATTGAATCATGAATCATGAATTATGAATCATGAATTGAATCATTAATCATGAATCATGAATCGAATCATGAATCATGCATCATGAATTAAATCATGAATCATGAATTGAATCATGAATCATGAATCATGAATTATGAATCATGAATTGAATCATTAATCATGAATCATGAATTAAATCATGAATCATGCATCATGAATTAAATCATGAATCATGAATTGAATCATGAATCATGAATCATGAATTGAATCATGAATTGAATCATGAATCATGAATCATGAATCATGAATCATGAATTGAATCATGAATCATGAATTATGAATCATGAATTGAATCATGAATCATGAATCATGAATCATGAATCATGAATCGAATCATGAATCATGAATTGAATCATGAATCATGAATCATGAATTGAATCATGAATCATGAATTGAATCATGAATCATGAATCATGAATTGAATCATGAATCATGAATTATGAATCATGAATTGAATCATGAATCATGAATCATGAATTGAATCATGAATCATGAATCAGGAATCATGAATCATGAATTGAATCATGAATCATGAGTTATGAATCATGAATTAAATCATGAATTATGAATTGAATCATGAATCGTGAATCATGAATTGAATCATGAATCATGAATCATGAATTGAATCATGAATCATGAATTGAATCATGAATCATGAATCATGAATTGAATCATGAATCATGAATTGAATCATAATTCAAATCATGAATTGAATCATGAATCATAAATCATGAATTGAATCATGAATTAAATCATGAATCATGAATTGAATCATGAATTGAAGCATGAATCATGAATTGAAGCATGAATCATGAATCATAAATCGAATCATGAATCATGAATTGAATCATAATTCAAATCATGAATTGAATCATGAATCATGAATCATGAATCATGAATCGAATCATGAATCATGAATTGAATCATGAATCATGAATTTAATCATGAATCATGAATTAAATCATGAATCATGAATCATGAATTGAATCATGAATCATGAATTATGAATTATGAATTGAATCATGAATCATGAATTGAATTATGAATTATGAATTGAATCATGAATCATGAATTGAATCATGAATTAAATCATGAATCATGAATCATGAATCATGAATTGAATAATGAATCATGAATCATGAATCGAATCATGAATCATGAATTGAATCATGAATCATGAATCATGAATTGAATCATGAATTGAATCATGAATCATAAATCATGAATTGAATCATGAATCATGAATGATGAATCATGAATTGAATCATGAATCATGAATCATGAATTGAATCATGAATCATGAATCATGAATTGAATCATGAATCATGAATTATGAATCATGAATAGAATCATGAATCATGAATTATGAATCATGAATTGAATCATGAATTATGAATTAAATCATGAATCATGAATCATGAAACATGAATCATGAATTGAATCATGAATTGAATCATGAATCATGAATCATGAATTGAATCATGAATCATGAATGATGAATCATGAATTGAATCATGATCCGAATCATGAATTGAATCATGATCCGAATCATGAATTGAATCATGAATCATGAATTGAATCATGAATCATGAATTGAATCATGAATCGAATCATGAATCATGAATCATGAATAATGAATTGAATCATGAATCATGAATCATGAATCATGAATTGAATCATGAATCATGAATCATGAGTCAAATCGTAAATCATGAATCATGAATCATAATTCATGAATTGAATCATGAATCATGAATCATGAATCGAATCTTGAATCGAATCATAAATTGAATCATGAATCATGAATTGAATCATGAATCATGAATTGAATCATGAATCGAATCATGAATTGAATCATGAATCATGAAGTGAATCATGAATTGAATCATGAATCATGAATTATGAATCATGAATTAAATCATGAATCATGAATCATGAATCATGAGTCATAAATTGAATCATTAATCATGAATTATGAATCATGAATTGAATCATGAATCATGAATTATGATTCATGAATAGAATCATGAATCATGAATTATGAATCATGAATTGAATCATGAATTATGAATTAAATCATGAATCATGAATCATGAAACATGAATCATGAATTGAATCATGAATTGAATCATGAATGATGAATCATGAATTGAATCATGAATCATGAATGATGAATCATGAATTGAATCATGAATCATGAATCATGAATCGAATCATGAATCATGAATTGAATCATGAATCATGAATCATGAATTGAATCATGAATCATGAATTGAATCATGAATCATGAATCATGAATTGATTCATGAATCATGAATTATGAATCATGAATTGAATCATGAATCATGACTTGAATCATGAATCATGAATTGAATCATGAATCATGAATCATGAATCATGAATCATGAATTGACTCATGAATCATGAATTATGAATCGTGAATTGAATCATGAATCATGAATCTTGAATTGAATCATGAATCATTAATCATGAATTGAATCATGAATCATGAATCATGAATCATGAATTGAATCATGAATCATGAATTATGAATCATGAATTGGATCATGAATCATGAATCATGAATTGAATAATGAATCATGCATCATGAATTAAATCATGAATCATGAATTGAATCATGAATCATGAATCATGAATTGAATCATGAATCATGAATCATGAATCATGAATTGAATCATGAATCATGAATTATGAATCATGAATTGAATCATGAATCATGAATCATGAATCATGAATCATAAAATCGAATCATGAATCATGAATTGAATCATGAATCATGAATCAGGAATCATGAATCATGAATTGAATCATGAATCATGAATCATGAATTGAATTGAATCATGAAATATGAATCATGAATTGAATCATGAATCATGAATCAGGAATCATGAATCATGAATTGAATCATGAATCATGAGTTATGAATCATGAATTAAATCATGAATTATGAATTGAATCATGAATCATGAATCATGAATCATGAATTGAATCATGAAATGAATCATGAATCACGAATTGAATCATGAATCATGAATTATGAATCATGAATTGAATCATGAATTGAATCAAGAATCATGAATTGAATCATGAATGATGAATCATGAATTGAATCATGAATGATGAATCATGAATTGAATCATGAATCATGAATCATGAATTGAATCATGAATCATGAATTATGAATCGTGAATTTAATCATGAATCATGAATTGAATCATGAATCAGGAATCATGAATCATGAATTGAATCATGAATCATGAATTATGAATCATGAATTAAATCATGAATCATGAATTATGAATCATGAATTGAATCATGAATTATGAATTGAATCATGAATCATGAATCATGAATCATGAATCATGAATTGAATCATGAATCATGAATTGAATCATGAATCATGAATCATGAATCATAATTCATGATTCAATTCATGATTCATGATTCAATTATGAATCATGAATTGAATCATGAATTATGAATTGAATCATGAATCATGAATCATGAATCATGAATCTTGAATCATGAATCATGAATCTTGAATCATGAATTGAATCATGAATTGAATCATGAATCATAAATCATGAATTGAATCATGAATTATGAATTGAATCATGAATCATGAATCATGAATCATGAATCTTGAATCATGAATCATGAATCTTGAATCATGAATTGAATCATGAATTGAATCATGAATCATGAATCATGAATCTTGAATCATGAATCATGAATCTTGAATCATGAATTGAATCATGAATTGAATCATGAATCATGAATCATGAATTGAATCATGAATCATGAATTGAATCATGAATCATGAATTATGAATCATGAATTGAATCATGAATCATGAATTATGAATCATGAATTGAATCATGAATCATGAATCATGAATTGAATCATGAATCATGAATCATGAATCGAATCATGAATCATGAATTGAATCATGAATCATGAATCATGAATTGAATCATGAATCATGAATCATGAATTGAATCATAATTCATGAATCATGAATTGAATCATGAATCATGAATTATGAATCGTGAATTGAATCATAAATCATGAATTGAATCATGAATCATGAATTGAATCATGAATCATGAATCATGAATCATGAATCATTAATCGAATCATGAATCATGAATTGAATCATGAATCATGAATCATGAATTGAATCATGAATTGAATCATGAATCATAAATCATGAATTGAATCATGAATCATGAATGATGAATCATGAATTGAATCATGAATCATGAATCATGAATTGAATCATGAATTGAATCATGAATCATAAATCATGAATTGAATCATGAATCATGAATGATGAATCATGAATTGAATCATGAATGATGAATCATGAATTGAATCATGAATCATGAATCATGAATTGAATCATGAATCATGAATTATGAAACATGAATAGAATCATGAATCATGAATTATGAATCATGAATTGAATCATGAATTATGAATTAAATCATGAATCATGAATCATGAAACATGAATCATGAATTGAATCATGAATTGAATCATGAATGATGAATCATGAATTGAATCATGAATCATGAATGATGAATCATGAATTGAATCATGAATCATGAATGATGAATCATGAATTGAATCATGAATCATGAATTATGAATCATGAATTGAATCATGATCCGAATCATGAATTGAATCATGAATCATGAATTGAATCATGAATCATGAATTGAATCATGAATCATGAATCATGAATTGATTCATGAATCATGAATTATGAATCATGAATTGAATCATGAATCATGACTTGAATCATGAATCATGAATTGAATCATGAATCATGAATCATGATTCATGAATTGAATAATGAATCATGAATTATGAATCGTGAATTGAATCATGAATCATGAATCTTGAATTGAATCATGAATCATGAATAATGAATTCAATCATGAATCATGAATCATGAATCATGAATTGAATCATGAATCATGAATTATGAATCATGAATTGGATCATGAATCATGAATCATGAATTGAATCATGAATCATGAATCATGAATTGAATCATGAATCATGAATCATGAATTGAATCATGAATCATGAATTATGAATCATGAATTGAATCATTAATCATGAATCATGAATCGAATCATGAATCATGCATCATGAATTAAATCATGAATCATGAATTGAATCATGAATCATGAATCATGAATTATGAATCATGAATTGAATCATTAATCATGAATCATGAATTAAATCATGAATCATGCATCATGAATTAAATCATGAATCATGAATTGAATCATGAATCATGAATCATGAATTGAATCATGAATTGAATCATGAATCATGAATCATGAATCATGAATCATGAATTGAATCATGAATCATGAATTATGAATCATGAATTGAATCATGAATCATGAATCATGAATCATGAATCATGAATCGAATCATGAATCATGAATTGAATCATGAATCATGAATCATGAATTGAATCATGAATCATGAATTGAATCATGAATCATGAATCATGAATTGAATCATGAATCATGAATTATGAATCATGAATTGAATCATGAATCATGAATCATGAATTGAATCATGAATCATGAATCAGGAATCATGAATCATGAATTGAATCATGAATCATGAGTTATGAATCATGAATTAAATCATGAATTATGAATTGAATCATGAATCGTGAATCATGAATTGAATCATGAATCATGAATCATGAATTGAATCATGAATCATGAATTGAATCATGAATCATGAATCATGAATTGAATCATGAATCATGAATTGAATCATAATTCAAATCATGAATTGAATCATGAATCATAAATCATGAATTGAATCATGAATTAAATCATGAATCATGAATTGAATCATGAATTGAAGCATGAATCATGAATTGAAGCATGAATCATGAATCATAAATCGAATCATGAATCATGAATTGAATCATAATTCAAATCATGAATTGAATCATGAATCATGAATCATGAATCATGAATCGAATCATGAATCATGAATTGAATCATGAATCATGAATTTAATCATGAATCATGAATTAAATCATGAATCATGAATCATGAATTGAATCATGAATCATGAATTATGAATTATGAATTGAATCATGAATCATGAATTGAATTATGAATTATGAATTGAATCATGAATCATGAATTGAATCATGAATTAAATCATGAATCATGAATCATGAATCATGAATTGAATAATGAATCATGAATCATGAATCGAATCATGAATCATGAATTGAATCATGAATCATGAATCATGAATTGAATCATGAATTGAATCATGAATCATAAATCATGAATTGAATCATGAATCATGAATCATGAATCATGAATTGAATAATGAATCATGAATCATGAATCGAATCATGAATCATGAATTGAATCATGAATCATGAATCATGAATTGAATCATGAATTGAATCATGAATCATAAATCATGAATTGAATCATGAATCATGAATGATGAATCATGAATTGAATCATGAATCATGAATCATGAATTGAATCATGAATCATGAATCATGAATTGAATCATGAATCATGAATTATGAATCATGAATAGAATCATGAATCATGAATTATGAATCATGAATTGAATCATGAATTATGAATTAAATCATGAATCATGAATCATGAAACATGAATCATGAATTGAATCATGAATTGAATCATGAATCATGAATCATGAATTGAATCATGAATCATGAATGATGAATCATGAATTGAATCATGATCCGAATCATGAATTGAATCATGATCCGAATCATGAATTGAATCATGAATCATGAATTGAATCATGAATCATGAATTGAATCATGAATCGAATCATGAATCATGAATCATGAATAATGAATTGAATCATGAATCATGAATCATGAATCATGAATTGAATCATGAATCATGAATCATGAGTCAAATCGTAAATCATGAATCATGAATCATAATTCATGAATTGAATCATGAATCATGAATCATGAATCGAATCTTGAATCGAATCATAAATTGAATCATGAATCATGAATTGAATCATGAATCATGAATTGAATCATGAATCGAATCATGAATTGAATCATGAATCATGAAGTGAATCATGAATTGAATCATGAATCATGAATTATGAATCATGAATTAAATCATGAATCATGAATCATGAATCATGAGTCATAAATTGAATCATTAATCATGAATCATGAATCATGAATTGAATCATGAATTATGAATTAAATCATGAATCATGAATCATGAAACATGAATCATGAATTGAATCATGAATTGAATCATGAATGATGAATCATGAATTGAATCATGAATCATGAATGATGAATCATGAATTGAATCATGAATCATGAATCATGAATCGAATCATGAATCATGAATTGAATCATGAATCATGAATCATGAATTGAATCATGAATCATGAATTGAATCATGAATCATGAATCATGAATCATGAATTGATTCATGAATCATGAATTATGAATCATGAATTGAATCATGAATCATGACTTGAATCATGAATCATGAATTGAATCATGAATCATGAATCATGAATCATGAATCATGAATTGACTCATGAATCATGAATTATGAATCGTGAATTGAATCATGAATCATGAATCTTGAATTGAATCATGAATCATTAATCATGAATTGAATCATGAATCATGAATCATGAATCATGAATTGAATCATGAATCATGAATTATGAATCATGAATTGGATCATGAATCATGAATCATGAATTGAATAATGAATCATGCATCATGAATTAAATCATGAATCATGAATTGAATCATGAATCATGAATCATGAATTGAATCATGAATCATGAATCATGAATCATGAATTGAATCATGAATCATGAATTATGAATCATGAATTGAATCATGAATCATGAATCATGAATCATGAATCATAAAATCGAATCATGAATCATGAATTGAATCATGAATCATGAATCAGGAATCATGAATCATGAATTGAATCATGAATCATGAATCATGAATTGAATTGAATCATGAAATATGAATCATGAATTGAATCATGAATCATGAATCAGGAATCATGAATCATGAATTGAATCATGAATCATGAGTTATGAATCATGAATTAAATCATGAATTATGAATTGAATCATGAATCATGAATCATGAATCATGAATTGAATCATGAAATGAATCATGAATCACGAATTGAATCATGAATCATGAATTATGAATCATGAATTGAATCATGAATTGAATCAAGAATCATGAATTGAATCATGAATGATGAATCATGAATTGAATCATGAATGATGAATCATGAATTGAATCATGAATCATGAATCATGAATTGAATCATGAATCATGAATTATGAATCGTGAATTTAATCATGAATCATGAATTGAATCATGAATCAGGAATCATGAATCATGAATTGAATCATGAATCATGAATTATGAATCATGAATTAAATCATGAATCATGAATTATGAATCATGAATTGAATCATGAATTATGAATTGAATCATGAATCATGAATCATGAATCATGAATCATGAATTGAATCATGAATCATGAATTGAATCATGAATCATGAATCATGAATCATAATTCATGATTCAATTCATGATTCATGATTCAATTATGAATCATGAATTGAATCATGAATTATGAATTGAATCATGAATCATGAATCATGAATCATGAATCTTGAATCATGAATCATGAATCTTGAATCATGAATTGAATCATGAATTGAATCATGAATCATAAATCATGAATTGAATCATGAATTATGAATTGAATCATGAATCATGAATCATGAATCATGAATCTTGAATCATGAATCATGAATCTTGAATCATGAATTGAATCATGAATTGAATCATGAATCATGAATCATGAATCTTGAATCATGAATCATGAATCTTGAATCATGAATTGAATCATGAATTGAATCATGAATCATGAATCATGAATTGAATCATGAATCATGAATTATGAATCATGAATAGAATCATGAATCATGAATTATGAATCATGAATTGAATCATGAATTATCAATTAAATCATGAATCATGAATCATGAAACATGAATCATGAATTGAATCATGAATTGAATCATGAATGATGAATCATGAATTGAATCATGAATCATGAATGATGAATCATGAATTGAATCATGAATCATGAATCATGAATCGAATCATGAATCATGAATTGAATCATGAATCATTAATCATGAATTGAATCATGAATCATGAATTATGAATCATGAATTGAATCATGATCCGAATCATGAATTGAATCATGAATCATGAATTGAATCATGAATCATGAATTGAATCATGAATCATGAATCATGAATCATGAATTGAATCATGAATCATGAATTATGAATCATGAATTGAATCATGATCCGAATCATGAATTGAATCATGAATCATGAATTGAATCATGAATCATGAATTGAATCATGAATCATGAATCATGAATCATGAATTGATTCATGAATCATGAATTATGAATCATGAATTGAATCATGAATCATGACTTGAATCATGAATCATGAATTGAATCATGAATCATGAATCATGAATCATGAATCATGAATTGAATCATGAATCATGAATTATGCATCGTGAATTGAATCATGAATCATGAATTGAATCATGAATCATGAATCAGGAATCATGAATCATGAATTGAATCATGAATCATGAATTATGAATCATGAATTAAATCATGAATCATGAATTATGAATCATGAATTGAATCATGAATTATGAATTGAATCATGAATCATGAATCATGAATCATGAATCATGAATCATGAATTGAATCATGAATTGAATCATGAATCATGAATTGAATCATGAATCATGAATTGAATCATGAATCATGAATTGAATCATGAATTGAATCATGAATTATGAATTGAATCATGAATCATGAATCTTGAATCATGAATTGAATCATGAATTGAATCATGAATCATAAATCATGAATTGAATCATGAATCATAAATGATGAATCATGAATTGAATCATGAATCATGAATCATGAATTGAATCATGAATCATGAATTGAATCATGAATCATGAATTATGAATCATGAATTGAATCATGAATCATGAATTATGAATCATGAATTGAATCATGAATTATGAATTAAATCATGAATCATGAATCATGAAACATGAATTGAATCATGAATTGAATCATAAATGATGAATCATGAATTGAATCATGAATCATGAATGATGAATCATGAATTGAATCATAAATCATGAATCATGAATCGAATCATGAATCATGAATTAAATCATGAATCATAAATCATTAATTGAATCATGAATCATGAATCATGAATTGAATCATGAATCATGAATTATGAATCATGAATTTAATCATGATCCGAATCATGAATTGAATCATGAATCATGAATTGAATCATGAATCATAAATCATGAATTGAATCATGAATCATGAATTATGAATCATGAATTGAATCATGATCCGAATCATGAATTGAATCATGAATCATGAATTGAATCATGAATCATGAATCATGAATTGAATCATGAATCATGAATTATGAATCATGAATTGAATCATGAATCATGACTTGAATCATGAATCATGACTTGAATCATAAATCATGAATTGAATCATGAATCATGAATCATGAATCATGAATCATGAATCATGAATTGAATCATGAATCATGAATTATGAATCATGAATTGAATCATGAATCATGAATCATGAATTGAATCATGAATCATGAATCATGAATTGAATCATGAATCATGAATTGAATCATGAATCATGAATCATGAATTGAATCATGAATTGAATCATGAATCGAATCATGAATTGAATCATGAATCGAATCATGAATTGAATCATGAATCATGAATTGAATCATGATTCATGAATTATGAATCATGAATTGAATCATGAATCATGAATCATGAATTGAATCATGAATCTTGAATCATGAATCGTGAATCAAATCATGAATCATGAATTGAATCATGAATCATGATTAATGAATTGAATCATGAATCATGAATCATGAATTGAATCATGAATCATGAATCATGAATTGAATCATGAATCATGAATTATGAATCATGAATTGAATCATGAATCATGAATTGAATCATGAATCATGAATCATGAATTGAATCATGAATCATGAATCATGAATCATGAATTGAATCATGAATTATGAATCATGAATTAAATCATGAATCATGAATTATGAATCATGAATTGAATCATGAATCATGAATTGAATCATGAATCATGAATTATGAATCATGAATTGAATCATGAATCATGAATTGAATCATGAATCATGAATCATGAATTGAATCATGAATTGAATCATGAATCATGAATCATGAATCATGAATTGAATCATGAATCATGAATTATGAATCATGAATTGAATCATGAATCATGAATCATGAATTGAATCATGAATCATGAATAATGAATTGAATCATGAATCATGAATTGAATCATGAATCATGAATCATGAATTGAATCATGAATCATGAATTATGAATCATGAATTGAATCATGAATCATGAATCATGAATTGAATCATGAATCATGAATCAGGAATCATGAATCATGAATTGAATCATGAATCATGAGTTATGAATCATGAATTAAATCATGAATTATGAATTGAATCATGAATCATGAATCATGAATTGAATCATGAATCATGAATTGAATCATGAATCATGAATTGAATCATGAATCATGAATCATGAATTGAATCATGAATCATGAATTGAATCATAATTCAAATCATGAATTGAATCATGAATCATGAATCATGAATTGAATCATATATTAAATCATGAATCATGAATTGAATCATGAATTGAAGCATGAATCATGAATTGAAGCATGAATCATGACTCATAAATCGAATCATGAATCATGAATTGAATCATAATTCAAATCATGAATTGAATCATGAATCATGAATCATGAATCATGAATCGAATCATGAATCATGAATTGAATCATGAATCATGAATTTAATCATGAATCATGAATTAAATCATGAATCATGAATTGAATCATGAATCATGAATTATGAATTATGAATTGAATCATGAATCATGAATTGAATTATGAATTATAAATTGAATCATGAATCATGAATTGAATCATGAATTAAATCATGAATCATGAATCATGAATCATGAATTGAATAATGAATCATGAATCATGAATCGAATCATGAATCATGAATGTAATCATGAATCATGAATCATGAATTGAATCATGAATTGAATCATGAATCATAAATCATGAATTGAATCATGAATCATGAATGATGAATCATGAATTGAATCATGAATCATGAATCATGAATTGAATCATGAATCATGAATCATGAATTGAATCATGAATCATGAATTATGAATCATGAATAGAATCATGAATCATGAATTATGAATCATGAATTGAATCATGAATTATGAATTAAATCATGAATCATGAATCATGAAACATGAATCATGAATTGAATCATGAATTGAATCATGAATCATGAATCATGAATTGAATCATGAATCATGAATGATGAATCATGAATTGAATCATGATCCGAATCATGAATTGAATCATGAATCATGAATTAAATCATGAATCATGAATTGAATCATGAATCGAATCATGAATCATGAATCATGAATCATGAATAATGAATTGAATCATGAATCATGAATCATGAATCATGAATTGAATCATGAATCATGAATCATGAGTCAAATCGTAAATCATGAATCATGAATCATAATTCATGAATTGAATCATGAATCATGAATCATGAATCGAATCTTGAATCGAATCATAAATTGAATCATGAATCATGAATTGAATCATGAATCATGAATTGAATCATGAATCGAATCATGAATTGAATCATGAATCATGAAGTGAATCATGAATCATGAATCATGAATTGAATCATGAATCATGAATTATGAATCATGAATTAAATCATGAATCATGAATCATGAATCATGAGTCATAAATTGAATCATTAATCATGAATTATGAATCATGAATTGAATCATGAATCATGAATTATGATTCATGAATAGAATCATGAATCATGAATTATGAATCATGAATTGAATCATGAATTATGAATTAAATCATGAATCATGAATCATGAAACATGAATCATGAATTGAATCATGAATTGAATCATGAATGATGAATCATGAATTGAATCATGAATCATGAATGATGAATCATGAATTGAATCATGAATCATGAATCATGAATCGAATCATGAATCATGAATTGAATCATGAATCATAAATCATGAATTGAATCATGAATCATGAATTGAATCATGAATCATGAATTGAATCATGAATCATGAATCATGAATCATGAATCATGAATCATGAATTGAATCATGAATTATGAATTATGAATCGTGAATTGAATCATGAATCATGAATCTTGAATTGAATCATGAATCATGAATCATGAATTGAATCATGAATCATGAATCATGAATCATGAATTGAATCATGAATCATGAATTATGAATCATGAATTGGATCATGAATCATGAATCATGAATTGAATCATGAATCATGAATCATGAATTGAATCATGAATCATGAATCATGAATTGAATCATGAATCATGAATTATGAATCATGAATTGAATCATTAATCATGAATCATGAATTGAATCATGAATCATGCATCATGAATTAAATCATGAATCATGAATTGAATCATGAATCATGAATTGAATCATGAATCATGAATCATGAATTATAAATCATGAATTGAATCATTAATCATGAATCATGAATTGAATAATGAATCATGCATCATGAATTAAATCATGAATCATGAATTGAATCATGAATCATGAATTGAATCATGAATTGAATCATGAATCATGAATCATGAATCATGAATTGAATCATGAATCATGAATTATGAATCATGAATTGAATCATGAATCATGAATCATGAATCATGAATCATAAAATCGAATCATGAATCATGAATTGAATCATGAATCATGAATCAGGAATCATGAATCATGAATTGAATCATGAATCATGAATCATGAATTGAATCATGAATCATGAATTATGAATCATGAATTGAATCATGAATCATGAATCAGGAATCATGAATCATGAATTGAATCATGAATCATGAGTTATGAATCATGAATTAAATCATGAATTATGAATTGAATCATGAATCATGAATCATGAATCATGAATCATGAATTGAATCATGAAATGAATCATGAATCATGAATTGAATCAAGAATCATGAATTATGAATCATGAATTGAATCATGAATTGAATCAAGAATCATGAATTGAATCATGAATGATGAATCATGAATTGAATCATGAATCATGAATCATGAATTGAATCATGAATCATGAATCATGAATTGAATCATGAATCATGAATTATGAATCGTGAATTGAATCATGAATCATGAATTGAATCATGAATCAGGAATCATGAATCATGAATTGAATCATGAATCATGAATTATGAATCATGAATTAAATCATGAATCATGAATTATGAATCATGAATTGAATCATGAATTATGAATTGAATCATGAATCATGAATTGAATCATGAATCATGAATTGAATCATGAATCATGAATCATGAATCATAATTCATGATTCAATTCATGATTCATGATTCAATTATGAATCATGAATTGAATCATGAATTATGAATTGAATCATGAATCATGAATCATGAATCATGAATCATGAATCATGAATTGAATCATGAATCATGAATTGAATCATGAATCATGAATCATGAATCATAATTCATGATTCAATTCATGATTCATGATTCAATTATGAATCATGAATCTTGAATCATGAATTGAATCATGAATTGAATCATGAATCATAAATCATGAATTGAATCATGAATTATGAATTGAATCATGAATCATGAATCATGAATCATGAATCTTGAATCATGAATCATGAATCTTGAATCATGAATTGAATCATGAATTGAATCATGAATCATGAATCATGAATCTTGAATCATGAATCATGAATCTTGAATCATGAATTGAATCATGAATTGAATCATGAATCATGAATCATGAATTGAATCATGAATCATGAATTATGAATCATGAATAGAATCATGAATCATGAATTATGAATCATGAATTGAATCATGAATTATCAATTAAATCATGAATCATGAATCATGAAACATGAATCATGAATTGAATCATGAATTGAATCATGAATGATGAATCATGAATTGAATCATGAATCATGAATGATGAATCATGAATTGAATCATGAATCATGAATCATGAATCGAATCATGAATCATGAATTGAATCATGAATCATTAATCATGAATTGAATCATGAATCATGAATTATGAATCATGAATTGAATCATGATCCGAATCATGAATTGAATCATGAATCATGAATTGAATCATGAATCATGAATTGAATCATGAATCATGAATCATGAATCATGAATTGAATCATGAATCATGAATTATGAATCATGAATTGAATCATGATCCGAATCATGAATTGAATCATGAATCATGAATTGAATCATGAATCATGAATTGAATCATGAATCATGAATCATGAATCATGAATTGATTCATGAATCATGAATTATGAATCATGAATTGAATCATGAATCATGACTTGAATCATGAATCATGAATTGAATCATGAATCATGAATCATGAATCATGAATCATGAATTGAATCATGAATCATGAATTATGCATCGTGAATTGAATCATGAATCATGAATTGAATCATGAATCATGAATCAGGAATCATGAATCATGAATTGAATCATGAATCATGAATTATGAATCATGAATTAAATCATGAATCATGAATTATGAATCATGAATTGAATCATGAATTATGAATTGAATCATGAATCATGAATCATGAATCATGAATCATGAATCATGAATCATGAATTGA
The DNA here is from genome assembly GCA_036250195.1 of Mixophyes australis. NCBI lineage: Eukaryota > Metazoa > Chordata > Amphibia > Anura > Limnodynastidae > Mixophyes > Mixophyes australis. The sequence goes on along the minus strand of JAVHZZ010000001.1, from coordinate 239,410,489 downwards.
ATCATGAATTGAATCATGAATCATGAATTGAATCATGAATCATGAATTGAATCATGAATCATGAATTGAATCATGAATTGAATCATGAATTATGAATTGAATCATGAATCATGAATCTTGAATCATGAATTGAATCATGAATTGAATCATGAATCATAAATCATGAATTGAATCATGAATCATAAATGATGAATCATGAATTGAATCATGAATCATGAATCATGAATTGAATCATGAATCATGAATTGAATCATGAATCATGAATTATGAATCATGAATTGAATCATGAATCATGAATTATGAATCATGAATTGAATCATGAATTATGAATTAAATCATGAATCATGAATCATGAAACATGAATCATGAATTGAATCATGAATTGAATCATAAATGATGAATCATGAATTGAATCATGAATCATGAATGATGAATCATGAATTGAATCATAAATCATGAATCATGAATAGAATCATGAATCATGAATTAAATCATGAATCATAAATCATTAATTGAATCATGAATCATGAATCATGAATTGAATCATGAATCATGAATTATGAATCATGAATTTAATCATGATCCGAATCATGAATTGAATCATGAATCATGAATTGAATCATGAATCATAAATCATGAATTGAATCATGAATCATGAATTATGAATCATGAATTGAATCATGATCCGAATCATGAATTGAATCATGAATCATGAATTGAATCATGAATCATGAATCATGAATTGAATCATGAATCATGAATTATGAATCATGAATTGAATCATGAATCATGACTTGAATCATGAATCATGACTTGAATCATAAATCATGAATTGAATCATGAATCATGAATCATGAATCATGAATCATGAATCATGAATTGAATCATGAATCATGAATTATGAATCATGAATTGAATCATGAATCATGAATCATGAATTGAATCATGAATCATGAATCATGAATTGAATCATGAATCATGAATTGAATCATGAATCATGAATCATGAATTGAATCATGAATTGAATCATGAATCGAATCATGAATTGAATCATGAATCGAATCATGAATTGAATCATGAATCATGAATTGAATCATGATTCATGAATTATGAATCATGAATTGAATCATGAATCATGAATCATGAATTGAATCATGAATCTTGAATCATGAATCGTGAATCAAATCATGAATCATGAATTGAATCATGAATCATGATTAATGAATTGAATCATGAATCATGAATCATGAATTGAATCATGAATCATGAATTATGAATCATGAATTGAATCATGAATCATGAATTATGAATCATGAATTGAATCATGAATCATGAATTGAATCATGAATCATGAATCATGAATTGAATCATGAATCATGAATCATGAATCATGAATTGAATCATGAATCATGAATTATGAATCATGAATTAAATCATGAATCATGAATTATGAATCATGAATTGAATCATGAATCATGAATTGAATCATGAATCATGAATTATGAATCATGAATTGAATCATGAATCATGAATTGAATCATGAATCATGAATCATGAATTGAATCATGAATTGAATCATGAATCATGAATCATGAATCATGAATTGAATCATGAATCATGAATTATGAATCATGAATTGAATCATGAATCATGAATCATGAATTGAATCATGAATCATGAATAATGAATTGAATCATGAATCATGAATTGAATCATGAATCATGAATCATGAATTGAATCATGAATCATGAATTATGAATCATGAATTGAATCATGAATCATGAATCATGAATTGAATCATGAATCATGAATCAGGAATCATGAATCATGAATTGAATCATGAATCATGAGTTATGAATCATGAATTAAATCATGAATTATGAATTGAATCATGAATCATGAATCATGAATTGAATCATGAATCATGAATTGAATCATGAATCATGAATTGAATCATGAATCATGAATCATGAATTGAATCATGAATCATGAATTGAATCATAATTCAAATCATGAATTGAATCATGAATCATGAATCATGAATTGAATCATATATTAAATCATGAATCATGAATTGAATCATGAATTGAAGCATGAATCATGAATTGAAGCATGAATCATGAATCATGAATCGAATCATGAATCATGAATTGAATCATGAATCATGAATCATGAATCATGAATTTAATCATGAATCATGAATTAAATCATGAATCATGAATTTAATCATGAATCATGAATTAAATCATGAATCATGAATTGAATCATGAATCATGAATTATGAATCATGAATTGAATCATGAATCATGAATTTAATCATGAATCATGAATTAAATCATGAATCATGAATTGAATCATGAATCATGAATTATGAATTATGAATTGAATCATGAATCATGAATTGAATTATGAATTATAAATTGAATCATGAATCATGAATTGAATCATGAATTAAATCATGAATCATGAATCATGAATCATGAATTGAATAATGAATCATGAATCATGAATCGAATCATGAATTGAATCATGAATCATGAATCATGAATTGAATCATGAATTGAATCATGAATCATAAATCATGAATTGAATCATGAATCATGAATGATGAATCATGAATTGAATCATGAATCATGAATCATGAATTGAATCATGAATCATGAATCATGAATTGAATCATGAATCATGAATTATGAATCATGAATAGAATCATGAATCATGAATTATGAATCATGAATTGAATCATGAATTATGAATTAAATCATGAATCATGAATCATGAAACATGAATCATGAATTGAATCATGAATTGAATCATGAATCATGAATCATGAATTGAATCATGAATCATGAATGATGAATCATGAATTGAATCATGATCCGAATCATGAATTGAATCATGAATCATGAATTAAATCATGAATCATGAATTGAATCATGAATCGAATCATGAATCATGAATCATGAATCATGAATAATGAATTGAATCATGAATCATGAATCATGAATCATGAATTGAATCATGAATCATGAATCATGAGTCAAATCGTAAATCATGAATCATGAATCATAATTCATGAATTGAATCATGAATCATGAATCATGAATCGAATCTTGAATCGAATCATAAATTGAATCATGAATCATGAATTGAATCATGAATCATGAATTGAATCATGAATCGAATCATGAATTGAATCATGAATCATGAAGTGAATCATGAATCATGAATCATGAATTGAATCATGAATCATGAATTATGAATCATGAATTAAATCATGAATCATGAATCATGAATCATGAGTCATAAATTGAATCATTAATCATGAATTATGAATCATGAATTGAATCATGAATCATGAATTATGATTCATGAATAGAATCATGAATCATGAATTATGAATCATGAATTGAATCATGAATTATGAATTAAATCATGAATCATGAATCATGAAACATGAATCATGAATTGAATCATGAATTGAATCATGAATGATGAATCATGAATTGAATCATGAATCATGAATGATGAATCATGAATTGAATCATGAATCATGAATCATGAATCGAATCATGAATCATGAATTGAATCATGAATCATAAATCATGAATTGAATCATGAATCATGAATTGAATCATGAATCATGAATTGAATCATGAATCATGAATCATGAATCATGAATCATGAATTGAATCATGAATCATGAATTATGAATCGTGAATTGAATCATGAATCATGAATCTTGAATTGAATCATGAATCATGAATTGAATCATGAATCATGAATCATGAATCATGAATTGAATCATGAATCATGAATTATAAATCATGAATTGGATCATGAATCATGAATCATGAATTGAATCATGAATCATGAATCATGAATTGAATCATGAATCATGAATCATGAATTGAATCATGAATCATGAATTATGAATCATGAATTGAATCATTAATCATGAATCATGAATTGAATCATGAATCATGCATCATGAATTAAATCATGAATCATGAATTGAATCATGAATCATGAATTGAATCATGAATCATGAATCATGAATTATAAATCATGAATTGAATCATTAATCATGAATCATGAATTGAATAATGAATCATGCATCATGAATTAAATCATGAATCATGAATTGAATCATGAATCATGAATCATGAATTGAATCATGAATTGAATCATGAATCATGAATCATGAATTGAATCATGAATCATGAATTATGAATCATGAATTGAATCATGAATCATGAATCATGAATCATGAATCATAAAATCGAATCATGAATCATGAATTGAATCATGAATCATGAATCAGGAATCATGAATCATGAATTGAATCATGAATCATGAATCATGAATTGAATCATGAATCATGAATTATGAATCATGAATTGAATCATGAATCATGAATCAGGAATCATGAATCATGAATTGAATCATGAATCATGAGTTATGAATCATGAATTAAATCATGAATTATGAATTGAATCATGAATCATGAATCATGAATCATGAATCATGAATTGAATCATGAAATGAATCATGAATCATGAATTGAATCATGAATCATGAATTATGAATCATGAATTGAATCATGAATTGAATCAAGAATCATGAATTGAATCATGAATGATGAATCATGAATTGAATCATGAATCATGAATCATGAATTGAATCATGAATCATGAATCATGAATTGAATCATGAATCATGAATTATGAATCGTGAATTGAATCATGAATCATGAATTGAATCATGAATCAGGAATCATGAATCATGAATTGAATCATGAATCATGAATTATGAATCATGAATTAAATCATGAATCATGAATTATGAATCATGAATTGAATCATGAATTATGAATTGAATCATGAATCATGAATCATGAATCATGAATTGAATCATGAATCATGAATTGAATCATGAATCATGAATCATGAATCATAATTCATGATTCAATTCATGATTCATGATTCAATTATGAATCATGAATTGAATCATGAATTATGAATTGAATCATGAATCATGAATCATGAATCATGAATCATGAATCATGAATTGAATCATGAATCATGAATTGAATCATGAATCATGAATCATGAATCATAATTCATGATTCAATTCATGATTCATGATTCAATTATGAATCATGAATTGAATCATGAATTATGAATTGAATCATGAATCATGAATCATGAATCTTGAATCATGAATCATGAATCTTGAATCATGAATTGAATCATGAATTGAATCATGAATCATAAATCATGAATTGAATCATGAATTATGAATTGAATCATGAATCATGAATCATGAATCTTGAATCATGAATCATGAATCTTGAATCATGAATTGAATCATGAATTGAATCATGAATCATGAATCTTGAATCATGAATCATGAATCTTGAATCATGAATTGAATCATGAATTGAATCATGAATCATGAATCATGAATTGAATCATGAATCATGAATTATGAATCATGAATAGAATCATGAATCATGAATTATGAATCATGAATTGAATCATGAATTATCAATTAAATCATGAATCATGAATCATGAAACATGAATCATGAATTGAATCATGAATTGAATCATGAATGATGAATCATGAATTGAATCATGAATCATGAATGATGAATCATGAATTGAATCATGAATCATGAATCATGAATCGAATCATGAATCATGAATCGAATCATGAATCATGAATTGAATCATGAATCATGAATCATGAATTGAATCATGAATCATGAATTATGAATCATGAATTGAATCATGATCCGAATCATGAATTGAATCATGAATCATGAATTGAATCATGAATCATGAATTGAATCATGAATCATGAATCATGAATCATGAATTGAATCATGAATCATGAATTATGAATCATGAATTGAATCATGATCCGAATCATGAATTGAATCATGAATCATGAATTGAATCATGAATCATGAATCATGAATCATGAATTGATTCATGAATCATGAATTATGAATCATGAATTGAATCATGAATCATGACTTGAATCATGAATCATGAATTGAATCATGAATCATGAATCATGAATCATGAATTGAATCATGAATCATGAATTATGCATCGTGAATTGAATCATGAATCATGAATTGAATCATGAATCATGAATCAGGAATCATGAATCATGAATTGAATCATGAATCATGAATTATGAATCATGAATTAAATCATGAATCATGAATTATGAATCATGAATTGAATCATGAATTATGAATTGAATCATGAATCATGAATCATGAATCATGAATCATGAATCATGAATTGAATCATGAATTGAATCATGAATCATGAATTAAATCATGAATCATAAATCATGAATTGAATCATGAATCATGAATCATGAATTGAATCATGAATCATGAATTATGAATCATGAATTTAATCATGATCCGAATCATGAATTGAATCATGAATCATGAATTGAATCATGAATCATGAATCATGAATTGAATCATGAATCATGAATCATGAATCATGAATTGAATCATGATCCGAATCATGAATTGAATCATGAATCATGAATTGAATCATGAATCATGAATTGAATCATGAATCATGAATTATGAATCATGAATTGAATCATGAATCATGACTTGACTCATGAATCATGACTTGAATCATAAATCATGAATTGAATCATGAATCATGAATCATGAATCATGAATCATGAATCATGAATTGAATCATGAATCATGAATTATGAATCATGAATTGAATCATGAATCATGAATCATGAATTGAATCATGAATCATGAATCATGAATTGAATCATGAATCATGAATTGAATCATGAATCATGAATCATGAATTGAATCATGAATTGAATCATGAATCGAATCATGAATTGAATCATGAATCGAATCATGAATTGAATCATGAATCATGAATTGAATCATGATTCATGAATTATGAATCATGAATTGAATCATGAATCATGAATCATGAATTGAATCATGAATCTTGAATCATGAATCGTGAATCAAATCATGAATCATGAATTGAATCATGAATCATGATTAATGAATTGAATCATGAATCATGAATTGAATCATGAATCATGAATCATGAATTGAATCATGAATCATGAATTATGAATCATGAATTGAATCATGAATCATGAATTGAATCATGAATCATGAATCATGAATTGAATCATGAATCATGAATCATGAATCATGAATTGAATCATGAATCATGAATTATGAATCATGAATTAAATCATGAATCATGAATTATGAATCATGAATTGAATCATGAATCATGAATTGAATCATGAATCATGAATTATGAATCATGAATTGAATCATGAATCATGAATTGAATCATGAATCATGAATCATGAATTGAATCATGAATCATGAATTGAATCATAAATCATGAATCATGAATTGAATCATGAATTGAATCATGAATCATGAATCATGAATCATGAATTGAATCATGAATCATGAATTATGAATCATGAATTGAATCATGAATCATGAATCATGAATCGAATCATGAATCATGAATCGAATCATGAATCATGAATCATGAATTGAATCATGAATCATGAATTGAATCATGAATCATGAATCATGAATTGAATCATGAATCATGAATTATGAATTATGAATTGAATCATGAATCATGAATCATGAATTGAATCATGAATCATGAATCAGGAATCATGAATCATGAATTGAATCATGAATCATGAATTATGAATCCTGAATTGAATCATGAATTATGAATTGAATCATGAATCATGAAACATGAATCATGAATCATGAATCATGAATTGAATCATGAAATGAATCATGAATCATGAATCATGAATTGAATCATGAATCATGAATTGAATCATGAATCATGAATGATGAATTATGAATTGAATCATGAATCATGAATCATGAATTAAATCATGAATCATGAATTGAATCATGAATCATGAATTATGAATCATGAATTGAATCATGAATTATGAATTGAATCATGAATGATGAATCATGAATGATGAATCATGAATGATGAATCATGAATTGAATCAGGAATCATGAATCATGAATTGAATCATGAATCATGAATTATGAATCATGAATTGAATCATGAATTATGAATTGAATCATGAATCATGAAACATGAATCATGAATCATGAATCATGAATTGAATCATGAAATGAATCATGAATCATGAATCATGAATTGAATCATGAATCATGAATTGAATCATGAATCATGAATGATGAATCATGAATTGAATCATGAATCATGAATCATGAATTAAATCATGAATCATGAATTGAATCATGAATCATGAATTATGAATCATGAATTGAATCATGAATTATGAATTGAATCATGAATGATGAATCATGAATGATGAATCATGAATTGAATCATGAATCATGAATCATGAAATGAATCATGAATCATGAATGATGAATTGAATCATGAATCATGAATGATGAATCATGAATTGAATCATGAATCATGAATCATGAATTGAATCATGAATCATGAATTATGAATCATGAATGATGAATCATGAATTGAATCATGAATCATGAATCATGAATTGAATCATGAATCATGAATTATGAATCATGAATTGAATCATGAATCATGAATTATGAATCATGAATTGAATCATGAATTATGAATTGAATCATGAATCATGAATCATGAATCATGAATCATGAATTGAATCATGAATTGAATCATGAATGATGAATCATGAATTGAATCATGAATCATGAATTGAATCATGAATCATGAATCATGAATTGAATCATGAATCATGAATTGAATCATAAATCATGAATAATGAATTGAATCATGAATTGAATCATGAATCATGAATCATGAATTGAATCATGAATCATGAATTATGAATCATGAATTGAATCATGAATCATGAATCATGAATTGAATCATGAATCATGAATCATGAATCGAATCATGAATCATGAATTGAATCATGAATTATGAATCATGAATTGAATCATGAATCATGAATTGAATCATGAATCATGAATTGAATCATGAATCATGAATTGAATCATGAATTGAATCATGAATTATGAATTGAATCATGAATCATGAATCTTGAATCATGAATTGAATCATGAATTGAATCATGAATCATAAATCATGAATTGAATCATGAATCATAAATGATGAATCATGAATTGAATCATGAATGATGAATCATGAATTGAATCATGAATCATGAATCATGAATTGAATCATGAATCATGAATTGAATCATGAATCATGAATTATGAATCATGAATTGAATCATGAATCATGAATTATGAATCATGAATTGAATCATGAATTATGAATTAAATCATGAATCATGAATCATGAAACATGAATCATGAATTGAATCATGAATTGAATCATGAATTGAATCATGAATGATGAATCATGAATTGAATCATGAATCATGAATGATGAATCATGAATTGAATCATAAATCATGAATCATGAATCGAATCATGAATCATGAATTAAATCATGAATCATAAATCATGAATTGAATCATGAATCATGAATCATGAATTGAATCATGAATCATGAATTATGAATCATGAATTTAATCATGATCCGAATCATGAATTGAATCATGAATCATGAATTGAATCATGAATCATGAATCATGAATTGAATCATGAATCATGAATTATGAATCATGAATTGAATCATGATCCGAATCATGAATTGAATCATGAATCATGAATTGAATCATGAATCATGAATCATGAATCATGAATCATGAATCATGAATCATGAATCATGAATTGAATCATGAATCATGACTTGAATCATAAATCATGAATTGAATCATGAATCATGAATCATGAATCATGAATCATGAATCATGAATTGAATCATAAATCATGACTTGAATCATAAATCATGAATTGAATCATGAATCATGAATCATGAATCATGAATCATGAATCATGAATTGAATCATGAATCATGAATTATGAATCATGAATTGAATCATGAATCATGAATTGAATCATGAATCATGAATCATGAATTGAATCATGAATCATGAATTGAATCATGAATCATGAATCATGAATTGAATCATGAATTGAATCATGAATCGAATCATGAATTGAATCATGAATCGAATCATGAATTGAATCATGAATCATGAATTGAATCATGATTCATGAATTATGAATCATGAATTGAATCATGAATCATGAATCATGAATTGAATCATGAATCTTGAATCATGAATCATGAATCATGATTAATGAATTGAATCATGAATCATGAATCATGAATTGAATCATGAATCATGAATCATGAATTGAATCATGAATCATGAATTATGAATCATGAATTGAATCATGAATCATGAATTGAATCATGAATCATGAATCATGAATTGAATCATGAATCATGAATCATGAATCATGAATTGAATCATGAATCATGAATTATGAATCATGAATTAAATCATGAATCATGAATTATGAATCATGAATTGAATCATGAATCATGAATTGAATCATGAATCATGAATTATGAATCATGAATTGAATCATGAATCATGAATTGAATCATGAATCATGAATTGAATCATGAATCATGAATTGAATCATAAATCATGAATCATGAATTGAATCATGAATTGAATCATGAATCATGAATCATGAATCATGAATTGAATCATGAATCATGAATTATGAATCATGAATTGAATCATGAATCATGAATTGAATCATGAATCATGAATCATGAATCGAATCATGAATCATGAATCGAATCATGAATCATGAATCATGAATTGAATCATGAATCATGAATTGAATCATGAATCATGAATCATGAATTGAATCATGAATCATGAATTATGAATTATGAATTGAATCATGAATCATGAATCATGAATTGAATCATGAATCATGAATCAGGAATCATGAATCATGAATTGAATCATGAATTATGAATTGAATCATGAATCATGAAACATGAATCATGAATCATGAATCATGAATTGAATCATGAAATGAATCATGAATCATGAATTGAATCATGAATCATGAATTGAATCATGAATCATGAATGATGAATCATGAATTGAATCATGAATCATGAATCATGAATTAAATCATGAATCATGAATTGAATCATGAATCATGAATTATGAATCATGAATTGAATCATGAATTATGAATTGAATCATGACTGATGAATCATGAATGATGAATCATGAATTGAATCAGGAATCATGAATCATGAATTGAATCATGAATCATGAATCATGAATTGAATCATGAATCATGAATTATGAATCATGAATTGAATCATGAATTATGAATTGAATCATGAATCATGAAACATGAATCATGAATCATGAATCATGAATTGAATCATGAAATGAATCATGAATCATGAATCATGAATTGAATCATGAATCATGAATTGAATCATGAATCATGAATGATGAATCATGAATTGAATCATGAATAATGAATCATGATTTAAATCATGAATCATGAATTGAATCATGAATCATGAATTATGAATCATGAATTGAATCATGAATTATGAATTGAATCATGAATGATGAATCATGAATGATGAATCATGAATGATGAATCATGAATTGAATCATGAATCATGAATCATGAAATGAATCATGAATCATGAATGATGAATTGAATCATGAATCATGAATGATGAATCATGAATTGAATCATGAATCATGAATCATGAATTGAATCATGAATCATGAATTATGAATCATGAATTGAATCATGAATCATGAATTATGAATCATGAATTGAATCATGAATTATGAATTGAATCATGAATCATGAATCATGAATCATGAATCATGAATTGAATCATGAATTGAATCACGAATGATGAATCATGAATTGAATCATGAATCATGAATTGAATCATGAATCATGAATCATGAATTGAATCATGAATCATGAATTGAATCATAAATCATGAATCATGAATTGAATCATGAATTGAATCATGAATCATGAATCATGAATCATGAATTGAATCATGAATCATGAATTATGAATCATGAATTGAATCATGAATCATGAATCATGAATTGAATCATGAATCATGAATCATGAATCGAATCATGAATCATGAATCGAATCATGAATCATAAATCATGAATTGAATCATGAATCATGAATTGAATCATGAATCATGAATCATAAATTGAATCATGAATCATGAATTGAATCATGAATTGAATCATGAATTATGAATTGAATCATGAATCATGAATCTTGAATCATGAATTGAATCATGAATTGAATCATGAATCATAAATCATGAATTGAATCATGAATCATAAATGATGAATCATGAATTGAATCATGAATCATAAATCATGAATTGAATCATGAATCATGAATTGAATCATGAATCATGAATTATGAATCATGAATTGAATCATGAATCATGAATTATGAATCATAAATTGAATCATGAATTATGAATTAAATCATGAATCATGAATCATGAAACATGAATCATGAATTGAATCATGAATTGAATCATGAATTGAATCATGAATGATGAATCATGAATTGAATCATGATTCATGAATTATGAATCATGAATTGAATCATGAATCATGAATCATGAATTGAATCATGAATCTTGAATCATGAATCGTGAATCAAATCATGAATCATGAATTAAATCATGAATCATAAATCATGAATTGAAACATGAATCATGAATCATGAATTGAATCATGAATCATGAATTATGAATCATGAATTTAATCATGATCCAAATCATGAATTGAATCATGAATCATGAATTGAATCATGAATCATGAATCATGAATTGAATCATGAATCATGAATTATGAATCATGAATTGAATCATGATCCGAATCATGAATTGAATCATGAATCATGAATTGAATCATGAATCATGAATCATGTATTGAATCATGAATCATGAATTATGAATCATGAATTGAATCATGAATCATGACTTGAATCATGAATCATGACTTGAATCATAAATCATGAATTAAATCATGAATCATGAATCATGAATCATGAATTGAATCATGAATCATGAATTATGAATCATGAATTGAATCATGAATCATGAATTGAATCATGAATCATGAATCATGAATTGAATCATGAATCATGAATTGAATCATGAATCATGAATCATGAATTGAATCATGAATCGAATCATGAATTGAATCATGAATCGAATCATGAATTGAATCATGAATCATGAATTGAATCATGATTCATGAATTATGAATCATGAATTGAATCATGAATCATGAATCATGAATTGAATCATGAATCTTGAATCATGAATCGTGAATCAAATCATGAATCATGAATTGAATCATGAATCATGATTAATGAATTGAATCATGAATCATGAATCATGAATTGAATCATGAATCATGAATCATGAATTGAATCATGAATCATGAATTATGAATCATGAATTGAATCATGAATCATGAATCATGAATTGAATCATGAATCATGAATCATGAATCATGAATTGAATCATGAATCATGAATTATGAATCATGAATTAAATCATGAATCATGAATTATGAATCATGAATTGAATCATGAATCATGAATTGAATCATGAATCATGAATTATGAATCATGAATTGAATCATGAATCATGAATTGAATCATGAATCATGAATCATGAATTGAATCATGAATCATGAATTGAATCATAAATCATGAATCATGAATTGAATCATGAATTGAATCATGAATCATGAATCATGAATCATGAATTGAATCATGAATCATGAATTATGAATCATGAATTGAATCATGAATCATGAATCATGAATTGAATCATGAATCATGAATCATGAATCGAATCATGAATCATGAATCGAATCATGAATCATGAATCATGAATTGAATCATGAATCATGAATTGAATCATGAATCATGAATTGAATCATGAATCATGAATCATGAATTGAATCAAGAATCATGAATTATGAATTATGAATTGAATCATGAATCATGAATCATGAATTGAATCATGAATCATGAATCAGGAATCATGAATCATGAATTGAATCATGAATCATGAATTATGAATCCTGAATTGAATCATGAATTATGAATTGAATCATGAATCATGAAACATGAATCATGAATCATGAATCATGAAATGAATCATGAATCATGAATCATGAATTGAATCATGAATCATGAATTGAATCATGAATCATGAATGATGAATCATGAATTGAATCATGAATCATGAATCATGAATTAAATCATGAATCATGAATTGAATCATGAATCATGAATTATGAATCATGAATTGAATCATGAATTATGAATTGAATCATGAATGATGAATCATGAATGATGAATCATGAATGATGAATCATGAATTGAATCAGGAATCATGAATCATGAATTGAATCATGAATCATGAATTATGAATCATGAATTGAATCATGAATTATGAATTGAATCATGAATCATGAAACATGAATCATGAATCATGAATCATGAATTGAATCATGAAATGAATCATGAATCATGAATCATGAATTGAATCATGAATCATGAATTGAATCATGAATCATGAATGATGAATCATGAATTGAATCATGAATCATGAATCATGAATTAAATCATGAATCATGAATTGAATCATGAATCATGAATTATGAATTATGAATTGAATCATGAATTATGAATTGAATCATGAATGATGAATCATGAATGATGAATCATGAATTGAATCATGAATCATGAATCATGAATCATGAATGATGAATTGAATCATGAATCATGAATGATGAATCATGAATTGAATCATGAATCATGAATCATGAATTGAATCATGAATCATGAATTATGAATCATGAATTGAATCATGAATTATGAATTGAATCATGAATCATGAATCATGAATCATGAATTGAATCATGAATTGAATCATGAATGATGAATCATGAATTGAATCATGAATCATGAATTGAATCATGAATCATGAATCATGAATTGAATCATGAATCATGAATTGAATCATAAATCATGAATCATGAATTGAATCATGAATTGAATCATGAATCATGAATTATGAATCATGAATTGAATCATGAATCATGAATTATGAATCATGAATTGAATCATGAATCATGAATCATGAATTGAATCATGAATCATGAATCATGAATCAAATCATGAATCATGAATCGAATCATGAATCATGAATCATGAATTGAATCATGAATCATGAATTGAATCATGAATCATGAATCATGAATTGAATCATGAATCATGAATTGAATCATGAATCATGAATTATGAATCATGAATTGAATCATGAATTATGAATTGAATCATGAATGATGAATCATGAATGATGAATCATGAATTGAATCAGGAATCATGAATCATGAATTGAATCATGAATCATGAATTATGAATCATGAATTGAATCATGAATTATGAATTGAATCATGAATCATGAAACATGAATCATGAATCATGAATCATGAATTGAATCATGAAATGAATCATGAATCATGAATCATGAAGTGAATCATGAATCATGAATTGAATCATGAATCATGAATCATGAATCATGAATTGAATCATGAATCATGAATGATGAATCATGAATTGAATCATGAATGATGAATCATGAATGATGAATCATGAATGATGAATCATGAATTGAATCAGGAATCATGAATCATGAATTGAATCATGAATCATGAATTATGAATCATGAATTGAATCATGAATTATGAATTGAATCATGAATCATGAAACATGAATCATGAATCATGAATCATGAATTGAATCATGAATCATGAATCATGAAATGAATCATGAATCATGAATGATGAATTGAATCATGAATCATGAATGATGAATCATGAATTGAATCATGAATCATGAATCATGAATTGAATCATGAATCATGAATTATGAATCATTAATTGAATCATGAATCATGAATTATGAATCATGAATTGAATCATGAATTATGAATTGAATCATGAATCATGAATCATGAATCATGAATCATGGATTGAATCATGAATTGAATCATGAATGATGAATCATGAATTGAATCATGAATCATGAATGATGAATCATGAATTGAATCATGAATCATGAATCATGAATCGAATCATGGATCATGAATTGAATCATTAATCATGAATCATGAATTGAATCATGAATCATGAATCATGAATTGAATCATGAATTATGAATTATGAATCATGAATTGAATCATGAATCATGAATCATGAATTGAATCATGAATTATGAATTATGAATCATGAATTGAATCATAAATCATGAATTATGAATCATGAATTGAATCATGATCCGAATCATGAATTGAATCATGAATCATGAATTCAATCGTGAATCATGAATCATGAATTGAATCATGAATCATGAATTATGAATCATGAATTGAATCATGAATCATGACTTGAATCATGAATCATGAATCATGAATTGAATCATTAATCATGAATCATGAATCATGAATTGAATCATGAATCATGAATTATGAATCATGAATTGAATCATGAATCATGAATTATGAATCATGAATTGAATCATGAATTATGAATTGAATCATGAATGATGAATCATGAATGATGAATCATGAATTGAATCAGGAATCATGAATCATGAATTGAATCATGAATCATGAATTATGAATCATGAATTGAATCATGAATTATGAATTGAATCATGAATCATGAAACATGAATCATGAATCATGAATCATGAATTGAATCATGAAATGAATCATGAATCATGAATCATGAAGTGAATCATGAATCATGAATTGAATCATGAATCATGAATCATGAATGATGAATTGAATCATGAATCATGAATGATGAATCATGAATTGAATCATGAATGATGAATCATGAATGATGAATCATGAATGATGAATCATGAATTGAATCAGGAATCATGAATCATGAATTGAATCATGAATCATGAATTATGAATCATGAATTGAATCATGAATTATGAATTGAATCATGAATCATGAAACATGAATCATGAATCATGAATCATGAATTGAATCATGAATCATGAATCATGAAATGAATCATGAATCATGAATGATGAATTGAATCATGAATCATGAATGATGAATCATGAATTGAATCATGAATCATGAATCATGAATTGAATCATGAATCATGAATTATGAATCATTAATTGAATCATGAATCATGAATTATGAATCATGAATTGAATCATGAATTATGAATTGAATCATGAATCATGAATCATGAATCATGAATCATGGATTGAATCATGAATTGAATCATGAATGATGAATCATGAATTGAATCATGAATCATGAATGATGAATCATGAATTGAATCATGAATCATGAATCATGAATCGAATCATGGATCATGAATTGAATCATTAATCATGAATCATGAATTGAATCATGAATCATGAATCATGAATTGAATCATGAATTATGAATTATGAATCATGAATTGAATCATAAATCATGAATTATGAATCATGAATTGAATCATGATCCGAATCATGAATTGAATCATGAATCATGAATTCAATCGTGAATCATGAATCATGAATTGAATCATGAATCATGAATTATGAATCATGAATTGAATCATGAATCATGACTTGAATCATGAATCATGAATCATGAATTGAATCATTAATCATGAATCATGAATCATGAATTGAATCATGAATCATGAATTATGAATCATGAATTGAATCATGAATCATGAATAATGAATTGAATCATGAATCATGAATTGAATCATGAATCATGAATTGAATCATAAATTGAATCATGAATCATGAATTGAATCATGAATCATGAATCATTAATTGAATCATGAATTGAATCATGAATCGAATCATGGATTGAATCATGTATCGAATCATGAATTAAATCATGAATCATGATTCATGAATTATGAATCATGAATTGAATCATGAATCATGACTTGAATCATGAATCATGAATCATGAATTGAATCATTAATCATGAATCATGAATCATGAATTGAATCATGAATCATGAATTATGAATCATGAATTGAATCATGAATCATGAATAATGAATTGAATCATGAATCATGAATCATGAATTGAATCATGAATCATGAATTGAATCATAAATTGAATCATGAATCATGAATTGAATCATGAATCATGAATCATGAATTGAATCATGAATTGAATCATGAATCATGAATCATGAATTGAATCATGAATTGAATCATGAATCGAATCATGAATTGAATCATGTATCGAATCATGAATTGAATCATGAATCATGAATCATGAATTGAATCATGATTCATGAATTATGAATCATGAATTGAATCATGAATCATGAATCATGAATTGAATCATGAATCATGAATTAAATCATTAATCATGAATTGAATCATGAATCATGAATTGAATCATGAATCATGAATTATGAATCATGAATCATGAATTGAATCATAAATTGAATCATGAATTGAATAATGAATTGAATCATGAATTGAATCATGAATTGAATCATAAATCATGAATTGAATCATGAATTTAATCATGAATTGAATCATGAATCATGAATCATAAATCGAATCATGGATCATGAATTGAATCATGAATCGAATCATGAATTGAATCATGAATCATGAATTGAATCATGAATCATGAATTGAATCATGATTCATGAATTATGAATCATGAATTGAATCATGAATCATGAATTGAATCATGAATCATGAATCATGAATCATGAATCGAATCATGAATCATGAATTGAATCATGAATCATGAATCATGAATTGAATCATGAATCATGAATCATGAATTAAATCATGAATCATGAATCATGAATTGAATCATGAATCATGAATTATGAATCATGAATCATGAATCATGAATCATGAATCATGAATTGAATCATGAATCATGAATCATGAATTGAATCATGAATTGAATCATGAATCATGAATCGAATCATGAATCATGAATTGAATCATGAATTAAATCATGAATCATGAATTGAATCATGAATTGAATCATGAATTAAATCATGAATTGAATCATGAATTGAATCATGAATCAAGAATTGAATCATGAATCATGAATCATAAATCGAATCATGAATCATGAATTGAATCATGAATCGAATCATGAATTGAATCATGAATCATGAATTGAATCATGAATCATGAATTGAATCATGAATCATGAATTATGAATCATGAATTGAATCATGAATCATGAATCATGAATTGAATCATGAATCATGAATGATGAATCATGAATTGAATCATGAATTGAATCAAGAATCATGAATCATGAATTGAATCATAAATCATGAATTGAATCATGAATTGAATCATGAATTGAATGAAGAATCATGAATCATGAATTGAATCATAAATCATGAATTGAATCATGAATCATGAATCATGAATTGAATCATGAATCATGAATTATGAATCATGAATTGAATCATGAATCGTGAATCATGAATTGAATCATGAATCATGAATCATGAATCGAATCATGAATCATGAATTGAATCATGAATCGTGAATCATGAATTGAATCATGAATCATGAATCATGAATCGAATCATGAATCATGAATTGAATCATGAATCATGAATCATGAATTGAATCATGAATTGAATCATGAATCATGAATCATGAATTGAATCATGAATCATGAATTATGAATTGTGAATTGAATCATGAATCATGAATCAGGAATCATGAATCATGAATTGAATCATAAATCATGAATTATGAATCATGAATTAAATCATGAATCATGAATTATGAATCAAGAATTGAATCATGAATTATGAATTGAATCATGATTCATGAATCATGAATCATGAATCATTAATTGAATCATGAATTGAATCATGAATTGAATCATGAATGATGAATCATGAATTGAATCATGAATCATGAATGATGAATCATGAATTGAATCATGAATCATGAATCATGAATCGAATCATGAATCATGAATTGAATCATGAATCATGAATCATGAATTGAATCATGAATCATGAATCATGATTTGAATCATGAATCATGAATTATGAATCATGAATTGAATCATGATCCGAATCATGAATTGAATCATGAATCATGAATCATGAATTGAATCATGGATCATGAATTGAATCATAAATCATGAATCATGAATCATGAATTGAATCATGAATCATGAATTATGAATCATGAATTGAATCATGAATCATGACTTGAATCATGAATCATGAATTGAATCATGAATCATGAATCATGAATCATAAATCATGAATCATGAATTGAATCATGAATCATGAATTATGAATCGTGAATTGAATCATGATTCATGAATTGAATCATGAATCATGAATCAGGAATCATGAATCATGAATTGAATCATGAATCATGAATTATGAATCATGAATTAAATCATGAATCATGAATTATGAATCATGAATTGAATCATGAATTATGAATTGAATCATGAATCATGAATCATGAATCATGAATCATGAATCATGAATCATGAATTGAATCATGAATTGAATCATGAATCATGAATCATGAATCATGAATCATGAATTGAATCATGAATTGAATCATGAATCATGAATTGAATCATGAATCATGAATTGAATCATGAATCATGAATCATGAATCATGAATCATGAATCATGAATCATGAATTGAATCATGAATTGAATCATGAATCATGAATTGAATCATGAATCATGAATTGAATCATCAATCATGAATCATGAATTAAATCATGAATCATGAATTATGAATCATGAATTGAATCATGAATTATGAATTGAATCATGAATCATGAATCATGAATCATGAATCTTGAATCATTAATTGAATCATGAATTGAATCATGAATCATAAATCAAGAATTGAATCATGAATCATGAATGATGAATCATGAATTGAATCATGAATCATGAATTATGAATCATGAATTGAATCATGAATTGTGAATTGAATCATGAATCATGAATCATGAAACATGAATCATGAATTGAATCATGAATTGAATCATGAATGATGAATCATGAATTGAATCATGAATCATGAATGATGAATCATGAATTGAATCATGAATCATGAATCATGAATCGAATCATGAATCATGAATTGAATCATGAATCATAAATAATGAATTGAATCATGAATCATGAATTGAATCATGAATTGAATCATGAATTGAATCATGAATTGAATCATAAATTGAATCATGAATTGAATCATGAATCATGAATTGAATCATGAATCATGAATCATGAATTGAATCATGAATCATGAATTATGAATCATGAATTGAATCATAAATCATGAATTATGAATCATGAATTGAATCATGATCCGAATCATGAATTGAATCATGAATCATGAATTCAATCGTGAATCATGAATCATGAATTGAATCATGAATCATGAATTATGAATCATGAATTGAATCATGAATCATGACTTGAATCATGAATCATGAATCATGAATTGAATCATTAATCATGAATCATGAATCATGAATTGAATCATGAATCATGAATTATGAATCATGAATTGAATCATGAATCATGAATAATGAATTGAATCATGAATCATGAATTGAATCATGAATCATGAATTGAATCATAAATTGAATCATGAATCATGAATTGAATCATGAATCATGAATCATTAATTGAATCATGAATTGAATCATGAATCGAATCATGGATTGAATCATGTATCGAATCATGAATTAAATCATGAATCATGATTCATGAATTATGAATCATGAATTGAATCATGAATCATGACTTGAATCATGAATCATGAATCATGAATTGAATCATTAATCATGAATCATGAATCATGAATTGAATCATGAATCATGAATTATGAATCATGAATTGAATCATTAATCATGAATCATGAATCATGAATTGAATCATGAATCATGAATTATGAATCATGAATTGAATCATGAATCATGAATAATGAATTGAATCATGAATCATGAATCATGAATTGAATCATGAATCATGAATTGAATCATAAATTGAATCATGAATCATGAATTGAATCATGAATCATGAATCATGAATTGAATCATGAATTGAATCATGAATCGAATCATGAATTGAATCATGTATCGAATCATGAATTGAATCATGAATCATGAATCATGAATTGAATCATGATTCATGAATTATGAATCATGAATTGAATCATGAATCATGAATCATGAATTGAATCATGAATCATGAATCATGAATTAAATCATGAATCATGAATTGAATCATGAATCATGAATTGAATCATGAATCATGAATTATGAATCATGAATCATGAATTGAATCATGAATTGAATCATGAATTGAATCATGAATTGAATCATGAATTGAATCATAAATCATGAATTGAATCATGAATTGAATCATGAATTGAATCATGAATTGAATCATGAATCATGAATTGAATCATGAATCATGAATCATAAATCGAATCATGGATCATGAATTGAATCATGAATCATGAATTGAATCATGAATCATGAATTGAATCATGAATCATGAATTATGAATCATGAATTGAATCATGAATCATGAATTGAATCATGAATCATGAATCATGAATCATGAATCGAATCATGAATCATGAATTGAATCATGAATCATGAATCATGAATTGAATCATGAATCATGAATCATGAATTAAATCATGAATCATGAATCATGAATTGAATCATGAATCATGAATTATGAATCATGAATCATGAATCATGAATCATGAATCATGAATTGAATCATGAATCATGAATCATGAATTGAATCATGAATTGAATCATGAATCATGAATCGAATCATGAATCATGAATTGAATCATGAATTAAATCATGAATCATGAATTGAATCATGAATTGAATCATGAATCATGAATCATAAATCAAATCATGAATCATGAATTGAATCATGAATCGAATCATGAATTGAATCATGAATCATGAATTGAATCATGAATCATGAATTGAATCATGAATCATGAATTATGAATCATGAATTGAATCATGAATCATGAATCATGAATTGAATCATGAATCATGAATGATGAATCATGAATTGAATCATGAATTGAATCAAGAATCATGAATCATGAATTGAATCATAAATCATGAATTGAATCATGAATTGAATCATGAATTGAATGAAGAATCATGAATCATGAATTGAATCATAAATCATGAATTGAATCATGAATCATGAATCATGAATTGAATCATGAATCATGAATTATGAATCATGAATTGAATCATGAATCGTGAATCATGAATTGAATCATGAATCATGAATCATGAATCGAATCATGAATCATGAATTGAATCATGAATCATGAATCATGAATTGAATCATGAATTGAATCATGAATCATGAATCATGAATTGAATCATGAATCATGAATTATGAATTGTGAATTGAATCATGAATCATGAATTGAATCATGAATCATGAATCAGGAATCATGAATTGAATCATGAATCATGAATTATGAATCATGAATTAAATCATGAATCATGAATTATGAATCAAGAATTGAATCATGAATTATGAATTGAATCATGATTCATGAATCATGAATCATGAATCATTAATTGAATCATGAATTGAATCATGAATTGAATCATGAATGATGAATCATGAATTGAATCATGAATCATGAATGATGAATCATGAATTGAATCATGAATCATGAATCATGAATCGAATCATGAATCATGAATCATGAATCATGAATCATGAATTGAATCATGAATCATGAATCATGATTTGAATCATGAATCATGAATTATGAATCATGAATTGAATCATGATCCGAATCATAAATTGAATCATGAATCATGAATCATGAATTGAATCATGGATCATGAATTGAATCATGAATCATGAATCATGAATCATGAATTGAATCTTGAATCATGAATTATGAATCATGAATTGAATCATGAATCATGACTTGAATCATGAATCATGAATTGAATCATGAATTATGAATCATGAATCATAAATCATGAATCATGAATTGAATCATGAATCATGAATTATGAATCGTGAATTGAATCATGATTCATGAATTGAATCATGAATCATGAATCAGGAATCATGAATCATGAATTGAATCATGAATCATGAATTATGAATCATGAATTAAATCATGAATCATGAATTATGAATCATGAATTGAATCATGAATTATGAATTGAATCATGAATCATGAATCATGAATCATGAATCATGAATTGAATCATGAATTGAATCATGAATCATGAATCATGAATTGAATCATGAATTGAATCATGAATCATGAATTGAATCATGAATCATGAATTGAATCATGAATCATGAATCATGAATCATGAATTGAATCATGAATTGAATCATGAATCATGAATTGAATCATGAATCATGAATTGAATCATCAATCATGAATCATGAATTAAATCATGAATCATGAATTATGAATCATGAATTGAATCATGAATTATGAATTGAATCATGAATCATGAATCATGAATCATGAATCTTGAATCATTTATTGAATCATGAATTGAATCATGAATCATAAATCATGAATTGAATCATGAATCATGAATGATGAATCATGAATTGAATCATGAATCATGAATTATGAATCATGAATTGAATCATGAATTGTGAATTGAATCATGAATCATGAATCATGAAACATGAATCATGAATTGAATCATGAATTGAATCATGAATGATGAATCATGAATTGAATCATGAATCATGAATGATGAATCATGAATTGAATCATGAATCATGAATCATGAATCGAATCATGAATCATGAATTGAATCATGAATCATAAATAATGAATTGAATCATGAATCATGAATTGAATCATGAATTGAATCATGAATTGAATCATGAATTGAATCATGAATTGAATCATGAATCATGAATTGAATCATGAATCATGAATCATAAATCGAATCATGAATCATGAATTGAATCATGAATCGAATCATGAATTGAATCATGAATCATGAATTGAATTATGAATCATGAATTGAATCATGAATCATGAATTATGAATCATGAATTGAATCATGAATCATGAATCATGAATTGAATCATGAATCATGAATGATGAATCATGAATGATGAATCATGAATGATGAATCATGAATTGAATCAAGAATCATGAATCATGAATTGAATCATAAATCATGAATTGAATCATGAATCATGAATCATGAATTATGAATCATGAATTGAATCATGAATTATGAATCATGAATTGAATCATGAATCATGAATTGAATCATGAATCATGAATCATGAATTGAATCATGAATCATGAATTGAATCTTGAATCATGAATCATGAATTGAATCATGAATCATGAATTATGAATCGTGAATTGAATCATGAATCATGAATTGAATCATGAATCATGAATCAGGAATCATGACTCATGAATTGAATCATGAATCATGAATTATGAATCATGAATTAAATCATGAATCATGAATTATGAATCATGAATTGAATCATGAATTATGAATCGAATCATGAATTATGAATTGAATCATGAATCATGAATCATGAATCATGAATCATTAATTGAATCAGGAATTGAATCAGGAATTGAATCATGAATGATGAATCATGAATTAAATCATGATTCATGAATGATGAATCATGAATTAAATCATGAATCATGAATCATGAATCGAATCATGAATCATGAATTGAATCATGAATCATGAATCATGAATTCAATCATGAATCATGAATCATGAATTGAATCATGAATCATGAATTATGAATAATGAATTGAATCATGATCCGAATCAAGAATTGAATCATGAATCATGAATTGAATCATGAATCATAATTTGAATCATGAATCATGAATCATGAATTGAATCATGAATCATGAATTATGAATCATGAATTGAATCATGAATCATGAATTGAATCATGAATCATGAATCATGAATTGAATCATGAATCATGAATTATGAATCATGAATTGAATCATGAATCATGAATTGAATCATGAATCATGAATTATGAATCATGAATTAAATCATGAATCATGAATTATGAATCATGAATTGAATCATGAATCATGAATTGAATCATGAATCATGAATTGAATCATGAATCATGAATCATGAATCATGAATCTTGAATCATGAATTGAATCATGAATTAAATCATGAATCATAAATCATGAATTGAATCATGAATCATGAATTATGAATCATGAATTGAATCATGAATTATGAATTGAATCATGAATCATGAATGATGAAACATGAATCATGAATTGAATCATGAATTGAATCATGAATGATGAATCATGAATTGAATCATGAATCATGAATGATGAATCATGAATTGAATCATGAATCATGAATCGAATCATGAATCATGAATCATGAATCGAATCATGAATCATGAATTGAATCATGAATCATAAATCATGAATTGAATCATGAATTATGAATTGAATCATGAATCATGAATCATGAATCATGAATCATGAATCTTGAATCATGAATTGAATCATGAATTGAATCATGAATCATAAATCATGAATTGAATCATGAATCATGAATTATGAATCATGAATTGAATCATGAATTATGAATTGAATCATGAATCATGAATGATGAAACATGAATCATGAATTGAATCATGAATTGAATCATGAATCATGAATTGAATCATGAATCATGAATCATGAATCGAATCATGAATCATGAATTGAATCATGAATCATAAATCATGAATTGAATCATGAATCATGAATCATGAATTGAATCATGAATCATGAATTATGAATCATGAATTAAATCATGATCCGAATCATGAATTGAATCATGATCCGAATCATGAATTGAATCATGATCCGAATCATGAATTGAATCATGAATCATGAATTGAATCATGAATCATGAATTGAATCATGAATCATGAATCATGAATTGAATCATGAATCATGAATTATGAATCATGAATTGAATCATGAATCATGACTTGAATCATGAATCATGAATTGAATCATGAATCATGAATCATGAATCATGAATCATGAATTGAATGATGAATCATGAATTGAATCATGAATCATGAATGATGAATCATGAATTGAATCATGAATCATGAATCGAATCATGAATCATGAATCATGAATCGAATCATGAATCATGAATTGAATCATGAATCATAAATCATGAATTGAATCATGAATCATGAATCATGAATTGAATCATGAATCATGAATTATGAATCATGAATTAAATCATGATCCGAATCATGAATTGAATCATGATCCGAATCATGAATTGAATCATGATCCGACTCATGAATTGAATCATGAATCATGAATTGAATCATGAATCATGAATTGAATCATGAATCATGAATTGAATCATGAATCATGAATTATGAATCATGAATTGAATCATGAATCATGACTTGAATCATGAATCATGAATTGAATGATGAATCATGAATCATGAATCATGAATTGAATCATGAATCATGAATTATGAATCATGAATTGAATCATGAATCATAAATTGAATCATGAATCATGAATCATGAATTGAATCATGAATTGAATCATGAATCGAATCATGAATTGAATCATGAATCATGAATCATGAATCATGAATTGAATCATGATTCATGAATTATGAATCATGAATTGAATCATGAATCATGAATCATGAATTGAATCATGAATCATGAATCATGAATCATGAATCGAATCATGAATCATGAATTGAATCATGAATCATGAATCATGAATTGAATCATGAATCATGAATCATGAATCATGAATCGAATCATGAATCATGAAATGAATCATGAATCATGAATCATGAATTGAATCATGAATCATGAATTGAATCATGAATCATGAATTGAATCATGAATCATGAATCATGAATTGAATCATGAATCATGAATTATGAATCATGAATTGAATCATGAATCATGAATCATGAATTGAATCATGAATCATGAATCATGAATCATGAATTGAATCATGAATCATGAATTATGAATCATGAATTAAATCATGAATCATGGATCATGAATCATGAATTGAATCATGAATCATGAATTGAATCATGAATCATGAATTATGATTCATGAATTTAATCATGAATCATGAATCATGAATTGAATCATGAATCATGAATTGAATCATGAATCATGAATCATGAATCATGAATTATGAATCATGAATTGAATCATGAATCATGAATTAAATCATGAATCATGAATCATGAATTGAATCATGAATCATGAAATGAATCATAAATCATGAATCATGAATTGAATCATGAATTGAATCATGAATCATGAATCATGAATCATGAATCATGAATCATGAATTGAATCATGAATCATGAATTGAATCATGAATCATGAATCAGGAATCATGAATCATGAATTGAATCATGAATCATGAATTATGAATCATGAATTAAATCATGAATCATGAATTATGAATCATAAATTGAATCATGAATTATGAATTGAATCATGAATCATGAATCATGAATCATGAATCATTAATTGAATCATGAATTGAATCATGAATTGAATCATGAATGATGAATCATGAATTGAATCATGAATCATGAATGATGAATCATGAATTGAATCATGAATCATGAATCATGAATCGAATCATGAATCATGAATTGAATCATGAATCATGAATCATGAATTGAATCACGAATCATGAATCATGAATTGAATCATGAATCATGAATTATGAATCATGAATTGAATCATGAATCATGAATTGAATCATGAATCATGAATTATTAATCATAAATTGAATCATGAATCATGACTTGAATCATGAATCATGAATTGAATCATGAATCATGAATCATGAATCATGAATCATGAATTGAATCATGAATCATGAATTATGAATCGTGAATTGAATCATGAATCATGAATTGAATCATGAATCAGGAATCAGGAATCATGAATCATGAATTGAATCATGAATCATGAATTATGAATCATGAATTAAATCATGAATTATGAATTATGAATCATGAATCATGAATTATGAATCATGAATTGAATCATGAATTATGAATTGAATCATGAATCATGAATTGAATCATGAATCGAATCATGAATTGAATCATGAATCATGAATCATGAATTGAATCATGAATCATGAATCATGAATCATGAATCGAATCATGAATCATGAATTGAATCATGAATCATGAATCATGAATTGAATCATGAATCATGAATTGAATCATGAATCATGAATCATGAATTGAATCATGAATCATAAATTATGAATCATGAATTGAATCATGAATCATGAATCATGAATTGAATCATGAATAATGAATCATGAATTGAATCATGAATCATGAATCACGAATCATGAATTGAATCATGAATCATGAAATATGAATCATGAATTAAATCATGAATCATGAATTATGAATCATGAATTGAATCATGAATCATGAATTGAATCATGAATCATGAATTATGAATCATGAATTGAATCATGAATCATGAATCTTGAATTGAATCATGAATCATGAATCATGAATTGAATCATGAATCATGAATCTTGAATCATGAATTGAATCATGAACCATGAATTATGAATCATGAATTGAATCATGAATCATGAATTAAATCATGAATCATGAATCATGAATTGAATCATGAATCATGAATTGAATCATAAATCATGAATCATGAATTGAATCATGAATTGAATCATGAATCATGAATCATGAATTGAATCATGAATCATGAATTGAATCATGAATCAGGAATCATGAATCATGAATTGAATCATGAATCATGAATTATGAATCATGAATTAAATCATGAATCATGAATTATGAATCATGAATTGAATCATGAATTATGAATTGAATCATGAATGATGAATGATGAATCATGAATCATTAATTGAATCATTAATTGAATCATGAATTGAATCATGAATGATGAATCATGAATTGAATCATGAATCATGAATGATGAATCATGAATTGAATCATGAATCATGAATCATGAATCGAATCATGAATCATGAATTGAATCATGAATCATGAATTATGAATCATGAATTGAATCATGATCCGAATCATGAATTGAATCATGAATCATGAATTGAATCATGAATCATGAATTGAATCATGAATCATGAATTATGAATCATGAATTGAATCATGAATCATGACTTGAATCATGAATCATGAATTGAATCATGAATCATAAATCATGAATAATGAATCATGAATCATGAATTGAATCATGAATCATGAATTATGAATCGTGAATTGAATCATGAATCATGAATTGAATCATGAATCATGAATCAGGAATCATGAATCATGAATTGAATCATGAATCATGAATTATGAATCATGAATTAAATCATGAATCATGAATTATGAATCATGAATTGAATCATGAATTATGAATTGAATCATGAATCATTAATTGAATCATGAATCATGAATTGAATCATGAATCATGAATTGAATCATGAATCATGAATTGAATCATGAATCATGAATTATGAATCATGAATCATGAATTATGAATCATGAATTGAATCATGAATCATGAATCATGAATTGAATCATGAATCATGAATGATGAATCATGAATTGAATCATGAATTATATCAAGAATCATGAATCATGAATTGAATCATAAATCATGAATTGAATCATGAATCATGAATCATGAATTAAATCATGAATCATGAATTATGAATCATGAATTGAATCATGAATCATGAATTATGAATCATGAATTGAATCATGAATCATGAATTATGAATCATGAATTAAATCATGAATCGTGAATCATGAATTGAATCATGAATCATGAATCATAAATTGAATCATGAATCATGAATTATGAATCGTGAATTGAATCATGAATCATGAATTGAATTATGAATCATGAATCAGTAATCATGAATCATGAATTGAATCATGAATCATGAATTATGAATCATGAATTAAATCATGATTCATGAATTATGAATCATGAATTGAATCATGAATTATGAATTGAATCATGAATCATGAATCATGAATCATGAATTGAATCATGAATTGAATCATGAATTGAATCATGAATGATGAATCATGAATTGAATCATGAATCATGAATGATGAATCATGAATTGAATCATGAATAATGAATCATGAATTGAATCATGAATCATGAATCATGAATTGAATCATGAATCATGAATCATGAATCATGAATCATGAATCATGAATTGAATCATGAATCATGAATTATGAATAATGAATTGAATCATGATCCGAATCATGAATTGAATCATGAATCATGAATTGAATCATGAATCATGAATTGAATCATGAATCATGAATTGAATCATGAATCATGAATCATGAATCATGAATTGAATCATGAATCATGAATTATGAATCATGAATTGAATCATGAATCATGACTTGAATCATGAATCATGAATTGAATCATGAATCATGAATCATGAATCATGAATCATGAATTGAATCATGAATCATGAATTATGAATCGTGAATTGAATCATGAATCATGAATCATGAATTGAATAATGAATCATGAATCATGAATTGAATCATGATTAATGAATTGAATCATGAATCATGAATCATGAATTGAATCATGAATTGAATCATGAATCGAATCATGAATTGAATTATGAATCGAATCATGAATTGAATCATGAATCATGAATCATGAATCATGAATTGAATCATGATTCATGTATTATGAATCATGAATTGAATCATGAATCATGAATCATGAATTGAATCATGAATCATGAATCATGAATCATGAATCGAATCATGAATCATGAATTGAATCATGAATCATGAATCATGAATTGAATCATGAATCATGAATCATGAATCATGAATCATGAATCATGAATCATGAATCGAATCATGAATCATGAATTGAATCATGAATCATGAATCATGAATTGAATCATGAATCATGAATCATGAATCATGAATCGAATCATGAATCATGAATTGAATCATGAATCATGAATCATGAATTGAATCATGAATCATGAATTGAATCATGAATCATGAATCATGAATTGAATCATGAATCATGAATTATGAATCATGAATTGAATCATGAATCATGAATCATGAATTGAATCATGAATCATGAATCATGAATTGAATCATGAATCATGAATCATGAATTGAATCATGAATCATGAATTATGAATCATGAATTAAATCATGAATCATGAATTATGAATCATGAATTGAATCATGAATCATGAATTGAATCATGAATCATGAATTATGAATCATGAATCATGAATTATGAATCATGAATTGAATCATGAATTATGAATCATGAATTGAATCATGAATCATGAATTAAATCATGAATCATGAATCATGAATTGAATCATGAATCATGAATTGAATCATAAATCATGAATCATGAATTGAATCATGAATTGAATCATGAATCATGAATCAGGAATCATGAATCATGAATTGAATCATGAATCATGAATTATGAATCATGAATTAAATCATGAATCATGAATTATGAATCATGAATTGAATCATGAATTATGAATTGAATCATGAATCATGAATCATGAATCATGAATCATTAATTGAATCATGAATTGAATCATGAATTGAATCATGAATGATGAATGATGAATCATGAATTGAATCATGAATCATGAATCATGAATTGAATCATGAATCATGAATTGAATCATGAATCATGAATCATGAATTGAATCATGAATCATGAATCATGAATTGAATCATGAATCATGAATTATGAATCATGAATTGAATCATGATCCGAATCATGAATTGAATCATGAATCATGAATTGAATCATGAATCATGAATTGAATCATGAATCATGAATCATGAATCATGAATTGAATCATGAATCATGAATTATGAATCATGAATTGAATCATGAATCATGAATCATGAATCATGAATCATGAATTGAATCATGAATCATGAATCATGAATCATGAATCATGAATTGAATCATGAATCATGAATCATGAATCATGAGTCATGAATTGAATCATGAATCATGAATTATGAATAATGAATTGAATCATGATCCGAATCATGAATTGAATCATGAATCATGAATTGAATCATGAATCATGAATTGAATCATGAATCATGAATCATGAATCATGAATTGAATCATGAATCATGAATTATGAATCATGAATTGAATCATGAATCATGACTTGAATCATGAATCATGAATTGAATCATGAATCATGAATCATGAATTGGATCATGAATCATGAATTATGAATCATGAATTGAATCATGAATCATGAATCATGAATTGAATAATGAATCATGAATCATGAATTGAATCATGATTAATGAATTGAATCATGAATCATGAATCATGAATTGAATCATGAATTGAATCATGAATCGAATCATGAATTGAATTATGAATCGAATCATGAATTGAATCATGAATCATGAATCATGAATCATGAATTGAATCATGATTCATGTATTATGAATCATGAATTGAATCATGAATCATGAATCATGAATTGAATCATGAATCATGAATCATGAATCATGAATCGAATCATGAATCATGAATTGAATCATGAATCATGAATCATGAATTGAATCATGAATCATGAATTGAATCATGAATCATGAATCATGAATCATGAATCGAATCATGAATCATGAATCATGAATCATGAATCGAATCATGAATCATGAATTGAATAATGAATCATGAATCATGAATTGAATCATGAATCATGAATCATGAATCGAATCATGAATCATGAATTGAATCATGAATCATGAATCATGAATTGAATCATGAATCATGAATTGAATCATGAATCATGAATCATGAATTGAATCATGAATCATGAATTATGAATCATGAATTGAATCATGAATCATGAATCATGAATTGAATCATGAATCATGAATCATGAATTGAATCATGAATCATGAATCATGAATCATGAATTGAATCATGAATCATGAATTATGAATCATGAATTAAATCATGAATCATGAATTATGAATCATGAATTGAATCATGAATCATGAATTGAATCATGAATCATGAATTATGAATCATGAATCATGAATTGAATCATGAATCATGAATTATGAATCATGAATTAAATCATGAATCATGAATTATGAATCATGAATTGAATCATGAATTATGAATTGAATTATGAATCATGAATCATGAATCATGAATCATTAATTGAATCATGAATTGAATCATGAATTGAATCATGAATGATGAATCATGAATTGAATCATGAATCATGAATGATGAATCATGAATTGAATCATGAATCATGAATCATGAATTGAATCATGAATCATGAATTGAATCATGAATCATGAATCATGAATTGAATCATGAATCATGAATCATGAATTGAATCATGAATCATGAATTATGAATCATGAATTGAATCATGATCCGAATCATGAATTGAATCATGAATCATGAATTGAATCATGAATCATGAATTGAATCATGAATAATGAATCATGAATCATGAATTGAATCATGAATCATGAATTATGAATCATAAATTGAATCATGAATCATGACTTGAATCATGAATCATGAATTGAATCATGAATCATGAATCATGAATCATGAATCATGAATTGAATCATGAATCATGAATTATGAATCATGAATTAAATCATGAATCATGAATTATGAATCATGAATTGAATCATGAATCATGAATTGAATCATGAATCATGAATTATGAATCATGAATCATGAATTGAATCATGAATCATGAATTATGAATCATGAATTAAATCATGAATCATGAATTATGAATCAAGAATTGAATCATGAATTATGAATTGAATTATGAATCATGAATCATGAATCATGAATCATTAATTGAATCATGAATTGAATCATGAATTGAATCATGAATGATGAATCATGAATTGAATCATGAATCATGAATGATGAATCATGAATTGAATCATGAATCATGAATCATGAATTGAATCATGAATCATGAATTGAATCATGAATCATGAATCATGAATTGAATCATGAATCATGAATCATGAATTGAATCATGAATCATGAATTATGAATCATGAATTGAATCATGATCCGAATCATGAATTGAATCATGAATCATGAATTGAATCATGAATCATGAATTGAATCATGAATAATGAATCATGAATCATGAATTGAATCATGAATCATGAATTATGAATCATAAATTGAATCATGAATCATGACTTGAATCATGAATCATGAATTGAATCATGAATCATGAATCATGAATCATGAATCATGAATTGAATCATGAATCATGAATTATGAATCGTGAATTGAATCATGCATCATGAATTGAATAATGAATCAGGAATCATGAATCATGAATTATGAATCATGAATTAAATCATGAATCATGAATTATGAATCATGAATTGAATCATGAATTATGAATTGAATCATGAATGATGAATCATGAATCATGAATCATTAATTGAATCATTAATTGAATCATGAATTGAATCATGAATGATGAATCATGAATTGAATCATGAATCATGAATGATGAATCATGAATTGAATCATGAATCATGAATCATGAATCGAATCATGAATCATGAATTGAATCATGAATCATGAATCATGAATTGAATCATGAATCATGAATCATGAATTGAATCATGAATCATGAATTATGAATCATGAATTAAATCATGATCCGAATCATGAATTGAATCATGAATCATGAATTGAATCATGAATCATGAATTGAATCATGAATCATGAATTATGAATCATGAATTGAATCATGAATCATGAATCATGAATCATGAATTGAATCATGAATCATGAATCATGAATTGAATCATGAATCATGAATTATGAATCATGAATTGAATCATGAATCATGAATCATGAATCATGAATTGAATCATGAATCATGAATTATGAATCATGAATTGAATCATGAATCATGACTTGAATCATGAATCATGAATTGAATCATGAATCATGAATCATGAATTGAATCATGAATCATGAATCATGAATCATGAATTGAATCATGAATCATGAATTATGAATAATGAATTGAATCATGATCCGAATCATGAATTGAATCATGAATCATGAATTATGAATCATAAATTGAATCATGAATCATGACTTGAATCATGAATCATGAATTGAATCATGAATCATGAATCATGAATCATGAATCATGAATTGAATCATGAATCATGAATTATGAATCGTGAATTGAATCATGCATCATGAATTGAATAATGAATCAGGAATCATGAATCATGAATTATGAATCATGAATTAAATCATGAATCATGAATTATGAATCATGAATTGAATCATGAATTATGAATTGAATCATGAATGATGAATCATGAATCATGAATCATTAATTGAATCATTAATTGAATCATGAATTGAATCATGAATGATGAATCATGAATTGAATCATGAATCATGAATGATGAATCATGAATTGAATCATGAATCATGAATCATGAATCGAATCATGAATCATGAATTGAATCATGAATCATGAATCAT
Organism: Mixophyes australis; assembly: GCA_036250195.1. Classification (NCBI taxonomy): domain Eukaryota; kingdom Metazoa; phylum Chordata; class Amphibia; order Anura; family Limnodynastidae; genus Mixophyes; species Mixophyes australis. The sequence continues at coordinate 239,373,657 of JAVHZZ010000001.1, read as the reverse complement.
GAATTGAATCATGAATCATGAATCATGAATTGAATCATGAATCATGAATTATGAATCATGAATTAAATCATGATCCGAATCATGAATTGAATCATGAATCATGAATTAAATCATGAATCATGAATTGAATCATGAATCATGAATCATGAATCATGAATTGAATCATGAATCATGAATTATGAATCATGAATTGAATCATGAATCATGAATCATGAATCATGAATTGAATCATGAATCATGAATTATGAATCATGAATTGAATCATGAATCATGACTTGAATCATGAATCATGAATTGAATCATGAATCATGAATCATGAATTGAATCATGAATCATGAATCATGAATCATGAATTGAATCATGAATCATGAATTATGAATCATGAATTGAATCATGAATCATGACTTGAATCATGAATCATGAATTGAATCATGAATCATGAATCATGAATCATGAATCATGAATTGAATCATGAATCATGAATTATGAATCATGAATTGAATCATGAATCATGAATCATGAATTGAATAATGAATCATGAATCATGAATTGAATCATGAATCATGAATTGAATCATGAATCATGAATCATGAATTGAATCATGAATTGAATCATGAATCGAATCATGAATTGAATTATGAATCGAATCATGAATTGAATCATGAATCATGAATCATGAATCATGAATTGAATCATGATTCATGTATTATGAATCATGAATTGAATCATGAATCATGAATCATGAATTAAATCATGAATCATGAATCATGAATCATGAATCGAATCATGAATCATGAATTGAATCATGAATCATGAATCATGAATTGAATCATGAATCATGAATCATGAATCATGAATCGAATCATGAATCATGAATCATGAATCATGAATCGAATCATGAATCATGAATTGAATCATGAATCATGAATCATGAATTGAATCATGAATCATGAATCATGAATCATGAATCGAATCATGAATCATGAATTGAATCATGAATCATGAATCATGAATTGAATCATGAATCATGAATCGAATCATGAATCATGAATTGAATCATGAATCATGAATCATGAATTGAATCATGAATCATGAATCATGAATTGAATCATGAATCATGAATTATGAATCATGAATTAAATCATGATCCGAATCATGAATTGAATCATGAATCATGAATTGAATCATGAATCATGAATTGAATCATGAATCATGAATCATGAATCATGAATTGAATCATGAATCATGAATTATGAATCATGAATTGAATCATGAATCATGAATCATGAATCATGAATTGAATCATGAATCATGAATTATGAATCATGAATTGAATCATGAATCATGACTTGAATCATGAATCATGAATTGAATCATGAATCATGAATCATGAATTGAATCATGAATCATGAATCATGAATCATGAATTGAATCATGAATCATGAATTATGAATAATGAATTGAATCATGATCCGAATCATGAATTGAATCATGAATCATGAATTGAATCATGAATCATGAATTGAATCATGAATCATGAATCATGAATCATGAATTGAATCATGAATCATGAATTATGAATCATGAATTGAATCATGAATCATGACTTGAATCATGAATCATGAATTGAATCATGAATCATGAATCGTGAATCATGAATCATGAATTGAATCATGAATCATGAATTATGAATCATGAATTGAATCATGAATCATGAATCATGAATTGAATAATGAATCATGAATCATGAATTGAATCATGAATCATGAATTGAATCATGAATCATGAATCATGAATTGAATCATGAATTGAATCATGAATCGAATCATGAATTGAATTATGAATCGAATCATGAATTGAATCATGAATCATGAATCATGAATCATGAATTGAATCATGATTCATGTATTATGAATCATGAATTGAATCATGAATCATGAATCATGAATTAAATCATGAATCATGAATCATGAATCATGAATCGAATCATGAATCATGAATTGAATCATGAATCATGAATTGAATCATGAATCATGAATCATGAATCATGAATCGAATCATGAATCATGAATCATGAATCATGAATCGAATCATGAATCATGAATTGAATCATGAATCATGAATCATGAATTGAATCATGAATCATGAATCATGAATCATGAATCGAATCATGAATCATGAATTGAATCATGAATCATGAATCATGAATTGAATCATGAATCATGAATTGAATCATGAATCATGAATCATGAATTGAATCATGAATCATGAATTATGAATCATGAATTGAATCATGAATCATGAATCATGAATTGAATCATGAATCATGAATCATGAATTGAATCATGAATCATGAATCATGAATCATGAATTGAATCATGAATCATGAATTATGAATCATGAATTAAATCATGAATCATGAATTATGAATCATGAATTGAATCATGAATCATGAATTGAATCATGAATCATGAATTATGAATCATGAATTGAATCATGAATTATGAATCATGAATTGAATCATGAATCATGAATTAAATCATGAATCATGAATCATGAATTGAATCATGAATCATGAATTGAATCATAAATCATGAATCATGAATTGAATCATGAATTGAATCATGAATCATGAATCAGGAATCATGAATCATGAATTGAATCATGAATTATGAATCATGAATTAAATCATGAATCATGAATTATGAATCATGAATTGAATCATGAATTATGAATTGAATCATGAATCATGAATCATGAATCATGAATAATTAATTGAATCATGAATTGAATCATGAATGATGAATCATGAATTGAATCATGAATCATGAATGATGAATCATGAATTGAATCATGAATCATGAATCATGAATCGAATCATGAATCATGAATTGAATCATGAATCATGAATCATGAATTGAATCATGAATCATGAATCATGAATTGAATCATGAATCATGAATTATGAATCATGAATTGAATCATGATCCGAATCATGAATTGAATCATGAATCATGAATTGAATCATGAATCATGAATTGAATCATGAATCATGAATCATGAATTGAATCATGAATCATGAATCATGAATCATGAATTGAATCATGAATCATGAATTATGAATCATGAATTAAATCATGAATCATGGATCATGAATCATGAATTGAATCATGAATCATGAATTGAATCATGAATCATGAATTATGATTCATGAATTGAATCATGAATCATGAATTGAATCATGAATCATGAATCATGAATCATGAATTATGAATCATGAATTGAATCATGAATCATGAATTAAATCATGAATCATGAATCATGAATTGAATCATGAATCATGAAATGAATCATAAATCATGAATCATGAATTGAATCATGAATTGAATCATGAATCATGAATCATGAATCATGAATCATGAATTGAATCATGAATCATGAATTGAATCATGAATCATGAATCAGGAATCATGAATCATGAATTGAATCATGAATCATGAATTATGAATCATGAATTAAATCATGAATCATGAATTATGAATCATAAATTGAATCATGAATTATGAATTGAATCATGAATCATGAATCATGAATCATGAATCATTAATTGAATCATGAATTGAATCATGAATTGAATCATGAATGATGAATCATGAATTGAATCATGAATCATGAATGATGAATCATGAATTGAATCATGAATCATGAATCATGAATCGAATCATGAATCATGAATTGAATCATGAATCATGAATCATGAATTGAATCACGAATCATGAATCATGAATTGAATCATGAATCATGAATTATGAATCATGAATTGAATCATGAATCATGAATTGAATCATGAATCATGAATTATGAATCATAAATTGAATCATGAATCATGACTTGAATCATGAATCATGAATTGAATCATGAATCATGAATCATGAATCATGAATCATGAATTGAATCATGAATCATGAATTATGAATCGTGAATTGAATCATGAATCATGAATTGAATCATGAATCAGGAATCAGGAATCATGAATCATGAATTGAATCATGAATCATGAATTATGAATCATGAATTAAATCATGAATTATGAATTATGAATCATGAATCATGAATTATGAATCATGAATTGAATCATGAATTATGAATTGAATCATGAATCATGAATTGAATCATGAATCGAATCATGAATTGAATCATGAATCATGAATCATGAATTGAATCATGAATCATGAATCATGAATCATGAATCGAATCATGAATCATGAATTGAATCATGAATCATGAATCATGAATTGAATCATGAATCATGAATTGAATCATGAATCATGAATCATGAATTGAATCATGAATCATAAATTATGAATCATGAATTGAATCATGAATCATGAATCATGAATTGAATCATGAATAATGAATCATGAATTGAATCATGAATCATGAATCACGAATCATGAATTGAATCATGAATCATGAAATATGAATCATGAATTAAATCATGAATCATGAATTATGAATCATGAATTGAATCATGAATCATGAATTGAATCATGAATCATGAATTATGAATCATGAATTGAATCATGAATCATGAATCTTGAATTGAATCATGAATCATGAATCATGAATTGAATCATGAATCATGAATCTTGAATCATGAATTGAATCATGAACCATGAATTATGAATCATGAATTGAATCATGAATCATGAATTAAATCATGAATCATGAATCATGAATTGAATCATGAATCATGAATTGAATCATAAATCATGAATCATGAATTGAATCATGAATTGAATCATGAATCATGAATCATGAATTGAATCATGAATCATGAATTGAATCATGAATCAGGAATCATGAATCATGAATTGAATCATGAATCATGAATTATGAATCATGAATTAAATCATGAATCATGAATTATGAATCATGAATTGAATCATGAATTATGAATTGAATCATGAATGATGAATGATGAATCATGAATCATTAATTGAATCAATAATTGAATCATGAATTGAATCATGAATGATGAATCATGAATTGAATCATGAATCATGAATGATGAATCATGAATTGAATCATGAATCATGAATCATGAATCGAATCATGAATCATGAATTGAATCATGAATCATGAATTATGAATCATGAATTGAATCATGATCCGAATCATGAATTGAATCATGAATCATGAATCATGAATTGAATCATGAATCATGAATTATGAATCATGAATTGAATCATGAATCATGACTTGAATCATGAATCATGAATTGAATCATGAATCATAAATCATGAATAATGAATCATGAATCATGAATTGAATCATGAATCATGAATTATGAATCGTGAATTGAATCATGAATCATGAATTGAATCATGAATCATGAATCAGGAATCATGAATCATGAATTGAATCATGAATCATGAATTATGAATCATGAATTAAATCATGAATCATGAATTATGAATCATGAATTGAATCATGAATTATGAATTGAATCATGAATCATTAATTGAATCATGAATCATGAATTGAATCATGAATCATGAATTGAATCATGAATCATGAATTGAATCATGAATCATGAATTATGAATCATGAATCATGAATTATGAATCATGAATTGAATCATGAATCATGAATCATGAATTGAATCATGAATCATGAATGATGAATCATGAATTGAATCATGAATTATATCAAGAATCATGAATCATGAATTGAATCATAAATCATGAATTGAATCATGAATCATGAATCATGAATTAAATCATGAATCATGAATTATGAATCATGAATTGAATCATGAATCATGAATTATGAATCATGAATTGAATCATGAATCATGAATTATGAATCATGAATTAAATCATGAATCGTGAATCATGAATTGAATCATGAATCATGAATCATAAATTGAATCATGAATCATGAATTATGAATCGTGAATTGAATCATGAATCATGAATTGAATTATGAATCATGAATCAGTAATCATGAATCATGAATTGAATCATGAATCATGAATTATGAATCATGAATTAAATCATGATTCATGAATTATGAATCATGAATTGAATCATGAATTATGAATTGAATCATGAATCATGAATCATGAATCATGAATTGAATCATGGATTGAATCATGAATTGAATCATGAATGATGAATCATGAATTGAATCATGAATCATGAATGATGAATCATGAATTGAATCATGAATAATGAATCATGAATTGAATCATGAATCATGAATCATGAATTGAATCATGAATCATGAATCATGAATCATGAATCATGAATCATGAATTGAATCATGAATCATGAATTATGAATAATGAATTGAATCATGATCCGAATCATGAATTGAATCATGAATCATGAATTGAATCATGAATCATGAATTGAATCATGAATCATGAATCATGAATCATGAATTGAATCATGAATCATGAATTATGAATCATGAATTGAATCATGAATCATGACTTGAATCATGAATCATGAATTGAATCATGAATCATGAATCATGAATCATGAATCATGAATTGAATCATGAATCATGAATTATGAATCATGAATTGAATCATGAATCATGAATCATGAATTGAATAATGAATCATGAATCATGAATTGAATCATGATTAATGAATTGAATCATGAATCATGAATCATGAATTGAATCATGAATTGAATCATGAATCGAATCATGAATTGAATTATGAATCGAATCATGAATTGAATCATGAATCATGAATCATGAATCATGAATTGAATCATGATTCATGTATTATGAATCATGAATTGAATCATGAATCATGAATCATGAATTGAATCATGAATCATGAATCATGAATCATGAATCGAATCATGAATCATGAATTGAATCATGAATCATGAATCATGAATTGAATCATGAATCATGAATCATGAATCATGAATCATGAATCATGAATCATGAATCGAATCATGAATCATGAATTGAATAATGAATCATGAATCATGAATTGAATCATGAATCATGAATCATGAATCGAATCATGAATCATGAATTGAATCATGAATCATGAATCATGAATTGAATCATGAATCATGAATTGAATCATGAATCATGAATCATGAATTGAATCATGAATCATGAATTATGAATCATGAATTGAATCATGAATCATGAATCATGAATTGAATCATGAATCATGAATCATGAATTGAATCATGAATCATGAATCATGAATTGAATCATGAATCATGAATTATGAATCATGAATTAAATCATGAATCATGAATTATGAATCATGAATTGAATCATGAATCATGAATTGAATCATGAATCATGAATTATGAATCATGAATTGAATCATGAATTATGAATCATGAATTGAATCATGAATCATGAATTAAATCATGAATCATGAATCATGAATTGAATCATGAATCATGAATTGAATCATAAATCATGAATCATGAATTGAATCATGAATTGAATCATGAATCATGAATCAGGAATCATGAATCATGAATTGAATCATGAATCATGAATTATGAATCATGAATTAAATCATGAATCATGAATTATGAATCATGAATTGAATCATGAATTATGAATTGAATCATGAATCATGAATCATGAATCATGAATCATTAATTGAATCATGAATTGAATCATGAATTGAATCATGAATGATGAATGATGAATCATGAATTGAATCATGAATCATGAATCATGAATTGAATCATGAATCATGAATTGAATCATGAATCATGAATCATGAATTGAATCATGAATCATGAATCATGAATTGAATCATGAATCATGAATTATGAATCATGAATTGAATCATGATCCGAATCATGAATTGAATCATGAATCATGAATTGAATCATGAATCATGAATTGAATCATGAATCATGAATCATGAATCATGAATTGAATCATGAATCATGAATTATGAATCATGAATTGAATCATGAATCATGAATCATGAATCATGAATCATGAATTGAATCATGAATCATGAATCATGAATCATGAATCATGAATTGAATCATGAATCATGAATCATGAATCATGAGTCATGAATTGAATCATGAATCATGAATTATGAATAATGAATTGAATCATGATCCGAATCATGAATTGAATCATGAATCATGAATTGAATCATGAATCATGAATTGAATCATGAATCATGAATCATGAATCATGAATTGAATCATGAATCATGAATTATGAATCATGAATTGAATCATGAATCATGACTTGAATCATGAATCATGAATTGAATCATGAATCATGAATCATGAATTGAATCATGAATCATGAATTATGAATCATGAATTGAATCATGAATCATGAATCATGAATTGAATAATGAATCATGAATCATGAATTGAATCATGATTAATGAATTGAATCATGAATCATGAATCATGAATTGAATCATGAATTGAATCATGAATCGAATCATGAATTGAATTATGAATCGAATCATGAATTGAATCATGAATCATGAATCATGAATCATGAATTGAATCATGATTCATGTATTATGAATCATGAATTGAATCATGAATCATGAATCATGAATTGAATCATGAATCATGAATCATGAATCATGAATCGAATCATGAATCATGAATTGAATCATGAATCATGAATCATGAATCATGAATCGAATCATGAATCATGAATCATGAATCATGAATCGAATCATGAATCATGAATTGAATAATGAATCATGAATCATGAATTGAATCATGAATCATGAATCATGAATCGAATCATGAATCATGAATTGAATCATGAATCATGAATCATGAATTGAATCATGAATCATGAATTGAATCATGAATCATGAATCATGAATTGAATCATGAATCATGAATTATGAATCATGAATTGAATCATGAATCATGAATCATGAATTGAATCATGAATCATGAATCATGAATTGAATCATGAATCATGAATCATGAATCATGAATTGAATCATGAATCATGAATTATGAATCATGAATTAAATCATGAATCATGAATTATGAATCATGAATTGAATCATGAATCATGAATTGAATCATGAATCATGAATTATGAATCATGAATCATGAATTGAATCATGAATCATGAATTATGAATCATGAATTAAATCATGAATCATGAATTATGAATCATGAATTGAATCATGAATTATGAATTGAATTATGAATCATGAATCATGAATCATGAATCATTAATTGAATCATGAATTGAATCATGAATTGAATCATGAATGATGAATCATGAATTGAATCATGAATCATGAATGATGAATCATGAATTGAATCATGAATCATGAATCATGAATTGAATCATGAATCATGAATTGAATCATGAATCATGAATCATGAATTGAATCATGAATCATGAATCATGAATTGAATCATGAATCATGAATTATGAATCATGAATTGAATCATGATCCGAATCATGAATTGAATCATGAATCATGAATTGAATCATGAATCATGAATTGAATCATGAATAATTAATCATGAATCATGAATTGAATCATGAATCATGAATTATGAATCATAAATTGAATCATGAATCATGACTTGAATCATGAATCATGAATTGAATCATGAATCATGAATCATGAATCATGAATCATGAATTGAATCATGAATCATGAATTATGAATCATGAATTAAATCATGAATCATGAATTATGAATCATGAATTGAATCATGAATCATGAATTGAATCATGAATCATGAATTATGAATCATGAATCATGAATTGAATCATGAATCATGAATTATGAATCATGAATTAAATCATGAATCATGAATTATGAATCATGAATTGAATCATGAATTATGAATTGAATTATGAATCATGAATCATGAATCATGAATCATTAATTGAATCATGAATTGAATCATGAATTGAATCATGAATGATGAATCATGAATTGAATCATGAATCATGAATGATGAATCATGAATTGAATCATGAATCATGAATCATGAATTGAATCATGAATCATGAATTGAATCATGAATCATGAATCATGAATTGAATCATGAATCATGAATCATGAATTGAATCATGAATCATGAATTATGAATCATGAATTGAATCATGATCCGAATCATGAATTGAATCATGAATCATGAATTGAATCATGAATCATGAATTGAATCATGAATAATGAATCATGAATCATGAATTGAATCATGAATCATGAATTATGAATCATAAATTGAATCATGAATCATGACTTGAATCATGAATCATGAATTGAATCATGAATCATGAATCATGAATCATGAATCATGAATTGAATCATGAATCATGAATTATGAATCGTGAATTGAATCATGCATCATGAATTGAATAATGAATCAGGAATCATGAATCATGAATTATGAATCATGAATTAAATCATGAATCATGAATTATGAATCATGAATTGAATCATGAATTATGAATTGAATCATGAATGATGAATCATGAATCATGAATCATTAATTGAATCATTAATTGAATCATGAATTGAATCATGAATGATGAATCATGAATTGAATCATGAATCATGAATGATGAATCATGAATTGAATCATGAATCATGAATCATGAATCGAATCATGAATCATGAATTGAATCATGAATCATGAATCATGAATTGAATCATGAATCATGAATCATGAATTGAATCATGAATCATGAATTATGAATCATGAATTAAATCATGATCCGAATCATGAATTGAATCATGAATCATGAATTGAATCATGAATCATGAATTGAATCATGAATCATGAATCATGAATCATGAATTGAATCATGAATCATGAATTATGAATCATGAATTGAATCATGAATCATGAATCATGAATCATGAATTGAATCATGAATCATGAATTATGAATCATGAATTGAATCATGAATCATGACTTGAATCATGAATCATGAATTGAATCATGAATCATGAATCATGAATTGAATCATGAATCATGAATCATGAATCATGAATTGAATCATGAATCATGAATTATGAATAATGAATTGAATCATGATCCGAATCATGAATTGAATCATGAATCATGAATTATGAATCATAAATTGAATCATGAATCATGACTTGAATCATGAATCATGAATTGAATCATGAATCATGAATCATGAATCATGAATCATGAATTGAATCATGAATCATGAATTATGAATCGTGAATTGAATCATGCATCATGAATTGAATAATGAATCAGGAATCATGAATGATGAATTATGAATCATGAATTAAATCATGAATCATGAATTATGAATCATGAATTGAATCATGAATTATGAATTGAATCATGAATGATGAATCATGAATCATGAATCATTAATTGAATCATTAATTGAATCATGAATTGAATCATGAATGATGAATCATGAATTGAATCATGAATCATGAATGATGAATCATGAATTGAATCATGAATCATGAATCATGAATCGAATCATGAATCATGAATTGAATCATGAATCATGAATCATGAATTGAATCATGAATCATGAATCATGAATTGAATCATGAATCATGAATTATGAATCATGAATTAAATCATGATCCGAATCATGAATTGAATCATGAATCATGAATTGAATCATGAATCATGAATTGAATCATGAATCATGAATCATGAATCATGAATTGAATCATGAATCATGAATTATGAATCATGAATTGAATCATGAATCATGAATCATGAATCATGAATTGAATCATGAATCATGAATTATGAATCATGAATTGAATCATGAATCATGACTTGAATCATGAATCATGAATTGAATCATGAATCATGAATCATGAATTGAATCATGAATCATGAATCATGAATCATGAATTGAATCATGAATCATGAATTATGAATCATGAATTGAATCATGAATCATGACTTGAATCATGAATCATGAATTGAATCATGAATCATGAATCATGAATCATGAATCATGAATTGAATCATGAATCATGAATTATGAATCATGAATTGAATCATGAATCATGAATCATGAATTGAATAATGAATCATGAATCATGAATTGAATCATGAATCATGAATTGAATCATGAATCATGAATCATGAATTGAATCATGAATTGAATCATGAATCGAATCATGAATTGAATTATGAATCGAATCATGAATTGAATCATGAATCATGAATCATGAATCATGAATTGAATCATGATTCATGTATTATGAATCATGAATTGAATCATGAATCATGAATCATGAATTAAATCATGAATCATGAATCATGAATCATGAATCGAATCATGAATCATGAATTGAATCATGAATCATGAATCATGAATTGAATCATGAATCATGAATCATGAATCATGAATCGAATCATGAATCATGAATCATGAATCATGAATCGAATCATGAATCATGAATTGAATCATGAATCATGAATCATGAATTGAATCATGAATCATGAATCATGAATCATGAATCGAATCATGAATCATGAATTGAATCATGAATCATGAATCATGAATTGAATCATGAATCATGAATCGAATCATGAATCATGAATTGAATCATGAATCATGAATCATGAATTGAATCATGAATCATGAATCATGAATTGAATCATGAATCATGAATTATGAATCATGAATTAAATCATGATCCGAATCATGAATTGAATCATGAATCATGAATTGAATCATGAATCATGAATTGAATCATGAATCATGAATCATGAATCATGAATTGAATCATGAATCATGAATTATGAATCATGAATTGAATCATGAATCATGAATCATGAATCATGAATTGAATCATGAATCATGAATTATGAATCATGAATTGAATCATGAATCATGACTTGAATCATGAATCATGAATTGAATCATGAATCATGAATCATGAATTGAATCATGAATCATGAATCATGAATCATGAATTGAATCATGAATCATGAATTATGAATAATGAATTGAATCATGATCCGAATCATGAATTGAATCATGAATCATGAATTGAATCATGAATCATGAATTGAATCATGAATCATGAATCATGAATCATGAATTGAATCATGAATCATGAATTATGAATCATGAATTGAATCATGAATCATGACTTGAATCATGAATCATGAATTGAATCATGAATCATGAATCGTGAATCATGAATCATGAATTGAATCATGAATCATGAATTATGAATCATGAATTGAATCATGAATCATGAATCATGAATTGAATAATGAATCATGAATCATGAATTGAATCATGAATCATGAATTGAATCATGAATCATGAATCATGAATTGAATCATGAATTGAATCATGAATCGAATCATGAATTGAATTATGAATCGAATCATGAATTGAATCATGAATCATGAATCATGAATCATGAATTGAATCATGATTCATGTATTATGAATCATGAATTGAATCATGAATCATGAATCATGAATTAAATCATGAATCATGAATCATGAATCATGAATCGAATCATGAATCATGAATTGAATCATGAATCATGAATTGAATCATGAATCATGAATCATGAATCATGAATCGAATCATGAATCATGAATCATGAATCATGAATCGAATCATGAATCATGAATTGAATCATGAATCATGAATCATGAATTGAATCATGAATCATGAATCATGAATCATGAATCGAATCATGAATCATGAATTGAATCATGAATCATGAATCATGAATTGAATCATGAATCATGAATCATGAATCATGAATTGAATCATGAATCATGAATCATGAATCATGAATTATGAATCATGAATTGAATCATGAATCATGAATCATGAATTGAATCATGAATCATGAATCATGAATTGAATCATGAATCATGAATCATGAATCATGAATTGAATCATGAATCATGAATTATGAATCATGAATTAAATCATGAATCATGAATTATGAATCATGAATTGAATCATGAATCATGAATTGAATCATGAATCATGAATTATGAATCATGAATTGAATCATGAATTATGAATCATGAATTGAATCATGAATCATGAATTAAATCATGAATCATGAATCATGAATTGAATCATGAATCATGAATTGAATCATAAATCATGAATCATGAATTGAATCATGAATTGAATCATGAATCATGAATCAGGAATCATGAATCATGAATTGAATCATGAATTATGAATCATGAATTAAATCATGAATCATGAATTATGAATCATGAATTGAATCATGAATTATGAATTGAATCATGAATCATGAATCATGAATCATGAATAATTAATTGAATCATGAATTGAATCATGAATGATGAATCATGAATTGAATCATGAATCATGAATGATGAATCATGAATTGAATCATGAATCATGAATCATGAATCGAATCATGAATCATGAATTGAATCATGAATCATGAATCATGAATTGAATCATGAATCATGAATCATGAATTGAATCATGAATCATGAATTATGAATCATGAATTGAATCATGATCCGAATCATGAATTGAATCATGAATCATGAATTGAATCATGAATCATGAATTGAATCATGAATCATGAATCATGAATCATGAATTGAATCATGAATCATGAATTATGAATCATAAATTGAATCATGAATCATGACTTGAATCATGAATCATGAATTGAATCATGAATCATGAATCATGAATCATGAATCATGAATTGAATCATGAATCATGAATTATGAATCGTGAATTGAATCATGCATCATGAATTGAATAATGAATCAGGAATCATGAATCATGAATTATGAATCATGAATTAAATCATGAATCATGAATTATGAATCATGAATTGAATCATGAATTATGAATTGAATCATGAATGATGAATCATGAATCATGAATCATTAATTGAATCATTAATTGAATCATGAATTGAATCATGAATGATGAATCATGAATTGAATCATGAATCATGAATGATGAATCATGAATTGAATCATGAATCATGAATCATGAATCGAATCATGAATCATGAATTGAATCATGAATCATGAATCATGAATTGAATCATGAATCATGAATCATGAATTGAATCATGAATCATGAATTATGAATCATGAATTAAAATATGATCCGAATCATGAATTGAATCATGAATCATGAATTGAATCATGAATCATGAATTGAATCATGAATCATGAATCATGAATCATGAATTGAATCATGAATCATGAATTATGAATCAGGACTTGAATCATGAATCATGAATTGAATCATGAATCATGAATCATGAATTGAATCATGAATCATGAATCAGGAATCATGAATCATGAATTATGAATCGTGAATTGAATCATGAATCATGAATTGAATCATGAATCATGAATCAGGAATCATGAATCATGAATTGAATCATGAATCATGAATTATGAATCATGAATTAAATCATGAATCATGAATTATGAATCATGAATTGAATCATGAATTATGAATTGAATCATGAATCATGAATTGAATCATGAATTGAATCATGAATTGAATCATGAATCATGAATTGAATCATGAATCATGAATTGAATCATGAATCATGAATTATGAATCATGAATTGAATCATGAATCATGAATCATGAATTGAATCATAAATCATGAATTGAATCATGAATCATGAATCATTAATTGAATCATGAATCATGAATTATGAATCATGAATTAAATCATGAATCATGAATTATGAATCATGAATTGAATCATGAATCATGTATCATGAATTGAATAATGAATCATGAATCATGAATCGAATCATGAATCATGAATTGAATCATGAATCATGAATCATGAATTGAATCATGAATCATGAATCATGAATTGAATCATGAATCATGAATCATAAATTGAATCATGAATCATGAATTATGAATCGTGAATTGAATCATGAATCATGAATTGAATCATGAATCATGAATCAGGAATCATGAATCATGAATTGAGTCATGAATCATGAATTATGAATCATGAATTAAATCATGATTCATGAATTATGAATCATGAATTGAATCATGAATTTTAAATTGAATCATGAATCATGAATCATGAATTGAATCATGAATTGAATCATGAATTGAATCATGAATCATGAATCATGAATTGAATCATGAATCATGAATGTTGAATCATGAATTGAATCATGAATCATGAATCATGAATTGAATCATGAATCATGAATCATGAATTGAATCATGAATCATGAATCATGAATCATGAATTGAATCATGAATCATGAATTATGAATAATGAATTGAATCATGATCCGAATCATGAATTGAATCATGAATCATGAATTGAATCATGAATCATGAATTGAATCATGAATCATGAATCATGAATCATGAATTGAATCATGAATCATGAATTATGAATCATGAATTGAATCATGAATCATGACTTGAATCATGAATCATGAATTGAATCATGAATCATGAATCATGAATCATGAATCATGAATCATGAACTGAATCATGAATCATGAATTATGAATCGTGAATTGAATCATGAATCATGAATCGAATCATGAATCATGAATTGAATCATGAATCATGAATTGAATCATGAATCATGAATCATGAATCGAATCATGAATCATGAATCATGAATCATGAATCGAATCATGAATCATGAATTGAATCATGAATCATGAATCATGAATTGAATCATGAATCATGAATCATGAATCATGAATCGAATCATGAATCATGAATTGAATCATGAATCATGAATCATGAATTGAATCATGAATCATGAATTGAATCATGAATCATGAATCATGAATTGAATCATGAATCATGAATTATGAATCATGAATTGAATCATGAATCATGAATCATGAATTGAATCATGAATCATGAATCATGAATTGAATCATGAATCATGAATCATGAATCATGAATTGAATCATGAATCATGAATTATGAATCATGAATTAAATCATGAATCATGAATTATGAATCATGAATTGAATCATGAATCATGAATTGAATCATGAATCATGAATTATGAATCATGAATTGAATCATGAATTATGAATCATGAATTGAATCATGAATCATGAATTAAATCATGAATCATGAATCATGAATTGAATCATGAATCATGAATTGAATCATAAATCATGAATCATGAATTGAATCATGAATTGAATCATGAATCATGAATCAGGAATCATGAATCATGAATTGAATCATGAATCATGAATTATGAATCATGAATTAAATCATGAATCATGAATTATGAATCATGAATTGAATCATGAATTATGAATTGAATCATGAATCATGAATCATGAATCATGAATAATTAATTGAATCATGAATTGAATCATGAATGATGAATCATGAATTGAATCATGAATCATGAATGATGAATCATGAATTGAATCATGAATCATGAATCATGAATCGAATCATGAATCATGAATTGAATCATGAATCATGAATCATGAATTGAATCATGAATCATGAATCATGAATTGAATCATGAATCATGAATTATGAATCATGAATTGAATCATGATCCGAATCATGAATTGAATCATGAATCATGAATTGAATCATGAATCATGAATCATGAATCATGAATTGAATCATGAATCATGAATTATGAATCATTAATTGAATCATTAATTGAATCATGAATTGAATCATGAATGATGAATCATGAATTGAATCATGAATCATGAATGATGAATCATGAATTGAATCATGAATCATGAATCATGAATCGAATCATGAATCATGAATTGAATCATGAATCATGAATCATGAATTGAATCATGAATCATGAATCATGAATTGAATCATGAATCATGAATTATGAATCATGAATTAAAATATGATCCGAATCATGAATTGAATCATGAATCATGAATTGAATCATGAATCATGAATTGAATCATGAATCATGAATCATGAATCATGAATTGAATCATGAATCATGAATTATGAATCAGGACTTGAATCATGAATCATGAATTGAATCATGAATCATGAATCATGAATTGAATCATGAATCATGAATCAGGAATCATGAATCATGAATTATGAATCGTGAATTGAATCATGAATCATGAATTGAATCATGAATCAGGAATCATGAATCATGAATTGAATCATGAATCATGAATTATGAATCATGAATTAAATCATGAATCATGAATTATGAATCATGAATTGAATCATGAATTATGAATTGAATCATGAATCATGAATTGAATCATGAATCGAATCATGAATTGAATCATGAATCATGAATTGAATCATGAATCATGAATTGAATCATGAATCATGAATCATGAATTGAATCATAAATCATTAATTGAATCATGAATCATGAATTATGAATCATGAATTAAATCATGAATCATGAATTATGAATCATGAATTGAATCATGAATCATGTATCATGAATTGAATAATGAATCATGAATCATGAATCGAATCATGAATCATGAATTGAATCATGAATCATGAATCATGAATTGAATCATGAATCATGAATCATGAATTGAATCATGAATCATGAATCATAAATTGAATCATGAATCATGAATTATGAATCGTGAATTGAATCATGAATCATGAATTGAATCATGAATCATGAATCAGGAATCATGAATCATGAATTGAATCATGAATCATGAATTATGAATCATGAATTAAATCATGATTCATGAATTATGAATCATGAATTGAATCATGAATTTTAAATTGAATCATGAATCATGAATCATGAATTGAATCATGAATTGAATCATGAATTGAATCATGAATCATGAATCATGAATTGAATCATGAATCATGAATGTTGAATCATGAATTGAATCATGAATCATGAATCATGAATTGAATCATGAATCATGAATCATGAATTGAATCATGAATCATGAATCATGAATCATGAATTGAATCATGAATCATGAATTATGAATAATGAATTGAATCATGATCCGAATCATGAATTGAATCATGAATCATGAATTGAATCATGAATCATGAATTGAATCATGAATCATGAATCATGAATCATGAATTGAATCATGAATCATGAATTATGAATCATGAATTGAATCATGAATCATGACTTGAATCATGAATCATGAATTGAATCATGAATCATGAATCATGAATCATGAATCATGAATCATGAACTGAATCATGAATCATGAATTATGAATCGTGAATTGAATCATGAATCATGAATTGAATCATGAATCATGAATCAGGAATCATGAATCATGAATTGAATCATGAATCATGAACCATGAATTATGAATAATGAATTAAATCATGAATCATGAATTATGAATCATGAATTGAATCATGAATTATGAATTGAATCATGAATCATGAATCATGAATCATGAATCATGAATTGAATCATAAATTGAATCATGAATCATGAATTGAATCATGAATCATGAATTGAATCATGAATCATGAATCATGAATTAAATCATGAATCATGAATTATGAATCATGAATTGAATCATGAAATATGAATTGAATCATGAATCATGAATCATGAATCATGAATCTTGAATCATGAATTGAATCATGAATTGAATCATGAATCATAAATCACGAATTGAATCATGAATCATGAATGATGAATCATGAATTGAATCATGAATTATGAATTGAATCATGAATCATGAATCATGAAACATGAATCATGAATTGAATCATGAATTGAATCATGAATGATGAATCATGAATTGAATCATGAATCATGAATGATGAATCATGAATTGAATCATGAATCATGAATCATGAATCGAATCATGAATCATGAATCATGAATCGAAACATGAATCATGAATTGAATCATGAATCATAAATCATGAATTGAATCATGAATCATGAATCATGAATTGAATCATGAATCATGAATTGAATCATGAATCATGAATTGAATCATGAATCATGAATCATGAATCATGAATTGAATCATGAATCATGAATTATGAATCATGAATTGAATCATGAATCATGAATTGAATCATGAATCATGAATCATGAATCATGAATCATGAATTGAATCATTAATCATGAATTATGAATCATGAATTGAATCATGAATCATGAATTATGAATCATGAATTGAATCATGAATCATGACTTGAATCATGAATCATGAATTGAATCATGAATCATGAATCATGAATCATGAATCATGAACTGAATCATGAATCATGAATTATGAATCGTGAATTGAATCATGAATCATGAATTGAATCATGAATCATGAATCAGGAATCATGAATCATGAATTGAATCATGAATCATGAACCATGAATTATGAATAATGAATTAAATCATGAATCATGAATTATGAATCATGAATTGAATCATGAATTATGAATTGAATCATGAATCATGAATCATGAATCATGAATCATGAATTGAATCATAAATTGAATCATGAATCATGAATTGAATCATGAATCATGAATTGAATCATGAATCATGAATCATGAATTAAATCATGAATCATGAATTATGAATCATGAATTGAATCATGAAATATGAATTGAATCATGAATCATGAATCATGAATCATGAATCTTGAATCATGAATTGAATCATGAATTGAATCATGAATCATAAATCACGAATTGAATCATGAATCATGAATGATGAATCATGAATTGAATCATGAATTATGAATTGAATCATGAATCATGAATCATGAAACATGAATCATGAATTGAATCATGAATTGAATCATGAATGATGAATCATGAATTGAATCATGAATCATGAATGATGAATCATGAATTGAATCATGAATCATGAATCATGAATCGAATCATGAATCATGAATCATGAATCGAAACATGAATCATGAATTGAATCATGAATCATAAATCATGAATTGAATCATGAATCATGAATCATGAATTGAATCATGAATCATGAATTGAATCATGAATCATGAATTGAATCATGAATCATGAATCATGAATCATGAATTGAATCATGAATCATGAATTATGAATCATGAATTGAATCATGAATCATGAATTGAATCATGAATCATGAATCATGAATCATGAATCATGAATTGAATCATTAATCATGAATTATGAATCATGAATTGAATCATGAATCATGAATCATAATTTGATACATGAATCATGAATCATGAATTGAATCATGAATCATGAATTGAATCATGAATCATGAATCATGAATTGAATCATGAATTGAATCATGAATCGAATCATGAATTGAATTATGAATCGAATAGTGAATTGAATCATGAATCATGAATCATGAATCATGAATTGAATCATGATTCATGAATTATGAATCATAAATTGAATCATGAATCATGAATCATGAATTGAATCATGAATCATGAATCATGAATCATGAATCGAATCATTAATCATGAATTGAATCATGAATCATGAATTGAATCATGAATCATGAATTGAATCATGAATTGAATCATGAATCATGAATTATGAATCATGAATTGAATCATGAATCATGAATCATGAATTAAATCATGAATCATGAATCATGAATCGAATCATGAATCATGAATCATGAATTGAATCATGAATCATGAATTATGAATAATGAATTAAATCATGAATCATGAATTATGAATCGTGAATTGAATCATGAATCATGAATTGAATCATGAATCATGAATTATGAATCATGAATTGAATCATGAATCATGAATCATGAATTGAATCATGAATCATGAATTGAATCATGAATCATGAATTGAATCATGAATCATGAATCATGAATCATGAATTGAATCATGAATCTTGAATTATGAATAATGAATTGAATCATGATCCGAATCATGAATTGAATCATGAATCATGAATTGAATCATGAATCATGAATTGAATCATGAATCATGAATCATGAATCATGAATTGAATCATGAATCATGAATTATGAATCATGAATTGAATCATGAATCATGACTTGAATCATGAATCATGAATTGAATCATGAATCATGAATCATGAATCATGAATTGAATCATGAATCATGAATTATGAATCATGAATTGAATCATGAATCATGAATCATGAATTGAATAATGAATCATGAATCATGAATTGAATCATGAATCATGAATTGAATCATGAATCATGAATCATGAATTGAATCATGAATTGAATCATGAATCGAATCATGAATTGAATTATGAATCGAATCATGAATTGAATCATGAATCATGAATCATGAATCATGAATTGAATCATGATTCATGTATTATGAATCATGAATTGAATCATGAATCATGAATCATGATTAAATCATGAATCATGAATCATGAATCATGAATCGAATCATGAATCATGAATTGAATCATGAATCATGAATCATGAATTGAATCATGAATCATGAATCATGAATCATGAATCGAATCATGAATCATGAATCATGAATCATGAATCGAATCATGAATCATGAATTGAATCATGAATCATGAATTGAATCATGAATCATGAATCATGAATCATGAATCGAATCATGAATCATGAATTGAATCATGAATCATGAATCATGAATTGAATCATGAATCATGAATTGAATCATGAATCATGAATCATGAATTGAATCATGAATCATGAATTATGAATCATGAATTGAATCATGAATCATGAATCATGAATTGAATCATGAATCATGAATCATGAATTGAATCATGAATCATGAATCATGAATCATGAATTGAATCATGAATCATGAATTATGAATCATGAATTAAATCATGAATCATGAATTATGAATCATGAATTGAATCATGAATCATGAATTGAATCATGAATCATGAATTATGAATCATGAATTGAATCATGAATTATGAATCATGAATTAAATCATGAATCATGAATTATGAATCATGAATTGAATCATGAATCATGAATTGAATCATGAATCATGAATTATGAATCATGAATTGAATCATGAATTATGAATCATGAATTGAATCATGAATCATGAATTAAATCATGAATCATGAATCATGAATTGAATCATGAATCATGAATTGAATCATAAATCATGAATCATGAATTGAATCATGAATTGAATCATGAATCATGAATCAGGAATCATGAATCATGAATTGAATCATGAATCATGAATTATGAATCATGAATTAAATCATGAATCATGAATTATGAATCATGAATTGAATCATGAATTATGAATTGAATCATGAATCATGAATCATGAATCATGAATAATTAATTGAATCATGAATTGAATCATGAATGATGAATCATGAATTGAATCATGAATCATGAATGATGAATCATGAATTGAATCATGAATCATGAATCATGAATCGAATCATGAATCATGAATTGAATCATGAATCATGAATCATGAATTGAATCATGAATCATGAATCATGAATTGAATCATGAATCATGAATTATGAATCATGAATTGAATCATGATCCGAATCATGAATTGAATCATGAATCATGAATTGAATCATGAATCATGAATTGAATCATGAATCATGAATCATGAATCATGAATTAAATCATGAATCATGAATTATGAATCATAAATTGAATCATGAATCATGACTTGAATCATGAATCATGAATTGAATCATGAATCATGAATCATGAATCATGAATTGAATCATGAATCATGAATTATGAATCGTGAATTGAATCATGCATCATGAATTGAATAATGAATCAGGAATCATGAATCATGAATTATGAATCATGAATTAAATCATGAATCATGAATTATGAATCATGAATTGAATCATGAATTATGAATTGAATCATGAATGACAAATCATGAATCATGAATCATTAATTGAATCATTAATTGAATCATGAATTGAATCATGAATGATGAATCATGAATTGAATCATGAATCATGAATGATGAATCATGAATTGAATCATGAATCATGAATCATGAATCGAATCATGAATCATGAATTGAATCATGAATCATGAATCATGAATTGAATCATGAATCATGAATCATGAATTGAATCATGAATCATGAATCATGAATTGAATCATGATCCGAATCATGAATTGAATCATGAATCATGAATTAAATCATGATCCGAATCATGAATTGAATCATGAATCATGAATTGAATCATGAATCATGAATTGAATCATGAATCATGAATTGAATCATGAATCATGAATCATGAATCATGAATTGAATCATGAATCATGAATTATGAATCAGGACTTGAATCATGAATCATGAATTGAATCATGAATCATGAATCATGAATTGAATCATGAATCATGAATCAGGAATCATGAATCATGAATTATGAATCGTGAATTGAATCATGAATCATGAATTGAATCATGAATCATGAATCAGGAATCATGAATCATGAATTGAATCATGAATCATGAATTATGAATCATGAATTAAATCATGAATCATGAATTATGAATCATGAATTGAATCATGAATTATGAATTGAATCATGAATCATGAATTGAATCATGAATCGAATCATGAATTGAATCATGAATCATGAATTGAATCATGAATCATGAATTGAATCATGAATCATGAATTATGAATCATGAATTGAATCATGAATCATGAATTGAATCATAAATCATGAATTGAATCATGAATCATGAATCATGAATTGAATCATGAATCATGAATTATGAATCATGAATTAAATCATGAATCATGAATTATGAATCATGAATTGAATCATGAATCATGTATCATGAATTGAATAATGAATCATGAATCATGAATCAAATCATGAATCATGAATTGAATCATGAATCATGAATCATGAATTGAATCATGAATCATGAATCATGAATTGAATCATGAATCATGAATCATAAATTGAATCATGAATCATGAATTATGAATCGTGAATTGAATCATGAATCATGAATTGAATCATGAATCATGAATCAGGAATCATGAATCATGAATTGAATCATGAATCATGAATTATGAATCATGAATTAAATCATGATTCATGAATTATGAATCATGAATTGAATCATGAATTATGAATTGAATCATGAATCATGAATCATGAATTGAATCATGAATTGAATCATGAATTGAATCATGAATCATGAATCATGAATTGAATCATGAATCATGAATGTTGAATCATGAATTGAATCATGAATCATGAATCATGAATTGAATCATGAATCATGAATCATGAATTGAATCATGAATCATGAATCATGAATCATGAATTGAATCATGAATCATGAATTATGAATAATGAATTGAATCATGATCCGAATCATGAATTGAATCATGAATCATGAATTGAATCATGAATCATGAATTGAATCATGAATCATGAATCATGAATCATGAATTGAATCATGAATCATGAATTATGAATCATGAATTGAATCATGAATCATGACTTGAATCATGAATCATGAATTGAATCATGAATCATGAATCATGAATCATGAATCATGAATCATGAACTGAATCATGAATCATGAATTATGAATCGTGAATTGAATCATGAATCATGAATTGAATCATGAATCATGAATCAGGAATCATGAATCATGAATTGAATCATGAATCATAAACCATGAATTATGAATAATGAATTAAATCATGAATCATGAATTATGAATCATGAATTGAATCATGAATTATGAATTGAATCATGAATCATGAATCATGAATCATGAATTGAATCATAAATTGAATCATGAATCATGAATTGAATCATGAATCATGAATTGAATCATGAATCATGAATCATGAATTAAATCATGAATCATGAATTATGAATCATGAATTGAATCATGAAATATGAATTGAATCATGAATCATGAATCATGAATCATGAATCTTGAATCATAAATTGAATCATGAATTGAATCATGAATCATAAATCACGAATTGAATCATGAATCATGAATGATGAATCATGAATTGAATCATGAATTATGAATTGAATCATGAATCATGAATCATGAAACATGAATCATGAATTGAATCATGAATTGAATCATGAATGATGAATCATGAATTGAATCATGAATCATGAATGATGAATCATGAATTGAATCATGAATCATGAATCATGAATCGAATCATGAATCATGAATCATGAATCGAAACATGAATCATGAATTGAATCATGAATCATAAATCATGAATTGAATCATGAATCATGAATCATGAATTGGATCATGAATCATGAATTGAATCATGAATCATGAATTGAATCATGAATCATGAATCATGAATCATGAATTGAATCATGAATCATGAATTATGAATCATGAATTGAATCATGAATCATGAATTGAATCATGAATCATGAATCATGAATCATGAATTGAATCATTAATCATGAATTATGAATCATGAATTGAATCATGAATCATGAATCATAATTTGATACATGAATCATGAATCATGAATTGAATCATGAATCATGAATTGAATCATGAATCATGAATCATGAATTGAATCATGAATTGAATCATAAATCGAATCATGAATTGAATTATGAATCGAATAGTGAATTGAATCATGAATCATGAATCATGAATCATGAATTGAATCATGATTCATGAATTATGAATCATAAATTGAATCATGAATCATGAATCATGAATTGAATCATGAATCATGAATCATGAATCATGAATCGAATCATTAATCATGAATTGAATCATGAATCATGAATTGAATCATGAATCATGAATTGAATCATGAATCATGAATTATGAATCATGAATTGAATCATGAATCATGAATCATGAATTAAATCATGAATCATGAATCATGAATCGAATCATGAATCATGAATCATGAATTGAATCATGAATCATGAATTATGAATAATGAATTAAATCATGAATCATGAATTATGAATCGTGAATTGAATCATGAATCATGAATTGAATCATGAATCATGAATTATGAATCATGAATTGAATCATGAATCATGAATCATGAATTGAATCATGAATCATGAATCATGAATTGAATCATGAATCATGAATCATGAATCATGAATTGAATCATGAATCATGAATCATGAATTGAATCATGAATCATGAATTGAATCATGAATCATGAATTAAATCATGAATCATGAATCATGAATTAAATCATGAATCATGAATTGAATCATAAATCATGAATCATGAATTGAATCATGAATTGAATCATGAATCATGAATCATGAATCATGAATTGAATCATGAATCATGAATTATGAATCATGAATTGAATCATGAATCATGAATTATGAATCATGAATTGAATCATGAATTATGAATTGAATCATGAATCATGAATCATGAAACATGAATCATGAATTGAATCATGAATTGAATCATGAATGATGAATCATGAATTGAATCATGAATTATGAATCATGAATCATGAATTGAATCATGAATCATGAATCATGAATCGAATAATGAATCATGAATTGAATCATGAATCATAAATCATGATGTCACTCACCGGACCGTGAGTGCCTCTTCCCGGACATTTAGGAACCGTGGCCGTCCTCCATCCTGAGGGTCTGCGCATGCACAGCCCTTTCCTATACTTCAGTGTATGTCCCTTTAACTCAATTGGCAGATCAGGCAACACTCTCTATATTAAGCACCTGTGGTCAACACCACGTTGCCTGATCTTGGAGTCTCATTCCCCATGAGTCTCTGAAGGTGTTCCTGTATTCCTCGTGTATTCAGCGCTGCTGATTCCTGTGGTTTCCAAACCACTTCTATTCCTGTGGTTTCCAAACCACTTCTACTACTGTGGTTCCCATACCACTTCTACCATCAACTGTATCATCGTGACTGTTTGCTGATTCCTATCCGCTGCCTCCGTGCACTACAGTCTTCTAAACCACTTCAACGCTATTATACATCATTGTGACTGTTTGCTGATTCCTATCCGCTGCCTCCGTGCACTACAGTCTTCTAAACCACTTCAACGCTATTATACCTCATTGTGGCTGTTTGCGGATTCCTATCCGCTGCCTCCGTGCACTCCAGCCTTTACTTCACATCCACTCACCTGTTCATCATCAAGTCCGTGAGCTGATTCCTATCCGCTGCCTCCGTGCACTACAGTCTCCAGCTTGCAACTCGCCTGTGTTCATCATCGTGACTGGTAGCTGATTCCTATCCGCTGCCTCCGTGCACTACAGTCTCCAGCTTGCAACTCGCCTGTGTTCATCATCGTGACTGTTAGCTGATTCCTATCCGCTGCCCCTGTGCATTGCCGTCTCAGCTCAGCTCTCCTGTGTTTCCTCGAGACTACTGCTCACATTGCCATCCGCTACACTTCTGGATCAACAGCTCCTGGTCTACTCTGCCATTCCGTGTTCCATCGCTGTTGGTACCTGTTGGTTGCCACTGGTTACCTCCGTGTGCCGCAGAGCCCTGCTGCTGCTGTCAGCGCTATCGTCCATCTCCTGTTGGTCCGCTCTCCACGCCTTCACGTGTTCCGCTGGTCTCTACCCTCCTGTCAGCATTGGATTCGTATCTCATCAACTACTCCTCTGCTGGATCATCTCCATCCTCCTGGGTCCTCTATGAGTCCAGTTCCACGTGTTACTGATTCCTGTGGATTCGTGTCCCTGTTGGTCTACTTACCTGTGCGCTGCACCTACTAGACCGCTGCCTCATCCATCCAGGGACTTCTCATCCAGTCGGCCTCCTGCCGCTCAGGTATCGCTGCACTCCTATCTGACTGCCTGCTTCTGAACCACGGTATGCATACTTCTCATTGACTGTGCTGGTGTATTGCATATCTTGCTGGACTGTGTTTGGTTCTCTCTGGAGTCTGCTATCCGCTGAGTCTTTTGCCATCATTGACTGTGTTATCTTGTGCTGGACTACTTCAAGAGACTTTCTAGATTTGCATACCTGCTCAGTCATTTATATATATATATTGTGCATATTACTGTGGATCGTGTATTAGGTGCCTGTGTATATTCTGTGTTGCAGTCTCTCCCCGTGCACCTCCTCACATATATATTCAGTGGTACAACTTGCTGATGTCAGACCACTGATCCCTGTTTCCGGTTTCACCTGTTCCAGTATCCTCTCACATAGCAGTGGTACAACTTGCTACCGCAGACCACTGACTACCCGGATACCTCCACTTGGATTCCATTCCTTCACTCAGACAGCGGTATAACTTGCTATCCGCAGACCGCTGACTCTCATCACCTCCTTGTTTCTGTTGGACATTCCTCCTCACTATAGCAGTGGTACAACTTGCTATCGCAGACCACTGACTACCTTCACGTGCCCTTGTCCATACAGTTCCTTGTGTATTATTACCTCCATATTACCAGTGCTGCTAGTCATAGACTTTCCTGAGCATCTCATCATCCATCATTTCATGTTCCGTGATCACCCAGCTACCAGAGTACCCTATTACCATCTACATTGCTCTGGTAAGCCTACCATCTGGTGATCCCTGGGTAAAGACTCCTAGTGCCCGTGACAGTAAGATCAGGCCATGACAGACCCAGATACGGAACCTACCGCCAGAGAGATGCTGCAGCATCTGGTTAGCCGTGTGGAGCAACAGGATGCCCGCCAACAGCTGTTACTTCAGTGTTATCAGTCATTAACCTCCCAAGGAACATCTGGACAGACTGTGACAGCTACTACTGAGGCACCTGTGCTTTCCTCCGTTTCCCCATTGCCATCCCAGGTGTCTACAGCTTCCACGCTTCACCTGCCTACTCCGTCAAAGTACGATGGAGACCCCAAAACTTGTAGGGGTTTCCTCAACCAATGTTCAGTCCATTTTGAGCTCCAACCTCAAAATTTTTCTACCCATCGTTCCAGAGTGGCCTATCTTATCTCTTTTTTTTCAGGACAAGCCCTGGCTTGGGCCTCCCCTCTGTGGGAAAGAAACGATCCAATATTACAAGATAGTGCCAAATTCATTTCTACATTCCGAAGTGTGTTCGATGAACCAGGTCGTGTGACCTCCGCTGCTTCCAGCATCCTCCGTCTGCGACAAGGATCTCATACAGTAGGCCAGTACGTCATTCAATTTAGGATCTTAGCCTCTGAACTTCAGTGGAACACTGAAGCCCTAGTTGCCGCCTTCTGGCAGGGGCTCTCCGATAAAATTAAAGATGCACTGACTACTCAGGAGCTTCCTTCGTCACTTGAAGATTTGATCTCTCTATGCCATCGTGTTGATATGAGATTTCGTGAAAGAGAGGCTGAGAAAACGACTTCTGCTAAAGCACCTCTTCGTTCTAACCCTCAATTTCGTCCAGTGTCACCCTCGGTGATTCCCATGGAGATAGGACGTTCCAAATTATCTTCTGAGGAGAGGAAACGAAGAGTCAAGAATAGACTCTGTATCTATTGTGCTGATTCCACTCATGTTTTCAGCTCCTGCCCTAAGAGATCGGGAAATGCCAGGCCCTAACTAGTTCTGGAGAGGTGAAGTTAGGGTCCCTGGAGTCCTCTCCATCTTCTATGAAATCTAAAGTCTGCGCTTTTGATGTTACAATTTCCTTTGCTACCAAAACCTTTGAGTCACAGGCATTGATTGATTCCGGAGCAGCAGAAAATTTTATTTCCAAATCATTAGTAAATCAATGGTCTCTACCAGTGATTACCTTAAAAACACCCATTACTGTGACGGCTATCGATGGATCACGTCTCATCAACGGTCTCATCACCCAGAGTACGTCTCCAGTAACCCTTCAGATTGGTGCCCTGCATCATGAAGAAATATCGTTTTTAATCCTTCCTGTTACGACAAGTCCGATTGTCTTAGGCCTTCCATGGCTTCAGTGTCACTCTCCCCAGATTGACTGGCGCACCCCTCAAGTCACGTCTTGGGGGTCTGAATGTCACCATCATTGCCTTTCCCAAGTCATTCCTCTCAAAGTACAGCAATCTTCCATCTCATCTACCTCATCGGGACTCCCTCCTCAATATGCTTCATTTACCGATGTTTTTGATAAAGCTCAGTCTGAACGTCTTCCTCCTCATCGTTCTTGGGATTGTCCGATCGACCTTCTTCCTGGCAAGACTCCTCCCAGGGGCCGGGTCTATCCACTCTCGTTACCTGAAACTCAAGCTACATCTGAGTATATACAGGAGAACCTCCAGCGTGGGTTCATTCGACCTTCCACCTCGCCCGCTGGAGCTGGGTTCTTCTTCGTCAAAAAGAAGGATGGATCATTACGCCCTTGCATAGATTTTCGTGGACTCAATGCCATTACTATCAAGAATCGGTATCCCATTCCGCTGATCACTGAGCTATTCGATCGCATCAAGGGAGCCCGTATCTTTACTAAGTTGGATCTTCGTGGTGCCTACAATTTAATCAGAATCCGTTCCGGTGACGAATGGAAGACAGCGTTTAACACCAGAGACGGGCATTACGAATATCTGGTAATGCCTTTCGGGCTGTGTAATGCCCCCGCTGTTTTTCAAGGCTTCATCAATGAGATCTTTCGGGACTTATTATATGTATGTGTCGTCGTCTACCTGGACGACATATTGATTTTTTCACAGGACCTGCCTTCTCACCATCAACATGTGGCAGAAGTCCTCTCCAGACTACGGAAAAATTCATTGTTCTGTAAATTAGAAAAATGTTCATTCGAATTACCCCAGATTCCATTCTTGGGGTATATAGTTTCCGGAGTTGGCCTGAAGATGGATCCAGACAAAGTGAATGCTGTACTACATTGGCCCCAGCCAACTACTCTTCGTGCTATCCAGCGTTTTTTAGGTTTTGCCAATTACTATAGACGCTTCATTCAAGATTTTTCTTCCATTGCATCTCCTATTGTGGCCCTGACTCGAAAAGGGGCTAATCCTAAGCAATGGTCACCTGAGGCTCTTCAAGCCTTTCAAACACTTAAAGAGTCCTTCTCTTCGGCTCCAATCCTTCGACAGCCTGATGTGACACTCCCCTTCTTTCTAGAAGTAGATGCCTCTAATGTGGGCTTAGGAGCTATTCTCTCCCAACGCTCGGAACAGCAAAAATTCCATCCTTGTGCCTTCTATTCTCGGGGTCTCCTGCCCGCAGAGAAGAATTATACCATCGGGGACAAGGAATTACTGGCTATCAAAGCCGCATTAGAGGAATGGAGATACTTATTGGAGGGAGCTCGCCATCCGGTGACGATCTTCACGGATCATAAGAACTTGTCATATCTCCAGTCTGCCCAATGCTTGAACCCTCGTCAAGCAAGATGGTCTCTTTTCTTTTCCCGTTTTGAATTAATAATTACCTTCAAACCATCTGCCAAGAACAAAAAAGCTGATGCTTTATCTAGAGCCTTTGTGACGTCCTCTGATATAGAAGAGGGTTCCAACCATAACATTCTAGATCCCAAATGTATCTCACTGGCTGCTTCATCCACCAAAACGCTACCATTTGGGAAGACCCTCGTGCCTCCTACTCTAAGGAGGAAAATCCTTTCGTGGTTCCATGCCTCTCGTTTTTCTGGACACGCCGGTGAACACAAGACCTTTGAGATCCTCTCTCGAAGTTATTGGTGGCCTTCAATGAGGAGAGACGTCAAAGAGTTCATTGCTTCCTGTGAACTATGTTCCCAGTTCAAATCCTCCCGCAGAACTCCAGCAGGGTTGCTGCGACCACTACCCATTCCGTCCAAACCATGGACCCATATTAGTATGGATTTCGTTACTGACTTACCACCTAGTAAGAATCATAACACTATTTGGGTGGTGGTGGACAGATTTTCGAAGATGGCTCATTTCATCCCTCTGCCTGGTTTGCCTTCCTCGTCCATCCTGGCTGAACATTTCATTAAAGAGATCTTCCGTATCCATGGATGTCCGTCTGAGATTGTGTCTGATAGAGGAGTACAATTCGTTTCCAGATTCTGGCGAGCTCTTTGTAAAACCTTGGGCATACGATTAGCACTCTCATCTTCTTACCATCCGCAATCTAACGGACAAACTGAACGGGTCAATCAAGATCTCGAGACCTTTATAAGAATGTTTTCATCAGCCAATCAAGACAACTGGGTAGAGTTGCTTCCTTGGGCTGAATTCGCCCATAACAACATGTACCATGAGTCATCATCCAAAACTCCATTTTTTGTGGTCTACGGTCACCATCCGTCTTTTCCGGAATTTCCTGCCCTCCCGCCCACCCAAGTTCCTGTGGTGGAAACTGTTTGTCAGACCTTTAAAAATATCTGGTCTCAGGTCAAAACCTGTTTAAAGAAGACATCTATCAAATATAAATCTTTCGCAGATAAGAAGAGGCGGGCTATTCCACCACTAAAAATTGGAGATCGTGTCTGGTTATCCACCAAAAATATTCGTTTGAAGGTTCCATCCATGAAATTCGCCCCTCGTTTTATTGGTCCATATAGGATCATTCAAGTAATCAATCCAGTATGTGTGAAACTTCTTCTTCCTAAGAATCTTCGGATTTCTAATGCCTTCCATGTATCCTTGCTCAAACCTCTTATTATCAACCGTTTCTCAACTCCTCCCTCAGCTCCGCAGCCAGTTCAAGTCCATCAGGAGGAGGATTTCGAGATTACTGAGGTACAAGACGCAAAAATTTCGCGAGGAGGTCTCCATTTCCTCGTTCATTGGAAGGGCTTTGGTCCTGAGGAGCGCTCTTGGATCAAAGCTGAAGATCTTAATGCTCCTGCCCTTTTCAAGAAGTTTTATTCCAAAAATCCGGACAAGCCTGGTTCCAGGCGTTCTGTGCCCACCTTTAAAAGGGGGGGTACTGTCACTCACCGGACCGTGAGTGCCTCTTCCCGGACATTTAGGAACCGTGGCCGTCCTCCATCCTGAGGGTCTGCGCATGCGCAGCCCTTTCCTATACTTCAGTGTATGTCCCTTTAACTCAATTGGCAGATCAGGCAACACTCCCTATATTAAGCACCTGTGGTCAACACCACGTTGCCTGATCTTGGAGTCTCATTCCCCATGAGTCTCTGAAGGTGTTCCTGTATTCCTCGTGTATTCAGCGCTGCTGATTCCTGTGGTTTCCAAACCACTTCTATTCCTGTGGTTTCCAAACCATTTCTACTACTGTGGTTCCCATACCACTTCTACCATCAACTGTATCATCGTGACTGTTTGCTGATTCCTATCCGCTGCCTCCGTGCACTACAGTCTTCTAAACCACTTCAACGCTATTATACATCATTGTGACTGTTTGCTGATTCCTATCCGCTGCCTCCGTGCACTACAGTCTTCTAAACCACTTCAACGCTATTATACCTCATTGTGGCTGTTTGCGGATTCCTATCCGCTGCCTCCGTGCACTCCAGCCTTTACTTCACATCCACTCACCTGTTCATCATCAAGTCCGTGAGCTGATTCCTATCCGCTGCCTCCGTGCACTACAGTCTCCAGCTTGCAACTCGCCTGTGTTCATCATCGTGACTGGTAGCTGATTCCTATCCGCTGCCTCCGTGCACTACAGTCTCCAGCTTGCAACTCGCCTGTGTTCATCATCGTGACTGTTAGCTGATTCCTATCCGCTGCCCCTGTGCATTGCCGTCTCAGCTCAGCTCTCCTGTGTTTCCTCGAGACTACTGCTCACATTGCCATCCGCTACACTTCTGGATCAACAGCTCCTGGTCTACTCTGCCATTCCGTGTTCCATCGCTGTTGGTACCTGTTGGTTGCCACTGGTTACCTCCGTGTGCCGCAGAGCCCTGCTGCTGCTGTCAGCGCTATCGTCCATCTCCTGTTGGTCCGCTCTCCACGCCTTCACGTGTTCCGCTGGTCTCTACCCTCCTGTCAGCATTGGATTCGTATCTCATCAACTACTCCTCTGCTGGATCATCTCCATCCTCCTGGGTCCTCTATGAGTCCAGTTCCACGTGTTACTGATTCCTGTGGATTCGTGTCCCTGTTGGTCTACTTACCTGTGCGCTGCACCTACTAGACCGCTGCCTCATCCATCCAGGGACTTCTCATCCAGTCGGCCTCCTGCCGCTCAGGTATCGCTGCACTCCTATCTGACTGCCTGCTTCTGAACCACGGTATGCATACTTCTCATTGACTGTGCTGGTGTATTGCATATCTTGCTGGACTGTGTTTGGTTCTCTCTGGAGTCTGCTATCCGCTGAGTCTTTTGCCATCATTGACTGTGTTATCTTGTGCTGGACTACTTCAAGAGACTTTCTAGATTTGCAGACCTGCTCAGTCATTTATATATATATATTGTGCATATTACTGTGGATCGTGTATTAGGTGCCTGTGTATATTCTGTGTTGCAGTCTCTCCCCGTGCACCTCCTCACATATATATTCAGTGGTACAACTTGCTGATGTCAGACCACTGATCCCTGTTTCCGGTTTCACCTGTTCCAGTATCCTCTCACATAGCAGTGGTACAACTTGTTACCGCAGACCACTGACTACCCGGATACCTCCACTTGGATTCCATTCCTTCACTCAGACAGCGGTATAACTTGCTATCCGCAGACCGCTGACTCTCATCACCTCCTTGTTTCTGTTGGACATTCCTCCTCACTATAGCAGTGGTACAACTTGCTATTGCAGACCACTGACTACCTTCACGTGCCCTTGTCCATACAGTTCCTTGTGTATTATTACCTCCATATTACCAGTGCTGCTAGTCATAGACTTTCCTGAGCATCTCATCATCCATCATTTCATGTTCCGTGATCACCCAGCTACCAGAGTACCCTATTACCATCTACATTGCTCTGGTAAGCCTACCATCTGGTGATCCCTGGGTAAAGACTCCTAGTGCCCGTGACACATGAATTGAATCATGAATCATGAATTGAATCATGAATCATGAATTATGAATCATGAATTGAATCATGATCCGAATCATGTATTGAATCATGAATCATGAATTGAATCATGAATCATGAATTGAATCATGAATCATGAATCATGAATTGAATCATGAATCATGAATTATGAATCATGAATTGAATCATGAATCATGACTTGAATCATGAATCATGAATTGAATCATGAATCATGAATCATAAATTGAATCATGAATTGAATCATGAATCGAATCATGAATTGAATCATGAATCGAATCATGAATTGAATCATGAATCATGAATCATGAATTGAATCATGATTCATGAATTATGAATCATGAATTGAATCATGAATCATGAATCATGAATTGAATCATGAATCATGAATCATGAATCATGAATCGAATCATGAATCATGAATTGAATCATGAATCATGAATCATGAATTGAATCATGAATCATGAATCATGAATTGAATCATGAATCATGAATCATGAATTGAATCATGAATCATGAATTATGAATCATGAATTGAATCATGAATCATGAATCATGAATTGAATCATGAATCATGAATCATGAATTGAATCATGAATCATGAATCATGAATTGAATCATGAATCATGAATTATGAATCATGAATTGAATCATGAATCATGAATTGAATCATGAATCGTGAATCATGAATCATGAATTGAATCATGAATCATGAATTGAATCATAAATCATGAATCATGAATTGAATCATGAATTGAATCATGAATCATGAATCATGAATCATGAATCATGAATCATGAATCATGAATTGAATCATGAATCATGAATCATGAATCATGAATCATGAATCATGAATCGAATCATGAATCATGAATTAAATCATGAATCATGAATCATGAATTGAATCATGAATCATGAATTGAATCATGAATCATGAATCATGAATCATGAATCATTAATTGAATCATGAATTGAATCATGAATTGAATCATGAATCATGAATGATGAATCATGAATTGAATCATGAATCATGAATCATGAATCGAATCATGAATCATGAATCGAATCATGAATCATGAATCATGAATTCAATCATGAATCATGAATCATGAATTGAATCATGAATCATGAATTATGAATAATGAATTGAATCATGATCCGAATAATGAATTGAATCATGAATCATGAATTGAATCATGAATCATGAATCATGAATCATGAATCATGAATCATGAATCATGAATTGAATCATGAATCATGAATTATGAATCGTGAATTGAATCATGAATCATGAATTGAATCATGAATCATGAATCATGAATCAGGAATCATGAATCATGAATTGAATCATGAATCATGAATTATGAATCATGAATTAAATTATGAATCATGAATTATGAATCATGAATTGAATCATGAATTGTGAATTGAATCATGAATCATGAATCATGAATCATGAATCATGAATTGAATCATGAATTGAATCATAATTCATGAATTGAATCATGAATCATGAATCATGAATTAAATCATGAATCATGAATTATGAATCATGAATTGAATCATGAATCATGAATTATGAATCATGAATTGAATCATGAATTATGAATTGAATCATGAATCATGAATCATGAAACATGAATCATGAATTGAATCATGAATTGAATCATGAATGATGAATCATGAATTGAATCATGAATTATGAATGATGAATCATGAATTGAATCATGAATCATGAATCATGAATCGAATCATGAATCATGAATTGAATCATGAATCATAAATCATGAATTGAATCATGAATCATGAATTATGAATCATGAATTGAATCATGATCCGAATCATGTATTGAATCATGAATCATGAATTGAATCATGAATCATGAATTGAATCATGAATCATGAATTATGAATCATGAATTGAATCATGAATCATGACTTGAATCATGAATCATGAATTGAATCATGAATCATGAATCATGAATCATGAATCATGAATCATGAATCATGAATTGAATCATGAATCATGAATTATGAATCATGAATTGAATCATGAATCATGAATCATGAATTGAATCATGAATCATGAATTGAATCATGAATCATGAATCATAAATTGAATCATGAATTGAATCATGAATCATGAATCATAAATTGAATCATGAATTGAATCATGAATCGAATCATGAATTGAATCATGAATCGAATCATGAATTGAATCATGAATCATGAATCATGAATTGAATCATGATTCATGAATTATGAATCATGAATTGAATCAT
This sequence comes from Mixophyes australis, assembly GCA_036250195.1. Taxonomy (NCBI): domain Eukaryota; kingdom Metazoa; phylum Chordata; class Amphibia; order Anura; family Limnodynastidae; genus Mixophyes; species Mixophyes australis. The sequence goes on along the minus strand of JAVHZZ010000001.1, from coordinate 239,335,544 downwards.
GAATCATGAATCATGAATTGAATCATGAATCATGAATCATGAATCGAATCATGAATCATGAATTGAATCATGAATCATGAATCATGAATTGAATCATGAATTATGAATCATGAATTGAATCATGAATCATGAATCATGAATTGAATCATGAATCATGAATTATGAATCATGAATTGAATCATGAATCATGAATCATGAATTGAATCATGAATCATGAATCATGAATTGAATCATGAATCATGAATCATGAATCATGAATTGAATCATGAATCATGAATTATGAATCATGAATTGAATCATGAATCATGAATTGAATCATGAATCATGAATCATGAATCATGAATTGAATCATGAATCATGAATCATGAATCAGGAATCATGAATCATGAATTGAATCATGAATCATGAATTATGAATCATGAATTAAATTATGAATCATGAATTATGAATCATGAATTGAATCATGAATTGTGAATTGAATCATGAATCATGAATCATGAATCATGAATCATAATTTGAATCATGAATTGAATCATGAATCATGAATCATGAATTGAATCATGAATCATGAATCATGAATTAAATCATGAATCATGAATTATGAATCATGAATTGAATCATGAATCATGAATTATGAATCATGAATTGAATCATGAATTATGAATTGAATCATGAATCATGAATCATGAAACATGAATCATGAATTGAATCATGAATTGAATCATGAATGATGAATCATGAATTGAATCATGAATTATGAATGATGAATCATGAATTGAATCATGAATCATGAATCATGAATCGAATCATGAATCATGAATTGAATCATGAATCATAAATCATGAATTGAATCATGAATCATGAATTGAATCATGAATCATGAATTATGAATCATGAATTGAATCATGATCCGAATCATGTATTGAATCATGAATCATGAATTGAATCATGAATCATGAATTGAATCATGAATCATGAATCATGAATCATGAATTGAATCATGAATCATGAATTATGAATCATGAATTGAATCATGAATCATGACTTGAATCATGAATCATGAATTGAATCATGAATCATGACTTGAATCATGAATCATGAATCATGAATTGAATCATGAATCATGAATTATGAATCATGAATTGAATCATGAATCATGAATCATGAATTGAATCATGAATCATGAATTGAATCATAAATCATGAATCATAAATTGAATCATGAATTGAATCATGAATCATGAATCATAAATTGAATCATGAATTGAATCATGAATCGAATCATGAATTGAATCATGAATCGAATCATGAATTGAATCATGAATCATGAATCATGAATCGAATCATGAATCATGAATTGAATCATGAATCATGAATCATGAATTGAATCATGAATCATGAATCATGAATTGAATCATGAATCATGAATCATGAATTGAATCATGAATCATGAATTATGAATCATGAATTGAATCATGAATCATGAATCATGAATTGAATCATGAATCATGAATCATGAATTGAATCATGAATCATGAATCATGAATCATGAATTGAATCATGAATCATGAATTATGAATCATGAATTGAATCATGAATCATGAATTGAATCATGAATCATGAATCATGAATCATGAATCATGAATTGAATCATGAATCATGAATTATGAATTGTGAATTGAATCATGAATCATGAATTGAATCATGAATCATGAATCAGGAATCATGAATCATGAATTGAATCATGAATCATGAATTATGAATCATGAATTAAATTATGAATCATGAATTATGAATCATGAATTGAATCATGAATTGTGAATTGAATCATGAATCATGAATCATGAATCATGAATCATGAATTGAATCATGAATTGAATCATGAATCATGAATCATGAATTGAATCATGAATCATGAATTAAATCATGAATCATGAATTATGAATCATGAATTGAATCATGAATTATGAATTGAATCATGAATCATGAATCATGAATCTTGAATCATGAATTGAATCATGAATTGAATCATGAATCATAAATCATGAATTGAATCATGAATCATGAATGATGAATCATGAATTGAATCATGAATCATGAATTATGAATCATGAATTGAATCATGAATTATGAATTGAATCATGAATCATGAAACATGAATCATGAATTGAATCATGAATTGAATCATGAATGATGAATCATGAATTGAATCATGAATCATGAATGATGAATCATGAATTGAATCATGAATCATGAATCATGAATCGAATCATGAATCATGAATTGAATCATGAATCATGAATCATGAATCATGAATCATGAATCATGAATTGAATCATGATCCGAATCATGAATTGAATCATGATCCGAATCATGAATTGAATCATGATCCGAATCATGAATTGAATCATGAATCATGAATTGAATCATGAATCATGAATTGAATGATGAATCATGAATCATGAATCATGAATTGAATCATGAATCATGAATTATGAATCTTGAATTGAATCATGAATCATGACTTGAATCATGAATCATGAATTGAATCATGAATCATGAATCATGAATCATGAATTGAATCATGAATCATGAATTATGAATCATGAATTGAATCATGAATCATGAATCATGAATTGAATCATGAATCATGAATCATGAATTGAATCATGAATTGAATCATGAATCGAATCATGAATTGAATTATGAATCGAATCATGAATTGAATCATGAATCATGAATTGAATCATGATTCATGAATTATGAATCATGAATTGAATCATGAATCATGAATCATGAATCATGAATCGAATCATGAATCATGAATTGAATCATGAATCATGAATCATGAATCGAATCATGAATCATGAATTGAATCATGAATCATGAATCATGAATTGAATCATGAATCATGAATTATGAATCATGAATTGAATCATGAATCATGAATTGAATCATGAATCATGAATCATGAATCATGAATTGAATCATGAATCATGAATTGAATCATAAATCATGAATTATGAATTGAATCATGAATTGAATCATGAATCATGAATCATGAATAATGAATCATGAATCATGAATCATGAATCATGAATAATGAATCATGAATTGAATCATGAATCATGAATCATGAATCATGAATCGAATCATGAATCATGAATTGAATCATGAATCATGAATCATGAATTGAATCATGAATCATGAATTGAATCATGAATCATGAATCATGAATCATGAATCATTAATTGAATCATGAATTGAATCATGAAATGAATCATGAATGATGAATCATGAATTGAATCATGAATCATGAATGATGAATCAAGAATTGAATCATGAATCATGAATCATGAATCGAATCATGAATCATGAATTGAATCATGAATCATGAATCATGAATTGAATCATGAATCATGAATCATGAATTGAATCATGAATCATGAATCATGAATCATGAATCATGAATTTAATCATGAATCATGAATTATGAATCATGAATTGAATCATGAATCATGACTTGAATCATGAATCATGAATTGAATCATGAATCATGAATCATGAATCATGAATCATGAATTTAATCATGAATCATGAATTATGAATCATGAATTGAATCATGAATCATGACTTGAATCATGAATCATGAATTGAATCATGAATCATGAATCGTGAATCATGAATCATGAATCATGAATTGAATCATGAATCATGAATTATGAATCGTGAATTGAATCATGAATCATGAATTGAATCATGAATCATGAATCAGGAATCATGAATCATGAATTGAATCATGAATCATGAATTATGAATCATGAATTAAATCATGAATCATGAATTATGAATCATGAATTGAATCATGAATTATGAATTGAATCATGAATCATGAATCATGAATCATGAATCATGAATCATGAATCATGAATTGAATCATGAATTGAATCATGAATCATGAATTGAATCATGAATCATGAATCATGAATTAAATCATGAATCATGAATTATGAATCATGAATTGAATCATGAATTATGAATTGAATCATGAATCTTGAATCATGAATTGAATCATGAATTGAATCATGAATCATAAATCATGAATTGAATCATGAATCATGAATGATGAATCATGAATTGAATCATGAATCATGAATTATGAATCATGAATTGAATCATGAATTATGAATTGAATCATGAATCATGAATCATGAAACATGAATCATGAATTGAATCATGAATTGAATCATGAATGATGAATCATGAATTGAATCATGAATCATGAATGATGAATCATGAATTGAATCATGAATCATGAATCATGAATCGAATCATGAATCATGAATCATGAATTGAATCATGAATCATGAATCATGAATTGAATCATGAATCATGAATTATGAATCATGAATTAAATCATGATCCGAATCATGAATTGAATCATGATCCGAATCATGAATTGAATCATGATTCGAATCATGAATTGAATCATGAATCATGAATTGAATCCTGAATCATGAATTGAATCATGAATCATGAATCATGAATTGAATCATGAATCATGACTTGAATCATGAATCATGAATTGAATCATGAATCATGAATCATGAATCATGAATTGAATCATGAATCATGAATTATGAATCATGAATTGAATCATGAATCATGAATTGAATCATGAATCATGAATCATGAATCATGAATTGAATCATGAATCATGAATTATGAATCATGAATTGAATCATGAATCATGACTTGAATCATGAATCATGAATTGAATCATGAATCATGAATCATGAATCATGAATTGAATCATGAATCATGAATTATGAATCATGAATTGAATCATGAATCATGAATTGAATCATGAATCATGAATCATGAATTGAATCATGAATCATGAATCATGAATCATGAATCGAATCATGAATCATTAATTAAATCATGAATCATGAATCATGAATTGAATCATGAATCATGAATCATGAATTGAATCATGAATCATGAATCATGAATCATGAATCATTAATTGAATCATGAATTGAATCATGAATGATGAATCATGAATTGAATCATGAATCATGAATGATGAATCATAAATTGAATCATGAATCGAATCATGAATCATGAATTGAATCATGAATCATGAATCATGAATTCAATCATGAATCATGAATCATGAATTGAATCATGAATCATGAATTATGAATAATGAATTGAATCATGATCCGAATAATGAATTGAATCATGAATCATGAATTGAATCATGAATCATGAATCATGAATCATGAATTGAATCATGAATCATGAATTATGAATCGTGAATTGAATCATGAATCATGAATTGAATCATGAATCATGAATCAGGAATCATGAATCATGAATTGAATCATGAATCATGAATTATGAATCATGAATTAAATCATGAATCATGAATTATGAATCATGAATTGAATCATGAATTGTGAATTGAATCATGAATCATGAATCATGAATTGAATCATAAATCATGAATCATGAATCGAATCATGAATCATGAATTGAATCATGAATCATGAATCATGAATTGAATCATGAATCATGAATTGAATATGAATCATGAATCATGAATCATGAATCATGAATTGAATCATGAATTGAATCATGAATTGAATCATGAATGATGAATCATGAATTGAATCATGAATCATGAATGATGAATCATGAATTGAATCATGAATCATTAATCATGAATCGAATCATGAATCATGAATTGAATCATGAATCATGAATCATGAATTGAATCATGAATCATGAATCATGAATTGAATCATGAATCATGAATTATGAATAATGAATTGAATCATGATCCGAATCATGAATTGAATCATGAATCATGAATTGAATCATGAATAATGAATTGAATCATGAATCATGAATTGAATCATGAATCATGAATCATGAATCATGAATTGAATCATGAATTGAATCATGAATCATGAATTATGAATCATGAATTGAATCATGAATCATGACTTGAATCATGAATCATGAATTGAATCATGAATCATGAATCGTGAATCATGAATCATGAATCATGAATTAAATCATGAATCATGAATTATGAATCGTGAATTGAATCATGAATCATGAATTGAATCATGAATCATGAATCAGGAATCATGAATGATGAATTGAATCGTGAATCATGAATTATGAATCATGAACTAAATCATGAATCATGAATTATGAATCATGAATTGAATCATGAATTATGAATTGAATCATGAATCATGAATCATGAATCTTGAATCATGAATCATGAATTGAATCATGAATTGAATCATGAATCATGAATTGAATCATGAATCATGAATTGAATCATGAATCATGAATCATGAATTAAATCATGAATCATGAATTATGAATCATGAATTGAATCATGAATTATGAATTGAATCATGAATCATAAATCATGAATTGAATCATGAATCATGAATGATGAATCATGAATTGAATCATGAATCATGAATTATGAATCATGATTTGAATCATGAATTATGAATTGAATCATGAATCATGAATCATGAAACATGAATCATGAATTGAATCATGAATTGAATCATGAATGATGAATCATGAATTAAATCATGAATGATGAATCATGAATTGAATCATGAATCATGAATGATGAATCATGAATTGAATCATGAATCATGAATCATGAATCGAATCATGAATCATGAATCGAATCATGAATCATGAATTGAATCATGAATCATAAATCATGAATTGAATCATGAATCATGAATCATGAATTGAATCATGAATCATGAATTATGAATCATGAATTAAATCATGATCCGAATCATGAATTGAATCATGATCCGAATCATGAATTGAATCATGATCCGAATCATGAATTGAATCATGATTCGAATCATGAATTGAATCATGAATCATGAATTGAATCATGAATCATGAATTGAATCATGAATCATGAATCATGAATCATGAATTGAATCATGAATCATGAATTATGAATCATGAATTGAATCATGAATCATGACTTAAAACATGAATCATGAATTGAATCATGAATCATGAATCATGAATCATGAATCATGAATTGAATCATGAATCATGAATTATGAATCATGAATTGAATCATGAATCATGAATCATGAATTGAATCATGAATCATGAATCATGAATTGAATCATGAATCATGAATCGAATCATGAATTGAATTATAAATTGAATCATGAATTGAATCATGAATCGAATCATGAATTGAATTATGAATCGAATCATGAATTGAACCATGAATCATGAATCATGAATCATGAATTGAATCATGATTCATGAATTATGAATCATGAATTGAATCATGAATCATGAATCATGAATTAAATCATGAATCATGAATCGTTAATCATGAATCGAATCATGAATCATGAATTGAATCATGAATCATGAATCATGAATTGAATCATGAATCATGAATCATGAATCGATTCATGAATCATGAATTGAATCATGAATCATGAATCATGAATTGAATCATGAATCATGAATTGAATCATGAATCATGAATCATGAATTGAATCATGAATCATGAATTATGAATCATGAATTGAATCATGAATCATGAATCATGAATTGAATCATGAATCATGAATCATGAATTGAATCATGAATCATGAATCATGAATCATGTATTGAATCATGAATCATGAATTATGAATCATGAATTAAATCATGAATCATGAATTATGAATCATGAATTGAATCATGAATCATGAATTGAATCATGAATCATGAATTATGAATCATGAATTGAATCATGAATCATGAATCATGAATTGAATCATGAATCATGAATCATGAATCATGAATTGAATCATGAATCATGAATTATGAATTATGAATCATGAATTGAATCATGAATCATGAATTAAATCATGAATCATGAATCATGAATTGAATCATGAATCATGAATTGAATCATAAATCATGAATCATGAATTGAATCATGAATTGAATCATGAATCATGAATCATGAATTGAATCATGAATCATGAATTGAATCATGAATCATGAATCAGGAATCATGAATCATGAATTGAATCATGAATCATGAATTATGAATCATGAATTAAATCATGAATCATGAATTATGAATCATGAATTGAATCATGAATTATGAATTGAATCATGAATCATGAATCATGAATCATGAATCATTAATTGAATCATGAATTGAATCATGAATGATGAATCATAAATTGAATCATGCATCATGAATCATGAATTGAATCATGAATCATGAATGATGAATCATGAATTGAATCATGAATCATGAATCATGAATCGAATCATGAATCATGAATTGAATCATGAATCATGAATCATGAATTGAATCATGAATCATGAATCATGAATTGAATCATGAATCATGAATTATGAATCATGAATTGAATCATGATCCGAATCATGAATTAAAACATGAATCATGAATTGAATAATGAATCATGAATTGAATCATGAATCATGAATCATGAATCATGAATTGAATCATGAATCATGAATCATGAATTGAATCATGTATCATGAATTATGAATCATGAATTGAATCATGATCCGAATCATGAATTGAATCATGAATCATGAATTGAATCATGAATCATGAATTGAATCATGAATCATGAATCATGAATCATGAATTGAATCATGAATCATGAATTATGAATCATAAATTGAATCATGAATCATAACTTGAATCATGAATTGAATCATGAATCATGAATCATGAATCATGAATCATGAATCATGAATCATGAATTATGAATCGTGAATTGAATCATGAATCATGAATTGAATCAGGAATCAGGAATCAGGAATCATGAATCATGAATTGAATCATGAATCATGAATTATGAATCATGAATTAAATCATGAATCATGAATTATGAATCATGAATTGAATCATGAATTATGAATTGAATCATGAATCATGAATTGAATCATGAATCGAATCATGAATTGAATCATGAATCATGAATCATGAATTGAATCATGAATCATGAATCATGAATCATGAATCGAATCATGAATTATGAATTGAATCATGAATCATGAATTGAATCATGAATCATGAATTGAATCATGAATCATGAATCATGAATTGAATCATGAATCATGAATTATGAATCATGAATTGAATCATGAATCATGAATCATGAATTGAATCATGAATAATGAATCATGAATTGAATCATGAATCATGAATCATGAATCATAAATTGAATCATGAATCATGAATTGAATCATGAATCATGAATTATGAATCATGAATTGAATCATGAATCATGATTCATGAATTGAATCATGAATCATGAATCATGAATCATGAATTGAATCATGAATCATGAATTATGAATCATGAATTGAATCATGAATCATGAATTAAATCATAATTCATGAATCATGAATTGAATCATGAATCATGAATTGAATCATAAATCATGAATCATGAATTGAATCATGAATTGAATCATGAATTATGAATTGAATCATGAATCATGAATCATGAAACATGAATCATGAATTGAATCATGAATTGAATCATGAATGATGAATCATGAATTGAATCATGAATGATGAATCATGAATTGAATCATGAATCATGAATCATGAATCGAATCATGAATCATGAATCATGAATCGAATCATGAATCATGAATTGAATCATGAATCATAAATCATGAATTGAATCATGATTCATGAATCATGAATTGAATCATGAATCATGAATTATGAATCATGAATTAAATCATGATCCGAATCATGAATTGAATCATGAATCATGAATTGAATCATGAATCATGAATCATGAATTGAATCATGAATCATGACTTGAATCATGAATTATGAATTGAATAATGAATCATGAATCATGAATCATGAATTGAATCATAAATCATGAATTATGAATCATGAATTGAATCATGAATCATGAATCATAAATTGATACATGAATCATGAATCATGAATTGAATCATGAATCATGAATTGAATCATGAATCTTGAATCATGAATCATGAATTGAATCATGAATTAAATCATGAATCGAATCATGAATTGAATTATGAATCGAATCATGAATTGAATCATGAATCATGAATCATGAATCATGAATTGAATCATGATTCATGAATTATAAATCATGAATTGAATCATGAATCATGAATCATGAATTGAATCATGAATCATGAATCATGAATCGAATCATTAATCATGAATTGAATCATGAATCATGAATCATGAATTGAATCATGAATCATGAATTATGAATCATGAATTGAATCATGAATCATGAATCATGAATTGAATCATGAATCATGAATCATGAATTGAATCATGAATCATGAATCATGAATCATGAATTGAATCATGAATCATAAATTATGAATCATGAATTAAATCATGAATCATGAATTATGAATCATGAATTGAATCATGAATCATGAATTGAATCATGAATCATGAATTATGAATCATGAATTGAATCATGAATCATGAATCATGAATTGAATCATGAATCATAAATTATGAATCATGAATTAAATCATGAATCATGAATTATGAATCATGAATTGAATCATGAATCATGAATTGAATCATGAATCATGAATTATGAATCATGAATTGAATCATGAATCATGAATCATGAATTGAATCATGAATCATGAATCATGAATTGAATCATGAATCATGAATCATGAATCATGAATTGAATCATGAATCATGAATTATGAATCATGAATTGAATCATGAATCATAAATTGAATCATGAATCATGAATTAAATCATGAATCATGAATCATGAATTGAATCATGAATCATGAATTGAATCATAAATCATGAATCATGAATTATGAATCATGAATTGAATCATGAATCATGAATTATGAATCATGAATTGAATCATGAATTATGAATTGAATCATGAATCATGAATCATGAAACATGAATCATGAATTGAATCATGAATTGAATCATGAAGGATGAATCATGAATTGAATCATGAATTATGAATGATGAATCATGAATTGAATCATTAATCATGAATCATGAATCGAATCATGAATCATGAATTGAATCATGAATCATAAATCATGAATTGAATCATGAATCATGAATTGAATCATGAATCATGAATTATGAATCATGTATTGAATCATGATCCGAATCATGTATTGAATCATGAATCATGAATTGAATCATGAATCATGAATTGAATCATGAATCATGAATCATGAATCATGAATTGAATCATGAATCATGAATTATGAATCATGAATTGAATCATGAATCATGACTTGAATCATGAATCATGAATTGAATCATGAATCATGAATCATGAATCATGAATCATGAATTGAATCATGAATCATGAATTATGAATCATGAATTGAATCATGAATCATGAATCATGAATTGAATCATGAATCATGAATTATGAATCATGAATTAAATCATGAATCATGAATTATGAATCATGAATTGAATCATGAATCATGAATTGAATCATGAATCATGAATTGAATCATGAATCATGAATTATGAATCATGAATTATGAATCATGAATTGAATCATGAATCATGAATCATGAATTGAATCATGAATCATGAATCATGAATTGAATCATGAATCATGAATCATGAATCATGAATTGAATCATGAATCATGAATTATGAATCATGAATTGAATCATGAATCATGAATTAAATCATGAATCATGAATCATGAATTGAATCATGAATCATGAATTGAATCATAAATCATGAATCAAGAATTGAATCATGAATTGAATCATGAATCATGAATCATGAATCATAAATTGCATCATGAATCATGAATTGAATCATGAATCATGAATCAGGAATCATGAATCATGAATTGAATCATGAATCATGAATTATGAATCATGAATTAAATCATGAATCATGAATTATGAATCATGAATTGAATCATGAATTATGAATTGAATCATGAATCATGAATCATGAATCATTAATTGAATCATGAATCATGAATCATGAATTGAATCATGAATCATGAATTATGAATCATGAATTAAATCATGATCCGAATCATGAATTGAATCATGAATCATGAATTGAATCATGAATTGAATCATGAATCATGAATCATGAATTGAATCATGAATCATGAATTATGAATCATGAATTGAATCATGAATCATGACTTGAATCATGAATCATGAACTGAATCATGAATCATGAATCATGAATCATGAATCATGAATTGAATCATGAATCATGAATTATGAATCATGAATTGAATCATGAATTATGAATCATAATTTGAATCATGAATCATGAATCATGAATTGAATCATGAATTGAATCATGAATCATGAATCATGAATTGAATCATGAATTGAATCATGAATCGAATCATGAATTGAATTATGAATCGAATCATGAATTAAATCATGAATCATGAATCATGAATCATGAATTGAATCATGATTCATGAATTATGAATCATGAATTGAATCATGAATCATGAATCATGAATTGAATCATGAATCATGAATCATGAATCATGAATCGAATCATTAATCATGAATTGAATCATGAATCATGAATTGAATCATGAATCATGAATTGAATCATGAATCATGAATCATGAATTGAATAATGAATCATGAATTATGAATCATGAATTGAATCATGAATCATGAATCATGAATTGAATCATGAATCATGAATCATGAATTGAATCATGAATCATGAATCATGAATCATGAATTGAATCATGAATCATGAATTATGAATCATGAATTAAATCATGAATCATGAATTATGAATCATGAATTGAATCATGAATCATGAATTGAATCATGAATCATGAATTATGAATCATGAATTGAATCATGAATCATGAATCATGAATTGAATCATGAATCATGAATCATGAATTGAATCATGAATCATGAATTGAATCATGAATCATGAATTATGAATCATGAATTGAATCATGAATCATGAATTAAATCATGAATCATGAATCATGAATTGAATCATGAATCATGAATTGAATCATAAATCATGAATCATGAATTGAATCATGAATTGAATCATGAATCATGAATCATGAATTGAATCATGAATCATGAATCATGAATCATGAATTGAATCATGAATCAAGAATTATGAATCATGAATTGAATCATGAATCATGAATTATGAATCATGAATTGAATCATGAATTATGAATTGAATCATGAATCATGAATCATGAAACATGAATCATGAATTGAATCATGAATTGAATCATGAATGATGAATCATGAATTGAATCATGAATCATGAATGATGAATCATGAATTGAATCATGAATCATGAATCATGAATCGAATCATGAATCATGAATTGAATCATGAATCATAAATCATGAATTTAATCATGAATCATGAATTGAATCATGAATCATGAATTATGAATCATGAATCGAATCATGAATCATGAATTGAATCATGAATCATGAATTGAATCATGAATCATGAATTGAATCATGAATTGAATCATGAATCATGAATTATGAATCATGAATTGAATCATGAATCATGACTTGAATCATGAATCATGAATTGAATCATGAATCATGAATCATGAATTGAATCATGAATTGAATCATGAATCGAATCATGAATTGAATCATGAATCGAATCATGAATTGAATCATGAATCATGAATTGATTCATGATTCATGAATTATGAATCATGAATTGAATCATGAATCATGAATCATGAATTGAATCATGAATCATGAATTATGAATCATGAATTGAATCATGAATCATGAATTATGAATCATGAATTGAATCATGAATTATGAATTGAATCATGAATCATGAATCATGAAACATGAATCATGAATTGAATCATGAATTGAATCATGAATGATGAATCATGAATTGAATCATGAATCATGAATGATGAATCATGAATTGAATCATGAATCATGAATCATGAATCGAATCATGAATCATGAATTGAATCATGAATCATAAATCATGAATTTAATCATGAATCATGAATTGAATCATGAATCATGAATTATGAATCATGAATCGAATCATGAATCATGAATTGAATCATGAATCATGAATTGAATCATGAATCATGAATCGAATCATGAATTGAATCATGAATCGAATCATGAATTGAATCATGAATCATGAATCATGAATTGATTCATGATTCATGAATTATGAATCATGAATTGAATCATGAATCATGAATCATGAATTGAATCATGAATCATGAATCATGAATCATGAATCGAATCATGAATCATGAATTGAATCATGAATCATGAATCATGAATTGAATCATGAATCATGAATCATGAATTGAATCATGAATCATGAATCATGAATTGAATCATGAATCATGAATTATGAATCATGAATTGAATCATGAATCATGAATCATGAATCATGAATCATGAATCATGAATTGAATCATGAATCATGAATTATGAATCAAGAATTGAATCATGAATCATGAATCATGAATTGAATCATGAATCATGAATCATGAATTGAATCATGAATCATGAATCATCAATCATGAATTGAATCATGAATCATGAATTATGAATCATGAATTGAATCATGAATCATGAATTATGAATCATGAATTGAATAATGAATTATGAATTGAATCATGAATCATGAATCATGAAACATGAATCATGAATTAAATCATGAATTGAATCATGAATGATAAATCATGAATTGAATCATGAATCATGAATGATGAATCATGAATTGAATCATGAATCATGAATCATGAATCAAATCATGAATCATGAATTGAATCATGAATCATAAATCATGAATTGAATCATGAATCATGAATTGAATCATGAATCATGAATTATGAATCATGAATTGAATCATGATCCGAATCATGTATTGAATCATGAATCATGAATTGAATCATGAATCATGAATTGAATCATGAATCATGAATCATGAATCATGAATCATGAATTTAATCATGAATCATGAATTATGAATCATGAATTGAATCATGAATCATGACTTGAATCATGAATCATGAATTGAATCATGAATCATGAATCATGAATTGAATCATGAATCATGAATTATGAATCATGAATTGAATCATGAATCATGAATCATGAATTGAATCATGAATCATGAATTGAATCATGAATCATGAATCATGAACTGAATCATGAATTGAATCATGAATCGAATCATGAATTGAATCATGAATCGAATCATGAATTGAATCATGAATCATGAATCATGAATTGAATCATGATTCATGAATTATGAATCATGAATTGAATCATGAATCATGAATCATGAATTGAATCATGAATTATGAATCATGAATCATGAATCGAATCATGAATCATGAATTGAATCATGAATCATGAATCATGAATTGAATCATGAATCATGAATCATGAATTGAATCATGAATCATGAATCATGAATTGAATCATGAATCATGAATTATGAATCATGAATTGAATCATGAATCATGAATCATGAATCATGAATCATGAATTGAATCATGAATCCTGAATTATGAATCATGAATTGAATCATGAATCATGAATCATGAATTGAATCATGAATCATGAATCATGAATCATGAATCGAATCATGAATCATGAATCGAATCATGAATCATTAATCATGAATTGAATCATGAATCATGAATCATGAATTGAATCATGAATCATGAATTATGAATCATGAATTGAATCATGAATCATGAATTATGAATCATGAATTGAATCATGAATTATGAATTGAATCATGAATCATGAATCATGAAACATGAATCATGAATCGAATCATGAATCATTAATCATGAATTGAATCATGAATCATGAATCATGAATTGAATCATGAATCATGAATGATGAATCATGAATTGAATCATGAATCATGAATGATGAATCATGAATTGAATCATGAATCATGAATCGAATTATGAATCATGAATTGAATCATGAATCATAAATCATGAATTGAATCATGAATCATGAATTGAATCATGAATCATGAATTATGAATCATGAATTGAATCATGATCCGAATCATGTATTGAATCATGAATCATGAATTGAATCATGAATCATGAATTGAATCATGAATCATGAATCATGAATTGAATCATGAATCATGAATTATGAATCATGAATTGAATCATGAATCATGAATCATGAATTGAATCATGAATCATGAATTATGAATCATGAATCATGAATTATGAATCATGAATTGAATCATGATCCGAATCATGTATTGAATCATGAATCATGAATTGAATCATGAATCATGAATTGAATCATGAATCATGAATCATGAATTGAATCATGAATCATGAATTATGAATCATGAATTGAATCATGAATCATGAATCATGAATTGAATCATGAATCATGAATTATGAATCATGAATTGAATCATGAATCATGAATTAAATCATGAATCATGAATCATGAATTGAATCATGAATCATGAATTGAATCATAAATCATGATTAATGAATTGAATCATGAATTGAATCATGAATCATGAATCATGAATTGAATCATGAATCATGAATCATGAATCATGAATTGAATCATGAATCATGAATTATGAATCATGAATTGAATCATGAATCATGAATTATGAATCATGAATTGAATCATGAATTATGAATTGAATCATGAATCATGAATCATGAAACATGAATCATGAATTGAATCATGAATTGAATCATGAATGATGAATCATGAATTGAATCATGAATTGCATGAATGATGAATCATGAATTGAATCATGAATTATGAATTGAATCATGAATCATGAATCATGAATCATGAATCGAATCATGAATCATGAATTGAATCATGAATCATAAATCATGAATTGAATCATGAATCATGAATTGAATCATGAATCATGAATTATGAATCATGAATTTAATCATGATCCGAATCATGTATTGAATCATGAATCATGAATTGAATCATGAATCATGAATTGAATCATGAATCATGAATCATGAATTGAATCATGAATCATGAATTATGAATCATGAATTGAATCATGAATCATGACTTGAATCATGAATCATGAATTGAATCATGAATCATGAATCATGAATCATGAATTGAATCATGAATCATGAATTATGAATCATGAATTGAATCATGAATCATGAATTGAATCATGAATCATGAATTGAATCATGAATCATGAATCATGAATTGAATCATGAATTGAATCATGAATCGAATCATGAATTGAATCATGAATCGAATCATGAATTGAATCATGAATCATGAATCATGAATTGATTCATGATTCATGAATTATGAATCATGAATTGAATCATGAATCATGAATCATGAATTGAATCATGAATCATGAATCATGAATCATGAATCGAATCATGAATCATGAATTGAATCATGAATCATGAATCATGAATCATGAATCATGAATTGAATCATGAATCATGAATCATGAATTGAATCATGAATCATGAATCATGAATTGAATCATGAATCATGAATTATGAATCATGAATTGAATCATGAATCATGAATCATGAATCATGAATCATGAATCATGAATTGAATCATGAATCATGAATTATGAATCATGAATTGAATCATGAATCATGAATCATGAATTGAATCATGAATCATGAATCATGAATTGAATCATGAATCATGAATCATGAATCATGAATTGAATCATGAAGCATGAATTATGAATCATGAATTGAATCATGAATCATGAATTATGAATCATGAATTGAATCATGAATTATGAATTGAATCATGAATCATGAATCATGAATCATGAATTGAATCATGAATCATGAATTATGAATCATGAATTAAATCATGAATTGAATCATGAATGATAAATCATGAATTGAATCATGAATCATGAATGATGAATCATGAATTGAATCATGAATCATGAATCATGAATCGAATCATGAATCATGAATTGAATCATGAATCATAAATCATGAATTGAATCATGAATCATGAATTGAATTATGAATCATGAATTATGAATCATGAATTGAATCATGATCCGAATCATGTATTGAATCATGAATCATGAATTGAATCATGAATCATGAATTGAATCATGAATCATGAATCATGAATCATGAATCATGAATTGAATCATGAATCATGAATTATGAATCATGAATTGAATCATGAATCATGACTTGAATCATGAATCATGAATTGAATCATGAATCATGAATCATGAATCATGAATTGAATCATGAATCATGAATCATGAATCATGAATTGAATCATGAATCATGAATCATGAATTGAATCATGAATCATGAATTGAATCATGAATCATGAATCATGAACTGAATCATGAATTGAATCATGAATCGAATCATGAATTGAATCATGAATCGAATCATGAATTGAATCATGAATCATGAATCATGAATTGAATCATGATTTATGAATTATGAATCATGAATTGAATCATGAATCATGAATCATGAATTGAATCATGAATTATGAATCATGAATCATGAATCGATTCATGAATCATGAATTGAATCATGAATCATGAATCATGAATTGAATCATGAATCATGAATCATGAATTGAATCATGAATCATGAATCATGAATTGAATCATGAATCATGAATTATGAATCATGAATTGAATCATGAATCATGAATCATGAATCATGAATTGAATCATGAATCATGAATTATGAATCATGAATTGAATCATGAATCATGAATCATGAATTGAATCATGAATCATGAATCGAATCATGAATCATGAATCGAATCATGAATCATTAATCATGAATTGAATCATGAATCATGAATCATGAATCAGGAATCATGAATTGAATCATGAATCATGAATTATGAATCATGAATTAAATCATGAATTATGAATTATGAATCATGAATTGAATCATGAATTATGAATTGAATAATGAATCATGAAACATGAATCATGAATCATGAATCATGAATTGAATCATGAAATGAATCATGAATCATGAATCATGAATTGAATCATGAATCATGAATGATGAATCATGAATTGAATCATGAATTGAATCATGAATCATGAATCATGAATTGAATCATGAATCATGAATTGAATCATGAATCATGAATTATGAATCATGAATTGAATCATGAATTATGAATTGAATCATGAATTATGAATTGAATCATGAATGATGAATCATGAATGATGAATCATGAATTGAATCATGAATCATGAATCATGAAATGAATTATGAATCATGAATCATGAATTGAATCATGAATGATGAATCATGAATTGAATCATGAATCATGAATTGAATCATGAATCATGAATCATGAATTGAATCATAAATCATGAATTATGAATCATGAATTGAATCATGAATCATGAATCATGAATTGAATCATGAATCATGAATCAGGAATCATGAATCATGAATTGAATCATGAATCATGAATTATGAATCATGAATTAAATAATGAATTATGAATTGAATCATGAATCATGAATCATGAATCATGAATCATGAATTGAATCATGAAATGAATCATGAATCATGAATCATGAATCATGAATTGAATGATGAATCATGAATGATGAATCATGAATTGAATCATGAATTGAATCATGAATCATGAATTGAATCATAAATCATGAATTGAATCATATATCATGAATCATGAATCATGAATTGAATCATGAATCATGAATTATGAATCATGAATTGAATCATGAATCATGAATTATGAATCATGAATTGAATCATGAATCATGAATCATGAATTGAATCATGAATCATGAATCATGAATCGAATCATGAATCATGAATTTAATCATGAATCATGAATCATGAATCGAATCATGAATCATGAATTTAATCATGAATCATGAATTGAATCATGAATCATGAATCATGAATTGAATCATGAATCATGAATCATGAATTGAATCATGAATCATGAATTATGAATCGTGAATTGAATCATGAATCATGAACTGAATCATGAATCATGAATCAGGAATCATGAATCATGAATTGAGTCATGAATCATGAATTATGAATCATGAATTAAATCATGAATCATGAATTATGAATCATGAATTGAATCATGAATCATGAATTGAATCATGAATTATGAATTGAATCATGAATCATGAATCATGAATTGAATTATGAATCATGAATTGAATCATGAATTATGAATCATGAATTGAATCATGAATCATGAATTGAATCATGAATCATGAATTATGAATCATGAATTGAATCATGAATCATGAATCATGAATTGAATCATGAATCATGAATCATGAATTGAATCATGAATCATGAATCATGAATTGAATCATGAATCATGAATTATGAATCATGAATTAAATCATGAATCATGAATTATGAATCATGAATTGAATCATAAATCATGAATTGAATCATGAATCATGAATTATGAATCATGAATTGAATCATGAATCATGAATCATGAATTGAATCATGAATCATGAATTGAATCATGAATCATGAATCATAAATTGAATCATGAATCATGAATTATGAATCATGAATTGAATCATGAATCATGAATCATGAATTGAATCATGAATCATGAATTGAATCATGAATTGAATTATGAATCATGAATCATGAATTATGAATCATGAATTGAATCATGAATCATGAATTGAATCATGAATCATGAATCAAGAATCATGAATCGAATCATGAATCATGAATCGAATCATGAATCATGAATCGAATCATGAATCATGAATCATGAATTGAATCATGAATCATGAATCATGAATTGAATCATGAATCATGAATCATGAATTGAATCATGAATCATGAATCATGAATTGAATCATGAATCATGAATTATGAATTATGAATTATGAATTGAATCATGAATCATGAATCATGAATTGAATCATGAATCATGAATCAGGAATCATGAATCATGAATTGAATCATGAATCATGAATTATGAATCATGAATTAAATCATGAATCATGAATTATGAATCATGAATTGAATCATGAATCATGAATTATGAATCATGAATTGAATCATGAATTATGAATTGAATCATGAATCATGAAACATGAATCATGAATCATGAATCATGAATTGAATCATGAAATGAATCATGAATCATGAATCATGAATTGAATCATGAATCATGAATGATGAATCATGAATTGAATCATGAATGATGAATCATGAATGATGAATCATGAATTGAATCATGAATCATGAATTATGAATCATGAATTGAATCATGAATTATGAATTGAATCATGAATGATGAATCATGAATGATGAATCATGAATTGAATCATGAATCATGAATCATGAATTGAATCATGAATCATGAATTGAATCATGAATCATGAATTGAATCATGAATCACGAATTATGAATCATGAATTGAATCATGAAT
The DNA here is from genome assembly GCA_036250195.1 of Mixophyes australis. NCBI lineage: Eukaryota > Metazoa > Chordata > Amphibia > Anura > Limnodynastidae > Mixophyes > Mixophyes australis. The sequence continues at coordinate 239,313,983 of JAVHZZ010000001.1, read as the reverse complement.
TATGAATTGAAACATGAATCATGAATCATGAATCATGAATTGAATCATGAATCATGAATCATTAATTGAATCATGAATCATGAATTATGAATCATGAATTATGAATCATGAATTCAATCATGAATCATGAATTATGAATCATGAATTGAATCATGATCCGAATCATGAATTGAATCATGAATCATGAATTGAATCATGAATCATGAATTGAATCATGAATCATGAATTATGAATCATAAATTGAATCATGAATCATGAATCATGAATTGAATCATGAATCATGAATCATGAATTGAATCATGAATTATGAATTGAAACATGAATCATGAATCATGAATCATGAATTGAATCATGAATCATGAAGCATGAATCATGAATTATGAATCGAATTATGAATCATGAATTTAATCATGAATCATGAATCATGAATTGAATCATGAATCATGAATCATGAATTGAATCATGAATCATGAATCATGAATTGAATCATGAATTATGAATCGTGAATTGAATCATGAATCATGAACTGAATCATGAATCAGGAATCAGGAATCATGAATCATGAATTGAATCATGAATCATGAATTAAGAATCATGAATTAAATCATGAATCATTAATTATGAATCATGAATTGAATCATGAATCATGAATTGAATCATGAATTATGAATTGAATCATGAATCATGAATCATGAATTGAATCATGAATCATGAATCATGAATTGAATCATGAATCATGAATTGAATCATGAATCATGAATTATGAATAATGAATTGAATCATGAATCATGAATCATGAATTGAATCATGAATCATGAATCATGAATTGAATCATGAATCATGAATCATGAATTGAATCATGAATCATGAATCATGAATTGAATCATGAATCATGAATTATGAATCATGAATTAAATCATGAATCATGAATTATGAATCATGAATTGAATCATGAATCATGAATCATGAATTATGAATCATGAATTGAATCATGAATCATGAATTGAATCATGAATCATGAATCATGAATTGAATCATGAATCATGAATCATGAATTGAATCATGAATCATGAATTATGAATCATGAATTGAATCATGAATCATGAATTGAATCATAAATCATGAATCATGAATTGAATCATGAATTGAATCATGAATCATGAATCATGAATCATGAATTGAATCATGAATCATGAATTATGAATCATGAATTGAATCATGAATCATGAATCATGAATTGAATCATGAATCATGAATCAAGAATCATGAATCGAATCATGAATCGAATCATGAATCATGAATCGAATCATGAATCATGAATCATGAATTGAATCATGAATCATGAATTATGAATAATGAATTGAATCATGAATCATGAATCATGAATTGAATCATGAATCATGAATCATGAATTGAATCATGAATCATGAATCATGAATTGAATCATGAATCATGAATCATGAATTGAATCATGAATCATGAATTGAATCATGAATCATGAATCATGAATTGAATCATGAATTATGAATTGAATCATGAATCATGAAACATGAATCATGAATCATGAATCATGAATTGAATCATGAATCATGAATGATGAATCATGAATTGAATCATGAATGATAAATCATGAATGATGAATCATGAATTGAATCATGAATCATGAATTATGAATTGAATCATGAATGATGAATCATGAATGATGAATCATGAATGATGAATCATGAATTGAATCATGAATCATGAATCATGAATTGAATCATGAATCATGAATTGAATCATGAATCATGAATCATGAATTGAATCATGAATCACGAATTATGAATCATGAATTGAATCATGAATCATGAATTATGAATCATGAATTGAATCATGAATTATGAATTGAAACATGAATCATGAATCATGAATCATGAATTGAATCATGAATCATGAATCATGAATTGAATCATGAATCATGAATTATGAATCATGAATTATGAATCATGAATTATGAATCATGAATTGAATCATGAATCATGAATTAAGAATCATGAATTGAATCATGATCCGAATCATGAATTGAATCATGAATCATGAATTGAATCATGAATCATGAATTGAATCATGAATCATGAATTATGAATCATGAATTGAATCATGAATCAGGACTTGAATCATGAATCATGAATCATGAATTGAATCATGAATCATGAATCATGAATTGAATCATGAATTATGAATTGAAACATGAATCATGAATCATGAATCATGAATTGAATCATGAATCATGAATCATGAATTATGAATCATGAATTGAATCATGAATTGAATCATGAATCATGAATTGAATCATGAATCATGAATTGAATCAGGAATCATGAATCATGAATTGAATCATGAATTGAATCATGAATCGAATCATGAATTGAATCATGTATCGAATCATGAATTGAATCATGAATTGAATCATGAATCGAATCATGAATTGAATCATGTATCGAATCATGAATTGAAACATGAATCATGAATTGAATCATGATTCATGAATTATGAATCATGAATTGAATCATGAATCATGAATCATGAATTGAATCATGAATCATGAATCATGAATCGAATCATGAATCATGAATTGAATCATGAATCATGAATCATGAATTGAATCATGAATCATGAATCATGAATTGAATCATGAATCATGAATCATGAATTGAATCATGAATCATGAATCATGAATTGAATCATGAATCATGAATTATGAATCATGAATCATGAATCATGAATCATGAATTGAATCATGAATCATGAATCATGAATTGAATCATGAATTGAATCATGAATCATGAATCGAATCATGAATCATGAATTGAATCATGAATTAAATCATGAATCATGAATTGAATCATGAATTGAATCATGAATTGAATCATGAATTGAATCATGAATTGAATCATGAATCATGAATTGAATCATGAATCATGAATCATAAATCGAATCATGAATCATGAATTGAATCATGAATCGAATCATGAATTGAATCATGAATCGAATCATGAATTGAATCATGAATCATGAATTGAATCATGAATCATGAATTGGATCATGAATTATGAATTATGAATCATGAATTGAATCATGAATCATGAATCATGAATTGAATCATGAATCATGAATCATGAATCGAATCATTAATCATGAATTGAATCATGAATCATGAATCATGAATTTAATCATGAATCATGAATTAAATCATAAATCATGAATCATGAATCATGAATTGAATCATGAATCATGAATTATGAATTATGAATTGAATCATGAATCATGAATATTGAATTGAATTATGAATTATGAATTGAATCATGAATCATGAATCATGAATCATGAATCATGAATTTAATCATGAATTGAATCATGAATCATGAATCATGAATCATGAATTGAATCATGAATTGAATCATGAATCATGAATCATGAATTAGATCATGAATCATGAATGATGAATCATGAATCATGAATTGAATGATGAATCATGAAATGAATCATGAATCATGAATCATGAATCATGAATTGAATGATGAATCATGAATGATGAATCATGAATTGAATCATGAATTGAATCATGAATCATGAATTGAATCATAAATCATGAATTGAATCATATATCATGAATCATGAATCATGAATTGAATCATGAATCATGAATTATGAATCATGAATTGAATCATGAATCATGAATTATGAATCATGAATTGAATCATGAATCATGAATCATGAATTGAATCATGAATCATGAATCATGAATCGAATCATGAATCATGAATTTAATCATGAATCATGAATCATGAATCGAATCATGAATCATGAATTTAATCATGAATCATGAATCATGAATTGAATCATGAATCATGAATCATGAATTGAATCATGAATCATGAATTGAATCATGAATCATGAATTATGAATCGTGAATTGAATCATGAATCATGAACTGAATCATGAATCATGAATCAGGAATCATGAATCATGAATTGAATCATGAATCATGAATTATGAATCATGAATTAAATCATGAATCATGAATTATGAATCATGAATTGAATCATGAATCATGAATTGAATCATGAATTATGAATTGAATCATGAATCATGAATCATGAATTGAATTATGAATCATGAATTGAATCATGAATCATGAATTGAATCATGAATCATGAATTATGAATCATGAATTGAATCATGAATCATGAATCATGAATTGAATCATGAATCATGAATCATGAATTGAATCATGAATCATGAATCATGAATTGAATCATGAATCATGAATTATGAATCATGAATTTAATCATGAATCATGAATCATGAATCGAATCATGAATCATGAATTTAATCATGAATCATGAATCATGAATTTAATCATGAATCATGAATCATGAATTGAATCATGAATCATGAATCATGAATTGAATCATGAATCATGAATCATGAATTGAATCATGAATCATGAATTATGAATCGTGAATTGAATCATGAACTGAATCATGAATCATGAATCAGGAATCATGAATCATGAATTGAATCATGAATTAAATCATGAATCATGAATTATGAATCATGAATTGAATCATGAATCATGAATTGAATCATGAATCATGAATCAAGAATCATGAATCGAATCATGAATCATGAATCGAATCATGAATCATGAATCGAATCATGAATCATGAATCATGAATTGAATCATGAATCATGAATCATGAATTGAATCATGAATCATGAATCATGAATTGAATCATGAATCATGAATCATGAATTGAATCATGAATCATGAATTATGAATTATGAATTATGAATTGAATCATGAATCATGAATCATGAATTGAATCATGAATCATGAATCAGGAATCATGAATCATGAATTGAATCATGAATCATGAATTATGAATCATGAATTAAATCATGAATCATGAATTATGAATCATGAATTGAATCATGAATCATGAATTATGAATCATGAATTGAATCATGAATTATGAATTGAATCATGAATCATGAAACATGAATCATGAATCATGAATCATGAATTGAATCATGAAATGAATCATGAATCATGAATCATGAATTGAATCATGAATCATGAATGATGAATCATGAATTGAATCATGAATGATGAATCATGAATGATGAATCATGAATTGAATCATGAATCATGAATTATGAATCATGAATTGAATCATGAATTATGAATTGAATCATGAATGATGAATCATGAATGATGAATCATGAATTGAATCATGAATCATGAATCATGAATTGAATCATGAATCATGAATTGAATCATGAATCATGAATCATGAATTGAATCATGAATCACGAATTATGAATCATGAATTGAATCATGAATTATGAATTGAAACATGAATCATGAATCATGAATCATGAATTGAATCATGAATCATGAATCATTAATTGAATCATGAATCATGAATTATGAATCATGAATTATGAATCATGAATTGAATCATGAATCATGAATTATGAATCATGAATTGAATCATGATCCGAATCATGAATTGAATCATGAATCATGAATTGAATCATGAATCATGAATTGAATCATGAATCATGAATTATGAATCATAAATTGAATCATGAATCATGAATCATGAATTGAATCATGAATCATGAATCATGAATTGAATCATGAATTATGAATTGAAACATGAATCATGAATCATGAATCATGAATTGAATCATGAATCATGAAGCATGAATCATGAATTATGAATCGAATTATGAATCATGAATTTAATCATGAATCATGAATCATGAATCGAATCACGAATCATGAATTTAATCATGAATCATGAATCATGAATTGAATCATGAATCATGAATCATGAATTGAATCATGAATCATGAATTGAATCATGAATTATGAATCGTGAATTGAATCATGAATCATGAACTGAATCATGAATCAGGAATCAGGAATCATGAATCATGAATTGAATCATGAATCATGAATTAAGAATCATGAATTAAATCATGAATCATTAATTATGAATCATGAATTGAATCATGAATCATGAATTGAATCATGAATTATGAATTGAATCATGAATCATGAATCATGAATTGAATCATGAATCATGAATCATGAATTGAATCATGAATCATGAATTGAATCATGAATCATGAATTATGAATAATGAATTGAATCATGAATCATGAATCATGAATTGAATCATGAATCATGAATCATGAATTGAATCATGAATCATGAATCATGAATTGAATCATGAATCATGAATCATGAATCATGAATTGAATCATGAATCATGAATTATGAATCATGAATTAAATCATGAATCATGAATTATGAATCATGAATTGAATCATGAATCATGAATTGAATCATGAATCATGAATTATGAATCATGAATTGAATCATGAATCATGAATTGAATCATGAATCATGAATCATGAATTGAATCATGAATCATGAATCATGAATTGAATCATGAATCATGAATTATGAATCATGAATTGAATCATGAATCATGAATTGAATCATAAATCATGAATCATGAATTGAATCATGAATTGAATCATGAATCATGAATCATGAATCATGAATTGAATCATGAAATGAATCATGAATCATGAATCATGAATTGAATCATGAATCATGAATGATGAATCATGAATTGAATCATGAATGATGAATCATGAATGATGAATCATGAATTGAATCATGAATCATGAATTATGAATCATGAATTGAATCATGAATTATGAATTGAATCATGAATGATGAATCATGAATGATGAATCATGAATTGAATCATGAATCATGAATCATGAATTGAATCATGAATCATGAATTGAATCATGAATCATGAATCATGAATTGAATCATGAATCACGAATTATGAATCATGAATTGAATCATGAATTATGAATTGAAACATGAATCATGAATCATGAATCATGAATTGAATCATGAATCATGAATCATTAATTGAATCATGAATCATGAATTATGAATCATGAATTATGAATCATGAATTGAATCATGAATCATGAATTATGAATCATGAATTGAATCATGATCCGAATCATGAATTGAATCATGAATCATGAATTGAATCATGAATCATGAATTGAATCATGAATCATGAATTATGAATCATAAATTGAATCATGAATCATGAATCATGAATTGAATCATGAATCATGAATCATGAATTGAATCATGAATTATGAATTGAAACATGAATCATGAATCATGAATCATGAATTGAATCATGAATCATGAAGCATGAATCATGAATTATGAATCGAATTATGAATCATGAATTTAATCATGAATCATGAATCATGAATCGAATCACGAATCATGAATTTAATCATGAATCATGAATCATGAATTGAATCATGAATCATGAATCATGAATTGAATCATGAATCATGAATCATGAATTGAATCATGAATTATGAATCGTGAATTGAATCATGAATCATGAACTGAATCATGAATCAGGAATCAGGAATCATGAATCATGAATTGAATCATGAATCATGAATTAAGAATCATGAATTAAATCATGAATCATTAATTATGAATCATGAATTGAATCATGAATCATGAATTGAATCATGAATTATGAATTGAATCATGAATCATGAATCATGAATTGAATCATGAATCATGAATCATGAATTGAATCATGAATCATGAATTGAATCATGAATCATGAATTATGAATAATGAATTGAATCATGAATCATGAATCATGAATTGAATCATGAATCATGAATCATGAATTGAATCATGAATCATGAATCATGAATTGAATCATGAATCATGAATCATGAATTGAATCATGAATCATGAATTATGAATCATGAATTAAATCATGAATCATGAATTATGAATCATGAATTGAATCATGAATCATGAATTGAATCATGAATCATGAATTATGAATCATGAATTGAATCATGAATCATGAATTGAATCATGAATCATGAATCATGAATTGAATCATGAATCATGAATCATGAATTGAATCATGAATCATGAATTATGAATCATGAATTGAATCATGAATCATGAATTGAATCATAAATCATGAATCATGAATTGAATCATGAATTGAATCATGAATCATGAATCATGAATCATGAATTGAATCATGAATCATGAATTATGAATCATGAATTGAATCATGAATCATGAATCATGAATTGAATCATGAATCATGAATCAAGAATCATGAATCGAATCATGAATCGAATCATGAATCATGAATCGAATCATGAATCATGAATCATGAATTGAATCATGAATCATGAATTATGAATAATGAATTGAATCATGAATCATGAATCATGAATTGAATCATGAATCATGAATCATGAATTGAATCATGAATCATGAATCATGAATTGAATCATGAATCATGAATCATGAATTGAATCATGAATCATGAATTGAATCATGAATCATGAATCATGAATTGAATCATGAATTATGAATTGAATCATGAATCATGAAACATGAATCATGAATCATGAATCATGAATTGAATCATGAATCATGAATGATGAATCATGAATTGAATCATGAATGATAAATCATGAATGATGAATCATGAATTGAATCATGAATCATGAATTATGAATTGAATCATGAATGATGAATCATGAATGATGAATCATGAATTGAATCATGAATCATGAATCATGAATTGAATCATGAATCATGAATTGAATCATGAATCATGAATCATGAATTGAATCATGAATCACGAATTATGAATCATGAATTGAATCATGAATCATGAATTATGAATCATGAATTGAATCATGAATTATGAATTGAAACATGAATCATGAATCATGAATCATGAATTGAATCATGAATCATGAATCATGAATTGAATCATGAATCATGAATTATGAATCATGAATTATGAATCATGAATTGAATCATGAATCATGAATTATGAATCATGAATTGAATCATGATCCGAATCATGAATTGAATCATGAATCATGAATTGAATCATGAATCATGAATTATGAATCATGAATTGAATCATGAATCAGGACTTGAATCATGAATCATGAATCATGAATTGAATCATGAATCATGAATCATGAATTGAATCATGAATTATGAATTGAAACATGAATCATGAATCATGAATCATGAATTGAATCATGAATCATGAATCATGAATCATGAATTATGAATCATGAATTGAATCATGAATTGAATCATGAATCATGAATTGAATCATGAATCATGAATTGAATCAGGAATCATGAATCATGAATTGAATCATGAATTGAATCATGAATCGAATCATGAATTGAATCATGTATCGAATCATGAATTGAATCATGAATTGAATCATGAATCGAATCATGAATTGAATCATGTATCGAATCATGAATTGAAACATGAATCATGAATTGAATCATGATTCATGAATTATGAATCATGAATTGAATCATGAATCATGAATCATGAATTGAATCATGAATCATGAATCATGAATCGAATCATGAATCATGAATTGAATCATGAATCATGAATCATGAATTGAATCATGAATCATGAATCATGAATTGAATCATGAATCATGAATCATGAATTGAATCATGAATCATGAATCATGAATTGAATCATGAATCATGAATTATGAATCATGAATCATGAATCATGAATCATGAATTGAATCATGAATCATGAATCATGAATTGAATCATGAATTGAATCATGAATCATGAATCGAATCATGAATCATGAATTGAATCATGAATTAAATCATGAATCATGAATTGAATCATGAATTGAATCATGAATTGAATCATGAATTGAATCATGAATTGAATCATGAATCATGAATTGAATCATGAATCATGAATCATAAATCGAATCATGAATCATGAATTGAATCATGAATCGAATCATGAATTGAATCATGAATCGAATCATGAATTGAATCATGAATCATGAATTGAATCATGAATCATGAATTGGATCATGAATTATGAATTATGAATCATGAATTGAATCATGAATCATGAATCATGAATTGAATCATGAATCATGAATCATGAATCGAATCATTAATCATGAATTGAATCATGAATCATGAATCATGAATTTAATCATGAATCATGAATTAAATCATAAATCATGAATCATGAATCATGAATTGAATCATGAATCATGAATTATGAATTATGAATTGAATCATGAATCATGAATATTGAATTGAATTATGAATTATGAATTGAATCATGAATCATGAATCATGAATCATGAATCATGAATTTAATCATGAATTGAATCATGAATCATGAATCATGAATCATGAATTGAATCATGAATTGAATCATGAATCATGAATCATGAATTAGATCATGAATCATGAATGATGAATCATGAATCATGAATTGAATGATGAATCATGAAATGAATCATGAATCATGAATCATGAATCATGAATTGAATGATGAATCATGAATGATGAATCATGAATTGAATCATGAATTGAATCATGAATCATGAATTGAATCATAAATCATGAATTGAATCATATATCATGAATCATGAATCATGAATTGAATCATGAATCATGAATTATGAATCATGAATTGAATCATGAATCATGAATTATGAATCATGAATTGAATCATGAATCATGAATCATGAATTGAATCATGAATCATGAATCATGAATCGAATCATGAATCATGAATTTAATCATGAATCATGAATCATGAATCGAATCATGAATCATGAATTTAATCATGAATCATGAATCATGAATTGAATCATGAATCATGAATCATGAATTGAATCATGAATCATGAATCATGAATTGAATCATGAATCATGAATTATGAATCGTGAATTGAATCATGAATCATGAACTGAATCATGAATCATGAATCGAATCATGAATTGAATCATGAATTAAATCATGAATCATGAATTGAATCATGAATTGAATCATGAATTGAATCATGAATTGAATCATGAATCATGAATTGAATCATGAATCATGAATCATAAATCGAATCATGAATCATGAATTGAATCATGAATCGAATCATGAATTGAATCATGAATCATTAATTGAATCATGAATCATGAATTGAATCATGAATCATGAATTATGAATCATGAATTGAATCATGAATCATGAATCATGAATTGAATCATGAATTATGAATCATGAATCGAATCATGAATCATGAATTGAATCATGAATCATGAATCATGAATTTAATCATGAATCATAAATTAAATCATGAATCATGAATCATGAATCATGAATCATGAATTAAATCATGAATCATGAATTATGAATTATGAATTGAATCATGAATCATGAATCATGAATCATGAATCATGAATCATGAATTGAATCATGAATTGAATCTAGAATCATGAATCATGAATCATAAATTGAATCATGAATTGAATCATGAATGATGAATCATGAATTGAATCATGAATCATGAATGATGAATCATGAATTGAATCATGAATCATGAATTGAATCATGAATCATGAATCATGAATCGAATCATGAATCATGAATCAAGAATCATGAATAATGAATTGAATCATATCGGTCAATCAATCAGTCAAATCGTAAATCATGAATCATGAATCATAATTCATGAATTGAATCATGAATCATGAATCATGAATCGAATCTTGAATCGAATCATGAATTGAATCATGAATCCTGAATTGAATCATGAATCGAATCATGAATTGAATCATGAATCATGAATTGAATCATGAATCATGAATCATGAATCATGAATCATGAATTGAATCATTAATCATGAATTATGAATCATGAATTAAATCATGAATCATGAATTATGAATTATGAATTGAATCATGAATCATAAATTGAATGATGAATCATGAATTGAATCATGAATCATGAATCATGAATCATGAATCAAGAATCATGAATAATGAATTGAATCATATCGGTGAATCAATCAGTCAAATCGTAAATCATGAATCATGAATCATAATTCATGAATTGAATCATGAATCATGAATCATGAATCGAATCTTGAATCGAATCATGAATTGAATCATGAATCCTGAATTGAATCATGAATCGAATCATGAATTGAATCATGAATCATGAATTGAATCATGAATCATGAATCATGAATCATGAATCATGAATTGAATCATTAATCATGAATTATGAATCATGAATTAAATCATGAATCATGAATTATGAATTATGAATTGAATCATGAATCATAAATTGAATGATGAATCATGAATTGAATCATGAATCATGAATTATGAATGATGAATTTAAATCATGAATCATGAATTGAATCATGTATCATGAATCATGAATTGAATCATGAATCATGAATCATGAATTGAATCATGAATCATGAATCATGAATCATGAATCATGAATCATGAATCATGAATCATGATTTGAATCATGAATCATGAATTATGAATCATGAATTGAATCATGAATCATGAATCATGAATTGAATCATGAATCATAAATTATGAATCATGAATTGAATCATGAATCATGAGTCATGAATCATGAATCGAATCATAAATCATGAATTGAATCATGAATCATGAATTGAATCATGAATCATGAATCATGAATTGAATCATGAATCATGAATCATGAATTGAATCATAAATCATGAATTATGAATCATGAATTGAATCATGAATCATGAATCATGAATTGAATCATGAATCATGAATCAGGAATCATGAATCATGAATTGAATCATGAATCATGAATTATGAATCATGAATTAAATAATGAATTATGAATTGAATCATGAATCATGAATCATGAATGATGAATCATGAATTGAATCATGAAATGAATCATGAATCATGAATCATGAATCATGAATTGAATGATGAATCATGAATGATGAATCATGAATTGAATCATGAATTGAATCATGAATCATGAATTGAATCATAAATCATGAATTGAATCATATATCATGAATCATGAATCATGAATTGAATCATGAATCATGAATTATGAATCATGAATTGAATCATGAATCATGAATTATGAATCATGAATTGAATCATGAATCATGAATCATGAATTGAATCATGAATCATGAATCATGAATCGAATCATGAATCATGAATTTAATCATGAATCATGAATCATGAATCGAATCATGAATCATGAATTGAATCATGAATCATGAATCATGAATTGAATCATGAATCATGAATCATGAATTGAATCATGAATCATGAATCATGAATTGAATCATGAATCATGAATCATGAATTGAATCATGAATCATGAATTATGAATCGTGAATTGAATCATGAATCATGAACTGAATCATGAATCATGAATCAGGAATCATGAATCATGAATTGAATCATGAATCATGAATTATGAATCATGAATTAAATCATGAATCATGAATTATGAATCATGAATTGAATCATGAATCATGAATTGAATCATGAATTATGAATTGAATCATGAATCATGAATCATGAATTGAATTATGAATCATGAATTGAATCATGAATCATGAATTGAATCATGAATCATGAATTATGAATCATGAATTGAATCATGAATCATGAATCATGAATTGAATCATGAATCATGAATCATGAATTGAATCATGAATCATGAATCATGAATTGAATCATGAATCATGAATTATGAATCATGAATTAAATCATGAATCATGAATTATGAATCATGAATTGAATCATGAATCATGAATTGAATCATGAATCATGAATTATGAATCATGAATTGAATCATGAATCATGAATCATGAATTGAATCATGAATCATGAATTGAATCATGAATCATGAATCATAAATTGAATCATGAATCATGAATCATGAATTGAATCATAAATCATGAATTATGAATCATGAATTGAATCATGAATCATGAATCATGAATTGAATCATGAATCATGAATCAGGAATCATGAATCATGAATTGAATCATGAATCATGAATTATGAATCATGAATTAAATAATGAATTATGAATTGAATCATGAATCATGAATCATGAATGATGAATCATGAATTGAATCATGAAATGAATCATGAATCATGAATCATGAATCATGAATTGAATGATGAATCATGAATGATGAATCATGAATTGAATCATGAATTGAATCATGAATCATGAATTGAATCATAAATCATGAATTGAATCATATATCATGAATCATGAATCATGAATTGAATCATGAATCATGAATTATGAATCATGAATTGAATCATGAATCATGAATTATGAATCATGAATTGAATCATGAATCATGAATCATGAATTGAATCATGAATCATGAATCATGAATCGAATCATGAATCATGAATTTAATCATGAATCATGAATCATGAATCGAATCATGAATCATGAATTGAATCATGAATCATGAATCATGAATTGAATCATGAATCATGAATCATGAATTGAATCATGAATCATGAATCATGAATTGAATCATGAATCATGAATCATGAATTGAATCATGAATCATGAATTATGAATCGTGAATTGAATCATGAATCATGAACTGAATCATGAATCATGAATCAGGAATCATGAATCATGAATTGAATCATGAATCATGAATTATGAATCATGAATTAAATCATGAATCATGAATTATGAATCATGAATTGAATCATGAATCATGAATTGAATCATGAATTATGAATTGAATCATGAATCATGAATCATGAATTGAATTATGAATCATGAATTGAATCATGAATCATGAATTGAATCATGAATCATGAATTATGAATCATGAATTGAATCATGAATCATGAATCATGAATTGAATCATGAATCATGAATCATGAATTGAATCATGAATCATGAATCATGAATTGAATCATGAATCATGAATTATGAATCATGAATTAAATCATGAATCATGAATTATGAATCATGAATTGAATCATGAATCATGAATTGAATCATGAATCATGAATTATGAATCATGAATTGAATCATGAATCATGAATCATGAATTGAATCATGAATCATGAATTGAATCATGAATCATGAATCATAAATTGAATCATGAATCATGAATTATGAATCATGAATTGAATCATGAATCATGAATCATGAATTGAATCATGAATCATGAATTGAATCATGAATTGAATTATGAATCATGAATCATGAATTATGAATCATGAATTGAATCATGAATCATGAATCATGAATTGAATCATGAATCATGAATCAAGAATCATGAATCGAATCATGAATCATGAATCGAATCATGAATCATGAATCGAATCATGAATCATGAATCATGAATTGAATCATGAATCATGAATCATGAATTGAATCATGAATCATGAATCATGAATTGAATCATGAATCATGAATCATGAATTGAATCATGAATCATGAATTATGAATTATGAATTATGAATTGAATCATGAATCATGAATCATGAATTGAATCATGAATCATGAATCAGGAATCATGAATCATGAATTGAATCATGAATCATGAATTATGAATCATGAATTAAATCATGAATCATGAATTATGAATCATGAATTGAATCATGAATTATGAATCATGAATTGAATCATGAATTATGAATTGAATCATGAATCATGAAACATGAATCATGAATCATGAATCATGAATTGAATCATGAAATGAATCATGAATCATGAATCATGAATTGAATCATGAATCATGAATGATGAATCATGAATTGAATCATGAATGATGAATCATGAATGATGAATCATGAATTGAATCATGAATCATGAATTATGAATCATGAATTGAATCATGAATTATGAATTGAATCATGAATGATGAATCATGAATGATGAATCATGAATGATGAATCATGAATTGAATCATGAATCATGAATCATGAATTGAATCATGAATCATGAATTGAATCATGAATCATGAATCATGAATTGAATCATGAATCACGAATTATGAATCATGAATTGAATCATGAATTATGAATCATGAATTGAATCATGAATTATGAATTGAAACATGAATCATGAATCATGAATCATGAATTGAATCATGAATCATGAATCATGAATTGAATCATGAATCATGAATTATGAATCATGAATTATGAATCATGAATTGAATCATGAATCATGAATTATGAATCATGAATTGAATCATGATCCGAATCATGAATTGAATCATGAATCATGAATTGAATCATGAATCATGAATTGAATCATGAATTATGAATCATAAATTGAATCATGAATCATGAATCATGAATTGAATCATGAATCATGAATCATGAATTGAATCATGAATTATGAATTGAAACATGAATCATGAATCATGAATCATGCATTGAATCATGAATCATGAAGCATGAATCATGAATTATGAATCGAATTATGAATCATGAATTTAATCATGAATCATGAATCATGAATCGAATCACGAATCATGAATTTAATCATGAATCATGAATCATGAATTGAATCATGAATCATGAATCATGAATTGAATCATGAATCATGAATCATGAATTGAATCATGAATTATGAATCGTGAATTGAATCATGAATCATGAACTGAATCATGAATCATGAATCAGGAATCATGAATCATGAATTGAATCATGAATCATGAATTAAGAATCATGAATTAAATCATGAATCATTAATTATGAATCATGAATTGAATCATGAATCATGAATTGAATCATGAATTATGAATTGAATCATGAATCATGAATCATGAATTGAATCATGAATCATGAATCATGAATTGAATCATGAATCATGAATTATGAATAATGAATTGAATCATGAATCATGAATCATGAATTGAATCATGAATCATGAATCATGAATTGAATCATGAATCATGAATCATGAATTGAATCATGAATCATGAATCATGAATTGAATCATGAATCATGAATTATGAATCATGAATTAAATCATGAATCATGAATTATGAATCATGAATTGAATCATGAATCATGAATCATGAATTGAATCATGAATCATGAATCATGAATTGAATCATGAATCATGAATCATGAATTGAATCATGAATCATGAATTATGAATCATGAATTGAATCATGAATCATGAATTGAATCATAAATCATGAATCATGAATTGAATCATGAATTGAATCATGAATCATGAATCATGAATCATGAATTGAATCATGAATCATGAATTATGAATCATGAATTGAATCATGAATCATGAATCATGAATTGAATCATGAATCATGAATCAAGAATCATGAATCGAATCATGAATCATGAATCATGAATCGAATCATGAATCATGAATCATGAATTGAATCATGAATCATGAATTATGAATAATGAATTGAATCATGAATCATGAATCATGAATTGAATCATGAATCATGAATCATGAATTGAATCATGAATCATGAATCATGAATTGAATCATGAATCATGAATCATGAATTGAATCATGAATCATGAATTGAATCATGAATCATGAATCATGAATTGAATCATGAATTATGAATTGAATCATGAATCATGAAACATGAATCATGAATCATGAATCATGAATTGAATCATGAATCATGAATGATGAATCATGAATTGAATCATGAATGATAAATCATGAATGATGAATCATGAATTGAATCATGAATCATGAATTATGAATTGAATCATGAATGATGAATCATGAATGATGAATCATGAATGATGAATCATGAATTGAATCATGAATCATGAATCATGAATTGAATCATGAATCATGAATTGAATCATGAATCATGAATCATGAATTGAATCATGAATCACGAATTATGAATCATGAATTGAATCATGAATCATGAATTATGAATCATGAATTGAATCATGAATTATGAATTGAAACATGAATCATGAATCATGAATCATGAATTGAATCATGAATCATGAATCATGAATTGAATCATGAATCATGAATTATGAATCATGAATTATGAATCATGAATTGAATCATGAATCATGAATTATGAATCATGAATTGAATCATGATCCGAATCATGAATTGAATCATGAATCATGAATTGAATCATGAATCATGAATTGAATCATGAATCATGAATTATGAATCATGAATTGAATCATGAATCAGGACTTGAATCATGAATCATGAATCATGAATTGAATCATGAATCATGAATCATGAATTGAATCATGAATTATGAATTGAAACATGAATCATGAATCATGAATCATGAATTGAATCATGAATCATGAATCATGAATTATGAATCATGAATTGAATCATGAATTGAATCATGAATCGAATCATGAATTGAATCATGTATCGAATCATGAATTGAATCATGAATTGAATCATGAATCGAATCATGAATTGAATCATGTATCGAATCATGAATTGAAACATGAATCATGAATTGAATCATGATTCATGAATTATGAATCATGAATTGAATCATGAATCATGAATCATGAATTGAATCATGAATCATGAATCATGAATCGAATCATGAATCATGAATTGAATCATGAATCATGAATCATGAATTGAATCATGAATCATGAATCATGAATTGAATCATGAATCATGAATCATGAATTGAATCATTAATCATGAATTATGAATCATGAATTAAATCATGAATCATGAATTATGAATTATGAATTGAATCATGAATCATAAATTGAATGATGAATCATGAATTGAATCATGAATCATGAATCATGAATCATGAATCAAGAATCATGAATAATGAATTGAATCATATCGGTCAATCAATCAGTCAAATCGTAAATCATGAATCATGAATCATAATTCATGAATTGAATCATGAATCATGAATCATGAATCGAATCTTGAATCGAATCATGAATTGAATCATGAATCCTGAATTGAATCATGAATCGAATCATGAATTGAATCATGAATCATGAATTGAATCATGAATCATGAATCATGAATCATGAATCATGAATTGAATCATTAATCATGAATTATGAATCATGAATTAAATCATGAATCATGAATTATGAATTATGAATTGAATCATGAATCATAAATTGAATGATGAATCATGAATTGAATCATGAATCATGAATTATGAATGATGAATTTAAATCATGAATCATGAATTGAATCATGTATCATGAATCATGAATTGAATCATGAATCATGAATCATGAATTGAATCATGAATCATGAATCATGAATCATGAATCATGAATCATGAATCATGAATCATGATTTGAATCATGAATCATGAATTATGAATCATGAATTGAATCATGAATCATGAATCATGAATTGAATCATGAATCATAAATTATGAATCATGAATTGAATCATGAATCATGAGTCATGAATCATGAATCGAATCATAAATCATGAATTGAATCATGAATCATGAATTGAATCATGAATCATGAATCATGAATTGAATCATGAATCATGAATCATGAATTGAATCATAAATCATGAATTATGAATCATGAATTGAATCATGAATCATGAATCATGAATTGAATCATGAATCATGAATCAGGAATCATGAATCATGAATTGAATCATGAATCATGAATTATGAATCATGAATTAAATAATGAATTATGAATTGAATCATGAATCATGAATCATGAATCATGAATCATGAATTGAATCATGAAATGAATCATGAATCATGAATCATGAATCATGAATTGAATGATGAATCATGAATGATGAATCATGAATTGAATCATGAATTGAATCATGAATCATGAATTGAATCATAAATCATGAATTGAATCATATATCATGAATCATGAATCATGAATTGAATCATGAATCATGAATTATGAATCATGAATTGAATCATGAATCATGAATTATGAATCATGAATTGAATCATGAATCATGAATCATGAATTGAATCATGAATCATGAATCATGAATCGAATCATGAATCATGAATTTAATCATGAATCATGAATCATGAATCGAATCATGAATCATGAATTGAATCATGAATCATGAATCATGAATTGAATCATGAATCATGAATCATGAATTGAATCATGAATCATGAATCATGAATTGAATCATGAATCATGAATTATGAATCGTGAATTGAATCATGAATCATGAACTGAATCATGAATCATGAATCAGGAATCATGAATCATGAATTGAATCATGAATCATGAATTATGAATCATGAATTAAATCATGAATCATGAATTATGAATCATGAATTGAATCATGAATCATGAATTGAATCATGAATTATGAATTGAATCATGAATCATGAATCATGAATTGAATTATGAATCATGAATTGAATCATGAATCATGAATTGAATCATGAATCATGAATTATGAATCATGAATTGAATCATGAATCATGAATCATGAATTGAATCATGAATCATGAATCATGAATTGAATCATGAATCATGAATCATGAATTGAATCATGAATCATGAATTATGAATCATGAATTAAATCATGAATCATGAATTATGAATCATGAATTGAATCATGAATCATGAATTGAATCATGAATCATGAATTATGAATCATGAATTGAATCATGAATCATGAATCATGAATTGAATCATGAATCATGAATTGAATCATGAATCATGAATCATAAATTGAATCATGAATCATGAATTATGAATCATGAATTGAATCATGAATCATGAATCATGAATTGAATCATGAATCATGAATTGAATCATGAATTGAATTATGAATCATGAATCATGAATTATGAATCATGAATTGAATCATGAATCATGAATCATGAATTGAATCATGAATCATGAATCAAGAATCATGAATCGAATCATGAATCATGAATCGAATCATGAATCATGAATCGAATCATGAATCATGAATCATGAATTGAATCATGAATCATGAATCATGAATTGAATCATGAATCATGAATCATGAATTGAATCATGAATCATGAATCATGAATTGAATCATGAATCATGAATTATGAATTATGAATTATGAATTGAATCATGAATCATGAATCATGAATTGAATCATGAATCATGAATCAGGAATCATGAATCATGAATTGAATCATGAATCATGAATTATGAATCATGAATTAAATCATGAATCATGAATTATGAATCATGAATTGAATCATGAATCATGAATTATGAATCATGAATTGAATCATGAATTATGAATTGAATCATGAATCATGAAACATGAATCATGAATCATGAATCATGAATTGAATCATGAAATGAATCATGAATCATGAATCATGAATTGAATCATGAATCATGAATGATGAATCATGAATTGAATCATGAATGATGAATCATGAATGATGAATCATGAATTGAATCATGAATCATGAATTATGAATCATGAATTGAATCATGAATTATGAATTGAATCATGAATGATGAATCATGAATGATGAATCATGAATGATGAATCATGAATTGAATCATGAATCATGAATCATGAATTGAATCATGAATCATGAATTGAATCATGAATCATGAATCATGAATTGAATCATGAATCACGAATTATGAATCATGAATTGAATCATGAATTATGAATCATGAATTGAATCATGAATTATGAATTGAAACATGAATCATGAATCATGAATTGAATCATGAATCATGAATCATGAATTGAATCATGAATCATGAATTATGAATCATGAATTATGAATCATGAATTGAATCATGAATCATGAATTATGAATCATGAATTGAATCATGATCCGAATCATGAATTGAATCATGAATCATGAATTGAATCATGAATCATGAATTGAATCATGAATTATGAATCATAAATTGAATCATGAATCATGAATCATGAATTGAATCATGAATCATGAATCATGAATTGAATCATGAATTATGAATTGAAACATGAATCATGAATCATGAATCATGCATTGAATCATGAATCATGAAGCATGAATCATGAATTATGAATCGAATTATGAATCATGAATTTAATCATGAATCATGAATCATGAATCGAATCACGAATCATGAATTTAATCATGAATCATGAATCATTAATTGAATCATGAATCATGAATCATGAATTGAATCATGAATCATGAATCATGAATTGAATCATGAATTATGAATCGTGAATTGAATCATGAATCATGAACTGAATCATGAATCATGAATCAGGAATCATGAATCATGAATTGAATCATGAATCATGAATTAAGAATCATGAATTAAATCATGAATCATTAATTATGAATCATGAATTGAATCATGAATCATGAATTGAATCATGAATTATGAATTGAATCATGAATCATGAATCATGAATTGAATCATGAATCATGAATCATGAATTGAATCATGAATCATGAATTATGAATAATGAATTGAATCATGAATCATGAATCATGAATTGAATCATGAATCATGAATCATGAATTGAATCATGAATCATGAATCATGAATTGAATCATGAATCATGAATCATGAATTGAATCATGAATCATGAATTATGAATCATGAATTAAATCATGAATCATGAATTATGAATCATGAATTGAATCATGAATCATGAATTGAATCATGAATCATGAATTATGAATCATGAATTGAATCATGAATCATGAATCATGAATTGAATCATGAATCATGAATCATGAATTGAATCATGAATCATGAATCATGAATTGAATCATGAATCATGAATTATGAATCATGAATTGAATCATGAATCATGAATTGAATCATAAATCATGAATCATGAATTGAATCATGAATTGAATCATGAATCATGAATCATGAATCATGAATTGAATCATGAATCATGAATTATGAATCATGAATTGAATCATGAATCATGAATCATGAATTGAATCATGAATCATGAATCAAGAATCATGAATCGAATCATGAATCATGAATCATGAATCGAATCATGAATCATGAATCATGAATTGAATCATGAATCATGAATTATGAATAATGAATTGAATCATGAATCATGAAACATGAATTGAATCATGAATCATGAATCATGAATTGAATCATGAATCATGAATCATGAATTGAATCATGAATCATGAATCATGAATTGAATCATGAATCATGAATTGAATCATGAATCATGAATTGAATCATGAATTATGAATTGAATCATGAATCATGAAACATGAATCATGAATCATGAATCATGAATTGAATCATGAATCATGAATGATGAATCATGAATTGAATCATGAATGATAAATCATGAATGATGAATCATGAATTGAATCATGAATCATGAATTATGAATTGAATCATGAATGATGAATCATGAATGATGAATCATGAATGATGAATCATGAATTGAATCATGAATCATGAATCATGAATTGAATCATGAATCATGAATTGAATCATGAATCATGAATCATGAATTGAATCATGAATCACGAATTATGAATCATGAATTGAATCATGAATCATGAATTATGAATCATGAATTGAATCATGAATTATGAATTGAAACATGAATCATGAATCATGAATCATGAATTGAATCATGAATCATGAATCATGAATTGAATCATGAATCATGAATTATGAATCATGAATTATGAATCATGAATTGAATCATGAATCATGAATTATGAATCATGAATTGAATCATGATCCGAATCATGAATTGAATCATGAATCATGAATTGAATCATGAATCATGAATTGAATCATGAATCATGAATTATGAATCATGAATTGAATCATGAATCAGGACTTGAATCATGAATCATGAATCATGAATTGAATCATGAATCATGAATCATGAATTGAATCATGAATTATGAATTGAAACATGAATCATGAATCATGAATCATGAATTGAATCATGAATCATGAATCATGAATTATGAATCATGAATTGAATCATGAATTGAATCATGAATCGAATCATGAATTGAATCATGTATCGAATCATGAATTGAATCATGAATTGAATCATGAATCGAATCATGAATTGAATCATGTATCGAATCATGAATTGAAACATGAATCATGAATTGAATCATGATTCATGAATTATGAATCATGAATTGAATCATGAATCATGAATCATGAATTGAATCATGAATCATGAATCATGAATCGAATCATGAATCATGAATTGAATCATGAATCATGAATCATGAATTGAATCATGAATCATGAATCATGAATTGAATCATGAATCATGAATCATGAATTGAATCATGAATCATGAATCATGAATTGAAACATGAATCATGAATCATGAATCATGAATTGAATCATGAATCATGAATCATGAATTGAATCATGAATCATGAATTATGAATCATGAATTATGAATCATGAATTGAATCATGAATCATGAATTATGAATCATGAATTGAATCATGATCCGAATCATGAATTGAATCATGAATCATGAATTGAATCATGAATCATGAATTGAATCATGAATCATGAATTATGAATCATGAATTGAATCATGAATCAGGACTTGAATCATGAATCATGAATCATGAATTGAATCATGAATCATGAATCATGAATTGAATCATGAATTATGAATTGAAACATGAATCATGAATCATGAATCATGAATTGAATCATGAATCATGAATCATGAATTATGAATCATGAATTGAATCATGAATTGAATCATGAATCGAATCATGAATTGAATCATGTATCGAATCATGAATTGAATCATGAATTGAATCATGAATCGAATCATGAATTGAATCATGTATCGAATCATGAATTGAAACATGAATCATGAATTGAATCATGATTCATGAATTATGAATCATGAATTGAATCATGAATCATGAATCATGAATTGAATCATGAATCATGAATCATGAATCGAATCATGAATCATGAATTGAATCATGAATCATGAATCATGAATTGAATCATGAATCATGAATCATGAATTGAATCATGAATCATGAATCATGAATTGAATCATGAATCATGAATCATGAATTGAATCATGAATCATGAATCATGAATTGAATCATGAATCATGAATTATGAATCATGAATCATGAATCATGAATCATGAATTGAATCATGAATCATGAATCATGAATTGAATCATGAATTGAATCATGAATCATGAATCGAATCATGAATCATGAATTGAATCATGAATTAAATCATGAATCATGAATTGAATCATGAATTGAATCATGAATTGAATCATGAATTGAATCATGAATTGAATCATGAATCATGAATTGAATCATGAATCATGAATCATAAATCGAATCATGAATCATGAATTGAATCATGAATCGAATCATGAATTGAATCATGAATCGAATCATGAATTGAATCATGAATCATGAATTGAATCATGAATCATGAATTGGATCATGAATTATGAATTATGAATCATGAATTGAATCATGAATCATGAATCATGAATTGAATCATGAATCATGAATCATGAATCGAATCATTAATCATGAATTGAATCATGAATCATGAATCATGAATTTAATCATGAATCATGAATTAAATCATAAATCATGAATCATGAATCATGAATTGAATCATGAATCATGAATTATGAATTATGAATTGAATCATGAATCATGAATATTGAATTGAATTATGAATTATGAATTGAATCATGAATCATGAATCATGAATCATGAATCATGAATTTAATCATGAATTGAATCATGAATCATGAATCATGAATCATGAATTGAATCATGAATTGAATCATGAATCATGAATCATGAATTAGATCATGAATCATGAATGATGAATCATGAATTGAATCATGAATCATGAATTGAATCATGAATCATGAATCATGAATCGAATCATGAATCATGAATCGAATCATGAATCATGAATCAAGAATCATGAATAATGAATTGAATCATGAATCATGAATCATGAATCATGAATTGAATCATGAATCATGAATTATGAATCATGAATTGAATCATGAATCATGAATTGAATCATGAATCATGAATTGAATCATGAATCATGAATCATGAATCGAATCATGAATCATGAATCAAGAATCATGAATAATGAATTGAATCATGAATCATGAATCATGAATCATGAATTGAATCATGAATCATGAATTATGAATCATGAATTGAATCATGAATCGAATCATGAATTGAATCATGAATCATGAATTGAATCATGAATCATGAATCATGAATTGAATCATGAATCGAATCATGAATTGAATCATGAATCATGAATTGAATCATGAATCATGAATCATGAATTGAATCATGAATCATGAATCATGAATTGAATCATGAATCATGAATTGAATCAGGAATCATGAATCATGAATTGAATCATGAATTGAATCATGTATCGAATCATGAATTGAATCATGTATCGAATCATGAATTGAAACATGAATCATGAATTGAATCATGATTCATGAATTATGAATCATGAATTGAATCATGAATCATGAATCATGAATTGAATCATGAATCATGAATCATGAATCATGAATCGAATCATGAATCATGAATTGAATCTTGAATCATGAATCATGAATTGAATCATGAATCATGAATTATGAATCATGAATCATGAATCATGAATCATGAATTGAATCATGAATCATGAATCATGAATTGAATCATGAATTGAATCATGAATCATGAATCGAATCATGAATCATGAATTGAATCATGAATTAAATCATGAATCATGAATTGAATCATGAATTGAATCATGAATCATAAATCATCAATCGAATCATGAATCATGAATTGAATCATGAATCGAATCATGAATTGAATCATGAATTGAATCATGAATCATGAATTGAATCATGAATCATGAATTGGATCATGAATCATGAATTATGAATCATGAATTGAATCATGAATCATGAATCATGAATTGAATCATGAATCATGAATCATGAATCGAATCATGAATCATGAATTGAATCATGAATCATGAATCATGAATTGAATCATGAATCATGAATTAAATCATGAATCATGAATCATGAATCATGAATTGAATCATGAATCATGAATTATGAATCATGAATTGAATCATGAATCATGAATTGAATCATGAATTGAATCATGAATCATGAATCATGAATTATGAATCATGAATTGAATCATGAATCATGAATTGAATCATGAATCATGAATCAAGAATCATGAATCGAATCATGAATCATGAATCGAATCATGAATCATGAATCGAATCATGAATCATGAATCATGAATTGAATCATGAATCATGAATCATGAATTGAATCATGAATCATGAATCATGAATTGAATCATGAATCATGAATCATGAATTGAATCATGAATCATGAATTATGAATTATGAATTATGAATTGAATCATGAATCATGAATCATGAATTGAATCATGAATCATGAATCAGGAATCATGAATCATGAATTGAATCATGAATCATGAATTATGAATCATGAATTAAATCATGAATCATGAATTATGAATCATGAATTGAATCATGAATCATGAATTATGAATCATGAATTGAATCATGAATTATGAATTGAATCATGAATCATGAAACATGAATCATGAATCATGAATCATGAATTGAATCATGAAATGAATCATGAATCATGAATCATGAATTGAATCATGAATCATGAATGATGAATCATGAATTGAATCATGAATGATGAATCATGAATGATGAATCATGAATTGAATCATGAATCATGAATTATGAATCATGAATTGAATCATGAATTATGAATTGAATCATGAATGATGAATCATGAATGATGAATCATGAATTGAATCATGAATCATGAATCATGAATTGAATCATGAATCATGAATTGAATCATGAATCATGAATCATGAATTGAATCATGAATCACGAATTATGAATCATGAATTGAATCATGAATTATGAATCATGAATTGAATCATGAATTATGAATTGAAACATGAATCATGAATCATGAATCATGAATTGAATCATGAATCATGAATCATGAATTGAATCATGAATCATGAATTATGAATCATGAATTATGAATCATGAATTGAATCATGAATCATGAATTATGAATCATGAATTGAATCATGATCCGAATCATGAATTGAATCATGAATCATGAATTGAATCATGAATCATGAATTGAATCATGAATCATGAATTATGAATCATAAATTGAATCATGAATCATGAATCATGAATTGAATCATGAATCATGAATCATGAATTGAATCATGAATTATGAATTGAAACATGAATCATGAATCATGAATCATGAATTGAATCATGAATCATGAAGCATGAATCATGAATTATGAATCGAATTATGAATCATGAATTTAATCATGAATCATGAATCATGAATCGAATCACGAATCATGAATTTAATCATGAATCATGAATCATGAATTGAATCATGAATCATGAATCATGAATTGAATCATGAATCATGAATCATGAATTGAATCATGAATTATGAATCGTGAATTGAATCATGAATCATGAACTGAATCATGAATCATGAATCAGGAATCATGAATCATGAATTGAATCATGAATCATGAATTAAGAATCATGAATTAAATCATGAATCATTAATTATGAATCATGAATTGAATCATGAATCATGAATTGAATCATGAATCATGAATTGAATCATGAATTATGAATTGAATCATGAATCATGAATCATGAATTGAATCATGAATCATGAATCATGAATTGAATCATGAATCATGAATTGAATCATGAATCATGAATTATGAATAATGAATTGAATCATGAATCATGAATCATGAATTGAATCATGAATCATGAATCATGAATTGAATCATGAATCATGAATTATGAATTATGAATTATGAATTGAATCATGAATCATGAATCATGAATTGAATCATGAATCATGAATCAGGAATCATGAATCATGAATTGAATCATGAATCATGAATTATGAATCATGAATTAAATCATGAATCATGAATTATGAATCATGAATTGAATCATGAATCATGAATTATGAATCATGAATTGAATCATGAATTATGAATTGAATCATGAATCATGAAACATGAATCATGAATCATGAATCATGAATTGAATCATGAAATGAATCATGAATCATGAATCATGAATTGAATCATGAATCATGAATGATGAATCATGAATTGAATCATGAATGATGAATCATGAATGATGAATCATGAATTGAATCATGAATCATGAATTATGAATCATGAATTGAATCATGAATTATGAATTGAATCATGAATGATGAATCATGAATGATGAATCATGAATGATGAATCATGAATTGAATCATGAATCATGAATTGAATCATGAATCATGAATTGAATCATGAATCATGAATCATGAATTGAATCATGAATCACGAATTATGAATCATGAATTGAATCATGAATTATGAATCATGAATTGAATCATGAATTATGAATTGAAACATGAATCATGAATCATGAATCATGAATTGAATCATGAATCATGAATCATGAATTGAATCATGAATCATGAATTATGAATCATGAATTATGAATCATGAATTGAATCATGAATCATGAATTATGAATCATGAATTGAATCATGATCCGAATCATGAATTGAATCATGAATCATGAATTGAATCATGAATCATGAATTGAATCATGAATCATGAATTATGAATCATAAATTGAATCATGAATCATGAATCATGAATTGAATCATGAATCATGAATCATGAATTGAATCATGAATTATGAATTGAAACATGAATCATGAATCATGAATCATGAATTGAATCATGAATCATGAAGCATGAATCATGAATTATGAATCGAATTATGAATCATGAATTTAATCATGAATCATGAATCATGAATCGAATCACGAATCATGAATTTAATCATGAATCATGAATCATGAATTGAATCATGAATCATGAATCATGAATTGAATCATGAATCATGAATCATGAATTGAATCATGAATTATGAATCGTGAATTGAATCATGAATCATGAACTGAATCATGAATCATGAATCAGGAATCATGAATCATGAATTGAATCATGAATCATGAATTAAGAATCATGAATTAAATCATGAATCATTAATTATGAATCATGAATTGAATCATGAATCATGAATTGAATCATGAATTATGAATTGAATCATGAATCATGAATCATGAATTGAATCATGAATCATGAATCATGAATTGAATCATGAATCATGAATTGAATCATGAATTATGAATTGAATCATGAATCATGAATCATGAATTGAATCATGAATCATGAATCATGAATTGAATCATGAATCATGAATTGAATCATGAATCATGAATTATGAATAATGAATTGAATCATGAATCATGAATCATGAATTGAATCATGAATCATGAATCATGAATTGAATCATGAATCATGAATCATGAATTGAATCATGAATCATGAATTATGAATCATGAATTAAATCATGAATCATGAATTATGAATCATGAATTGAATCATGAATCATGAATTGAATCATGAATCATGAATTATGAATCATGAATTGAATCATGAATCATGAATCATGAATTGAATCATGAATCATGAATTGAATCATGAATCATGAATCATGAATTGAATCATGAATCATGAATTATGAATCATGAATTGAATCATGAATCATGAATTGAATCATAAATCATGAATCATGAATTGAATCATGAATTGAATCATGAATCATGAATCATGAATCATGAATTGAATCATGAATCATGAATTATGAATCATGAATTGAATCATGAATCATGAATCATGAATTGAATCATGAATCATGAATCAAGAATCATGAATCGAATCATGAATCATGAATCGAATCATGAATCATGAATCGAATCATGAATCATGAATCATGAATTGAATCATGAATCATGAATCATGAATTGAATCATGAATCATGAATCATGAATTGAATCATGAATCATGAATCATGAATTGAATCATGAATCATGAATTATGAATTATGAATTGAATCATGAATCATGAATCATGAATTGAATCATGAATCATGAATCAGGAATCATGAATCATGAATTGAATCATGAATCATGAATTATGAATCATGAATTAAATCATGAATCATGAATTATGAATCATGAATTGAATCATGAATCATGAATTATGAATCATGAATTGAATCATGAATTATGAATTGAATCATGAATCATGAAATGAATCATGAATCATGAATCATGAATTGAATCATGAATCATGAATTGAATCATGAATCATGAATGATGAATCATGAATTGAATCATGAATCATGAATTATGAATTGAATCATGAATGATGAATCATGAATGATGAATCATGAATGATGAATCATGAATTGAATCATGAATCATGAATCATGAATTGAATCATGAATCATGAATTGAATCATGAATCATGAATCATGAATTGAATCATGAATCACGAATTATGAATCATGAATTGAATCATGAATCATGAATTATGAATCATGAATTGAATCATGAATTATGAATTGAAACATGAATCATGAATCATGAATTGAATCATGAATCATGAATCATGAATTGAATCATGAATCATGAATTATGAATCATGAATTATGAATCATGAATTGAATCATGAATCATGAATTATGAATCATGAATTGAATCATGATCCGAATCATGAATTGAATCATGAATCATGAATTGAATCATGAATCATGAATTGAATCATGAATCATGAATTATGAATCATGAATTGAATCATGAATCAGGACTTGAATCATGAATCATGAATCATGAATTGAATCATGAATCATGAATCATGAATTGAATCATGAATTATGAATTGAAACATGAATCATGAATCATGAATCATGAATTGAATCATGAATCATGAATCATGAATCATGAATTATGAATCATGAATTGAATCATGAATTGAATCATGAATCTTGAATTGAATCATGAATCATGAATTGAATCAGGAATCATGAATCATGAATTGAATCATGAATTGAATCATGAATCGAATCATGAATTGAATCATGTATCGAATCATGAATTGAATCATGAATTGAATCATGAATCGAATCATGAATTGAATCATGTATCGAATCATGAATTGAAACATGAATCATGAATTGAATCATGATTCATGAATTATGAATCATGAATTGAATCATGAATCATGAATCATGAATTGAATCATGAATCATGAATCATGAATCGAATCATGAATCATGAATTGAATCATGAATCATGAATCATGAATTGAATCATGAATCATGAATCATGAATTGAATCATGAATCATGAATCATGAATTGAATCATGAATCATGAATTGAATCATGAATCATGAATCATGAATCATGAATCGTGAATCATGAATCATGAATTGAATCATGAATCATGAATTGAATCATGAATTGAATCATGAATCATGAATCGAATCATGAATCATGAATTGAATCATGAATTAAATCATGAATCATGAATTGAATCATGAATTGAATCATGAATTAAATCATGAATTGAATCATGAATTGAATCATGAATCATGAATTGAATCATGAATCATGAATCATAAATCGAATCATGAATCATGAATTGAATCATGAATCGAATCATGAATTGAATCATGAATCGAATCATGAATTGAATCATGAATCATGAATTGAATCATGAATCATGAATTGGATCATGAATTATGAATTATGAATCATGAATTGAATCATGAATCATGAATCATGAATTGAATCATGAATCATGAATCATGAATCGAATCATTAATCATGAATTGAATCATGAATCATGAATCATGAATTTAATCATGAATCATGAATTAAATCATAAATCATGAATCATGAATCATGAATTGAATCATGAATCATGAATTATGAATTATGAATTGAATCATGAATCATGAATATTGAATTGAATTATGAATTATGAATTGAATCATGAATCATGAATCATGAATCATGAATCATGAATTTAATCATGAATTGAATCATGAATCATGAATCATGAATCATGAATTGAATCATGAATTGAATCATGAATCATGAATTAGATCATGAATCATGAATGATGAATCATGAATTGAATCATGAATCATGAATTGAATCATGAATCATGAATCATGAATCGAATCATGAATCATGAATCGAATCATGAATCATGAATCAAGAATCATGAATAATGAATTGAATCATGAATCATGAATCATGAATCATGAATTGAATCATGAATCATGAATTATGAATCATGAATTGAATCATGAATCATGAATTGAATCATGAATCATGAATTGAATCATGAATCATGAATCATGAATCGAATCATGAATCATGAATCAAGAATCATGAATAATGAATTGAATCATGAATCATGAATCATGAATTGAATCATGAATCATGAATTATGAATCATGAATTGAATCATGAATCGAATCATGAATTGAATCATGAATCATGAATTGAATCATGAATCATGAATCATGAATTGAATCATGAATTGCACCATGAATCATGAATCATGAATCGAATCTTGAATCGAATCATGAATTAAATCATGAATCATGAATTGAATCATGAATCGAATCATGAATTGAATCATGAATCATGAATTGAATCATGAATCATGAATCATGAATTGAATCATGAATCATGAATCATGAATTGAATCATGAATCATGAATTGAATCAGGAATCATGAATCATGAATTGAATCATGAATTGAATCATGTATCGAATCATGAATTGAATCATGTATCGAATCATGAATTGAAACATGAATCATGAATTGAATCATGATTCATGAATTATGAATCATGAATTGAATCATGAATCATGAATCATGAATTGAATCATGAATCATGAATCATGAATCATGAATCGAATCATGAATCATGAATTGAATCTTGAATCATGAATCATGAATTGAATCATGAATCATGAATTGAATCATGAATCATGAATTATGAATCATGAATCATGAATCATGAATCATGAATTGAATCATGAATCATGAATCATGAATTGAATCATGAATTGAATCATGAATCATGAATCGAATCATGAATCATGAATTGAATCATGAATTAAATCATGAATCATGAATTGAATCATGAATCATGAATCATGAATTGAATCATGAATTATGAATTGAAACATGAATCATGAATCATGAATCATGAATTGAATCATGAATCATGAATCATGAATCATGAATTATGAATCATGAATTGAATCATGAATTGAATCATGAATCTTGAATTGAATCATGAATCATGAATTGAATCAGGAATCATGAATCATGAATTGAATCATGAATTGAATCATGAATCGAATCATGAATTGAATCATGTATCGAATCATGAATTGAATCATGAATTGAATCATGAATCGAATCATGAATTGAATCATGTATCGAATCATGAATTGAAACATGAATCATGAATTGAATCATGATTCATGAATTATGAATCATGAATTGAATCATGAATCATGAATCATGAATTGAATCATGAATCATGAATCATGAATCGAATCATGAATCATGAATTGAATCATGAATCATGAATCATGAATTGAATCATGAATCATGAATCATGAATTGAATCATGAATCATGAATCATGAATTGAATCATGAATCATGAATCATGAATTGAATCATGAATCATGAATTATGAATCATGAATCATGAATCATGAATCATGAATTGAATCATGAATCATGAATCATGAATTGAATCATGAATTGAATCATGAATCATGAATCGAATCATGAATCATGAATTGAATCATGAATTAAATCATGAATCATGAATTGAATCATGAATTGAATCATGAATTGAATCATGAATTGAATCATGAATTGAATCATGAATCATGAATTGAATCATGAATCATGAATCATAAATCGAATCATGAATCATGAATTGAATCATGAATCGAATCATGAATTGAATCATGAATCGAATCATGAATTGAATCATGAATCATGAATTGAATCATGAATCATGAATTGGATCATGAATTATGAATTATGAATCATGAATTGAATCATGAATCATGAATCATGAATTGAATCATGAATCATGAATCATGAATCGAATCATTAATCATGAATTGAATCATGAATCATGAATCATGTATTTAATCATGAATCATGAATTAAATCATAAATCATGAATCATGAATCATGAATTGAATCATGAATCATGAATTATGAATTATGAATTGAATCATGAATCATGAATATTGAATTGAATTATGAATTATGAATTGAATCATGAATCATGAATCATGAATCATGAATTTAATCATGAATTGAATCATGAATCATGAATCATGAATCATGAATTGAATCATGAATTGAATCATGAATCATGAATTAGATCATGAATCATGAATGATGAATCATGAATTGAATCATGAATCATGAATTGAATCATGAATCATGAATCATGAATCGAATCATGAATCATGAATCGAATCATGAATCATGAATCAAGAATCATGAATAATGAATTGAATCATGAATCATGAATCATGAATCATGAATTGAATCATGAATCATGAATTATGAATCATGAATTGAATCATGAATCATGAATTGAATCATGAATCATGAATTGAATCATGAATCATGAATCATGAATCGAATCATGAATCATGAATCAAGAATCATGAATAATGAATTGAATCATGAATCATGAATCATGAATCATGAATTGAATCATGAATCATGAATTATGAATCATGAATTGAATCATGAATCGAATCATGAATTGAATCATGAATCATGAATTGAATCATGAATCATGAATCATGAATTGAATCATGAATTGAATCATGAATCATGAATCATGAATCGAATCTTGAATCGAATCATGAATTAAATCATGAATCATGAATTGAATCATGAATCGAATCATGAATTGAATCATGAATCATGAATTGAATCATGAATCATGAATCATGAATTGAATCATGAATCATGAATCATGAATTGAATCATGAATCATGAATTGAATCAGGAATCATGAATCATGAATTGAATCATGAATTGAATCATGTATCGAATCATGAATTGAATCAAGTATCGAATCATGAATTGAAACATGAATCTTGAATTGAATCATGATTCATGAATTATGAATCATGAATTGAATCATGAATCATGAATCATGAATCATGAATCGAATCATGAATCATGAATTGAATCTTGAATCATGAATCATGAATTGAATCATGAATCATGAATTATGAATCATGAATCATGAATCATGAATCATGAATTGAATCATGAATCATGAATCATGAATTGAATCATGAATTGAATCATGAATCATGAATCGAATCATGAATCATGAATTGAATCATGAATTAAATCATGAATTAGGAATTGAATCATGAATTGAATCATGAATTGAATCATGAATCATGAATTGAATCATGAATCATAAATCATCAATCGAATCATGAATCATGAATTGAATCATGAATCGAATCATGAATTGAATCATGAATCATGAATTGAATCATGAATCATGAATTGGATCATGAATCATGAATTATGAATCATGAATTGAATCATGAATCATGAATCATGAATTGAATCATGAATCATGAATCATGAATCGAATCATGAATCATGAATTGAATCATGAATCATGAATCATGAATTGAATCATGAATCATGAATTAAATCATGAATCATGAATCATGAATCATGAATTGAATCATGAATCATGAATTATGAATTATGAATTGAATCATGAATCATGAATATTGAATTGAATTATGAATTATGAATTGAATCATGAATCATGAATCATGAATCATGAATCATGAATCATGTATTGAATCATGAATCATGAATTATGAATCATGAATTGAATCATGAATCATGAATTATGAATCATGAATTGAATCATGAATTATGAATTGAATCATGAATCATGAATCATGAATCATGAATTATGAATCATGAATTGAATCATGAATCATGAATCATGAATTGAATCATGAATCATGAATCATGAATCGAATCATGGATCATGAATTGAATCATTAATCATGAATCATGAATTCAAACATGAATCATGAATTATGAATCATGAATTGAATCATGATCCGAATCATGAATTGAATCATGAATCATGACTTGAATCATGAATCATGAATCATGAATTGAATCATTAATCATGAATCATGAATCATGAATTGAATCATGAATTGAATCATGAATCATGAATCATGAATTGAATCATGAATCATGAATCATGAATCGAATCATGGATCATGAATTGAATCATTAATCATGAATCATGAATTCAAACATGAATCATGAATTATGAATCATGAATTGAATCATGAATCATGAATCATGAATTGAATCATGAATCATGAATTATGAATCATGAATTGAAATATGAATCATGAATTGAATCATGAATCATGAATCATGAATTGAATCATGAATCATGAATTGAATCATGAATTATGAATCATGAATTGAATCATGAATCGAATCATGAATTGAATCATGTATCGAATCATGAATTAAATCATGAATCATGAATCATGAATTGAATCATGAATCATGAATTATGAATCATGAATTGAATCATGAATCATGACTTGAATCATGAATCATGAATTGAATCATGAATCATGAATCATGAATCATGAATTAAATCATGAATTGAATCATGAATCATGAATCATGAATTGAATCATGAATCATGAATCATGAATCGAATCATGGATCATGAATTGAATCATGAATCATGAATCATGAATTCAAACATGAATCATGAATTATGAATCATGAATTGAATCATGATCCGAATCATGAATTGAATCATGAATCATTAATTGAATCATGAATCATGAATCATGAATTGAATCATGAATCATGAATTATGAATCATGAATTGAATTATGAATCATGAATTGAATCATGAATCATGAATCATGAATTGAATCATGAATCATGAATTGAATCATGAATCATGAATTGAATCATGAATTATGAATCATGAATTGAATCATGAATTGAATCATGAATCGAATCATGAATTGAATCATGTATCGAATCATGAATTAAATCATGAATCATGAATCATGAATTGAATCATGAATTGAATCATGAATTGAATCATGAATCGAATCATGAATTGAATCATGTATCGAATCATGAATTAAATCATGAATCATGAATCATGAATTGAATCATGAATCATGAATCATGAATCATGAATTGAATCATGAATCATGAATCATGAATTGAATCATGAATCATGATTTGAATCATGAATCATGAATTATGAATCATGATTAATGAATCATGAATCATGAATTGAATCATGAATCATGAATTGAATCATGAATTGAATCATGAATCATGAATCGAATCATGAATCATGAATTGAATCATGAATCATGAATCATAAATCGAATCATGAATCATGAATTGAATCATGAATCGAATCATGAATTAAATCATGAATCATGAATTGAATCATGAATCATGAATTGAATCATGAATCATGAATTATGAATCATGAATTGAATCATGAATCATGAATCATGAATTGAATCATGAATCATGAATCATGAATCATGAATCGAATCATTAATCATGAATTGAATCATGAATCATGAATCATGAATTTAATCATGAATCATGAATTAAATCATGAATCATGAATCATGAATTAAATCATGAATCATGAATCATGAATCGAATCATGAATCATGAATTGAATCATGAATCATGAATCATGAATTTAATCATGAATCATGAATTAAATCATGAATCATGAATCATGAATCATGAATCATGAATTAAATCATGAATCATGAATTATGAATTATGAATTGAATCATGAATCATGAATCATGAATCATGAATCATGAATCATGAATCATGAATCATGAATTGAATCATGAATCATGAATCATGAATCATGAATCATGAATCATGAGTCATGAATAATGAATTGAATCATGAATTGAATCATGAATCATGAATCATGAATTGAATCATGAATCATGAATGATGAATCATGAATTGAATCATGAATTGAATCATGAATCATGAATTGAATCATGAATCATGAATGATGAATCATGAATTAAATCATGAATCATGATTTGAATCATGAATCATGAATCATGAATCGAATCATGAATCATGAATCAAGAATCATGAATAATGGATTGAATCATGAATCATGAATCATGAATCATGAATCGTGAATTGAATCATGAATCATGAATCATGAGTCAAATCGTAAATCATGAATCATGAATCATAATTCATGAATTGAATCATGAATCATGAATCATGAATCGAATCTTGAATCGAATCATGAATTGAATCATGAATCCTGAATTGAATCATGAATCGAATCATGAATTGAATCATGAATCATGAATTGAATCATGAATCATGAATCATGAATTGAATCATGAATCATGAATTGAATCATGAATCATGAATCATGAATTGAATCATGAATTATGAATC
This sequence comes from Mixophyes australis, assembly GCA_036250195.1. Lineage (NCBI taxonomy): Eukaryota > Metazoa > Chordata > Amphibia > Anura > Limnodynastidae > Mixophyes > Mixophyes australis. The sequence goes on along the minus strand of JAVHZZ010000001.1, from coordinate 239,274,356 downwards.
ATGAATCATGAATCATGAATTGAATCATTTATCATGAATTATGAATCATGAATTAAATCATGAATCATGAATTATGAATTATGAATTGAATCATGAATCATAAATTGAATGATGAATCATGAATTGAATCATGAATCATGAATTATGAATGATCTATTTAAATCATGAATCATGAATTGGATCATGAATCATGAATCATGAATTGAATCATGAATCATGAATCATGAATTGAATCATGAATCATGAATTATGAATCATGAATTGAATCATGAATCATGAATCATGAATTGAATCATGAATCATGAATTATGAATCATGAATTGAATCATGAATCATGAATCATGAATCATGAATCATGAATCGAATCATAAATCATGAATTGAATCATGAATCATGAATCATGAATTGAATCATGAATCATGAATCATGAATTGAATCATGAATCATGAATCATGAATTGAATCATAAATCATGAATTATGAATCATGAATTGAATCATGAATCATGAATCATGAATTGAATCATGAATCAGGAATCAGGAATCATGAATCATGAATTATGAATCATGAATTAAATAATGAATTATGAATTGAATCATGAATCATGAATCATGAATCATGAATTGAATCATGAAATGAATCATAAATCATGAATCATGAATTAAATGATGAATCATGAATGATGAATCATGAATTGAATCATGAATTGAATCATAAATCATGAATTGAATCATGAATCATGAATCATGAATCATGAATTGAATCATGAATCATGAATTATGAATCATGAATTGAATCATGAATCATGAATCATGAATTGAATCATGAATCATGAATCATGAATCGAATCATGAATCATGAATTTAATCATGAATCATGAATCATGAATCGAATCATGAATCATGAATTTAATCATGAATCATGAATCATGAATTGAATCATGAATCATGAATCATGAATTGAATCATGAATCATGAATCATGAATTGAATCATGAATCATGAATTATGAATCGTGAATTGAATCATGAATCATGAACTGAATCATGAATCATGAATCAGGAATCATGAATCATGAATTGAATCATGAATCATGAATTATGAATCATGAATTAAATCATGAATAATGAATTATGAATCATGAATTGAATCATGAATCATGAATTGAATCATGAATTATGAATTGAATCATGAATCATGAATCATTAATTGAATCATGAATCATGAATCATGAATTGAATCATGAATCATGAATCATGAATTGAATTATGAATCATGAATTATGAATCATGAATTATGAATCATGAATTGAATCATGAATCATGAATCATGAATTGAATCATGAATCATAAATCATGAATTGAATCATGAATCATGAATCATGAATTGAATCATGAATCATGAATTATGAATCATGAATTAAATCATGAATCATGAATTATGAATCATGAATTGAATCATGAATCATGAATTGAATCATGAATCATGAATTATGAATCATGAATTGAATCATGAATCATGAATCATGAATCATGAATTGAATCATGAATCATGAATCATGAATTGAATCATGAATCATGAATTATGAATTATGAATTGAATCATGAATCATGAATCATGAATTGAATCATGAATCATGAATCAGGAATCATGAATCATGAATTGAATCATGAATCATGAATTATGAATCATGAATTAAATCATGAATCATGAATTATGAATCATGAATCGAATCATGAATCATGAATTATGAATCATGAATTGAATCATGAATTATGAATTGAATCATGAATCATGAAACATGAATCATGAATCATGAATCATGAATTGAATCATGAAATGAATCATGAATCATGAATCATGAATTGAATCATGAATCATGAATGATGAATCATGAATTGAATCATGAATGATGAATCATGAATCATGAATCATGAATTGAATCATGAATCATGAATGATGAATCATGAATTGAATCATGAATTGAATCATGAATTATGAATTGAATCATGAATGATGAATCATGAATGATGAATCATGAATGATGAATCATGAATTGAACCATGAATCATGAATCATGAATTGAATCATGATCCGAATCATGAATTGAATCATGATCCGAATCATGAATTGAATCATGAATCATGAATTGAATCATGAATCATGAATTGAATCATGAAACATGAATTATGAATCATGAATTGAATCATGAATCATGACTTGAATCATGAATCATGAATCATGAATTGAATCATGAATCATGAATCATGAATCATGAATTGAATCATGAATCATGAATTATGAATCATGAATTGAATCATGAATCATGAATCATGAATTGAATCATGAATTATGAATTGAATCAGGAATCATGAATCATGAATTGAATCATGAATTGAATCATGAATCGAATCATGAATTGAATCATGTATCGAATCATGAATTGAATCATGAATTGAATCATGAATCGAATCATGAATTGAATCATGTATCGAATCATGAATTGAAACATGAATCATGAATTGAATCATGATTCATGAATTATGAATTATGAATTGAATCATGAATCATGAATTGAATCATGAATCATGAATCATGAATCGAATCATGAATCATGAATTATGAATCATGAATTAAATCATGAATCATGAATTATGAATCATGAATTGAATCATGAATCATGAATTGAATCATGAATTATGAATTGAATCATGAATCATGAATCATGAATTGAATCATGAATCATGAATCATGAATTGAATCATGAATCATGAATCATGAATTGAATTATGAATCATGAATTATGAATCATGAATTGAATCATGAATCATGAATTGAATCATGAATCATGAATCATGAATTGAATCATGAATCATGAATCATGAATTGAATTATGAATCATGAATTATGAATCATGAATTGAATCATGAATCATGAATCATGAATTGAATCATGAATCATAAATCATGAATTGAATCATGAATCATGAATCATGAATTGAATCATGAATCATGAATTATGAATCATGAATTAAATCATGAATCATGAATTATGAATCATGAATTGAATCATGAATCATGAATTGAATCATGAATCATGAATTATGAATCATGAATTGAATCATGAATCATGAATCATGAATTGAATCATGAATCATGAATCATGAATTGAATCATGAATCATGAATCATGAATTGAATCATGAATCATGAATTATGAATCATGAATTGAATCATGAATCATGAATTGAATCATGAATCATGAATCATGAATTGAATCATGAATCATGAATTGAATCATAAATCATGAATCATGAATTGAATCATGAATTGAATCATGAATCATGAATTGAATCATGAATCATGAATTATGAATCATGAATTGAATCATGAATCATGAATCATGAATTGAATCATGAATCATGAATCAAGAATCATGAATCGAATCATGAATCATGAATCGAATCATGAATCATGAATCGAATCATGAATCATGAATCATGAATCGAATCATGAATCATGAATCATGAATTGAATCATGAATCATGAATCATGAATTGAATCATGAATCATGAATCATGAATTGAATCATGAATCATGAATCATGAATTGAATCATGAATCATGAATCATGAATTGAATCATGAATCATGAATCATGAATTGAATCATGAATCATGAATCATGAATTATGAATTATGAATTGAATCATGAATCATGAATCATGAATTGAATCATGAATCATGAATCAGGAATCATGAATCATGAATTGAATCATGAATCATGAATTATGAATCATGAATTAAATCATGAATCATGAATTATGAATCATGAATCGAATCATGAATCATGAATTATGAATCATGAATTGAATCATGAATTATGAATTGAATCATGAATCATGAAACATGAATCATGAATCATGAATCATGAATTGAATCATGAAATGAATCATGAATCATGAATCATGAATTGAATCATGAATCATGAATGATGAATCATGAATTGAATCATGAATGATGAATCATGAATCATGAATCATGAATTGAATCATGAATCATGAATTATGAATCATGAATTGAATCATGAATTATGAATTGAATCATGAATGATGAAACATGAATGATGAATCATGAATGATGAATCATGAATTGAACCATGAATCATGAATCATGAATTGAATCATGATCCGAATCATGAATTGAATCATGAATCATGAATTGAATCATGAATCATGAATTGAATCATGAATCATGAATTATGAATCATGAATTGAATCATGAATCATGACTTGAATCATGAATCATGAATCATGAATTGAATCATGAATCATGAATCATGAATCATGAATTGAATCATGAATCATGAATTATGAATCATGAATTGAATCATGAATCATGAATCATGAATTGAATCATGAATCATGAATTGAATCAGGAATCATGAATCATGAATTGAATCATGAATTGAATCATGAATCGAATCATGAATTGAATCATGTATCGAATCATGAATTGAATCATGAATTGAATCATGAATCGAATCATGAATTGAATCATGTATCGAATCATGAATTGAAACATAAATCATGAATTGAATCATGAATCATGAATCATGAATTGAATCATGAATCATGAATCATGAATCATGAATCGAATCATGAATCATGAATTGAATCATGAATCATGAATCATGAATTGAATCATGAATCATGAATCATGAATCATGAATCGAATCATGAATCATGAATTGAATCATGAATCATGAATCATGAATTGAATCATGAATCATGAATCATGAATTGAATCATGAATCATGAATCATGAATTGAATCATGAATCATGAATTATGAATCATGAATCATGAATCATCAATCATGAATTGAATCATCAATCATGAATCATGAATTGAATCATGAATTGAATCATGAATCATGAATCGAATCATGAATCATGAATTGAATCATGAATTAAATCATGAATCATGAATTGAATCATGAATTGAATCATGAATTGAATCATGAATTGAATCATGAATTGAATCATGAATCATGAATTGAATCATGAATCATGAATCATAAATCGAATCATGAATCATGAATTGAATCATGAATCGAATCATGAATTGAATCATGAATCATGAATTGAATCATGAATCATGAATTGGATCATGAATCATGAATTATGAATCATGAATTGAATCATGAATCATGAATCATGAATTGAATCATGAATCATGAATCATGAATCGAATCATGAATCATGAATTGAATCATGAATCATGAATTTAATCATGAATCATGAATTAAATCATGAATCATGAATCATGAATCATGAATTGAATCATGAATCATGAATTATGAATTATGAATTGAATCATGAATCATGAATATTGAATTGAATTATGAATTATGAATTGAATCATGAATCATGAATCATGAATCATGAATTTAATCATGAATTGAATCATGAATCATGAATCTTGAATCATGAATCATGAATTGAATCATGAATTGAATCATGAATCATGAATCATGAATTGAATCATGAATCATGAATGATGAATCATGAATTGAATCATGAATCATGAATTGAATGATGAATCATGAATTGAATCATGAATCATGAATGATGAATCATGAATCGAATCATGAATCATGAATCATGAATTGAATCATGAATCATGAATCATGAATTGAATCATGAATCATGAATCATGAATCATGAATCGAATCATGAATCATGAATCATGAATCATGAATTGAATCATGAATCATGAATTATGAATCATGAATTTAATCATGAATCATGAATTTAATCATGAATCATGAATTAAATCATGAATCATGAATTGAATCATGAATCATGAATCATGAATTGAATCATGAATCATGAATCATGAATTGAATCATGAATCATGAATTGAATCAGGAATCATGAATCATGAATTGAATCATGAATTGAATCATGAATCGAATCATGAATTGAATCATGTATCGAATCATGAATTGAATCATGAATTGAATCATGAATCGAATCATGAATTGAATCATGTATCGAATCATGAATTGAAACATGAATCATGAATTGAATCATGATTCATGAATTATGAATTATGAATTGAATCATGAATCATGAATCATGAATTGAATCATGAATCATGAATCGAATCATGAATCATGAATTGAATCATGAATCATGAATCATGAATCATAAATTGAATTATGAATCATGAATTGAATCATGATTCATGAATTATGAATCATGAATTGAATCATGAATCATGAATCATGAATTGAATCATGAATCATGAATCATGAATCATGAATCGAATCATGAATCATGAATTGAATCATGAATCATGAATCATGAATCATAAATTGAATCATGAATCATGAATCATGAATTGAATCATGAATCATGAATCATGAATTGAATCATGAATCATGAATTATGAATCATGAATCATGAATTGAATCATGAATCATGAATCATGAATCATAAATTGAATCATGAATCATGAATTGAATCATGAATCATGAATCATGAATTGAATCATGAATCATGAATCATGAATTGAATCATGAATTGAATCATGAATCATGAATCGAATCATGAATCATGAATTGAATAATGAATTAAATCATGAATCATGAATTGAATCATGAATTGAATCATGAATTGAATCATGAATTGAATCATGAATTGAATCATGAATCATGAATTGAATCATGAATCATGAATCATAAATCGAATCATGAATCATGAATTGAATCATGAATCGAATCATGAATTGAATCATGAATCATGAATTGAATCATGAATCATGAATTGGATCATGAATCATGAATTATGAATCATGAATTGAATCATGAATCATGAATCATGAATTGAATCATGAATCATGAATCATGAATCGAATCATGAATCATGAATTTAATCATGAATCATGAACTAAATCATGAATCATGAATCATGAATCATGAATTGAATCATGAATCATGAATTATGAATTATGAATTGAATCATGAATCATGAATATTGAATTGAATTATGAATTATGAATTATGAATTCAATCATGAATCATGAATCATGAATCATGAATCATGAATCATGAATTTAATCATGAATTGAATCATGAATCATGAATCATGAATCATGAAACATGAATCATGAATTGAATCATGAATTGAATCATGAATCATGAATCATGAATTGAATCATGAATCATGAGTGATGAATCATGAATTGAATCATGAATCATGAATTGAATCATGAATCATGAATTGAATCATGAATCATGAATCATGAATCATGAATCATGAATCAAGAATCATGAATAATGAATTGAATCATGAATCATGAATCATGAATTGAATCATGAATCATGAATTATGAATCATGAATTGAATCATGAATCATGAATTGAATCATGAATCATGAATTGAATCATGAATCATGAATCGAATCTTGAATCGAATCATGAATTAAATCATGAATCATGAATTGAATCATGAATCGAATCATGAATTGAATCATGAATCATGTATTGAATCATGAATCATGAATTATGAATCATGAATTGAATCATGAATCATGAATCATGAATTGAATCATGAATCATGAATCATGAATCATGAATTGAATCATTAATCATGAATTATGAATCATGAATTAAATCATGAATCATGAATTATGAATCATGAATTGAATCATGAATCATGAATTGAATCATGAATCATGAATTGAATCATGAATCATGAATTATGAATCATGAATTGAATTATGAATCATGAATTATGAATCATGAATTGAATCATGAATCATGAATCATGAATTGAATCATAAATCATGAATTGAATCATGAATCATGAATCATGAATCATGAATTGAATCATGAATCATGAATTATGAATCGTGAATTGAAACATGAATCATGAATTGAATCATGAATCATGAATCAGGAATCATGAATCATGAATTGAATCATGAATCATGAATTATGAATCATGAATAAAATCATGAATCATGAATTATGAATCATGAATTGAATCATGAATTATGAATTGAATCATGAATCATGAATCATGAATTGAATCATGAATCATGAATTATGAATCATGAATTGAATCATGAATTATGAATTGAATCATGAATCATGAATCATGAATCATGAATCTTGAATCATGAATTGAATCATGAATTGAATCATGAATGATGAATCATGAATTGAATCATGAATCATGAATGATGAATCATGAATTGAATCATGAATCATGAATCATGAATCGAATCATGAATCATGAATTGAATCATGAATCATGAATTATGAATCATGAATTGAATCATGAATCATGAATTATGAATCATGAATTAAATCATGAATTATGAATTGAATCATGAATCATGAATCATGAAACATGAATCATGAATTGAATCATGAATTGAAGCATGAATGATGAATCATGAATTGAATCATGAATCATGAATGATGAATGATGAATTGAATCATGAATCATGAATCATGAATCGAATCATGAATCATGAATTGAATCATGAATGATGAATCATGAATTGAATCATGAATCATGAATCATGAATTCAATCATGAATCATGAATTATGAATCATGAATTGAATCATGATCCGAATCATGAATTGAATCATGATCCGAATCATGAATTGAATCATGAATCATGAATTGAATCATGAATCATGAATCGAATCATGAATCATGAATTGAATCATGAATCATGAATTGAATCATGAATCATGAATTATGAATCATGAATTGAATTATGAATCATGAATTATGAATCATGAATTGAATCATGAATCATGAATCATGAATTGAATCATAAATCATGAATTGAATCATGAATCATGAATCATGAATCATGAATTGAATCATGAATCATGAATTATGAATCGTGAATTGAAACATGAATCATGAATTGAATCATGAATCATGAATCAGGAATCATGAATCATGAATTGAATCATGAATCATGAATTATGAATCATGAATAAAATCATGAATCATGAATTATGAATCATGAATTGAATCATGAATTATGAATTGAATCATGAATCATGAATCATGAATTGAATCATGAATCATGAATTATGAATCATGAATTGAATCATGAATTATGAATTGAATCATGAATCATGAATCATGAATCATGAATCTTGAATCATGAATTGAATCATGAATTGAATCATGAATGATGAATCATGAATTGAATCATGAATCATGAATGATGAATCATGAATTGAATCATGAATCATGAATCATGAATCGAATCATGAATCATGAATTGAATCATGAATCATGAATTATGAATCATGAATTGAATCATGAATCATGAATTATGAATCATGAATTAAATCATGAATTATGAATTGAATCATGAATCATGAATCATGAAACATGAATCATGAATTGAATCATGAATTGAAGCATGAATGATGAATCATGAATTGAATCATGAATCATGAATGATGAATGATGAATTGAATCATGAATCATGAATCATGAATCGAATCATGAATCATGAATTGAATCATGAATGATGAATCATGAATTGAATCATGAATCATGAATCATGAATTCAATCATGAATCATGAATTATGAATCATGAATTGAATCATGATCCGAATCATGAATTGAATCATGATCCGAATCATGAATTGAATCATGAATCATGAATTGAATCATGAATCATGAATCGAATCATGAATCATGAATTGAATCATGAATCATGAATCATGAATTGAATCATGAATCATGAATCATGAATTGAATCATGAATCATGAACCATGAATTGAATCATGAATCATGAATTATGAATCGTGAAATGAATCAGGAGTTATGATTCAATTCATGATTCATGATTCCTGATTCATGATTCATGATTCAGGAATCATGAATCATGAATTGAATCATGAATCATGAATTGGATCATGAATCATGAATTATGAATCATGAATTGAATCATGAATCATGAATCATGAATTGAATCATGAATCATGAATCATGAATCGAATCATGAATCATGAATTGAATCATGAATCATGAATTTAATCATGAATCATGAATTAAATCATGAATCATGAATCATGAATTGAATCATGAATCATGAATTATGAATTATGAATTGAATCATGAATCATGAATATTGAATTGAATTATGAATTATGAATTGAATCATGAATCATGAATCATGAATCATGAATCATGAATTTAATCATGAATTGAATCATGAATCATGAATCTTGAATCATGAATCATGAATTGAATCATGAATTGAATCATGAATCATGAATCATGAATTGAATCATGAATCATGAATGATGAATCATGAATTGAATCATGAATCATGAATTGAATGATGAATCATGAATTGAATCATGAATCATGAATCATGAATCGAATCATGAATCATGAATCATGAATTGAATCATGAATCATGAATTGAATCATGAATCATGAATCATGAATCATGAATCGAATCATGAATCATGAATCATGAATCATGAATTGAATCATGAATCATGAATCATAAATCGAATCATGAATCATGAATTGAATCATGAATCGAATCATGAATTGAATCATGAATCATGAATTGAATCATGAATCATGAATTGGATCATGAATCATGAATTATGAATCATGAATTGAATCATGAATCATGAATCATGAATTGAATCATGAATCATGAATCATGAATCGAATCATGAATCATGAATTTAATCATGAATCATGAATTATGAATTATGAATTGAATCATGAATCATGAATATTGAATTGAATCATGAATCATGAATTGAATCATGAATCATGAATTGGATCATGAATCATGAATTATGAATCATGAATTGAATCATGAATCATGAATCATGAATTGAATCATGAATCATGAATCATGAATCGAATCATGAATCATGAACTAAATCATGAATCATGAATCATGAATCATGAATTGAATCATGAATCATGAATTATGAATTATGAATTGAATCATGAATCATGAATATTGAATTGAATTATGAATTATGAATTATGAATTCAATCATGAATCATGAATCATGAATCATGAATCATGAATCATGAATTTAATCATGAATTGAATCATGAATCATGAATCATGAATCATGAAACATGAATCATGAATTGAATCATGAATTGAATCATGAATCATGAATCATGAATTGAATCATGAATCATGAGTGATGAATCATGAATTGAATCATGAATCATGAATTGAATCATGAATCATGAATTGAATCATGAATCATGAATCATGAATCATGAATCATGAATCAAGAATCATGAATAATGAATTGAATCATGAATCATGAATCATGAATCATGAATTGAATCATGAATCATGAATTATGAATCATGAATTGAATCATGAATCATGAATTGAATCATGAATCATGAATTGAATCATGAATCATGAATCGAATCTTGAATCGAATCATGAATTAAATCATGAATCATGAATTGAATCATGAATCGAATCATGAATTGAATCATGAATCATGTATTGAATCATGAATCATGAATTATGAATCATGAATTGAATCATGAATCATGAATTGAATCATGAATCATGAATCATGAATCATGAATTGAATCATTAATCATGAATTATGAATCATGAATTAAATCATGAATCATGAATTATGAATCATGAATTGAATCATGAATCATGAATTGAATCATGAATCATGAATTGAATCATGAATCATGAATTATGAATCATGAATTGAATCATGCATCATGAATCATGAATTGAATCATGAATCATGAATTGAATCATGAATCATGAATTATGAATCATGAATTGAATTATGAATCATGAATTATGAATCATGAATTGAATCATGAATCATGAATCATGAATTGAATCATAAATCATGAATTGAATCATGAATCATGAATCATGAATCATGAATTGAATCATGAATCATGAATTATGAATCGTGAATTGAAACATGAATCATGAATTGAATCATGAATCATGAATCAGGAATCATGAATCATGAATTGAATCATGAATCATGAATTATGAATCATGAATAAAATCATGAATCATGAATTATGAATCATGAATTGAATCATGAATTATGAATTGAATCATGAATCATGAATCATGAATTGAATCATGAATCATGAATTATGAATCATGAATTGAATCATGAATTATGAATTGAATCATGAATCATGAATCATGAATCATGAATCTTGAATCATGAATTGAATCATGAATTGAATCATGAATCATGAATGATGAATCATGAATTGAATCATGAATCATGAATCATGAATCGAATCATGAATCATGAATTGAATCATGAATCATGAATTATGAATCATGAATTGAATCATGAATCATGAATTATGAATCATGAATTAAATCATGAATTATGAATTGAATCATGAATCATGAATCATGAAACATGAATCATGAATTGAATCATGAATTGAAGCATGAATGATGAATCATGAATTGAATCATGAATCATGAATGATGAATGATGAATTGAATCATGAATCATGAATCATGAATCGAATCATGAATCATGAATTGAATCATGAATGATGAATCATGAATTGAATCATGAATCATGAATCATGAATTCAATCATGAATCATGAATTATGAATCATGAATTGAATCATGATCCGAATCATGAATTGAATCATGAATCATGAATTGAATCATGAATCATGAATCGAATCATGAATCATGAATTGAATCATGAATCATGAATCATGAATTGAATCATGAATCATGAATCATGAATTGAATCATGAATCATGAACCATGAATTGAATCATGAATCATGAATTATGAATCGTGAAATGAATCAGGAGTTATGATTCAATTCATGATTCATGATTCCTGATTCATGATTCATGATTCAGGAATCATGAATCATGAATTGAATCATGAATCATGAATTGGATCATGAATCATGAATTATGAATCATGAATTGAATCATGAATCATGAATCATGAATTGAATCATGAATCATGAATCATGAATCGAATCATGAATCATGAATTGAATCATGAATCATGAATTTAATCATGAATCATGAATTAAATCATGAATCATGAATCATGAATCATGAATTGAATCATGAATCATGAATTATGAATTATGAATTGAATCATGAATCATGAATATTGAATTGAATTATGAATTATGAATTGAATCATGAATCATGAATCATGAATCATGAATCATGAATTTAATCATGAATTGAATCATGAATCATGAATCTTGAATCATGAATCATGAATTGAATCATGAATTGAATCATGAATCATGAATCATGAATTGAATGATGAATCATGAATGATGAATCATGAATTGAATCATGAATCATGAATTGAATGATGAATCATGAATTGAATCATGAATCATGAATCATGAATCGAATCATGAATCATGAATCATGAATTGAATCATGAATCATGAATCATGAATTGAATCATGAATCATGAATCATGAATCATGAATCGAATCATGAATCATGAATCATGAATCATGAATTGAATCATGAATCATGAATTATGAATCATGAATTTAATCATGAATCATGAATTAAATCATGAATCATGAATTGAATCATGAATCATGAATCATGAATTGAATCATGAATCATGAATCATGAATTGAATCATGAATCATGAATTGAATCAGGAATCATGAATCATGAATTGAATCATGAATTGAATCATGAATCGAATCATGAATTGAATCATGTATCGAATCATGAATTGAATCATGAATTGAATCATGAATCGAATCATGAATTGAATCATGTATCGAATCATGAATTGAAACATGAATCATGAATTGAATCATGATTCATGAATTATGAATTATGAATTGAATCATGAATCATGAATCATGAATTGAATCATGAATCATGAATCATGAATCATGAATCAAATCATGAATCATGAATTGAATCATGAATCATGAATCATGAATCATAAATTGAATCATGAATCATGAATTGAATCATGATTCATGAATTATGAATCATGAATTGAATCATGAATCATGAATCATGAATTGAATCATGAATCATGAATCATGAATCATGAATCGAATCATGAATCATGAATTGAATCATGAATCATGAATCATGAATCATAAATTGAATCATGAATCATGAATCATGAATTGAATCATGAATCATGAATCATGAATTGAATCATGAATCATGAATTATGAATCATGAATCATGAATTGAATCATGAATCATGAATCATGAATCATAAATTGAATCATGAATCATGAATTGAATCATGAATCATGAATCATGAATTGAATCATGAATCATGAATCATGAATTGAATCATGAATTGAATCATGAATCATGAATCGAATCATGAATCATGAATTGAATCATGAATTAAATCATGAATCATGAATTGAATCATGAATTGAATCATGAATTGAATCATGAATTGAATCATGAATTGAATCATGAATCATGAATTGAATCATGAATCATGAATCATAAATCGAATCATGAATCATGAATTGAATCATGAATCGAATCATGAATTGAATCATGAATCATGAATTGAATCATGAATCATGAATTGGATCATGAATCATGAATTATGAATCATGAATTGAATCATGAATCATGAATCATGAATTGAATCATGAATCATGAATCATGAATCGAATCATGAATCATGAATTTAATCATGAATCATGAACTAAATCATGAATCATGAATCATGAATCATGAATTGAATCATGAATCATGAATTATGAATTATGAATTGAATCATGAATCATGAATATTGAATTGAATTATGAATTATGAATTATGAATTCAATCATGAATCATGAATCATGAATCATGAATCATGAATCATGAATTTAATCATGAATTGAATCATGAATCATGAATCATGAATCATGAATCATGAATCATGAATTGAATCATGAATTGAATCATGAATCATGAATCATGAATTGAATCATGAATCATGAGTGATGAATCATGAATTGAATCATGAATCATGAATTGAATCATGAATCATGAATTGAATCATGAATCATGAATCATGAATCATGAATCATGAATCAAGAATCATGAATAATGAATTGAATCATGAATCATGAATCATGAATCATGAATTGAATCATGAATCATGAATTATGAATCATGAATTGAATCATGAATCATGAATTAAATCATGAATCATGAATTGAATCATGAATCATGAATCGAATCTTGAATCGAATCATGAATTAATTCATGAATCATGAATTGAATCATGAATCGAATCATGAATTGAATCATGAATCATGTATTGAATCATGAATCATGAATTATGAATCATGAATTGAATCATGAATCATGAATCATGAATTGAATCATGAATCATAAATCATGAATCATGAATTGAATCATTAATCATGAATTATGAATCATGAATTAAATCATGAATCATGAATTATGAATCATGAATTGAATCATGAATCATGAATTGAATCATGAATCATGAATTGAATCATGAATCATGAATTATGAATCATGAATTGAATCATGCATCATGAATCATGAATTGAATCATGAATCATGAATTGAATCATGAATCATGAATTATGAATCATGAATTGAATTATGAATCATGAATTATGAATCATGAATTGAATCATGAATCATGAATCATGAATTGAATCATAAATCATGAATTGAATCATGAATCATGAATCATGAATTGAATCATGAATCATGAATTATGAATCGTGAATTGAAACATGAATCATGAATTGAATCATGAATCATGAATCAGGAATCATGAATCATGAATTGAATCATGAATCATGAATTATGAATCATGAATAAAATCATGAATCATGAATTATGAATCATGAATTGAATCATGAATTATGAATTGAATCATGAATCATGAATTGAATCATGAATCATGAATTATGAATCATGAATTGAATCATGAATTATGAATTGAATCATGAATCATGAATCATGAATCATGAATCTTGAATCATGAATTGAATCATGAATTGAATCATGAATGATGAATCATGAATTGAATCATGAATCATGAATGATGAATCATGAATTGAATCATGAATCATGAATCATGAATCGAATCATGAATCATGAATTGAATCATGAATCATGAATTATGAATCATGAATTGAATCATGAATCATGAATTATGAATCATGAATTAAATCATGAATTATGAATTGAATCATGAATCATGAATCATGAAACATGAATCATGAATTGAATCATGAATTGAAGCATGAATGATGAATCATGAATTGAATCATGAATCATGAATGATGAATGATGAATTGAATCATGAATCATGAATCATGAATCGAATCATGAATCATGAATTGAATCATGAATGATGAATCATGAATTGAATCATGAATCATGAATCATGAATTCAATCATGAATCATGAATTATGAATCATGAATTGAATCATGATCCGAATCATGAATTGAATCATGAATCATGAATTGAATCATGAATCATGAATCGAATCATGAATCATGAATTGAATCATGAATCATGAATCATGAATTGAATCATGAATCATGAATCATGAATTGAATCATGAATCATGAACCATGAATTGAATCATGAATCATGAATTATGAATCGTGAAATGAATCAGGAGTTATGATTCAATTCATGATTCATGATTCCTGATTCATGATTCATGATTCAGGAATCATGAATCATGAATTGAATCATGAATCATGAATTATGAATCATGAATTAAATCATGAATCATGAATTATGAATCATGAATTGAATCATGAATTATGAATTGAATCATGAATCATGAATCATGAATTGAATCATGAATTGAATCATGAATCATGAATCATGAATTGAATCATGAATCATGAATTGAATCATGAATCATGAATTATGAATCATGAATTGAATCATGAATTATGAATTGAATCATGAATCATGAATCATGAATCATGAATCTTGAATCATGAATTGAATCATGAATTGAATCATGAATCATGAATCATGAATTGAATCATGAATCATGAATGATGAATCATGAATTGAATCATGAATCATGAATCATGAATTGAATCATGAATCATGAATCATGAATTGAATCATGAATCATGAATTATGAATCATGAATTGAATCATGAATCAGGAATTATGAATCATGAATTGAATCATGAATTATGAATTGAATCATGAAACATGAATCATGAATTGAATCATGAATTGAATCATGAATGATGAATCATGAATTGAATCATGAATCATGAATTATGAATCATGAATTGAATCATGATCCGAATCATGAATTGAATCATGAATTGAATCATGGATCATGAATTGAATCATGAATCATGAATTGAATCATGAATCATGAATCATGAATCATGAATTGAATCATGAATTATGAATCATGAATTGAATCATGAATCATGACTTGAATCATGAATCATGAATCATGAATTGAATCATGAATCATGTATCATGAATCATGAATTGAATCATGAATCATGAATTATGAATCATGAATTGAATCATGAATCATGAATCATGAATTGAATCATGAATCATGAATTGAATCATGAATCATGAATTGAATCATGAATCATGAATTGAATCATGAATTGAATCATGAATCGAATCATGAATTGAATCATGAATCGAATCATGAATTGAATCATGAATTGAATCATGATTCATGAATTATGAATCATGAATTGAATCATGAATCATGAATCATGAATCATGAATTGAATCATGAATCATGAATCATGAATCATGAATCATGAATCGAATCATGAATCATGAATCATGAATTTAATCATGAATCATGAATTGAATCATGAATCATGAATTGAATCATGAATCATGAATTATGAATCATGAATTGAATCATGAATTATGAATTGAATCATGAATGATGAATCATGAATGATAAATCATGAATGATGAATCATGAATTGAATCATGAATCATGAATCATGAATTGAATCATGAATCATGAATTGAATCATGAATCATGAATCATGAATTGAATCATGAATTGAATCATGAATCGAATTATGAATTGAATCATGTATCGAATCATGAATTGAATCATGAATCATGAATCATGAATTGAATCATGATTCATGAATTATGAATCATGAATTGAATCATGAATAATGAATCATGAATTGAATCATGAATCATGAATTGAATCATGAATCATGAATTGAATCATGAATCATGAATTATGAATCATGAATTGAATCATGAATCATGAATCATGAATTGAATCATGAATCATGAATCATGAATTGAATCATGAATCATGAATCATGAATCATGAATTGAATTATGAATCATGAATTATGAATCATGAATTGGATCATGAATCATGAATCATGAATTGAATCATGAATCATGAATCATGAATTTAATTATGAATCATGAATTATGAATCATGAATTGGATCATGAATCATGAATCATGAATTGAATCATGAATCATGAATTGAATCATGAATCATGAATTGAATCCTGAATCATGAATCATGAATCATGAATTGAATCATGAATCATGAATCATGAATCATGAATCATGAATCGAATCATGAATCATGAATTGAATCATGAATTATGAATCATGAATTGAATCATGAATCATGAATCATGAATCGAATCATGAATCATGAATTGAATCATGAATTATGAATCATGAATTGAATCATGAATCATGAATCATGAATTGAATCATGAATCATGAATTATGAATCATGAATTGAATCATGAATCATGAATCAGGAATCATGAATCATGAATTGAATCATGAATCATGAATTATGAATCATGAATTAAATAATGAATTATGAATTGAATCAAGAATCATGAATCTTGAATTGAATCATGAAATGAATCATGAATCATGAATCATGAATTGAATCATGAATCATGAATGATGAATCATGAATTGAATCATGAATTGAATCATGAATCATGAATCATGAATTGAATCATAAATCATGAATTGAATCATGAATCATGAATCATGAATTGAATCATGAATCATGAATTATGAATCATGAATTAAATCATGAATCATGAATTATGAATCATGAATTGAATCATGAATCATGAATCATGAATTGAATCATGAATCATGAATCATGAATCGAATCATGAATCATGAATTGAATCATGAATCATGAATCATGAATCGAATCATGAATCATGAATTAAAGCATGAATCATGAATCATGAATTGAATCATGAATCATGAATCATGAATTGAATCATGAATCATGAATCATGAATTGAATCATGAATCATGAATTATGAATCGTGAATTGAATCATGAATTATGAATTGAATCATGAATCGTGAATCATGAATCATGAATCATGAATTGAATCATGAATTGAATCATGAATCATGAATCATGAATTGAATCATGAATCTAGAATTGAATCATGAATCATGAATTATGAATTGAATCATGTATCGAATCATGAATTGAATCATGAATCATGAATCATGAATTGAATCATGAATAATGAATCATGAATTGAATCATGAATCATGAATTGAATCATGAATCATGAATTGAATCATGAATCATGAATCATGAATTATGAATCATGAATTGAATCATGAATCATGAATCATGAATTGAATCATGAATCATGAATCATGTATTGAATCATGAATCATGAATCATGAATCATGAATTGAATTATGAATCATGAATTATGAATCATGAATTGGATCATGAATCATGAATCATGAATTGAATCATGAATCATGAATCATGAATTGAATTATGAATCATGAATTATGAATCATGAATTGGATCATGAATCATGAATCATGAATTGAATCATGAATCATGAATTGAATCATGAATCATGAATTGAATCATGAATCATGAATCATGAATCATGAATTGAATCATGAATCATGAATTATGAATCATGAATTGAATCATGAATCATGAATCATGAATCATGAATTGAATCATGAATCATGAATCATGAATCATGAATCATGAATCGAATCATGAATCATGAATTGAATCATGAATTATGAATCATGAATTGAATCATGAATCATGAATCATGAATTGAATCATGAATCATGAATTGAATCATGAATCATGAATCATGAATCATGAATCGAATCATGAATCATGAATTGAATCATGAATTATGAATCATGAATTGAATCATGAATCATGAATCATGAATTGAATCATGAATCATGAATTGAATCATGAATCATGAATTATGAATCATGAATTGAATCATGAATCATTAATCATGAATTGAATCATGAATCATGAATCAGGAATCATGAATCATGAATTGAATCATGAATCATGAATTATGAATCATGAATTAAATAATGAATTATGAATTGAATCAAGAATCATGAATCTTGAATTGAATCATGAAATTAATCATGAATCATGAATCATGAATTGAATCATGAATCATGAATGATGAATCATGAATTGAATCATGAATTGAATCATGAATCATGAATCATGAATTGAATCATAAATCATGAATTTAATCATGAATCATGAATCATGAATTGAATCATGAATCATGAATTATGAATCATGAATTAAATCATGAATCATGAATTATGAATCATGAATTGAATCATGAATCATGAATCATGAATTGAATCATGAATCATGAATCATGAATCGAATCATGAATCATGAATTGAATCATGAATCATGAATCATGAATCGAATCATGAATCATGAATTAAAGCATGAATCATGAATCATGAATTGAATCATGAATCATGAATCATGAATTGAATCATGAATCATGAATCATGAATTGAATCATGAATCATGAATTATGAATCGTGAATTGAATCATGAATTATGAATTGAATCATGAATCGTGAATCATGAATCATGAATTGAATCATGAATTGAATCATGAATCATGAATCATGAATTGAATCATGAATCTAGAATTGAATCATGAATCATGAATTATGAATCATGAATTGAATCATGAATTATGAATTGAATCATGAATCATGAATCATGAATCTTGAATCATGAATTGAATCATGAATTGAATCATGAATGATGAATCATGAATTGAATCATGAATCATGAATGATGAATCATGAATTGAATCATGAATCATGAATTGAATCATGAATCATGAATTAAATCATGAATCATGAATTATAAATCATGAATTGAATCATGAATCATGAATTATGAATCATGAATTGAATCATGAATTATGAATTGAATCATGAATCATGAATGATGAATCATGAATTGAATCATGAATCATGAATCATGAATGATGAATCATGAATTGAATCATGAATCATGAATGATTAATCATAAATTGAATCATGAATCATGAATCATGAATCGAATGATGAATCATGAATTGAATCATGAATCATGAATCATGAATTCAATCATGAATCATGAATCATGAATTCAATCATGAATCATGAATCATGAACCATGAATTGAATCATGAATCATGAATTATGAATCGTGAATTGAATCATGAATCATGAATTGAATCATGAATCATGAATCAGGAATCATGAATCATGAATTGAATCATGAATCATGAATTATGAATCATGAATTAAATCATGAATCATGAATTATGAATCATGAATTGAATCATGAATTATGAATTGAATCATGAATCATGAATCATGAATTGAATCATGAATCATGAATTGAATCATGAATCATGAATTGAATCATGAATTGAATCATGAATCGAATCATGAATTGAATTTATGAATCGAATCATGAATTGAATCATGAATCATGAATCATGAATCATGAATTGAATCATGATTCATGAATTATGAATCATGAATTGAATCATGAATCATGAATCATGAATTGAATCATGAATCATGAATCATGAATCATGAATCATGAATCGAATCATGAATCATGAATCATGAATTGAATCATGAATCATGAATTGAATCATGAATCATGAATTATGAATCATGAATTGAATCATGAATTATGAATTGAATCATGAATGATGAATCATGAATGATAAATCATGAATGATGAATCATGAATTGAATCATGAATCATAAATCATGAATTGAATCATGAATCATGAATCATGAATTGAATCATGAATCATGAATGATGAATCATGAATTGAATCATGAATCATGAATTGAAACATGAATCATGAATCATGAATCATGAATCATGAATTGAATCATGAATTAAATCATGAATCATGAATGATGAATTGAATCATGAATCATGAATGATGAATCATGAATTGAATCATGAATCATGAATCATGAATCGAATCATGGATCATGAATTGAATCATTAATCATGAATCATGAATTGAATCATGAATCATGAATTGAATCATGAATGATGAATCATGAATTGAATCATGAATCATGAATGATGAATCATGAATTGAATCATGAATCATGAATTGAATCATGAATCATAAATTGAATCATGAATCATGAATTATGAATCATGAATTGAATCATGAATCATGAATTATGAATCATGAATTGAATCATGAATCATGAATTATGAATCATGAATTGAATCATGAATTATGAATTGAATCATGAATCATGAATGATGAATCATGAATTGAATCATGAATCATGAATGATTAATCATAAATTGAATCATGAATCATGAATCATGAATCGAATGATGAATCATGAATTGAATCATGAATCATGAATCATGAATTCAATCATGAATCATGAATCATGAATTCAATCATGAATCATGAATCATGAACCATGAATTGAATCATGAATCATGAATTATGAATCGTGAATTGAATCATGAATCATGAATTGAATCATGAATCATGAATCAGGAATCATGAATCATGAATTAAATCATGAATCATGAATTATGAATCATGAATTGAATCATGAATTAAGAATTGAATCATGAATCATGAATCATGAATTGAATCATGAATCATGAATTGAATCATGAATCATGAATTGAATCATGAATTGAATCATGAATCGAATCATGAATTGAATCATGAATCGAATCATGAATTGAATCATGAATCATGAATCATGAATCATGAATTGAATCATGATTCATGAATTATGAATCATGAATTGAATCATGAATCATGAATCATGAATTGAATCATGAATCATGAATCATGAATCATGAATCATGAATCGAATCATGAATCATGAATCATGAATTGAATCATGAATCATGAATTGAATCATGAATCATGAATTATGAATCATGAATTGAATCATGAATTATGAATTGAATCATGAATGATGAATCATGAATGATAAATCATGAATGATGAATCATGAATTGAATCATGAATCATGAATCATGAATTGAATCATGAATCATGAATCATGAATTTAATCATGAATCATGAATGATGAATCATGAATTGAATCATGAATCATGAATCATGAATTTAATCATGAATCATGAATCATGAATCATGAATCGAATCATGAATCATGAATTGAATCATGAATCATGAATTGAATCATGAATCATGAATTATGAATCATGAATTGAATCATGAATTATGAATTGAATCATGAATGATGAATCATGAATGATAAATCAAGAATGATGAATCATGAATTGAATCATGAATCATGAATTGAATCATGAATCATGAATCATGAATTGAATCATGAATCATGAATGATGAATCATGAATTGAATCATGAATCATGAATTGAAACATGAATCATGAATCATGAATCATGAATCATGAATTGAATCATTAATTAAATCATGAATCATGAATCATGAATTGAATCATGAATCATGAATGATGAATCATGAATTGAATCATGAATCATGAATCATGAATCGAATCATGGATCATGAATTGAATCATTAATCATGAATCATGAATTGAATCATGAATCATGAATTGAATCATGAATGATGAATCATGAATTGAATCATGAATCATGAATGATGAATCATGAATTGAATCATGAATCATGAATTAAATCATGAATCATGAATTGAATCATGAATCATGAATTATGAATCATGAATTGAATCATGAATCATGAATTATGAATCATGAATTGAATCATGAATTATGAATTGAATCATGAATCATGAATGATGAATCATGAATTGAATCATGAATCATGAATCATGAATGATGAATCATGAATTGAATCATGAATCATGAATGATTAATCATAAATTGAATCATGAATCATGAATCATGAATTCAATCATGAATCATGAATCATGAATTCAATCATGAATCATGAATCATGAACCATGAATTGAATCATGAATCATGAATTATGAATCGTGAATTGAATCATGAATCATGAATTGAATCATGAATCATGAATCAGGAATCATGAATCATGAATTGAATCATGAATCATGAATTATGAATCATGAATTAAATCATGAATCATGAATTATGAATCATGAATTGAATCATGAATTATGAATTGAATCATGAATCATGAATCATGAATTGAATCATGAATCATGAATTGAATCATGAATCATGAATTGAATCATGAATTGAATCATGAATCGAATCATGAATTGAATCATGAATCGAATCATGAATTGAATCATGAATCATGAATCATGAATCATGAATTGAATCATGATTCATGAATTATGAATCATGAATTGAATCATGAATCATGAATTGAATCATGAATCATGAATCATGAATTGAATCATGAATCATGAATCATGAATCATGAATCGAATCATGAATCATGAATCATGAATTGAATCATGAATCATGAATTGAATCATGAATCATGAATTATGAATCATGAATTGAATCATGAATTATGAATTGAATCATGAATGATGAATGATAAATCATGAATGATGAATCATGAATTGAATCATGAATCATGAATCATGAATCATGAATCATGAATCATGAATTTAATCATGAATCATGAATGATGAATCATGAATTGAATCATGAATCATGAATCATGAATTGAATCATGAATCATGAATCATGAATCATGAATCATAAATCGAATCATGAATCATGAATCATGAATTGAATCATGAATCATGAATTGAATCATGAATCATGAATTGAATCATGAATCATGAATTATGAATCATGAATTGAATCATGAATTATGAATTGAATCATGAATGATGAATCATGAATGATAAATCATGAATGATGAATCATGAATTGAATCATGAATCATGAATTGAATCATGAATCATGAATCATGAATTGAATCATGAATCATGAATGATGAATCATGAATTGAATCATGAATCATGAATTGAAACATGAATCATGAATCATGAATCATGAATCATGAATTGAATCATGAATTAAATCATGAATCATGAATCATGAATTGAATCATGAATCATGAATGATGAATCATGAATTGAATCATGAATCATGAATCATGAATCGAATCATGGATCATGAATTGAATCATTAATCATGAATCATGAATTGAATCATGAATTGAATCATGAATGATGAATCATGAATTGAATCATGAATCATGAATGATGAATCATGAATTGATTCATGAATCATGAATTGAATCATGAATCATGAATTGAATCATGAATCATGAATTATGAATCATGAATTGAATCATGAATAATGAATTATGAATCATGAATTGAATCATGAATTATGAATTGAATCATGAATCATGAATGATGAATCATGAATTGAATCATGAATCATGAATCATGAATGATGAATCATGAATTGAATCATGAATCATGAATGATTAATCATAAATTGAATCATGAATCATGAATCATGAATCGAATGATGAATCATGAATTGAATCATGAATCATGAATCATGAATTCAATCATGAATCATGAATCATGAATTCAATCATGAATCATGAATCATGAACCATGAATTGAATCATGAATCATGAATTATGAATCGTGAATTGAATCATGAATCATGAATTGAATCATGAATCATGAACCAGGAATCATGAATCATGAATTGAATCATGAATCATGAATTATGAATCATGAATTAAATCATGAATCATGAATTATGAATCATGAATTGAATCATGAATTATGAATTGAATCATGAATCATGAATCATGAATTGAATCATGAATCATGAATTGAATCATGAATCATGAATTGAATCATGAATTGAATCATGAATCGAATCATGAATTGAATCATGAATCGAATCATGAATTGAATCATGAATCATGAATCATGAATCATGAATTGAATCATGATTCATGAATTATGAATCATGAATTGAATCATGAATCATGAATCATGAATTGAATCATGAATCATGAATCATGAATCATGAATCATGAATCGAATCATGAATCATGAATCATGAATTGAATCATGAATCATGAATTGAATCCTGAATCATGAATTATGAATCATGAATTGAATCATGAATTATGAATTGAATCATGAATGATGAATCATGAATGATAAATCATGAATGATGAATCATGAATTGAATCATGAATCATGAATCATGAATTGAATCATGAATCATGAATCATGAATTTAATCATGAATCATGAATCATGAATCATGAATTGAATCATGAATTAAATCATGAATCATGAATCATGAATTGAATCATGAATCATGAATGATGAATCATGAATTGAATCATGAATCATGAATCATGAATCGAATCATGGATCATGAATTGAATCATTAATCATGAATCATGAATTGAATCATGAATCATGAATTGAATCATGAATCATGAATTATGAATCATGAATTGAATCATGATCCGAATCATGAATTGAATCATGAATCATGAATTGAATCATGAATCATGATTAATGAATTGAATCATGAATCATGAATTGAATCATGAAATGAATCATGAATCATGAATCATGAATTGAATCATGAATCATGAATGATGAATCATGAATTGAATCATGAATTGAATCATGAATCATGAATTGAATCATAAATCATGAATTGAATCATGAATCATGAATCATGAATTATGAATCATGAATTGAATCATGAATCATGAATTATGAATCATGAATTGAATCATGAATCATGAATCATGAATTGAATCATGAATCATGAATCATGAATTGAATCATGAATCATGAATTGAATCATGAATCATGAATCATGAATCAAATCATGAATCATGAATTGAATCATGAATCATGAATCATGAATTGAATCATGAATCATGAATTGAATCATGAATCATGAATTATGAATCGTGAATTGAATCATGAATCATGAATTGAATCATGAATCATGAATTATGAATCATGAATAAAATCATGAATCATGAATCATGAATCATGAATTGAATCATGAATTGAATCATGAATCATGAATCATGAATTGAATCATGAATCATGAATTGAATCATGAATCATGAATTATGAATCATGAATTGAATCATGAATTATGAATTGAATCATGAATCATGAAACATGAATCATGAATTGAATCATGAATTGAATCATGAATGATGAATCATGAATTGAATCATGAATCATGAATGATGAATCATGAATTTAATCATGAATCATGAATCATGAATCGAATCATGAATCATGAATTGAATCATGAATGATGAATCATGAATTGTATCATGAATCATGAATCATGAATTCAATCATGAATCATGAATTATGAATCATGAATTGAATCATGATCCGAATCATGAATTGAATCATGAATCATGAATTGAATCATGAATCATGAATCTTATCATGAATCATAAATTGAAACATGAATCATGAATCATGAATTGAATCATGAATCATGAATCATGAATTGAATCATGAATCATGAACCATGAATTGAATCATGAATCATGAATTATGAATCGTGAATTGAATCATGAATCATGAATTGAATCATGAATCATGAATCATGAATCATGAATTGAATCATGAATCATGAATCATGAATCATGAATCATGAATTATGAATCATGAATTAAATCATGAATCATGAATTATGAATCATGAATTGAATCATGAATTATGAATTGAATCATGAATCATGAATCATGAATCATGAATCATGAATTAAGTAATGAATTGAATCATGAATCATGAATCATGAATTGAATCATGAATCATGAATTGAATCATGAATCATGAATTATGAATCATGAATTGAATCATGAATTGAATCATGAATCATGAATCATGAATTGAATCATGAATCATGAATTATGAATCATGAATTAAATCATGAATCATGAATTATGAATCATGAATTGAATCATGAATCATGAATCATGAATTGAATCATGAATCATGAATCATGAATCGAATCATGAATCATGAATTGAATCATGAATCATGAATCATGAATCGAATCATGAATCATGAATTAAAGCATGAATCATGAATCATGAATTGAATCATGAATCATGAATTGAATCATGAATCATGAATTATGAATCGTGAATTGAATCATGAATTATGAATTGAATCATGAATCGTGAATCATGAATCATGAATCATGAATTGAATCATGAATTGAATCATGAATCATGAATTGAATCATGAATCTAGAATTGAATCATGAATCATGAATTATGAATCATGAATTGAATCATGAATTATGAATTGAATCATGAATCATGAATTATGAATCTTGAATCATGAATTGAATCATGAATTGAATCATGAATGATGAATCATGAATTGAATCATGAATCATGAATGATGAATCATGAATTGAATCATGAATCATGAATTGAATCATGAATCGTGAATTGAATCATGAATCATGAATTATAAATCATGAATTGAATCATGAATCATGAATTATGAATCATGAATTGAATCATGAATTATGAATTGAATCATGAATCATGAATGATGAATCATGAATTGAATCATGAATCATGAATCATGAATGATGAATCATGAATTGAATCATGAATCATGAATGATTAATCATAAATTGAATCATGAATCATGAATTATGAATCGAATGATGAATCATGAATTGAATCATGAATCATGAATCATGAATTGGATCATGAATCATGAATTATGAATCGTGAATTGAATCATGAATCATGAATTGAATCATGAATCATGAATTATGAATCATGAATAAAATCATGAATCATGAATCATGAATCATGAATTGAATCATGAATTGAATCATGAATCATGAATCATGAATTGAATCATGAATCATGAATTGAATCATGAATCATGAATTATGAATCATGAATTGAATCATGAATTATGAATTGAATCATGAATCATGAAACATGAATCATGAATTGAATCATGAATTGAATCATGAATGATGAATCATGAATTAAATCATGAATCATGAATGATGAATCATGAATTTAATCATGAATCATGAATCATGAATCGAATCATGAATCATGAATTGAATCATGAATGATAAATCATGAATTGTATCATGAATCATGAATCATGAATTCAATCATGAATCATGAATTATGAATCATGAATTGAATCATGATCCGAATCATGAATTGAATCATGAATCATGAATTGAATCATGAATCATGAATCTTATCATGAATCATGAATTGAATCATGAATCATGAATCATGAATTGAATCATGAATCATGAATCATGAATTGAATCATGAATCATGAACCATGAATTGAATCATGAATCATGAATTATGAATCGTGAATTGAATCATGAATCATGAATTGAATCATGAATCATTAATCATGAATCATGAATTGAATCATGAATCATGAATCATGAATCATGAATCATGAATTATGAATCATGAATTAAATCATGAATCATGAATTATGAATCATGAATTGAATCATGAATTATGAATTGAATCATGAATCATGAATCATGAATCATGAATCATGAATTGAGTAATGAATTGAATCATGAATCATGAATCATGAATTTAATCATGAATCATGAATTGAATCATGAATCATGAATTATGAATCATGAATTGAATCATGAATTGAATCATGAATCATGAATCATGAATTGAATCATGAATCATGAATTATGAATCATGAATTAAATCATGAATCATGAATTATGAATCATGAATTGAATCATGAATCATGAATCATGAATTGAATCATGAATCATGAATCATGAATCGAATCATGAATCATGAATTGAATCATGAATCATGAATCATGAATCGAATCATGAATCATGAATTAAAGCATGAATCATGAATCATGAATTGAATCATGAATCATGAATTGAATCATGAATCATGAATCATGAATTGAATCATGAATCATGAATTATGAATCGTGAATTGAATCATGAATTATGAATTGAATCATGAATCGTGAATCATGAATCATGAATCATGAATTGAAACATGAATTGAATCATGAATCATGAATCATGAATTGAATCATGAATCTAGAATTGAATCATGAATCATGAATTATGAATCATG
This sequence comes from Mixophyes australis, assembly GCA_036250195.1. Taxonomy (NCBI): domain Eukaryota; kingdom Metazoa; phylum Chordata; class Amphibia; order Anura; family Limnodynastidae; genus Mixophyes; species Mixophyes australis. The sequence goes on along the minus strand of JAVHZZ010000001.1, from coordinate 239,243,837 downwards.
AATTGAATCATGAATTATGAATTGAATCATGAATCATGAATTATGAATCTTGAATCATGAATTGAATCATGAATTGAATCATGAATGATGAATCATGAATTGAATCATGAATCATGAATGATGAATCATGAATTGAATCATGAATCATGAATTGAATCATGAATCGTGAATTGAATCATGAATCATGAATTATAAATCATGAATTGAATCATGAATCATGAATTATGAATCATGAATTGAATCATGAATTATGAATTGAATCATGAATCATGAATGATGAATCATGAATTGAATCATGAATCATGAATCATGAATGATGAATCATGAATTGAATCATGAATCATGAATGATTAATCATAAATTGAATCATGAATCATGAATCATGAATTCAATCATGAATCATGAATCATGAATTCAATCATGAATCATGAATCATGAACCATGAATTGAATCATGAATCATGAATTATGAATCGTGAATTGAATCATGAATCATGAATTGAATCATGAATCATGAATCAGGAATCATGAATCATGAATTGAATCATGAATCATGAATTATGAATCATGAATTAAATCATGAATCATGAATTATGAATCATGAATTGAATCATGAATTATGAATTGAATCATGAATCATGAATCATGAATTGAATCATGAATCATGAATTGAATCATGAATCATGAATTGAATCATGAATTGAATCATGAATCGAATCATGAATTGAATCATGAATCGAATCATGAATTGAATCATGAATCATGAATCATGAATCATGAATTGAATCATGATTCATGAATTATGAATCATGAATTGAATCATGAATCATGAATTGAATCATGAATCATGAATCATGAATTGAATCATGAATCATGAATCATGAATCATGAATCGAATCATGAATCATGAATCATGAATTGAATCATGAATCATGAATTGAATCATGAATCATGAATTATGAATCATGAATTGAATCATGAATTATGAATTGAATCATGAATGATGAATGATAAATCATGAATGATGAATCATGAATTGAATCATGAATCATGAATCATGAATCATGAATCATGAATCATGAATTTAATCATGAATCATGAATGATGAATCATGAATTGAATCATGAATCATGAATCATGAATTGAATCATGAATCATGAATCATGAATCATGAATCATAAATCGAATCATGAATCATGAATCATGAATTGAATCATGAATCATGAATTGAATCATGAATCATGAATTGAATCATGAATCATGAATTATGAATCATGAATTGAATCATGAATTATGAATTGAATCATGAATGATGAATCATGAATGATAAATCATGAATGATGAATCATGAATTGAATCATGAATCATGAATTGAATCATGAATCATGAATCATGAATTGAATCATGAATCATGAATGATGAATCATGAATTGAATCATGAATCATGAATTGAAACATGAATCATGAATCATGAATCATGAATCATGAATTGAATCATGAATTAAATCATGAATCATGAATCATGAATTGAATCATGAATCATGAATGATGAATCATGAATTGAATCATGAATCATGAATCATGAATCGAATCATGGATCATGAATTGAATCATTAATCATGAATCATGAATTGAATCATGAATTGAATCATGAATGATGAATCATGAATTGAATCATGAATCATGAATGATGAATCATGAATTGATTCATGAATCATGAATTGAATCATGAATCATGAATTGAATCATGAATCATGAATTATGAATCATGAATTGAATCATGAATAATGAATTATGAATCATGAATTGAATCATGAATTATGAATTGAATCATGAATCATGAATGATGAATCATGAATTGAATCATGAATCATGAATCATGAATGATGAATCATGAATTGAATCATGAATCATGAATGATTAATCATAAATTGAATCATGAATCATGAATCATGAATCGAATGATGAATCATGAATTGAATCATGAATCATGAATCATGAATTCAATCATGAATCATGAATCATGAATTCAATCATGAATCATGAATCATGAACCATGAATTGAATCATGAATCATGAATTATGAATCGTGAATTGAATCATGAATCATGAATTGAATCATGAATCATGAACCAGGAATCATGAATCATGAATTGAATCATGAATCATGAATTATGAATCATGAATTAAATCATGAATCATGAATTATGAATCATGAATTGAATCATGAATTATGAATTGAATCATGAATCATGAATCATGAATTGAATCATGAATCATGAATTGAATCATGAATCATGAATTGAATCATGAATTGAATCATGAATCGAATCATGAATTGAATCATGAATCGAATCATGAATTGAATCATGAATCATGAATCATGAATCATGAATTGAATCATGATTCATGAATTATGAATCATGAATTGAATCATGAATCATGAATCATGAATTGAATCATGAATCATGAATCATGAATCATGAATCATGAATCGAATCATGAATCATGAATCATGAATTGAATCATGAATCATGAATTGAATCCTGAATCATGAATTATGAATCATGAATTGAATCATGAATTATGAATTGAATCATGAATGATGAATCATGAATGATAAATCATGAATGATGAATCATGAATTGAATCATGAATCATGAATCATGAATTGAATCATGAATCATGAATCATGAATTTAATCATGAATCATGAATCATGAATCATGAATTGAATCATGAATTAAATCATGAATCATGAATCATGAATTGAATCATGAATCATGAATGATGAATCATGAATTGAATCATGAATCATGAATCATGAATCGAATCATGGATCATGAATTGAATCATTAATCATGAATCATGAATTGAATCATGAATCATGAATTGAATCATGAATCATGAATTATGAATCATGAATTGAATCATGATCCGAATCATGAATTGAATCATGAATCATGAATTGAATCATGAATCATGATTAATGAATTGAATCATGAATCATGAATTGAATCATGAAATGAATCATGAATCATGAATCATGAATTGAATCATGAATCATGAATGATGAATCATGAATTGAATCATGAATTGAATCATGAATCATGAATTGAATCATAAATCATGAATTGAATCATGAATCATGAATCATGAATTATGAATCATGAATTGAATCATGAATCATGAATTATGAATCATGAATTGAATCATGAATCATGAATCATGAATTGAATCATGAATCATGAATCATGAATTGAATCATGAATCATGAATTGAATCATGAATCATGAATCATGAATCAAATCATGAATCATGAATTGAATCATGAATCATGAATCATGAATTGAATCATGAATCATGAATTGAATCATGAATCATGAATTATGAATCGTGAATTGAATCATGAATCATGAATTGAATCATGAATCATGAATTATGAATCATGAATAAAATCATGAATCATGAATCATGAATCATGAATTGAATCATGAATTGAATCATGAATCATGAATCATGAATTGAATCATGAATCATGAATTGAATCATGAATCATGAATTATGAATCATGAATTGAATCATGAATTATGAATTGAATCATGAATCATGAAACATGAATCATGAATTGAATCATGAATTGAATCATGAATCATGAATCATGAATCGAATCATGAATCATGAATTGAATCATGAATGATGAATCATGAATTGTATCATGAATCATGAATCATGAATTCAATCATGAATCATGAATTATGAATCATGAATTGAATCATGATCCGAATCATGAATTGAATCATGAATCATGAATTGAATCATGAATCATGAATCTTATCATGAATCATAAATTGAAACATGAATCATGAATCATGAATTGAATCATGAATCATGAATCATGAATTGAATCATGAATCATGAACCATGAATTGAATCATGAATCATGAATTATGAATCGTGAATTGAATCATGAATCATGAATTGAATCATGAATCATGAATCATGAATCATGAATTGAATCATGAATCATGAATCATGAATCATGAATCATGAATTATGAATCATGAATTAAATCATGAATCATGAATTATGAATCATGAATTGAATCATGAATTATGAATTGAATCATGAATCATGAATCATGAATCATGAATCATGAATTAAGTAATGAATTGAATCATGAATCATGAATCATGAATTGAATCATGAATCATGAATTGAATCATGAATCATGAATTATGAATCATGAATTGAATCATGAATTGAATCATGAATCATGAATCATGAATTGAATCATGAATCATGAATTATGAATCATGAATTAAATCATGAATCATGAATTATGAATCATGAATTGAATCATGAATCATGAATCATGAATTGAATCATGAATCATGAATCATGAATCGAATCATGAATCATGAATTGAATCATGAATCATGAATCATGAATCGAATCATGAATCATGAATTAAAGCATGAATCATGAATCATGAATTGAATCATGAATCATGAATTGAATCATGAATCATGAATTATGAATCGTGAATTGAATCATGAATTATGAATTGAATCATGAATCGTGAATCATGAATCATGAATCATGAATTGAATCATGAATTGAATCATGAATCATGAATCATGAATTGAATCATGAATCTAGAATTGAATCATGAATCATGAATTATGAATCATGAATTGAATCATGAATTATGAATTGAATCATGAATCATGAATTATGAATCTTGAATCATGAATTGAATCATGAATTGAATCATGAATGATGAATCATGAATTGAATCATGAATCATGAATGATGAATCATGAATTGAATCATGAATCATGAATTGAATCATGAATCGTGAATTGAATCATGAATCATGAATTATAAATCATGAATTGAATCATGAATCATGAATTATGAATCATGAATTGAATCATGAATTATGAATTGAATCATGAATCATGAATGATGAATCATGAATTGAATCATGAATCATGAATCATGAATGATGAATCATGAATTGAATCATGAATCATGAATGATTAATCATAAATTGAATCATGAATCATGAATTATGAATCGAATGATGAATCATGAATTGAATCATGAATCATGAATCATGAATTGGATCATGAATCATGAATTATGAATCGTGAATTGAATCATGAATCATGAATTGAATCATGAATCATGAATTATGAATCATGAATAAAATCATGAATCATGAATCATGAATCATGAATTGAATCATGAATTGAATCATGAATCATGAATCATGAATTGAATCATGAATCATGAATTGAATCATGAATCATGAATTATGAATCATGAATTGAATCATGAATTATGAATTGAATCATGAATCATGAAACATGAATCATGAATTGAATCATGAATTGAATCATGAATGATGAATCATGAATTAAATCATGAATCATGAATGATGAATCATGAATTTAATCATGAATCATGAATCATGAATCGAATCATGAATCATGAATTGAATCATGAATGATAAATCATGAATTGTATCATGAATCATGAATCATGAATTCAATCATGAATCATGAATTATGAATCATGAATTGAATCATGATCCGAATCATGAATTGAATCATGAATCATGAATTGAATCATGAATCATGAATCTTATCATGAATCATGAATTGAATCATGAATCATGAATCATGAATTGAATCATGAATCATGAATCATGAATTGAATCATGAATCATGAACCATGAATTGAATCATGAATCATGAATTATGAATCGTGAATTGAATCATGAATCATGAATTGAATCATGAATCATTAATCATGAATCATGAATTGAATCATGAATCATGAATCATGAATCATGAATCATGAATTATGAATCATGAATTAAATCATGAATCATGAATTATGAATCATGAATTGAATCATGAATTATGAATTGAATCATGAATCATGAATCATGAATCATGAATCATGAATTGAGTAATGAATTGAATCATGAATCATGAATCATGAATTTAATCATGAATCATGAATTGAATCATGAATCATGAATTATGAATCATGAATTGAATCATGAATTGAATCATGAATCATGAATCATGAATTGAATCATGAATCATGAATTATGAATCATGAATTAAATCATGAATCATGAATTATGAATCATGAATTGAATCATGAATCATGAATCATGAATTGAATCATGAATCATGAATCATGAATCGAATCATGAATCATGAATTGAATCATGAATCATGAATCATGAATCGAATCATGAATCATGAATTAAAGCATGAATCATGAATCATGAATTGAATCATGAATCATGAATTGAATCATGAATCATGAATCATGAATTGAATCATGAATCATGAATTATGAATCGTGAATTGAATCATGAATTATGAATTGAATCATGAATCGTGAATCATGAATCATGAATCATGAATTGAAACATGAATTGAATCATGAATCATGAATCATGAATTGAATCATGAATCTAGAATTGAATCATGAATCATGAATTATGAATCATGAATTGAATCATGAATTATGAATTGAATCATGAATCATGAATTATGAATCTTGAATCATGAATTGAATCATGAATTGAATCATGAATGATGAATCATGAATTGAATCATGAATCATGAATGATGAATCATGAATTGAATCATGAATCATGAATTGAATCATGAATCGTGAATTGAATCATGAATCATGAATTATAAATCATGAATTGAATCATGAATCATGAATTATGAATCATGAATTGAATCATGAATTATGAATTGAATCATGAATCATGAATGATGAATCATGAATTGAATCATGAATCATGAATCATGAATGATGAATCATGAATTGAATCATGAATCATGAATGATTAATCATAAATTGAATCATGAATCATGAATTATGAATCGAATGATGAATCATGAATTGAATCATGAATCATGAATCATGAATTCAATCATGAATCATGAATCATGAATTGAATCATGAATCATGAATCATGAACCATGAATTGAATCATGAATCATGAATTATGAATCGTGAATTGAATCATGAATCATGAATTGAATCATGAATCATGAATCAGGAATCATGAATCATGAATTGAATCATGAATCATGAATTATGAATCATGAATTAAATCATGAATCATGAATTATGAATCATGAATTGAATCATGAATTATGAATTGAATCATGAATCATGAATCATGAATTGAATCATGAATCATGAATTGAATCACGAATCATGAATTGAATCATGAATTGAATCATGAATCGAATCATGAATTGAATCATGAATCGAATCATGAATTGAATCATGAATCATGAATCATGAATCATGAATTGAATCATGATTCATGAATTATGAATCATGAATTGAATCATGAATCATGAATCATGAATTGAATCATGAATCATGAATCATGAATCATGAATCGAATCATGAATCATGAATCATGAATTGAATCATGAATCATGAATTGAATCATGAATCATGAATTATGAATCATGAATTGAATCATGAATTATGAATTGAATCATGAATGATAAATCATGAATGATGAATCATGAATTGAATCATGAATCATGAATCATGAATTGAATCATGAATCATGAATCATGAATTGAATCATGAATCATGAATCATGAATTGAATCATGAATCATGAATGATGAATCATGAATTGAATCATGAATCATGAATTGAAACATGAATCATGAATCATGAATCATGAATCATGAATTGAATCATGAATTAAATCATGAATCATGAATCATGAATTGAATCATGAATCATGAATGATGAATCATGAATTGAATCATGAATCATGAATCATGAATCGAATCATGGATCATGAATTGAATCATTAATCATGAATCATGAATTGAATCATGAATCATGAATTGAATCATGAATGATGAATCATGAATTGAATCATGAATCATGAATGATGAATCATGAATTGAATCATGAATCATGAATTGAATCATGAATCATGAATTGAATCATGAATCATGAATTATGAATCATGAATTGAATCATGAATCATGAATTATAAATCATGAATTGAATCATGAATTATGAATTGAATCATGAATCATGAATGATGAATCATGAATTGAATCATGAATCATGAATCATGAATGATGAATCATGAATTGAATCATGAATCATGAATGATTAATCATAAATTGAATCATGAATCATAAATCATGAATCGAATGATGAATCATGAATTGAATCATGAATCATGAATCATGAATTCAATCATGAATCATGAATCATGAATTCAATCATGAATCATGAATCATGAACCATGAATTGAATCATGAATCATGAATTATGAATCGTGAATTGAATCATGAATCATGAATTGAATCATGAATCATGAATCAGGAATCATGAATCATGAATTGAATCATGAATCATGAATTATGAATCATGAATTAAATCATGAATCATGAATTATGAATCATGAATTGAATCATGAATTATGAATTGAATCATGAATCATGAATCATGAATTGAATCATGAATCATGAATTGAATCATGAATCATGAATTGAATCATGAATTGAATCATGAATTGAATCATGAATTGAATCATGAATCGAATCATGAATTGAATCATGAATCGAATCATGAATTGAATCATGAATCATGAATCATGAATCATGAATTGAATCATGATTCATGAATTATGAATCATGAATTGAATCATGAATCATGAATCATGAATTGAATCATGAATCATGAATCATGAATCATGAATCGAATCATGAATCATGAATCATGAATTGAATCATGAATCATGAATTGAATCATGAATCATAAATTATGAATCATGAATTGAATCATGAATTATGAATTGAATCATGAATGATGAATCATGAATGATAAATCATGAATGATGAATCATGAATTGAATCATAAATCATGAATCATGAATTGAATCATGAATCATGAATCATGAATTTAATCATGAATCATGAATGATGAATCATGAATTGAATCATGAATCATGAATCATGAATTGAATCATGAATCATGAATCATGAATCATGAATCGAATCATGAATCATGAATTGAATCATGAATCATGAATTGAATCATGAATCATGAATTATGAATCATGAATTGAATCATGAATTATGAATTGAATCATGAATGATGAATCATGAATGATAAATCATGAATGATGAATCATAATTTGAATCATGAATCATGAATTGAATCATGAATCATGAATCATGAATTGAATCATGAATCATGAATGATGAATCATGAATTGAATCATGAATCATGAATTGAATCATGAATCATGAATCATGAATCATGAATTGAATCATGATTCATGAATTATAAATCATGAATTGAATCATGAATCATGAATCATGAATTGAATCATGAATCATGAATCATGAATCATGAATCGAATCATTAATCATGAATTGAATCATGAATCATGAATCATGAATTGAATCATGAATCATGAATTGAATCATGAATCATGAATTATGAATCATGAATTGAATCATGAATCATGAATCATGAATTGAATCATGAATCATGAATTGAATCATGAATCATGAATCATGAATCATGAATTGAATCATGAATCATAAATTATGAATCATGAATTAAATCATGAATCATGAATTATGAATCATGAATTGAATCATGAATCATGAATTGAATCATGAATCATGAATTATGAATCATGAATTGAATCATGAATCATGAATCATGAATTGAATCATGAATCATGAATCATGAATTGAATCATGAATCATGAATCATGAATCATGAATTGAATCATGAATCATGAATTATGAATCATGAATTGAATCATGAATCATAAATTGAATCATGAATCATGAATTAAATCATGAATCATGAATCATGAATTGAATCATGAATCATGAATTGAATCATAAATCATGAATCATGAATTGAATCATGAATTGAATCATGAATCATAAATCATGAATCATGAATTGAATCATGAATCATGAATTATGAATCATGAATTGAATCATGAATCATGAATTATGAATCATGAATTGAATCATGAATTATGAATTGAATCATGAATCATGAATCATGAAACATGAATCATGAATTGAATCATGAATTGAATCATGAAGGATGAATCATGAATTGAATCATGAATTATGAATGATGAATCATGAATTGAATCATTAATCATGAATCATGAATCGAATCATGAATCATGAATTGAATCATGAATCATAAATCATGAATTGAATCATGAATCATGAATTGAATCATGAATCATGAATTATGAATCATGAATTGAATCATGATCCGAATCATGTATTGAATCATGAATCATGAATTGAATCATGAATCATGAATTGAATCATGAATCATGAATCATGAATTGAATCATGAATCATGAATTATGAATCATGAATTGAATCATGAATCATGACTTGAATCATGAATCATGAATTGAATCATGAATCATGAATCATGAATCATGAATCATGAATTGAATCATGAATCATGAATTATGAATCATGAATTGAATCATGAATCATGAATCATGAATTGAATCATGAATCATGAATTATGAATCATGAATTAAATCATGAATCATGAATTATGAATCATGAATTGAATCATGAATCATGAATTGAATCATGAATCATGAATTGAATCATGAATCATGAATTATGAATCATGAATTATGAATCATGAATTGAATCATGAATCATGAATTAAATCATGAATCATGAATCATGAATTGAATCATGAATCATGAATCATGAATTGAATCATGAATCATGAATTATGAATCATGAATTGAATCATGAATCATGAATTAAATCATGAATCATGAATCATGAATTGAATCATGAATCATGAATTGAATCATAAATCATGAATCAAGAATTGAATCATGAATTGAATCATGAATCATGAATCATGAATCATAAATTGCATCATGAATCATGAATTGAATCATGAATCATGAATCAGGAATCATGAATCATGAATTGAATCATGAATCATGAATTATGAATCATGAATTAAATCATGAATCATGAATTATGAATCATGAATTGAATCATGAATTATGAATTGAATCATGAATCATGAATCATGAATCATGAATCATTAATTGAATCATGAATCATGAATCATGAATTGAATCATGAATCATGAATTATGAATCATGAATTAAATCATGATCCGAATCATGAATTGAATCATGAATCATGAATTGAATCATGAATTGAATCATGAATCATGAATCATGAATCATGAATTGAATCATGAATCATGAATTATGAATCATGAATTGAATCATGAATCATGATTTGAATCATGAATCATGAACTGAATCATGAATCATGAATCATGAATCATGAATTGAATCATGAATCATGAATTATGAATCATAAATTGAATCATGAATTATGAATCATAATTTGAATCATGAATCATGAATCATGAATTGAATCATGAATTGAATCATGAATCATGAATCATGAATTGAATCATGAATTGAATCATGAATCGAATCATGAATTCAAATTATGAATCGAATCATGAATTGAATCATAAATCATGAATCATGAATCATGAATTGAATCATGATTCATGAATTATGAATCATGAATTGAATCATGAATCATGAATCATGAATTGAATCATGAATCATGAATCATGAATCATGAATCGAATCATTAATCATGAATTGAATCATGAATCATGAATCATGAATTGAATCATGAATCATGAATTGAATCATGAATCATGAATCATGAATTGAATCATGAATCATGAATTATGAATCATGAATTGAATCATGAATCATGAATCATGAATTGAATCATGAATCATGAATCATGAATTGAATCATGAATCATGAATGATGAATCATGAATTGAATCATGAATCATGAATTATGAATCATGAATTAAATCATGAATCATGAATTATGAATCATGAATTGAATCATGAATCATGAATTGAATCATGAATCATGAATTATGAATCATGAATTGAATCATGAATCATGAATCATGAATTGAATCATGAATCATGAATCATGAATTGAATCATGAATCATGAATCATGAATTGAATCATGAATCATGAATTATGAATCATGAATTGAATCATGAATCATGAATTAAATCATGAATCATGAATCATGAATTGAATCATGAATCATGAATTGAATCATAAATCATGAATCATGAATTGAATCATGAATTGAATCATGAATCATGAATCATGAATTGAATCATGAATCATGAATCATGAATCATGAATTGAATCATGAACCATGAATTATGAATCATGAATTGAATCATGAATCATGAATTATGAATCATGAATTGAATCATGAATTATGAATTGAATCATGAATCATGAATCATGAAACATGAATCATGAATTGAATCATGAATTGAATCATGAATGATGAATCATGAATTGAATCATGAATCATGAATGATGAATCATGAATTGAATCATGAATCATGAATCATGAATCGAATCATGAATCATGAATTGAATCATGAATCATAAATCATGAATTGAATCATGAATCATGAATTGAATCATGAATCATGAATTATGAATCATGAATTGAATCATGATCCGAATCATGTATTGAATCATGAATCATGAATTGAATCATGAATCATGAATTGAATCATGAATTGAATCATGAATCATGAATTATGAATCATGAATTGAATCATGAATCATGACTTGAATCATGAATCATGAACTGAATCATGAATCATGAATCATGAATCATGAATCATGAATTGAATCATGAATCATGAATTATGAATCATGAATTGAATCATGAATTATGAATCATAATTTGAATCATGAATCATGAATCATGAATTGAATCATGAATTGAATCATGAATCATGAATCATGAATTGAATCATGAATTGAATCATGAATCGAATCATGAATTGAATTATGAATCGAATCATGAATTGAATCATGAATCATGAATCATGAATCATGAATTGAATCATGATTCATGAATTATGAATCATGAATTGAATCATGAATCATGAATCATGAATTGAATCATGAATCATGAATCATGAATCATGAATCGAATCATTAATCATGAATTGAATCATGAATCATGAATTCAATCATGAATCATGAATTGAATCATGAATCATGAATCATGAATTGAATCATGAATCATGAATTATGAATCATGAATTGAATCATGAATCATGAATCATGAATTGAATCATGAATGATGAATCATGAATTGAATCATGAATCATGAATCATGAATTGAATCATGAATCATGAATTATGAATCATGAATTAAATCATGAATCATGAATTATGAATCATGAATTGAATCATGAATCATGAATTGAATCATGAATCATGAATTATGAATCATGAATTGAATCATGAATCATGAATCATGAATTGAATCATGAATCATGAATCATGAATTGAATCATGAATCATGAATCATGAATTGAATCATGAATCATGAATTATGAATCATGAATTGAATCATGAATCATGAATTAAATCATGAATCATGAATCATGAATTGAATCATGAATCATGAATTGAATCATAAATCATGAATCATGAATTGAATCATGAATTGAATCATGAATCATGAATCATGAATTGAATCATGAATCATGAATCATGAATCATGAATTGAATCATGAATTATGAATCATGAATTGAATCATGAATCATGAATTATGAATCATGAATTGAATCATGAATTATGAATTGAATCATGAATCATGAATCATGAAACATGAATCATGAATTGAATCATGAATTGAATCATGAATGATGAATCATGAATTGAATCATGAATCATGAATGATGAATCATGAATTGAATCATGAATCATGAATCGAATCATGAATCATGAATTGAATCATGAATCATAAATCATGAATTGAATCATGAATCATGAATTGAATCATGAATCATGAATTATGAATCATGAATTGAATCATGATCCGAATATGTATTGAATCATGAATCATGAATTGAATCATGAATTGAATCATGAATCATGAATTATGAATCATGAATTGAATCATGAATCATGACTTGAATCATGAATCATGAATTGAATCATGAATCATGAATCATGAAACATGAATCATGAATTGAATCATGAATTGAATCATGAATGATGAATCATGAATTGAATCATGAATCATGAATGATGAATCATGAATTGAATCATGAATCATGAATCATGAATCGAATCATGAATCATGAATTGAATCATGAATCATAAATCATGAATTGAATCATGAATCATGAATTGAATCATGAATCATGAATTATGAATCATGAATTGAATCATGATCCGAATCATGAATTGAATCATGAATCATGAATTATGAATCATGAATTGAATCATGAATCATGAATTGAATCATGAATCATGAATTGAATCATGAATCATGAATCATGAATTGAATTATGAATTGAATCATGAATCGAATCATGAATTGAATCATGAATCGAATCATGAATTGAATCATGAATCATGAATCATGAATTGATTCATGATTCATGAATTATGAATCATGAATTGAATCATGAATCATGAATCATGAATTGAATCATGAATCATGAATCATGAATCATGAATCGAATCATGAATCATGAATTGAATCATGAATCATGAATTGAATCATGAATCATGAATCATGAATCGAATCATGAATTGAATCATGAATCATGAATTATGAATCATGAATCATGAATCATGAATCATGAATCATGAATCATGAATCATGAATCATGAATCATGAATTGAATCATGAATCATGAATTATGAATCAAGAATTGAATCATGAATCATGAATCATGAATTGAATCATGAATCATGAATCATGAATTGAATCATGAATCATGAATCATGAATCATGAATTGAATCATGAATCATGAATTATGAATCATGAATTGAATCATGAATCATGAATTATGAATCATGAATTGAATCATGAATTATGAATTGAATCATGAATCATGAATCATGAAACATGAATCATGAATTAAATCATGAATTGAATCATGAATGATAAATCATGAATTGAATCATGAATCATGAATGATGAATCATGAATTGAATCATGAATCATGAATCATAAATCGAATCATGAATCATGAATTGAATCATGAATCATAAATCATGAATTGAATCATGAATCATGAATTGAATCATGAATCATGAATTATGAATCATGAATTGAATCATGATCCGAATCATGTATTGAATCATGAATCATGAATTGAATCATGAATCATGAATCATGAATCATGAATCATGAATTTAATCATGAATCATGAATTATGAATCATGAATTGAATCATGAATCATGACTTGAATCATGAATCATGAATTGAATCATGAATCATGAATCATGAATTGAATCATGAATCATGAATTATGAATCATGAATTGAATCATGAATCATGAATCATGAATTGAATCATGAATCATGAATTGAATCATGAATCATGAATCATGAACTGAATCATGAATTGAATCATGAATCGAATCATGAATTGAATCATGAATCGAATCATGAATTGAATCATGAATCATGAATCATGAATTGAATCATGATTCATGACTTATGAATCATGAATTGAATCATGAATCATGAATCATGAATTGAATCATGAATTATGAATCATGAATCATGAATCGAATCATGAATCATGAATTGAATCATGAATCATGAATCATGAATTGAATCATGAATCATGAATTGAATCATGAATCATGAATCATGAATTGAATCATGAATCATGAATTATGAATCATGAATTGAATCATGAATCATGAATCATGAATCATGAATCATGAATCATGAATTGAATCATGAATCCTGAATTATGAATCATGAATTGAATCATGAATCATGAATCATGAATTGAATCATGAATCATGAATCATGAATCATGAATCGAATCATGAATCATGAATCGAATCATGAATCATTAATCATGAATTGAATCATGAATCATGAATCATGAATTGAATCATGAATCATGAATTATGAATCATGAATTGAATCATGAATCATGAATTATGAATCATGAATTGAATCATGAATTATGAATTGAATCATGAATCATGAATCATGAAACATGAATCATGAATTGAATCATGAATTGAATCATGAATGATGAATCATGAATTGAATCATGAATCATGAATGATGAATCATGAATTGAATCATGAATCATGAATCGAATCATGAATCATGAATTGAATCATGAATCATAAATCATGAATTGAATCATGAATCATGAATTGAATCATGAATCATGAATTATGAATCATGAATTGAATCATGATCCGAATATGTATTGAATCATGAATCATGAATTGAATCATGAATTGAATCATGAATCATGAATTATGAATCATGAATTGAATCATGAATCATGACTTGAATCATGAATCATGAATTGAATCATGAATCATGAATCATGAAACATGAATCATGAATTGAATCATGAATTGAATCATGAATGATGAATCATGAATTGAATCATGAATCATGAATGATGAATCATGAATTGAATCATGAATCATGAATCATGAATCGAATCATGAATCATGAATTGAATCATGAATCATAAATCATGAATTGAATCATGAATCATGAATTGAATCATGAATCATGAATTATGAATCATGAATTGAATCATGATCCGAATCATGAATTGAATCATGAATCATGAATTATGAATCATGAATTGAATCATGAATCATGAATTGAATCATGAATCATGAATTGAATCATGAATCATGAATCATGAATTGAATTATGAATTGAATCATGAATCGAATCATGAATTGAATCATGAATCGAATCATGAATTGAATCATGAATCATGAATCATGAATTGATTCATGATTCATGAATTATGAATCATGAATTGAATCATGAATCATGAATCATGAATTGAATCATGAATCATGAATCATGAATCATGAATCGAATCATGAATCATGAATTGAATCATGAATCATGAATTGAATCATGAATCATGAATCATGAATCGAATCATGAATTGAATCATGAATCATGAATTATGAATCATGAATCATGAATCATGAATCATGAATCATGAATCATGAATCATGAATCATGAATCATGAATTGAATCATGAATCATGAATTATGAATCAAGAATTGAATCATGAATCATGAATCATGAATTGAATCATGAATCATGAATCATGAATTGAATCATGAATCATGAATCATGAATCATGAATTGAATCATGAATCATGAATTATGAATCATGAATTGAATCATGAATCATGAATTATGAATCATGAATTGAATCATGAATTATGAATTGAATCATGAATCATGAATCATGAAACATGAATCATGAATTAAATCATGAATTGAATCATGAATTGAATCATGAATCATGAATGATGAATCATGAATTGAATCATGAATCATGAATCATAAATCGAATCATGAATCATGAATTGAATCATGAATCATAAATCATGAATTGAATCATGAATCATGAATTGAATCATGAATTATGAATTATGAATCATGAATTGAATCATGATCCGAATCATGTATTGAATCATGAATCATGAATTGAATCATGAATCATGAATCATGAATCATGAATCATGAATTTAATCATGAATCATGAATTATGAATCATGAATTGAATCATGAATCATGACTTGAATCATGAATCATGAATTGAATCATGAATCATGAATCATGAATTGAATCATGAATCATGAATTATGAATCATGAATTGAATCATGAATCATGAATCATGAATTGAATCATGAATCATGAATTGAATCATGAATCATGAATCATGAACTGAATCATGAATTGAATCATGAATCGAATCATGAATTGAATCATGAATCGAATCATGAATTGAATCATGAATCATGAATCATGAATTGAATCATGATTCATGACTTATGAATCATGAATTGAATCATGAATTATGAATCATGAATCATGAATCGAATCATGAATCATGAATTGAATCATGAATCATGAATCATGAATTGAATCATGAATCATGAATCATGAATTGAATCATGAATCATGAATCATGAATTGAATCATGAATCATGAATTATGAATCATGAATTGAATCATGAATCATGAATCATGAATCAAGAATCATGAATCATGAATTGAATCATGAATCCTGAATTATGAATCATGAATTGAATCATGAATCATGAATCATGAATTGAATCATGAATCATGAATCATGAATCATGAATCGAATCATGAATCATGAATCGAATCATGAATCATTAATCATGAATTGAATCATGAATCATGAATCATGAATTGAATCATGAATCATGAATTATGAATCATGAATTGAATAATGAATCATGAATTATGAATCATGAATTGAATCATGAATTATGAATTGAATCATGAATCATGAATCATGAAACATGAATCATGAATTGAATCATGAATTGAATCATGAATGATGAATCATGAATTCAATCATGAATCATGAATGATGAATCATGAATTGAATCATGAATCATGAATCGAATCATGAATCATGAATTGAATCATGAATCATAAATCATGAATTGAATCATGAATCATGAATTGAATCATGAATCATGAATTATGAATCATGAATTGAATCATGATCCAAATCATGTATTGAATCATGAATCATGAATTGAATCATGAATCATGAATTGAATCATGAATCATGAATCATGAATTGAATCATGAATCATGAATTATGAATCATGAATTGAATCATGAATCATGAATCATGAATTGAATCATGAATCATGAATTATGAATCATGAATCATGAATTATGAATCATGAATTGAATCATGATCCGAATCATGTATTGAATCATGAATCATGAATTGAATCATGAATCATGAATTGAATCATGAATCATGAATCATGAATTGAATCATGAATCATGAATTATGAATCATGAATTGAATCATGAATCATGAATCATGAATTATGAATCATGAATTGAATCATGAATCATGAATTAAATCATGAATCATGAATCATGAATTGAATCATGAATCATGAATTGAATCATAAATCATGATTAATGAATTGAATCATGAATTGAATCATGAATCATGAATCATGAATTGAATCATGAATCATGAATCATGAATCATGAATTGAATCATGAATCATGAATTATGAATCATGAATTGAATCATGAATCATGAATTATGAATCATGAATTGAATCATGAATTATGAATTGAATCATGAATCATGAATCATGAAACATGAATCATGAATTGAATCATGAATTGAATCATGAATGATGAATCATGAATTGAATCATGAATCATGAATGATGAATCATGAATTGAATCATGAATTATGAATTGAATCATGAATCATGAATCATGAATCATGAATCGAATCATGAATCATGAATTGAATCATGAATCATAAATCATGAATTGAATCATGAATCATGAATTGAATCATGAATCATGAATTATGAATCATGAATTGAATCATGATCCGAATCATGTATTGAATCATGAATCATGAATTAAATCATGAATCATGAATTGAATCATGAATCATGAATCATGAATTGAATCATGAATCATGAATTATGAATCATGAATTGAATCATGAATCATGACTTGAATCATGAATCATGAATTGAATCATGAATCATGAATCATGAATCATGAATTGAATCATGAATCATGAATTATGAATTGAATCATGAATTGAATCATGAATCGAATCATGAATTGAATCATGAATCGAATCATGAATTGAATCATGAATCATGAATCATGAATTGATTCATGATTCATGAATTATGAATCATGAATTGAATCATGAATCATGAATCATGAATTGAATCATGAATCATGAATCATGAATCATGAATTGAATCATGAATCATGAATTGAATCATGAATCATGAATCATGAATTGAATCATGAATCATGAATCATGAATTGAATCATGAATCATGAATCATGAATTGAATCATGAATCATGAATTATGAATCATGAATTGAATCATGAATCATGAATCATGAATCATGAATCATGAATCATGAATTGAATCATGAATCATGAATTATGAATCATGAATTGAATCATGAATCATGAATCATGAATTGAATCATGAATCATGAATCATGAATTGAATCATGAATCATGAATCATGAATCATGAATTGAATCATGAAGCATGAATTATGAATCATGAATTGAATCATGAATCATGAATTATGAATCATGAATTGAATCATGAATTATGAATTGAATCATGAATCATGAATCATGAATCATGAATTGAATCATGAATCATGAATTATGAATCATGAATTAAATCATGAATTGAATCATGAATGATAAATCATGAATTGAATCATGAATCATGAATCATGAATTGAATTATGAATTGAATCATGAATCGAATCATGAATTGAATCATGAATCGAATCATGAATTGAATCATGAATCATGAATCATGAATTGATTCATGATTCATGAATTATGAATCATGAATTGAATCATGAATCATGAATCATGAATTGAATCATGAATCATGAATCATGAATCATGAATCGAATCATGAATCATGAATTGAATCATGAATCATGAATTGAATCATGAATCATGAATCATGAATCGAATCATGAATTGAATCATGAATCATGAATCATGAATCATGAATCATGAATCATGAATCATGAATCATGAATCATGAATCATGAATTGAATCATGAATCATGAATTATGAATCAAGAATTGAATCATGAATCATGAATCATGAATTGAATCATGAATCATGAATCATGAATTGAATCATGAATCATGAATCATGAATCATGAATTGAATCATGAATCATGAATTATGAATCATGAATTGAATCATGAATCATGAATTATGAATCATGAATTGAATCATGAATTATGAATTGAATCATGAATCATGAATCATGAAACATGAATCATGAATTAAATCATGAATTGAATCATGAATGATAAATCATGAATTGAATCATGAATCATGAATGATGAATCATGAATTGAATCATGAATCATGAATCATAAATCGAATCATGAATCATGAATTGAATCATGAATCATAAATCATGAATTGAATCATGAATCATGAATTGAATCATGAATCATGAATTATGAATCATGAATTGAATCATGATCCGAATCATGTATTGAATCATGAATCATGAATTGAATCATGAATCATGAATCATGAATCATGAATCATGAATTTAATCATGAATCATGAATTATGAATCATGAATTGAATCATGAATCATGACTTGAATCATGAATCATGAATTATGAATCATGAATTGAATCATGAATCATGAATTATGAATCATGAATTGAATCATGATCCGAATCATGTATTGAATCATGAATCATGAATTGAATCATGAATCATGAATTGAATCATGAATCATGAATCATGAATTGAATCATGAATCATGAATTATGAATCATGAATTGAATCATGAATCATGACTTGAATCATGAATCATGAATTGAATCATGAATCATGAATCATGAATCATGAATTGAATCATGAATCATGAATTATGAATTGAATCATGAATTGAATCATGAATCGAATCATGAATTGAATCATGAATCGAATCATGAATTGAATCATGAATCATGAATCATGAATTGATTCATGATTCATGAATTATGAATCATGAATTGAATCATGAATCATGAATCATGAATTGAATCATGAATCATGAATCATGAATCATGAATTGAATCATGAATCATGAATTGAATCATGAATCATGAATCATGAATTGAATCATGAATCATGAATCATGAATTGAATCATGAATCATGAATTATGAATCATGAATTGAATCATGAATCATGAATCATGAATCATGAATCATGAATCATGAATTGAATCATGAATCATGAATTATGAATCATGAATTGAATCATGAATCATGAATCATGAATTGAATCATGAATCATGAATCATGAATTGAATCATGAATCATGAATCATGAATCATGAATTGAATCATGAAGCATGAATTATGAATCATGAATTGAATCATGAATCATGAATTATGAAACATGAATTGAATCATGAATTATGAATTGAATCATGAATCATGAATCATGAATCATGAATTGAATCATGAATCATGAATTATGAATCATGAATTAAATCATGAATTGAATCATGAATGATAAATCATGAATTGAATCATGAATCATGAATGATGAATCATGAATTGAATCATGAATCATGAATCATGAATCGAATCATGAATCATGAATTGAATCATGATTCATAAATCATGAATTGAATCATGAATCATGAATTGAATTATGAATCATGAATTATGAATCATGAATTGAATCATGATCCGAATCATGTATTGAATTATGAATCATGAATTGAATCATGAATCATGAATTGAATCATGAATCATGAATCATGAATCATGAATTGAATCATGAATCATGAATTATGAATCATGAATTGAATCATGAATCATGACTTGAATCATGAATCATGAATTGAATCATGAATCATGAATCATGAATCATGAATTGAATCATGAATCATGAATTATGAATCATGAATTGAATCATGAATCATGAATCATGAATTGAATCATGAATCATGAATTGAATCATGAATCATGAATCATGAACTGAATCATGAATTGAATCATGAATCGAATCATGAATTGAATCATGAATCGAATCATGAATTGAATCATGAATCATGAATCATGAATTGAATCATGATTTATGAATTATGAATCATGAATTGAATCATGAATCATGAATCATGAATTGAATCATGAATTATGAATCATGAATCATAAATCGATTCATGAATCATGAATTGAATCATGAATCATGAATTGAATCATGAATCATGAATCATGAATTGAATCATGAATCATGAATCATGAATTGAATCATGAATCATGAATTATGAATCATGAATTGAATCATGAATCATGAATCATGAATTGAATCATGAATCATGAATTATGAATCATGAATTGAATCATGAATCATGAATCATGAATTGAATCATGAATCATGAATCATGAATCGAATCATGAATCATGAATCGAATCATGAATCATTAATCATGAATTGAATCATGAATCATGAATTGAATCATGAATCATGAATCAGGAATCAGGAATCATGAATTGAATCATGAATCATGAATTATGAATCATGAATTAAATCATGAATCATGAATTATGAATCATGAATTGAATCATGAATTATGAATTGAATAATGAATCATGAAACATGAATCATGAATCATGAATCATGAATTGAATCATGAAATGAATCATGAATCATGAATCATGAATTGAATCATGAATCATGAATGATGAATCATGAATTGAATCATGAATTGAATCATGAATCATGAATCATGAATTGAATCATGAATCATGAATTGAATCATGAATCATGAATTATGAATCATGAATTGAATCATGAATTATGAATTGAATCATGAATTATGAATTGAATCATGAATGATGAATCATGAATGATGAATCATGAATTGAATCATGAATCATGAATCATGAAATGAATCATGAATCATGAATCATGAATTGAATCATGAATGATGAATCATGAATTGAATCATGAATCATGAATTGAATCATGAATCATGAATCATGAATTGAATCATGAATCATGAATTATGAATCATGAATTGAATCATGAATCATGAATTATGAATCATGAATTGAATCATGAATTATGAATTAAATCATGAATCATGAATCATGAATCATGAATTAAATCATGAATTGAATCATGAATCATGAATCATGAATTGAATCATGAATCATGAATCATGAATCGAATCATGGATCATGAATTGAATCATTAATCATGAATCATGAATTGAATCATGATCCGAATCATGAATTGAATCATGAATCATGAATTGAATCATGAATCATGAATCATGAATTATGAATCATAAATTGAATCATGAATCATGACTTGAATCATGAATCATGAATCATGAATTGAATCATTAATCATGAATCATGAATCATGAATTGAATCATGAATCATGAATTATGAATCATGAATTGAATCATGAATCATGAATCATGAATTGAATCATGAATCATGAATTGAATCATGAATCATGAATTGAATCATGAATTATGAATCATGAATTATGAATCATGAATTGAATCATGAATTGAATCATGAATCGAATCATGAATTGAATCATGTATCGAATCATGAATTAAATCATGAATCATGAATCATGAATTGAATCATGATTCATGAATCATGAATCATGAATTGAATCATGAATCATGAATCATGAATCATGAATCGAATCATGATTCATGAATCATGAATCATGAATTTATTCATGAATCATGAATCATGAATTGAATCATGAATCATGAATCATGATTTGAATCATGAATCATGAATTATGAATTGAATCATGAATTGAATCATGAATCATGAATTGAATCATGAATTGAATCATGAATTAAATCATGAATCATGAATTGAATCATGAATTGAATCATGAATTGAATCATGAATTGAATCATGAATCATGAATTGAATCATGAATCATGAATCATAAATCGAATCATGAATCATGAATTGAATCATGAATCGAATCATGAATTGAATCATGAATCATGAATTGAATCATGAATCATGAATTGAATCATGAATCATGAATTATGAATCATGAATTGAATCATGAATCATGAATCATGAATTGAATCATGAATTATGAATCATGAATCAATTCATGAATCATGAATTGAATCATGAATCATGAATCATGAATTTAATCATGAATCATAAATTAAATCATGAATCATGAATCATGAATCATGAATTAAATCATGAATCATGAATTATGAATTGAATCATGAATCATGAATCATGAATCATGAATCATGAATTGAATCATGAATTGAATCTAGAATCATGAATCATGAATCATAAATTGAATCATGAATTGAATCATGAATCATGAATCATGAATTGAATCATGAATCATGAATGATGAATCATGAATTGAATCATGAATCATGAATTGAATCATGAATCATGAATCATGAATCGAATCATGAATCATGAATCAAGAATCATGAATAATGAATTGAATCATGAATCATGAATCATGAATCATGAATCGTGAATTGAATCATGAATCATGAATCATGAGTCAAATCGTAAATCATGAATCATGAATCATAATTCATGAATTGAATCATGAATCATGAATCATGAATCGAATCTTGAATCGAATCATGAATTGAATCATGAATCCTGAATTGAATCATGAATCGAATCATGAATTGAATCATGAATCATGAATTGAATCATTAATCATGAATTATGAATCATGAATTAAATCATGAATCATGAATTATGAATTATGAATTGAATCATGAATCATAAATTGAATGATGAATTATGAATTGAATCATGAATCATGAATCATGAATCATGAATCATGAATTGAATCATGAAATGAATCATGAATCATGAATCATGAATCATGAATTGAATGATGAATCATGAATGATGAATCATGAATTGAATCATGAATTGAATCATGAATCATGAATTGAATCATAAATCATGAATTGAATCATATATCATGAATCATGAATCATGAATTGAATCATGAATCATGAATTATGAATCATGAATTGAATCATGAATCATGAATTGAATCATGAATCATGAATTATGAATCATGAATTGAATCATGAATCATGAATCATGAATTGAATCATGAATCATGAATCATGAATCGAATCATGAATCATGAATTTAATTATGAATCATGAATCATGAATCGAATCATGAATCATGAATTTAATCATGAATCATGAATCATGAATCATGAATTGAATCATGAATCATGAATTATGAATCGTGAATTGAATCATGAATCATGAACTGAATCATGAATCATGAATCAGGAATCATGAATCATGAATTGAATCATGAATCATGAATTATGAATCATGAATTAAATCATGAATCATGAATTATGAATCATGAATTGAATCATGAATCATGAATTGAATCATGAATTATGAATTGAATCATGAATTGAATCATGAATCATGAATTGAATCATGAATCATGAATTGAATCATGAATCATGAATTATGAATCATGAATTGAATCATGCATCATGAATCATGAATTGAATCATGAATCATGAATTGAATCATGAATCATGAATTATGAATCATGAATTGAATCATGAATCATGAATTGAATCATGAATCATGAATTGAATCATGAATCATGAATTATGAATCATGAATTGAATCATGAATTATGAATTGAATCATGAATCATGAATCATGAATCATGAATCTTGAATCATGAATTGAATCATGAATTGAATCATGAATCATGAATTATGAATCATGAATTGAATCATGATCCGAATCATGAATTGAATCATGAATCATAAATCGTGAATCATGAATTGAATCATGAATCATGAATTATGAATCATGAATTTAATCATGAATCATGAATTGAATCATGAATCATGAATTATGAATCATGAATTGAATCATGAATCATGAATTGAATCATGAATCATGAATTATGAATCATGAATTGAATCATGAATCATGAATCATGAATTGAATCATGAATCATGAATCATGAATTGAATCATGAATCATGAATCATAAATTGAATCATGAATCATGAATTATGAATCATGAATTGAATCATGAATCATGAATCATGAATTGAATCATGAATCATGAATTGAATCATGAATTGAATCATGAATCATGAATCATGAATTATGAATCATGAATTGAATCATGAATCATGAATCATGAATTGAATCATGAATCATGAATCAAGAATCATGAATCGAATCATGAATCATGAATCGAATCATGAATCATGAATCGAATCATGAATCATGAAT
Source organism: Mixophyes australis (assembly GCA_036250195.1). Lineage (NCBI taxonomy): Eukaryota > Metazoa > Chordata > Amphibia > Anura > Limnodynastidae > Mixophyes > Mixophyes australis. The sequence goes on along the minus strand of JAVHZZ010000001.1, from coordinate 239,216,758 downwards.
CATGAATTGAATCATGAATCATGAATCATGAATTGAATCATGAATCATGAATCATGAATTGAATCATGAATCATGAATCATGAATTGAATCATGAATCATGAATTATGAATTATGAATTATGAATTGAATCATGAATCATGAATCATGAATTGAATCATGAATCATGAATCAGGAATCATGAATCATGAATTCAATCATGAATAATGAATTATGAATCATGAATTAAATCATGAATCATGAATTATGAATCATGAATTGAATCATGAATCATGAATTATGAATCATGAATTGAATCATGAATTATGAATTGAATCATGAATCATGAAACATGAATCATGAATCATGAATCATGAATTGAATCATGAAATGAATCATGAATCATGAATCATGAATTGAATCATGAATCATGAATGATGAATCATGAATTGAATCATGAATGATGAATCATGAATGATGAATCATGAATTGAATCATGAATCATGAATTATGAATCATGAATTGAATCATGAATTATGAATTGAATCATGAATGATGAATCATGAATGATGAATCATGAATGATGAATCATGAATTGAATCATGAATTATGAATCATGAATTGAATCATGAATTATGAATTGAAACATGAATCATGAATCATGAATTGAATCATGAATCACGAATTATGAATCATGAATTGAATCATGAATCATGAATTATGAATCATGAATTATGAATCATGAATTGAAACATGAATCATGAATCATGAATCATGAATTGAATCATGAATTATGAATCATGAATTGAATCATGAATCATGAATTATGAATCATGAATTATGAATCATGAATTGAATCATGAATCATGAATTATGAATCATGAATTGAATTATGATCCGAATCATGAATTGAATCATGAATCATGAATTGAATCATGAATCATGAATTGAATCATGAATCATGAATTATGAATCATAAATTGAATCATGAATCATGAATCATGAATTGAATCATGAATCATGAATCATGAATTGAATCATGAATTATGAATTGAAACATGAATCATGAATCATGAATCATGAATTGAATCATGAATCATGAAGCATGAATCATGAATTATGAATCGAATTATGAATCATGAATTTAATCATGAATCATGAATCATGAATCGAATCACGAATCATGAATTTAATCATGAATCATGAATCATGAATTGAATCATGAATCATGAATCATGAATTGAATCATGAATCATGAATCATGAATTGAATCATGAATTATGAATCGTGAATTGAATCATGAATCATGAACTGAATCATGAATCATGAATCATGAATCATGAATCATGAATTGAATCATGAATCATGAATTATGAATCATGAATTAAATCATGAATCATTAATTATGAATCATGAATTGAATCATGAATCATGAATTGAATCATGAATCATGAATTATGAATCATGAATTGAATCATGAATCATGAATCATGAATTGAATCATGAATCATGAATCATGAATTGAATCATGAATCATGAATCATGAATTGAATCATGAATCATGAATTATGAATCATGAATTGAATCATGAATCATGAATTGAATCATAAATCATGAATCATGAATTGAATCATGAATTGAATCATGAATCATGAATCATGAATTGAATCATGAATCATGAATTATGAATCATGAATTGAATCATGAATCATGAATCATGAATTGAATCATGAATCATGAATCAAGAATCATGAATCGAATCATGAATCATGAATCGAATCATGAATCATGAATCGAATCATGAATAAGAATCATGAATTGAATCATGAATCATGAATCATGAATTGAATCATGAATCATGAATCATGAATTGAATCATGAATCATGAATCATGAATCATGAATTGAATCATGAATCATGAATTATGAATTATGAATTGAATCATGAATCATGAATCATGAATTGAATCATGAATCATGAATCAGGAATCATGAATCATGAATTGAATCATGAATCATGAATTATGAATCATGAATTAAATCATGAATCATGAATTATGAATCATGAATTGAATCATGAATCATGAATTATGAATCATGAATTGAATCATGAATTATGAATTGAATCATGAATCATGAAACATGAATCATGAATCATGAATCATGAATTGAATCATGAAATGAATCATGAATCATGAATCATGAAATGAATCATGAATCATGAATCATGAATTGAATCATGAATCATGAATGATGAATGATGAATTGAATCATGAATGATGAATCATGAATGATGAATCATGAATTGAATCATGAATCATGAATTATGAATTGAATCATGAATGATGAATCATGAATGATGAATCATGAATGATGAATCATGAATTGAATCATGAATCATGAATCATGAATTGAATCATGAATCATGAATTGAATCATGAATCATGAATCATGAATTGAATCATGAATCACGAATTATGAATCATGAATTGAATCATGAATCATGAATTATGAATCATAAATTGAATCATGAATTATGAATTGAAACATGAATCATGAATCATGAATCATGAATTGAATCATGAATCATGAATCATGAATTGAATCATGAATCATGAATTATGAATCATGAATTATGAATCATGAATTGAATCATGAATCATGAATTATGAATCATGAATTGAATCATGATCCGAATCATGAATTGAATCATGAATCATGAATTGAATCATGAATCATGAATTGAATCATGAATCATGAATTATGAATCATGAATTGAATCATGAATCAGGACTTGAATCATGAATCATGAATCATGAATTGAATCATGAATCATGAATCATGAATTGAATCATGAATTATGAATTGAAACATGAATCATGAATCATGAATCATGAATTGAATCATGAATCATGAATCATGAATCATGAATTATGAATCATGAATTGAATCATGAATTGAATCATGAATCATGAATTGAATCATGAATCATGAATTGAATCAGGAATCATGAATCATGAATTGAATCATGAATTGAATCATGAATCGAATCATGAATTGAATCATGTATCGAATCATGAATTGAATCATGAATTGAATCATGAATCGAATCATGAATTGAATCATGTATCGAATCATGAATTGAAACATGAATCATGAATTGAATCATGATTCATGAATTATGAATCATGAATTGAATCATAAATCATGAATCATGAATTGAATCATGAATTGAATCATGAATCATGAATCATGAATTGAATCATGAATCATGAATTATGAATCATGAATTGAATCATGAATCATGAATCATGAATTGAATCATGAATCATGAATCAAGAATCATGAATCGAATCATGAATCATGAATCGAATCATGAATCATGAATCGAATCATGAATCATGAATCATGAATTGAATCATGAATCATGAATCATGAATTGAATCATGAATCATGAATCATGAATTGAATCATGAATCATGAATCATGAATCATGAATTGAATCATGAATCATGAATTATGAATTATGAATTGAATCATGAATCATGAATCATGAATTGAATCATGAATCATGAATCATGAATCAGGAATCATGAATCATGAATTGAATCATGAATCATGAATTATGAATCATGAATTAAATCATGAATCATGAATTATGAATCATGAATTGAATCATGAATCATGAATTATGAATCATGAATTGAATCATGAATTATGAATTGAATCATGAATCATGAAACATGAATCATGAATCATGAATCATGAATTGAATCATGAAATGAATCATGAATCATGAATCATGAATCATGAATCATGAAATGAATCATGAATCATGAATCATGAATTGAATCATGAATCATGAATGATGAATCATGAATTGAATCATGAATGATGAATCATGAATGATGAATCATGAATTGAATCATGAATCATGAATTATGAATTGAATCATGAATGATGAATCATGAATGATGAATCATGAATGATGAATCATGAATTGAATCATGAATCATGAATCATGAATTGAATCATGAATCATGAATTGAATCATGAATCATGAATCATGAATTGAATCATGAATCACGAATTATGAATCATGAATTGAATCATGAATCATGAATTATGAATCATGAATTGAATCATGAATTATGAATTGAAACATGAATCATGAATCATGAATCATGAATTGAATCATGAATCATGAATCATGAATTGAATCATGAATCATGAATTATGAATCATGAATTATGAATCATGAATTGAATCATGAATCATGAATTATGAATCATGAATTGAATCATGATCCGAATCATGAATTGAATCATGAATCATGAATTGAATCATGAATCATGAATTGAATCATGAATCATGAATTATGAATCATGAATTGAATCATGAATCAGGACTTGAATCATGAATCATGAATCATGAATTGAATCATGAATCATGAATCATGAATTGAATCATGAATTATGAATTGAAACATGAATCATGAATCATGAATCATGAATTGAATCATGAATCATGAATCATGAATCATGAATTATGAATCATGAATTGAATCATGAATTGAATCATGAATCATGAATTGAATCAGGAATCATGAATCATGAATTGAATCATGAATTGAATCATGAATCGAATCATGAATTGAATCATGTATCGAATCATGAATTGAATCATGAATTGAATCATGAATCGAATCATGAATTGAATCATGTATCGAATCATGAATTGAAACATGAATCATGAATTGAATCATGATTCATGAATTATGAATCATGAATTGAATCATGAATCATGAATCATGAATTGAATCATGAATCATGAATCATGAATCGAATCATGAATCATGAATTGAATCATGAATCATGAATCATGAATTGAATCATGAATCATGAATCATGAATTGAATCATGAATCATGAATCATGAATTGAATCATGAATCATGAATTATGAATCATGAATCATGAATCATGAATCATGAATTGAATCATGAATCATGAATCATGAATTGAATCATGAATTGAATCATGAATCATGAATCGAATCATGAATCATGAATTGAATCATGAATTAAATCATGAATCATGAATTGAATCATGAATTAAATCATGAATTGAATCATGAATTAAATCATGAATTGAATCATGAATCATGAATTGAATCATGAATCATGAATCATAAATCGAATCATGAATCATGAATTGAATCATGAATCGAATCATGAATTGAATCATGAATCGAATCATGAATTGAATCATGAATCATGAATTGAATCATGAATCATGAATTGGATCATGAATTATGAATTATGAATCATGAATTGAATCATGAATCATGAATCATGAATTGAATCATGTATCATGAATCATGAATCGAATCATTAATCATGAATTGAATCATGAATCATGAATCATGAATTTAATCATGAATCATGAATTAAATCATGAATCATGAATCATGAATCATGAATTGAATCATGAATCATGAATTATGAATTATGAATTGAATCATGAATCATGAATATTGAATTGAATTATGAATTATGAATTGAATCATGAATCATGAATCATGAATCATGAATTTAATCATGAATTGAATCATGAATCATGAATCATGAATTGAATCATGAATTGAATCATGAATCATGAATCATGAATTAGATCATGAATCATGAATGATGAATCATGAATTGAATCATGAATCATGAATTGAATCATGAATCATGAATCATGAATTGAATCATGAATCATGAATTATGAATCATGAATTGAATCATGAATCATGACTTGAATCATGAATCATGAATCATGAATTGAATCATTAATCATGAATCATGAATCATGAATTGAATCATGAATTGAATCATGAATCATGAATCATGAATTGAATCATGAATCATGAATCATGAATCGAATCATGGATCATGAATTGAATCATTAATCATGAATCATGAATTCAAACATGAATCATGAATTATGAATCATGAATTGAATCATGATCCGAATCATGAATTGAATCATGAATCATGAATTGAATCATGAATCATGAATCATGAATTGAATCATGAATCATGAATTATGAATCATGAATTGAATTATGAATCTCGAATTGAATCATGAATCATGAATCATGAATTGAATCATGAATCATGAATTGAATCATGAATCATGAATTGAATCATGAATTATGAATCATGAATTGAATCATGAATTGAATCATGAATCGAATCATGAATTGAATCATGTATCGAATCATGAATTAAATCATGAATCATGAATCATGAATTGAATCATGAATCATGAATTATGAATCATGAATTGAATCATGAATCATGACTTGAATCATGAATCATGAATCATGAATTGAATCATGAATCATGAATCGAGAATCATGAATTAAATCATGAATTGAATCATGAATCATGAATCATGAATTGAATCATGAATCATGAATCATGAATCGAATCATGGATCATGAATCGAATCATGGATCATGAATTGAATCATGAATCATGAATCATGAATTCAAACATGAATCATGAATTATGAATCATGAATTGAATCATGATCCGAATCATGAATTGAATCATGAATCATTAATTGAATCATGAATCATGAATCATGAATTGAATCATGAATCATGAATTATGAATCATGAATTGAATTATGAATCATGAATTGAATCATGAATCATGAATCATGAATTGAATCATGAATCATGAATTGAATCATGAATCATGAATTGAATCATGAATTATGAATCATGAATTGAATCATGAATTGAATCATGAATCGAATCATGAATTGAATCATGTATCGAATCATGAATTAAATCATGAATCATGAATCATGAATTGAATCATGATTCATGAATTATGAATCATGAATTGAATCATGAATCATGAATCATGAATCATGAATTGAATCATGAATCATGAATCATGAATTGAATCATGAATCATGATTTGAATCATGAATCATGAATTATGAATCATGATTAATGAATCATGAATCATGAATCATGAATTGAATCATGAATCATGAATCATGAATTGAATCATGAATTGAATCATGAATCATGAATCGAATCATGAATCATGAATTGAATCATGAATTAAATCATGAATCATGAATTGAATCATGAATTGAATCATGAATTGAATCATGAATTGAATCATGAATTGAATCATGAATTGAATCATGAATCATGAATTGAATCATGAATCATGAATCATAAATCGAATCATGAATCATGAATTGAATCATGAATCGAATCATGAATTGAATCATGAATCATGAATTGAATCATGAATCATGAATTAAATCATGAATCATGAATTATGAATCATGAATTGAATCATGAATCATGAATCATGAATCGAATCATTAATCATGAATCATGAATCATGAATCGAATCATTAATCATGAATTGAATCATGAATCATGAATTTAATCATGAATCATGAATTAAATCATGAATCATGAATCATGAATTAAATCATGAATCATGAATCGAATCATGAATCATGAATTGAATCATGAATCATGAATCATGAATTTAATCATGAATCATGAATTAAATCATGAATCATGAATCATGAATCATGAATCATGAATCATGAATTAAATCATGAATCATGAATTATGAATTATGAATTGAATCATGAATCATGAATCATGAATCATGAATCATGAATCATGAATCATGAATCATGAATCATGAATTGAATCATGAATTGAATCATGAATCATGAATCATGAATCATGAATCATGAGTCATGAATCATGAATTGAATCATGAATTGAATCATGAATCATGAATCATGAATTGAATCATGAATCATGAATGATGAATCATGAATTAAATCATGAATCATGATTTGAATCATGAATCATGAATCATGAATCGAATCATGAATCATGAATCAAGAATCATGAATAATGAATTGAATCATGAATCATGAATCCTGAATCATGAATCGTGAATTGAATCATGAATCATGAATCATGAGTCAAATCGTAAATCATGAATCATGAATCATAATTCATGAATTGAATCATGAATCATGAATCATGAATCGAATCTTGAATCGAATCATGAATTGAATCATGAATCCTGAATTGAATCATGAATCGAATCATGAATTGAATCATGAATCATGAATTGAATCATGAATCATGAATTGAATCATGAATCATGAATTATGAATCATGAATTGAATCATGAATCATGAATCATGAATTGAATCATGAATCATGAATCATGAATCATGAATCATGAATTGAATCATTTATCATGAATTATGAATTATGAATTGAATCATGAATCATAAATTGAATGATGAATCATGAATTGAATCATGAATCATGAATTATGAATGATCTATTTAAATCATGAATCATGAATTGAATCATGTATCATGAATCATGAATTGAATCATGAATCATGAATCATGAATTGAATCATGAATCATGAATCATGAATCATGAATCATGAATTGAATCATGAATCATGAATTATAAATCATGAATTGGATCATGAATCATGAATCATGAATTGAATCATGAATCATGAATCATGAATTGAATCATGAATCATGAATTGAATCATGAATCATGAATCATGAATTGAATCATGAATCATGAATTATGAATCATGAATTGAATCATGAATCATGACTTGAATCATGAATCATGAATCATGAATTGAATCATTAATCATGAATCATGAATCATGAATTGAATCATGAATTGAATCATGAATCATGAATCATGAATTGAATCATGAATCATGAATCATGAATCGAATCATGGATCATGAATTGAATCATTAATCATGAATCATGAATTGAAACATGAATCATGAATTATGAATCATGAATTGAATCATGATCCGAATCATGAATTGAATCATGAATCATGAATTGAATCATGAATCATGAATCATGAATTGAATCATGAATCATGAATTATGAATCATGAATTGAATTATGAATCTCGAATTGAATCATGAATCATGAATCATGAATTGAATCATGAATCATGAATTGAATCATGAATCATGAATTGAATCATGAATTATGAATCATGAATTGAATCATGAATTGAATCATGAATCGAATCATGAATTGAATCATGTATCGAATCATGAATTAAATCATGAATCATGAATCATGAATTGAATCATGAATCATGAATTATGAATCATGAATTGAATCATGAATCATGACTTGAATCATGAATCATGAATCATGAATTGAATCATGAATCATGAATCGAGAATCATGAATTAAATCATGAATTGAATCATGAATCATGAATCATGAATTGAATCATGAATCATGAATCATGAATCGAATCATGGATCATGAATTGAATCATGAATCATGAATCATGAATTCAAACATGAATCATGAATTATGAATCATGAATTGAATCATGATCCGAATCATGAATTGAATCATGAATCATTAATTGAATCATGAATCATGAATCATGAATTGAATCATGAATCATGAATTATGAATCATGAATTGAATTATGAATCATGAATTGAATCATGAATCATGAATCATGAATTGAATCATGAATCATGAATTGAATCATGAATCATGAATTGAATCATGAATTATGAATCATGAATTGAATCATGAATTGAATCATGAATCGAATCATGAATTGAATCATGTATCGAATCATGAATTAAATCATGAATCATGAATCATGAATTGAATCATGATTCATGAATTATGAATCATGAATTGAATCATGAATCATGAATCATGAATCATGAATTGAATCATGAATCATGAATCATGAATTGAATCATGAATCATGATTTGAATCATGAATCATGAATTATGAATCATGATTAATGAATCATGAATCATGAATCATGAATTGAATCATGAATCATGAATCATGAATTGAATCATGAATTGAATCATGAATCATGAATCGAATCATGAATCATGAATTGAATCATGAATTAAATCATGAATCATGAATTGAATCATGAATTGAATCATGAATTGAATCATGAATTGAATCATGAATTGAATCATGAATTGAATCATGAATCATGAATTGAATCATGAATCATGAATCATAAATCGAATCATGAATCATGAATTGAATCATGAATCGAATCATGAATTGAATCATGAATCATGAATTGAATCATGAATCATGAATTAAATCATGAATCATGAATTATGAATCATGAATTGAATCATGAATCATGAATCATGAATCGAATCATTAATCATGAATCATGAATCATGAATCGAATCATTAATCATGAATTGAATCATGAATCATGAATCATGAATTTAATCATGAATCATGAATTAAATCATGAATCATGAATCATGAATTAAATCATGAATCATGAATCGAATCATGAATCATGAATTGAATCATGAATCATGAATCATGAATTTAATCATGAATCATGAATTAAATCATGAATCATGAATCATGAATCATGAATCATGAATTAAATCATGAATCATGAATTATGAATTATGAATTGAATCATGAATCATGAATCATGAATCATGAATCATGAATCATGAATCATGAATCATGAATCATGAATTGAATCATGAATTGAATCATGAATCATGAATCATGAATCATGAATCATGAGTCATGAATCATGAATTGAATCATGAATTGAATCATGAATCATGAATCATGAATTGAATCATGAATCATGAATGATGAATCATGAATTAAATCATGAATCATGATTTGAATCATGAATCATGAATCATGAATCGAATCATGAATCATGAATCAAGAATCATGAATAATGAATTGAATCATGAATCATGAATCATGAATCATGAATCGTGAATTGAATCATGAATCATGAATCATGAGTCAAATCGTAAATCATGAATCATGAATCATAATTCATGAATTGAATCATGAATCATGAATCATGAATCGAATCTTGAATCGAATCATGAATTGAATCATGAATCCTGAATTGAATCATGAATCGAATCATGAATTGAATCATGAATCATGAATTGAATCATGAATCATGAATTGAATCATGAATCATGAATTATGAATCATGAATTGAATCATGAATCATGAATCATGAATTGAATCATGAATCATGAATCATGAATCATGAATCATGAATTGAATCATTTATCATGAATTATGAATTATGAATTGAATCATGAATCATAAATTGAATGATGAATCATGAATTGAATCATGAATCATGAATTATGAATGATCTATTTAAATCATGAATCATGAATTGAATCATGTATCATGAATCATGAATTGAATCATGAATCATGAATCATGAATTGAATCATGAATCATGAATCATGAATCATGAATTGAATCATGAATCATGAATTATAAATCATGAATTGGATCATGAATCATGAATCATGAATTGAATCATGAATCATGAATCATGAATTGAATCATGAATCATGAATTATGAATCATGAATTGAATCATGAATCATGAATCATGAATTGAATCATGAATCATGAATTATGAATCATGAATTGAATCATGAATCATGAATCATGAATCATGAATCATGAATCGAATCATAAATCATGAATTGAATCATGAATCATGAATCATGAATTGAATCATGAATCATGAATCATGAATTGAATCATGAATCATGAATCATGAATTGAATCATAAATCATGAATTATGAATCATGAATTGAATCATGAATCATGAATCATGAATTGAATCATCAATCAGGAATCAGGAATCATGAATCATGAATTATGAATCATGAATTAAATAATGAATTATGAATTGAATCATGAATCATGAATCATGAATTGAATCATGAAATGAATCATAAATCATAAATCATGAATCATGAATTGAATGATGAATCATGAATGATGAATCATGAATTGAATCATGAATTGAATCATAAATCATGAATTGAATCATGAATCATGAATCATGAATCATGAATTGAATCATGAATCATGAATTATGAATCATGAATTGAATCATGAATCATGAATCGAATCATGAATCATGAATTTAATCATGAATCATGAATCATGAATCGAATCATGAATCATGAATTTAATCATGAATCATGAATCATGAATTGAATCATGAATCATGAATCATGAATTGAATCATGAATCATGAATCATGAATTGAATCATGAATCATGAATTATGAATCGTGAATTGAATCATGAATCATGAACTGAATCATGAATCATGAATCAGGAATCATGAATCATGAATTGAATCATGAATCATGAATTATGAATCATGAATTAAATCATGAATCATGAATTATGAATCATGAATTGAATCATGAATCATGAATTGAATCATGAATTATGAATTGAATCATGAATCATGAATCATGAATTGAATCATGAATCATGAATCATGAATTGAATCATGAATCATGAATCATGAATTGAATTATGAATCATGAATTATGAATCATGAATTGAATCATGAATCATGAATCATGAATTGAATCATGAACCATAAATCATGAATTGAATCATGAATCATGAATCATGAATTGAATCATGAATCATGAATTATGAATCATGAATTAAATCATGAATCATGAATTATGAATCATGAATTGAATCATGAATCATGAATTGAATCATGAATCATGAATTATGAATCATGAATTGAATCATGAATCATGAATCATGAATTGAATCATGAATCATGAATCATGAATTGAATCATGAATCATGAATCATGAATTGAATCATGAATCATGAATTATGAATCACGAATTGAATCATGAATCATGAATTGAATCATGAATCATGAATCATGAATTGAATCATGAATCATGAATTGAATCATAAATCATGAATCATGAATTGAATCATGAATTGAATCATGAATCATGAATCATGAATCATGAATCATGAATTGAATCATGAATCATGAATTATGAATCATGAATTGAATCATGAATCATGAATCATGAATTGAATCATGAATCATGAATCAAGAATTATGAATCGAATCATGAATCATGAATCGAATCATGAATCATGAATCGAATCATGAATCATGAATCGAATCATGAATCATGAATCATGAATTGAATCATGAATCATGAATCATGAATTGAATCATGAATTGAATCATGAATCATGAATCATGAATCATGAATTGAATCATGAATCATGAATCATGAATTGAATCATGAATCATGAATCATGAATTGAATCATGAATCATGAATTATGAATCATGAATTGAATCATGAATCATGAATTGAATCATAAATCATGAATCATGAATTGAATCATGAATTGAATCATGAATCATGAATCATGAATTGAATCATGAATCATGAATTATGAATCATGAATTGAATCATGAATCATGAATCATGAATTGAATCATGAATCATGAATCAAGAATCATGAATCGAATCATGAATCATGAATCGAATCATGAATCATGAATCGAATCATGAATCATGAATCATGAATTGAATCATGAATCATGAATCATGAATTGAATCATGAATCATGAATCATGAATTGAATCATGAATCATGAATCATGAATCATGAATTGAATCATGAATCATGAATTATGAATTATGAATTGAATCATGAATCATGAATCATGAATTGAATCATGAATCATGAATCAGGAATCATGAATCATGAATTGAATCATGAATCATGAATTATGAATCATGAATTAAATCATGAATCATGAATTATGAATCATGAATTGAATCATGAATCATGAATTATGAATCATGAATTGAATCATGAATTATGAATTGAATCATGAATCATGAAACATGAATCATGAATCATGAATCATGAATTGAATCATGAAATGAATCATGAATCATGAATCATGAAATGAATCATGAATCATGAATCATGAATTGAATCATGAATCATGAATGATGAATCATGAATTGAATCATGAATGATGAATCATGAATGATGAATCATGAATTGAATCATGAATCATGAATTATGAATTGAATCATGAATGATGAATCATGAATGATGAATCATGAATGATGAATCATGAATTGAATCATGAATCATGAATCATGAATTGAATCATGAATCATGAATTGAATCATGAATCATGAATCATGAATTGAATCATGAATCACGAATTATGAATCATGAATTGAATCATGAATCATGAATTATGAATCATAAATTGAATCATGAATTATGAATTGAAACATGAATCATGAATCATGAATCATGAATTGAATCATGAATCATGAATCATGAATTGAATCATGAATCATGAATTATGAATCATGAATTATGAATCATGAATTGAATCATGAATCATGAATTATGAATCATGAATTGAATCATGATCCGAATCATGAATTGAATCATGAATCATGAATTGAATCATGAATCATGAATTGAATCATGAATCATGAATTATGAATCATGAATTGAATCATGAATCAGGACTTGAATCATGAATCATGAATCATGAATTGAATCATGAATCATGAATCATGAATTGAATCATGAATTATGAATTGAAACATGAATCATGAATCATGAATCATGAATTGAATCATGAATCATGAATCATGAATCATGAATTATGAATCATGAATTGAATCATGAATTGAATCATGAATCATGAATTGAATCATGAATCATGAATTGAATCAGGAATCATGAATCATGAATTGAATCATGAATTGAATCATGAATCGAATCATGAATTGAATCATGTATCGAATCATGAATTGAATCATGAATTGAATCATGAATCGAATCATGAATTGAATCATGTATCGAATCATGAATTGAAACATGAATTATGAATTGAAACATGAATCATGAATCATGAATCATGAATTGAATCATGAATCATGAATCATGAATTGAATCATGAATCATGAATTATGAATCATGAATTATGAATCATGAATTGAATCATGAATCATGAATTATGAATCATGAATTGAATCATGATCCGAATCATGAATTGAATCATGAATCATGAATTGAATCATGAATCATGAATTGAATCATGAATCATGAATTATGAATCATGAATTGAATCATGAATCAGGACTTGAATCATGAATCATGAATCATGAATTGAATCATGAATCATGAATCATGAATTGAATCATGAATTATGAATTGAAACATGAATCATGAATCATGAATCATGAATTGAATCATGAATCATGAATCATGAATCATGAATTATGAATCATGAATTGAATCATGAATTGAATCATGAATCATGAATTGAATCATGAATCATGAATTGAATCAGGAATCATGAATCATGAATTGAATCATGAATTGAATCATGAATCGAATCATGAATTGAATCATGTATCGAATCATGAATTGAATCATGAATTGAATCATGAATCGAATCATGAATTGAATCATGTATCGAATCATGAATTGAAACATGAATCATGAATTGAATCATGATTCATGAATTATGAATCATGAATTGAATCATAAATCATGAATCATGAATTGAATCATGAATTGAATCATGAATCATGAATCATGAATTGAATCATGAATCATGAATTATGAATCATGAATTGAATCATGAATCATGAATCATGAATTGAATCATGAATCATGAATCAAGAATCATGAATCGAATCATGAATCATGAATCGAATCATGAATCATGAATCGAATCATGAATCATGAATCATGAATTGAATCATGAATCATGAATCATGAATTGAATCATGAATCATGAATCATGAATTGAATCATGAATCATGAATCATGAATCATGAATTGAATCATGAATCATGAATTATGAATTATGAATTGAATCATGAATCATGAATCATGAATTGAATCATGAATCATGAATCAGGAATCATGAATCATGAATTGAATCATGAATCATGAATTATGAATCATGAATTAAATCATGAATCATGAATTATGAATCATGAATTGAATCATGAATCATGAATTATGAATCATGAATTGAATCATGAATTATGAATTGAATCATGAATCATGAAACATGAATCATGAATCATGAATCATGAATTGAATCATGAAATGAATCATGAATCATGAATCATGAAATGAATCATGAATCATGAATCATGAATTGAATCATGAATCATGAATGATGAATCATGAATTGAATCATGAATGATGAATCATGAATGATGAATCATGAATTGAATCATGAATCATGAATTATGAATTGAATCATGAATGATGAATCATGAATGATGAATCATGAATTGAATCATGAATCATGAATCATGAATTGAATCATGAATCATGAATTGAATCATGAATCATGAATCATGAATTGAATCATGAATCACGAATTATGAATCATGAATTGAATCATGAATCATGAATTATGAATCATGAATTGAATCATGAATTATGAATTGAAACATGAATCATGAATCATGAATCATGAATTGAATCATGAATCATGAATCATGAATTGAATCATGAATCATGAATTATGAATCATGAATTATGAATCATGAATTGAATCATGAATCATGAATTATGAATCATGAATTGAATCATGATCCGAATCATGAATTGAATCATGAATCATGAATTGAATCATGAATCATGAATTGAATCATGAATCATGAATTATGAATCATGAATTGAATCATGAATCAGGACTTGAATCATGAATCATGAATCATGAATTGAATCATGAATCATGAATCATGAATTGAATCATGAATTATGAATTGAAACATGAATCATGAATCATGAATCATGAATTGAATCATGAATCATGAATCATGAATCATGAATTATGAATCATGAATTGAATCATGAATTGAATCATGAATCATGAATTGAATCAGGAATCATGAATCATGAATTGAATCATGAATTGAATCATGAATCGAATCATGAATTGAATCATGTATCGAATCATGAATTGAATCATGAATTGAATCATGAATCGAATCATGAATTGAATCATGTATCGAATCATGAATTGAAACATGAATCATGAATTGAATCATGATTCATGAATTATGAATCATGAATTGAATCATGAATCATGAATCATGAATTGAATCATGAATCATGAATCATGAATCGAATCATGAATCATGAATTGAATCATGAATCATGAATCATGAATTGAATCATGAATCATGACTCATGAATTGAATCATGAATCATGAATCATGAATTGAATCATGAATCATGAATTATGAATCATGAATCATGAATCATGAATCATGAATTGAATCATGAATCATGAATCATGAATTGAATCATGAATCATGAATCGAATCATGAATCATGAATTGAATCATGAATTAAATCATGAATCATGAATTGAATCATGAATTGAATCATGAATTGAATCATGAATTAAATCATGAATTGAATCATGAATCATGAATTGAATCATGAATCATGAATCATAAATCGAATCATGAATCATGAATTGAATCATGAATCGAATCATGAATTGAATCATGAATCGAATCATGAATTGAATCATGAATCATGAATTGGATCATGAATTATGAATTATGAATCATGAATTGAATCATGAATCATGAATCATGAATTGAATCATGAATCATGAATCATGAATCGAATCATTAATCATGAATTGAATCATGAATCATGAATCATGAATTTAATCATGAATCATGAATTAAATCATGAATCATGAATCATGAATCATGAATTGAATCATGAATCATGAATTATGAATTATGAATTGAATCATGAATCATGAATATTGAATTGAATTATGAATTATGAATTGAATCATGAATCATGAATCATGAATCATGAATTTAATCATGAATTGAATCATGAATCATGAATCATGAATCATGAATTGAATCATGAATTGAATCATGAATCATGAATCATGAATTAGATCATGAATCATGAATGATGAATCATGAATTGAATCATGAATCATGAATTGAATCATGAATCATGAATCATGAATCGAATCATGAATCATGAATCGAATCATGAATCATGAATCAAGAATCATGAATAATGAATTGAATCATGAATCATGAATCATGAATCATGAATTGAATCATGAATCATGAATTATGAATTATGAATCATGAATTGAATCATGAATCATGAATTGAATCATGAATCATGAATTGAATCATGAATCATGAATCATGAATCGAATCATGAATCAAGAATCATGAATAATGAATTGAATCATGAATCATGAATCATGAATCATGAATTGAATCATGAATCATGAATTATGTATCATGAATTGAATCATGAATCGAATCATGAATTGAATCATGAATCATGAATTGAATCATGAATCATGAATCATGAATTGAATCATGAATTGAATCATGAATCATGAATCATGAATCGAATCTTGAATCGAATCATGAATTAAATCATGAATCATGAATTGAATCATGAATCGAATCATGAATTGAATCATGAATCATGAATTGAATCATGAATCATGAATCATGAATTGAATCATGAATCATGAATCATGAATTGAATCATGAATCATGAATTGAATCAGGAATCATGAATCATGAATTGAATCATGAATTGAATCATGTATCGAATCATGAATTGAATCATGTATCGAATCATGAATTGAAACATGAATCATGAATTGAATCATGATTCATGAATTATGAATCATGAATTGAATCATGAATCATGAATCATGAATTGAATCATGAATCATGAATCATGAATCATGAATCGAATCATGAATCATGAATTGAATCATGAATCATGAATTGAATCTTGAATCATGAATCATGAATTGAATCATGAATCATGAATTATGAATCATGAATCATGAATCATGAATCATGAATTGAATCATGAATCATGAATCATGAATTGAATCATGAATTGAATCATGAATCATGAATCGAATCATGAATCATGAATTGAATCATGAATTAAATCATGAATCATGAATTGAATCATGAATTGAATCATGAATTGAATCATGAATCATGAATTGAATCATGAATCATGAATCATAAATCGAATCATGAATCATGAATTGAATCATGAATCGAATCATGAATTGAATCATGAATCATGAATTGAATCATGAATCATGAATTGGATCATGAATCATGAATTATGAATCATGAATTGAATCATGAATCATGAATCATGAATTGAATCATGAATCATGAATCATGAATCGAATCATGAATCATGAATTGAATCATGAATCATGAATCATGAATTGAATCATGAATCATGAATTAAATCATGAATCATGAATCATGAATTGAATCATGAATCATGAATTATGAATTATGAATTGAATCATGAATCATGAATATTGAATTGAATTATGAATTATGAATTGAATCATGAATCATGAATCATGAATCATGAATCATGAATCATGAATCATGAATCATGTATTGAATCATGAATCATGAATTATGAATCATGAATTGAATCATGAATCATGAATTATGAATCATGAATTGAATCATGAATTATGAATTGAATCATGAATCATGAATCATGAATCATGAATTATGAATCATGAATTGAATCATGAATCATGAATCATGAATTGAATCATGAATCATGAATCGAATCATGGATCATGAATTGAATCATTAATCATGAATCATGAATTCAAACATGAATCATGAATTATGAATCATGAATTGAATCATGATCCGAATCATGAATTGAATCATGAATCATGAATTGAATCATGAATCATGAATCATGAATTGAATCATGAATCGTGAATTATGAATCATGAATTGAATCATGAATCATGACTTGAATCATGAATCATGAATCATGAATTGAATCATTAATCATGAATCATGAATCATGAATTGAATCATGAATTGAATCATGAATCATGAATCATGAATTGAATCATGAATCATGAATCATGAATCGAATCATGGATCATGAATTGAATCATTAATCATGAATCATGAATTCAAACATGAATCATGAATTATGAATCATGAATTGAATCATGATCCGAATCATGAATTGAATCATGAATCATGAATTGAATCATGAATCATGAATCATGAATTGAATCATGAATCATGAATTATGAATCATGAATTGAATTATGAATCTCGAATTGAATCATGAATCATGAATCATGAATTGAATCATGAATCATGAATTGAATCATGAATCATGAATTGAATCATGAATTATGAATCATGAATTGAATCATGAATTGAATCATGAATCGAATCATGAATTGAATCATGTATCGAATCATGAATTAAATCATGAATCATGAATCATGAATTGAATCATGAATCATGAATTATGAATCATGAATTGAATCATGAATCATGACTTGAATCATGAATCATGAATCATGAATTGAATCATGAATCATGAATCGAGAATCATGAATTAAATCATGAATTGAATCATGAATCATGAATCATGAATTGAATCATGAATCATGAATCATGAATCGAATCATGGATCATGAATTGAATCATGAATCATGAATTCAAACATGAATCATGAATTATGAATCATGAATTGAATCATGATCCGAATCATGAATTGAATCATGAATCATTAATTGAATCATGAATCATGAATCATGAATTGAATCATGAATCATGAATTATGAATCATGAATTGAATTATGAATCATGAATTGAATCATGAATCATGAATCATGAATTGAATCATGAATCATGAATTGAATCATGAATCATGAATTGAATCATGAATTATGAATCATGAATTGAATCATGAATTGAATCATGAATCGAATCATGAATTGAATCATGTATCGAATCATGAATTAAATCATGAATCATGAATCATGAATTGAATCATGATTCATGAATTATGAATCATGAATTGAATCATGAATCATGAATCATGAATCATGAATTGAATCATGAATCATGAATCATGAATTGAATCATGAATCATGATTTGAATCATGAATCATGAATTATGAATCATGATTAATGAATCATGAATCATGAATCATGAATTGAATCATGAATCATGAATCATGAATTGAATCATGAATTGAATCATGAATCATGAATCGAATCATGAATCATGAATTGAATCATGAATTAAATCATGAATCATGAATTGAATCATGAATTGAATCATGAATTGAATCATGAATTGAATCATGAATTGAATCATGAATCATGAATTGAATCATGAATCATGAATCATAAATCGAATCATGAATCATGAATTGAATCATGAATCGAATCATGAATTGAATCATGAATCATGAATTGAATCATGAATCATGAATTAAATCATGAATCATGAATTATGAATCATGAATTGAATCATGAATCATGAATCATGAATCGAATCATTAATCATGAATCATGAATCATGAATCGAATCATTAATCATGAATTGAATCATGAATCATGAATCATGAATTTAATCATGAATCATGAATTAAATCATGAATCATGAATCATGAATTGAATCATGAATCATGAATTATGAATCATGAATTGAATTATGAATCATGAATTGAATCATGAATCATGAATCATGAATTGAATCATGAATCATGAATTGAATCATGAATCATGAATTGAATCATGAATTATGAATCATGAATTGAATCATGAATTGAATCATGAATCGAATCATGAATTGAATCATGTATCGAATCATGAATTAAATCATGAATCATGAATCATGAATTGAATCATGATTCATGAATTATGAATCATGAATTGAATCATGAATCATGAATCATGAATCATGAATTGAATCATGAATCATGAATCATGAATTGAATCATGAATCATGATTTGAATCATGAATCATGAATTATGAATCATGATTAATGAATCATGAATCATGAATCATGAATTGAATCATGAATCATGAATCATGAATTGAATCATGAATTGAATCATGAATCATGAATCGAATCATGAATCATGAATTGAATCATGAATTAAATCATGAATCATGAATTGAATCATGAATTGAATCATGAATTGAATCATGAATTGAATCATGAATTGAATCATGAATCATGAATTGAATCATGAATCATGAATCATAAATCGAATCATGAATCATGAATTGAATCATGAATCGAATCATGAATTGAATCATGAATCATGAATTGAATAATGAATGAATTAAATCATGATTCATGAATTATGAATCATGAATTGAATCATGAATCATGAATCATGAATCGAATCATTAATCTTGAATCATGAATCATGAATCGAATCATTAATCATGAATTGAATCATGAATCATGAATCATGAATTTAATCATGAATCATGAATTAAATCATGAATCATGAATCATGAATTAAATCATGAATCATGAATCGAATCATGAATCATGAATTGAATCATGAATCATGAATCATGAATTTAATCATGAATCATGAATTAAATCATGAATCATGAATCATGAATCATGAATCATGAATCATGAATTAAATCATGAATCATGAATTATGAATTATGAATTGAATCATGAATCATGAATCATGAATCATGAATCATGAATCATGAATCATGAATCATGAATTGAATCATGAATTGAATCATGAATCATGAATCATGAATCATGAATCATGAATCATGAGTCATGAATCATGAATTGAATCATGAATTGAATCATGAATCATGAATCATGAATTGAATCATGAATCATGAATGATGAATCATGAATTAAATCATGAATCATGATTTGAATCATGAATCATGAATCATGAATCGAATCATGAATCATGAATCAAGAATCATGAATAATGAATTGAATCATGAATCATGAATCATGAATCATGAATCGTGAATTGAATCATGAATCATGAATCATGAGTCAAATCGTAAATCATGAATCATGAATCATAATTCATGAATTGAATCATGAATCATGAATCATGAATCGAATCTTGAATCGAATCATGAATTGAATCATGAATCCTGAATTGAATCATGAATCGAATCATGAATTGAATCATGAATCATGAATTGAATCATGAATCATGAATTGAATCATGAATCATGAATTATGAATCATGAATTGAATCATGAATCATGAATCATGAATTGAATCATGAATCATGAATCATGAATCATGAATCATGAATTGAATCATTTATCATGAATTATGAATCATGAATTAAATCATGAATCATGAATTATGAATTATGAATTGAATCATGAATCATAAATTGAATGATGAATCATGAATTGAATCATGAATCATGAATTATGAATGATCTATTTAAATCATGAATCATGAATTGAATCATGTATCATGAATCATGAATTGAATCATGAATCATGAATCATGAATTGAATCATGAATCATGAATCATGAATCATGAATCATGAATTGAATCATGAATCATGAATTATAAATCATGAATTGGATCATGAATCATGAATCATGAATTGAATCATGAATCATGAATCATGAATTGAATCATGAATCATGAATTATGAATCATGAATTGAATCATGAATCATGAATCATGAATTGAATCATGAATCATGAATTATGAATCATGAATTGAATCATGAATCATGAATCATGAATCATGAATCGAATCATAAATCATGAATTGAATCATGAATCATGAATCATGAATTGAATCATGAATCATGAATCATGAATTGAATCATGAATCATGAATCATGAATTGAATCATAAATCATGAATTATGAATCATGAATTGAATCATGAATCATGAATCATGAATTGAATCATGAATCAGGAATCAGGAATCATGAATCATGAATCATGAATCATGAATCGAATCATAAATCATGAATTGAATCATGAATCATGAATCATGAATTGAATCATGAATCATGAATCATGAATTGAATCATGAATCATGAATCATGAATTGAATCATAAATCATGAATTATGAATCATGAATTGAATCATGAATCATGAATCATGAATTGAATCATGAATCAGGAATCAGGAATCATGAATCATGAATTATGAATCATGAATTAAATAATGAATTATGAATTGAATCATGAATCATGAATCATGAATTGAATCATGAATTGAATCATAAATCATGAATTGAATCATGAATCATGAATCATGAATCATGAATTGAATCATGAATCATGAATTATGAATCATGAATTGAATCATGAATCATGAATCGAATCATGAATCATGAATTTAATCATGAATCATGAATCATGAATCGAATCATGAATCATGAATTTAATCATGAATCATGAATCATGAATTGAATCATGAATCATGAATCATGAATTGAATCATGAATCATGAATCATGAATTGAATCATGAATCATGAATTATGAATCGTGAATTGAATCATGAATCATGAACTGAATCATGAATCATGAATCAGGAATCATGAATCATGAATTGAATCATGAATCATGAATTATGAATCATGAATTAAATCATGAATCATGAATTATGAATCATGAATTGAATCATGAATCATGAATTGAATCATGAATTATGAATTGAATCATGAATCATGAATCATGAATTGAATCATGAATCATGAATCATGAATTGAATCATGAATCATGAATCATGAATTGAATTATGAATCATGAATTATGAATTATGAATTGAATCATGAATCATGAATCATGAATTGAATCATGAACCATAAATCATGAATTGAATCATGAATCATGAATCATGAATTGAATCATGAATCATGAATTATGAATCATGAATTAAATCATGAATCATGAATTATGAATCATGAATTGAATCATGAATCATGAATTGAATCATGAATCATGAATTATGAATCATGAATTGAATCATGAATCATGAATCATGAATTGAATCATGAATCATGAATCATGAATTGAATCATGAATCATGAATCATGAATTGAATCATGAATCATGAATTATGAATCATGAATTGAATCATGAATCATGAATTGAATCATGAATCATGAATCATGAATTGAATCATGAATCATGAATTGAATCATAAATCATGAATCATGAATTGAATCATGAATTGAATCATGAATCATGAATCATGAATCATGAATCATGAATTGAATCATGAATCATGAATTATGAATCATGAATTGAATCATGAATCATGAATCATGAATTGAATCATGAATCATGAATCAAGAATTATGAATCGAATCATGAATCATGAATCGAATCATGAATCATGAATCGAATCATGAATCATGAATCGAATCATGAATCATGAATCATGAATTGAATCATGAATCATGAATCATGAATTGAATCATGAATCATGAATCATGAATTGAATCATGAATCATGAATTATGAATTGAATCATGAATCATGAATTATGAATTATGAATTGAATCATGAATCATGAATCATGAATTGAATCATGAATCATGAATCAGGAATCATGAATCATGAATTGAATCATGAATCATGAATTATGAATCATGAATTAAATCATGAATCATGAATTATGAATCATGAATCGAATCATGAATCATGAATTATGAATCATGAATTGAATCATGAATTATGAATTGAATCATGAATCATGAAACATGAATCATGAATCATGAATCATGAATTGAATCATGAAATGAATCATGAATCATGAATCATGAATTGAATCATGAATCATGAATGATGAATCATGAATTGAATCATGAATGATGAATCATGAATCATGAATCATGAATTGAATCATGAATCATGAATGATGAATCATGAATTGAATCATGAATTATGAATTGAATCATGAATGATGAATCATGAATGATGAATCATGAATCATGAATCATGAATCATGAATTGAATCATGATCCGAATCATGAATTGAATCATGAATCATGAATTGAATCATGAATCATGAAGTGAATCATGAATCATGAATTATGAATCATGAATTAAATCATGAATCATGACTTGAATCATGAATCATGAATCATGAATTGAATCATGAATCATGAATCATGAATCATGAATTGAATCATGAATCATGAATTATGAATCATGAATTGAATCATGAATCATGAATCATGAATTGAATCATGAATTATGAATTGAATCAGGAATCATGAATCATGAATTGAATCATGAATTGAATCATGAATTGAATCATGAATTGAATCATGTATCGAATCATGAATTGAATCATGAATTGAATCATGAATCGAATCATGAATTGAATCATGTATCGAATCATGAATTGAAACATGAATCATGAATTGAATCATGATTCATGAATTATGAATTATGAATTGAATCATGAATCATGAATTGAATCATGAATCATGAATCATGAATCATGAATCGAATCATGAATCATGAATTGAATCATGAATCATGAATCATGAATTGAATCATGAATCATGAATCATGAATTGAATCATGAATCATGAATCATGAATTGAATCATGAATCATGAATTATGAATCATGAATCATGAATCATGAATCATGAATCATGAATTGAATCATGAATCATGAATCGAATCATGAATCATGAATTGAATCATGAATTAAATCATGAATCATGAATTGAATCATGAATTGAATCATGAATTGAATCATGAATTGAATCATGAATCATAAATCATGAATTGAATCATGAATCATGAATTATGAATCATGAATTAAATCATGAATCATGAATTATGAATCATGAATTGAATCATGAATCATGAATTGAATCATGAATTATGAATTGAATCATGAATCATGAATCATGAATTGAATCATGAATCATGAATCATGAATTGAATCATAAATCATGAATCATGAATTGAATTATGAATCATGAATTATGAATCATGAATTGAATCATGAATCATAAATCATGAATCATGAATTGAATCATGAATCATGAATTGAATCATGAATCATGAATTATGAATCATGAATTGAATCATGAATCATGAATCATGAATTGAATCATGAATCATGAATTGAATCATGAATCATGAATCATGAATTGAATCATGAATCATGAATCATGAATTGAATCATGAATCATGAATTATGAATCATGAATTGAATCATGAATCATGAATTGAATCATGAATCATGAATCATGAATTGAATCATGAATCATGAATTGAATCATAAATCATGAATCATGAATTGAATCATGAATTGAATCATGAATCATGAATCATGAATCATGAATTGAATCATGAATCATGAATTATGAATCATGAATTGAATCATGAATCATGAATCATGAATTGAATCATGAATCATGAATCAAGAATCATGAATCGAATCATGAATCATGAATCGAATCATGAATCATGAATCGAATCATGAATCATGAATCATGAATCGAATCATGAATCATGAATCATGAATTGAATCATGAATCATGAATCATGAATTGAATCATGAATCATGAATTGAATCATGAATCATGAATCATGAATTGAATCATGAATCATGAATTATGAATTATGAATTGAATCATGAATCATGAATCATGAATTGAATCATGAATCATGAATCAGGAATCATGAATCATGAATTGAATCATGAATCATGAATTATGAATCATGAATTAAATCATGAATCATGAATTATGAATCATGAATCGAATCATGAATCATGAATTATGAATCATGAATTGAATCATGAATTATGAATTGAATCATGAATCATGAAACATGAATCATGAATCATGAATCATGAATTGAATCATGAAATGAATCATGAATCATGAATCATGAATTGAATCATGAATCATGAATGATGAATCATGAATTGAATCATGAATGATGAATGATGAATCATGAATCATGAATTGAATCATGAATTATGAATCATGAATTGAATCATGAATTATGAATTGAATCATGAATGATGAATCATGAATGATGAATCATGAATTGAACCATGAATCATGAATCATGAATTGAATCATGATCCGAATCATGAATTGAATCATGAATCATGAATTGAATCATGAATCATGAATTGAATCATGAATCATGAATTATGAATCATGAATTGAATCATGAATCATGACTTGATCATGAATCATGAATCATGAATTGAATCATGAATCATGAATCATGAATCTTGAATTGAATCATGAATCATGAATTATGAATCATGAATTGAATCATGAATCATGAATCATGAATTGAATCCTGAATCATGAATTGAATCAGGAATCATGAATCATGAATTGAATCATGAATTGAATCATGAATCGAATCATGAATTGAATCATGTATCGAATCATGAATTGAATCATGAATTGAATCATGAATCGAATCATGAATTGAATCATGTATCGAATCATGAATTGAAACATGAATCATGAATTGAATCATGATTCATGAATTATGAATCATGAATTGAATCATGAATCATGAATCATGAATTGAATCATGAATCATGAATCATGAATCGAATCATGAATCATGAATTGAATCATGAATCATGAATCATGAATTGAATCATGAATCATGAATCATGAATTGAATCATGAATCATGAATCATGAATTGAATCATGAATCATGAATTATGAATCATGAATCATGAATCATGAATCATGAATTGAATCATGAATCATGAATCATGAAATTGAATCATGAATTGAATAATGAATCATGAATCGAATCATGAATCATGAATTGAATCATGAATTAAATCATGAATCATGAATTGAATCATGAATTGAATCATGAATTGAATCATGAATTGAATC
Source organism: Mixophyes australis (assembly GCA_036250195.1). Classification (NCBI taxonomy): domain Eukaryota; kingdom Metazoa; phylum Chordata; class Amphibia; order Anura; family Limnodynastidae; genus Mixophyes; species Mixophyes australis. Next base: position 239,188,066 of record JAVHZZ010000001.1, on the reverse strand, counting down.
ATGAATTGAATCATGAATCATGAATTGAATCATGAATCATGAATCATAAATCGAATCATGAATCATGAATTGAATCATGAATCGAATCATGAATTGAATCATGAATCATGAATTGAATCATGAATCATGAATTGGATCATGAATCATGAATTATGAATCATGAATTGAATCATGAATCATGAATCATGAATTGAATCATGAATCATGAATCATGAATCGAATCATGAATCGAATCATGAATCATGAATTGAATCATGAATCATGAATCATGAATTGAATCATGAGTCATGAATTTAATCATGAATCATGAATTAAATCATGAATCATGAATCATGAATCATGAATTGAATCATGAATCATGAATTATGAATTATGAATTGAATCATGAATCATGAATATTGAATTGAATTATGAATTATGAATTGAATCATGAATCATGAATCATGAATCATGAATCATGAATTTAATCATGAATTGAATCATGAATCATGAATCATGAATCATGAATCATGAATTGAATCATGAATTGAATCATGAATCATGAATCATGAATTGAATCATGAATCATGAATGATGAATCATGAATTGAATCATGAATCATGAATTGAATCATGAATCATGAATTGAATCATGAATCATGAATCATGAATCGAATCATGAATCATGAATCATGAATTGAATCATGAATCATGAATTGAATCAGGAATCATGAATCATGAATTGAATCATGAATTGAATCATGAATCGAATCATGAATTGAATCATGTATCGAATCATGAATTGAATCATGAATTGAATCATGAATCGAATCATGAATTGAATCATGTATCGAATCATGAATTGAAACATGAATCATGAATTGAATCATGATTCATGAATTATGAATCATGAATTGAATCATGAATCATGAATTGAATCATGAATCATGAATCATGAATCATGAATCGAATCATGAATCATGAATTGAATCATGAATCATGAATCATGAATCATAAATTGAATCATGAATCATGAATCATGAATCATGAATTGAATCATGATTCATGAATTATGAATCATGAATTGAATCATGAATCATGAATCATGAATTGAATCATGAATCATGAATCATGAATCATGAATCGAATCATGAATCATGAATTGAATCATGAATCATGAATCATGAATCATAAATTGAATCATGAATCATGAATCATGAATTGAATCATGAATCATGAATCATGAATTGAATCATGAATCATGAATTATGAATCATGAATCATGAATTGAATCATGAATCATGAATCATGAATCATAAATTGAATCATGAATCATGAATCATGAATTGAATCATGAATCATGAATCATGAATTGAATCTTGAATCATGAATCATGAATTGAATCATGAATTGAATCATGAATCATGAATCGAATCATGAATCGTGAATTGAATCATGAATTAAATCATGAATCATGAATTGAATCATGAATTGAATCATGAATTGAATCATGAATTGAATCATGAATCATGAATTGAATCATGAATCATGAATCATAAATCGAATCATGAATCATGAATTGAATCATGAATCGAATCATGAATTGAATCATGAATCATGAATTGAATCATGAATCATGAATTGGATCATGAATCATGAATTATGAATCATGAATTGAATCATGAATCATGAATCATGAATTGAATCATGAATCATGAATCATGAATCGAATCATGAATCATGAATTTAATCATGAATCATGAACTAAATCAAGAATCATGAATCATGAATCATGAATTGAATCATGAATCATGAATCATGAATTATGAATTATGAATTGAATCATGAATCATGAATATTGAATTGAATTATGAATTATGAATTATGAATTGAATCATGAATCATGAATATTGAATTGAATTATTAATTATGAATTGAATCATGAATCATGAATCATGAATCATGAATCATGAATCATGAATTTAATCATGAATTGAATCATGAATCATGAATCATGAATTGAATCATGAATCATGAGTGATGAATCATGAATTGAATCATGAATCATGAATTGAATCATGAATCATGAATTGAATCATGAATCATGAATCATGAATCGAATCATGAATCATGAATCAAGAATCATGAATAATGAATTGAATCATGAATCATGAATCATGAATTGAATCATGAATCATGAATTATGAATCATGAATTGAATCATGAATCATGAATTGAATCATGAATCATGAATTGAATCATGAATCATGAATCGAATCTTGAATCGAATCATGAATTAAATCATGAATCATGAATTGAATCATGAATCGAATCATGAATTGAATCATGAATCATGTATTGAATCATGAATCATGAATTATGAATCATGAATTGAATCATGAATCATGAATCATGAATTGAATAATGAATCATGAATCATGAATCATGAATTGAATCATTAATCATGAATTATGAATCATGAATTAAATCATGAATCATGAATTATGAATCATGAATTGAATCATGAATCATGAATTGAATCATGAATCATGAATTGAATCATGAATCATGAATTATGAATCATGAATTGAATCATGCATCATGAATCATGAATTGAATCATGAATCATGAATTGAATCATGAATCATGAATTATGAATCATGAATTGAATCATGCATCATGAATCATGAATTGAATCATGAATCATGAATTGAATCATGAATCATGAATTATGAATCATGAATTGAATTATGAATCATGAATTATGAATCATGAATTGGATCATGAATCATGAATCATGAATTGAATCATGAATCATGAATCATGAATTGAATCATGAATCATGAATCATGAATCATGAATTGAATCATGAATCATGAATAATGAATCATGAATTGAATCATGAATCATGAATCATGAATTGAATCATGAATCATGAATCATGAATCATGAATCATGAATCATGATTCGAATCATATATCATGAATTGAATCATGAATCATGAATCATGAATTGAATCATGAATCATGAATCATGAATTGAATCATGAATCATGAATTATGAATCATGAAATGAATCATGAATCATGTATCATGAATTGAATCATGAATCATGAATCAGGAATCATGAATCATGAATTGAATCATCAATCATGAATTATGAATCATGAATTGAATCATGCATCATGAATTGAATCATGAATCATGAATTGAATCATGAATCATGAATTATGAATCATGAATTTAATCATGAATCATGAATGATGAATCATGAATTGAATCATGAATCATGAATTATGAATCATGAATTGAATCATGAATCATGAATTATGAATCATGAATTGAATCATGAATCATGAATTGAATCATAAATCATGAATTGAATCATGAATCATGAATCATGAATCATGAATTGAATCATGAATCATGAATTATGAATCATGAATTGAATCATGAATCATGAATTATGAATCATGAATTGAATCATGAATCATGAATTGAATCATGAATCATGAATCATGAATCGAATCATGAATCATGAATTGAATCATGAATCATGAATCATGAATCAAATCATGAATCATGAATTGAATCATGAATCATGAATCATGAATTGAATCATGAATCATGAATCATGAATTGAATCATGAATCATGAATCATGAATTGAATCATGAATCATGAATTATGAATCGTGAATTGAAACATGAATCATGAATTGAATCATGAATCATGAATCAGGAATCATGAATCATGAATTGAATCATGAATCATGAATTATGAATCATGAATAAAATCATGAATCATGAATTATGAATCATGAATTGAATCATGAATTATGAATTGAATCATGAATCATGAATCATGAATTGAATCATGAATCATGAATTGAATCATGAATCATGAATTATGAATCATGAATTGAATCATGAATTATGAATTGAATCATGAATCATGAATCATGAATCATGAATCTTGAATCATGAATTGAATCATGAATTGAATCATGAATGATGAATCATGAATTGAATTATGAATCATGAATGATGAATCATGAATTGAATCATGAATCATGAATCATGAATTGAATCATGAATCATGAATTGAATCTTGAATCATATATTATGAATCATGAATTGAATCATGAATCATGAATTATGAATCATGAATTGAATCATGAATTATGAATTGAATCATGAATCATGAATCATGAAACATGAATCATGAATTGAATCATGAATTGAAGCATGAATGATGAATCATGAATTGAATCATGAATTATGAATTGAATCATGAATCATGAATTTAATCATGAATCATGAATTAAATCATGAATCATGAATCATGAATTAAATCATGAATCATGAATCATGAATCGAATCATGAATCATGAATTGAATCATGAATCATGAATTTAATCATGAATCATGAATTAAATCATGAATCATGAATCATGAATCATGAATCATGAATTAAATCATGAATCATGAATTATGAATTATGAATTGAATCATGAATCATGAATCATGAATCATGAATCATGAATTGAATCATGAATCATGAATCATGAATCATGAATCATTAATTGAATCATGAATTGAATCATGAATCATGAATCATGAATTGAATCATGAATCATGAATGATGAATCATGAATTGAATCATGAATCATGAATTGAATCATGAATCATGAATTGAATCATGAATCATGAATCATGAATCGATTCATGAATCAAGAATCATGAATAATGAATTGAATCATGAATCATGAATCATGAATCGTGAATTGAATCATGAATCATGAATCATGAGTCAAATCGTAAATCATGAATCATGAATCATAATTCATGAATTGAATCATGAATCATGAATCATGAATCGAATCTTGAATCGAATCATGAATTGAATCATGAATCCTGAATTGAATCATGAATCGAATCATGAATTGAATCATGAATCATGAATTATGAATCATGAATTGAATCATGAATCATGAATTGAATCATGAATCATGGATCATGAATCATGAATCATGAATTGAATCATTAATCATGAATTATGAATCATGAATTAAATCATGAATCATGAATCATGAATTATGAATTATGAATTGAATCATGAATCATAAATTGAATGATGAATCATGAATTGAATCATGAATCATGAATTATGAATGATGAATTTAAATCATGAATCATGAATTGAATCATGTATCATGAATCATGAATTGAATCATGAATCATGAATTGAATCATGAATCATGAATCATGAATCATGAATCATGAATTGAATCATAAATCATGAATTATAAATCATGAATTGGATCATGAATCATGAATCATGAATTGAATCATGAATCATGAATCATGAATTGAATCATGAATCATGAATTATGAATCATGAATTGAATCATGAATCATGAATCATGAATTGAATCATGAATCATGAATTATGAATCATGAATTGAATCATGAATCATGAATCATGAATCATGAATCATGAATCGAATCATAAATCATGAATTGAATCATGAATCATGAATCATGAATTGAATCATGAATCATGAATCATGAATTGAATCATGAATCATGAATCATGAATTGAATCATAAATCATGAATTATGAATCATGAATTGAATCATGAATCATGAATCATGATTTGAATCATGAATCAGGAATCATGAATCATGAATTGAATCATGAATCATGAATTATGAATCATGAATTAAATAATGAATTATGAATTGAATCATGAATCATGAATCATGAATCATGAATTGAATCATGAAATGAATCATGAATCATGAATCATTAATCATGAATTGAATGATGAATCATGAATGATGAATCATGAATTGAATCATGAATTGAATCATGAATCATGAATCATGAATTGAATCATAAATCATGAATTGAATCATGAATCATGAATCATGAATCATGAATTGAATCATGAATCATGAATTATGAATCATGAATTGAATCATGAATCATGAATTATGAATCATGAATTGAATCATGAATCATGAATTGAATCATGAATCATGAATCATGAATCGAATCATGAATCATGAATTTAATCATGAATCATGAATCATGAATCGAATCATGAATCATGAATTGAATCATGAATCATGAATCATGAATTGAATCATGAATCATGAATCATGAATCATGAATCATGAATTGAATCATGAATCATGAATCATGAATTGAATCATGAATCATGAATTATGAATCGTGAATTGAATCATGAATCATGAATCATGAACTGAATCATGAATCATGAATCAGGAATCATGAATCATGAATTGAATCATGAATCATGAATTATGAATCATGAATTAAATCATGAATCATGAATTATGAATCATGAATTGAATCATGAATCATGAATTGAATCATGAATTGAATCATGAATCATGAATTGAATCATGAATCATGAATTGGATAATGAATCATGAATTATGAATCATGAATTGAATCATGAATCATGAATCATGAATTGAATCATGAATCATGAATCATGAATCGAATCATGAATCATGAATTTAATCATGAATCATGAACTAAATCATGAATCATGAATCATGAATTGAATCATGAATTGAATCATGAATCATGAATTATGAATTATGAATTGAATCATGAATCATGAATATTGAATTGAATTATGAATTATGAATTATGAATTGAATCATGAATCATGAATCATGAATCGAATCATGAATCATGAATTTAATCATGAATCATGAACTAAATCATGAATCATGAATCATGAATCATGAATTTAATCATAAATCATGAATTATGAATTATGAATTGAATCATGAATCATGAATATTGAATTGAATTATGAATTATGAATTATGAATTGAATCATGAATCATGAATCATGAATCATGAATCATGAATCATGAATTTAATCATGAATTGAATCATGAATCATGAATCATGAATCATGAATCATGAATTGAATCATGAATTGAATCATGAATCATGAATCATGAATTGAATCATGAATCATGAGTGATGAATCATGAATTGAATCATGAATCATGAATTGAATCATGAATCATGAATTGAATCATGAATCATGAATCATGAATCGAATCATGAATCATGAATCAAGAATCATGAATAATGAATTGAATCATGAATCATGAATCATGAATCATGAATTGAATCATGAATAATGAATTGAATCATGAATCATGAATCATGAATCATGAATTGAATCATGAATCATGAATTATGAATCATGAATTGAATCATGAATCATAAATTGAATCATGAATCATGAATTGAATCATGAATCATGAATCATGAATTGAATCATGAATCATGAATTAAATCATGAATCATGAATTGAATCATGAATCGAATCATGAATTGAATCATGAATCATGTATTGAATCATGAATCATGAATTATGAATCATGAATTGAATCATGAATCATGAATCATGAATTGAATCATGAATCATGAATCATGAATCATGAATTGAATCATTAATCATGAATTATGAATCATGAATTAAATCATGAATCATGAATTATGAATCATGAATTAAATCATGAATCATGAATTGAATCATGAATCATGAATTGAATCATGAATCATGAATTATGAATCATGAATTGAATCATGCATCATGAATCATGAATTGAATCATGAATCATGAATCATGAATTGAATCATGAATCATGAATTATGAATCATGAATTGAATTATGAATCATGAATTATGAATCATGAATTGGATCATGAATCATGAATCATGAATTGAATCATGAATCATGAATCATGAATTGAATCATGAATCATGAATCATGAATCATGAATTGAATCATGAATCATGAATCATGAATTGAATCATGAATCATGAATCATGAATTAAATCATGAATCTTGAATCATGAATCATGAATCATGAATCATGATTCGAATCATATATCATGAATTGAATCATGAATCATGAATCATGAATTGAATCATGAATCATGAATCATGAATTGAATCATGAATCATGAATCATGAATTGAATCATGAATCATGAATTATGAATCATGAAATGAATCATGAATCATGTATCATGAATTGAATCATGAATCATGAATCAGGAATCATGAATCATGAATTGAATCATGAATCATGAATTATGAATCATGAATTAAATAATGAATTATGAATTGAATCATGAATCATGAATCATGAATCATGAATCATGAATTGAATCATGAATCATGAATGATGAATCATGAATTGAATCATGAATCATGAATGATGAATCATGAATTGAATCATGAATCATGAATTATGAATCATGAATTGAATCATGAATCATGAATCATGAATCATGAATCATGAATCATGAATTTAATCATGAATTGAATCATGAATCATGAATCATGAATCATGAATCATGAATCATGAATCATGAATTGAATCATGAATTGAATCATGAATCATGAATCATGAATTGAATCATTAATCATGAGTGATGAATCATGAATTGAATCATGAATCATGAATTGAATCATGAATCATGAATTGAATCATGAATCATGAATCATGAATCGAATCATGAATCATGAATCAAGAATCATGAATAATGAATTGAATCATGAATCATGAATCATGAATCATGAATTGAATCATGAATAATGAATTGAATCATGAATCATGAATCATGAATCATGAATTGAATCATGAATCATGAATTATGAATCATGAATTGAATCATGAATCATAAATTGAATCATGAATCATGAATTGAATCATGAATCATGAATCATGAATTGAATCATGAATCATGAATTAAATCATGAATCATGAATTGAATCATGAATCGAATCATGAATTGAATCATGAATCATGTATTGAATCATGAATCATGAATTATGAATCATGAATTGAATCATGAATCATGAATCATGAATTGAATCATGAATCATGAATCATGAATCATGAATTGAATCATTAATCATGAATTATGAATCATGAATTAAATCATGAATCATGAATTATGAATCATGAATTAAATCATGAATCATGAATTGAATCATAAATCATGAATTGAATCATGAATCATGAATTATGAATCATGAATTGAATCATGCATCATGAATCATGAATTGAATCATGAATCATGAATCATGAATTGAATCATGAATCATGAATTATGAATCATGAATTGAATTATGAATCATGAATTATGAATCATGAATTGGATCATGAATCATGAATCATGAATTGAATCATGAATCATGAATCATGAATTGAATCATGAATCATGAATCATGAATCATGAATTGAATCATGAATCATGAATCATGAATTGAATCATGAATCATGAATCATGAATTAAATCATGAATCATGAATCATGAATCATGAATCATGAATCATGATTCGAATCATATATCATGAATTGAATCATGAATCATGAATCATGAATTGAATCATGAATCATGAATCATGAATTGAATCATGAATCATGAATCATGAATTGAATCATGAATCATGAATTATGAATCATGAAATGAATCATGAATCATGTATCATGAATTGAATCATGAATCATGAATCAGGAATCATGAATCATGAATTGAATCATGAATCATGAATTATGAATCATGAATTAAATAATGAATTATGAATTGAATCATGAATCATGAATCATGAATTGAATCATGAATCATGAATGATGAATCATGAATTGAATCATGAATCATGAATGATGAATCATGAATTGAATCATGAATCATGAATTATGAATCATGAATTGAATCATGAATCATGAATTATGAATCATGAATTGAATCATGAATCATGAATCATGAATTGAATCATAAATCATGAATTGAATCATGAATCATGAATCATGAATTGAATCATGAATCATGAATTATGAATCATGTATTGAATCATGAATCATGAATTATGAATCATGAATTGAATCATGAATCATGAATCATGAATTGAATCATGAATCATGAATCATGAATCGAATCATGAATCATGAATTGAATCATGAATCATGAATCATGAATCGAATCATGAATCATGAATTGAATCATGAATCATGAATCATGAATTGAATCATGAATCATGAATCATGAATTGAATCATGAATCATGAATCATGAATTGAATCATGAATCATGAATTATGAATCGTGAATTGAAACATGAATCATGAATTGAATCATGAATCATGAATCAGGAATCATGAATCATGAATTGAATCATGAATCATGAATTATGAATCATGAATAAAATCATGAATCATGAATTATGAATCATGAATTGAATCATGAATTATGAATTGAATCATGAATCATGAATCATGAATTGAATCATGAATCATGAATTATGAATCATGAATTGAATCATGAATTATGAATTGAATCATGAATCATGAATCATGAATCATGAATCTTGAATCATGAATTGAATCATGAATTGAATCATGAATGATGAATCATGAATTGAATTATGAATCATGAATGATGAATCATGAATTGAATCATGAATCATGAATCATGAATTGAATCATGAATCATGAATTGAATCATGAATCATGAATTATGATTCATGAATTGAATTATGAATCATGAATTATGAATCATGAATTGAATCATGAATTATGAATTGAATCATGAATCATGAATCATGAAACATGAATCATGAATTGAATCATGAATTGAAGCATGAATAATGAATCATGAATTGAATCATGAATTATGAATTGAATCATGAATCATGAATTTAATCATGAATCATGAATTAAATCATGAATCATGAATCATGAATTAAATCATGAATCATGAATCATGAATCGAATCATGAATCATGAATTGAATCATGAATCATGAATCATGAATTTAATCATGAATCATGAATTAAATCATGAATCATGAATCATGAATCATGAATCATGAATTAAATCATGAATCATGAATTATGAATTATGAATTGAATCATGAATCATGAATCATGAATCATGAATCATGAATTGAATCATGAATCATGAATCATGAATCATTAATTGAATCATGAATTGAATCATGAATCATGAATCATGAATTGAATCATGAATCATGAATGATGAATCATGAATTGAATCATGAATCATGAATTGAATCATGAATCATGAATTGAATCATGAATCATGAATCGAATCATGAATCAAGAATCATGAATAATGAATTGAATCATGAATCATGAATCATGAATCATGAATCGTGAATTGAATCATGAATCATGAATCATGAGTCAAATCGTAAATCATGAATCATGAATCATAATTCATGAATTGAATCATGAATCATGAATCATGAATCGAATCTTGAATTGAATCATGAATTGAATCATGAATCCTGAATTGAATCATGAATCGAATCATGAATTGAATCATGAATCATGAATTGAATCATGAATCATGAATCATGAATTGAATCATGAATCATGAATTATGAATCATGAATTGAATCATGAATCATGAATCATGAATTGAATCATGAATCATGGATCATGAATCATGAATCATGAATTGAATCATTAATCATGAATTAAATCATGAATCATGAATTATGAATTGAATCATGAATCATAAATTGAATGATGAATCATGAATTGAATCATGAATCATGAATTATGAATGATGAATTTAAATCATGAATCATGAATTGAATCATGTATCATGAATCATGAATTGAATCATGAATCATGAATTGAATCATGAATCATGAATCATGAATTGAATCATGAATCATGAATTATAAATCATGAATTGGATCATGAATCATGAATCATGAATTGAATCATGAATCATGAATCATGAATTGAATCATGAATCATGAATTATGAATCATGAATTGAATCATGAATCATGAATCATGAATTGAATCATGAATCATGAATTATGAATCATGAATTGAATCATGAATCATGAATCATGAATCATGAATCATGAATCGAATCATAAATCATGAATTGAATCATGAATCATGAATCATGAATTGAATCATGAATCATGAATCATGAATTGAATCATGAATCATGAATCATGAATTGAATCATAAATCATGAATTATGAATCATGAATTGAATCATGAATCATGAATTGAATCATGAATCATGAATCAGGAATCATGAATCATGAATTGAATCATGAATCATGAATTATGAATCATGAATTAAATAATGAATTATGAATTGAATCATGAATCATGAATCATGAATCATGAATTGAATCATGAAATGAATCATGAATCATGAATCATTAATCATGAATTGAATGATGAATCATGAATGATGAATCATGAATTGAATCATGAATTGAATCATGAATCATGAATCATGAATTGAATCATAAATCATGAATTGAATCATGAATCATGAATCATGAATCATGAATTGAATCATGAATCATGAATTATGAATCATGAATTGAATCATGAATCATGAATTATGAATCATGAATTGAATCATAAATCATGAATCATGAATTGAATCATGAATCATGAATCATGAATCGAATCATGAATCATGAATTTAATCATGAATCATGAATCATGAATCGAATCATGAATCATGAATTGAATCATGAATCATGAATCATGAATTGAATCATGAATCATGAATCATGAATTGAATCATGAATCATGAATCATGAATTGAATCATGAATCATGAATTATGAATCGTGAATTGAATCATGAATCATGAATCATGAACTGAATCATGAATCATGAATCAGGAATCATGAATCATGAATTGAATCATGAATCATGAATTATGAATCATGAATTAAATCATGAATCATGAATTATGAATCATGGATTGAATCATGAATCATGAATTGAATCATGAATCATGAATTGAATCATGAATTATGAATTGAATCATGAATCATGAATCATGAATTGAATCATGAATCATGAATTGAATCATGAATCATGAATCATGAATCATGAATTGAATCATGAATCATGAATCATGAATTGAATCATGAATCATGAATCATGAATTGAATCATGAATCATGGATCATGAATCATGAATCATGAATTGAATCATGAATCATGAATTATGAATCATGAATTGAATCATGAATCATGAATCATGAATTGAATCATAAATCATGAATTGAATCATGAATCATGAATCATGAATCATGAATTGAATCATGAATCATGAATTATGAATCATGAATTGAATCATGAATCATGAATTATGAATCATGAATTGAATCATGAATCATGAATCATGAATTCAATCATGAATCATGAATCATGAATCGAATCATGAATCATGAATTGAATCATGAATCATGAATCATGAATCGAATCATGAATCATGAATTGAATCATGAATCATGAATCATGAATTGAATCATGAATCATGAATCATGAATTGAATCATGAATCATGAATCATGAATTGAATCATGAATCATGAATTATGAATCGTGAATTGAAACATGAATCATGAATTGAATCATGAATCATGAATCAGGAATCATGAATCATGAATTGAATCATGAATTATGAACTGAATCATGAATCATGAATCATGAATTGAATCATGAATCATGAATTATGAATCATGAATTGAATCATGAATTATGAATTGAATCATGAATCATGAATCATGAATCATGAATCTTGAATCATGAATTGAATCATGAATTGAATCATGAATGATGAATCATGAATTGAATTATGAATCATGAATGATGAATCATGAATTGAATCATGAATCATGAATCATGAATTGAATCATGAATCATGAATTGAATCATGAATCATGAATTATGATTCATGAATTGAATTATGAATCATGAATTATGAATCATGAATTGAATCATGAATTATGAATTGAATCATGAATCATGAATCATGAAACATGAATCATGAATTGAATCATGAATTGAAGCATGAATAATGAATCATGAATTGAATCATGAATTATGAATTGAATCATGAATCATGAATTTAATCATGAATCATGAATTAAATCATGAATCATGAATCATGAATTAAATCATGAATCATGAATCATGAATCGAATCATGAATCATGAATTGAATCATGAATCATGAATCATGAATTTAATCATGAATCATGAATTAAATCATGAATCATGAATCATGAATCATGAATCATGAATTAAATCATGAATCATGAATTATGAATTATGAATTGAATCATGAATCATGAATCATGAATCATGAATCATGAATTGAATCATGAATCATGAATCATGAATCATTAATTGAATCATGAATTGAATCATGAATCATGAATCATGAATTGAATCATGAATCATGAATGATGAATCATGAATTGAATCATGAATCATGAATTGAATCATGAATCATGAATTGAATCATGAATCATGAATCGAATCATGAATCAAGAATCATGAATAATGAATTGAATCATGAATCATGAATCATGAATCATGAATCGTGAATTGAATCATGAATCATGAATCATGAGTCAAATCGTAAATCATGAATCATGAATCATAATTCATGAATTGAATCATGAATCATGAATCATGAATCGAATCTTGAATTGAATCATGAATTGAATCATGAATCCTGAATTGAATCATGAATCGAATCATGAATTGAATCATGAATCATGAATTGAATCATGAATCATGAATCATGAATTGAATCATGAATCATGAATTATGAATCATGAATTGAATCATGAATCATGAATCATGAATTGAATCATGAATCATGGATCATGAATCATGAATCATGAATTGAATCATTAATCATGAATTATGAATCATGAATTAAATCATGAATCATGAATTATGAATTATGAATTGAATCATGAATCATAAATTGAATGATGAATCATGAATTGAATCATGAATCATGAATTATGAATGATGAATTTAAATCATGAATTATGAATTGAATCATGTATCATGAATCATGAATTGAATCATGAATCATGAATTGAATCATGAATCATGAATCATGAATTGAATCATGAATCATGAATTATAAATCATGAATTGGATCATGAATCATGAATCATGAATTGAATCATGAATCATGAATCATGAATTGAATCATGAATCATGAATTATGAATCATGAATTGAATCATGAATCATGAATCATGAATTGAATCATGAATCATGAATTATGAATCATGAATTGAATCATGAATCATGAATCATGAATCATGAATCATGAATCGAATCATAAATCATGAATTGAATCATGAATCATGAATCATGAATTGAATCATGAATCATGAATCATGAATTGAATCATGAATCATGAATCATGAATTGAATCATGAATCATGAATTGAATCATGAATCATGAATCAGGAATCATGAATCATGAATTGAATCATGAATCATGAATTATGAATCATGAATTAAATAATGAATTATGAATTGAATCATGAATCATGAATCATGAATCATGAATTGAATCATGAAATGAATCATGAATCATGAATCATTAATCATGAATTGAATGATGAATCATGAATGATGAATCATGAATTGAATCATGAATTGAATCATGAATCATGAATTGAATCATAAATCATGAATTGAATCATGAATCATGCATCATGAATCATGAATTGAATCATGAATCATGAATTATGAATCATGAATTGAATCATGAATCATGAATTATGAATCATGAATTGAATCATGAATCATGAATCATGAATTGAATCATGAATCATGAATCATGAATCGAATCATGAATCATGAATTTAATCATGAATCATGAATCATGAATCGAATCATGAATCATGAATTGAATCATGAATCATGAATCATGAATTGAATCATGAATCATGAATCATGAATTGAATCATGAATCATGAATCATGAATTGAATCATGAATCATGAATTATGAATCGTGAATTGAATCATGAATCATGAATCATGAACTGAATCATGAATCATGAATCAGGAATCATGAATCATGAATTGAATCATGAATCATGAATTATGAATCATGAATTAAATCATGAATCATGAATTATGAATCATGAATTGAATCATGAATCATGAATCATGAATTGAATCATGAATCATGAATCATGAATTGAATCATGAATCATGAATCATGAATTGAATCATGAATCATGAATTATGAATCGTGAATTGAAACATGAATCATGAATTGAATCATGAATCATGAATCAGGAATCATGAATCATGAATTGAATCATGAATCATGAATTATGAATCATGAATAAAATCATGAATCATGAATTATGAATCATGAATTGAATCATGAATTATGAACTGAATCATGAATCATGAATCATGAATTGAATCATGAATCATGAATTATGAATCATGAATTGAATCATGAATTATGAATTGAATCATGAATCATGAATCATGAATCATGAATCTTGAATCATGAATTGAATCATGAATTGAATCATGAATGATGAATCATGAATTGAATTATGAATCATGAATGATGAATCATGAATTGAATCATGAATCATGAATCATGAATTGAATCATGAATCATGAATTGAATCATGAATCATGAATTATGATTCATGAATTGAATTATGAATCATGAATTATGAATCATGAATTGAATCATGAATTATGAATTGAATCATGAATCATGAATCATGAAACATGAATCATGAATTGAATCATGAATTGAAGCATGAATAATGAATCATGAATTGAATCATGAATTATGAATTGAATCATGAATCATGAATTTAATCATGAATCATGAATTAAATCATGAATCATGAATCATGAATTAAATCATGAATCATGAATCATGAATCGAATCATGAATCATGAATTGAATCATGAATCATGAATCATGAATTTAATCATGAATCATGAATTAAATCATGAATCATGAATCATGAATCATGAATCATGAATTAAATCATGAATCATGAATTATGAATTATGAATTGAATCATGAATCATGAATCATGAATCATGAATCATGAATTGAATCATGAATCATGAATCATGAATCATTAATTGAATCATGAATTGAATCATGAATCATGAATCATGAATTGAATCATGAATCATGAATGATGAATCATGAATTGAATCATGAATCATGAATTGAATCATGAATCATGAATTGAATCATGAATCATGAATCGAATCATGAATCAAGAATCATGAATAATGAATTGAATCATGAATCATGAATCATGAATCATGAATCGTGAATTGAATCATGAATCATGAATCATGAGTCAAATCGTAAATCATGAATCATGAATCATAATTCATGAATTGAATCATGAATCATGAATCATGAATCGAATCTTGAATTGAATCATGAATTGAATCATGAATCCTGAATTGAATCATGAATCGAATCATGAATTGAATCATGAATCATGAATTGAATCATGAATCATGAATCATGAATTGAATCATGAATCATGAATTATGAATCATGAATTGAATCATGAATCATGAATCATGAATTGAATCATGAATCATGGATCATGAATCATGAATCATGAATTGAATCATTAATCATGAATTATGAATCATGAATTAAATCATGAATCATGAATTATGAATTATGAATTGAATCATGAATCATAAATTGAATGATGAATCATGAATTGAATCATGAATCATGAATTATGAATGATGAATTTAAATCATGAATTATGAATTGAATCATGTATCATGAATCATGAATTGAATCATGAATCATGAATTGAATCATGAATCATGAATCATGAATTGAATCATGAATCATGAATTATAAATCATGAATTGGATCATGAATCATGAATCATGAATTGAATCATGAATCATGAATCATGAATTGAATCATGAATCATGAATTATGAATCATGAATTGAATCATGAATCATGAATCATGAATTGAATCATGAATCATGAATTATGAATCATGAATTGAATCATGAATCATGAATCATGAATCATGAATCATGAATCGAATCATAAATCATGAATTGAATCATGAATCATGAATCATGAATTGAATCATGAATCATGAATCATGAATTGAATCATGAATCATGAATCATGAATTGAATCATGAATCATGAATTGAATCATGAATCATGAATCAGGAATCATGAATCATGAATTGAATCATGAATCATGAATTATGAATCATGAATTAAATAATGAATTATGAATTGAATCATGAATCATGAATCATGAATCATGAATTGAATCATGAAATGAATCATGAATCATGAATCATTAATCATGAATTGAATGATGAATCATGAATGATGAATCATGAATTGAATCATGAATTGAATCATGAATCATGAATTGAATCATAAATCATGAATTGAATCATGAATCATGCATCATGAATCATGAATTGAATCATGAATCATGAATTATGAATCATGAATTGAATCATGAATCATGAATTATGAATCATGAATTGAATCATGAATCATGAATCATGAATTGAATCATGAATCATGAATCATGAATCGAATCATGAATCATGAATTTAATCATGAATCATGAATCATGAATCGAATCATGAATCATGAATTGAATCATGAATCATGAATCATGAATTGAATCATGAATCATGAATCATGAATTGAATCATGAATCATGAATCATGAATTGAATCATGAATCATGAATTATGAATCGTGAATTGAATCATGAATCATGAATCATGAACTGAATCATGAATCATGAATCAGGAATCATGAATCATGAATTGAATCATGAATCATGAATTATGAATCATGAATTA
Organism: Mixophyes australis; assembly: GCA_036250195.1. Classification (NCBI taxonomy): domain Eukaryota; kingdom Metazoa; phylum Chordata; class Amphibia; order Anura; family Limnodynastidae; genus Mixophyes; species Mixophyes australis. The sequence continues at coordinate 239,169,315 of JAVHZZ010000001.1, read as the reverse complement.
AATCATGAATCATGAATTATGAATCATGAATTGAATCATGAATCATGAATTGAATCATGAATCATGAATTGAATCATGAATTATGAATTGAATCATGAATCATGAATCATGAATTGAATCATGAATCATGAATTGAATCATGAATCATGAATCATGAATTGAATCATGAATCATGAATTATGAATCATGAATTGAATCATGAATCATGAATCATGAATTGAATCATGAATCATGAATCATGAATTGAATCATGAATCATGAATCATGAATTGAATCATGAATCATGAATTATGAATCTTGAATTAAATCATGAATCATGAATTATGAATCATGAATTGAATCATGAATCATGAATTGAATCATGAATCATGAATTATGAATCATGAATTGAGTCATGAATCATGAATTGAATCATGAATCATGAATCATGAATTGAATCATGAATCATGAATCATGAATTATGAATCATGAATTGAATCATGAATCATGAATTGAATCATGAATCATGAATCATGAATTGAATCATAAATCATGAATCATGAATTGAATCATGAATTGAATCATGAATCATGAATCATGAATCATGAATCATGAATCATGAATTGAATCATGAATCATGAATTATGAATCATGAATTGAATCATGAATCATGAATCATGAATTGAATCATGAATCATGAATCAAGAATCATGAATCGAATCATGAATCATGAATCGAATCATGAATCATGAATCAAATCATGAATCATGAATCATGAATTGAATCATGAATCATGAATCATGAATTGAATCATGAATCATGAATCATGAATTGAATCATGAATCATGAAACATGAATTGAATCATGAATCATGAATTATGAATTATGAATTGAATCATGAATCATGAATCATGAATTGAATCATGAATCATGAATCATGAATCATGAATTGAATCATGAATCATGAATTATGAATCATGAATTAAATCATGAATCATGAATTATGAATCATGAATTGAATCATGAATCATGAATTATGAATCATGAATTGAATCATGAATTATGAATTGAATCATGAATCATGAATCATGAAATGAATCATGAATCATGAATCATGAATTTAATCATGAATCGTGAATGATGAATCATGAATTGAATCATGAATTATGAATTGAATCATGAATGATGAATCATGAATGATGAATCATGAATGATGAATCATGAATTGAATCTTGAATCATGAATCATGAATTGAATCATGAATCATGAATTGAATCATGAATCATGAATCATGAATTGAATCATGAATTGAATCATGAATCATGAATTGAATCATGAATCATGAATCATGAATTGAATCATGAATCATGAATTATGAATCATGAATTGAATCATGAATCATGAATTATGAATCATGAATTGAATCATGAATTATGAATTGAAACATGAATCATGAATCATGAATCATGAATCATGAATCATGAATTGAATCATGAATCATGAATCATGAATTGAATCATGAATCATGAATTATGAATCATGAATTATGAATCATGAATTGAATCATTAATCATGAATTATGAATCATGAATTAAATCATGAATCATGAATTATGAATCATGAATTGAATCATGAATCATGAATTGAATCATGAATCATGAATTGAATCATGAATTATGAATTGAATCATGAATCATGAATCATGAATTGAATCATGAATCATGAATTGAATCATGAATCATGAATCATGAATTGAATCATGAATCATGAATTATGAATCATGAATTGAATCATGAATCATGAATCATGAATTGAATCATGAATCATGAATCATGAATTGAATCATGAATCATGAATCATGAATTGAATCATGAATCATGAATTATGAATCTTGAATTAAATCATGAATCATGAATTATGAATCATGAATTGAATCATGAATCATGAATTGAATCATGAATCATGAATTATGAATCATGAATTGAATCATGAATCATGAATTGAATCATGAATCATGAATCATGAATTGAATCATGAATCATGAATCATGAATTATGAATCATGAATTGAATCATGAATCATGAATTGAATCATGAATCATGAATCATGAATTGAATCATAAATCATGAATCATGAATTGAATCATGAATTGAATCATGAATCATGAATCATGAATTGAATCATGAATCATGAATTATGAATCATGAATTGAATCATGAATCATGAATCATGAATTGAATCATGAATCATGAATCATGAATTGAATCATGAATCATGAATCATGAATTGAATCAAGAATCATGAATTGAATCATGAATCATGAATTATGAATTGAATCATGAATCATGAATCATGAATTGAATCATGAATCATGAATCAGGAATCATGAATCATGAATTGAATCATGAATCATGAATTATGAATCATGAATTAAATCATGAATCATGAATTATGAATCATGAATTGAATCATGAATCATGAATTATGAATCATGAATTGAATCATGAATTATGAATTGAATCATGAATCATGAATCATGAATTGAATCATGAAATGAATCATGAATCATGAATTTAATCATGAATCGTGAATGATGAATCATGAATTGAATCATGAATCATGAATTTAATCATGAATCGTGAATGATGAATCATGAATTGAATCATGAATTATGAATTGAATCATGAATGATGAATCATGAATGATGAATCATGAATGATGAATCATGAATTGAATCTTGAATCATGAATCATGAATTGAATCATGAATCATGAATTGAATCATGAATCATGAATCATGAATTGAATCATGAATCATGAATTATGAATCATGAATTGAATCATGAATCATGAATTATGAATCATGAATTGAATCATGAATTATGAATTGAAACATGAATCATGAATCATGAATCATGAATCATGAATTGAATCATGAATCATGAATCATGAATTGAATCATGAATCATGAATTATGAATCATGAATTATGAATCATGAATTGAATCATGAATCATGAATTATGAATCATGAATTGAATCATGATCCGAATCATGAATTGAATCATGAATCATGAATTGAATCATGAATCATGAATTGAATCATGAATCATGAATTATGAATCTTGAATTAAATCATGAATCATGAATTATGAATCATGAATTGAATCATGAATCATGAATTGAATCATGAATCATGAATTATGAATCATGAATTGAATCATGAATCATGAATTGAATCATGAATCATGAATCATGAATTGAATCATGAATCATGAATTATGAATCATGAATTGAATCATGAATCATGAATTGAATCATGAATCATGAATCATGAATCATGAATTGAATCATAAATCATGAATCATGAATTGAATCATGAATTGAATCATGAATCATGAATCATGAATCATGAATCATGAATTGAATCATGAATCATGAATTATGAATCATGAATTGAAATATGAATCATGAATCATGAATTGAATCATGAATCATGAATCAAGAATCATGAATCGAATCATGAATCATGAATCGAATCATGAATCATGAATCGAATCATGAATCATGAATCATGAATTGAATCATGAATCATGAATTATGAATCTTGAATTAAATCATGAATCATGAATTATGAATCATGAATTGAATCATGAATCATGAATTGAATCATGAATCATGAATTATGAATCATGAATTGAATCATGAATCATGAATTGAATCATGAATCATGAATCATGAATTGAATCATGAATCATGAATTATGAATCATGAATTGAATCATGAATCATGAATTGAATCATGAATCATGAATCATGAATCATGAATTGAATCATAAATCATGAATCATGAATTGAATCATGAATTGAATCATGAATCATGAATCATGAATCATGAATCATGAATTGAATCATGAATCATGAATTATGAATCATGAATTGAATCATGAATCATGAATCATGAATTGAATCATGAATCATGAATCAAGAATCATGAATCGAATCATGAATCATGAATCGAATCATGAATCATGAATCGAATCATGAATCATGAATCATGAATTGAATCATGAATCATGAATCATGAATTGAATCATGAATCATGAATCATGAATTGAATCATGAATCATGAATCATGAATTGAATCATGAATCATGAATTATGAATTATAAATTGAATCATGAATCATGAATCATGAATTGAATCATGAATCATGAATCAGGAATCATGAATCATGAATTGAATCATGAATCATGAATTATGAATCATGAATTAAATCATGAATCATGAATTATGAATCATGAATTGAATCATGAATCATGAATTATGAATCATGAATTGAATCATGAATTATGAATTGAATCATGAATCATGAATCATGAATTGAATCATGAAATGAATCATGAATCATGAATCATGAATTGAATCATGAATCGTGAATGATGAATCATGAATTGAATCATGAATTAGGAATTGAATCATGAATGATAAATCATGAATGATGAATCATGAATCATGAATTGAATCATGAATCGTGAATGATGAATCATGAATTGAATCATGAATTGAATCATGAATCATGAATGATAAATCATGAATGATGAATCATGAATGATGAATCATGAATTGAATCTTGAATCATGAATCATGAATTGAATCATGAATCATGAATTGAATCATGAATCATGAATCATGAATTGAATCATGAATCATGAATTATGAATCATGAATTGAATCATGAATCCTGAATTATGAATCATGAATTGAATCATGAATTATGAATTGAAACATGAATCATGAATCATGAATCATGAATTGAATCATGAATCATGAATCATGAATTGAATCATGAATCATGAATTATGAATCATGAATTATGAATCATGAATTGAATCATGAATCATGAATTATGAATCATGAATTGAATCATGATCCGAATCATGAATTGAATCATGAATCATGAATTGAATCATGAATCATGAATTGAATCATGAATCATGAATTATGAATCATGAATTGAATCATGAATAATGAATCATGAATTATGAATCATGAATTGAATCATGAATAATGACTTGAATCATGAATCATGAATCATGAATTGAATCATGAATCATGAATCATGAATTGAATCATGAATCATGAATTATGAATCATGAATTGAATCATGAATCATGAATCAAGAATTGAATCATGAATCATGAATCATGAATTGAATCATGAATCATGAATTGAATCAGGAATCATGAATCATGAATTGAATCATGAATTGAATCATGAATCGAATCATGAATTGAATCATGTATCGAATCATGAATTGAATCATGAATTGAATCATGAATCGAATCATGAATTGAATCATGTATCGAATCATGAATTGAAACATGAATCATGATTCATGAATTATGAATCATGAATTGAATCATGAATCATGAATCATGAATTGAATCATGAATCATGAATCATGAATCATGAATCGAATCATGAATCATGAATTGAATCATGAATCATGAATCATGAATTGAATCATTAATCATGAATCATGAATTGAATCATGAATCATGAATCATGAATTGAATCATGAATCATGAATTATGAATCATGAATCATGAATCATGAATCATGAATTGAATCATGAATCATGAATTGAATCATGAATTGAATCATGAATCATGAATCATGAATTGAATCATGAATCATGAATTATGAATCATGAATTGAATCATGAATCATGAATCATGAATTGAATCATGAATCATGAATCAAGAATCATGAATCGAATCATGAATCATGAATCGAATCATGAATCATGAATCAAATCATGAATCATGAATCATGAATTGAATCATGAATCATGAATCATGAATTGAATCATGAATCATGAATCATGAATTGAATCATGAATCATGAAACATGAATTGAATCATGAATCATGAATTATGAATTATGAATTGAATCATGAATCATGAATCATAAATTGAATCATGAATCATGAATTATGAATCATGAATTAAATCATGAATCATGAATTATGAATCATGAATTGAATCATGAATCATGAATTATGAATCATGAATTGAATCATGAATTATGAATTGAATCATGAATCATGAATCATGAATTGAATCATGAAATGAATCATGAATCATGAATCATGAATTTAATCATGAATCGTGAATGATGAATCATGAATTGAATCATGAATTATGAATTGAATCATGAATGATGAATCATGAATGATGAATCATGAATGATGAATCATGAATTGAATCTTGAATCATGAATCATGAATTGAATCATGAATCATGAATTGAATCATGAATCATGAATCATGAATTGAATCATGAATCATGAATTATGAATCATGAATTGAATCATGAATCATGAATTATGAATCATGAATTGAATCATGAATTATGAATTGAAACATGAATCATGAATCATGAATCATGAATCATGAATCATGAATTAAATCATGAATCATGAATCATGAATTGAATCATGAATCATGAATTATGAATCATGAATTATGAATCATGAATTGAATCATTAATCATGAATTATGAATCATGAATTAAATCATGAATCATGAATTGAATCATGAATTATGAATTGAATCATGAATCATGAATCATGAATTGAATCATGAATCATGAATTGAATCATGAATCATGAATCATGAATCATGAATCATGAATTGAATCATGAATCATGAATTATGAATCATGAATTGAATCATGAATCATGAATCATGAATTGAATCATGAATCATGAATCAAGAATCATGAATCGAATCATGAATCATGAATCGAATCATGAATCATGAATCGAATCATGAATCATGAATCATGAATTGAATCATGAATCATGAATCATGAATTGAATCATGAATCATGAATCATGAATTGAATCATGAATCATGAATCATGAATTGAATCATGAATCATGAATTATGAATTATGAATTGAATCATGAATCATGAATCATGAATTGAATCATGAATCATGAATCAGGAATCATGAATCATGAATTGAATCATGAATCATGAATTATGAATCATGAATTAAATCATGAATCATGAATTATGAATCATGAATTGAATCATGAATCATGAATTATGAATCATGAATTGAATCATGAATTATGAATTGAATCATGAATCATGAATCATGAATTGAATCATGAAATGAATCATGAATCATGAATCATGAATTGAATCATGAATCGTGAATGATGAATCATGAATTGAATCATGAATTAGGAATTGAATCATGAATGATAAATCATGAATGATGAATCATGAATCATGAATTGAATCATGAATCGTGAATGATGAATCATGAATTGAATCATGAATTGAATCATGAATCATGAATGATAAATCATGAATGATGAATCATGAATGATGAATCATGAATTGAATCTTGAATCATGAATCATGAATTGAATCATGAATCATGAATTGAATCATGAATCATGAATCATGAATTGAATCATGAATCATGAAACATGAATTGAATCATGAATCATGAATTATGAATTATGAATTGAATCATGAATCATGAATCATAAATTGAATCATGAATCATGAATTATGAATCATGAATTAAATCATGAATCATGAATTATGAATCATGAATTGAATCATGAATCATGAATTATGAATCATGAATTGAATCATGAATTATGAATTGAATCATGAATCATGAATCATGAATTGAATCATGAAATGAATCATGAATCATGAATCATGAATTTAATCATGAATCGTGAATGATGAATCATGAATTGAATCATGAATTATGAATTGAATCATGAATGATGAATCATGAATGATGAATCATGAATGATGAATCATGAATTGAATCTTGAATCATGAATCATGAATTGAATCATGAATCATGAATTGAATCATGAATCATGAATCATGAATTGAATCATGAATCATGAATTATGAATCATGAATTGAATCATGAATCATGAATTATGAATCATGAATTGAATCATGAATTATGAATTGAAACATGAATCATGAATCATGAATCATGAATCATGAATTAAATCATGAATCATGAATCATGAATTGAATCATGAATCATGAATTATGAATCATGAATTATGAATCATGAATTGAATCATTAATCATGAATTATGAATCATGAATTAAATCATGAATCATGAATTGAATCATGAATTATGAATTGAATCATGAATCATGAATCATGAATTGAATCATGAATCATGAATTGAATCATGAATCATGAATCATGAATCATGAATCATGAATTGAATCATGAATCATGAATTATGAATCATGAATTGAATCATGAATCATGAATCATGAATTGAATCATGAATCATGAATCAAGAATCATGAATCGAATCATGAATCATGAATCGAATCATGAATCATGAATCGAATCATGAATCATGAATCATGAATTGAATCATGAATCATGAATCATGAATTGAATCATGAATCATGAATCATGAATTGAATCATGAATCATGAATCATGAATTGAATCATGAATCATGAATTATGAATTATGAATTGAATCATGAATTATGAATTATGAATTGAATCATGAATTATGAATCATGAATTGAATCATGAATTATGAATTGAATCATGAATCATGAATCATGAATTGAATCATGAAATGAATCATGAATCATGAATCATGAATTGAATCATGAATCGTGAATGATGAATCATGAATTGAATCATGAATTAGGAATTGAATCATGAATGATAAATCATGAATGATGAATCATGAATCATGAATTGAATCATGAATCGTGAATGATGAATCATGAATTGAATCATGAATTGAATCATGAATCATGAATGATAAATCATGAATGATGAATCATGAATGATGAATCATGAATTGAATCTTGAATCATGAATCATGAATTGAATCATGAATCATGAATTGAATCATGAATCATGAATCATGAATTGAATCATGAATCATGAATTATGAATCATGAATTGAATCATGAATCCTGAATTATGAATCATGAATTGAATCATGAATTATGAATTGAAACATGAATCATGAATCATGAATCATGAATTGAATCATGAATCATGAATCATGAATTGAATCATGAATCATGAATTATGAATCATGAATTATGAATCATGAATTGAATCATGAATCATGAATTATGAATCATGAATTGAATCATGATCCGAATCATGAATTGAATCATGAATCATGAATTGAATCATGAATCATGAATTGAATCATGAATCATGAATTATGAATCATGAATTGAATCATGAATAATGAATCATGAATTATGAATCATGAATTGAATCATGAATAATGACTTGAATCATGAATCATGAATCATGAATTGAATCATGAATCATGAATCATGAATTGAATCATGAATCATGAATTATGAATCATGAATTGAATCATGAATCATGAATCAAGAATTGAATCATGAATCATGAATCATGAATTGAATCATGAATCATGAATTGAATCAGGAATCATGAATCATGAATTGAATCATGAATTGAATCATGAATCGAATCATGAATTGAATCATGTATCGAATCATGAATTGAATCATGAATTGAATCATGAATCGAATCATGAATTGAATCATGTATCGAATCATGAATTGAAACATGAATCATGATTCATGAATTATGAATCATGAATTGAATCATGAATCATGAATCATGAATTGAATCATGAATCATGAATCATGAATCATGAATCGAATCATGAATCATGAATTGAATCATGAATCATGAATCATGAATTGAATCATTAATCATGAATCATGAATTGAATCATGAATCATGAATCATGAATTGAATCATGAATCATGAATTATGAATCATGAATCATGAATCATGAATCATGAATTGAATCATGAATCATGAATTGAATCATGAATTGAATCATGAATCATGAATCATGAATTGAATCATGAATCATGAATTATGAATCATGAATTGAATCATGAATCATGAATCATGAATTGAATCATGAATCATGAATCAAGAATCATGAATCGAATCATGAATCATGAATCGAATCATGAATCATGAATCAAATCATGAATCATGAATCATGAATTGAATCATGAATCATGAATCATGAATTGAATCATGAATCATGAATCATGAATTGAATCATGAATCATGAAACATGAATTGAATCATGAATCATGAATTATGAATTATGAATTGAATCATGAATCATGAATCATGAATTGAATCATGAATCATGAATCAGAAATCATGAATCATGAATTGAATCATGAATCATGAATTATGAATCATGAATTAAATCATGAATCATGAATTATGAATCATGAATTGAATCATGAATCATGAATTATGAATCATGAATTGAATCATGAATTATGAATTGAATCATGAATCATGAATCATGAATTGAATCATGAAATGAATCATGAATCATGAATCATGAATTTAATCATGAATCGTGAATGATGAATCATGAATTGAATCATGAATTATGAATTGAATCATGAATGATGAATCATGAATGATGAATCATGAATGATGAATCATGAATTGAATCTTGAATCATGAATCATGAATTGAATCATGAATCATGAATTGAATCATGAATCATGAATCATGAATTGAATCATGAATCATGAATTATGAATCATGAATTGAATCATGAATCATGAATTATGAATCATGAATTGAATCATGAATTATGAATTGAAACATGAATCATGAATCATGAATCATGAATCATGAATTGAATCATGAATCATGAATCATGAATTGAATCATGAATCATGAATTATGAATCATGAATTATGAATCATGAATTGAATCATTAATCATGAATTATGAATCATGAATTAAATCATGAATCATGAATTATGAATCATGAATTGAATCATGAATCATGAATTGAATCATGAATCATGAATTGAATCATGAATTATGAATTGAATCATGAATCATGAATCATGAATTGAATCATGAATCATGAATTGAATCATGAATCATGAATCATGAATTGAATCATGAATCATGAATTATGAATCATGAATTGAATCATGAATCATGAATCATGAATTGAATCATGAATCATGAATCATGAATTGAATCATGAATCATGAATCATGAATTGAATCATGAATCATGAATTATGAATCTTGAATTAAATCATGAATCATGAATTATGAATCATGAATTGAATCATGAATCATGAATTGAATCATGAATCATGAATTATGAATCATGAATTGAATCATGAATCATGAATTGAATCATGAATCATGAATCATGAATTGAATCATGAATCATGAATCATGAATTATGAATCATGAATTGAATCATGAATCATGAATTGAATCATGAATCATGTATCATGAATTGAATCATAAATCATGAATCATGAATTGAATCATGAATTGAATCATGAATCATGAATCATGAATTGAATCATGAATCATGAATTATGAATCATGAATTGAATCATGAATCATGAATCATGAATTGAATCATGAATCATGAATCATGAATTGAATCATGAATCATGAATCATGAATTGAATCAAGAATCATGAATTGAATCATGAATCATGAATTATGAATTGAATCATGAATCATGAATCATGAATTGAATCATGAATCATGAATCAGGAATCATGAATCATGAATTGAATCATGAATCATGAATTATGAATCATGAATTAAATCATGAATCATGAGTTATGAATCATGAATTGAATCATGAATCATGAATTATGAATCATGAATTGAATCATGAATTATGAATTGAATCATGAATCATGAATCATGAATTGAATCATGAAATGAATCATGAATCATGAATTTAATCATGAATCGTGAATGATGAATCATGAATTGAATCATGAATCATGAATTTAATCATGAATCGTGAATGATGAATCATGAATTGAATCATGAATTATGAATTGAATCATGAATGATGAATCATGAATGATGAATCATGAATGATGAATCATGAATTGAATCTTGAATCATGAATCATGAATTGAATCATGAATCATGAATTGAATCATGAATCATGAATCATGAATTGAATCATGAATCATGAATTATGAATCATGAATTGAATCATGAATCATGAATTATGAATCATGAATTGAATCATGAATTATGAATTGAAACATGAATCATGAATCATGAATCATGAATCATGAATTGAATCATGAATCATGAATCATGAATTGAATCATGAATCATGAATTATGAATCATGAATTATGAATCATGAATTGAATCATGAATCATGAATCATGAATCATGAATTGAATCATGATCCGAATCATGAATTGAATCATGAATCATGAATTGAATCATGAATCATGAATTGAATCATGAATCATGAATTATGAATCTTGAATTAAATCATGAATCATGAATTATGAATCATGAATTGAATCATGAATCATGAATTGAATCATGAATCATGAATTATGAATCATGAATTGAATCATGAATCATGAATTGAATCATGAATCATGAATCATGAATTGAATCATGAATCATGAATTATGAATCATGAATTGAATCATGAATCATGAATTGAATCATGAATCATGAATCATGAATCATGAATTGAATCATAAATCATGAATCATGAATTGAATCATGAATTGAATCATGAATCATGAATCATGAATCATGAATCATGAATTGAATCATGAATCATGAATTATGAATCATGAATTGAATCATGAATCATGAATCATGAATTGAATCATGAATCATGAATCAAGAATCATGAATCGAATCATGAATCATGAATTGAATCATGAATCATGAATCATGAATTGAATCATGAATCATGAATCATGAATTGAATCATGAATCATGAATCATGAATTGAATCATGAATCATGAATTATGAATTATGAATTGAATCATGAATCATGAATCATGAATTGAATCATGAATCATGAATCAGGAATCATGAATCATGAATTGAATCATGAATCATGAATTATGAATCATGAATTAAATCATGAATCATGAATTATGAATCATGAATTGAATCATGAATCATGAATTATGAATCATGAATTGAATCATGAATTATGAATTGAATCATGAATCATGAATCATGAATTGAATCATGAAATGAATCATGAATCATGAATCATGAATTGAATCATGAATCGTGAATGATGAATCATGAATTGAATCATGAATTAGGAATTGAATCATGAATGATAAATCATGAATGATGAATCATGAATGATGAATCATGAATTGAATCTTGAATCATGAATCATGAATTGAATCATGAATCATGAATTGAATCATGAATCATGAATCATGAATTGAATCATGAATCATGAATTATGAATCATGAATTGAATCATGAATCCTGAATTATGAATCATGAATTGAATCATGAATTATAAATTGAAACATGAATCATGAATCATGAATCATGAATTGAATCATGAATCATGAATCATGAATTGAATCATGAATCATGAATTATGAATCATGAATTATGAATCATGAATTGAATCATGAATCATGAATTATGAATCATGAATTGAATCATGATCCGAATCATGAATTGAATCATGAATCATGAATTGAATCATGAATCATGAATTGAATCATGAATCATGAATTATGAATCATGAATTGAATCATGAATAATGAATCATGTATTATGAATCATGAATTGAATCATGAATAATGACTTGAATCATGAATCATGAATCATGAATTGAATCATGAATCATGAATCATGAATTGAATCATGAATCATGAATTATGAATCATGAATTGAATCATGAATCATGAATCAAGAATTGAATCATGAATCATGAATCATGAATTGAATCATGAATCATGAATTGAATCAGGAATCATGAATCATGAATTGAATCATGAATTGAATCATGAATCGAATCATGAATTGAATCATGTATCGAATCATGAATTGAATCATGAATTGAATCATGAATCGAATCATGAATTGAATCATGTATCGAATCATGAATTGAAACATGAATCATGATTCATGAATTATGAATCATGAATTGAATCATGAATCATGAATCATGAATTGAATCATGAATCATGAATCATGAATCATGAATCGAATCATGAATCATGAATTGAATCATGAATCATGAATCATGAATTGAATCATTAATCATGAATCATGAATTGAATCATGAATCATGAATCATGAATTGAATCATGAATCATGAATTATGAATCATGAATCATGAATCATGAATCATGAATCATGAATTGAATCATGAATCATGAATTGAATCATAAATTGAATCATGAATCATGAATCGAATCATGAATCATGAATTGAATCATGAATTAAATCATGAATCATGAATTGAATCATGAATTGAATCATGAATTGAATCATGAATTGAATCATGAATTGAATCATGAATCATGAATTGAATCATGAATCATGAATCATAAATCGAATCATGAATCATGAATTGAATCATGAATCGAATCATGAATTGAATCATGAATCATGAATTGAATCATGAATCATGAATTGGATCATGAATCATGAATTATGAATCATGAATTGAATCATGAATCATGAATCATGAATTGAATCATGAATCATGAATCATGAATCGAATCATGAATCATGAATTGAATCATGAATCATGAATCATGAATCATGAATTGAATCATAAATCATGAATCATGAATTGAATCATGAATTGAATCATGAATCATGAATCATGAATCATGAATCATGAATTGAATCATGAATCATGAATTATGAATCATGAATTGAATCATGAATCATGAATCATGAATTGAATCATGAATCATGAATCAAGAATCATGAATCGAATCATGAATCATGAATCGAATCATGAATCATGAATCGAATCATGAATCATGAATCATGAATTGAATCATGAATCATGAATCATGAATTGAATCATGAATCATGAATCATGAATTGAATCATGAATCATGAATCATGAATTGAATCATGAATCATGAATTATGAATTATGAATTGAATCATGAATCATGAATCATGAATTGAATCATGAATCATGAATCAGGAATCATGAATCATGAATTGAATCATGAATCATGAATTATGAATCATGAATTAAATCATGAATCATGAATTATGAATCATGAATTGAATCATGAATCATGAATTATGAATCATGAATTGAATCATGAATTATGAATTGAATCATGAATCATGAATCATGAATTGAATCATGAAATGAATCATGAATCATGAATCATGAATTGAATCATGAATCGTGAATGATGAATCATGAATTGAATCATGAATTAGGAATTGAATCATGAATGATAAATCATGAATGATGAATCATGAATGATGAATCATGAATTGAATCTTGAATCATGAATCATGAATTGAATCATGAATCATGAATTGAATCATGAATCATGAATCATGAATTGAATCATGAATCATGAATTATGAATCATGAATTGAATCATGAATCCTGAATTATGAATCATGAATTGAATCATGAATTATGAATTGAAACATGAATCATGAATCATGAATCATGAATTGAATCATGAATCATGAATCATGAATTGAATCATGAATCATGAATTATGAATCATGAATTATGAATCATGAATTGAATCATGAATCATGAATTATGAATCATGAATTGAATCATGATCCGAATCATGAATTGAATCATGAATCATGAATTGAATCATGAATCATGAATTATGAATCATGAATTGAATCATGAATAATGAATCATGAATTATGAATCATGAATTGAATCATGAATAATGACTTGAATCATGAATCATGAATCATGAATTGAATCATGAATCATGAATCATGAATTGAATCATGAATCATGAATTATGAATCATGAATTGAATCATGAATCATGAATCAAGAATTGAATCATGAATCATGAATCATGAATTGAATCATGAATCATGAATTGAATCAGGAATCATGAATCATGAATTGAATCATGAATTGAATCATGAATCGAATCATGAATTTAATCATGTATCGAATCATGAATTGAATCATGAATTGAATCATGAATCGAATCATGAATTGAATCATGTATCGAATCATGAATTGAAACATGAATCATGATTCATGAATTATGAATCATGAATTGAATCATGAATCATGAATCATGAATTGAATCATGAATCATGAATCATGAATCATGAATCGAATCATGAATCATGAATCATGAATCATGAATTGAATCATTAATCATGAATCATGAATTGAATCATGAATCATGAATCATGAATTGAATCATGAATCATGAATTATGAATCATGAATCATGAATCATGAATCATGAATCATGAATTGAATCATGAATCATGAATTGAATCATGAATTGAATCATGAATCATGAATCGAATCATGAATCATGAATTGAATCATGAATTAAATCATGAATCATGAATTGAATCATGAATTGAATCATGAATTGAATCATGAATTGAATCATGAATTGAATCATGAATCATGAATTGAATCATGAATCATGAATCATAAATCGAATCATGAATCATGAATTGAATCATGAATCGAATCATGAATTGAATCATGAATCATGAATTGAATCATGAATCATGAATTGGATCATGAATCATGAATTATGAATCATGAATTGAATCATGAATCATGAATCATGAATTGAATCATGAATCATGAATCATGAATCGAATCATGAATCATGAATTGAATCATGAATCATGAATCATGAATTTAATCATGAATCATGAATTAAATCATGAATCATGAATCATGAATCATGAATTGAATCATGAATATTGAATTGAATTATGAATTATGAATTGAATCATGAATCATGAATCATGAATCATGAATCATGAATTGAATCATGAATCATGAATCATGAATCATGAATTTAATCATGAATTCAATCATGAATCATGAATTGAATCATGAATTCAATCATGAATCATGAATCATGAATTGAATCATGAATCATGAATGATGAATCATGAATTGAATCATGAATCATGAATTGAATCATGAATCATGAATTGAATCATGAATCATGAATCATGAATCGAATCATGAATCATGAATCAAGAATCATGAATAATGAATTGAATCATGAATCATGAATTGAATCATGAATGATGAATCATGAATGATGAATCATGAATGATGAATCATGAATTGAATCATGAATCATGAATCATGAATTGAATCATGAATCATGAATTGAATCATGAATCATGAATCATGAATTGAATCATGAATCATGAATTATGAATCATGAATTGAATCATGAATCATGAATTGAAACATGAATCATGAATCATGAATCATGAATTGAATCATGAATCATGAATCATGAATTGAATCATGAATCATGAATTATGAATCATGAATTATGAATCATGAATTGAATCATGAATCATGAATTATGAATCATGAATTGAATCATGATCCGAATCATGAATTAAATCATGAATCATGAATTAAATCATGAATCATGAATCATGAATTATGAATCATGAATTGAATCATGAATAATGACTTGAATCATGAATCATGAATCATGAATTGAATCATGAATAATGAATCATGAATTATGAATCATGAATTGAATCATGAATAATGACTTGAATCATGAATCATGAATCATGAATTGAATCATGAATCATGAATCATGAATTGAATCATGAATCATGAATTATGAATCATGAATTGAATCATGAATCATGAATCAAGAATTGAATCATGAATCATGAATTGAATCATGAATCATGAATTGAATCAGGAATCATGAATCATGAATTGAATCATGAATTGAATCATGAATCGAATCATGAATTGAATCATGTATCGAATCATGAATTGAATCATGAATTGAATCATGAATCGAATCATGAATTGAATCATGTATCGAATCATGAATTGAAACATGAATCATGAATTGAATCATGATTCATGAATTATGAATCATGAATTGAATCATGAATCATGAATCATGAATTGAATCATGAATCATGAATCATGAATCATGAATCGAATCATGAATCATGAATTGAATCATGAATCATGAATCATGAATTGAATCATGAATCATGAATCATGAATTGAATCATGAATCATGAATCATGAATTGAATCATGAATCATGAATTATGAATCATGAATCATGAATCATGAATCATGAATCATGAATTGAATCATGAATCATGAATCATGAATTGAATCATGAATTGAATCATGAATCATGAATCAAATCATGAATCATGAATTGAATCATGAATTAAATCATGAATCATGAATTGAATCATGAATTGAATCATGAATTGAATCATGAATTGAATCATGAATCATGAATTGAATCATGAATTATGAATCATAAATCGAATCATGAATCATGAATTGAATCATGAATCGAATCATGAATTGAATCATGAATCATGAATAGAATCATGAATCATGAATTGGATCATGAATCATGAATTATGAATCATGAATTGAATCATGAATCATGAATCATGAATTGAATCATGAATCATGAATCATGAATCGAATCATGAATCATGAATTGAATCATGAATCATGAATCATGAATTTAATCATGAATCATGAATTAAATCATGAATCATGAATCATGAATCATGAATTGAATCATGAATATTGAATTGAATTATGAATTATGAATTGAATCATGAATCATGAATCATGAATCATGAATCATGAATTGAATCATGAATCATGAATCATGAATCATGAATTTAATCATGAATTCAATCATGAATCATGAATCATGAATCATGAATCATGAATTGAATCATGAATTGAATCATGAATCATGAATCATGAATGATGAATCATGAATTGAATCATGAATCATGAATTGAATCATGAATCATGAATTGAATCATGAATCATGAATCATGAATCGAATCATGAATCATGAATCAAGAATCATGAATAATGAATTGAATCATGAATCATGAATCATGAATCATGAATTGAATCATGAATCATGAATTATGAATCATGAATTGATTCATGAATCATGAATTGAATCATGAATCATGAATTGAATCATGAATCATGAATCATGAATTGAATCATGAATCATGAATCATGAATTGAATCATGAATCATGAATTGAATCAGGAATCATGAATCATGAATTGAATCATGAATTGAATCATGAATCGAATCATGAATTGAATCATGTATCGAATCATGAATTGAATCATGAATTGAATCATGAATTGAATCATGAATTGAATCATGTATCGAATCATAAATTGAAACATGAATCATGAATTGAATCATGATTCATGAATTATGAATCATGAATTGAATCATGAATCATGAAGCATGAATTGAATCATGAATCATGAATCATGAATCATGAATCGAATCATGAATCATGAATTGAATCATGAATCATAAATTGAATCATGAATCATGAATCATGAATTGAATCATGAATCATGAATCATGAATTGAATCATGAATCATGAATCATGAATCATGAATCGAATCATGAATCATGAATTGAATCATGAATCATGAATCATAAATTGAATCATGAATCATGAATCATGAATTGAATCATAAATCATGAATCATGAATTGAATCATGAATCATGAATTATGAATCATGAATCATGAATCATGAATCATGAATTGAATCATGAATCATGAATCATGAATTGAATCATGAATTGAATCATGAATCATGAATCGAATCATGAATCATGAATCGAATCATGAATCATGAATTGAATCATGAATTAAATCATGAATCATGAATTGAATCATGAATTGAATCATGAATTGAATCATGAATTGAATCATGAATCATGAATTGAATCATGAATCATGAATCATAAATCGAATCATGAATCATGAATTGAATCATGAATCGAATCATAAATTGAATCATGAATCATGAATTGAATCATGAATCATGAATTGGATCATGAATCATGAATTATGAATCATGAATTGAATCATGAATCATGAATCGAATCATGAATCATGAATTTAATCATGAATCATGAATTAAATCATGAATCATGAATCATGAATTGAATCATGAATCATGAATTATGAATTATGAATTGAATCATGAATCATGAATATTGAATTGAATTATGAATTATGAATTGAATCATGAATCATGAATCATGAATCATGAATCATGAATTTAATCATTAATTGAATCATGAATCATGAATCATGAATCATGAATTGAATCATGAATTGAATCATGAATCATGAATCATGAATCATGAATCATGAGTGATGAATCATGAATTGAATCATGAATCATGAATTGAATCATGAATCATGAATTGAATCATGAATCATGAATCATGAATCGAATCCTGAATCATGAATCAAGAATCATGAATAATGAATTGAATCATGAATCATGAATCATGAATTGAATCATGAATCATGAATTATGAATCATGAATTGAATCATGAATCATGAATTGAATCATGAATCATGAATTGAATCATGAATCATGAATCATGAATCGAATCTTGAATCGAATCATGAATTAAATCATGAATCATGAATTGAATCATGAATCGAATCATGAATTGAATCATGAATCATGTATTGAATCATGAATCATGAATTATGAATCATGAATTGAATCATGAATCATGAATCATGAATTGAATCATGAATCATGAATCATGAATCGAATCCTGAATCATGAATCTAGAATCATGAATAATGAATTGAATCATGAATCATGAATCATGAATTGAATCATGAATCTTGAATTATGAATCATGAATTGAATCATGAATCATGAATTGAATCATGAATCATGAATTGAATCATGAATCATGAATCATGAATCGAATCTTGAATCGAATCATGAATTAAATCATGAATCATGAATTGAATCATGAATTGAATCATGAATCATGAATCATGAATCATGAATCATGAGTGATGAATCATGAATTGAATCATGAATCATGAATTGAATCATGAATCATGAATTGAATCATGAATCATGAATCATGAATCGAATCCTGAATCATGAATCAAGAATCATGAATAATGAATTGAATCATGAATCATGAATCATGAATTGAATCATGAATCATGAATTATGAATCATGAATTGAATCATGAATCATGAATTGAATCATGAATTGAATCATGAATCATGAATCATGAATCGAATTTTGAATCGAATCATGAATTAAATCATGAATCATGAATTGAATCATGAATCGAATCATGAATTGAATCATGAATCATGTATTGAATCATGAATCATGAATTATGAATCATGAATTGAATCATGAATCATGAATCATGAATTGAATCATGAATCATGAATCATGAATTGAATCATTAATCATGAATTATGAATCATGAATTAAATCATGAATCATGAATTGAATCATGAATCATGAATTGAATCATGAATCATGAATTATGAATCATGAATTGAATCATGCATCATGAATCATGAATTGAATCATGAATCATGAATTGAATCATGAATCATGAATCATGAATTGAATCATGAATCATGAATCATGAATTGAATCATGAATCATGAATCATGAATTGAATCATTAATCATGGATTATGAATCATGAATTAAATCATGAATCATGAATTGAATCATGAATCATGAATTGAATCATGAATCATGAATTATGAATCATGAATTGAATCATGCATCATGAATCATGAATTGGATCATGAATCATGAATCATGAATTGAATCATGAATCATGAATCATGAATTGAATCATGAATCATGAATCATGAATCATGAATCATGAATTGAATCATGAATCATGAATAATGAATCATGAATTGAATCATGAATCATGAATCATGAATTGAATCATGAATCATGAATCATGAATCATGAATTAAATCATGAATCATGAATCATGAATCATGAATCATGAATCATGATTCGAATCATGAATCATGAATTGAATCATGAATCATGAATCATGAATTGAATCATGAATCATGAATCATGAATTGAATCATGAATCATGAATCATGAATTGAATCATGAATCATGAATTATGAATCATGAAATGAATCATGAATCATGAATCATGAATTGAATCATGAAATGAATCATGAATGATGAATCATGAATTGAATCATGAATCATGAATGATGAATCATGAATTGAATCATGAATCATGAATTATGAATCATGAATTGAATCATGAATCATGAATTATGAATCATGAATTGAATCATGAATCATGAATCATGAATTGAATCATAAATCATGAATTGAATCATGAATTGAATCATGAATCATGAATTATGAATCGTGAATTGAAACATGAATCATGAATTGAATCATGAATCATGAATCATGAATCGTGAATTGAAACATGAATCATGAATTGAATCATGAATCATGAATCAGGAATCATGAATCATGAATTGAATCATGAATCATGAATTATGAATCATGAATAAAATCATGAATCATGAATTATGAATCATGAATTGAATCATGAATTATGAATTGAATCATGAATCATGAATCATGAATTGAATCATGAATCATGAATTATGAATCATGAATTGAATCATGAATTATGAATTGAATCATGAATCATGAATCATGAATCATGAATCTTGAATCATGAATTGAATCATGAATTGAATCATGAATGATGAATCATGAATTGAATCATGAATCATGAATGATGAATCATGAATTGAATCATGAATCATGAATCATGAATCGAATCATGAATCATGAATTGAATCATGAATCATGAATTATGAATCATGAATTGAATCATGAATCATGAATTATGAATCATGAATTAAATCATGAATTATGAATTGAATCATGAATCATGAATCATGAAACATGAATCATGAATTGAATCATGAATTGAAGCATGAATGATGAATCATGAATTGAATCATGAATCATGAATGATGAATGATGAATTGAATCATGAATCATGAATCATGAATCGAATCATGAATCATGAATTGAATCATGAATGATGAATCATGAATTGAATCATGAATCATGAATCATGAATTCAATCATGAATCATGAATTATGAATCATGAATTGAATCATGATCCGAATCATGAATTGAATCATGAATCATGAATTGAATCATGAATCATGAATCGAATCATGAATCATGAATTGAATCATGAATCATGAAATCATGAATTGAATCATGAATCATGAATCATGAATTGAATCATGAATCATGAACCATGAATTGAATCATGAATCATGAATTATGAATCGTGAAATGAATCAGGAGTTATGATTCAATTCATGATTCATGATTCCTGATTCATGATTCATGATTCAGGAATCATGAATCATGAATTGAATCATGAATCATGAATTATGAATCATGAATTAAATCATGAATCATGAATTATGAATCATGAATTGAATCATGAATTATGAATTGAATCATGAATCATGAATCATGAATTGAATCATGAATTGAATCATGAATCATGAATCATGAATTGAATCATGAAACATGAATTGAATCATGAATCATGAATTATGAATCATGAATTGAATCATGAATTATGAATTGAATCATGAATCATGAATCATGAATCATGAATCTTGAATCATGAATTGAATCATGAATTGAATCATGAATCATGAATCATGAATTGAATCATGAATCATGAATGATGAATCATGAATTGAATCATGAATCATGAATCATGAATTGAATCATGAATCATGAATCATGAATTGAATCATGAATCATGAATCATGAATTGAATCATGAATCATGAATTATGAATCATGAATTGAATCATGAATCAGGAATTATGAATCATGAATTGAATCATGAATTATGAATTGAATCATGAAACATGAATCATGAATTGAATCATGAATTGAATCATGAATGATGAATCATGAATTGAATCATGAATCATGAATTATGAATCATGAATTGAATCATGATCCGAATCATGAATTGAATCATGAATTGAATCATGAATCATGAATTGAATCATGAATCATGAATCATGAATCATGAATTGAATCATGAATTATGAATCATGAATTGAATCATGAATCATGACTTGAATCATGAATCATGAATCATGAATTGAATCATGAATCATGTATCATGAATCATGAATTGAATCATGAATCATGAATTATGAATCATGAATTGAATCATGAATCATGAATCATGAATTGAATCATGAATCATGAAATGAATCATGAATCATGAATTGAATCATGAATCATGAATTGAATCAGGAATTGAATCATGAATCGAATCATGAATTGAATCATGAATCGAATCATGAATTGAATCATGAATCATGAATCATGAATCATGAATTGAATCATGATTCATGAATTATGAATCATGAATTGAATCATGAATCATGAATCATGAATTGAATCATGAATCATGAATCATGAATCATGAATCATGAATCAAATCATGAATCATGAATCATGAATTTAATCATGAATCATGAATTGAATCATGAATCATGAATTGAATCATGAATCATGAATTATGAATCATGAATTGAATCATGAATTATGAATTGAATCATGAATGATGAATCATGAATGATAAATCATGAATGATGAATCATGAATTGAATCATGAATCATGAATCATGAATTAAATCATGAATCATGAATTGAATCATGAATCATGAATCATGAATTGAATCATGAATTGAATCATGAATCGAATTATGAATTGAATCATGTATCGAATCATGAATTGAATCATGAATCATGAATCATGAATTGAATCATGATTCATGAATTATGAATCATGAATTGAATCATGAATAATGAATCATGAATTGAATCATGAATCATGAATTGAATCATGAATCATGAATTATGAATCATGAATTGAATCATGAATCATGAATCATGAATTGAATCATGAATCATGAATTGAATCATGAATCATGAATCATGAATCATGAATTGAATTATGAATCATGAATTATGAATCATGAATTGGATCATGAATCATGAATCATGAATTGAATCATGAATCATGAATCATGAATTGAATTATGAATCATGAATTATGAATCATGAATTGGATCATGAATCATGAATCATGAATTGAATCATGAATCATGAATTGAATCATGAATCATGAATTGAATCATGAATCATGAATCATGAATCATGAATTGAATCATGAATCATGAATTATGAATCATGAATTGAATCATGAATCATGAATCATGAATCATGAATTGAATCATGAATCATGAATCATGAATCATGAATCGAATCATGAATCATGAATTGAATCATGAATTATGAATCATGAATTGAATCATGAATCATGAATCATGAATTGAATCATGAATCATGAATTGAATCATGAATCATGAATCATGAATCATGAATCGAATCATGAATCATGAATTGAATCATGAATTATGAATCATGAATTGAATCATGAATCATGAATCATGAATTGAATCATGAATCATGAATTGAATCATGAATCATGAATTATGAATCATGAATTGAATCATGAATCATTAATCATGAATTGAATCATGAATCATGAATCAGGAATCATGAATCATGAATTGAATCATGAATCATGAATTATGAATCATGAATTAAATAATGAATTATGAATTGAATCAAGAATCATGAATCTTGAATTGAATCATGAAATGAATCATGAATCATGAATCATGAATTGAATGATGAATCATGAATGATGAATCATGAATGATGAATCATGAATTGAATCATGAATTGAATCATGAATCATGAATCATGAATTGAATCATAAATCATGAATTGAATCATGAATCATGAATCATGAATTGAATCATGAATCATGAATCATGAATTGAATCATGAATCATGAATTATGAATCATGAATTAAATCATGAATCATGAATTATGAATCATGAATTGAATCATGAATCATGAATTGAATCATGAATCATGAATCATGAATCATGAATCGAATCATGAATCATGAATTGAATCATGAATCATGAATCATGAATCGAATCATGAATCATGAATTAAAGCATGAATCATGAATTGAATCATGAATCATGAATCATGAATTGAATCATGAATCATGAATCATGAATTGAATCATGAATCATGAATTATGAATCGTGAATTGAATCATGAATTATGAATTGAATCATGAATCGTGAATCATGAATCATGAATCATGAATTGAATCATGAATTGAATCATGAATCATGAATCATGAATTTATTCATGAATCTAGAATTGAATCATGAATCATGAATTATGAATCATGAATTTAATCATGAATTATGAATTGAATCATGAATCATGAATCATGAATCTTGAATCATGAATTGAATCATGAATTGAATCATGAATGATGAATCATGAATTGAATCATGAATCATGAATGATGAATCATGAATTGAATCATGAATCATGAATTGAATCATGAATCATGAATTGAATCATGAATCATGAATTATAAATCATGAATTGAATCATGAATCATGAATTATGAATCATGAATTGAATCATGAATTATGAATTGAATCATGAATCATGAATGATGAATCATGAATTGAATCATGAATCATGAATCATGAATGATGAATCATGAATTGAATCATGAATCATGAATGATTAATCATAAATTGAATCATGAATCATGAATCGAATGATGAATCATGAATTGAATCATGAATCATGAATCATGAATTCAATCATGAATCATGAATCATGAATTCAATCATGAATCATGAATCATGAACCATGAATTGAATCATGAATCATGAATTATGAATCGTGAATTGAATCATGAATCATGAATTGAATCATGAATCATGAATCAGGAATCATGAATCATGAATTGAATCATGAATCATGAATTATGAATCATGAATTGAATCATGAATTATGAATTGAATCATGAATCATGAATCATGAATTGAATCATGAATCATGAATTGAATCATGAATCATGAATTGAATCATGAATTGAATCATGAATCGAATCATGAATTGAATTTATGAATCGAATCATGAATTGAATCATGAATCATGAATCATGAATCATGAATTGAATCATGATTCATGAATTATGAATCATGAATTGAATCATGAATCATGAATCATGAATTGAATCATGAATCATGAATCATGAATCATGAATCATGAATCATGAATCATGAATCGAATCATGAATCATGAATCATGAATTGAATCATAATTCATGAATTGAATCATGAATCATGAATTATGAATCATGAATTGAATCATGAAATATGAATTGAATCATGAATGATGAATCATGAATGATAAATCATGAATGATGAATCATGAATTGAATCATGAATCATGAATCATGAATTGAATCATGAATCATGAATCATGAATTGAATCATGAATCATGAATGATGAATCATGAATTGAATCATGAATCATGAATTGAAACATGAATCATGAATCATGAATCATGAATCATGAATTGAATCATGAATTAAATCATGAATCATGAATGATGAATTGAATCATGAATCATGAATGATGAATCATGAATTGAATCATGAATCATGAATCATGAATCGAATCATGGATCATGAATTGAATCATTAATCATGAATCATGAATTGAATCATGAATCATGAATTGAATCATGAATGATGAATCATGAATTGAATCATGAATCATGAATGATAAATCATGAATTGAATCATGAATCATGAATTGAATCATGAATCATAAATTGAATCATGAATCATGAATTATGAATCATGAATTGAATCATGAATCATGAATTATGAATCATGAATTGAATCATGAATTATGAATTGAATCATGAATCATGAATGATGAATCATGAATTGAATCATGAATCATGAATCATGAATGATGAATCATGAATTGAATCATGAATCATGAATGATTAATCATAAATTGAATCATGAATCATGAATCATGAATCGAATGATGAATCATGAATTGAATCATGAATCATGAATCATGAATTCAATCATGAATCATGAATCATGAATTCAATCATGAATCATGAATCATGAACCATGAATTGAATCATGAATCATGAATTATGAATCGTGAATTGAATCATGAATCATGAATTGAATCATGAATCATGAATCAGGAATCATGAATCATGAATTAAATCATGAATCATGAATTATGAATCATGAATTGAATCATGAATTATGAATTGAATCATGAATCATGAATCATGAATTGAATCATGAATCATGAATTGAATCATGAATCATGAATTGAATCATGAATTGAATCATGAATCGAATCATGAATTGAATCATGAATCGAATCATGAATTGAATCATGAATCATGAATCATGAATCATGAATTGAATCATGATTCATGAATTATGAATCATGAATTGAATCATGAATCATGAATCATGAATTGAATCATGAATCATGAATCATGAATCATGAATCATGAATCGAATCATGAATCATGAATCATGAATTGAATCATGAATCATGAATTGAATCATGAATCATGAATTATGAATCATGAATTGAATCATGAATTATGAATTGAATCATGAATGATGAATCATGAATGATAAATCATGAATGATGAATCATGAATTGAATCATGAATCATGAATTGAATCATGAATCATGAATCATGAATTTAATCATGAATCATGAATGATGAATCATGAATTGAATCATGAATCATGAATCATGAATTGAATCATGAATCATGAATCATGAATCATGAATCGAATCATGAATCATGAATCATGAATTGAATCATGAATCATGAATTGAATCATGAATCATGAATTATGAATCATGAATTGAATCATGAATTATGAATTGAATCATGAATGATGAATCATGAATGATAAATCATGAATGATGAATCATGAATTGAATCATGAATCATGAATTGAATCATGAATCATGAATCATGAATTGAATCATGAATCATGAATGATGAATCATGAATTGAATCATGAATCATGAATTGAAACATGAATCATGAATCATGAATCATGAATCATGAATTGAATCATGAATTAAATCATGAATCATGAATCATGAATTGAATCATGAATCATGAATGATGAATCATGAATTGAATCATGAATCATGAATCATGAATCGAATCATGGATCATGAATTGAATCATTAATCATGAATCATGAATTGAATCATGAATCATGAATTGAATCATGAATGATGAATCATGAATTGAATCATGAATCATGAATGATGAATCATGAATTGAATCATGAATCATGAATTGAATCATGAATCATGAATTGAATCATGAATCATGAATTATGAATCATGAATTGAATCATGAATCATGAATTATGAATCATGAATTGAATCATGAATTATGAATTGAATCATGAATCATGAATGATGAATCATGAATTGAATCATGAATCATGAATCATGAATGATGAATCATGAATTGAATCATGAATCATGAATGATTAATCATAAATTGAATCATGAATCATGAATCATGAATCGAATGATGAATCATGAATTGAATCATGAATCATGAATTCAATCATGAATCATGAATCATGAATTCAATCATGAATCATGAATCATGAACCATGAATTGAATCATGAATCATGAATTATGAATCGTGAATTGAATCATGAATCATGAATTGAATCATGAATCAGGAATCAGGAATCATGAATCATGAATTGAATCATGAATCATGAATTATGAATCATGAATTAAATCATGAATCATGAATTATGAATCATGAATTATGAATTGAATCATGAATCATGAATTGAATCATGAATCATGAATTGAATCATGAATTGAATCATGAATCGAATCATGAATTGAATCATGAATCGAATCATGAAATGAATCATGAATCATGAATCATGAATTGAATCATGATTCATGAATTATGAATCATGAATTGAATCATGAATCATGAATCATGAATTGAATCATGAATCATGAATCATGAATCATGAATCGAATCTTGAATCATGAATCATGAATTGAATCATGAATCATGAATTGAATCATGAATCATGAATTATGAATCATGAATTGAATCATGAATTATGAATTGAATCATGAATGATGAATCATGAATGATAAATCATGAATGATGAATCATGAATTGAATCATGAATCATGAATCATGAATCATGAATCATGAATCATGAATTTAATCATGAATCATGAATGATGAATCATGAATTGAATCATGAATCATGAATTGAATCATGAATCATGAATCATGAATCATGAATCATGAATCGAATCATGAATCATGAATCATGAATTGAATCATGAATCATGAATTGAATCATGAATCATGAATTATGAATCATGAATTGAATCATGAATTATGAATTGAATCATGAATGATGAATCATGAATGATAAATCATGAATGATGAATCATGAATTGAATCATGAATCATGAATTGAATCATGAATCATGAATCATGAATTGAATCATGAATCATGAATGATGAATCATGAATTGAATCATGAATCATGAATTGAAACATGAATCATGAATCATGAATCATGAATCATGAATTGAATCATGAATTAAATCATGAATCATGAATCATGAATTGAATCATGAATCATGAATGATGAATCATGAATTGAATCATGAATCATGAATCATGAATCGAATCATGGATCATGAATTGAATCATTAATCATGAATCATGAATTGAATCATGAATCATGAATTGAATCATGAATGATGAATCATGAATTGAATCATGAATCATGAATGATGAATCATGAATTGAATCATGAATCATGAATTGAATCATGAATCATGAATTGAATCATGAATCATGAATTATGAATCATGAATTGAATCATGAATCATGAATTATGAATCATGAATTGAATCATGAATTATGAATTGAATCATGAATCATGAATGATGAATCATGAATTGAATCATGAATCATGAATCATGAATGATGAATCATGAATTGAATCATGAATCATGAATGATTAATCATAAATTGAATCATGAATCATGAATCATGAATCGAATGATGAATCATGAATTGAATCATGAATCATGAATCATGAATTCAATCATGAATCATGAATCATGAATTCAATCATGAATCATGAATCATGAACCATGAATTGAATCATGAATCATGAATTATGAATCGTGAATTGAATCATGAATCATGAATTGAATCATGAATCATGAATCAGGAATCATGAATCATGAATTGAATCATGAATCATGAATTATGAATCATGAATTAAATCATGAATCATGAATTATGAATCATGAATTGAATCATGAATTATGAATTGAATCATGAATATTGAATCATGAATCATGAATTGAATCATGAATCATGAATTGAATCATGAATTGAATCATGAATCGAATCATGAATTGAATCATGAATCGAATCATGAATTGAATCATGAATCATGAATCATGAATCATGAATTGAATCATGATTCATGAATTATGAATCATGAATTGAATCATGAATCATGAATCATGAATTGAATCATGAATCATGAATCATGAATCATGAATCATGAATCGAATCATGAATCATGAATCATGAATTGAATCATGAATCATGAATTGAATCATGAATCATGAATTATGAATCATGAATTGAATCATGAATTATGAATTGAATCATGAATGATGAATCATGAATGATAAATCATGAATGATGAATCATGAATTGAATCATGAATCATGAATCATGAATTGAATCATGAATCATGAATCATGAATTTAATCATGAATCATGAATCATGAATCATGAATTGAATCATGAATTAAATCATGAATCATGAATCATGAATTGAATCATGAATCATGAATGATGAATCATGAATTGAATCATGAATCATGAATCATGAATCGAATCATGGATCATGAATTGAATCATTAATCATGAATCATGAATTGAATCATGAATCATGAATTGAATCATGAATCATGAATTATGAATCATGAATTGAATCATGATCCGAATCATGAATTGAATCATGAATCATGAATTGAATCATGAATCATGATTTATGAATTGAATCATGAATCATGAATTGAATCATGAAATGAATCATGAATCATGAATCATGAATTGAATCATGAATCATGAATGATGAATCATGAATTGAATCATGAATTGAATCATGAATCATGAATCATGAATTGAATCATAAATCATGAATTGAATCATGAATCATGAATCATGAATTGAATCATGAATCATGAATTATGAATCATGAATTGAATCATGAATCATGAATTATGAATCTTGAATTGAATCATGAATCATGAATCATGAATTGAATCATGAATCATGAATCATGAATTGAATCATGAATCATGTATTGAATCATGAATCATGAATCATGAATCAAATCATGAATCATGAATTGAATCATGAATCATGAATCATGAATTGAATCATGAATCATGAATTGAATCATGAATCATGAATTATGAATCGTGAATTGAATCATGAATCATGAATTGAATCATGAATCATGAATCAGGAATCAGGAATCATTAATTGAATCATGAATCATGAATTATGAATCATGAATAAAATCATGAATCATGAATCATGAATCATGAATTAAATCATGAATTGAATCATGAATCATGAATCATGAATTGAATCATGAATCATGAATTGAATCATGAATCATGAATCAGGAATCAGGAATCATGAATTGAATCATGAATCATGAATTATGAATCATGAATAAAATCATGAATCATGAATCATGAATCATGAATTGAATCATGAATTGAATCATGAATCATGAATCATGAATTGAATTATGAATCATGAATTGAATCATGAATCATGAATTATGAATCATGAATTGAATCATGAATTATGAATTGAATCATGAATCATGAAACATGAATCATGAATTTAATCATGAATCATGAATCATGAATCGAATCATGAATTGAATCATGAATCATGAATCATGAATCGAATCATGAATCATGAATTGAATCATGAATGATGAATCATGAATTGTATCATGAATCATGAATCATGAATTCAATCATGAATCATGAATTATGAATCATGAATTGAATCATGATCCGAATCATGAATTGAATCATGAATCATAAATTGAATCATGAATCATGAATCGAATCATGAATCATGAATTGAATCATGAATCATGAATCATGAATTGAATCATGAATCATGAATTGAATCATGAATCATGAACCATGAATTGAATCATGAATCATGAATTATGAATCGTGAATTGAATCATGAATTATGAATTGAATCATGAATCATGAATCATGAATCATGAATCATGAATTGAGTAATGAATTGAATCATGAATCATGAATCATGAATCATGAATCATGAATTATGAATCATGAATTAAATCATGAATCATGAATTATGAATCATGAATTGAATCATGAATTATGAATTGAATCATGAATCATGAATCATGAATCATGAATCATGAATTGAGTAATGAATTGAATCATGAATCATGAATCATGATTTGAATCATGAATCATGAATTGAATCATGAATTATGAATTGAATCATGAATCATGAATTATGAATCATGAATTGAATCATGAATTGAATCATGAATCATGAATTGAATCATAAATCATGAATTGAATCATGAATCATGAATCATGAATTGAATCATGAATCATGAATTATGAATCATGAATTAAATCATGAATCATGAATTATGAATCATGAATTGAATCATGAATCATGAATCATGAATTGAATCATGAATCATGAATCATGAATCGAATCATGAATCATGAATTGAATCATGAATCATGAATCATGAATCGAATCATGAATCATGAATTATGAATCGTGAATTGAATCATGAATTATGAATTGAATCATGAATCGTGAATCATGAATCATGAATCATGAATTGAATCATGAATTGAATCATGAATCATGAATCATGAATTGAATCATGAATCTAGAATTGAATCATGAATCATGAATTATGAATCATGAATTGAATCATGAATTATGAATTGAATCATGAATCATGAATTATGAATCTTGAATCATGAATTGAATCATGAATTGAATCATGAATGATGAATCATGAATTGAATCATGAATCATGAATGATGAATCATGAATTGAATCATGAATCATGAATTGAATCATGAATCGTGAATTGAATCATGAATCATGAATTATAAATCATGAATTGAATCATGAATCATGAATTATGAATCATGAATTGAATCATGAATTATGAATTGAATCATGAATCATGAATGATGAATCATGAATTGAATCATGAATCATGAATCATGAATGATGAATCATGAATTGAATCATGAATCATGAATGATTAATCATAAATTGAATCATGAATCATGAATTATGAATCGAATGATGAATCATGAATTGAATCATGAATCATGAATCATGAATTCAATCATGAATCATGAATCATGAATTCAATCATGAATCATGAATCATGAACCATGAATTGAATCATGAATCATGAATTATGAATCGTGAATTGAATCATGAATCATGAATTGAATCATGAATCATGAATCAGGAATCATGAATCATGAATTGAATCATGAATCATGAATTATGAATCATGAATTAAATCATGAATCATGAATTATGAATCATGAATTGAATCATGAATTATGAATTGAATCATGAATCATGAATCATGAATTGAATCATGAATCATGAATTGAATCATGAATCATGAATTGAATCATGAATTGAATCATGAATTGA
The DNA here is from genome assembly GCA_036250195.1 of Mixophyes australis. Taxonomy (NCBI): domain Eukaryota; kingdom Metazoa; phylum Chordata; class Amphibia; order Anura; family Limnodynastidae; genus Mixophyes; species Mixophyes australis. The sequence continues at coordinate 239,134,485 of JAVHZZ010000001.1, read as the reverse complement.
ATCATGAATTGAATCATGAATCGAATCATGAATTGAATCATGAATCATGAATCATGAATCATGAATTGAATCATGATTCATGAATTATGAATCATGAATTGAATCATGAATCATGAATTGAATTATGAATCATGAATCATGAATCATGAATCGAATCATGAATCATGAATCATGAATTGAATCATGAATCATGAATTGAATCATGAATCATGAATTATGAATCATGAATTGAATCATGAATTATGAATTGAATCATGAATGATGAATCATGAATGATAAATCATGAATGATGAATCATGAATTGAATCATGAATCATGAATCATGAATTGAATCATGAATGATGAATCATGAATTGAATCATGAATCATGAATGATGAATCATGAATTGAATCATGAATCATTAATTGAAACATGAATCATGAATCATGAATCATGAATTGAATCATGAATTAAATCATGAATCATGAATCATGAATTGAATCATGAATCATGAATGATGAATCATGAATTGAATCATGAATCATGAATCATGAATCAAATCATGGATCATGAATTGAATCATTAATCATGAATCATGAATTGAATCATGAATCATGAATTGAATCATGAATGATGAATCATGAATTGAATCATGAATCATGAATGATGAATCATGAATTGAATCATGAATCATGAATTGAATCATGAATCATGAATTGAATCATGAATCATGAATTGAATCATGAATCATGAATTATGAATCATGAATTGAATCATGAATTATGAATTGAATCATGAATCATGAATGATGAATCATGAATTGAATCATGAATCATGAATCATGAATGATGAATCATGAATTGAATCATGAATCATGAATGATTAATCATAAATTGAATCATGAATCATGAATCATGAATCGAATGATGAATCATGAATTGAATCATGAATCATGAATCATGAATTCAATCATGAATCATGAATCATGAATTCAATCATGAATCATGAATCATGAACCATGAATTGAATCATGAATCATGAATTATGAATCGTGAATTGAATCATGAATCATGAATTCAATCATGAATCATGAATCATGAACCATGAATTGAATCATGAATCATGAATTATGAATCGTGAATTGAATCATGAATCATGAATTGAATCATGAATCATGAATCAGGAATCATGAATCATGAATTGAATCATGAATCATGAATTATGAATCATGAATTAAATCATGAATCATGAATTATGAATCATGAATTGAATCATGAATTATGAATTGAATCATGAATCATGAATCATGAATTGAATCATGAATCATGAATTGAATCATGAATCATGAATTGAATCATGAATTGAATCATGAATCGAATCATGAATTGAATCATGAATCGAATCATGAATTGAATCATGAATCATGAATCATGAATCATAAATTGAATCATGATTCATGAATTATGAATCATGAATTGAATCATGAATCATGAATCATGAATTGAATCATGAATCATGAATCATGAATCATGAATCAAATCATGAATCATGAATCATGAATTAAATCATGAATCATGAATTGAATCATGAATCATGAATTATGAATCATGAATTGAATCATGAATTATGAATTGAATCATGAATGATGAATCATGAATGATAAATCATGAATGATGAATCATGAATTGAATCATGAATCATGAATCATGAATTGAATCATGAATCATGAATCATGAATTTAATCATGAATCATGAATGATGAATCATGAATTGAATCATGAATCATGAATCATGAATTGAATCATGAATCATGAATCATGAATCGAATCATGAATCATGAATTGAATCATGAATCATGAATTGAATCATGAATCATGAATTATGAATCATGAATTGAATCATGAATTATGAATTGAATCATGAATGATGAATCATGAATGATAAATCATGAATGATGAATCATGAATTGAATCATGAATCATGAATTGAATCATGAATCATGAATCATGAATTGAATCATGAATCATGAATGATGAATCATGAATTGAATCATGAATCATGAATTGAAACATGAATCATGAATCATGAATCATGAATCATGAATTGAATCATGAATTAAATCATGAATCATGAATCATGAATTGAATCATGAATCATGAATGATGAATCATGAATTGAATCATGAATCATGAATCATGAATCGAATCATGGATCATGAATTGAATCATTAATCATGAATCATGAATTGAATCATGAATCATGAATTGAATCATGAATGATGAATCATGAATTGAATCATGAATCATGAATGATGAATCATGAATTGAATCATGAATCATGAATTGAATCATGAATCATGAATTGAATCATGAATCATGAATTATGAATCATGAATTGAATCATGAATCATGAATTATGAATCATGAATTGAATCATGAATTATGAATTGACTCATGAATCATGAATGATGAATCATGAATTGAATCATGAATCATGAATCATGAATGATGAATCATGAATTGAATCATGAATCATGAATGATTAATCATAAATTGAATCATGAATCATGAATCATGAATTGAATCATGAATCATGAATCATGAATTGAATCAGAAATCATGAATTGAATCATGAATCATGAATCATGAATTGAATCATGAATCATGAATTATGAATCATGAATTAAATCATGAATCATGAATTATGAATCATGAATTGAATCATGAATCATGAATCATGAATTGAATCATGAATCATGAATCATGAATTGAATCATGAATCATGAATCATGAATCGAATCATGAATCATGAATTAAAGCATGAATCATGAATCATGAATTGAATCATGAATCATGAATTGAATCATGAATCATGAATCATGAATTGAATCATGAATCATGAATTATGAATCGTGAATTGAATCATGAATTATGAATTGAATCATGAATCGTGAATCATGAATCATGAATCATGAATTGAATCATGAATTGAATCATGAATCATGAATCATGAATTGAATCATGAATCTAGAATTGAATCATGAATCATGAATTATGAATCATGAATTGCATCATGAATTATGAATTGAATCATGAATCATGAATCATGAATCTTGAATCATGAATTGAATCATGAATTGAATCATGAATGATGAATCACGAATTGAATCATGAATCATGAATCATGAATCATGAATTGAATCATGAATCATGAATTGAATCATGAATCGTGAATTGAATCATGAATCATGAATTATAAATCATGAATTGAATCATGAATCATGAATTATGAATCATGAATTGAATCATGAATTATGAATTGAATCATGAATCATGAATGATAAATCATGAATTGAATCATGAATCATGAATGATGAATCATGAATTGAATCATGAATCATGAATGATTAATCATAAATTGAATCATGAATCATGAATTATGAATCGAATGATGAATCATGAATTGAATCATGAATCATGAATCATGAATTCAATCATGAATCATGAATCATGAATTCAATCATGAATCATGAATCATGAACCATGAATTGAATCATGAATCATGAATTATGAATCGTGAATTGAATCATGAATCATGAATTGAATCATGAATCATGAATCAGGAATCATGAATCATGAATTGAATCATGAATCATGAATTATGAATCAAGAATTAAATCATGAATCATGAATTATGAATCATGAATTGAATCATGAATTATGAATTGAATCATGAATCATGAATCATGAATTGAATCATGAATCATGAATTGAATCATGAATCATGAATTGAATCATGAATTGAATCATGAATCGAATCATGAATTGAATCATGAATCGAATCATGAATTGAATCATGAATCATGAATCATGAATCATGAATTGAATCATGATTCATGAATTATGAATCATGAATTGAATCATGAATCATGAATCATGAATTGAATCATGAATCATGAATCATGAATCGAATCATGAATCATGAATCATGAATTGAATCATGAATCATGAATTGAATCATGAATCATGAATTATGAATCATGAATTGAATCATGAATTATGAATTGAATCATGAATGATGAATCATGAATGATAAATCATGAATGATGAATCATGAATTGAATCATGAATCATGAATCATGAATTGAATCATGAATGATGAATCATGAATTGAATCATGAATCATGAATGATGAATCATGAATTGAATCATGAATCATGAATTGAAACATGAATCATGAATCATGAATCATGAATCATGATTTGAATCATGAATTAAATCATGAATCATGAATCATGAATTGAATCATGAATCATGAATGATGAATCATGAATTGAATCATGAATCATGAATCATGAATCGAATCATGGATCATGAATTGAATCATTAATCATGAATCATGAATTGAATCATGAATCATGAATTGAATCATGAATGATGAATCATGAATTGAATCATGAATCATGAATGATGAATCATGAATTGAATCATGAATCATGAATTGAAACATGAATCATGAATTATGAATCATGAATTGAATCATGAATCATGAATTATGAATCATGAATTGAATCATGAATTATGAATTGAATCATGAATCATGAATGATGAATCATGAATTGAATCATGAATCATGAATCATGAATGATGAATCATGAATTGAATCATGAATCATGAATGATTAATCATAAATTGAATCATGAATCATGAATCATGAATCGAATGATGAATCATGAATTGAATCATGAATCATGAATCATGAATTCAATCATGAATCATGAATCATGAATTCAATCATGAATCATGAATCATGAACCATGAATTGAATCATGAATCATGAATTATGAATCGTGAATTGAATCATGAATCATGAATTGAATCATGAATCATGAATCAGGAATCATGAATCATGAATTGAATCATGAATCATGAATTATGAATCATGAATTAAATCATGAATCATGAATTATGAATCATGAATTGAATCATGAATTATGAATTGAATCATGAATCATGAATTGAATCATGAATTGAATCATGAATCGAATCATGAATTGAATCATAAATCATGAATCATGAATCATGAATTGAATCATGATTCATGAATTATGAATCATGAATTGAATCATGAATCATGAATCATGAATTGAATCATGAATCATGAATCATGAATCGAATCATGAATCATGAATCATGAATTGAATCATGAATCATGAATTGAATCATGAATCATGAATTATGAATCATGAATTGAATCATGAATTATGAATTGAATCATGAATGATGAATCATGAATGATAAATCATGAATGATGAATCATGAATTGAATCATGAATCATGAATTGAATCATGAATCATGATTCATGAATTTAATCATGAATCATGAATGATGAATCATGAATTGAATCATGAATCATGAATCATGAATTGAATCATGAATCATGAATCATGAATCATGAATCATGAATCGAATCATGAATCATGAATCATGAATTGAATCATGAATCATGAATTGAATCATGAATCATGAATTATGAATCATGAATTGAATCATGAATTATGAATTGAATCATGAATGATGAATCATGAATGATAAATCATGAATGATGAATCATGAATTGAATCATGAATCATGAATTGAATCATGAATGATGAATCATGAATTGAATCATGAATCATGAATGATGAATCATGAATTGAATCATGAATCATGAATTGAAACATGAATCATGAATCATGAATCATGAATCATGAATTGAATCATGAATTAAATCATGAATCATGAATCATGAATTGAATCATGAATCATGAATGATGAATCATGAATTGAATCATGAATCATGAATCATGAATCGAATCATGGATCATGAATTGAATCATTAATCATGAATCATGAATTGAATCATGAATCATGAATTGAATCATGAATGATGAATCATGAATTGAATCATGAATCATGAATGATGAATCATGAATTGAATCATGAATCATGAATTGAATCATGAATCATGAATTGAATCATGAATCATGAATTATGAATCATGAATTGAATCATGAATCATGAATTATGAATCATGAATTGAATCATGAATTATGAATTGAATCATGAATCATGAATGATGAATCATGAATTGAATCATGAATCATGAATCATGAATGATGAATCATGAATTGAATCATGAATCATGAATGATTAATCATAAATTGAATCATGAATCATGAATCATGAATCGAATGATGAATCATGAATTGAATCATGAATCATGAATCATGAATTCAATCATGAATCATGAATCATGAATTCAATCATGAATCATGAATCATGAACCATGAATTGAATCATGAATCATGAATTATGAATCGTGAATTGAATCATGAATCATGAATTGAATCATGAATCATGAATCAGGAATCAGGAATCATGAATTGAATCATGAATCATGAATTATGAATCATGAATTAAATCATGAATCATGAATTATGAATCATGAATTGAATCATGAATTATGAATTGAATCATGAATCATGAATCATGAATTGAATCATGAATCATGAATTGAATCATGAATTGAATCATGAATCGAATCATGAATTGAATCATGAATCGAATCATGAATTGAATCATGAATCATGAATCATGAATCATGAATTGAATCATGATTCATGAATTATGAATCATGAATTGAATCATGAATCATGAATCATGAATCGAATCATGAATCATGAATCATGAATTGAATCATGAATCATGAATTGAATCATGAATCATGAATTATGAATCATGAATTGAATCATGAATTATGAATTGAATCATGAATGATGAATCATGAATGATAAATCATGAATGATGAATCATGAATTGAATCATGAATCATGAATCATGAATTGAATCATGAATCATGAATCATGAATTTAATCATGAATCATGAATCATGAATCATGAATTGAATGATGAATTAAATCATGAATCATGAATCATTAATTGAATCATGAATCATGAATGATGAATCATGAATTGAATCATGAATCATGAATCATGAATCGAATCATGGATCATGAATTGAATCATTAATCATGAATCATGAATTGAATCATGAATCATGAATTGAATCATGAATCATGAATTATGAATCATGAATTGAATCATGAATCATGAATTATGAATCATGAATTGAATCATGATCCGAATCATGAATTGAATCATGAATCATGAATTGAATCATGAATCATGATTAATGAATTGAATCATGAATCATGAATTGAATCATGAAATGAATCATGAATCATGAATCATGAATTGAATCATGAATCATGAATGATGAATCATGAATTGAATCATGAATTGAATCATGAATCATGAATCATGAATTGAATCATAAATCATGAATTGAATCATGAATCATGAATCATGAATTGAATCATGAATCATGAATTATGAATCATGAATTGAATCATGAATCATGAATTATGAATCATGAATTGAATCATGAATCATGAATCATGAATTGAATCATGAATCATGAATCATGAATCGAATCATGAATCATGAATTGAATCATGAATCATGAATCATGAATCAAATCATGAATCATGAATTGAATCATGAATCATGAATCATGAATTGAATCATGAATCATGAATTGAATCATGAATCATGAATTGAATCATGAATCATGAATTATGAATCGTGAATTGAATCATGAATCATGAATTGAATCATGAATCATGAATCAGGAATCATGAATCATGAATTGAATCATGAATCATGAATTATGAATCATGAATAAAATCATGAATCATGAATCATGAATCATGAATTGAATCATGAATTGAATCATGAATCATGAATTGAATCATGAATTGAATCATGAATCGAATCATGAATTGAATCATGAATCGAATCATGAATTGAATCATGAATCATGAATCATGAATTGAATCATGATTCATGAATTATGAATCATGAATTGAATCATGAATCATGAATCATGAATTGAATCATGAATCATGAATCATGAATCATGAATCGAATCATGAATCATGAATTGAATCATGAATCATGAATTGAATCATGAATCATGAATTATGAATCATGAATTGAATCATGAATTATGAATTGAATCATGAATGATGAATCATGAATGATAAATCATGAATGATGAATCATGAATTGAATCATGAATCATGAATCATGAATTGAATCATGAATCATGAATCATGAATTGAATCATGAATCATGAATGATGAATCATGAATTGAATCATGAATCATGAATTGAAACATGAATCATGAATCATGAATCATGAATCATGAATTGAATCATGAATTAAATCATGAATCATGAATCATGAATTGAATCATGAATCATGAATGATGAATCATGAATTGAATCATGAATCATGAATCATGAATCGAATCATGGATCATGAATTGAATCATTAATCATGAATCATGAATTGAATCATGAATCATGAATTGAATCATGAATGATGAATCATGAATTGAATCATGAATCATGAATCATGAATCATGAATTGAATCATGAATCATGAATTGAATCATGAATCATGAATTATGAATCATGAATTGAATCATGAATCATGAATTATGAATCATGAATTGAATCATGAATTATGAATTGAATCATGAATCATGAATGATGAATCATGAATTGAATCATGAATCATGAATCATGAATGATGAATCATGAATTGAATCATGAATCATGAATGATTAATCATAAATTGAATCATGAATCATGAATCGAATGATGAATCATGAATTGAATCATGAATTATGAATTGAATCATGAATCATGAATGATGAATCATGAATTGAATCATGAATCATGAATCATGAATGATGAATCATGAATTGAATCATGAATCATGAATGATTAATCATAAATTGAATCATGAATCATGAATCGAATGATGAATCATGAATTGAATCATGAATCATGAATCATGAATTCAATCATGAATCATGAATCATGAATTCAATCATGAATCATGAATCATGAACCATGAATTGAATCATGAATCATGAATTATGAATCGTGAATTGAATCATGAATCATGAATTGAATCATGAATCATGAATCAGGAATCATGAATCATGAATTGAATCATGAATCATGAATTATGAATCATGAATTAAATCATGAATCATGAATTATGAATCATGAATTGAATCATGAATTATGAATTGAATCATGAATCATGAATCATGAATTGAATCATGAATCATGAATTGAATCATGAATCATGAATTGAATCATGAATTGAATCATGAATCGAATCATGAATTGAATCATGAATCGAATCATGAATTGAATCATGAATCATGAATCATGAATCATGAATTGAATCATGATTCATGAATTATGAATCATGAATTGAATCATGAATCATGAATCATGAATTGAATCATGAATCATGAATCATTAATTATGAATCATGAATCGAATCATGAATCATGAATCATGAATTGAATCATGAATCATGAATTGAATCATGAATCATGAATTATGAATCATGAATTGAATCATGAATTATGAATTGAATCATGAATGATGAATCATGAATGATAAATCATGAATGATGAATCATGCATTGAATCATGAATGATGAATCATGAATTGAATCATGAATGATGAATCATGAATTTAATCATGAATCATGAATGATGAATCATGAATTGAATCATGAATCATGAATCATGAATTGAATCATGAATCATGAATCATGAATCATGAATCGAATCATGAATCATGAATCATGAATTGAATCATGAATCATGAATTGAATCATGAATCATGAATTATGAATCATGAATTGAATCATGAATTATGAATTGAATCATGAATGATGAATCATGAATGATAAATCATGAATGATGAATCATGAATTGGATCATGAATCATGAATTGAATCATAAATCATGAATCATGAATTGAATCATGAATCATGAATGATGAATCATGAATTGAATCATGAATCATGAATTGAAACATGAATCATGAATCATGAATCATGAATCATGAATTGAATCATGAATTAAATCATGAATGATGAATCATGAATTGAATCATGAATCATGAATGATGAATCATGAATTGAATCATGAATCATGAATCATGAATCGAATCATGGATCATGAATTGAATCATTAATCATGAATCATGAATTGAATCATGAATCATGAATTGAATCATGAATGATGAATCATGAATTGAATCATGAATCATGAATGATGAATCATGAATTGAATCATGAATCATGAATTGAATCATGAATCATGAATTGAATCATGAATCATGAATTATGAATCATGAATTGAATCATGAATCATGAATTATGAATCATGAATTGAATCATGAATTATGAATTGAATCATGAATCATGAATGATGAATCATGAATTGAATCATGAATCATGAATCATGAATGATGAATCATGAATTGAATCATGAATCATGAATGATTAATCATAAATTGAATCATGAATCATGAATCATGAATCGAATGATGAATCATGAATTGAATCATGAATCATGAATCATGAATTCAATCATGAATCATGAATCATGAATTCAATCATGAATCATGAATCATGAACCATGAATTGAATCATGAATCATGAATTATGAATCGTGAATTGAATCATGAATCATGAATTGAATCATGAATCATGAATCAGGAATCATGAATCATGAATTGAATCATGAATCATGAATTATGAATCATGAATTAAATCATGAATCATGAATCATGAATCATGAATTGAATCATGAATCATGAATTGAATCATGAATCATGAATTGAATCATGAATTGAATCATGAATCGAATCATGAATTGAATCATGAATCGAATCATGAATTGAATCATGAATCATGAATCATGAATTGAATCATGATTCATGAATTATGAATCATGAATTGAATCATGAATCATGAATCATGAATTGAATCATGAATCATGAATCATGAATCATGAATCATGAATCGAATCATGAATCATGAATCATGAATTGAATCATGAATCATGAATTGAATCATGAATCATGAATTATGAATCATGAATTGAATCATGAATTATGAATTGAATCATGAATGATGAATCATGAATGATAAATCATGAATCATGAATCATGAATTGAATCATGAATCATGAATCATGAATTGAATCATGAATCATGAATCATGAATTTAATCATGAATCATGAATCATGAATCATGAATTGAATGATGAATTAAATCATGAATCATGAATCATGAATTGAATCATGAATCATGAATCATGAATCATGAATTGAATCATGAATCATGAATCATGAATCGAATCATGGATCATGAATTGAATCATTAATCATGAATCATGAATTGAATCATGAATCATGAATTGAATCATGAATCATGAATTATGAATCATGAATTGAATCATGAATCATGAATTATGAATCATGAATTGAATCATGATCCGAATCATGAATTGAATCATGAATCATGAATTGAATCATGAATCATGATTAATGAATTGAATCATGAATCATGAATTGAATCATGAAATGAATCATGAATCATGAATCATGAATTGAATCATGAATCATGAATGATGAATCATGAATTTAATCATGAATTGAATCATGAATCATGAATTGAATCATAAATCATGAATTGAATCATGAATCATGAATCATGAATTGAATCATGAATCATGAATTATGAATCATGAATTGAATCATGAATCATGAATTATGAATCATGAATTGAATCATGAATCATGAATCATGAATTGAATCATGAATCATGAATCATGAATCGAATCATGAATCATGAATTGAATCATGAATCATGAATCATATATCAAATCATGAATCATGAATTGAATCATGAATCATGAATAATGAATTGAATCATGAATCATGAATTGAATCATGAATCATGAATTGAATCATGAATCATGAATCGTGAATTGAATCATGAATCATGAATTGAATCATGAATTGAATCATGAATCATGAATTATGAATCATGAATAAAATCATGAATCATGAATCATGAATCATGAATTGAATCATGAATTGAATCATGAATCATGAATCATGAATTGAATCATGAATCATGAATTGAATCATGAATCATGAATTATGAATCATGAATTGAATCATGAATTATGAATTGAATCATGAATCATGAAACATGAATCATGAATTGAATCATGAATTGAATCATGAATGATGAATCATGAATTGAATCATGAATCATGAATGATGAATCATGAATTTAATCATGAATCATGAATCATGAATCGAATCATGAATCATGAATTGAATCATGAATGATGAATCATGAATTGTATCATGAATCATGAATCATGAATTCAATCATGAATCATGAATTATGAATCATGAATTGAATCATGATCCGAATCATGAATTGAATCATGAATCATGAATTGAATCATGAATCATGAATCGAATCATGAATCATGAATTGAATCATGAATCATGAATCATGAATTGAATCATGAATCATGAATCATGAATTGAATCATGAATCATGAACCATGAATTGAATCATGAATCATGAATTATGAATCGTGAATTGAATCATGATCCGAATCATGAATTGAATCATGAATCATGAATTGAATCATGAATCATGATTAATGAATTGAATCATGAATCATGAATTGAATCATGAAATGAATCATGAATCATGAATCATGAATTGAATCATGAATCATGAATGATTAATCATGAATTGAATCATGAATTGAATCATGAATCATGAATTATGAATTGAATCATAAATCATGAATTGAATCATGAATCATGAATCATGAATTGAATCATGAATCATGAATTATGAATCATGAATTTAATCATGAATCATGAATTATGAATCATGAATTGAATCATGAATCATGAATCATGAATTGAATCATGAATCATGAATCATGAATCGAATCATGAATCATGAATTGAATCATGAATCATGAAACATGAATCAAATCATGAATCATGAATTGAATCATGAATCATGAATCATGAATTGAATCATGAATCATGAATTGAATCATGAATCATGAATTGAATCATGAATCATGAATTATGAGTCGTGAATTGAATCATGAATCATGAATTGAATCATGAATCATGAATCAGGAATCATGAATCATGAATTGAATCATGAATCATGAATTATGAATCATGAATAAAATCATGAATCATGAATCATGAATTGAATCATGAATTGAATCATGAATCATGAATTGAATCATGAATCATGAATTGAATCATGAATCATGAATTATGAATCATGAATTGAATCATGAATTATGAATTGAATCATGAATCATGAAACATGAATCATGAATTGAATCATGAATTGAATCATGAATTGAATCATGAATCATGAATGATGAATCATGAATTTAATCATGAATCATGAATCATGAATCGAATCATGAATCATGAATTGAATCATGAATTGAATCATGAATCATGAATGATGAATCATGAATTTAATCATGAATCATGAATCATGAATCGAATCATGAATCATGAATTGTATCATGAATGATGAATCATGAATTGTATCATGAATCATGAATCATGAATTCAATCATGAATCATGAATTATGAATCATGAATTGAATCATGATCCGAATCATGAATTGAATCATGATCCGAATCATGAATTGAATCATGAATCATGAATTGAATCATGAATCATGAATCGAATCATGAATCATGAATTGAATCATGAATCATGAATCATGAATTGAATCATGAATCATGAATCATGAATTGAATCATGAATCATGAACCATGAATTGAATCATGAATCATGAATTATGAATCGTGAATTGAATCATGAATCATGAATTGAATCATGAATCATGAATTGAATCATGAATCATGAATCGAATCATGAATCATGAATTGAATCATGAATCATGAATCATGAATTGAATCATGAATCATGAATCATGAATTGAATCATGAATCATGAACCATGAATTGAATCATGAATCATGAATTATGAATCGTGAATTGAATCATGAATCATGAATTGAATCATGAATCATGAATCATGAATCATGAATCATGAATTAAATCATGAATCATGAATTATGAATCATGAATTGAATCATGAATTATGAATTGAATCATGAATCATGAATCATGAATCATGAATTGAGTAATGAATTGAATCATGAATCATGAATCATGAATTGAATCATGAATCATGAATTGAATCATGAATTGAATCATGAATCATGAATGATGAATCATGAATTTAATCATGAATCATGAATCATGAATCGAATCATGAATCATGAATTGAATCATGAATGATGAATCATGAATTGTATCATGAATCATGAATCATGAATTCAATCATGAATCATGAATTATGAATCATGAATTGAATCATGATCCGAATCATGAATTGAATCATGAATCATGAATTGAATCATGAATCATGAATCGAATCATGAATCATGAATTGAATCATGAATCATGAATCATGAATTGAATCATGAATCATGAATCATGAATTGAATCATGAATCATGAACCATGAATTGAATCATGAATCATGAATTATGAATCGTGAATTGAATCATGAATCATGAATTGAATCATGAATCATGAATTGAATCATGAATCATGAATCGAATCATGAATCATGAATTGAATCATGAATCATGAATCATGAATTGAATCATGAATCATGAATCATGAATTGAATCATGAATCATGAACCATGAATTGAATCATGAATCATGAATTATGAATCGTGAATTGAATCATGAATCATGAATTGAATCATGAATCATGAATCATGAATCATGAATCATGAATCATGAATCATGAATTAAATCATGAATCATGAATTATGAATCATGAATTGAATCATGAATTATGAATTGAATCATGAATCATCAATCATGAATCATGAATTGAGTAATGAATTGAATCATGAATCATGAATCATGAATTGAATCATGAATCATGAATTGAATCATGAATCATGAATCATGAATCATGAATCTTGATACATGAATTGAATCATGAATTGAATCATGAATGATGAATCATGAATTGAATCATGAATCATGAATGATGAATCATGAATTGAATCATGAATCATGAATCATGAATTGAATCATGAATCATGAATCATGAATTGAATCATGAATCATGAATCATGAATTGAATCATGAATCATGAATTATGAATCATTAATTGAATCATGAATTATGAATTAAATCATGAATCATAAATCATGAAACATGAATCATGAATTGAATCATGAATTGAATCATGAATGATGAATCATGAATTGAATCATGAATCATGAATGATGAATCATGAATTGAATCATGAATCATGAATCGAATCATGAATCATGAATCATGAATTGAATCATGAATCATGAATTGAATCATGAATCATGAATTATGAATCATGAATTGAATCATGATCCGAATCATGAATTGAATCATGAATCATGAATTGAATCATGAATCATGAATTGAATCATGAATCATGAATCATGAATTGAATCATGAATCATGAATTATGAATCATGAATTGAATCATGAATCATGACTTGAATCATGAATCATGAATTGAATCATGAATCATGAATCATGAATCATGAATTGAATCATGAATCATGAATTATGAATCATGAATTGAATCATGAATCATGAATCATGAATCATGAATCATGAATTGAATCATGAATCATGAATTGAATCATGAATCATGAATCGAATCATGAATTGAATCATGAATCGAATCATGAATTGAATCATGAATCGAATCATGAATTGAATCATGAATCATGAATCATGAATTGAATCATGATTCATTAATTATGAATCATGAATTGATACATGAATCATGAATCATGAATTGAATCATGAATCATGAATCATGAATCACGAATCATGAATCGAATCATGAATCATGAATCATGAATTGAATCATGAATCATGAATTGAATCATGAATCATGAATTATGAATCATGAATTATGAATTGAATCATGAATGATGAATCATGAATGATAAATCATGAATGATGAATCATGAATTGAATCATGAATCATGAATCATGAATTGAATCATGAATCATGAATGATGAATCATGAATTGAATCATGAATCATGAATCATGAATTGAATCATGAATCATGAATCCTGAATTGAATCATGAATCATGAATTATGAATCATGAATTAAATCATGAATCATGAATTATGAATCATGAATTGAATCATGAATTATGAATTGAAACATGAATCATGAATCTTGAATCATGAATCATGAATTGAATCATGAATTGAATCATGAATCATGAATCATGAATTGAATCATGAATCATGAATGATGAATCATGAATTGAATCATGAATCATGAATCATGAATCGAATCATGGATCATGAATTGAATCATTAATCATGAATCATGAATTGAATCATGAATCATGAATCATGAATTGAATCATGAATCATGAATTATGAATCATGAATTGAATCATGAATCATGAATTATGAATCATGAATTGAATCATGATCCGAATCATGAATTGAATCATGAATCATGAATTGAATCATGAATCATGATTAATGAATTGAATCATGAATCATGAATTATGAATCATGAATTGAATCATGAATCATGACTTGAATCATGAATCATGAATCATGAATTGAATCATGAATCATGAATCATGAATCATGAATTGAATCATGAATCATGAATTATGAATCATGAATTGAATCATGAATCATGAATCATGAATTGAATCATGAATCATGAATCATGAATTGAATCATGAATCATTAATTGAATCATGAATCATGAATTGAATCATGAATTGAATCATGAATCGAATTATGAATTGAATCATGTATCGAATCATGAATTGAATCATGAATCATGAATAATGAATTGAATCACGATTCATGAATTATGAATCATGAATTGAATCATGAATCATGAATCATGAATTGAATCATGAATCATGAATCGAATCATGAATCATGAATTGAATCATGAATCATGAATCATGAATTGAATCATGAATCATGAATCATGAATTGAATCATGAATCATGAATTGAATCATGAATCATGAATCATGAATTGAATCATGAATCATGAATGATGAATCATGAATTGAATCATGAATCATGAATCATGAATTGAATCATGAATCATGAATTGAATCATGAATCATGAATTATGAATCATGAATTGAATCATGAATCATGAATTATGAATCATGAATTAAATCATGAATTATGAATTGAATCATGAATCATGAATCATGAAACATGAATCATGAATTGAATCATGAATTGAAGCATGAATGATGAATCATGAATTGAATCATGAATCATGAATCATGAATGATGAATTGAATCATGAATCATGAATCATGAATCAAATCATGAATCATGAATTGAATCATGAATGATGAATCATGAATTGAATCATGAATCATGAATCATGAATTCAATCATGAATCATGAATTATGAATCATGAATTGAATCATGATCCGAATCATGAATTGAATCATGAATCATGAATTGAATCATGAATCATGAATCGAATCATGAATCATGAATTGAATCATGAATCATGAATCATGAATTGAATCATGAATCATGAATCATGAATTGAATCATGAATCATGAACCATGAATTGAATCATGAATCATGAATTATGAATCGTGAAATGAATCAGGAGTTATGATTCAATTCATGATTCATGATTCCTGATTCATGATTCATGATTCAGGAATCATGAATAATGAATTGAATCATGAATCATGAATTATGAATCATGAATTAAATCATGAATCATGAATTATGAATCATGAATTGAATCATGAATTATGAATTGAATCATGAATCATGAATCATGAATTGAATCATGAATTGAATCATGAATCATGAATCATGAATTGAATCATGAATCATGAATTGAATCATGAATTATGAATTGAATCATGAATCATGAATCATGAATCATGAATCTTGAATCATGAATTGAATCATGAATTGAATCATGAATCATGAATCATGAATTGAATCATGAATCATGAATGATGAATCATGAATTGAATCATGAATCATGAATCATGAATTGAATCATGAATCATGAATCATGAATTGAATCATGAATCATGAATTATGAATCATGAATTGAATCATGAATCAGGAATTATGAATCATGAATTGAATCATGAATTATGAATTGAATCATGAATCATGAATCATGAAACATGAATCATGAATTGAATCATGAATTGAATCATGAATGATGAATCATGAATTGAATCATGAATCATGAATTATGAATCATGAATCATGAATCATGAATCATGAATCTTGATACATGAATTGAATCATGAATTGAATCATGAATGATGAATCATGAATTGAATCATGAATCATGAATGATGAATCATGAATTGAATCATGAATCATGAATCATGAATTGAATCATGAATCATGAATCATGAATTGAATCATGAATCATGAATCATGAATTGAATCATGAATCATGAATTATGAATCATTAATTGAATCATGAATTATGAATTAAATCATGAATCATAAATCATGAAACATGAATCATGAATTGAATCATGAATTGAATCATGAATGATGAATCATGAATTGAATCATGAATCATGAATGATGAATCATGAATTGAATCATGAATCATGAATCATGAATCGAATCATGAATCATGAATCATGAATTGAATCATGAATCATGAATTGAATCATGAATCATGAATTATGAATCATGAATTGAATCATGATCCGAATCATGAATTGAATCATGAATCATGAATTGAATCATGAATCATGAATTGAATCATGAATCATGAATCATGAATTGAATCATGAATCATGAATTATGAATCATGAATTGAATCATGAATCATGACTTGAATCATGAATCATGAATTGAATCATGAATCATGAATCATGAATCATGAATTGAATCATGAATCATGAATTATGAATCATGAATTGAATCATGAATCATGAATCATGAATTGAATCATGAATCATGAATTGAATCATGAATCATGAATTGAATCATGAATCATGAATCGAATCATGAATTGAATCATGAATCGAATCATGAATTGAATCATGAATCGAATCATGAATTGAATCATGAATCATGAATCATGAATTGAATCATGATTCATTAATTATGAATCATGAATTGATACATGAATCATGAATCATGAATTGAATCATGAATCATGAATCATGAATCACGAATCATGAATCGAATCATGAATCATGAATCATGAATTGAATCATGAATCATGAATTGAATCATGAATCATGAATTATGAATCATGAATTATGAATTGAATCATGAATGATGAATCATGAATGATAAATCATGAATGATGAATCATGAATTGAATCATGAATCATGAATCATGAATTGAATCATGAATCATGAATGATGAATCATGAATTGAATCATGAATCATGAATCATGAATTGAATCATGAATCATGAATCCTGAATTGAATCATGAATCATGAATTATGAATCATGAATTGAATCATGAATCATGAATTATGAATCATGAATTGAATCATGAATTATGAATTGAAACATGAATCATGAATCATGAATCATGAATTGAATCATGAATTGAATCATGAATCATGAATCATGAATTGAATCATGAATCATGAATGATGAATCATGAATTGAATCATGAATCATGAATCATGAATCGAATCATGGATCATGAATTGAATCATTAATCATGAATCATGAATTGAATCATGAATCATGAATCATGAATTGAATCATGAATCATGAATCATGAATTGAATCATGAATCATGAATTATGAATCATGAATTGAATCATGAATCATAATTTATGAATCATGAATTGAATCATGATCCGAATCATGAATTGAATCATGAATCATGAATTGAATCATGAATCATGATTAATGAATTGAATCATGAATCATGAATTATGAATCATGAATTGAATCATGAATCATGACTTGAATCATGAATCATGAATCATGAATTGAATCATGAATCATGAATCATGAATCATGAATTGAATCATGAATCATGAATTATGAATCATGAATTGAATCATGAATCATGAATCATGAATTGAATCATGAATCATGAATCATGAATTGAATCATGAATCATTAATTGAATCATGAATCATGAATTGAATCATGAATTGAATCATGAATCGAATTATGAATTGAATCATGTATCGAATCATGAATTGAATCATGAATCATGAATAATGAATTGAATCACGATTCATGAATTATGAATCATGAATTGAATCATGAATCATGAATCATGAATTGAATCATGAATCATGAATCATGAATCGAATCATGAATCATGAATTGAATCATGAATCATGAATCATGAATTGAATCATGAATCATGAATCATGAATTGAATCATGAATCATGAATCATGAATTGAATCATGAATCATGAATCATGAATTGAATCATGAATCATGAATGATGAATCATGAATTGAATCATGAATCATGAATCATGAATTGAATCATGAATCATGAATTGAATCATGAATCATGAATTATGAATCATGAATTGAATCATGAATCATGAATTATGAATCATGAATTAAATCATGAATTATGAATTGAATCATGAATCATGAATCATGAAACATGAATCATGAATTGAATCATGAATTGAAGCAAGAATGATGAATCATGAATTGAATCATGAATCATGAATCGTGAATGATGAATTGAATCATGAATCATGAATCATGAATCGAATCATGAATCATGAATTGAATCATGAATGATGAATCATGAATTGAATCATGAATCATGAATCATGAATTCAATCATGAATCATGAATTATGAATCATGAATTGAATCATGATCCGAATCATGAATTGAATCATGAATCATGAATTGAATCATGAATCATGAATCGAATCATGAATCATGAATTGAATCATGAATCATGAATCATGAATTGAATCATGAATCATGAATCATGAATTGAATCATGAATCATGAACCATGAATTGAATCATGAATCATGAATTATGAATCGTGAAATGAATCAGGAGTTATGATTCAATTCATGATTCATGATTCCTGATTCATGATTCATGATTCAGGAATCATGAATAATGAATTGAATCATGAATCATGAATTATGAATCATGAATTAAATCATGAATCATGAATTATGAATCATGAATTGAATCATGAATTATGAATTGAATCATGAATCATGAATCATGAATTGAATCATGAATTGAATCATGAATCATGAATTGAATCATGAATTATGAATTGAATCATGAATCATGAATCATGAATCATGAATCTTGAATCATGAATTGAATCATGAATTGAATCATGAATCATGAATCATGAATTGAATCATGAATCATGAATGATGAATCATGAATTGAATCATGAATCATGAATCATGAATTGAATCATGAATCATGAATCATGAATTGAATCATGAATCATGAATTATGAATCATGAATTGAATCATGAATCAGGAATTATGAATCATGAATTGAATCATGAATTATGAATTGAATCATGAATCATGAATCATGAAACATGAATCATGAATTGAATCATGAATTGAATCATGAATGATGAATCATGAATTGAATCATGAATCATGAATTATGAATCATGAATTGAATCATGATCCAAATCATGAATTGAATCATGCATTGAATCATGAATCATGAATTGAATCATGAATCATGAATCATGAATCATGAATTGAATCATGAATCATGAATTATGAATCATGAATTGAATCATGAATCATGACTTGAATCATGAATCATGAATCATGAATTGAATCATGAATCATGTATCATGAATCATGAATTGAATCATGAATCATGAATTATGAATCATGAATTGAATCATGAATCATGAATCATGAATTGAATCATGAATCATGAATTGAATCATGAATCAAGAATTGAATCATGAATCATGAATTGAATCATGAATTGAATCATGAATTGAATCATGAATTGAATCATGAATCGAATCATGAATTGAATCATGAATCATGAATCATGAATCATGAATTGAATCATGATTCATGAATTATGAATCATGAATTGAATCATGAATCATGAATTGAATCATGAATCATGAATTATGAATCATGAATTGAATCATGAATTATGAATTGAATCATGAATGATGAATCATGAATCATGAATTATGAATCATGAATTAAATCATGAATCATGAATTATGAATCATGAATTGAATCATGAATTATAAATTGAATCATGAATCATGAATCATGAATCATGAATCATGAATTGAGTAATGAATTGAATCATGAATCATGAATCATGAATTGAATCATGAATCATGAATTGAATCATGAATCATGAATTATGAATCATGAATTGAATCATGAATTATGAATTGAATCATGAATTATGATTTGAATCATGAATCATGAATCATGAATCATGAATCTTGAATCATGAATTGAATCATGAATTGAATCATGAATCATGAATGATGAATCATGAATTGAATCATGAATTGAATCATGAATCATGAATTGAATCATGAATCATGAATTATGAATCATGAATTGAATCATGATCCGAATCATGAATTGAATCATGAATCATGAATTGAATCATGAATCATGAATTGAATCATGAATCATGAATTGAATCATGAATGATGAATCATGAATGATAAATCATGAATGATGAATCATGAATTGAATCATGAATCATGAATCATGAATTGAATCATGAATCATGAATCATGAATTTAATCATGAATCATGAATGATGAATCATGAATTGAATCATGAATCATGAATTGAAACATGAATCATGAATCATGAATCATGAATCATGAATTGAATCATGAATTAAATCATGAATCATGAATCATGAATTGAATCATGAATCATGAATGATGAATCATGAATTGAATCATGAATCATGAATTGAATCATGAATCATGAATTGAATCATGAATCATGAATTATGAATCATGAATTGAATCATGAATCATGAATTATGAATCATGAATTGAATCATGATCCGAATCATGAATTGAATCATGAATCATGAATTGAATCATGAATCATGATTAATGAATTGAATCATGAATCATGAATTGAATCATGAAATGAATCATGAATCATGAATCATGAATTGAATCATGAATCATGAATGATGAATCATGAATTGAATCATGAATTGAATCATGAATCATGAATCATGAATTGAATCATAAATCATGAATTGAATCATGAATCATGAATTGAATCATGAATCATGAATTATGAATCATGAATTGAATCATGAATCATGAATTATGAATCATGAATTGAATCATGAATCATGAATCATGAATTGAATCATGAATCATGAATCATGAATCGAATCATGAATCATGAATTGAATCATGAATCATGAATCATGAATCAAATCATGAATCATGAATTGAATCATGAATCATGAATCATGAATTGAATCATGAATCATGAATTGAATCATGAATCATGAATTGAATCATGAATCATGAATTATGAATCGTGAATTGAATCATGAATCATGAATTGAATCATGAATCATGAATCAGGAATCATGAATCATGAATTATGAATCATGAATAAAATCATGAATCATGAATCATGAATCATGAATTGAATCATGAATTGAATCATGAATCATGAATCATGAATTGAATCATGAATCATGAATTGAATCATGAATCATGAATTATGAATCATGAATTGAATCATGAATGATGAATCATGAATTGAATCATGAATCATGAATGATGAATCATGAATTGAATCATGAATCATGAATCATGAATCGAATCATGAATCATGAATTGAATCATGAATGATGAATCATGAATTGTATCATGAATCATGAATCATGAATTCAATCATGAATCATGAATTATGAATCATGAATTGAATCATGATCCGAATCATGAATTGAATCATGAATCATGAATTGAATCATGAATCATGAATCGAATCATGAATCATGAATTGAATCATGAATCATGAATCATGAATTGAATCATGAATCATGAATCATGAATTGAATCATGAATCATGAATCATGAATTGAATCATGAATCATGAATCATGAATTGAATCATGAATCATGAACCATGAATTGAATCATGAATCATGAATTATGAATCGTGAATTGAATCATGAATCATGAATTGAATCATGAATCATGAATCATGAATCATGAATCATGAATTATGAATCATGAATTAAATCATGAATCATGAATTATGAATCATGAATTGAATCATGAATTATGAATTGAATCATGAATCATGAATCATGAATCATGAATCATGAATTGTGTAATGAATTGAGTCATGAATCATGAATCATGAATTGATTCATGAATCATGAATTGAATCATGAATCATGAATTATGAATCATGAATTGAATCATGAATTATGAATTGAATCATGAATTATGAATTGAATCATGAATCATGAATCATGAATCATGAATCTTGAATCATGAATTGAATCATGAATTGAATCATGAATGATGAATCATGAATTGAATCATGAATCATGAATGATGAATCATGAATTGAATCATGAATCATGAATCATGAATTGAATCATGAATCATGAATCATGAATTGAATCATGAATCATGAATTATGAATCATTAATTGAATCATGAATTATGAATTAAATCATGAATCATGAATCATGAAACATGAATCATGAATTGAATCATGAATTGAATCATGAATGATGAATCATGAATTGAATCATGAATCATGAATGATGAATCATGAATCATGAATTGAATCATGAATCATGAATTATGAATCATGAATTGAATCATGATCCGAATCATGAATTGAATCATGAATCATGAATCATGAATTGAATCATGAATCATGAATTATGAATCATGAATTGAATCATGAATCATGACTTGAATCATGAATCATGAATTGAATCATGAATCATGAATCATGAATCATGAATTGAATCATGAATCATGAATTATGAATCATGAATTGAATCATGACTTGAATCATGAATCATGAATTGAATCATGAATCATGAATCATGAATCATGAATTGAATCATGAATCATGAATTATGAATCATGAATTGAATCATGAATCATGAATCATGAATTGAATCATGAATCATGAATTGAATCATGAATCATGAATTGAATCATGAATCATGAATCGAATCATGAATTGAATCATGAATCGAATCATGAATTGAATCATGAATCGAATCATGAATTGAATCATGAATCATGAATCATGAATTGAATCATGATTCATTAATTATGAATCATGAATTGATACATGAATCATGAATCATGAATTGAATCATGAATCATGAATCATGAATCACGAATCATGAATCGAATCATGAATCATGAATCATGAATTGAATCATGAATCATGAATTGAATCATGAATCATGAATTATGAATCATGAATTATGAATTGAATCATGAATGATGAATCATGAATGATAAATCATGAATGATGAATCATGAATTGAATCATGAATCATGAATCATGAATTGAATCATGTATCATGAATGATGAATCATGAATTGAATCATGAATCATGAATCATGAATTGAATCATGAATCATGAATCCTGAATTGAATCATGAATCATGAATTATGAATCATGAATTGAATCATGAATCATGAATTATGAATCATGAATTGAATCATGAATTATGAATTGAAACATGAATTATGAATTGAATCATGAATTGAATCATGAATCATGAATCATGAATTGAATCATGAATCATGAATGATGAATCATGAATTGAATCATGAATCATGAATCGAATCATGGATCATGAATTGAATCATTAATCATGAATCATGAATTGAATCATGAATCATGAATCATGAATTGAATCATGAATCATGAATTAGGAATCATGAATTGAATCATGAATCATGAATTATGAATCATGAATTGAATCATGATCCGAATCATGAATTGAATCATGAATCATGAATTGAATCATGAATCATGAATTGAATCATGAATCATGATTAATGAATTGAATCATGAATCATGAATTATGAATCATGAATTGAATCATGAAGCATGACTTGAATCATGAATCATGAATCATGAATTGAATCATGAATCATGAATCATGAATCATGAATTGAATCATGAATCATGAATTATGAATCATGAATTGAATCATGAATCATGAATCATGAATTGAATCATGAATCATGAATCATGAATTGAATCATGAATCATTAATTGAATCATGAATCATGAATTGAATCATGAATTGAATCATGAATCGAATTATGAATTGAATCATGTATCGAATCAAGAATTGAATCATGAATCATGAATTGAATCATGATTCATGAATTATGAATCATGAATTGAATCATTAATCATGAATCATGAATTGAATCATGAATCATGAATCATGAATCATGAATCGAATCATGAATCATGAATTGAATCATGAATCATGAATCATGAATTGAATCATGAATCATGAATCATGAATTGAATCATGAATCATGAATGATGAATCATGAATTGAATCATGAATCATGAATCATGAATTGAATCATGAATCATGAATTGAATCATGAATCATGAATTATGAATCATGAATTGAATCATGAATCATGAATTATGAATCATGAATTAAATCATGAATTATGAATTGAATCATGAATCATGAATCATGAAACATGAATCATGAATTGAATCATGAATTGAAGCATGAATGATGAATCATGAATTGAATCATGAATCATGAATCATGAATGATGAATTGAATCATGAATCATGAATCATGAATCGAATCATGAATCATGAATTGAATCATGAATGATGAATCATGAATTGAATCATGAATCATGAATCATGAATTCAATCATGAATCATGAATTATGAATCATGAATTGAATCATGATCCGAATCATGAATTGAATCATGAATCATGAATTGAATCATGAATCATGAATCGAATCATGAATCATGAATTGAATCATGAATCATGAATCATGAATTGAATCATGAATCATGAATCATGAATTGAATCATGAATCATGAACCATGAATTGAATCATGAATCATGAATTATGAATCGTGAAATGAATCAGGAGTTATGATTCAATTCATGATTCATGATTCCTGATTCATGATTCATGATTCAGGAATCATGAATCATGAATTGAATCATGAATCATGAATTATGAATCATGAATTAAATCATGAATCATGAATTATGAATCATGAATTGAATCATGAATTATGAATTGAATCATGAATCATGAATCATGAATTGAATCATGAATTGAATCATGAATCATGAATCATGAATTGAATCATGAATCATGAATTGAATCATGAATCATGAATTATGAATCATGAATTGAATCATGAATTATGAATTGAATCATGAATCATGAATCATGAATCATGAATCTTGAATCATGAATTGAATCATGAATTGAATCATGAATCATGAATCATGAATTGAA
The DNA here is from genome assembly GCA_036250195.1 of Mixophyes australis. Lineage (NCBI taxonomy): Eukaryota > Metazoa > Chordata > Amphibia > Anura > Limnodynastidae > Mixophyes > Mixophyes australis. The sequence goes on along the minus strand of JAVHZZ010000001.1, from coordinate 239,106,856 downwards.
TCATGAATCATGAATGATGAATCATGAATTGAATCATGAATCATGAATCATGAATTGAATCATGAATGATGAATCATGAATTGAATCATGAATCATGAATTATGAATCATGAATTGAATCATGAATCAGGAATTATGAATCATGAATTGAATCATGAATTATGAATTGAATCATGAATCATGAATCATGAAACATGAATCATGAATTGAATCATGAATCGAATCATGAATGATGAATCATGAATTGAATCATGAATCATGAATTATGAATCATGAATTGAATCATGATCCGAATCATGAATTGAATCATGAATTGAATCATGAATCATGAATTGAATCATGAATCATGAATCATGAATCATGAATTGAATCATGAATCATGAATTATGAATCATGAATTGAATCATGAATCATGACTTGAATCATGAATCATGAATCATGAATTGAATCATGAATCATGTATCATGAATCATGAATTGAATCATGAATCATGAATTATGAATCATGAATTGAATCATGAATCATGAATCATGAATTGAATCATGAATCATGAATTGAATCATGAATCATGAATTGAATCATGAATCATGAATTGAATCATGAATTGAATCATGAATCGAATCATGAATTGAATCATGAATCGAATCATGAATTGAATCATGAATCATGAATCATGAATCATGAATTGAATCATGATTCATGAATTATGAATCATGAATTGAATCATGAATCATGAATCATGAATTAAATCATGGATCATGAATCATGAATCATGAATCATGAATCATGAATCGAATCATGAATCATGAATCATGAATTGAATCATGAATCATGAATTGAATCATGAATCATGAATTATGAATCATGAATTGAATCATGAATTATGAATTGAATCATGAATGATGAATCATGAATGATAAATCATGAATGATGAATCATGAATTGAATCATGAATCATGAATCATGAATTGAATCATGAATCATGAATTGAATCATGAATCATGAATTGAATCATGAATTGAATCATGAATCGAATTATGAATTGAATCATGTATCGAATCATGAATTGAATCATGAATCATGAATCATGAATTGAATCATGATTCATGAATTATGAATCATGAATTGAATCATGAATCATGAATTGAATCATGAATCATGAATTGAATCATGAATCATGAATTATGAATCATGAATTGAATCATGAATCATGAATCATGAATTGAATCATGAATCATGAATTGAATCATGAATCATGAATTAAATCATGAATCATGAATTGAATCATGAATTGAATCATGAATCGAATCATGAATTGAATCATGAATCGAATCATGAATTGAATCATGAATCATGAATCATGAATCATGAATTGAATCATGATTCATGAATTATGAATCATTAATTGAATCATGAATCATGAATCATGAATTGAATCATGAATCATGAATCATGAATCATGAATCATGAATCGAATCATGAATCATGAATCATGAATTGAATCATGAATCATGAATTGAATCATGAATCATGAATTATGAATCATGAATTGAATCATGAATTATGAATTGAATCATGAATGATGAATCATGAATGATAAATCATGAATGATGAATCATGAATTGAATCATGAATCATGAATCATGAATTGAATCATGAATCATGAATCATGAATTGAATCATGAATCATGAATTGAATCATGAATCATGAATTGAATCATGAATTATGAATCATGAATTAAATCATGAATCATGAATCATGAATTGAATCATGAATCATGAATTGAATCATGAATCATGAATTAAATCATGAATCATGAATTGAATCATGAATTGAATCATAAATCGAATCATGAATTGAATCATGAATCGAATCATGAATTGAATCATGAATCATGAATCATGAATCATGAATTGAATCATGATTCATGAATTATGAATCATTAATTGAATCATGAATCATGAATCATGAATTGAATCATGAATCATGAATCATGAATCATGAATCGAATCATGAATCATGAATCATGAATTGAATCATGAATCATGAATTGAATCATGAATCATGAATTATGAATCATGAATTGAATCATGAATTATGAATTGAATCATGAATGATGAATCATGAATGATAAATCATGAATGATGAATCATGAATTGAATCATGAATCATGAATCATGAATTGAATCATGAATCATGAATTGAATCATGAATCATGAATCATGAATTGAATCATGAATTGAATCATGAATCGAATTATGAATTGAATCATGTATCGAATCATGAATTGAATCATGAATCATGAATCATGAATTGAATCATGATTCATGAATTATGAATCATGAATTGAATCATGAATCATGAATCATGAATTGAATCATGAATCATGAATTGAATCATGAATCATGAATTGAATCATGAATCATGAATTATGAATCATGAATTGAATCATGAATCATGAATCATGAATTGAATCATGAATCATGAATCATGAATTGAATCATGAATCATGAATCATGAATCATGAATTGAATTATGAATCATGAATTATGAATCATGAATTGAATCATGAATTATGAATTGAATCATGAATCATGAATCATGAATTGAATCATGAATTGAATCATGAATCATGAATCATGAATTGAATCATGAATCATGAATTGAATCATGAATCATGAATTGAATCATGAATCATGAATTATGAATCATGAATTGAATCATGAATTATGAATTGAATCATGAATCATGAATCATGAATCATGAATCTTGAATCATGAATTGAATCATGAATTGAATCATGAATCATGAATCATGAATTGAATCATGAATCATGAATGATGAATCATGAATTGAATCATGAATCATGAATCATGAATTGAATCATGAATGATGAATCATGAATTGAATCATGAATCATGAATTATGAATCATGAATTGAATCATGAATCAGGAATTATGAATCATGAATTGAATCATGAATTATGAATTGAATCATGAATCATGAATCATGAAACATGAATCATGAATTGAATCATGAATTGAATCATGAATGATGAATCATGAATTGAATCATGAATCATGAATTATGAATCATGAATTGAATCATGAATTGAATCATGAATCATGAATTGAATCATGAATCATGAATCATGAATTGAATCATGAATCATGAATTGAATCATGAATCATGAATTATGAATCATGAATTGAATCATGAATCATTAATCATGAATTGAATCATGAATCATGAATCAGGAATCATGAATCATGAATTGAATCATGAATCATGAATTATGAATCATGAATTAAATAATAAATTATGAATTGAATCAAGAATCATGAATCATGAATTAAATCATGAAATGAATCATGAATCATGAATTGAATCATGAATCATTAATCATGAATTGAATCATGAATCATGAATCATGAATCAAATCATGAATCATGAATTGAATCATGAATCATGAATCATGAATCGAATCATGAATCATGAATTAAAGCATGAATCATGAATCATGAATTGAATCATGAATCATGAATCATGAATTGAATCATGAATCATGAATCATGAATTGAATCATGAATCATGAATTATGAATCGTGAATTGAATCATGAATTATGAATTGAATCATGAATCGTGAATCATGAATCATGAATCATGAATTGAATCATGAATTGAATCATGAATCATGAATTGAATCATGAATCTAGAATTGAATCATGAATCATGAATTATGAATCATGAATTGAATCATGAATTATGAATTGAATCATGAATCATGAATCATGAATCTTGAATCATGAATTGAATCATGAATTGAATCATGAATGATGAATCATGAATTGAATCATGAATCATGAATGATGAATCATGAATTGAATCATGAATCATGAATTGAATCATGAATCATGAATTGAATCATGAATCATGAATTATAAATCATGAATTGAATCATGAATCATGAATTATGAATCATGAATTGAATCATGAATTATGAATTGAATCATGAATCATGAATGATGAATCATGAATTGAATCATGAATTATGAATCATGAATCATGAATCATGAATTGAATCATAATTCATGAATGATTAATCATAAATTGAATCATGAATCATGAATCATGAATCGAATGATGAATCATGAATTGAATCATGAATCATGAATCATGAATTCAATCATGAATCATGAATCATGAATTCAATCATGAATCATGAATCATGAACCATGAATTGAATCATGAATCATGAATTATGAATCGTGAATTGAATCATGAATCATGAATTGAATCATGAATCATGAATCAGGAATCATGAATCATGAATTGAATCATGAATCATGAATTATGAATCATGAATTAAATCATGAATCATGAATTATGAATCATGAATTGAATCATGAATTATGAATTGAATCATGAATCATGAATCATGAATTGAATCATGAATCATGAATTGAATCATAAATCATGAATTGAATCATGAATTGAATCATGAATCGAATCATGAATTGAATCATGAATCGAATCATGAATTGAATCATGAATCATGAATCATGAATCATGAATTGAATCATGATTCATGAATTATGAATCATGAATTGAATCATGAATCATGAATCATGAATTGAATCATGAATCATGAATCATGAATCATGAATCATGAATCGAATCATGAATCATGAATCATGAATTGAATCATGAATCATGAATTGAATCATGAATCATGAATTATGAATCATGAATTGAATCATGAATTATGAATTGAATCATGAATGATGAATCATGAAAGATAAATCATGAATGATGAATCATGAATTGAATCATGAATCATGAATTGAATCATGAATGATGAATCATGAATTGAATCATGAATCATGAATGATGAATCATGAATTGAATCATGAATCATGAATTGAAACATGAATCATGAATCATGAATCATGAATTGAATCATGAATTAAATCATGAATCATGAATCATGAATTGAATCATGAATCATGAATGATGAATCATGAATTGAATCATGAATCATGAATCATGAATCGAATCATGGATCATGAATTGAATCATTAATCATGAATCATGAATTGAATCATGAATCATGAATTGAATCATGAATGATGAATCATGAATTGAATCATGAATCATGAATGATGAATCAAGAATTGAATCATGAATCATGAATTGAATCATGAATCATGAATTATGAATCATGAATTGAATCATGAATCATGAATTATGAATCATGAATTGAATCATGAATTATGAATTGAATCATGAATCATGAATGATGAATCATGAATTGAATCATGAATCATGAATCATGAATGATGAATCATGAATTGAATCATGAATCATGAATGATTAATCATAAATTGAATCATGAATCATGAATCGAATGATGAATCATGAATTGAATCATGAATCATGAATCATGAATTCAATCATGAATCATGAATCATGAATTCAATCATGAATCATGAATCATGAACCATGAATTGAATCATGAATCATGAATTATGAATCGTGAATTGAATCATGAATCATGAATTGAATCATGAATCATGAATCAGGAATCATGAATCATGAATTGAATCATGAATCATGAATTATGAATCATGAATTAAATCATGAATCATGAATTATGAATCATGAATTGAATGATGAATTATGAATTGAATCATGAATCATGAATCATGAATTGAATCATGAATCATGAATTGAATCATGAATTGAATCATGAATCGAATCATGAATTGAATCATGAATCGAATCATGAATTGAATCATGAATCATGAATCATGAATCATGAATTGAATCATGATTCATGAATTATGAATCATGAATTGAATCATGAATCATGAATCATGAATTGAATCATGAATCATGAATCATGAATCATGAATCGAATCATGAATCATGAATCATGAATTGAATCATGAATCATGAATTGAATCATGAATCATGAATTATGAATCATGAATTGAATCATGAATTATGAATTGAATCATGAATGATGAATCATGAATAATAAATCATGAATGATGAATCATGAATTGAATCATGAATCATGAATCATGAATTGAATCATGAATCATGAATCATGAATCATGAATTGAATCATGAATCATGAATGATGAATCATGAATTGAATCATGAATCATGAATTGAAACATGAATCATGAATCATGAATCATGAATCATGAATTGAATCATGAATTAAATCATGAATCATGAATTGAATCATGAATCATGAATGATGAATCATGAATTGAATCATGAATCATGAATCATGAATCGAATCATGGATCATGAATTGAATCATTAATCATGAATCATGAATTGAATCATGAATCATGAATTGAATCATGAATCATGAATTATGAATCATGAATTGAATCATGAATCATGAATTATGAATCATGAATTGAATCATGATCCGAATCATGAATTGAATCATGAATCATGAATTGAATCATGAATCATGATTAATGAATTGAATCATGAATCATGAATTGAATCATGAAATGAATCATGAATCATGAATCATGAATCATGAATTGAATCATGAATCATGAATGATGAATCATGAATTGAATCATGAATTGAATCATGAATCATGAATCATGAATTGAATCATAAATCATGAATTGAATCATGAATCATGAATCATGAATTGAATCATGAATCATGAATTATGAATCATGAATTGAATCATGAATCATGAATTATGAATCATGAATTGAATCATGAATCATGAATCATGAATTGAATCATAAATCATGAATTGAATCATGAATCATGAATCATGAATCATGAATTGAATCATGAATCATGAATCATGAATCATGAATTCAATCATGAATCATGAATCATGAACCATGAATTGAATCATGAATCATGAATTATGAATCGTGAATTGAATCATGAATCATGAATTGAATCATGAATCATGAATCAGGAATCATGAATCATGAATTGAATCATGAATCATGAATTATGAATCATGAATTAAATCATGAATCATGAATCATGAATCATGAATTGAATCATGATTCATGAATTATGAATCATGAATTGAATCATGAATCATGAATCATGAATTGAATCATGAATCATGAATCATGAATCATGAATCATGAATCGAATCATGAATCATGAATCATGAATTGAATCATGAATCATGAATTGAATCATGAATCATGAATTATGAATCATGAATTGAATCATGAATTATGAATTGAATCATGAATGATGAATCATGAATGATAAATCATGAATGATGAATCATGAATTGAATCATGAATCATGAATCATGAATTGAATCATGAATCATGAATCATGAATCATGAATTGAATCATGAATCATGAATTGAAACATGAATCATGAATCATGAATCATGAATTGAATCATGAATTAAATCATGAATCATGAATCATGAATTATGAATCATGAATTGAATCATGAATTATGAATTGAATCATGAATGATGAATCATGAATTGAATCATGAATCATGAATCATGAATTGAATCATGAATCATGAATCATGAATTGAATCATGAATCATGAATTGAATCATGAATCATGAATGATGAATCATGAATTGAATCATGAATCATGAATTGAAACATGAATCATGAATCATGAATCATGAATCATGAATTGAATCATGAATTAAATCATGAATCATGAATCATGAATTGAATCATGAATCATGAATCATGAATTGAATCATGGATCATGAATTGAATCATTAATCATGAATCATGAATTGAATCATGAATCATGAATTGAATCATGAATCATGAATTATGAATCATGAATTGAATCATGAATCATGAATTGAATCATGAATCATGAATTATGAATCATGAATTGAATCATGAATCATGAATTATGAATCATGAATTGAATCATGATCCGAATCATGAATTGAATCATGAATCATGAATCAGGAATCATGAATCATGAATTATGAATCATGAATTGAATCATGATCCGAATCATGAATTGAATCATGAATCATGAATTGAATCATGAATCATGATTAATGAATTGAATCATGAATCATGAATTGAATAATGAAATGAATCATGAATCATGAATCATGAATTGAATCATGAATCATGAATGATGAATCATGAATTGAATCATGAATCATGAATCATGAATTGAATCATGAATCATGAATCATGAATTGAATCATAAATCATGAATTGAATCATGAATCATGAATCATGAATCATGAATCATGAATTGAATCATGAATCATGAATTATGAATCATGAATTGAATCATGAATCATGAATCATGAATTGAATCATGAATCATGAATCATGAATCGAATCATGAATCATGAATTGAATCATGAATCATGAATCATGAATCAAATCATGAATCATGAATTGAATTATGAATCATGAATCATGAATTGAATCATGAATCATGAATTGAATCATGAATCATGAATTGAATCATGAATCATGAATTATGAATCGTGAATTGAATCATGAATCATGAATTGAATCATGAATCATGAATCAGGAATCATGAATCATGAATTGAATCATGAATCATGAATTATGAATCATGAATAAAATCATGAATCATGAATCATGAATCATGAATTGAATCATGAATTGAATCATGAATCATGAATCATGAATTGAATCATGAATCATGAATTGAATCATGAATCATGAATTATGAATCATGAATTGAATCATGAATTATGAATTGAATCATGAATCATGAAACATGAATCATGAATTGAATCATGAATTGAATCATGAATGATGAATCATGAATTGAATCATGAATCATGAATGATGAATCATGAATTTAATCATGAATCATGAATCATGAATCGAATCATGAATCATGAATTGAATCATGAATGATGAATCATGAATTGTATCATGAATCATGAATCATGAATTCAATCATGAATCATGAATTATGAATCATGAATTGAATCATGATCCGAATCATGAATTGAATCATGAATCATGAATTGAATCATGAATCATGAATCGAATCATGAATCATGAATTGAATCATGAATCATGAATCATGAATTGAATCATGAATCATGAACCATGAATTGAATCATGAATCATGAATTATGAATCGTGAATTGAATCATGAATCATGAATTGAATCATGAATCATGAATCATGAATCATGAATCATGAATTATGAATCATGAATTAAATCATGAATCATGAATTATGAATCATGAATTGAATCATGAATTATGAATTGAATCATGAATCATGAATCATGAATCATGAATCATGAATCATGAATTGAGTAATGAATTGAATTATGAATCATGAATCATGAATTGAATCATGAATCATGAATTATGAATCATGAATTGAATCATGAATTATGAATTGAATCATGAATTATGAATTGAATCATGAATCATGAATCATGAATCTTGAATCATGAATTGAATCATGAATTGAATCATGAATGATGAATCATGAATTGAATCATGAATCATGAATGATGAATCATGAATTGAATCATGAATCATGAATCATGAATTGAATCATGAATCATGAATCATGAATTGAATCATGAATTGAATCATGAATCATGAATCATGAATTGAATCATGAATCATGAATGATGAATCATGAATTGAATCATGAATCATGAATCATGAATCGAATCATGGATCATGAATTGAATCATTAATCATGAATCATGAATTGAATCATGAATCATGAATTGAATCATGAATGATGAATCATGAATTGAATCATGAATCATGAATGATGAATCATGAATTGAATCATGAATCAAGAATTGAATCATGAATCATGAATTATGAATCATGAATTTAATCATGAATCATGAATTATGAATCATGAATTGAATCATGAATTATGAATTGAATCATGAATCATGAATGATGAATCATGAATTGAATCATGAATCATGAATCATGAATCATGAATCATGAATTGAATCATGAATCATGAATGATTAATCATAAATTGAATCATGAATCATGAATCGAATGATGAATCATGAATTGAATCATGAATCATGAATCATGAATTCAATCATGAATCATGAATCATGAATTCAATCATGAATCATGAATCATGAACCATGAATTGAATCATGAATCATGAATTATGAATCGTGAATTGAATCATGAATCATGAATTGAATCATGAATCATGAATCAGGAATCATGAATCATGAATTGAATCATGAATCATGAATTATGAATCATGAATTAAATCATGAATCATGAATTATGAATCATGAATTGAATGATGAATTATGAATTGAATCATGAATCATGAATCATGAATTGAATCATGAATCATGAATTGAATCATGAATTGAATCATGAATCGAATCATGAATTGAATCATGAATCGAATCATGAATTGAATCATGAATCATGAATCATGAATCATGAATTGAATCATGATTCATGAATTATGAATCATGAATTGAATCATGAATCATGAATCATGAATTGAATCATGAATCATGAATCATGAATCATGAATCGAATCATGAATCATGAATCATGAATTGAATCATGAATCATGAATTGAATCATGAATCATGAATTATGAATCATGAATTGAATCATGAATTATGAATTGAATCATGAATGATGAATCATGAATGATAAATCATGAATGATGAATCATGAATTGAATCATGAATCATGAATCATGAATTGAATCATGAATCATGAATCATGAATCATGAATTGAATCATGAATCATGAATGATGAATCATGAATTGAATCATGAATCATGAATTGAAACATGAATCATGAATCATGAATCATGAATCATGAATTGAATCATGAATTAAATCATGAATCATGAATTGAATCATGAATCATGAATGATGAATCATGAATTGAATCATGAATCATGAATCATGAATCGAATCATGGATCATGAATTGAATCATTAATCATGAATCATGAATTGAATCATGAATCATGAATTGAATCATGAATCATGAATTATGAATCATGAATTGAATCATGAATCATGAATTATGAATCATGAATTGAATCATGATCCGAATCATGAATTGAATCATGAATCATGAATTGAATCATGAATCATGATTAATGAATTGAATCATGAATCATGAATTGAATCATGAAATGAATCATGAATCATGAATCATGAATTGAATCATGAATCATGAATGATGAATCATGAATTGAATCATGAATTGAATCATGAATCATGAATCATGAATTGAATCATAAATCATGAATTGAATCATGAATCATGAATCATGAATTGAATCATGAATCATGAATTATGAATCATGAATTGAATCATGAATCATGAATTATGAATCATGAATTGAATCATGAATCATGAATTGAATCATGAATCATGAATCATGAATTGAATCATAAATCATGAATTGAATCATGAATCATGAATCATGAATCATGAATTGAATCATGAATCATGAATCATGAATCATGAATTCAATCATGAATCATGAATCATGAACCATGAATTGAATCATGAATCATGAATTATGAATCGTGAATTGAATCATGAATCATGAATTGAATCATGAATCATGAATCAGGAATCATGAATCATGAATTGAATCATGAATCATGAATTATGAATCATGAATTAAATCATGAATCATGAATTATGAATCATGAATTGAATGATGATTTATGAATTGAATCATGAATCATGAATCATGAATTGAATCATGAATCATGAATTGAATCATGAATCATGAATCATGAATTGAATCATGAATCATGAATTGAATCATGAATTGAATCATGAATCGAATCATGAATTGAATCATGAATCGAATCATGAATTGAATCATGAATCATGAATCATGAATTGAATCATGATTCATGAATTATGAATCATGAATTGAATCATGAATCATGAATCATGAATTGAATCATGAATCATGAATCATGAATCATGAATCGAATCATGAATCATGAATCATGAATTGAATCATGAATCATGAATTGAATCATGAATCATGAATTATGAATCATGAATTGAATCATGAATTATGAATTGAATCATGAATGATGAATCATGAATGATAAATCATGAATGATGAATCATGAATTGAATCATGAATCATGAATCATGAATTGAATCATGAATCATGAATCATGAATCATGAATTGAATCATGAATCATGAATGATGAATCATGAATTGAATCATGAATCATGAATTGAAACATGAATCATGAATCATGAATCATGAATTGAATCATGAATTAAATCATGAATCATGAATCATGAATTGAATCATGAATCATGAATGATGAATCATGAATTGAATCATGAATCATGAATCATGAATCGAATCATGGATCATGAATTGAATCATTAATCATGAATCATGAATTGAATCATGAATCATGAATTGAATCATGAATCATGAATTATGAATCATGAATTGAATCATGATCCGAATCATGAATTGAATCATGAATCATGAATTGAATCATGAATCATGATTCATGAATTGAATCATGAATTGAATCATGAAATGAATCATGGATCATGAATTGAATCATTAATCATGAATCATGAATTGAATCATGAATCATGAATTGAATCATGAATCATGAATTATGAATCATGAATTGAATCATGAATCATGAATGATGAATGATGAATTGAATCATGAATTGAATCATGAATTGAATCATGAATCATGAATCATGAATTGAATCATAAATCATGAATTGAATCATGAATCATGAATCATGAATCATGAATTGAATCATGAATCATGAATTATGAATCATGAATTGAATCATGAATCATGAATTATGAATCATGAATTGAATCATGAATCATGAATCATGAATTGAATCATGAATCATGAATCATGAATCGAATCATGAATCATGAATTGAATCATGAATCATGAATCATGAATCAAATCATGAATCATGAATTGAATCATGAATCATGAATCATGAATTGAATCATGAATCATGAATTGAATCATGAATCATGAATTGAATCATGAATCATGAATTATGAATCGTGAAATGAATCATGAATCATGAATTGAATCATGAATCATGAATCAGGAATCATGAATCATGAATTGAATCATGAATCATGAATTGAATCATGAATCATGAATTATGAATCATGAATAAAATCATGAATCATGAGTCATGAATCATGAGTCATGAATCATGAATTGAATCATGAATTGAATCATGAATCATGAATCATGAATTGAATCATGAATCATGAATTGAATCATGAATCATGAATTATGAATCATGAATTGAATCATGAATTATGAATTGAATCATGAATCATGAAACATGAATCATGAATTGAATCATGAATTGAATCATGAATCATGAATCATGAATTGAATCATGAATCATGAATCATGAATCATGAATCATGAATCGAATCATGAATCATGAATCATGAATTGAATCATGAATCATGAATTGAATCATGAATCATGAATTATGAATCATGAATTGAATCATGAATTATGAATTGAATCATGAATGATGAATCATGAATGATAAATCATGAATGATGAATCATGAATTGAATCATGAATCATGAATCATGAATTGAATCATGAATCATGAATCATGAATTGAATCATGAATCATGAATGATGAATCATGAATTGAATCATGAATCATGAATTGAAATATGAATCATGAATCATGAATCATGAATCATGAATTGAATCATGAATTAAATCATGAATCATGAATCATGAATTGAATCATGAATCATGAATGATGAATCATGAATTGAATCATGAATCATGAATCATTAATCGAATCATGGATCATGAATTGAATCGTTAATCATGAATCATGAATTGAATCATGAATCATGAATTGAATCATGAATCATGAATTGAATCATGAATGATGAATCATGAATTGAATCATGAATCATGAATGATTAATCATGAATTGAATCATGAATCATGAATTGAATCATGAATCATGAATTGAATCATGAATCATGAATTATGAATCATGAATTGAATCATGAATTATGAATTATGAATCATGAATTGAATCATGAATTATGAATTGAATCATGAATCATGAATGATGAATCATGAATTGAATCATGAATCATGAATCATGAATGATGAATCATGAATTGAATCATGAATCATGAATGATTAATCATAAATTGAATCATGAATCATGAATCATGAATCGAATGATGAATCATGAATTGAATCATGAATCATGAATCATGAATTCAATCATGAATCATGAATCATGAATTCAATCATGAATCATGAATCATGAACCATGAATTGAATCATGAATCATGAATTATGAATCGTGAATTGAATCATGAATCATGAATTGAATCATGAATCATGAATCAGGAATCATGAATCATGAATTGAATCATGACTCATGAATTATGAATCATGAATTAAATCATGAATCATGAATTATGAATCATGAATTGAATCATGAATTATGAATTGAATCATGAATCATGAATCATGAATTGAATCATGAATCATGAATTGAATCATGAATCATGAATTGAATCATGAATTGAATCATGAATCGAATCATGAATTGAATCATGAATCGAATCATGAATTGAATCATGAATCATGAATTATGAATCATGAATTGAATCATGATTCATGAATTATGAATCATGAATTGAATCATGAATCATGAATCATGAATTGAATCATGAATCATGAATCATGAATCATGAATCATGAATCATGAATCATGAATCGAATCATGAATCATGAATCATGAATTGAATCATGAATCATGAATTGAATCATGAATCATGAATTATGAATCATGAATTGAATCATGAATTATGAATTGAATCATGAATGATGAATCATGAATTGAATCATGAATCATGAATCATGAATTGAATCATGAATCATGAATCATGAATTGAATCATGAATCATGAATTGAATCATGAATCATGAATGATAAATCATGAATTGAATCAAGAATCATGAATTGAAACATGAATCATGAATCATGAATCATGAATCATGAATTGAATCATGAATTAAATCATGAATCATGAATCATGAATTGAATCATGAATCATGAATCATGAATTGAATCATGAATTGAAACATGAATCATGAATCATGAATCATGAATCATGAATTGAATCATGAATTAAATCATGAATCATGAATCATGAATTGAATCATGAATTAAATCATGAATCATGAATCATGAATTGAATCATGAATCATGAATCATGAATTGAATCATGAATCATGAATCATGAATCGAATCATGGATCATGAATTGAATCATTAATCATGAATCATGAATTGAATCATGAATCATGAATTGAATCATGAATCATGAATTATGAATCATGAATTGAATCATGAATCATGAATTATGAATCATGAATTGAATCATGATCCGAATCATGAATTGAATCATGAATCATGAATTGAATCATGAATCATGATTAATGAATTGAATCATGAATCATGAATTGAATCATGAAATGAATCATGAATCATGAATCATGAATTGAATCATGAATCATGAATGATGAATCATGAATTGAATCATGAATCATGAATCATGAATTGAATCATGAATCATGAATCATGAATTGAATCATAAATCATGAATTGAATCATGAATCATGAATCATGAATCATGAATTGAATCATGAATCATGAATTATGAATCATGAATTGAATCATGAATCATGAATTATGAATCATGAATTGAATCATGAATCATGAATCATGAATTGAATCATGAATCATGAATCATGAATCGAATCATGAATCATGAATTGAATCATGAATCATGAATCATGAATCAAATCATGAATCATGAATTGAATCATGAATCATGAATCATGAATTGAATCATGAATCATGAATTGAATCATGAATCATGAATTGAATCATGAATCATGAATTATGAATCGTGAATTGAATCATGAATCATGAATTGAATCATGAATCATGAATCAGGAATCATGAATCATGAATTGAATCATGAATCATGAATTATGAATCATGAATAAAATCATGAATCATGAATCATGAATCATGAATTGAATCATGAATTGAATCATGAATCATGAATCATGAATTGAATCATGAATCATGAATTGAATCATGAATCATGAATTATGAATCATGAATTGAATCATGAATTATGAATTGAATCATGAATCATGAAACATGAATCATGAATTGAATCATGAATTGAATCATGAATGATGAATCATGAATTGAATCATGAATCATGAATGATGAATCATGAATTTAATCATGAATCATGAATCATGAATCGAATCATGAATCATGAATTGAATCATGAATGATGAATCATGAATTGTATCATGAATCATGAATCATGAATTCAATCATGAATCATGAATTATGAATCATGAATTGAATCATGATCCGAATCATGAATTGAATCATGAATCATGAATTGAATCATGAATCATGAATCGAATCATGAATCATGAATTGAATCATGAATCATGAATCATGAATTGAATCATGAATCATGAATCATGAATTGAATCATGAATCATGAACCATGAATTGAATCATGAATCATGAATTATGAATCGTGAATTGAATCATGAATCATGAATTGAATCATGAATCATGAATCATGAATCATGAATCATGAATTATGAATCATGAATTAAATCATGAATCATGAATCATGAATTGAATCATGAATTATGAATTGAATCATGAATCATGAATCATGAATCATGAATTGAGTAATGAATTGAATTATGAATCATGAATCATGAATTGAATCATGAATCATGAATTATGAATCATGAATTGAATCATGAATTATGAATTGAATCATGAATTATGAATTGAACCATGAATCATGAATCATGAATCTTGAATCATGAATTGAATCATGAATTGAATCATGAATGATGAATCATGAATTGAATCATGAATCATGAATCATGAATCATGAATTGAATCATGAATCATGAATCATGAATTGAATCATGAATCATGAATCATGAATTGAATCATGAATTGAATCATGAATCATGAATCATGAATTGAATCATGAATCATGAATCATGAATTGAATCATGAATCATGAATGATGAATCATGAATTGAATCATGAATCATGAATCATGAATCGAATCATGGATCATGAATTGAATCATTAATCATGAATCATGAATTGAATCATGAATCATGAATTGAATCATGAATGATGAATCATGAATTGAATCATGAATCATGAATGATGAATCATGAATTGAATCATGAATCATGAATTGAATCATGAATCATGAATTGAATCATGAATCATGAATTATGAATCATGAATTTAATCATGAATCATGAATTATGAATCATGAATTGAATCATGAATTATGAATTGAATCATGAATCATGAATGATGAATCATGAATTGAATCATGAATCATGAATCATGAATGATGAATCATGAATTGAATCATGAATCATGAATGATTAATCATAAATTGAATCATGAATCATGAATCGAATGATGAATCATGAATTGAATCATGAATCATGAATCATGAATTCAATCATGAATCATGAATCATGAATTCAATCATGAATCATGAATCATGAACCATGAATTGAATCATGAATCATGAATTATGAATCGTGAATTGAATCATGAATCATGAATTGAATCATGAATCATGAATCAGGAATCATGAATCATGAATTGAATCATGAATCATGAATTATGAATCATGAATTAAATCATGAATCATGAATTAAGAATCATTAATTGAATGATGAATTATGAATTGAATCATGAATCATGATTAATGAATTGAATCATGAATCATGAATTGAATCATGAATTGAATCATGAATCGAATCATGAATTGAATCATGAATCGAATCATGAATTGAATCATGAATCATGAATCATAAATCATGAATTGAATCATGATTCATGAATTATGAATCATGAATTGAATCATGAATCATGAATCATGAATTGAATCATGAATCATGAATCATGAATCATGAATCGAATCATGAATCATGAATCATGAATTGAATCATGAATCATGAATTGAATCATGAATCATGAATTATGAATCATGAATTGAATCATGAATTATGAATTGAATCATGAATGATGAATCATGAATGATAAATCATGAATGATGAATCATGAATTGAATCATGAATCATGAATCATGAATTGAATCATGAATCATGAATCATGAATCATGAATTGAATCATGAATCATGAATGATGAATCATGAATTGAATCATGAATCATGAATTGAAACATGAATCATGAATCATGAATCATGAATCATGAATTGAATCATGAATTAAATCATGAATCATGAATTGAATCATGAATCATGAATGATGAATCATGAATTGAATCATGAATCATGAATCATGAATCGAATCATGGATCATGAATTGAATCATTAATCATGAATCATGAATTGAATCATGAATCATGAATTGAATCATGAATCATGAATTATGAATCATGAATTGAATCATGAATCATGAATTATGAATCATGAATTGAATCATGATCCGAATCATGAATTGAATCATGAATCATGAATTGAATCATGAATCATGATTAATGAATTGAATCATGAATCATGAATTGAATCATGAAATGAATCATGAATCATGAATCATGAATTGAATCATGAATCATGAATGATGAATCATGAATTGAATCATGAATTGAATCATGAATCATGAATCATGAATTGAATCATAAATCATGAATTGAATCATGAATCATGAATCATGAATTAAATCATGAATCATGAATTATGAATCATGAATTGAATCATGAATCATGAATTATGAATCATGAATTGAATCATGAATCATGAATCATGAATTGAATCATGAATCATGAATCATGAATTGAATCATAAATCATGAATTGAATCATGAATCATGAATCATGAATCATGAATTGAATCATGAATCATGAATCATGAATCATGAATTCAATCATGAATCATGAATCATGAACCATGAATTGAATCATGAATCATGAATTATGAATCGTGAATTGAATCATGAATCATGAATTGAATCATGAATCATGAATCAGGAATCATGAATCATGAATTGAATCATGAATCATGAATTATGAATCATGAATTAAATCATGAATCATGAATTATGAATCATGAATTGAATGATGATTTATGAATTGAATCATGAATCATGAATCATGAATTGAATCATGAATCATGAATTGAATCATGAATCATGAATCATGAATTGAATCATGAATCATGAATTGAATCATGAATCGAATCATGAATTGAATCATGAATCGAATCATGAATTGAATCATGAATCATGAATCATGAATCATGAATTGAATCATGATTCATGAATTATGAATCATGAATTGAATCATGAATCATGAATCATGAATTGAATCATGAATCATGAATCATGAATCATGAATCATGAATCTAATCATGAATCATGAATCATGAATTGAATCATGAATCATGAATTGAATCATGAATCATGAATTATGAATCATGAATTGAATCATGAATTATGAATTGAATCATGAATGATGAATCATGAATGATAAATCATGAATGATGAATCATGAATTGAATCATGAATCATGAATCATGAATTGAATCATGAATCATGAATCATGAATCATGAATTGAATCATGAATCATGAATTATGAATCGTGAATTGAATCATGAATCATGAATTGAATCATGAATCATGAATCAGGAATCATGAATCATGAATTGAATCATGAATCATGAATTATGAATCATGAATTAAATCATGAATCATGAATTATGAATCATGAATTGAATGATGATTTATGAATTGAATCATGAATCATGAATCATGAATTGAATCATGAATCATGAATTGAATCATGAATCATGAATCATGAATTGAATCATGAATCATGAATTGAATCATGAATTGAATCATGAATCGAATCATGAATTGAATCATGAATCGAATCATGAATTGAATCATGAATCATGAATCATGAATCATGAATTGAATCATGATTCATGAATTATGAATCATGAATTGAATCATGAATCATGAATCATGAATTGAATCATGAATCATGAATCATGAATCATGAATCGAATCATGAATCATGAATCATGAATTGAATCATGAATCATGAATTGAATCATGAATCATGAATTATGAATCATGAATTGAATCATGAATTATGAATTGAATCATGAATGATGAATCATGAATGATAAATCATGAATGATGAATCATGAATTGAATCATGAATCATGAATCATGAATTGAATCATGAATCATGAATCATGAATCATGAATTGAATCATGAATCATGAATGATGAATCATGAATTGAATCATGAATCATGAATTGAAACATGAATCATGAATCATGAATTGAATCATGAATTAAATCATGAATCATGAATCATGAATTGAATCATGAATCATGAATGATGAATCATGAATTGAATCATGAATCATGAATCATGAATCGAATCATGGATCATGAATTGAATCATTAATCATGAATCATGAATTAAATCATGAATCATGAATTGAATCATGAATCATGAATTATGAATCATGAATTGAATCATGAATCATGAATTATGAATCATGAATTGAATCATGATCCGAATCATGAATTGAATCATGAATCATGAATTGAATCATGAATCATGATTAATGAATTGAATCATGAATCATGAATTGAATCATGAAATGAATCATGAATCATGAATCATGAATTGAATCATGAATCATGAATGATGAATCATGAATTGAATCATGAATTGAATCATGAATCATGAATTATGAATCGTGAATTGAATCATGAATCATGAATTGAATCATGAATCAGGAATCATGAATCATGAATTGAATCATGAATCATGAATTATGAATCATGAATTAAATCATGAATCATGAATTATGAATCATGAATTGAATGATGATTTATGAATTGAATCATGAATCATGAATCATGAATTGAATCATGAATCATGAATTGAATCATGAATCATGAATTGAATCATGAATTGAATCATGAATCGAATCATGAATTGAATCATGAATCGAATCATGAATTGAATCATGAATCATGAATCATGAATCATGAATTGAATCATGATTCATGAATTATGAATCATGAATTGAATCATGAATCATGAATCATGAATTGAATCATGAATCATGAATCATGAATCATGAATCATGAATCGAATCATGAATCATGAATCATGAATTGAATCATGAATCATGAATTGAATCATGAATCATGAATTATGAATCATGAATTGAATCATGAATTATGAATTGAATCATGAATGATGAATCATGAATGATAAATCATGAATGATGAATCATGAATTGAATCATGAATCATGAATCATGAATTGAATCATGAATCATGAATGATGAATCATGAATTGAATCATGAATCATGAATGATGAATCATGAATTGAATCATGAATCATGAATTGAAACATGAATCATGAATCATGAATTGAATCATGAATTAAATCATGAATCATGAATCATGAATTGAATCATGAATCATGAATGATGAATCATGAATTGAATCATGAATCATGAATCATGAATCGAATCATGGATCATGAATTGAATCATTAATCATGAATCATGAATTAAATCATGAATCATGAATTGAATCATGAATCATGAATTATGAATCATGAATTGAATCATGAATCATGAATTATGAATCATGAATTGAATCATGATCCGAATCATGAATTGAATCATGAATCATGAATTGAATCATGAATCATGATTAATGAATTGAATCATGAATCATGAATTGAATCATGAAATGAATCATGAATCATGAATCATGAATTGAATCATGAATCATGAATGATGAATCATGAATTGAATCATGAATTGAATCATGAATCATGAATCATGAATTGAATCATAAATCATGAATTGAATCATGAATCATGAATCATGAATCATGAATTGAATCATGAATCATGAATTATGAATCATGAATTGAATCATGAATCATGAATTATGAATCATGAATTGAATCATGAATCATGAATTGAATCATGAATCATGAATCATGAATCGAATCATGAATCATGAATTGAATCATGAATCATGAATCATGAATCAAATCATGAATCATGAATTGAATCATGAATCATGAATCATGAATTGAATCATGAATCATGAATTGAATCATGAATCATGAATTGAATCATGAATCATGAATTATGAATCGTGAATTGAATCATGAATCATGAATTGAATCATGAATCATGAATCAGGAATCATGAATCATGAATTGAATCATGAATCATGAATTATGAATCATGAATAAAATCATGAATCATGAATCATGAATTGAATCATGAATTGAAGCATGAATCATGAATTGAATCATGAATCATGAATTGAATCATGAATCATGAATTATGAATCATGAATTGAATCATGAATTATGAATTGAATCATTAATCATGAAACATGAATCATGAATTGAATCATGAATTGAATCATGAATGATGAATCATGAATTGAATCATGAATCATGAATGATGAATCATGAATTTAATCATGAATCATGAATCATGAATCGAATCATGAATCATGAATTGAATCATGAATGATGAATCATGAATTGTATCATGAATCATGAATCATGAACTCAATCATGAATCATGAATTATGAATCATGAATTGAATCATGATCCGAATCATGAATTGAATCATGAATCATGAATTGAATCATGAATCATGAATCGAATCATGAATCATGAATTGAATCATGAATCATGAATCATGAATTGAATCATGAATCATGAATCATGAATTGAATCATGAATCATGAACCATGAATTGAATCATGAATCATGAATTATGAATCGTGAATTGAATCATGAATCATGAATTGAATCATGAATCATGAATCATGAATCATGAATCATGAATTATGAATCATGAATTAAATCATGAATCATGAATTATGAATCATGAATTGAATCATGAATTATGAATTGAATCATGAATCATGAATCATGAATCATGAATCATGAATTGAGTAATGAATTGAATCATGAATCATGAATCATGAATTGAATCATGAATCATGAATTGAATCATGAATCATGAATTATGAATCATGAATTGAATCATGAATTATGAATTGAATCATGAATTATGAATTGAATCATGAATCATGAATCATGAATCATGAATCTTGAATCATGAATTGAATCATGAATTGAATCATGAATGATGAATCATGAATTGAATCATGAATCATGAATGATGAATCATGAATTGAATCATGAATCATGAATCATGAATTAAATCATGAATCATGAATCATGAAACATGAATCATGAATTATGAATCATGAATTGAATCATGAATCATGAATTATGAATCATTAATTGAATCATGAATTATGAATTAAATCATGAATCATGAATCATGAAACATGAATCATGAATTGAATCATGAATTGAATCATGAATGATGAATCATGAATTGAATCATGAATCATGAATGATGAATCATGAATTGAATCATGAATCATGAATCGAATCATGAATCATGAATCGAATCATGAATCATGAATCATGAATTGAATCATGAATCATGAATTGAATCATGAATCATGAATTATGAATCATGAATTGAATCATGATCCGAATCATGAATTGAATCATGAATCATGAATTGAATCATGAATCATGAATTGAATCATGAATCATGAATCATGAATTGAATCATGAATCATGAATTGAATCATGAATCATGAATCATGAATCATGAATTGAATCATGAATCATGAATTATGAATCATGAATTTAATCATGAATCATGAATCATGAATTGAATCATGAATCATGAATTGAATCATGAATCATGAATTGAATCATGAATCATGAATTGAATCATGAATCATGAATCGAATCATGAATTGAATCATGAATCATGAATTGAATCATGAATTGAATCATGAATCGAATCATGAATTGAATCATGAATCGAATCATGAATTGAATCATGAATCATGAATCATGAATCATGAATTGAATCATGATTCATGAATTATGAATCATGAATTGAATCATGAATCATGAATCATGAATTGAATCATGAATCATGAATCATGAATCATGAATCATGAATCATGAATCATGAATCGAATCATGAATCATGAATCATGAATTGAATCATGAATCATGAATTGAATCATGAATCATGAATTATGAATCATGAATTGAATCATGAATTATGAATTGAATCATGAATGATGAATCATGAATGATAAATCATGAATGATGAATCATGAATTGAATCATGAATCATGAATCATGAATTGAATCATGAATCATGAATCATGAATTGAATCATGAATCATGAATGATGAATCATGAATTGAATCATGAATCATGAATTGAAACATGAATCATGAATCATGAATCATGAATCATGAATTGAATCATGAATTAAATCATGAATCATGAATCATGAATTGAATCATGAATCATGAATGATGAATCATGAATTGAATCATGAATCATGAATCATGAATCGAATCATGGATCATGAATTGAATCATTAATCATGAATCATGAATTGAATCATGAATCATGAATTGAATCATGAATCATGAATTATGAATCATGAATTGAATCATGAATCATGAATTATGAATCATGAATTGAATCATGATCCGAATCATGAATTGAATCATGAATCATGAATTGAATCATGAATCATGATTAATGAATTGAATCATGAATCATGAATTGAATCATGAAATGAATCATGAATCATGAATCATGAATTGAATCATGAATCATGAATGATGAATCATGAATTGAATCATGAATTGAATCATGAATCATGAATCATGAATTGAATCATAAATCATGAATTGAATCATGAATCATGAATCATGAATCATGAATTGAATCATGAATCATGAATTATGAATCATGAATTGAATCATGAATCATGAATTATGAATCATGAATTGAATCATGAATCATGAATCATGAATTGAATCATGAATCATGAATCTTGAATCGAATCATGAATCATGAATTGAATCATGAATCATGAATCATGAATCAAATCATGAATCATGAATTGAATCATGAATCATGAATCATGAATTGAATCATGAATCATGAATTGAATCATGAATCATGAATTGAATCATGAATCATGAATTATGAATCGTGAATTGAATCATGAATCATGAATTGAATCATGAATCATGAATCAGGAATCATGAATCATGAATTGAATCATGAATCATGAATTATGAATCATGAATAAAATCATGAATCATGAATCATGAATTGAATCATGAATTGAATCATGAATCATGAATCATGAATTGAATCATGAATCATGAATTGAATCATGAATCATGAATTATGAATCATGAATTGAATCATGAATTATGAATTGAATCATGAATCATGAAACATGAATCATGAATTGAATCATGAATTGAATCATGAATGATGAATCATGAATTGAATCATGAATCATGAATGGTGAATCATGAATTTAATCATGAATCATGAATCGAATCATGAATCATGAATTGAATCATGAATGATGAATCATGAATTGTATCATGAATCATGAATCATGAATTCAATCATGAATCATGAATTATGAATCATGAATTGAATCATGATCCGAATCATGAATTGAATCATGAATCATGAATTGAATCATGAATCATGAATCGAATCATGAATCATGAATTGAATCATGAATCATGAATCATGAATTGAATCATGAATCATGAATTGAATCATGAATCATGAACCATGAATTGAATCATGAATCATGAATTATGAATCGTGAATTGAATCATGAATCATGAATTGAATCATGAATCATGAATCATGAATCATGAATCATGAATTATGAATCATGAATTAAATCATGAATCATGAATTATGAATCATGAATTGAATCATGAATTATGAATTGAATCATGAATCATGAATCATGAATCATGAATCATGAATTGAGTAATGAATTGAATTATGAATCATGAATCATGAATTGAATCATGAATCATGAATTGAATCATGAATCATGAATTATGAATCATGAATTGAATCATGAATTATGAATTGAATCATGAATTATGAATTGAATCATAAATCATGAATCATGAATCATGAATCTTGAATCATGAATTGAATCATGAATTGAATCATGAATGATGAATCATGAATTGAATCATGAATCATGAATGATGAATCATGAATTGAATCATGAATTGAATCATGAATCATGAATTATGAATCATGAATTGAATCATGAATCATGAATTATGAATCATTAATTGAATCATGAATTATGAATTAAATCATGAATCATGAAACATGAATCATGAATTGAATCATGAATTGAATCATGAATCATGAATCATGAATTGAATCATGAATCATGAATGATGAATCATGAATTGAATCATGAATCATGAATCATGAATCGAATCATGGATCATGAATTGAATCATTAATCATGAATCATGAATTGAATCATGAATCATGAATTGAATCATGAATGATGAATCATGAATTGAATCATGAATCATGAATGATGAATCATGAATTGAATCATGAAGCATGAATTGAATCATGAATCATGAATTGAATCATGAATCATGAATTATGAATCATGAATTGAATCATGAATCATGAATTATGAATCATGAATTGAATCATGAATTATGAATTGAATCATGAATCATGAATGATGAATCATGAATTGAATCATGAATCATGAATCATGAATGATGAATCATGAATTGAATCATGAATCATGAATGATTAATCATAAATTGAATCATGAATCATGAATCGAATGATGAATCATGAATTGAATCATGAATCATGAATCATGAATTCAATCATGAATCATGAATCATGAATTCAATCATGAATCATGAATTATGAACCATGAATTGAATCATGAATCATGAATTATGAATCGTGAATTGAATCATGAATCATGAATTGAATCATGAATCATGAATCAGGAATCATGAATCATGAATTGAATCATGAATCATGAATTGAATCATGAATCATGAATTATGAATCATGAATTAAATCATGAATCATGAATTATGAATCATGAATTGAATGATGAATTATGAATTGAATCATGAATCATGAATCATGAATTGAATCATGAATCATGAATTGAATCATGAATCATGAATTGAATCATGAATTGAATCATGAATCGAATCATGAATTGAATCATGAATCGAATCATGAATTGAATCATGAATCATGAATCATGAATTGAATCATGATTCATGAATTATGAATCATGAATTGAATCATGAATCATGAATCATGAACTGAATCATGAATCATGAATTGAATCATGAATCATGAATCATGAATCATGAATCGAATCATGAATCATGAATCATGAATTGAATCATGAATCATGAATTGAATCATGAATCATGAATTATGAATCATGAATTGAATCATGAATTATGAATTGAATCATGAATGATGAATCATGAATGATAAATCATGAATGATGAATCATGAATTGAATCATGAATCATGAATCATGAATTGAATCATGAATCATGAATCATGAATCATGAATTGAATCATGAATCATGAATGATGAATCATGAATTGAATCATGAATCATGAATTGAAACATGAATCATGAATCATGAATCATGAATCATGAATTGAATCATGAATTAAATCATGAATCATGAATCATGAATTGAATCATGAATCATGAATGATGAATCATGAATTGAATCATGAATCATGAATCATGAATCGAATCATGGATCATGAATTGAATCATTAATCATGAATCATGAATTGAATCATGAATCATGAATTGAATCATGAATCATGAATTATGAATCATGAATTGAATCATGAATCATGAATTATGAATCATGAATTGAATCATGATCCGAATCATGAATTGAATCATGAATCATGAATTGAATCATGAATCATGATTAATGAATTGAATCATGAATCATGAATTGAATCATGAAATGAATCATGAATGATGAATCATGAATTGAATCATGAATCATGAATGATGAATCATGAATTGAATCATGAATTGAATCATGAATCATGAATTGAATCATAAATCATGAATTGAATCATGAATCATGAATCATGAATCATGAATTGAATCATGAATCATGAATTATGAATCATGAATTGAATCATGAATCATGAATTATGAATCATGAATTGAATCATGAATCATGAATCATGAATTGAATCATGAATCATGAATCATGAATTGAATCATGAATCATGAATCATGAATCGAATCATGAATCATGAATTGAATCATGAATCATGAATCAAATCATGAATCATGAATTGAATCATGAATCATGAATCATGAATTGAATCATGAATCATGAATTGAATCATGAATCATGAATTGAATCATGAATCATGAATTATGAATCGTGAATTGAATCATGAATCATGAATTGAATCATGAATCATGAATCAGGAATCATGAATCATGAATTGAATCATGAATCATGAATTATGAATCATGAATAAAATCATGAATCATTAATCATGAATCATGAATTGAATCATGAATTGAATCATGAATCATGAATCATGAATTGAATCATGAATCATGAATTGAATCATGAATCATGAATTATGAATCATGAATTGAATCATGAATTATGAATTGAATCATGAATCATGAAACATGAATCATGAATTGAATCATGAATTGAATCATGAATGATGAATCATGAATTGAATCATGAATCATGAATGATGAATCATGAATTTAATCATGAATCATGAATCATGAATCGAATCATGAATCATGAATTGTATCATGAATCATGAATCATGAATTCAATCATGAATCATGAATTATGAATCATGAATTGAATCATGATCCGAATCATGAATTGAATCATAAATAATGAATTGAATCATGAATCATGAATCGAATCATGAATCATGAATTGAATCATGAATCATGAATCATGAATTGAATCATGAATCATGAATCATGAATTGAATCATGAATCATGAACCATGAATTGAATCATGAATCATGAATTATGAATCGTGAATTGAATCATGATACATGAATTGAATCATGAATCATGAATCATGAATCATGAATCATGAATCATGAATTATGAATCATGAATTAAATCATGAATCATGAATTATGAATCATGAATTGAATCATGAATTATGAATTGAATCATGAATCATGAATCATGAATCATGAATCATGAATTGAGTAATGAATTGAATCATGAATCATGAATCATGAATTGAATCATGAATCATGAATTGAATCATGAATCATGAATTATGAATCATGAATTGAATCATGAATTATGAATTGAATCATGAATTATGAATTGAATCATGAATCATGAATCATGAATCATGAATCTTGAATCATGAATTGAATCATGAATTGAATCATGAATGATGAATCATGAATTGAATCATGAATCATGAATCATGAATTGAATCATGAATCATGAATCATGAATTGAATCATGAATTATGAATCATGAATTGAATCATGAATCATGAATTATGAATCATTAATTGAATCATGAATTATGAATTAAATCATGAATCATGAATCATGAAACATGAATCATGAATTGAATCATGAATTGAATCATGAATGATGAATCATGAATTGAATCATGAATCATGAATTGAATCATGAATCATGAATTATGAATCATGAATTGAATCATGAATTATGAATTGAATCATGAATCATGAAACATGAATCATGAATTGAATCATGAATTGAATCATGAATGATGAATCATGAATTGAATCATGAATCATGAATGATGAATCATGAATTTAATCATGAATCATGAATCATGAATCGAATCATGAATCATGAATTGAATCATGAATGATGAATCATGAATTGTATCATGAATCATGAATCATGAATTCAATCATGAATCATGAATTATGAATCATGAATTGAATCATGAATCATGAATTGAATCATGAATCATGAATCGAATCATGAATCATGAATTGAATCATGAATCATGAATCATGAATTGAATCATGAATCATGAATCATGAATTGAATCATGAATCATGAATCATGAATTGAATCATGAATCATGAATCATGAATTGAATCATGAATCATGAATTATGAATCGTGAATTGAATCATGAATCATGAATTGAATCATGAATCATGAATCATGAATCATGAATCATGAATTATGAATCATGAATTAAATCATGAATCATGAATTATGAATCATGAATTGAATCATGAATTATGAATTGAATCATGAATCATGAATCATGAATCATGAATCATGAATCATGAATTGAGTAATGAATTGAATCATGAATCATGAATTGAATCATGAATCATGAATTGAATCATGAATCATGAATTATGAATCATGAATTGAATCATGAATTATGAATTGAATCATGAATTATGAATTGAATCATGAATCATGAATCATGAATCATGAATCTTGAATCATGAATTGAATCATGAATTGAATCATGAATGATGAATCATGAATTGAATCATGAATGATGAATCATGAATTGAATCATGAATGATGAATCATGAATTGAATCATTAATCATGAATCATGAATTGAATCATGAATTATGAATCATGAATTGAATCATGAATCATGAATTATGAATCATTAATTGAATCATGAATTATGAATTAAATCATGAATCATGAATCATGAAACATGAATCATGAATTGAATCATGAATTGAATCATGAATCATGAATCATGAATTGAATCATGAATCATGAATTGAATCATGAATCATGAATTATGAATCATGAATTGAATCATGAATTATGAATTGAATCATGAATCATGAAACATGAATCATGAATTGAATCATGAATTGAATCATGAATGATGAATCATGAATTGAATCATGAATCATGAATGATGAATCATGAATTTAATCATGAATCATGAATCATGAATCGAATCATGAATCATGAATTGAATCATGAATGATGAATCATGAATTGTATCATGAATCATGAATCATGAATTCAATCATGAATCATGAATTATGAATCATGAATTGAATCATGATCCGAATCATGAATTGAATCATGAATCATGAATTGAATCATGAATCATGAATCGAATCATGAATCATGAATTGAATCATGAATCATGAATCATGAATTGAATCATGAATCATGAATCATGAATTGAATCATGAATCATGAACCATGAATTGAATCATGAATCATGAATTATGAATCGTGAATTGAATCATGAATCATGAATTATGAATCATGAATTAAATCATGAATCATGAATTATGAATCATGAATTGAATCATGAATTATGAATTGAATCATGAATCATGAATCATGAATCATGAATCATGAATTGAGTAATGAATTGAATCATGAATCATGAATCATGAATTGAATCATGAATCATGAATTGAATCATGAATCATGAATTATGAATCATGAATTGAATCATGAATTATGAATTGAATCATGAATTATGAATTGAATCATGAATCATGAATCATGAATCATGAATCTTGAATCATGAATTGAATCATGAATTGAATCATGAATGATGAATCATGAATTGAATCATGAATCATGAATGATGAATCATGAATTGAATCATGAATCATGAATCATGAATTGAATCATGAATCATGAATCATGAATTGAATCATGAATTATGAATCATGAATTGAATCATGAATCATGAATTATGAATCATTAATTGAATCATGAATTATGAATTAAATCATGAATCATGAATCATGAAACATGAATCATGAATTGAATCATGAATTGAATCATGAATGATGAATCATGAATTGAATCATGAATCATGAATGATGAATCATGAATTGAATCATGAATCATGAATCGAATCATGAATCATGAATCGAATCATGAATCATGAATCATGAATTGAATCATGAATCATGAATTGAATCATGAATCATGAATTATGAATCATGAATTGATTCATGATCCGAATCATGAATTGAATCATGAATCATGAATTGAATCATGAATCATGAATTGAATCATGAATCATGAATCATGAATTGAATCATGAATCATGAATTATGAATCATGAATTGAATCATGAATTATGACATGAATCATGAATCATGAATTGAATCATAAATCATGAATCATGAATCATGAATTGAATCATGAATCATGAATTATGAATCATGAATTGAATCATGAATCATGAATTGAATCATGAATCATGAATTGAATCATGAATCATGAATCGAATCATGAATTGAATCATGAATCGAATCATGAATTGAATCATGAATCGAATCATTAATTGAATCATGATTCATGAATTATGAATCATGAATTGATACATGAATCATGAATTGAATCATGAATCATGAATCATGAATCACGAATCATGAATCGAATCATGAATCATGAATCATGAATTGAATCATGAATCATGAATTGAATCATGAATCATGAATTGAATCATGAATCATGAATTGAATCATGAATCATGAATTATGAATCATGAATTATGAATTGAATCATGAATGATGAATCATGAATGATAAATCATGAATGATGAATCATGAATTGAATCATGAATCATGAATCATGAATTGAATCATGAATCATGAATGATGAATCATGAATTGAATCATGAATCATGAATCATGAATTGAATTATGAATCATGAATCCTGAATTGAATCATGAATCATGAATTATGAATCATGAATTGAATCATGAATCATGAATTATGAATCATGAATTGAATCATGAATTATGAATTGAAACATGAATCATGAATCATGAATCATGAATTGAATCATGAATTGAATCATGAATCATGAATCATGAATTGAATCATGAATCATGAATGATGAATCATGAATTGAATCATGAATCATGAATCGAATCATGGATCATGAATTGAATCATTAATCATGAATCATGAATTGAATCATGAATCATGAATCATGAATTGAATCATGAATCATGAATTATGAATCATGAATTGAATCATGAATCATGAATTATGAATCATGAATTGAATCATGATCCGAATCATGAATTGAATCATGAATCATGAATTGAATCATGAATCATGATTAATGAATTGAATCATGAATCATGAATTATGAATCATGAATTGAATCATGAATCATGACTTGAATCATGAATCATGAATCATGAAATGAATCATGAATCATGAATCATGAATTGAATCATGAATCATGAATTATGAATCATGAATTGAATCATGAATCATGAATCATGAATTGAATCATGAATCATGAATCATGAATTGAATCATGAATCATTAATTGAATCATGAATCATGAATTAAATCATGAATCAAATTATGAATTGAATCATGTATCGAATCATGAATTGAATCATGAATCATGAATCATGAATTGAATCATGATTCATGAATTATGAATCATGAATTGAATCATGAATCATGAATTATGAATCATGAATTGAATCATGAATCATGAATTATGAATCATGAATTGAATCATGAATTATGAATTGAATCATGAATCATGAATCATGAATCATGAATCATCAATTGAATCATGAATCATGAATTATGAATCATGAATTGAATTATGAATTATGAATTGAATCATGAATCATGAATCATGAATCATGAATCATGAATCATGAATCATGAATTGAATCATGAATTGAATCATGAATCATGAATTGAATCATGAATCATGAATGATGAATCATAAATTGAATCATGAATTATGAATCATGAATCATATCATGAATCATGAATCGAATCATGAATCATGAATTGAATCATGAATCATAAATTGAATCATGAATTGAATCATGAATCATGAATCGAATCATGAATCATGAATTGAATCATGAATTAAATCATGAATCATGAATTGAATCATGAATTGAATCATGAATTGAATCATGAATTGAATCATAAATCATGAATTGAATCATGAATCATAAATCGAATCATGAATCATGAATCATGAATCATGAATCGAATCATGAATCATGAATTGAATCATGAATCATGAATCATGAATCAAATCATGAATCATGAATTGAATCATGAATCATGAATTGAATCATGAATCATGAATTGAATCATGAATCATGAATTATATCATGAATCATGAATTATGAATCGTGAATTGAATCATGAATCATGAATTGAATCATGAATCATGAATCAGGAATCATGAATCATGAATTGAATCATGAATCATGAATTATGAATCATGAATAAAATCATGAATCATGAATCATGAATCATGAATTGAATCATGAATTGAATCATGAATCATGAATCATGAATTGAATCATGAATCATGAATTGAATCATGAATTATGAATCATGAATTGAATCATGAATTATGAATTGAATCATGAATCATGAAACATGAATCATGAATTGAATCATGAATTGAATCATGAATGATGAATCATGAATTGAATCATGAATCATGAATGATGAATCATGAATTTAATCATGAATCATGAATCATGAATTGAATCATGAATCATGAATTGAATCATGAATGATGAATCATGAATTGTATCATGAATCATGAATCATGAATTCAATCATGAATCATGAATTATGAATCATGAATTGAATCATGATCCGAATCATGAATTGAATCATGAATCATGAATTGAATCATGAATCATGAATCGAATCATGAATCATGAATTGAATCATGAATCATGAATCATGAATTGAATCATGAATCATGAATCATGAATTGAATCATGAATCATGAACCATGAATTGAATCATGAATCATGAATTATGAATCGTGAATTGAATCATGAATCATGAATTGAATCATGAATCATGAATCATGAATCATAAATCATGAATTATGAATCATGAATTAAATCATGAATCATGAATTATGAATCATGAATTGAATCATGAATTATGAATTGATTCATGAATCATGAATCATGAATCATGAATCATGAATTGAGTAATGAATTGAATCATGAATCATGAATCATGAATTGAATCATAAATCATAAATTGAATCATGAATCATGAATTATGAATCATGAATTGAATCATGAATTATGAATTGAATCATGAATTATGAATTGAATCATGAATCATGAATCATGAATCATGAATCTTGAATCATGAATTGAATCATGAATTGAATCATGAATGATGAATCATGAATTGAATCATGAATCATGAATGATGTATCATGAATTGAATCATGAATCATGAATCATGAATTGAATCATGAATCATGAATCATGAATTGAATCATGAATCATGAATCATGAATTGAATCATGAATTATGAATCATGAATTGAATCATGAATCATGAATTATGAATCATTAATTGAATCATGAATTATGAATTAAATCATGAATCATGAATCATGAAACATGAATCATGAATTGAATCATGAATTGAATCATTAATGATGAATCATGAATTGAATCATGAATCATGAATGATGAATCATGAATTGAATCATGAATCATGAATCGAATCATGAATCATGAATCGAATCATGAATCATGAATCATGAATTGAATCATGAATCATGAATTGAATCATGAATCATGAATTATGAATCATGAATTGAATCATGATCCGAATCATGAATTGAATCATGAATCATGAATTGAATCATGAATCATGAATTGAATCATGAATCATGAATCATGAATCATGAATTGAATCATGAATCATGAATTATGAATCATGAATTGAATCATGAATCATGAATCATGAATTGAATCATGAATCATGAATTGAATCATGAATCATGAATTGAATCATGAATCATGAATCGAATCATGAATTAAATCATGAATCGAATCATGAATTGAATCATAAATCGAATCATGAATTGAATCATGAATCATGAATCATGAATCATGAATTGAATCATGATTCATGAATTATGAATCATGAATTGATACATGAATCATGAATCATGAATTGAATCATGAATCATGAATCATGAATCACGAATCATGAATCGAATCATGAATCATGAATCATGAATTGAATCATGAATCATGAATTGAATCATGAATCATGAATTATGAATCATGAATTATGAATTGAATCATGAATGATGAATCATGAATGATAAATCATGAATGATGAATCATGAATTGAATCATGAATCATGAATCATGAATTGAATCATGAATCATGAATGATGAATCATGAATTGAATCATGAATCATGAATCATGAATTGAATCATGAATCATGAATCCTGAATTGAATCATGAATCATTAATTATGAATCATGAATTGAATCATGAATCATGAATTATAAATCATGAATTGAATCATGAATTATGAATTGAAACATGAATCATGAATCATGAATCATGAATCATGAATTGAATCATGAATTGAATCATGAATCATGAATCATGAATTGAATCATGAATCATGAATGATGAATCATGAATTGAATCATGAATCATGAATCATGAATTGAATCATGAATCATGAATTATGAATCATGAATTGAATCATGAATCATGATTAATGAATTGAATCATGAATCATGAATTATGAATCATGAATTGAATCATGAATCATGACTTGAATCATGAATCATGAATCATGAATTGAATCATGAATCATGAATCATGAATTGAATCATGAATCATGAATTATGAATCATGAATTGAATCATGAATAATGGATCATGAATTGAATCATGAATCATGAATCATGAATTGAATCATGAATCATTAATTGAATCATGAATCATGAATTGAATCATGAATCAAATTATGAATTGAATCATGTATCGAATCATGAATTGAATCATGAATCATGAATCATGAATTGAATCATGAT
Source organism: Mixophyes australis (assembly GCA_036250195.1). NCBI lineage: Eukaryota > Metazoa > Chordata > Amphibia > Anura > Limnodynastidae > Mixophyes > Mixophyes australis. The sequence continues at coordinate 239,069,803 of JAVHZZ010000001.1, read as the reverse complement.
TCATGAATTATGAATCATGAATTGAATCATGAATCATGAATTATGAATCATGAATTGAATCATGAATCATGAATTATGAATCATGAATTGAATCATGAATTATGAATTGAATCATGAATCATGAATCATGAATCATCAATTGAATCATGAATCATGAATTATGAATCATGAATTGAATTATGAATTATGAATTGAATCATGAATCATGAATCATGAATCATGAATCATGAATTGAATCATGAATTGAATCATGAATGATGAATCATAAATTGAATCATGAATTATGAATCATGAATCATATCATGAATCATGAATCGAATCATGAATCATGAATTGAATCATGAATCATAAATTGAATCATGAATTGAATCATGAATCATGAATCGAATCATGAATCATGAATTGAATCATGAATTAAATCATGAATCATGAATTGAATCATGAATTGAATCATGAATTGAATCATGAATTGAATCATAAATCATGAATTGAATCATGAATCATAAATCGAATCATGAATCATGAATTATGAATTATGAATTGAATCATGAATCATGAATTATGAATCATGAATTGAATTATGAATTATGAATTGAATCATGAATCATGAATCATGAATTGAATCATGAATCATGAATGATGAATCATAAATTGAATCATGAATCATGAATCATGAATCAAATCATGAATCATGAATCATGAATCATGAATCATGAATCGAATCATGAATCATGAATCATGAATTGAATCATGAATTGAATCATGAATCATGAATCGAATCATGAATCATGAATTAAATCATGAATCATGAAATGAATCATGAATTGAATCATGAATTGAATCATTAATTGAATCATAAATCGAATCATAAATCATGAATTGAATCATGAATTGAATCATGAATTGAATCATGAATCATGAATTGAATCATGAATCATGAATCATGAATTGAATCATGAATTATGAATCATGAATTGAATCATGAATCATGAATTGAATCATGAATCATGAATCATGAATCATGAATCAAATCATAATTCATGAATTATGAATTATGAATTGAATCATGAATCATGAATCATGAATTGAATTATGAATTATGAATTGAATCATGAATCATGAATCATGAATCATGAATCATGAATCATGAATTGAATCATGAATTGAATCATGAATCATGAATCATGAATTGAATCATGAATCATAATTCATGAATTTAATTATGAATCATGAATTAAATCATGAATCATGAATCATGAATCATGAATTGAATCATAATTCATGAATTATGAATTATGAATTGAATCATGAATCATGAATCATTAATTGAATTATGAATTATGAATTGAATCATGAATCATGAATCATGAATCATGAATCATGAATTGAATCATGAATTGAATCATGAATCATGAATCATGAATCATGAATCATGAATTGAATCATGAATTGAATCATGAATCATAAATCATGAATTGAATCATGAATCATGAATGATGAATCATGAATTGAATCATGAATCATGAATCGAATCTTGAATCGAATCATGAATTGAATCATGAATCATGAATTGAATCATGAATCGAATCATGAATTGAATCATGAATCATGAATTGAATCATGAATCATGAATTATGAATCATGAATTGAATCATGAATCATGAATCATGAATTGAATCATAAATCATGAATTATGAATCATGAATTAAATCATGAATCATGAATTATGAATCATGAATTGAATCATGAATCATGAATCATGAATTGAATCATGAATCATGAATCATGAATTGAATCATGAATCATGAATTAAATCATAAATCATGAATTATGAATCATGAATTAAATCATGAATCATGAATTATGAATCATGAATTGAATCATGAATCATGAATCATGAATTGAATCATGAATCATGAATTGAATCATGAATCATGAATTGAATCATGAATCATGAATCATGAATTGAATCATGAATTGAATCATGAATTGAATCATGAATTGAATCATAAATCATGAATTGAATCATGAATCATAAATCGAATCATGAATCATGAATTATGAATTATGAATCATGAATTATGAATCATGAATTGAATTATGAATTATGAATTGAATCATGAATCATGAATCATGAATTGAATCATGAATCATGAATGATGAATCATAAATTGAATCATGAATCATGAATCATGAATCAAATCATGAATCATGAATCATGAATCATGAATCGAATCATGAATCATGAATCATGAATTGAATCATGAATTGAATCATGAATCATGAATCGAATCATGAATCATGAATTGAATCATGAATTAAATCATGAATCATGAATTGAATCATGAATTGAATCATGAATTGAATCATTAATTGAATCATGAATTGAATCATGAATCATGAATTGAATCATGAATCATGAATCATAAATCGAATCATAAATCATGAATTGAATCATGAATTGAATCATGAATTGAATCATGAATCATGAATTGAATCATGAATCATGAATCATGAATTGAATCATGAATTATGAATCATGAATTGAATCATGAATCATGAATCATGAATTGAATCATGAATCATGAATCATGAATCGAATCATAATTCATGAATTATGAATTATGAATTGAATCATGAATCATGAATCATGAATTGAATTATGAATTATGAATTGAATCATGAATCATGAATCATGAATCATGAATCATGAATTGAATCATGAATTGAATCATGAATCATGAATCATGAATTGAATCATGAATCATAATTCATGAATTTAATTATGAATCATGAATTAAATCATGAATCATGAATCATGAATTGAATCATAATTCATGAATTATGAATTATGAATTGAATCATGAATCATGAATCATGAATTGAATTATGAATTATGAATTGAATCATGAATCATGAATCATGAATCATGAATCATGAATTGAATCATGAATTGAATCATGAATCATGAATCATGAATCATGAATTGAATCATGAATTGAATCATGAATCATAAATCATGAATTGAATCATGAATCATGAATGATGAATCATGAATTGAATCATGAATCATGAATCGAATCTTGAATCGAATCATGAATTGAATCATGAATCATGAATTGAATCATGAATCGAATCATGAATTGAATCATGAATCATGAATTGAATCATGAATCATGACTTGAATCATGAATCATGAATTATGAATCATGAATTGAATCATGAATCATGAATCATGAATTGAATCATAAATCATGAATTATGAATCATTAATGAAATCATGAATCATGAATTATGAATCATGAATTGAATCATGAATCATGAATCATGAATTGAATCATGAATCATGAATCATGAATTGAATCATGAATCATGAATTAAATCATAAATCATGAATTATAAATCATGAATTAAATCATGAATCATGAATTATGAATCATGAATTGAATCATGAATCATGAATCATGAATTGAATCATGAATCATGAATTGAATCATGAATCATGAATTGAATCATGAATCATGAATTGAATCATGAATTGAATCATGAATCATGAATCATGAATCATGAATTGAATCATGAATCATGAATTATGAATCATGAATTGAATCATGAATCATGAATCATGAATTGAATCATGAATCATGAATCATGAATCATGAATCGAATCATGAATCATGAATTGAATCATGAATCATGAATTGAATCATGAATCATGAATCATGAATTGAATCATGAATCATGAATTGAATCATGAATCATAAATTATGAATCATGAATTGAATCATGAATCATGAATCATGAATTGAATCATGAATCAGGAATCAGGAATCATGAATCATGAATTAAATCATGAATCATGAATTATGAATCATGAATTGAATCATGAATTATGAATTGAATCATGAATCATGAAACATGAATCTTGAATCATGAATCATGAATTGAATCATGAAATGAATCATGAATGATGAATCATGAATTGAATCATGAATCATAAATCATGAATTGAATCATGAATCATGAATTGAATCATGAATCATGAATTATGAATCATGAATTGAATCATGAATTATGAATTGAATCATGAATGATGAATCATGAATGATGAATCCTGAATTGAATCATGAATCATGAATCATGAATTGAATCATGAATCATGAATTGAATCATGAATCATGAATGATAAATCATGAATTGAATCATGAATCATGAATCATGAATTGAATCATGAATCATGAATCATGAATTGAATAATGAATCATGAATTATGAATCATGAATTGAATCATGAATCATGAATTATGAATCATGAATTGAATCATGAATTATGAATTGAATCATGAATCATGAATCATGAATTATCAATTGAATCATGAATCATGAATTATGAATCATGAATTAAATCATGAATCATGAATTGAATCATGAATCATGAATGATGAATCATGAATTGAATGATGAATCATGAATTGAATCATGAATCATGAATTGAATAATGAATCATGAATTATGAATCATGAATTGAATCATGAATCATGAATTATGAATCATGAATCATGAATCATGAATCATGAATCATGAATCATCAATTGAATCATGAATCATGAATCATGAATCATGAATCATGAATCATGAATTATGAATCATGAATTAAATCATGAATCATGAATTATGAATCATGAATTGAATCATGAATTATAAATTGAATCATGAATCATGAATCATGAATTGAGTAATGAATTGAATCATGAATCATGAATCATGAATTGAATCATGAATCATGAATTGAATCATGAATCATGAATTATGAATCATGAATTGAATCATGAATTATGAATTGAATCATGAATTATGAATTGAATCATGAATCATGAATCATGAATCATGACTTGAATCATGAATTGAATCATGAATTGAATCATGAATCATGAATGATGAATCATGAATTGAATCATGAATTGAATCATGAATCATGAATTGAATCATGAATCATGAATTATGAATCATGAATTGAATCATGATCCGAATCATGAATTGAATCATGAATCATGAATTGAATCATGAATCATGAATTGAATCATGAATCATGAATTGAATCATGAATCATGAATCATGAATTGAATCATGAATGATGAATCATTAATGATAAATCATGAATGATGAATCATGAATTGAATCATGAATCATGAATTGAATCATGAATCATGAATCATGAATTTAATCATGAATCATGAATGATGAATCATGAATTGAATCATGAATCATGAATTGAAACATGAATCATGAATCATGAATCATGAATCATGAATTGAATCATGAATTGAATCATGAATGATGAATCATAAATTGAATCATGAATTATGAATCATGAATCATATCATGAATCATGAATCGAATCATGAATCATGAATTGAATCATGAATCATAAATTGAATCATGAATTGAATCATGAATCATGAATCGAATCATGAATCATGAATTGAATCATGAATTAAATCATGAATCATGAATTGAATCATGAATTGAATCATGAATTGAATCATGAATTGAATCATAAATCATGAATTGAATCATGAATCATAAATCGAATCATGAATCATGAATTATGAATTATGAATTGAATCATGAATCATGAATTATGAATCATGAATTGAATTATGAATTATGAATTGAATCATGAATCATGAATCATGAATTGAATCATGAATCATGAATGATGAATCATAAATTGAATCATGAATCATGAATCATGAATCAAATCATGAATCATGAATCATGAATCATGAATCATGAATCGAATCATGAATCATGAATCATGAATTGAATCATGAATTGAATCATGAATCATGAATCGAATCATGAATCATGAATTAAATCATGAATCATGAAATGAATCATGAATTGAATCATGAATTGAATCATTAATTGAATCATAAATCGAATCATAAATCATGAATTGAATCATGAATTGAATCATGAATTGAATCATGAATCATGAATTGAATCATGAATCATGAATCATGAATTGAATCATGAATTATGAATCATGAATTGAATCATGAATCATGAATTGAATCATGAATCATGAATCATGAATCATGAATCAAATCATAATTCATGAATTATGAATTATGAATTGAATCATGAATCATGAATCATGAATTGAATTATGAATTATGAATTGAATCATGAATCATGAATCATGAATCATGAATCGTGAATCATGAATTGAATCATGAATTGAATCATGAATCATGAATCATGAATTGAATCATGAATCATAATTCATGAATTTAATTATGAATCATGAATTAAATCATGAATCATGAATCATGAATCATGAATTGAATCATAATTCATGAATTATGAATTATGAATTGAATCATGAATCATGAATCATTAATTGAATTATGAATTATGAATTGAATCATGAATCATGAATCATGAATCATGAATCATGAATTGAATCATGAATTGAATCATGAATCATGAATCATGAATCATGAATCATGAATTGAATCATGAATTGAATCATGAATCATAAATCATGAATTGAATCATGAATCATGAATGATGAATCATGAATTGAATCATGAATCATGAATCGAATCTTGAATCGAATCATGAATTGAATCATGAATCATGAATTGAATCATGAATCGAATCATGAATTGAATCATGAATCATGAATTGAATCATGAATCATGAATTATGAATCATGAATTGAATCATGAATCATGAATCATGAATTGAATCATAAATCATGAATTATGAATCATGAATTAAATCATGAATCATGAATTATGAATCATGAATTGAATCATGAATCATGAATCATGAATTGAATCATGAATCATGAATCATGAATTGAATCATGAATCATGAATTAAATCATAAATCATGAATTATGAATCATGAATTAAATCATGAATCATGAATTATGAATCATGAATTGAATCATGAATCATGAATCATGAATTGAATCATGAATCATGAATTGAATCATGAATCATGAATTGAATCATGAATCATGAATCATGAATTGAATCATGAATTGAATCATGAATTGAATCATGAATTGAATCATAAATCATGAATTGAATCATGAATCATAAATCGAATCATGAATCATGAATTATGAATTATGAATCATGAATTATGAATCATGAATTGAATTATGAATTATGAATTGAATCATGAATCATGAATCATGAATTGAATCATGAATCATGAATGATGAATCATAAATTGAATCATGAATCATGAATCATGAATCAAATCATGAATCATGAATCATGAATCATGAATCGAATCATGAATCATGAATCATGAATTGAATCATGAATTGAATCATGAATCATGAATCGAATCATGAATCATGAATTGAATCATGAATTAAATCATGAATCATGAATTGAATCATGAATTGAATCATGAATTGAATCATTAATTGAATCATGAATTGAATCATGAATCATGAATTGAATCATGAATCATGAATCATAAATCGAATCATAAATCATGAATTGAATCATGAATTGAATCATGAATTGAATCATGAATCATGAATTGAATCATGAATCATGAATCATGAATTGAATCATGAATTATGAATCATGAATTGAATCATGAATCATGAATCATGAATTGAATCATGAATCATGAATCATGAATCGAATCATAATTCATGAATTATGAATTATGAATTGAATCATGAATCATGAATCATGAATTGAATTATGAATTATGAATTGAATCATGAATCATGAATCATGAATCATGAATCATGAATTGAATCATGAATTGAATCATGAATCATGAATCATGAATTGAATCATGAATCATAATTCATGAATTTAATTATGAATCATGAATTAAATCATGAATCATGAATCATGAATTGAATCATAATTCATGAATTATGAATTATGAATTGAATCATGAATCATGAATCATGAATTGAATTATGAATTATGAATTGAATCATGAATCATGAATCATGAATCATGAATCATGAATTGAATCATGAATTGAATCATGAATCATGAATCATGAATCATGAATTGAATCATGAATTGAATCATGAATCATAAATCATGAATTGAATCATGAATCATGAATGATGAATCATGAATTGAATCATGAATCATGAATCGAATCTTGAATCGAATCATGAATTGAATCATGAATCATGAATTGAATCATGAATCGAATCATGAATTGAATCATGAATCATGAATTGAATCATGAATCATGACTTGAATCATGAATCATGAATTATGAATCATGAATTGAATCATGAATCATGAATCATGAATTGAATCATAAATCATGAATTATGAATCATTAATGAAATCATGAATCATGAATTATGAATCATGAATTGAATCATGAATCATGAATCATGAATTGAATCATGAATCATGAATCATGAATTGAATCATGAATCATGAATTAAATCATAAATCATGAATTATAAATCATGAATTAAATCATGAATCATGAATTATGAATCATGAATTGAATCATGAATCATGAATCATGAATTGAATCATGAATCATGAATTGAATCATGAATCATGAATTGAATCATGAATCATGAATTGAATCATGAATTGAATCATGAATCATGAATCATGAATCATGAATTGAATCATGAATCATGAATTATGAATCATGAATTGAATCATGAATCATGAATCATGAATTGAATCATGAATCATGAATCATGAATCATGAATCGAATCATGAATCATGAATTGAATCATGAATCATGAATTGAATCATGAATCATGAATCATGAATTGAATCATGAATCATGAATTGAATCATGAATCATAAATTATGAATCATGAATTGAATCATGAATCATGAATCATGAATTGAATCATGAATCAGGAATCAGGAATCATGAATCATGAATTAAATCATGAATCATGAATTATGAATCATGAATTGAATCATGAATTATGAATTGAATCATGAATCATGAAACATGAATCTTGAATCATGAATCATGAATTGAATCATGAAATGAATCATGAATGATGAATCATGAATTGAATCATGAATCATAAATCATGAATTGAATCATGAATCATGAATTGAATCATGAATCATGAATTATGAATCATGAATTGAATCATGAATTATGAATTGAATCATGAATGATGAATCATGAATGATGAATCCTGAATTGAATCATGAATCATGAATCATGAATTGAATCATGAATCATGAATTGAATCATGAATCATGAATGATAAATCATGAATTGAATCATGAATCATGAATCATGAATTGAATCATGAATCATGAATCATGAATTGAATAATGAATCATGAATTATGAATCATGAATTGAATCATGAATCATGAATTATGAATCATGAATTGAATCATGAATTATGAATTGAATCATGAATCATGAATCATGAATTATCAATTGAATCATGAATCATGAATTATGAATCATGAATTAAATCATGAATCATGAATTGAATCATGAATCATGAATGATGAATCATGAATTGAATGATGAATCATGAATTGAATCATGAATCATGAATTGAATAATGAATCATGAATTATGAATCATGAATTGAATCATGAATCATGAATTATGAATCATGAATCATGAATCATGAATCATGAATCATGAATCATCAATTGAATCATGAATCATGAATCATGAATCATGAATCATGAATCATGAATTATGAATCATGAATTAAATCATGAATCATGAATTATGAATCATGAATTGAATCATGAATTATAAATTGAATCATGAATCATGAATCATGAATTGAGTAATGAATTGAATCATGAATCATGAATCATGAATTGAATCATGAATCATGAATTGAATCATGAATCATGAATTATGAATCATGAATTGAATCATGAATTATGAATTGAATCATGAATTATGAATTGAATCATGAATCATGAATCATGAATCATGACTTGAATCATGAATTGAATCATGAATTGAATCATGAATCATGAATGATGAATCATGAATTGAATCATGAATTGAATCATGAATCATGAATTGAATCATGAATCATGAATTATGAATCATGAATTGAATCATGATCCGAATCATGAATTGAATCATGAATCATGAATTGAATCATGAATCATGAATTGAATCATGAATCATGAATTGAATCATGAATCATGAATCATGAATTGAATCATGAATGATGAATCATTAATGATAAATCATGAATGATGAATCATGAATTGAATCATGAATCATGAATTGAATCATGAATCATGAATCATGAATTTAATCATGAATCATGAATGATGAATCATGAATTGAATCATGAATCATGAATTGAAACATGAATCATGAATCATGAATTATGAATCATGAATTGAATCATGAATTAAATCATGAATCATGAATCATGAATTGAATCATGAATCATGAATGATGAATCATGAATTGAATCATGAATCATGAATCATGAATTGAATCATGAATCATGAATTGAATCATGAATCATGAATTATGAATCATGAATTGAATCATGAATCATGAATTATGAATCATGAATTGAATCATGATCCGAATCATGAATTGAATCATGAATCATGAATTGAATCATGAATCATGAATGATGAATCATGAATTGAATCATGAATTGAATCATGAATCATGAATCATGAATTGAATCATAAATCATGAATTGAATCATGAATCATGAATCATGAATCATGAATTGAATCATGAATCATGAATTATGAATCATGAATTGAATCATGAATCATGAATTATGAATCATGAATTGAATCATGAATCATGAATCATGAATTGAATCATGAATCATGAATCATGAATTGAATCATGAATCATGAATCATGAATCGAATCATGAATCATGAATTGAATCATGAATCATGAATCAAATCATGAATCATGAATTGAATCATGAATCATGAATCATGAATTGAATCATGAATCATGAATTGAATCATGAATCATGAATTGAATCATGAATCATGAATTATGAATCGTGAATTGAATCATGAATCATGAATTGAATCATGAATCATGAATCAGGAATCATGAATCATGAATTGAATCATGAATCATGAATTATGAATCATGAATAAAATCATGAATCATTAATCATGAATCATGAATTGAATCATGAATTGAATCATGAATCATGAATCATGAATTGAATCATGAATCATGAATTGAATCATGAATCATGAATTATGAATCATGAATTGAATCATGAATTATGAATTGAATCATGAATCATGAAACATGAATCATGAATTGAATCATGAATTGAATCATGAATGATGAATCATGAATTGAATCATGAATCATGAATGATGAATCATGAATTTAATCATGAATCATGAATCATGAATCGAATCATGAATCATGAATTGAATCATGAATGATGAATCATGAATTGTATCATGAATCATGAATCATGAATTCAATCATGAATCATGAATTATGAATCATGAATTGAATCATGATCCGAATCATGAATTGAATCATGAATCATGAATTGAATCATGAATCATGAATCGAATCATGAATCATGAATTGAATCATGAATCATGAATTGAATCATGAATCATGAATCATGAATTGAATCATGAATCATGAACCATGAATTGAATCATGAATCATGAATTATGAATCGTGAATTGAATCATGATACATGAATTGAATCATGAATCATGAATCATGAATCATGAATCATGAATTATGAATCATGAATTAAATCATGAATCATGAATTATGAATCATGAATTGAATCATGAATTATGAATTGAATCATGAATCATGAATCATGAATCATGAATCATGAATTGAGTAATGAATTGAATCATGAATCATGAATCATGAATTGAATCATGAATCATGAATTGAATCATGAATCATGAATTATGAATCATGAATTGAATCATGAATTATGAATTGAATCATGAATTATGAATTGAATCATGAATCATGAATCATGAATCATGAATCTTGAATCATGAATTGAATCATGAATTGAATCATGAATGATGAATCATGAATTGAATCATGAATCATGAATGATGAATCATGAATTGAATCATGAATCATGAATCATGAATTGAATCATGAATCATGAATCATGAATTGAATCATGAATTATGAATCATGAATTGAATCATGAATCATGAATTATGAATCATTAATTGAATCATGAATTATGAATTAAATCATGAATCATGAATCATGAAACATGAATCATGAATTGAATCATGAATTGAATCATGAATGATGAATCATGAATTGAATCATGAATCATGAATTGAATCATGAATCATGAATTATGAATCATGAATTGAATCATGAATTATGAATTGAATCATGAATCATGAAACATGAATCATGAATTGAATCATGAATTGAATCATGAATGATGAATCATGAATTGAATCATGAATCATGAATGATGAATCATGAATTTAATCATGAATCATGAATCATGAATCGAATCATGAATCATGAATTGAATCATGAATGATGAATCATGAATTGTATCATGAATCATGAATCATGAATTCAATCATGAATCATGAATTATGAATCATGAATTGAATCATGAATCATGAATTGAATCATGAATCATGAATCGAATCATGAATCATGAATTGAATCATGAATCATGAATCATGAATTGAATCATGAATCATGAATCATGAATTGAATCATGAATCATGAATCATGAATTGAATCATGAATCATGAATTATGAATCGTGAATTGAATCATGAATCATGAATTGAATCATGAATCATGAATCATGAATCATGAATCATGAATTATGAATCATGAATTAAATCATGAATCATGAATTATGAATCATGAATTGAATCATGAATTATGAATTGAATCATGAATCATGAATCATGAATCATGAATTGAGTAATGAATTGAATCATGAATCATGAATCATGAATTGAATCATGAATCATGAATTGAATCATGAATCATGAATTATGAATCATGAATTGAATCATGAATTATGAATTGAATCATGAATTATGAATTGAATCATGAATCATGAATCATGAATCATGAATCTTGAATCATGAATTGAATCATGAATTGAATCATGAATGATGAATCATGAATTGAATCATGAATCATGAATGATGAATCATGAATTGAATCATGAATCATGAATCATGAATTGAATCATGAATCATGAATCATGAATTGAATCATGAATTATGAATCATGAATTGAATCATGAATCATGAATTATGAATCATTAATTGAATCATGAATTATGAATTAAATCATGAATCATGAATCATGAAACATGAATCATGAATTGAATCATGAATTGAATCATGAATCATGAATCATGAATTGAATCATGAATCATGAATTGAATCATGAATCATGAATTATGAATCATGAATTGAATCATGAATTATGAATTGAATCATGAATCATGAAACATGAATCATGAATTGAATCATGAATTGAATCATGAATGATGAATCATGAATTGAATCATGAATCATGAATGATGAATCATGAATTTAATCATGAATCATGAATCATGAATCGAATCATGAATCATGAATTGAATCATGAATGATGAATCATGAATTGTATCATGAATCATGAATCATGAATTCAATCATGAATCATGAATTATGAATCATGAATTGAATCATGATCCGAATCATGAATTGAATCATGAATCATGAATTGAATCATGAATCATGAATCGAATCATGAATCATGAATTGAATCATGAATCATGAATCATGAATTGAATCATGAATCATGAATCATGAATTGAATCATGAATCATGAACCATGAATTGAATCATGAATCATGAATTATGAATCGTGAATTGAATCATGAATCATGAATTGAATCATGAATCATGAATCATGAATCATGAATCATGAATCATGAATTATGAATCATGAATTAAATCATGAATCATGAATTATGAATCATGAATTGAATCATGAATTATGAATTGAATCATGAATCATGAATCATGAATCATGAATCATGAATTGAGTAATGAATTGAATCATGAATCATGAATCATGAATTGAATCATGAATCATGAATTGAATCATGAATCATGAATTATGAATCATGAATTGAATCATGAATTATGAATTGAATCATGAATTATGAATTGAATCATGAATCATGAATCATGAATCTTGAATCATGAATTGAATCATGAATTGAATCATGAATGATGAATCATGAATTGAATCATGAATCATGAATGATGAATCATGAATTGAATCATGAATCATGAATCATGAATTGAATCATGAATCATGAATTGAATCATGAATTATGAATCATGAATTGAATCATGAATCATGAATTATGAATCATTAATTGAATCATGAATTATGAATTAAATCATGAATCATGAATCATGAAACATGAATCATGAATTGAATCATGAATTGAATCATGAATGATGAATCATGAATTGAATCATGAAACATGAATGATGAATCATGAATTGAATCATGAATCATGAATCGAATCATGAATCATGAATCATGAATCATGAATTGAATCATGAATCATGAATTGAATCATGAATCATGAATTATGAATCATGAATTGATTCATGATCCGAATCATGAATTGAATCATGAATCATGAATTGAATCATGAATCATGAATTGAATCATGAATCATGAATCATGAATTGAATCATGAATCATGAATTGAATCATGAATCATGAATCATGAATTGAATCATGAATCATGAATTATGAATCATGAATTGAATCATGAATTATGACATGAATCATGAATCATGAATTGAATCATAAATCATGAATCATGAATCATGAATTGAATCATGAATCATGAATTATGAATCATGAATTGAATCATGAATCATGAATCATGAATTGAATCATGAATCATGAATTGAATCATGAATCATGAATTGAATCATGAATCATGAATCGAATCATGAATTGAATCATGAATCGAATCATGAATTGAATCATGAATCGAATCATGAATTGAATCATGAATCATGAATCATGAATCATGAATTGAATCATGATTCATGAATTATGAATCATGAATTGATACATGAATCATGAATTTAATCATGAATCATGAATCATGAATCACGAATCATGAATCGAATCATGAATCATGAATCATGAATTGAATCATGAATCATGAATTGAATCATGAATCATGAATTGAATCATGAATCATGAATTATGAATCATGAATTATGAATTGAATCATGAATGATGAATCATGAATGATAAATCATGAATGATGAATCATGAATTGAATCATGAATCATGAATCATGAATTGAATCATGAATCATGAATGATGAATCATGAATTGAATCATGAATCATGAATCATGAATTGAATCATGAAATGAATCATGAATCATGAATCATGAATTGAATCATGAATCATGAATGATGAATCATGAATTGAATCATGAATTGAATCATGAATCATGAATCATGAATTGAATCATAAATCATGAATTGAATCATGAATCATGAATCATGAATCATGAATTGAATCATGAATCATGAATTATGAATCATGAATTGAATCATGAATCATGAATTATGAATCATGAATTGAATCATGAATCATGAATCATGAATTGAATCATGAATCATGAATTGAATCATGAATCATGAATCATGAATCGAATCATGAATCATGAATTGAATCATGAATCATGAATCAAATCATGAATCATGAATTGAATCATGAATCATGAATCATGAATTGAATCATGAATCATGAATTGAATCATGAATCATGAATTGAATCATGAATCATGAATTATGAATCGTGAATTGAATCATGAATCATGAATTGAATCATGAATCATGAATCAGGAATCATGAATCATGAATTGAATCATGAATCATGAATTATGAATCATGAATAAAATCATGAATCATTAATCATGAATCATGAATTGAATCATGAATTGAATCATGAATCATGAATCATGAATTGAATCATGAATCATGAATTGAATCATGAATCATGAATTATGAATCATGAATTGAATCATGAATTATGAATTGAATCATGAATCATGAAACATGAATCATGAATTGAATCATGAATTGAATCATGAATGATGAATCATGAATTGAATCATGAATCATGAATGATGAATCATGAATTTAATCATGAATCATGAATCATGAATCGAATCATGAATCATGAATTGAATCATGAATGATGAATCATGAATTGTATCATGAATCATGAATCATGAATTCAATCATGAATCATGAATTATGAATCATGAATTGAATCATGATCCGAATCATGAATTGAATCATGAATCATGAATTGAATCATGAATCATGAATCGAATCATGAATCATGAATTGAATCATAAATCATGAATCATGAATTGAATCATGAATCATGAATCATGAATTGAATCATGAATCATGAACCATGAATTGAATCATGAATCATGAATTATGAATCGTGAATTGAATCATGATACATGAATTGAATCATGAATCATGAATCATGAATCATGAATCATGAATCATGAATTATGAATCATGAATTAAATCATGAATCATGAATTATGAATCATGAATTGAATCATGAATTATGAATTGAATCATGAATCATGAATCATGAATCATGAATCATGAATTGAGTAATGAATTGAATCATGAATCATGAATCATGAATTGAATCATGAATCATGAATTGAATCATGAATCATGAATTATGAATCATGAATTGAATCATGAATTATGAATTGAATCATGAATTATGAATTGAATCATGAATCATGAATCATGAATCATGAATCTTGAATCATGAATTGAATCATGAATTGAATCATGAATGATGAATCATGAATTGAATCATGAATCATGAATGATGAATCATGAATTGAATCATGAATCATGAATCATGAATTGAATCATGAATCATGAATCATGAATTGAATCATGAATTATGAATCATGAATTGAATCATGAATCATGAATTATGAATCATTAATTGAATCATGAATTATGAATTAAATCATGAATCATGAATCATGAAACATGAATCATGAATTGAATCATGAATTGAATCATGAATGATGAATCATGAATTGAATCATGAATCATGAATTGAATCATGAATCATGAATTATGAATGATGAATTGAATCATGAATTATGAATTGAATCATGAATCATGAAACATGAATCATGAATTGAATCATGAATCATGAATGATGAATCATGAATTGAATCATGAATCATGAATGATGAATCATGAATTTAATCATGAATCATGAATCATGAATCGAATCATGAATCATGAATTGAATCATGAATGATGAATCATGAATTGTATCATGAATCATGAATCATGAATTCAATCATGAATCATGAATTATGAATCATGAATTGAATCATGAATCATGAATTGAATCATGAATCATGAATCGAATCATGAATCATGAATTGAATCATGAATCATGAATCATGAATTGAATCATGAATCATGAATCATGAATTGAATCATGAATCATGAATCATGAATTGAATCATGAATCATGAATTATGAATCGTGAATTGAATCATGAATCATGAATTGAATCATGAATCATGAATCATGAATCATGAATCATGAATTATGAATCATGAATTAAATCATGAATCATGAATTATGAATCATGAATTGAATCATGAATTATGAATTGAATCATGAATCATGAATCATGAATCATGAATCATGAATTGAGTAATGAATTGAATCATGAATCATGAATCATGAATTGAATCATGAATCATGAATTGAATCATGAATCATGAATTATGAATCATGAATTGAATCATGAATTATGAATTGAATCATGAATTATGAATTGAATCATGAATCATGAATCATGAATCATGAATCTTGAATCATGAATTGAATCATGAATTGAATCATGAATGATGAATCATGAATTGAATCATGAATCATGAATGATGAATCATGAATTGAATCATGAATCATGAATCATGAATTGAATCATGAATCATGAATCATGAATTGAATCATGAATTATGAATCATGAATTGAATCATGAATCATGAATTATGAATCATTAATTGAATCATGAATTATGAATTAAATCATGAATCATGAAACATGAATCATGAATTGAATCATGAATTGAATCATGAATCATGAATCATGAATTGAATCATGAATCATGAATTGAATCATGAATCATGAATTATGAATCATGAATTGAATCATGAATTATGAATTGAATCATGAATCATGAAACATGAATCATGAATTGAATCATGAATTGAATCATGAATGATGAATCATGAATTGAATCATGAATCATGAATGATGAATCATGAATTTAATCATGAATCATGAATCATGAATCGAATCATGAATCATGAATTGAATCATGAATGATGAATCATGAATTGTATCATGAATCATGAATCATGAATTCAATCATGAATCATGAATTATGAATCATGAATTGAATCATGATCCGAATCATGAATTGAATCATGAATCATGAATTGAATCATGAATCATGAATCGAATCATGAATCATGAATTGAATCATGAATCATGAATCATGAATTGAATCATGAATCATGAATCATGAATTGAATCATGAATCATGAACCATGAATTGAATCATGAATCATGAATTATGAATCGTGAATTGAATCATGAATCATGAATTGAATCATGAATCATGAATCATGAATCATGAATCATGAATTATGAATCATGAATTAAATCATGAATCATGAATTATGAATCATGAATTGAATCATGAATTATGAATTGAATCATGAATCATGAATCATGAATCATGAATCATGAATTGAGTAATGAATTGAATCATGAATCATGAATCATGAATTGAATCATGAATCATGAATTGAATCATGAATCATGAATTATGAATCATGAATTGAATCATGAATTATGAATTGAATCATGAATTATGAATTGAATCATGAATCATGAATCATGAATCATGAATCTTGAATCATGAATTGAATCATGAATTGAATCATGAATGATGAATCATGAATTGAATCATGAATCATGAATGATGAATCATGAATTGAATCATGAATCATGAATCATGAATTGAATCATGAATCATGAATCATGAATTGAATCATGAATTATGAATCATGAATTGAATCATGAATCATGAATTATGAATCATTAATTGAATCATGAATTATGAATTAAATCATGAATCATGAATCATGAAACATGAATCATGAATTGAATCATGAATTGAATCATGAATGATGAATCATGAATTGAATCATGAATCATGAATGATGAATCATGAATTGAATCATGAATCATGAATCGAATCATGAATCATGAATCGAATCATGAATCATGAATCATGAATTGAATCATGAATCATGAATTGAATCATGAATCATGAATTATGAATCATGAATTGATTCATGATCCGAATCATGAATTGAATCATGAATCATGAATTGAATCATGAATCATGAATTGAATCATGAATCATGAATCATGAATTGAATCATGAATCATGAATTATGAATCATGAATTGAATCATGAATTATGACATGAATCATGAATCATGAATTGAATCATAAATCATGAATCATGAATCATGAATTGAATCATGAATCATGAATTATGAATCATGAATTGAATCATGAATCATGAATCATGAATTGAATCATGAATCATGAATTGAATCATGAATCATGAATTGAATCATGAATCATGAATCGAATCATGAATTGAATCATGAATCGAATCATGAATTGAATCATGAATCGAATCATGAATTGAATCATGAATCATGAATCATGAATTGAATCATGATTCATGAATTATGAATCATGAATTGATACATGAATCATGAATTGAATCATGAATCATGAATCATGAATCACGAATCATGAATCGAATCATGAATCATGAATCATGAATTGAATCATGAATCATGAATTGAATCATGAATCATGAATTATGAATCATGAATTATGAATTGAATCATGAATGATGAATCATGAATGATAAATCATGAATGATGAATCATGAATTGAATCATGAATCATGAATCATGAATTGAATCATGAATCATGAATGATGAATCATGAATTGAATCATGAATCATGAATCATGAATTGAATCATGAATCATGAATCCTGAATTGAATCATGAATCATGAATTATGAATCATGAATTGAATCATGAATCATGAATTATGAATCATGAATTGAATCATGAATTATGAATTGAAACATGAATCATGAATCATGAATCATGAATTGAATCATGAATTGAATCATGAATCATGAATCATGAATTGAATCATGAATCATGAATGATGAATCATGAATTGAATCATGAATCATGAATCATGAATCGAATCATGGATCATGAATTGAATCATTAATCATGAATCATGAATTGAATCATGAATCATGAATCATGAATTGAATCATGAATCATGAATTATGAATCATGAATTGAATCATGAATCATGAATTATGAATCATGAATTGAATCATGATCCGAATCATGAATTGAATCATGAATCATGAATTGAATCATGAATCATGATTAATGAATTGAATCATGAATCATAAATTATGAATCATGAATTGAATCATGAATCATGACTTGAATCATGAATCATGAATCATGAAATGAATCATGAATCATGAATCATGAATCATGAATTGAATCATGAATCATGAATTATGAATCATGAATTGAATCATGAATCATGAATCATGAATTGAATCATGAATCATGAATCATGAATTGAATCATGAATCATTAATTGAATCATGAATCATGAATTAAATCATGAATCAAATTATGAATTGAATCATGTATCGAATCATGAATTGAATCATGAATCATGAATCATGAATTGAATCATGATTCATGAATTATGAATCATGAATTGAATCATGAATCATGAATTATGAATCATGAATTGAATCATGAATCATGAATTATGAATCATGAATTGAATCATGAATTATGAATTGAATCATGAATCATGAATCATGAATCATGAATCATCAATTGAATCATGAATCATGAATTATGAATCATGAATTGAATTATGAATTATGAATTGAATCATGAATCATGAATCATGAATCATGAATCATGAATCATGAATCATGAATTGAATCATGAATTGAATCATGAATCATGAATCATGAATTGAATCATGAATCATGAATGATGAATCATAAATTGAATCATGAATTATGAATCATGAATCATATCATGAATCATGAATCGAATCATGAATCATAATTTGAATCATGAATCATAAATTGAATCATGAATTGAATCATGAATCATGAATCGAATCATGAATCATGAATTGAATCATGAATTAAATCATGAATCATGAATTGAATCATGAATTGAATCATGAATTGAATCATGAATTGAATCATAAATCATGAATTGAATCATGAATCATAAATCGAATCATGAATCATGAATCATGAATCATGAATCGAATCATGAATCATGAATTGAATCATGAATCATGAATCATGAATCAAATCATGAATCATGAATTGAATCATGAATCATGAATCATGAATTGAATCATGAATCATGAATTGAATCATGAATCATGAATTATATCATGAATCATGAATTATGAATCGTGAATTGAATCATGAATCATGAATTGAATCATGAATCAGGAATCATGAATCATGAATTGAATCATGAATCATGAATTATGAATCATGAATAAAATCATGAATCATGAATCATGAATCATGAATTGAATCATGAATTGAATCATGAATCATGAATTGAATCATGAATCATGAATTGAATCATGAATCATGAATTATGAATCATGAATTGAATCATGAATTATGAATTGAATCATGAATCATGAAACATGAATCATGAATTGAATCATGAATTGAATCATGAATGATGAATGATGAATCATGAATTTAATCATGAATCATGAATCATGAATCATGAATTGAATCATGAATCATGAATTGAATCATGAATGATGAATCATGAATTGTATCATGAATCATGAATCATGAATTCAATCATGAATCATGAATTATGAATCATGAATTGAATCATGATCCGAATCATGAATTGAATCATGAATCATGAATTGAATCATGAATCATGAATCGAATCATGAATCATGAATTGAATCATGAATCATGAATCATGAATTGAATCATGAATTATGAATCATGAATTGAATCATGAATCATGAACCATGAATTGAATCATGAATCATGAATTATGAATCGTGAATTGAATCATGAATCATGAATTGAATCATGAATCATGAATCATGAATCATAAATCATGAATTATGAATCATGAATTAAATCATGAATCATGAATTATGAATCATGAATTGAATCATGAATTATGAATTGAATCATGAATCATGAATCATGAATCATGAATCATGAATTGAGTAATGAATTGAATCATGAATCATGAATTGAATCATGAATCATAAATTGAATCATGAATCATGAATTATGAATCATGAATTGAATCATGAATTATGAATTGAATCATGAATTATGAATTGAATCATGAATCATGAATCATGAATCATGAATCTTGAATCATGAATTGAATCATGAATTGAATCATGAATGATGAATCATGAATTGAATCATGAATCATGAATGATGTATCATGAATTGAATCATGAATCATGAATCATGAATTGAATCATGAATCATGAATCATGAATTGAATCATGAATTATGAATCATGAATTGAATCATGAATCATGAATTATGAATCATTAATTGAATCATGAATTATGAATTAAATCATGAATCATGAATCATGAAACATGAATCATGAATTGAATCATGAATTGAATCATGAATGATGAATCATGAATTGAATCATGAATCATGAATGATGAATCATGAATTGAATCATGAATCATGAATCGAATCATGAATCATGAATCGAATCATGAATCATGAATCATGAATTGAATCATGAATCATGAATTGAATCATGAATCATGAATTATGAATCATGAATTGAATCATGATCCGAATCATGAATTGAATCATGAATCATGAATTGAATCATGAATCATGAATTGAATCATGAATCATGAATCATGAATCATGAATTGAATCATGAATCATGAATTATGAATCATGAATTGAATCATGAATCATGAATCATGAATTGAATCATGAATCATGAATCATGAATTGAATCATGAATCATGAATTGAATCATGAATCATGAATTGAATCATGAATCATGAATCGAATCATGAATTAAATCATGAATCGAATCATGAATTGAATCATGAATCGAATCATGAATTGAATCATGAATCATGAATCATGAATCATGAATTGAATCATGATTCATGAATTATGAATCATGAATTGATACATGAATCATGAATCATGAATTGAATCATGAATCATGAATCATGAATCACGAATCATGAATCGAATCATGAATCATGAATCATGAATTGAATCATGAATCATGAATTGAATCATGAATCATGAATTATGAATCATGAATTATGAATTGAATCATGAATGATGAATCATGAATGATAAATCATGAATGATGAATCATGAATTGAATCATGAATCATGAATCATGAATTGAATCATGAATCATGAATGATGAATCATGAATTGAATCATGAATCATGAATCATGAATTGAATCATGAATCATGAATCCTGAATTGAATCATGAATCATTAATTATGAATCATGAATTGAATCATGAATCATGAATTATGAATCATGAATTGAATCATGAATTATGAATTGAAACATGAATCATGAATCATGAATCATGAATCATGAATTGAATCATGAATTGAATCATGAATCATGAATCATGAATTGAATCATGAATCATGAATGATGAATCATGAATTGAATCATGAATCATGAATCATGAATCGAATCATGGATCATGAATTGAATCATTAATCATGAATCATGAATTGAATCATGAATCATGAATCATGAATTGAATCATGAATCATGAATTATGAATCATGAATTGAATCATGAATCATGAATTATGAATCATGAATTGAATCATGATCCGAATCATGAATTGAATCATGAATCATGAATTGAATCATGAATCATGATTAATGAATTGAATCATGAATCATGAATTATGAATCATGAATTGAATCATGAATCATGACTTGAATCATGAATCATGAATCATGAATTGAATCATGAATCATGAATCATGAATCATGAATTGAATCATGAATCATGAATTATGAATCATGAATTGAATCATGAATCATGAATCATGAATTGAATCATGAATCATGAATCATGAATTGAATCATGAATCATTAATTGAATCATGAATCATGAATTGAATCATGAATCAAATTATGAATTGAATCATGTATCGAATCATGAATTGAATCATGAATCATGAATCATGAATTGAATCATGATTCATGAATTATGAATCATGAATTGAATCATGAATCATGAATTATGAATCATGAATTGAATCATGAATCATGAATTATGAATCATGAATTGAATCATGAATTATGAATTGAATTATGAATCATGAATCATGAATCATGAATCATCAATTGAATCATGAATCATGAATTATGAATCATGAATTGAATTATGAATTATGAATTGAATCATGAATCATGAATCATGAATCATGAATCATGAATTGAATCATGAATTGAATCATGAATCATGAATCATGAATTGAATCATGAATGATGAATCATAAATTGAATCATGAATTATGAATCATGAATCATATCATGAATCATGAATCGAATCATGAATCATGAATTGAATCATGAATCATAAATTGAATCATGAATTGAATCATGAATCATGAATCGAATCATGAATCATGAATTGAATCATGAATTAAATCATGAATCATGAATTGAATCATGAATTGAATCATGAATTGAATCATGAATTGAATCATAAATCATGAATTGAATCATGAATCATAAATCGAATCATGAATCATGAATTATGAATTATGAATTGAATCATGAATCATGAATTATGAATCATGAATTGAATTATGAATTATGAATTGAATCATGAATCATGAATCATGAATTGAATCATGAATCATGAATGATGAATCATAAATTGAATCATGAATCATGAATCATGAATCAAATCATGAATCATGAATTATGAATCATGAATCATGAATCGAATCATGAATCATGAATCATGAATTGAATCATGAATCATGAATCGAATCATGAATCATGAATTGAATCATGAATTAAATCATGAATCATGAAATGAATCATGAATTGAATCATGAATTGAATCATTAATTGAATCATAAATCGAATCATAAATCATGAATTGAATCATGAATTGAATCATGAATTGAATCATGAATCATGAATTGAATCATGAATCATGAATCATGAATTGAATCATGAATTATGAATCATGAATTGAATCATGAATCATGAATTGAATCATGAATCATGAATCATGAATCATGAATCAAATCATAATTCATGAATTATGAATTATGAATTGAATCATGAATCATGAATCATGAATTGAATTATGAATTATGAATTGAATCATGAATCATGAATCATGAATCATGAATCATGAATCATGAATTGAATCATGAATTGAATCATGAATCATGAATCATGAATTGAATCATGAATCATAATTCATGAATTTAATTATGAATCATGAATTAAATCATGAATCATGAATCATGAATCATGAATTGAATCATAATTCATGAATTATGAATTATGAATTGAATCATGAATCATGAATCATTAATTGAATTATGAATTATGAATTGAATCATGAATCATGAATCATGAATCATGAATCATGAATTGAATCATGAATTGAATCATGAATCATGAATCATGAATCATGAATCATGAATTGAATCATGAATTGAATCATGAATCATAAATCATGAATTGAATCATGAATCATGAATGATGAATCATGAATTGAATCATGAATCATGAATCGAATCTTGAATCGAATCATGAATTGAATCATGAATCATGAATTGAATCATGAATCGAATCATGAATTGAATCATGAATCATGAATTGAATCATGAATCATGAATTATGAATCATGAATTGAATCATGAATCATGAATCATGAATTGAATCATAAATCATGAATTATGAATCATGAATTAAATCATGAATCATGAATTATGAATCATGAATTGAATCATGAATCATGAATCATGAATTGAATCATGAATCATGAATCATGAATTGAATCATGAATCATGAATTAAATCATAAATCATGAATTATGAATCATGAATTAAATCATGAATCATGAATTATGAATCATGAATTGAATCATGAATCATGAATCATGAATTGAATCATGAATCATGAATTGAATCATGAATCATGAATTGAATCATGAATCATGAATCATGAATTGAATCATGAATTGAATCATGAATTGAATCATGAATTGAATCATAAATCATGAATTGAATCATGAATCATAAATCGAATCATGAATCATGAATTATGAATTATGAATTGAATTATGAATCATGAATTATGAATCATGAATTGAATTATGAATTATGAATTGAATCATGAATCATGAATCATGAATTGAATCATGAATCATGAATGATGAATCATAAATTGAATCATGAATCATGAATCATGAATCAAATCATGAATCATGAATCATGAATCATGAATCGAATCTTGAATCATGAATCATGAATTGAATCATGAATTGAATCATGAATCATGAATCGAATCATGAATCATGAATTGAATCATGAATTAAATCATGAATCATGAATTGAATCATGAATTGAATCATGAATTGAATCATGAATTGAATCATGAATTGAATCATGAATCATGAATTGAATCATGAATCATGAATCATAAATCGAATCATAAATCATGAATTGAATCATGAATTGAATCATGAATTGAATCATGAATCATGAATTGAATCATGAATCATGAATCATGAATTGAATCATGAATTATGAATCATGAATTGAATCATGAATCATGAATCATGAATTGAATCATGAATCATGAATCATGAATCGAATCATAATTCATGAATTATGAATTATGAATTGAATCATGAATCATGAATCATGAATTGAATTATGAATTATGAATTGAATCATGAATCATGAATCATGAATCATGAATCATGAATTGAATCATGAATTGAATCATGAATCATGAATCATGAATTGAATCATGAATCATAATTCATGAATTTAATTATGAATCATGAATTAAATCATGAATCATGAATCATGAATTGAATCATAATTCATGAATTATGAATTATGAATTGAATCATGAATCATGAATCATGAATTGAATTATGAATTATGAATTGAATCATGAATCATGAATCATGAATCATGAATCATGAATTGAATCATGAATTGAATCATGAATCATGAATCATGAATCATGAATCATGAATTGAATCATGAATTGAATCATGAATCATAAATCATGAATTGAATCATGAATCATGAATGATGAATCATGAATTGAATCATGAATCATGAATCGAATCTTGAATCGAATCATGAATTGAATCATGAATCATGAATTGAATCATGAATCGAATCATGAATTGAATCATGAATCATGAATTGAATCATGAATCATGAATTGAATCATGATTCATGAATTATGAATCATGAATTGAATCATGAATCATGAATCATGAATTGAATCATAAATCATGAATTATGAATCATTAATGAAATCATGAATCATGAATTATGAATCATGAATTGAATCATGAATCATGAATCATGAATTGAATCATGAATCATGAATCATGAATTGAATCATGAATCATGAATTAAATCATAAATCATGAATTATAAATCATGAATTAAATCATGAATCATGAATTATGAATCATGAATTGAATCATGAATCATGAATCATGAATTGAATCATGAATCATGAATTGAATCATGAATCATGAATTGAATCATGAATCATGAATCATGAATTGAATCATGAATTGAATCATGAATCATGAATCATGAATCATGAATTGAATCATGAATCATGAATTATGAATCATGAATTGAATCATGAATCATGAATCATGAATTGAATCATGAATCATGAATCATGAATCGAATCATGAATCATGAATTGAATCATGAATCATGAATTGAATCATGAATCATGAATCATGAATTGAATCATGAATCATGAATTGAATCATGAATCATGAATTATGAATCATGAATTGAATCATGAATCATGAATTGAATCATGAATCAGGAATCAGGAATCATGAATTAAATCATGAATCATGAATTATGAATCATGAATTGAATCATGAATTATGAATTGAATCATGAATCATGAAACATGAATCTTGAATCATGAATCATGAATTGAATCATGAAATGAATCATGAATGATGAATCATGAATTGAATCATGAATCATAAATCATGAATTGAATCATGAATCATGAATTGAATCATGAATCATGAATTATGAATCATGAATTGAATCATGAATTATGAATTGAATCATGAATGATGAATCATGAATGATGAATCCTGAATTGAATCATGAATCATGAATCATGAATTGAATCATGAATCATGAATTGAATCATGAATCATGAATTGAATCATGAATCATGAATGATAAATCATGAATTGAATCATGAATCATGAATCATGAATTGAATCATGAATCATGAATCATGAATTGAATAATGAATCATGAATTATGAATCATGAATTGAATCATGAATCATGAATTATGAATCATGAATTGAATCATGAATTATGAATTGAATCATGAATCATGAATCATGAATTATCAATTGAATCATGAATCATGAATTATGAATCATGAATTAAATCATGAATCATGAATTGAATCATGAATCATGAATGATGAATCATGAATTGAATGATGAATCATGAATTGAATCATGAATCATGAATTGAATAATGAATCATGAATTATGAATCATGAATTGAATCATGAATCATGAATTATGAATCATGAATCATGAATCATGAATCATGAATCATGAATCATCAATTGAATCATGAATCATGAATCATGAATCATGAATCATGAATCATGAATTATGAATCATGAATTAAATCATGAATCATGAATTATGAATCATGATTTGAATCATGAATTATAAATTGAATCATGAATCATGAATCATGAATTGAGTAATGAATTGAATCATGAATCATGAATCATGAATTGAATCATGAATCATGAATTGAATCATGAATCATGAATTATGAATCATGAATTGAATCATGAATTATGAATTGAATCATGAATTATGAATTGAATCATGAATCATGAATCATGAATCATGACTTGAATCATGAATTGAATCATGAATTGAATCATGAATCATGAATGATGAATCATGAATTGAATCATGAATTGAATCATGAATCATGAATTGAATCATGAATCATGAATTATGAATCATGAATTGAATCATGATCCGAATCATGAATTGAATCATGAATCATGAATTGAATCATGAATCATGAATTGAATCATGAATCATGAATCATGAATTGAATCATGAATGATGAATCATTAATGATAAATCATGAATGATGAATCATGAATTGAATCATGAATCATGAATCATGAATTGAATCATGAATCATGAATCATGAATTTAATCATGAATCATGAATGATGAATCATGAATTGAATCATGAATCATGAATTGAAACATGAATCATGAATCATGAATCATGAATTGAATCATGAATTAAATCATGAATCATGAATCATGAATTGAATCATGAATCATGAATGATGAATCATGAATTGAATCATGAATCATGAATCATGAATTGAATCATGAATCATGAATTGAATCATGAATCATGAATTATGAATCATGAATTGAATCATGAATCATGAATTATGAATCATGAATTGAATCATGATCCGAATCATGAATTGAATCATGAATCATGAATTGAATCATGAATCATGATTTATGAATTGAATCATGAATCATGAATTGAATCATGAAATGAATCATGAATCATGAATCATGAATTGAATCATGAATCATGAATGATTAATCATGAATTGAATCATGAATTGAATCATGAATCATGAATCATGAATTGAATCATAAATCATGAATTGAATCATGAATCATGAATCATGAATTGAATCATGAATCATGAATTATGAATCATGAATTTAATCATGAATCATGAATTATGAATCATGAATTGAATCATGAATCATGAATCATGAATTGAATCATGAATCATGAATCGAATCATGAATCATGAATTGAATCATGAATCATGAATCATGAATCAAATCATGAATCATGAATTGAATCATGAATCATGAATCATGAATTGAATCATGAATTGAATCATGAATCATGAATTGAATCATGAATCATGAATTATGAATCGTGAATTAAATCATGAATCATGAATTGAATCATGAATCATGAATCAGGAATCATGAATCATGAATTGAATCATGAATCATGAATTATGAATCATGAATAAAATCATGAATCATGAATCATGAATTGAATCATGAATTGAATCATGAATCATGAATTGAATCATGAATCATGAATTGAATCATGAATCATGAATTATGAATCATGAATTGAATCATGAACTATGAATTGAATCATGAATCATGAAACATGAATCATGAATTGAATCATGAATTGAATCATGAATGATGAATCATGAATTGAATCATGAATGATGAATCATGAATTTAATCATGAATCATGAATCATGAATTGAATCATGAATGATGAATCATGAATTGTATCATGAATCATGAATCATGAATTCAATCATGAATCATGAATTATGAATCATGAATTGAATCATGATCCGAATCATGAATTGAATCATGAATCATGAATTGAATCATGAATCGAATCATGAATCATGAATTGAATCATGAATCATGAATTGAATCATGAATCATGAATTGAATCATGAATCATGAACCATGAATTGAATCATGAATCATGAATTATGAATCGTGAATTGAATCATGAATCATGAATTGAATCATGAATCATGAATCATGAATCATGAATTATGAATCATGAATTAAATCATGAATCATGAATTATGAATCATGAATTGAATCATGAATTATGAATTGAATCATGAATCATGAATCATGAATTGAGTAATGAATTGAATCATGAATCATGAATCATGAATTGAATCATGAATCATGAATTGAATCATGAATCATGAATTATGAATCATGAATTGAATCATGAATTATGAATTGAATCATGAATTATGAATTGAATCATGAATCATGAATCATGAATCATGAATCTTGAATCATGAATTGAATCATGAATTGAATCATGAATGATGAATCATGAATTGAATCATGAATCATGAATGATGAATCATGAATTGAATCATGAATCATGAATCATGAATTGAATCATGAATCATGAATCATGAATTGAATCATGAATCATGAATTATGAATCATTAATTGAATCATGAATTATGAATTAAATCATGAATCATGAATCATGAAACATGAATCATGAATTGAATCATGAATTGAATCATGAATGATGAATCATGAATTGAATCATGAATCATGAATGATGAATCATGAATTGAATCATGAATCATGAATCGAATCATGAATCATGAATCATGAATTGAATCATGAATCATGAATTGAATCATGAATCATGAATTATGAATCATGAATTGAATCATGATCCGAATCATGAATTGAATCATGAATCATGAATTGAATCATGAATCATGAATTGAATCATGAATCATGAATCATGAATTGAATCATGAATCATGAATTATGAATCATGAATTGAATCATGAATCATGAATCATGAATTGAATCATGAATCATGAATTGAATCATGAATCATGAATTGAATCATGAATCATGAATCGAATCATGAATTGAATCATGAATCGAATCATGAATGGAATCATGAATCGAATCATGAATTGAATCATGAATCATGAATCATGAATTGAATCATGATTCATTAATTATGAATCATGAATTGATACATGAATCATGAATCATGAATTGAATCATGAATCATGAATCATGAATCACGAATCATGAATCGAATCATGAATCATGAATCATGAATTGAATCATGAATCATGAATTGAATCATGAATCATGAATTATGAATCATGAATTATGAATTGAATCATGAATGATGAATCATGAATGATAAATCATGAATGATGAATCATGAATTGAATCATGAATCATGAATCATGAATTGAATCATGAATCATGAATGATGAATCATGAATTGAATCATGAATCATGAATCATGAATTGAATCATGAATCATGAATCCTGAATTGAATCATGAATCATGAATTATGAATCATGAATTGAATCATGAATCATGAATTATGAATCATGAATTGAATCATGAATTATGAATTGAAACATAAATCATGAATCATGAATCATGAATCATGAATTGAATCATGAATTGAATCATGAATCATGAATCATGAATTGAATCATGAATCATGAATGATGAATCACGAATTGAATCATGAATCATGAATCGAATCATGGATCATGAATTGAATCATTAATCATGAATCATGAATTGAATCATGAATCATGAATCATGAATTGAATCATGAATCATGAATTATGAATCATGAATTGAATCATGAATCATGAATTATGAATTATGAATTGAATCATGATCCGAATCATGAATTGAATCATGAATCATGAATTGAATCATGAATCATGATTAATGAATTGAATCATGAATCATGAATTATGAATCATGAATTGAATCATGAATCATGACTTGAATCATGAATCATGAATCATGAATTGAATCATGAATCATGAATCATGAATCATGAATTGAATCATGAATCATGAATTATGAATCATGAATTGAATCATGAATCATGAATCATGAATTGAATCATGAATCATGAATCATGAATTGAATCATGAATCATTAATTGAATCATGAATCATGAATTGAATCATGAATTGAATCATGAATCGAATTATGAATTGAATCATGTATCGAATCATGAATTGAATCATGAATCATGAATAATGAATTGAATCATGATTCATGAATCATGAATTGAATCATGAATCATGAATTGAATCATGAATCATGAATCATGAATTGAATCATGAATCATGAATCATGAATTGAATCATGAATCATGAATGATGAATCATGAATTGAATCATGAATCATGAATCATGAATTGAATCATGAATCATGAATTGAATCATGAATCATGAATTATGAATCATGAATTGAATCATGAATCATGAATTATGAATCATGAATTAAATCATGAATTATGAATTGAATCATGAATCATGAATCATGAAACATGAATCATGAATTGAATCATGAATTGAAGCATGAATGATGAATCATGAATTGAATCATGAATCATGAATGATGAATTGAATCATGAATCATGAATCATGAATCGAATCATGAATCATGAATTGAATCATGAATGATGAATCATGAATTGAATCATGAATCATGAATCATGAATTCAATCATGAATCATGAATTATGAATCATGAATTGAATCATGATCCGAATCATGAATTGAATCATGAATCATGAATTGAATCATGAATCATGAATCGAATCATGAATGATGAATCATGAATTGAATCATGAATCATGAATCATGAATTCAATCATGAATCATGAATTATGAATCATGAATTGAATCATGATCCGAATCATGAATTGAATCATGAATCATGAATTGAATCATGAATCATGAATCGAATCATGAATCATGAATTGAATCATGAATCATGAATCATGAATTGAATCATGAATCATGAATCATGAATTGAATCATGAATCATGAACAATGAATTGAATCATGAATCATGAATTATGAATCGTGAAATGAATCAGGAGTTATGATTCAATTCATGATTCATGATTCCTGATTCATGATTCATGATTCAGGAATCATGAATAATGAATTGAATCATGAATCATGAATTATGAATCATGAATTAAATCATGAATCATGAATTATGAATCATGAATTGAATCATGAATTATGAATTGAATCATGAATCATGAATCATGAATTGAATCATGAATTGAATCATGAATCATGAATCATGAATTGAATCATGAATCATGAATTGAATCATGAATTATGAATTGAATCATGAATCATGAATCATGAATCATGAATCTTGAATCATGAATTGAATCATGAATTGAATCATGAATCATGAATCATGAATTGAATCATGAATCATGAATCATGAATCATGAATTGAATCATGAATCATGAATCATGAATTGAATCATGAATCATGAATCATGAATTGAATCATGAATCATGAATTATGAATCATGAATTGAATCATGAATCAGGAATTATGAATCATGAATTGAATCATGAATTATGAATTGAATCATGAATCATGAATCATGAAACATGAATCATGAAACATGAATCATGAATTGAATCATGAATTGAATCATGAATGATGAATCATGAATTGAATCATGAATCATGAATTATGAATCATGAATTGAATCATGATCCGAATCATGAATTGAATCATGAATTGAATCATGAATCATGAATCATGAATTGAATCATGAATCATGAATTATGAATCATGAATTGAATCATGAATCATGACTTGAATCATGAATCATGAATCATGAATTGAATCATGAATCATGTCTCATGAATCATGAATTGAATCATGAATCATGAATTATGAATCATGAATTGAATCATGAATCATGAATCATGAATTGAATCATGAATCATGAATTGAATCATGAATCATGAATTGAATCATGAATCATGAATTGAATCATGAATTGAATCATGAATCGAATCATGAATTGAATCATGAATCGAATCATGAATTGAATCATGAATCATGAATCATGAATCATGAATTGAATCATGATTCATGAATTATGAATCATGAATTGAATCATGAATCATGAATTGAATCATGAATCATGAATTATGAATCATGAATTGAATCATGAATTATGAATTGAATCATGAATGATGAATCATGAATCATGAATTATGAATCATGAATTAAATCATGAATCATGAATTATGAATCATGAATTGAATCATGAATTATAAATTGAATCATGAATCATGAATCATGAATCATGAATCATGAATTGAGTAATGAATTGAATCATGAATCATGAATCATGAATTGAATCATGAATCATGAATCATGAATTATGAATCATGAATTGAATCATGAATTATGAATTGAATCATGAATTATGAATTGAATCATGAATCATGAATCATGAATCATGAATCTTGAATCATGAATTGAATCATGAATTGAATCATGAATCATGAATGATGAATCATGAATTGAATCATGAATTGAATCATGAATCATGAATTGAATCATGAATCATGAATTATGAATCATGAATTGAATCATGATCCGAATCATGAATTGAATCATGAATCATGAATTGAATCATGAATCATGAATTGAATCATGAATCATGAATTGAATCATGAATGATGAATCATGAATGATAAATCATGAATGATGAATCATGAATTGAATCATGAATCATGAATCATGAATTGAATCATGAATCATGAATCATGAATTTAATCATGAATCATGAATGATGAATCATGAATTGAATCATGAATCATGAATTGAAACATGAATCATGAATCATGAATCATGAATCATGAATTGAATCATGAATTAAATCATGAATCATGAATCATGAATTGAATCATGAATCATGAATGATGAATCATGAATTGAATCATGAATCATGAATCATGAATTGAATCATGAATCATGAATTGAATCATGAATCATGAATTATGAATCATGAATTGAATCATGAATCATGAATTATGAATCATGAATTGAATCATGATCCGAATCATGAATTGAATCATGAATCATGAATTGAATCATGAATCATGATTAATGAATTGAATCATGAATCATGAATTGAATCATGAAATGAATCATGAATCATGAATCATGAATTGAATCATGAATCATGAATTGAATCATGAATCATGAATGATGAATCATGAATTGAATCATGAATTGAATCATGAATCATGAATCATGAATTGAATCATAAATCATGAATTGAATCATGAATCATGAATTGAATCATGAATCATGAATTATGAATCATGAATTGAATCATGAATCATGAATTATGAATCATGAATTGAATCATGAATCATGAATCATGAATTGAATCATGAATCATGAATCATGAATCGAATCATGAATCATGAATTGAATCATGAATCATGAATCATGAATCAAATCATGAATCATGAATTGAATCATGAATCATGAATCATGAATTGAATCATGAATCATGAATTGAATCATGAATCATGAATTGAATCATGAATCATGAATTATGAATCGTGAATTGAATCATGAATCATGAATTGAATCATGAATCATGAATCAGGAATCATGAATCATGAATTGAATCATGAATCATGAATCATGAATTGAATCATGAATCATGAATTGAATCATGAATCATGAATTATGAATCATGAATTGAATCATGAATTATGAATTGAATCATGAATCATGAAACATGAATCATGAATTGAATCATGAATTGAATCATGAATGATGAATCATGAATTGAATCATGAATCATGAATGATGAATCATGAATTTAATCATGAATCATGAATCATGAATCGAATCATGAATCTTGAATTGAATCATGAATGATGAATCATGAATTGTATCATGAATCATGAATCATGAATTCAATCATGAATCATGAATTATGAATCATGAATTGAATCATGATCCGAATCATGAATTGAATCATGAATCATGAATTGAATCATGAATCATGAATCGAATCATGAATCATGAATTGAATCATGAATCATGAATCATGAATTGAATCATGAATCATGAATCATGAATTGAATCATGAATCATGAACCATGAATTGAATCATGAATCATGAATTATGAATCGTGAATTGAATCATGAATCATGAATTGAATCATGAATCATGAATCATGAATCATGAATCATGAATTATGAATCATGAATTAAATCATGAATCATGAATTATGAATCATGAATTGAATCATGAATTATGAATTGAATCATGAATCATGAATCATGAATCATGAATCATGAATTGAGTAATGAATTGAATCATGAATCATGAATCATGAATTGAATCATGAATCATGAATTGAATCATGAATCATGAATTATGAATCATGAATTGAATCATGAATTATGAATTGAATCATGAATTATGAATTGAATCATGAATCATGAATCATGAATCATGAATCTTGAATCATGAATTGAATCATGAATTGAATCATGAATGATGAATCATGAATTGAATCATGAATCATGAATGATGAATCATGAATTGAATCATGAATCATGAATCATGAATTGAATCATGAATCATGAATCATGAATTGAATCATGAATCATGAATCATGAATTATGAATCATTAATTGAATCATGAATTATGAATTAAATCATGAATCATGAATCATGAAACATGAATCATGAATTGAATCATGGATTGAATCATGAATGATGAATCATGAATTGAATCATGAATCATGAATGATGAATCATGAATCATGAATTGAATCATGAATCATGAATTATGAATCATGAATTGAATCATGATCCGAATCATGAATTGAATCATGAATCATGAATCATGAATTGAATCATGAATCATGAATTATGAATCATGAATTGAATCATGAATCATGACTTGAATCATGAATCATGAATTGAATCATGAATCATGAATCATGAATCATGAATTGAATCATGAATCATGAATTATGAATCATGAATTGAATCATGAATCATGAATCATGAATTGAATCATGAATCATGAATTGAATCATGAATCATGAATCGAATCATGAATTGAATCATGAATTGAATCATGAATCGAATCATGAATTGAATCATGAATCATGAATCATGAATTGAATCATGATTCATTAATTATGAATCATGAATTGATACATGAATCATGAATCATGAATTGAATCATGAATCATGAATCATGAATCACGAATCATGAATCGAATCATGAATCATGAATCATGAATTGAATCATGAATCGAATCATGAATTGAATCATGAATCATGAATCATGAATTGAATCATGATTCATTAATTATGAATCATGAATTGATACATGAATCATGAATCATGAATTGAATCATGAATCATGAATCATGAATCACGAATCATGAATCGAATCATGAATCATGAATCATGAATTGAATCATGAATCATGAATTGAATCATGAATCATGAATTATGAATCATGAATTATGAATTGAATCATGAATGATGAATCATGAATGATAAATCATGAATGATGAATCATGAATTGAATCATGAATCATGAATCATGAATTGAATCATGAATCATGAATGATGAATCATGAATTGAATCATGAATCATGAATCATGAATTGAATCATGAATCATGAATCCTGAATTGAATCATGAATCATGAATTATGAATCATGAATTGAATCATGAATCATGAATTATGAATCATGAATTGAATCATGAATTATGAATTGAAACATGAATCATGAATCATGAATCATGAATCATGAATTGAATCATGAATCATGAATCATGAATTGAATCATGAATCATGAATGATGAATCATGAATTGAATAATGAATCATGAATCATGAATCGAATCATGGATCATGAATTGAATCATTAATCATGAATCATGAATTGAATCATGAATCATGAATCATGAATTGAATCATGAATCATGAATTATGAATCATGAATTGAATCATGAATCATGAATTATGAATCATGAATTGAATCATGATCCGAATCATGAATTGAATCATGAATCATGAATTGAATCATGAATCATGATTAATGAATTGAATCATGAATCATGAATTATGAATCATGAATTGAATCATGAATCATGACTTGAATCATGAATCATGAATCATGAATTGAATCATGAATCATGAATCATGAATCATGAATTGAATCATGAATCATGAATTATGAATCATGAATCATGAATCATGAATTGAATCATGAATCATGAATCATGAATTGAATCATGAATCATTAATTGAATCATGAATCATTAATTGAATCATGAATTGAATCATGAATCAAATTATGAATTGAATCATGTATCGAATCATGAATTGAATCATGAATCATGAATTGAATCATGATTCATGAATTATGAATCATGAATTGAATCATGAATCATGAATCATGAATTGAATCATGAATCATGAATCATGAATCATGAATCGAATCATGAATCATGAATTGAATCATGAATCATGAATTGAATCATGAATCATGAATCATGAATTGAATCATGAATCATGAATGATGAATCATGAATTGAATCATGAATCATGAATCATGAATTGAATCATGAATCATGAATTGAATCATGAATCATGAATTATGAATCATGAATTGAATCATGAATCATGAATTATGAATCATGAATTAAATCATGAATTATGAATTGAATCATGAATCATGAATCATGAAACATGAATCATGAATTGAATCATGAATTGAAGCATGAATGATGAATCATGAATTGAATCATGAATCATGAATGATGAATGATGAATTGAATCATGAATCATGAATCATGAATCGAATCATGAATCATGAATTGAATCATGAATGATGAATCATGAATTCAATCATGAATCATGAATCATGAATTCAATCATGAATCATGAATTATGAATCATGAATTGAATCATGATCCGAATCATGAATTGAATCATGAATCATGAATTGAATCATGAATCATGAATCGAATCATGAATCATGAATTGAATCATGAATCATGAATCATGAATTGAATCATGAATCATGAATCATGAATTGAATCATGAATCATGAACCATGAATTGAATCATGAATCATGAATTATGAATCGTGAAATGAATCAGGAGTTATGATTCAATTCATGATTCATGATTCCTGATTCATGATTCATGATTCAGGAATCATGAATCATGAATTGAATCATGAATCATGAATTATGAATCATGAATTAAATCATGAATCATGAATTATGAATCATGAATTAAATCATGAATCATGAATTATGAATCATGAATTGAATCATGAATTATGAATTGAATCATGAATCATGAATCATGAATTGAATCATGAATTGAATCATGAATCATGAATCATGAATTGAATCATGAATCATGAATTGAATCATGAATCATGAATTATGAATCATGAATTGAATCATGAATTATGAATTGAATCATGAATCATGAATCATGAATCATGAATCTTGAATCATGAATTGAATCATGAATTGAATCATGAATCATGAATCATGAATTGAATCATGAATCATGAATGATGAATCATGAATTGAATCATGAATCATGAATCATGAATTGAATCATGAATCATGAATCATGAATTGAATCATGAATCATGAATTATGAATCATGAATTGAATCATGAATCAGGAATTATGAATCATGAATTGAATCATGAATTATGAATTGAATCATGAATCATGAATCATGAAACATGAATCATGAATTGAATCATGAATTGAATCATGAATGATGAATCATGAATTGAATCATGAATCATGAATTATGAATCATGAATTGAATCATGATCCGAATCATGAATTGAATCATGAATTGAATCATGAATCATGAATTGAATCATGAATCATGAATCATGAATCATGAATTGAATCATGAATCATGAATTATGAATCATGAATTGAATCATGAATCATGACTTGAATCATGAATCATGAATCATGAATTGAATCATGAATCATGTATCATGAATCATGAATTGAATCATGAATCATGAATTATGAATCATGAATTGAATCATGAATCATGAATCATGAATTGAATCATGAATCATGAATTGAATCATGAATCATGAATTGAATCATGAATCATGAATTGAATCATGAATTGAATCATGAATCGAATCATGAATTGAATCATGAATCGAATCATGAATTGAATCATGAATCATGAATCATGAATTGAATCATGATTCATGAATTATGAATCATGAATTGAATCATGAATCATGAATCATGAATTGAATCATGAATCATGAATCATGAATCATGAATC
Organism: Mixophyes australis; assembly: GCA_036250195.1. Classification (NCBI taxonomy): domain Eukaryota; kingdom Metazoa; phylum Chordata; class Amphibia; order Anura; family Limnodynastidae; genus Mixophyes; species Mixophyes australis. The sequence continues at coordinate 239,028,398 of JAVHZZ010000001.1, read as the reverse complement.
ATGAATCGAATCATGAATCATGAATCATGAATCATGAATTGAATCATGAATCATGAATTGAATCATGAATCATGAATTATGAATCATGAATTGAATCATGAATTATGAATTGAATCATGAATGATGAATCATGAATGATAAATCATGAATGATGAATCATGAATTGAATCATGAATCATGAATTGAATCATGAATCATGAATTGAATCATGAATTGAATCATGAATCGAATTATGAATTGAATCATGTATCGAATCATGAATTGAATCATGAATCATGAATCATGAATTGAATCATGATTCATGAATTATGAATCATGAATTGAATCATGAATCATGAATCATGAATTGAATCATATATCATGAATTGAATCATGAATTATGAATTGAATCATGAATCATGAATTATGAATCATGAATTGAATCATGAATCATGAATCATGAATTGAATCATGAATCATGAATTGAATCATGAATCATGAATTGAATCATGTATCATGAATTGAATCATGAATTGAATCATGAATCGAATCATGAATTGAATCATGAATCGAATCATGAATTGAATCATGAATCATGAATCATGAATCATGAATTGAATCATGAATCATGAATCATGAATCATGAATCGAATCATGAATCATGAATCATGAATTGAATCATGAATCATGAATTGAATCATGAATCATGAATTATGAATCATGAATTGAATCATGAATTATGAATTGAATCATGAATGATGAATCATGAATGATAAATCATGAATGATGAATCATGAATTGAATCATGAATCATGAATCATGAATTGAATCATGAATCATGAATTGAATCATGAATCATGAATCATGAATTGAATCATGAATTGAATCATGAATCGAATTATGAATTGAATCATGTATCGAATCATGAATTGAATCATGAATCATGAATCATGAATTGAATCATGATTCATGAATTATGAATCATGAATTGAATCATGAATCATGAATCATGAATTGAATCATGAATCATGAATTGAATCATGAATCATGAATTGAATCATGAATCATGAATTATGAATCATGAATTGAATCATGAATCATGAATCATGAATTGAATCATGAATCATGAATTGAATCATGAATCATGAATCATGAATTGAATCATGAATCATGAATCATGAATCATGAATTAAATTATGAATCATGAATTATGAATCATGAATTGGATCATGAATCATGAATCATGAATTGAATCATGAATCATGAATTGAATCATGAATCATGAATCATGAATCATGAATTGAATCATGAATCATGAATTATGAATCATGAATTGAATCATGATCCGAATCATGAATTGAATCATGAATTGAATCATGAATCATGAATTGAATCATGAATCATGAATCATGAATCATGAATCATGAATCATGAATTGAATCATGAATCATGAATTATGAATCATGAATTGAATCATGAATCATGACTTGAATCATGAATCATGAATCATGAATTGAATCATGAATCATGTATCATGAATCATGAATTGAATCATGAATCATGAATTATGAATCATGAATTGAATCATGAATCATGAATCATGAATTGAATCATGAATCATGAATTGAATCATGAATCATGAATTGAATCATGAATCATGAATTGAATCATGAATTGAATCATGAATCGAATCATGAATTGAATCATGAATCGAATCATGAATTGAATCATGAATCATGAATCATGAATCATGAATTGAATCATGATTCATGAATTATGAATCATGAATTGAATCATGAATCATGAATCATGAATTGAATCATGAATCATGAATCATGAATCATGAATCATGAATCGAATCATGAATCATGAATCATGAATTGAATCATGAATCATGAATTGAATCATGAATCATGAAATATGAATCATGAATTGAATCATGAATTATGAATTGAATCATGAATGATGAATCATGAATGATAAATCATGAATGATGAATCATGAATTGAATCATGAATCATGAATCATGAATTGAATCATGAATCGAATCATGAATCATGAATCATGAATTGAATCATGAATTGAATCATGAATCGAATTATGAATTGAATCATGTATCGAATCATGAATTGAATCATGAATCATGAATCATGAATTGAATCATGATTCATGAATTATGAATCATGAATTGATTCATGAATCATGAATCATGAATTGAATCATGAATCATGAATTGAATCATGAATCATGAATTGAATCATGAATCATGAATTATGAATCATGAATTGAATCATGAATCATGAATTGAATCATGAATCATGAATTGAATCATGAATCATGAATTGAATCATGAATTGAATCATGAATCGAATCATGAATTGAATCATGAATCGAATCATGAATTGAATCATGAATCATGAATCATGAATCATGAATTGAATCATGATTCATGAATTATGAATCATTAATTGAATCATGAATCATGAATCATGAATTGAATCATGAATCATGAATCATGAATCATGAATCGAATCATGAATCATGAATCATGAATTGAATCATGAATCATGAATTGAATCATGAATCATGAATTGAATCATGAATCATGAATTATGAATCATGAATTGAATCATGAATTATGAATTGAATCATGAATGATGAATCATGAATGATAAATCATGAATGATGAATCATGAATTGAATCATGAATCATGAATCATGAATTGAATCATGAATCATGAATTGAATCATGAATTGAATCATGAATCGAATCATGAATTGAATCATGAATCGAATCATGAATTGAATCATGAATCATGAATCATGAATCATGAATTGAATCATGATTCATGAATTATGAATCATGAATTGAATCATGAATCATGAATCATGAATTGAATCATGAATCATGAATCATGAATCATGAATCATGAATCGAATCATGAATCATGAATCATGAATTGAATCATGAATCATGAATTGAATCATGAATCATGAAATATGAATCATGAATTGAATCATGAATTATGAATTGAATCATGAATGATGAATCATGAATGATAAATCATGAATGATGAATCATGAATTGAATCATGAATCATGAATCATGAATTGAATCATGAATCGAATCATGAATCATGAATCATGAATTGAATCATGAATTGAATCATGAATCGAATTATGAATTGAATCATGTATCGAATCATGAATTGAATCATGAATCATGAATCATGAATTGAATCATGATTCATGAATTATGAATCATGAATTGATTCATGAATCATGAATCATGAATTGAATCATGAATCATGAATTGAATCATGAATCATGAATTGAATCATGAATCATGAATTATGAATCATGAATTGAATCATGAATCATGAATTGAATCATGAATCATGAATTGAATCATGAATCATGAATTGAATCATGAATTGAATCATGAATCGAATCATGAATTGAATCATGAATCGAATCATGAATTGAATCATGAATCATGAATCATGAATCATGAATTGAATCATGATTCATGAATTATGAATCATTAATTGAATCATGAATCATGAATCATGAATTGAATCATGAATCATGAATCATGAATCATGAATCGAATCATGAATCATGAATCATGAATTGAATCATGAATCATGAATTGAATCATGAATCATGAATTGAATCATGAATCATGAATTATGAATCATGAATTGAATCATGAATTATGAATTGAATCATGAATGATGAATCATGAATGATAAATCATGAATGATGAATCATGAATTGAATCATGAATCGAATTATGAATTGAATCATGTATCGAATCATGAATTGAATCATGAATCATGAATCATGAATTGAATCATGATTCATGAATTATGAATCATGAATTGAATCATGAATCATGAATCATGAATTGAATCATGAATCATGAATTGAATCATGAATCATGAATTATGAATCATGAATTGAATCATGAATCATGAATCATGAATTGAATCATGAATCATGAATCATGAATTGAATCATGAATCATGAATCATGAATCATGAATTGAATTATGAATCATGAATTATGAATCATGAATTGGATCATGAATCATGAATCATGAATTGAATCATGAATCATGAATTGAATCATGAATCATGAATCATGAATCATGAATTGAATCATGAATCATGAATCATGAATCATGAATTGAATCATGAATCATGAATCATGAATCGAATCATGAATCATGAATTGAATCATGAATTATGAATCATGAATTGAATCATGAATCATGAATTGAATCATGAATTATGAATCATGAATTGAATCATGAATCATGAATTGAATCATGAATCATGAATTGAATCATGAATCATGAATCATGAATCATGAATCGAATCATGAATCATGAATTGAATCATGAATTATGAATCATGAATTGAATCATGAATCATGAATTGAATCATGAATCATGAATTGAATCATGAATTGAATCATGAATCATGAATTATGAATCATGAATTGAATCATGAATCATTAATCATGAATTGAATCATGAATCATAAATCAGGAATCATGAATCATGAATTGAATCATGAATCATGAATTATGAATCATGAATTAAATAATGAATTATGAATTGAATCAAGAATCATGAATCATGAATTAAATCATGAAATGAATCATGAATCATGAATCATGAATTGAATCATGAATCATGAATGATGAATCATGAATTGAATCATGAATTGAATCATGAATCATGAATTGAATCATGAATCATGAATCATGAATTGAATCATGAATCATGAATTGAATCATGAATCATGAATTATGAATCATGAATTGAATCATGAATCATTAATCATGAATTGAATCATGAATCATGAATCAGGAATCATGAATCATGAATTGAATCATGAATCATGAATTATGAATCATGAATTAAATAATGAATTATGAATTGAATCAAGAATCATGAATCATGAATTAAATCATGAAATGAATCATGAATCATGAATCATGAATTGAATCATGAATCATGAATGATGAATCATGAATTGAATCATGAATTGAATCATGAATCATGAATCATGAATTGAATCATAAATCATGAATTGTATCATGAATCATGAATCATGAATTGAATCATGAATCATGAATTATGAATCATGAATTGAATCATGAATCATGACTTGAATCATGAATCATGAATCATGAATTGAATCATGAATCATGTATCATGAATCATGAATTGAATCATGAATCATGAATTATGAATCATGAATTGAATCATGAATCATGAATCATGAATTGAATCATGAATCATGAATTGAATCATGAATTATGAATTGAATCATGAATCATGAATTGAATCATGAATTGAATCATGAATCGAATCATGAATTGAATCATGAATCGAATCATGAATTGAATCATGAATCATGAATCATGAATCATGAATTGAATCATGATTCATGAATTATGAATCATGAATTGAATCATGATTCATGAATTATGAATCATGAATTGAATCATGAATCATGAATCATGAATTGAATCATGAATCATGAATCATGAATCATGAATCATGAATCGAATCATGAATCATGAATCATGAATTGAATCATGAATCATGAATTGAATCATGAATCATGAAATATGAATCATGAATTGAATCATGAATTATGAATTGAATCATGAATGATGAATCATGAATGATAAATCATGAATGATGAATCATGAATTGAATCATGAATCGAATCATGAATCATGAATCATGAATTGAATCATGAATTGAATCATGAATCGAATTATGAATTGAATCATGTATCGAATCATGAATTGAATCATGAATCATGAATCATGAATTGAATCATGATTCATGAATTATGAATCATGAATTGAATCATGAATCATGAATCATGAATTGAATCATGAATCATGAATTGAATCATGAATCATGAATTGAATCATGAATCATGAATTATGAATCATGAATTGAATCATGAATCATGAATTGAATCATGAATCATGAATTGAATCATGAATCATGAATTGAATCATGAATCATGAATTGAATCATGAATTGAATCATGAATCGAATCATGAATTGAATCATGAATCGAATCATGAATTGAATCATGAATCATGAATCATGAATCATGAATTGAATCATGATTCATGAATTATGAATCATTAATTGAATCATGAATCATGAATCATGAATTGAATCATGAATCATGAATCATGAATCGAATCATGAATCATGAATCATGAATTGAATCATGAATCATGAATTGAATCATGAATCATGAATTGAATCATGAATCATGAATTATGAATCATGAATTGAATCATGAATTATGAATTGAATCATGAATGATGAATCATGAATGATAAATCATGAATGATGAATCATGAATTGAATCATGAATCATGAATCATGAATTGAATCATGAATCATGAATTGAATCATGAATCATGAATTGAATCATGAATTGAATCATGAATCGAATTATGAATTGAATCATGTATCTAATCATGAATTGAATCATGAATCATGAATCATGAATTGAATCATGATTCATGAATTATGAATCATGAATTGAATCATGAATCATGAATCATGAATTGAATCATGAATCATGAATTGAATCATGAATCATGAATTGAATCATGAATCATGAATTATGAATCATGAATTGAATCATGAATCATGAATCATGAATTGAATCATGAATCATGAATCATGAATTGAATCATGAATCATGAATCATGAATCATGAATTGAATTATGAATCATGAATTATGAATCATGAATTGGATCATGAATCATGAATTGAATCATGAATCATGAATTGAATCATGAATCATGAATCATGAATCATGAATTGAATCATGAATCATGAATCATGAATCATGAATTGAATCATGAATCATGAATCATGAATCGAATCATGAATCATGAATTGAATCATGAATTATGAATCATGAATTGAATCATGAATCATGAATTGAATCATGAATTATGAATCATGAATTGAATCATGAATCATGAATTGAATCATGAATCATGAATTGAATCATGAATCATGAATCATGAATCATGAATCGAATCATGAATCATGAATTGAATCATGAATTATGAATCATGAATTGAATCATGAATCATGAATTGATTAATGAATCATGAATTGAATCATGAATTGAATCATGAATCATGAATTATGAATCATGAATTGAATCATGAATCATTAATCATGAATTGAATCATGAATCATAAATCAGGAATCATGAATCAAGAATTGAATCATGAATCATGAATTATGAATCATGAATTAAATAATGAATTATGAATTGAATCAAGAATCATGAATCATGAATTAAATCATGAAATGAATCATGAATCATGAATCATGAATTGAATCATGAATCATGAATGATGAATCATGAATTGTATCATGAATTGAATCATGAATCATGAATCATGAATTGAATCATGAATCATGAATTGAATCATGAATCATGAATTGAATCATGAATCATGAATTATGAATCATGAATTGAATCATGAATCATTAATCATGAATTGAATCATGAATCATGAATCAGGAATCATGAATCATGAATTGAATCATGAATCATGAATTATGAATCATGAATTAAATAATGAATTATGAATTGAATCAAGAATCATGAATCATGAATTAAATCATGAAATGAATCATGAATCATGAATCATGAATTGAATCATGAATCATGAATGATGAATCATGAATTGAATCATGAATTGAATCATGAATCATGAATCATGAATTGAATCATAAATCATGAATTGTATCATGAATCATGAATCATGAATTGAATCATGAATCATGAATTATGAATCATGAATTAAATCATGAATCATGAATTATGAATTATGAATTGAATCATGAATCATGAATCATGAATTGAATCATGAATCATGAATCATGAATCAAATCATGAATCATGAATTGAATCATGAATCATGAATCATGAATCGAATCATGAATCATAAATTAAAGCATGAATCATGAATCATGAATTGAATCATGAATCATGAATCATGAATTGAATCATGAATCATGAATCATGAATTGAATCATGAATCATGAATTATGAATCGTGAATTGAATCATGAATTATGAATTGAATCATGAATCGTGAATCATGAATCATGAATCATGAATTGAATCATGAATTGAATCATGAATCATGAATTGAATCATGAATCTAGAATTGAATCATGAATCATGAATTATGAATCATGAATTGAATCATGAATTATGAATTGAATCATGAATCATGAATCATGAATCTTGAATCATGAATTGAATCATGAATTGAATCATGAATGATGAATCATGAATTGAATCATGAATCATGAATGATGAATCATGAATTGAATCATGAATCATGAATTGAATCATGAATCATGAATTGAATCATGAATCATGAATTATAAATCATGAATTGAATCATGAATCATGAATTATGAATCATGAATTGAATCATGAATTATGAATTGAATCATGAATCATGAATGATGAATCATGAATTGAATCATGAATCATGAATCATGAATCATGAATCATGAATTGAATCATGAATCATGAATGATTAATCATAAATTGAATCATGAATCATGAATCATGAATCGAATGATGAATCATGAATTGAATCATGAATCATGAATCATGAATTCAATCATGAATCATGAATCATGAATTCAATCATGAATCATGAATCATGAACCATGAATTGAATCATGAATCATGAATTATGAATCGTGAATTGAATCATGAATCATGAATTGAATCATGAATCATGAATCAGGAATCATGAATCATGAATTGAATCATGAATCATGAATTATGAATTATGAATCATGAATTAAATCATGAATCATGAATTATGAATCATGAATTGAATCATGAATTATGAATTGAATCATGAATCATGAATCATGAATTGAATCATGAATCATGAATTGAATCATGAATCATGAATTGAATCATGAATTGAATCATGAATCGAATCATGAATTGAATCATGAATCGAATCATGAATTGAATCATGACTCATGAATCATGAATCATGAATTGAATCATGATTCATGAATTATGAATCATGAATTGAATCTTGAATCATGAATCATGAATTGAATCATGAATCATGAATCATGAATCATGAATCATGAATCGAATCATGAATCATGAATCATGAATTGAATCATGAATCATGAATTGAATCATGAATCATGAATTATGAATCATGAATTGAATCATGAATTATGAATTGAATCATGAATGATGAATCATGAAAGATAAATCATGAATGATGAATCATGAATTGAATCATGAATCATGAATTGAATCATGAATGATGAATCATGAATTGAATCATGAATCATGAATTGAAACATGAATCATGAATCATGAATCATGAATTGAATCATGAATTAAATCATGAATCATGAATCATGAATTGAATCATGAATCATGAATGATGAATCATGAATTGAATCATGAATGATGAATCATGAATCGAATCATGGATCATGAATTGAATCATTAATCATGAATCATGAATTGAATCATGAATCATGAATTGAATCATGAATGATGAATCATGAATTGAATCATGAATCATGAATGATGAATCAAGAATTGAATCATGAATCATGAATTGAATCATGAATCATGAATTATGAATCATGAATTGAATCATGAATCATGAATTATGAATCATGAATTGAATCATGAATTATGAATTGAATCATGAATCATGAATGATGAATCATGAATTGAATCATGAATCATGAATCATGAATGATGAATTGAATCATGAATCATGAATGATTAATCATAAATTGAATCATGAATCATGAATCATGAATCGAATGATGAATCATGAATTGAATCATGAATCATGAATCATGAATTCAATCATGAATCATGAATCATGAATTCAATCATGAATCATGAATCATGAACCATGAATTGAATCATGAATCATGAATTATGAATCGTGAATTGAATCATGAATCATGAATTGAATCATGAATCATGAATCAGGAATCAGGAATCATGAATTGAGTCATGAATCATGAATTATGAATCATGAATTAAATCATGAATCATGAATTATGAATCATGAATTGAATCATGAATTATGAATTGAATCATGAATCATGAATCATGAATTGAATCATGAATCATGAATTGAATCATGAATCATGAATTGAATCATGAATTGAATCATGAATCGAATCATGAATCGAATCATGAATTGAATCATGAATCATGAATCATGAATCATGAATTGAATCATGATTCATGAATTATGAATCATGAATTGAATCATGAATCATGAATCATGAATTGAATCATGAATCATGAATCATGAATCATGAATCATGAATCGAATCATGAATCATGAATCATGAATTAAATCATGAATCATGAATTGAATCATGAATCATGAATTATGAATCATGAATTGAATCATGAATTATGAATTGAATCATGAATGATGAATCATGAATGATAAATCATGAATGATGAATCATGAATTTAATCATGAATCATGAATCATGAATTGAATCATGAATCATGAATGATGAATCATGAATTGAATCATGAATCATGAATTGAAACATGAATCATGAATCATGAATGATGAATCATGAATTGAATCATGAATTAAATCATGAATCATGAATCATGAATTGAATCATGAATCATGAATGATGAATCATGAATTGAATCATGAATCATGAATCATGAATCGAATCATGGATCATGAATTGAATCATTAATCATGAATCATGAATTGAATCATGAATCATGAATTGAATCATGAATCATGAATTATCAATCATGAATTGAATCATGAATCATGAATTATGAATCATGAATTGAATCATGATCCGAATCATGAATTGAATCATGAATCATGAATTGAATCATGAATCATGATTAATGAATTGAATCATGAATTGAATCATGAAATGAATCATGAATCATGAATCATGAATTGAATCATGAAACATGAATGATGAATCATGAATTGAATCATGAATTGAATCATGAATCATGAATCATGAATTGAATCATAAATCATGAATTGAATCATGAATCATGAATCATGAATCATGAATTGAATCATGAATCATGAATTATGAATCATGAATTGAATCATGAATCATGAATTATGAATCATGAATTGAATCATGAATCATGAATCATGAATTGAATCATGAATCATGAATCATGAATCGAATCATGAATCATGAATTGAATCATGAATCATGAATCATGAATCAAATCATGAATCATGAATTGAATCATGAATTATGAATCATGAATTGAATCATGAATCATGAATTGAATCATGAATCATGAATTGAATCATGAATCATGAATTATGAATCGTGAAATGAATCATGAATCATGAATTGAATCATGAATCATTAATCAGGAATCATGAATCATGAATTGAATCATGAATCATGAATTATGAATCATGAATAAAATCATGAATCATGAATCATGAATCATGAATTGAATCATGAATTGAATCATGAATCATGAATCATGAATTGAATCATGAATCATGAATTGAATCATGAATCATGAATTATGAATCATGAATTGAATCATGAATTATGAATTGAATCATGAATCATGAAACATGAATCATGAATTGAATCATGAATTGAATCATGAATCATGAATCATGAATTGAATCATGAATCATGAATCATGAATCATGAATCATGAATCGAATCATGAATCATAAATCATGAATTGAATCATGAATCATGAATTGAATCATGAATCATGAATTATGAATCATGAATTGAATCATGAATTATGAATTGAATCATGAATGATGAATCATGAATGATAAATCATGAATGATGAATCATGAATTGAATCATGAATCATGAATCATGAATTGAATCATGAATCATGAATCATGAATTGAATCATGAATCATGAATGATGAATCATGAATTGAATCATGAATCATGAATTGAAACATGAATCATGAATCATGAATCATGAATCATGAATTGAATCATGAATTAAATCATGAATCATGAATCATGAATTGAATCATGAATCATGAATGATGAATCATGAATTGAATCATGAATCATGAATCATGAATCGAATCATGGATCATTAATTGAATCGTTAATCATGAATCATGAATTGAATCATGAATCATGAATTGAATCATGAATCATGAATTGAATCATGAATGATGAATCATGAATTGAATCATGAATCATGAATTGAATCATGAATCATGAATTGAATCATGAATCATGAATTGAATCATTAATCATGAATTATGAATCATGAATTGAATCATGAATTATGAATTGAATCATGAATCATGAATGATGAATCATGAATTGAATCATGAATCATGAATCATGAATGATGAATCATGAATTGAATCATGAATCATGAATGATTAATCATAAATTGAATCATGAATCATGAATCATGAATCGAATGATGAATCATGAATTGAATCATGAATCATGAATCATGAATTCAATCATGAATCATGAATCATGAATTCAATCATGAATCATGAATCATGAACCATGAATTGAATCATGAATCATGAATTATGAATCGTGAATTGAATCATGAATCATGAATTGAATCATGAATCATGAATCATGAATCATGAATTGAATCATGAATCATGAATTATGAATCATGAATTGAATCATGAATCATGAATTGAATCATGAATCATGAATTGAATCATGAATTGAATCATGAATTGAATCATGAATCATGAATCATGAATTGAATCATAAATCATGAATTGAATCATAAATCATGAATCATGAATCATGAATCATGAATCATGAATTGAATCATGATTCATGAATTATGAATCATGAATTGAATCATGAATCATGAATCATGAATTGAATCATGAATCATGAATCATGAATCATGAATCATGAATCGAATCATGAATCATGAATCATGAATTAAATCATGAATCATGAATTGAATCATGAATCATGAATTATGAATCATGAATTGAATCATGAATTATGAATTGAATCATGAATGATGAATCATGAATGATAAATCATGAATGATGAATCATGAATTGAATCATGAATCATGAATCATGAATTGAATCATGAATCATGAATTGAATCATGAATCATGAATGATGAATCATGAATTGAATCATGAATCATGAATTGAAACATGAATCATGAATCATGAATGATGAATCATGAATTGAATCATGAATTAAATCATGAATCATGAATCATGAATTGAATCATGAATCATGAATGATGAATCATGAATTGAATCATGAATCATGAATCATGAATCGAATCATGGATCATGAATTGAATCATTAATCATGAATCATGAATTGAATCATGAATCATGAATTGAATCATGAATCATGAATTATCAATCATGAATTGAATCATGAATCATGAATTATGAATCATGAATTGAATCATGATCCGAATCATGAATTGAATCATGAATCATGAATTGAATCATGAATCATGATTAATGAATTGAATCATGAATTGAATCATGAAATGAATCATGAATCATGAATCATGAATTGAATCATGAATCATGAATGATGAATCATGAATTGAATCATGAATTGAATCATGAATTGAATCATGAATCATGAATCATGAATTGAATCATAAATCATGAATTGAATCATGAATCATGAATCATGAATCATGAATTGAATCATGAATCATGAATTATGAATCATGAATTGAATCATGAATCATGAATTATGAATCATGAATTGAATCATGAATCATGAATCATGAATTGAATCATGAATCATGAATCATGAATCGAATCATGAATCATGAATTGAATCATGAATCATGAATCATGAATCAAATCATGAATCATGAATTGAATCATGAATTATGAATCATGAATTGAATCATGAATCATGAATTGAATCATGAATCATGAATTGAATCATGAATCATGAATTATGAATCGTGAAATGAATCATGAATCATGAATTGAATCATGAATCATTAATCAGGAATCATGAATCATGAATTGAATCATGAATCATGAATTATGAATCATGAATAAAATCATGAATCATGAATCATGAATCATGAATTGAATCATGAATTGAATCATGAATCATGAATCATGAATTGAATCATGAATCATGAATTGAATCATGAATCATGAATTATGAATCATGAATTGAATCATGAATTATGAATTGAATCATGAATCATGAAACATGAATCATGAATTGAATCATGAATTGAATCATGAATCATGAATCATGAATTGAATCATGAATCATTAATCATGAATCATGAATCATGAATCGAATCATGAATCATGAATCATGAATTGAATCATGAATCATGAATTGAATCATGAATCATGAATTATGAATCATGAATTGAATCATGAATTATGAATTGAATCATGAATGATGAATCATGAATGATAAATCATGAATGATGAATCATGAATTGAATCATGAATCATGAATCATGAATTGAATCATGAATCATGAATCATGAATTGAATCATGAATCATGAATGATGAATCATGAATTGAATCATGAATCATGAATTGAAACATGAATCATGAATCATGAATCATGAATCATGAATTGAATCATGAATTAAATCATGAATCATGAATCATGAATTGAATCATGAATCATGAATGTTGAATCATGAATTGAATCATGAATCATGAATCATGAATCGAATCATGGATCATGAATTGAATCGTTAATCATGAATCATGAATTGAATCATGAATCATGAATTGAATCATGAATCATGAATTGAATCATGAATGATGAATCATGAATTGAATCATGAATCATGAATGATGAATCATGAATTGAATCATGAATCATGAATTGAATCATGAATCATGAATTGAATCATGAATCATGAATTGAATCATTAATCATGAATTATGAATCATGAATTGAATCATAAATTATGAATTGAATCATGAATCATGAATGATGAATCATGAATTGAATCATGAATCATGAATCATGAATGATGAATCATGAATTGAATCATGAATCATGAATGATTAATCATAAATTGAATCATGAATCATGAATCATGAATCGAATGATGAATCATGAATTGAATCATGAATCATGAATCATGAATTCAATCATGAATCATGAATCATGAATTCAATCATGAATCATGAATCATGAACCATGAATTGAATCATGAATCATGAATTATGAATCGTGAATTGAATCATGAATCATGAATTGAATCATGAATCATGAATCAGGAATCATGAATCATGAATTGAATCATGAATCATGAATTATGAATCATGAATTAAATCATGAATCATGAATTATGAATCATGAATTGAATCATGAATTATGAATTGAATCATGAATCATGAATCATGAATTGAATCATGAATCATGAATTGAATCATGAATCATGAATTGAATCATGAATTGAATCATGAATCGAATCATGAATTGAATCATGAATCGAATCGTGAATTGAATCATGAATCATGAATCATGAATCATGAATTGAATCATGATTCATGAATTATGAATCATGAATTGAATCATGAATCATGAATCATGAATTGAATCATGAATCATGAATCATGAATCATGAATTGAATCATGAATTATGAATTGAATCATGAATGATGAATCATGAATTGAATCATGAATCATGAATCATGAATTGAATCATGAATCATGAATCATGAATTGAATCATGAATCATGAATGATGAATCATGAATTGAATCATGAATCATGAATTGAAACATGAATCATGATTAATGAATTGAATCATGAATCATGAATTGAATCATGAAATGAATCATGAATCATGAATCATGAATTGAATCATGAATCATGAATGATGAATCATGAATTGAATCATGAATTGAATCATGAATCATGAATCATGAATTGAATCATAAATCATGAATTGAATCATGAATCATGAATCATGAATCATGAATTGAATCATGAATCATGAATTATGAATCATGAATTGAATCATGAATCATGAATTATGAATCATGAATTGAATCATGAATCATGAATCATGAATTGAATCATGAATCATGAATCATGAATCGAATCATGAATCATGAATTGAATCATGAATCATGAATCATGAATCAAATCATGAATCATGAATTGAATCATGAATCATGAATTGAATCATGAATCATGAATTATGAATTGTGAATTGAATCATGAATCATGAATTGAATCATGAATCATGAATCAGGAATCATGAATCATGAATTGAATCATGAATCATGAATTATGAATCATGAATAAAATCATGAATCATGAATCATGAATCATGAATTGAATCATGAATTGAATCATGAATCATGAATCATGAATTGAATCATGAATCATGAATCATGAATTGAATCATGAATCATGAATTGAATCATGAATCATGAATTATGAATCATGAATTGAATCATGAATTATGAATTGAATCATGAATCATGAAACATGAATCATGAATTGAATCATGAATTGAATCATGAATGATGAATCATGAATTGAATCATGAATCATGAATGATGAATCATGAATTGAATCATGAATGATAAATCATGAATTGTATCATGAATCATGAATCATGAATTCAATCATGAATCATGAATTATGAATCATGAATTGAATCATGATCCGAATCATGAATTGAATCATGAATCATGAATTGAATCATGAATCATGAATCGAATCATGAATCATGAATTGAATCATGAATCATGAATCATGAATTGAATCATGAATCATGAATCATGAATTGAATCATGAATCATGAACCATGAATTGAATCATGAATCATGAATTATGAATCGTGAATTGAATCATGAATCATGAATTGAATCATGAATCATGAATTGAATCATGAATCATGAATCATGAATCATGAATTATGAATCATGAATTAAATCATGAATCATGAATTATGAATCATGAATTGAATCATGAATTATGAATTGAATCATGAATCATGAATCATGAATCATGAATCATGAATTGAGTAATGAATTGAATTATGAATCATGAATCATGAATTGAATCATGAATCATGAATTATGAATCATGAATTGAATCATGAATTATGAATTGAATCATGAATTATGAATTGAATCATGAATCATGAATCATGAATCTTGAATCATGAATTGAATCATGAATTGAATCATGAATGATGAATCATGAATTGAATCATGAATCATGAATGATGAATCATGAATTGAATCATGAATCATGAATCATGAATTGAATCATGAATCATGAATCATGAATTGAATCATGAATCATGAATTATGAATCATGAATTGAATCATGAATCATGAATTATGAATCATTAATTGAATCATGAATTATGAATTAAATCATGAATCATGAATCATGAAACATGAATCATGAATTGAATCATGAATTGAATCATGAATCATGAATCATGAATTGAATCATGAATCATGAATGATGAATCATGAATTGAATCATGGATCATGAATTGAATCATTAATCATGAATCATGAATTGAATCATGAATCATGAATTGAATCATGAATGATGAATCATGGATTGAATCATGAATGTTGAATCATGGATTGAATCATGAATCATGAATGATGAATCATGAATTGAATCATGAATCATGAATTGAATCATGAATCATGAATTGAATCATGAATCATGAATTATGAATCATGAATTGAATCATGAATTATGAATTGAATCATGAATCATGAATCATGAATCATGAATTGAATCATGAATCATGAATCATGAATCATGAATTGAATCATGAATCATGAATGATTAATCATAAATTGAATCATGAATCATGAATCGAATGATGAATCATGAATTGAATCAGGAATCATGAATCATGAATTCAATCATGAATCATGAATCATGAATTAAATCATGAATCATGAATTATGAATCATGAATTGAATGATGAATTATGAATTGAATCATGAATCATGAATCATGAATTGAATCATGAATCATGAATTGAATCATGAATTATGAATTGAATCATGAATTGAATCATGAATCGAATCATGAATTGAATCATGAATCGAATCATGAATTGAATCATGAATCATGAATCATGAATCATGAATTGAATCATGATTCATGAATTATGAATCATGAATTGAATCATGAATCATGAATTGAATCATGAATCATGAATCGAATCATGAATCATGAATCATGAATTGAATCATGAATCATGAATCATGAATTGAATCATGAATCATGAATTGAATCATGAATCATGAATTATGAATCATGAATTGAATTATGAATTATGAATTGAATCATGAATGATGAATCATGAATGATAAATCATGAATGATGAATCATGAATTGAATCATGAATCATGAATCATGAATTGAATCATGAATCATGAATGATGAATCATGAATTGAATCATGAATCATGAATTGAAACATGAATCATGAATCATGAATCATGAATCATGAATTGAATCATGAATTAAATCATGAATCATGAATCATGAATTGAATCATGAATCATGAATGATGAATCATGAATTGAATCATGAATCATGAATCATGAATCGAATCATGGATCATGAATTGAATCATTAATCATGAATCGAATCATGAATCATGAATTGAATCATGAATCATGAATTATGAATCATGAATTGAATCATGAATCATGAATTATGAATCATGAATTGAATCATGATCCGAATCATGAATTGAATCATGAATCATGAATTGAATCATGAATCATGATTAATGAATTGAATCATGAATCATGAATTGAATCATGAAATGAATCATGAATCATGAATCATGAATTGAATCATGAATCATGAATGATGAATCATGAATTGAATCATAAATCATGAATTGAATCATGAATCATGAATCATGAATCATGAATTGAATCATGAATCATGAATTATGAATCATGAATTGAATCATGAATCATGAATTATGAATCATGAATTGAATCATGAATCAAGAATCATGAATTGAATCATGAATCATGAATCATGAATCGAATCATGAATCATGAATTGAATCATGAATCATGAATCATGAATGATGAATCATGAATTGAATCATGAATTGAATCATGAATCATGAATCATGAATTGAATCATAAATCATGAATTGAATCATGAATCATGAATCATGAATCATGAATTCAATCATGAATCATGAATCATGAACCATGAATTGAATCATGAATCATGAATCGTGAATTGAATCATGAATCATGAATTGAATCATGAATCATGAATCAGGAATCATGAATCATGAATTGAATCATGAATCATGAATTATGAATCATGAATTAAATCATGAATCATGAATTATGAATCATGAATTGAATGATGATTTATGAATTGAATCATGAATCATGAATCATGAATTGAATCATGAATCATGAATTGAATCATGAATCATGAATCATGAATTGAATCATGAATCATGAATTGAATCATGAATTGAATCATGAATCGAATCATGAATTGAATCATGAATCGAATCATGAATTGAATCATGAATCATGAATCATGAATCATGAATTGAATCATGATTCATGAATTATGAATCATGAATTGAATCATGAATCATGAATCATGAATTGAATCATGAATCATGAATCATGAATCATGAATCATGAATCGAATCATGAATCATGAATCATGAATTGAATCATGAATCATGAATTGAATCATGAATCATGAATTATGAATCATGAATTGAATCATGAATTATGAATTGAATCATGAATGATGAATCATGAATGATAAATCATGAATGATGAATCATGAATTGAATCATGAATCATGAATCATGAATTGAATCATGAATCATGAATCATGAATCATGAATTGAATCATGAATCATGAATGATGAATCATGAATTGAATCATGAATCATGAATTGAAACATGAATCATGAATCATGAATCATGAATCATGAATTGAATCATGAATTAAATCATGAATCATGAATCATGAATTGAATCATGAATCATGAATGATGAATCATGAATTGAATCATGAATCATGAATCATGAATCGAATCATGGATCATGAATTGAATCATTAATCATGAATCATGAATTGAATCATGAATCATGAATTGAATCATGAATCATGAATTATGAATCATGAATTGAATCATGAATCATGAATTATGAATCATGAATTGAATCATGATCCGAATCATGAATTGAATCATGAATCATGAATTGAATCATGAATCATGATTAATGAATTGAATCATGAATCATGAATTGAATCATGAAATGAATCATAAATCATGAATCATGAATTGAATCATGAATCATGAATGATGAATCATGAATTGAATCATGAATTGAATCATGAATCATGAATCATGAATTGAATCATAAATCATGAATTGAATCATGAATCATGAATCATGAATCATGAATTGAATCATGAATCATGAATTATGAATCATGAATTGAATCATGAATCATGAATTATGAATCATGAATTGAATCATGAATCATGAATCATGAATTGAATCATGAATCATGAATCATGAATCGAATCATGAATCATGAATTGAATCATGAATCATGAATCATGAATCAAATCATGAATCATGAATTGAATCATGAATCATGAATCATGAATTGAATCATGAATCATGAATTGAATCATGAATCATGAATTGAATCATGAATCATGAATTATGAATCGTGAATTGAATCATGAATCATGAATTGAATCATGAATCATGAATCAGGAATCATGAATCATGAATTGAATCATGAATCATGAATTATGAATCATGAATAAAATCATGAATCATGAATCATGAATCATGAATTGAATCATGAATTGAATCATGAATCGAATCATGAATCATGAATTGAATCATGAATCATGAATTATGAATCATGAATTGAATCATGAATTATGAATTGAATCATGAATCATGAAACATGAATCATGAATTGAATCATGAATTGAATCATGAATGATGAATCATGAATTGAATCATGAATCATGAATGATGAATCATGAATTTAATCATGAATCATGAATCATGAATCGAATCATGAATCATGAATTGAATCATGAATGATGAATCATGAATTGTATCATGAATCATGAATCATGAATTCAATCATGAATCATGAATTATGAATCATGAATTGAATCATGATCCGAATCATGAATTGAATCATGAATCATGAATTGAATCATGAATCATGAATCGAATCATGAATCATGAATTGAATCATGAATCATGAATCATGAATTGAATCATGAATCATGAATCATGAATTGAATCATGAATCATGAACCATGAATTGAATCATGAATCATGAATTATGAATCGTGAATTGAATCATGAATCATGAATTGAATCATGAATCATGAATCATGAATCATGAATTGAATCATGAATCATGAATTGAATCATGAATCATGAATTATGAATCATGAATTGAATCATGAATTATGAATTGAATCATGAATTATGAATTGAATCATGAATCATGAATCATGAATCATGAATCTTGAATCATGAATTGAATCATGAATTGAATCATGAATGATGAATCATGAATTGAATCATGAATCATGAATGATGAATCATGAATTGAATCATGAATCATGAATCATGAATTGAATCATGAATCATGAATCATGAATTGAATCATGAATTATGAATCATGAATTGAATCATGAATCATGAATTATGAATCATTAATTGAATCATGAATTATGAATTAAATCATGAATCATGAATCATGAAACATGAATCATGAATTGAATCATGAATTGAATCATGAATGATGAATCATGAATTGAATCATGAATCATGAATGATGAATCATGAATTGAATCATGAATCATGAATCGAATCATGAATCATGAATCGAATCATGAATCATGAATCATGAATTGAATCATGAATCATGAATTGAATCATGAATCATGAATTATGAATCATGAATTGAATCATGATCCGAATCATGAATTGAATCATGAATCATGAATTGAATCATGAATCATGAATTGAATCATGAATCATGAATCATGAATTGAATCATGAATCATGAATTATGAATCATGAATTGAATCATGAATTATGACTTGAATCATGAATCATGAATTGAATCATGAATCATGAATCATGAATCATGAATTGAATCATGAATCATGAATTATGAATCATGAATTGAATCATGAATCATGAATCATGAATTGAATCATGAATCATGAATTGAATCATGAATCATGAATTGAATCATGAATCATGAATCGAATCATGAATTGAATCATGAATCATGAATTGAATCATGAATTGAATCAGGAATCGAATCATGAATTGAATCATGAATCGAATCATGAATTGAATCATGAATCATGAATCATGAATCATGAATTGAATCATGATTCATGAATTATGAATCATGAATTGAATCATGAATCATGAATCATAAATTGAATCATGAATCATGAATCATGAATCATGAATCATGAATCATGAATCGAATCATGAATCATGAATCATGAATTGAATCATGAATCATGAATTGAATCATGAATCATGAATTATGAATCATGAATTGAATCATGAATTATGAATTGAATCATGAATGATGAATCATGAATGATAAATCATGAATGATGAATCATGAATTGAATCATGAATCATGAATCATGAATTGAATCATGAATCATGAATCATGAATTGAATCATGAATCATGAATGATGAATCATGAATTGAATCATGAATCATGAATTGAAACATGAATCATGAATCATGAATCTTGAATCATGAATCATGAATCATGAATCGAATCATGGATCATGAATTGAATCATTAATCATGAATCATGAATTGAATCATGAATCATGAATTGAATCATGAATCATGAATTATGAATCATGAATTGAATCATGAATCATGAATTATGAATCATGAATTGAATCATGATCCGAATCATGAATTGAATCATGAATCATGAATTGAATCATGAATCATGATTAATGAATTGAATCATGAATCATGAATTGAATCATGAAATGAATCATGAATCATGAATCATGAATTGAATCATGAATCATGAATGATGAATCATGAATTGAATCATGAATTGAATCATGAATCATGAATCATGAATTGAATCATAAATCATGAATTGAATCATGAATCATGAATCATGAATCATGAATTGAATCATGAATCATGAATTATGAATCATGAATTGAATCATGAATCATGAATTATGAATCATGAATTGAATCATGAATCATGAATCATGAATTGAATCATGAATCATGAATTATGAATCGAATCATGAATCATGAATTGAATCATGAATCATGAATCATGAATCAAATCATGAATCATGAATTGAATCATGAATCATGAATCATGAATTGAATCATGAATCATGAATTGAATCATGAATCATGAATTGAATCATGAATCATGAATTATGAATCGTGAATTGAATCATGAATCATGAATTGAATCATGAATCATGAATCAGGAATCATGAATCATGAATTGAATCATGAATCATGAATTATGAATCATGAATAAAATCATGAATCATGAATCATGAATCATGAATTGAATCATGAATTGAATCATGAATCATGAATCATGAATTGAATCATGAATCATGAATTGAATCATGAATCATGAATTATGAATCATGAATTGAATCATGAATTATGAATTGAATCATGAATCATGAAACATGAATCATGAATTGAATCATGAATTGAATCATGAATGATGAATCATGAATTGAATCATGAATCATGAATGATGAATCATGAATTTAATCATGAATCATGAATCATGAATCGAATCATGAATCATGAATTGAATCATGAATCATGAATTATGAATCATGAATTGAATCATGAATCATGAATTATGAATCATGAATTGAATCATGAATCATGAATTGAATCATGAATCATGAATTGAATCATGAATTGAATCATGAATTGAATCATGAATCATGAATCATGAATTGAATCATAAATCATGAATTGAATCATAAATCATGAATCATGAATCATGAATCATGAATTGAATCATGATTCATGAATTATGAATCATGAATTGAATCATGAATCATGAATCATGAATTGAATCATGAATCATGAATCATGAATCATGAATCATGAATCGAATCATGAATCATGAATCATGAATTAAATCATGAATCATGAATTGAATCATGAATCATGAATTATGAATCATGAATTGAATCATGAATTATGAATTGAATCATGAATGATGAATCATGAATGATAAATCATGAATGATGAATCATGAATTGAATCATGAATCATGAATCATGAATTGAATCATGAATCATGAATTGAATCATGAATCATGAATGATGAATCATGAATTGAATCATGAATCATGAATTGAAACATGAATCATGAATCATGAATGATGAATCATGAATTGAATCATGAATTAAATCATGAATCATGAATCATGAATTGAATCATGAATCATGAATGATGAATCATGAATTGAATCATGAATCATGAATCATGAATCGAATCATGGATCATGAATTGAATCATTAATCATGAATCATGAATTGAATCATGAATCATGAATTGAATCATGAATCATGAATTATCAATCATGAATTGAATCATGAATCATGAATTGAATCATGATCCGAATCATGAATTGAATCATGAATCATGAATTGAATCATGAATCATGATTAATGAATTGAATCATGAATTGAATCATGAAATGAATCATGAATCATGAATCATGAATTGAATCATGAATCATGAATGATGAATCATGAATTGAATCATGAATTGAATCATGAATTGAATCATGAATCATGAATTGAATCATAAATCATGAATTGAATCATGAATCATGAATCATGAATCATGAATTGAATCATGAATCATGAATTATGAATCATGAATTGAATCATGAATCATGAATTATGAATCATGAATTGAATCATGAATCATGAATCATGAATTGAATCATGAATCATGAATCATGAATCGAATCATGAATCATGAATTGAATCATGAATCATGAATCATGAATCAAATCATGAATCATGAATTGAATCATGAATTATGAATCATGAATTGAATCATGAATCATGAATTGAATCATGAATCATGAATTGAATTATGAATCGTGAAATGAATCATGAATCATGAATTGAATCATGAATCATTAATCAGGAATCATGAATCATGAATTGAATCATGAATCATGAATTATGAATCATGAATAAAATCATGAATCATGAATCATGAATCATGAATTGAATCATGAATTGAATCATGAATCATGAATCATGAATTGAATCATGAATCATGAATTGAATCATGAATCATGAATTATGAATCATGAATTGAATCATGAATTATGAATTGAATCATGAATCATGAAACATGAATCATGAATTGAATCATGAATTGAATCATGAATCATGAATCATGAATTGAATCATGAATCATGAATCATGAATCATGAATCATGAATCGAATCATGAATCATAAATCATGAATTGAATCATGAATCATGAATTGAATCATGAATCATGAATTATGAATCATGAATTGAATCATGAATTATGAATTGAATCATGAATGATGAATCATGAATGATAAATCATGAATGATGAACCATGAATTGAATCATGAATCATGAATCATGAATTGAATCATGAATCATGAATCATGAATTGAATCATGAATCATGAATGATGAATCATGAATTGAATCATGAATCATGAATTGAAACATGAATCATGAATCATGAATCATGAATCATGAATTGAATCATGAATTAAATCATGAATCATGAATCATGAATTGAATCATGAATCATGAATGATGAATCATGAATTGAATCATGAATCATGAATCATGAATCGAATCATGGATCATTAATTGAATCGTTAATCATGAATCATGAATTGAATCATGAATCATGAATTGAATCATGAATCATGAATTGAATCATGAATGATGAATCATGAATTGAATCATGAATCATGAATTGAATCATGAATCATGAATTGAATCATGAATCATGAATTGAATCATTAATCATGAATTATGAATCATGAATTGAATCATGAATTATGAATTGAATCATGAATCATGAATGATGAATCATGAATTGAATCATGAATCATGAATCATGAATGATGAATCATGAATTGAATCATGAATCATGAATGATTAATCATAAATTGAATCATGAATCATGAATCATGAATCGAATGATGAATCATGAATTGAATCATGAATCATGAATCATGAATTCAATCATGAATCATGAATCATGAATTCAATCATGAATCATGAATCATGAACCATGAATTGAATCATGAATCATGAATTATGAATCGTGAATTGAATCATGAATCATGAATTGAATCATGAATCATGAATCATGAATCATGAATTGAATCATGAATCATGAATTATGAATCATGAATTGAATCATGAATCATGAATTGAATCATGAATCATGAATTGAATCATGAATTGAATCATGAATTGAATCATGAATCATGAATCATGAATTGAATCATAAATCATGAATTGAATCATGAATCATGAATTATGAATCATGAATTGAATCATGAATCATGAATTATGAATCATGAATTGAATCATGAATCATGAATCATGAATTGAATCATGAATCATGAATCATGAATCGAATCATGAATCATGAATTGAATCATGAATCATGAATCATGAATCAAATCATGAATCATGAATTGAATCATGAATTATGAATCATGAATTGAATCATGAATCATGAATTGAATCATGAATCATGAATTGAATCATGAATCATGAATTATGAATCGTGAAATGAATCATGAATCATGAATTGAATCATGAATCATTAATCAGGAATCATGAATCATGAATTGAATCATGAATCATGAATTATGAATCATGAATAAAATCATGAATCATGAATCATGAATCATGAATTGAATCATGAATTGAATCATGAATCATGAATCATGAATTGAATCATGAATCATGAATTGAATCATGAATCATGAATTATGAATCATGAATTGAATCATGAATTATGAATTGAATCATGAATCATGAAACATGAATCATGAATTGAATCATGAATTGAATCATGAATCATGAATCATGAATTGAATCATGAATCATGAATCATGAATCATGAATCATGAATCGAATCATGAATCATGAATCATGAATTGAATCATGAATCATGAATTGAATCATGAATCATGAATTATGAATCATGAATTGAATCATGAATTATGAATTGAATCATGAATGATGAATCATGAATGATAAATCATGAATGATGAATCATGAATTGAATCATGAATCATGAATCATGAATTGAATCATGAATCATGAATCATGAATTGAATCATGAATCATGAATGATGAATCATGAATTGAATCATGAATCATGAATTGAAACATGAATCATGAATCATGAATCATGAATCATGAATTGAATCATGAATTAAATCATGAATCATGAATCATGAATTGAATCATGAATCATGAATGATGAATCATGAATTGAATCATGAATCATGAATCATGAATCGAATCATGGATCATGAATTGAATCGTTAATCATGAATCATGAATTGAATCATGAATCATGAATTGAATCATGAATCATGAATTGAATCATGAATGATGAATCATGAATTGAATCATGAATCATGAATGATGAATCATGAATTGAATCATGAATCATGAATTGAATCATGAATCATGAATTGAATCATGAATCATGAATTGAATCATTAATCATGAATTATGAATCATGAATTGAATCATGAATTATGAATTGAATCATGAATCATGAATGATGAATCATGAATTGAATCATGAATCATGAATCATGAATGATGAATCATGAATTGAATCATGAATCATGAATGATTAATCATAAATTGAATCATGAATCATGAATCATGAATCGAATGATGAATCATGAATTGAATCATGAATCATGAATCATGAATTCAATCATGAATCATGAATCATGAATTCAATCATGAATCATGAATCATGAACCATGAATTGAATCATGAATCATGAATTATGAATCGTGAATTGAATCATGAATCATGAATTGAATCATGAATCATGAATCAGGAATCATGAATCATGAATTGAATCATGAATCATGAATTATGAATCATGAATTAAATCATGAATCATGAATTATGAATCATGAATTGAATCATGAATTATGAATTGAATCATGAATCATGAATCATGAATTGAATCATGAATCATGAATTGAATCATGAATCATGAATTGAATCATGAATTGAATCATGAATCGAATCATGAATTGAATCATGAATCGAATCGTGAATTGAATCATGAATCATGAATCATGAATCATGAATTGAATCATGATTCATGAATTATGAATCATGAATTGAATCATGAATCATGAATCATGAATTGAATCATGAATCATGAATCATGAATCATGAATCATGAATCATGAATCGAATCATGAATCATGAATCATGAATTGAATCATGAATCATGAATTATGAATCATGAATTGAATCATGAATTATGAATTGAATCATGAATGATGAATCATGAATTGAATCATGAATCATGAATCATGAATTGAATCATGAATCATGAATCATGAATTGAATCATGAATCATGAATCATGAATTGAATCATGAATCATGAATGATGAATCATGAATTGAATCATGAATCATGAATTGAAACATGAATCATGATTAATGAATTGAATCATGAATCATGAATTGAATCATGAAATGAATCATGAATCATGAATCATGAATTGAATCATGAATCATGAATGATGAATCATGAATTGAATCATGAATTGAATCATGAATCATGAATCATGAATTGAATCATAAATCATGAATTGAATCATGAATCATGAATCATGAATCATGAATTGAATCATGAATCATGAATTATGAATCATGAATTGAATCATGAATCATGAATTATGAATCATGAATTGAATCATGAATCATGAATCATGAATTGAATCATGAATCATGAATCATGAATCGAATCATGAATCATGAATTGAATCATGAATCATGAATCATGAATCAAATCATGAATCATGAATTGAATCATGAATCATGAATCATGAATTGAATCATGAATCATGAATTGAATCATGAATCATGAATTGAATCATGAATCATGAATTATGAATCGTGAATTGAATCATGAATCATGAATTGAATCATGAATCATGAATCAGGAATCATGAATCATGAATTGAATCATGAATCATGAATTATGAATCATGAATAAAATCATGAATCATGAATCATGAATCATGAATTGAATCATGAATTGAATCATGAATCATGAATCATGAATTGAATCATGAATCATGAATTGAATCATGAATCATGAATTATGAATCATGAATTGAATCATGAATTATGAATTGAATCATGAATCATGAAACATGAATCATGAATTGAATCATGAATTGAATCATGAATGATGAATCATGAATTGAATCATGAATCATGAATGATGAATCATGAATTGAATCATGAATGATAAATCATGAATTGTATCATGAATCATGAATCATGAATTCAATCATGAATCATGAATTATGAATCATGAATTGAATCATGATCCGAATCATGAATTGAATCATGAATCATGAATTGAATCATGAATCATGAATCGAATCATGAATCATGAATTGAATCATGAATCATGAATCATGAATTGAATCATGAATCATGAATCATGAATTGAATCATGAATCATGAACCATGAATTGAATCATGAATCATGAATTATGAATCGTGAATTGAATCATGAATCATGAATTGAATCATGAATCATGAATTGAATCATGAATCATGAATCATGAATCATGAATTATGAATCATGAATTAAATCATGAATCATGAATTATGAATCATGAATTGAATCATGAATTATGAATTGAATCATGAATCATGAATCATGAATCATGAATCATGAATTGAGTAATGAATTGAATTATGAATCATGAATCATGAATTGAATCATGAATCATGAATTATGAATCATGAATTGAATCATGAATTATGAATTGAATCATGAATTATGAATTGAATCATGAATCATGAATCATGAATCTTGAATCATGAATTGAATCATGAATTGAATCATGAATGATGAATCATGAATTGAATCATGAATCATGAATGATGAATCATGAATTGAATCATGAATCATGAATCATGAATTGAATCATGAATCATGAATCATGAATTGAATCATGAATCATGAATTATGAATCATGAATTGAATCATGAATCATGAATTATGAATCATTAATTGAATCATGAATTATGAATTAAATCATGAATCATGAATCATGAAACATGAATCATGAATTGAATCATGAATTGAATCATGAATCATGAATGATGAATTGAATCATGAATCATGAATGATGAATCATGAATTGAATCATGAATAATGAATCATGAATCGAATCATGGATCATGAATTGAATCATTAATCATGAATCATGAATTGAATCATGAATCATGAATTGAATCATGAATGATGAATCATGGATTGAATCATGAATGATGAATCATGGATTGAATCATGAATCATGAATGATGAATCATGAATTGAATCATGAATCATGAATTGAATCATGAATCATGAATTGAATCATGAATCATGAATTATGAATCATGAATTGAATCATGAATTATGAATTGAATCATGAATCATGAATCATGAATCATGAATTGAATCATGAATCATGAATCATGAATCATGAATTGAATCATGAATCATGAATGATTAATCATAAATTGAATCATGAATCATGAATCGAATGATGAATCATGAATTGAATCATGAATCATGAATCATGAATTCAATCATGAATCATGAATCATGAATTCAATCATGAGTCATGAATCATGAACCATGAATTGAATCATGAATCATGAATTATGAATCGTGAATTGAATCATGAATCATGAATTGAATCATGAATCATGAATCAGGAATCATGAATCATGAATTGAATCATGAATCATGAATCATGAATTAAATCATGAATCATGAATTATGAATCATGAATTGAATGATGAATTATGAATTGAATCATGAATCATGAATCATGAATTGAATCATGAATCATGAATTGAATCATGAATCATGAATTGAATCATGAATTGAATCATGAATCGAATCATGAATTGAATCATGAATCGAATCATGAATTGAATCATGAATCATGAATCATGAATCATGAATTGAATCATGATTCATGAATTATGAATCATGAATTGAATCATGAATCATGAATCATGAATTGAATCATGAATCATGAATTGAATCATGAATCATGAATCGAATCATGAATCATGAATCATGAATTGAATCATGAATCATGAATCATGAATTGAATCATGAATCATGAATTGAATCATGAATCATGAATTATGAATCATGAATTGAATTATGAATTATGAATTGAATCATGAATGATGAATCATGAATGATAAATCATGAATGATGAATCATGAATTGAATCATGAATCATGAATCATGAATTGAATCATGAATCATGAATGATGAATCATGAATTGAATCATGAATCATGAATTGAAACATGAATCATGAATCATGAATCATGAATCATGAATTGAATCATGAATTAAATCATGAATCATGAATCATGAATTGAATCATGAATCATGAATGATGAATCATGAATTGAATCATGAATCATGAATCATGAATCGAATCATGGATCATGAATTGAATCATTAATCATGAATCGAATCATGAATCATGAATTGAATCATGAATCATGAATTATGAATCATGAATTGAATCATGAATCATGAATTATGAATCATGAATTGAATCATGATCCGAATCATGAATTGAATCATGAATCATGAATTGAATCATGAATCATGATTAATGAATTGAATCATGAATCATGAATTGAATCATGAAATGAATCATGAATCATGAATCATGAATTGAATCATGAATCATGAATGATGAATCATGAATTGAATCATAAATCATGAATTGAATCATGAATCATGAATCATGAATCATGAATTGAATCATGAATCATGAATTATGAATCATGAATTGAATCATGAATCATGAATTATGAATCATGAATTGAATCATGAATCATGAATCATGAATTGAATCATGAATCATGAATCATGAATCGAATCATGAATCATGAATTGAATCATGAATCATGAATCATGAATGATGAATCATGAATTGAATCATGAATTGAATCATGAATCATGAATCATGAATTGAATCATAAATCATGAATTGAATCATGAATCATGAATCATGAATCATGAATTCAATCATGAATCATGAATCATGAACCATGAATTGAATCATGAATCATGAATTATGAATCGTGAATTGAATCATGAATCATGAATTGAATCATGAATCATGAATCAGGAATCATGAATCATGAATTGAATCATGAATCATGAATTATGAATCATGAATTAAATCATGAATCATGAATTATGAATCATGAATTGAATGATGATTTATGAATTGAATCATGAATCATGAATCATGAATTGAATCATGAATCATGAATTGAATCATGAATCATGAATCATGAATTGAATCATGAATCATGAATTGAATCATGAATTGAATCATGAATCGAATCATGAATTGAATCATGAATCGAATCATGAATTGAATCATGAATCATGAATCATGAATCATGAATTGAATCATGATTCATGAATTATGAATCATGAATTGAATCATGAATCATGAATCATGAATTGAATCATGAATCATGAATCATGAATCATGAATCATGAATCGAATCATGAATCATGAATCATGAATTGAATCATGAATCATGAATTGAATCATGAATCATGAATTATGAATCATGAATTGAATCATGAATTATGAATTGAATCATGAATGATGAATCATGAATGATAAATCATGAATGATGAATCATGAATTGAATCATGAATCATGAATCATGAATTGAATCATGAATCATGAATCATGAATCATGAATTGAATCATGAATCATGAATGATGAATCATGAATTGAATCATGAATCATGAATTGAAACATGAATCATGAATCATGAATCATGAATCATGAATTGAATCATGAATTAAATCATGAATCATGAATCATGAATTGAATCATGAATCATGAATGATGAATCATGAATTGAATCATGAATCATGAATCATGAATCGAATCATGGATCATGAATTGAATCATTAATCATGAATCATGAATTGAATCATGAATCATGAATTGAATCATGAATCATGAATTATGAATCATGAATTGAATCATGAATCATGAATTATGAATCATGAATTGAATCATGATCCGAATCATGAATTGAATCATGAATCATGAATTGAATCATGAATCATGATTAATGAATTGAATCATGAATCATGAATTGAATCATGAAATGAATCATAAATCATGAATCATGAATTGAATCATGAATCATGAATGATGAATCATGAATTGAATCATGAATTGAATCATGAATCATGAATCATGAATTGAATCATAAATCATGAATTGAATCATGAATCATGAATCATGAATCATGAATTGAATCATGAATCATGAATTATGAATCATGAATTGAATCATGAATCATGAATTATGAATCATGAATTGAATCATGAATCATGAATCATGAATTGAATCATGAATCATGAATCATGAATCGAATCATGAATCATGAATTGAATCATGAATCATGAATCATGAATCAAATCATGAATCATGAATTGAATCATGAATCATGAATCATGAATTGAATCATGAATCATGAATTGAATCATGAATCATGAATTGAATCATGAATCATGAATTATGAATCGTGAATTGAATCATGAATCATGAATTGAATCATGAATCATGAATCAGGAATCATGAATCATGAATTGAATCATGAATCATGAATTATGAATCATGAATAAAATCATGAATCATGAATCATGAATCATGAATTGAATCATGAATTGAATCATGAATCATGAATTGAATCATGAATCATGAATTGAATCATGAATCATGAATTATGAATCATGAATTGAATCATGAATTATGAATTGAATCATGAATCATGAAACATGAATCATGAATTGAATCATGAATTGAATCATGAATGATGAATCATGAATTGAATCATGAATCATGAATGATGAATCATGAATTTAATCATGAATCATGAATCATGAATCGAATCATGAATCATGAATTGAATCATGAATGATGAATCATGAATTGTATCATGAATCATGAATCATGAATTCAATCATGAATCATGAATTATGAATCATGAATTGAATCATGATCCGAATCATGAATTGAATCATGATTCATGAATTGAATCATGAATCATGAATCGAATCATGAATCATGAATTGAATCATGAATCATGAATCATGAATTGAATCATGAATCATGAATCATGAATTGAATCATGAATCATGAACCATGAATTGAATCATGAATCATGAATTATGAATCGTGAATTGAATCATGAATCATGAATTGAATCATGAATCATGAATCTTGAATCATGAATCATGAATTATGAATCATGAATTAAATCATGAATCATGAATTATGAATCATGAATTGAATCATGAATTATGAATTGAATCATGAATCATGAATCATGAATCATGAATCATGAATTGAGTAATGAATTGAATCATGAATCATGAATCATGAATTGAATCATGAATCATGAATTGAATCATGAATCATGAATTATGAATCATGAATTGAATCATGAATTATGAATTGAATCATGAATTATGAATTGAATCATGAATCATGAATCATGAATCATGAATCTTGAATCATGAATTGAATCATGAATTGAATCATGAATGATGAATCATGAATTGAATCATGAATCATGAATGATGAATCATGAATTGAATCATGAATCATGAATCATGAATTGAATCATGAATCATGAATCATGAATTGAATCATGAATTATGAATCATGAATTGAATCATGAATCATGAATTATGAATCATTAATTGAATCATGAATTATGAATTAAATCATGAATCATGAATCATGAAACATGAATCATGAATTGAATCATGAATTGAATCATGAATGATGAATCATGAATTGAATCATGAATCATGAATGATGAATCATGAATTGAATCATGAATCATGAATCGAATCATGAATCATGAATCGAATCATGAATCATGAATCATGAATTGAATCATGAATCATGAATTGAATCATGAATCATGAATTATGAATCATGAATTGAATCATGATCCGAATCATGAATTGAATCATGAATCATGAATTGAATCATGAATCATGAATTGAATCATGAATCATGAATCATGAATTGAATCATGAATCATGAATTATGAATCATGAATTGAATCATGAATTATGACTTGAATCATGAATCATGAATTGAATCATGAATCATGAATCATGAATCATGAATTGAATCATGAATCATGAATTATGAATCATGAATTGAATCATGAATCATGAATCATGAATTGAATCATGAATCATGAATTGAATCATGAATCATGAATTGAATCATGAATCATGAATCGAATCATGAATTGAATCATGAATCATGAATTGAATCATGAATTGAATCATGAATCGAATCATGAATTGAATCATGAATCGAATCATGAATTGAATCATGAATCATGAATCATGAATCATGAATTGAATCATGATTCATGAATTATGAATCATGAATTGAATCATGAATCATGAATCATAAATTGAATCATGAATCATGAATCATGAATCATGAATCATGAATCATGAATCGAATCATGAATCATGAATCATGAATTGAATCATGAATCATGAATTGAATCATGAATCATGAATTATGAATCATGAATTGAATCATGAATTATGAATTGAATCATGAATGATGAATCATGAATGATAAATCATGAATGATGAATCATGAATTGAATCATGAATCATGAATCATGAATTGAATCATGAATCATGAATCATGAATTGAATCATGAATCATGAATGATGAATCATGAATTGAATCATGAATCATGAATTGAAACATGAATCATGAATCATGAATCTTGAATCATGAATCATGAATCATGAATCGAATCATGGATCATGAATTGAATCATTAATCATGAATCATGAATTGAATCATGAATCATGAATTGAATCATGAATCATGAATTATGAATCATGAATTGAATCATGAATCATGAATTATGAATCATGAATTGAATCATGATCCGAATCATGAATTGAATCATGAATCATGAATTGAATCATGAATCATGATTAATGAATTGAATCATGAATCATGAATTGAATCATGAAATGAATCATGAATCATGAATCATGAATTGAATCATGAATCATGAATGATGAATCATGAATTGAATCATGAATTGAATCATGAATCATGAATCATGAATTGAATCATAAATCATGAATTGAATCATGAATCATGAATCATGAATCATGAATTGAATCATGAATCATGAATTATGAATCATGAATTGAATCATGAATCATGAATTATGAATCATGAATTGAATCATGAATCATGAATCATGAATTGAATCATGAATCATGAATTATGAATCGAATCATGAATCATGAATTGAATCATGAATCATGAATCATGAATCAAATCATGAATCATGAATTGAATCATGAATCATGAATCATGAATTGAATCATGAATCATGAATTGAATCATGAATCATGAATTGAATCATGAATCATGAATTATGAATCGTGAATTGAATCATGAATCATGAATTGAATCATGAATCATGAATCAGGAATCATGAATCATGAATTGAATCATGAATCATGAATTATGAATCATGAATAAAATCATGAATCATGAATCATGAATCATGAATTGAATCATGAATCATGAATTGAATCATGAATTGAATCATGAATCATGAATCATGAATTGAATCATGAATCATGAATTGAATCATGAATCATGAATTATGAATCATGAATTGAATCATGAATTATGAATTGAATCATGAATCATGAAACATGAATCATGAATTGAATCATGAATTGAATCATGAATGATGAATCATGAATTGAATCATGAATCATGAATGATGAATCATGAATTTAATCATGAATCATGAATCATGAATCGAATCATGAATCATGAATTGAATCATGAATGATGAATCATGAATTGTATCATGAATCATGAATCATGAATTCAATCATGGATCATGAATTATGAATCATGAATTGAATCATGATCCGAATCATGAATTGAATCATGAATCATGAATTGAATCATGAATCATGAATCGAATCATGAATCATGAATTGAATCATGAATCATGAATCATGAATTGAATCATGAATCATGAATTGAATCATGAATCATGAACCATGAATTGAATCATGAATCTTGAATTATGAATCGTGAATTGAATCATGAATCATGAATTGAATCATGAATCATGAATCATGAATCATGAATCATGAATTATGAATCATGAATTAAATCATGAATCATGAATTATGAATCATGAATTGAATCATGAATTATGAATTGAATCATGAATCATGAATCATGAATCATGAATCATGAATTGAGTAATGAATTGAATTATGAATCATGAATCATGAATTGAATCATGAATCATGAATTGAATCATGAATCATGAATTATGAATCATGAATTGAATCATGAATTATGAATTGAATCATGAATTATGAATTGAATCATGAATCATGAATCATGAATCTTGAATCATGAATTGAATCATGAATTGAATCATGAATGATGAATCATGAATTGAATCATGAATCATGAATGATGAATCATGAATTGAATCATGAATTATGAATCATGAATTGAATCATGAATCATGAATCATGAATTGAATCATGAATCATGAATTATGAATCATGAATTGAATCATGAATCATGAATTATGAATCATTAATTGAATCATGAATTATGAATTAAATCATGAATCATGAATCATGAAACATGAATCATGAATTGAATCATGAATTGAATCATGAATCATGAATCATGAATTGAATCATGAATCATGAATGATGAATCATGAATTGAATCATGAATCATGAATCATAAATTGAATCATGGATCATGAATTGAATCATTAATCATGAATCATGAATTGAATCATGAATCATGAATTGAATCATGAATGATGAATCATGAATTGAATCATGAATCATGAATGATGAATCATGAATTGAATCATGAATCATGAATTGAATCATGAATCATGAATTGAATCATGAATCATGAATTATGAATCATGAATTGAATCATGAATCATGAATTATGAATCATGAATTGAATCATGAATTATGAATTGAATCATGAATCATGAATGATGAATCATGAATTGAATCATGAATCATGAATCATGAATGATGAATCATGAATTGAATCATGAATCATGAATGATTAATCATAAATTGAATCATGAATCATGAATCGAATGATGAATCATGAATTGAATCATGAATCATGAATCATGAATTCAATCATGAATCATGAATCATGAATTCAATCATGAATCATGAATCATGAACCATGAATTGAATCATGAATCATGAATTATGAATCGTGAATTGAATCATGAATCATGAATTGAATCATGAATCATGAATCAGGAATCATGAATCATGAATTGAATCATGAATCATGAATTGAATCATGAATCATGAATTATGAATCATGAATTAAATCATGAATCATGAATTATGAATCATGAATTGAATGATGAATTATGAATTGAATCATGAATCATGAATCATGAATTGAATCATGAATCATGAATTGAATCATGAATCATGAATTGAATCATGAATTGAATCATGAATCGAATCATGAATTGAATCATGAATCGAATCATGAATTGAATCATGAATCATGAATCATGAATTGAATCATGATTCATGAATTATGAATCATGAATTGAATCATGAATCATGAATCATGAATTGAATCATGAATCATGAATTGAATCATGAATCATGAATCATGAATCATGAATCGAATCATGAATCATGAATCATGAATTGAATCATGAATCATGAATTGAATCATGAATCATGAATTATGAATCATGAATTGAATCATGAATTATGAATTGAATCATGAATGATGAATCATGAATGATAAATCATGAATGATGAATCATGAATTGAATCATGAATCATGAATCATGAATTGAATCATGAATCATGAATGATGAATCATGAATTGAATCATGAATCATGAATGATGAATCATGAATTGAATCATGAATCATGAATTGAAACATGAATCATGAATCATGAATCATGAATCATGAATTGAATCATGAATTAAATCATGAATCATGAATCATGAATTGAATCATGAATCATGAATGATGAATCATGAATTGAATCATGAATCATGAATCATGAATCGAATCATGGATCATGAATTGAATCATTAATCATGAATCATGAATTGAATCATGAATCATGAATTGAATCATGAATCATGAATTATGAATCATGAATTGAATCATGAATCATGAATTATGAATCATGAATTGAATCATGATCCGAATCATGAATTGAATCATGAATCATGAATTGAATCATGAATCATGATTAATGAATTGAATCATGAATCATGAATTGAATCATGAAATGAATCATGAATCATGAATTGAATCATGAATCATGAATGATGAATCATGATTTGAATCATGAATTGAATCATGAATCATGAATCATGAATTGAATCATAAATCATGAATTGAATCATGAATCATGAATCATGAATCATGAATTGAATCATGAATCATGAATTATGAATCATGAATTGAATCATGAATCATGAATTATGAATCATGAATTGAATCATGAATCATGAATCATGAATTGAATCATGAATCATGAATCATGAATCGAATCATGAATCATGAATTGAATCATGAATCATGAATCAAATCATGAATCATGAATTGAATCATGAATCATGAATCATGAATTGAATCATGAATCATGAATTGAATCATGAATCATGAATTGAATCATGAATCATGAATTATGAATCGTGAATTGAATCATGAATCATGAATTGAATCATGAATCATGAATCATGAATCATGAATCATGAATTGAATCATGAATCATGAATTATGAATCATGAATAAAATCATGAATCATGAATCATGAATCATGAATTAAATCATGAATTGAATCATGAATCATGATTCATGAATTGAATCATGAATCATGAATTGAATCATGAATCATGAATTATGAATCATGAATTGAATCATGAATTATGAATTGAATCATGAATCATGAAACATGAATCATGAATTGAATCATGAATTGAATCATGAATGATGAATCATGAATTGAATCATGAATCATGAATGATGAATCATGAATTTAATCATGAATCATGAATCATGAATCGAATCATGAATCATGAATTGAATCATGAATGATGAATCATGAATTGTATCATGAATCATGAATCATGAATTCAATCATGAATCATGAATTATGAATCATGAATTGAATCATGATCCGAATCATGAATTGAATCATGAATCATGAATTGAATCATGAATCATGAATCGAATCATGAATCATGAATTGAATCATGAATCATGAATCATGAATTGAATCATGAATCATGAATCATGAATTGAATCATGAATCATGAACCATGAATTGAATCATGAATCATGAATTATGAATCGTGAATTGAATCATGAATCATGAATTGAATCATGAATCATGAATCATGAATCATGAATCATGAATTATGAATCATGAATTAAATCATGAATCATGAATTATGAATCATGAATTGAATCATGAATTATGAATTGAATCATGAATCATGAATCATGAATCATGAATCATGAATTGAGTAATGAATTGAATCATGAATCATGAATCATGAATTGAATCATGAATCATGAATTGAATCATGAATCATGAATTATGAATCATGAATTGAATCATGAATTATGAATTGAATCATGGATTATGAATTGAATCATGAATCATGAATCATGAATCATGAATCTTGAATCATGAATTGAATCATGAATTGAATCATGAATGATGAATCATGAATTGAATCATGAATCATGAATGATGAATCATGAATTGAATCATGAATCATGAATCATGAATTGAATCATGAATCATGAATCATGAATTGAATCATGAATTATGAATCATGAATTGAATCATGAATCATGAATTATGAATCATTAATTGAATCATGAATTATGAATTAAATCATGAATCATGAATCATGAAACATGAATCATGAATTGAATCATGAATTGAATCATGAATGATGAATCATGAATTGAATCATGAATCATGAATTGAATCATGAATCATGAATTATGAATCATGAATTGAATCATGAATTATGAATTGAATCATGAATCATGAAACATGAATCATGAATTGAATCATGAATTGAATCATGAATGATGAATCATGAATTGAATCATGAATCATGAATGATGAATCATGAATTTAATCATGAATCATGAATCATGAATCGAATCATGAATCATGAATTGAATCATGAATGATGAATCATGAATTGTATCATGAATCATGAATCATGAATTCAATCATGAATCATGAATTATGAATCATGAATTGAATCATGAATCATGAATTGAATCATGAATCATGAATCGAATCATGAATCATGAATTGAATCATGAATGATGAATCATGAATTGAATCATGAATCATGAATGATGAATCATGAATTTAATCATGAATCATGAATCATGAATCGAATCATGAATCATGAATTGAATCATGAATGATGAATCATGAATTGTATCATGAATCATGAACCATGAATTGAATCATGAATCATGAATTATGAATCGTGAATTGAATCATGAATCATGAATTGAATCATGAATCATGAATTATGAATCATGAATTAAATCATGAATCATGAATTATGAATCATGAATTGAATCATGAATTATGAATTGAATCATGAATCATGAATCATGAATCATGAATCATGAATTGAGTAATGAATTGAATCATGAATCATGAATCATGAATTGAATCATGAATCATGAATTGAATCATGAATAATGAATTATGAATCATGAATTGAATCATGAATTATGAATTGAATCATGAATTATGAATTGAAGCATGAATCATGAATCATGAATCATGAATCTTGAATCA
Source organism: Mixophyes australis (assembly GCA_036250195.1). Taxonomy (NCBI): domain Eukaryota; kingdom Metazoa; phylum Chordata; class Amphibia; order Anura; family Limnodynastidae; genus Mixophyes; species Mixophyes australis. The sequence continues at coordinate 238,985,927 of JAVHZZ010000001.1, read as the reverse complement.
TGAATTGAATCATGAATTGAATCATGAATGATGAATCATGAATTGAATCATGAATCATGAATGATGAATCATGAATTGAATCATGAATCATGAATCATGAATTGAATCATGAATCATGAATCATGAATTGAATCATGAATTATGAATCATGAATTGAATCATGAATCATGAATTATGAATCATTAATTGAATCATGAATTATGAATTAAATCATATATCATGAATCATGAAACATGAATCATGAATTGAATCATGAATTGAATCATGAATCATGAATCATGAATTGAATCATGAATCATGAATTGAATCATGAATCATGAATTATGAATCATGAATTGAATCATGAATTATGAATTGAATCATGAATCATGAAACATGAATCATGAATTGAATCATGAATTGAATCATGAATGATGAATCATGAATTGAATCATGAATCATGAATGATGAATCATGAATTTAATCATGAATCATGAATCATGAATCGAATCATGAATCATGAATTGAATCATGAATGATGAATCATGAATTGTATCATGAATCATGAATCATGAATTCAATCATGAATCATGAATTATGAATCATGAATTGAATCATGATCCGAATCATGAATTGAATCATGAATCATGAATTGAATCATGAATCATGAATCATGAATCATGAATTGAATCATGAATCATGAATCATGAATTGAATCATGAATCATGAACCATGAATTGAATCATGAATCATGAATTATGAATCGTGAATTGAATCATGAATCATGAATTGAATCATGAATCATGAATCATGAATCATGAATCATGAATTATGAATCATGAATTAAATCATGAATCATGAATTATGAATCATGAATTGAATCATGAATTATGAATTGAATCATGAATCATGAATCATGAATCATGAATCATGAATTGAGTAATGAATTGAATCATGAATCATGAATCATGAATTGAATCATGAATCATGAATTGAATCATGAATCATGAATTATGAATCATGAATTGAATCATGAATTATGAATTGAATCATGAATTATGAATTGAATCATGAATCATGAATCTTGAATCATGAATTGAATCATGAATTGAATCATGAATGATGAATCATGAATTGAATCATGAATCATGAATGATGAATCATGAATTGAATCATGAATCATGAATCATGAATTGAATCATGAATCATGAATCATGAATTGAATCATGAATTATGAATCATGAATTGAATCATGAATCATGAATTATGAATCATTAATTGAATCATGAATTATGAATTAAATCATGAATCATGAATCATGAAACATGAATCATGAATTGAATCATGAATTGAATCATGAATGATGAATCATGAATTGAATCATGAATCATGAATGATGAATCATGAATTGAATCATGAATCATGAATCGAATCATGAATCATGAATCGAATCATGAATCATGAATCATGAATTGAATCATGAATCATGAATTGAATCATGAATCATGAATTATGAATCATGAATTGATTCATGATCCGAATCATGAATTGAATCATGAATCATGAATTGAATCATGAATCATGAATTGAATCATGAATCATGAATCATGAATTGAATCATGAATCATGAATTATGAATCATGAATTGAATCATGAATTATGACATGAATCATGAATCATGAATTGAATCATGAATCATGAATCATGAATCATGAATTGAATCATGAATCATGAATTATGAATCATGAATTGAATCATGAATCATGAATCATGAATTGAATCATGAATCATGAATTGAATCATGAATCATGAATTGAATCATGAATCATGAATCGAATCATGAATTGAATCATGAATCGAATCATGAATTGAATCTTGAATCGAATCATGAATTGAATCATGAATCATGAATCATGAATCATGAATTGAATCATGATTCATGAATTATGAATCATGAATTGATACATGAATCATGAATCATGAATTGAATCATGAATCATGAATCATGAATCACGAATCATGAATCGAATCATGAATCATGAATCATGAATTGAATCATGAATCATGAATTGAATCATGAATCATGAATTGAATCATGAATCATGAATTATGAATCATGAATTATGAATTGAATCATGAATGATGAATCATGAATGATAAATCATGAATGATGAATCATGAATTGAATCATGAATCATGAATCATGAATTGAATCATGAATCATGAATGATGAATGATGAATTGAATCATGAATCATGAATCATGAATTGAATCATGAATCATGAATCCTGAATTGAATCATGAATCATGAATTATGAATCATGAATTGAATCATGAATCATGAATTATGAATCATGAATTGAATCATGAATTATGAATTGAAACATGAATCATGAATCATGAATCATGAATTATGAATCATGAATTGAATCATGAATTATGAATTGAAACATGAATCATGAATCATGAATCATGAATCATGAATTGAATCATGAATTGAATCATGAATCATGAATCATGAATTGAATCATGAATCATGAATGATGAATCATGAATTGAATCATGAATCATGAATCATGAATCGAATCATGGATCATGAATTGAATCATTAATCATGAATCATGAATTGAATCATGAATCATGAATCATGAATTGAATCATGAATCATGAATTATGAATCATGAATTGAATCATGAATCATGAATTATGAATCATGAATTGAATCATGATCCGAATCATGAATTGAATCATGAATCATGAATTGAATCATGAATCATGATTAATGAATTGAATCATGAATCATGAATTATGAATCATGAATTGAATCATGAATCATGAATTGAATCATGAATCATGAATCATGAATTGAATCATGAATCATTAATTGAATCATGAATCATGAATTAAATCATGAATCAAATTATGAATTGAATCATGTATCGAATCATGAATTGAATCATGAATCATGAATCATGAATTGAATCATGATTCATGAATTATGAATCATGAATTGAATCATGAATCATGAATTATGAATCATGAATTGAATCATGAATCATGAATTATGAATCATGAATTGAATCATGAATTATGAATTGAATCATGAATCATGAATCATGAATCATGAATCATCAATTGAATCATGAATCATGAATTATGAATCATGAATTGAATTATGAATTATGAATTGAATCATGAATCATGAATCATGAATCATGAATCATGAATTGAATCATGAATTGAATCATGAATCATGAATCATGAATTGAATCATGAATCATGAATGATGAATCATAAATTGAATCATGAATTATGAATCATGAATCATATCATGAATCATGAATCGAATCATGAATCATGAATTGAATCATGAATCATAAATTGAATCATGAATTGAATCATGAATCATGAATCGAATCATGAATCATGAATTGAATCATGAATTAAATCATGAATCATGAATTGAATCATGAATTGAATCATGAATTGAATCATGAATTGAATCATAAATCATGAATTGAATCATGAATCATAAATCGAATCATGAATCATGAATTATGAATCATGAATCGAATCATGAATCATGAATTGAATCATGAATCATGAATCATGAATCAAATCATGAATCATGAATTGAATCATGAATCATGAATCATGAATTGAATCATGAATCATGAATTGAATCATGAATCATGAATTGAATCATGGATCATGAATTATGAATCGTGAATTGAATCATGAATCATGAATTGAATCATGAATCATGAATCAGGAATCATGAATCATGAATTGAATCATGAATCATGAATTATGAATCATGAATAAAATCATGAATCATGAATCATGAATCATGAATTGAATCATGAATTGAATCATGAATCATGAATCATGAATTGAATCATGAATCATGAATTGAATCATGAATCATGAATTATGAATCATGAATTGAATCATGAATTATGAATTGAATCATGAATCATGAAACATGAATCATGAATTGAATCATGAATGATGAATCATGAATTGAATCATGAATCATGAATGATGAATCATGAATTTAATCATGAATCATGAATCATGAATCGAATCATGAATCATGAATTGAATCATGAATGATGAATCATGAATTGTGTCATGAATCATGAATCATGAATTCAATCATGAATCATGAATTATGAATCATGAATTGAATCATGATCCGAATCATGAATTGAATCATGAATCATGAATTGAATCATGAATCATGAATCGAATCATGAATCATGAATTGAATCATGAATCATGAATCATGAATTGAATCATGAATCATGAATCATGAATTGAATCATGAATCATGAACCATGAATTGAATCATGAATCATGAATTATGAATCGTGAATTGAATCATGAATTGAATCATGAATCATGAATCATGAATCATGAATCATGAATTATGAATCATGAATTAAATCATGAATCATGAATTATGAATCATGAATTGAATCATGAATTATGAATTGAATCATGAATCATGAATCATGAATCATGAATTGAGTAATGAATTGAATCATGAATCATGAATCATGAATTGAATCATGAATCATAAATTGAATCATGAATTATGAATAATGAATTGAATCATGAATTATGAATTGAATCATGAATTATGAATTGAATCATGAATCATGAATCATGAATCATGAATCTTGGATCATGAATTGAATCATGAATTGAATCATGAATGATGAATCATGAATTGAATCATGAATGATGAATCATGAATTGAATCATGAATGATGAATCATGAATTGAATCATGAATCATGAATCATGAATTGAATCATGAATTATGAATCATGGAATTGAATCATGAATCATGAATTATGAATCATTAATTGAATAATGAATTATGAATTAAATCATGAATCATGAATCATGAAACATGAATCATGAATTGAATCATGAATTGAATCATGAATGATGAATCATGAATTGAATCATGAATCATGAATGATGAATCATGAATTGAATCATGAATCATGAATCGAATCATGAGTCATGAATTATGAATCATGAATTGAATCATGATCCAAATCATGAATTGAATCATGAATCATGAATTGAATCATGAATCATGAATTGAATCATGAATCATGAATCATGAATTGAATCATGAATCATGAATTATGAATCATGAATTGAATCATGAATTATGACTTGAATCATGAATCATAAATTGAATCATGAATCATGAATCATGAATCATGAATTGAATCATGAATCATGAATTATGAATCATGAATTGAATCATGAATCATGAATCATGAATTGAATCATGAATCATGAATTGAATCATGAATCATGAATTGAATCATGAATCATGAATCGAATCATGAATTGAATCATGAATCGAATCATGAATTGAATCATGAATCGAATCATGAATTGAATCATGAATCATGAATCATGAATCATGAATTGAATCATGATTCATGAATTATGAATCATGAATTGATACATGAATCATGAATCATGAATTGAATCATGAATCATGAATCATGAATCACGAATCATGAATCGAATCATGAATCATGAATCATGAATTGAATCATGAATCATGAATTGAATCATGAATCATGAATTATGAATCATGAATTATGAATCATGAATTATGAATCATGAATGATAAATCATGAATGATGAATCATGAATTGAATCATGAATCATGAATCATGAATTGAATCATGAATCATGAATGATGAATCATGAATTGAATCATGAATCATGAATCATGAATTGAATCATGAATCATGAATCCTGAATTGAATCATGAATCATGAATTATGAATCATGAATTGAATCATGAATCATGAATTATGAATCATGAATTGAATCATGAATTATGAATTGAAACATGAATCATGAATCATGAATCATGAATCATGAATTGAATCATGAATTGAATCATGAATCATGAATCATGAATTGAATCATGAATCATGAATGATGAATCATGAATTGAATCATGAATCATGAATCATGAATCGAATCATGGATCATGAATTGAATCATTAATCATGAATCATGAATTGAATCATGAATCATGAATCATGAATTGAATCATGAATCATGAATTATGAATCATGAATTGAATCATGAATCATGAATTATGAATCATGAATTGAATCATGATCCGAATCATGAATTGAATCATGAATCATGAATTGAATCATGAATCATGATTAATGAATTGAATCATGAATCATGAATTATGAATCATGAATTGAATCATGAATCATGACTTGAATCATGAATCATGAATCATGAATTGAATCATGAATCATGAATCATGAATCATGAATTGAATCATGAATCATGAATTATGAATCATGAATTGAATCATGAATCATGAATCATGAATTGAATCATGAATCATGAATCATGAATTGAATCATGAATCATTAATTGAATCATGAATCATGAATTGAATCATGAATCAAATTATGAATTGAATCATGTATCGAATCATGAATTGAATCATGAATCATGAATCATGAATTGAATCATGATTCATGAATTATGAATCATGAATTGAATCATGAATCATGAATTATGAATCATGAATTGAATCATGAATCATGAATTATGAATCATGAATTGAATCATGAATTATGAATTGAATCATGAATCATGAATCATGAATCATGAATCATCAATTGAATCATGAATCATGAATTATGAATCATGAATTGAATTATGAATTATGAATTGAATCATGAATCATGAATCATGAATCATGAATCATGAATTGAATCATGAATTGAATCATGAATCATGAATCATGAATTGAATCATGAATGATGAATCATAAATTGAATCATGAATTATGAATCATGAATCATATCATGAATCATGAATCGAATCATGAATCATGAATTGAATCATGAATCATAAATTGAATCATGAATTGAATCATGAATCATGAATCGAATCATGAATCATGAATTGAATCATGAATTAAATCATGAATCATGAATTGAATCATGAATTGAATCATGAATTGAATCATAAATCATGAATTGAATCATGAATCATAAATCGAATCATGAATCATGAATTATGAATTATGAATTGAATCATGAATCAGGAATTATGAATCATGAATTGAATTATGAATTATGAATTGAATCATGAATCATGAATCATGAATTGAATCATGAATGATGAATGATGAATCATAAATTGAATCATGAATCATGAATCATGAATCAAATCATGAATCATGAATCATGAATCATGAATCGAATCATGAATCATGAATCATGAATTGAATCATGAATTGAATCATGAATCATGAATCGAATCATGAATCATGAATTGAATCATGAATTAAATCATGAATCATGAATTGAATCATGAATTGAATCATGAATTGAATCATTAATTGAATCATGAATTGAATCATGAATCATGAATTGAATCATGAATCATGAATCATAAATCGAATCATAAATCATGAATTGAATCATGAATTGAATCATGAATTGAATCATGAATCATGAATTGAATCATGAATCATGAATCATGAATTGAATCATGAATTATGAATCATGAATTGAATCATGAATCATGAATCATGAATTGAATCATGAATCATGAATCATGAATCATGAATCGAATCATAATTCATGAATTATGAATTATGAATTGAATCATGAATCATGAATCATGAATTGAATTATGAATTATGAATTGAATCATGAATCATGAATCATGAATCATGAATCATGAATTGAATCATGAATTGAATCATGAATCATGAATCATGAATTGAATCATGAATCATAATTCATGAATTTAATTATGAATCATGAATTAAATCATGAATCATGAATCATGAATCATGAATCATGAATTGAATCATGAATTGAATCATGAATCATAAATCATGAATTGAATGATGAATCATGAATGATGAATCATGAATTGAATCATGAATCATGAATCGAATCTTGAATCGAATCATGAATTGAATCATGAATCATGAATTGAATCATGAATCGAATCATGAATTGAATCATGAATCATGAATTGAATCATGAATCATGAATTATGAATCATGAATTGAATCATGAATCATGAATCATGAATTGAATCATAAATCATGAATTATGAATCATGAATTAAATCATGAATCATGAATTATGAATCATGAATTGAATCATGAATCATGAATCATGAATTGAATCATGAATCATGAATCATGAATTGAATCATGAATCATGAATTAAATCATAAATCATGAATTATGAATCATGAATTGAATCATGAATCATGAATTATGAATCATGAATTGAATCATGAATCATGAATCATGAATTGAATCATGAATCATGAATTGAATCATGAATCATGAATTGAATCATGAATCATGAATCATGAATTGAATCATGAATTGAATCATGAATTGAATCATGAATTGAATCATAAATCATGAATTGAATCATGAATCATAAATCGAATCATGAATCATGAATTATGAATTATGAATTGAATTATGAATCATGAATTATGAATCATGAATTGAATTATGAATTATGAATTGAATCATGAATCATGAATCATGAATTGAATCATGAATCATGAATGATGAATCATGAATCATGAATCATGAATCAAATCATGAATCATGAATCATGAATCATGAATCGAATCATGAATCATGAATCATGAATTGAATCATGAATTGAATCATGAATCATGAATCGAATCATGAATCATGAATTGAATCATGAATTAAATCATGAATCATGAATTGAATCATGAATTGAATCATGAATTGAATCATTAATTGAATCATGAATTGAATCATGAATCATGAATTGAATCATGAATCATGAATCATAAATCGAATCATAAATCATGAATTGAATCATGAATTGAATCATGAATTGAATCATGAATCATGAATTGAATCATGAATCATGAATCATGAATTGAATCATGAATTATGAATCATGAATTGAATCATGAATCATGAATCATGAATTGAATCATGAATCATGAATCATGAATCAAATCATAATTCATGAATTATGAATTATGAATTGAATCATGAATCATGAATCATGAATTGAATTATGAATTATGAATTGAATCATGAATCATGAATCATGAATCATGAATCATGAATTGAATCATGAATTGAATCATGAATCATGAATCATGAATTGAATCATGAATCATAATTCATGAATTTAATTATGAATCATGAATTAAATCATGAATCATGAATCATGAATTGAATCATAATTCATGAATTATGAATTATGAATTGAATCATGAATCATGAATCATGAATTGAATTATGAATTATGAATTGAATCATGAATCATGAATCATGAATCATGAATCATGAATTGAATCATGAATTGAATCATGAATCATGAATCATGAATCATGAATTGAATCATGAATTGAATCATGAATCATAAATCATGAATTGAATCATGAATCATGAATGATGAATCATGAATTGAATCATGAATCATGAATCGAATCTTGAATCGAATCATGAATTGAATCATGAATCATGAATTGAATCATGAATCGAATCATGAATTGAATCATGAATCATGAATTGAATCATGAATCATGAATCATGAATTGAATCATGAATCATGAATTATGAATCATGAATTGAATCATGAATCATGAATCATGAATTGAATCATAAATCATGAATTATGAATCATTAATGAAATCATGAATCATGAATTATGAATCATGAATTGAATCATGAATCATGAATCATGAATTGAATCATGAATCATGAATCATGAATTAAATCATAAATCATGAATTATGAATCATGAATTAAATCATGAATCATGAATTATGAATCATGAATTGAATCATGAATCATGAATCATGAATTGAATCATGAATCATGAATTGAATCATGAATCATGAATTGAATCATGAATCATGAATCATGAATTGAATCATGAATTGAATCATAAATCATGAATCATGAATCATGAATTGAATCATGAATCATGAATTATGAATCATGAATTGAATCATGAATCATGAATCATGAATTGAATCATGAATCATGAATCATGAATCATGAATCGAATCATGAATCATGAATTGAATCATGAATCATGAATTGAATCATGAATCATGAATCATGAATTGAATCATGAATCATGAATTGATTCATGAATCATGAATCATGAATTGAATCATGAATCATGAATCATGAATTGAATCATGAATCAGGAATCAGGAATCATGAATCATGAATTAAATCATGAATCATGAATTATGAATCATGAATTGAATCATGAATTATGAATTGAATCATGAATCATGAAACATGAATCTTGAATCATGAATCATGAATTGAATCATGAAATGAATCATGAATGATGAATCATGAATTGAATCATGAATCATAAATCATGAATTGAATCATGAATCATGAATTGAATCATGAATCATGAATTGAATCATGAATCATGAATTATGAATCATGAATTGAATCATGAATTATGAATTGAATCATGAATGATGAATCATGAATGATGAATCCTGAATTGAATCATGAATCATGAATCATGAATTGAATCATGAATCATGAATTGAATCATGAATCATGAATGATAAATCATGAATTGAATCATGAATCATGAATCATGAATTGAATCATGAATCATGAATCATGAATTGAATAATGAATCATGAATTATGAATCATGAATTGAATCATGAATCATGAATTATGAATCATGAATTGAATCATGAATTATGAATTGAATCATGAATCATGAATCATGAATTATCAATTGAATCATGAATCATGAATTATGAATCATGAATTGAATCATGAATCATGAATTGAATCATGAATCATGAATGATGAATCATGAATTGAATGATGAATCATGAATTGAATCATGAATCATGAATTGAATAATGAATCATGAATTATGAATCATGAATTGAATCATGAATCATGAATTATGAATCATGAATCATGAATCTTGAATCATGAATCATGAATCATCAATTGAATCATGAATCATGAATCATGAATCATGAATCATGAATTATGAATCATGAATCATGAATCTTGAATTATGAATCATGAATTGAATTATGAATTATGAATTGAATCATGAATCATGAATCATGAATTGAATCATGAATTGAATCATGAATCATGAATCATGAATTGAACCATGAATCATGAATGATGAATAGTAAATTGAATCATGAATCATGAATCATGAATCAAATCATGAATTGAATCATGAATCATGAATTGAATCATGAATCATGAATCATGAATTGAATCATGAATCGAATCATGAATTGAATCATGAATCATGAATTGAATCATGAATCATGAATCATGAATTGAATCATGAATCATGAATTATGAATCATGAATTGAATCATGAATCATGAATCATGAATTGAATCATAAATCATGAATTATGAATCATGAATTAAATCATGAATCATGAATTATGAATCATGAATTGAATCATGAATCATGAATCATGAATTGAATCATGAATCATGAATCATGAATTGAATCATGAATCATGAATTAAATCATAAATCATGAATTATGAATCATGAATTAAATCATGAATCATGAATTATGAATCATGAATTGAATCATGAATCATGAATCATGAATTGAATCATGAATCATGAATTGAATCATGAATCATGAATTGAATCATGAATCATGAATCATGAATTGAATCATGAATTGAATCATGAATCATGAATCATGAATCATGAATTGAATCATGAATCATGAATTATGAATCATGAATTGAATCATGAATCATGAATCATGAATTGAATCATGAATCATGAATCATGAATCATGAATCGAATCATGAATCATGAATTGAATCATGAATCATGAATTGAATCATGAATCATGAATCATGAATTGAATCATGAATAATGAATTGAATCATGAATCATGAATTATGAATCATGAATTGAATCATGAATCATGAATCATGAATTGAATCATGAATCAGGAATCAGGAATCATGAATCATGAATTAAATCATGAATCATGAATTATGAATCATGAATTGAATCATGAATTATGAATTGAATCATGAATCATGAAACATGAATCTTGAATCATGAATCATGAATTGAATCATGAAATGAATCATGAATGATGAATCATGAATTGAATCATGAATCATAAATCATGAATTGAATCATGAATCATGAATTGAATCATGAATCATGAATTATGAATCATGAATTGAATCATGAATTATGAATTGAATCATGAATGATGAATCATGAATGATGAATCATGAATTGAATCATGAATCATGAATCATGAATTGAATCATGAATCATGAATTGAATCATGAATCATGAATGATAAATCATGAATTGAATCATGAATCATGAATCATGAATTGAATCATGAATCATGAATCATGAATTGAATAATGAATCATGAATTATAAATCATGAATTGAATTATGAATCATGAATTATGAATCATGAATTGAATCATGAATTATGAATTGAATCATGAATCATGAATCATGAATTATCAATTGAATCATGAATCATGAATTATGAATCATGAATTGAATTATGAATTATGAATTGAATCATGAATCATGAATCATGAATTGAATCATGAATCATGAATTGAATCATGAATCATGAATGATGAATCATGAATTGAATGATGAATCATGAATTGAATCATGAATCATGAATCATGAATTGAATAATGAATCATGAATTATGAATCATGAATTGAATCATGAATCATGAATTATGAATCATGAATCATGAATTATGAATCATGAATCATGAATCATGAATCATGAATCATGAATCATCAATTGAATCATGAATCATGAATCATGAATCATGAATCATCAATTGAATTATGAATCATGAATTATGAATCATGAATTGAATTATGAATTATGAATTGAATCATGAATCATGAATCATGAATTGAATCATGAATTGAATCATGAATCATGAATTGAATCATGAATCATGAATGATGAATCATAAATTGAATCATGAATCATGAATCATGAATCAAATCATGAATCATGAATCGAATCATGAATCATGAATTGAATCATGAATCATAAATTGAATCATGAATTGAATCATGAATCATGAATCGAATCATGAATTTAATCATGAATTAAATCATGAATCATGAATTGAATCATGAATTGAATCATGAATTGAATAATGAATTGAATCATGAATCATGAATTGAATCATGAATCATGAATCATGAATTGAATCATGAATCATGAATTATGAATCATGAATTGAATCATGAATCATGAATTGAATCATGAATCATGAATCATGAATCATGAATCATGAATTGAATCATGAATCATGAATCATAAATTGAATCATGAATCATGAATCATGAATTGAATCATGAATCATGAATCGAATCATGAATCATGAATTGAATCATGAATTAAATCATGAATCATGAATTGAATCATGAATTGAATCATGAATTGAATCATGAATTGAATCATAAATCATGAATTGAATCATGAATCATAAATCGAATCATGAATCATGAATTATGAATTATGAATTGAATCATGAATCATGAATTATGAATCATGAATTGAATTATGAATTATGAATTGAATCATGAATCATGAATTATGAATTGAATCATGAATCACGAATGATGAATCATAAATTGAATCATGAATCATGAATCATGAATCAAATCATGAATCATGAATCATGAATCATGAATCGAATCATGAATCATGAATCATGAATAGAATCATGAATTGAATCATGAATCATGAATCGAATCATGAATCATGAATCGAATCATGAATCATGAATTGAATCATGAATTAAATCATGAATCATGAATTGAATCATGAATTGAATCATGAATTGAATCATTAATTGAATCATAAATTGAATCATGAATCATGAATTGAATCATGAATCATGAATCATAAATCGAATCATAAATCATGAATTGAATCATGAATTGAATCATGAATTGAATCATGAATCGTGAATTGAATCATGAATCATGAATCATGAATTGAATCATGAATTATGAATCATGAATTGAATCATGAATCATGAATCATGAATTGAATCATGAATCATGAATCATGAATCATGAATCGAATCATAATTCATGAATTATGAATTATGAATTGAATCATGAATCATGAATTGAATTATGAATTATGAATTGAATCATGAATCATGAATCATGAATCATGAATCATAATTCATGAATTGAATCATGAATTGAATCATGAATCATGAATCATGAATCATAATTCATGAATTTAATTATGAATCATGAATTAAATCATGAATTATGAATCATGAATCATGAATTGAATCATAATTCATGAATTATGAATTGAATCATGAATCATGAATCATGAATTGAATTATGAATTATGAATTGAATCATGAATCATGAATCATGAATTGAATCATGAATTGAATCATGAATCATGAATCATGAATCATAAATCATGAATCATGAATTGAATCATGAATCATGAATCATGAATTGAATCATGAATCATGAATGATGAATCATGAATTGAATCATGAATCATGAATCGAATCTTGAATCGAATCATGAATTGAATCATGAATCATGAATTGAATCATGAATCGAATCATGAATTGAATCATGAATCATGAATTGAATCATGAATCATGAATCATGAATTGAATCATGAATCATGAATTGAAGCATGAATCATGAATCATAAATCGAATCATGAATCATGAATTGAATCATAATTCGAATCATGAATTGAATCATGAATCATGATTTGAATCATGAATCATGAATCATGAATTGAATCATGAATCATGAATTATGAATCATGAATTGAATCATGAATCATGAATTGAATCATGAATCATGAATCATGAATCATGAATCATGAATTGAATCATGAATCATGAATCATAAATTGAATCATGAATCATGAATCATGAATTGAATCATGAATCATGAATCGAATCATGAATCATGAATTGAATCATGAATTAAATCATGAATCATGAATTGAATCATGAATTGAATCATGAATTGAATCATGAATTGAATCATAAATCATGAATTGAATCATGAATCATAAATCGAATCATGAATCATGAATTATGAATTATGAATTGAATCATGAATTATGAATCATGAATTGAATTATGAATTATGAATTGAATCATGAATCATGAATTATGAATTGAATCATGAATCACGAATGATGAATCATAAATTGAATCATGAATCATGAATCATGAATCAAATCATGAATCATGAATCATGAATCATGAATCGAATCATGAATCATGAATTGAATCATGAATTAAATCATGAATCATGAATTGAATCACGAATTGAATCATGAATTGAATCATTAATTGAATCATAAATTGAATCATGAATCATGAATTGAATCATGAATCATGAATCATAAATCGAATCATAAATCATGAATTGAATCATGAATTGAATCATGAATTGAATCATGAATCGTGAATTGAATCATGAATCATGAATCATGAATTGAATCATGAATTATGAATCATGAATTGAATCATGAATCATGAATCATGAATTGAATCATGAATCATGAATCATGAATCATGAATCGAAGCATAATTCATGAATTATGAATTATGAATTGAATCATGAATCATGAATTGAATTATGAATTATGAATTGAATCATGAATCATGAATCATGAATCATGAATCATAATTCATGAATTGAATCATGAATTGAATCATGAATCATGAATCATGAATTGAATCATGAATCATAATTCATGAATTTAATTATGAATCATGAATTAAATCATGAATTATGAATCATGAATCATGAATTGAATCATAATTCATGAATTATGAATTGAATCATGAATCATGAATCATGAATTGAATTATGAATTATGAATTGAATCATGAATCATGAATCATGAATCATGAATTGAATCATGAATTGAATCATGAATCATGAATCATGAATCATAAATCATGAATCATGAATTGAATCATGAATCATGAATCATGAATTGAATCATGAATCATGAATGATGAATCATGAATTGAATCATGAATCATGAATCGAATCTTGAATCGAATCATGAATTGAATCATGAATCATGAATTGAATCATGAATCGAATCATGAATTGAATCATGAATCATGAATTGAATCATGAATCATGAATTGAATCATGAATTATGAATCATGAATTGAATCATGAATCATGAATCATGAATTGAATCATAAATCATGAATTATGAATCATGAATTAAATCATGAATCATGAATTATGAATCATGAATTGAATCATGAATCATGAATCATGAATTGAATCATAAATCATGAATCATGAATTGAATCATGAATCATGAATTGAATCATGAATCATGAATCATGAATTGAATCATGAATTGAATCATGAATCATGAATCATGAATCATGAATTGAATCATGAATCATGAATTATGAATCATGAATTGAATCATGAATCATGAATCATGAATTGAATCATGAAACATGAATCATGAATCGAATCATGAATCATGAATTGAATCATGAATCATGAATCATGAATTGAATCATGAATCATGAATCATGAATTGAATCATGAATCATGAATCATGAATTGAATCATGAATCATGAATCATGAATTGAATCATGAATCATGAATTATGAATCATGAATTGAATCATGAATCATGAATCATGAATTGAATCATGAATCAGGAATCAGGAATCATGAATTAAATCATGAATCATGAATTATGAATCATGAATTGAATCATGAATTATGAATTGAATCATGAATCATAAAACATGAATCTTGAATCATGAATCATGAATTGAATCATGAAATGAATCATGAATGATGAATCATGAATTGAATCATGAATCATAAATCATGAATCGAATCATGAATCATGAATTGAATCATGAATCATGAATTATGAATCATGAATTGAATCATGAATTATGAATTGAATCATGAATTATGAATTGAATCATGAATGATGAATCATGAATTGAATCATGAATCATGAATCATGAATTGAATCATGAATCATGAATCATGAATTGAATCATGAATCATGAATGATGAATCATGAATTGAATCATGAATAATGAATCATGAATTGAATCATGAATCATGAATCATGAATTATGAATTGAATCATGAATCATGAATCATCAATCATGAATCATCAATCATGAATTGAATCATGAATTATGAATTGAATCATGAATCATGAATCATGAATCATGAATCATCAATTGAATCATGAATCATGAATTATGAATCATGAATTGAATTATGAATTATGAATTGAATCATGAATCATGAATTGAATCATGAATCATGAATCATGAATTGAATCATGAATCATGAATGATGAATCATGAATTGAATCATGAATGATGAATTATGAATTGAATCATGAATCATGAATTGAATCATGAATCATGAATCATGAATTGAATAATGAATCATGAATTATGAATCATGAATTGAATCATGAATCATGAATTATGAATCATGAATTGAATCATGAATTATGAATTGAATCATGAATCATGAATCATGAATCATCAATTGAATCATGAATCATGAATTATGAATCATGAATTGAAATATGAATTATGAATTGAAACATGAATCATGAATCATGAATTGAATCATGAATCATGAATCATGAATTGAATCATGAATCATGAATGATGAATCATAAATTGAATCATGAATCATGAATCAAATCATGAATCATGAATCGAATCATGAATCATGAATTGAATCATGAATCATAAATTGAATCAAGAATCGAATCATGAATCATGAATCGAATCATGAATCATGAATTGAATCATGAATTAAATCATGAATCATGAATTAAAACATGAATTGAATCATGAATTGAATCATGAATTGGGAATCATGAATCATGAATTGAATCATGAATCATGAATTATGAATCATGAACTAAATCATGAATCATGAATTATGAATCATGAATTGAATCATGAATCATGAATTGAATCATGAATCATGAATTATGAATCATGAATTGAATCATGAATCATGAATCATGAATTGAATCATGAATCATGAATCATGAATCATGAATTGAATCATGAATCATGAATCATGAATTGAATCATGAATCATGAATCATGAATTGAATCATGAATCATGAATCATGAATCATGAATCATGAATCATGAATTGAATCATGAATCATGAATTATGAATCATGAATTGAATCATGAATCATGAATTGAATCATGAATCATGAATCATGAATCGAATCATGAATCATGAATTGAATCATGAATCATGAATCATGAATTGAATCATGAATCATGAATCATGAATCGAATCATGAATCATGAATCATGAATTGAATCATGAATCATGAATTATGAATCATGAATTGAATCATGAATCATGAATCATGAATTGAATCATGAATCAGGAATCATGAATCATGAATTGAATCATAAATCATGAATTATGAATCATGAACTAAATCATGAATCATGAATTATGAATCATGAATTGAATCATGAATTATGAATTGAATCATGAATCATGAAACATGAATCTTGAATCATGAATCATGAATTGAATCATGAAATGAATCATGAATGATGAATCATGAATTGAATCATGAATGATGAATCATGAATTGAATCATGAATCATGAATCATGAATTGAATCATGAATCATGAATTGAATCATGAATCATGAATTATGAATCATAATTTGAATCATGAATTATGAATTGAATCATGAATGATGAATCATGAATGATGAATCATGAATTGAATCATGCATCATGAATCATGAATTGAATCATGAATCATGAATCATGAATTGAATCATGAATCATGAATGATGAATCATGAATTGAATCATGAATGATGAATCATGAATTGAATCATGAATCATGAATCATGAATTGAATCATGAATCATGAATTATGAATCATGAATTGAATCATGAATCATGAATTATGAATCATGAATTGAATCATGAATTATGAATTGAATCATGAATCATGAATCATGAATCATGAATCATCAATTGAATCATGAATCATGAATTATGAATCATGAATTGAATTATGAATTATGAATTGAATCATGAATCATGAATCATGAATCATGAATCATGAATTGAATCATGAATTGAGTCATGAATCATGAATCATGAATTGAATCATGAATCATGAATGATGAATCATAAATTGAATCATGAATTATGAATCATGAATCATATCATGAATCATGAATCGAATCTTGAATCATGAATTGAATCATGAATCATAATTTGAATCATGAATTATGAATTGAATCATGAATTATGAATTGAATCATGAATCATGAATCATGAATTGAATCATGAATAATGAATTGAATCATGAATCATGAATTATGAATCATGAATTGAATCATGAATCATGAATCATGAATTGAATCATGAATCAGGAATCAGGAATCATGAATCATGAATTAAATCATGAATCATGAATTATGAATCATGAATTGAATCATGAATTATGAATTGAATCATGAATCATGAAACATGAATCTTGAATCATGAATCATGAATTGAATCATGAAATGAATCATGAATGATGAATCATGAATTGAATCATGAATCATAAATCATGAATTGAATCATGAATCATGAATTGAATCATGAATCATGAATTATGAATCATGAATTGAATCATGAATTATGAATTGAATCATGAATGATGAATCATGAATGATGAATCATGAATTGAATCATGAATCATGAATTGAATCATGAATCATGAATTGAATCATGAATCATGAATGATAAATCATGAATTGAATCATGAATCATGAATCATGAATTGAATCATGAATCATGAATCATGAATTGAATAATGAATCATGAATTATGAATCATGAATTGAATCATGAATCATGAATTATGAATCATGAATTGAATCATGAATTATGAATTGAATCATGAATCATGAATCATGAATTATCAATTGAATCATGAATCATGAATTATGAATCATGAATTGAATTATGAATTATGAATTGAATCATGAATCATGAATCATGAATTGAATCATGAATCATGAATTGAAACATGAATCATGAATGATGAATCATGAATTGAATGATGAATCATGAATTGAATCATGAATCATGAATCATGAATTGAATAATGAATCATGAATTATGAATCATGAATTGAATCATGAATCATGAATTATGAATCATGAATCATGAATCATGAATCATGAATCATGAATCATCAATTGAATCATGAATCATGAATCATGAATCATGAATCATGAATCATCAATTGAATTATGAATCATGAATTATGAATCATGAATTGAATTATGAATTATGAATTGAATCATGAATCATGAATCATGAATTGAATCATGAATTGAATCATGAATCATGAATCATGAATTGAATCATGAATCATGAATGATGAATCATAAATTGAATCATGAATCATGAATCATGAATCAAATCATGAATCATGAATCGAATCATGAATCATGAATTGAATCATGAATCATAAATTGAATCATGAATTGAATCATGAATCATGAATCGAATCATGAATTTAATCATGAATTAAATCATGAATCATGAATTGAATCATGAATTGAATCATGAATTGAATCATGAATTGAATCATGAATCATGAATTGAAGCATGAATCATGAATCATAAATCGAATCATGAATCATGAATTGAATCATAATTCGAATCATGAATTGAATCATGAATCATGATTTGAATCATGAATCATGAATTGAATCATGAATCATGAATTATGAATCATGAATTGAATCATGAATCATGAATTGAATCATGAATCATGAATCATGAATCATGAATCATGAATTGAATCATGAATCATGAATCATGAATTGAATCATGAATCATGAATCATGAATTGAATCATGAATCATGAATCGAATCATGAATCATGAATTGAATCATGAATTAAATCATGAATCATGAATTGAATCATGAATCATAAATCGAATCATGAATCATGAATTATGAATTATGAATTGAATCATGAATCATGAATTATGAATCATGAATTGAATTATGAATTATGAATTGAATCATGAATCATGAATTATGAATTGAATCATGAATCACGAATGATGAATCATAAATTGAATCATGAATCATGAATCATGAATCAAATCATGAATCATGAATCATGAATCATGAATCGAATCATGAATCATGAATCATGAATTAAATTATGAATTGAATCATGAATCATGAATCGAATCATGAATCATGAATCGAATCATGAATCATGAATTGAATCATGAATTAAATCATGAATCATGAATTGAATCATGAATTGAATCATGAATTGAATCATTAATTGAATCATAAATTGAATCATGAATCATGAATTGAATCATGAATCATGAATCATAAATCGAATCATAAATCATGAATTGAATCATGAATTGAATCATGAATTGAATCATGAATCATGAATTGAATCATGAATCATGAATCATGAATTGAATCATGAATTATGAATCATGAATTGAATCATGAATCATGAATCATGAATTGAATCATGAATCATGAATCATGAATCATGAATCGAATCATAATTCATGAATTATGAATTATGAATTGAATCACGAATCATGAATTGAATTATGAATTATGAATTGAATCATGAATCATGAATCATGAATCATGAATCATAATTCATGAATTGAATCATGAATTGAATCATGAATCATGAATCATGAATTGAATCATGAATCATAATTCATGAATTTAATTATGAATCATGAATTAAATCATGAATTATGAATCATGAATCATGAATTGAATCATAATTCATGAATTATGAATTGAATCATGAATCATGAATCATGAATTGAATTATGAATTATGAATTGAATCATGAATCATGAATCATGAATCATGAATTGAATCATGAATTGAATCATGAATCATGAATCATGAATCATAAATCATGAATCATGAATTGAATCATGAATCATGAATCATGAATTGAATCATGAATCATGAATGATGAATCATGAATTGAATCATGAATCATGAATCGAATCTTGAATCGAATCATGAATTGAATCATGAATCATGAATTGAATCATGAATCGAATCATGAATTGAATCATGAATCATGAATTGAATCATGAATCATGAATCATGAATTGAATCATGAATCATGAATTATGAATCATGAATTGAATCATGAATCATGAATCATGAATTGAATCATAAATCATGAATTATGAATCATGAATTAAATCATGAATCATGAATTATGAATCATGAATTGAATCATGAATCATGAATCATGAATTGAATCATAAATCATGAATCATGAATTGAATCATGAATCATGAATTGAATTATGAATCATGAATCATGAATTGAATCATGAATTGAATCATGAATCATGAATCATGAATCATGAATTGAATCATGAATCATGAATTATGAATCATGAATTGAATCATGAATCATGAATCATGAATTGAATCATGAAACATGAATCATGAATCATGAATCGAATCATGAATCATGAATTGAATCATGAATCATGAATCATGAATTGAATCATGAATCATGAATCATGAATTGAATCATGAATCATGAATTATGAATCATGAATTGAATCATGAATCATGAATCATGAATTGAATCATGAATCAGGAATCAGGAATCATGAATTAAATCATGAATCATGAATTATGAATCATGAATTGAATCATGAATTATGAATTGAATCATGAATCATAAAACATGAATCTTGAATCATGAATCATGAATTGAATCATGAAATGAATCATGAATGATGAATCATGAATTAAATCATGAATCATAAATCATGAATCGAATCATGAATCATGAATTGAATCATGAATCATGAATTATGAATCATGAATTGAATCATGAATTATGAATTGAATCATGAATGATGAATCATGAATTGAATCATGAATCATGAATCATGAATTGAATCATGAATCATGAATCATGAATTGAATCATGAATCATGAATGATGAATCATGAATTGAATCATGAATAATGAATCATGAATTGAATCATGAATCATGAATCATGAATTATGAATTGAATCATGAATCATGAATCATCAATCATGAATTGAATCATGAATTATGAATTGAATCATGAATCATGAATCATGAATCATGAATCATCAATTGAATCATGAATCATGAATTATGAATCATGAATTGAATTATGAATTATGAATTGAATCATGAATCATGAATTGAATCATGAATCATGAATCATGAATTGAATCATGAATCATGAATGATGAATCATGAATTGAATCATGAATGATGAATTATGAATTGAATCATGAATCATGAATTGAATCATGAATCATGAATCATGAATTGAATAATGAATCATGAATTATGAATCATGAATTGAATCATGAATCATGAATTATGAATCATGAATTGAATCATGAATTATGAATTGAATCATGAATCATGAATCATGAATCATCAATTGAATCATGAATCATGAATTATGAATCATGAATTGAAATATGAATTATGAATTGAATCATGAATCATGAATCATGAATTGAATCATGAATTGAATCATGAATCATGAATCATGAATTGAATCATGAATCATGAATGATGAATCATAAATTGAATCATGAATCATGAATCATGAATCAAATCATGAATCATGAATCGAATCATGAATCATGAATTGAATCATGAATCATAAATTGAATCAAGAATCGAATCATGAATCATGAATCGAATCATGAATCATGAATTGAATCATGAATTAAATCATGAATCATGAATTGAATCATGAATTGAATCATGAATTGAATCATGAATTGGGAATCATGAATCATGAATTGAATCATGAATCATGAATTGAATCATGAATCATGAATTATGAATCATGAACTAAATCATGAATCATGAATTATGAATCATGAATTGAATCATGAATCATGAATTGAATCATGAATCATGAATTATGAATCATGAATTGAATCATGAATCATGAATCATGAATTGAATCATGAATCATGAATCATGAATCATGAATCATGAATTGAATCATGAATCATGAATCATGAATTGAATCATGAATCATGAATCATGAATTGAATCATGAATCATGAATCATGAATCATGAATCATGAATTGAATCATGAATCATGAATTATGAATCATGAATTGAATCATGAATCATGAATTGAATCATGAATCATGAATCATGAATCATGAATCGAATCATGAATCATGAATTGAATCATGAATCATGAATCATGAATTGAATCATGAATCATGAATCATGAATCGAATCATGAATCATGAATCATGAATTGAATCATGAATCATGAATTATGAATCATGAATTGAATCATGAATCATGAATCATGAATTGAATCATGAATCAGGAATCATGAATCATGAATCATGAATTGAATCATAAATCATGAATTATGAATCATGAACTAAATCATGAATCATGAATTATGAATCATGAATTGAATCATGAATTATGAATTGAATCATGAATCATGAAACATGAATCTTGAATCATGAATCATGAATTGAATCATGAAATGAATCATGAATGATGAATCATGAATTGAATCATGAATGATGAATCATGAATTGAATCATGAATCATGAATCATGAATTGAATCATGAATCATGAATTGAATCATGAATCATGAATTATGAATCATAATTTGAATCATGAATTATGAATTGAATCATGAATGATGAATCATGAATGATGAATCATGAATTGAATCATGCATCATGAATCATGAATTGAATCATGAATCATGAATCATGAATTGAATCATGAATCATGAATGATGAATCATGAATTGAATCATGAATGATGAATCATGAATTGAATCATGAATCATGAATCATGAATTGAATCATGAATCATGAATTATGAATCATGAATTGAATCATGAATCATGAATTATGAATCATGAATTGAATCATGAATTATGAATTGAATCATGAATCATGAATCATGAATCATCAATTGAATCATGAATCATGAATTATGAATCATGAATTGAATTATGAATTATGAATTGAATCATGAATCATGAATCATGAATGATGAATCATAAATTGAATCATGAATTATGAATCATGAATCATATCATGAATCATGAATCGAATCTTGAATCATGAATTGAATCATGAATCATAATTTGAATCATGAATTATGAATTGAATCATGAATGATGAATCATGAATGATGAATCATGAATTGAATCATGCATCATGAATCATGAATTGAATCATGAATCATGAATCATGAATTGAATCATGAATTGAATCATGAATCATGAATCATGAATTGAATCATGAATCATGAATGATGAATCATAAATTGAATCATGAATTATGAATCATGAATCATATCATGAATCATGAATCGAATCATGAATCCTGAATTGAATCATGAATCATAAATTGAATCATGAATTGAATCATGAATCATGAATCGAATCATGAATCATGAATTGAATCATGAATTAAATCATGAATCATGAATTGAATCATGAATTGAATCATGAATTGAATCATGAATTGAATCATAAATCATGAATTGAATCATGAATCATAAATCGAATCATGAATCATGAATTATGAATTATGAATTGAATCATGAATCATGAATTATGAATCATGAATTGAATTATGAATTATGAATTGAATCATGAATCATGAATCATGAATTGAATCATGAATCATGAATGATGAATCATAAATTGAATCATGAATCATGAATCATGAATCAAATCATGAATCATGAATCATGAATTGAATCATGAATCATGAATCATGAATTGAATCATGAATCATGAATCATGAATCATGAATCGAATCATAATTCATGAATTATGAATTATGAATTGAATCATGAATCATGAATCATGAATTGAATTATGAATTATGAATTGAATCATGAATCATGAATCATGAATCATGAATTGAATCATGAATCATGAATCATGAATTGAATCATGAATCATAATTCATGAATTTAATTATGAATCATGAATTAAATCATGAATTATGAATCATGAATCATGAATTGAATCATAATTCATGAATTATGAATTGAATCATGAATCATGAATCATGAATTGAATTATGAATTATGAATTGAATCATGAATCATGAATCATGAATCATGAATCATGAATTGAATCATGAATTGAATCATGAATCATGAATCATGAATCATGAATCATGAATTGAATCATGAATCATGAATCATGAATTGAATCATGAATCATGAATGATGAATCATGAATTGAATCATGAATCATGAATCTAATCTTGAATCGAATCATGAATTGAATCATGAATCATGAATTGAATCATGAATCGAATCATAAATTGAATCATGAATCATGAATTGAATCATGAATCATGAATCATGAATTGAATCATGAATCATGAATTATGAATCATGAATTGAATCATGAATCATGAATCATGAATTGAATCATAAATCATGAATTATGAATCATGAATTAAATCATGAATCATGAATTATGAATCATGAATTGAATCATGAATCATGAATCATGAATTGAATCATGAATCATGAATCATGAATTGAATCATGAATCATGAATTGAATCATGAATCATGAATCATGAATTGAATCATGAATTGAATCATGAATCATGAATCATGAATTGAATCATGAATCATGAATCATGAATTGAATCATGAATCATGAATTATGAATCATGAATTGAATCATGAATCATGAATCATGAATTGAATCATGAATCATGAATCATGAATCGAATCATGAATCATGAATTGAATCATGAATGATGAATCATGAATTGAATCATGAATCATGAATCATGAATTGAATCATGAATCATGAATCATGAATTGAATCATGAATCATGAATTATGAATCATGAATTGAATCATGAATCATGAATCATGAATTGAATCATGAATCAGGAATCAGGAATCATGAATCATGAATTAAATCATGAATCATGAATTATAAATCATGAATTGAATCATGAATTATGAATTGAATCATGAATCATGAAACATGAATCTTGAATCATGAATCATGAATTGAATCATGAAATGAATCATGAATGATGAATCATGAATTGAATCATGAATCATAAATCATAATTTGAATCATGAATCATGAATTGAATCATGAATCATGAATTATGAATCATGAATTGAATCATGAATTATGAATTGAATCATGAATGATGAATCATGAATTGAATCATGAATCATGAATCATGAATTGAATCATGAATCATGAATCATGAATTGAATCATGAATCATGAATGATGAATCATGAATTGAATCATGAATAATGAATCATGAATTGAATCATGAATCATGAATCATGAATTGAATAATGAATCATGAATTATGAATCATGAATTGAATCATGAATCATGAATTATGAATCATGAATTGAATCATGAATTATGAATTGAATCATGAATCATGAATCATGAATCATGAATCATGAATCATCAATTGAATCATGAATCATGAATCATGAATTATGAATCATGAATTGAATTATGAATTATGAATTGAATCATGAATCATGAATTGAATCATGAATCATGAATCATGAATTGAATCATGAATCATGAATGATGAATCATGAATTGAATCATGAATGATGAATCATGAATTGAATCATGAATCATGAATCATGAATTGAATAATGAATCATGAATTATGAATCATGAATTGAATCATGAATCATGAATTATGAATCATGAATTGAATCATGAATTATGAATTGAATCATGAATCATGAATTATGAATCATGAATTGAATCATGAATTATGAATTGAATCATGAATGATGAATCATGAATGATGAATCATGAATTGAATCATGCATCATGAATCATGAATTGAATCATGAATCATGAATCATGAATTGAATCATGAATCATGAATGATGAATCATGAATTGAATCATGAATGATGAATCATGAATTGAATCATGAATCATGAATCATGAATTGAATCATGAATCATGAATTATGAATCATGAATTGAATCATGAATCATGAATTATGAATCATGAATTGAATCATGAATTATGAATTGAATCATGAATCATGAATCATGAATCATGAATCATCAATTGAATCATGAATCATGAATTATGAATCATGAATTGAATTATGAATTATGAATTGAATCATGAATCATGAATCATGAATCATGAATCATGAATTGAATCATGAATTGAGTCATGAATCATGAATCATGAATTGAATCATGAATCATGAATGATGAATCATAAATTGAATCATGAATTATGAATCATGAATCATATCATGAATCATGAATCGAATCTTGAATCATGAATTGAATCATGAATCATAATTTGAATCATGAATTATGAATTGAATCATGAATGATGAATCATGAATGATGAATCATGAATTGAATCATGCATCATGAATCATGAATTGAATCATGAATCATGAATCATGAATTGAATCATGAATCATGAATCATGAATTGAATCATGAATCATGAATTAAGAATCATGAATTGAATCATGAATCATGAATTATGAATCATGAATTGAATCATGAATTATGAATTGAATCATGAATCATGAATCATGAATCATCAATTGAATCATGAATCATGAATTATGAATCATGAATTGAATTATGAATTATGAATTGAATCATGAATCATGAATCATGAATCATGAATCATGAATTGAATCATGAATTGAATCATGAATCATGAATCATGAATTGAATCATGAATCATGAATGATGAATCATAAATTGAATCATGAATTATGAATCATGAATCATATCATGAATCATGAATCGAATCATGAATCCTGAATTGAATCATGAATCATAAATTGAATCATGAATTGAATCATGAATCATGAATCGAATCATGAATCATGAATTGAATCATGAATTAAATCATGAATCATGAATTGAATCATGAATTGAATCATGAATTGAATCATGAATTGAATCATAAATCATGAATTGAATCATGAATCATAAATCGAATCATGAATCATGAATTATGAATTATGAATTGAATCATGAATCATGAATTATGAATCATGAATTGAATTATGAATTATGAATTGAATCATGAATCATGAATCATGAATTGAATCATGAATCATGAATGATGAATCATAAATTGAATCATGAATCATGAATCATGAATTGAATCATGAATCATGAATCATGAATCATGAATCGAATCATAATTCATGAATTATGAATTATGAATTGAATCATGAATCATGAATCATGAATTGAATTATGAATTATGAATTGAATCATGAATCATGAATCATGAATCATGAATTGAATCATGAATCATGAATCATGAATTGAATCATGAATCATAATTCATGAATTTAATTATGAATCATGAATTAAATCATGAATTATGAATCATGAATCATGAATTGAATCATAATTCATGAATTATGAATTGAATCATGAATCATGAATCATGAATTGAATTATGAATTATGAATTGAATCATGAATCATGAATCATGAATCATGAATCATGAATTGAATCATGAATTGAATCATGAATCATGAATCATGAATCATGAATCATGAATCATGAATCATGAATTGAATCATGAATCATGAATCATGAATTGAATCATGAATCATGAATGATGAATCATGAATTGAATCATGAATCATGAATCTAATCTTGAATCGAATCATGAATTGAATCATGAATCATGAATTGAATCATGAATCGAATCATAAATTGAATCATGAATCATGAATTGAATCATGAATCATGAATCATGAATTGAATCATGAATCATGAATTATGAATCATGAATTGAATCATGAATCATGAATCATGAATTGAATCATAAATCATGAATTATGAATCATGAATTAAATCATGAATCATGAATTATGAATCATGAATTGAATCATGAATCATGAATCATGAATTGAATCATGAATCATGAATCATGAATTGAATCATGAATCATGAATTGAATCATGAATCATGAATCATGAATTGAATCATGAATTGAATCATGAATCATGAATCATGAATTGAATCATGAATCATGAATCATGAATTGAATCATGAATCATGAATTATGAATCATGAATTGAATCATGAATCATGAATCATGAATTGAATCATGAATCATGAATCATGAATCGAATCATGAATCATGAATTGAATCATGAATGATGAATCATGAATTGAATCATGAATCATGAATCATGAATTGAATCATGAATCATGAATTGAATCATGAATCATGAATTATGAATCATGAATTGAATCATGAATCATGAATCATGAATTGAATCATGAATCAGGAATCAGGAATCATGAATCATGAATTAAATCATGAATCATGAATTATAAATCATGAATTGAATCATGAATTATGAATTGAATCATGAATCATGAAACATGAATCTTGAATCATGAATCATGAATTGAATCATGAAATGAATCATGAATGATGAATCATGAATTGAATCATGAATCATAAATCATAATTTGAATCATGAATCATGAATTGAATCATGAATCATGAATTATGAATCATGAATTGAATCATGAATTATGAATTGAATCATGAATGATGAATCATGAATTGAATCATGAATCATGAATCATGAATTGAATCATGAATCATGAATCATGAATTGAATCATGAATCATGAATGATGAATCATGAATTGAATCATGAATAATGAATCATGAATTGAATCATGAATCATGAATCATGAATTGAATAATGAATCATGAATTATGAATCATGAATTGAATCATGAATCATGAATTATGAATCATGAATTGAATCATGAATTATGAATTGAATCATGAATCATGAATCATGAATCATGAATCATGAATCATCAATTGAATCATGAATCATGAATCATGAATTATGAATCATGAATTGAATTATGAATTATGAATTGAATCATGAATCATGAATTGAATCATGAATCATGAATCATGAATTGAATCATGAATCATGAATGATGAATCATGAATTGAATCATGAATGATGAATCATGAATTGAATCATGAATCATGAATCATGAATTGAATAATGAATCATGAATTATGAATCATGAATTGAATCATGAATCATGAATTATGAATCATGAATTGAATCATGAATTATGAATTGAATCATGAATCATGAATCATGAATCATCAATTGAATCATGAATCATGAATTATGAATCATGAATTGAAATATGAATTATGAATTGAATCATGAATCATGAATCATGAATTGAATCATGAATTGAATCATGAATCATGAATCATGAATTGAATCATGAATCATAAATGATGAATCATAAATTGAATCATGAATCATGAATCATGAATCAAATCATGAATCATGAATCGAATCATGAATCATGAATTGAATCATGAATCATAAATTGAATCAAGAATTGAATCATGAATCATGAATCGAATCATGAATCACGAATTGAATCATGAATTAAATCATGAATCATGAATTGAATCATGAATTGAATCATGAATTGAATCATGAATTGGGAATCATGAATCATGAATCATGAATTGAATCATGAATCATGAATTATGAATCATGAACTAAATCATGAATCATGAATTATGAATCATGAATTGAATCATGAATCATGAATTGAATCATGAATCATGAATTATGAATCATGAATTGAATCATGAATCATGAATTGAATCATGAATCATGAATCATGAATCATGAATTGAATCATGAATCATGAATCATGAATTGAATCATGAATCATGAATCATGAATTGAATCATGAATTGAATCATGAATCATGAATCATGAATTGAATCATGAATCATGAATGATGAATAATAAATTGAATCATGAATCATGAATCATGAATCAAATCATGAATCATGAATCGAATCATGAATCATGAATTGAATCATGAATCATAAATTGAATCAAGAATCGAATCAAGAATCGAATCATGAATCATGAATCATGAATCGAATCATGAATCATGAATTGAATCATGAATTAAATCATGAATCATGAATTGAATCATGAATTGAATCATGAATTGAATCATGAATTGGGAATCATGAATCATGAATCATGAATTGAATCATGAATCATGAATTATGAATCATGAACTAAATCATGAATCATGAATTATGAATCATGAATTGAATCATGAATCATGAATTGAATCATGAATCATGAATTATGAATCATGAATTGAATCATGAATCATGAATCATGAATTGAATCATGAATCATGAATCATGAATCATGAATTGAATCATGAATCATGAATCATGAATTGAATCATGAATCATGAATCATGAATCATGAATCATGAATCATGAATCATGAATTGAATCATGAATCATGAATTATGAATCATGAATTGAATCATGAATCATGAATTGAATCATGAATCATGAATCATGAATCATGAATCGAATCATGAATCATGAATTGAATCATGAATCATGAATCATGAATTGAATCATGAATCATGAATCATGAATCGAATCATGAATCATGAATCATGAATTGAATCATGAATCATGAATTATGAATCATGAATTGAATCATGAATCATGAATCATGAATTGAATCATGAATCAGGAATCATGAATCATGAATCATGAATTGAATCATGAATCATGAATTATGAATCATGAACTAAATCATGAATCATGAATTATGAATCATGAATTGAATCATGAATTATGAATTGAATCATGAATCATGAAACATGAATCTTGAATCATGAATCATGAATTGAATCATGAAATGAATCATGAATGATGAATCATGAATTGAATCATGAATGATGAATCATGAATTGAATCATGAATCATGAATCATGAATTGAATCATGAATCATGAATCATGAATTGAATCATGAATCATGAATCATGAATTGAATCATGAATCATGAATGATGAATCATGAATTGAATCATGAATGATGAATCATGAATTGAATCATGAATCATGAATCATGAATTGAATCATGAATCATGAATTATGAATCATGAATTGAATCATGAATCATGAATTGAATCATGAATCATGAATCATGAATCATGAATCATCAATTGAATCATGAATCATGAATTATGAATCATGAATTGAATTATGAATTATGAATTGAATCATGAATCATGAATCATGAATCATGAATTGAATCATGAATTGAGTCATGAATCATGAATCATGAATTGAATCATGAATCATGAATGATGAATCATAAATTGAATCATGAATTATGAATCATGAATCATATCATGAATCATGAATCGAATCTTGAATCATGAATTGAATCATGAATCATAAATTGAATCATGAATCATGAATCGAATCATGAATCATGAATTGAATCATGAATTAAATCATGAATCATGAATTGAATCATGAATTGAATCATGAATTGAATCATAAATCATGAATTGAATCATGAATCATAAATCGAATCATGAATCATGAATTATGAATTATGAATTAAATCATGAATCATGAATTATGAATCATGAATTGAATTATGAATTATGAATTGAATCATGAATCATGAATCATGAATTGAATCATGAATCATGAATAATGAATCATAAATTGAATCATGAATCATGAATCATGAATCAAATCATGAATCATGAATCATGAATCATGAATCGAATCATGAATCATGAATCATGAATTGAATCATGAATTGAATCATGAATCATGAATCGAATCATGAATCATGAATTGAATCATGAATTAAATCATGAATCATGAATTGAATCAGGAATTGAATCATGAATTGAATCATTAATTGAATCATGAATTGAATCATGAATCATGAATTGAATCATGAATCATGAATTGAATCATGAATCATGAATCATGAATTGAATCATGAATTATGAATCATGAATTGAATCATGAATCATGAATCATGAATTGAATCATGAATCATGAATCATGAATCATGAATCGAATCATAATTCATGAATTATGAATTATGAATTGAATCATGAATCATGAATCATGAATTTAATTATGAATTATGAATTGAATCATGAATCATGAATCATGAATCATGAATCATGAATTGAATCATGAATTGAATCATGAATCATGAATCATGAATCATGAATCATGAATTGAATCATGAATTGAATCATGAATCATGAATCATGAATTGAATCATGAATCATAATTCATGAATTTAATTATGAATCATGAATTAAATCATGAATCATGAATCATGAATCATGAATTGAATCATAATTCATGAATTATGAATTATGAATTGAATCATGAATCATGAATCATGAATCATGAATTGAATTATGAATTATGAATTGAATCATGAATCATGAATCATGAATCATGAATTGAATCATGAATTGAATCATGAATCATGAATCATGAATCATGAATTGAATCATGAATTGAATCATGAATCATGAATCATGAATTGAATCATGAATCATGAATGATGAATCATGAATTGAATCATGAATCATGAATCGAATCTTGAATCGAATCATGAATTGAATCATGAATCATGAATTGAATCATGAATCGAATCATGAATTGAATCATGAATCATGAATTGAATCATGAATCATGAATCATGAATTGAATCATGAATCATGAATTATGAATCATGAATTGAATCATGAATCATGAATCATGAATTGAATCATGAATCATGAATCATGAATTGAATCATAAATCATGAATTATGAATCATGAATTAAATCATGAATCATGAATTATGAATCATGAATTAAATCATGAATCATGAATCATGAATTGAATCATTAATCATGAATCATGTATTGAATCATGAATCATGAATTGAATCATGAATGATGAATCATGAATTGAATCATGAATCATGAATGATGAATCATGAATTGAATCATGAATCATGAATTGAATCATGAATCATGAATTGAATCATGAATCATGAATTATGAATCATGAATTGAATCATGAATCATGAATTATGAATCTTGAATTGAATCATGAATTATGAATTGAATCATGAATCATGAATGATGAATCATGAATTGAATCATGAATCATGAATCATGAATGATGAATCATGAATTGAATCATGAATCATGAATGATTAATCATAAATTGAATCATGAATCATGAATCATGAATCGAATGATGAATCATGAATTGAATCATGAATCATGAATCATGAATTCAATCATGAATCATGAATCATGAATTCAATCATGAATCATGAATCATGAACCATGAATTGAATCATGAATCATGAATTATGAATCGTGAATTGAATCATGAATCATGAATTGAATCATGAATCATGAATTAGGAATCATAAATCATGAATTGAATCATGAATCATGAATTATGAATCATGAATTAAATCATGAATCATGAATTATGAATCATGAATTGAATCATGAATTATGAATTGAATCATGAATCATGAATCATGAATTGAATCATGAATCATGAATTGAATCATGAATCATGAATTGAATCATGAATTGAATCATGAATCGAATCATGAATTGAATCATGAATCGAATCATGAATTGAATCATGAATCATGAATCATGAATCATGAATTGAATCATGATTCATGAATTATGAATCATGAATTGAATCATGAATCATGAATTGAATCATGAATCATGAATCATGAATTGAATCATGAATCATGAATCATGAATCATGAATCATGAATCGAATCATGAATCATGAATCATGAATTGAATCATGAATCATGAATTGAATCATGAATCATGAATTGAATCATGAATCATGAATCATGAATTATGAATTGAATCATGAATGATGAATCATGAATGATAAATCATGAATGATGAATCATGAATTGAATCATGAATCATGAATCATGAATTGAATCATGAATCATGAATCATGAATTGAATCATGAATCATGAATGATGAATCATGAATTGAATCATGAATCATGAATTGAAACATGAATCATGAATCAGGAATCATGAATCATGAATTGAATCATGAATTAAATCATGAATCATGAATCATGAATTGAATCATGAATCATGAATGATGAATCATGAATTGAATCATGAATCATGAATCGAATCATGGATCATGAATTGAATCATTAATCATGAATCATGAATTGAATCATGAATCATGAATTGAATCATGAATCATGAATTATGAATCATGAATTGAATCATGAATCATGAATTATGAATCATGAATTGAATCATGATCCGAATCATGAATTGAATCATGAATCATGAATTGAATCATGAATCATGATTAATGAATTGAATCATGAATCATGAATTGAATCATGAAATGAATCATGAATCATGAATCATGAATTGAATCATGAATCATGAATGATGAATCATGAATTGAATCATGAATCATGAATCATGAATTGAATCATAAATCATGAATTGAATCATGAATCATGAATTGAATCATAAATCATGAATTGAATCATGAATCATGAATCATGAATTGAATCATGAATCATGAATTATGAATCATGAATTGAATCATGAATCATGAATTATGAATCATGAATTGAATCATGAATCATGAATCATGAATTGAATCATGAATCATGAATCATGAATCGAATCATGAATCATGAATTGAATCATGAATCATGAATCAAATCATGAATCATGAATTGAATCATGAATCATGAATGATGAATTGAATCATGAATCATGAATTGAATCATGAATCATGAATTGAATCATGAATCATCAATTATGAATCGTGAATTGAATCATGAATCATGAATTGAATCATGAATCATGAATCAGGAATCATGAATCATGAATTGAATCATGAATCATGAATCATGAATCATGAATCATGAATTGAATCATGAATTGAATCATGAATCATGAATCATGAATTGAATCATGAATCATGAATTGAATCATGAATCATGAATTATGAATCATGAATTGAATCATGAATTATGAATTGAATCATGAATCATGAAACATGAATCATGAATTGAATCATGAATTGAATCATGAATGATGAATCATGAATTGAATCATGAATCATGAATCATGAATTGAATCATGAATTGAATCATGAATCATGAATCATGAATTGAATCATGAATCATGAATGATGAATCATAAATTGAATCATGAATTATAAATCATGAATCATATCATGAATCATGAATCGAATCATGAATCATGAATTGAATCATGAATCATAAATTGAATCATGAATTGAATCATGAATCATGAATCGAATCATGAATCATGAATTGAATCATGAATTAAATCATGAATCATGAATTGAATCATGAATTGAATCATGAATTGAATCATAAATCATGAATTGAATCATGAATCATAAATCGAATCATGAATCATGAATTATGAATTATGAATTGAATCATGAATCATGAATTATGAATCATGAATTGAATTATGAATTATGAATTGAATCATGAATCATGAATCATGAATTGAATCATGAATCATGAATGATGAATCATGAATTGAATCATGAATCATGAATCATGAATTGAATCATGAATCATGAATCATCAATCATGAATTGAATCATGAATCATGAATAATGAATTGAATCATGAATCATGAATCATGAATTGAATCATGAACTATGAATCATGAATTGAATCATGAATCATGAATTGAATCATGAATCATGAATCATGAATCATGAATTGAATCATGAATCATGAATCATGAATTGAATCATGAATCATGAATTATGAATTGAATCATGAATCATGAATCATGAATCATGAATCATGAATCGAATCATGAATCATGAATCATGAATTGAATCATGAATCATGAATTGAATCATGAATCATGAATTATGAATCATGAATTGAATCATGAATTATGAATTGAATCATGAATGATGAATCATGAATGATAAATCATGAATGATGAATCATGAATTGAATCATGAATCATGAATCATGAATTGAATCATGAATCATGAATCATGAATCATGAATTGAATCATGAATCATGAATGATGAATCATGAATTGAATCATGAATCATGAATTGAAACATGAATCATGAATCATGAATCATGAATCATGAATTGAATCATGAATTAAATCATGAATCATGAATTGAATCATGAATCATGAATGATGAATCATGAATTGAATCATGAATCATGAATCATGAATCGAATCATGGATCATGAATTGAATCATTAATCATGAATCATGAATTGAATCATGAATCATGAATTGAATCATGAATCATGAATTATGAATCATGAATTGAATCATGAATCATGAATTATGAATCATGAATCATGATTAATGAATTGAATCATGAATCATGAATTGAATCATGAATTGAATCATGAATGATGAATCATGAATTGAATCATGAATCATGAATGATGAATCATGAATTGAATCATGAATCATGAATTATGAATCATGAATTGAATCATGAATCATGAATTATGAATCATGAATTGAATCATGAATCATGAATTATGAATCATGAATTGAATCATGAATCATGAATCATGAATTGAATCATGAATCATGAATCATGAATCGAATCATGAATCATGATTTGAATCATGAATCATGAATTGAATCATGAATCATGAATTATGAATCATGAATTGAATCATGAATCATGAATTATGAATCATGAATCATGATTAATGAATTGAATCATGAATCATGAATTGAATCATGAAATGAATCATGAATTGAATCATGAATCATGAATCATGAATTGAATCATAAATCATGAATTGAATCATGAATCATGAATCATGAATCATGAATTGAATCATGAATCATGAATTATGAATCATGAATTGAATCATGAATCATGAATTATGAATCATGAATTGAATCATGAATCATGAATCATGAATTGAATCATGAATCATGAATCATGAATCGAATCATGAATCATGAATTGAATCATGAATCATGAATCATGAATCAAATCATGAATCATGAATTGAATCATGAATCATGAATCATGAATTGAATCATGAATCATGAATTGAATCATGAATCATGAATTGAATCATGAATCATGAATTATGAATCGTGAATTGAATCATGAATCATGAATCAGGAATCATGAATCATGAATTGAATCATGAATCATGAATTATGAATCATGAATAAAATCATGAATCATGAATCATGAATCATGAATTGAATCATGAATTGAATCATGAATCATGAATTATGAATCATGAATTGAATCATGAAATATGAATTGAATCATGAATCATGAAACATGAATCATGAATTGAATCATGAATTGAATCATGAATGATGAATCATGAATTGAATCATGAATCATGAATGATGAATCATGAATTTAATCATGAATCATGAATCATGAATCGAATCATGAATCATGAATTGAATCATGAATGATGAATCATGAATTGTATCATGAATCATGAATCATGAATTCAATCATGAATCATGAATTATGAATCATGAATTGAATCATGATCCGAATCATGAATTGAATCATGAATCATGAATTGAATCATGAATCATGAATCGAATCATGAATCATGAATTGAATCATAAATCATGAACCATGAATTGAATCATGAATCATGAATCATGAATTGAATCATGAATCATGAACCATGAATTGAATCATGAATCATGAATTATGAATCGTGAATTGAATCATGAATCATGAATTGAATCATGAATCATGAATCATGAATCATGAATCATGAATTATGAATCATGAATTAAATCATGAATCATGAATTATGAATCATGAATTGAATCATGAATTATGAATTGAATCATGAATCATGAATCATGAATCATGAATCATGAATTGAGTAATGAATTGAATCATGAATCATGAATCATGAATTGAATCATGAATCATGAATTGAATCATGAATCATGAATTATGAATCATTAATTGAATCATGAATTATGAATTAAATCATGAATCATGAAACATGAATCATGAATTGAATCATGAATGATGAATCATGAATTGAATCATGAATCATGAATGATGAATCATGAATTGAATCATGAATGATGAATCATGAATCGAATCATGAATCATGAATCATGAATTGAATCATGAATCATGAATTGAATCATGAATCATGAATTATGAATCATGAATTGAATCATGATCCGAATCATGAATTGAATCATGAATCATGAATTAAATCAAGAATCATGAATTGAATCATGAATCATGAATCATGAATTGAATCATGAATCATGAATTATGAATCATGAATTGAATCATGAATTATGACTTGAATCATGAATCATGAATTGAATCATGAATCATGAATCATGAATCATGAATCATGAATTGAATCATGAATCATGAATTATGAATCATGAATTGAATCATGAATCATGAATCATGAATTGAATCATGAATTATGAATTGAATCATGAATCATGAATTGAATCATGAATCATGAATCATGAATTGAATCATGAATCATGAATCGAATCATGAATTGAATCATGAATCAAATCATGAATTGAATCATGAATCGAATCATGAATTGAATCATGAATCATGAATCATGAATCATGAATTGAATCATGATTCATGAATTATGAATCATGAATTGATACATGAATCATGAATCATGAATTGAATCATGAATCATGAATCATGAATCACGAATCATGAATCGAATCATGAATCATGAATCATGAATTGAATCATGAATCATGAATTGAATCATGAATCATGAATTATGAATCATGAATTATGAATTGAATCATGAATGATGAATCATGAATGATAAATCATGAATGATGAATCATGAATTGAATCATGAATCATGAATCATGAATTGAATCATGAATCATGAATGATGAATCATGAATTGAATCATGAATCATGAATCATGAATTGAATCATGAATCATGAATCCTGAATTGAATCATGAATCATGAATTATGAATCATGAATTGAATCATGAATCATGAATTATGAATCATGAATTGAATCATGAATTATGAATTGAAACATGAATCATGAATCATGAATCATGAATCATGAATTGAATCATAAATTGAATCATGAATCATGAATCATGAATTGAATCATGAATCATGAATGATGAATCATGAATTGAATCATGAATCATGAATCATAAATTAAATCATGGATCATGAATTGAATCATTAATCATGAATTGAAGCATGAATCATGAATCATGAATTGAATCATAAATCATGAATTATGAATCATGAATTGAATCATGATCCGAATCATGAATTGAATCATGAATTGAATCATGAATCATGATTAATGAATTGAATCATGAATCATGAATTATGAATCATGAATTGAATCATGAATCATGACTTGAATCATGAATCATGAATCATGAATTGAATCATGAATCATGAATCATGAATCATGAATTGAATCATGAATCATGAATTATGAATCATGAATTGAATCATGAATCATGAATCATGAATTGAATCATGAATCATGAATCATGAATCGAATCATGAATTGAATCATGAATCGAATCATGAATTGAATCATGAATCATGAATCATGAATCATGAATTGAATCATGATTCATGAATTATGAATCATGAATTGATACATGAATCATGAATCATGAATTGAATCATGAATCATGAATCATGAATCACGAATCATGAATCGAATCATGAATCATGAATCATGAATTGAATCATGAATCATGAATTGAATCATGAATCATGAATTATGAATCATGAATTATGAATTGAATCATAAATGATGAATCATGAATGATAAATCATGAATGATGAATCATGAATTGAATCATGAATCATGAATCATGAATTGAATCATGAATCATGAATGATGAATCATGAATTGAATCATGAATCATGAATCATGAATTGAATCATGAATCATGAATGATAAATCATGAATTGAATCATGAATTATGAATTGAATCATGAATCATGAATCATGAATTGAATCATGAATCATGAATTGAATCATGAATCATGAATTGAATCATGAATTGAATCATGAATCGAATCATGAATTGAATCATGAATCATGAATTGAATCATGAATCATGAATCATGAATTGAATCATGAATCATGAATTATGAATCATGAATTGAATCATGAATCATGAATCATGAATTGAATCATGAATCATGAATTATGAATCATGAATTAAATCATGAATCATGAATTATGAATCATGAATTAAATCATGAATCATGAATCATGAATTGAATCATTAATCATGAATCATGAATTGAATCATGAATCATGAATTGAATCATGAATGATGAATCATGAATTGAATCATGAATCATGAATGATGAATCATGAATTGAATCATGAATCATGAATTGAATCATGAATCATGAATTGAATCATGAATTATGAATCATGAATTGAATCATGAATCATGAATTATGAATCATGAATTGAATCATGAATTATGAATTAAATCATGAATCATGAATGATGAATCATGAATTGAATCATGAATCATGAATCATGAATGATGAATCATGAATTGAATCATGAATCATGAATGATTAATCATAAATTGAATCATGAATCATGAATCATGAATCGAATGATGAATCATGAATTGAATCATGAATCATGAATCATGAATTCAATCATGAATCATGAATCATGAATTCAATCATGAATCATGAATCATGAACCATGAATTGAATCATGAATCATGAATTATGAATCGTGAATTGAATCATGAATCATGAATTGAATCATGAATCATGAATTAGGAATCATGAATCATGAATTGAATCATGAATCATGAATTATGAATCATGAATTAAATCATGAATCATGAATTATGAATCATGAATTGAATCATGAATTATGAATTGAATCATGAATCATGAATCATGAATTGAATCATGAATCATGAATTGAATCATGAATCATGAATTGAATCATGAATCATGAATCATGAATTGAATCATGAATTGAATCATGAATTATGAATCATGAATTGAATCATGAATCATGAATCATGAATTGAATCATGATTCATGAATTATGAATCATGAATTGAATCATGAATCATGAATCATGAATTGAATCATGAATCATGAATCATGAATCATGAATCATGAATCGAATCATGAATCATGAATCATGAATTGAATCATGAATTGAATCATGAATCATGAATTATGAATCATGAATTGAATCATGAATTATGAATTGAATCATGAATGATGAATCATGAATGATAAATCATGAATGATGAATCATGAATTGAATCATGAATCATGAATCATGAATTGAATCATGAATCATGAATGATGAATCATGAATTGAATCATGAATCATGAATTGAAACATGAATCATGAATCAGGAATCATGAATCATGAATTGAATCATGAATTAAATCATGAATCATGAATTGAATCATGAATCATGAATGATGAATCATGAATTGAATCATGAATCATGAATCATGAATTGAATCATGAATCATGAATCATGAATTGAATCATAAATCATGAATTATGAATCATGAATTAAATCATGAATCATGAATTATGAATCATGAATTAAATCATGAATCATGAATCATGAATTGAATCATGAATGATGAATCATAAATTGAATCATGAATCATGAATTGAATCATGAATGATGAATCATGAATTGAATCATGAATCATGAATGATGAATCATGAATTGAATCATGAATCATGAATTGAATCATGAATCATGAATTGAATCATGAATCATGAATTATGAATCATGAATTGAATCATGAATCATGAATTATGAATCATGAATTGAATCATGAATTATGAATTGAATCATGAATCATGAATGATGAATCATGAATTGAATCATGAATCATGAATCATGAATGATGAATCATGAATTGAATCATGAATCATGAATGATTAATCATAAATTGAATCATGAATCATGAATCATGAATCGAATGATGAATCATGAATTGAATCATGAATCATGAATCATGAATTCAATCATGAATCATGAATCATGAATTCAATCATGAATCATGAATCATGAACCATGAATTGAATCATGAATCATGAATTATGAATCGTGAATTGAATCATGAATCATGAATTGAATCATGAATCATGAATTAG
Source organism: Mixophyes australis (assembly GCA_036250195.1). Taxonomy (NCBI): domain Eukaryota; kingdom Metazoa; phylum Chordata; class Amphibia; order Anura; family Limnodynastidae; genus Mixophyes; species Mixophyes australis. The sequence continues at coordinate 238,941,568 of JAVHZZ010000001.1, read as the reverse complement.
GAATCATGAATCATGAATTGAATCATGAATCATGAATTATGAATCATGAATTAAATCATGAATCATGAATTATGAATCATGAATTGAATCATGAATTATGAATTGAATCATGAATCATGAATCATGAATTGAATCATGAATCATGAATTGAATCTTGAATCATGAATTGAATCATGAATTGAATCATGAATCGAATCATGAATTGAATCATGAATCGAATCATGAATTGAATCATGAATCATGAATCATGAATCATGAATTGAATCATGATTCATGAATTATGAATCATGAATTGAATCATGAATCATGAATCATGAATCATGAATCATGAATCGAATCATGAATCATGAATCATGAATTGAATCATGAATCATGAATTGAATCATGAATCATGAATTATGAATCATGAATTGAATCATGAATTATGAATTGAATCATGAATGATGAATCATGAATGATAAATCATGAATGATGAATCATGAATTGAATCATGAATCATGAAACATGAATTGAATCATGAATCATGAATCATGAATTGAATCATGAATCATGAATTGAAACATGAATCATGAATTGAATCATGAATCATGAATTGAAACATGAATCATGAATCAGGAATCATGAATCATGAATTGAATCATGAATTAAATCATGAATCATGAATTGAATCATGAATCATGAATGATGAATCATGAATTGAATCATGAATCATGAATCATGAATCGAATCATGGATCATGAATTGAATCATTAATCATGAATCATGAATTGAATCATGAATCATGAATTGAATCATGAATCATGAATTATGAATCATGAATTGAATCATGAATCATGAATTATGAATCATGAATTGAATCATGATCCGAATCATGAATTGAATCATGAATCATGAATTGAATCATGAATCATGATTAATGAATTGAATCATGAATCATGAATTGAATCATGAAATGAATCATGAATCATGAATCATGAATTGAATCATGAATCATGAATGATGAATCATGAATTGAATCATGAATTGAATCATGAATCATGAATCATGAATTGAATCATAAATCATGAATTGAATCATGAATCATGAATCATGAATCATGAATTGAATCATGAATTATGAATCATGAATTGAATCATGAATCATGAATTATGAATCATGAATTGAATCATGAATCATGAATCATGAATTGAATCATGAATCATGAATCATGAATCGAATCATGAATCATGAATTGAATCATGAATCATGAATCATGAATCAAATCATGAATCATGAATTGAATCATGAATCATGAATCATGAATTGAATCATGAATCATGAATTGAATCATGAATCATGAATTATGAATCGTGAATTGAATCATGAATCATGAATTGAATCATGAATCATGAATCAGGAATCATGAATCATGAATTGAATCATGAATCATGAATTATGAATCATGAATAAAATCATGAATCATGAATCATGAATCATGAATTGAATCATGAATTGAATCATGAATTATGAATCATGAATTGAATCATGAATTATGAATTGAATCATGAATCATGAAACATGAATCATGAATTGAATCATGAATTGAATCATGAATTAAGAATCATGAATTGAATCATGAATCATGAATCATGAATTGAATCATGAATCATGAATCATGAATCATAAATTGAATCATGAATTATGAATCATGAATCATATCATGAATCATGAATCGAACCATGAATCATGAATTGAATCATGAATCATAAATTGAATCATGAATTGAATCATGAATCATGAATCGAATCATGAATCATGAATTGAATCATGAATTAAATCATGAATCATGAATTGAATCATGAATTGAATCATGAATTGAATCATAAATCATGAATTGAATCATGAATCATAAATCGAATCATGAATCATGAATTATGAATTATGAATTGAATCATGAATCATGAATTATGAATCATGAATTGAATTATGAATTATGAATTGAATCATGAATCATGAATCATGAATTGAATCATGAATCATGAATGATGAATCATGAATTGAATCATGAATCATGAATCATGAATTGAATCATGAATCATGAATCATGAATTGAATCATGAATCATGAATCATCAATCATGAATTGAATCATGAATCATGAATAATGAATTGAATCATGAATCATTAATCATGAATTGAATCATGAACTATGAATCATGAATTGAATCATGAATCATGAATTGAATCATGAATCATGAATCATGAATCATGAATTGAATCATGAATCATGAATCATGAATTGAATCATGAATCATGAATTATGAATTGAATCATGAATCATGAATCATGAATCGAATCATGAATCATGAATCATGAATTGAATCATGAATCATGAATTGAATCATGAATCATGAATTATGAATCATGAATTGAATCATGAATTATGAATTGAATCATGAATGATGAATCATGAATGATAAATCATGAATGATGAATCATGAATTGAATCATGAATCATGAATCATGAATTGAATCATGAATCATGAATCATGAATCATGAATTGAATCATGAATCATGAATGATGAATCATGAATTGAATCATGAATCATGAATTGAAACATGAATCATGAATCATGAATCATGAATCATGAATTGAATCATGAATTAAATCATGAATCATGAATCATGAATCATGAATGATGAATCATGAATGATGAATCATGAATTGAATCATGAATCATGAATCATGAATCAAATCATGGATCATGAATTGAATCATTAATCATGAATCATGAATTGAATCATGAATCATGAATTGAATCATGAATCATGAATTATGAATCATGAATTGAATCATGAATCATGAATTATGAATCATGAATCATGATTAATGAATTGAATCATGAATCATGAATTGAATCATGAAATGAATCATGAATCATGAATCATGAATTGAATCATGAATCATGAATGATGAATCATGAATTGAATCATGAATTGAATCATGAATCATGAATCATGAATTGAATCATAAATCATGAATTGAATCATGAATCATGAATCATGAATCATGAATTGAATCATGAATCATGAATTATGAATCATGAATTGAATCATGTATCATGAATTATGAATCATGAATTGAATCATGAATCATGAATTGAATCATGAATCATGAATCATGAATCGAATCATGAATTATGAATTGAATCATGAATCATGAATCATGAATCAAATCATGAATCATGAATTGAATCATGAATCATGAATCATGAATTGAATCATGAATCATGAATTGAATCATGAATCATGAATCATGAATTATGAATCGTGAATTGAATCATGAATCATGAATTGAATCATGAATCATGAATCAGGAATCATGAATCATGAATTGAATCATGAATCATGAATTATGAATCTTGAATAAAATCATGAATCATGAATCATGAATCATGAATTGAATCATGAATTGAATCATGAATCATGAATTGAATCATGAATCATGAATTGAATCATGAATCATGAATTATGAATCATGAATTGAATCATGAATTATGAATTGAATCATGAATCATGAAACATGAATCATGAATTGATTCATGAATTGAATCATGAATGATGAATCATGAATTGAATCATGAATCATGAATGATGAATCATGAATTTAATCATGAATCATGAATCATGAATCGAATCATGAATCATGAATTGAATCATGAATGATGAATCATGTATTGTATCATGAATCATGAATCATGAATTCAATCATGAATCATGAATTATGAATCATGAATTGAATCATGATCCGAATCATGAATTGAATCATGAATCATGAATCGAATCATGAATCATGAATTGAATCATGAATCATGAATCATGAATTGAATCATAAATCATGAATCATGAATTGAATCATGAATCATGAACCATGAATTGAATCATGAATCATGAATTATGAATCGTGAATTGAATCATGAATCATGAATTGAATCATGAATCATGAATCATGAATCATGAATTATGAATCATGAATTAAATCATGAATCATGAATTATGAATCATGAATTGAATCATGAATCATGAATCATGAATCATGAATCATGAATTGAGTAATGAATTGAATCATGAATCATGAATCATGAATTGAATCATGAATCATGAATTGAATCATGAATCATGAATTATGAATCATGAATTGAATCATGAATTATGAATTGAATCATGAATTATGAATTGAATCATGAATCATGAATCATGAATTATGAATCTTGAATCATGAATTGAATCATGAATTGAATCATGAATGATGAATCATGAATTGAATCATGAATCATGAATGATGAATCATGAATTGAATCATGAATCATGAATTGAATCATGAATCATGAATCATGAATTGAATCATGAATCATGAATTATGAATCATTAATTGAATCATGAATTATGAATTAAATCATGAATCATGAATCATGAAACATGAATCATGAATTGAATCATGAATTGAATCATGAATGATGAATCATGAATTGAATCATGAATCATGAATGATGAATCATGAATTGAATCATGAATCATGAATCATGAATCGAATCATGAATCATGAATCATGAATTGAATCATGAATCATGAATTGAATCATGAATCATGAATTATGAATCATGAATTGAATCATGATCCGAATCATGAATTGAATCATGAATCATGAATTAAATCAAGAATCATGAATTGAATCATGAATCATGAATCATGAATTGAATCATGAATCATGAATTATGAATCATGAATTGAATCATGAATTATGACTTGAATCATGAATCATGAATTGAATCATGAATCATGAATCATGAATTGAATCATGAATCATGAGTTATGAATCATGAATTGAATCATGAATCATGAATCATAATTTGAATCATGAATCATGAATTGAATCATGAATCATGAATTGAATCATGAATCATGAATCGAATCATGAATTGAATCATGAATCGAATCATGAATTGAATCATGAATCGAATCATGAATTGAATCATGAATCATGAATCATAAATCATGAATTGAATCATGACTCATGAATTATGAATCATGAATTGATACATGAATCATGAATCATGAATTGAATCATGAATCATGAATCATGAATCACGAATCATGAATCGAATCATGAATCATGAATCATGAATTGAATCATGAATCATGAATTGAATCATGAATCATGAATTATGAATCATGAATTATGAATTGAATCATGAATGATGAATCATGAATGATAAATCATGAATGATGAATCATGAATTGAATCATGAATCATGCATCATGAATTGAATCATGAATCATGAATTATGAATCATGAATTGAATCATGAATCATGAATTATGAATCATGAATTGAATCATGAATTATGAATTGAAACATGAATCATGAATCATGAATCATGAATCATGAATTGAATCATGAAATGAATCATGAATTGAATCATGAATCATGAATCGAATCATGGATCATGAATTGAATCATTAATCATGAATCATGAATTGAATCATGAATCATGAATTATGAATCATGAATTGAATCATGAATCATGAATTATGAATCATGAATTGAATCATGATCCGAATCATGAATTGAATCATGAATCATGAATTGAATCATGAATCATGATTAATGAATTGAATCATGAATCATGAATTATGAATCATGAATTGAATCATGAATCATGACTTGAATCATGAATCATGAATCATGAATTGAATCATGAATCATGAATCATGAATCATGAATTGAATCATGAATCATGAATTATGAATCATGAATTGAATCATGAATCATGAATCATGAATTGAATCATGAATCATGAATCATGAATCGAATCATGAATTGAATCATGAATCGAATCATGAATTGAATCATGAATCATGAATCATGAATCATGAATTGAATCATGATTCATGAATTATGAATCATGAATTGATACATGAATCATGAATCATGAATTGAATCATGAATCATGAATCATGAATCACGAATCATGAATCGAATCATGAATCATGAATCATGAATTGAATCATGAATCATGAATTGAATCATGAATCATGAATTATGAATCATGAATTATGAATTGAATCATGAATGATGAATCATGAATGATAAATCATGAATGATGAATCATGAATTGAATCATGAATCATGAATCATGAATTGAATCATGAATCATGAATGATGAATCATGAATTGAATCATGAATCATGAATCATGAATTGAATCATGAATCATGAATCCTGAATTGAATCATGAATCATGAATTATGAATCATGAATTGAATCATGAATCATGAATTATGAATCATGAATTGAATCATGAATTATGAATTGAAACATGAACCATGAATCATGAAACATGAATCATGAATTGAATCATGAATTGAATCATGAATCATGAATCATGAATTGAATCATGAATCATGAATGATGAATCATGAATTGAATCATGAATCATGAATCATGAATCGAATCATGGATCATGATTGAATCATTAATCATGAATCATGAATTGAATCATGAATCATGAATCATGAATTGAATCATGAATCATGAAGTATGAATCATGAATTGAATCATGAATCATGAATTATGAATCATGAATTGAATCATGATCCGAATCATGAATTGAATCATGAATCATGAATTGAATCATGAATCATGATTAATGAATTGAATCATGAATCATGAATTATAAATCATGAATTGAATCATGAATCATGACTTGAATCATGAATCATGAATCATGAATTGAATCATGAATCATGAATCATGAATCATGAATTGAATCATGAATCATGAATTATGAATCATGAATTGAATCATGAATCATGAATCATGAATTGAATCATGAATCATGAATCATGAATTGAATCATGAATCATGAATTGAATCATGAATCATGAATTGAATCATGAATTGAATCATGAATCAAATTATGAATTGAATCATGTATCGAATCATGAATTGAATCATGAATCATGAATCATGAATTGAATCATGATTCATGAATTATGAATCATGAATTGAATCATGAATCATGAATTATGAATCATGAATTGAATCATGAATCATGAATTATGAATCATGAATTGAATCATGAATTATGAATTGAATCATGAATCATGAATCATGAATCATGAATCATCAATTGAATCATGAATCATGAATTATGAATCATGAATTGAATTATGAATTATGAATTGAATCATGAATCATGAATCATGAATCATGAATCATGAATTGAATCATGAATTGAATCATGAATCATGAATCATGAATTGAATCATGAATCATGAATGATGAATCATAAATTGAATCATGAATTATGAATCATGAATCATATCATGAATCATGAATCGAATCATGAATCATGAATTGAATCATGAATCATAAATGTATCATGAATTAAATCATGAATCATGAATCGAATCATGAATCATGAATTGAATCATGAATTAAATCATGAATCATGAATTGAATCATGAATTGAATCATGAATTGAATCATAAATTGAATAATAAATTATGAATTGAATCATGAATCATAAATCGAATCATGAATCATGAATTATGAATTATGAATTGAATCATGAATCATGAATTATGAATCATGAATTGAATTATGAATTATGAATTGAATCATGAATCATGAATCATGAATTGAATCATGAATCATGAATGATGAATCATAAATTGAATCATGAATCATGAATCATGAATCAAATCATGAATCATGAATCATGAATCATGAATCGAATCATGAATCATGAATCATGAATTGAATCATGAATTGAATCATGAATCATGAATCGAATCATGAATCATGAATTGAATCATGAATTAAATCATGAATCATGAATTGAATCATGAATTGAATCATGAATTTAATCATTAATTGAATCATGAATTGAATCATGAATCATGAATTGAATCATGAATCATGAATCATAAATCGAATCATAAATCATGAATTGAATCATGAATTGAATCATGAATTGAATCATGAATCATGAATTGAATCATGAATCATGAATCATGAATTGAATCATGAATTATGAATCATGAATTGAATCATGAATCATGAATCATGAATTGAATCATGAATCATGAATCATGAATCATGAATCGAATCATAATTCATGAATTATGAATTGAATCATGAATCATGAATCATGAATTGAATTATGAATTATGAATTGAATCATGAATCATGAATCATGAATTGAATCATGAATTGAATCATGAATCATGAATCATGAATTGAATCATGAATCATAATTCATGAATTTAATTATGAATCATGAATTAAATCATGAATCATGAATCATGAATCATGAATTGAATCATAATTCATGAATTATGAATTATGAATTGAATCATGAATCATGAATCATGAATTGAATTATGAATTATGAATTGAATCATGAATCATGAATCATGAATCATGAATCATGAATTGAATCATGAATTGAATCATGAATCATGAATCATGAATCATGAATTGAATCATGAATTGAATCATGAATCATAAATCATGAATTGAATCATGAATCATGAATGATGAATCATGAATCATGAATCGAATCTTGAATCGAATCATGAATTGAATCATGAATCATGAATTGAATCATGAATCGAATCATGAATTAAATCATGAATCATGAATTGAATCATGAATCATGAATCATGAATTGAATCATGAATCATGAATTATGAATCATGAATTGAATCATGAATCATGAATCATGAATTGAATCATAAATCATGAATTATGAATCATGAATTAAATCATGAATCATGAATTATGAATCATGAATTGAATCATGAATCATGAATCATGAATTGAATCATGAATCATGAATCATGAATTGAATCATGAATCATGAATTAAATCATAAATCATGAATTATGAATCACGAATTAAATCATGAATCATGAATTATGAATCATGAATTGAATCATGAATCATGAATCATGAATTGAATCATGAATCATGAATGATGAATCATGAATTGAATCATGAATCATGAATCATGAATTGAATCATGAATCATGAATCCTGAATTGAATCATGAATCATGAATTATGAATCATGAATTGAATCATGAATCATGAATCATGAATTGAATCATGAATTGAATCATGAATCATGAATCATGAATCATGAATTGAATCATGAATCATGAATTATGAATCATGAATTGAATCATGAATCATGAATCATGAATTGAATCATGAATCATGAATCATGAATCATGAATCGAATCATGAATCATGAATTGAATCATGAATCATGAATTGAATCATGAATCATGAATTGAATCATGAATCATGAATTGAATCATGAATCATGAATTATGAATCATGAATTGAATCATGAATCATGAATCATGAATTGAATCATGAATCAGGAATCAGGAATCATGAATCATGAATTAAATCATGAATCATGAATTATGAATCATGAATTGAATCATGAATTATGAATTGAATCATGAATCATGAAACATGAATCTTGAATCATGAATCATGAATTGAATCATGAAATGAATCATGAATGATGAATCATGAATTGAATCATGAATCATAAATCATGAATTGAATCATGAATCATGAATTGAATCATGAATCATGAATTGAATCATGAATTATGAATCATGAATTGAATCATGAATCATGAATGATGAATCATGAATTGAATCATGAATCATGAATCATGAATTGAATCATGGATCATGAATTGAATCATTAATCATGAATCATGAATTGAATCATGAATCATGAATCATGAATTGAATCATGAATCATGAATTATGAATCATGAATTGAATCATGAATCATGAATTATGAATCATGAATTGAATCATGATCCGAATCATGAATTGAATCATGAATCATGAATTGAATCATGAATCATGATTAATGAATTGAATCATGAATCATGAATTATGAATCATGAATCATGACTTGAATCATGAATCATGAATCATGAATTGAATCATGAATCATGAATCATGAATCATGAATTGAATCATGAATCATGAATTATGAATCATGAATTGAATCATGAATCATGAATCATGAATCGAATCATGAATTGAATCATGAATCGAATCATGAATTGAATCATGAATCATGAATCATGAATCATGAATTGAATCATGATTCATGAATTATGAATCATGAATTGATACATGAATCATGAATCATGAATTGAATCATGAATCATGAATCATGAATCACGAATCATGAATCGAATCATGAATCATGAATCATGAATTGAATCATGAATCATGAATTGAATCATGAATCATGAATTATGAATCATGAATTATGAATTGAATCATGAATGATGAATCATGAATGATAAATCATGAATGATGAATCATGAATTGAATCATGAATCATGAATCATGAATTGAATCATGAATCATGAATGATGAATCATGAATTGAATCATGAATCATGAATCATGAATTGAATCATGAATCATGAATGATGAATCATGAATTGAATCATGAATCATGAATCGAATCTTGAATCGAATCATGAATTGAATCATGAATCATGAATTGAATCATGAATCGAATCATGAATTGAATCATGAATCATGAATTGAATCATGAATCATGAATCATGAATTGAATCATGAATCATGAATTATGAATCATGAATTGAATCATGAATCATGAATCATGAATTGAATCATAAATCATGAATTATGAATCATGAATTAAATCATGAATCATGAATTATGAATCATGAATTAAATCATGAATCATGAATCATGAATTGAATCATGAATGATGAATCATGAATTGAATCATGAATCATGAATTGAATCATGAATGATGAATCATGAATTGAATCATGAATCATGAATGATGAATCATGAATTGAATCATGAATCATGAATTGAATCATGAATCATGAATTGAATCATGAATCATGAATTATGAATCATGAATTGAATCATGAATCATGAATTATGAATCATGAATTGAATCATGAATTATGAATTGAATCATGAATCATGAATGATGAATCATGAATTGAATCATGAATCATGAATCATGAATGATGAATCATGAATTGAATCATGAATCATGAATGATTAATCATAAATTGAATCATGAATCATGAATCATGAATCGAATGATGAATCATGAATTGAATCATGAATCATGAATCATGAATTCAATCATGAATCATGAATCATGAATTCAATCATGAATCATGAATCATGAACCATGAATTGAATCATGAATTATGAATTATGAATCGTGAATTGAATCATGAATCATGAATTGAATCATGAATCATGAATTAGGAATCATGAATTAAATCATGAATCATGAATTATGAATCATGAATTGAATCATGAATTATGAATTGAATCATGAATCATGAATCATGAATTGAATCATGAATCATGAATTGAATCATGAATCATGAATTGAATCATGAATTGAATCATGAATCGAATCATGAATTGAATCATGAATCGAATCATGAATTGAATCATGAATCATGAATCATGAATCATGAATTGAATTATGATTCATGAATTATGAATCATGAATTGAATCATGAATCATGAATCATGAATTGAATCATGAATCATGAATCATGAATCATGAATCGAATCATGAATCATGAATCATGAATTGAATCATGAATCATGAATTGAATCATGAATCATGAATTATGAATCATGAATTGAATCATGAATTATGAATTGAATCATGAATGATGAATCATGAATGATAAATCATGAATGATGAATCATGAATTGAATCATGAATCATGAATCATGAATTGAATAATGAATCATGAATCATGAATTGAATCATGAATCATGAATTGAAACATGAATCATGAATTGAATCATGAATCATGAATTGAAACATGAATCATGAATCAGGAATCATGAATCATGAATTGAATCATGAATCATGAATGATGAATCATGAATTGAATCATGAATCATGAGTCATGAATCGAATCATGGATCATGAATTGAATCATTAATCATGAATCATGAATTGAATCATGAATCATGAATTGAATCATGAATCATGAATTATGAATCATGAATTGAATCATGAATCATGAATTATGAATCATGAATTGAATCATGATCCGAATCATGAATTGAATCATGATCCGAATCATGAATTGAATCATGAATCATGAATTGAATCATGAATCATGATTAATGAATTGAATCATGAATCATGAATTGAATCATGAAATGAATCATGAATCATGAATCATGAATTGAATCATGAATCATGAATGATGAATCATGAATTGAATCATGAATTGAATCACTAATCATGAATCATGAATTGAATCATAAATCATGAATTGAATCATGAATCATGAATCATGAATCATGAATTGAATCATGAATCATGAATTATGAATCATGAATTGAATCATGAATCATGAATTATGAATCATGAATTGAATCATGAATCATGAATCATGAATTGAATCATGAATCATGAATCATGAATCGAATCATGAATCATGAATTGAATCATGAATCATGAATCATGAATCAAATCATGAATCATGAATTGAATCATGAATCATGAATCATGAATTGAATCATGAATCATGAATTGAATCATGAATCATGAATTATGAATCGTGAATTGAATCATGAATCATGAATTGAATCATGAATCATGAATCAGGAATCATGAATCATGAATTGAATCATGAATCATGAATTATGAATCATGAATAAAATCATGAATCATGAATCATGAATCATGAATTGAATCATGAATTGAATCATGAATCATGAATCATGAATTGAATCATGAATCATGAATTGAATCATGAATCATGAATTATGAATCATGAATTGAATCATGAATTATGAATTGAATCATGAATCATGAAACATGAATCATGAATTGAATCATGAATTGAATCATGAATGATGAATCATGAATTGAATCATGAATCATGAATCATGAATTGAATCATGAATTGAATCATGAATCATGAATCATGAATTGAATCATGAATCATGAATCATGAATCATAAATTGAATCATGAATTATGAATCATGAATCATATCATGAATCATGAATCGAATCATGAATCATGAATTGAATCATGAATCATAAATTGAATCATGAATTGAATCATGAATCATGAATCGAATCATGAATCATGAATTGAATCATGAATTAAATCATGAATCATGAATTGAATCATGAATTGAATCATGAATTGAATCATAAATCATGAATTGAATCATGAATCATAAATCGAATCATGAATCATGAATTATGAATTATGAATTGAATCATGAATCATGAATTATGAATCATGAATTGAATTATGAATTATGAATTGAATCATGAATCATGAATTGAATCATGAATCATGAATGATGAATCATGAATTGAATCATGAATCATGAATTGAATCATGAATCATGAATCATGAATTGAATCATGAATCATGAATCATCAATCATGAATTGAATCATGAATCATGAATAATGAATTGAATCATGAATCATGAATCATGAATTGAATCATGAACTATGAATCATGAATTGAATCATGAATCATGAATTGAATCATGAATCATGAATCATGAATCATGAATTGAATCATGAATCATGAATCATGAATTGAATCATGAATCATGAATTATGAATTGAATCATGAATCATGAATCATGAATCGAATCATGAATCATGAATCATGAATTGAATCATGAATCATGAATTGAATCATGAATCATGAATTATGAATCATGAATTGAATCATGAATTATGAATTGAATCATGAATGATGAATCATGAATGATAAATCATGAATGATGAATCATGAACTGAATCATGAATCATGAATCATGAATTGAATCATGAATCATGAATCATGAATCATGAATCGAATCATGGATCATGAATTGAATCATTAATCATGAATCATGAATTGAATCATAAATCATGAATTGAATCATGAATCATGAATTATGAATCATGAATTGAATCATGAATCATGAATTATGAATCATGAATCATGATTAATGAATTGAATCATGAATCATGAATTGAATCATGAAATGAATCATGAATCATGAATCATGAATTGAATCATGAATCATGAATGATGAATCATGAATTGAATCATGAATTGAATCATGAATCATGAATCATGAATTGAATCATAAATCATGAATTGAATCATGAATCATGAATCATGAATCATGAATTGAATCATGAATCATGAATTATGAATCATGAATTGAATCATGTATCATGAATTATGAATCATGAATTGAATCATGAATCATGAATCATGAATTGAATCATGAATCATGAATCATGAATCGAATCATGAATTATGAATTGAATCATGAATCATGAATCAAATCATGAATCATGAATTGAATCATGAATCATGAATCATGAATTGAATCATGAATCATGAATTGAATCATGAATCATTAATTGAATCATGAATCATGAATTATGAATCGTGAATTGAATCATGAATCATGAATTGAATCATGAATCATGAATTGAATCATGAATCATGAATCAGGAATCATGAATCATGAATTGAATCATGAATCATGAATTATGAATCATGAATAAAATCATGAATCATGAATCATGAATCATGAATTGAATCATGAATTGAATCATGAATCATGAATTGAATCATGAATCATGAATTGAATCATGAATCATGAATTATGAATCATGAATTGAATCATGAATTATGAATTGAATCATGAATCATGAAACATGAATCATGAATTGAATCATGAATTGAATCATGAATGATGAATCATGAATTGAATCATGAATCATGAATGATGAATCATGAATTTAATCATGAATCATGAATCATGAATCGAATCATGAATCATGAATTGAATCATGAATGATGAATCATGAATTGTATCATGAATCATGAATCATGAATTCAATCATGAATCATGAATTATGAATCATGAATTGAATCATGATCCGAATCATGAATTGAATCATGAATCATGAATTGAATCATGAATCATGAATCGAATCATGAATCATGAATTGAATCATGAATCATGAATCATGAATTGAATCATGAATCATGAATCATGAATTGAATCATGAATCATGAACCATGAATTGAATCATGAATCATGAATTATGAATCGTGAATTGAATCATGAATCATGAATTGAATCATGAATCATGAATCATGAATCATGAATCATGAATTATGAATCATGAATTAAATCATGAATCATGAATTATGAATCATGAATTGAATCATGAATTATGAATTGAATCATGAATCATGAATCATGAATCATGAATCATGAATTGAGTAATGAATTGAATCATGAATCATGAATCATGAATTGAATCATGAATCATGAATTGAATCATGAATCATGAATTATGAATCATGAATTGAATCATGAATTATGAATTGAATCATGAATTATGAATTGAATCATGAATCATGAATCATGAATTATGAATCTTGAATCATGAATTGAATCATGAATTGAATCATGAATGATGAATCATGAATTGAATCATGAATCATGAATGATGAATCATGAATTGAATCATGAATCATGAATCATGAATTGAATCATGAATCATGAATCATGAATTGAATCATGAATCATGAATTATGAATCATGAATTGAATCATGAATCATGAATTATGAATCATTAATTGAATCATGAATTATGAATTAAATCATGAATCATGAATCATGAAACATGAATCATGAATTGAATCATGAATTGAATCATGAATGATGAATCATGAATTGAATCATGAATCATGAATGATGAATCATGAATTGAATCATGAATCATGAATCATGAATCGAATCATGAATCATGAATCATGAATTGAATCATGAATCATGAATTGAATCATGAATCATGAATTATGAATCATGAATTGAATCATGATCCGAATCATGAATTGAATCATGAATCATGAATTAAATCAAGAATCATGAATTGAATCATGAATCATGAATCATGAATTGAATCATGAATCATGAATTATGAATCATGAATTGAATCATGAATTATGACTTGAATCATGAATCATGAATTGAATCATGAATCATGAATCATGAATCATGAATCATGAATTGAATCATGAATCATGAATTATGAATCATGAATTGAATCATGAATCATGAATCATGAATTGAATCATGAATCATGAATTAAATCATGAATCATGAATTGAATCATGAATCATGAATCGAATCATGAATTGAATCATGAATCGAATCATGAATTGAATCATGAATCGAATCATGAATTGAATCATGAATCATGAATCATGAATCATGAATTGAATCATGACTCATGAATTATGAATCATGAATTGATACATGAATCATGAATCATGAATTGAATCATGAATCATGAATCATGAATCACGAATCATGAATCGAATCATGAATCATGAATCATGAATTGAATCATGAATCATGAATTGAATCATGAATCATGAATTATGAATCATGAATTATGAATTGAATCATGAATGATGAATCATGAATGATAAATCATGAATGATGAATCATGAATTGAATCATGAATCATGAATCATGAATTGAATCATGAATCATGAATGATGAATCATGAATTGAATCATGAATCATGAATCATGAATTGAATCATGAATCATGAATCCTGAATTGAATCATGAATCATGAATTATGAATCATGAATTGAATCATGAATCATGAATTATGAATCATGAATTGAATCATGAATTATGAATTGAAACATGAATCATGAATCATGAATCATGAATCATGAATTGAATCATGAATTGAATCATGAATCATGAATCATGAATTGAATCATGAATCATGAATGATGAATCATGAATTGAATCATGAATCATGAATCGAATCATGGATCATGAATTGAATCATTAATCATGAATCATGAATTGAATCATGAATCATGAATCATGAATTGAATCATGAATCATGAATTATGAATCATGAATCATGAATTATGAATCATGAATTGAATCATGAATCATGAATTATGAATCATGAATTGAATCATGATCCGAATCATGAATTGAATCATGAATCATGAATTGAATCATGAATCATGATTAATGAATTGAATCATGAATCATGAATTATGAATCATGAATTGAATCATGAATCATGACTTGAATCATGAATCATGAATCATGAATCATGAATCATGAATTGAATCATGAATCATGAATTATGAATCATGAATTGAATCATGAATCATGAATCATGAATTGAATCATGAATCATGAATCATGAATCGAATCATGAATTGAATCATGAATCGAATCATGAATTGAATCATGAATCATGAATCATGAATCATGAATTGAATCATGATTCATGAATTATGAATCATGAATTGATACATGAATCATGAATCATGAATTGAATCATGAATCATGAATCATGAATCACGAATCATGAATCGAATCATGAATCATGAATCATGAATTGAATCATGAATCATGAATTGAATCATGAATCATGAATTATGAATCATGAATTATGAATTGAATCATGAATGATGAATCATAAATGATAAATCATGAATGATGAATCATGAATTGAATCATGAATCATGAATCATGAATTGAATCATGAATCATGAATGATGAATCATGAATTGAATCATGAATCATGAATCATGAATTGAATCATGAATCATGAATCCTGAATTGAATCATGAATCATGAATTATGAATCATGAATTGAATCATGAATCATGAATTATGAATCATGAATTGAATCATGAATTATGAATTGAAACATGAACCATGAATCATGAATCATGAATCATGAATTGAATCATGAATTGAATCATGAATCATGAATCATGAATTGAATCATGAATCATGAATGATGAATCATGAATAGAATCATGAATCATGAATCATGAATCGAATCATGGATCATGAATTGAATCATTAATCATGAATCATGAATTGAATCATGAATCATGAATCATGAATTGAATCATGAATCATGAATTATGAATCATGAATTGAATCATGAATCATGAATTATGAATCATGAATTGAATCATGATCCGAATCATGAATTGAATCATGAATCATGAATTGAATCATGAATCATGATTAATGAATTGAATCATGAATCATGAATTATAAATCATGAATTGAATCATGAATCATGACTTGAATCATGAATCATGAATCATGAATTGAATCATGAATCATGAATCATGAATTGAATCATGAATCATGAATTATGAATCATGAATTGAATCATGAATCATGAATCATGAATTGAATCATGAATCATGAATCATGAATTGAATCATGAATCATTAATTGAATCATGAATCATGAATTGAATCATGAATTGAATCATGAATCAAATTATGAATTGAATCATGTATCGAATCATGAATTGAATCATGAATCATGAATCATGAATTGAATCATGATTCATGAATTATGAATCATGAATTGAATCATGAATCATGAATTATGAATCATGAATTGAATCATGAATCATGAATTATAAATCATGAATTGAATCATGAATTATGAATTGAATCATGAATCATGAATCATGAATCATGAATCATCAATTGAATCATGAATCATGAATTATGAATCATGAATTAAATTATGAATTATGAATTGAATCATGAATCATGAATCATGAATCATGAATCATGAATTGAATCATGAATTGAATCATGAATCATGAATCATGAATTGAATCATGAATCATGAATGATGAATCATAAATTGAATCATGAATTATGAATCATGAATCATATCATGAATCATGAATCGAATCATGAATCATGAATTGAATCATGAATCATAAATTGAATCATGAATTGAATCATGAATCATGAATCGAATCATGAATCATGAATTGAATCATGAATTAAATCATGAATCATGAATTGAATCATGAATTGAATCATGAATTGAATCATGAATTGAATCATAAATCATGAATTGAATCATGAATCATAAATCGAATCATGAATCATGAATTATGAATTATGAATTGAATCATGAATCATGAATTATGAATCATTAATTGAATAATGAATTATGAATTAAATCATGAATCATGAATCATGAAACATGAATCATGAATTGAATCATGAATTGAATCATGAATGATGAATCATGAATTGAATCATGAATCATGAATCATGAATCGAATCATGAATCATGAATTGAATCATGAATCATGAATTGAATCATGAATCATGAATTATGAATCATGAATTGAATCATGATCCGAATCATGAATTGAATCATGAATCATGAATTAAATCAAGAATCATGAATTGAATCATGAATCATGAATCATGAATTGAATCATGAATCATGAATTATGAATCATGAATTGAATCATGAATTATGACTTGAATCATGAATCATGAATTGAATCATGAATCATGAATCATGAATCATGAATTGAATCATGAATCATGAATTATGAATCATGAATTGAATCATGAATCATGAATCATGAATTGAATCATGAATCATGAATTGAATCATGAATCATGAATTGAATCATGAATCATGAATCGAATCATGAATTGAATCATGAATCGAATCATGAATTGAATCATGAATCGAATCATGAATTGAATCATGAATCATGAATCATGAATCATGAATTGAATCATGACTCATGAATTATGAATCATGAATTGATACATGAATCATGAATCATGAATTGAATCATGAATCATGAATCATGAATCACGAATCATGAATCATGAATCATGAATTGAATCATGAATCATGAATTGAATCATGAATCATGAATTATGAATCATGAATTATGAATTGAATCATGAATGATGAATCATGAATGATAAATCATGAATGATGAATCATGAATTGAATCATGAATCATGAATCATGAATTGAATCATGAATCATGAATGATGAATCATGAATTGAATCATGAATCATGAATCATGAATTGAATCATGAATCATGAATCCTGAATTGAATCATGAATCATGAATTATGAATCATGAATTGAATCATGAATCATGAATTATGAATCATGAATTGAATCATGAATTATGAATTGAAACATGAATCATGAATCATGAATCATGAATCATGAATTGAATCATGAATTGAATCATGAATCATGAATCATGAATTGAATCATGAATCATGAATGATGAATCATGAATTGAATCATGAATCATGAATCGAATCATGGATCATGAATTGAATCATTAATCATGAATCATGAATTGAATCATGAATCATGAATCATGAATTGAATCATGAATCATGAATTATGAATCATGAATTGAATCATGAATCATGAATTATGAATCATGAATTGAATCATGATCCGAATCATGAATTGAATCATGAATCATGAATTGAATCATGAATCATGATTAATGAATTGAATCATGAATCATGAATTATGAATCATGAATTGAATCATGAATCATGACTTGAATCATGAATCATGAATCATGAATTGAATCATGAATCATGAATCATGAATCATGAATTGAATCATGAATCATGAATTATGAATCATGAATTGAATCATGAATCATGAATCATGAATTGAATCATGAATCATGAATCATGAATCGAATCATGAATTGAATCATGAATCGAATCATGAATTGAATCATGAATCATGAATTATGAATCATGAATTGAATCATGATTCATGAATTATGAATCATGAATTGATACATGAATCATGAATCATGAATTGAATCATGAATCATGAATCATGAATCACGAATCATGAATCGAATCATGAATCATGAATCATGAATTGAATCATGAATCATGAATTGAATCATGAATCATGAATTATGAATCATGAATTATGAATTGAATCATGAATGATGAATCATGAATGATAAATCATGAATGATGAATCATGAATTGAATCATGAATCATGAATCATGAATTGAATCATGAATCATGAATGATGAATCATGAATTGAATCATGAATCATGAATCATGAATTGAATCATGAATCATGAATCCTGAATTGAATCATGAATCATGAATTATGAATCATGAATTGAATCATGAATCATGAATTATGAATCATGAATTGAATCATGAATTATGAATTGAAACATGAACCATGAATCATGAATCATGAATTGAATCATGAATTGAATCATGAATCATGAATCATGAATTGAATCATGAATCATGAATGATGAATCATGAATTGAATCATGAATCATGAATCATGAATCGAATCATGGATCATGAATTGAATCATTAATCATGAATCATGAATTGAATCATGAATTGAATCATGAATCATGAATCATGAATTGAATCATGAATCATGAATGATGAATCATGAATTGAATCATGAATCATGAATCGAATCATGGATCATGAATTGAATCATTAATCATGAATCATGAATTGAATCATGAATCATGAATCATGAATTGAATCATGAATCATGAATTATGAATCATGAATTGAATCATGAATCATGAATTATGAATCATGAATTGAATCATGATCCGAATCATGAATTGAATCATGAATCATGAATTGAATCATGAATCATGATTAATGAATTGAATCATGAATCATGAATTATGAATCATGAATTGAATCATGAATCATGACTTGAATCATGAATCATGAATCATGAATTGAATCATGAATCATGAATCATGAATCATGAATTGAATCATGAATCATGAATTATGAATCATGAATTGAATCATGAATCATGAATCATGAATTGAATCATGAATCATGAATCATGAATCGAATCATGAATTGAATCATGAATCGAATCATGAATTGAATCATGAATCATGAATCATGAATCATGAATTGAATCATGATTCATGAATTATGAATCATGAATTGATACATGAATCATGAATCATGAATTGAATCATGAATCATGAATCATGAATCACGAATCATGAATCGAATCATGAATCATGAATCATGAATTGAATCATGAATCATGAATTGAATCATGAATCATGAATTATGAATCATGAATTATGAATTGAATCATGAATGATGAATCATGAATGATAAATCATGAATGATGAATCATGAATTGAATCATGAATCATGAATCATGAATTGAATCATGAATCATGAATGATGAATCATGAATAGAATCATGAATCATGAATCATGAATTGAATCATGAATCATGAATCCTGAATTGAATCATGAATCATGAATTATGAATCATGAATTGAATCATGAATCATGAATTATGAATCATGAATTGAATCATGAATTATGAATTGAAACATGAACCATGAATCATGAATCATGAATCATGAATTGAATCATGAATTGAATCATGAATCATGAATCATGAATTGAATCATGAATCATGAATGATGAATCATGAATTGAATCATGAATCATGAATCATGAATCAAATCATGGATCATGAATTGAATCATTAATCATGAATCATGAATTGAATCATGAATCATGAATCATGAATTGAATCATGAATCATGAATTATGAATCATGAATTGAATCATGAATCATGAATTATGAATCATGAATTGAATCATGATCCGAATCATGAATTGAATCATGAATCATGAATTGAATCATGAATCATGATTAATGAATTGAATCATGAATCATGAATTATAAATCATGAATTGAATCATGAATCATGACTTGAATCATGAATCATGAATCATGAATTGAATCATGAATCATGAATCATGAATCATGAATTGAATCATGAATCATGAATTATGAATCATGAATTGAATCATGAATCATGAATCATGAATTGAATCATGAATCATGAATCATGAATTGAATCATGAATCATTAATTGAATCATGAATCATGAATTGAATCATGAATTGAATCATGAATCAAATTATGAATTGAATCATGTATCGAATCATGAATTGAATCATGAATCATGAATCATGAATTGAATCATGATTCATGAATTATGAATCATGAATTGAATCATGAATCATGAATTATGAATCATGAATTGAATCATGAATCATGAATTATGAATCATGAATTGAATCATGAATTATGAATTGAATCATGAATCATGAATCATGAATCATCAATTGAATCATGAATCATGAATTATGAATCATGAATTGAATTATGAATTATGAATTGAATCATGAATCATGAATCATGAATCATGAATCATGAATTGAATCATGAATTGAATCATGAATCATGAATCATGAATTGAATCATGAATCATGAATGATGAATCATAAATTGAATCATGAATTATGAATCATGAATCATATCATGAATCATGAATCGAATCATGAATCATGAATTGAATCATGAATCATAAATTGAATCATGAATTGAATCATGAATCATGAATCGAATCATGAATCATGAATTGAATCATGAATTAAATCATGAATCATGAATTGAATCATGAATTGAATCATGAATTGAATCATGAATTGAATCATAAATCATGAATTGAATCATGAATCATAAATCGAATCATGAATCATGAATTATGAATTATGAATTGAATCATGAATCATGAATTATGAATCATGAATTGAATTATGAATTATGAATTGAATCATGAATCATGAATCATGAATTGAATCATGAATCATGAATGATGAATCATAAATTGAATCATGAATCATGAATCATGAATCAAATCATGAATCATGAATCATGAATCATGAATCGAATCATGAATCATGAATCATGAATTGAATCATGAATTGAATCATGAATCATGAATCGAATCATGAATCATGAATTGAATCATGAATTAAATCATGAATCATGAATTGAATCATGAATTGAATCATGAATTGAATCATTAATTGAATCATGAATTGAATCATGAATCATGAATTGAATCATGAATCATGAATCATAAATCGAATCATAAATCATGAATTGAATCATGAATTGAATCATGAATTGAATCATGAATAATGAATTGAATCATGAATCATGAATCATGAATTGAATCATGAATTATGAATCATGAATTGAATCATGAATCATGAATCATGAATTGAATCATGAATCATGAATCATGAATCGAATCATAATTCATGAATTATGAATTGAATCATGAATCATGAATCATGAATTGAATTATGAATTATGAATTGAATCATGAATCATGAATCATGAATTGAATCATGAATTGAATCATGAATCATGAATCATGCATTGAATCATGAATCATAATTCATGAATTTAATTATGAATCATGAATTAAATCATGAATCATGAATCATGAATCATGAATTGAATCATAATTCATGAATTATGAATTATGAATTGAATCATGAATCATGAATCATGAATTGAATTATGAATTATGAATTGAATCATGAATCATGAATCATGAATCATGAATTGAATCATGAATTGAATCATGAATCATGAATCATGAATCATGAATTGAATCATGAATTGAATCATGAATCATAAATCATGAATTGAATCATGAATCATGAATGATGAATCATGAATTGAATCATGAATCATGAATCGAATCTTGAATCGAATCATGAATTGAATCATGAATCATGAATTGAATCATGAATCGAATCATGAATTGAATCATGAATCATGAATTGAATCATGAATCATGAATCATGAATTGAATCATGAATCATGAATTATGAATCATGAATTGAATCATGAATCATGAATCATGAATTGAATCATAAATCATGAATTATGAATCATGAATTAAATCATGAATCATGAATTATGAATCATGAATTGAATCATGAATCATGAATCATGAATTGAATCATGAATCATGAATCATGAATTGAATCATGAATCATGAATTAAATCATAAATCATGAATTATGAATCACGAATTAAATCATGAATCATGAATTATGAATCATGAATTGAATCATGAATCATGAATCATGAATTGAATCATGAATCATGAATTATGAATCATGAATTGAATCATGAATCATGAATCATGAATTGAATCATGAATTGAATCATGAATCATGAATCATGAATCATGAATTGAATCATGAATCATGAATTATGAATCATGAATTGAATCATGAATCATGAATCATGAATTGAATCATGAATCATGAATCATGAATCATGAATCGAATCATGAATCATGAATTGAATCATGAATCATGAATTGAATCATGAATCATGAATCATGAATTGAATCATGAATCATGAATCATGAATTGAATCATGAATCATGAATTATGAATCATGAATTGAATCATGAATCATGAATCATGAATTGAATCATGAATCAGGAATCAGGAATCATGAATCATGAATTAAATCATGAATCATGAATTATGAATCATGAATTGAATCATGAATTATGAATTGAATCATGAATCATGAAACATGAATCTTGAATCATGAATCATGAATTGAATCATGAAATGAATCATGAATGATGAATCATGAATTGAATCATGAATCATAAATCATGAATTGAATCATGAATCATGAATTGAATCATGAATCATGAATTATGAATCATGAATTGAATCATGAATCATGAATCATGAATTGAATCATGCATCATGAATTATGAATCATGAATTGAATCATGAATCATGAATCATGAATTGAATCATGAATCATGAATCATGAATCATGAATCATGAATTGAATCATGAATTGAATCATGAATCATGAATCATGAATCATGAATTGAATCATGAATTGAATCATGAATCATAAATCATGAATTGAATCATGAATCATGAATCATGAATCATCAATTGAATCATGAATCATGAATTATGAATCATGAATTGAATTATGAATTATGAATTGAATCATGAATCATGAATCATGAATTGAATCATGAATTGAATCATGAATCATAAATCATGAATTGAATCATGAATCATGAATGATGAATCATGAATTGAATCATGAATCATGAATCGAATCTTGAATCGAATCATGAATTGAATCATGAATCATGAATTGAATCATGAATCGAATCATGAATTGAATCATGAATCATGAATTGAATCATGAATCATGAATCATGAATTGAATCATGAATCATGAATTATGAATCATGAATTGAATCATGAATCATGAATCATGAATTGAATCATAAATCATGAATTATGAATCACGAATTAAATCATGAATCATGAATTATGAATCATGAATTGAATCATGAATCATGAATCATGAATTGAATCATGAATCATGAATTGAATCATGAATCATGAATTAAATCATAAATCATGAATTATGAATCACGAATTAAATCATGAATCATGAATTATGAATCATGAATTGAATCATGAATCATGAATCATGAATTGAATCATGAATCATGAATTATGAATCATGAATTGAATCATGAATCATGAATCATGAATTGAATCATGAATTGAATCATGAATCATGAATCATGAATCATGAATTGAATCATGAATCATGAATTATGAATCATGAATTGAATCATGAATCATGAATCATGAATTGAATCATGAATCATGAATCATGAATCATGAATCGAATCATGAATCATGAATTGAATCATGAATCATGAATTGAATCATGAATTATGAATCATGAATTGAATCATGAATCATGAATTGAATCATGAATCATGAATTATGAATCATGAATTGAATCATGAATCATGAATCATGAATTGAATCATGAATCAGGAATCAGGAATCATGAATCATGAATTAAATCATGAATCATGAATTATGAATCATGAATTGAATCATGAATTTAGAATTGAATCATGAATCATGAAACATGAATCTTGAATCATGAATCATGAATTGAATCATGAAATGAATCATGAATGATGAATCATGAATTGAATCATGAATCATAAATCATGAATTGAATCATGAATCATGAATTGAATCATGAATCATGAATTATGAATCATGAATTGAATCATGAATCATGAATCATGAATTGAATCATGAATCATGAATTATTAATCATGAATTGAATCATGAATCATGAATCATGAATTGAATCATGAATCATGAATCATGAATCATGAATTTATGAATTGAATCATGAATTGAATCATGAATCATGAATCATGAATCATGAATTGAATCATGAATTGAATCATGAATCATAAATCATGAATTGAATCATGAATCATGAATCATAATTCATCAATTGAATCATGAATCATGAATTATGAATCATGAATTGAATTATGAATTATGAATTATGAATCATGAATTGAATCATGAATCATGAATCATGAATTGAATCATGAATTGAATCATGAATCATGAATCATGAATCATGAATTGAATCATGAATCATGAATTATGAATCATGAATTGAATCATGAATCATGAATCATGAATTGAATCATGAATCATGAATCATGAATCATGAATCGAATCATGAATCATGAATTGAATCATGAATCATGAATTGAATCATGAATCATGAATCATGAATTGAATCATGAATCATGAATTGAATCATGAATCATGAATTATGAATCATGAATTGAATCATGAATCATGAATCATGAATTGAATCATGAATCAGGAATCAGGAATCATGAATCATGAATTAAATCATGAATCATGAATTATGAATCATGAATTGAATCATGAATTATGAATTGAATCATGAATCATGAAACATGAATCTTGAATCATGAATCATGAATTGAATCATGAAATGAATCATGAATGATGAATCATGAATTGAATCATGAATCATAAATCATGAATTGAATCATGAATCATGAATTGAATCATGAATCATGAATTATGAATCATGAATTGAATCATGAATCATGAATCATGAATTGAATCATGAATCATGAATTATGAATCATGAATTGAATCATGAATCATGAATCATGAATTGAATCATGAATCATGAATCATGAATCATGAATTTATGAATTGAATCATGAATTGAATCATGAATCATGAATCATGAATCATGAATTGAATCATGAATTGAATCATGAATCATAAATCATGAATTGAATCATGAATCATGAATCATGAATCATCAATTAAATCATGAATCATGAATTATGAATCATGAATTGAATTATGAATTATGAATTGAATCATGAATCATGAATCATGAATCATGAATTGAATCATCAATTGAATCATGAATCATGAATCATGAATTGAATCATGAATCATGAATGATGAATCATAAATTGAATCATGAATTATGAATCATGAATCATATCATGAATCATGAATCGAATCATGAATCATGAATTGAATCATGAATCATAAATTGAATCATGAATTGAATCATGAATCATGAATCGAATCATGAATCATGAATTGAATCATGAATTAAATCATGAATCATGAATTGAATCATGAATTGAATCATGAATTGAATCATGAATTGAATCATAAATCATGAATTGAATCATGAATCATAAATCGAATCATGAATCATGAATTATGAATTATGAATTGAATCATGAATCATGAATTATGAATCATGAATTGAATTATGAATTATGAATTGAATCATGAATCATGAATCATGAATTGAATCATGAATCATGAATGATGAATCATAAATTGAATCATGAATCATGAATCATGAATCAAATCATGAATCATGAATCATGAATCATGAATCGAATCATGAATCATGAATCATGAATTGAATCATGAATTGAATCATGAATCATGAATCGAATCATGAATCATGAATTGAATCATGAATTAAATCATGAATCATGAATTGAATCATGAATTGAATCATGAATTGAATCATTAATTGAATCATTAATTGAATCATGAATCATGAATTGAATCATGAATCATGAATCATAAATCGAATCATAAATCATGAATTGAATCATGAATTGAATCATGAATTGAATCATGAATCATGAATTGAATCATGAATCATGAATCATGAATTGAATCATGAATTATGAATCATGAATTGAATCATGAATCATGAATCATGAATTGAATCATGAATCATGAATTATGAATCATGAATCGAATCATAATTCATGAATTATGAATTATGAATTGAATCATGAATCATGAATCATGAATTGAATTATGAATTATGAATTGAATCATGAATCATGAATCATGAATCATGAATCATGAATTGAATCATGAATTGAATCATGAATCATGAATCATGAATTGAATCATGAATCATAATTCATGAATTTAATTATGAATCATGAATTAAATCATGAATCATGAATCATGAATCATGAATTGAATCATAATTCATGAATTATGAATTATGAATTGAATCATGAATCATGAATCATGAATTGAATTATGAATCATGAATTGAATCATGAATTGAATCATGAATCATGAATCATGAATCATGAATTGAATCATGAATTGAATCATGAATCATAAATCATTAATTGAATCATGAATCATGAATGATGAATCATGAATTGAATCATGAATCATGAATCGAATCTTGAATCGAATCATGAATTGAATCATGAATCATGAATTGAATCATGAATCGAATCATGAATTGAATCATGAATCATGAATTGAATCATGAATCATGAATCATGAATTGAATCATGAATCATGAATTATGAATCATGAATTGAATCATGAATCATGAATCATGAATTGAATCATAAATCATGAATTATGAATCATGAATTAAATCATGAATCATGAATTATGAATCATGAATTGAATCATGAATCATGAATCATGAATTGAATCATGAATCATGAATCATGAATTGAATCATGAATCATGAATTAAATCATAAATCATGAATTATGAATCATGAATTAAATCATGAATCATGAATTATGAATCATGAATTGAATCATGAATCATGAATCATGAATTGAATCATGAATCATGAATTGAATCATGAATCATGAATTGAATCATGAATCATGAATCATGAATTGAATCATGAATTGAATCATGAATCATGAATCATGAATCATGAATTGAATCATGAATCATGAATTATGAATCATGAATTGAATCATGAATCATGAATCATGAATTGAATCATGAATCATGAATCATGAATCATGAATCGAATCATGAATCATGAATTGAATCATGAATCATGAATTGAATCATGAATCATGAATTGAATCATGAATCATGAATTGAATCATGAATCATGAATTGAATCATGAATCATAAATCATGAATTGAATCATGAATCATGAATGATGAATCATGAATTGAATCATGAATCATGAATCGAATCTTGAATCGAATCATGAATTGAATCATGAATCATGAATTGAATCATGAATCGAATCATGAATTGAATCATGAATCATGAATTGAATCATGAATCATGAATCATGAATTGAATCATGAATCATGAATTATGAATCATGAATTGAATCATGAATCATGAATCATGAATTGAATCATAAATCATGAATTATGAATCATGAATTAAATCATGAATCATGAATTATGAATCATGAATTGAATCATGAATCATGAATCATGAATTGAATCATGAATCATGAATCATGAATTGAATCATGAATCATGAATTAAATCATGAATCATGAATTATGAATCATGAATTGAATCATGAATCATGAATCATGAATTGAATCATGAATCATGAATCATGAATTGAATCATGAATCATGAATTAAATCATAAATCATGAATTATGAATCATGAATTAAATCATGAATCATGAATTATGAATCATGAATTCAATCATGAATCATGAATCATGAATTGAATCATGAATCATGAATTGAATCATGAATCATGAATTGAATCATGAATCATGAATCATGAATTGAATCATGAATTGAATCATGAATCATGAATCATGAATTGAATCGTGAATCATGAATTATGAATCATGAATTGAATCATGAATCATGAATCATGAATTGAATCATGAATCATGAATCATGAATCATGAATCGAATCATGAATCATGAATTGAATTATGAATCATGAATTGAATCATGAATCATGAATCATGAATTGAATCATGAATCATGAATCATGAATCATGAATTGAATCATGAATCATGAATTATGAATCATGAATTGAATCATGAATCATGAATCATGAATTGAATCATGAATCATGAATCATGAATCATGAATTGAATCATGAATCATGAATTAAATCATAAATCATGAATTATGAATCATGAATTAAATCATGAATCATGAATTATGAATCATGAATTGAATCATGAATCATGAATCATGAATTGAATCATGAATCATGAATTGAATCATGAATCATGAATTGAATCATGAATCATGAATCATGAATTGAATCATGAATTGAATCATGAATCATGAATCATGAATTGAATCATGAATCATGAATTATGAATCATGAATTGAATCATGAATCATGAATCATGAATTGAATCATGAATCATGAATCATGAATCATGAATCGAATCATGAATCATGAATTGAATCATGAATCATGAATTGAATCATGAATCATGAATCATGAATTGAATCATGAATCATGAATTGAATCATGAATAATGAATTGAATCATGAATCATAAATCATGAATTGAATCATGAATCATGAATGATGAATCATGAATTGAATCATGAATCATGAATCGAATCTTGAATCGAATCATGAATTGAATCATGAATCATGAATTGAATCATGAATCATGAATTGAATCATGAATCGAATCATGAATTGAATCAAGAATCATGAATTGAATCATGAATCATGAATCATGAATTGAATCATGAATCATGAATTATGAATCATGAATTGAATCATGAATCATGAATCATGAATTGAATCATAAATCATGAATTATGAATCATGAATTAAATCATGAATCATGAATTATGAATCATGAATTGAATCATGAATCATGAATCATGAATTGAATCATGAATCATGAATCATGAATTGAATCATGAATCATGAATTAAATCATAAATCATGAATTATGAATCATGAATTAAATCATGAATCATGAATTATGAATCATGAATTGAATCATGAATCATGAATTGAATCATGAATCATGAATTGAATCATGAATCATGAATTGAATCATGAATCATGAATCATGAATTGAATCATGAATTGAATCATGAATCATGAATCATGAATCATGAATTGAATCATGAATCATGAATTATGAATCATGAATTGAATCATGAATCATGAATCATGAATTGAATCATAATTCATGAATCATGAATCATGAATCGAATCATGAATCATGAATTGAATCATGAATCATGAATTGAATCATGAATCATGAATCATGAATTGAATCATGAATCATGAATTGAATCATGAATCATGAATTATGAATCATGAATTGAATCATGAATCATGAATTGAATCATGAATCAGGAATCAGGAATCATGAATCATGAATTAAATCATGAATCATGAATTATGAATCATGAATTGAATCATGAATTATGAATTGAATCATGAATCATGAAACATGAATCTTGAATCATGAATCATGAATTGAATCATGAAATAATTCATGAATGATGAATCATGAATTGAATCATGAATCATAAATCATGAATTGAATCATGAATCATGAATTGGATCATGAATTATGAATTGAATCATGAATGATGAATCATGAATGATGAATCATGAATTGAATCATGAATCATGAATCATGAATTGAATCATGAATCATGAATTGAATCATGAATCATGAATGATAAATCATGAATTGAATCATGAATCATGAATCATGAATTGAATCATGAATCATGAATCATGAATTGAATAATGAATCATGAATTATGAATCATGAATTGAATCATGAATCATGAATCATGAATTGAATCATGAATTATGAATTGAATCATGAATCATGAATCATGAATTATCAATTGAATCATGAATCATGAATTATGAATCATGAATTGAATTATGAATTATGAATTGAATCATGAATTATGAATCATGAATTGAATCATGAATCATGAATTGAATCATGAATCATGAATGATGAATCATGAATTGAATGATGAATCATGAATTGAATCATGAATCATGAATCATGAATTGAATAATGAATCATGAATTATGAATCATGAATTGAATCATGAATCATGAATCATGAATCATGAATCATGAATCATGAATCATGAATCATCAATTGAATCATGAATCATGAATCATGAATCATGAATCATCAATTGAATCATGAATCATGAATTATGAATCATGAATTGAATTATGAATTATGAATTGAATCATGAATCATGAATCATGAATTGAATTATGAATTGAATCATGAATCATGAATCATGAATTGAATCATGAATCATGAATGATGAATCATAAATTGAATCATGAATCATGAATCATGAATCAATTCATGAATTGAATCATGAATCATGAATTGAATCATGAATCATGAATCATGAATTGAATCATGAATCGAATCATGAATTGAATCATGAATCATGAATTGAATCATGAATCATGAATCATGAATTGAATCATGAATCATGAATTATGAATCATGAATTGAATCATGAATCATGAATCATGAATTGAATCATAAATCATGAATTATGAATCATGAATTAAATCATGAATCATGAATTATGAATCATGAATTGAATCATGAATCATGAATCATGAATTGAATCATGAATCATGAATCATGAATTGAATCATGAATCATGAATTAAATCATAAATCATGAATTATGAATCATGAATTAAATCATGAATCATGAATTATGAATCATGAATTGAATCATGAATCATGAATCATGAATTGAATCATGAATCATGAATTGAATCATGAATCATGAATCATGAATTGAATCATGAATTGAATCATGAATCATGAATTGAATCATGAATCATGAATTATGAATCATGAATTGAATCATGAATCATGAATCATGAATTGAATCATGAATCATGAATCATGAATCATGAATCGAATCATGAATAAAGAATTGAATCATGAATCATGAATTGAATCATGAATCATGAATTGAATCATGAATTATGAATTGAATCATGAATGATGAATCATGAATGATGAATCATGAATTGAATCATGAATCATGAATCATGAATTGAATCATGAATCATGAATTGAATCATGAATCATGAATGATAAATCATGAATTGAATCATGAATCATGAATCATGAATTGAATCATGAATCATGAATCATGAATTGAATAATGAATCATGAATTATGAATCATGAATTGAATCATGAATCATGAATTATGAATCATGAATTGAATCATGAATTATGAATTGAATCATGAATCATGAATTATCAATTGAATCATGAATCATGAATTATGAATCATGAATTGAATTATGAATTATGAATTGAATCATGAATCATGAATCATGAATTGAATCATGAATCATGAATTGAATCATGAATCATGAATGATGAATCATGAATTGAATCATGAATCATGAATTGAATCATGAATCATGAATTGAATAATGAATCATGAATTATGAATCATGAATTGAATCATGAATCATGAATTATGAATCATGAATCATGAATCATGAATCATGAATCATCAATTGAATCATGAATCATGAATCATGAATCATGAATCATGAATCATGAATCATCAATTGAATTATGAATCATGAATTATGAATCATGAATTGAATTATGAATTATGAATTGAATCATGAATCATGAATCATGAATTGAATCATGAATTGAATCATGAATCATGAATTGAATCATGAATCATGAATGATGAATCATAAATTGAATCATGAATCATGAATCATGAATCAAATTATGAATCATGAATCGAATCATGAATCATGAATTGAATCATGAATCATAAATTGAATCATGAATTGAATCATGAATCATGAATCGAATCATGAATTTAATCATGAATTAAATCATGAATCATGAATTAAATCATGAATTGAATCATGAATTGAATCATGAATCATGAATTGAAGCATGAATCATGAATCATAAATCGAATCATGAATCATGAATTGAATCATAATTCGAATCATGAATTGAATCATGAA
Organism: Mixophyes australis; assembly: GCA_036250195.1. Taxonomy (NCBI): domain Eukaryota; kingdom Metazoa; phylum Chordata; class Amphibia; order Anura; family Limnodynastidae; genus Mixophyes; species Mixophyes australis. The sequence continues at coordinate 238,906,467 of JAVHZZ010000001.1, read as the reverse complement.
TCATGAATTGAATCATGAATCATGAATTATGAATCATGAATTGAATCATGAATCATGAATTGAATCATGAATCATGAATCATGAATCATGAATCATGAATCATGAATTGAATCATGAATCATGAATCATGAATTGAATCATGAATCATGAATCATGAATCATGAATCATGAATCATGAATTGAATCATGAATCATGTATTATGAATCATGAATTGAATCATGAATCATGAATTGAATCATGAATCATGAATCATGAATCGAATCATGAATCATGAATTGAATCATGAATCATGAATCATGAATTGAATCATGAATCATGAATCATGAATTGAATCATGAATCATGAATCATGAATTGAATCATGAATCATGAATTATGAATCATGAATTATGAATTGAATCATGAATGATGAATCATGAATGATAAATCATGAATGATGAATCATGAATTGAATCATGAATCATGAATCATGAATTGAATCATGAATCATGAATGATGAATCATGAATTGAATCATGAATCATGAATCATGAATTGAATCATGAATCATGAATCCTGAATTGAATCATGAATCATGAATTATGAATCATGAATTGAATCATGAATCATGAATTATGAATCATGAATTGAATCATGAATTATGAATTGAAACATGAACCATGAATCATGAATCATGAATCATGAATTGAATCATGAATTGAATCATGAATCATGAATCATGAATTGAATCATGAATCATGAATGATGAATCATGAATTGAATCATGAATCATGAATCATGAATCGAATCATGGATCATGAATTGAATCATTAATCATGAATCATGAATTGAATCATGAATCATGAATCATGAATTGAATCATGAATCATGAATTATGAATCATGAATTGAATCATGAATCATGAATTATGAATCATGAATTGAATCATGATCCGAATCATGAATTGAATCATGAATCATGAATTGAATCATGAATCATGATTAATGAATTGAATCATGAATCATGAATTATAAATCATGAATTGAATCATGAATCATGACTTGAATCATGAATCATGAATCATGAATTGAATCATGAATCATGAATCATGAATCATGAATTGAATCATGAATCATGAATTATGAATCATGAATTGAATCATGAATCATGAATCATGAATTGAATCATGAATCATGAATCATGAATTGAATCATGAATCATTAATTGAATCATGAATCATGAATTGAATCATGAATTGAATCATGAATCAAATTATGAATTGAATCATGTATCGAATCATGAATTGAATCATGAATCATGAATCATGAATTGAATCATGATTCATGAATTATGAATCATGAATTGAATCATGAATCATGAATTATGAATCATGAATTGAATCATGAATCATGAATTATGAATCATGAATTGAATCATGAATTATGAATTGAATCATGAATCATGAATCATGAATCATGAATCATCAATTGAATCATGAATCATGAATTATGAATCATGAATTGAATTATGAATTATGAATTGAATCATGAATCATGAATCATGAATCATGAATCATGAATTGAATCATGAATTGAATCATGAATCATGAATGATGAATTGAATCATGAATCATGAATGATGAATCATAAATTGAATCATGAATCATGAATTATGAATCATGAATCATATCATGAATCATGAATCGAATCATGAATCATGAATTGAATCATGAATCATAAATTGAATCATGAATTGAATCATGAATCATGAATCGAATCATGAATCATGAATTGAATCATGAATTAAATCATGAATCATGAATTGAATCATGAATTGAATCATGAATTGAATCATGAATTGAATCATAAATCATGAATTGAATCATGAATCATAAATCGAATCATGAATCATGAATTATGAATTATGAATTGAATCATGAATCATGAATTATGAATCATGAATTGAATTATGAATTATGAATTGAATCATGAATCATGAATCATGAATTGAATCATGAATCATGAATGATGAATCATAAATTGAATCATGAATCATGAATCATGAATCAAATCATGAATCATGAATCATGAATCATGAATCGAATCATGAATCATGAATCATGAATTGAATCATGAATTGAATCATGAATCATGAATCGAATCATGAATCATGAATTGAATCATGAATTAAATCATGAATCATGAATTGAATCATGAATTGAATCATGAATTGAATCATTAATTGAATCATGAATTGAATCATGAATCATGAATTGAATCATGAATCATGAATCATAAATCGAATCATAAATCATGAATTGAATCATGAATTGAATCATGAATTGAATCATGAATCATGAATTGAATCATGAATCATGAATCATGAATTGAATCATGAATTATGAATCATGAATTGAATCATGAATCATGAATCATGAATTGAATCATGAATCATGAATCATGAATCATGAATCGAATCATAATTCATGAATTATGAATTATGAATTGAATCATGAATCATGAATCATGAATTGAATTATGAATTATGAATTGAATCATGAATCATGAATCATGAATCATGAATTGAATCATGAATTGAATCATGAATCATGAATCATGAATTGAATCATGAATCATAATTCATGAATTTAATTATGAATCATGAATTAAATCATGAATCATGAATCATGAATCATGAATTGAATCATAATTCATGAATTATGAATTATGAATTGAATCATGAATCATGAATTGAATTATGAATTATGAATTGAATCATGAATCATGAATCATGAATTGAATCATGAATCAAATTATGAATTGAATCATGTATCGAATCATGAATTGAATCATGAATCATGAATCATGAATTGAATCATGATTCATGAATTATGAATCATGAATTGAATCATGAATCATGAATTATGAATCATGAATTGAATCATGAATCATGAATTATGAATCATGAATTGAATCATGAATTATGAATTGAATCATGAATCATGAATCATGAATCATGAATCATCAATTGAATCATGAATCATGAATTATGAATCATGAATTGAATTATGAATTATGAATTGAATCATGAATCATGAATCATGAATCATGAATCATGAATTGAATCATGAATTGAATCATGAATCATGAATCATGAATTGAATCATGAATCATGAATGATGAATCATAAATTGAATCATGAATTATGAATCATGAATCATATCATGAATCATGAATCGAATCATGAATCATGAATTGAATCATGAATCATAAATTGAATCATGAATTGAATCATGAATCATGAATCGAATCATGAATCATGAATTGAATCATGAATTAAATCATGAATCATGAATTGAATCATGAATTGAATCATGAATTGAATCATGAATTGAATCATAAATCATGAATTGAATCATGAATCATAAATCGAATCATGAATCATGAATTATGAATTATGAATTGAATCATGAATCATGAATTATGAATCATGAATTGAATTATGAATTATGAATTGAATCATGAATCATGAATCATGAATTGAATCATGAATCATGAATGATGAATCATAAATTGAATCATGAATCATGAATCATGAATCAAATCATGAATCATGAATCATGAATCATGAATCGAATCATGAATCATGAATCATGAATTGAATCATGAATTGAATCATGAATCATGAATCGAATCATGAATCATGAATTGAATCATGAATTAAATCATGAATCATGAATTGAATCATGAATTGAATCATGAATTGAATCATTAATTGAATCATGAATTGAATCATGAATCATGAATTGAATCATGAATCATGAATCATAAATCGAATCATAAATCATGAATTGAATCATGAATTGAATCATGAATTGAATCATGAATCATGAATTGAATCATGAATCATGAATCATGAATTGAATCATGAATTATGAATCATGAATTGAATCATGAATCATGAATCATGAATTGAATCATGAATCATGAATCATGAATCATGAATCGAATCATAATTCATGAATTATGAATTATGAATTGAATCATGAATCATGAATCATGAATTGAATTATGAATTATGAATTGAATCATGAATCATGAATCATGAATCATGAATTGAATCATGAATTGAATCATGAATCATGAATCATGAATTGAATCATGAATCATAATTCATGAATTTAATTATGAATCATGAATTAAATCATGAATCATGAATCATGAATCATGAATTGAATCATAATTCATGAATTATGAATTATGAATTGAATCATGAATCATGAATTGAATTATGAATTATGAATTGAATCATGAATCATGAATCATGAATCATGAATCATGAATTGAATCATGAATTGAATCATGAATCATGAATCATAATTCATGAATTGAATCATGAATTGAATCATGAATCATAAATCATGAATTGAATCATGAATCATGAATGATGAATCATGAATTGAATCATGAATCATGAATCGAATCTTGAATCGAATCATGAATTGAATCATGAATCATGAATTGAATCATGAATCGAATCATGAATTGAATCATGAATCATGAATTGAATCATGAATCATGAATCATGAATTGAATCATGAATCATGAATTATGAATCATGAATTGAATCATGAATCATGAATCATGAATTGAATCATAAATCATGAATTATGAATCATGAATTAAATCATGAATCATGAATTGAATCATGAATCATGAATTGAATCATGAATCATGAATCATGAATTGAATCATGAATCATGAATTAAATCATAAATCATGAATTATGAATCACGAATTAAATCATGAATCATAAATTATGAATCATGAATTGAATCGTGAATCATGAATCATGAATTGAATCATGAATCATGAATTATGAATCATGAATTGAATCATGAATCATGAATCATGAATTGAATCATGAATTGAATCATGAATCATGAATCATGAATCATGAATTGAATCATGAATCATGAATTATGAATCATGAATTGAATCATGAATCATGAATCATGAATTGAATCATGAATCATGAATCATGAATCATGAATCGAATCATGAATCATGAATTGAATCATGAATCATGAATTGAATCATGAATCATGAATCATGAATTGAATCATGAATCATGAATTGAATCATGAATCATGAATCATGAATGATGAATCATAAATTGAATCATGAATCATGAATCATGAATCAAATCATGAATCATGAATCATGAATCATGAATCGAATCATGAATCATGAATCATGAATTGAATCATGAATTGAATCATGAATCATGAATCGAATCATGAATCATGAATTGAATCATGAATTAAATCATGAATCATGAATTGAATCATGAATTGAATCATGAATTGAATCATTAATTGAATCATGAATTGAATCATGAATCATGAATTGAATCATGAATCATGAATCATAAATCGAATCATAAATCATGAATTGAATCATGAATTGAATCATGAATTGAATCATGAATCATGAATTGAATCATGAATCATGAATCATGAATTGAATCATGAATTATGAATCATGAATTGAATCATGAATCATGAATCATGAATTGAATCATGAATCATGAATCATGAATCATGAATCGAATCATAATTCATGAATTATGAATTATGAATTGAATCATGAATCATGAATCATGAATTGAATTATGAATTATGAATTGAATCATGAATCATGAATCATGAATCATGAATTGAATCATGAATTGAATCATGAATCATGAATCATGAATTGAATCATGAATCATAATTCATGAATTTAATTATGAATCATGAATTAAATCATGAATCATGAATCATGAATCATGAATTGAATCATAATTCATGAATTATGAATTGAATCATGAATCATGAATTGAATTATGAATTATGAATTGAATCATGAATCATGAATCATGAATCATGAATCATGAATTGAATCATGAATTGAATCATGAATCATGAATCATAATTCATGAATTGAATCATGAATTGAATCATGAATCATAAATCATGAATTGAATCATGAATCATGAATGATGAATCATGAATTGAATCATGAATCATGAATCGAATCTTGAATCGAATCATGAATTGAATCATGAATCATGAATTGAATCATGAATCGAATCATGAATTGAATCATGAATCATGAATTGAATCATGAATCATGAATCATGAATTGAATCATGAATCATGAATTATGAATCATGAATTGAATCATGAATCATGAATCATGAATTGAATCATAAATCATGAATTATGAATCATGAATTAAATCATGAATCATGAATTGAATCATGAATCATGAATTGAATCATGAATCATGAATCATGAATTGAATCATGAATCATGAATTAAATCATAAATCATGAATTATGAATCACGAATTAAATCATGAATCATAAATTATGAATCATGAATTGAATCGTGAATCATGAATCATGAATTGAATCATGAATCATGAATTATGAATCATGAATTGAATCATGAATCATGAATCATGAATTGAATCATGAATTGAATCATGAATCATGAATCATGAATCATGAATTGAATCATGAATCATGAATTATGAATCATGAATTGAATCATGAATCATGAATCATGAATTGAATCATGAATCATGAATCATGAATCATGAATCGAATCATGAATCATGAATTGAATCATGAATCATGAATTGAATCATGAATCATGAATCATGAATTGAATCATGAATCATGAATTGAATCATGAATCATGAATTATGAATCATGAATTGAATCATGAATCATTAATCATGAATTGAATCATGAATCAGGAATCAGGAATCATGAATCATGAATTAAATCATGAATCATGAATTATGAATCATGAATTGAATCATGAATTATGAATTGAATCATGAATCATGAAACATGAATCTTGAATCATGAATCATGAATTGAATCATGAAATGAATCATGAATGATGAATCATGAATTGAATCATGAATCATAAATCATGAATTGAATCATGAATCATGAATTGAATCATGAATCATGAATTATGAATCATGAATTGAATCATGAATCATGAATCATGAATTGAATCATGAATCATGAATTATGAATCATGAATTGAATCATGAATCATGAATCATGAATTGAATCATGAATCATGAATCATGAATCATGAATCATGAATTGAATCATGAATTGAATCATGAATCATGAATCATGAATCATGAATTGAATCATGAATTGAATCATGAATCATAAATCATGAATTGAATCATGAATCATGAATCATGAATCATCAATTGAATAATGAATCATGAATTATGAATCATGAATTGAATTATGAATTATGAATTGAATCATGAATCATGAATCATGAATCATGAATTGAATCATGAATTGAATCATGAATCATAAATCATGAATTGAATCATGAATCATGAATGATGAATCATGAATTGAATCATGAATCATGAATCGAATCTTGAATCGAATCATGAATTGAATCATGAATCATGAATTGAATCATGAATCGAATCATGAATTGAATCATGAATCATGAATTGAATCATGAATCATGAATCATGAATTGAATCATGAATCATGAATTATGAATCATGAATTGAATCATGAATCATGAATCATGAATTGAATCATAAATCATGAATTATGAATCATGAATTAAATCATGAATCATGAATTATGAATCATGAATTGAATCATGAATCATGAATCATGAATTGAATCATGAATCATGAATCATGAATTGAATCATGAATCATGAATTAAATCATAAATCATGAATTATGAATCACGAATTAAATCATGAATCATGAAGTATGAATCATAAATTGAATCATGAATCATGAATCATGAATTGAATCATGAATCATGAATTATGAATCATGAATTGAATCATGAATCATGAATCATGAATTGAATCATGAATTGAATCATGAATCATGAATCATGAATCATGAATTGAATCATGAATCATGAATTATGAATCATGAATTGAATCATGAATCATGAATCATGAATTGAATCATGAATCATGAATCATGAATCATGAATCGAATCATGAATCATGAATTGAATCATGAATCATGAATTGAATCATGAATCATGAATCATGAATTGAATCATGAATCATGAATTGAATCATGAATCATGAATTATGAATCATGAATTGAATCATGAATCATGAATCATGAATTGAATCATGAATCAGGAATCAGGAATCATGAATCATGAATTAAATCATGAATCATGAATTATGAATCATGAATTGAATCATGAATTATGAATTGAATCATGAATCATGAAACATGAATCTTGAATCATGAATCATGAATTGAATCATGAAATGAATCATGAATGATGAATCATGAATTGAATCATGAATCATAAATCATGAATTGAATCATGAATCATGAATTGATCCATGAATCATGAATTATGAATCATGAATTGAATCATGAATCATGAATCATGAATTGAATCATGAATCATGAATTATGAATCATGAATTGAATCATGAATCATGAATCATGAATTGAATCATGAATCATGAATCATGAATCATGAATCATGAATTGAATCATGAATTGAATCATGAATCATGAATCATGAATCATGAATTGAATCATGAATTGAATCATGAATCATAAATCATGAATTGAATCATGAATCATGAATCATGAATCATCAATTGAATCATGAATCATGAATTATGAATCATGAATTGAATTATGAATTATGAATTGAATCATGAATCATGAATCATGAATCATGAATCATGAATTGAATCATGAATTGAATCATGAATCATGAATCATGAATTGAATCATGAATCATGAATGATGAATCATAAATTGAATCATGAATTATGAATCATGAATCATATCATGAATCATGAATCGAATCATGAATCATGAATTGAATCATGAATCATAAATTGAATCATGAATTGAATCATGAATCATGAATCGAATCATGAATCATGAATTGAATCATGAATTAAATCATGAATCATGAATTGAATCATGAATTGAATCATGAATTGAATCATGAATTGAATCATAAATCATGAATTGAATCATGAATCATAAATCGAATCATGAATCATGAATTATGAATTATGAATTGAATCATGAATCATGAATTATGAATCATGAATTGAATTATGAATTATGAATTGAATCATGAATCATGAATCATGAATTGAATCATGAATCATGAATGATGAATCATAAATTGAATCATGAATCATGAATCATGAATCAAATCATGAATCATGAATCATGAATCATGAATCGAATCATGAATCATGAATCATGAATTGAATCATGAATTGAATCATGAATCGAATCATGAATCATGAATTGAATCATGAATTAAATCATGAATCATGAATTGAATCATGAATTGAATCATGAATTGAATCATTAATTGAATCATGAATTGAATCATGAATCATGAATTGAATCATGAATCATGAATCATAAATCGAATCATAAATCATGAATTGAATCATGAATTGAATCATGAATTGAATCATGAATCATGAATTGAATCATGAATCATGAATCATGAATTGAATCATGAATTATGATTCATGAATTGAATCATGAATCATGAATCATGAATTGAATCATGAATCATGAATTATGAATCATGAATCGAATCATAATTCATGAATTATGAATTATGAATTGAATCATGAATCATGAATCATGAATTGAATTATGAATTATGAATTGAATCATGAATCATGAATCATGAATCATGAATCATGAATTGAATCATGAATTGAATCATGAATCATGAATCATGAATTGAATCATGTATCATAATTCATGAATTTAATTATGAATCATGAATTAAATCATGAATCATGAATCATGAATCATGAATTGAATCATAATTCATGAATTATGAATTATGAATTGAATCATGAATCATGAATCATGAATTGAATTATGAATTATGAATTGAATCATGAATCATGAATCATGAATCATGAATCATGAATTGAATCATGAATTGAATCATGAATCATGAATCATGAATCATGAATTGAATCATGAATTGAATCATGAATCATAAATCATGAATTGAATCATGAATCATGAATGATGAATCATGAATTGAATCATGAATCATGAATCGAATCTTGAATCGAATCATGAATTGAATCATGAATCATGAATTGAATCATGAATCGAATCATGAATTGAATCATGAATCATGAATTGAATCATGAATCATGAATCATGAATTGAATCATGAATCATGAATTATGAATCATGAATTGAATCATGAATCATGAATCATGAATTGAATCATAAATCATGAATTATGAATCATGAATTAAATCATGAATCGTGAATTATGAATCATGAATTAAATCATGAATCATGAATTATGAATCATGAATTAAATCATGAATCATGAATTATGAATCATGAATTGAACCATGAATCATGAATCATGAATTGAATCATGAATCATGAATTGAATCATGAATCATGAATTGAATCATGAATCATGAATCATGAATTGAATCATGAATTGAATCATGAATCATGAATCATGAATCATGAATTGAATCATGAATCATGAATTATGAATCATGAATTGAATCATGAATCATGAATCATGAATTGAATCATGAATCATGAATCATGAATCATGAATCGAATCATGAATCATGAATTGAATCATGAATCATGAATTGAATCATGAATCATGAATCATGAATTGAATCATGAATCATGAATTGAATCATGAATCATGAATTGAATCATGAATCATAAATCATGAATTGAATCATGAATCATGAATGATGAATCATGAATTGAATCATGAATCATGAATCGAATCTTGAATCGAATCATGAATTGAATCATGAATCATGAATTGAATCATGAATCGAATCATGAATTGAATCATGAATCATGAATTGAATCATGAATCATGAATCATGAATTGAATCATGAATCATGAATTATGAATCATGAATTGAATCATGAATCATGAATCATGAATTGAATCATAAATCATGAATTATGAATCATGAATTAAATCATGAATCATGATTTATGAATCATGAATTGAATCATGAATCATGAATCATGAATTGAATCATGAATCATGAATCATAAATTGAATCATGAATCATGAATTAAATCATAAATCATGAATCATGAATCATGAATTGAATCATGAATCATGAATTATGAATCATGAATTGAATCATGAATCATGAATCATGAATTGAATCATGAATCATGAATCATGAATCATGAATCGAATCATGAATCATGAATTGAATCATGAATCATGAATTGAATCATGAATCATGAATCATGAATTGAATCATGAATCATGAATTGAATCATGAATCATGAATTATGAATCATGAATTGAATCATGAATCATGAATCATGAATTGAATCATGAATCAGGAATCAGGAATCATGAATCATGAATTAAATCATGAATCATGAATTATGAATCATGAATTGAATCATGAATTATGAATTGAATCATGAATCATGAAACATGAATCTTGAATCATGAATCATGAATTGAATCATGAAATAATTCATGAATGATGAATCATGAATTGAATCATGAATCATAAATCATGAATTGAATCATGAATCATGAATTGGATCATGAATTATGAATTGAATCATGAATGATGAATCATGAATGATGAATCATGAATTGAATCATGAATCATGAATCATGAATTGAATCATGAATCATGAATTGAATCATGAATCATGAATGATAAATCATGAATTGAATCATGAATCATGAATCATGAATTGAATCATGAATCATGAATCATGAATTGAATAATGAATCATGAATTATGAATCATGAATTGAATCATGAATCATGAATCATGAATTGAATCATGAATTATGAATTGAATCATGAATCATGAATCATGAATTATCAATTGAATCATGAATCATGAATTATGAATCATGAATTGAATTATGAATTATGAATTGAATCATGAATCATGAATTGAATCATGAATCATGAATTGAATCATGAATCATGAATGATGAATCATGAATTGAATCATGAATCATGAATTGAATCATGAATCATGAATCATGAATTGAATAATGAATCATGAATTATGAATCATGAATTGAATCATGAATCATGAATTATGAATCATGAATCATGAATCATGAATCATGAATCATCAATTGAATCATGAATCATGAATCATGAATCATGAATCATGAATCATGAATCATCAATTGAATCATGAATCATGAATTATGAATCATGAATTGAATTATGAATTATGAATTGAATCATGAATCATGAATCATGAATTGAATTATGAATTGAATCATGAATCATGAATCATGAATTGAATCATGAATCATGAATGATGAATCATAAATTGAATCATGAATCATGAATCATGAATCAAATCATGAATTGAATCATGAATCATGAATTGAATCATGAATCATGAATCATGAATTGAATCATGAATCGAATCATGAATTGAATCATGAATCATGATTTGAATCATGAATCATGAATCATGAATTGAATCATGAATCATGAATTATGAATCATGAATTGAATCATGAATCATGAATCATGAATTGAATCATAAATCATGAATTATGAATCATGAATTAAATCATGAATCATGAATTATGAATCATGAATTGAATCATGAATCATGAATCATGAATTGAATCATGAATCATGAATTGAATCATGAATCATGAATTAAATCATAAATCATGAATTATGAATCATGAATTAAATCATGAATCATGAATTATGAATCATGAATTGAATCATGAATCATGAATCATGAATTGAATCATGAATCATGAATTGAATCATGAATCATGAATTGAATCATGAATCATGAATCATGAATTGAATCATGAATTGAATCATGAATCATGAATCATGAATCATGAATCATGAATTGAATCATGAATCATGAATTATGAATCATGAATTGAATCATGAATCATGAATCATGAATTGAATCATGAATCATGAATCATGAATCATGAATCGAATCATGAATCATGAATTGAATCATGAATCATGAATTGAATCATGAATCATGAATTGAATCATGAATCATGAATTGAATCATGAATCATGAATCATGAATTATGAATCATGAATTGAATCATGAATCATGAATCATGAATTGAATCATGAAATGAATCATGAATGATGAATCATGAATTGAATCATGAATAATAAATCATGAATTGAATCATGAATTGAATCATGAATCATGAATTATGAATCATGAATTGAATCATGAATTATGAATTGAATCATGAATGATGAATCATGAATTGAATCATGAATCATGAATCATGAATTGAATCATGAATCATGAATTGAATCATGAATCATGAATGATAAATCATGAATTGAATCATGAATCATGAATCATGAATTGAATCATGAATCATGAATCATGAATTGAATAATGAATCATGAATTATGAATCATGAATTGAATCATGAATCATGAATTATGAATCATGAATTGAATCATGAATTATGAATTGAATCATGAATCATGAATCATGAATTATCAATTGAATCATGAATCATGAATTATGAATCATGAATTGAATTATGAATTATGAATTGAATCATGAATCATGAATCATGAATTGAATCATGAATCATGAATTGAATCATGAATCATGAATGATGAATCATGAATTGAATCATGAATCATGAATTGAATCATGAATCATGAATCATGAATTGAATAATGAATCATGAATTATGAATCATGAATTGAATCATGAATCATGAATTATGAATCATGAATCATGAATCATGAATCATGAATCATGAATCATCAATTGAATCATGAATCATGAATCATGAATCATGAATCATGAATCATCAATTGAATTATGAATCATGAATTATGAATCATGAATTGAATTATGAATTATGAATTGAATCATGAATCATGAATCATGAATTGAATCATGAATTGAATCATGAATCATGAATCATGAATTGAATCATGAATCATGAATGATGAATCATAAATTGAATCATGAATCATGAATCATGAATCAAATTATGAATCATGAATCGAATCATGAATCATGAATTGAATCATGAATCATAAACTGAATCATGAATTGAATCATGAATCATGAATCGAATCATGAATTTAATCATGAATTAAATCATGAATCACGAATTAAATCATGAATTGAATCATGAATTGAATCATGAATCATGAATTGAAGCATGAATCATGAATCATAAATCGAATCATGAATCATGAATTGAATCATAATTCGAATCATGAATTGAATCATGAATCATGAATCATGAATTATGAATCATGAATTGAATCATGAATCATGAATTGAATCATGAATCATGAATCATGAATTGAATCATGAATCATGAATCATGAATTGAATCATGAATCATGAATCATGAATCATGAATCATGAATTGAATCATGAATCATGTATTATGAATCATGAATTGAATCATGAATCATGAATTGAATCATGAATCATGAATCATGAATCATGAATCGAATCATGAATCATGAATTGAATCATGAATCATGAATCATGAATTGAATCATGAATCATGAATCATGAATTGAATCATGAATCATGAATCATGAATTGAATCATGAATCATGAATTATGAATCATGAATTGAATCATGAATCATGAATCATGAATTGAATCATGAATCATGAATCATGAATCATGAATCATGAATTATGAATCATGAATCATGAATTATGAATCATGAACTAAATCATGAATCATGAATTATGAATCATGAATTGAATCATGAATTATGAATTGAATCATGAATCATGAAACATGAATCTTGAATCATGAATCATGAATTGAATCATGAAATGAATCATGAATGATGAATCATGAATTGAATCATGAATGATGAATCATGAATTGAATCATGAATCATGAATCATAATTTGAATCATGAATTATGAATTGAATCATGAATGATGAATCATGAATGATGAATCCTGAATTGAATCATGCATCATGAATCATGAATTGAATCATGAATCATGAATCATGAATTGAATCATGAATCATGAATGATGAATCATGAATTGAATCATGAATGATGAATCATGAATTGAATCATGAATCATGAATCATGAATTGAATCATGAATCATGAATTATGAATCATGAATTGAATCATGAATCATGAATTATGAATCATGAATTGAATCATGAATTATGAATTGAATCATGAATCATGAATCATGAATCATGAATCATCAATTGAATCATGAATCATTAATTATGAAATATGAATTGAATTATGAATTATGAATTGAATCATGAATCATGAATCATGAATCATGAATTGAATCATGAATTGAATCATGAATCATGAATCATGAATTGAATCATGAATCATGAATGATGAATCATAAATTGAATCATGAATTATGAATCATGAATCATATCATGAATCATGAATCGAATCATGAATCCTGAATTGAATCATGAATCATAAATTGAATCATGAATTGAATCATGAATCATGAATCGAATCATGAATCATGAATTGAATCATGAATTAAATCATGAATCATGAATTGAATCATGAATTGAATCTTGAATTGAATCATAAATCATGAATTGAATCATGAATCATAAATCGAATCATGAATC
Source organism: Mixophyes australis (assembly GCA_036250195.1). Lineage (NCBI taxonomy): Eukaryota > Metazoa > Chordata > Amphibia > Anura > Limnodynastidae > Mixophyes > Mixophyes australis. Next base: position 238,890,766 of record JAVHZZ010000001.1, on the reverse strand, counting down.
ATGAATTATGAATTATGAATTGAATCATGAATCATGAATTATGAATCATGAATTGAATTATGAATTATGAATTGAATCATGAATCATGAATCATGAATTGAATCATGAATCATGAATGATGAATCATAAATTGAATCATGAATCATGAATCAAATCATGAATCATGAATCATGAATCGAATCATGAATCATGAATCATGAATTGAATCATGAATTGAATCATGAATCATGAATCGAATCATGAATCATGAATCGAATCATGAATCATGAATTGAATCATGAATTAAATCATGAATCATGAATTGAATCATGAATTGAATCATGAATTGAATCATTAATTGAATCATGAATTGAATAATGAATCATGAATTGAATCATGAATCATGAATCATAAATCGAATCATAAATCATGAATTGAATCATGAATTGAATCATGAATTGAATCATGAATCATGAATTGAATCATGAATCATGAATCATGAATTGAATCATGAATTATGAATCATGAATTGAATCATGAATCATGAATCATAAATTGAATCATGAATCATGAATCATGAATCATGAATCGAATCATAATTCATGAATTATGAATTATGAATTGAATCATGAATCATGAATCATGAATTAAATTATGAATTATGAATTGAATCATGAATCATGAATCATGAATTGAATCATGAATTGAATCATGAATCATGAATCATGAATTGAATCATGAATCATAATTCATGAATTTAATTATGAATCATGAATTAAATCATGAATTATGAATCATGAATCATGAATTGAATCATAATTCATGAATTATGAATTAAATCATGAATCATGAATCATGAAATGAATTATGAATTATGAATTGAATCATGAATCATGAATCATGAATCATGAATCATGAATTGAATCATGAATTGAATCATGAATCATGAATCATGAATCATAAATCATGAATCATGAATTGAATCATGAATCATGAATCATGAATTGAATCATGAATCATGAATGATGAATCATGAATTGAATCATGAATCATGAATCGAATCTTGAATCGAATCATGAATTGAATCATGAATCATGAATTGAATCATGAATCGAATCATGAATTGAATCATGAATCATGAATTGAATCATGAATCATGAATCATGAATTGAATCATGAATCATGAATCATGAATTGAATCATGAATCATGAATTATGAATCATGAATTGAATCATGAATCATGAATCATGAATTGAATCATAAATCATGAATTATGAATCATGAATTAAATCATGAATCATGAATTATGAATCTTGAATTGAATCATGAATCATGAAATGAATCATGAATCATGAATCATGAATTGAATCATGAATCATGAATTGAATCATGAATCATGAATCATGAATTGAATCATGAATTGAATCAGGAATCATGAATCATGAATCATGAATTGAATCATGAATCATGAATTATGAATCATGAATTGAATCATGAATCATGAATCATGAATTGAATCATGAATCATGAATCATGAATCATGAATCGAATCATGAATCATGAATTGAATCATGAATCATGAATCATGAATTGAATCATGAATCATGAATCATGAATTGAATCATGAATCATGAATTGAATCATGAATCATGAATTATGAATCATGAATTGAATCATGAATCATGAATCATGAATTGAATCATGAATCAGGAATCAGGAATCATGAATCATGAATTAAATCATGAATCATGAATTATGAATCATGAATTGAATCATGAATTATGAATTGAATCATGAATCATGAAACATGAATCTTGAATCATGAATCATGAATTGAATCATGAAATGAATCATGAATGATGAATCATGAATTGAATCATGAATCATAAATCATGAATTGAATCATGAATCATGAATTGAATCATGAATTATGAATCATGAATTGAATCATGAATTATGAATTGAATCATGAATGATGAATCATGAATTGAATCATGAATCATGAATCATGAATTGAATCATGAATGATGAATCATGAATTGAATCATGAATCATGAATGATGAATCATGAATTGAATTATGAATAATGAATCATGAATTGAATCATGAATCATGAATCATGAATTGAATAATGAATCATGAATTATGAATCATGAATTGAATCATGAATCATGAATTATGAATCATGAATTGAATCATGAATTATGAATTGAATCATGAATCATGAATTATGAATCATGAATTGAATTATGAATTATGAATTGAATCATGAATCATGAATTGAATCATGAATCATGAATCATGAATTGAATCATGAATCATGAATCATGAATCATGAATTGAATCATGAATGATGAATCATGAATTGAATCATGAATCATGAATCATGAATTGAATAATGAATCATGAATTATGAATCATGAATTGAATCATGAATCATGAATTATGAATCATGAATTGAATCATGAATTATGAATTGAATCATGAATCATGAATCATAAATCATCAATTGAATCATGAATCATGAATTATGAATCATGAATTGAAATATGAATTATGAATTGAATCATGAATCATGAATTGAATCATGAATTGAATCATGAATCATGAATCATGAATTGAATCATGAATCATGAATGATGAATCATAAATTGAATCATGAATCATGAATCATGAATCAAATCATGAATCATGAATCGAATCATGAATCATGAATTGAATCATGAATCATAAATTGAATCAAGAATCGAATCATGAATCATGAATCGAATCATGAATCATGAATTGAATCATGAATTAAATCATGAATCATGAATTGAATCATGAATTGAATCATGAATTGAATCATGAATTGGGAATCATGAATCATGAATCATGAATTGAATCATGAATCATAAATTATGAATCATGAACTAAATCATGAATCATGAAAATATGAATCATGAATTGAATCATGAATCATGAATTGAATCATGAATCATGAATTATGAATCATGAATTGAATCATGAATCATGAATCATGAATTGAATCATGAATCATGAATCATGAATCATGAATCATGAATTGAATCATGAATCATGAATCATGAATTGAATCATGAATCATGAATCATGAATTGAATCATGAATCATGAATCATGAATCATGAATCATGAATTGAATCATGAATCATGAATTATGATTCATGAATTGAATCATGAATCATGAATTGAATCATGAATCATGAATCATGAATCATGAATCGAAACATGAATCATGAATTGAATCATGAATCATGAATCATGAATTGAATCATGAATCATGAATCATGAATTGAATCATGAATCATGAATTGAATCATGAATCATGAATTGAATCATGAATCATGAATTATGAATCATAATTTGAATCATGAATTATGAATTGAATCATGAATGATGAATCATGAATGATGAATCATGAATTGAATCATGCATCATGAATCATGAATTAAATCATGAATCATGAATCATGAATTGAATCATGAATCATGAATGATGAATCATGAATTGAATCATGAATGATAAATCATGAATTGAATCATGAATCATGAATCATGAATTGAATCATGAATCATGAATTATGAATCATGAATTGAATCATGAATTATGAATTGAATCATGAATCATGAATCATGAATCATCAATTGAATCATGAATCATGAATTATGAATCATGAATTGAATTATGAATTATGAATTGAATCATGAATCATGAATCATGAATCATGAATCATGAATTGAATCATGAATTGAATCATGAATCATGAATCATGAATTGAATCATGAATCATGAATGATGAATCATAAATTGAATCATGAATTATGAATCATGAATCATATCATGAATCATGAATCGAATCATGAATCCTGAATTGAATCATGAATCATAAATTGAATCATGAATTGAATCATGAATCATGAATCGAATCATGAATCATGAATTGAATCATGAATTAAATCATGAATCATGAATTGAATCATGAATTGAATCATGAATTGAATCATGAATTGAATCATAAATCATGAATTGAATCATGAATCATAAATCGAATCATGAATCATGAATTATGAATTATGAATTGAATCATGAATCATGAATCATGAATCATGAATTGAATCATGAATCATGAATTGAATCATGAATCATGAATCATGAATTGAATCATGAATTGAATCATGAATCATGAATCATGAATCATGAATTGAATCATGAATCATGAATTATGAATCATGAATTGAATCATGAATCATGAATCATGAATTGAATCATGAATCATGAATCATGAATCATGAATCGAATCATGAATCATGAATTGAATCATGAATCATGAATTGAATCATGAATCATGAATTGAATCATGAATCATGAATCATGAATTATGAATCATGAATTGAATCATGAATCATGAATCATGAATTGAATCATGAAATGAATCATGAATGATGAATCATGAATTGAATCATGAATAATAAATCATGAATTGAATCATGAATCATGAATTGAATCATGAATCATGAATTATGAATCATGAATTGAATCATGAATTATGAATTGAATCATGAATGATGAATCATGAATGATGAATCATGAATTGAATCATGAATCATGAATCATGAATCATGAATTGAATCATGAATCATGAATGATAAATCATGAATTGAATCATGAATCATGAATCATGAATTGAATCATGAATCATGAATCATGAATTGAATAATGAATCATGAATTATGAATCATGAATTGAATCATGAATCATGAATTATGAATCATGAATTGAATCATGAATCATGAATCATGAATTATCAATTGAATCATGAATCATGAATTATGAATCATGAATTGAATTATGAATTATGAATTGAATCATGAATCATGAATCATGAATTGAATCATGAATCATGAATTGAATCATGAATCATGAATGATGAATCATGAATTGAATCATGAATCATGAATTGAATCATGAATCATGAATCATGAATTGAATAATGAATCATGAATTATGAATCATGAATTGAATCATGAATCATGAATTATGAATCATGAATCATGAATCATGAATCATGAATCATCAATTGAATCATGAATCATGAATCATGAATCATGAATCATGAATCATCAATTGAATTATGAATCATGAATTATGAATCATGAATTGAATTATGAATTATGAATTGAATCATGAATCATGAATTGAATCATGAATTGAATCATGAATCATGAATCATGAATTGAATCATGAATCATGAATGATGAATCATAAATTGAATCATGAATCATGAATCATGAATCAAATTATGAAACATGAATCGAATCATGAATCATGAATTGAATCATGAATCATAAATTGAATCATGAATTGAATCATGAATCATGAATCGAATCATGAATTTAATCATGAATTAAATCATGAATCACGAATTAAATCATGAATTGAATCATGAATTGAATCATGAATCATGAATTGAAGCATGAATCATGAATCATAAATCGAATCATGAATCATGAATTGAATCATAATTCGAATCATGAATTGAATCATGAATCATGAATCATGAATTATGAATCATGAATTGAATCATGAATCATGAATTGAATCATGAATCATGAATCATGAATCATGAATTGAATCATGAATCATGAATCATGAATTGAATCATGAATCATGAATCATGAATCATGAATCATGAATTGAATCATGAATCATGTATTATGAATCATGAATTGAATCATGAATCATGAATTGAATCATGAATCATGAATCATGAATCGAATCATGAATCATGAATTGAATCATGAATCATGAATCATGAATTGAATCATGAATCATGAATCATGAATTGAATCATGAATCATGAATCATGAATTGAATCATGAATCATGAATTATGAATCATGAATTGAATCATGAATCATGAATCATGAATTGAATCATGAATCATGAATCATGAATCATGAATCATGAATTGAATCATGAATCATGAATTATGAATCATGAACTAAATCATGAATCATGAATTATGAATCATGAATTGAATCATGAATTATGAATTGAATCATGAATCATGAAACATGAATCTTGAATCATGAATCATGAATTGAATCATGAAATGAATCATGAATGATGAATCATGAATTGAATCATGAATGATGAATCATGAATTGAATCATGAATCATGAATCATGAATTGAATCATGAATCATGAATTGAATCATGAATCATGAATTATGAATCATAATTTGAATCATGAATTATGAATTGAATCATGAATGATGAATCATGAATGATGAATCCTGAATTGAATCATGCATCATGAATCATGAATTGAATCATGAATCATGAATCATGAATTGAATCATGAATCATGAATGATGAATCATGAATTGAATCATGAATGATGAATCATGAATTGAATCATGAATCATGAATCATGAATTGAATCATGAATCATGAATTATGAATCATGAATTGAATCATGAATCATGAATTATGAATCATGAATTGAATCATGAATTATGAATTGAATCATGAATCATGAATCATGAATCATGAATCATCAATTGAATCATGAATCATTAATTATGAATCATGAATTGAATTATGAATTATTAATTGAATCATGAATCATGAATCATGAATCATGAATTGAATCATGAATTGAATCATGAATCATGAATCATGAATTGAATCATGAATCATGAATGATGAATCATAAATTGAATCATGAATTATGAATCATGAATCATATCATGAATCATGAATCGAATCATGAATCCTGAATTGAATCATGAATCATAAATTGAATCATGAATTGAATCATGAATCATGAATCGAATCATGAATCATAATTTGAATCATGAATTAAATCATGAATCATGAATTGAATCATGAATTGAATCATGAATTGAATCATGAATTGAATCATAAATCATGAATTGAATCATGAATCATAAATCGAATCATGAATCATGAATTATGAATTATGAATTGAATCATGAATCATGAATTATGAATCATGAATTGAATTATGAATTATGAATTGAATCATGAATCATGAATCATGAATTGAATCATGAATCATGAATGATGAATCATAAATTGAATCATGAATCATGAATCATGAATCAAATCATGAATCATGAATCATGAATCATGAATCGAATCATGAATCATGAATCATGAATTGAATCATGAATTGAATCATGAATCATGAATCGAATCATGAATCATGAATCATGAATTGAATCATGAATTAAATCATGAATCATGAATTGAATCATGAATTGAATCATGAATTGAATCATTAATTGAATCATGAATTGAATCATGAATCATGAATTGAATCATGAATCATGAATCATAAATCGAATCATAAATCATGAATTGAATCATGAATTGAATCATGAATCATGAATTGAATCATGAATCATGAATCATGAATTGAATCATGAATTATGAATCATGAATTGAATCATGAATCATGAATCATAAATTGAATCATGAATCATGAATCATGAATCATAAATCGAATCATAATTCATGAATTATGAATTATGAATTGAATCATGAATCATGAATCATGAATTAAATTATGAATTATGAATTGAATCATGAATAATGAATCATGAATTGAATCATGAATTGAATCATGAATCATGAATCATGAATTGAATCATGAATCATAATTCATGAATTTAATTATGAATCATGAATTAAATCATGAATTATGAATCATGAATCATGAATTGAATCATAATTCATGAATTATGAATTGAATCATGAATCATGAATCATGAATTGAATTATGAATTATGAATTGAATCATGAATCATGAATCATGAATCATGAATCATGAATTGAATCATGAATTGAATCATGAATCATGAATCATGAATCATAAATCATGAATCATGAATTGAATCATGAATCATGAATCGAATCTTGAATCGAATCATGAATTGAATCATGAATTGAATCATGAATCATGAATCGAATCTTGAATCGAATCATGAATTGAATCATGAATCATGAATTGAATCATGAATCGAATCATGAATTGAATCATGAATCATGAATTGAATCATGAATCATGAATCATGAATTGAATCATGAATCATGAATTATGAATCATGAATTGAATCATGAATCATTAATCATGAATTGAATCATAAATCATGAATTATGAATCATGAATTAAATCATGAATCATGAATTATGAATCATGAATTGAATCATGAATCATGAATCATGAATTGAATCATGAATCATGAATCATGAATTGAATCATGAATCATGAATTGAATCATGAATCATGAATCATGAATTGAATCATGAATTGAATCAGGAATCATGAATCATGAATCATGAATTGAATCATGAATCATGAATTATGAATCATGAATTGAATCATGAATCATGAATCATGAATTGAATCATGAATCATGAATCATGAATCATGAATCGAATCATGAATCATGAATTGAATCATGAATCATGAATCATGAATTGAATCATGAATCATGAATCATGAATTGAATCATGAATCATGAATCATGAATTGAATCATGAATCATGAATTATGAATCATGAATTGAATCATGAATCATGAATCATGAATTGAATCATGAATCAGGAATCAGGAATCATGAATCATGAATTAAATCATGAATCATGAATTATGAATCATGAATTGAATCATGAATTATGAATTGAATCATGAATCATGAAACATGAATCTTGAATCATGAATCATGAATTGAATCATGAAATGAATCATGAATGATGAATCATGAATTGAATCATGAATCATAAATCATGAATTGAATCATGAATCATGAATTGAATCATGAATCATGAATTATGAATCATGAATTGAATCATGAATTATGAATTGAATCATGAATGATGAATCATGAATTGAATCATGAATCATGAATTATGAATTGAATCATGAATCATGAATCATGAATTGAATCATGAATCATGAATGATGAATCATGAATTGAATCATGAATAATGAATCATGAATTGAATCATGAATCATGAATCATGAATTGAATAATGAATCATGAATTATGAATCATGAATTGAATCATGAATCATGAATTATGAATCATGAATTGAATCATGAATTATGAATTGAATCATGAATCATGAATCATGAATCATGAATCATCAATTGAATCATGAATCATGAATTATGAATCATGAATTGAATTATGAATTATGAATTGAATCATGAATCATGAATTGAATCATGAATCATGAATCATGAATTGAATCATGAATCATGAATCATGAATCATGAATTGAATCATGAATGATGAATCATGAATTGAATCATGAATCATGAATCATGAATTGAATAATGAATCATGAATTATGAATCATGAATTGAATCATGAATCATGAATTATGAATCATGAATTGAATCATGAATTATGAATTGAATCATGAATCATGAATCATAAATCACCAATTGAATCATGAATCATGAATTATGAATCATGAATTGAAATATGAATTATGAATTGAATCATGAATCATGAATTGAATCATGAATTGAATCATGAATCATGAATTGAATCATGAATCATGAATGATGAATCATAAATTGAATCATGAATCATGAATCATGAATCAAATCATGAATCATGAATCATGAATCATGAATCGAATCATGAATCATGAATTATGAATTGAATCATGAATTGAATCATGAATCATGAATCGAATCTTGAATCATGAATTGAATCATGAATCATGAATTGAATCATGAATCATGAATTGAATCATGAATCATGAATTATGAATCATAATTTGAATCATGAATTATGAATTGAATCATGAATAATGAATCATGAATGATGAATCATGAATTGAATCATGCATCATGAATCATGAATTGAATCATGAATCATGAATCATGAATTGAATCATGAATCATGAATGATGAATCATGAATTGAATCATGAATGATAAATCATGAATTGAATCATGAATCATGAATCATGAATTGAATCATGAATCATGAATTATGAATCATGAATTGAATCATGAATCATGAATTATGAATCATGAATTGAATCATGAATTATGAATTGAATCATGAATCATGAATCATGAATCATCAATTGAATCATGAATCATGAATTATGAATCATGAATTGAATTATGAATTATGAATTGAATCATGAATCATGAATCATGAATCATGAATCATGAATTGAATCATGAATTGAATCATGAATGATGAATCATGAATTGAATCATGAATCATGAATGATGAATCATAAATTGAATCATGAATTATGAATCATGAATCATATCATGAATCATGAATCGAATCATGAATCCTGAATTGAATCATGAATCATAAATTGAATCATGAATTGAATCATGAATCATGAATCGAATCATGAATCATGAATTGAATCATGAATTAAATCATGAATCATGAATTGAATCATGAATTGAATCATGAATTGAATCATGAATTGAATCATGAATTGAATCATGAATTGAATCATAAATCATGAATTGAATCATGAATCATAAATCGAATCATGAATCATGAATTATGAATTATGAATTGAATCATGAATCATGAATTATGAATCATGAATTGAATTATGAATTATGAATTGAATCATGAATGATGAATCATGAATTGAATCATGAATCATGAATGATGAATCATAAATTGAATCATGAATCATGAATCATGAATCAAATCATAAATCATGAATCATGAATCATGAATCGAATCATGAATCATGAATCATGAATTGAATCATGAATTGAATCATGAATCATGAATCGAATCATGAATCATGAATCGAATCATGAATCATGAATTGAATCATGAATTAAATCATGAATCATGAATTGAATCATGAATTGAATCATGAATTGAATCATTAATTGAATCATGAATTGAATCATGAATCATGAATTGAATCATGAATCATAAATCGAATCATAAATCATGAATTGAATCATGAATTGAATCATGAATTGAATCATGAATCATGAATTGAATCATGAATCATGAATCATGAATTGAATCATGAATTATGAATCATGAATTGAATCATGAATCATGAATCATGAATTGAATCATGAATCATGAATCATGAATCGAATCATAATTCATGAATTATGAATTATGAATTGAATCATGAATCATGAATTAAATTATGAATTATGAATTGAATCATGAATCATGAATCATGAATCATGAATCATGAATTGAATCATGAATTGAATCATGAATCATGAATCATGAATTGAATCATGAATCATAATTCATGAATTTAATTATGAATCATGAATTAAATCATGAATTATGAATCATGAATCATGAATTGAATCATAATTCATGAATTATGAATTGAATCATGAATCATGAATCATGAATTGAATTATGAATTATGAATTGAATCATGAATCATGAATCATGAATCATGAATTGAATCATGAATTGAATCATGAATCATGAATCATGAATCATGAATGATGAATCATGAATTGAATCATGAATCATGAATCATGAATTGAATCATGAATCATGAATGATGAATCATGAATTGAATCATGAATCATGAATCGAATCTTGAATCGAATCATGAATTGAATCATGAATCATGAATTGAATCATGAATCGAATCATGAATTGAATCATGAATCATGAATTGAATCATGAATCATGAATCATGAATTGAATCATGAATCATGAATTATGAATCATGAATTGAATCATGAATCATGAATCATGAATTGAATCATAAATCATGAATTATGAATCATGAATTAAATCATGAATCATGAATTATGAATCATGAATTGAATCATGAATCATGAATCATGAATTGAATCATGAATCATGAATCATGAATTGAATCATGAATCATGAATTGAATCATGAATCATGAATTGAATCATGAATTGAATCATGAATCATGAATCATGAATAATGAATTGAATCATGAATCATGAATTATGAATCATGAATTGAATCATGAATCATGAATCATGAATTGAATCATGAATCATGAATCATGAATCATCAATCGAATCATGAATCATGAATTGAATCATGAATCATAAATCATGAATTGAATCATGAATCATGAATCATGAATTGAATCATGAATCATGAATCATGAATTGAATCATGAATCATGAATTATGAATCATGAATTGAATCATGAATCATGAATCATGAATTGAATCATGAATCAGGAATCAGGAATCATGAATCATGAATTAAATCATGAATCATGAATTATGAATCATGAATTGAATCATGAATTATGAATTGAATCATGAATCATGAAACATGAATCTTGAATCATGAATCATGAATTGAATCATGAAATGAATCATGAATGATGAATCATGAATTGAATCATGAATCATAAATCATGAATTGAATCATGAATCATGAATTGAATCATGAATCATGAATTATGAATCATGAATTGAATCATGAATTATGAATTGAATCATGAATGATGAATCATGAATTGAATCATGAATCATGAATCATGAATTGAATCATGAATCATGAATGATGAATCATGAATTGAATCATGAATAATGAATCATGAATTGAATCATGAATCATGAATCATGAATTGAATAATGAATCATGAATTATGAATCATGAATTGAATCATGAATCATGAATTATGAATCATGAATTGAATCATGAATTATGAATTGAATCATGAATCATGAATCATGAATCATCAATTGAATCATGAATCATGAATTATGAATCATCAATTGAATTATGAATTATGAATTGAATCATGAATCATGAATTGAATCATGAATCATGAATATTCAATTGAATCATGAATCATGAATGATGAATCATGAATTGAATCATGAATGATGAATCATGAATTGAATCATGAATCATGAATCATGAATTGAATAATGAATCATGAATTATGAATCATGAATTGAATCATGAATCATGAATTATGAATCATGAATTGAATCATGAATTATGAATTGAATCATGAATCATGAATCATGAATCATCAATTGAATCATGAATCATGAATTATGAATCATGAATTGAAATATGAATTATGAATTGAATCATGAATCATGAATTGAATCATCAATTGAATCATGAATCATGAATCATGAATTGAATCATGAATCATGAATGATGAATCATAAATTGAATCATGAATCATGAATCATGAATCAAATCATGAATCATGAATCGAATCATGAATCATGAATTGAATCATGAATCATAAATTGAATCAAGAATCGAATCATGAATCATGAATCGAATCATGAATCATGAATTGAATCATGAATTAAATCATGAATCATGAATTGAATCATGAATTGAATCATGAATTGAATCATGAATTGGGAATCATGAATCATGAATCATGAATTGAATCATGAATCATAAATTATGAATCATGAACTAAATCATGAATCATGAATTATGAATCATGAATTGAATCATGAATCATGAATTATGAATCATGAATTGAATCATGAATCATGAATTGAATCATGAATCATGAATCATGAATCATGAATTGAATCATGAATCATGAATCATGAATTGAATCATGAATCATGAATCATGAATTGAATCATGAATCATGAATCATGAATCATGAATCATGAATCATGAATTGAATCATGAATCATGAATTATGAATCATGAATTGAATCATGAATCATGAATTGAATCATGAATCATGAATCATGAATCATGAATCGAAACATGAATCATGAATTGAATCATGAATCATGAATCATGAATTGAATCATGAATCATGAATCATGAATCGAATCATGAATCATGAATCATGAATTGAATCATGAATCATGAATTATGAATCATGAATTGAATCATGAATCATGAATCATGAATTGAATCATGAATCAGGAATCATTAATCATGAATCATGAATTGAATCATAAATCATGAATTATGAATCATGAATTGAATCATGAATCAGGAATCATTAATCATGAATCATGAATTGAATCATAAATCATGAATTATGAATCATGAACTAAATCATGAATCATGAATTATGAATCATGAATTGAATCATGAATTATGAATTGAATCATGAATCATAAAACATGAATCTTGAATCATGAATCATGAATTGAATCATGAAATGAATCATGAATGATGAATCATGAATTGAATCATGAATGATGAATCATGAATTGAATCATGAATCATGAATCATGAATTGAATCATGAATCATGAATTGAATCATGAATCATGAATTATGAATCATAATTTGAATCATGAATTATGAATTGAATCATGAATGATGAATCATGAATGATGAATCATGAATTGAATCATGAATCATGAATCATGAATTGAATCATGAATCATGAATCATGAATTGAATCATGAATCATGAATGATGAATCATGAATTGAATCATGAATGATGAATCATGAATTGAATCATGAATCATGAATCATGAATTGAATCATGAATCATGAATTATGAATCATGAATTGAATCATGAATCATGAATTATGAATCATGAATTGAATCATGAATTATGAATTGAATCATGAATCATGAATCATGAATCATCAATTGAATCATGAATCATGAATTATGAATCATGAATTGAATTATGAATTATGAATTGAATCATGAATCATGAATTATGAATCATGAATTGAATTATGAATTATGAATTGAATCATGAATCATGAATTGAATCATGAATCATGAATGATGAATCATAAATTGAATCATGAATCATGAATCATGAATCAAATCATGAATCATTTATCATGAATCATGAATCGAATCATGAATCATGAATCATGAATTGAATCATGAATTGAATCATGAATCATGAATCGAATCATGAATCATGAATCGAATCATGAATCATGAATTGAATCATGAATTAAATCATGAATCATGAATTGAATCATGAATTGAATCATGAATTGAATCATTAATTGAATCATGAATTGAATCATGAATCATGAATTGAATCATGAATCATGAATCATAAATCGAATCATAAATCATGAATTGAATCATGAATTGAATCATGAATTGAATCATGAATCATGAATTGAATCATGAATCATGAATCATGAATTGAATCATGAATTATGAATCATGAATTGAATCATGAATCATGAATCATGAATCATGAATCATGAATCGAATAATAATTAATGAATTATGAATTATGAATTGAATTATGAATCATGAATCATGAATTGAATTATGAATTATGAATTGAATCATGAATCATGAATCATGAATCATGAATCATGAATTGAATCATGAATTGAATCATGAATCATGAATCATGAATTGAATCATGAATCATAATTCATGAATTTAATTATGAATCATGAATTAAATCATGAATTATGAATCATGCATCATGAATTGAATCATAATTCATGAATTATGAATTGAATCATGAATCATGAATCATGAATTGAATTATGAATTATGAATTGAATCATGAATCATGAATCATGAATCATGAATCATGAATTGAATCATGAATTGAATCATGAATCATGAATCATGAATCATGAATCATGAATCATGAATCATGAATCATGAATCATGAATTGAATCATGAATCATGAATGATGAATCATGAATTGAATCATGAATCATGAATCGAATCTTGAATCGAATCATGAATTGAATCATGAATCATGAATTGAATCATGAATCGAATCATGAATTGAATCATGAATCATGAATTGAATCATGAATCATGAATCATGAATTGAATCATGAATCATGAATTATGAATCATGAATTGAATCATGAATCATGAATCATGAATTGAATCATAAATCATGAATTATGAATCATGAATTAAATCATGAATCATGAATTATGAATCATGAATTGAATCATGAATCATGAATCATGAATTGAATCGTGAATCATGAATCATGAATTGAATCATGAATCATGAATTGAATCATGAATCATGAATCATGAATTGAATCATGAATTGAATCATGAATCATGAATCATGAATCATGAATTGAATCATGAATCATGAATTATGAATCATGAATTGAATCATGAATCATGAATCATGAATTGATTCATGAATCATGAATCATGAATCGAATCATGAATCATGAATTGAATCATGAATCATGAATTGAATCATGAATCATGAATCATGAATTGAATCATGAATCATGAATCATGAATCGAATCATGAACCATGAATTATGAATCATGAATTGAATCATGAATCATGAATCATGAATTGAATCATGAATCAGGAATCATGAATCATGAATTAAATCATGAATCATGAATTATGAATCATGAATTGAATCATGAATTATGAATTGAATCATGAATCATGAAACATGAATCTTGAATCATGAATCGTGAATTGAATCATGAAATGAATCATGAATGATGAATCATGAATTGAATCATGAATCATAAATCATGAATTGAATCATGAATCATGAATTGAATCATGAATCATGAATTATGAATCATGAATTGAATCATGAATTATGAATTGAATCATGAATGATGAATCATGAATTGAATCATGAATCATGAATCATGAATTGAATCATGAATCATGAATCATGAATTGAATCATGAATCATAAATCATGAATTGAATCATGAATCATGAATTGAATCATGAATCATGAATTGAATCATGAATTATGAATTGAATCATGAATGATGAATCATGAATTGAATCATGAATCATGAATCATGAATTGAATCATGAATCATGAATCATGAATTGAATCATGAATCATGAATCATGAATTGAATAATGAATCATGAATTATGAATCATGAATTGAATCATGAATCATGAATTATGAATCATGAATTGAATCATGAATTATGAATTGAATCATGAATCATGAATCATCAATTGAATCATGAATCATGAATTATGAATCATGAATTGAATTATGAATTATGAATTGAATCATGAATCATGAATTGAATCATGAATCATGAATCATGAATTGAATCATGAATCATGAATGATGAATCATGAATTGAATCATGAATGATGAATCATGAATTGAATCATGAATCATGAATCATGAATTGAATAATGAATCATGAATTATGAATCATGAATTGAATCATGAATCATGAATTATGAATTGAATCATGAATTATGAATTGAATCATGAATCATGAATCATGAATCATCAATTGAATCATGAATCATGAATTATGAATCATGAATTGAAATATGAATTATGAATTGAATCATGAATCATGAATCATGAATTGAATCATGAATTGAATCATGAATCATGAATCATGAATTGAATCATGAATCATGAATGATGAATCATAAATTGAATCATGAATCATGAATCATGAATCGAATCATGAATTATGAATTGAATCATGAATCATAAATTGAATCAAGAATTGAATCATGAATCATGAATCGAATCATGAATCATGAACTGAATCATGAATTAAATCATGAATCATGAATTGAATCATGAATTGAATCATGAATTGAATCATGAATTGGGAATCATAATTCATGAATCATGAATTGAATCATGAATCATGAATTATGAATCATGAATTGAATCATGAATCATGAATTGAATCATGAATCATGAATTATGAATCATGAATTGAATTAATGAATCATGAATCATGAATTGAATCATGAATCATGAATCATGAATCATGAATCATGAATTGAATCATGAATCATGAATCATGAATTGAATCATGAATCATGAATCATGAATTGAATCATGAATCATGAATCATGAATCATGAATCATGAATCATGAATCATGAATTGAATCATGAATCATGAATTATGAATCATGAATTGAATCATGAATCATGAATTGAATCATGAATCATGAATCATGAATCATGAATCGAATCATGAATCATGAATTGAATCATGAATCATGAATCATGAATTGAATCATGAATCATGAATCATGAATCGAATCATGAATCATGAATCATGAATTGAATCATGAATCATGAATTATAAATCATGAATTGAATCATGAATCATGAATCATGAATTGAATCATGAATCAGGAATCAGGAATCATGAATCATGAATTGAATCATAAATCATGAATTATGAATCATGAACTAAATCATGAATCATGAATTATGAATCATGAATTGAATCATGAATTATGAATTGAATCATGAATCATGAAACATGAATCTTGAATCATGAATCATGAAATGAATCATGAATGATGAATCATGAATTGAATCATGAATGATGAATCATGAATTGAATCATGAATCATGAATCATGAATTGAATCATAAATCATGAATTATGAATCATGAACTAAATCATGAATCATGAATTATGAATCATGAATTGAATCATGAATTATGAATTGAATCATGAATCATGAAACATGAATCTTGAATCATGAATCATGAAATGAATCATGAATGATGAATCATGAATTGAATCATGAATGATGAATCATGAATTGAATCATGAATCATGAATCATGAATTGAATCATGAATCATGAATTGAATCATGAATCATGAATTATGAATCATAATTTGAATCATGAATTATGAATTGAATCATGAATGATGAATCATGAATGATGAATCATGAATTGAATCATGCATCATGAATCATGAATTGAATCATAAATCATGAATTATGAATCATGAACTAAATCATGAATCATGAATTATGAATCATGAATTGAATCATGAATTATGAATTGAATCATGAATCATGAAACATGAATCTTGAATCATGAATCATGAAATGAATCATGAATGATGAATCATGAATTGAATCATGAATGATGAATCATGAATTGAATCATGAATCATGAATCATGAATTGAATCATGAATCATGAATTGAATCATGAATCATGAATTATGAATCATGAATTGAAATATGAATTATGAATTGAATCATGAATCATGAATCATGAATTGAATCATGAATTGAATCATGAATCATGAATCATGAATTGAATCATGAATCATGAATGATGAATCATAAATTGAATCATGAATCATGAATCATGAATCGAATCATGAATTATGAATTGAATCATGAATCATAAATTGAATCAAGAATTGAATCATGAATCATGAATCGAATCATGAATCATGAACTGAATCATGAATTAAATCATGAATCATGAATTGAATCATGAATTGAATCATGAATTGAATCATGAATTGGGAATCATAATTCATGAATCATGAATTGAATCATGAATCATGAATTATGAATCATGAATTGAATCATGAATCATGAATTGAATCATGAATCATGAATTATGAATCATGAATTGAATTAATGAATCATGAATCATGAATTGAATCATGAATCATGAATCATGAATCATGAATCATGAATTGAATCATGAATCATGAATCATGAATTGAATCATGAATCATGAATCATGAATTGAATCATGAATCATGAATCATGAATCATGAATCATGAATCATGAATCATGAATTGAATCATGAATCATGAATTATGAATCATGAATTGAATCATGAATCATGAATTGAATCATGAATCATGAATCATGAATCATGAATCGAATCATGAATCATGAATTGAATCATGAATCATGAATCATGAATTGAATCATGAATCATGAATCATGAATCGAATCATGAATCATGAATCATGAATTGAATCATGAATCATGAATTATAAATCATGAATTGAATCATGAATCATGAATCATGAATTGAATCATGAATCAGGAATCAGGAATCATGAATCATAAATTGAATCATAAATCATGAATTATGAATCATGAACTAAATCATGAATCATGAATTATGAATCATGAATTGAATCATGAATTATGAATTGAATCATGAATCATGAAACATGAATCTTGAATCATGAATCATGAAATGAATCATGAATGATGAATCATGAATTGAATCATGAATGATGAATCATGAATTGAATCATGAATCATGAATCATGAATTGAATCATAAATCATGAATTATGAATCATGAACTAAATCATGAATCATGAATTATGAATCATGAATTGAATCATGAATTATGAATTGAATCATGAATCATGAAACATGAATCTTGAATCATGAATCATGAAATGAATCATGAATGATGAATCATGAATTGAATCATGAATGATGAATCATGAATTGAATCATGAATCATGAATCATGAATTGAATCATGAATCATGAATTGAATCATGAATCATGAATTATGAATCATAATTTGAATCATGAATTATGAATTGAATCATGAATGATGAATCATGAATGATGAATCATGAATTGAATCATGCATCATGAATCATGAATTGAATCATGAATCATGAATCATGAATTGAATCATGAATCATGAATGATGAATCATGAATTGAATCATGAATGATGAATCATGAATTGAATCATGAATCATGAATCATGAATTGAATCATGAATCATGAATTATGAATCATGAATTGAATCATGAATCATGAATTATGAATCATGAATTGAATCATGAATTATGAATTGAATCATGAATCATGAATCATGAATCATCAATTGAATCATGAATCATGAATTATGAATCATGAATTGAATTATGAATTATGAATTGAATCATGAATCATGAATCATGAATCATGAATCATGAATTGAATCATGAATTGAGTCATGAATCATGAATCATGAATTGAATCATGAATCATGAATGATGAATCATAAATTGAATCATGAATTATGAATCATGAATCATATCATGAATCATGAATCGAATCTTGAATCATGAATTGAATCATGAATCATAAATTGAATCATGAATTGAATCATGAATCATGAATCGAATCATGAATCATGAATTGAATCATGAATTAAATCATGAATCATGAATTGAATCATGAATTGAATCATGAATTGAATCATGAATTGAATCATAAATCATGAATTGAATCATGAATCATAAATCGAATCATGAATCATGAATTATGAATTATGAATTAAATCATGAATCATGAATTATGAATCATGAATTGAATTATGAATTATGAATTGAATCATGAATCATGAATCATGAATTGAATCATGAATCATGAATGATGAATCATAAATTGAATCATGAATCATGAATCATGAATCAAATCATGAATCATGAATCATGAATCATGAATCGAATCATGAATCATGAATTATGAATTGAATCATGAATTGAATCATGAATCATGAATCGAATCATGAATCATGAATCGAATCATGAATCATGAATTGAATCATGAATTAAATCATGAATCATGAATTGAATCATGAATTGAATCATGAATTGAATCATTAATTGAATCATGAATTGAATCATGAATCATGAATTGAATCATGAATCATAAATCGAATCATAAATCATGAATTGAATCATGAATCGAATCATGAATTGAATCATGAATCATGAATTGAATCATGAATCATGAATCATGAATTGAATCATGAATTATGAATCATGAATTGAATCATGAATCATGAATCATGAATTGAATCATGAATCATGAATCATGAATCGAATCATAATTCATGAATTATGAATTATGAATTGAATCATGAATCATGAATCATGAATTGAATTATGAATTATGAATTGAATCATGAATCATGAATCATGAATCATGAATCATGAATTGAATCATGAATTGAATCATGAATCATGAATCATGAATCATGAATCATGAATTGAATCATGAATTGAATCATGAATCATGAATCATGAATTGAATCATGAATCATAATTCATGAATTTAATTATGAATCATGAATTAAATCATGAATCATGAATCATGAATCATGAATTGAATCATAATTCATGAATTATGAATTATGAATTGAATCATGAATCATGAATCATGAATCTTGAATTGAATTATGAATTATGAATTGAATCATGAATCATGAATCATGAATCATGAATTGAATCATGAATTGAATCATGAATCATGAATCATGAATCATGAATTGAATCATGAATTGAATCATGAATCATGAATCATGAATTGAATCATGAATCATGAATGATGAATCATGAATTGAATCATGAATCATGAATCGAATCTTGAATCGAATCATGAATTGAATCATGAATCATGAATTGAATCATGAATCGAATCATGAATTGAATCATGAATTGAATCATGAATCATGAATCATGAATTGAATCATGAATCATGAATTATAAATCATGAATTGAATCATGAATCATGAATCATGAATTGAATCATAAATCATGAATTATGAATCATGAATTAAATCATGAATCATGAATTATGAATCATGAATTAAATCATGAATCATGAATCATGAATTGAATCATGAATCATGAATCATGAATTGAATCATGAATCATGAATCATGAATTGAATCATGAATCATGAATTGAATCATGAATCATGAATCATGAATTGAATCATGAATTGAATCATGAATCATGAATCATGAATCATGAATTGAATCATGAATCATGAATTATGAATCATGAATTGAATCATGAATCATGAATCATGAATTGAATCATGAATCATGAATCATGAATCATGAATCGAATCATGAATCATGAATTGAATCATGAATCATGAATCATGAATTGAATCATGAATCATGAATCATGATTTGAATCATGAATCATGAATCATGAATCATGAATCATAAATTATGAATCATGAATTGAATCATGAATCATGAATCATGAATTGAATCATGAATCAGGAATCAGGAATCATGAATCATGAATTAAATCATGAATCATGAATTATGAATCATGAATTGAATCATGAATTATGAATTGAATCATGAATCATGAAACATGAATCTTGAATCATGAATCATGAATTGAATCATGAAATGAATCATGAATGATGAATCATGAATTGAATCATGAATCATAAATCATGAATTGAATCATGAATCATGAATTGAATCATGAATCATGAATTATGAATCATGAATTGAATCATGAATTATGAATTGAATCATGAATGATGAATCATGAATTGAATCATGAATCATGAATCATGCATTGAATCATGAATCATGAATCATGAATTGAATCATGAATCATGAATGATGAATCATGAATTGAATCATGAATAATGAATCATGAATTGAATCATGAATCATGAATCATGAATTGAATAATGAATCATGAATTATGAATCATGAATTGAATCATGAATCATGAATTATGAATCATGAATTGAATCATGAATTATGAATTGAATCATGAATCATGAATCATGAATCATCAATTGAATCATGAATCATGAATTATGAATCACGAATTGAATTATGAATTATGAATTGAATCATGAATCATGAATTGAATCATGAATCATGAATCATGAATTGAATCATGAATCATGAATGATGAATCATGAATTGAATCATGAATGATGAATCATGAATTGAATCATGAATCATGAATCATGAATTGAATAATGAATCATGAATTATGAATCATGAATTGAATCATGAATCATGAATTATGAATCATGAATTGAATCATGAATTATGAATTGAATCATGAATCATGAATCATGAATCATCAATTGAATCATGAATCATGAATTATGAATCATGAATTGAAATATGAATTATGAATTGAATCATGAATCATGAATCATGAATTGAATCATGAATTGAATCATGAATCATGAATCATGAATCATGAATCATAAATTGAATCATGAATCATGAATCATGAATCAAATCATGAATCATGAATCGAATCATGAATCATGAATTGAATCATGAATCATGAATCATGAATTGAATCATGAATCATGAATCATGAATTGATTCATGAATCATGAATCATGAATCGAATCATGAATCATGAATTGAATCATGAATCATGAATCATGAATTGAATCATGAATCATGAATTGAATCATGAATCATGAATCATGAATCGAATCATGAACCATGAATTATGAATCATGAATTGAATCATGAATCATGAATCATGAATTGAATCATGAATCAGGAATCATGAATCATGAATTAAATCATGAATCATGAATTATGAATCATGAATTGAATCATGAATTATGAATTGAATCATGAATCATGAAACATGAATCTTGAATCATGAATCGTGAATTGAATCATGAAATGAATCATGAATGATGAATCATGAATTGAATCATGAATCATAAATCATGAATTGAATCATGAATCATGAATTGAATCATGAATCATGAATTATGAATCATGAATTGAATCATGAATTATGAATTGAATCATGAATGATGAATCATGAATTGAATCATGAATCATGAATCATGAATTGAATCATGAATCATGAATCATGAATTGAATCATGAATCATAAATCATGAATTGAATCATGAATCATGAATTGAATCATGAATCATGAATTATGAATCATGAATTGAATCATGAATTATGAATTGAATCATGAATGATGAATCATGAATTGAATCATGAATCATGAATCATGAATTGAATCATGAATCATGAATCATGAATTGAATCATGAATCATGAATCATGAATTGAATAATGAATCATGAATTATGAATCATGAATTGAATCATGAATCATGAATTATGAATCATGACTTGAATCATGAATTATGAATTGAATCATGAATCATGAATCATCAATTGAATCATGAATCATGAATTATGAATCATGAATTGAATTATGAATTATGAATTGAATCATGAATCATGAATTGAATCATGAATCATGAATCATGAATTGAATCATGAATCATGAATGATGAATCATGAATTGAATCATGAATGATGAATCATGAATTGAATCATGAATCATGAATCATGAATTGAATAATGAATCATGAATTATGAATCATGAATTGAATCATGAATCATGAATTATGAATTGAATCATGAATTATGAATTGAATCATGAATATTGAATCATGAATCATCAATTGAATCATGAATCATGAATTATGAATCATGAATTGAAATATGAATTATGAATTGAATCATGAATCATGAATCATGAATTGAATCATGAATTGAATCATGAATCATGAATCATGAATTGAATCATGAATCATGAATGATGAATCATAAATTGAATCATGAATCATGAATCATGAATCAAATCATGAATCATGAATCGAATCATGAATTATGAATTGAATCATGAATCATAAATTGAATCAAGAATTGAATCATGAATCATGAATCGAATCATGAATCATGAACTGAATCATGAATTAAATCATGAATCATGAATTGAATCATGAATTGAATCATGAATTGAATCATGAATTGGGAATCATGAATCATGAATCATGAATTGAATCATGAATCATGAATTATGAATCATGAACTAAATCATGAATCATGAATTATGAATCATGAATTGAATTAATGAATCATGAATTATGAATTGAATCATGAATCATGAATCATGAATCATGAATCATGAATTGAATCATGAATCATGAATCATGAATTGAATCATGAATCATGAATCATGAATTGAATCATGAATCATGAATCATGAATCATGAATCATGAATCATGAATTGAATCATGAATCATGAATTATGAATCATGAATTGAATCATGAATCATGAATTGAATCATGAATCATGAATCATGAATCATGAATCGAATCATGAATCATGAATTGAATCATGAATCATGAATCATGAATTGAATCATGAATCATGAATCATGAATCGAATCATGAATCATGAATCATGAATTGAATCATGAATCATGAATTATAAATCATGAATTGAATCATGAATCATGAATCATGAATTGAATCATGAATCAGGAATCAGGAATCATGAATCATGAATTGAATCATAAATCATGAATTATGAATCATGAACTAAATCATGAATCATGAATTATGAATCATGAATTGAATCATGAATTATGAATTGAATCATGAATCATGAAACATGAATCTTGAATCATGAATCATGAAATGAATCATGAATGATGAATCATGAATTGAATCATGAATGATGAATCATGAATTGAATCATGAATCATGAATCATGAATTGAATCATAAATCATGAATTATGAATCATGAACTAAATCATGAATCATGAATTATGAATCATGAATTGAATCATGAATTATGAATTGAATCATGAATCATGAAACATGAATCTTGAATCATGAATCATGAAATGAATCATGAATGATGAATCATGAATTGAATCATGAATGATGAATCATGAATTGAATCATGAATCATGAATCATGAATTGAATCATGAATCATGAATTGAATCATGAATCATGAATTATGAATCATAATTTGAATCATGAATTATGAATTGAATCATGAATGATGAATCATGAATGATGAATCATGAATTGAATCATGCATCATGAATCATGAATTGAATCATGAATCATGAATCATGAATTGAATCATGAATCATGAATGATGAATCATGAATTGAATCATGAATGATGAATCATGAATTGAATCATGAATCATGAATCATGAATTGAATCATGAATCATGAATTATGAATCATGAATTGAATCATGAATCATGAATTATGAATCATGAATTGAATCATGAATTATGAATTGAATCATGAATCATGAATCATCAATTGAATCATGAATCATGAATTATGAATCATGAATTGAATTATGAATTATGAATTGAATCATGAATCATGAATCATGAATCATGAATCATGAATTGAATCATGAATTGAGTCATGAATCATGAATCATGAATTGAATCATGAATCATGAATGATGAATCATAAATTGAATCATGAATTATGAATCATGAATCATATCATGAATCATGAATCGAATCTTGAATCATGAATTGAATCATGAATCATAAATTGAATCATGAATTGAATCATGAATCATGAATCGAATCATGAATCATGAATTGAATCATGAATTAAATCATGAATCATGAATTGAATCATGAATTGAATCATGAATTGAATCATGAATTGAATCATAAATCATGAATTGAATCATGAATCATAAATCGAATCATGAATCATGAATTATGAATTATGAATTAAATCATGAATCATGAATTATGAATCATGAATTGAATTATGAATTATGAATTGAATCATGAATCATGAATCATGAATTGAATCATGAATCATGAATGATGAATCATAAATTGAATCATGAATCATGAATCATGAATCAAATCATGAATCATGAATCATGAATCATGAATCGAATCATGAATCATGAATTATGAATTGAATCATGAATTGAATCATGAATCATGAATCGAATCTTGAATCATGAATCGAATCATGAATCATGAATTGAATCATGAATTAAATCATGAATCATGAATTGAATCATGAATTGAATCATGAATTGAATCATTAATTGAATCATGAATTGAATCATGAATCATGAATTGAATCATGAATCATAAATCGAATCATAAATCATGAATTGAATCATGAATCGAATCATGAATTGAATCATGAATCATGAATTGAATCATGAATCATGAATCATGAATTGAATCATGAATTATGAATCATGAATTGAATCATGAATCATGAATCATGAATTGAATCATGAATCATGAATCATGAATCGAATCATAATTCATGAATTATGAATTATGAATTGAATCATGAATCATGAATCATGAATTGAATTATGAATTATGAATTGAATCATGAATCATGAATCATGAATCATGAATCATGAATTGAATCATGAATTGAATCATGAATCATGAATCATGAATCATGAATCATGAATTGAATCATGAATTGAATCATGAATCATGAATCATGAATTGAATCATGAATCATAATTCATGAATTTAATTATGAATCATGAATTAAATCATGAATCATGAATCATGAATCATGAATTGAATCATAATTCATGAATTATGAATTATGAATTGAATCATGAATCATGAATCATGAATCTTGAATTGAATTATGAATTATGAATTGAATCATGAATCATGAATCATGAATCATGAATTGAATCATGAATTGAATCATGAATCATGAATCATGAATCATGAATTGAATCATGAATTGAATCATGAATCATGAATCATGAATTGAATCATGAATCATGAATGATGAATCATGAATTGAATCATGAATCATGAATCGAATCTTGAATCGAATCATGAATTGAATCATGAATCATGAATTGAATCATGAATCGAATCATGAATTGAATCATGAATTGAATCATGAATCATGAATCATGAATTGAATCATGAATCATGAATTATAAATCATGAATTGAATCATGAATCATGAATCATGAATTGAATCATAAATCATGAATTATGAATCATGAATTAAATCATGAATCATGAATTATGAATCATGAATTAAATCATGAATCATGAATCATGAATTGAATCATGAATCATGAATCATGAATCATGAATTGAATCATGAATCATGAATCATGAATTGAATCATGAATCATGAATTGAATCATGAATCATGAATCATGAATTGAATCATGAATTGAATCATGAATCATGAATCATGAATCATGAATTGAATCATGAATCATGAATTATGAATCATGAATTGAATCATGAATCATGAATCATGAATTGAATCATGAATCATGAATCATGAATCATGAATTGAATCATGAATTATGAATTGAATCATGAATGATGAATCATGAATTGAATCATGAATCATGAATCATGAATTGAATCATGAATCATGAATCATGAATTGAATCATGAATCATAAATCATGAATTGAATCATGAATCATGAATTGAATCATGAATCATGAATTATGAATCATGAATTGAATCATGAATTATGAATTGAATCATGAATGATGAATCATGAATTGAATCATGAATCATGAATCATGAATTGAATCATGAATCATGAATCATGAATTGAATCATGAATCATGAATCATGAATTGAATAATGAATCATGAATTATGAATCATGAATTGAATCATGAATCATGAATTATGAATCATGACTTGAATCATGAATTATGAATTGAATCATGAATCATGAATCATCAATTGAATCATGAATCATGAATTATGAATCATGAATTGAATTATGAATTATGAATTGAATCATGAATCATGAATTGAATCATGAATCATGAATCATGAATTGAATCATGAATCATGAATGATGAATCATGAATTGAATCATGAATGATGAATCATGAATTGAATCATGAATCATGAATCATGAATTGAATAATGAATCATGAATTATGAATCATGAATTGAATCATGAATCATGAATTATGAATTGAATCATGAATTATGAATTGAATCATGAATATTGAATCATGAATCATCAATTGAATCATGAATCATGAATTATGAATCATGAATTGAAATATGAATTATGAATTGAATCATGAATCATGAATCATGAATTGAATCATGAATTGAATCATGAATCATGAATCATGAATTGAATCATGAATCATGAATGATGAATCATAAATTGAATCATGAATCATGAATCATGAATCAAATCATGAATCATGAATCGAATCATGAATTATGAATTGAATCATGAATCATAAATTGAATCAAGAATTGAATCATGAATCATGAATCGAATCATGAATCATGAACTGAATCATGAATTAAATCATGAATCATGAATTGAATCATGAATTGAATCATGAATTGAATCATGAATTGGGAATCATGAATCATGAATCATGAATTGAATCATGAATCATGAATTATGAATCATGAACTAAATCATGAATCATGAATTATGAATCATGAATTGAATCATGAATCATGAATTGAATCATGAATCATGAATTATGAATCATGAATTGAATTAATGAATCATGAATCATGAATTGAATCATGAATCATGAATCATGAATCATGAATCATGAATTGAATCATGAATCATGAATCATGAATTGAATCATGAATCATGAATCATGAATTGAATCATGAATCATGAATCATGAATCATGAATCATGAATCATGAATTGAATCATGAATCATGAATTATGAATCATGAATTGAATCATGAATCATGAATTGAATCATGAATCATGAATCATGAATCATGAATCGAATCATGAATCATGAATTGAATCATGAATCATGAATCATGAATTGAATCATGAATCATGAATCATGAATCGAATCATGAATCATGAATCATGAATTGAATCATGAATCATGAATTATAAATCATGAATTGAATCATGAATCATGAATCATGAATTGAATCATGAATCAGGAATCAGGAATCATGAATCATGAATTGAATCATAAATCATGAATTATGAATCATGAACTAAATCATGAATCATGAATTATGAATCATGAATTGAATCATGAATTATGAATTGAATCATGAATCATGAAACATGAATCTTGAATCATGAATCATGAAATGAATCATGAATGATGAATCATGAATTGAATCATGAATGATGAATCATGAATTGAATCATGAATCATGAATCATGAATTGAATCATAAATCATGAATTATGAATCATGAACTAAATCATGAATCATGAATTATGAATCATGAATTGAATCATGAATTATGAATTGAATCATGAATCATGAAACATGAATCTTGAATCATGAATCATGAAATGAATCATGAATGATGAATCATGAATTGAATCATGAATGATGAATCATGAATTGAATCATGAATCATGAATCATGAATTGAATCATGAATCATGAATTGAATCATGAATCATGAATTATGAATCATAATTTGAATCATGAATTATGAATTGAATCATGAATGATGAATCATGAATGATGAATCATGAATTGAATCATGCATCATGAATCATGAATTGAATCATGAATCATGAATCATGAATTGAATCATGAATCATGAATGATGAATCATGAATTGAATCATGAATGATGAATCATGAATTGAATCATGAATCATGAATCATGAATTGAATCATGAATCATGAATTATGAATCATGAATTGAATCATGAATCATGAATTATGAATCATGAATTGAATCATGAATTATGAATTGAATCATGAATCATGAATCATCAATTGAATCATGAATCATGAATTATGAATCATGAATTGAATTATGAATTATGAATTGAATCATGAATCATGAATCATGAATCATGAATCATGAATTGAATCATGAATTGAGTCATGAATCATGAATCATGAATTGAATCATGAATCATGAATGATGAATCATAAATTGAATCATGAATTATGAATCATGAATCATATCATGAATCATGAATCGAATCTTGAATCATGAATTGAATCATGAATCATAAATTGAATCATGAATTGAATCATGAATCATGAATCGAATCATGAATCATGAATTGAATCATGAATTAAATCATGAATCATGAATTGAATCATGAATTGAATCATGAATTGAATCATGAATTGAATCATAAATCATGAATTGAATCATGAATCATAAATCGAATCATGAATCATGAATTATGAATTATGAATTAAATCATGAATCATGAATTATGAATCATGAATTGAATTATGAATTATGAATTGAATCATGAATCATGAATCATGAATTGAATCATGAATCATGAATGATGAATCATAAATTGAATCATGAATCATGAATCATGAATCAAATCATGAATCATGAATCATGAATCATGAATCGAATCATGAATCATGAATTATGAATTGAATCATGAATTGAATCATGAATCATGAATCGAATCTTGAATCATGAATCGAATCATGAATCATGAATTGAATCATGAATTAAATCATGAATCATGAATTGAATCATGAATTGAATCATGAATTGAATCATTAATTGAATCATGAATTGAATCATGAATCATGAATTGAATCATGAATCATAAATCGAAACATAAATCATGAATTGAATCATGAATCGAATTATGAATTGAATCATGAATCATGAATTGAATCATGAATCATGAATCATGAATTGAATCATGAATTATGAATCATGAATTGAATCATGAATCATGAATCATGAATTGAATCATGAATCATGAATCATGAATCGAATCATAATTCATGAATTATGAATTATGAATTGAATCATGAATCATGAATTGAATTATGAATTATGAATTGAATCATGAATCATGAATCATGAATCATGAATCATGAATTGAATCATGAATTGAATCATGAATCATGAATCATGAATCATGAATCATGAATTGAATCATGAATTGAATCATGAATCATGAATCATGAATTGAATCATGAATCATAATTCATGAATCATGAATTGAATCATGAATCATAATTCATGAATTTAATTATGAATCATGAATTAAATCATGAATCATGAATCATGAATCATGAATTGAATCATAATTCATGAATTATGAATTATGAATTGAATCATGAATCATGAATCATGAATCTTGAATTGAATTATGAATTATGAATTGAATCATGAATCATGAATCATGAATCATGAATTGAATCATGAATTGAATCATGAATCATGAATCATGAATCATGAATTGAATCATGAATTGAATCATGAATCATGAATCATGAATTGAATCATGAATCATGAATGATGAATCATGAATTGAATCATGAATCATGAATCGAATCTTGAATCGAATCATGAATTGAATCATGAATCATGAATTGAATCATGAATCGAATCATGAATTGAATCATGAATTGAATCATGAATCATGAATCATGAATTGAATCATGAATCATGAATTATAAATCATGAATTGAATCATGAATCATGAATCATGAATTGAATCATAAATCATGAATTATGAATCATGAATTAAATCATGAATCATGAATTATGAATCATGAATTAAATCATGAATCATGAATCATGAATTGAATCATGAATCATGAATCATGAATCATGAATTGAATCATGAATCATGAATCATGAATTGAATCATGAATCATGAATTGAATCATGAATCATGAATCATGAATTGAATCATGAATTGAATCATGAATCATGAATCATGAATCATGAATTGAATCATGAATCATGAATTATGAATCATGAATTGAATCATGAATCATGAATCATGAATTGAATCATGAATCATGAATCATGAATCATGAATCGAATCATGAATCATGAATTGAATCATGAATCATGAATCATGAATTGAATCATGAATCATGAATCATGATTTGAATCATGAATCATGAATCATGAATCATGAATCATGAATCATAAATTATGAATCATGAATTGAATCATGAATCATGAATCATGAATTGAATCATGAATCAGGAAGCAGGAATCATGAATCATGAATTAAATCATGAATCATGAATTATGAATCATGAATTGAATCATGAATTATGAATTGAATCATGAATCATGAAACATGAATCTTGAATCATGAATCATGAATTGAATCATGAAATGAATCATGAATGATGAATCATGAATTGAATCATGAATCATAAATCATGAATTGAATCATGAATCATGAATTGAATCATGAATCATGAATTATGAATCATGAATTGAATCATGAATTATGAATTGAATCATGAATGATGAATCATGAATTGAATCATGAATCATGAATCATGCATTGAATCATGAATCATGAATCATGAATTGAATCATGAATCATGAATGATGAATCATGAATTGAATCATGAATAATGAATCATGAATTGAATCATGAATCATGAATCATGAATTGAATAATGAATCATGAATTATGAATCATGAATTGAATCATGAATCATGAATTATGAATCATGAATTGAATCATGAATTATGAATTGAATCATGAATCATGAATCATGAATCATGAATCATCAATTGAATCATGAATCATGAATTATGAATCACGAATTGAATTATGAATTATGAATTGAATCATGAATCATGAATTGAATCATGAATCATGAATCATGAATTGAATCATGAATCATGAATGATGAATCATGAATTGAATCATGAATGATGAATCATGAATTGAATCATGAATCATGAATCATGAATTGAATAATGAATCATGAATTATGAATCATGAATTGAATCATGAATCATGAATTATGAATCATGAATTGAATCATGAATTATGAATCATGAATTGAATCATGAATCATGAATTATGAATCATGAATCATGAATTATGAATCATGAATTGAAATATGAATTATGAATTGAATCATGAATCATGAATCATGAATTGAATCATGAATTGAATCATGAATCATGAATCATGAATCATGAATCATAAATTGAATCATGAATCATGAATCATGAATCAAATCATGAATTGAATCATGAATCATAAATTGAATCAAGAATCGAATCATGAATCGAATCATGAATCATGAATTGAATCATGAATTAAATCATGAATCATGAATTGAATCATGAATTGAATCATGAATTGAATCATGAATTGGGAATCATGAATCATGAATCATGAATTGAATTATGAATCATGAATTATGAATCATGAACTAAATCATGAATCATGAATTATGAATCATGAATTGAATCATGAATCATGAATTGAATCATGAATCATGAATTATGAATCATGAATTGAATCATGAATCATGAATCATGAATTGAATCATGAATCATGAATCATGAATCATGAATTGAATCATGAATCATGAATTGAATCATGAATCATGAATCATGAATTGAATCATGAATCATGAATCATGAATCATGAATCATGAATCATGAATTGAATCATGAATCATGAATCATGAATCATGAATCGAATCATGAATCATGAATTGAATCATGAATCATGAATCATGAATTGAATCATGAATCATGAATCATGAATCATGAATCATGAATCATGAATTGAATCATGAATCATGAATCATGAATTGAATCATGAATCATGAATCATGAATTGAATCATGAATCATGAATCATGAATCATGAATTGAATCATGAATCATGAATCATGAATCATGAATCGAATCTTGAATCATGAATTGAATCATGAATCATGAATCATGAATTGAATCATGAATCATGAATTGAATCATGAATCATGAATCATGAATTGAATCATGAATCATGAATTATGAATCATGAATTGAATCATGAATCATGAATCATGAATTGAATCATGAATCAGGAATCAGGAATCATGAATCATGAATTAAATCATGAATCATGAATTATGAATCATGAATTGAATCATGAATTATGAATTGAATCATGAATCATGAAACATGAATCTTGAATCATGAATCATGAATTGAATCATGAAATGAATCATGAATGATGAATCATGAATTGAATCATGAATCATAAATCATGAATTGAATCATGAATCATGAATTGAATCATGAATCATGAATTATGAATCATGAATTGAATCATGAATTATGAATTGAATCATGAATGATGAATCATGAATTGAATCATGAATCATGAATCATGAATTGAATCATGAATCATGAATCATGAATTGAATCATGAATCATGAATGATGAATCATGAATTGAATCATGAATAATGAATCATGAATTGAATCATGAATCATGAATTCAATAATGAATCATGAATTATGAATCATGAATTGAATCATGAATCATGAATTATGAATCATGAATTGAATCATAAATTATGAATTGAATCATGAATCATGAATCATGAATCATGAATCATCAATTGAATCATGAATCATGAATTATGAATCATGAATTGAATTATGAATTATGAATTGAATCATGAATCATGAATTGAATCATGAATCATGAATCATGAATTGAATCATGAATCATGAATGATGAATCATGAATTGAATCATGAATGATGAATCATGAATTGAATCATGAATGATGAATCATGAATTGAATTATGAATCATGAATTGAATAATGAATCATGAATTATGAATCATGAATTGAATCATGAATCATGAATTATGAATCATGAATTGAATCATGAATTATGAATTGAATCATGAATCATGAATCATGAATCATCAATTGAATCATGAATCATGAATTATGAATCATGAATTGAAATATGAATTATGAATTGAATCATGAATCATGAATCATGAATTGAATCATGAATTGAATCATGAATCATGAATCATGAATCATGAATCATGAATCATAAATTGAATCATGAATCATGAATCATGAATCAAATCATGAATCATGAATCGAATCATGAATCATGAACTGAATCATGAATCATAAATTGAATCAAGAATCGAATCATGAATCATGAATCGAATCATGAATCATGAATTGAATCATGAATTAAATCATGAATCATGAATTGAATCATGAATTGAATCATGAATTGAATCATGAATTGGGAATCATGAATCATGAATCATGAATTGAATCATGAATCATGAATTATGAATCATGAACTAAATCATGAATCATGAATTATGAATCATGAATTGAATCATGAATCATGAATTGAATCATGAATCATGAATTATGAATCATGAATTGAAACATGAATCATGAATCATGAATTGAATCATGAATCATGAATCATGAATTGAATCATGAATCATGAATCATGAATTGAATCATGAATCATGAATCATGAATCATGAATCATGAATCATGAATCATGAATTGAATCATGAATCATGAATTGAATCATGAATCATGAATTATGAATCATGAATTGAAACATGAATCATGAATCATGAATTGAATCATGAATCATGAATCATGAATTGAATCATGAATCATGAATCATGAATTGAATCATGAATCATGAATCATGAATCATGAATCATGAATCATGAATCATGAATTGAATCATGAATCATGAATTATGAATCATGAATTGAATCATGAATCATGAATTGAATCATGAATCATGAATCATGAATCATGAATCGAATCATGAATCATGAATTGAATCATGAATCATGAATCATGAATTGAATCATGAATCATGAATCATGAATCGAATCATGAATCATGAATCATGAATTGAATCATGAATTATGAATCATGAATTGAATCATGAATCATGAATCATGAATTGAATCATGAATCAGGAATCATGAATCATGAATCATGAATTGAATCATGAATCATGAATTATGAATCATGAACTAAATCATGAATCATGAATTATGAATCATGAATTGAAATATGAATTATGAATTGAATCATGAATCATGAATCATGAATTGAATCATGAATTGAATCATGAATCATGAATCATGAATGATGAATCATAAATTGAATCATGAATCATGAATCATGAATCAAATCATGAATCATGAATCGAATCATGAATCATGAATTGAATCATGAATCATAAATTGAATCAAGAATCGAATCATGAATCATGAATCGAATCATGAATCATGAATTGAATCATGAATTAAATCATGAATCATGAATTGAATCATGAATTGAATCATGAATTGAATCATGAATTGGGAATCATGAATCATGAATCATGAATTGAATCATGAATCATGAATTATGAATCATGAACTAAATCATGAATCATGAATCATGAATTGAATCATGAATCATGAATTGAATCATGAATCATGAATTATGAATCATGAATTGAATCATGAATCATGAATCATGAATTGAATCATGAATCATGAATCATGAATCATGAATCATGAATCATGAATCATGAATTGAATCATGAATCATGAATTGAATCATGAATCATGAATCATGAATTGAATCATGAATCATGAATCATGAATTGAATCATGAATCATGAATCATGAATCATGAATCATGAATTGAATCATGAATCATGAATTATGAATCATGAATTGAATCATGAATCATGAATTGAATCATGAATCATGAATCATGAATCATGAATCGAATCATGAATCATGAATTGAATCATGAATCATGAATCATGAATTGAATCATGAATCATGAATCGAATCATGAATCATGAATTGAATCATGAATCATGAATTATGAATCATGAATTGAATCATGAATCATGAATCATGAATTGAATCATGAATCAGGAATCAGGAATCATGAATCATGAATTGAATCATGAATCATGAATTATGAATCATGAACTAAATCATGAATCATGAATTATGAATCATGAATTGAATCATGAATTATGAATTGAATCATGAATCATGAAACATGAATCTTGAATCATGAATCATGAATTGAATCATGAAATGAATCATGAATGATGAATCATGAATTGAATCATGAATGATGAATCATGAATTGAATCATGAATCATGAATCATGAATTGAATCATGAATCATGAATTGAATCATGAATCATGAATTATGAATCATAATTTGAATCATCAATTATGAATTGAATCATGAATGATGAATCATGAATGATGAATCATGAATTGAATCATGCATCATGAATCATGAATTGAATCATGAATCATGAATCATGAATTGAATCATGAATCATGAATGATGAATCATGAATTGAATCATGATTGATGAATCATGAATTGAATCATGAATCATGAATCATGAATTGAATCATGAATCATGAATTATGAATCATGAATTGAATCATGAATCATGAATTATGAATCATGAATTGAATCATGAATTATGAATTGAATCATGAATCATGAATCATGAATCATGAATCATCAATTGAATCATGAATCATGAATTATGAATCATGAATTGAATTATGAATTATGAATTGAATCATGAATCATGAATCATGAATCATGAATCATGAATTGAATCATGAATTGAGTCATGAATCATGAATCATGAATTGAATCATGAATCATGAATGATGAATCATAAATTGAATCATGAATTATGAATCATGAATCATATAATGAATCATGAATCGAATCTTGAATCATGAATTGAATCATGAATCATAAATTGAATCATGAATCATGAATCGAATCATGAATCATGAATTGAATCATGAATTAAATCATGAATCATGAATTGAATCATGAATTGAATCATGAATTGAATCATGAATTGAATCATAAATCATGAATTGAATCATGAATCATAAATCGAATCATGAATCATGAATTATGAATTATGAATTAAATCATGAATCATGAATTATGAATCATGAATTGAATTATGAATTATGAATTGAATCATGAATCATGAATCATGAATTGAATCATGAATCATGAATGATGAATCATAAATTGAATCATGAATCATGAATCATGAATCAAATCATGAATCATGAATCATGAATCATGAATCGAATCATGAATCATGAATTGAATCATGAATTGAATCATGAATCATGAATCGAATCATGAATCATGAATTGAATCATGAATTAAATCATGAATCATGAATTGAATCAGGAATTGAATCATGAATTGAATCATTAATTGAATCATGAATTGAATCATGAATCATGAATTGAATCATGAATCATGAATTGAATCATGAATCATGAATCATGAATTGAATCATGAATTATGAATCATGAATTGAATCATGAATCATGAATCATGAATTGAATCATGAATCATGAATCATGAATCATGAATCGAATCATAATTCATGAATTATGAATTATGAATTGAATCATGAATCATGAATCATGAATTGAATTATGAATTATGAATTGAATCATGAATCATGAATTGAATCATGAATTGAATCATGAATCATGAATCATGAATCATGAATTGAATCATGAATTGAATCATGAATCATGAATCATGAATTGAATCATGAATCATAATTCATGAATTTAATTATGAATCATGAATTAAATCATGAATCATGAATCATGAATCATGAATTGAATCATAATTCATGAATTATGAATTATGAATTGAATCATGAATCATGAATCATGAATCATGAATTGAATTATGAATTATGAATTGAATCATGAATCATGAATCATGAATCATGAATCATGAATCATGAATTGAATCATGAATTGAATCATGAATCATGAATCATGAATTGAATCATGAATCATGAATGATGAATCATGAATTGAATCATGAATCATGAATCGAATCTTGAATCGAATCATGAATTGAATCATGAATCATGAATTGAATCATGAATCGAATCATGAATTGAATCATGAATCATGAATTGAATCATGAATCATGAATTGAATCATGAATCATGAATTATGAATCATGAATTAAATCATGAATCATGAATCATGAATTGAATCATGAATCATGAATCATGAATTGAATCATAAATCATGAATTATGAATCATGAATTAAATCATGAATCATGAATTATGAATCATGAATTAAATCATGAATCATGAATCATGAATTGAATCATTAA
Organism: Mixophyes australis; assembly: GCA_036250195.1. Lineage (NCBI taxonomy): Eukaryota > Metazoa > Chordata > Amphibia > Anura > Limnodynastidae > Mixophyes > Mixophyes australis. The sequence goes on along the minus strand of JAVHZZ010000001.1, from coordinate 238,850,458 downwards.
TCATGAATCATGAATTGAATCATGAATCATGAATTGAATCATTAATCATGAATCATGAATTGAATCATGAATCATGAATGATGAATCATGAATTGAATCATGAATCATGAATTGAATCATGAATCATGAATTGAATCATGAATCATGAATTATGAATCATGAATTGAATCATGAATCATGAATTATGAATCATGAATTGAATCATGAATTATGAATTGAATCATGAATCATGAATGATGAATCATGAATTGAATCATGAATCATGAATCATGAATGATGAATCATGAATTGAATCATGAATCATGAATGATTAATCATAAATTGAATCATGAATCATGAATCATGAATTCAATCATGAATCATGAATCATGAACCATGAATTGAATCATGAATCATGAATTATGAATCGTGAATTGAATCATGAATCATGAATTGAATGATGAATCATGAATCAGGAATCATGAATCATGAATTGAATCATGAATCATGAATTATGAATCATGAATTAAATCATGAATCATGAATTATGAATCATGAATTGAATCATGAATTATGAATTGAATCATGAATCATGAATCATGAATTGAATCATGAATCATGAATTGAATCATGAATCATGAATTGAATCATGAATTGAATCATGAATCGAATCATGAATTGAATCATGAATCGAATCATGAATTGAATCATGAATCATGAATCATGAATCATGAATTGAATCATGATTCATGAATTATGAATCATGAATTGAATCATGAATCATGAATCATGACTTGAATCATGAATCATGAATCATGAATCATGAATCGAATCATGAATGATGAATCATGAATTGAATCATGAATCATGAATTGAATCATGAATCATGAATTATGAATCATGAATTGAATCATGAATTATGAATTGAATCATGAATGATGAATCATGAATGATAAATCATGAATGATGAATCATGAATTGAATCATGAATCATGAATCATGAATTGAATCATGAATCATGAATCATGAATTGAATCATGAATCATGAATCATGAATCATGAATTGAATCATAAATCATGAATTGAAACATGAATCATGAATCAGGAATCAGGAATCATGAATTGAATCATGAATTAAATCATGAATCATGAATCATGAATTGAATCATGAATCATGAATGATGAATCATGAATTGAATCATGAATCATGAATCATGAATCGAATCATGGATCATGAATTGAATCATTAATCATGAATCATTAATCATGAATCATGAATCATGAATTGAATCATGAATCATGAATTATGAATCATGAATTGAATCATGAATCATGAATTATGAATCATGAATTGAATCATGATCCGAATCATGAATTGAATCATGATTCATGAATTGAATCATGAATCATGATTAATGAATTGAATCATGAATCATGAATTGAATCATGAAATGAATCATGAATCATGAATTGAATCATGAATCATGAATGATGAATCATGAATTGAATCATGAATTGAATCATGAATCATGAATCATGAATTGAATCATAAATCATGAATTGAATCATGAATCATGAATCATGAATCATGAATTGAATCATGAATCATGAATTATGAATCATGAATTGAATCATAAATCATGAATTATGAATCATGAATTGAATCATGAATCATGAATCATGAATTGAATCATGAATCATGAATCATGAATCGAATCATGAATCATGAATTGAATCATGAATCATGAATCATGAATCAAATCATGAATCATGAATTGAATCATGAATCATGAATTGAATCATGAATCATGAATCATGAATCAAATCATGAATCATGAATTGAATCATGAATCATGAATCATGAATTGAATCATGAATCATGAATTGAATCATGAATCATGAATTATGAATCATGAATTGAATCATGAATCATGAATTGAATCATGAATCATGAATCAGGAATCATGAATCATGAATTGAATCATGAATCATGAATTATGAATCATGAATAAAATCATGAATCATGAAAAATGAATCATGAATTGAATCATGAATTGAATCATGAATCATGAATTATGAATCATGAATTGAATCATGAATTATGAATTGAATCATGAATCATGAAACATGAATCATGAATTGAATCATGAATTGAATCATGAATGATGAATCATGAATTGAATCATGAATCATGAATCATGAATTGAATCATGAATTGAATCATGAATCATGAATCATGAATTGAATCATGAATCATGAATGATGAATCATAAATTGAATCATGAATTATGAATCATGAATCATATCATGAATCATGAATCGAATCATGAATCATGAATTGAATCATGAATCATAAATTGAATCATGAATTGAATCATGAATCATGAATCGAATCATGAATCATGAATTGAATCATGAATTAAATCATGAATCATGAATTGAATCATGAATTGAATCATGAATTGAATCATAAATCATGAATTGAATCATGAATCATAAATCGAATCATGAATCATGAATTATGAATTATGAATTGAATCATGAATCATGAATTATGAATCATGAATTGAATTATGAATTATGAATTGAATCATGAATCATGAATCATGAATTGAATCATGAATCATGAATGATGAATCATGAATTGAATCATGAATCAGGAATCATGAATTGAATCATGAATCATGAATCATGAATTGAATCATGAATCATGAATCATGAATTGAATCATGAATCATGAATCATGAATCATGAATTGAATCATGAATCATGAATAATGAATTGAATCATGAATCATGAATCATGAATTGAATCATGAACTATGAATCATGAATTGAATCATGAATCATGAATTGAATCATGAAACATGAATCATGAATCATGAATTGAATCATGAATCATGAATCATGAATTGAATCATGAATCATGAATTGAATCATGAATCATGAATCATGAATTGAATCATGAATCATGAATTATGAATCATGAATTGAATCATGAATCATGAATTATGAATCATGAATTGAATAATGAATCATGAATCATGAATTGAATCATGAATCATGAATCATGAATTGAATCATGAATCATGAATTATGAATCATGAATTGAATCATGAATCATGAATTATGAATCATGAATTGAATCATGAATCATGAATCATGAATTGAATCATGAATCATGAATCATGAATTGAATCATGAATCATGAATCATGAATCATGAATCATGAATTGAATCATGAATCATGAATCATGAATCATGAATTGAATCATGAATCATGAATCATGAATCATGAATCATGAATTGAATCATGAATCATGAATTGAATCATGAATCATGAATCATGAATTGAATCATGAATCATGAATCATGAATCATGAATCATGAATTGAATCATGAATTATGAATCATGAATTGAATCATGAATCATGAATTGAATCATGAATCAGGAATCATGAATCATGAATCATGAATTGAATCATGAATCATGAATTATGAATCATGAACTAAATCATGAATCATGAATTATGAATCATGAATTGAATCATGAATTATGAATTGAATCATGAATCATGAAACATGAATCTTGAATCATGAATCATGAATTGAATCATGAAATGAATCATGAATGATGAATCATGAATTGAATCATGAATCATGAATGATGAATCATGAATTGAATCATGAATCATGAATCATGAATTGAATCATGAATCATGAATTGAATCATGAATCATGAATGATGAATCATGAATTGAATCATGAATCATGAATTGAATCATGAATCATGAATAATGAATTGAATCATGAATCATGAATTATGAATCATGAATTGAATCATGAATCATGAATTATGAATCATGAATTGAATCATGAATTATGAATTGAATCATGAATCATGAATCATCAATTGAATCATGAATCATGAATTATGAATTATGAATTGAATTATGAATTATGAATTGAATCATGAATCATGAATCATGAATCATGAATCATGAATCATGAATTGAATCATGAATTGAATCATGAATCATGAATCATGAATTGAATCACGAATCATGAATCATGAATTGAATCATGAATCATAAATTGAATCATGAATTGAATCATGAATCATGAATCGAATCATGAATCATGAATTGAATCATGAATTAAATCATGAATCATGAATTGAATCATGAATTGAATCATGAATTGAATCATGAATTGAATCATAAATCATGAATTGAATCATGAATCATAAATCGAATCATGAATCATGAATTATGAATTATGAATTGAATCATGATTCATGAATTATGAATTATGAATTGAATTATGAATTATGAATTGAATCATGAATCATGAATCATGAATTGAATGATGAATCATGAATGATGAATCATAAATTGAATCATGAATCAAATCATGAATCATGAATCATGAATCATGAATTGAATCATGAATTGAATCATGAATCGAATCATGAATCATGAATTGAATCATGAATTAAATCATGAATCATGAATTGAATCATGAATTGAATCATGAATTGAATCATGAATTGAATCATGAATTGAATCATGAATCATGAATCATGAATTGAATCATGAATCATGAATCATAAATCGAATCATGAATCATGAATTGAATCATGAATCGAATCATGAATTGAATCATGAATCATGAATTGAATCATGAATCATGAATCATGAATTGAATCATGAATTATGAATCATGAATTGAATCATGAATCATGAATTGAATCATGAATCATGAATCATGAATCATGAATCGAATCATGAATCATGAATTGAATCATGAATCATGAATCATGAATTTAATTATGAATCATGAATTGAATCATGAATCATGAATCATGAATTGAATCATGAATCCTGAATGATGAATCATGAATTGAATCATGAATAATGAATTGAATCATGAATAATGAATTGAATCATGAATCATGAATCATGAATTGAATCATGAATCATGAATCATGAGTCAAATCATAAATCATGAATCATGAATCATAATTCATAAATTGAATCATGAATCATGAATCATGAATCGAATCTTGAATCGAATCATGAATTGAATCATGAATCATGAATTGAATCATGAATCATGAATTGAATCATGAATCATGAATCATGAATTGAATCATGAATCATGAATTGAATCATGAATCATGAATTGAATCATGAATCATGATTCATGAATTGAATCATGAATCATGAATTATGAATCATGAATTGAATCATGAATCATGAATTGAATCATAAATCATGAATTATGAATCATGAATTAAATCATGAATCATGAATTATGAATCATGAATTGAATCATGAATCATGAATCATGAATTGAATCATGAATCATGAATCATGAATTGAATCATGAATCATGAATTGAATCATGAATCATGAATTGAATCATGAATCATGAATCATGAATTGAATCATGAATTGAATCATGAATCATGAATCATGAATTGAATCATGAATTATGAATCATGAATTGAATCATGAATCATGAATCATGAATTGAATCATGAATCATGAATCATGAATCATGAATCGAATCATGAATCATGAATTGAATCATGAATCATGAATCATGAATTGAATCATGAATCATGAATCATGAATTGAATCATGAATCATGAATCATGAATTGAATCATGAATCATGAATTATGAATTGAATCATGAATCATGAATTATGAATCATGAATTGAATCATGAATTATGAATTGAATCATGAATTATGAATTGAATCATGAATGATGAATCAGGAATCATGAATCATGAATTAAATCATGAATCATGAATTGAATCATGAATCATGAATCATGAATTGAATCATGAATCATGAATGATGAATCATGAATTGAATCATGAATGATGAATCATGAATTGAATCATGAATCATGAATCATGAATTGAATAATGAATTATGAATTATGAATCATGAATTGAATCATGAATCATGAATTATGAACCATGAATTGAATCATGAATTATGAATTGAATCATGAATCATGAATCATCAATTGAATCATGAATCATGAATTATGAATCATGAATTGAATTATGAATTATGAATTGAATCATGAATCATGAATGATGAATCATAAATTGAATCATGAATCATAAATCATGAATCAAATTATGAATCATGAATCGAATCATGAATCATGAATTGAATCATGAATCATAAATTGAATCATGAATCAAATTATGAATCATGAATCGAATCATGAATCATGAATTGAATCATGAATTAAATCATGAATCATGAATTGAATCATGAATTGAATCATGAATTGAATCATGATTTGATTAATGAATTGAATCATGAATCATGAATTGAAGCATGAATCATGAATCATAAATCGAATCATGAATCATGAATTGAATCATGAATTGAATCATGAATCATGAATTGAATCATGAATCATGAATTGAATCATGAATGATGAATTGAATCATGAATCATGAATGATGAATCATGAATTATGAACCATGAATTGAATCATGAATTGAATCATGAATCATGAATCATGAATTGAATAATGAATCATGAATTATGAATCATGAATTGAATCATGAATCATGAATTATGAACCATGAATTGAATCATGAATTATGAATTGAATCATGAATCATGAATCATGAATCATGAATCATCAATTGAATCATGAATCATGAATTATGAATCATGAATTGAATTATGAATTATGAATTGAATCATGAATCATGAATTGAATCATGAATTGAATCATGAATCATGAATTGAATCATGAATCATGAATGATGAATCATAAATTGAATCATGAATCATGAATCATGAATCAAATTATGAATCATGAATCGAATCATGAATCATGAATTAAATCATGAATCATAAATTGAATCATGAATCAAATTATGAATCATGAATCGAATCATGAATCATGAATTGAATCATGAATTAAATCATGAATCATCAATTGAATCATGAATTGAATCATGAATTGAATCATGATTTGATTAATGAATTGAATCATGAATCATGAATTGAAGCATGAATCATGAATCATAAATCGAATCATGAATCATGAATTGAATCATAATTCGAATCATGAATTGAATCATAATTCGAATCATGAATTGAATCATAATTCGAATCATGAATTGAATCATGAATCATGAATTGAATCATGAATCGAATCATGAATTGAATCATGAATCATGAATTGAATCATGAATCATGAATCATGAATTGAATCATGAATCATGAATTATGAATCATGAATTGAATCATGAATCATGAATCATGAATTGAATCATAAATCATGAATTATGAATCATGAATTAAATCATGAATCATGAATTATGAATCATGAATTGAATCATGAATCATGAATCATGAATTGAATCATGAATCATGAATCATGAATTGATTCATGAATCATGAATTGAATCATGAATCATGAATTGAATCATGAATTGAATCATGAATCATGAATCATGAATCATGAATCATGAATTGAATCATGAACCATGAATTATGAATCATGAATTGAATCATGAATCATGAATCATGAATCGAATCATGAATCATGAATTGAATCATGAATCATGAATCATGAATTGAATCATGAATCATGAATCATGAATTGAATCATGAATCATGAATCATGAATTGAATCATGAATCATGAATTATGAATCAAGAATTGAATCATGAATCATGAATCATGAATTGAATCATGAATTATGAATTGAATCATGAATTGAATCATGAATTGAATCATGAATCATGAATCATAAATCGAATCATGAATCATGAATTGAATCATAATTCGAATCATGAATTGAATCATGAATCATGAATTGAATCATGAATCATGAATCATGAATTGAATCATGAATCATGAATTATGAATCATGAATTGAATCATGAATCATGAATTATGAATCATGAATTGAATCATGAATCATGAATCATGAATCATGAATTATGAATCATGAATTGAATCATGAATCATGAATCATGAATCATGAATTGAATCATGAACCATGAATTATGAATCATGAATTGAATCATGAATCATGAATTATGAACCATGAATTGAATCATGAATTAAGAATTGAATCATGAATCATGAATCATGAATCATGAATTATCAATTGAATCATGAATCATGAATTATGAATCATAAATTGAATTATGAATTATGAATTGAATCATGAATCATGAATTGAATCATGAATCATGAATCATGAATTGAATCATGAATCATGAATGATGAATCATAAATTGAATCATGAATCATGAATCATGAATCAAATTATGAATCATGAATCGAATCATGAATCATGAATTGAATCATGAATCATAAATTGAATCATGAATCAAATTATGAATCATGAATCGAATCATGAATCATGAATTGAATCATGAATTAAATCATGAATCATCAATTGAATCATGAATTGAATCATGAATTGAATCATGATTTGATTCATGAATTGAATCATGAATCATGAATTGAAGCATGAATCATGAATCATAAATCGAATCATGAATTGAATCATGATTTGATTCATGAATTGAATCATGAATCATGAATTGAAGCATGAATCATGAATCATAAATCGAATCATGAATCATGAATTGAATCATGAATCGAATCATGAATTGAATCATGAATCATGAATTGAATCATGAATCATGAATCATGAATTGAATCATGAATCATGAATTATGAATCATGAATTGAATCATGAACCATGAATCATGAATTGAATCATAAATCATGAATTATGAATCATGAATTAAATCATGAATCATGAATTATGAATCATGAATTGAATCATGAATCATGAATCATGAATTGAATCATGAATCATGAATCATGAATTGATTCATGAATCATGAATTGAATCATGAATCATGAATTGAATCATGAATCATGAATTGAATCATGAACCATGAATTATGAATCATGAATTCAATCATGAATCATGAATCATGAATCATGAATCGAATCATGAATCATGAATTGAATCATGAATCATGAATCATGAATTGAATCATGAATCATGAATCATGAATTGAATCATGAATCATGAATCATGAATTGAATCATGAATCATGAATTATGAATCAAGAATTGAATCATGAATCATGAATCATGAATTGAATCATGAATCAGGAATCAGGAATCATGAATCATGAATTAAATCATGAATCATGAATTATGAATCATGAATTAAATCATGAATCATGAATTATGAAACATGAATTGAATCATGAATCATATATCATGAATTGAATCATGAATCATGAATCATGAATTGAATCATGAATCATGAATTGAATCATGAATCATGAATCATGAATTGAATCATGAATTGAATCATGAATCATGAATTGAATCATGAACCATGAATTATGAATCATGAATTGAATCATGAATCATGAATCATGAATCATGAATCGAATCATGAATCATGAATTGAATCATGAATCATGAATCATGAATTGAATCATGAATCATGAATCATGAATTGAATCATGAATCATGAATTGAATCATAAATCATGAATTATGAATCATGAATTGAATCATGAATCATGAATTGAATCATGAATCAGGAATCAGGAATCATGAATCATGAATTAAATCATGAATCATGAATTATGAATCATGAATTGAATCATGAATTATGAATTGAATCATGAATCATGAAACATGAATCTTGAATCATGAATCATGAATTGAATCATGAAATGAATCATGAATGATGAATCATGAATTGAATCATGAATCATAAATCATGAATTGAATCATGAATCATGAATTGAATCATGAATCATGAATTATGAATCATGAATTGAATCATGAATTATGAATTGAATCATGAATGATGAATCATGAATTGAATCATGAATCATGAATCATGAATTGAATAATGAATCATGAATCATGAATTGAATCATGAATCATGAATGATGAATCATGAATTGAATCATGAATGATGAATCATGAATTGAATCATGATTCATGAATCATGAATTGAATAATGAATCATTAATTATGAATCATGAATTGAATCATGAATCATGAATTATGAATCATGAATTGAATCATGAATCATGAATCATGAATTGAATCATGAATCATGAATCAGGAATCATGAATCATGAATTGAATCATGAATCATGAATCATGAATCATGAATTGAATCATGAAATGAATCATGAATCATGAATCATGAATCATGAATTGAATGATGAATCATGAATGATGAATCATGAATTGAATCATGAATTGAATCATGAATCATGAATTGAATCATAAATCATGAATTGAATCATATATCATGAATCATGAATCATGAATTGAATCATGAATCATGAATTATGAATCATGAATTGAATCATGAATCATGAATTATGAATCATGAATTGAATCATGAATCATGAATCATGAATTGAATCATTAATCATGAATCATGAATCGAATCATGAATCATGAATTTAATCATGAATTGAATCATGATTTGATTAATGAATTGAATCATGAATCATGAATTGAAGCATGAATCATGAATCATAAATCGAATCATGAATCATGAATTGAATCATAATTCGAATCATGAATTGAATCATAATTCGAATCATGAATTGAATCATAATTCGAATCATGAATTGAATCATGAATCATGAATTGAATCATGAATCGAATCATGAATTGAATCATGAATCATGAATTGAATCATGAATCATGAATCATGAATTGAATCATGAATTGAATCATGAATCATGAATCATGAATCATGAATCATGAATTGAATCATGAACCATGAATTATGAATCATGAATTAAATCATGAATCATGAATTATGAATCATGAATTGAATCATGAATCATGAATCATGAATTGAATCATGAATCATGAATCATGAATTGATTCATGAATCATGAATTGAATCATGAATCATGAATTGAATCATGAATTGAATCATGAATCATGAATCATGAATCATGAATCATGAATTGAATCATGAACCATGAATTATGAATCATGAATTGAATCATGAATCATGAATCATGAATCGAATCATGAATCATGAATTGAATCATGAATCATGAATCATGAATTGAATCATGAATCATGAATCATGAATTGAATCATGAATCATGAATCATGAATTGAATCATGAATCATGAATTATGAATCAAGAATTGAATCATGAATCATGAATCAGGAATCATGAATCATGAATTAAATCATGAATCATGAATTATGAATCATGAATTGAATCATGAATTATGAATTGAATCATGAATCATGAATCATGAATTGAATCATGAATCATGAATTGATTCATGAATCATGAATTGAATCATTAATCATGAATTGAATCATGAATTGAATCATGAATCATGAATCATGAATTGAAACATGAACCATGAATTATGAATCATGAATTGAATCATGAATTATGAATTATGAACCATGAATTGAATCATGAATTATGAATTGAATCATGAATCATGAATCATGAATCATGAATCATCAATTGAATCATGAATCATGAATTATGAATCATGAATTGAATTATGAATTATGAATTGAATCATGAATCATGAATCATGAATCATGAATCATGAATTGAATCATGAATTGAGTCATGAATCATGAATCATGAATTGAATCATGAATCATGAATGATGAATCATAAATTGAATCATGAATTATGAATCATGAATCATATCATGAATCATGAATCGAATCTTGAATCATGAATTGAATCATGAATCATAAATTGAATCATGAATCATGAATCGAATCATGAATCATGAATTGAATCATGAATTAAATCATGAATCATGAATTGAATCATGAATTGAATCATGAATTGAATCATAAATCATGAATTGAATCATGAATCATAAATCGAATCATGAATCATGAATTATGAATTATGAATTAAATCATGAATCATGAATTATGAATCATGAATTGAATTATGAATTATGAATTGAATCATGAATCATGAATCATGAATTGAATCATGAATCATGAATGATGAATCATAAATTGAATCATGAATCATGAATCATGAATCAAATCATGAATCATGAATCATGAATCATGAATCGAATCATGAATCATGAATTGAATCATGAATTGAATCATGAATCATGAATCGAATCATGAATCATGAATTGAATCATGAATTAAATCATGAATCATGAATTGAATCAGGAATTGAATCATGAATTGAATCATTAATTGAATCATGAATTGAATCATGAATCATGAATTGAATCATGAATCATGAATTGAATCATGAATCATGAATCATGAATTGAATCATGAATTATGAATCATGAATTGAATCATGAATCATGAATCATGAATTGAATCATGAATCATGAATCATGAATCATGAATCGAATCATAATTCATGAATTATGAATTATGAATTGAATCATGAATCATGAATCATGAATTGAATTATGAATTATGAATTGAATCATGAATCATGAATCATGAATCATGAATCATGAATTGAATCATGAATTGAATCATGAATCATGAATCATGAATCATGAATTGAATCATGAATTGAATCATGAATCATGAATCATGAATTGAATCATGAATCATAATTCATGAATTTAATTATGAATCATGAATTAAATCATGAATCATGAATCATGAATCATGAATTGAATCATAATTCATGAATTATGAATTATGAATTGAATCATGAATCATGAATCATGAATCATGAATTGAATTATGAATTATGAATTGAATCATGAATCATGAATCATGAATCATGAATCATGAATCATGAATTGAATCATGAATTGAATCATGAATCATGAATCATGAATTGAATCATGAATCATGAATGATGAATCATGAATTGAATCATGAATCATGAATCGAATCTTGAATCGAATCATGAATTGAATCATGAATCATGAATTGAATCATGAATCGAATCATGAATTGAATCATGAATCATGAATTGAATCATGAATCATGAATTGAATCATGAATCATGAATTATGAATCATGAATTAAATCATGAATCATGAATCATGAATTGAATCATGAATCATGAATCATGAATTGAATCATAAATCATGAATTATGAATCATGAATTAAATCATGAATCATGAATTATGAATCATGAATTAAATCATGAATCATGAATCATGAATTGAATCATTAATCATGAATCATGAATTGAATCATGAATCATGAATTGAATCATTAATCATGAATCATGAATTGAATCATGAATCATGAATGATGAATCATGAATTGAATCATGAATCATGAATTGAATCATGAATCATGAATTGAATCATGAATCATGAATTATGAATCATGAATTGAATCATGAATCATGAATTATGAATCATGAATTGAATCATGAATTATGAATTGAATCATGAATCATGAATGATGAATCATGAATTGAATCATGAATCATGAATCATGAATGATGAATCATGAATTGAATCATGAATCATGAATGATTAATCATAAATTGAATCATGAATCATGAATCATGAATCGAATGATGAATCATGAATTGAATCATGAATCATGAATCATGAATTCAATCATGAATCATGAATCATGAATTCAATCATGAATCATGAATCATGAACCATGAATTGAATCATGAATCATGAATTATGAATCGTGAATTGAATCATGAATCATGAATTGAATGATGAATCATGAATCAGGAATCATGAATCATGAATTGAATCATGAATCATGAATTATGAATCATGAATTAAATCATGAATCATGAATTATGAATCATGAATTGAATCATGAATTATGAATTGAATCATGAATCATGAATCATGAATTGAATCATGAATCATGAATTGAATCATGAATCATGAATTGAATCATGAATTGAATCATGAATCGAATCATGAATTGAATCATGAATCGAATCATGAATTGAATCATGAATCATGAATCATGAATCATGAATTGAATCATGATTCATGAATTATGAATCATGAATTGAATCATGAATCATGAATCATGACTTGAATCATGAATCATGAATCATGAATCATGAATCGAATCATGAATGATGAATCATGAATTGAATCATGAATCATGAATTGAATCATGAATCATGAATTATGAATCATGAATTGAATCATGAATGATGAATCATGAATGATAAATCATGAATGATGAATCATGAATTGAATCATGAATCATGAATCATGAATTGAATCATGAATCATGAATCATGAATTGAATCATGAATCATGAATCATGAATCATGAATTGAATCATAAATCATGAATTGAAACATGAATCATGAATCAGGAATCAGGAATCATGAATTGAATCATGAATTAAATCATGAATCATGAATCATGAATTGAATCATGAATCATGAATGATGAATCATGAATTGAATCATGAATCATGAATCATGAATCGAATCATGGATCATGAATTGAATCATTAATCATGAATCATTAATCATGAATCATGAATCATGAATTGAATCATGAATCATGAATTATGAATCATGAATTGAATCATGAATCATGAATTATGAATCATGAATTGAATCATGATCCGAATCATGAATTGAATCATGAATCATGAATTGAATCATGAATCATGATTAATGAATTGAATCATGAATCATGAATTGAATCATGAAATGAATCATGAATCATGAATTGAATCATGAATCATGAATGATGAATCATGAATTGAATCATGAATTGAATCATGAATCATGAATCATGAATTGAATCATAAATCATGAATTGAATCATGAATCATGAATCATGAATCATGAATTGAATCATGAATCATGAATTATGAATCATGAATTGAATCATAAATCATGAATTATGAATCATGAATTGAATCATGAATCATGAATCATGAATTGAATCATGAATCATGAATCATGAATCGAATCATGAATCATGAATTGAATCATGAATCATGAATCATGAATCAAATCATGAATCATGAATTGAATCATGAATCATGAATCATGAATTGAATCATGAATCATGAATCATGAATCAAATCATGAATCATGAATTGAATCATGAATCATGAATCATGAATTGAATCATGAATCATGAATTGAATCATGAATCATGAATTATGAATCATGAATTGAATCATGAATCATGAATTGAATCATGAATCATGAATCAGGAATCATGAATCATGAATTGAATCATGAATCATGAATTATGAATCATGAATAAAATCATGAATCATGAAAAATGAATCATGAATTGAATCATGAATTGAATCATGAATCATGAATTATGAATCATGAATTGAATCATGAATTATGAATTGAATCATGAATCATGAAACATGAATCATGAATTGAATCATGAATTGAATCATGAATGATGAATCATGAATTGAATCATGAATCATGAATCATGAATTGAATCATGAATCATGAATCATGAATTGAATCATGAATCATGAATGATGAATCATAAATTGAATCATGAATTATGAATCATGAATCATATCATGAATCATGAATCGAATCATGAATCATGAATTGAATCATGAATCATAAATTGAATCATGAATTGAATCATGAATCATGAATCGAATCATGAATCATGAATTGAATCATGAATTAAATCATGAATCATGAATTGAATCATGAATTGAATCATGAATTGAATCATAAATCATGAATTGAATCATGAATCATAAATCGAATCATGAATCATGAATTATGAATTATGAATTGAATCATGAATCATGAATTATGAATCATGAATTGAATTATGAATTATGAATTGAATCATGAATCATGAATCATGAATTGAATCATGAATCATGAATGATGAATCATGAATTGAATCATGAATCAGGAATCATGAATTGAATCATGAATCATGAATCATGAATTGAATCATGAATCATGAATCATGAATTGAATCATGAATCATGAATCATGAATCATGAATTGAATCATGAATCATGAATAATGAATTGAATCATGAATCATGAATCATGAATTGAATCATGAACTATGAATCATGAATTGAATCATGAATCATGAATTGAATCATGAAACATGAATCATGAATCATGAATTGAATCATGAATCATGAATCATGAATTGAATCATGAATCATGAATTGAATCATGAATCATGAATCATGAATTGAATCATGAATCATGAATTATGAATCATGAATTGAATCATGAATCATGAATTATGAATCATGAATTGAATAATGAATCATGAATCATGAATTGAATCATGAATCATGAATCATGAATTGAATCATGAATCATGAATTATGAATCATGAATTGAATCATGAATCATGAATTATGAATCATGAATTGAATCATGAATCATGAATCATGAATTGAATCATGAATCATGAATCATGAATTGAATCATGAATCATGAATCATGAATCATGAATCATGAATTGAATCATGAATCATGAATCATGAATCATGAATTGAATCATGAATCATGAATCATGAATCATGAATCATGAATTGAATCATGAATCATGAATTGAATCATGAATCATGAATCATGAATTGAATCATGAATCATGAATCATGAATCATGAATCATGAATTGAATCATGAATTATGAATCATGAATTGAATCATGAATCATGAATTGAATCATGAATCAGGAATCATGAATCATGAATCATGAATTGAATCATGAATCATGAATTATGAATCATGAACTAAATCATGAATCATGAATTATGAATCATGAATTGAATCATGAATTATGAATTGAATCATGAATCATGAAACATGAATCTTGAATCATGAATCATGAATTGAATCATGAAATGAATCATGAATGATGAATCATGAATTGAATCATGAATCATGAATGATGAATCATGAATTGAATCATGAATCATGAATCATGAATTGAATCATGAATCATGAATTGAATCATGAATCATGAATGATGAATCATGAATTGAATCATGAATCATGAATTGAATCATGAATCATGAATCATGAATTGAATCATGAATCATGAATTATGAATCATGAATTGAATCATGAATCATGAATTATGAATCATGAATTGAATCATGAATTATGAATTGAATCATGAATCATGAATCATCAATTGAATCATGAATCATGAATTGAATCATGAATTGAATCATGAATCATGAATCATGAATTGAATCACGAATCATGAATCATGAATTGAATCATGAATCATAAATTGAATCATGAATTGAATCATGAATCATGAATCGAATCATGAATCATGAATTGAATCATGAATTAAATCATGAATCATGAATTGAATCATGAATTGAATCATGAATTGAATCATGAATTGAATCATAAATCATGAATTGAATCATGAATCATAAATCGAATCATGAATCATGAATTATGAATTATGAATTGAATCATGATTCATGAATTATGAATTATGAATTGAATTATGAATTATGAATTGAATCATGAATCATGAATCATGAATTGAATGATGAATCATGAATGATGAATCATAAATTGAATCATGAATCAAATCATGAATCATGAATCATGAATCATGAATTGAATCATGAATTGAATCATGAATCGAATCATGAATCATGAATTGAATCATGAATTAAATCATGAATCATGAATTGAATCATGAATTGAATCATGAATTGAATCATGAATTGAATCATGAATTGAATCATGAATCATGAATCATGAATTGAATCATGAATCATGAATCATAAATCGAATCATGAATCATGAATTGAATCATGAATCGAATCATGAATTGAATCATGAATCATGAATTGAATCATGAATCATGAATCATGAATTGAATCATGAATTATGAATCATGAATTGAATCATGAATCATGAATTGAATCATGAATCATGAATCATGAATCATGAATCGAATCATGAATCATGAATTGAATCATGAATCATGAATCATGAATTTAATTATGAATCATGAATTAAATCATGAATCATGAATCATGAATTGAATCATAATTCATGAATTATGAATTATGAATTGAATCATGAATCATGAATTGAATTATGAATTATGAATTGAATCATGAATCATGAATCATGAATCATGAATCATGAATTGAATCATAAATTGAATCATGAATCATGAATCATGAATCATGAATAATGAATTGAATCATGAATTGAATCATGAATCATGAATCATGAATTGAATCATGAATCCTGAATGATGAATCATGAATTGAATCATGAATAATGAATTGAATCATGAATAATGAATTGAATCATGAATCATGAATCATGAATTGAATCATGAATCATGAATCATGAGTCAAATCATAAATCATGAATCATGAATCATAATTCATAAATTGAATCATGAATCATGAATCATGAATCGAATCTTGAATCGAATCATGAATTGAATCATGAATCATGAATTGAATCATGAATCATGAATTGAATCATGAATCATGAATCATGAATTGAATCATGAATCATGAATTGAATCATGAATCATGAATTGAATCATGAATCATGATTCATGAATTGAATCATGAATCATGAATTATGAATCATGAATTGAATCATGAATCATGAATTGAATCATAAATCATGAATTATGAATCATGAATTAAATCAGGAATCATGAATTATGAATCATGAATTGAATCATGAATCATGAATCATGAATTGAATCATGAATCATGAATCATGAATTGAATCATGAATCATGAATTGAATCATGAATCATGAATTGAATCATGAATCATGAATCATGAATTGAATCATGAATTGAATCATGAATCATGAATCATGAATTGAATCATGAATTATGAATCATGAATTGAATCATGAATCATGAATCATGAATTGAATCATGAATCATGAATCATGAATCATGAATCGAATCATGAATCATGAATTGAATCATGAATCATGAATCATGAATTGAATCATGAATCATGAATTGAATCATGAATCATGAATCATGAATTGAATCATGAATCATGAATTATGAATTGAATCATGAATCAGGAATCAGGAATCATGAATCATGAATTAAATCATGAATCATGAATTATGAATCATGAATTGAATCATGAATTATGAATTGAATCATGAATTATGAATTGAATCATGAATGATGAATCAGGAATCATGAATCATGAATTAAATCATGAATCATGAATTGAATCATGAATCATGAATCATGAATTGAATCATGAATCATGAATGATGAATCATGAATTGAATCATGAATGATGAATCATGAATTGAATCATGAATCATGAATCATGAATTGAATAATGAATTATGAATTATGAATCATGAATTGAATCATGAATCATGAATTATGAACCATGAATTGAATCATGAATTATGAATTGAATCATGAATCATGAATCATGAATCATGAATCATCAATTGAATCATGAATCATGAATTATGAATCATGAATTGAATTATGAATTATGAATTGAATCATGAATCATGAATGATGAATCATAAATTGAATCATGAATCATAAATCATGAATCAAATTATGAATCATGAATCGAATCATGAATCATGAATTGAATCATGAATCATAAATTGAATCATGAATCAAATTATGAATCATGAATCGAATCATGAATCATGAATTGAATCATGAATCATAAATTGAATCATGAATCAAATTATGAATCATGAATCGAATCATGAATCATGAATTGAATCATGAATTAAATCATGAATCATGAATTGAATCATGAATTGAATCATGAATTGAATCATGATTTGATTAATGAATTGAATCATGAATCATGAATTGAAGCATGAATCATGAATCATAAATCGAATCATGAATCATGAATTGAATCATGAATTGAATCATGAATCATGAATTGAATCATGAATCATGAATTGAATCATGAATGATGAATTGAATCATGAATCATGAATGATGAATCATGAATTATGAACCATGAATTGAATCATGAATTGAATCATGAATCATGAATCATGAATTGAATAATGAATCATGAATTATGAATCATGAATTGAATCATGAATCATGAATTATGAACCATGAATTGAATCATGAATTATGAATTGAATCATGAATCATGAATCATGAATCATGAATCATCAATTGAATCATGAATCATGAATTATGAATCATGAATTGAATTATGAATTATGAATTGAATCATGAATCATGAATTGAATCATGAATTGAATCATGAATCATGAATTGAATCATGAATCATGAATGATGAATCATAAATTGAATCATGAATCATGAATCATGAATCAAATTATGAATCATGAATCGAATCATGAATCATGAATTAAATCATGAATCATAAATTGAATCATGAATCAAATTATGAATCATGAATCGAATCATGAATCATGAATTGAATCATGAATTAAATCATGAATCATCAATTGAATCATGAATTGAATCATGAATTGAATCATGATTTGATTAATGAATTGAATCATGAATCATGAATTGAAGCATGAATCATGAATCATAAATCGAATCATGAATCATGAATTGAATCATAATTCGAATCATGAATTGAATCATAATTCGAATCATGAATTGAATCATAATTCGAATCATGAATTGAATCATGAATCATGAATTGAATCATGAATCGAATCATGAATTGAATCATGAATCATGAATTGAATCATGAATCATGAATCATGAATTGAATCATGAATCATGAATTATGAATCATGAATTGAATCATGAATCATGAATCATGAATTGAATCATAAATCATGAATTATGAATCATGAATTAAATCATGAATCATGAATTATGAATCATGAATTGAATCATGAATCATGAATTGAATCATGAATCATGAATCATGAATTGATTCATGAATCATGAATTGAATCATGAATCATGAATTGAATCATGAATTGAATCATGAATCATGAATCATGAATCATGAATCATGAATTGAATCATGAACCATGAATTATGAATCATGAATTGAATCATGAATCATGAATCATGAATCGAATCATGAATCATGAATTGAATCATGAATCATGAATCATGAATTGAATCATGAATCATGAATCATGAATTGAATCATGAATCATGAATCATGAATTGAATCATGAATCATGAATTATGAATCAAGAATTGATTCATGAATCATGAATCATGAATTGAATCATGAATTATGAATTGAATCATGAATTGAATCATGAATTGAATCATGAATCATGAATCATAAATCGAATCATGAATCATGAATTGAATCATAATTCGAATCATGAATTGAATCATGAATCATGAATTGAATCATGAATCATGAATCATGAATTGAATCATGAATCATGAATTATGAATCATGAATTGAATCATGAATCATGAATTATGAATCATGAATTGAATCATGAATCATGAATCATGAATCATGAATTATGAATCATGAATTGAATCATGAATCATGAATCATGAATCATGAATTGAATCATGAACCATGAATTATGAATCATGAATTGAATCATGAATCATGAATTATGAACCATGAATTGAATCATGAATTATGAATTGAATCATGAATCATGAATCATGAATCATGAATTATCAATTGAATCATGAATCATGAATTATGAATCATAAATTGAATTATGAATTATGAATTGAATCATGAATCATGAATTGAATCATGAATTGAATCATGAATCATGAATCATGAATTGAATCATGAATCATGAATGATGAATCATAAATTGAATCATGAATCATGAATCATGAATCAAATTATGAATCATGAATCGAATCATGAATCATGAATTGAATCATGAATCATAAATTGAATCATGAATCAAATTATGAATCATGAATCGAATCATGAATCATGAATTGAATCATGAATTAAATCATGAATCATCAATTGAATCATGAATTGAATCATGAATTGAATCATGATTTGATTCATGAATTGAATCATGAATCATGAATTGAAGCATGAATCATGAATCATAAATCGAATCATGAATCATGAATTGAATCATGAATCGAATCATGAATTGAATCATGAATCATGAATTGAATCATGAATCATGAATCATGAATTGAATCATGAATCATGAATTATGAATCATGAATTGAATCATGAACCATGAATCATGAATTGAATCATAAATCATGAATTATGAATCATGAATTAAATCATGAATCATGAATTATGAATCATGAATTGAATCATGAATCATGAATCATGAATTGAATCATGAATCATGAATTGATTCATGAATCATGAATTGAATCATGAATCATGAATTGAATCATGAATCATGAATTGAATCATGAACCATGAATTATGAATCATGAATTGAATCATGAATCATGAATCATGAATCATGAATCGAATCATGAATCATGAATTGAATCATGAATCATGAATCATGAATTGAATCATGAATCATGAATTGAATCATGAATCATGAATCATGAATTGAATCATGAATCATGAATTATGAATCAAGAATTGAATCATGAATCATGAATCATGAATTGAATCATGAATCAGGAATCAGGAATCAGGAATCATGAATTAAATCATGAATCATGAATTATGAATCATGAATTGAATCATGAATTATGAATTGAATCATGAATCATGAATCATGAATTGAATCATGAATCATGAATTGATTCATGAATCATGAATTGAATCATGAATCATGAATTGAATCATGAATTGAATCATGAATCATGAATCATGAATCATGAATTGAATCATGAACCATGAATTATGAATCATGAATTCAATCATGAATCATGAATCATGAATCATGAATCGAATCATGAATCATGAATTGAATCATGAATCATGAATCATGAATTGAATCATGAATCATGAATCATGAATTGAATCATGAATCATGAATCATGAATTGAATCATGAATCATGAATTATGAATCAAGAATTGAATCATGAATCATGAATCATGAATTGAATCATGAATCAGGAATCAGGAATCATGAATCATGAATTAAATCATGAATCATGAATTATGAATCATGAATTAAATCATGAATCATGAATTATGAAACATGAATTGAATCATGAATCATATATCATGAATTGAATCATGAATCATGAATCATGAATTGAATCATGAATCATGAATTGAATCATGAATCATGAATCATGAATTGAATCATGAATTGAATCATGAATCATGAATTGAATCATGAACCATGAATTATGAATCATGAATTGAATCATGAATCATGAATCATGAATCATGAATCGAATCATGAATCATGAATTGAATCATGAATCATGAATCATGAATTGAATCATGAATCATGAATCATGAATTGAATCATGAATCATGAATCATGAATTGAATCATAAATCATGAATTATGAATCATGAATTGAATCATGAATCATGAATTGAATCATGAATCAGGAATCAGGAATCATGAATCATGAATTAAATCATGAATCAGGAATTATGAATCATGAATTGAATCATGAATTATGAATTGAATCATGAATCATGAAACATGAATCTTGAATCATGAATCATGAATTGAATCATGAAATGAATCATGAATGATGAATCATGAATTGAATCATGAATCATAAATCATGAATTGAATCATGAATCATGAATTGAATCATGAATCATGAATTATGAATCATGAATTGAATCATGAATTATGAATTGAATCATGAATGATGAATCATGAATTGAATCATGAATCATGAATCATGAATTGAATAATGAATCATGAATCATGAATTGAATCATGAATCATGAATGATGAATCATGAATTGAATCATGAATGATGAATCATGAATTGAATCATGATTCATGAATCATGAATTGAATAATGAATCATTAATTATGAATCATGAATTGAATCATGAATCATGAATTATGAATCATGAATTGAATCATGAATCATGAATCATGAATTGAATCATGAATCATGAATCAGGAATCATGAATCATGAATTGAATCATGAATCATGAATCATGAATCATGAATTGAATCATGAAATGAATCATGAATCATGAATCATGAATCATGAATTGAATGATGAATCATGAATGATGAATCATGAATTGAATCATGAATTGAATCATGAATCATGAATTGAATCATAAATCATGAATTGAATCATATATCATGAATCATGAATCATGAATTGAATCATGAATCATGAATTATGAATCATGAATTGAATCATGAATCATGAATTATGAATCATGAATTGAATCATGAATCATGAATCATGAATTGAATCATTAATCATGAATCATGAATCGAATCATGAATCATGAATTTAATCATGAATTGAATCATGATTTGATTAATGAATTGAATCATGAATCATGAATTGAAGCATGAATCATGAATCATAAATCGAATCATGAATCATGAATTGAATCATAATTCGAATCATGAATTGAATCATAATTCGAATCATGAATTGAATCATAATTCGAATCATGAATTGAATCATGAATCATGAATTGAATCATGAATCGAATCATGAATTGAATCATGAATCATGAATTGAATCATGAATCATGAATCATGAATTTAATCATGAATTGAATCATGAATCATGAATCATGAATCATGAATCATGAATTGAATCATGAACCATGAATTATGAATCATGAATTGAATCATGAATCATGAATCATGAATTGAATCATGAATCATGAATCATGAATTGATTCATGAATCATGAATTGAATCATGAATCATGAATTGAATCATGAATTGAATCATGAATCATGAATCATGAATCATGAATCATGAATTGAATCATGAACCATGAATTATGAATCATGAATTGAATCATGAATCATGAATCATGAATCGAATCATGAATCATGAATTGAATCATGAATCATGAATCATGAATTGAATCATGAATCATGAATCATGAATTGAATCATGAATCATGAATCATGAATTGAATCATGAATCATGAATTATGAATCAAGAATTGAATCATGAATCATGAATCAGGAATCATGAATCATGAATTAAATCATGAATCATGAATTATGAATCATGAATTGAATCATGAATTATGAATTGAATCCTGAATCATGAATCATGAATTGAATCATGAATCATGAATTGATTCATGAATCATGAATTGAATCATGAATCATGAATTGAATCATGAATTGAATCATGAATCATGAATCATGAATTGAAACATGAACCATGAATTATGAATCATGAATTGAATCATGAATTATGAATTATGAACCATGAATTGAATCATGAATTATGAATTGAATCATGAATCATGAATCATGAATCATGAATCATCAATTGAATCATGAATCATGAATTATGAATCATGAATTGAATTATGAATTATGAATTGAATCATGAATCATGAATTGAATCATGAATTGAATCATGAATCATGAATCATGAATTGAATCATGAATCATGAATGATGAATCATAAATTGAATCATGAATCATGAATCATGAATCAAATTATGAATCATGAATCGAATCATGAATCATGAATTGAATCATGAATCATAAATTGAATCATGAATCAAATTATGAATCATGAATCGAATCATGAATCATGAATTAAATCATGAATTAAATCATGAATCATGAATTGAATCATGAATTGAATCATGAATTGAATCATGATTTGATTCATGAATTGAATCATGAATCATGAATTGAATCATGAATCATGAATTGAAGCATGAATCATGAATCATAAATCGAATCATGAATCATGAATTGAATCATGAATCGAATCATGAATTGAATCATGAATCATGAATTGAATCATGAATCATGAATCATGAATTGAATCATGAATCATGAATTATGAATCATGAATTGAATCATGAATCATGAATCATGAATTGAATCATAAATCATGAATTATGAATCATGAATTAAATCATGAATCATGAATTATGAATCATGAATTGAATCATGAATCATGAATCATGAATTGAATCATGAATCATGAATCATGAATTGATTCATGAATCATGAATTGAATCATGAATCATGAATTGAATCATGAATCATGAATTGAATCATGAACCATGAATTATGAATCATGAATTGAATCATGAATCATGAATCATGAATCATGAATCGAATTATGAATCATGAATTGAATCATGAATCATGAATCATGAATTGAATCATGAATCATGAATTGAATCATGAATCATGAATCATGAATTGAATCATGAATCATGAATTATGAATCAAGAATTGAATCATGAATCATGAATCATGAATTGAATCATGAATCAGGAATCAGGAATCAGGAATCATGAATTAAATCATGAATCATGAATTATGAATCATGAATTGAATCATGAATTATGAATTGAATCATGAATCATGAATCATGAATTGAATCATGAATCATGAATTGATTCATGAATCATGAATTGAATCATGAATCATGAATTGAATCATGAATTGAATCATGAATCATGAATCATGAATCATGAATTGAATCATGAACCATGAATTATGAATCATGAATTGAATCATGAATCATGAATCATGAATCATGAATCGAATCATGAATCATGAATTGAATCATGAATCATGAATCATGAATTGAATCATGAATCATGAATCATGAATTGAATCATGAATCATGAATCATGAATTGAATCATGAATCATGAATTATGAATCAAGAATTGAATCATGAATCATGAATCATGAATTGAATCATGAATCAGGAATCAGGAATCATGAATCATGAATTAAATCATGAATCATGAATTATGAATCATGAATTAAATCATGAATCATGAATTATGAATCATGAATTGAATCATGAATCATATATCATGAATTGAATCATGAATCATGAATCATGAATTGAATCATGAATCATGAATTGAATCATGAATCATGAATCATGAATTGAATCATGAATTGAATCATGAATCATGAATTGAATCATGAACCATGAATTATGAATCATGAATTGAATCATGAATCATGAATCATGAATCATGAACTAAATCATGAATCATGAATTATGAATCATAATTTGAATCATGAATTATGAATTGAATCATGAATCATGAAACATGAATCTTGAATCATGAATCATGAATTGAATCATGAAATGAATCATGAATGATGAATCATGAATTGAATCATGAATCATGAATGATGAATCATGAATTAAATCATGAATCATGAATCATGAATTGAATCATGAATCATGAATTGAATCATGAATCATGAATTATGAATCATAATTTGAATCATGAATTATGAATTGAATCATGAATCATGAATCATGAATTGAATCATAAATCATGAATGATGAATCATGAATTGAATCATGAATCATGAATTGAATCATGAATCATGAATTATGAATCATGAATTGAATCATGAATCATGAATTATGAATCATGAATTGAATCATGAATTATGAATTGAATCATGAATCATGAATCATGAATCATGAATCATGAATCATCAATTGAATCATGAATCATCAATTGAATCATGAATCATGAATTATGAAGTATGAATTGAATTATGAATTATGAATTGAATCATGAATCATGAATCATGAATCATGAATTGAATCATGAATTGAATCATGAATCATGAATCATGAATTGAATCATGAATCATAAATGATGAATCATAAATTGAATCATGAATTATGAATCATGAATCAAATCATGAATCATGAATCGAATCATGAATCATGAATTGAATCATGAATTAAATCATGAATAATGAATTGAATCATGAATTGAATCATGAATTGAATCATAAATCATGAATTGAATCATGAATCATAAATCGAATCATGAATCATGAATTATGAATTATGAATTGAATCATGAATCATGAATTATGAATCATGAATTGAATTATGAATTATGAATTGAATCATGAATCATGAATCATGAATTGAATCATGAATCATGAATGATGAATCATAAATTGAATCATGAATCATGAATCATGAATCAAATCATGAATCATGAATCATGAATCGAATCATGAATCATGAATCATGGATTGAATCATGAATTGAATCATGAATCATGAATCGAATCATGAATCATGAATTGAATCATGAATTAATTCATGACTCATGAATTGAATCATGAATTGAATCATGAATTGAATCATGAATCGAATCATGAATTGAATCATGAATCATGAATTGAATCATGAATCATGAATCATGAATTGAATCATGAATTATGAATCATGAATTGAATCATGAATCATGAGTCATGAATTGAATCATGAATCATGTATCATGAATCATGAATCGAATCATGAATCATGAATTGAATCATGAATCATGAATCATGAATTTAATTATGAATCATGAATTAAATCATGAATCATGAATCATGAATTGAATCATAATTCATGAATTATGAATTATGAATTGAATCATAAATCATGAATCATGAATTGAATTATGAATTATGAATTGAATCATGAATCATGAATCATGAATCATGAATCATGAATTGAATCATGAATTGAATCATGAATCATGAATCATGAATCATGAATCATGAATTGAATCATGAATTGAATCATGAATCATGAATCATGAATTGAAGCATGAATCATGAATGATGAATCATGAATTGAATCATGAATCATGAATTGAATCATGAATCATGAATTGAATCATGAATCATGAATCATGAATCAAATCATGAATCATGAATCAAGAATCATGAATAATGAATTGAATCATGAATCATGAATCATGAATCGAATCTTGAATCGAATCATGAATTGAATCATGAATCATGAATTGAATCATGAATTGAATCATGAATCATGAATTAATTCATGAATCATGAATCATGAATTGAATCATGAATCATGAATTATGAATCATGAATTAAATCATGAATCATGAATCATGAATTGAATCATGAATCATGAATCATGAATTGAATCATGAATCATTAATTATGAATCATGAATTGAATCATGAATTATGAATTGAATCATGAATCATGAATCATGAATCATGAATCATCAATTGAATCATGAATCATGAATTATGAATCATGAATTGAATTTTGAATTATGAATTGAATCATGAATCATGAATCATGAATTGAATCATGAATCATGAATTGAATCATGAATCATGAATGATGAATCATGAATTGAATCATGAATGATGAATCATGAATTGAATCATGAATCATGAATCATGAATTGAATAATGAATCATGAATTATGAATCATGAATTGAATCATGAATCATGAATTATGAATCATGAATCATTGAATCATGAATCATGAATCATGAATCATGAATCATCAATTGAATCATGAATCATGAATCATGAATCATGAATCATCAATTGAATCATGAATCATGAATTATGAATCATGAATTGAATTATGAATTATGAATTGAATCATGAATCATGAATCATGAATTGAATCATGAATTGAATCATGAATCATGAATCATGAATTGAATCATGAATCATGAATGATGAATCATAAATTGAATCATGAATCATGAATCATGAATCAAATCATGAATCATGAATCGAATCATGAATCATGAATTGAATCATGAATCATAAATTGAATCATGAATTGAATCATGAATCATGAATCGAATCATGAATTGAATCATGAATTAAATCATGAATCATGAATTGAATCATGAATTGAATCATGAATTGAATCATGAATTGAATCATGAATCATGAATTGAAGCATGAATCATGAATCATAAATCGAATCATGAATCATGAATTGAATCATAATTCGAATCATGAATTGAATCATAATTCGAATCATGAATTGAATCATGAATCATGAATTGAATCATGAATCATGAATTGAATCATGAATCATGAATTATGAATCATGAATTGAATCATGAATCATGAATCATGAATTGAATCATGAATCATGAATCATGAATCATGAATCATGAATTGAATCATGAATCATGAATCATGAATTGAATCATGAATCATGAATCATGAATTGAATCATGAATCATATATCATGAATCATGAATCATGAATCATGAATTGAATCATGAATCATGAATTATGAATCATGAATTGAATCATGAATCATGAATTGAATCATGAATCATGAATCATGAATCGAATCATGAATCATGAATTGAATCATGAATCATGAATCATGAATTGAATCATGAATCATGAATTATGAATTGAATCATGAATCATGAATCATGAATTGAATCATGAATCATGAATTATGAATCATGAATTGAATCATGAATCATGAATTGAATCATGAATCAGGAATCATGAATCATGAATTGAATCATGAATCATGAATTATGAATCATGAACTAAATCATGAATCATGAATTATGAATCATGAATTGAATCATGAATTATGAATTGAATCATGAATCATGAAACATGAATCTTGAATCATGAATCATGAATTGAATCATGAAATGAATCATGAATGATGAATCATGAATTGAATCATGAATGATGAATCATGAATTGAATCATGAATCATGAATCATGAATTGAATCATGAATCATGAATTGAATCATGAATCATGAATTATGAATCATAATTTGAATCATGAATTATGAATTGAATCATGAATGATGAATCATGAATGATGAATCATGAATTGAATCATGAATGATGAATCATGAATTGAATCATGAATCATGAATTATGAATCATGAATTGAATCATGAATCATGAATTATGAATCATGAATTGAATCATGAATTATGAATTGAATCATGAATCATGAATCATGAATCATGAATCATCAATTGAATCATGAATCATGAATTATGAATCATGAATTGAATTATGAATTATGAATTGAATCATGAATCATGAATCATGAATCATGAATCATGAATTGAATCATGAATTGAATCATGAATCATGAATCATGAATTGAATCATGAATCATGAATCATGAATCATAAATTGAATCATGAATTATGAATCATGAATCATATCATGAATCATGAATCGAATCATGAATCATGAATTGAATCATAAATCATAAATTGAATCATGAATTGAATCATGAATCATGAATCGAATCATGAATCATGAATTGAATCATGAATTAAATCATGAATCATGAATTGAATCATGAATTGAATCATGAATTGAATCATAAATCATGAATTGAATCATGAATCATAAATCGAATCATGAATCATGAATTATGAATTATGAAGCATGAATTATGAATTATGAATCATCAATTGAATCATGAATCATGAATTATGAATCATGAATTGAATTATGAATTATGAATTGAATCATGAATCATGAATCATGAATCATGAATTGAATCATGAATTGAATCATGAATCATGAATCATGAATTGAATCATGAATCATGAATGATGAATCATAAATTGAATCATGAATTATGAATCATGAATCATATCATGAATCATGAATCGAATCATGAATCATGAATTGAATCATGAATCATAAATTGAATCATGAATTAAATCATGAATCATGAATTGAATCATGAATTGAATCATGAATTGAATCATGAATTGAATCATAAATCATGAATTGAATCATGAATCATAAATCGAATCATGAATCATGAATTGAATCATGAATTAAATCATGAATCATGAATTGAATCATGAATCATGAATCGAATCATGAATCATGAATTGAATCATGAATTAAATCATGAATCATGAATGATGAATCATAAATTGAATCATGAATCATGAATCGAATCATGAATCATGAATCATGAATTGAATCATGAATTGAATCATGAATCATGAATCGAATCATGAATCATGAATTGAATCATGAATTAAATCATGAATCATGAATTGAATCATGAATTGAATCATGAATTGAATCATTAATTGAATCATGAATTGAATCATGAATCATGAATTGAATCATGAATAATGAATCATAAATTGAATCATAAATCATGAATTGAATCATGAATCGAATCATGAATTGAATCATGAATCATGAATTGAATCATGAATCATGAATTGAATCATGAATCATGAATCATGAATTGAATCATGAATTATGAATCATGAATTGAATCATGAATCATGAATCATGAATTGAATCATGAATCATGAATCATGAATCGAATCATAATTCATGAATTGAGAATTATGAATTGAATCATGAATCATGAATCATGAATTGAATTATGAATTATGAATTGAATCATGAATCATGAATTGAATCATGAATTGAATCATGAATCATGAATCATGAATCATGAATCATGAATTGAATCATGAATTGAATCATGAATCATGAATCATGAATTGAATCATGAATTGAATCATGAATTATGAATCATGAATTGAATCATGAATCATGAATTATGAATCATGAATTGAATCATGAATTATGAATTGAATCATGAATCATGAATCATGAATCATGAATCATCAATTGAATCATGAATCATGAATTATGAAGTATGAATTGAATTATGAATTATGAATTGAATCATGAATCATGAATCATGAATCATGAATTAAATCATGAATTGAATCATGAATCATGAATCATGAATTGAATCATGAATCATAAATGATGAATCATAAATTGAATCATGAATTATGAATCATGAATCAAATCATGAATCATGAATCGAATCATGAATCATTAATTGAATCATGAATTAAATCATGAATAATGAATTGAATCATGAATTGAATCATGAATTGAATCATAAATCATGAATTGAATCATGAATCATAAATCGAATCATGAATCATGAATTATGAATTATGAATTGAATCATGAATCATGAATTATGAATCATGAATTGAATTATGAATTATGAATTGAATCATGAATCATGAATCATGAATTGAATCATGAATCATGAATGATGAATCATAAATTGAATCATGAATCATGAATCATGAATCAAATCATGAATCATGAATCATGAATCATGAATCGAATCATGAATCATGAATCATGGATTGAATCATGAATTGAATCATGAATCATGAATCGAATCATGAATCATGAATTGAATCATGAATTAAATCATGACTCATGAATTGAATCATGAATTGAATCATGAATTGAATCATGAATCGAATCATGAATTGAATCATGAATCATGAATTGAATCATGAATTATGAGTCATGAATTGAATCATGAATCATGTATCATGAATCATGAATCGAATCATGAATCATGAATTGAATCATGAATCATGAATCATGAATTTAATTATGAATCATGAATTAAATCATGAATCATGAATCATGAATCATGAATTGAATCATAATTCATGAATTATGAATTATGAATTGAATCATAAATCATGAATCATGAATTGAATTATGAATTATGAATTGAATCATGAATCATGAATCATGAATCATGAATCATGAATTGAATCATGAATTGAATCATGAATCATGAATCATGAATCATGAATCATGAATTGAATCATGAATTGAATCATGAATCATGAATCATGAATTGAAGCATGAATCATGAATGATGAATCATGAATTGAATCATGAATCATGAATTGAATCATGAATCATGAATTGAATCATGAATCATGAATTGAATCATGAATCATGAATCATGAATCGAATCATGAATCATGAATCAAGAATCATGAATAATGAATTGAATCATGAATCATGAATCATGAATCGAATCTTGAATCGAATCATGAATTGAATCATGAATCATGAATTGAATCATGAATCGAATCATGAATTGAATCATGAATCATGAATTAATTCATGAATCATGAATCATGAATTGAATCATGAATCATGAATTATGAATCATGAATTAAATCATGAATCATGAATCATGAATTGAATCATGAATCATGAATCATGAATTGAATCATGAATCCTGAATTATGAATCATGAATTGAATCATGAATTATGAATTGAATCATGAATCATGAATCATGAATCATCAATTGAATCATGAATCATGAATTATGAATCATGAATTGAATTATGAATTATGAATTGAATCATGAATCATGAATCATGAATTGAATCATGAATCATGAATTGAATCATGAATCATGAATGATGAATCATGAATTGAATCATGAATGATGAATCATGAATTGAATCATGAATCATGAATCATGAATTGAATAATGAATCATGAATTATGAATCATGAATTGAATCATGAATCATGAATTATGAATCATGAATCATTGAATCATGAATCATGAATCATGAATCATGAATCATCAATTGATTCATGAATCATGAATCATGAATCATGAATCATGAATCATGAATCATGAATTGAATCATGAATCATGAATTATGAATCATGAATTGAATTATGAATTATGAATTGAATCATGAATCATGAATCATGAATTGAATCATGAATTGAATCATGAATCATGAATCATGAATTGAATCATGAATCATGAATGATGAATCATAAATTGAATTATGAATCATGAATCATGAATCAAATCATGAATCATGAATCGAATCATGAATCATGAATTGAATCATGAATCATAAATTGAATCATGAATTGAATCATGAATTTATGAATCGAATCATGAATTGAATCATGAATTAAATCATGAATCATGAATTGAATCATGAATTGAATCATGAATTGAATCATGAATTGAATCATGAATCATGAATTGAAGCATGAATCATGAATCATAAATCGAATCATGAATCATGAATTGAATCATAATTCGAATCATGAATTGAATCATGAATCATGAATTGAATCATGAATCATGAATTGAATCATGAATCATGAATTATGAATCATGAATTGAATCATGAATCATGAATCATGAATTGAATCATGAATCATGAATCATGAATCATGAATTGAATCATGAATCATGAATCATGAATTGAATCATGAATCATGAATCATGAATTGAATCATGAATCATGAATTATGAATCATGAATTGAATCATGAATCATGAATTGAATCATGAATCATGAATCATGAATCATGAATCGAATCATGAATCATGAATTGAATCATGAATCATGAATCATGAATTGAATCATGAATCATGAATTATGAATTGAATCATGAATCATGAATCATGAATTGAATCATGAATCATGAATTATGAATCATGAATTGAATCATGAATCATGAATCATGAATTGAATCATGAATCAGGAATCATGAATCATGAATCATGAATCATGAATTATGAATCATGAACTAAATCATGAATCATGAATTATGAATCATGAATTGAATCATGAATTATGAATTGAATCATGAATCATGAAACATGAATCTTGAATCATGAATCATGAATTGAATCATGAAATGAATCATGAATGATGAATCATGAATTGAATCATGAATCATGAATCATGAATTGAATCATGAATCATGAATTGAATCATGAATCATGAATTATGAATCATAATTTGAATCATGAATTATGAATTGAATCATGAATGATGAATCATGAATGATGAATCATGAATGATGAATCATGAATTGAATCATGAATGATGAATCATGAATTGAATCATGAATCATGAATTATGAATCATGAATTGAATCATGA
This sequence comes from Mixophyes australis, assembly GCA_036250195.1. Taxonomy (NCBI): domain Eukaryota; kingdom Metazoa; phylum Chordata; class Amphibia; order Anura; family Limnodynastidae; genus Mixophyes; species Mixophyes australis. The sequence continues at coordinate 238,814,818 of JAVHZZ010000001.1, read as the reverse complement.
ATCATGAATTGAATCATGAATCATGAATCATGAATCATGAATCATCAATTGAATCATGAATCATGAATTATGAATCATGAATTGAATCATGAATCATGAATTGAATCATGAATCATGAATTATGAATCATAATTTGAATCATGAATTATGAATTGAATCATGAATGATGAATCATGAATGATGAATCATGAATGATGAATCATGAATTGAATCATGAATGATGAATCATGAATTGAATCATGAATCATGAATTATGAATCATGAATTGAATCATGAATTATGAATTGAATCATGAATCATGAATCATGAATCATGAATCATCAATTGAATCATGAATCATGAATTATGAATCATGAATTGAATTATGAATTATGAATTGAATCATGAATCATGAATCATGAATCATGAATCACGAATTGAATCATGAATTGAATCATGAATCATGAATCATGAATTGAATCATGAATCATGAATCATGAATCATAAATTGAATCATGAATTATGAATCATGAATCATATCATGAATCATGAATCGAATCATGAATCATGAATTGAATCATGAATCATAAATTGAATCATGAATTGAATCATGAATCATGAATCGAATCATGAATCATGAATTGAATCATGAATTAAATCATGAATCATGAATTGAATCATGAATTGAATCATGAATTGAATCATGAATTGAATCATAAATCATGAATTGAATCATGAATCATAAATCGAATCATGAATCATGAATTATGAATTATGAAGCATGAATTATGAATTATGAATCATCAATTGAATCATGAATCATGAATTATGAATCATGAATTGAATTATGAATTATGAATTGAATCATGAATTATGAATCATGAATCATGAATCATGAATTGAATCATGAATTGAATCATGAATCATGAATCATGAATTGAATCATGAATCATGAATGATGAATCATAAATTGAATCATGAATTATGAATCATGAATCATATCATGAATCATGAATCGAATCATGAATCATGAATTGAATCATGAATCATAAATTGAATCATGAATTAAATCATGAATCATGAATTGAATCATGAATTGAATCATGAATTGAATCATAAATCATGAATTGAATCATGAATCATAAATCGAATCATGAATCATGAATTGAATCATGAATTAAATCATGAATCATGAATTGAATCATGAATCATGAATCGAATCATGAATCATGAATTGAATCATGAATTAAATCATGAATCATGAATGATGAATCATAAATTGAATCATGAATCATGAATCATGAATCAAATCATGAATCATGAATCATGAATCATGAATCGAATCATGAATCATGAATCATGAATTGAATCATGAATTGAATCATGAATCATGAATCGAATCATGAATCATGAATTGAATCATGAATTAAATCATGAATCATGAATTGAATCATGAATTGAATCATGAATTGAATCATGAATTAAATCATGAATCATGAATTGAATCATGAATTGAATCATGAATTGAATCATTAATTGAATCATGAATTGAATCATGAATCATGAATTGAATCATGAATCATGAATCATAAATTGAATCATAAATCATGAATTGAATCATGAATCGAATCATGAATTGAATCATGAATCATGAATTGAATCATGAATCATGAATTGAATCATGAATCATGAATTGAATCATGAATTATGAATCATGAATTGAATCATGAATCATGAATCATGAATTGAATCATGAATCATGAATCATGAATCAAATCATAATTCATGAATTGAGAATTATGAATTGAATCATGAATCATGAATCATGAATTGAATTATGAATTATGAATTGAATCATGAATCATGAATCATGAATCATGAATCATGAATCATGAATTGAATCATGAATTGAATCATGAATCATGAATCATGAATCATGAATTGAATCATGAATTGAATCATGAATCATGAATTGAATCATGAATCATAATTCATGAATTTAATTATGAATCATGAATTAAATCATGAATCATGAATCATGAATTGAATCATAATTCATGAATTATGAATCATGAATTGAATCATTAATTGAATCATGAATTGAATCATGAATCATGAATTGAATCATGAATCATGAATCATAAATTGAATCATAAATCATGAATTGAATCATGAATCGAATCATGAATTGAATCATGAATCATGAATTGAATCATGAATCATGAATTGAATCATGAATCATGAATTGAATCATGAATTATGAATCATGAATTGAATCATGAATCATGAATCATGAATTGAATCATGAATCATGAATCATGAATCAAATCATAATTCATGAATTGAGAATTATGAATTGAATCATGAATCATGAATCATGAATTGAATTATGAATTATGAATTGAATCATGAATCATGAATCATGAATCATGAATCATGAATCATGAATTGAATCATGAATTGAATCATGAATCATGAATCATGAATCATGAATTGAATCATGAATTGAATCATGAATCATGAATTGAATCATGAATCATAATTCATGAATTTAATTATGAATCATGAATTAAATCATGAATCATGAATCATGAATTGAATCATAATTCATGAATTATGAATTATGAATTGAATCATAATTCATGAATTATGAATTATGAATTGAATTATGAATTATGAATTGAATCATGAATCATGAATCATGAATCATGAATCATGAATTGAATTATGAATTATGAATTGAATCATGAATCATGAATCATGAATCATGAATCATGAATTGAATCATGAATTGAATCATGAATCATGAATCATGAATCATGAATCATGAATCATGAATCATGAATCATGAATTGATTCATGAATTGAATCATGAATCATGAATTGAATCATGAATCATGAATGATGAATCATGAATTGAATCATGAATCATGAATCAAATCTTGAATCGAATCATGAATTGAATCATGAATCATGAATTGAATCATGAATCGAATCATGAATTGAATCATGAATCATGAATTGAATCATGAATCATGAATCATGAATTGAATCATGAATCATGAATTATGAATCATGAATTGAATCATGAATCATGAATCATAAATTGAATCATAAATCATGAATTATGAATCATGAATTAAATCATGAATCATGAATTATGAATCATGAATTGAATCATGAATCATGAATTGAATCATGAATCATGAATTGAATCATGAATCATAAATTGAATCATGAATTGAATCATGAATCATGAATCGAATCATGAATCATGAATTGAATCATGAATTAAATCATGAATCATGAATTGAATCATGAATTGAATCATGAATTGAATCATGAATTGAATCATAAATCATGAATTGAATCATGAATCATAAATCGAATCATGAATCATGAATTATGAATTATGAAGCATGAATTATGAATCATCAATTGAATCATGAATCATGAATTATGAATCATGAATTGAATTATGAATTATGAATTGAATCATGAATCATGAATCATGAATCATGAATTGAATCATGAATTGAATCATGAATCATGAATCATGAATTGAATCATGAATCATGAATGATGAATCATAAATTGAATCATGAATTATGAATCATGAATCATATCATGAATCATGAATCGAATCATGAATCATGAATTGAATCATGAATCATAAATTGAATCATGAATTAAATCATGAATCATGAATTGAATCATGAATTGAATCATGAATTGAATCATGAATTGAATCATAAATCATGAATTGAATCATGAATCATAAATCGAATCATGAATCATGAATTGAATCATGAATTAAATCATGAATCATGAATTGAATCATGAATCATGAATCGAATCATGAATCATGAATTGAATCATGAATTAAATCATGAATCATGAATGATGAATCATAAATTGAATCATGAATCATGAATCATGAATCAAATCATGAATCATGAATCATGAATCATGAATCGAATCATGAATCATGAATCATGAATTGAATCATGAATTGAATCATGAATCATGAATCGAATCATGAATCATGAATTGAATCATGAATTAAATCATGAATCATGAATTGAATCATGAATTGAATCATGAATTGAATCATTAATTGAATCATGAATTGAATCATGAATCATGAATTGAATCATGAATCATGAATCATAAATTGAATCATAAATCATGAATTGAATCATGAATCGAATCATGAATTGAATCATGAATCATGAATTGAATCATGAATCATGAATTGAATCATGAATCATGAATTGAATCATGAATTATGAATCATGAATTGAATCATGAATCATGAATCATGAATCATGAATTGAATCATGAATTATGAATCGAATCATAATTCATGAATTGAGAATTATGAATTGAATCATGAATCATGAATCATGAATTGAATTATGAATTATGAATTGAATCATGAATCATGAATCATGAATCATGAATTGAATCATGAATTGAATCATGAATCATGAATCATGAATCATGAATCATGAATTGAATCATGAATTGAATCATGAATCATGAATCATGAATTGAATCATGAATTGAATCATGAATTATGAATCATGAATTGAATCATGAATCATGAATTATGAATCATGAATTGAATCATGAATTATGAATTGAATCATGAATCATGAATCATGAATCATGAATCATCAATTGAATCATGAATCATGAATTATGAAGTATGAATTGAATTATGAATTATGAATTGAATCATGAATCATGAATCATGAATCATGAATTAAATCATGAATTGAATCATGAATCATGAATCATGAATTGAATCATGAATCATAAATGATGAATCATAAATTGAATCATGAATTATGAATCATGAATCAAATCATGAATCATGTATCGAATCATGAATCATTAATTGAATCATGAATTAAATCATGAATAATGAATTGAATCATGAATTGAATCATGAATTGAATCATAAATCATGAATTGAATCATGAATCATAAATCGAATCATGAATCATGAATTATGAATTATGAATTGAATCATGAATCATGAATTATGAATCATGAATTGAATTATGAATTATGAATTGAATCATGAATCATGAATCATGAATTGAATCATGAATCATGAATGATGAATCATAAATTGAATCATGAATCATGAATCATGAATCAAATCATGAATCATGAATCATGAATCATGAATCGAATCATGAATCATGAATCATGGATTGAATCATGAATTGAATCATGAATCATGAATCGAATCATGAATCATGAATTGAATCATGAATTAAATCATGACTCATGAATTGAATCATGAATTGAATCATGAATTGAATCATGAATCGAATCATGAATTGAATCATGAATCATGAATTGAATCATGAATTATGAGTCATGAATTGAATCATGAATCATGTATCATGAATCATGAATCGAATCATGAATCATGAATTGAATCATGAATCATGAATCATGAATTTAATTATGAATCATGAATTAAATCATGAATCATGAATCATGAATCATGAATTGAATCATAATTCATGAATTATGAATTATGAATTGAATCATAAATCATGAATCATGAATTGAATTATGAATTATGAATTGAATCATGAATCATGAATCATGAATCATGAATCATGAATTGAATCATGAATTGAATCATGAATCATGAATCATGAATGATGAATCATGAATTGAATCATGAATTGAATCATGAATCATGAATCATGAATTGAAGCATGAATCATGAATGATGAATCATGAATTGAATCATGAATCATGAATTGAATCATGAATCATGAATTGAATCATGAATCATGAATTGAATCATGAATCATGAATCATGAATCGAATCATGAATCATGAATCAAGAATCATGAATAATGAATTGAATCATGAATCATGAATCATGAATCGAATCTTGAATCGAATCATGAATTGAATCATGAATCATGAATTGAATCATGAATCGAATCATGAATTGAATCATGAATCATGAATTAATTCATGAATCATGAATCATGAATTGAATCATGAATCATGAATTATGAATCATGAATTAAATCATGAATCATGAATCATGAATTGAATCATGAATCATGAATCATGAATTGAATCATGAATCATGAATTATGAATCATGAATTGAATCATGAATTATGAATTGAATCATGAATCATGAATCATGAATCATCAATTGAATCATGAATCATGAATTATGAATCATGAATTGAATTATGAATTATGAATTGAATCATGAATCATGAATCATGAATTGAATCATGAATCATGAATTGAATCATGAATCATGAATGATGAATCATGAATTGAATCATGAATGATGAATCATGAATTGAATCATGAATCATGAATCATGAATTGAATAATGAATCATGAATTATGAATCATGAATTGAATCATGAATCATGAATTATGAATCATGAATCATTGAATCATGAATCATGAATCATGAATCATGAATCATCAATTGATTCATGAATCATGAATCATGAATCATGAATCATGAATCATGAATCATGAATTGAATCATGAATCATGAATTATGAATCATGAATTGAATTATGAATTATGAATTGAATCATGAATCATGAATCATGAATTGAATCATGAAATGAATCATGAATGATGAATCATGAATTGAATCATGAATCATGAATCATGAATTGAATCATGAATCATGAATTGAATCATGAATCATGAATTATGAATCATAATTTGAATCATGAATTATGAATTGAATCATGAATGATGAATCATGAATGATGAATCATGAATGATGAATCATGAATTGAATCATGAATGATGAATCATGAATTGAATCATGAATCATGAATTATGAATCATGAATTGAATCATGAATTATGAATTGAATCATGAATCATGAATCATGAATCATGAATCATCAATTGAATCATGAATCATGAATTATGAATCATGAATTGAATCATGAATCATGAATTGAATCATGAATCATGAATTATGAATCATAATTTGAATCATGAATTATGAATTGAATCATGAATGATGAATCATGAATGATGAATCATGAATGATGAATCATGAATTGAATCATGAATGATGAATCATGAATTGAATCATGAATCATGAATTATGAATCATGAATTGAATCATGAATTATGAATTGAATCATGAATCATGAATCATGAATCATGAATCATCAATTGAATCATGAATCATGAATTATGAATCATGAATTGAATTATGAATTATGAATTGAATCATGAATCATGAATCATGAATCATGAATCATGAATTGAATCATGAATTGAATCATGAATCATGAATCATGAATTGAATCATGAATCATGAATCATGAATCATAAATTGAATCATGAATTATGAATCATGAATCATATCATGAATCATGAATCGAATCATGAATCATGAATTGAATCATGAATCATAAATTGAATCATGAATTGAATCATGAATCATGAATCGAATCATGAATCATGAATTGAATCATGAATTAAATCATGAATCATGAATTGAATCATGAATTGAATCATGAATTGAATCATGAATTGAATCATAAATCATGAATTGAATCATGAATCATAAATCGAATCATGAATCATGAATTATGAATTATGAAGCATGAATTATGAATTATGAATCATCAATTGAATCATGAATCATGAATTATGAATCATGAATTGAATTATGAATTATGAATTGAATCATGAATTATGAATCATGAATCATGAATCATGAATTGAATCATGAATTGAATCATGAATCATGAATCATGAATTGAATCATGAATCATGAATGATGAATCATAAATTGAATCATGAATTATGAATCATGAATCATATCATGAATCATGAATCGAATCATGAATCATGAATTGAATCATGAATCATAAATTGAATCATGAATTAAATCATGAATCATGAATTGAATCATGAATTGAATCATGAATTGAATCATGAATTGAATCATAAATCATGAATTGAATCATGAATCATAAATCGAATCATGAATCATGAATTGAATCATGAATTAAATCATGAATCATGAATTGAATCATGAATCATGAATCGAATCATGAATCATGAATTGAATCATGAATTAAATCATGAATCATGAATGATGAATCATAAATTGAATCATGAATCATGAATCATGAATCAAATCATGAATCATGAATCATGAATCATGAATCGAATCATGAATTGAATCATGAATCATGAATCGAATCATGAATCATGAATTGAATCATGAATTAAATCATGAATCATGAATTGAATCATGAATTGAATCATGAATTGAATCATGAATTAAATCATGAATCATGAATTGAATCATGAATTGAATCATGAATTGAATCATTAATTGAATCATGAATTGAATCATGAATCATGAATTGAATCATGAATCATGAATCATAAATTGAATCATAAATCATGAATTGAATCATGAATCGAATCATGAATTGAATCATGAATCATGAATTGAATCATGAATCATGAATTGAATCATGAATCATGAATTGAATCATGAATTATGAATCATGAATTGAATCATGAATCATGAATCATGAATTGAATCATGAATCATGAATCATGAATCAAATCATAATTCATGAATTGAGAATTATGAATTGAATCATGAATCATGAATCATGAATTGAATTATGAATTATGAATTGAATCATGAATCATGAATCATGAATCATGAATCATGAATCATGAATTGAATCATGAATTGAATCATGAATCATGAATCATGAATCATGAATTGAATCATGAATTGAATCATGAATCATGAATCATGAATTGAATCATGAATCATAATTCATGAATTTAATTATGAATCATGAATTAAATCATGAATCATGAATCATGAATTGAATCATAATTCATGAATTATGAATTATGAATTGAATCATAATTCATGAATTATGAATTATGAATTGAATTATGAATTATGAATTGAATCATGAATCATGAATCATGAATCATGAATCATGAATTGAATTATGAATTATGAATTGAATCATGAATCATGAATCATGAATCATGAATCATGAATTGAATCATGAATTGAATCATGAATCATGAATCATGAATCATGAATCATGAATTGATTCATGAATTGAATCATGAATCATGAATTGAATCATGAATCATGAATGATAAATCATGAATTGAATCATGAATCATGAATCAAATCTTGAATCGAATCATGAATTGAATCATGAATCATGAATTGAATCATGAATCGAATCATGAATTGAATCATGAATCATGAATTGAATCATGAATCATGAATCATGAATTGAATCATGAATCATGAATTATGAATCATGAATTGAATCATGAATCATGAATCATGAATTGAATCATAAATCATGAATTATGAATCATGAATTAAATCATGAATCATGAATTATGAATCATGAATTGAATCATGAATCATGAATTGAATCATGAATCATGAATTGAATCATGAATCATAAATTGAATCATGAATTGAATCATGAATTAAATCATGAATCATGAATTGAATCATGAATTGAATCATGAATTGAATCATGAATTGAATCATAAATCATGAATTGAATCATGAATCATAAATCGAATCATGAATCATGAATTATGAATTATGAAGCATGAATTATGAATTATGAATCATCAATTGAATCATGAATCATGAATTATGAATCATGAATTGAATTATGAATTATGAATTGAATCATGAATCATGAATCATGAATCATGAATTGAATCATGAATTGAATCATGAATCATGAATCATGAATTGAATCATGAATCATGAATGATGAATCATAAATTGAATCATGAATTATGAATCATGAATCATATCATGAATCATGAATCGAATCATGAATCATGAATTGAATCATGAATCATAAATTGAATCATGAATTAAATCATGAATCATGAATTGAATCATGAATTGAATCATGAATTGAATCATGAATTGAATCATAAATCATGAATTGAATCATGAATCATAAATCGAATCATGAATCATGAATTGAATCATGAATTAAATCATGAATCATGAATTGAATCATGAATCATGAATCGAATCATGAATCATGAATTGAATCATGAATTAAATCATGAATCATGAATGATGAATCATAAATTGAATCATGAATCATGAATCATGAATCAAATCATGAATCATGAATCATGAATCATGAATCGAATCATGAATCATGAATCATGAATTGAATCATGAATTGAATCATGAATCATGAATCGAATCATGAATCATGAATTGAATCATGAATTAAATCATGAATCATGAATTGAATCATGAATTGAATCATGAATTGAATCATTAATTGAATCATGAATTGAATCATGAATCATGAATTGAATCATGAATCATGAATCATAAATTGAATCATAAATCATGAATTGAATCATGAATCGAATCATGAATTGAATCATGAATCATGAATTGAATCATGAATCATGAATTGAATCATGAATCATGAATCATGAATTGAATCATGAATTATGAATCATGAATTGAATCATGAATCATGAATCATGAATTGAATCATGAATCATGAATCATGAATCGAATCATAATTCAATAATTGAGAATTATGAATTGAATCATGAATCATGAATCATGAATTGAATTATGAATTATGAATTGAATCATGAATCATGAATCATGAATCATGAATTGAATCATGAATTGAATCATGAATCATGAATCATGAATCATGAATTGAATCATGAATTGAATCATGAATCATGAATCATGAATTGAATCATGAATTGAATCATGAATTATGAATCATGAATCGAATCATGAATCATGAATTATGAATCATGAATTGAATCATGAATTATGAATTGAATCATGAATCATGAATCATGAATCATGAATCATCAATTGAATCATGAATCATGAATTATGAAGTATGAATTGAATTATGAATTATGAATTGAATCATGAATCATGAATCATGAATCATGAATTAAATCATGAATTGAATCATGAATCATGAATCATGAATTGAATCATGAATCATAAATGATGAATCATAAATTGAATCATGAATTATGAATCATGAATCAAATCATGAATCATGAATCGAATCATGAATCATTAATTGAATCATGAATTAAATCATGAATAATGAATTGAATCATGAATTGAATCATGAATTGAATCATAAATCATGAATTGAATCATGAATCATAAATCGAATCATGAATCATGAATTATGAATTATGAATTGAATCATGAATCATGAATTATGAATCATGAATTGAATTATGAATTATGAATTGAATCATGAATCATGAATCATGAATTGAATCATGATTCATGAATGATGAATCATAAATTGAATCATGAATCATGAATCATGAATCAAATCATGAATCATGAATCATGAATCATGAATCGAATCATGAATCATGAATCATGGATTGAATCATGAATTGAATCATGAATCATGAATCGAATCATGAATCATGAATTGAATCATGAATTAAATCATGACTCATGAATTGAATCATGAATTGAATCATGAATCGAATCATGAATTGAATCATGAATCATGAATTGAATCATGAATTATGAGTCATGAATTGAATCATGAATCATGTATCATGAATCATGAATCGAATCATGAATCATGAATTGAATCATGAATCATGAATCATGAATTTAATTATGAATCATGAATTAAATCATGAATCATGAATCATGAATCATGAATTGAATCATAATTCATGAATTATGAATTATGAATTGAATCATAAATCATGAATCATGAATTGAATTATGAATTATGAATTGAATCATGAATCATGAATCATGAATCATGAATCATGAATTGAATCATGAATTGAATCATGAATCATGAATCATGAATCATGAATCATGAATTGAATCATGAATTGAATCATGAATCATGAATCATGAATTGAAGCATGAATCATGAATGATGAATCATGAATTGAATCATGAATCATGAATTGAATCATGAATCATGAATTGAATCATGAATCATGAATTGAATCATGAATCATGAATCATGAATCGAATCATGAATCATGAATCAAGAATCATGAATAATGAATTGAATCATGAATCATGAATCATGAATCGAATCTTGAATCGAATCATGAATTGAATCATGAATCATGAATTGAATCATGAATCGAATCATGAATTGAATCATGAATCATGAATTAATTCATGAATCATGAATCATGAATTGAATCATGAATCATGAATTATGAATCATGAATTAAATCATGAATCATGAATCATGAATTGAATCATGAATCATGAATCATGAATTGAATCATGAATCATGAATTATGAATCATGAATTGAATCATGAATTATGAATTGAATCATGAATCATGAATCATGAATCATCAATTGAATCATGAATCATGAATTATGAATCATGAATTGAATTATGAATTATGAATTGAATCATGAATCATGAATCATGAATTGAATCATGAATCATGAATTGAATCATGAATCATGAATGATGAATCATGAATTGAATCATGAATGATGAATCATGAATTGAATCATGAATCATGAATCATGAATTGAATAATGAATCATGAATTATGAATCATGAATTGAATCATGAATCATGAATTATGAATCATGAATCATTGAATCATGAATCATGAATCATGAATCATGAATCATCAATTGATTCATGAATCATGAATCATGAATCATGAATCATGAATCATGAATCATGAATTGAATCATGAATCATGAATTATGAATCATGAATTGAATTATGAATTATGAATTGAATCATGAATCATGAATCATGAATTGAATCATGAATTGAATCATGAATCATGAATCATGAATTGAATCATGAATCATGAATGATGAATCATAAATTGAATTATGAATCATGAATCATGAATCAAATCATGAATCATGAATCGAATCATGAATCATGAATTGAATCATGAATCATAAATTGAATCATGAATTGAATCATGAATTTATGAATCGAATCATGAATTGAATCATGAATTAAATCATGAATCATGAATTGAATCATGAATTGAATCATGAATTGAATCATGAATTGAATCATGAATCATGAATTGAAGCATGAATCATGAATCATAAATCGAATCATGAATCATGAATTGAATCATAATTCGAATCATGAATTGAATCATGAATCATGAATTGAATCATGAATCATGAATTGAATCATGAATCATGAATTATGAATCATGAATTGAATCATGAATCATGAATCATGAATTGAATCATGAATCATGAATCATGAATCATGAATCATGAATTGAATCATGAATCATGAATCATGAATTGAATCATGAATCATGAATCATGAATTGAATCATGAATCATGAATTATGAATCATGAATTGAATCATGAATCATGAATTGAATCATGAATCATGAATCATGAATCATGAATCGAATCATGAATCATGAATTGAATCATGAATCATGAATCATGAATTGAATCATGAATCATGAATTATGAATTGAATCATGAATCATGAATCATGAATTGAATCATGAATCATGAATTATGAATCATGAATTGAATCATGAATCATGAATCATGAATTGAATCATGAATCAGGAATCATGAATCATGAATCATGAATCATGAATTATGAATCATGAACTAAATCATGAATCATGAATTATGAATCATGAATTGAATCATGAATTATGAATTGAATCATGAATCATGAAACATGAATCTTGAATCATGAATCATGAATTGAATCATGAAATGAATCATGAATGATGAATCATGAATTGAATCATGAATCATGAATCATGAATTGAATCATGAATCATGAATTGAATCATGAATCATGAATTATGAATCATAATTTGAATCATGAATTATGAATTGAATCATGAATGATGAATCATGAATGATGAATCATGAATGATGAATCATGAATTGAATCATGAATGATGAATCATGAATTGAATCATGAATCATGAATTATGAATCATGAATTGAATCATGAATTATGAATTGAATCATGAATCATGAATCATGAATCATGAATCATCAATTGAATCATGAATCATGAATTATGAATCATGAATTGAATCATGAATCATGAATTGAATCATGAATCATGAATTATGAATCATAATTTGAATCATGAATTATGAATTGAATCATGAATGATGAATCATGAATGATGAATCATGAATGATGAATCATGAATTGAATCATGAATGATGAATCATGAATTGAATCATGAATCATGAATTATGAATCATGAATTGAATCATGAATTATGAATTGAATCATGAATCATGAATCATGAATCATGAATCATCAATTGAATCATGAATCATGAATTATGAATCATGAATTGAATTATGAATTATGAATTGAATCATGAATCATGAATCATGAATCATGAATCATGAATTGAATCATGAATTGAATCATGAATCATGAATCATGAATTGAATCATGAATCATGAATCATGAATCATAAATTGAATCATGAATTATGAATCATGAATCATATCATGAATCATGAATCGAATCATGAATCATGAATTGAATCATGAATCATAAATTGAATCATGAATTGAATCATGAATCATGAATCGAATCATGAATCATGAATTGAATCATGAATTAAATCATGAATCATGAATTGAATCATGAATTGAATCATGAATTGAATCATGAATTGAATCATAAATCATGAATTGAATCATGAATCATAAATCGAATCATGAATCATGAATTATGAATTATGAAGCATGAATTATGAATTATGAATCATCAATTGAATCATGAATCATGAATTATGAATCATGAATTGAATTATGAATTATGAATTGAATCATGAATTATGAATCATGAATCATGAATCATGAATTGAATCATGAATTGAATCATGAATCATGAATCATGAATTGAATCATGAATCATGAATGATGAATCATAAATTGAATCATGAATTATGAATCATGAATCATATCATGAATCATGAATCGAATCATGAATCATGAATTGAATCATGAATCATAAATTGAATCATGAATTAAATCATGAATCATGAATTGAATCATGAATTGAATCATGAATTGAATCATAAATCATGAATTGAATCATGAATCATAAATCGAATCATGAATCATGAATTGAATCATGAATTAAATCATGAATCATGAATTGAATCATGAATCATGAATCGAATCATGAATCATGAATTGAATCATGAATTAAATCATGAATCATGAATGATGAATCATAAATTGAATCATGAATCATGAATCATGAATCAAATCATGAATCATGAATCATGAATCATGAATCGAATCATGAATCATGAATCATGAATTGAATCATGAATTGAATCATGAATCATGAATCGAATCATGAATCATGAATTGAATCATGAATTAAATCATGAATCATGAATTGAATCATGAATTGAATCATGAATTGAATCATGAATTAAATCATGAATCATGAATTGAATCATGAATTGAATCATGAATTGAATCATTAATTGAATCATTAATTGAATCATGAATCATGAATTGAATCATGAATCATGAATCATAAATTGAATCATAAATCATGAATTGAATCATGAATCGAATCATGAATTGAATCATGAATCATGAATTGAATCATGAATCATGAATTGAATCATGAATCATGAATTGAATCATGAATTATGAATCATGAATTGAATCATGAATCATGAATCATGAATTGAATCATGAATCATGAATCATGAATCAAATCATAATTCATGAATTGAGAATTATGAATTGAATCATGAATCATGAATCATGAATTGAATTATGAATTATGAATTGAATCATGAATCATGAATCATGAATCATGAATCATGAATCATGAATTGAATCATGAATTGAATCATGAATCATGAATCATGAATCATGAATTGAATCATGAATTGAATCATGAATCATGAATCATGAATTGAATCATGAATCATAATTCATGAATTTAATTATGAATCATGAATTAAATCATGAATCATGAATCATGAATTGAATCATAATTCATGAATTATGAATTATGAATTGAATCATAATTCATGAATTATGAATTATGAATTGAATTATGAATTATGAATTGAATCATGAATCATGAATCATGAATCATGAATCATGAATTGAATTATGAATTATGAATTGAATCATGAATCATGAATCATGAATCATGAATCATGAATTGAATCATGAATCATGAATCATGAATCATGAATCATGAATTGATTCATGAATTGAATCATGAATCATGAATTGAATCATGAATCATGAATGATGAATCATGAATTGAATCATGAATCATGAATCAAATCTTGAATCGAATCATGAATTGAATCATGAATCATGAATTGAATCATGAATCGAATCATGAATTGAATCATGAATCATGAATTGAATCATGAATCATGAATCATGAATTGAATCATGAATCATGAATTATGAATCATGAATTGAATCATGAATCATGAATCATGAATTGAATCATAAATCATGAATTATGAATCATGAATTAAATCATGAATCATGAATTATGAATCATGAATTGAATCATGAATCATGAATCATGAATTGAATCATGAATCATGAATCATGAATTGAATCATGAATCATGAATTGAATCATGAATCATGAATTGAATCATGAATCATGTATCATGAATCATGAATTGAATCATGAACCATGAATTATGAATCATGAATTGAATCATGAATCATGAATCATGAATCATGAATCGAATCATGAATTATGAATTGAATCATGAATCATGAATCATGAATTGAATCATGAATCATGAATCATGAATTGAATCATGAATCATGAATCATGAATTGAATCATGAATCATGAATCATGAATTGAATCATGAATCATGAATTATGAATCATGAATTGAATCATGAATCATGAATCATGAATTAAATCATGAATCATGAATTATGAATCATGAATCATGAATTAAATCATGAATCATGAATTATGAATCATGAATTGAATCATGAATTATGAATTGAATCATGAATCATGAAACATGAATCTTGAATCATGAATCATGAATTGAATCATGAAATGAATCATGAATGATGAATCATGAATTGAATCATGAATCATAAATCATGAATTGAATCATGAATCATGAATTGAATCATGAATCATGAATTATGAATCATGAATTGAATCATGAATTATGAATTGAATCATGAAAGATGAATCATGAATTGAATCATGAATCATGAATCATGAATTGAATAATGAATCATGAATCATGAATTGAATCATGAATCATGAATCATGAATTGAATCATGAATGATGAATCATGAATGATGAATCATGAATTGAATCATGAATCATGAATCATGAATTGAATAATGAATCATTAATTATGAATCATGAATTGAATCATGAATCATGAATTATGAATCATGAATTGAATCATGAATTATGAATTGAATCATGAATCATGAATCATGAATCATGAATCATGAATTGAATCATGAATCATGAATCATGAATTGAATCATGAATCATGAATCATGAATTGAATCATGAATCATGAATCATGAATCATGAATTGAATCATGAATCATGAATTATGAATCATGAATTGAATCATGAATCATAAATCATGAATTGAATCATGAATCATGAATTGAATCATAATTCGAATCATGAATTGAATCATGAATCATGAATTGAATCATGAATCATGAATCATGAATTGAATCATGAATCATGAATTATGAATCATGAATTGAATCATGAATCATGAATCGAATCATGAATCATGAATTGAATCATAATTCGAATCATGAATTGAATCATGAATCATGAATTGAATCATGAATCGAATCATAAATTGAATCATGAATCATGAATTGAATCATGAATCATGAATTGAATCATGAATCATGAATTATGAATCATGAATTGAATCATGAATCATGAATCATGCATTGAATCATAAATCATGAATTATGAATCATGAATTAAATCATGAATCATGAATTATGAATCATGAATTGAATCATGAATCATGAATTGAATCATGAATCATGAATCATGAATCGAATCATGAATCATGAATCATGAATCGAATCATGAATCATGAATTGAATCATGAATTGAATCATGAATCATGAATCATGAATTGAATCATGAACCATGAATTATGAATCATGAATTGAATCATGAATCATGAATCATAAATCGAATCATGAATCATGAATTGAATCATGAATCATGAATCATGAATTGAATCATGAATCATGAATCATGAATCATGAATCATGAATTGAATCATGAATCATGAATTATGAATCATGAATTGAATCATGAATCATGAATCATGAATTGAATCATGAATCAGGAATCAGGAATCATGAATCATGAATTAAATCATGAATCAAGAATTATGAATCATGAATTGAATCATGAATTATGAATTGAATCATGAATCATGAAACATGAATCTTGAATCATGAATCATGAATTGAATCATGAAATGAATCATGAATGATGAATCATGAATTGAATCATGAATCATAAATCATGAATTGAATCATGAATCATGAATTGAATCATGAATCATGAATTATGAATCATGAATTGAATCATGAATTATGAATTGAATCATGAATGATGAATCATGAATTGAATCATGAATCATGAATCATGAATTGAATAATGAATCATGAATCATGAATTGAATCATGAATCATGAATGATGAATCATGAATTGAATCATGAATGATGAATCATGAATTGAATCATGAATCATGAATCATGAATTGAATAATGAATCATTAATTATGAATCATGAATTGAATCATGAATCATGAATTATGAATCATGAATTGAATCATGAATTATGAATTGAATCATGAATTATGAATCATGAATCATGAATCATCAATTGAATCATGAATCATGAATCATGAATTGAATCATGAATCATGAATCATGAATTGAATCATGAATCATGAATCATGAATCATGAATTGAATCATGAATCATGAATTATGAATCATGAATTGAATCATGAATCATGAATTGAATCATGAATCATGAATCATGAATCGAATCATGAATCATGAATTGAATAATGAATCATGAATTGAATCATGAATCATGAATTGAATCATGAATCATGAATCATGAATTGAATCATGAATCATGAATTATGAATCATGAACTAAATCATGAATCATGAATTATGAATCATGAATTGAATCATGAATTATGAATTGAATCATGAATCATGAAACATGAATCTTGAATCATGAATCATGAATTGAATCATGAAATGAATCATGAATGATGAATCATGAATTGAATCATGAATCATGAATGATGAATCATGAATTAAATCATGAATCATGAATCATGAATTGAATCATGAATCATGAAGTGAATCATGAATCATGAATTATGAATCATAATTTGAATCATGAATTATGAATTGAATCATGAATGATGAATCATGAATGATGAATCATGAATTGAATCATGAATCATGAATTGAATCATGAATCATGAATCTTGAATTGAATCATAAATCATGAATGATGATTCATGAATTGAATCATGAATCATGAATTGAATCATGAATCATGAATTATGAATCATGAATTGAATCATGAATCATGAATTATGAATCATGAATTGAATCATGAATTATGAATTGAATCATGAATCATGAATCATGAATCATGAATCATCAATTGAATTATGAATCATGAATTATGAAGTATGAATTGAATTATGAATTATGAATTGAATCATGAATCATGAATTGAATCATGAATTGAATCATGAATCATGAATCATGAATTGAATCATGAATCATAAATGATGAATCATAAATTGAATCATGAATTATGAATCATGAATCAAATCATGAATCGAATCATGAATCATGAATTGAATCATGAATTAAATCATGAATAATGAATTGAATCATGAATTGAATCATGAATTGAATCATAAATCATGAATTGAATCATGAATCATAAATCGAATCATGAATCATGAATTATGAATTATGAATTGAATCATGAATCATGAATTATGAATCATGAATTGAATTATGAATTATGAATTGAATCATGATTCATGATATATGAATTGAATCATGAATCATGAATGATGAATCATAAATTGAATCATGAATCATAAATCATGAATCAAATCATGAATCATGAATCATGAATCATGAATCGAATTATGAATCATGAATCATGGATTGAATCATGAATTGAATCATGAATCATGAATCGAATCATGAATCATGAATTGAATCATGAATTAAATCATGACTCATGAATTGAATCATGAATTGAATCATGAATTGAATCATGAATTGAATCATGAATTGAATCATGAATTGAATCATGAATCATGAATCATAAATCGAATCATGAATCATGAATTGAATCATGAATCGAATCATGAATTGAATCATGAATCATGAATTGAATCATGAATCATGAATCATGAATTGAATCATGAATTATGAATCATGAATTGAATCATGAATCATGAATCATGAATTGAATCATGAATCATGTATCATGAATCATGAATCGAATCATGAATCATGAATTGAATCATGAATCATGAATCATGAATTTAATTATGAATCATGAATTAAATCATGAATCATGAATCATGAATCATGAATTGAATCATAATTCATGAATTATGAATTATGAATTGAATCATGAATCATGAATCATGAATTGAATTATGAATTATGAATTGAATCATGAATCATGAATCATGAATCATGAATTGAATCATGAATTGAATCATGAATCATGAATCATGAATCATGAATCATGAATTGAATCATGAATTGAATCATGAATCATGAATTGAATCATGAATCATGAATGATGAATCATGAATTGAATCATGAATCATGAATTGAATCATGAATCATGAATTGAATCATGAATCATGAATCATGAATCGAATCATGAATCATGAATCGAATCATGAATCATGAATCAAGAATCATGAATAATGAATTGAATCATGAATCATGAATCATGAATCATGAATTGAATCATAAATTGTGAGTCAAATCATAAATCATGAATCATAATTCATGAATTGAATCATGAATCATGAATCATGAATCGAATCTTGAATCGAATCATGAATTGAATCATGAATAATGGATTAAATCATGAATCGAATCATGAATTGAATCATGAATCATGAATTGAATCATGAATCATGAATCATGAATTGAATCATGAATCATGAATTATGAATCATGAATTGAATCATGAATCATGAATCATGAATTGAATCATAAATCATGAATTATGAATCATGAATTAAATCATAAATCATGAATTATGAATCATGAATTAAATCATGAATCATGAATTATGAATCATGAATTGAATCATGAATCATGAATCATGAATTGAATCATGAATCATGAATTGAATCATGAATCATGAATTGAATCATGAATCATGAATCATGAATTGAATCATGAATTGAATCATGAATCATGAATCAAGAATCATGAATTGAATCATGAATCATGAATCATGAATTGAATCATGAATCATGAATCATGAATCATGAATCGAATCATGAATCATGAATTGAATCATGAATCATGAATTGAATCATGAATCATGAATTATGAATCATGAATTGAATCATGAATCATGAATCATGAATTGAATCATGAATCAGGAATCAGGAATCATGAATCATGAATTAAATCATGAATAATGAATTATGAATCATGAATTCAATCATGAATTATGAATTGAATCATGAATCATGAAACATGAATCTTGAATCATGAATCATGAATTGAATCATGAAATGAATCATGAATGATGAATCATGAATTGAATCATGAATCATAAATCATGAATTGAATCATGAATCATGAATTGAATCATGAATTATGAATCATGAATTGAATCATGAATTATGAATTGAATCATGAATGATGAATCATGAATGATGAATCATGAATTGAATCATGAATCATGAATCATGAATTGAATCATGAATCATGAATCATGAATTGAATCATGAATCATGAATCATGAATTGAATCATGAATCATGAATGATGAATCATGAATTGAATCATGAATCATGAATCATGAATTGAATCATGAATCATGAATCATGAATTGAATAATGAATCATGAATTATGAATCATGAATTGAATCATGAATCATGAATTATGAATCATGAATTGAATCATGAATTATGAATTGAATCATGAATCATGAATCATGAATCATGAATCATTAATTTAATCATGAATCATTAATTGAATCATGAATTGAATCATGAATCATGAAATGAATCATGAATCATGAATGATGAATCATGAATTGAATCATGAATCATGAATTGAATCATGAATCATGAATCATGAATCGAATCATGAATCATGATTTAAGAATCATGAATAATGAATTGAATCATGAATCATGAATCATTATTGAATCATAAATTGTGAGTCAAATCATAAATCATGAATCATAATTCATGAATTGAATCATGAATCATGAATCGAATCTTGAATCGAATCATGAATTGAATCATGAATCATGAATTGAATCATGAATCGAATCATGAATTGAATCATGAATCATGAATTGAATCATGAATCATGAATCATGAATTGAATCATGAATCATGAATTATGAATCATGAATCATGAATCATGAATCATGAATTGAATCATAATTCATGAATTATGAATTATGAATTGAATCATGAATCATGAATCATGAATTGAATTATGAATTATGAATTGAATCATGAATCATGAATCATGAATCATGAATCATGAATTGAATCATGAATTGAATCATGAATCATGAATCATGAATCATGAATTGAATCATGAATTGAATCATGAATCATGAATTGAATCATGAATCATGAATGATGAATCATGAATTGAATCATGAATCATGAATTGAATCATGAATCATGAATTGAATCATGAATCATGAATCATGAATTGAATCATGAATCATGAATCAAGAATCATGAATAATGAATCGAATCATGAATTGAATCATGAATCATGAATTGAATCATGAATCATGAATCATGAATTGAATCATGAATCATGAATTATGAATCATGAATTGAATCATGAATCATGAATTGAATCATAAATCATGAATTATGAATCATGAATTAAATCATAAATCATGAATTATGAATCATGAATTAAATCATGAATCATGAATTATGAATCATGAATTGAATCATGAATCATGAATCATGAATTGAATCATGAATCATGAATTGAATCATGAATCATGAATTGAATCATGAATCATGAATCATGAATTGAATCATGAATTGAATCATGAATCATGAATCATGAATTGAATCATGAATCATGAATCATGAATTGAATCATGAATCATGAATCATGAATCGAATCATGAATCATGAATTGAATCATGAATCATGAATTGAATCATGAATCATGAATTATGAATCATGAATTGAATCATGAATCATGAATCATGAATCGAATCATGAATCATGAATCGAATCATGAATCATGAATCAAGAATCATGAATAATGAATTGAATCATGAATCATGAATCATGAATCATGAATTGAATCATAAATTGTGAGTCAAATCATAAATCATGAATCATAATTCATGAATTGAATCATGAATCATGAATCATGAATCGAATCTTGAATCGAATCATGAATTGAATCATGAATAATGGATTAAATCATGAATCGAATCATGAATTGAATCATGAATCATGAATTGAATCATGAATCATGAATCATGAATTGAATCATGAATCATGAATTATGAATCATGAATTGAATCATGAATCATGAATCATGAATTGAATCATAAATCATGAATTATGAATCATGAATTAAATCATAAATCATGAATTATGAATCATGAATTAAATCATGAATCATGAATTATGAATCATGAATTGAATCATGAATCATGAATCATGAATTGAATCATGAATCATGAATTGAATCATGAATCATGAATTGAATCATGAATCATGAATCATGAATTGAATCATGAATTGAATCATGAATCATGAATCAAGAATCATGAATTGAATCATGAATCATGAATCATGAATTGAATCATGAATCATGAATCATGAATCATGAATCGAATCATGAATCATGAATTGAATCATGAATCATGAATTGAATCATGAATCATGAATTATGAATCATGAATTGAATCATGAATCATGAATCATGAATTGAATCATGAATCAGGAATCAGGAATCATGAATCATGAATTAAATCATGAATAATGAATTATGAATCATGAATTCAATCATGAATTATGAATTGAATCATGAATCATGAAACATGAATCTTGAATCATGAATCATGAATTGAATCATGAAATGAATCATGAATGATGAATCATGAATTGAATCATGAATCATAAATCATGAATTGAATCATGAATCATGAATTGAATCATGAATTATGAATCATGAATTGAATCATGAATTATGAATTGAATCATGAATGATGAATCATGAATGATGAATCATGAATTGAATCATGAATCATGAATCATGAATTGAATCATGAATCATGAATCATGAATTGAATCATGAATCATGAATCATGAATTGAATCATGAATCATGAATGATGAATCATGAATTGAATCATGAATCATGAATCATGAATTGAATCATGAATCATGAATCATGAATTGAATAATGAATCATGAATTATGAATCATGAATTGAATCATGAATCATGAATTATGAATCATGAATTGAATCATGAATTATGAATTGAATCATGAATCATGAATCATGAATCATGAATCATTAATTTAATCATGAATCATTAATTGAATCATGAATTGAATCATGAATCATGAAATGAATCATGAATCATGAATGATGAATCATGAATTGAATCATGAATCATGAATTGAATCATGAATCATGAATTGAATCATGAATCATGAATCATGAATCGAATCATGAATCATGATTTAAGAATCATGAATAATGAATTGAATCATGAATCATGAATCATTATTGAATCATAAATTGTGAGTCAAATCATAAATCATGAATCATAATTCATGAATTGAATCATGAATCATAAATCGAATCTTGAATCGAATCATGAATTGAATCATGAATCATGAATTGAATCATGAATCGAATCATGAATTGAATCATGAATCATGAATTGAATCATGAATCATGAATCATGAATTGAATCATGAATCATGAATTGAATCATGAATCATGAATCTTGAATTGAATCATAAATCATGAATGATGATTCATGAATTGAATCATGAATCATGAATTGAATCATGAATCATGAATTATGAATCATGAATTGAATCATGAATCATGAATTATGAATCATGAATTGAATCATGAATTATGAATTGAATCATGAATCATGAATCATGAATCATGAATCATCAATTGAATTATGAATCATGAATTATGAAGTATGAATTGAATTATGAATTATGAATTGAATCATGAATCATGAATTGAATCATGAATTGAATCATGAATCATGAATCATGAATTGAATCATGAATCATAAATGATGAATCATAAATTGAATCATGAATTATGAATCATGAATCAAATCATGAATCGAATCATGAATCATGAATTGAATCATGAATTAAATCATGAATAATGAATTGAATCATGAATTGAATCATGAATTGAATCATAAATCATGAATTGAATCATGAATCATAAATCGAATCATGAATCATGAATTATGAATTATGAATTGAATCATGAATCATGAATTCTGAATCATGAATTGAATTATGAATTATGAATTGAATCATGATTCATGATTCATGAATTGAATCATGAATCATGAATGATGAATCATAAATTGAATCATGAATCATAAATCATGAATCAAATCATGAATCATGAATCATGAATCATGAATCGAATCATGAATCATGAATCATGGATTGAATCATGAATTGAATCATGAATCATGAATCGAATCATGAATCATGAATTGAATCATGAATTAAATCATGACTCATGAATTGAATCATGAATTGAATCATGAATTGAATCATGAATTGAATCATGAATTGAATCATGAATCATGAATCATAAATCGAATCATGAATCATGAATTGAATCATGAATCGAATCATGAATTGAATCATGAATCATGAATTGAATCATGAATCATGAATCATGAATTGAATCATGAATTATGAATCATGAATTGAATCATGAATCATGAATCATGAATTGAATCATGAATCATGTATCATGAATCATGAATCGAATCATGAATCATGAATTGAATCATGAATCATGAATCATGAATTTAATTATGAATCATGAATTAAATCATGAATCATGAATCATGAATTGAATCATAATTCATGAATTATGAATTATGAATTGAATCATGAATCATGAATCATGAATTGAATTATGAATTATGAATTGAATCATGAATCATGAATCATGAATCATGAATTGAATCATGAATTGAATCATGAATCATGAATCATGAATCATGAATCATGAATTGAATCATGAATTGAATCATGAATCATGAATTGAATCATGAATCATGAATGATGAATCATGAATTGAATCATGAATCATGAATTGAATCATGAATCATGAATTGAATCATGAATCATGAATCATGAATCGAATCATGAATCATGAATCGAATCATGAATCATGAATCAAGAATCATGAATAATGAATTGAATCATGAATCATGAATCATGAATCATGAATTGAATCATAAATTGTGAGTCAAATCATAAATCATGAATCATAATTCATGAATTGAATCATGAATCATGAATCATGAATCGAATCTTGAATCGAATCATGAATTGAATCATGAATAATGGATTAAATCATGAATCGAATCATGAATTGAATCATGAATCATGAATTGAATCATGAATCATGAATTATGAATCATGAATTGAATCATGAATCATGAATCATGAATTGAATCATGAATCAGGAATCAGGAATCATGAATCATGAATTAAATCATGAATAATGAATTATGAATCATGAATTCAATCATGAATTATGAATTGAATCATGAATCATGAAACATGAATCTTGAATCATGAATCATGAATTCAATCATGAAATGAATCATGAATGATGAATCATGAATTGAATCATGAATCATAAATCATGAATTGAATCATGAATCATGAATTGAATCATGAATTATGAATCATGAATTGAATCATGAATTATGAATTGAATCATGAATGATGAATCATGAATGATGAATCATGAATTGAATCATGAATCATGAATCATGAATTGAATCATGAATCATGAATCATGAATTGAATCATGAATCATGAATCATGAATTGAATCATGAATCATGAATGATGAATCATGAATTGAATCATGAATCATGAATCATGAATTGAATCATGAATCATGAATCATGAATTGAATAATGAATCATGAATTATGAATCATGAATTGAATCATGAATCATGAATTATGAATCATGAATTGAATCATGAATTATGAATTGAATCATGAATCATGAATCATGAATCATGAATCATTAATTTAATCATGAATCATTAATTGAATCATGAATTGAATCATGAATCATGAAATGAATCATGAATCATGAATGATGAATCATGAATTGAATCATGAATCATGAATTGAATCATGAATCATGAATTGAATCATGAATCATGAATCATGAATCGAATCATGAATCATGATTTAAGAATCATGAATAATGAATTGAATCATGAATCATGAATCATTATTGAATCATAAATTGTGAGTCAAATCATAAATCATGAATCATAATTCATGAATTGAATCATGAATCATAAATCGAATCTTGAATCGAATCATGAATTGAATCATGAATCATGAATTGAATCATGAATCGAATCATGAATTGAATCATGAATCATGAATTGAATCATGAATCATGAATCATGAATTGAATCATGAATCATGAATTGAATCATGAATCATGAATCTTGAATTGAATCATAAATCATGAATGATGATTCATGAATTGAATCATGAATCATGAATTGAATCATGAATCATGAATTATGAATCATGAATTGAATCATGAATCATGAATTATGAATCATGAATTGAATCATGAATTATGAATTGAATCATGAATCATGAATCATGAATCATGAATCATCAATTGAATTATGAATCATGAATTATGAAGTATGAATTGAATTATGAATTATGAATTGAATCATGAATCATGAATTGAATCATGAATTGAATCATGAATCATGAATCATGAATTGAATCATGAATCATAAATGATGAATCATAAATTGAATCATGAATTATGAATCATGAATCAAATCATGAATCGAATCATGAATCATGAATTGAATCATGAATTAAATCATGAATAATGAATTGAATCATGAATTGAATCATGAATTGAATCATAAATCATGAATTGAATCATGAATCATAAATCGAATCATGAATCATGAATTATGAATTATGAATTGAATCATGAATCATGAATTATGAATCATGAATTGAATTATGAATTATGAATTGAATCATGATTCATGATTCATGAATTGAATCATGAATCATGAATGATGAATCATAAATTGAATCATGAATCATAAATCATGAATCAAATCATGAATCATGAATCATGAATCATGAATCGAATCATGAATCATGAATCATGGATTGAATCATGAATTGAATCATGAATCATGAATCGAATCATGAATCATGAATTGAATCATGAATTAAATCATGACTCATGAATTGAATCATGAATTGAATCATGAATTGAATCATGAATTGAATCATGAATTGAATCATGAATCATGAATCATAAATCGAATCATGAATCATGAATTGAATCATGAATCGAATCATGAATTGAATCATGAATCATGAATTGAATCATGAATCATGAATCATGAATTGAATCATGAATTATGAATCATGAATTGAATCATGAATCATGAATCATGAATTGAATCATGAATCATGTATCATGAATCATGAATCGAATCATGAATCATGAATTGAATCATGAATCATGAATCATGAATTTAATTATGAATCATGAATTAAATCATGAATCATGAATCATGAATTGAATCATAATTCATGAATTATGAATTATGAATTGAATCATGAATCATGAATCATGAATTGAATTATGAATTATGAATTGAATCATGAATCATGAATCATGAATCATGAATTGAATCATGAATTGAATCATGAATCATGAATCATGAATCATGAATCATGAATTGAATCATGAATTGAATCATGAATCATGAATTGAATCATGAATCATGAATGATGAATCATGAATTGAATCATGAATCATGAATTGAATCATGAATCATGAATTGAATCATGAATCATGAATCATGAATCGAATCATGAATCATGAATCGAATCATGAATCATGAATCAAGAATCATGAATAATGAATTGAATCATGAATCATGAATCATGAATCATGAATTGAATCATAAATTGTGAGTCAAATCATAAATCATGAATCATAATTCATGAATTGAATCATGAATCATGAATCATGAATCGAATCTTGAATCGAATCATGAATTGAATCATGAATAATGGATTAAATCATGAATCGAATCATGAATTGAATCATGAATCATGAATTGAATCATGAATCATGAATCATGAATTGAATCATGAATCATGAATTATGAATCATGAATTGAATCATGAATCATGAATCATGAATTGAATCATAAATCATGAATTATGAATCATGAATTAAATCATAAATCATGAATTATGAATCATGAATTAAATCATGAATCATGAATTATGAATCATGAATTGAATCATGAATCATGAATCATGAATTGAATCATGAATCATGAATTGAATCATGAATCATGAATTGAATCATGAATCATGAATCATGAATTGAATCATGAATTGAATCATGAATCATGAATCAAGAATCATGAATTGAATCATGAATCATGAATCACGAATTGAATCATGAATCATGAATCATGAATCATGAATCGAATCATGAATCATGAATTGAATCATGAATCATGAATTGAATCATGAATCATGAATTATGAATCATGAATTGAATCATGAATCATGAATCATGAATTGAATCATGAATCAGGAATCAGGAATCATGAATCATGAATTAAATCATGAATAATGAATTATGAATCATGAATTCAATCATGAATTATGAATTGAATCATGAATCATGAAACATGAATCTTGAATCATGAATCATGAATTGAATCATGAAATGAATCATGAATGATGAATCATGAATTGAATCATGAATCATAAATCATGAATTGAATCATGAATCATGAATTGAATCATGAATTATGAATCATGAATTGAATCATGAATTATGAATTGAATCATGAATGATGAATCATGAATGATGAATCATGAATTGAATCATGAATCATGAATCATGAATTGAATCATGAATCATGAATCATGAATTGAATCATGAATCATGAATCATGAATTGAATCATGAATCATGAATGATGAATCATGAATTGAATCATGAATCATGAATCATGAATTGAATCATGAATCATGAATCATGAATTGAATAATGAATCATGAATTATGAATCATGAATTGAATCATGAATCATGAATTATGAATCATGAATTGAATCATGAATTATGAATTGAATCATGAATCATGAATCATGAATCATGAATCATTAATTTAATCATGAATCATTAATTGAATCATGAATTGAATCATGAATCATGAAATGAATCATGAATCATGAATGATGAATCATGAATTGAATCATGAATCATGAATTGAATCATGAATCATGAATTGAATCATGAATCATGAATCATGAATCGAATCATGAATCATGATTTAAGAATCATGAATAATGAATTGAATCATGAATCATGAATCATTATTGAATCATAAATTGTGAGTCAAATCATAAATCATGAATCATAATTCATGAATTGAATCATGAATCATGAATCGAATCTTGAATCGAATCATGAATTGAATCATGAATCATGAATTGAATCATGAATCGAATCATGAATTGAATCATGAATCATGAATTGAATCATGAATCATGAATCATGAATTGAATCATGAATCATGAATTATGAATCATGAATCATGAATCATGAATCATGAATTGAATCATAATTCATGAATTATGAATTATGAATTGAATCATGAATCATGAATCATGAATTGAATTATGAATTATGAATTGAATCATGAATCATGAATTGAATCATGAATTGAATCATGAATCATGAATCATGAATCATGAATTGAATCATGAATTGAATCATGAATCATGAATTGAATCATGAATCATGAATGATGAATCATGAATTGAATCATGAATCATGAATTGAATCATGAATCATGAATTGAATCATGAATCATGAATCATGAATCGAATCATGAATCATGAATCAAGAATCATGAATAATGAATCGAATCATGAATTGAATCATGAATCATGAATTGAATCATGAATCATGAATCATGAATTGAATCATGAATCATGAATTATGAATCATGAATTGAATCATGAATCATGAATCATGAATTGAATCATAAATCATGAATTATGAATCATGAATTAAATCATAAATCATGAATTATGAATCATGAATTAAATCATGAATCATGAATTATGAATCATGAATTGAATCATGAATCATGAATCATGAATTGAATCATGAATCATGAATTGAATCATGAATCATGAATTGAATCATGAATCATGAATTGAATCATGAATCATGAATCATGAATTGAATCATGAATTGAATCATGAATCATGAATCATGAATCATGAATTGAATCATGAATCATGAATCATGAATTGAATCATGAATCATGAATCATGAATCGAATCATGAATCATGAATTGAATCATGAATCATGAATTGAATAATGAATCATGAATTATGAATCATGAATTGAATCATGAATCATGAATCATGAATCGAATCATGAATCATGAATCGAATCATGAATCATGAATCAAGAATCATGAATAATGAATTGAATCATGAATCATGAATCATGAATCATGAATTGAATCATAAATTGTGAGTCAAATCATAAATCATGAATCATAATTCATGAATTGAATCATGAATCATGAATCATGAATCGAATCTTGAATCGAATCATGAATTGAATCATGAATAATGGATTAAATCATGAATCGAATCATGAATTGAATCATGAATCATGAATTGAATCATGAATCATGAATCATGAATTGAATCATGAATCATGAATTATGAATCATGAATTGAATCATGAATCATGAATCATGAATTGAATCATAAATCATGAATTATGAATCATGAATTAAATCATAAATCATGAATTATGAATCATGAATTAAATCATGAATCATGAATTATGAATCATGAATTGAATCATGAATCATGAATCATGAATTGAATCATGAATCATGAATTGAATCATGAATCATGAATTGAATCATGAATCATGAATCATGAATTGAATCATGAATTGAATCATGAATCATGAATCAAGAATCATGAATTGAATCATGAATCATGAATCATGAATTGAATCATGAATCATGAATCATGAATCATGAATCGAATCATGAATCATGAATTGAATCATGAATCATGAATTGAATCATGAATCATGAATTATGAATCATGAATTGAATCATGAATCATGAATCATGAATTGAATCATGAATCAGGAATCAGGAATCATGAATCATGAATTAAATCATGAATAATGAATTATGAATCATGAATTCAATCATGAATTATGAATTGAATCATGAATCATGAAACATGAATCTTGAATCATGAATCATGAATTGAATCATGAAATGAATCATGAATGATGAATCATGAATTGAATCATGAATCATAAATCATGAATTGAATCATGAATCATGAATTGAATCATGAATTATGAATCATGAATTGAATCATGAATTATGAATTGAATCATGAATGATGAATCATGAATGATGAATCATGAATTGAATCATGAATCATGAATCATGAATTGAATCATGAATCATGAATCATGAATTGAATCATGAATCATGAATCATGAATTGAATCATGAATCATGAATGATGAATCATGAATTGAATCATGAATCATGAATCATGAATTGAATCATGAATCATGAATCATGAATTGAATTATGAATCATGAATTGAATCATGAATCATGAATTATGAATCATGAATTGAATTATGAATTATGAATTGAATCATGAATCATGAATCATGAATCATGAATCATTAATTTAATCATGAATCATTAATTGAATCATGAATTGAATCATGAATCATGAAATGAATCATGAATCATGAATGATGAATCATGAATTGAATCATGAATCATGAATTGAATCATGAATCATGAATTGAATCATGAATCATGAATCATGAATCGAATCATGAATCATGATTTAAGAATCATGAATAATGAATTGAATCATGAATCATGAATCATTATTGAATCATAAATTGTGAGTCAAATCATAAATCATGAATCATAATTCATGAATTGAATCATGAATCATGAATCGAATCTTGAATCGAATCATGAATTGAATCATGAATCATGAATTGAATCATGAATCGAATCATGAATTGAATCATGAATCATGAATTGAATCATGAATCATGAATCATGAATTGAATCATGAATCATGAATTATGAATCATGAATCATGAATCATGAATCATGAATTGAATCATAATTCATGAATTATGAATTATGAATTGAATCATGAATCATGAATCATGAATTGAATTATGAATTATGAATTGAATCATGAATCATGAATCATGAATCATGAATCATGAATTGAATCATGAATTGAATCATGAATCATGAATCATGAATCATGAATTGAATCATGAATTGAATCATGAATCATGAATTGAATCATGAATCATGAATGATGAATCATGAATTGAATCATGAATCATGAATTGAATCATGAATCATGAATTGAATCATGAATCATGAATCATGAATCGAATCATGAATCATGAATCAAGAATCATGAATAATGAATCGAATCATGAATTGAATCATGAATCATGAATTGAATCATGAATCATGAATCATGAATTGAATCATGAATCATGAATTATGAATCATGAATTGAATCATGAATCATGAATTGAATCATAAATCATGAATTATGAATCATGAATTAAATCATAAATCATGAATTATGAATCATGAATTAAATCATGAATCATGAATTATGAATCATGAATTGAATCATGAATCATGAATCATGAATTGAATCATGAATCATGAATTGAATCATGAATCATGAATTGAATCATGAATCATGAATCATGAATTGAATCATGAATTGAATCATGAATCATGAATCATGAATTGAATCATGAATCATGAATCATGAATTGAATCATGAATCATGAATCATGAATCGAATCATGAATCATGAATTGAATCATGAATCATGAATTGAATCATGAATCATGAATTATGAATCATGAATTGAATCATGAATCATGAATTGAATCATGAATCAGGAATCAGGAATCATGAATCATGAATTAAATCATGAATCATGAATTATGAATCATGAATTGAATCATGAATTATGAATTGAATCATGAATCATGAAACATGAATCTTGAATCATGAATCATGAATTGAATCATGAAATGAATCATGAATGATGAATCATGAATTGAATCATGAATCATAAATCATGAATTGAATCATGAATCATGAATTGAATCATGAATTATGAATCATGAATTGAATTATGAATTATGAATTGAATCATGAATCATGAATCATGAATTAAATCATGAATGATGAATCATGAATTGAATCATGAATCATGAATGATGAATCATAAATTGAATCATGAATCATGAATCATGAATTAAATCATGAATCATGAATCATGAATCATGAATCGAATCATGAATCATGAATTGAATCATGAATCATGAATTGAATCATGAATCATGAATTATGAATCATGAATTGAATCATGAATCATGAATCATGAATTGAATCATGAATCAGGAATCAGGAATCATGAATCATGAATTAAATCATGAATCATGAATTATGAATCATGAATTGAATCATGAATCATGAATCATGAATTGAATCATGAATCAGGAATCAGGAATCATGAATCATGAATTATGAATCATGAATTGAATCATGAATTATGAATTGAATCATGAATCATGAAACATGAATCTTGAATCATGAATCATGAATTGAATCATGAAATGAATCATGAATGATGAATCATGAATTGAATCATGAATCATAAATCATGAATTGAATCATGAATCATGAATTGAATCATGAATTATGAATCATGAATTGAATCATGAATTATGAATTGAATCATGAATGATGAATCATGACTGATGAATCATGAATTGAATCATGAATCATGAATCATGAATTGAATCATGAATCATGAATCATGAATTGAATCATGAATCATGAATGATGAATCATGAATTGAATCATGAATCATGAATCATGAATTGAATCATGAATCATGAATCATGAATTGAATAATGAATCATGAATTATGAATCATGAATTGAATCATGAATTATGAATTGAATCATGAATCATGAATCATGAATCATGAATCATCAAGTGAATCATGAATCATGAATTGAATCATGAATTGAATCATGAATCATGAATTGAATCATGAATCATGAATGATGAATCATGAATTGAATCATGAATCATGAATTGAATCATGAATCATGAATTGAATCATGAATCATGAATCATGAATCGAATCATGAATCATGAATCAAGAATCATGAATAATGAATTGAATCATGAATCATGAATCATTATTGAATCATAAATTGTGAGTCAAATCATAAATCATGAATCATAATTCATGAATTGAATCATGAATCATGAATCATGAATCGAATCTTGAATCGAATCATGAATTGAATCATGAATCATGAATTGAATCATGAATCGAATCATGAATTGAATCATGAATCATGAATTGAATCATGAATCATGAATCATGAATTGAATCATGAATCATGAATTATGAATCATGAATCATGAATCATGAATCATGAATTGAATCATAATTCATGAATTATGAATTATGAATTGAATCATGAATCATGAATCATGAATTGAATTATGAATTATGAATTGAATCATGAATCATGAATCATGAATCATGAATCATGAATTGAATCATGAATTGAATCATGAATCATGAATCATGAATCATGAATCATGAATTGAATCATGAATTGAATCATGAATCATGAATTGAATCATGAATGATGAATGATGAATCATGAATTGAATCATGAATCATGAATTGAATCATGAATCATGAATTGAATCATGAATCATGAATCGAATCATGAATCATGAATCAAGAATCATGAATAATGAATTGAATCATGAATCATGAATCATGAATCATGAATTGAATCATAAATTGTGAGTCAAATCATAAATCATGAATCATAATTCATGAATTGAATCATGAATCATGAATCATGAATCGAATCTTGAATCGAATCATGAATTGAATCATGAATCATGAATTGAATCATGAATCGCATCATGAATTGAATCATGAATCATGAATTGAATCATGAATCATGAATCATGAATCATGAATTGAATCATGAATCATGAAGTATGAATCTTGAATTGAATCATGAATCATGAATTGAATCATAAATCATGAATTATGAATCATGAATTAAATCATAAATCATGAATTATGAATCATGAATTAAATCATGAATCATGAATTATGAATCATGAATTGAATCATGAATCATGAATCATGAATTGAATCATGAATCATGAATTGAATCATGAATCATGAATCATGAATTGAATCATGAATTGAATCATGAATCATGAATCATGAATCATGAATTGAATCATGAATCATGAATCATGAATTGAATCATGAATCATGAATCATGAATCGAATCATGAATCATGAATTGAATCATGAATCATGAATTGAATCATGAATCATGAATTATGAATCATGAATTGAATCATGAATCATGAATCATGAATTGAATCATGAATCAGGAATCAGGAATCGTGAATCATGAATTAAATCATGAATCATGAATTATGAATCATGAATTGAATCATGAATTATGAATTGAATCATGAATCATGAAACATGAATCTTGAATCATGAATCATGAATTGAATCATGAAATGAATCATGAATGATGAATCATGAATTGAATCATGAATCATAAATCATGAATTGAATCATGAATCATGAATTGAATCATGAATTATGAATCATGAATTGAATTATGAATTATGAATTGAATCATGAATCATGAATCATGAATTGAATCATGAATCATGAATGATGAATCATAAATTGAATCATGAATCATGAATCATGAATCAAATCATGAATCATGAATCATGAATCATGAATCGAATCATGAATCATGAATCATGGATTGAATCATGAATTGAATCATGAATCATGAATCGAATCATGAATCATGAATTGAATCATGAATTAAATCATGACTCATGAATTGAATCATGAATTGAATCATGAATTGAATCATGAATTGAATCATGAATTGAATCATGAATCATAAATCGAATCATGAATCATGAATTGAATCATGAATCGAATCATGAATTGAATCATGAATCATGAATTGAATCATGAATCATGAATCATGAATTGAATCATGAATTATGAATCATGAATTGAATCATGAATCATGAATCATGAATTGAATCATGAATCATGTATCATGAATCATGAATCGAATCATGAATCATGAATTGAATCATGAATCATGTATCATGAATTTAATTATGAATCATGAATTAAATCATGAATCATGAATCATGAATCATGAATTGAATCATAATTCATGAATTATGAATTATGAATTGAATCATGAATCATGAATTGAATTATGAATTATGAATTGAATCATGAATCATGAATCATGAATCATGAATCATGAATTGAATCATGAATTGAATCATGAATCATGAATCATGAATCATGAATCATGAATTGAATCATGAATTGAATCATGAATCATGAATTGAATCATGAATCATGAATGATGAATCATGAATTGAATCATGAATCATGAATTGAATCATGAATCATGAATTGAATCATGAATCATGAATCATGAATCGAATCATGAATCATGAATCAAGAATCATGAATAATGAATTGAATTATGAATCATGAATCATGAATCATGAATTGAATCATAAATTGTGAGTCAAATCATAAATCATGAATCATAATTCATGAATTGAATCATGAATCATGAATCATGAATCGAATCTTGAATCGAATCATGAATTGAATCATGAATCATAAATTGAATCATGAATCGAATCTTGAATCGAATCATTAATTGAATCATGAATCATGAATTGAATCATGAATCGAATCATGAATTGAATCATGAATCATGAATTGAATCATGAATCATGAATTGAATCATGAATCATGAATTATGAATCATGAATTGAATCATGAATCATGAATCATGAATTGAATCATAAATCATGAATTATGAATCATGAATTAAATCATAAATCATGAATTATGAATCATGAATTAAATCATGAATCATGAATTATGAATCATGAATTGAATCATGAATCATGAATCATGAATTGAATCATGAATCATGAATTGAATCATGAATCATGAATTGAATCATGAATCATGAATCATGAATTGAATCATGAATTGAATCATGAATCATGAATCATGAATCATGAATTGAATCATGAATCATGAATTGAATCATGAATCATGAATCATGAATCATGAATCGAATCATGAATCATGAATTGAATCATGAATCATGAATCATGAATTATGAATCATGAATTGAATCATGAATCATGAATCATGAATTGAATCATGAATCAGGAATCAGGAATCATGAATCATGAATTAAATCATGAATCATGAATTATGAATCATGAATTGAATCATGAATTATGAATTGAATCATGAATCATGAAACATGAATCTTGAATCATGAATCATGAATTGAATCATGAAATGAATCATGAATGATGAATCATGAATTGAATCATGAATCATAAATCATGAATTGAATCATGAATCATGAATTGAATCATGAATTATGAATCATGAATTGAATCATGAATTATGAATTGAATCATGAATGATGAATCATGAATGATGAATCATGAATTGAATCATGAATCATGAATCATGAATTGAATCATGAATCATGAATCATGAATTGAATCATGAATCATGAATCATGAATTGAATCATGAATCATGAATGATGAATGATGAATGATGAATTGAATCATGAATCATGAATTGAATCATGAATAATGAATCATGAATTGAATAATGAATCATGAATTATGAATCATGAATTGAATCATGAATCATGAATTATGAATCATGAATTGAATCATGAATTATGAATTGAATCATGAATCATGAATCATGAATCATGAATCATCAATTGAATCATGAATCATGAATTGAATCATGAATCATGAATCATGAATTGAATCATGAATCATGAATTGAATCATGAATCATGAATTGAATCATGAATCATGAATCATGAATTGAATCATGAATTGAATCATGAATCATGAATCATGAATCATGAATTGAATCATGAATCATGAATTGAATCATGAATCATGAATCATGAATTATGAATCATGAATTGAATCATGAATCATGAATCATGAATTGAATCATGAATCAGGAATCAGGAATCATGAATCATGAATTAAATCATGAATCATGAATTATGAATCATGAATTGAATCATGAATTATGAATTGAATCATGAATCATGAAACATGAATCTTGAATCATGAATCATGAATTGAATCATGAAATGAATCATGAATGATGAATCATGAATTGAATCATGAATCATAAATCATGAATTGAATCATGAATCATGAATTGAATCATGAATTATGAATCATGAATTGAATCATGAATTATGAATTGAATCATGAATGATGAATCATGAATGATGAATCATGAATTGAATCATGAATCATGAATCATGAATTGAATCATGAATCATGAATCATGAATTGAATCATGAATCATGAATTGAATCATGAATAATGAATCATGAATTGAATAATGAATCATGAATTATGAATCATGAATTGAATCATGAATCATGAATTATGAATCATGAATTGAATCATGAATTATGAATTGAATCATGAATCATGAATCATGAATCATGAATCATCAATTGAATCATGAATCATGAATTGAATCATGAATTGAATCATGAATCATGAATTGAATCATGAATCATGAATGATGAATCATGAATTGAATCATGAATCATGAATTGAATCATGAATCATGAATTGAATCATGAATCATGAATCATGAATCGAATCATGAATCATGAATCAAGAATCTTGAATAATGAATTGAATCATGAATCATGAATCATTATTGAATCATAAATTGTGAGTCAAATCATAAATCATGAATCATAATTCATGAATTGAATCATGAATCATGAATCATGAATCGAATCTTGAATCGAATCATGAATTGAATCATGAATCATGAATTGAATCATGAATCGAATCATGAATTGAATCATGAATCATGAATTGAATCATGAATCATGAATCATGAATTGAATCATGAATCATGAATTATGAATCATGAATCATGAATCATGAATCATGAATCATGAATTGAATCATAATTCATGAATTATGAATTATGAATTGAATCATGAATCATGAATCATGAATTGAATTATGAATTATGAATTGAATCATGAATCATGAATCATGAATCATGAATCATGAATTGAATCATGAATTGAATCATGAATCATGAATCATGAATCATGAATCATGAATTGAATCATGAATTGAATCATGAATCATGAATTGAATCATGAATCATGAATGATGAATCATGAATTGAATCATGAATCATGAATTGAATCATGAATCATGAATTGAATCATGAATCATGAATCATGAATCGAATCATGAATCATGAATCAAGAATCATGAATAATGAATTGAATCATGAATCATGAATCATGAATCGAATCATGAATCATGAATCAAGAATCATGAATAATGAATTGAATCATGAATCATGAATCATGAATCATGAATTGAATCATAAATTGTGAGTCAAATCATAAATCATGAATCATAATTCATGAATTGAATCATGAATCATGAATCGAATCTTGAATCGAATCATGAATTGAATCATGAATCGAATCATGAATTGAATCATGAATTGAATCATGAATCATGAATTATGAATCATGAATTGAATCATGAATCATGAATCATGAATTGAATCATAAATCATGAATTATGAATCATGAATTAAATCATAAATCATGAATTATGAATCATGAATTAAATCATGAATCATGAATTATGAATCATGAATTGAATCATGAATCATGAATCATGAATTGAATCATGAATCATGAATTGAATCATGAATCATGAATTGAATCATGAATCATGAATTAAGTCATGAATCATGAATCATGAATTGAATCATGAATTGAATCATGAATCATGAATCATGAATTGAATCATGAATCATGAATCATGAATCATGAATCATGAATTGAATCATGAATCATGAATTGAATCATGAATCATGAATCGAATCATGAATCATGAATTGAATCATGAATCATGAATTGAATCATGAATCATGAATTATGAATCATGAATTGAATCATGAATCATGAATCATGAATTGAATCATGAATCAGGAATCAGGAATCATGAATTAAATCATGAATCATGAATTATGAATCATGAATTGAATCATGAATTATGAATTGAATCATGAATCATGAAACATGAATCTTGAATCATGAATCATGAATTGAATCATGAAATGAATCATGAATGATGAATCATGAATTGAATCATGAATCATGAATGATGAATCATGAATTGAATCATGAATCATGAATCATGAATTGAATCATGAATCATGAATCATGAATTATGAATCATGAATTGAATCATGAATTATGAATTGAATCATGAATCATGAATCATGAATCATCAATTGAATCATGAATCATGAATTGAATCATGAATTGAATCATGAATCATGAATTGAATCATGAATGATGAATCATGAATTGAATCATGAATCATGAATTGAATCATGAATCATGAATTGAATCATGAATCATGAATTGAATCTTGAATCATGAATCATGAATCGAATCATGAATCATGAATCAAGAATCATGAATAATGAATTGAATCATGAATCATGAATCATTATTGAATCATAAATTGTGAGTCAAATCATAAATCATGAATCATAATTCATGAATTGAATCATGAATCATGAATCATGAATCAAATCTTGAATCGAATCATGAATTGAATCATGAATCATGAATTGAATCATGAATCGAATCATGAATTGAATCATGAATTGAATCATGAATCATGAATTATGAATCATGAATTGAATCATGAATCATGAATCATGAATTGAATCATAAATCATGAATTATGAATCATGAATTAAATCATAAATCATGAATTATGAATCATGAATTAAATCATGAATCATGAATTATGAATCATGAATTGAATCATGAATCATGAATCATGAATTGAATCATGAATCATGAATTGAATCATGAATCATGAATTGAATCATGAATCATGAATCATGAATTGAATCATGAATTGAATCATGAATCATGAATCATGAATTATGAATTGAATCATGAATCATGAATTATGAATCATGAATTGAATCATGAATCATGAATCATGAATTGAATCATGAATCATGAATCATGAATCATGAATCGAATCATGAATCATGAATTGAATCATGAATCATGAATTGAATCATGAATCATGAATCATGAATTGAATCATGAATCATGAATTGAATCATGAATCATGAATTATGAATCATGAATTGAATCATGAATCATGAATCATGAATTGAATCATGAATCAGGAATCAGGAATCATGAATCATGAATTAAATCATGAATCATGAATTATGAATCATGAATTGAATCATGAATTATGAATTGAATCATGAATCATGAAACATGAATCTTGAATGATGAATCATGAATTGAATCATGAAATGAATCATGAATGATGAATCATGAATTGAATCATGAATCATAAATCATGAATTGAATCATGAATCATGAATTGAATCATGAATCATGAATTATGAATCATGAATTGAATCATGAATTATGAATTGAATCATGAATGATGAATCATGAATTGAATCATGAATCATGAATCATGAATTGAATCATGAATCATGAATCATGAATTGAATCATGAATCATGAATGATGAATCATGAATTGAATCATGAATCATGAATCATGAATTGAATCATGAATCATGAATCATGAATTGAATAATGAATCATGAATTATGAATCATGAATTGAATCATGAATCATGAATTATGAATCATGAATTGAATCATGAATTATGAATTGAATCATGAATCATGAATCATCAATTGAATCATGAATCATGAATTATGAATCATGAATTGAATTATGAATTATGAATTGAATCATGAATCATGAATCATGAATTGAATCATGAATCATGAATGATGAATCATAAATTGAATCATGAATCATGAATCATGAATCAAATCATGAATCATGAATCATGAATCATGAATCGAATCATGAATCATGAATCATGGATTGAATCATGAATTGAATCATGAATCATGAATCATGAATCAAATCATGAATCATGAATCATGAATCATGAATCGAATCATGAATCATGAATCATGGATTGAATCATGAATCATGGATTGAATCATGAATTGAATCATGAATCATGAATCGAATCATGAATCATGAATTGAATCATGAATTAAATCATGACTCATGAATTGAATCATGAATTGATTCATGAATTGAATCATGAATTGAATCATGAATTGAATCATGAATTGAATCATGAATCATGAATTGAATCATGAATCATGAATCATAAATCGAATCATGAATCATGAATTGAATCAGGAATCGAATCATG
This sequence comes from Mixophyes australis, assembly GCA_036250195.1. Lineage (NCBI taxonomy): Eukaryota > Metazoa > Chordata > Amphibia > Anura > Limnodynastidae > Mixophyes > Mixophyes australis. The sequence continues at coordinate 238,770,495 of JAVHZZ010000001.1, read as the reverse complement.
AATTGAATCATGAATCATGAATTGAATCATGAATCATGAATTGAATCATGAATTATGAATCATGAATTGAATCATGAATCATGAATCATGAATTGAATCATAATTCATGAATTATGAATTATGAATTGAATCATGAATCCTGAATTGAATTATGAATTATGAATTGAATCATGAATCATGAATCATGAATCATGAATCATGAATTGAATCATGAATTGAATCATGAATCATGAATCATGAATCATGAATTGAATCATGAATTGAATCATGAATCATGAATTGAATCATGAATCATGAATGATGAATCATGAATTGAATCATGAATCATGAATTGAATCATGAATCATGAATTGAATCATGAATTGAATCATGAATCATGAATTGAATCATGAATCATGAATGATGAATCATGAATTGAATCATGAATCATGAATTGAATCATGAATCATGAATTGAATCATGAATCATGAATCATGAATCGAATCATGAATCATGAATCAAGAATCATGAATAATGAATTGAATCATGAATCATGAATCATGAATCATGAATTGAATCATAAATTGTGAGTCAAATCATAAATCATGAATCATAATTCATGAATTGAATCATGAATCATGAATCATGAATCGAATCTTGAATCGAATCATGAATTGAATCATGAATCATAAATTGAATCATGAATCGAATCTTGAATCGAATCATGAATTGAATCATGAATCATGAATTGAATCATGAATCGAATCATGAATTGAATCATGAATCATGAATTGAATCATGAATCATGAATTGAATCATGAATCATGAATTATGAATCATGAATTGAATCATGAATCATGAATCATGAATTGAATCATAAATCATGAATTATGAATCATGAATTAAATCATAAATCATGAATTATGAATCATGAATTGAATCATGAATCATGAATCATGAATTATGAATCATGAATTGAATCATGAATCATGAATCATGAATTGAATCATGAATCATGAATCATGAATCATGAATCATGAATTGAATCATGAATCATGAATCATGAATTGAATCATGAATCATGAATCATGAATCGAATCATGAATCATGAATTGAATCATGAATCATGAATTGAATCATGAATCATGAATTATGAATCATGAATTGAATCATGAATCATGAATCATGAATTGAATCATGAATCAGGAATCAGGAATCATGAATTAAATCATGAATCATGAATTATGAATCATGAATTGAATCATGAATTATGAATTGAATCATGAATCATGAAACATGAATCTTGAATCATGAATCATGAATTGAATCATGAAATGAATCATGAATGATGAATCATGAATTGAATCATGAATCATGAATGATGAATCATGAATTGAATCATGAATCATGAATCATGAATTGAATCATGAATCATGAATCATGAATTATGAATCATGAATTGAATCATGAATTATGAATTGAATCATGAATTATGAATCATGAATCATCAATTGAATCATGAATCATGAATTGAATCATGAATTGAATCATGAATCATGAATTGAATCATGAATCATGAATGATGAATCATGAATTGAATCATGAATCATGAATTGAATCATGAATCATGAATTGAATCATGAATCATGAATTGAATCTTGAATCATGAATCATGAATCGAATCATGAATCATGAATCAAGAATCATGAATAATGAATTGAATCATGAATCATGAATCATTATTGAATCATAAATTGTGAGTCAAATCATAAATCATGAATCATAATTCATGAATTGAATCATGAATCATGAATCATGAATCAAATCTTGAATCGAATCATGAATTGAATCATGAATCATGAATTGAATCATGAATCGAATCATGAATTGAATCATGAATTGAATCATGAATCATGAATTATGAATCATGAATTGAATCATGAATCATGAATCATGAATTGAATCATAAATCATGAATTATGAATCATGAATTAAATCATAAATCATGAATTATGAATCATGAATTAAATCATGAATCATGAATTATGAATCATGAATTGAATCATGAATCATGAATCATGAATTGAATCATGAATCATGAATTGAATCATGAATCATGAATTGAATCATGAATCATGAATCATGAATTGAATCATGAATTGAATCATGAATCATGAATCATGAATTATGAATTGAATCATGAATCATGAATTATGAATCATGAATTGAATCATGAATCATGAATCATGAATTGAATCATGAATCATGAATCATGAATCGAATCATGAATCATGAATTGAATCATGAATCATGAATTGAATCATGAATCATGAATCATGAATTGAATCATGAATCATGAATTGAATCATGAATCATGAATTGAATCATGAATCATGAATCATGAATTGAATCATGAATCAGGAATCAGGAATCATGAATCATGAATTAAATCATGAATCATGAATTATGAATCATGAATTGAATCATGAATTATGAATTGAATCATGAATCATGAAACATGAATCTTGAATCATGAATCATGAATTGAATCATGAAATGAATCATGAATGATGAATCATGAATTGAATCATGAATCATAAATCATGAATTGAATCATGAATCATGAATTGAATCATGAATCATGAATTATGAATCATGAATTGAATCATGAATTATGAATTGAATCATGAATGATGAATCATGAATGATGAATCATGAATGATGAATCATGAATTGAATCATGAATCATGAATCATGAATTGAATCATGAATCATGAATCATGAATTGAATCATGAATCATGAATGATGAATCATGAATTGAATCATGAATCATGAATCATGAATTGAATCATGAATCATGAATCATGAATTGAATAATGAATCATGAATTATGAATCATGAATTGAATCATGAATCATGAATTATGAATCATGAATTGAATCATGAATTATGAATTGAATCATGAATCATGAATCATCAATTGAATCATGAATCATGAATTATGAATCATGAATTGAATTATGAATTATGAATTGAATCATGAATCATGAATCATGAATTGAATCATGAATCATGAATGATGAATCATAAATTGAATCATGAATCATGAATCATGAATCAAATCATGAATCATGAATCATGAATCATGAATCGAATCATGAATCATGAATCATGGATTGAATCATGAATCATGGATTGAATCATGAATTGAATCATGAATCATGAATCGAATCATGAATCATGAATTGAATCATGAATTAAATCATGACTCATGAATTGAATCATGAATTGATTCATGAATTGAATCATGAATTGAATCATGAATTGAATCATGAATTGAATCATGAATCATGAATTGAATCATGAATCATGAATCATAAATCGAATCATGAATCATGAATTGAATCAGGAATCGAATCATGAATTGAATCATGAATCATGAATTGAATCATGAATCATGAATTGAATCATGAATTATGAATCATGAATTGAATCATGAATCATGAATCATGAATTGAATCATAATTCATGAATTATGAATTATGAATTGAATCATGAATCCTGAATTGAATTATGAATTATGAATTGAATCATGAATCATGAATCATGAATCATGAATCATGAATTGAATCATGAATTGAATCATGAATCATGAATCATGAATCATGAATTGAATCATGAATTGAATCATGAATCATGAATTGAATCATGAATCATGAATGATGAATCATGAATTGAATCATGAATCATGAATTGAATCATGAATCATGAATTGAATCATGAATCATGAATCATGAATCGAATCATGAATCATGAATCAAGAATCATGAATAATGAATTGAATCATGAATCATGAATCATGAATCATGAATTGAATCATAAATTGTGAGTCAAATCATAAATCATGAATCATAATTCATGAATTGAATCATGAATCATGAATCATGAATCGAATCTTGAATCGAATCATGAATTGAATCATGAATCATAAATTGAATCATGAATCGAATCTTGAATCGAATCATGAATTGAATCATGAATCATGAATTGAATCATGAATCGAATCATGAATTGAATCATGAATCATGAATTGAATCATGAATCATGAATTGAATCATGAATCATGAATTATGAATCATGAATTGAATCATGAATCATGAATCATGAATTGAATCATAAATCATGAATTATGAATCATGAATTAAATCATAAATCATGAATTATGAATCATGAATTAAATCATGAATCATGAATTATGAATCATGAATTGAATCATGAATCATGAATCATGAATTGAATCATGAATCATGAATTGAATCATGAATCATGAATTGAATCATGAATCATGAATCATGAATTGAATCATGAATTGAATCATGAATCATGAATCATGAATCATGAATTGAATCATGAATCATGAATTGAATCATGAATCATGAATCATGAATCATGAATCGAATCATGAATCATGAATTGAATCATGAATCATGAATCATGAATTATGAATCATGAATTGAATCATGAATCATGAATCATGAATTGAATCATGAATCAGGAATCAGGAATCATGAATCATGAATTAAATCATGAATCATGAATTATGAATCATGAATTGAATCATGAATTATGAATTGAATCATGAATCATGAAACATGAATCTTGAATCATGAATCATGAATTGAATCATGAAATGAATCATGAATGATGAATCATGAATTGAATCATGAATCATAAATCATGAATTGAATCATGAATCATGAATTGAATCATGAATTATGAATCATGAATTGAATCATGAATTATGAATTGAATCATGAATGATGAATCATGAATGATGAATCATGAATTGAATCATGAATCATGAATCATGAATTGAATCATGAATCATGAATCATGAATTGAATCATGAATCATGAATGATGAATGATGAATGATGAATTGAATCATGAATCATGAATTGAATCATGAATAATGAATCATGAATTGAATAATGAATCATGAATTATGAATCATGAATTGAATCATGAATCATGAATTATGAATCATGAATTGAATCATGAATTATGAATTGAATCATGAATCATGAATCATGAATCATGAATCATCAATTGAATCATGAATCATGAATTGAATCATGAATTCAATCATGAATCATGAATTGAATCATGAATCATGAATGATGAATCATGAATTGAATCATGAATCATGAATTGAATCATGAATCATGAATTGAATCATGAATCATGAATCATGAATCGAATCATGAATCATGAATCAAGAATCATGAATAATGAATTGAATCATGAATCATGAATCATTATTGAATCATAAATTGTGAGTCAAATCATAAATCATGAATCATAATTCATGAATTGAATCATGAATCATGAATCATGAATCGAATCTTGAATCGAATCATGAATTGAATCATGAATCATGAATTGAATCATGAATCGAATCATGAATTGAATCATGAATCATGAATTGAATCATGAATCATGAATCATGAATTGAATCATGAATCATGAATTATGAATCATGAATCATGAATCATGAATCATGAATTGAATCATAATTCATGAATTATGAATTATAAATTGAATAATGAATCATGAATCATGAATTGAATTATGAATTATGAATTGAATCATGAATCATGAATCATGAATTATGAATCATGAATTGAATCATGAATCATGAATCATGAATTGAATCATGAATCAGGAATCAGGAATCATGAATCATGAATTAAATCATGAATCATGAATTATGAATCATGAATTGAATCATGAATTATGAATTGAATCATGAATCATGAAACATGAATCTTGAATCATGAATCATGAATTGAATCATGAAATGAATCATGAATGATGAATCATGAATTGAATCATGAATCATAAATCATGAATTGAATCATGAATCATGAATTGAATCATGAATTATGAATCATGAATTGAATCATGAATTATGAATTGAATCATGAATGATGAATCATGAATGATGAATCATGAATTGAATCATGAATCATGAATCATGAATTGAATCATGAATCATGAATCATGAATTGAATCATGAATCATGAATGATGAATGATGAATGATGAATTGAATCATGAATCATGAATTGAATCATGAATAATGAATCATGAATTGAATAATGAATCATGAATTATGAATCATGAATTGAATCATGAATCATGAATTATGAATCATGAATTGAATCATGAATTATGAATTGAATCATGAATCATGAATCATGAATCATGAATCATCAATTGAATCATGAATCATGAATTGAATCATGAATTGAATCATGAATCATGAATTGAATCATGAATCATGAATGATGAATCATGAATTGAATCATGAATCATGAATTGAATCATGAATCATGAATTGAATCATGAATCATGAATCATGAATCGAATCATGAATCATGAATCAAGAATCATGAATAATGAATTGAATCATGAATCATGAATCATTATTGAATCATAAATTGTGAGTCAAATCATAAATCATGAATCATAATTCATGAATTGAATCATGAATCATGAATCATGAATCGAATCTTGAATCGAATCATGAATTGAATCATGAATCATGAATTGAATCATGAATCGAATCATGAATTGAATCATGAATCATGAATTGAATCATGAATCATGAATCATGAATTGAATCATGAATCATGAATTATGAATCATGAATCATGAATCATGAATCATGAATTGAATCATAATTCATGAATTATGAATTATGAATTGAATCATGAATCATGAATTGAATTATGAATTATGAATTGAATCATGAATCATGAATCATGAATCATGAATCATGAATTGAATCATGAATTGAATCATGAATCATGAATCATGAATCATGAATCATGAATTGAATCATGAATTGAATCATGAATCATGAATTGAATCATGAATCATGAATGATGAATCATGAATTGAATCATGAATCATGAATTGAATCATGAATCATGAATTGAATCATGAATCATGAATCATGAATCATGAATCAAGAATCATGAATAATGAATTGAATCATGAATCATGAATCATGAATCATGAATTGAATCATAAATTGTGAGTCAAATCATAAATCATGAATCATAATTCATGAATTGAATCATGAATCATGAATCATGAATCGAATCTTGAATCGAATCATGAATTGAATCATGAATCATGAATTGAATCATGAATCGAATCATGAATTGAATCATGAATCATGAATTGAATCATGAATCATGAATCATGAATTGAATCATGAATCATGAATTATGAATCATGAATTGAATCATGAATCATGAATCATGAATTGAATCATAAATCATGAATTATGAATCATGAATTAAATCATAAATCATGAATTATGAATCATGAATTAAATCATGAATCATGAATTATGAATCATAAATTGAATCATGAATCATGAATCATGAATTGAATCATGAATCATGAATTGAATCATGAATCATGAATTGAATCATGAATCATGAATTGAATCATGAATCATGAATCATGAATCGAATCATGAATTGAATCATGAATCATGAATCATGAATTGAATCATGAATCATGAATCATGAATTGAATCATGAATCATGAATCATGAATCGAATCATGAATCATGAATTGAATCATGAATCATGAATTGAATCATGAATCATGAATTATGAATCATGAATTGAATCATGAATCATGAATCATGAATTGAATCATGAATCAGGAATCAGGAATCATGAATTAAATCATGAATCATGAATTATGAATCATGAATTGAATCATGAATTATGAATTGAATCATGAATCATGAAACATGAATCTTGAATCATGAATCATGAATTGAATCATGAAATGAATCATGAATGATGAATCATGAATTGAATCATGAATCATGAATCATGAATTGAATCATGAATCATGAATGATGAATCATGAATTGAATCATGAATCATGAATCATGAATTGAATCATGAATCATGAATCATGAATTGAATAATGAATCATGAATTATGAATCATGAATTGAATCATGAATCATGAATTATGAATCATGAATTGAATCATGAATTATGAATTGAATCATGAATCATGAATCATGAATCATCAATTGAATCATGAATCATGAATTGAATCATGAATTGAATCATGAATCATGAATTGAATCATGAATCATGAATGATGAATCATGAATTGAATCATGAATCATGAATTGAATCATGAATCATGAATTGAATCATGAATCATGAATTGAATCTTGAATCATGAATCATGAATCGAATCATGAATCATGAATCAAGAATCATGAATAATGAATTGAATCATGAATCATGAATCATTATTGAATCATAAATTGTGAGTCAAATCATAAATCATGAATCATAATTCATGAATTGAATCATGAATCATGAATCATGAATCAAATCTTGAATCGAATCATGAATTGAATCATGAATCATGAATTGAATCATGAATCGAATCATGAATTGAATCATGAATCATGAATTGAATCATGAATCATGAATCATGAATTGAATCATGAATCATGAATTATGAATCATGAATTGAATCATGAATCATGAATCATGAATTGAATCATAAATCATGAATTATGAATCATGAATTAAATCATAAATCATGAATTATGAATCATGAATTAAATCATGAATCATGAATTATGAATCATGAATTGAATCATGAATCATGAATCATGAATTGAATCATGAATCATGAATTGAATCATGAATCATGAATTGAATCATGAATCATGAATCATGAATTGAATCATGAATTGAATCATGAATCATGAATCATGAATTATGAATTGAATCATGAATCATGAATTATGAATCATGAATTGAATCATGAATCATGAATCATGAATTGAATCATGAATCATGAATCATGAATCATGAATCGAATCATGAATCATGAATTGAATCATGAATCATGAATTGAATCATGAATCATGAATCATGAATTGAATCATGAATCATGAAGTGAATCATGAATCATGAATTATGAATCATGAATTGAATCATGAATCATGAATCATGAATTGAATCATGAATCAGGAATCAGGAATCATGAATCATGAATTAAATCATGAATCATGAATTATGAATCATGAATTGAATCATGAATTATGAATTGAATCATGAATCATGAAACATGAATCTTGAATCATGAATCATGAATTGAATCATGAAATGAATCATGAATGATGAATCATGAATTGAATCATGAATCATAAATCATGAATTGAATCATGAATCATGAATTGAATCATGAATCATGAATTATGAATCATGAATTGAATCATGAATTATGAATTGAATCATGAATGATGAATCATGAATGATGAATCATGAATTGAATCATGAATCATGAATCATGAATTGAATCATGAATCATGAATCATGAATTGAATCATGAATGATGAATCATGAATTGAATCATGAATCATGAATCATGAATTGAATCATGAATCATGAATCATGAATTGAATAATGAATCATGAATTATGAATCATGAATTGAATCATGAATCATGAATTATGAATCATGAATTGAATCATGAATTATGAATTGAATCATGAATCATGAATCATGAATCATGAATCATCAATTGAATCATGAATCATGAATTATGAATCATGAATTGAATTATGAATTATGAATTGAATCATGAATCATGAATCATGAATTGAATCATGAATCATGAATGATGAATCATAAATTGAATCATGAATCATGAATCATGAATCAAATCATGAATCATGAATCATGAATCATGAATCGAATCATGAATCATGAATCATGGATTGAATCATGAATTGAATCATGAATCATGAATCATGAATCAAATCATGAATCATGAATCATGAATCATGAATCGAATCATGAATCATGAATCATGGATTGAATCATGAATCATGGATTGAATCATGAATTGAATCATGAATCATGAATCGAATCATGAATCATGAATTGAATCATGAATTAAATCATGACTCATGAATTGAATCATGAATTGATTCATGAATTGAATCATGAATTGAATCATGAATTGAATCATGAATCATGAATTGAATCATGAATCATGAATCATAAATCGAATCATGAATCATGAATTGAATCATGAATCGAATCATGAATTGAATCATGAATCATGAATTGAATCATGAATCATGAATTGAATCATGAATTATGAATCATGAATTGAATCATGAATCATGAATCATGAATTGAATAATGAATCATGTATCATGAATCATGAATCGAATCATGAATCATGAATCATGAATTTAATTATGAATCATGAATTAAATCATGAATCATGAATCATGAATTGAATCATAATTCATGAATTATGAATTATGAATTGAATCATGAATCATGAATCATGAATTGAATTATGAATTATGAATTGAATCATGAATCATGAATCATGAATTGAATCATGAATTGAATCATGAATCATGAATTGAATCATGAATCATGAATGATGAATCATGAATTGAATCATGAATCATGAATTGAATCATGAATCATGAATTGAATCATGAATCATGAATCATGAATCGAATCATGAATCATGAATCGAATCATGAATCTTGAATTGAATCATGAATCATGAATTGAATCATGAATCATGAATTGAATCATGAATCATGAATTGAATCATGAATCATGAATCATGAATTGAATCATGAATCAGGAATCAGGAATCATGAATCATGAATTAAATCATGAATCATGAATTATGAATCATGAATTGAATCATGAATTATGAATTGAATCATGAATCATGAAACATGAATCTTGAATCATGAATCATGAATTGAATCATGAAATGAATCATGAATGATGAATCATGAATCATAAATCATGAATTGAATCATGAATCATGAATTGAATCATGAATCATGAATTATGAATCATGAATTGAATCATGAATTATGAATTGAATCATGAATGATGAATCATGAATGATGAATCATGAATTGAATCATGAAATGAATCATGAATGATGAATCATGAATTGAATCATGAATCATAAATCATGAATTGAATCATGAATCATGAATTGAATCATGAATCATGAATTATGAATCATGAATTGAATCATGAATTATGAATTGAATCATGAATGATGAATCATGAATGATGAATCATGAATTGAATCATGAATCATGAATCATGAATTGAATCATGAATCATGAATCATGAATTGAATCATGAATCATGAATGATGAATCATGAATTGAATCATTAATAATGAATCATGAATCATGAATCATGAATTGAATAATGAATCATGAATTATGAATCATGAATTGAATCATGAATCATGAATTATGAATCATGAATTGAATCATGAATTATGAATTGAATCATGAATCATGAATCATGAATCATGAATCATCAATTGAATCATGAATCATGAATTATGAATCATGAATTGAATTATGAATTATGAATTGAATCATGAATCATGAATCATGAATTGAATCATGAATCATGAATGAAGAATCATAAATTGAATCATGAATCATGAATCATGAATCAAATCATGAATCATGAATCATGAATCATGAATCGAATCATGAATCATGAATCATGGATTGAATCATGAATTGAATCATGAATCATGAATCGAATCATGAATCATGAATTGAATCATGAATTAAATCATGACTCATGAATTGAATCATGAATTGAATCATGAATTGAATCATGAATTGAATCATGAATTGAATCATGAATCATGAATCATGAATCATGAATTGAATCATGAATTGAATCATGAATCATGAATTGAATCATGAATCATGAATGAAGAATCATAAATTGAATCATGAATCATGAATCATGAATCAAATCATGAATCATGAATCATGAATCATGAATCGAATCATGAATCATGAATCATGGATTGAATCATGAATTGAATCATGAATCATGAATCGAATCATGAATCATGAATTGAATCATGAATTAAATCATGACTCATGAATTGAATCATGAATTGAATCATGAATTGAATCATGAATTGAATCATGAATTGAATCATGAATCATGAATCATGAATCATGAATTGAATCATGAATTGAATCATGAATCATGAATTGAATCATGAATCATGAATGATGAATCATGAATTGAATCATGAATCATGAATTGAATCATGAATCATGAATTGAATCATGAATCATGAATCATGAATCGAATCATGAATCATGAATCGAATCATGAATCTTGAATTGAATCATGAATCATGAATTGAATCATGAATCATGAATTGAATCATGAATCATGAATTGAATCATGAATCATGAATCATGAATTGAATCATGAATCAGGAATCAGGAATCATGAATCATGAATTAAATCATGAATCATGAATTATGAATCATGAATTGAATCATGAATTATGAATTGAATCATGAATCATGAAACATGAATCTTGAATCATGAATCATGAATTGAATCATGAAATGAATCATGAATGATGAATCATGAATCATAAATCATGAATTGAATCATGAATCATGAATTGAATCATGAATCATGAATTATGAATCATGAATTGAATCATGAATTATGAATTGAATCATGAATGATGAATCATGAATGATGAATCATGAATTGAATCATGAAATGAATCATGAATGATGAATCATGAATTGAATCATGAATCATAAATCATGAATTGAATCATGAATCATGAATTGAATCATGAATCATGAATTATGAATCATGAATTGAATCATGAATTATGAATTGAATCATGAATGATGAATCATGAATGATGAATCATGAATTGAATCATGAATCATGAATCATGAATTGAATCATGAATCATGAATCATGAATTGAATCATGAATCATGAATGATGAATCATGAATTGAATCATTAATAATGAATCATGAATCATGAATCATGAATTGAATAATGAATCATGAATTATGAATCATGAATTGAATCATGAATCATGAATTATGAATCATGAATTGAATCATGAATTATGAATTGAATCATGAATCATGAATCATGAATCATGAATCATCAATTGAATCATGAATCATGAATTATGAATCATGAATTGAATTATGAATTATGAATTGAATCATGAATCATGAATCATGAATTGAATCATGAATCATGAATGAAGAATCATAAATTGAATCATGAATCATGAATCATGAATCAAATCATGAATCATGAATCATGAATCATGAATCGAATCATGAATCATGAATCATGGATTGAATCATGAATTGAATCATGAATCATGAATCGAATCATGAATCATGAATTGAATCATGAATTAAATCATGACTCATGAATTGAATCATGAATTGAATCATGAATTGAATCATGAATTGAATCATGAATCGAATCATGAATTGAATCATGAATCATGAATTGAATCATGAATCATGAATCATGAATTGAATCATGAATTATGAATCATGAATTGAATCATGAATCATGAATCATGAATTGAATCATGAATCATGTATCATGAATCATGAATCGAATCATGAATCATGAATCATGAATTTAATTATGAATCATGAATTAAATCATGAATCATGAATCATGAATTGAATCACAATTCATGAATTATGAATTATGAATTGAATCATGAATCATGAATCATGAATTGAATTATGAATTATGAATTGAATCATAAATCATGAATCATGAATCATGAATCATGAATTGAATCATGAATTGAATCATGAATCATGAATCATGAATTGAATCATGAATTGAATCATGAATCATGAATTGAATCATGAATCATGAATGATGAATCATGAATTGAATCATGAATCATGAATTGAATCATGAATCATGAATTGAATCATGAATCATGAATCATGAATCGAATCATGAATCATGAATCAAGAATCATGAATAATGAATTGAATCATGAATCATGAATTGAATCATGAATCATGAATCATGAATCATGAATTGAATCATAAATTGTGAGTCGAATCATAAATCATGAATCATAATTCATGAATTGAATCATGAATTATGAATCATGAATCGAATCTTGAATCGAATCATGAATTGAATCATGAATCATGAATTGAATCATGAATCGAATCATGAATTGAATCATGAATCATGAATTGAATCATGAATCATGAATTGAATCATGAATCATGAATTATGAATCATGAATTGAATCATGAATCATGAATTGAATCATAAATCATGAATTATGAATCATGAATTAAATCATAAATCATGAATTATGAATCATGAATTAAATCATGAATCATGAATTATGAATCATGAATTGAATCATGAATCATGAATCATGAATTGAATCATGAATCATGAATTGAATCATGAATCATGAATCATGAATTGAATCATGAATTGAATCATGAATCATGAATCATGAATCATGAATTGAATAATGAATCATGAATTATGAATCATGAATTGAATCATGAATCATGAATCATGAAATGAATCATGAATCATGAATCATGAATCATGAATCGAATCATGAATCATGAATTGAATCATGAATCATGAATTGAATCATGAATCATGAATCATGAATTGAATCATGAATCATGAATTGAATCATGAATCAGGAATCAGGAATCATGAATCATGAATTAAATCATGAATCATGAATTATGAATCATGAATTGAATCATGAATTATGAAATGAATCATGAATCATGAAACATGAATCTTGAATCATGAATCATGAATTGAATCATGAAATGAATCATGAATGATGAATCATGAATTGAATCATGAATCATAAATCATGAATTGAATCATGAATCATGAATTGAATCATGAATCATGAATTATGAATCATGAATTGAATCATGAATTATGAATTGAATCATGAATGATGAATCATGAATGATGAATCATGAATTGAATCATGAATCATGAATCATGAATTGAATCATGAATCATGAATCATGAATTGAATCATGAATCATGAATGATAAATCATGAATTGAATCATGAATCATGAATCATGAATTGAATCATGAATCATGAATCATGAATTGAATAATGAATCATGAATTATGAATCATGAATTGAATCATGAATCATGAATTATGAATCATGAATTGAATCATGAATTATGAATTGAATCATGAATCATGAATCATGAATCATGAATTGAATCATGAATCATGAATTATGAATCATGAATTGAATTATGAATTATGAATTGAATCATGAATCATGAATCATGAATTGAATCATGAATCATGAATTGAATCATGAATGATGAATCATGAATTGAATGATGAATCATGAATTGAATCATGAATCATGAATTGAATATTGAATCATGAATTATGAATCATGAATTGAATCATGAATCATGAATTATGAATCATGAATCATGAATCATGAATCATGAATCATGAATCATGAATCATCAATTGAATCATGAATCATGAATCATGAATCATGAATCATCAATTGAATCATGAATCATGAATTATGAATCATGAATTGAATTATGAATTATGAATAGAATCATGAATCATGAATCATGAATTGAATCATGAATCATGAATTGAATCATGAATCATGAATGATGAATCATAAATTGAATCATGAATCATGAATCATGAATCAAATCATGAATCATGAATCGAATCATGAATCATGAATTGAATCATGAATCATAAATTGAATCATGAATTGAATCATGAATCATGAATCGAATCATGAATTGAATCATGAATTAAATCATGAATCATGAATTGAATCATGAATTGAATCATGAATTGAATCATGAATTGAATCATGAATCATGAATTGAAGCATGAATCATGAATCATAAATCGAATCATGAATCATGAATTGAATCATAATTCGAATCATGAATTGAATCATGAATCATGAATTAAATCATGAATCATAAATCATGAATTGAATCATGAATCATGAATTATGAATCATGAATTGAATCATGAATCATGAATTGAATCATGAATCATGAATCATGAATCATGAATCATGAATTGAATCATGAATCATGAATCATGAATTGAATCATGAATCATGAATCATGAATCATGAATCATGAATCATGAATTGAATCATGAATCATGAATTATGAATCATGAATTGAATCATGAATCATGAATTGAATCATGAATCATGAATCATGAATTGAATCATGAATCATGAATCATGAATTGAATCATGAATCATGAATCATGAATTGAATCATGAATCATGAATTATGAATCATGAATTGAATCATGAATCATGAATCATGAATTGAATCATGAATCAGGAATCATGAATCATGAATCATGAATTGAATCATGAATCATGAATTATGAATCATGAACTAAATCATGAATCATGAATTATGAATCATGAATTGAATCATGAATTATTAATTGAATCATGAATCATGAAACATGAATCTTGAATCATGAATCATGAATTGAATCATGAATCATGAATTATGAATCATGAATCGAATCATGAATCATGAATTGAATCATGAATCATGAATCATGAATTGAATCATGAATTATTAATTGAATCATGAATCATGAAACATGAATCTTGAATCATGAATCATGAATTGAATCATGAATCATGAATTATGAATCATGAATCGAATCATGAATCATGAATTGAATCATGAATCATGAATCATGAATTGAATCATGAATCATGAATCATGAATTGAATCATGAATCATGAATTATGAATCATGAATTGAATCATGAATCATGAATCATGAATTGAATCATGAATCAGGAATCATGAATCATGAATCATGAATTGAATCATGAATCATGAATTATGAATCATGAACTAAATCATGAATCATGAATTATGAATCATGAATTGAATCATGAATTATTAATTGAATCATGAATCATGAAACATGAATCTTGAATCATGAATCATGAATTGAATCATGAAATGAATCATGAATGATGAATCATGAATTGAATCATGAATGATGAATCATGAATTGAATCATGAATCATGAATCATGAATTGAATCATGAATCATGAATTGAATCATGAATCATGAATTATGAAATGAATCATGAATCATGAATCATGAATCATGAATCGAATCATGAATCATGAATTGAATCATGAATCATGAATTGAATCATGAATCATGAATCATGAATTGAATCATGAATCATGAATTGAATCATGAATCAGGAATCAGGAATCATGAATCATGAATTAAATCATGAATCATGAATTATGAATCATGAATTGAATCATGAATTATGAAATGAATCATGAATCATGAAACATGAATCTTGAATCATGAATCATGAATTGAATCATGAAATGAATCATGAATGATGAATCATGAATTGAATCATGAATCATAAATCATGAATTGAATCATGAATCATGAATTGAATCATGAATCATGAATTATGAATCATGAATTGAATCATGAATTATGAATTGAATCATGAATGATGAATCATGAATGATGAATCATGAATTGAATCATGAATCATGAATCATGAATTGAATCATGAATCATGAATGATAAATCATGAATTGAATCATGAATCATGAATCATGAATTGAATCATGAATCATGAATCATGAATTGAATAATGAATCATGAATTATGAATCATGAATTGAATCATGAATCATGAATTATGAATCATGAATTGAATCATGAATTATGAATTGAATCATGAATCATGAATCATGAATCATGAATCATCAATTGAATCATGAATCATGAATTATGAATCATGAATTGAATTATGAATTATGAATTGAATCATGAATCATGAATCATGAATTGAATCATGAATCATGAATTGAATCATGAATGATGAATCATGAATTGAATCATGAATCATGAATTGAATCATGAATCATGAATTGAATATTGAATCATGAATTATGAATCATGAATTGAATCATGAATCATGAATCATGAATTATGAATCATGAATCATGAATCATGAATCATGAATCATGAATCATCAATTGAATCATGAATCATGAATCATGAATCATGAATCATCAATTGAATCATGAATCATGAATTATGAATCATGAATTGAATTATGAATTATGAATTGAATCATGAATCATGAATTGAATCATGAATCATGAATTGAATCATGAATCATGAATGATGAATCATAAATCGAATCATGAATCATGAATTGAATCATAATTCGAATCATGAATTGAATCATGAATCATGAATTAAATCATGAATCATAAATCATGAATTGAATCATGAATCATGAATTATGAATCATGAATTGAATCATGAATTGAATCATGAATCATGAATCATGAATCATGAATCATGAATTGAATCATGAATCATGAATCATGAATTGAATCATGAATCATGAATCATGAATCATGAATCATGAATCATGAATTGAATCATGAATCATGAATTATGAATCATGAATTGAATCATGAATCATGAATTGAATCATGAATCATGAATCATGAATTGAATCATGAATCATGAATCATGAATTGAATCATGAATCATGAATCATGAATTGAATCATGAATCATGAATTATGAATCATGAATTGAATCATGAATCATGAATCATGAATTGAATCATGAATCAGGAATCATGAATCATGAATCATGAATTGAATCATGAATCATGAATTATGAATCATGAACTAAATCATGAATCATGAATTATGAATCATGAATTGAATCATGAATTATTAATTGAATCATGAATCATGAAACATGAATCTTGAATCATGAATCATGAATTGAATCATGAATCATGAATTATGAATCATGAATCGAATCATGAATCATGAATTGAATCATGAATCATGAATCATGAATTGAATCATGAATCATGAATCATGAATTGAATCATGAATCATGAATCATGAATTGAATCATGAATCATGAATTATGAATCATGAATTGAATCATGAATCATGAATTGAATCATGAATCAGGAATCATGAATCATGAATCATGAATTGAATCATGAATCATGAATTATGAATCATGAACTAAATCATGAATCATGAATTATGAATCATGAATTGAATCATGAATTATTAATTGAATCATGAATCATGAAACATGAATCATGAATCATGAATCATGAATTGAATCATGAATCATGAATCATGAATGATGAATCATGAATCATGAATGATAAATCATGAATTGAATCATGAATCATGAATCATGAATTGAATCATGAATCATGAATCATGAATTGAATAATGAATCATGAATTATGAATCATGAATTGAATCATGAATCATGAATTATGAATCATGAATTGAATCATGAATTATGAATTGAATCATGAATCATGAATCATGAATCATGAATTGAATCATGAATCATGAATTATGAATCATGAATTGAATTATGAATTATGAATTGAATCATGAATCATGAATCATGAATTGAATCATGAATCATGAATTGAATCATGAATGATGAATCATGAATTGAATGATGAATCATGAATTGAATCATGAATCATGAATTGAATATTGAATCATGAATTATGAATCATGAATTGAATCATGAATCATGAATTATGAATCATGAATCATGAATCATGAATCATGAATCATGAATCATGAATCATCAATTGAATCATGAATCATGAATCATGAATCATCAATTGAATCATGAATCATGAATTATGAATCATGAATTGAATTATGAATTATGAATAGAATCATGAATCATGAATCATGAATTGAATCATGAATCATGAATTGAATCATGAATCATGAATGATGAATCATAAATTGAATCATGAATCATGAATCATGAATCAAATCATGAATCATGAATCGAATCATGAATCATGAATTGAATCATGAATCATAAATTGAATCATGAATTGAATCATGAATCATGAATCGAATCATGAATTGAATCATGAATTAAATCATGAATCATGAATTGAATCATGAATTGAATCATGAATTGAATCATGAATTGAATCATGAATCATGAATTGAAGCATGAATCATGAATCATAAATCGAATCATGAATCATGAATTGAATCATAATTCGAATCATGAATTGAATCATGAATCATGAATTAAATCATGAATCATAAATCATGAATTGAATCATGAATCATGAATTATGAATCATGAATTGAATCATGAATCATGAATTGAATCATGAATCATGAATCATGAATCATGAATCATGAATTGAATCATGAATCATGAATCATGAATTGAATCATGAATCATGAATCATGAATCATGAATCATGAATCATGAATTGAATCATGAATCATGAATTATGAATCATGAATTGAATCATGAATCATGAATTGAATCATGAATCATGAATCATGAATTGAATCATGAATCATGAATCATGAATTGAATCATGAATCATGAATCATGAATTGAATCATGAATCATGAATTATGAATCATGAATTGAATCATGAATCATGAATCATGAATTGAATCATGAGTCAGGAATCATGAATCATGAATCATGAATTGAATCATGAATCATGAATTATGAATCATGAACTAAATCATGAATCATGAATTATGAATCATGAATTGAATCATGAATTATTAATTGAATCATGAATCATGAAACATGAATCTTGAATCATGAATCATGAATTGAATCATGAATCATGAATTATGAATCATGAATCGAATCATGAATCATGAATTGAATCATGAATCATGAATCATGAATTGAATCATGAATTATTAATTGAATCATGAATCATGAAACATGAATCTTGAATCATGAATCATGAATTGAATCATGAATCATGAATTATGAATCATGAATCGAATCATGAATCATGAATTGAATCATGAATCATGAATCATGAATTGAATCATGAATCATGAATCATGAATTGAATCATGAATCATGAATTATGAATCATGAATTGAATCATGAATCATGAATCATGAATTGAATCATGAATCAGGAATCATGAATCATGAATCATGAATTGAATCATGAATCATGAATTATGAATCATGAACTAAATCATGAATCATGAATTATGAATCATGAATTGAATCATGAATTATTAATTGAATCATGAATCATGAAACATGAATCTTGAATCATGAATCATGAATTGAATCATGAAATGAATCATGAATGATGAATCATGAATTGAATCATGAATGATGAATCATGAATTGAATCATGAATCATGAATCATGAATTGAATCATGAATCATGAATTGAATCATGAATCATGAATTATGAAATGAATCATGAATCATGAATCATGAATCGAATCATGAATCATGAATTGAATCATGAATCATGAATTGAATCATGAATCATGAATCATGAATTGAATCATGAATCATGAATTGAATCATGAATCAGGAATCAGGAATCATGAATCATGAATTAAATCATGAATCATGAATTATGAATCATGAATTGAATCATGAATTATGAAATGAATCATGAATCATGAAACATGAATCTTGAATCATGAATCATGAATTGAATCATGAAATGAATCATGAATGATGAATCATGAATTGAATCATGAATCATAAATCATGAATTGAATCATGAATCATGAATTGAATCATGAATCATGAATTATGAATCATGAATTGAATCATGAATTATGAATTGAATCATGAATGATGAATCATGAATGATGAATCATGAATTGAATCATGAATCATGAATCATGAATTGAATCATGAATCATGAATGATAAATCATGAATTGAATCATGAATCATGAATCATGAATTGAATCATGAATCATGAATCATGAATTGAATAATGAATCATGAATTATGAATCATGAATTGAATCATGAATCATGAATTATGAATCATGAATTGAATCATGAATTATGAATTGAATCATGAATCATGAATCATGAATCATGAATCATCAATTGAATCATGAATCATGAATTATGAATCATGAATTGAATTATGAATTATGAATTGAATCATGAATCATGAATCATGAATTGAATCATGAATCATGAATTGAATCATGAATGATGAATCATGAATTGAATCATGAATCATGAATTGAATCATGAATCATGAATTGAATATTGAATCATGAATTATGAATCATGAATTGAATCATGAATCATGAATCATGAATTATGAATCATGAATCATGAATCATGAATCATGAATCATGAATCATCAATTGAATCATGAATCATGAATCATGAATCATGAATCATCAATTGAATCATGAATCATGAATTATGAATCATGAATTGAATTATGAATTATGAATTGAATCATGAATCATGAATCATGAATTGAATCATGAATCATGAATTGAATCATGAATCATGAATGATGAATCATAAATCGAATCATGAATCATGAATTGAATCATAATTCGAATCATGAATTGAATCATGAATCATGAATTAAATCATGAATCATAAATCATGAATTGAATCATGAATCATGAATTATGAATCATGAATTGAATCATGAATTGAATCATGAATCATGAATCATGAATCATGAATCATGAATTGAATCATGAATCATGAATCATGAATTGAATCATGAATCATGAATCATGAATCATGAATCATGAATCATGAATTGAATCATGAATCATGAATTATGAATCATGAATTGAATCATGAATCATGAATTGAATCATGAATCATGAATCATGAATTGAATCATGAATCATGAATCATGAATTGAATCATGAATCATGAATCATGAATTGAATCATGAATCATGAATTATGAATCATGAATTGAATCATGAATCATGAATCATGAATTGAATCATGAATCAGGAATCATGAATCATGAATCATGAATTGAATCATGAATCATGAATTATGAATCATGAACTAAATCATGAATCATGAATTATGAATCATGAATTGAATCATGAATTATTAATTGAATCATGAATCATGAAACATGAATCTTGAATCATGAATCATGAATTGAATCATGAATCATGAATTATGAATCATGAATCGAATCATGAATCATGAATTGAATCATGAATCATGAATCATGAATTGAATCATGAATCATGAATCATGAATTGAATCATGAATCATGAATCATGAATTGAATCATGAATCATGAATTATGAATCATGAATTGAATCATGAATCATGAATTGAATCATGAATCAGGAATCATGAATCATGAATCATGAATTGAATCATGAATCATGAATTATGAATCATGAACTAAATCATGAATCATGAATTATGAATCATGAATTGAATCATGAATTATTAATTGAATCATGAATCATGAAACATGAATCTTGAATCATGAATCATGAATTGAATCATGAAATGAATCATGAATGATGAATCATGAATTGAATCATGAATGATGAATCATGAATTGAATCATGAATCATGAATCATGAATTGAATCATGAATCATGAATTGAATCATGAATCATGAATTATGAATCATAATTTGAATCATGAATTATGAATTGAATCATGAATGATGAATCATGAATGATGAATCATGAATTGAATCATGCATCATGAATCATGAATTGAATTATGAATCATGAATCATGAATTGAATTATGAATCATGAATCATGAATTGAATCATGAATCATGAATGATGAATCATGAATTGAATCATGAATCATGAATTATGAATCATGTATTGAATCATGAATTATGAATTGAATCATGAATCATGAATCATGAATCATGAATCATCAATTGAATCATGAATCATGAATTATGAATCATGAATTGAATTATGAATTATGAATTGAATCATGAATCATGAATCATGAATCATGAATCATGAATTGAATCATGAATTGAATCATGAATCATGAATCATGAATTGAATCATGAATCATGAATGATGAATCATAAATTGAATCATGAATGATGAATCATGAATTGAATCATGAATCATGAATTGAATCATGAATCATGAATTGAATATTGAATCATGAATTATGAATCATGAATTGAATCATGAATCATGAATCATGAATTATGAATCATGAATCATGAATCATGAATCATGAATCATCAATTGAATCATGAATCATGAATCATGAATCATCAATTGAATCATGAATCATGAATTATGAATCATGAATTGAATTATGAATTATGAATTGAATCATGAATCATGAATCATGAATTGAATCATGAATCATGAATTGAATCATGAATCATGAATGATGAATCATAAATTGAATCATGAATCATGAATCATGAATCAAATCATGAATCATGAATCGAATCATGAATCATGAATTGAATCATGAATCATAAATTGAATCATGAATTGAATCATGAATCATGAATCGAATCATGAATTGAATCATGAATTAAATCATGAATCATGAATTGAATCATTAATTGAATCATGAATTGAATCATGAATTGAATCATGAATCATGAATTGAAGCATGAATCATGAATCATAAATCGAATCATGAATCATGAATTGAATCATAATTCGAATCATGAATTGAATCATGAATCATGAATTAAATCATGAATCATAAATCATGAATTGAATCATGAATCATGAATTATGAATCATGAATTGAATCATGAATTGAATCATGAATCATGAATCATGAATCATGAATCATGAATTGAATCATGAATCATGAATCATGAATTGAATCATGAATCATGAATCATGAATCATGAATCATGAATCATGAATTGAATCATGAATCATGAATTATGAATCATGAATTGAATCATGAATCATGAATTGAATCATGAATCATGAATCATGAATTGAATCATGAATCATGAATCATGAATTGAATCATGAATCATGAATCATGAATTGAATCATGAATCATGAATTATGAATCATGAATTGAATCATGAATCATGAATCATGAATTGAATCATGAATCAGGAATCATGAATCATGAATCATGAATTGAATCATGAATCATGAATTATGAATCATGAACTAAATCATGAATCATGAATTATGAATCATGAATTGAATCATGAATTATTAATTGAATCATGAATCATGAAACATGAATCTTGAATCATGAATCATGAATTGAATCATGAATCATGAATTATGAATCATGAATCGAATCATGAATCATGAATTGAATCATGAATCATGAATCATGAATCATGAATTGAATCATGAATCATGAATCATGAATTGAATCATGAATCATGAATTATGAATCATGAATTGAATCATGAATCATGAATTGAATCATGAATCAGGAATCATGAATCATGAATCATGAATTGAATCATGAATCATGAATTATGAATCATGAACTAAATCATGAATCATGAATTATGAATCATGAATTGAATCATGAATTATTAATTGAATCATGAATCATGAAACATGAATCTTGAATCATGAATCATGAATTGAATCATGAAATGAATCATGAATGATGAATCATGAATTGAATCATGAATGATGAATCATGAATTGAATCATGAATCATGAATCATGAATTGAATCATGAATCATGAATTGAATCATGAATCATGAATTATGAATCATAATTTGAATCATGAATTATGAATTGAATCATGAATGATGAATCATGAATGATGAATCATGAATTGAATCATGCATCATGAATCATGAATTGAATTATGAATCATGAATCATGAATTGAATTATGAATCATGAATCATGAATTGAATCATGAATCATGAATGATGAATCATGAATTGAATCATGAATCATGAATTATGAATCATGAATTGAATCATGAATTATGAATTGAATCATGAATCATGAATCATGAATCATGAATCATCAATTGAATCATGAATCATGAATTATGAATCATGAATTGAATTATGAATTATGAATTGAATCATGAATCATGAATCATGAATCATGAATCATGAATTGAATCATGAATTGAATCATGAATCATGAATCATGAATTGAATCATGAATCATGAATGATGAATCATAAATTGAATCATGAATTATGAATCATGAATCATATCATGAATCATGAATCGAATCATGAATCATAAATTGAATCATGAATTGAATCATGAATCATGAATCGAATCATGAATCATGAATTGAATCATGAATTAAATCATGAATCATGAATTGAATCATGAATTGAATCATGAATTGAATCATGAATTGAATCATAAATCATGAATTGAATCATGAATCATAAATCGAATCATGAATCATGAATTATGAATTATGAATTGAATCATGAATCATGAATTATGAATCATGAATTGAATTATGAATTATGAATTGAATCATGAATCATGAATCATGAATTGAATCATGAATCATGAATGATGAATCATAAATTGAATCATGAATCATGAATCATGAATCAAATCATGAATTGAATCATGAATTGAATCATTAATCGAATCATGAATCATGAATCATGAATTGAATCATGAATTGAATCATGAATCATGAATCGAATCATGAATCATGAATTGAATCATGAATTAAATCATGAATCATGAATTAAATCATGAATTGAATCATGAATTGAATCATTAATTGAATCATGAATTGAATCATGAATCATGAATTGAATCATGAATCATGAATCATAAATCGAATCATGAATCATGAATTGAATCATGAATCGAATCATGAATTGAATCATGAATCATGAATTGAATCATGAATCATGAATCATGAATTGAATCATGAATTATGAATCATGAATTGAATCATGAATCATGAATCATGAATTGAATCATGAATCATGAATCGAATCATAATTCATGAATTATGAATTATGAATTGAATCATGAATCATGAATCATGAATTGAATTATGAATTATGAATTGAATCATGAATCATGAATCATGAATTGAATCATGAATTGAATCATGAATCATGAATCATGAATTGAATCATGAATCATAATTCATGAATTTAATTATGAATCATGAATTAAATCATGAATCATGAATCATGAATTGAATCATAATTCATGAATTATGAATTATGAATTGAATCATGAATCATGAATCATGAATTGAATTATGAATTATGAATTGAATCATGAATCATGAATCATGAATCATGAATTGAATCATGAATTGAATCATGAATCATGAATCATGAATCATGAATCATGAATTGAATCATGAATTGAATCATGAATCATGAATCATGAATTGAATCATGAATCATGAATGATGAATCATGAATTGAATCATGAATCATGAATCGAATCTTGAATCGAATCATGAATTGAATCATGAATCATGAATTGAATCATGAATCGAATCATGAATTGAATCATGAATCATGAATTGAATCATGAATCATGAATCATGAATTGAATCATGAATCATGAATTATGAATCATGAATTGAATCATGAATCATGAATCATGAATTGAATCATAAATCATGAATTATGAATCATGAATTAAATCATGAATCATGAATTATGAATCATGAATTGAATCATGAATCATGAATCATGAATTGAATCATGAATCATGAATTGAATCATGAATCATGAATTAAATCATAAATCATGAATTATGAATCATGAATTAAATCATGAATCATGAATTATGAATCATGAATTGAATCATGAATCATGAATCATGAATTGAATCATGAATCATGAATTGAATCATGAATCATGAATTGAATCATGAATCATGAATTGAATCATGAATCATGAATTAAATCATAAATCATGAATTATGAATCATGAATTAAATCATGAATCATGAATTATGAATCATGAATTGAATCATGAATCATGAATCATGAATTGAATCATGAATCATGAATTGAATCATGAATCATGAATTGAATCATGAATCATGAATCATGAATTGAATCATGAATTGAATCATGAATCATGAATCATGAATCATGAATTGAATCATGAATCATGAATTATGAATCATGAATTGAATCATGAATCATGAATCATGAATTGAATCATGAATCATGAATCATGAATCGAATCATGAATCATGAATTGAATCATGAATCATGAATTGAATCATGAATCATGAATTGAATCATGAATCATGAATTGAATCATGAATCATGAATTATGAATCATGAATTGAATCATGAATCATGAATCATGAATTGAATCATGAATCAGGAATCAGGAATCATGAATCATGAATTAAATCATGAATCATGAATTATGAATCATGAATTGAATCATGAATTATGAATTGAATCATGAATCATGAAACATGAATCTTGAATCATGAATCATGAATTGAATCATGAAATGAATCATGAATGATAAATCATGAATTGAATCATGAATCATAAATCATGAATTGAATCATGAATCATGAATTGAATCATGAAATGAATCATGAATGATAAATCATGAATTGAATCATGAATCATAAATCATGAATTGAATCATGAATCATGAATTGAATCATGAATCATGAATTATGAATCATGAATTGAATCATGAATTATGAATTGAATCATGAATGATGAATCATGAATGATGAATCATGAATTGAATCATGAATCATGAATTGAATCATGAATCATGAATCATGAATTGAATCATGAATCATGAATGATAAATCATGAATTGAATCATGAATCATGAATCATGAATTGAATCATGAATTGAATCATGAATCATGAATCATGAATTGAATCATGAATCATGAATGATGAATCATAAATTGAATCATGAATCATGAATCATGAATCAAATCATGAATCATGAATCGAATCATGAATCATGAATTGAATCATGAATCATAAATTGAATCATGAATTGAATCATGAATCATGAATCGAATCATGAATTGAATCATGAATTAAATCATGAATCATGAATTGAATCATGAATTGAATCATGAATTGAATCATGAATTGAATCATGAATCATGAATTGAAGCATGAATCATGAATCATAAATCGAATCATGAATCATGAATTGAATCATAATTCGAATCATGAATTGAATCATGAATCATGAATTGAATCATGAATCATGAATTGAATCATGAATCATGAATTGAATCATGAATTGAATCATGAATCATGAATTATGAATCATGAATTGAATCATGAATTGAATCATGAATCATGAATCATGAATCATGAATTGAATCATGAATCATGAATCATGAATTGAATCATGAATCATGAATCATGAATTGAATCATGAATCATGAATCATGAATCATGAATCATGAATTGAATCATGAATCATGAATTATGAATCATGAATTGAATCATGAATCATGAATTGAATCATGAATCATGAATCATGAATCATGAATCAAATCATGAATCATGAATTGAATCATGAATCATGAATCATGAATTGAATCATGAATCATGAATCATGAATTGAATCATGAATCATGAATCATGAATTGAATCATGAATCATGAATTATGAATCATGAATTGAATCATGAATCATGAATCATGAATTGAATCATGAATCAGGAATCATGAATCATGAATCATGAATTGAATCATGAATCATGAATTATGAATCATGAACTAAATCATGAATCATGAATTATGAATCATGAATTGAATCATGATTTATGAATTGAATCATGAATCATGAATCATGAATTGAATCATGAATCATGAATTGAATCATGAATCATGAATTATGAATCATAATTTGAATCATGAATTATGAATTGAATCATGAATGATGAATCATGAATGATGAATCATGAATGATGAATCATGAATTGAATCATGCATCATGAATCATGAATTGAATCATGAATGATGAATCATGAATTGAATCATGAATCATGAATGATGAATCATGAATTGAATCATGAATGATGAATCATGAATTGAATCATGAATCATGAATCATGAATTGAATCATGAATCATGAATTATGAATCATGAATTGAATCATGAATCATGAATTATGAATCATGAATTGAATCATGAATTATGAATTGAATCATGAATCATGAATCATGAATCATCAATTGAATCATGAATCATGAATTATGAATCATGAATTGAATTATGAATTATGAATTGAATCATGAATCATGAATCATGAATCATGAATCATGAATTGAATCATGAATTGAATCATGAATCATGAATCATGAATTGAATCATGAATCATGAATGATGAATCATAAATTGAATCATGAATTATGAAACATGAATCATATCATGAATCATGAATCGAATCATGAATCATGAATTGAATCATGAATCATAAATTGAATCATGAATTGAATCATGTATCATGAATCGAATCATGAATCATGAATTGAATCATAAATTAAATCATGAATCATGAATTGAATCATGAATTGAATCATAAATCATGAATTGAATCATGAATCATAAATCAAATCATGAATCATGAATTATGAATTATGAATTGAATCATGAATCATGAATTATGAATCATGAATTGAATTATGAATTATGAATTGAATCATGAATCATGAATCATGAATTGAATCATGAATCATGAATGATGAATCATAAATTGAAAACATGAATCATGAATCATGAATCAAATCATGAATCATGAATCATGAATCGAATCATGAATCATAAATCATGAATTGAATCATGAATTGAATCATGAATCATGAATCGAATCATGAATCATGAATTGAATCATGAATTAAATCATGAATCATGAATTGAATCATGAATTGAATCATGAATTGAATCATTAATTGAATCATGAATTGAATCATGAATCATGAATTGAATCATGAATCATGAATCATAAATCGAATCATAAATCATGAATTGAATCATGAATCGAATCATGAATTGAATCATGAATCATGAATTGAATCATGAATCATGAATTGAATCATGAATTATGAATCATGAATTGAATCATGAATCATGAATCATGAATTGAATCATGAATCAGGAATCATGAATCATGAATCATGAATTGAATCATGAATCAGGAATCATGAATCATGAATCATGAATTGAATCATGAATTGAATCATGAATCATGAATCGAATCATGAATCATGAATTGAATCATGAATTAAATCATGAATCATGAATTGAATCATGAATTGAATCATTAATTGAATCATGAATTGAATCATGAATCATGAATTGAATCATGAATCATGAATTATGAATCATAATTTGAATCATGAATTATGAATTGAATCATGAATGATGAATCATGAATGATGAATCATGAATGATGAATCATGAATTGAATCATGCATCATGAATCATGAATTGAATCATGAATGATGAATCATGAATTGAATCATGAATCATGAATGATGAATCATGAATTGAATCATGAATGATGAATCATGAATTGAATCATGAATCATGAATCATGAATTGAATCATGAATCATGAATTATGAATCATGAATTGAATCATGAATCATGAATTATGAATCATGAATTGAATCATGAATTATGAATTGAATCATGAATCATGAATCATGAATCATCAATTGAATCATGAATCATGAATTATGAATC
Source organism: Mixophyes australis (assembly GCA_036250195.1). Taxonomy (NCBI): domain Eukaryota; kingdom Metazoa; phylum Chordata; class Amphibia; order Anura; family Limnodynastidae; genus Mixophyes; species Mixophyes australis. The sequence goes on along the minus strand of JAVHZZ010000001.1, from coordinate 238,739,004 downwards.
ATGAATTGAATTATGAATTATGAATTGAATCATGAATCATGAATCATGAATCATGAATCATGAATTGAATCATGAATTGAATCATGAATCATGAATCATGAATTGAATCATGAATCATGAATGATGAATCATAAATTGAATCATGAATTATGAAACATGAATCATATCATGAATCATGAATCGAATCATGAATCATGAATTGAATCATGAATCATAAATTGAATCATGAATTGAATCATGTATCATGAATCGAATCATGAATCATGAATTGAATCATAAATTAAATCATGAATCATGAATTGAATCATGAATTGAATCATAAATCATGAATTGAATCATGAATCATAAATCAAATCATGAATCATGAATTATGAATTATGAATTGAATCATGAATCATGAATTATGAATCATGAATTGAATTATGAATTATGAATTGAATCATGAATCATGAATCATGAATTGAATCATGAATCATGAATGATGAATCATAAATTGAAAACATGAATCATGAATCATGAATCAAATCATGAATCATGAATCATGAATCGAATCATGAATCATAAATCATGAATTGAATCATGAATTGAATCATGAATCATGAATCGAATCATGAATCATGAATTGAATCATGAATTAAATCATGAATCATGAATTGAATCATGAATTGAATCATGAATTGAATCATTAATTGAATCATGAATTGAATCATGAATCATGAATTGAATCATGAATCATGAATCATAAATCGAATCATAAATCATGAATTGAATCATGAATCGAATCATGAATTGAATCATGAATCATGAATTGAATCATGAATCATGAATTGAATCATGAATTATGAATCATGAATTGAATCATGAATCATGAATCATGAATTGAATCATGAATCAGGAATCATGAATCATGAATCATGAATTGAATCATGAATCATGAATTATGAATCATGAACTAAATCATGAATCATGAATTATGAATCATGAATTGAATCATGAATTATGAATATAATCATGAGTCATGAAACATGAATCTTGAATCATGAATCATGAATTGAATCATGAAATGAATCATGAATGATGAATCATGAATTGAATCATGAATCATGAATCATGAATTGAATCATGAATCATGAATCATGAATTGAATCATGAATCATGAATTGAATCATGAATCATGAATTATGAATCATAATTTGAATCATGAATTATGAATTGAATCATGAATCATGAATCATGAATTGAATCATGAATCATGAATGATGAATCATGAATTGAATCATGAATGATGAATCATGAATTGAATCATGAATCATGAATCATGAATTGAATCATGAATCATGAATTATGAATCATGAATTGAATCATGAATCATGAATTATGAATCATGAATTGAATCATGAATTATGAATTGAATCATGAATCATGAATCATGAATCATGAATCATCAATTGAATCATGAATCATGAATTATGAATCATGAATTGAATTATGAATTATGAATTGAATCATGAATCATGAATCATGAATCATGAATTGAATCATCAATTGAATCATGAATCATGAATCATGAATTGAATCATGAATCATGAATGATGAATCATAAATTGAATCATGAATTATGAATCATGAATCATATCATGAATCATGAATCGAATCATGAATCATGAATTGAATCATGAATCATAAATTGAATAATGAATTGAATCATGAATCATGAATCGAATCATGAATCATGAATTGAATCATGAATTAAATCATGAATCATGAATTGAATCATGAATTGAATCATGAATTGAATCATGAATTGAATCATAAATCATGAATTGAATCATGAATCATAAATCGAATCATGAATCATGAATTATGAATTATGAATTGAATCATGAATCATGAATTATGAATCATGAATTGAATTATGAATTATGAATTGAATCATGAATCATGAATCATGAATTGAATCATGAATCATGAATGATGAATCATAAATTGAATCATGAATCATGAATCATGAATCAAATCATGAATCATGAATCATGAATCATGAATCGAATCATGAATCATGAATCATGAATTGAATCATGAATTGAATCATGAATCATGAATCGAATCATGAATCATGAATTGAATCATGAATTAAATCATGAATCATGAATTGAATCATGAATTGAATCATGAATTGAATCATGAATTGAATCATGAATTGAATCATGAATCATGAATTGAATCATGAATCATGAATCATAAATCGAATCATAAATCATGAATTGAATCATGAATTGAATCATGAATCATGAATTGAATCATGAATCATGAATCATGAATTGAATCATGAATTATGAATCATGAATTGAATCATGAATCATGAATCATGAATTGAATCATGAATCATGAATCATGAATCATGAATCGAATCATAATTCATGAATTATGAATTATGAATTGAATCATGAATCATGAATCATGAATTGAATTATGAATTATGAATTGAATCATGAATCATGAATCATGAATCATGAATCATGAATTGAATCATGAATTGAATCATGAATCATGAATCATGAATTGAATCATGAATCATAATTCATGAATTTAATTATGAATCATGAATTAAATCATGAATCATGAATCATGAATCATGAATTGAATCATAATTCATGAATTATGAATTATGAATTGAATCATGAATCATGAATCATGAATTGAATTATGAATTATGAATTGAATCATGAATCATGAATCATGAATCATGAATTGAATCATGAATTGAATCATGAATCATGAATCATGAATCATGAATCATGAATTGAATCATGAATTGAATCATGAATCATGAATCATGAATTGAATCATGAATCATGAATGATGAATCATGAATTGAATCATGAATCGAATCTTGAATCGAATCATGAATTGAATCATGAATCATGAATTGAATCATGAATCGAATCATGAATTGAATCATGAATCATGAATTGAATCATGAATCATGAATCATGAATTGAATCATGAATCATGAATTATGAATCATGAATTGAATCATGAATCATGAATCATGAATTGAATCATAAATCATGAATTATGAATCATGAATTAAATCATGAATCATGAATTATGAATCATGAATTGAATCATGAATCATGAATCATGAATTGAATCATGAATCATGAATCATGAATTAAATCATGAATCATGAATTAAATCATAAATCATGAATAATGAATCATGAATTAAATCATGAATCATGAATTATGAATCATGAATTGAATCATGAATCATGAATCATGAATTGAATCATGAATCATGAATTGAATCATGAATCATGAATTGAATCATGAATCATGAATCATGAATTGAATCATGAATTGAATCATGAATCATGAATCATGAATCATGAATTGAATCATGAATCATGAATTATGAATCATGAATTGAATCATGAATCATGAATTGAATCATGAATCATGAATCATGAATCGAATCATGAATCATGAATTGAATCATGAATCATGAATTGAATCATGAATCATGAATCATGAATTGAATCATGAATCATGAATTGAATCATGAATCATGAATTATGAATCATGAATTGAATCATGAATCAGGAATCAGGAATCATGAATCATGAATTAAATCATGAATCATGAATTATGAATCATGAATTGAATCATGAATTATGAATTGAATCATGAATCATGAAACATGAATCTTGAATCATGAATCATGAATTGAATCATGAAATGAATCATGAATGATGAATCATGAATTGAATCATGAATCATAAATCATGAATTGAATCATGAATCATGAATTGAATCATGAATCATGAATTATGAATCATGAATTGAATCATGAATTATGAATTGAATCATGAATGATGAATCATGAATGATGAATCATGAATTGAATCATGAATCATGAATCATGAATTGAATCATGAATCATGAATTGAATCATGAATCATGAATGATAAATCATGAATTGAATCATGAATCATGAATCATGAATTGAATCATGAATCATGAATCATGAATTGAATAATGAATCATGAATTATGAATCATGAATTGAATCATGAATCATGAATTATGAATCATGAATTGAATCATGAATTATGAATTGAATCATGAATCATGAATCATGAATCATCAATTGAATCATGAATCATGAATTATGAATCATGAATTGAATTATGAATTATGAATTGAATCATGAATCATGAATCATGAATTGAATCATGAATCATGAATTGAATCATGAATCATGAATGATGAATAATGAATTGAATGATGAATCATGAATTGAATCATGAATCATGAATCATGAATTGAATAATGAATCATGAATTATGAATCATGAATTGAATCATGAATCATGAATTATGAATCATGAATCATGAATCATGAATCATGAATCATGAATCATCAATTGAATCATGAATCATGAATCATGAATCATGAATCATGAATCATGAATCATCAATTGAATCATGAATCATGAATTATGAATCATGAATTGAATTATGAATTATGAGTTGAATCATGAATCATGAATCATGAATTGAATCATGAATTGAATCATGAATCATGAATCGAATCATAAATCATGAATGATGAATCATAAATTGAATCATGAATCATGAATCATGAATCAAATCATGAATCATGAATCGAATCATGAATCATGAATTGAATCATGAATCATAAATTGAATCATGAATTGAATCATGAATCATGAATTGAATCATGAATCATGAATCATAAATCGAATCATAAATCATGAATTGAATCATGAATTGAATCATGAATCATGAATTGAATCATGAATCATGAATCATGAATTGAATCATGAATTATGAATCATGAATTGAATCATGAATCATGAATCATGAATTGAATCATGAATCATGAATCATGAATCATGAATCGAATCATAATTCATGAATTATGAATTATGAATTGAATCATGAATCATGAATCATGAATTGAATTATGAATTATGAATTGAATCATGAATCATGAATCATGAATCATGAATCATGAATTGAATCATGAATTGAATCATGAATCATGAATCATGAATTGAATCATGAATCATAATTCATGAATTTAATTATGAATCATGAATTAAATCATGAATCATGAATCATGAATCATGAATTGAATCATAATTCATGAATTATGAATTATGAATTGAATCATGAATCATGAATCATGAATTGAATTATGAATTATGAATTGAATCATGAATCATGAATCATGAATCATGAATTGAATCATGAATTGAATCATGAATCATGAATCATGAATCATGAATCATGAATTGAATCATGAATTGAATCATGAATCATGAATCATGAATTGAATCATGAATCATGAATGATGAATCATGAATTGAATCATGAATCGAATCTTGAATCGAATCATGAATTGAATCATGAATCATGAATTGAATCATGAATCGAATCATGAATTGAATCATGAATCATGAATTGAATCATGAATCATGAATCATGAATTGAATCATGAATCATGAATTATGAATCATGAATTGAATCATGAATCATGAATCATGAATTGAATCATAAATCATGAATTATGAATCATGAATTAAATCATGAATCATGAATTATGAATCATGAATTGAATCATGAATCATGAATCATGAATTGAATCATGAATCATGAATCATGAATTAAATCATGAATCATGAATTAAATCATAAATCATGAATAATGAATCATGAATTAAATCATGAATCATGAATTATGAATCATGAATTGAATCATGAATCATGAATCATGAATTGAATCATGAATCATGAATTGAATCATGAATCATGAATTGAATCATGAATCATGAATCATGAATTGAATCATGAATTGAATCATGAATCATGAATCATGAATCATGAATTGAATCATGAATCATGAATTATGAATCATGAATTGAATCATGAATCATGAATTGAATCATGAATCATGAATCATGAATCGAATCATGAATCATGAATTGAATCATGAATCATGAATTGAATCATGAATCATGAATCATGAATTGAATCATGAATCATGAATTGAATCATGAATCATGAATTATGAATCATGAATTGAATCATGAATCAGGAATCAGGAATCATGAATCATGAATTAAATCATGAATCATGAATTATGAATCATGAATTGAATCATGAATTATGAATTGAATCATGAATCATGAAACATGAATCTTGAATCATGAATCATGAATTGAATCATGAAATGAATCATGAATGATGAATCATGAATTGAATCATGAATCATAAATCATGAATTGAATCATGAATCATGAATTGAATCATGAATCATGAATTATGAATCATGAATTGAATCATGAATTATGAATTGAATCATGAATGATGAATCATGAATGATGAATCATGAATTGAATCATGAATCATGAATCATGAATTGAATCATGAATCATGAATTGAATCATGAATCATGAATGATAAATCATGAATTGAATCATGAATCATGAATCATGAATTGAATCATGAATCATGAATCATGAATTGAATAATGAATCATGAATTATGAATCATGAATTGAATCATGAATCATGAATTATGAATCATGAATTGAATCATGAATTATGAATTGAATCATGAATCATGAATCATGAATCATCAATTGAATCATGAATCATGAATTATGAATCATGAATTGAATTATGAATTATGAATTGAATCATGAATCATGAATCATGAATTGAATCATGAATCATGAATTGAATCATGAATCATGAATGATGAATAATGAATTGAATGATGAATCATGAATTGAATCATGAATCATGAATCATGAATTGAATAATGAATCATGAATTATGAATCATGAATTGAATCATGAATCATGAATTATGAATCATGAATCATGAATCATGAATCATGAATCATGAATCATCAATTGAATCATGAATCATGAATCATGAATCATGAATCATGAATCATGAATCATCAATTGAATCATGAATCATGAATTATGAATCATGAATTGAATTATGAATTATGAGTTGAATCATGAATCATGAATCATGAATTGAATCATGAATTGAATCATGAATCATGAATCGAATCATAAATCATGAATGATGAATCATAAATTGAATCATGAATCATGAATCATGAATCAAATCATGAATCATGAATCGAATCATGAATCATGAATTGAATCATGAATCATAAATTGAATCATGAATTGAATCATGAATCATGAATCGAATCATGAATTTAATCATGAATTAAATCATGAATCATGAATTGAATCATGAATTGAATCATGAATTGAATCATGAATTGAATCATGAATCATGAATTGAAGCATGAATCATGAATCATAAATCGAATCATGAATGATGAATTGAATCATAATTCGAATCATGAATTGAATCATGAATCATGATTTGAATCATGAATCATGAATCATGAATTGAATCATGAATCATGAATTATGAATCATGAATTGAATCATGAATCATGAATTGAATCATGAATCATGAATCATGAATCATGAATCATGAATTGAATCATGAATCATGAATCATGAATTGAATCATGAATCATGAATCATGAATTGAATCATGAATCATGAATCATGAATCATGAATAATGAATTGAATCATGAATCATGTATTATGAATTGAATCATGAATCATGAATTGAATCATGAATCATGAATCATGAATCATGAATCGAATCATGAATCATGAATTGAATCATGAATCATGAATCATGAATTGAATCATGAATCATGAATCATGAATTGAATCATGAATCATGAATCATGAATTGAATCATGAATCATGAATTATGAATCATGAATTGAATCATGAATCATGAATCATGAATTGAATCATGAATCAGGAATCATGAATCATGAATCATGAATTGAATCATGAATCATGAATTATGAATCATGAATCAGGAATCATGAATCATGAATTGAATCATGAATCATGAATTATGAATCATGAACTAAATCATGAATCATGAATTATGAATCATGAATTGAATCATGAATTATGAATTGAATCATGAATCATAAAACATGAATCTTGAATCATGAATCATGAATTGAATCATGAAATGAATCATGAATGATGAATCATGAATTGAATCATGAATGATGAATCATGAATTGAATCATGAATCATGAATCATGAATTGAATCATGAATCATGAATTGAATCATGAATCATGAATTATGAATCATAATTTGAATCATGAATTATGAATTGAATCATGAATGATGAATCATGAATGATGAATCATGAATTGAATCATGCATCATGAATCATGAATTGAATCATGAATCATGAATCATGAATTGAATCATGAATCATGAATGATGAATCATGAATTGAATCATGAATGATGAATCATGAATTGAATCATGAATCATGAATCATGAATTGAATCATGAATCATGAATTATGAATCATGAATTGAATCATGAATCATGAATTATGAATCATGAATTGAATCATGAATTATGAATTGAATCATGAATCATGAATCATGAATCATCAATTGAATCATGAATCATGAATTATGAATCATGAATTGAATTATGAATTATGAATTGAATCATGAATCATGAATCATGAATCATGAATCATGAATTGAATCATGAATTGAATCATGAATCATGAATCATGAATTGAATCATGAATCATGAATGATGAATCATAAATTGAATCATGAATTATGAATCATGAATCATATCATGAATCATAAATCGAATCATGAATCCTGAATTGAATCATGAATCATAAATTGAATCATGAATTGAATCATGAATCATGAATCGAATCATGAATCATGAATTGAATCATGAATTAAATCATGAATCATGAATTGAATCATGAATTGAATCATGAATTGAATCATGAATTGAATCATAAAGCATGAATTGAATCATGAATCATAAATCGAATCATGAATCATGAATTATGAATTATGAATTGAATCATGAATCATGAATTATGAATCATGAATTGAATTATGAATTATGAATTGAATCATGAATCATGAATCATGAATTGAATCATGAATCATGAATGATGAATCATAAATTGAATCATGAATCATGAATCATGAATCAAATCATGAATCATGAATCATGAATCATGAATCATGAATCATGAATCGAATCATGAATCATGAATCATGAATTGAATCATGAATCATGAATCGAATCATGAATCATGAATCGAATCATGACTCATGAATTGAATCATGAATTAAATCTAGAATCATGAATTGAATCATGAATTGAATCATGAATTGAATCATTAATTGAATCATGAATTGAATCATGAATCATGAATTGAATCATGAATCATGAATCATAAATCGAATCATAAATCATGAATTGAATCAGGAATTGAATCATGAATTGAATCATGAATCATGAATTGAATCATGAATCATGAATCATGAATTGAATCATGAATTATGAATCATGAATTGAATCATGAATCATGAATCATGAATCATTAATCGAATCATAATTCATGAATTATGAATTATGAATTGAATCATGAATCATGAATCATGAATTGAATTATGAATTATGAATTGAATCATGAATCATGAATCATGAATCATGAATTGAATCATGAATTGAATCATGAATCATGAATCATGAATTGAATCATGAATCATAATTCATGAATTTAATTATGAATCATGAATTAAATCATGAATTGAATCATGAATTGAATCATGAATCATGAATGATGAATTTTGAATTGAATCATGAATCATAAATCATGAATTGAATCATGAATCATGAACCATGAATCATGAATTGAATCATAATTCATGAATTATGAATTGAATCATGAATCATGAATCATGAATTGAATTATGAATTATGAATTGAATCATGAATCATGAATCATGAATCATGAATCATGAATTGAATCATGAATTGAATCATGAATCATGAATCATGAATGATGAATCATGAATTGAATCATGAATCATGAATCATGAATTGAATCATGAATCATGAATGATGAATCATGAATTGAATCATGAATCGAATCTTGAATCGAATCATGAATTGAATCATGAATCATGAACTGAATCATGAATCGAATCATGAATTGAATCATGAATCATGAATTGAATCATGAATCATGAATTGAATCATGAATCATGAATTATGAATCATGAATTGAATCATGAATCATGAATCATGAATTGAATCATAAATCATGAATTATGAATCATGAATTAAATCATGAATCATGAATTATGAATCATGAATTGAATCATGAATCATGAATCATGAATTGAATCATGAATCATGAATCATGAATTGAATCATGAATCATGAATTGAATCATGAATCATGAATCATGAATTGAATCATGAATTGAATCATGAATCATGAATCATGAATTGAATCATGAATCATGAATTATGAATCATGAATTGAATCATGAATCATGAATCATGAATTGAATCATGAATCATGAATCATGAATCATGAATCGAATCATGAATCATGAATTGAATCATGAATCATGAATCATGAATTGAATCATGAATCATGAATCATGAATTGAATCATGAATCATGAATCATGAATTGAATCATGAATCATGAATTATGAATCATGAATTGAATCATGAATCATGAATCATGAATTGAATCATGAATCAGGAATCAGGAATCATGAATCATGAATTAAATCATGAATTATGAATCATGAATTGAATCATGAATTATGAATTGAATCATGAATCATGAAACATGAATCTTGAATCATGAATCATGAATTGAATCATGAAATGAATCATGAATGATGAATCATGAATTGAATCATGAATCATAAATCATGAATTGAATCATGAATCATGAATTGAATCATGAATCATGAATTATGAATCATGAATTGAATCATGAATTATGAATTGAATCATGAATGATGAATCATGAATTGAATCATGAATCATGAATCATGAATTGAATCATGAATCATGAATCATGAATTGAATCATGAATCATGAATGATGAATCATGAATTGAATCATGAATAATGAATCATGAATTGAATCATGAATCATGAATCATGAATTGAATAATGAACCATGAATTATGAATCATGAATTGAATCATGAATCATGAATTATGAATCATGAATTGAATCATGAATTATGAATTGAATCATGAATCATGAATCATGAATCATGAATCATCAATTGAATCATGAATCATGAATTATGAATCATGAATTGAATTATGAATTATGAATTGAATCATGAATCATGAATTGAATCATGAATCATGAATCATGAATTGAATCATGAATCATGAATGATGAATCATGAATTGAATCATGAATGATGAATCATGAATTGAATCATGAATCATGAATCATGAATTGAATAATGAATCTTGAATTATGAATCATGAATTGAATCATGAATCATGAATTATGAATCATGAATTGAATCATGAATTATGAATTGAATCATGAATCATGAATCATGAATCATCAATTGAATCATGAATCATGAATTATGAATCATGAATTGAAATATGAATTATGAATTGAATCATGAATCATGAATCATGAATTGAATCATGAATTGAATCATGAATCATGAATCATGAATTGAATCATGAATCATGAATGATGAATCATAAATTGAATCATGAATCATGAATCATGAATCAAATCATGAATCATGAATCGAATCATGAATCATGAATTGAATCATGAATCATAAATTGAATCAAGAATTGAATCATGAATCATGAATCGAATCATGAATCATGAATTGAATCATAAATTAAATCATGAATCATGAATTGAATCATGAATTGAATCATGAATTGGGAATCATGAATCAAATCATGAATCATGAATCGAATCATGAATCATGAATTGAATCATGAATCATAAATTGAATCAAGAATTAAATCATGAATCATGAATTGAATCATGAATCATGAATTATGAATCATGAACTAAATCATGAATCATGAATCATGAATCATGAATTGAATCATGAATCATGAATCATGAATTGAATCATGAATCATGAATCATGAATCATGAATTGAATCATGAATCATGAATCATGAATTGAATCATGAATCATGAATCATGAATTGAATCATGAATCATGAATCATGAATCATGAATCATGAATTAAATCATGAATCATGAATTGAATCATGAATTGAATCATGAATTGAATCATGAATTGAATCATAAAGCATGAATTGAATCATGAATCATAAATCGAATCATGAATCATGAATTATGAATTATGAATTGAATCATGAATCATGAATTATGAATCATGAATTGAATTATGAATTATGAATTGAATCATGAATCATGAATCATGAATTGAATCATGAATCATGAATGATGAATCATAAATTGAATCATGAATCATGAATCATGAATCAAATCATGAATCATGAATCATGAATCATGAATCATGAATCATGAATCATGAATCGAATCATGAATCATGAATCATGAATTGAATCATGAATCATGAATCGAATCATGAATCATGAATCGAATCATGACTCATGAATTGAATCATGAATTAAATCTAGAATCATGAATTGAATCATGAATTGAATCATGAATTGAATCATTAATTGAATCATGAATTGAATCATGAATCATGAATTGAATCATGAATCATGAATCATAAATCGAATCATAAATCATGAATTGAATCAGGAATTGAATCATGAATTGAATCATGAATCATGAATTGAATCATGAATCATGAATCATGAATTGAATCATGAATTATGAATCATGAATTGAATCATGAATCATGAATCATGAATCATGAATCGAATCATAATTCATGAATTATGAATTATGAATTGAATCATGAATCATGAATCATGAATTGAATTATGAATTATGAATTGAATCATGAATCATGAATCATGAATCATGAATTGAATCATGAATTGAATCATGAATCATGAATCATGAATTGAATCATGAATCATAATTCATGAATTTAATTATGAATCATGAATTAAATCATGAATTGAATCATGAATTGAATCATGAATCATGAATGATGAATTTTGAATTGAATCATGAATCATAAATCATGAATTGAATCATGAATCATGAACCATGAATCAGGAATTGAATCATAATTCATGAATTATGAATTGAATCATGAATCATGAATCATGAATTGAATTATGAATTATGAATTGAATCATGAATCATGAATCATGAATCATGAATCATGAATTGAATCATGAATTGAATCATGAATCATGAATCATGAATCATGAATCATGAATTGAATCATGAATCATGAATCATGAATTGAATCATGAATGATGAATCATGAATTGAATCATGAATCATGAATGATGAATCATGAATTGAATCATGAATAATGAATCATGAATTGAATCATGAATCATGAATCATGAATTGAATAATGAACCATGAATTATGAATCATGAATTGAATCATGAATCATGAATTATGAATCATGAATTGAATCATGAATTATGAATTGAATCATGAATCATGAATCATGAATCATGAATCATCAATTGAATCATGAATCATGAATTATGAATCATGAATTGAATTATGAATTATGAATTGAATCATGAATCATGAATTGAATCATGAATCATGAATCATGAATTGAATCATGAATCATGAATGATGAATCATGAATTGAATCATGAATGATGAATCATGAATTGAATCATGAATCATGAATCATGAATTGAATAATGAATCTTGAATTATGAATCATGAATTGAATCATGAATCATGAATTATGAATCATGAATTGAATCATGAATTATGAATTGAATCATGAATCATGAATCATGAATCATCAATTGAATCATGAATCATGAATTATGAATCATGAATTGAAATATGAATTATGAATTGAATCATGAATCATGAATCATGAATTGAATCATGAATTGAATCATGAATCATGAATCATGAATTGAATCATGAATCATGAATGATGAATCATAAATTGAATCATGAATCATGAATCATGAATCAAATCATGAATCATGAATCGAATCATGAATCATGAATTGAATCATGAATCATAAATTGAATCAAGAATTGAATCATGAATCATGAATCGAATCATGAATCATGAATTGAATCATAAATTAAATCATGAATCATGAATTGAATCATGAATTGAATCATGAATTGGGAATCATGAATCAAATCATGAATCATGAATCGAATCATGAATCATGAATTGAATCATGAATCATAAATTGAATCAAGAATTAAATCATGAATCATGAATTGAATCATGAATCATGAATTATGAATCATGAACTAAATCATGAATCATGAATCATGAATCATGAATTGAATCATGAATCATGAATCATGAATTGAATCATGAATCATGAATCATGAATCATGAATTGAATCATGAATCATGAATCATGAATTGAATCATGAATCATGAATCATGAATTGAATCATGAATCATGAATCATGAATCATGAATCATGAATTGAATCATGAATCATGAATTGAATCATGAATTGAATCATGAATTGAATCATGAATTGAATCATAAAGCATGAATTGAATCATGAATCATAAATCGAATCATGAATCATGAATTATGAATTATGAATTGAATCATGAATCATGAATTATGAATCATGAATTGAATTATGAATTATGAATTGAATCATGAATCATGAATCATGAATTGAATCATGAATCATGAATGATGAATCATAAATTGAATCATGAATCATGAATCATGAATCAAATCATGAATCATGAATCATGAATCATGAATCATGAATCATGAATCGAATCATGAATCATGAATCATGAATTGAATCATGAATCATGAATCGAATCATGAATCATGAATCGAATCATGACTCATGAATTGAATCATGAATTAAATCTAGAATCATGAATTGAATCATGAATTGAATCATGAATTGAATCATTAATTGAATCATGAATTGAATCATGAATCATGAATTGAATCATGAATCATGAATCATAAATCGAATCATAAATCATGAATTGAATCAGGAATTGAATCATGAATTGAATCATGAATCATGAATTGAATCATGAATCATGAATCATGAATTGAATCATGAATTATGAATCATGAATTGAATCATGAATCATGAATCATGAATCATGAATCGAATCATAATTCATGAATTATGAATTATGAATTGAATCATGAATCATGAATCATGAATTGAATTATGAATTATGAATTGAATCATGAATCATGAATCATGAATCATGAATTGAATCATGAATTGAATCATGAATCATGAATCATGAATTGAATCATGAATCATAATTCATGAATTTAATTATGAATCATGAATTAAATCATGAATTGAATCATGAATTGAATCATGAATCATGAATGATGAATTTTGAATTGAATCATGAATCATAAATCATGAATTGAATCATGAATCATGAACCATGAATCATGAATTGAATCATAATTCATGAATTATGAATTGAATCATGAATCATGAATCATGAATTGAATTATGAATTATGAATTGAATCATGAATCATGAATCATGAATCATGAATCATGAATTGAATCATGAATTGAATCATGAATCATGAATCATGAATCATGAATCATGAATTGAATCATGAATGATGAATCATGAATTGAATCATGAATGATGAATCATGAATTGAATCATGAATCATGAATCATGAATTGAATAATGAATCTTGAATTATGAATCATGAATTGAATCATGAATCATGAATTATGAATCATGAATTGAATCATGAATTATGAATTGAATCATGAATCATGAATCATGAATCATCAATTGAATCATGAATCATGAATTATGAATCATGAATTGAAATATGAATTATGAATTGAATCATGAATCATGAATCATGAATTGAATCATGAATTGAATCATGAATCATGAATCATGAATTGAATCATGAATCATGAATGATGAATCATAAATTGAATCATGAATCATGAATCATGAATCAAATCATGAATCATGAATCGAATCATGAATCATGAATTGAATCATGAATCATAAATTGAATCAAGAATTGAATCATGAATCATGAATCGAATCATGAATCATGAATTGAATCATAAATTAAATCATGAATCATGAATTGAATCATGAATTGAATCATGAATTGGGAATCATGAATCAAATCATGAATCATGAATCGAATCATGAATCATGAATTGAATCATGAATCATAAATTGAATCAAGAATTAAATCATGAATCATGAATTGAATCATGAATCATGAATTATGAATCATGAACTAAATCATGAATCATGAATCATGAATCATGAATTGAATCATGAATCATGAATCATGAATTGAATCATGAATCATGAATCATGAATCATGAATTGAATCATGAATCATGAATCATGAATTGAATCATGAATCATGAATCATGAATTGAATCATGAATCATGAATCATGAATCATGAATCATGAATTGAATCATGAATCATGAATTGAATCATGAATTGAATCATGAATTGAATCATGAATTGAATCATAAAGCATGAATTGAATCATGAATCATAAATCGAATCATGAATCATGAATTATGAATTATGAATTGAATCATGAATCATGAATTATGAATCATGAATTGAATTATGAATTATGAATTGAATCATGAATCATGAATCATGAATTGAATCATGAATCATGAATGATGAATCATAAATTGAATCATGAATCATGAATCATGAATCAAATCATGAATCATGAATCATGAATCATGAATCATGAATCATGAATCATGAATCGAATCATGAATCATGAATCATGAATTGAATCATGAATCATGAATCGAATCATGAATCATGAATCGAATCATGACTCATGAATTGAATCATGAATTAAATCTAGAATCATGAATTGAATCATGAATTGAATCATGAATTGAATCATTAATTGAATCATGAATTGAATCATGAATCATGAATTGAATCATGAATCATGAATCATAAATCGAATCATAAATCATGAATTGAATCAGGAATTGAATCATGAATTGAATCATGAATCATGAATTGAATCATGAATCATGAATCATGAATTGAATCATGAATTATGAATCATGAATTGAATCATGAATCATGAATCATGAATCATGAATCGAATCATAATTCATGAATTATGAATTATGAATTGAATCATGAATCATGAATCATGAATTGAATTATGAATTATGAATTGAATCATGAATCATGAATCATGAATCATGAATTGAATCATGAATTGAATCATGAATCATGAATCATGAATTGAATCATGAATCATAATTCATGAATTTAATTATGAATCATGAATTAAATCATGAATTGAATCATGAATTGAATCATGAATCATGAATGATGAATTTTGAATTGAATCATGAATCATAAATCATGAATTGAATCATGAATCATGAACCATGAATCATGAATTGAATCATAATTCATGAATTATGAATTGAATCATGAATCATGAATCATGAATTGAATTATGAATTATGAATTGAATCATGAATCATGAATCATGAATCATGAATCATGAATTGAATCATGAATTGAATCATGAATCATGAATCATGAATCATGAATCATGAATTGAATCATGAATCATGAATCATGAATTGAATCATGAATCATGAATGATGAATCATGAATTGAATCATGAATCGAATCTTGAATCGAATCATGAATTGAATCATGAATCATGAATTGAATCATGAATCGAATCATGAATTGAATCATGAATCATGAATTGAATCATGAATCATGAATTATGAATCATGAATTGAATCATGAATCATGAATCATGAATTGAATCATAAATCATGAATTATGAATCATGAATTAAATCATGAATCATGAATTATGAATCATGAATTGAATCATGAATCATGAATCATGAATTGAATCATGAATCATGAATCATGAATTGAATCATGAATCATGAATTGAATCATGAATCATGAATCATGAATTGAATCATGAATTGAATCATGAATCATGAATCATGAATTGAATCATGAATCATGAATTATGAATCATGAATTGAATCATGAATCATGAATCATGAATTGAATCATGAATCATGAATCATGAATCATGAATCGAATCATGAATCATGAATTGAATCATGAATCATGAATCATGAATTGAATCATGAATCATGAATCATGAATTGAATCATGAATCATGAATCATGAATTGAATCATGAATCATGAATTATGAATCATGAATTGAATCATGAATCATGAATCATGAATTGAATCATGAATCAGGAATCAGGAATCATGAATCATGAATTAAATCATGAATTATGAATCATGAATTGAATCATGAATTATGAATTGAATCATGAATCATGAAACATGAATCTTGAATCATGAATCATGAATTGAATCATGAAATGAATCATGAATGATGAATCATGAATTGAATCATGAATCATAAATCATGAATTGAATCATGAATCATGAATTGAATCATGAATCATGAATTATGAATCATGAATTGAATCATGAATTATGAATTGAATCATGAATGATGAATCATGAATTGAATCATGAATCATGAATCATGAATTGAATCATGAATCATGAATCATGAATTGAATCATGAATCATGAATGATGAATCATGAATTGAATCATGAATAATGAATCATGAATTGAATCATGAATCATGAATCATGAATTGAATAATGAATCATGAATTATGAATCATGAATTGAATCATGAATCATGAATTATGAATCATGAATTGAATCATGAATTATGAATTGAATCATGAATCATGAATCATGAATCATGAATCATCAATTGAATCATGAATCATGAATTATGAATTATGAATTGAATCATGAATCATGAATTGAATCATGAATCATGAATCATGAATTGAATCATGAATCATGAATGATGAATCATGAATTGAATCATGAATGATGAATCATGAATTGAATCATGAATCATGAATCATGAATTGAATAATGAATCTTGAATTATGAATCATGAATTGAATCATGAATCATGAATTATGAATCATGAATTGAATCATGAATTATGAATTGAATCATGAATCATGAATCATGAATCATCAATTGAATCATGAATCATGAATTATGAATCATGAATTGAAATATGAATTATGAATTGAATCATGAATCATGAATCATGAATTGAATCATGAATTGAATCATGAATCATGAATCATGAATTGAATCATGAATCATGAATGATGAATCATAAATTGAATCATGAATCATGAATCATGAATCAAATCATGAATCATGAATCGAATCATGAATCATGAATTGAATCATGAATCATAAATTGAATCAAGAATTGAATCATGAATCATGAATCGAATCATGAATCATGAATTGAATCATAAATTAAATCATGAATCATGAATTGAATCATGAATTGAATCATGAATTGGGAATCATGAATCAAATCATGAATCATGAATCGAATCATGAATCATGAATTGAATCATGAATCATAAATTGAATCAAGAATTAAATCATGAATCATGAATTGAATCATGAATCATGAATTATGAATCATGAACTAAATCATGAATCATGAATCATGAATCATGAATTGAATCATGAATCATGAATCATGAATTGAATCATGAATCATGAATCATGAATCATGAATTGAATCATGAATCATGAATCATGAATTGAATCATGAATCATGAATCATGAATTGAATCATGAATCATGAATCATGAATCATGAATCATGAATTGAATCATGAATCATGAATTATGAATCATGAATTGAATCATGAATCATGAATTGAATCATGAATCATGAATTATGAATCATGAATTGAATCATGAATCAGGAATCATGAATCATGAATCATGAATTGAATCATGAATCATGAATTATGAAATCATGAACTAAATCATGAATCATGAATTATGAATCATGAATTGAATCATGAATTATGAATTGAATCATGAATCATGAAACATGAATCTTGAATCATGAATCATGAATTGAATCATGAAATGAATCATGAATGATGAATCATGAATTGAATCATGAATGATGAATCATGAATTGAATCATGAATCATGAATCATGAAATGAATCATGAATCATGAATTGAATCATGAATCATGAATTATGAATCATAATTTGAATCATGAATTATGAATTGAATCATGAATGATGAATCATGAATGATGAATCATGAATTGAATCATGCATCATGAATCATGAATTGAATCATGAATCATGAATCATGAATTGAATCATGAATCATGAATGATGAATCATGAATTGAATCATGAATGATGAATCATGAATTGAATCATGAATCATGAATCATGAATTGAATCATGAATCATGAATTATAAATCATGAATTGAATCATGAATCATGAATTATGAATCATGAATTGAATCATGAATTATGAATTGAATCATGAATCATGAATCATGAATCATGAATCATCAATTGAATCATGAATCATGAATTATGAATCATGAATTGAATTATGAATTATGAATTGAATCATGAATCATGAATCATGAATCATGAATCATGAATTGAATCATGAATTGAGTCATGAATCATGAATCATGAATTGAATCATGAATCATGAATGATGAATCATAAATTGAATCATGAATTATGAATCATGAATCATATCATGAATCATGAATCGAATCTTGAATCATGAATTGAATCATGAATCATAAATTGAATCATGAATTGAATCATGAATCATGAATCGAATCATGAATCATGAATTGAATCATGAATTAAATCATGAATCATGAATTGAATCATGAATTGAATCAAGAATTGAATCATGAATTGAATCATAAATCATGAATTGAATCATGAATCATAAATCGAATCATGAATCATGAATTATGAATTATGAATTAAATCATGAATCATGAATTACTGAATCATGAATTGAATTATGAATTATGAATTGAATCATGAATCATGAATCATGAATTGAATCATGAATGATGAATGATGAATCATAAATTGAATCATGAATCATGAATCATGAATCAAATCATGAATCATGAATCATGAATCATGAATCGAAATCATGAATCATGAATCATGAATTGAATCATGAATTGAATCATGAATCATGAATCAAATCATGAATCATGAATTGAATCATGAATTAAATCATGAATCATGAATTGAATCATGAATTGAATCATGAATTGAATCATTAATTGAATCATGAATTGAATCATGAATCATGAATTGAATCATGAATCATGAATCATAAATCGAATCATAAATCATGAATTGAATCATGAATCGAATCATGAATTGAATCATGAATCATGAATTGAATCATGAATCATGAATCATGAATTGAATCATGAATTATGAATCATGAATTGAATCATGAATCATGAATCATGAATTGAATCATGAATCATGAATCATGAATCATGAATCGAATCATAATTCATGAATTATGAATTATGAATTGAATCATGAATCATGAATCATGAATTGAATTATGAATTATGAATTGAATCATGAATCATGAATCATGAATCATGAATTGAATCATGAATTGAATCATGAATCATGAATCATAAATTGAATCATGAATCATAATTCATGAATTTAATTATGAATCATGAATTAAATCATGAATCATGAATCATGAATCATGAATTGAATCATAATTCATGAATTATGAATTATGAATTGAATCATGAATCATGAATCATGAATCATGAATTGAATCATGAATTGAATCATGAATCATGAATCATGAATCATGAATTGAATCATGAATTGAATCATGAATCATGAATCATGAATCATGAATCATGAATTGAATCATGAATTGAATCATGAATCATGAATCATGAATCATGAATCATGAATTGAATCATGAATCATGAATCATGAATCATGAATCATGAATTGAATCATGAATCATGAATCATGAATTGAATCATGAATCATGAATCATGAATTGAATCATGAATCATGAATCATGAATTGAATCATGAATCATGAATGATGAATCATGAATTGAATCATGAATCATGAATCGAATCTTGAATCGAATCCTGAATTGAATCATGAATCATGAATTGAATCATGAATCATGAATCATGAATTGAATCATAAATCATGAATTATGAATCATGAATTAAATCACGAATCATGAATTATGAATCATGAATTAAATCATGAATCATGAATCATGAATTGAATCATGAATCATGAATCATGAATCATGAATTGAATCATGAATCATGAATCATGAATTGAATCATGAATCATGAATTGAATCATGAATCATGAATCATGAATTGAATCATGAATTGAATCATGAATCATGAATCATGAATCATGAATTGAATCATGAATCATGAATTATGAATCATGAATTGAATCATGAATCATGAATCATGAATTGAATCATGAATCATGAATCATGAATCATGAATTGAATCATGAATCATGAATTGAATCATGAATCATGAATTGAATCATGAATCATGAATCATGAATTGAATCATGAATCATGAATCATGAATTGAATCATGAATCATGAATTATGAATCATGAATTGAATCATGAATCATGAATTGAATCATGAATCAGGAATCAGGAATCATGAATCATGAATTAAATCAGGAATCATGAATTATGAATCATGAATTGAATCATGAATTATGAATTGAATCATGAATCATGAAACATGAATCTTGAATCATGAATCATGAATTGAATCATGAAATGAATCATGAATGATGAATCATGAATTGAATCATGAATCATAAATCATGAATTGAATCATGAATCATGAATTGAATCATGAATCATGAATTATGAATCATGAATTGAATCATGAATTATGAATTGAATCATGAATGATGAATCATGAATTGAATCATGAATCATCAATCATGAATTGAATCATGAATCATGAATTGAATCATGAATCATGAATGATGAATCATGAATTGAATCATGAATGATGAATCATGAATTGAATCATGAATCATGAATCATGAATTATGAATCATGAATTGAATCATGAATCATGAATTATGAATCATGAATTGAATCATGAATTATGAATTGAATCATGAATCATGAATCATGAATCATGAATCATGAATCATCAATTGAATCATGAATCATGAATTATGAATCATGAATTGAATTATGAATTATGAATTGAATCATGAATCATGAATCATGAATTGAATCATGAATCATGAATTGAATCATGAATCATGAATGATGAATCATGAATTGAATCATGAATGATGAATCATGAATTGAATCATGAATCATGAATTGAATAATGAATCATGAATTATGAATCATGAATTGAATCATTTATCATGAATTATGAATCATGAATTGAATCATGAATTATGAATTGAATCATGAATCATGAATCATGAATCATCAATTGAATCATGAATCATGAATTATGAATCATGAATTGAAATATGAATTATGAATTGAATCATGAATCATGAATCATGAATTGAATCATGAATTGAATCATGAATCATGAATCTTGAATTGAATCATGAATCATGAATCGAATCATGAATCATGAATTGAATCATGAATCATAAATTGAATCAAGAATTGAATCATGAATCATGAATCGAATCATGAATCATGAATTGAATCATGAATTAAATCATGAATCATGAATTGAATCATGAATTGAATCATGAATTAAATCATGAATCATGAATTGAAGCATGAATCATGAATCATAAATCAAATCATGAATCATGAATTGAATCATAATTCAAATCATGAATTGAATCATGAATCATGAATTGAATCATGAATCATGAATTATGAATCATGAATTGAATCATGCATCATAAATCATGAATTGAATCATGAATCATGAATCATGAATCGAATCATGAATCATGAATTGAATCATGAATCATGAATTTAATCATGAATCATGAATTAAATCATGAATCATGAATCATGAATCATGAATTGAATCATGAATCATGAATTATGAATTATGAATTGAATCATGAATCATGAATCATGAATCATGAATTGAATCATGAATTGAATCATGAATCATGAATCATGAATCATGAATCATGAATTGAATCATGAATCATGAATCATGAATCATGAATCATGAATTGAATCATGAATCATGAATCATGAATTGAATCATGAATCATGAATCATGAATTGAATCATGAATCATGAATCATGAATTGAATCATGAATCATGAATGATGAATCATGAATTGAATCATGAATCATGAATTGAATCATGAATCATGAATTGAATCATGAATCGAATCATGAATCATGAATCATGAATCATGAATAATGAATTGAATCATGAATCATGAATCATGAATCATGAATTAAATCATGAATCATGAATCATGAATTGAATCATGAATCATGAATTGAATCATGAATCATGAATTGAATCATGAATCATGAATTATGAATCATAATTTGAATCATGAATTATGAATTGAATCATGAATGATGAATCATGAATGATGAATCATGAATTGAATCATGAATCATGAATTGAATCATGAATCATGAATCATGAATTGAATCATAAATCATGAATGATGAATCATGAATTGAATCATGAATGATGAATCATGAATTGAATCATGAATCATGAATCATGAATTGAATCATGAATCATGAATTATGAATCATGAATTGAATCATGAATCATGAATTATGAATCATGAATTGAATCATGAATTATGAATTGAATCATGAATCATGAATCATGAATCATCAATTGAATCATGAATCATGAATTATGAAGTATGAATTGAATTATGAATTATGAATTGAATCATGAATCATGAATCATGAATCATGAATTGAATCATGAATTGAATCATGAATCATGAATCATGAATTGAATCATGAATCATGAATGATAAATCATAAATTGAATCATGAATTATGAATCATGAATCAAATCATGAATCATGAATCGAATCATGAATCATGAATTGAATCATGAATTAAATCATGAATCATGAATTGAATCATGAATTGAATCATGAATTGAATCATGAATTGAATCATAAATCATGAATTGAATCATGAATCAAAAATCGAATCATGAATCATGAATTATGAATTATGAATTGAATCATGAATCATGAATTATGAATCATGATTTGAATTATGAATTATGAATTGAATCATGAATCATGAATTGAATCATGAATCATGAATGATGAATCATAAATTGAATCATAAATCATGAATCATGAATCAAATCATGAATCATGAATCATGAATCATGAATCGAATCATGAATCATGAATCATGAATTGAATCATGAATTGAATCATGAATCATGAATCGAATCATGAATCATGAATTGAATCATGAATTAAATCATGACTCATGAATTGAATCATGAATTGAATCATGAATTGAATCATGAATTGAATCATGAATTGAATCATGAATTGAATCATGAATCATGAATTGAATCATGAATCATGAATCATAAATCAAATCATGAATCATGAATTGAATCATGAATCGAATCATGAATTGAATCATGAATCATGAATTGAATCATGAATCATGAATTGAATCATGATTTATGAATCATGAATTGAATCATGAATCATGAATCATGAATTGAATCATGAATCATGAATCATGAATTGAATCATGAATCATGAATCATGAATCGAATCATGAATCATGAATCATGAATTGAATCATGAATCATGAATTATGAATCATGAATTGAATCATGAATTGAATCATGAATCAGGAATAATGAATCATGAATCATGAATTGAATCATGAATCATGAATTATGAATCATGAACTAAATCATGAATCATGAATTATGAATCATGAATTGAATCATGAATTATGAATTGAATCATGAATCATGAAACATGAATCTTGAATCATGAATCATGAATTGAATCATGAAATGAATCATGAATGATGAATCATGAATTGAATCATGAATGATGAATCATGAATTGAATCATGAATCATGAATCATGAAATGAATCATGAATCATGAATTGAATCATGAATCATGAATTATGAATCATAATTTGAATCATGAATTATGAATTGAATCATGAATGATGAATCATGAATGATGAATCATGAATTGAATCATGCATCATGAATCATGAATTGAATCATGAATCATGAATCATGAATTGAATCATGAATCATGAATGATGAATCATGAATTGAATCATGAATGATGAATCATGAATTGAATCATGAATCATGAATTGAATCATGAATCATGAATCATGAATTGAATCATACATCATGAATGATGAATCATGAATTGAATCATGAATGATGAATCATGAATTGAATCATGAATCATGAATCATGAATTGAATCATGAATCATGAATTATGAATCATGAATTGAATCATGAATCATGAATTATGAATCATGAATTGAATCATGAATCATGAATTATGAATCATGAATTGAATCATGAATTATGAATTGAATCATGAATCATGAATCATGAATCATCAATTGAATCATGAATCATGAATTATGAAGTATGAATTGAATTATGAATTATGAATTGAATCATGAATCATGAATCATGAATCATGAATTGAATCATGAATTGAATCATGAATCATGAATCATGAATTGAATCATGAATCATGAATCATGAATTGAATCATGAATCATGAATTGAATCATGAATCATGAATGATAAATCATAAATTGAATCATGAATTATGAATCATGAATCAAATCATGAATCATGAATCGAATCATGAATCATGAATTGAATCATGAATTAAATCATGAATCATGAATTGAATCATGAATTGAATCATGAATTGAATCATGAATTGAATCATAAATCATGAATTGAATCATGAATCAAAAATCGAATCATGAATCATGAATTATGAATTATGAATTGAATCATGAATCATGAATTATGAATCATGATTTGAATTATGAATTATGAATTGAATCATGAATCATGAATTGAATCATGAATCATGAATGATGAATCATAAATTGAATCATAAATCATGAATCATGAATCAAATCATGAATCATGAATCATGAATCATGAATCGAATCATGAATCATGAATCATGAATTGAATCATGAATTGAATCATGAATCATGAATCGAATCATGAATCATGAATTGAATCATGAATTAAATCATGACTCATGAATTGAATCATGAATTGAATCATGAATTGAATCATGAATTGAATCATGAATTGAATCATGAATTTAATCATGAATCATGAATTGAATCATGAATCATGAATCATAAATCAAATCATGAATCATGAATTGAATCATGAATCGAATCATGAATTGAATCATGAATCATGAATTGAATCATGAATCATGAATTGAATCATGATTTATGAATCATGAATTGAATCATGAATTATGAATCATGAATTGAATCATGAATCATGTATCATGAATCATGAATCGAATCATGAATCATGAATTGAATCATGAATCATGAATCATGAATTTAATTATGAATCATGAATTAAATCATGAATCATGAATCATGAATCATGAATTGAATCATAATTCATGAATTATAAATTATGAAGTGAATCATGAATCATGAATCATCAATCATCAATCATGAATTGAATCATGAATTGAATCATGAATCATGAATCATGAATCATGAATCATGAATTGAATCATGAATTGAATCATGAATCATGAATCATGAATTGAATCATGAATGATGAATCATGAATTGAATCATAAATCATGAATTGAATCATGAATAATGAATTGAATCATGAATCATGAATCATGAATCGAATCATGAATCATGAATCAAGAATCATGAATAATGAATTGAATCATGAATCATGAATCATGAATTGAATCATAAATTGTGAGTCAAATCATAAATCATGAATCATGAATCATAATTCATGAATTGAATCATGAATCATGAATCATGAATCGAATCTTGAATCGAATCATGAATTGAATCATGAATCATGAATTGAATCATGATTCATGAATTGAATCATGAATCGAATCATGAATTGAATCATGAATCATGAATTGAATCATGAATCATGAATCATGAATTGAATCATGAATCATGAATTATGAATCATGCATTGAATCATGAATCATGAATCATGAATTGAATCATAAATCATGAATTATGAATCATGAAATAAATCATGAATCATGAATTATGAATCATGAATTGAATCATGAATCATGAATTGAATCATGAATCATGAATTGAATCATGAATCATGAATCATGAATTGAATCATGAATCATGAATTATGAATCATGAATTGAATCATGAATCATGAATCATGAATCATGAATTGAATCATGAATCATGAATCATGAATCATGAATCGAATCATGAATCATGAATTGAATCATGAATCATGAATTGAATCATGAATCATGAATCATGAATTGAATCATGAATCATGAATCATGAATTGAATCATGAATCATGAATTGAATCATGAATCATGAATTATGAATCATGAATTGAATCATGAATCATGAATCATGAATTGAATCATGAATCAGGAATCAGGAATCATGAATCATGAATTAAATCATGAATCATGAATTATGAATCATGAATTGAATCATGAATTATGAATTGAATCATGAATCATGAAACATGAATCTTGAATCATGAATCATGAATTGAATCATGAAATGAATCATGAATGATGAATCATGAATTGAATCATGAATCATAAATCATGAATTGAATCATGAATCATGAATTGAATCATGAATCATGAATTATGAATCATGAATTGAATCATGAATTATGAATTGAATCATGAATGATGAATCATGAATTGAATCATGAATCATGAATCCTGAATTGAATCATGAATCATGAATCATGAATTGAATCATGAATCATGAATGATGAATCATGAATTGAATCATGAATGATGAATCATGAATTGAATCATGAATCATGAATTGAATAATGAATCATGAATTATGAATCATGAATTGAATCATGAATCATGAATTATGAATCATGAATTGAATCATGAATTATGAATTGAATCATGAATCATGAATCATGAATCATGAATAGAATTATGAATTATGAATTGAATCATGAATCATGAATCATGAATTGAATCATGAATCATGAATTGAATCATGAATCATGAATGATGAATCATGAATTGAATCATGAATGATGAATCATGAATTGAATCATGAATCATGAATCATGAATTGAATAATGAATCATGAATTATGAATCATGAATTGAATCATGAATCATGAATTATGAATCATGAATCATGAATTATGAATTGAATCATGAATCATGAATTATGAATCATGAATCATGAATCATGAATCATCAATTGAATCATGAATCATGAATTATGAATCATGAATTGAATTATGAATTATGAATTGAATCATGAATCATGAATCATGAATTGAATCATTAATTGAATCATGAATTGAATCATGAATCATGAATGATGAATCATAAATTGAATCATGAATCATGAATCATGAATCAAATCATGAATCATGAATCGAATCATGAATCATGAATTGAATCATGAATCATAAATTGAATCATGAATTGAATCATGAATCATGAATCGAATCATGAATTGAATCATGAATTAAATCATGAATCTTGAATTGAATCATGAATTGAATCATGAATTGAATCATGAATTGAATCATGAATCATGAATCATAAATCGAATCATGAATCATGAATTGAATCATAATTCGAATCATGAATTGAATCATGAATCATGAATTGAATCATGAATCATGAATCATGAATTGAATCATGAATCATGAATTATGAATCATGAATTGAATCATGAATCATGAATTATGAATCATGAATTGAATCATGAATCATGAATCATGAATTGAATCATGAATCATGAATCATGAATCATGAATCATGAATTGAATCATGAATCATGAATCATGAATTGAATCATGAATCATGAATCATGAATTATGAATCATGAATCATGAATTAAATCATGAATCATGAATTATGAATCATGAATTGAATCATGAATCATGAATTAAATCATGAATCATGAATCATGAATCGAATCATGAATTGAATCATGAATCATGAATTGAATCATGAATCATGAATCATGAATTGAATCATGAATCATGAATCATGAATTGAATCATGAATCATGAATTATGAATCATGAATTGAATCATGAATCATGAATCATGAATTGAATCATGAATCAGGAATCATGAATCATGAATCATGAATTGAATCATGAATCATGAATTATGAATCATGAACTAAATCATGAATCATGAATTATGAATCATGAATTGAATCATGAATTAAATCATGAATCATGAATTGAATCATGAATTGAATCATGAATTGAATCATGAATTGAATCATGAATCATGAATTGAATCATGAATCATGAATCATAAATCGAATCATAAATCATGAATTGAATCATGAATCGAATCATGAATTGAATCATGAATCATGAATTGAATCATGAATCATGAATTGAATCATGAATTATGAATCATGAATTGAATCATGAATCATGAATCATGAATTGAATCATGAATCATGAATCATGAATCGAATCATAATTCATGAATTATGAATTATGAATTGAATCATGAATCATGAATCATGAATCATGAATTGAATCATGAATTGAATCATGAATCATGAATCATGAATCATGAATTGAATCATGAAATGAATCATGAATCATGAATTGAATCATGAATCATGAATTATGAATCATAATTTGAATCATGAATTATGAATTGAATCATGAATGATGAATCATGAATGATGAATCATGAATTGAATCATGCATCATGAATCATGAATTGAATCATGAATCATGAATCATGAATTGAATCATGAATCATGAATGATGAATCATGAATTGAATCATGAATGATGAATCATGAATGATGAATCATGAATTGAATCATGAATCATGAATTGAATCATGAATCATGAATCATGAATTGAATCATACATCATGAATGATGAATCATGAATTGAATCATGAATGATGAATCATGAATTGAATCATGAATCATGAATCATGAATTGAATCATGAATCATGAATTATGAATCATGAATTGAATCATGAATCATGAATTATGAATCATGAATTGAATCATGAATCATGAATTATGAATCATGAATTGAATCATGAATTATGAATTGAATCATGAATCATGAATCATGAATCATCAATTGAATCATGAATCATGAATTATGAAGTATGAATTGAATTATGAATTATGAATTGAATCATGAATCATGAATCATGAATCATGAATTGAATCATGAATTGAATCATGAATCATGAATCATGAATTGAATCATGAATCATGAATCATGAATTGAATCATGAATCATGAATTGAATCATGAATCATGAATGATAAATCATAAATTGAATCATGAATTATGAATCATGAATCAAATCATGAATCATGAATCGAATCATGAATCATGAATTGAATCATGAATTAAATCATGAATCATGAATTGAATCATGAATTGAATCATGAATTGAATCATGAATTGAATCATAAATCATGAATTGAATCATGAATCAAAAATCGAATCATGAATCATGAATTATGAATTATGAATTGAATCATGAATCATGAATTATGAATCATGATTTGAATTATGAATTATGAATTGAATCATGAATCATGAATTGAATCATGAATCATGAATGATGAATCATAAATTGAATCATAAATCATGAATCATGAATCAAATCATGAATCATGAATCATGAATCATGAATCGAATCATGAATCATGAATCATGAATTGAATCATGAATTGAATCATGAATCATGAATCGAATCATGAATCATGAATTGAATCATGAATTAAATCATGACTCATGAATTGAATCATGAATTGAATCATGAATTGAATCATGAATTGAATCATGAATTGAATCATGAATTTAATCATGAATCATGAATTGAATCATGAATCATGAATCATAAATCAAATCATGAATCATGAATTGAATCATGAATCGAATCATGAATTGAATCATGAATCATGAATTGAATCATGAATCATGAATTGAATCATGATTTATGAATCATGAATTGAATCATGAATTATGAATCATGAATCGAATCATGAATCATGAATTGAATCATGAATCATGAATCATGAATTTAATTATGAATCATGAATTAAATCATGAATCATGAATCATGAATCATGAATTGAATCATAATTCATGAATTATAAATTATGAAGTGAATCATGAATCATGAATCATCAATCATCAATCATGAATTGAATCATGAATTGAATCATGAATCATGAATCATGAATCATGAATCATGAATTGAATCATGAATT
Source organism: Mixophyes australis (assembly GCA_036250195.1). Taxonomy (NCBI): domain Eukaryota; kingdom Metazoa; phylum Chordata; class Amphibia; order Anura; family Limnodynastidae; genus Mixophyes; species Mixophyes australis. The sequence goes on along the minus strand of JAVHZZ010000001.1, from coordinate 238,706,449 downwards.
GAATCATGAATCATGAATCATGAATTGAATCATGAATGATGAATCATGAATTGAATCATAAATCATGAATTGAATCATGAATAATGAATTGAATCATGAATCATGAATCATGAATCGAATCATGAATCATGAATCAAGAATCATGAATAATGAATTGAATCATGAATCATGAATCATGAATTGAATCATAAATTGTGAGTCAAATCATAAATCATGAATCATGAATCATAATTCATGAATTGAATCATGAATCATGAATCATGAATCGAATCTTGAATCGAATCATGAATTGAATCATGAATCATGAATTGAATCATGATTCATGAATTGAATCATGAATCGAATCATGAATTGAATCATGAATCATGAATTGAATCATGAATCATGAATCATGAATTGAATCATGAATCATGAATTATGAATCATGCATTGAATCATGAATCATGAATCATGAATTGAATCATAAATCATGAATTATGAATCATGAAATAAATCATGAATCATGAATTATGAATCATGAATTGAATCATGAATCATGAATTGAATCATGAATCATGAATTGAATCATGAATCATGAATCATGAATTGAATCATGAATCATGAATTATGAATCATGAATTGAATCATGAATCATGAATCATGAATCATGAATTGAATCATGAATCATGAATCATGAATCATGAATCGAATCATGAATCATGAATTGAATCATGAATCATGAATTGAATCATGAATCATGAATCATGAATTGAATCATGAATCATGAATTGAATCATGAATCATGAATTGAATCATGAATCATGAATTATGAATCATGAATTGAATCATGAATCATGAATCATGAATTGAATCATGAATCAGGAATCAGGAATCATGAATCATGAATTAAATCATGAATCATGAATTATGAATCATGAATTGAATCATGAATTATGAATTGAATCATGAATCATGAAACATGAATCTTGAATCATGAATCATGAATTGAATCATGAAATGAATCATGAATGATGAATCATGAATTGAATCATGAATCATAAATCATGAATTGAATCATGAATCATGAATTGAATCATGAATCATGAATTATGAATCATGAATTGAATCATGAATTATGAATTGAATCATGAATGATGAATCATGAATTGAATCATGAATCATGAATCCTGAATTGAATCATGAATCATGAATCATGAATTGAATCATGAATCATGAATGATGAATCATGAATTGAATCATGAATGATGAATCATGAATTGAATCATGAATCATGAATTGAATAATGAATCATGAATTATGAATCATGAATTGAATCATGAATCATGAATTATGAATCATGAATTGAATCATGAATTATGAATTGAATCATGAATCATGAATCATGAATCATGAATAGAATTATGAATTATGAATTGAATCATGAATCATGAATCATGAATTGAATCATGAATCATGAATTGAATCATGAATCATGAATGATGAATCATGAATTGAATCATGAATGATGAATCATGAATTGAATCATGAATCATGAATCATGAATTGAATAATGAATCATGAATTATGAATCATGAATTGAATCATGAATCATGAATTATGAATCATGAATCATGAATTATGAATTGAATCATGAATCATGAATTATGAATCATGAATCATGAATCATGAATCATCAATTGAATCATGAATCATGAATTATGAATCATGAATTGAATTATGAATTATGAATTGAATCATGAATCATGAATCATGAATTGAATCATTAATTGAATCATGAATTGAATCATGAATCATGAATGATGAATCATAAATTGAATCATGAATCATGAATCATGAATCAAATCATGAATCATGAATCGAATCATGAATCATGAATTGAATCATGAATCATAAATTGAATCATGAATTGAATCATGAATCATGAATCGAATCATGAATTGAATCATGAATTAAATCATGAATCTTGAATTGAATCATGAATTGAATCATGAATTGAATCATGAATTGAATCATGAATCATGAATCATAAATCGAATCATGAATCATGAATTGAATCATAATTCGAATCATGAATTGAATCATGAATCATGAATTGAATCATGAATCATGAATCATGAATTGAATCATGAATCATGAATTATGAATCATGAATTGAATCATGAATCATGAATTATGAATCATGAATTGAATCATGAATCATGAATCATGAATTGAATCATGAATCATGAATCATGAATCATGAATCATGAATTGAATCATGAATCATGAATCATGAATTGAATCATGAATCATGAATCATGAATTATGAATCATGAATCATGAATTAAATCATGAATCATGAATTATGAATCATGAATTGAATCATGAATCATGAATTAAATCATGAATCATGAATCATGAATCATGAATCGAATCATGAATTGAATCATGAATCATGAATTGAATCATGAATCATGAATCATGAATTGAATCATGAATCATGAATCATGAATTGAATCATGAATCATGAATTATGAATCATGAATTGAATCATGAATCATGAATCATGAATTGAATCATGAATCAGGAATCATGAATCATGAATCATGAATTGAATCATGAATCATGAATTATGAATCATGAACTAAATCATGAATCATGAATTATGAATCATGAATTGAATCATGAATTAAATCATGAATCATGAATTGAATCATGAATTGAATCATGAATTGAATCATGAATTGAATCATGAATCATGAATTGAATCATGAATCATGAATCATAAATCGAATCATAAATCATGAATTGAATCATGAATCGAATCATGAATTGAATCATGAATCATGAATTGAATCATGAATCATGAATTGAATCATGAATTATGAATCATGAATTGAATCATGAATCATGAATCATGAATTGAATCATGAATCATGAATCATGAATCGAATCATAATTCATGAATTATGAATTATGAATTGAATCATGAATCATGAATCATGAATCATGAATTGAATCATGAATTGAATCATGAATCATGAATCATGAATCATGAATTGAATCATGAATTGAATCATGAATCATGAATCACGAATTGAATCATGAATCATAATTCATGAATTTAATTATGAATCATGAATTAAATCATGAATCATGAATCATGAATCATGAATTGAATCATAATTCATGAATTATGAATTATGAATTGAATCATGAATCATGAATCATGAATCATGAATTGAATTATGAATTATGAATTGAATCATGAATCATGAATCATGAATCATGAATTGAATCATGAATTGAATCATGAATCATGAATCATGAATCATAAATCATGAATTAAATCATGAATTGAATCATGAATCATGAATCATGAATTGAATCATGAATCATGAATGATGAATCATGAATTGAATCATGAATCATGAATCGAATCTTGAATCGAATCATGAATTGAATCATGAATCATGAATTGAATCATGAATCGAATCATGAATTGAATCATGAATCATGAATTGAATCATGAATCATGAATTGAATCATGAATCATGAATTATGAATCATGAATTGAATCATGAATCATGAATCATGAATTGAATCATAAATCATGAATTATGAATCATGAATTAAATCATGAATCATGAATTATGAATCATGAATTGAATCATGAATCTTGAATCATGAATTTAATCATGAATCATGAATTGAATCATGAATCATGAATCATGAATTGAATCATGAATCATGAATTGAATCATGAATCATGAATCATGAATTGAATCATGAATTGAATCATGAATCATGAATCATGAATCATGAATTGAATCATGAATCATGAATTATGAATCATGAATTGAATCATGAATTATGAATCATGAATTGAATCATAAATCATGAATCATGAATTGAATCATGAATCATGAATTGAATCATAAATCATGAATCATGAATTGAATCATGAATCATGAATTATGAATCATGAATTGAATCATGAATCATGAATCATGAATTGAATCATGAATCAGGAATCAGGAATCAGGAATCATGAATTAAATCATGAATCATGAATTATGAATCATGAATTGAATCATGAATTATGAATTGAATCATGAATCATGAAACATGAATCTTGAATCATGAATCATGAATTGAATCATGAAATGAATCATGAATGATGAATCATGAATTGAATCATGAATCATAAATCATGAATTGAATCATGAATCATGAATTGAATCATGAATCATGAATTGAATCATGAATCATGAATTATGAATCATGAATTGAATCATGAATTATGAATTGAATCATGAATGATGAATCATGAATTGAATCATGAATCATGAATCATGAATTGAATCATGAATCATGAATCATGAATTGAATCATGAATCATGAATGATGAATCATGAATTGAATCATGAATGATGAATCATGAATTGAATCATGAATCATGAATCATGAATTGAATAATGAATCATGAATCATGAATCATCAATTGAATCATGAATCATGAATTATGAATCATGAATTGAATTATGAATTATGAATTGAATCATGAATGATGAATCATGAATTGAATCATGAATCATGAATCATGAATTGAATCATGAATCATGAATGATGAATCATGAATTGAATCATGAATGATGAATCATGAATTGAATCATGAATCATGAATTATGAATCATGAATTGAATAATGAATTATGAATTGAATCATGAATCATGAATCATGAATCATCAATTGAATCATGAATGATGAATCATGAATGATGAATCATGAATTGAATCATGAATTGAATCATGAATTGAATCATGAATCATGAATCATGAATTGAATCATGAATCATGAATTGAATCATGAATCATGAATCATGAATTGAATCATGAATTGAATCATGAATCATGAATCATGAATCATGAATTGAATCATGAATCATGAATTATGAATCATGAATTGAATCATGAATTATGAATCATGAATTGAATCATAAATCATGAATCATGAATTGAATCATGAATCATGAATTGAATCATAAATCATGAATCATGAATTGAATCATGAATCATGAATTATGAATCATGAATTGAATCATGAATCATGAATCATGAATTGAATCATGAATCAGGAATCAGGAATCAGGAATCATGAATTAAATCATGAATCATGAATTATGAATCATGAATTGAATCATGAATTATGAATTGAATCATGAATCATGAAACATGAATCTTGAATCATGAATCATGAATTGAATCATGAAATGAATCATGAATGATGAATCATGAATTGAATCATGAATCATAAATCATGAATTGAATCATGAATCATGAATTGAATCATGAATCATGAATTGAATCATGAATCATGAATTATGAATCATGAATTGAATCATGAATTATGAATTGAATCATGAATGATGAATCATGAATTGAATCATGAATCATGAATCATGAATTGAATCATGAATCATGAATCATGAATTGAATCATGAATCATGAATGATGAATCATGAATTGAATCATGAATGATGAATCATGAATTGAATCATGAATCATGAATCATGAATTGAATAATGAATCATGAATCATGAATCATCAATTGAATCATGAATCATGAATTATGAATCATGAATTGAATTATGAATTATGAATTGAATCATGAATGATGAATCATGAATTGAATCATGAATCATGAATCATGAATTGAATCATGAATCATGAATGATGAATCATGAATTGAATCATGAATGATGAATCATGAATTGAATCATGAATCATGAATTATGAATCATGAATTGAATAATGAATTATGAATTGAATCATGAATCATGAATCATGAATCATCAATTGAATCATGAATGATGAATCATGAATGATGAATCATGAATTGAATCATGAATTGAATCATGAATTGAATCATGAATCATGAATCATGAATTGAATAATGAATCATGAATCATGAATCATCAATTGAATCATGAATCATGAATTATGAATCATGAATTGAATTATGAATTATGAATTGAATCATGAATGATGAATCATGAATTGAATCATGAATCATGAATCATGAATTGAATCATGAATCATGAATGATGAATCATGAATTGAATAATGAATCATGAATTATGAATCATGAATTGAATCATGAATCATGAATTATGAATCATGAATTGAATCATGAATTATGAATTGAATCATGAATCATGAATCATGAATCATCAATTGAATCATGAATCATGAATTATGAATCATGAATTGAAATATGAATTATGAATTGAATCATGAATCATGAATCATGAATTGAATCATGAATTGAATCCTGAATCATGAATCTTGAATTGAATCATGAATCATGAATGATGAATCATAAATTGAATCATGAATCATGAATCATGAATCAAATCATGAATCATGAATCGAATCATGAATCATGAATTGAATCATGAATCATAAATTGAATCAAGAATTGAATCATGAATCATGAATCGAATCATGAATCATGAATTGAATCATGAATTAAATCATGAATCATGAATTGAATCATGAATTGAATCATGAATTGAATCATGAATTGAATCATGAATCATGAATTGAATCATGAATCATGAATTATGAATCATGAATTGAATCATGAATCATAAATCATGAATTGAATCATGAATCATGAATCATGAATCGAATCATGAATTGAATCATGAATCATGAATTTAATCATGAATCATGAATTAAATCATGAATCATGAATCATGAATCATGAATTGAATCATGAATCATGAATTATGAATTATGAATTGAATCATGAATCATGAATCATGAATTGAATCATGAATTGAATCATGAATCATGAATCATGAATCATGAATCATGAATTGAATCATGAATTGAATCATGAATCATGAATCATGAATTGAATTATGAATTATGAATTGAATCATAAATCATGAATCATGAATCATGAATCATGAATTGAATCATGAATTGAATCATGAATCATGAATCATGAATCATGAATTGAATCAAGAATTGAATCATAAATCATGAATCATGAATCATGAATCAAATCATGAATCATGAATCGAATCATGAATCATGAATTGAATCATGAATCATAAATTGAATCAAGAATTGAATCATGAATCATGAATCGAATCATGAATCATGAATTGAATCATGAATTAAATCATGAATCATGAATTGAATCATGAATTGAATCATGAATTGAATCATGAATTGAATCATGAATCATGAATTGAAGCATGAATCATGAATCATAAATCAAATCATGAATCATGAATTGAATCATAATTCAAATCATGAATTGAATCATGAATCATGAATTGAATCATGAATCATGAATTATGAATCATGAATTGAATCATGAATCATAAATCATGAATTGAATCATGAATCATGAATCATGAATCAAATCATGAATTGAATCATGAATCATGAATTTAATCATGAATCATGAATTAAATCATGAATCATGAATCATGAATCATGAATCATGAATTGAATCATGAATCATGAATTATGAATTATGAATTGAATCATGAATCATGAATCATGAATCATGAATTGAATCATGAATCATGAATTATGAATTATGAATTGAATCATGAATCATGAATCATGAATCATGAATTGAATCATGAATTGAATCATGAATCATGAATCATGAATCATGAATCATGAATTGAATCATGAATTGAATCATGAATCATGAATCATGAATTGAATTATGAATTATGAATTGAATCATAAATCATGAATCATGAATCATGAATTGAATCATGAATTGAATCATGAATCATGAATCATGAATCATGAATCATGAATTGAATCATGAATTGAATCATGAATCATGAATCATGAATTGAATCATGAATCATGAATCATAAATCGAATCATAAATCATGAATTGAATCATGAATCGAATCATGAATTGAATCATGAATCATGAATTGAATCATGAATCATGAATTGAATCATGAATTATGAATCATGAATTGAATCATGAATCATAAATCATGAATTGAATCATGAATCATGAATTGAATCATGAATTGAATCATGAATCATGAATCATGAATCATGAATCATGAATTGAATCATGAATTGAATCATGAATCATGAATCATGAATTGAATCATGAATCATAATTCATGAATTTAATTATGAATCATGAATTAAATCATGAATCATGAATCATGAATTGAATCATAATTCATGAATTATGAATTATGAATTGAATCATGAATCATGAATCATGAATCATGAATTGAATTATGAATTATGAATTGAATCATGAATCATGAATCATGAATCATGAATCATGAATTGAATCATGAATTGAATCATGAATCATGAATCATGAATCATAAATCATGAATTGAATCATGAATTGAATCATGAATCATGAATCATGAATTGAATCATGAATCATGAATGATGAATCATGAATTGAATCATGAATCATGAATCAAATCTTGAATCGAATCATGAATTGAATCATGAATCATGAATTGAATCATGAATCGAATCATGAATTGAATCATGAATCGAATCATGAATTGAATCATGAATCATGAATTGAATCATGAATCATGAATTGAATCATGAATCATGAATCATGAATTGAATCATGAATCATGAATCATGAATTGAATCATAAATCATGAATTATGAATCATGAATTAAATCATGAATCATGAATTATGAATCATGAATTGAATCATGAATCTTGAATCATGAATTGAATCATGAATCATGAATCATGAATTGAATCATGAATCATAAATCATGAATTGAATCATGAATCATGAATTGAATCATGAATCATGAATCATGAATTGAATCATGAATTGAATCATGAATCATGAATCATGAATCATGAATTGAATCATGAATCATGAATTATGAATCATGAATTGAATCATGAATCATGAATCATGAATTGAATCATGAATCATGAATCATGAATCATGAATCGAATCATGAATCATGAATTGAATCATAAATCATGAATCATGAATTGAATCATGAATAGAATTATGAATTATGAATTGAATCATGAATCATGAATCATGAATTGAATCATGAATCATGAATTGAATCATGAATCATGAATGATGAATCATGAATTGAATCATGAATGATGAATCATGAATTGAATCATGAATCATGAATCATGAATTGAATAATGAATCATGAATTATGAATCATGAATTGAATCATGAATCATGAATTATGAATCATGAATCATGAATTATGAATTGAATCATGAATCATGAATTATGAATCATGAATCATGAATCATGAATCATGAATCATCAATTGAATCATGAATCATGAATTATGAATCATGAATTGAATTATGAATTATGAATTGAATCATGAATCATGAATCATGAATTGAATCATGAATTGAATCATGAATTGAATCATGAATCATGAATGATGAATCATAAATTGAATCATGAATCATGAATCATGAATCAAATCATGAATCATGAATCGAATCATGAATCATGAATTGAATCATGAATCATAAATTGAATCATGAATTGAATCATGAATCATGATTTGAATCATGAATCATGAATCATGAATTGAATCATGAATCATGAATTATGAATCATGAATTGAATCATGAATCATGAATTGAATCATGAATCATGAATCATGAATCATGAATCATGAATTGAATCATGAATCATGAATCATGAATTGAATCATGAATCATGAATCATGAATTGAATCATGAATCATGAATCATGAATCATGAATAATGAATTGAATCATGAATCATGTATTATGAATCATGAATTGAATCATGAATCATGAATTGAATCATGAATCATGAATCATGAATCATGAATTGAATCTTGAATTGAATCATGAATCATGAATCATGAATCATGAATCATGAATTGAATCATGAATTGAATCATGAATCATGAATCATGAATTGAATCATGAATCATAATTCATGAATTTAATTATGAATCATGAATTAAATCATGAATCATGAATCATGAATTGAATCATAATTCATGAATTATGAATTATGAATTGAATCATGAATCATGAATCATGAATCATGAATTGAATTATGAATTATGAATTGAATCATGAATCATGAATCATGAATCATGAATTGAATCATGAATTGAATCATGAATCATGAATCATGAATCATAAATCATGAATTGAATCATGAATTGAATCATGAATCATGAATCATGAATTGAATCATGAATCATGAATGATGAATCATGAATTGAATCATGAATCATGAATCAAATCTTGAATCGAATCATGAATTGAATCATGAATCATGAATTGAATCATGAATCGAATCATGAATTGAATCATGAATCGAATCATGAATTGAATCATGAATCATGAATTGAATCATGAATCATGAATTGAATCATGAATCATGAATCATGAATTGAATCATGAATCATGAATCATGAATTGAATCATAAATCATGAATTATGAATCATGAATTAAATCATGAATCATGAATTATGAATCATGAATTGAATCATGAATTATGAATTGAATCATGAATGATGAATCATGAATTGAATCATGAATCATGAATCCTGAATTGAATCATGAATCATGAATCATGAATTGAATCATGAATCATGAATGATGAATCATGAATTGAATCATGAATGATGAATCATGAATTGAATCATGAATCATGAATTGAATAATGAATCATGAATTATGAATCATGAATTGAATCATGAATCATGAATTATGAATCATGAATTGAATCATGAATTATGAATTGAATCATGAATCATGAATCATGAATCATGAATAGAATTATGAATTATGAATTGAATCATGAATCATGAATCATGAATTGAATCATGAATCATGAATTGAATCATGAATCATGAATGATGAATCATGAATTGAATCATGAATGATGAATCATGAATTGAATCATGAATCATGAATCATGAATTGAATAATGAATCATGAATTATGAATCATGAATTGAATCATGAATCATGAATTATGAATCATGAATCATGAATTATGAATTGAATCATGAATCATGAATTATGAATCATGAATCATGAATCATGAATCATCAATTGAATCATGAATCATGAATTATGAATCATGAATTGAATTATGAATTATGAATTGAATCATGAATCATGAATCATGAATTGAATCATGAATTGAATCATGAATCATGAATGATGAATCATAAATTGAATCATGAATCATGAATCAAATCATGAATCATGAATCGAATTATGAATCATGAATTGAATCATGAATCATAAATTGAATCATGAATTGAATCATGAATCATGAATCGAATCATGAATTGAATCATGAATTAAATCATGAATCTTGAATTGAATCATGAATTGAATCATGAATTGAATCATGAATTGAATCATGAATCATGAATCATAAATCGAATCATGAATCATGAATTGAATCATAATTCGAATCATGAATTGAATCATGAATCATGAATTGAATCATGAATCATGAATCATGAATTGAATCATGAATCATGAATTATGAATCATGAATTGAATCATGAATCATGAATTATGAATCATGAATTGAATCATGAATCATGAATCATGAATTGAATCATGAATCATGAATCATGAATCATGAATCATGAATTGAATCATGAATCATGAATCATGAATTGAATCATGAATCATGAATCATGAATTATGAATCATGAATCATGAATTAAATCATGAATCATGAATTATGAATCATGAATTGAATCATGAATCATGAATTAAATCATGAATCATGAATCATGAATCGAATCATGAATTGAATCATGAATCATGAATTGAATCATGAATCATGAATCATGAATTGAATCATGAATCATGAATCATGAATTGAATCATGAATCATGAATTATGAATCATGAATTGAATCATGAATCATGAATCATGAATTGAATCATGAATCAGGAATCATGAATCATGAATCATGAATTGAATCATGAATCATGAATTATGAATCATGAACTAAATCATGAATCATGAATTATGAATCATGAATTGAATCATGAATTAAATCATGAATCATGAATTGAATCATGAATTGAATCATGAATTGAATCATGAATTGAATCATGAATCATGAATTGAATCATGAATCATGAATCATAAATCGAATCATAAATCATGAATTGAATCATGAATCGAATCATGAATTGAATCATGAATCATGAATTGAATCATGAATCATGAATTGAATCATGAATTATGAATCATGAATTGAATCATGAATCATGAATTGAATCATGAATCATGAATCATGAATCGAATCATAATTCATGAATTATGAATTATGAATTGAATCATGAATCATGAATCATGAATCATGAATTGAATCATGAATTGAATCATGAATCATGAATCATGAATCATGAATTGAATCATGAATTGAATCATGAATCATGAATCACGAATTGAATCATGAATCATAATTCATGAATTTAATTATGAATCATGAATTAAATCATGAATCATGAATCATGAATCATGAATTGAATCATAATTCATGAATTATGAATTATGAATTGAATCATGAATCATGAATCATGAATCATGAATTGAATTATGAATTATGAATTGAATCATGAATCATGAATCATGAATCATGAATCATGAATTGAATCATGAATTGAATCATGAATCATGAATCATGAATCATAAATCATGAATTAAATCATGAATTGAATCATGAATCATGAATCATGAATTGAATCATGAATCATGAATGATGAATCATGAATTGAATCATGAATCATGAATCGAATCTTGAATCGAATCATGAATTGAATCATGAATCATGAATTGAATCATGAATCGAATCATGAATTGAATCATGAATCATGAATTGAATCATGAATCATGAATTGAATCATGAATCATGAATTATGAATCATGAATTGAATCATGAATCATGAATCATGAATTGAATCATAAATCATGAATTATGAATCATGAATTAAATCATGAATCATGAATTATGAATCATGAATTGAATCATGAATCTTGAATCATGAATTTAATCATGAATCATGAATCATGAATTGAATCATGAATCATGAATCATGAATTGAATCATGAATCATGAATTGAATCATGAATCATGAATCATGAATTGAATCATGAATTGAATCATGAATCATGAATCATGAATCATGAATTGAATCATGAATCATGAATTATGAATCATGAATTGAATCATGAATTATGATTCATGAATTGAATCATAAATCATGAATCATGAATTGAATCATGAATCATGAATTGAATCATAAATCATGAATCATGAATTGAATCATGAATCATGAATTATGAATCATGAATTGAATCATGAATCATGAATCATGAATTGAATCAGGAATCAGGAATCAGGAATCAGGAATCATGAATTAAATCATGAATCATGAATTATGAATCATGAATTGAATCATGAATTATGAATTGAATCATGAATCATGAAACATGAATCTTGAATCATGAATCATGAATTGAATCATGAAATGAATCATGAATGATGAATCATGAATTGAATCATGAATCATAAATCATGAATTGAATCATGAATCATGAATTGAATCATGAATCATGAATTGAATCATGAATCATGAATTATGAATCATGAATTGAATCATGAATTATGAATTGAATCATGAATGATGAATCATGAATTGAATCATGAATCATGAATCATGAATTGAATCATGAATCATGAATCATGAATTGAATCATGAATCATGAATGATGAATCATGAATTGAATCATGAATGATGAATCATGAATTGAATCATGAATCATGAATCATGAATTGAATAATGAATCATGAATCATGAATCATCAATTGAATCATGAATCATGAATTATGAATCATGAATTGAATTATGAATTATGAATTGAATCATGAATGATGAATCATGAATTGAATCATGAATCATGAATCATGAATTGAATCATGAATCATGAATGATGAATCATGAATTGAATCATGAATGATGAATCATGAATTGAATCATGAATCATGAATTATGAATCATGAATTGAATAATGAATTATGAATTGAATCATGAATCATGAATGATGAATCATGAATTGAATCATGAATGATGAATCATGAATGATGAATCATGAATTGAATCATGAATTGAATCATGAATTGAATCATGAATCATGAATCATGAATTGAATAATGAATCATGAATCATGAATCATCAATTGAATCATGAATCATGAATTATGAATCATGAATTGAATTATGAATTATGAATTGAATCATGAATGATGAATCATGAATTGAATCATGAATCATGAATCATGAATTGAATCATGAATCATGAATGATGAATCATGAATTGAATAATGAATCATGAATTATGAATCATGAATTGAATCATGAATCATGAATTATGAATCATGAATTGAATCATGAATTATGAATTGAATCATGAATCATGAATCATGAATCATCAATTGAATCATGAATCATGAATTATGAATCATGAATTGAAATATGAATTATGAATTGAATCATGAATCATGAATCATGAATTGAATCATGAATTGAATCCTGAATCATGAATCTTGAATTGAATCATGAATCATGAATGATGAATCATAAATTGAATCATGAATCATGAATCATGAATCAAATCATGAATCATGAATCGAATCATGAATCATGAATTGAATCATGAATCATAAATTGAATCAAGAATTGAATCATGAATCATGAATCGAATCATGAATCATGAATTGAATCATGAATTAAATCATGAATCATGAATTGAATCATGAATTGAATCATGAATTGAATCATGAATTGAATCATGAATCATGAATTGAATCATGAATCATGAATTATGAATCATGAATTGAATCATGAATCATAAATCATGAATTGAATCATGAATCATGAATCATGAATCGAATCATGAATTGAATCATGAATCATGAATTTAATCATGAATCATGAATTAAATCATGAATCATGAATCATGAATCATGAATTGAATCATGAATCATGAATTATGAATTATGAATTGAATCATGAATCATGAATCATGAATCATGAATTGAATCATGAATTGAATCATGAATCATGAATCATGAATCATGAATCATGAATTGAATCATGAACTGAATCATGAATCATGAATCATGAATTGAATTATGAATTATGAATTGAATCATAAATCATGAATCATGAATCATGAATCATGAATTGAATCATGAATTGAATCATGAATCATGAATCATGAATCATGAATTGAATCATGAATTGAATCATAAATCATGAATCATGAATCATGAATCAAATCATGAATCATGAATCGAATCATGAATCATGAATTGAATCATGAATCATAAATTGAATCAAGAATTGAATCATGAATCATGAATCGAATCATGAATCATGAATTGAATCATGAATTAAATCATGAATCATGAATTGAATCATGAATTGAATCATGAATTGAATCATGAATTGAATCATGAATCATGAATTGAAGCATGAATCATGAATCATAAATCAAATCATGAATCATGAATTGAATCATAATTCAAATCATGAATTGAATCATGAATCATGAATTGAATCATGAATCATGAATTATGAATCATGAATTGAATCATGAATCATAAATCATGAATTGAATCATGAATCATGAATCATGAATCAAATCATGAATTGAATCATGAATCATGAATTTAATCATGAATCATGAATTAAATCATGAATCATGAATCATGAATCATGAATCATGAATTGAATCATGAATCATGAATTATGAATTATGAATTGAATCATGAATCATGAATCATGAATCATGAATTGAATCATGAATTGAATCATGAATCATGAATCATGAATCATGAATTGAATCATGAATTGAATCATGAATCATGAATCATGAATTGAATTATGAATTATGAATTGAATCATAAATCATGAATCATGAATCATGAATTGAATCATGAATTGAATCATGAATCATGAATCATGAATCATGAATCATGAATTGAATCATGAATTGAATCATGAATCATGAATCATGAATTGAATCATGAATCATGAATCATAAATCGAATCATAAATCATGAATTGAATCATGAATCGAATCATGAATTGAATCATGAATCATGAATTGAATCATGAATCATGAATCATCAATTGAATCATGAATCATGAATTATGAATCATGAATTGAATTATGAATTATGAATTGAATCATGAATGATGAATCATGAATTGAATCATGAATCATGAATCATGAATTGAATCATGAATCATGAATGATGAATCATGAATTGAATCATGAATGATGAATCATGAATTGAATCATGAATCATGAATTATGAATCATGAATTGAATAATGAATTATGAATTGAATCATGAATCATGAATCATGAATGATGAATCATGAATTGAATCATGAATTGAATCATGAATTGAATCATGAATCATGAATCATGAATTGAATAATGAATCATGAATCATGAATCATCAATTGAATCATGAATCATGAATTATGAATCATGAATTGAATTATGAATTATGAATTGAATCATGAATGATGAATCATGAATTGAATCATGAATCATGAATCATGAATTGAATCATGAATCATGAATGATGAATCATGAATTGAATAATGAATCATGAATTATGAATCATGAATTGAATCATGAATCATGAATTATGAATCATGAATTGAATCATGAATTATGAATTGAATCATGAATCATGAATCATGAATCATCAATTGAATCATGAATCATGAATTATGAATCATGAATTGAAATATGAATTATGAATTGAATCATGAATCATGAATCATGAATTGAATCATGAATTGAATCCTGAATCATGAATCTTGAATTGAATCATGAATCATGAATGATGAATCATAAATTGAATCATGAATCATGAATCATGAATCAAATCATGAATCATGAATCGAATCATGAATCATGAATTGAATCATGAATCATAAATTGAATCAAGAATTGAATCATGAATCATGAATCGAATCATGAATCATGAATTGAATCATGAATTAAATCATGAATCATGAATTGAATCATGAATTGAATCATGAATTGAATCATGAATTGAATCATGAATCATGAATTGAATCATGAATCATGAATTATGAATCATGAATTGAATCATGAATCATAAATCATGAATTGAATCATGAATCATGAATCATGAATCGAATCATGAATTGAATCATGAATCATGAATTTAATCATGAATCATGAATTAAATCATGAATCATGAATCATGAATCATGAATTGAATCATGAATCATGAATTATGAATTATGAATTGAATCATGAATCATGAATCATGAATCATGAATCATGAATTATGAATTGAATCATGAATTGAATCATGAATCATGAATCATGAATCATGAATCATGAATTGAATCATGAATTGAATCATGAATCATGAATCATGAATTGAATTATGAATTATGAATTGAATCATAAATCATGAATCATGAATCATGAATCATGAATTGAATCATGAATTGAATCATGAATCATGAATCATGAATCATGAATTGAATCATGAATTGAATCATAAATCATGAATCATGAATCATGAATCAAATCATGAATCATGAATCGAATCATGAATCATGAATTGAATCATGAATCATAAATTGAATCAAGAATTGAATCATGAATCATGAATCGAATCATGAATCATGAATTGAATCATGAATTAAATCATGAATCATGAATTAAATCATGAATTGAATCATGAATTGAATCATGAATTGAATCATGAATCATGAATTGAAGCATGAATCATGAATCATAAATCAAATCATGAATCATGAATTGAATCATAATTCAAATCATGAATTGAATCATGAATCATGAATTGAATCATGAATCATGAATTATGAATCATGAATTGAATCATGAATCATAAATCATGAATTGAATCATGAATCATGAATCATGAATCAAATCATGAATTGAATCATGAATCATGAATTTAATCATGAATCATGAATTAAATCATGAATCATGAATCATGAATCATGAATCATGAATTGAATCATGAATCATGAATTATGAATTATGAATTGAATCATGAATCATGAATCATGAATCATGAATTGAATCATGAATCATGAATTATGAATTATGAATTGAATCATGAATCATGAATCATGAATCATGAATTGAATCATGAATTGAATCATGAATCATGAATCATGAATCATGAATCATGAATTGAATCATGAATTGAATCATGAATCATGAATCATGAATTGAATTATGAATTATGAATTGAATCATAAATCATGAATCATGAATCATGAATTGAATCATGAATTGAATCATGAATCATGAATCATGAATCATGAATCATGAATTGAATCATGAATTGAATCATGAATCATGAATCATGAATTGAATCATGAATCATGAATCATAAATCGAATCATAAATCATGAATTGAATCATGAATCGAATCATGAATTGAATCATGAATCATGAATTGAATCATGAATCATGAATTGAATCATGAATTATGAATCATGAATTGAATCATGAATCATAAATCATGAATTGAATCATGAATCATGAATTGAATCATGAATTGAATCATGAATCATGAATCATGAATCATGAATCATGAATTGAATCATGAATTGAATCATGAATCATGAATCATGAATTGAATCATGAATCATAATTCATGAATTTAATTATGAATCATGAATTAAATCATGAATCATGAATCATGAATTGAATCATAATTCATGAATTATGAATTATGAATTGAATCATGAATCATGAATCATGAATCATGAATTGAATTATGAATTATGAATTGAATCATGAATCATGAATCATGAATCATGAATCATGAATTGAATCATGAATTGAATCATGAATCATGAATCATGAATCATAAATCATGAATTGAATCATGAATTGAATCATGAATCATGAATCATGAATTGAATCATGAATCATGAATGATGAATCATGAATTGAATCATGAATCATGAATCAAATCTTGAATCGAATCATGAATTGAATCATGAATCATGAATTGAATCATGAATCGAATCATGAATTGAATCATGAATCGAATCATGAATTGAATCATGAATCATGAATTGAATCATGAATCATGAATTGAATCATGAATCATGAATCATGAATTGAATCATGAATCATGAATCATGAATTGAATCATAAATCATGAATTATGAATCATGAATTAAATCATGAATCATGAATTATGAATCATGAATTGAATCATGAATCTTGAATCATGAATTGAATCATGAATCATGAATCATGAATTGAATCATGAATCATAAATCATGAATTGAATCATGAATCATGAATTGAATCATGAATCATGAATCATGAATTGAATCATGAATTGAATCATGAATCATGAATCATGAATCATGAATTGAATCATGAATCATGAATTATGAATCATGAATTGAATCATGAATCATGAATCATGAATTGAATCATGAATCATGAATCATGAATCATGAATCGAATCATGAATCATGAATTGAATCATAAATCATGAATCATGAATTGAATCATGAATAGAATTATGAATTATGAATTGAATCATGAATCATGAATCATGAATTGAATCATGAATCATGAATTGAATCATGAATCATGAATGATGAATCATGAATTGAATCATGAATGATGAATCATGAATTGAATCATGAATCATGAATCATGAATTGAATAATGAATCATGAATTATGAATCATGAATTGAATCATGAATCATGAATTATGAATCATGAATCATGAATTATGAATTGAATCATGAATCATGAATTATGAATCATGAATCATGAATCATGAATCATGAATCATCAATTGAATCATGAATCATGAATTATGAATCATGAATTGAATTATGAATTATGAATTGAATCATGAATCATGAATCATGAATTGAATCATGAATTGAATCATGAATTGAATCATGAATCATGAATGATGAATCATAAATTGAATCATGAATCATGAATCATGAATCAAATCATGAATCATGAATCGAATCATGAATCATGAATTGAATCATGAATCATAAATTGAATCATGAATTGAATCATGAATCATGATTTGAATCATGAATCATGAATCATGAATTGAATCATGAATCATGAATTATGAATCATGAATTGAATCATGAATCATGAATTGAATCATGAATCATGAATCATGAATCATGAATCATGAATTGAATCATGAATCATGAATCATGAATTGAATCATGAATCATGAATTGAATCATGAATCATGAATCATGAATCATGAATAATGAATTGAATCATGAATCATGTATTATGAATCATGAATTGAATCATGAATCATGAATTGAATCATGAATCATGAATCATGAATCATGAATTGAATCTTGAATTGAATCATGAATCATGAATCATGAATCATGAATCATGAATTGAATCATGAATTGAATCATGAATCATGAATCATGAATTGAATCATGAATCATAATTCATGAATTTAATTATGAATCATGAATTAAATCATGAATCATGAATCATGAATTGAATCATAATTCATGAATTATGAATTATGAATTGAATCATGAATCATGAATCATGAATCATGAATTGAATTATGAATTATGAATTGAATCATGAATCATGAATCATGAATCATGAATCATGAATTGAATCATGAATTGAATCATGAATCATGAATCATGAATCATAAATCATGAATTGAATCATGAATTGAATCATGAATCATGAATCATGAATTGAATCATGAATCATGAATGATGAATCATGAATTGAATCATGAATCATGAATCAAATCTTGAATCGAATCATGAATTGAATCATGAATCATGAATTGAATCATGAATCGAATCATGAATTGAATCATGAATCGAATCATGAATTGAATCATGAATCATGAATTGAATCATGAATCATGAATTGAATCATGAATCATGAATTGAATCATGAATCATGAATCATGAATTGAATCATGAATCATGAATCATGAATTGAATCATAAATCATGAATTATGAATCATGAATTAAATCATGAATCATGAATTATGAATCATGAATTGAATCATGAATCTTGAATCATGAATTGAATCATGAATCATGAATCATGAATTGAATCATGAATCATAAATCATGAATTGAATCATGAATCATGAATTGAATCATGAATCATGAATCATGAATTGAATCATGAATTGAATCATGAATCATGAATCATGAATCATGAATTGAATCATGAATCATGAATTATGAATCATGAATTGAATCATGAATCATGAATCATGAATTGAATCATGAATCATGAATCATGAATCATGAATCGAATCATGAATCATGAATTGAATCATAAATCATGAATCATGAATTGAATCATGAATAGAATTATGAATTATGAATTGAATCATGAATCATGAATCATGAATTGAATCATGAATCATGAATTGAATCATGAATCATGAATGATGAATCATGAATTGAATCATGAATGATGAATCATGAATTGAATCATGAATCATGAATCATGAATTGAATAATGAATCATGAATTATGAATCATGAATTGAATCATGAATCATGAATTATGAATCATGAATCATGAATTATGAATTGAATCATGAATCATGAATTATGAATCATGAATCATGAATCATGAATCATGAATCATCAATTGAATCATGAATCATGAATTATGAATCATGAATTGAATTATGAATTATGAATTGAATCATGAATCATGAATCATGAATTGAATCATGAATTGAATCATGAATTGAATCATGAATCATGAATGATGAATCATAAATTGAATCATGAATCATGAATCATGAATCAAATCATGAATCATGAATCGAATCATGAATCATGAATTGAATCATGAATCATAAATTGAATCATGAATTGAATCATGAATCATGAATCGAATCATGAATTGAATCATGAATCATAAATTGAATCATGAATTGAATCATGAATCATGAATCGAATCATGAATTGAATCATGAATTAAATCATGAATCTTGAATTGAATCATGAATTGAATCATGAATTGAATCATGAATTGAATCATGAATCATGAATCATAAATCGAATCATGAATTGAATCATAATTCGAATCATGAATTGAATCATGAATCATGAATTGAATCATGAATCATGAATCATGAATTGAATCATGAATCATGAATTATGAATCATGAATTGAATCATGAATCATGAATTATGAATCATGAATTGAATCATGAATCATGAATCATGAATTGAATCATGAATCATGAATCATGAATCATGAATCATGAATTGAATCATGAATCATGAATCATGAATTGAATCATGAATCATGAATCATGAATTATGAATCATGAATCATGAATTGAATCATGAATCATGAATTATGAATCATGAATTGAATCATGAATCATGAATTAAATCATGAATCATGAATCATGAATCATGAATCGAATCATGAATTGAATCATGAATCATGAATTGAATCATGAATTGAATCATGAATTGAATCCTGAATCATGAATCTTGAATTGAATCATGAATCATGAATGATGAATCATAAATTGAATCATGAATCATGAATCATGAATTGAATCATGAATCAGGAATCATGAATCATGAATCATGAATTGAATCATGAATCATGAATTATGAATCATGAACTAAATCATGAATCATGAATTATGAATCATGAATTGAATCATGAATTAAATCATGAATCATGAATTGAATCATGAATTGAATCATGAATTGAATCATGAATCATGAATTGAATCATGAATCATGAATCATAAATCGAATCATAAATCATGAATTGAATCATGAATCGAATCATGAATTGAATCATGAATCATGAATTGAATCATGAATCATGAATTGAATCATGAATTATGAATCATGAATTGAATCATGAATCATGAATCATGAATTGAATCATGAATCATGAATCATGAATCGAATCATAATTCATGAATTATGAATTATGAATTGAATCATGAATCATGAATCATGAATCATGAATTGAATCATGAATTGAATCATGAATCATGAATCATGAATCATGAATTAAATCATGAATTGAATCATGAATCATGAATCATGAATTGAATCATGAATCATAATTCATGAATTTAATTATGAATCATGAATTAAATCATGAATCATGAATCATGAATCATGAATTGAATCATAATTCATGAATTATGAATTATGAATTGAATCATGAATCATGAATCATGAATCATGAATTGAATTATGAATTATGAATTGAATCATGAATCATGAATCATGAATCATGAATCATGAATTGAATCATGAATTGAATCATGAATCATGAATCATGAATCATAAATCATGAATTGAATCATGAATTGAATCATGAATCATGAATCATGAATCATGAATCATGAATCATGAATTGAATCATGAATTGAATCATGAATCATGAATCATGAATCATAAATCATGAATTGAATCATGAATTGAATCATGAATCATGAATCATGAATTGAATCATGAATCATGAATGATGAATCATGAATTGAATCATGAATCATGAATCGAATCTTGAATCGAATCATGAATTGAATCATGAATCATGAATTGAATCATGAATCGAATCATGAATTGAATCATGAATCATGAATTGAATCATGAATCATGAATTGAATCATGAATCATGAATTATGAATCATGAATTGAATCATGAATCATGAATTGAATCATAAATCATGAATTATGAATCATGAATTAAATCATGAATCATGAATTATGAATCATGAATTGAATCATGAATCTTGAATCATGAATTGAATCATGAATCATGAATCATGAATTGAATCATGAATCATGAATCATGAATTGAATCATGAATCATGAATTGAATCATGAATCATGAATCATGAATTGAATCATGAATTGAATCATGAATCATGAATCATGAATCATGAATTGAATCATGAATCATGAATTATGAATCATGAATTGAATCATGAATCATGAATCATGAATTGAATCATGAATCATGAATCATGAATCATGAATCGAATCATGAATCATGAATTGAATCATAAATCATGAATCATGAATTGAATCATGAATCATGAATCATGAATTGAATCATAAATCATGAATCATGAATTGAATCATGAATCATGAATTATGAATCATGAATTGAATCATGAATCATGAATCATGAATTGAATCATGAATCAGGAATCAGGAATCAGGAATCATGAATTAAATCATTAATCATGAATTATGAATCATGAATTGAATCATGAATTATGAATTGAATCATGAATCATGAAACATGAATCTTGAATCATGAATCATGAATCATGAATCATGAATTGAATCATGAATCATGAATCATGAATTGAATCATGAATCATGAATGATGAATCATGAATTGAATCATGAATGATGAATCATGAATTGAATCATGAATCATGAATCATGAATTGAATAATGAATCATGAATCATGAATCATCAATTGAATCATGAATCATGAATTATGAATCATGAATTGAATTATGAATTATGAATTGAATCATGAATGATGAATCATGAATTGAATCATGAATCATGAATCATGAATTGAATCATGAATCATGAATTGAATCATGAATGATGAATCATGAATTGAATCATGAATCATAAATTATGAATCATGAATTGAATAATGAATTATGAATTGAATCATGAATCATGAATCATGAATCATGAATCATCAATTGAATCATGAATCATGAATCATGAATGATGAATCATGAATTGAATCATGAATGATGAATCATGAATTGAATCATGAATCATGAATTGAATAATGAATCATGAATCATGAATCATCAATTGAATCATGAATCATGAATTATGAATCATGAATTGAATTATGAATTATGAATTGAATCATGAATGATGAATCATGAATTGAATCATGAATCATGAATCATGAATTGAATCATGAATCATGAATGATGAATCATGAATTGAATAATGAATCATGAATTATGAATCATGAATTGAATCATGAATCATGAATTATGAATCATGAATTGAATCATGAATTATGAATTGAATCATGAATCATGAATCATGAATCATCAATTGAATCATGAATCATGAATTATGAATCATGAATTGAAATATGAATTATGAATTGAATCATGAATCATGAATCATGAATTGAATCATGAATTGAATCCTGAATCATGAATCTTGAATTGAATCATGAATCATGAATGATGAATCATAAATTGAATCATGAATCATGAATCATGAATTGAATCATGAATCAGGAATCATGAATCATGAATCATGAATTGAATCATGAATCATGAATTATGAATCATGAACTAAATCATGAAGCATGAATTATGAATCATGAATTGAATCATGAATTAAATCATGAATCATGAATTGAATCATGAATTGAATCATGAATTGAATCATGAATCATGAATTGAATCATGAATCATGAATCATAAATCGAATCATAAATCATGAATTGAATCATGAATCGAATCATGAATTGAATCATGAATCATGAATTGAATCATGAATCATGAATTGAATCATGAATTATGAATCATGAATTGAATCATGAATCATGAATCATGAATTGAATCATGAATCATGAATCATGAATCGAATCATAATTCATGAATTATGAATTATGAATTGAATCATGAATCATGAATCATGAATCATGAATTGAATCATGAATTGAATCATGAATCATGAATCATGAATCATGAATTGAATCATGAATTGAATCATGAATCATGAATCATGAATTGAATCATGAATCATAATTCATGAATTTAATTATGAATCATGAATTAAATCATGAATCATGAATCATGAATCATGAATTGAATCATAATTCATGAATTATGAATTATGAATTGAATCATGAATCATGAATCATGAATCATGAATTGAATTATGAATTATGAATTGAATCATGAATCATGAATCATGAATCATGAATCATGAATTGAATCATGAATTGAATCATGAATCATGAATCATGAATCATAAATCATGAATTGAATCATGAATTGAATCATGAATCATGAATCATGAATCATGAATCATGAATCATGAATTGAATCATGAATTGAATCATGAATCATGAATCATGAATCATAAATCATGAATTGAATCATGAATCATGAATCATGAATTGAATCATGAATCATGAATGATGAATCATGAATTGAATCATGAATCATGAATCGAATCTTGAATCGAATCATGAATTGAATCATGAATCATGAATTGAATCATGAATCGAATCATGAATTGAATCATGAATCATGAATTGAATCATGAATCATGAATTGAATCATGAATCATGAATTATGAATCATGAATTGAATCATGAATCATGAATTGAATCATAAATCATGAATTATGAATCATGAATTAAATCATGAATCATGAATTATGAATCATGAATTGAATCATGAATCTTGAATCATGAATTGAATCATGAATCATGAATCATGAATTGAATCATGAATCATGAATCATGAATTGAATCATGAATCATGAATTGAATCATGAATCATGAATCATGAATTGAATCATGAATTGAATCATGAATCATGAATCATGAATCATGAATTGAATCATGAATCATGAATTATGAATCATGAATTGAATCATGAATCATGAATCATGAATTGAATCATGAATCATGAATCATGAATCATGAATCGAATCATGAATCATGAATTGAATCATAAATCATGAATCATGAATTGAATCATGAATCATGAATCATGAATTGAATCATAAATCATGAATCATGAATTGAATCATGAATCATGAATTATGAATCATGAATTGAATCATGAATCATGAATCATGAATTGAATCATGAATCAGGAATCAGGAATCAGGAATCATGAATTAAATCATTAATCATGAATTATGAATCATGAATTGAATCATGAATTATGAATTGAATCATGAATCATGAATTATGAATCATGAACTAAATCATAAATCATGAATTATGAATCATGAATTGAATCATGAATTAAATCATGAATCATGAATTGAATCATGAATTGAATCATGAATTGAATCATGAATCATGAATTGAATCATGAATCATGAATCATAAATCGAATCATAAATCATGAATTGAATCATGAATCGAATCATGAATTGAATCATGAATCATGAATTGAATCATGAATCATGAATTGAATCATGAATTATGAATCATGAATTGAATCATGAATCATGAATCATGAATTGAATCATGAATCATGAATCATGAATCGAATCATAATTCATGAATTATGAATTATGAATTGAATCATGAATCATGAATCATGAATCATGAATTGAATCATGAATTGAATCATGAATCATGAATCATGAATCATGAATTAAATCATGAATTGAATCATGAATCATGAATCATGAATTGAATCATGAATCATAATTCATGAATTTAATTATGAATCATGAATTAAATCATGAATCATGAATCATGAATCATGAATTGAATCATAATTCATGAATTATGAATTATGAATTGAATCATGAATCATGAATCATGAATCATGAATTGAATTATGAATTATGAATTGAATCATGAATCATGAATCATGAATCATGAATCATGAATTGAATCATGAATTGAATCATGAATCATGAATCATGAATCATAAATCATGAATTGAATCATGAATTGAATCATGAATCATGAATCATGAATCATGAATCATGAATCATGAATTGAATCATGAATTGAATCATGAATCATGAATCATGAATCATAAATCATGAATTGAATCATGAATTGAATCATGAATCATGAATCATGAATTGAATCATGAATCATGAATGATGAATCATGAATTGAATCATGAATCATGAATCGAATCTTGAATCGAATCATGAATTGAATCATGAATCATGAATTGAATCATGAATCGAATCATGAATTGAATCATGAATCATGAATTGAATCATGAATCATGAATTGAATCATGATTCATGAATTATGAATCATGAATTGAATCATGAATCATGAATTGAATCATAAATCATGAATTATGAATCATGAATTAAATCATGAATCATGAATTATGAATCATGAATTGAATCATGAATCTTGAATCATGAATTGAATCATGAATCATGAATCATGAATTGAATCATGAATCATGAATCATGAATTGAATCATGAATCATGAATTGAATCATGAATCATGAATCATGAATTGAATCATGAATTGAATCATGAATCATGAATCATGAATCATGAATTGAATCATGAATCATGAATTATGAATCATGAATTGAATCATGAATCATGAATCATGAATTGAATCATGAATCATGAATCATGAATCATGAATCGAATCATGAATCATGAATTGAATCATAAATCATGAATCATGAATTGAATCATGAATCATGAATCATGAATTGAATCATAAATCATGAATCATGAATTGAATCATGAATCATGAATTATGAATCATGAATTGAATCATGAATCATGAATCATGAATTGAATCATGAATCAGGAATCAGGAATCAGGAATCATGAATTAAATCATTAATCATGAATTATGAATCATGAATTGAATCATGAATTATGAATTGAATCATGAATCATGAAACATGAATCTTGAATCATGAATCATGAATCATGAATCATGAATTGAATCATGAATCATGAATCATGAATTGAATCATGAATCATGAATGATGAATCATGAATTGAATCATGAATGATGAATCATGAATTGAATCATGAATCATGAATCATGAATTGAATAATGAATCATGAATCATGAATCATCAATTGAATCATGAATCATGAATTATGAATCATGAATTGAATTATGAATTATGAATTGAATCATGAATGATGAATCATGAATTGAATCATGAATCATGAATCATGAATTGAATCATGAATCATGAATTGAATCATGAATGATGAATCATGAATTGAATCATGAATCATAAATTATGAATCATGAATTGAATAATGAATTATGAATTGAATCATGAATCATGAATCATGAATCATGAATCATCAATTGAATCATGAATCATGAATCATGAATGATGAATCATGAATTGAATCATGAATGATGAATCATGAATTGAATCATGAATCATGAATTGAATAATGAATCATGAATCATGAATCATCAATTGAATCATGAATCATGAATTATGAATCATGAATTGAATTATGAATTATGAATTGAATCATGAATGATGAATCATGAATTGAATCATGAATCATGAATCATGAATTGAATCATGAATCATGAATGATGAATCATGAATTGAATAATGAATCATGAATTATGAATCATGAATTGAATCATGAATCATGAATTATGAATCATGAATTGAATCATGAATTATGAATTGAATCATGAATCATGAATCATGAATCATCAATTGAATCATGAATCATGAATTATGAATCATGAATTGAAATATGAATTATGAATTGAATCATGAATCATGAATCATGAATTGAATCATGAATTGAATCCTGAATCATGAATCTTGAATTGAATCATGAATCATGAATGATGAATCATAAATTGAATCATGAATCATGAATCATGAATTGAATCATGAATCAGGAATCATGAATCATGAATCATGAATTGAATCATGAATCATGAATTATGAATCATGAACTAAATCATGAAGCATGAATTATGAATCATGAATTGAATCATGAATTAAATCATGAATCATGAATTGAATCATGAATTGAATCATGAATTGAATCATGAATCATGAATTGAATCATGAATCATGAATCATAAATCGAATCATAAATCATGAATTGAATCATGAATCGAATCATGAATTGAATCATGAATCATGAATTGAATCATGAATCATGAATTGAATCATGAATTATGAATCATGAATTGAATCATGAATCATGAATCATGAATTGAATCATGAATCATGAATCATGAATCGAATCATAATTCATGAATTATGAATTATGAATTGAATCATGAATCATGAATCATGAATCATGAATTGAATCATGAATTGAATCATGAATCATGAATCATGAATCATGAATTGAATCATGAATTGAATCATGAATCATGAATCATGAATTGAATCATGAATCATAATTCATGAATTTAATTATGAATCATGAATTAAATCATGAATCATGAATCATGAATCATGAATTGAATCATAATTCATGAATTATGAATTATGAATTGAATCATGAATCATGAATCATGAATCATGAATTGAATTATGAATTATGAATTGAATCATGAATCATGAATCATGAATCATGAATCATGAATTGAATCATGAATTGAATCATGAATCATGAATCATGAATCATAAATCATGAATTGAATCATGAATTGAATCATGAATCATGAATCATGAATCATGAATCATGAATCATGAATTGAATCATGAATTGAATCATGAATCATGAATCATGAATCATAAATCATGAATTGAATCATGAATCATGAATCATGAATTGAATCATGAATCATGAATGATGAATCATGAATTGAATCATGAATCATGAATCGAATCTTGAATCGAATCATGAATTGAATCATGAATCATGAATTGAATCATGAATCGAATCATGAATTGAATCATGAATCATGAATTGAATCATGAATCATGAATTGAATCATGAATCATGAATTATGAATCATGAATTGAATCATGAATCATGAATTGAATCATAAATCATGAATTATGAATCATGAATTAAATCATGAATCATGAATTATGAATCATGAATTGAATCATGAATCTTGAATCATGAATTGAATCATGAATCATGAATCATGAATTGAATCATGAATCATGAATCATGAATTGAATCATGAATCATGAATTGAATCATGAATCATGAATCATGAATTGAATCATGAATTGAATCATGAATCATGAATCATGAATCATGAAATTGAATCATGAATCATGAATTATGAATCATGAATTGAATCATGAATCATGAATCATGAATTGAATCATGAATCATGAATCATGAATCATGAATCGAATCATGAATCATGAATTGAATCATAAATCATGAATCATGAATTGAATCATGAATCATGAATCATGAATTGAATCATAAATCATGAATCATGAATTGAATCATGAATCATGAATTATGAATCATGAATTGAATCATGAATCATGAATCATGAATTGAATCATGAATCAGGAATCAGGAATCAGGAATCATGAATTAAATCATTAATCATGAATTATGAATCATGAATTGAATCATGAATTATGAATTGAATCATGAATCATGAAACATGAATCTTGAATCATGAATCATGAATTGAATCATGAAATGAATCATGAATGATGAATCATGAATTGAATCATGAATCATAAATCATGAATTGAATCATGAATCATGAATTGAATCATGAATCATGAATTGAATCATGAATCATGAATTATGAATCATGAATTGAATCATGAATTATGAATTGAATCATGAATGATGAATCATGAATTGAATCATGAATCATGAATCATGAATTGAATCATGAATCATGAATCATGAATTGAATCATGAATCATGAATGATGAATCATGAATTGAATCATGAATGATGAATCATGAATTGAATCATGAATCATGAATCATGAATTGAATAATGAATCATGAATCATGAATCATCAATTGAATCATGAATCATGAATTATGAATCATGAATTGAATTATGAATTATGAATTGAATCATGAATGATGAATCATGAATTGAATCATGAATCATGAATCATGAATTGAATCATGAATCATGAATGATGAATCATGAATTGAATCATGAATGATGAATCATGAATTGAATCATGAATCATGAATTATGAATCATGAATTGAATAATGAATTATGAATTGAATCATGAATCATGAATCATGAATCATGAATCATCAATTGAATCATGAATGATGAATCATGAATGATGAATCATGAATTGAATCATGAATGATGAATCATGAATTGAATCATGAATCATGAATCATGAATTGAATAATGAATCATGAATCATGAATCATCAATTGAATCATGAATCATGAATTATGAATCATGAATTGAATTATGAATTATGAATTGAATCATGAATGATGAATCATGAATTGAATCATGAATCATGAATCATGAATTGAATCATGAATCATGAATGATGAATCATGAATTGAATAATGAATCATGAATTATGAATCATGAATTGAATCATGAATCATGAATTATGAATCATGAATTGAATCATGAATTATGAATTGAATCATGAATCATGAATCATGAATCATCAATTGAATCATGAATCATGAATTATGAATCATGAATTGAAATATGAATTATGAATTGAATCATGAATCATGAATCATGAATTGAATCATGAATTGAATCCTGAATCATGAATCTTGAATTGAATCATGAATCATGAATGATGAATCATAAATTGAATCATGAATCATGAATTATGAATCAAATCATGAATCATGAATCGAATCATGAATCATGAATTGAATCATGAATCATAAATTGAATCAAGAATTGAATCATGAATCATGAATCGAATCATGAATCATGAATTGAATCATGAATTAAATCATGAATCATGAATTGAATCATGAATTGAATCATGAATTGAATCATGAATTGAATCATGAATCATGAATTGAATCATGAATCATGAATTATGAATCATGAATTGAATCATGAATCATAAATCATGAATTGAATCATGAATCATGAATCGAATCATGAATTGAATCATGAATCATGAATTTAATCATGAATCATGAATTAAATCATGAATCATGAATCAAGAATCATGAATTGAATCATGAATCATGAATTATGAATTATGAATTGAATCATGAATCATGAATCATGAATCATGAATTGAATCATGAATTGAATCATGAATCATGAATCATGAATCATGAATTGAATCATGAATTGAATCATGAATCATGAATCATGAATTGAATTATGAATTATGAACTGAATCATAAATCATGAATCATGAATCATGAATCATGAATTGAATCATGAATTGAATCATGAATCATGAATCATGAATCATGAATTGAATCATGAATTGAATCATAAATCATGAATCATGAATCATGAATCAAATCATGAATCATGAATCGAATCATGAATCATGAATTGAATCATGAATCATAAATTGAATCAAGAATTGAATCATGAATCATGAATCGAATCATGAATCATGAATTGAATCATGAATTAAATCATGAATCATGAATTGAATCATGAATTGAATCATGAATTGAATCATGAATTGAATCATGAATCATGAATTGAAGCATGAATCATGAATCATAAATCAAATCATGAATCATGAATTGAATCATAATTCAAATCATGAATTGAATCATGAATCATGAATTGAATCATGAATCATGAATTATGAATCATGAATTGAATCATGAATCATAAATCATGAATTGAATCATGAATCATGAATCATGAATCAAATCATGAATTGAATCATGAATCATGAATTTAATCATGAATCATGAATTAAATCATGAATCATGAATCATGAATCATGAATTGAATCATGAATCATGAATTATGAATTATGAATTGAATCATGAATCATGAATCATGAATCATGAATTGAATCATGAATCATGAATTATGAATTATGAATTGAATCATGAATCATGAATCATGAATCATGAATTGAATCATGAATTGAATCATGAATCATGAATCATGAATCATGAATCATGAATTGAATCATGAATTGAATCATGAATCATGAATCATGAATTGAATTATGAATTATGAATTGAATCATAAATCATGAATCATGAATCATGAATTGAATCATGAATTGAATCATGAATCATGAATCATGAATCATGAATCATGAATTGAATCATGAATTGAATCATGAATCATGAATCATGAATTGAATCATGAATCATGAATTGAATCATGAATCATGAATCATAAATCGAATCATAAATCATGAATTGAATCATGAATCGAATCATGAATTGAATCATGAATCATGAATTGAATCATGAATCATGAATTGAATCATGAATTATGAATCATGAATTGAATCATGAATCATAAATCATGAATTGAATCATGAATCATGAATCGAATCATAATTCATGAATTATGAATTATGAATTGAATCATGAATCATGAATCATGAATCATGAATTGAATCATGAATCATAAATCATGAATTGAATCATGAATCATGAATCGAATCATAATTCATGAATTATGAATTATGAATTGAATCATGAATCATGAATCATGAATTGAATCATGAATTGAATCATGAATCATGAATCATGAATCATGAATCATGAATTGAATCATGAATTGAATCATGAATCATGAATCATGAATTGAAGCATGAATCATAATTCATGAATTTAATTATGAATCATGAATTAAATCATGAATCATGAATCATGAATCATGAATTGAATCATAATTCATGAATTATGAATTATGAATTGAATCATGAATCATGAATCATGAATCATGAATTGAATTATGAATTATGAATTGAATCATGAATCATGAATCATGAATCATGAATCATGAATTGAATCATGAATTGAATCATGAATCATGAATCATGAATCATAAATCATGAATTGAATCATGAATTGAATCATGAATCATGAATCATGAATTGAATCATGAATCATGAATGATGAATCATGAATTGAATCATGAATCATGAATCGAATCTTGAATCGAATCATGAATTGAATCATGAATCATGAATTGAATCATGAATCGAATCATGAATTGAATCATGAATCATGAATTGAATCATGAATCATGAATTGAATCATGAATCATGAATTATGAATCATGAATTGAATCATGAATCATGAATCATGAATTGAATCATAAATCATGAATTATGAATCATGAATTAAATCATGAATCATGAATTATGAATCATGAATTGAATCATGAATCTTGAATCATGAATTGAATCATGAATCATGAATCATGAATTGAATCATGAATCATGAATCATGAATTGAATCATGAATCATGAATTGAATCATGAATCATGAATTGAATCATGAATTGAATCATGAATCATGAATCATGAATCATGAATTGAATCATGAATCATGAATTATGAATCATGAATTGAATCATGAATCATGAATCATGAATTGAATCATGAATCATGAATCATGAATCATGAATCGAATCATGAATCATGAATTGAATCATAAATCATGAATCATGAATTGAATCATGAATCATGAATCATGAATCATGAATTGAATCATGAATCATGAATCATGAATTGAATCATGAATCATGAATTATGAATCATGAATTGAATCATGAATCATGAATCATGAATTGAATCATGAATCAGGAATCAGGAATCAGGAATCATGAATTAAGTCATGAATCATGAATTATGAATCATGAATTGAATCATGAATTATGAATTGAATCATGAATCATGAAACATGAATCTTGAATCATGAATCATGAATTGAATCATGAAATGAATCATGAATGATGAATCATGAATTGAATCATGAATCATAAATCATGAATTGAATCATGAATCATGAATTGAATCATGAATCATGAATTATGAATCATGAATTGAATCATGAATTATGAATTGAATCATGAATGATGAATCATGAATTGAATCATGAATCATGAATCATGAATTAAATCATGAATCATGAATTGAATCATGAATCATGAATGATGAATTATGAATTGAATCATGAATGATGAATCATGAATTGAATCATGAATCATGAATCATGAATTGAATAATGAATCATGAATTATGAATCATGAATTGAATCATGAATCATGAATTATGAATCATGAATTGAATAATGAATTATGAATTGAATCATGAATCATGAATCATGAATCATGAATCATGAATCATCAATTGAATCATGAATCATGAATTATGAATCATGAATTGAATTATGAATTATGAATTGAATCATGAATGATGAATCATGAATTGAATCATGAATCATGAATCATGAATTGAATCATGAATCATGAATGATGAATCATGAATTGAATCATGAATGATGAATCATGAATTGAATCATGAATCATGAATCATGAATTGAATAATGAATCATGAATAAAGAATCATGAATTGAATCATGAATCATGAATTATGAATCATGAATTGAATCATGAATTATGAATTGAATCATGAATCATGAATCATGAATCATCAATTGAATCATGAATTATGAATCATGAATTGAAATATGAATTATGAATTGAATCATGAATCATGAATCATGAATTGAATCATGAATTGAATCATGAATCATGAATCTTGAATTGAATCATGAATCATGAATGATGAATCATAAATTGAATCATGAATCATGAACCATGAATCAAATCATGAATCATGAATCGAATCATGAATCATGAATTGAATCATGAATCATAAATTGAATCAAGAATTGAATCATGAATCATGAATCGAATCATGAATCATGAATTGAATCATGAATTAAATCATGAATCATGAATTGAATCATGAATTGAATCATGAATTGAATCATGAATTGAATCATGAATCATGAATTGAAGCATGAATCATGAATCATAAATCAAATCATGAATCATGAATTGAATCATAATTCAAATCATGAATTGAATCATGAATCATGAATTGAATCATGAATCATGAATTATGAATCATGAATTGAATCATGAATGATAAATCATGAATTGAATCATGAATCATGAATCATGAATCGAATCATGAATTGAATCATGAATCATGAATTTAATCATGAATCATGAATTAAATCATGAATCATGAATCATAAATCATGAATCATGAATTGAATCATGAATCATGAATTATGAATTGAATCATGAATCATGAATCATGAATCATGAATTGAATCATGAATTGAATCATGAATCATGAATCATGAATCATGAATCATGAATTGAATCATGAATTGAATCATGAATCATGAATCATGAATTGAATTATGAATTATGAATTGAATCATAAATCATGAATCATGAATCATGAATCATGAATTGAATCATGAATTGAATCATGAATCATGAATCATGAATCATGAATCATGAATTGAATCATGAATCATGAATCATGAATTGAATCATGAATCATGAATTATGAATCATGAATTGAATCATGAATCATGAATCATGAATTGAATCATGAATCATGAATCATGAATCATGAATCGAATCATGAATCATGAATTGAATCATAAATCATGAATCATGAATTGAATCATGAATCATGAATCATGAATTGAATCATGAATCATGAATTGAATCATGAATCATGAATTATGAATCATGAATTGAATCATGAATCATGAATTATGAATCATGAATTGAATCATGAATCATGAATCATGAATTGAATCATGAATCAGGAATCAGGAATCAGGAATCATGAATTAAATCATGAATCATGAATTATGAATCATGAATTGAATCATGAATTATGAATTGAATCATGAATCATGAAACATGAATCTTGAATCATGAATCATGAATTGAATCATGAAATGAATCATGAATGATGAATCATGAATTTAATCATGAATCATAAATAATGAATTGAATCATGAATCATGAATTGAATCATGAATCATGAATTATGAATCATGAATTGAATCATGAATTATGAATTGAATCATGAATGATGAATCATGAATTGAATCATGAATCATGAATCATGAATTGAATCATGAATCATGAATCATGAATTGAATCATGAATCATGAATGATGAATCATGAATTGAATCATGAATGATGAATCATGAATTGAATCATGAATCATGAATTGAATAATGAATCATGAATTATGAATCATGAATTGAATCATGAATCATGAATTATGAATCATGAATTGAATAATGAATTATGAATTGAATCATGAATCATGAATCATGAATCATGAATCATCAATTGAATCATGAATCATGAATTATGAATCATGAATTGAATTATGAATTATGAATTGAATCATGAATGATGAATCATTAATTGAATCATGAATCATGAATCATGAATTGAATCATGAATCATGAATGATGAATCATGAATTGAATCATGAATGATGAATCATGAATTGAATCATGAATCATGAATCATGAATTGAATAATGAATCATGAATTATGAATCATGAATTGAATCATGAATCATGAATTATGAATCATGAATTGAATCATGAATTATGAATTGAATCATGAATCATGAATCATCAATTGAATCATGAATCATGAATTATGAATCATGAATTGAAATATGAATTATGAATTGAATCATGAATCATGAATCATGAATTGAATCATGAATTGAATTATGAATCATGAATTGAATCATGAATCATGAATTATGAATCATGAATTGAATCATGAATTATGAATTGAATCATGAATCATGAATCATCAATTGAATCATGAATCATGAATTATGAATCATGAATTGAAATATGAATTATGAATTGAATCATGAATCATGAATCATGAATTGAATCATGAATTGAATCATGAATCATGAATCTTGAATTGAATCATGAATCATGAATGATGAATCATAAATTGAATCATGAATCATGAATCATGAATCAAATCATGAATCATGAATCGAATCATGAATCATGAATTGAATCATAAATCATAAATTGAATCAA
This sequence comes from Mixophyes australis, assembly GCA_036250195.1. Lineage (NCBI taxonomy): Eukaryota > Metazoa > Chordata > Amphibia > Anura > Limnodynastidae > Mixophyes > Mixophyes australis. The sequence continues at coordinate 238,667,538 of JAVHZZ010000001.1, read as the reverse complement.
GAATTGAATCATGAATCATGAATCGAATCATGAATCATGAATTGAATCATGAATTAAATCATGAATCATGAATTGAATCATGAATTGAATCATGAATTGAATCATGAATTGAATCATGAATCATGAATTGAAGCATGAATCATGAATCATAAATCAAATCATGAATCATGAATTGAATCATAATTTAAATCATGAATTGAATCATGAATCATGAATTGAATCATGAATCATGAATTATGAATCATGAATTGAATCATGAATCATAAATCATGAATTGAATCATGAATCATGAATCATGAATCGAATCATGAATTGAATCATGAATCATGAATTTAATCATGAATCATGAATTAAATCATGAATCATGAATCATGAATCATGAATCATGAATTGAATCATGAATCATGAATTATGAATTATGAATTGAATCATGAATCATGAATCATGAATTGAATCATGAATTGAATCATGAATCATGAATCATGAATCATGAATCATTAATTGAATCATGAATTGAATCATGAATCATGAATCATGAATCATGAATCATGAATTGAATCATGAATTGAATCATGAATGATGAATCATGAATTGAATCATAAATCATGAATGATGAATCATGAATTGAATCATGAATCATGAATTGAATCATGAATCATGAATTGAATCATGAATCGAATCATGAATCATGAATCATGAATCATGAATAATGAATTGAATCATGAATCATGAATGATGAATCATGAATTAAATCATGAATCATGAATCATGAATTGAATCATGAATCATGAATTGAATCATGAATCATGAATTATGAATCATAATTTGAATCATGAATTATGAATTGAATCATGACTGATGAATCATGAATGATGAATCATGAATTGAATCATGAATCATGAATTGAATCATGAATCATGAATCATGAATTGAATCATAAATCATGAATGATGAATCATGAATTGAATCATGAATGATGAATCATGAATTGAATCATGAATCATGAATCATGAATTGAATCATGAATCATGAATTATGAATCATGAATTGAATCATGAATCATGAATTATGAATCATGAATTGAATCATGAATCATCAATTGAATCATGAATCATGAATTATGAAGTATGAATTGAATTATGAATTATGAATTGAATCATGAATCATGAATCATGAATTGAATCATGAATCATGAATCATGAATTGAATCATGAATCATGAATGATAAATCATAAATTGAATCATGAATTATGAATCATGAATCAAATCATGAATCATGAATCGAATCATGAATCATGAATTGAATCATGAATTAAATCATGAATCATGAATTGAATCATGAATTGAATCATGAATTGAATCATAAACCATGAATTGAATCATGAATCAAAAATCGAATCATGAATCATGAATTATGAATTATGAATTGAATCATGAATCATGAATTATGAATCATGATTTGAATTATGAATTATGAATTGAATCATGAATGATGAATCATGAATTGAATCATGAATCATGAATGATGAATCATAAATTGAATCATGAATCATGAATCATGAATCAAATCATGAATCATGAATCATGAATCGAATCATGAATCATGAATCATGAATTGAATCATGAATTGAATCATGAATCATGAATCGAATCATGAATCATGAATTGAATCATGAATTAAATCATGACTCATGAATTGAATCATGAATTGAATCATGAATTGAATCATGAATTGAATCATGAATTGAATCATGAATTGAATCATGAATCATGAATTGAATCATGAATCATGAATCATAAATCGAATCATGAATCATGAATTGAATCATGAATCGAATCATGAATTGAATCATGAATCGAATCATGAATTGAATCATGAATCAAGAATTGAATCATGAATCATGAATCATGAATTGAATCATGAATTATGAATCATGAATTGAATCATGAATCATAATCATGATTTGAATCAAGAATCATGTATCATGAATCATGAATCGAATCATGAATCATGAATTGAATCATGAATCATGAATTATGAATTTAATTATGAATCATGAATTAAATCATGAATCATGAATCATGAATCATGAATTGAATCATAATTCATGAATTATGAATTATGAATTGAATCATGAATCATGAATCATGAATCATGAATTGAATCATGAATTGAATCATGAATCATGAATCATGAATCATGAATTGAATCATGAATTGAATCATGAATCATGAATCATGAATTGAATCATGAATCATGAATTGAATCATAATTAATGAATTGAATCATGAATCATGAATCATGAATCGAATCATGAATCATGAATCAAGAATCATGAATAATGAATTGAATCATGAATCATGAATCATGAATCATGAATTGAATCATAAATTGTGAGTCAAATCATAAATCATGAATCATGAATCATAATTCATGAATTGAATCATGAATCATGAATCATGAATCGAACCTTGAATCGAATCATGAATTGAATCATGAATCATGAATTGAATCATGAATCGAATCATGAATTGAATCATGAATCATGAATTGAATCATGAATCATGAATCATGAATTGAATCATGAATCATGAATTATGAATCATGAATTGAATCATGAATCATGAATCATGAATTGAATCATAAATCATGAATTATGAATCATGAAATAATTCATGAATCATGAATTATGAATCATGAATTGAATCATGAATCATGAATCATGAATTGAATCATGAATCATGAATTGAATCATGAATCATGAATTGAATCATGAATCATGAATCATGAATTGAATCATGAATTGAATCATGAATCATGAATTGAATCATGAATCATGAATTGAATCATGAATCATGAATCATGAATTGAATCATGAATCATGAATCATGAATTGAATCATGAATCATGAATCATGAATCGAATCATGAATCATGAATTGAATCATGAATCATGAATTGAATCATGAATCATGAATCATGAATTGAATCATGAATCATGAATCATGAATTGAATCATGAATCATGAATCATGAATTGAATCATGAATCATGAATTATGAATCATGAATTGAATCATGAATCATGAATTGAATCATGAATCAGGAATCATGAATCATGAATCATGAATTAAATCATGAATCATGAATTATGAATCATGAATTGAATCATGAATTATGAATTGAATCATGAATCATGAAACATGAATCTTGAATCATGAATCATGAATTGAATCATGAAATGAATCATGAATGATGAATCATGAATTGAATCATGAATCATAAATCATGAATTGAATCATGAATCATGAATTGAATCATGAATCATGAATTATGAATCATGAATTGAATCATGAATTATGAATTGAATCATGAATGATGAATCATGAATTGAATCATGAATCATGAATCATGAATTGAATCATGAATCATGAATCATGAATTGAATCATGAATCATGAATGATGAATCATGAATTGAATCATGAATGATGAATCATGAATTGAATCATGAATCATGAATCATGAATTGAATAATGAATCATGAATTATGAATCATGAATTGAATCATGAATCATGAATTATGAATCATGAATTGAATCATGAATTATGAATTGAATCATGAATCATGAATCATGAATCATGAATCATGAATCATGAATTGAATTATGAATTATGAATTGAATCATGAATCATGAATCATGAATCATGAATTGAATCATGAATCATGAATTGAATCATGAATCATGAATGATGAATCATGAATTGAATCATGAATGATGAATCATGAATTGAATCATGAATCATGAATCATGAATTGAATAATGAATCATTAATTATGAATCATGAATTGAATCATGAATCATGAATTATGAATCATGAATCATGAATTATGAATTGAATCATGAATCATGAATTATGAATCATGAATCATGAATCATGAATCATCAATTGAATCATGAATCATGAATTATGAATCATGAATTGAATTATGAATTATGAATTGAATCATGAATCATGAATCATGAATTAAATCATGAATTGAGTCATGAATCATGAATCATGAATTGAATCATGAATCATGAAGGATGAATCATAAATTGAATCATGAATCATGAATCATGAATCAAATCATGAATCATGAATCGAATCATGAATCATGAATTGAATCATGAATCATAAATTGAATCATGAATTGAATCATGAATCATGAATCGAATCATGAATTGAATCATGAATTAAATCATGAATCATGAATTGAATCATGAATTGAATCATGAATTGAATCATGAATTGAATCATGAATCATGAATTGAAGCATGAATCATGAATCATAAACCGAATCATGAATCATGATTTGAATCATAATTCGAATCATGAATTGAATCATGAATCATGAATTGAATCATGAATCATGAATCATGAATTGAATCATGAATCATGAATTATGAATCATGAATTGAATCATGAATCATGAATTATGAATCATGAATTGAATCATGAATCATGAATTATGAATCATGAATTGAATCATGAATCATCAATTGAATCATGAATCATGAATTATGAAGTATGAATTGAATTATGAATTATGAATTGAATCATGAATCATGAATCATGAATTGAATCATGAATCATGAATCATGAATCATGAATGATAAATCATAAATTGAATCATGAATTATGAATCATGAATCAAATCATGAATCATGAATCGAATCATGAATCATGAATTGAATCATGAATTAAATCATGAATCATGAATTGAATCATGAATTGAATCATGAATTGAATCATAAACCATGAATTGAATCATGAATCAAAAATCGAATCATGAATCATGAATTATGAATTATGAATTGAATCATGAATCATGAATTATGAATCATGATTTGAATTATGAATTATGAATTGAATCATGAATGATGAATCATGAATTGAATCATGAATCATGAATGATGAATCATAAATTGAATCATGAATCATGAATCATGAATCAAATCATGAATCATGAATCATGAATCGAATCATGAATCATGAATCATGAATTGAATCATGAATTGAATCATGAATCATGAATCGAATCATGAATCATGAATTGAATCATGAATTAAATCATGACTCATGAATTGAATCATGAATTGAATCATGAATTGAATCATGAATTGAATCATGAATTGAATCATGAATTGAATCATGAATCATGAATTGAATCATGAATCATGAATCATAAATCGAATCATGAATCATGAATTGAATCATGAATCGAATCATGAATTGAATCATGAATCGAATCATGAATTGAATCATGAATCAAGAATTGAATCATGAATCATGAATCATGAATTGAATCATGAATTATGAATCATGAATTGAATCATGAATCATAATCATGATTTGAATCAAGAATCATGTATCATGAATCATGAATCGAATCATGAATCATGAATTGAATCATGAATCATGAATCATGAATTTAATTATGAATCATGAATTAAATCATGAATCATGAATCATGAATTGAATCATAATTCATGAATTATGAATTATGAATTGAATCATGAATCATCAATCATCAATCATGAATTGAATCATGAATTGAATCATGAATCATGAATCATGAATCATGAATTGAATCATGAATTGAATCATGAATCATGAATCATGAATTGAATCATGAATCATGAATTGAATCATAATTAATGAATTGAATCATGAATCATGAATCATGAATCGAATCATGAATCATGAATCAAGAATCATAATTCATGAATTGAATCATGAATCATGAATCATGAATCATGAATTGAATCATAAATTGTGAGTCAAATCATAAATCATGAATCATGAATCATAATTCATGAATTGAATCATGAATCATGAATCATGAATCGAATCTTGAATCGAATCATGAATTGAATCATGAATCATGAATTGAATCATGAATCGAATCATGAATTGAATCATGAATCATGAATTGAATCATGAATCATGAATCATGAATTGAATCATGAATCATGAATTATGAATCATGAATTGAATCATGAATCATGAATCATGAATTGAATCATAAATCATGAATTATGAATCATGAAATAAATCATGAATCATGAATTATGAATCATGAATTGAATCATGAATCATGAATCATGAATTGAATCATGAATCATGAATTGAATCATGAATCATGAATTGAATCATGAATCATGAATCATGAATTGAATCATGAATTGAATCATGAATCATGAATTGAATCATGAATCATGAATTGAATCATGAATCATGAATTGAATCATGAATCATGAATCATGAATTGAATCATGAATCATGAATCATGAATTGAATCATGAATCATGAATCATGAATCGAATCATGAATCATGAATTGAATCATGAATCATGAATTGAATCATGAATCATGAATCATGAATTGAATCATGAATCATGAATCATGAATTGAATCATGAATCATGAATCATGAATTGAATCATGAATCATGAATTATGAATCATGAATTGAATCATGAATCATGAATCATGAATTGAATCATGAATCAGGAATCATGAATCATGAATCATGAATTAAATCATGAATCATGAATTATGAATCATGAATTGAATCATGAATTATGAATTGAATCATGAATCATGAAACATGAATCTTGAATCATGAATCATGAATTGAATCATGAAATGAATCATGAATGATGAATCATGAATTGAATCATGAATCATAAATCATGAATTGAATCATGAATCATGAATTGAATCATGAATCATGAATTATGAATCATGAATTGAATCATGAATTATGAATTGAATCATGAATGATGAATCATGAATTGAATCATGAATCATGAATCATGAATTGAATAATGAATCATGAATTATGAATCATGAATTGAATCATGAATCATGAATTATGAATCATGAATTGAATCATGAATTATGAATTGAATCATGAATCATGAATCATGAATCATGAATCATGAATCATGAATCATGAATCATGAATTGAATTATGAATTATGAATTGAATCATGAATCATGAATCATGAATTGAATCATGAATCATGAATTGAATCATGAATCATGAATGATGAATCATGAATTGAATCATGAATCATGAATCATGAATTGAATCATGAATCATGAATCATGAATTGAATAATGAATCATTAATTATGAATCATGAATTGAATCATGAATCATGAATTATGAATCATGAATCATGAATTATGAATTGAATCATGAATCATGAATTATGAATCATGAATCATGAATCATGAATCATCAATTGAATCATGAATCATGAATTATGAATCATGAATTGAATTATGAATTATGAATTGAATCATGAATCATGAATCATGAATTAAATCATGAATTGAATCATGAATCATGAATCATGAATTGAATCATGAATCATGAAGGATGAATCATAAATTGAATCATGAATCATGAATCATGAATCAAATCATGAATCATGAATCGAATCATGAATCATGAATTGAATCATGAATCATAAATTGAATCATGAATTGAATCATGAATCATGAATCGAATCATGAATTGAATCATGAATTAAATCATGAATCATGAATTGAATCATGAATTGAATCATGAATTGAATCATGAATTGAATCATGAATCATGAATTGAAGCATGAATCATGAATCATAAACCGAATCATGAATCATGATTTGAATCATAATTCGAATCATGAATTGAATCATGAATCATGAATTGAATCATGAATCATGAATCATGAATTGAATCATGAATCATGAATTATGAATCATGAATTGAATCATGAATCATGAATTATGAATCATGAATTGAATCATGAATCATGAATCATGAATTGAATCATGAATCATGAATCATGAATCATGAATTGAATCATGAATCATGAATCATGAATTGAATCATGAATCATGAATCATGAATCATGAATCATGAATCATGAATTGAATCATGAATCATGAATCATGAATCATGAATCATGAATCATGAATTGAATCATGAATCATGAATTATGAATCATGAATTGAATCATGAATCATGAATTGAATCATGAATCATGAATCATGAATCATAAATCGAATCATGAATTGAATCATGAATCATGAATTGAATCATGAATCATGAATCATGAATTGAATCATGAATCATGAATCATGAATTGAATCATGAATCATGAATTATGAATCATGAATTGAATCATGAATCATGAATCATGAATTGAATCATGAATCAGGAATCATGAATCATGAATCATGAATTGAATCATGAATCATGAATTATGAATCATGAACTAAATCATGAATCATGAATTATGAATCATGAATTGAATCATGAATTATGAATTGAATCATGAATCATGAAACATGAATCTTGAATCATGAATCATGAATTGAATCATGAAATGAATCATGAATGATGAATCATGAATTGAATCATGAATGATGAATCATGAATTGAATCATGAATCATGAATCATGAATCATGAATCATGAATTGAATCATGAATCATTAATTATGAATCATAATTTGAATCATGAATTATGAATTGAATCATGAATGATGAATCATGAATGATGAATCATGAATTGAATCATGCATCATGAATCATGAATTGAATCATGAATCATGAATCATGAATTGAATCATGAATCATGAATGATGAATCATGAATTGAATCATGAATGATGAATCATGAATTGAATCATGAATCATGAATCATGAATTGAATCATGAATTATGAATCATGAATTGAATCATGAATCATGAATCATGAATTGAATCATGAATCATGAATTATGAATCATGAATCATCAATTGAATCATGAATCATGAATCATGAATTGAATCATGAATTGAATCATGAATCATGAATCATGAATTGAATCATAAATCATGAATGATGAATCATGAATTGAATCATGAATGATGAATCATGAATTGAATCATGAATCATGAATCATGAATTGAATCATGAATCATGAATTATGAATCATGAATTGAATCATGAATCATGAATTATGAATCATGAATTGAATCATGAATCATCAATTGAATCATGAATCATGAATTATGAAGTATGAATTGAATTATGAATTATGAATTGAATCATGAATCATGAATCATGAATTGAATCATGAATCATGAATCATGAATTGAATCATGAATCATGAATGATAAATCATAAATTGAATCATGAATTATGAATCATGAATCAAATCATGAATCATGAATCGAATCATGAATCATGAATTGAATCATGAATTAAATCATGAATCATGAATTGAATCATGAATTGAATCATGAATTGAATCATAAACCATGAATTGAATCATGAATCAAAAATCGAATCATGAATCATGAATTATGAATTATGAATTGAATCATGAATCATGAATTATGAATCATGATTTGAATTATGAATTATGAATTGAATCATGAATGATGAATCATGAATTGAATCATGAATCATGAATGATGAATCATAAATTGAATCATGAATCATGAATCATGAATCAAATCATGAATCATGAATCATGAATCGAATCATGAATCATGAATCATGAATTGAATCATGAATTGAATCATGAATCATGAATCGAATCATGAATCATGAATTGAATCATGAATTAAATCATGACTCATGAATTGAATCATGAATTGAATCATGAATTGAATCATGAATTGAATCATGAATTGAATCATGAATTGAATCATGAATCATGAATTGAATCATGAATCATGAATCATAAATCGAATCATGAATCATGAATTGAATCATGAATCGAATCATGAATTGAATCATGAATCGAATCATGAATTGAATCATGAATCAAGAATTGAATCATGAATCATGAATCATGAATTGAATCATGAATTATGAATCATGAATTGAATCATGAATCATAATCATGATTTGAATCAAGAATCATGTATCATGAATCATGAATCGAATCATGAATCATGAATTGAATCATGAATCATGAATCATGAATTTAATTATGAATCATGAATTAAATCATGAATCATGAATCATGAATCATGAATTGAATCATAATTCATGAATTATGAATTATGAATTGAATCATGAATCATGAATCATGAATCATGAATTGAATCATGAATTGAATCATGAATCATGAATCATGAATCATGAATTGAATCATGAATTGAATCATGAATCATGAATCATGAATTGAATCATGAATCATGAATTGAATCATAATTAATGAATTGAATCATGAATCATGAATCATGAATCGAATCATGAATCATGAATCAAGAATCATGAATAATGAATTGAATCATGAATCATGAATCATGAATCATGAATTGAATCATAAATTGTGAGTCAAATCATAAATCATGAATCATGAATCATAATTCATGAATTGAATCATGAATCATGAATCATGAATCGAACCTTGAATCGAATCATGAATTGAATCATGAATCATGAATTGAATCATGAATCGAATCATGAATTGAATCATGAATCATGAATTGAATCATGAATCATGAATCATGAATTGAATCATGAATCATGAATTATGAATCATGAATTGAATCATGAATCATGAATCATGAATTGAATCATAAATCATGAATTATGAATCATGAAATAATTCATGAATCATGAATTATGAATCATGAATTGAATCATGAATCATGAATCATGAATTGAATCATGAATCATGAATTGAATCATGAATCATGAATTGAATCATGAATCATGAATCATGAATTGAATCATGAATTGAATCATGAATCATGAATTGAATCATGAATCATGAATTGAATCATGAATCATGAATCATGAATTGAATCATGAATCATGAATCATGAATTGAATCATGAATCATGAATCATGAATCGAATCATGAATCATGAATTGAATCATGAATCATGAATTGAATCATGAATCATGAATCATGAATTGAATCATGAATCATGAATCATGAATTGAATCATGAATCATGAATCATGAATTGAATCATGAATCATGAATCATGAATTGAATCATGAATCAGCAATCATGAATCATGAATCATGAATTAAATCATGAATCATGAATTATGAATCATGAATTGAATCATGAATTATGAATTGAATCATGAATCATGAAACATGAATCTTGAATCATGAATCATGAATTGAATCATGAAATGAATCATGAATGATGAATCATGAATTGAATCATGAATCATAAATCATGAATTGAATCATGAATCATGAATTGAATCATGAATCATGAATTATGAATCATGAATTGAATCATGAATTATGAATTGAATCATGAATGATGAATCATGAATTGAATCATGAATCATGAATCATGAATTGAATCATGAATCATGAATCATGAATTGAATCATGAATCATGAATGATGAATCATGAATTGAATCATGAATGATGAATCATGAATTGAATCATGAATCATGAATCATGAATTGAATAATGAATCATGAATTATGAATCATGAATTGAATCATGAATCATGAATTATGAATCATGAATTGAATCATGAATTATGAATTGAATCATGAATCATGAATCATGAATCATGAATCATGAATCATGAATTGAATTATGAATTATGAATTGAATCATGAATCATGAATCATGAATCATGAATTGAATCATGAATCATGAATTGAATCATGAATCATGAATGATGAATCATGAATTGAATCATGAATGATGAATCATGAATTGAATCATGAATCATGAATCATGAATTGAATAATGAATCATTAATTATGAATCATGAATTGAATCATGAATCATGAATTATGAATCATGAATCATGAATTATGAATTGAATCATGAATCATGAATTATGAATCATGAATCATGAATCATGAATCATCAATTGAATCATGAATCATGAATTATGAATCATGAATTGAATTATGAATTATGAATTGAATCATGAATCATGAATCATGAATTAAATCATGAATTGAATCATGAATCATGAATCATGAATTGAATCATGAATCATGAAGGATGAATCATAAATTGAATCATGAATCATGAATCATGAATCAAATCATGAATCATGAATCGAATCATGAATCATGAATTGAATCATGAATCATAAATTGAATCATGAATTGAATCATGAATCATGAATCGAATCATGAATTGAATCATGAATTAAATCATGAATCATGAATTGAATCATGAATTGAATCATGAATTGAATCATGAATTGAATCATGAATCATGAATTGAAGCATGAATCATGAATCATAAACCGAATCATGAATCATGATTTGAATCATAATTCGAATCATGAATTGAATCATGAATCATGAATTGAATCATGAATCATGAATCATGAATTGAATCATGAATCATGAATTATGAATCATGAATTGAATCATGAATCATGAATTATGAATCATGAATTGAATCATGAATCATGAATTATGAATCATGAATTGAATCATGAATCATCAATTGAATCATGAATCATGAATTATGAAGTATGAATTGAATTATGAATTATGAATTGAATCATGAATCATGAATCATGAATTGAATCATGAATCATGAATCATGAATTGAATCATGAATCATGAATGATAAATCATAAATTGAATCATGAATTATGAATCATGAATCAAATCATGAATCATGAATCGAATCATGAATCATGAATTGAATCATGAATTAAATCATGAATCATGAATTGAATCATGAATTGAATCATGAATTGAATCATAAACCATGAATTGAATCATGAATCAAAAATCGAATCATGAATCATGAATTATGAATTATGAATTGAATCATGAATCATGAATTATGAATCATGATTTGAATTATGAATTATGAATTGAATCATGAATGATGAATCATGAATTGAATCATGAATCATGAATGATGAATCATAAATTGAATCATGAATCATGAATCATGAATCAAATCATGAATCATGAATCATGAATCGAATCATGAATCATGAATCATGAATTGAATCATGAATTGAATCATGAATCATGAATCGAATCATGAATCATGAATTGAATCATGAATTAAATCATGACTCATGAATTGAATCATGAATTGAATCATGAATTGAATCATGAATTGAATCATGAATTGAATCATGAATTGAATCATGAATCATGAATTGAATCATGAATCATGAATCATAAATCGAATCATGAATCATGAATTAAATCATGAATCGAATCATGAATTGAATCATGAATCGAATCATGAATTGAATCATGAATCAAGAATTGAATCATGAATCATGAATCATGAATTGAATCATGAATTATGAATCATGAATTGAATCATGAATCATAATCATGATTTGAATCAAGAATCATGTATCATGAATCATGAATCGAATCATGAATCATGAATTGAATCATGAATCATGAATCATGAATTTAATTATGAATCATGAATTAAATCATGAATCATGAATCATGAATTGAATCATAATTCATGAATTATGAATTATGAATTGAATCATGAATCATCAATCATCAAACATGAATTGAATCATGAATTGAATCATGAATCATGAATCATGAATCATGAATTGAATCATGAATTGAATCATGAATCATGAATCATGAATTGAATCATGAATCATGAATTGAATCATAATTAATGAATTGAATCATGAATCATGAATCATGAATCGAATCATGAATCATGAATCAAGAATCATGAATAATGAATTGAATCATGAATCATGAATCATGAATCATGAATTGAATCATAAATTGTGAGTCAAATCATAAATCATGAATCATGAATCATAATTCATGAATTGAATCATGAATCATGAATCATGAATCGAATCTTGAATCGAATCATGAATTGAATCATGAATCATGAATTGAATCATGAATCGAATCATGAATTGAATCATGAATCATGAATTGAATCATGAATCATGAATCATGAATTGAATCATGAATCATGAATTATGAATCATGAATTGAATCATGAATCATGAATCATGAATTGAATCATAAATCATGAATTATGAATCATGAAATAAATCATGAATCATGAATTATGAATCATGAATTGAATCATGAATCATGAATCATGAATTGAATCATGAATCATGAATTGAATCATGAATCATGAATTGAATCATGAATCATGAATCATGAATTGAATCATGAATTGAATCATGAATCATGAATTGAATCATGAATCATGAATTGAATCATGAATCATGAATCATGAATTGAATCATGAATCATGAATCATGAATTGAATCATGAATCATGAATCATGAATCGAATCATGAATCATGAATTGAATCATGAATCATGAATTGAATCATGAATCATGAATCATGAATTGAATCATGAATCATGAATCATGAATTGAATCATGAATCATGAATCATGAATTGAATCATGAATCATGAATTATGAATCATGAATTGAATCATGAATCATGAATCATGAATTGAATCATGAATCAGGAATCATGAATCATGAATCATGAATTAAATCATGAATCATGAATTATGAATCATGAATTGAATCATGAATTATGAATTGAATCATGAATCATGAAACATGAATCTTGAATCATGAATCATGAATTGAATCATGAAATGAATCATGAATGATGAATCATGAATTGAATCATGAATCATAAATCATGAATTGAATCATGAATCATGAATTGAATCATGAATCATGAATTATGAATCATGAATTGAATCATGAATTATGAATTGAATCATGAATGATGAATCATGAATTGAATCATGAATCATGAATCATGAATTGAATCATGAATCATGAATCATGAATTGAATCATGAATCATGAATGATGAATCATGAATTGAATCATGAATGATGAATCATGAATTGAATCATGAATCATGAATCATGAATTGAATAATGAATCATGAATTATGAATCATGAATTGAATCATGAATCATGAATTATGAATCATGAATTGAATCATGAATTATGAATTGAATCATGAATCATGAATCATGAATCATGAATCATGAATCATGAATCATGAATTGAATTATGAATTATGAATTGAATCATGAATCATGAATCATGAATTGAATCATGAATCATGAATTGAATCATGAATCATGAATGATGAATCATGAATTGAATCATGAATGATGAATCATGAATTGAATCATGAATCATGAATCATGAATTGAATAATGAATCATTAATTATGAATCATGAATTGAATCATGAATCATGAATTATGAATCATGAATCATGAATTATGAATTGAATCATGAATCATGAATTATGAATCATGAATCATGAATCATGAATCATCAATTGAATCATGAATCATGAATTATGAATCATGAATTGAATTATGAATTATGAATTGAATCATGAATCATGAATCATGAATTAAATCATGAATTGAATCATGAATCATGAATCATGAATTGAATCATGAATCATGAAGGATGAATCATAAATTGAATCATGAATCATGAATCATGAATCAAATCATGAATCATGAATCGAATCATGAATCATGAATTGAATCATGAATCATAAATTGAATCATGAATTGAATCATGAATCATGAATCGAATCATGAATTGAATCATGAATTAAATCATGAATCATGAATTGAATCATGAATTGAATCATGAATTGAATCATGAATTGAATCATGAATCATGAATTGAAGCATGAATCATGAATCATAAACCGAATCATGAATCATGATTTGAATCATAATTCGAATCATGAATTGAATCATGAATCATGAATTGAATCATGAATCATGAATCATGAATTGAATCATGAATCATGAATTATGAATCATGAATTGAATCATGAATCATGAATTATGAATCATGAATTGAATCATGAATCATGAATCATGAATTGAATCATGAATCATGAATCATGAATCATGAATTGAATCATGAATCATGAATCATGAATTGAATCATGAATCATGAATCATGAATCATGAATCATGAATCATGAATTGAATCATGAATCATGAATCATGAATCATGAATCATGAATTGAATCATGAATCATGAATTATGAATCATGAATTGAATCATGAATCATGAATTGAATCATGAATCATGAATCATGAATCATAAATCGAATCATGAATTGAATCATGAATCATGAATTGAATCATGAATCATGAATCATGAATTGAATCATGAATCATGAATCATGAATTGAATCATGAATCATGAATTATGAATCATGAATTGAATCATGAATCATGAATCATGAATTGAATCATGAATCAGGAATCATGAATCATGAATCATGAATTGAATCATGAATCATGAATTATGAATCATGAACTAAATCATGAATCATGAATTATGAATCATGAATCATGAATTATGAATCATGAATTGAATCATGAATTATGAATTGAATCATGAATCATGAAACATGAATCTTGAATCATGAATCATGAATTGAATCATGAAATGAATCATGAATGATGAATCATGAATTGAATCATGAATGATGAATCATGAATTGAATCATGAATCATGAATCATGAATCATGAATCATGAATTGAATCATGAATCATGAATTATGAATCATAATTTGAATCATGAATTATGAATTGAATCATGAATGATGAATCATGAATGATGAATCATGAATTGAATCATGCATCATGAATCATGAATTGAATCATGAATCATGAATCATGAATTGAATCATGAATCATGAATGATGAATCATGAATTGAATCATGAATGATGAATCATGAATTGAATCATGAATCATGAATCATGAATTGAATCATGAATTATGAATCATGAATTGAATCATGAATCATGAATCATGAATTGAATCATGAATCATGAATTATGAATCATGAATCATCAATTGAATCATGAATCATGAATCATGAATTGAATCATGAATTGAATCATGAATCATGAATCATGAATTGAATCATGAATCATGAATGATGAATCATAAATTGAATCATGAATTATGAATCATGAATCATATCATGAATCATGAATCGAATCATGAATCATGAATTGAATCATGAATCATAAATTGAATCATGAATTGAATCATGAATCATGAATCGAATCATGAATCATGAATTGAATCATGAATTAAATCATGAATCATGAATTGAATCATGAATTGAATCATGAATTGAATCATAAATCATGAATTGAATCATGAATCATAAATCGAATCATGAATCATGAATTATGAATTATGAATTGAATCATGAATCATGAATTATGAATCATGAATTGAATTATGAATTATGAATTGAATCATGAATCATGAATCATGAATTGAATCATGAATCATGAATGATGAATCATAAATTGAATCATGAATCATGAATCATGAATCAAATCATGAATCATGAATCATGAATCATGAATCGAATCATGAATCATGAATCATGAATTTAATCATGAATTGAATCATGAATCATGAATCGAATCATGAATCATGAATTGAATCATGAATTAAATCATGAATCATGAATTGAATCATGAATTGAATCATGAATTGAATCATGAATTGAATCATGAATTGAATCATGAATCATGAATTGAATCATGAATCATGAATCATAAATCGAATCATAAATCATGAATTGAATCATGAATCGAATCATGAATTGAATCATGAATCATGAATTGAATCATGAATCATGAATCATGAATTGAATCATGAATTATGAATCATGAATTGAATCATGAATCATGAATCATGAATTGAATCATGAATCATGAATCATGAATTGAATCATGAATCATAATTCATGAATTTAATTATGAATCATGAATTAAATCATGAATCATGAATCATGAATTGAATCATAATTCATGAATTATAAATTATGAATTGAATCATGAATCATGAATCATGAATTGAATTATGAATTATGAATTGAATCATGAATCATGAATCATGAATCATGAATCATGAATTGAATCATGAATTCAATCATGAATTGAATCATGAATCATGAATCATGAATTGAATCATGAATCATGAATGATGAATCATTATTTGAATCACGAATCATGAATCGAATCTTGAATCGAATCATGAATTGAATCATGAATCATGAATTGAATCATGAATCGAATCATGAATTGAATCATGAATCATGAATTGAATCATGAATCATGAATCATGAATTGAATCATGAATCATGAATTATGAATCAAGAATTGAATCATGAATCATGAATCATGAATTGAATCATAAATCATGAATCATGAATTGAATCATGAATCATGAATTGAATCATGAATCATGAATTATGAATCATGAATTGAATCATGAATTATGAATCATGAATTAAATCATGAATCATGAATTATGAATCATGAATTGAATTATGAATTATGAATTGAATCATGAATCGAATCATGAATTGAATCATGAATCATGAATTGAATCATGAATCATGAATCATGAATTGAATCATGAATCATGAATTGAATCATGAATCATGAATTGAATTATGAATTATGAATTGAATCATGAATCATGAATTGAATCATGAATCATGAATTGAATCATGAATCATGAATCATGAATTGAATCATGAATCATGAATCATGAATTGAATCATGAATCATGAATTGAATCATGAATCATGAATCATGAATTGAATTATGAATTATGAATTGAATCATGAATCGAATCATGAATTGAATCATGAATCATGAATTGAATCATGAATCATGAATCATGAATTGAATCATGAATCATGAATCATGAATTGAATCATGAATCATGAATCATGAATTGAATCATGAATCATGAATCATGAATTGAATCATGAATCATGAATTGAATCATGAATCATGAATCATGAATTGAATCATGAATTGAATCATGAATCATGAATTATGAATCATGAATTGAATTATGAATTATGAATTGAATCATAAATCGAATCATGAATTGAATCATGAATCATGAATTGAATCATGAATCATGAATCATGAATTGAATCATGAATCATGAATTGAATCATGAATCATGAATCATGAATCATGAATCATGAATTGAATCATGAATCATGAATTATGAATCATGAATTGAATCATGAATCATGAATCATGAATTGAATCATGAATCATGAATCATGAATCGAATCATGAATCATGAATTGAATCATGAATCATGAATCATGAATTGAATCATGAATCATGAATCATGAATCATGAATTGAATCATGAATCATGAATCATGAATTGAATCATGAATCATGAATTATGAATCATGAATTGAATCATGAATCATGAATCATGAATTGAATCATGAATCAGGAATCAGGAATCATGAATCATGAATTAAATCATGAATCATGAATTATGAATCATGAATTGAATCATGAATTATGAATTGAATCATGAATCATGAAACATGAATCTTGAATGATGAATCATGAATTGAATCATGAAATGAATCATGAATGATGAATCATGAATCATAAATCATGAATTGAATCATGAATCATGAATTGAATCATGAATCATGAATTATGAATCATGAATTGAATCATGAATTATGAATTGAATCATGAATGATGAATCATGAATTGAATCATGAATCATGAATCATGAATTGAATCATGAATCATGAATCATGAATTGAATCATGAATCATAAATGATGAATCATGAATTGAATCATGAATGATGAATCACGAATTGAATCATGAATCATGAATCATGAATTGAATAATGAATCATGAATTATGAATCATGAATTGAATCATGAATCATGAATTATGAATCATGAATTGAATCATGAATTATGAATTGAATCATGAATCATGAATCATGAATCATCAATTGAATCATGAATCATGAATTATGAATCATGAATTGAATTATGAATTGAATCATGAATGATGAATCATGAATTGAATCATGAATCATGAATCATGAATTGAATCATGAATCATGAATGATGAATCATGAATTGAATCATGAATGATGAATCATGAATTGAATCATGAATCATGAATCATGAATTGAATAATGAATCATGAATTATGAATCATGAATTGAATCATGAATCATGAATTATGAATCATGAATTGAATCATGAATTATGAATTGAATCATGAATCATGAATCATGAATCATCAATTGAATCATGAATCATGAATTATGAATCATGAATTGAATTATAAATTATGAATTGAATCATGAATCGAATCATGAATTGAATCATGAATCATGAATTGAATCATGAATCATGAATCATGAATTGAATCATGAATTATGAATCATGAATTGAATCATGAATCATGAATCATGAATTGAATCATGAATCATGAATCATGAATCGTGAATCGAATCATGAATCATGAATTGAATCATAATTCATGAATTATGAATTATGAATTGAATCATGAATCATGAATCATGAATTGAATTATGAATTATGAATTGAATCATGAATCATGAATCATGAATCATGAATTGAATCATGAATTGAATCATGAATCATGAATCATGAATCATGAATCCTGAATTCAATCATGAATTGAATCATGAATCATGAATCATGAATTGAATCATGAATCATGAATGATGAATCATGAATTGAATCACGAATCATGAATCGAATCTTGAATCGAATCATGAATTAAATCATGAATCATGAATTGAATCATGAATCGAATCATGAATTGAATCATGAATCATGAATTGAATCATGAATCATGAATCATGAATTGAATCATGAATCATGAATTATGAATCATGAATTGAATCATGAATCATGAATCATGAATTGAATCATAAATCATGAATTATGAATCATGAATTAAATCATGAATCATGAATTATGAATCATGAATTGAATCATGAATCATGAATCATGAATTGAATCATGAATCATGAATCATGAATTGAATCATGAATCATGAATTGAATCATGAATCATGAATCATGAATTGAATCATGAATTGAATCATGAATCATGAATCATGAATCATGAATCATGAATCATGAATTGAATCATGAATTGAATCATGAATCATGAATCATGAATCATGAATTGAATCATGAATCATGAATTATGAATCATGAATTGAATCATGAATCATGAATCATGAATTGAATCATGAATCATGAATCATGAATCATGAATCGAATCATGAATCATGAATTGAATCATGAATCATGAATCATGAATCATGAATTGAATCATGAATCATGAATTGAATCATGAATCATAAATCATGAATTGAATCATGAATCATGAATTATGAATCATGAATTGGATCATGAATCATGAATTGAATCATGAATCAGGAATCAGGAATCATGAATCATGAATTAAATCATGAATCATGAATTATGAATCATGAATTGAATCATGAATTATGAATTGAATCATGAATCATGAAACATGAATCTTGAATGATGAATCATGAATTGAATCATGAAATGAATCATGAATGATGAATCATGAATTGAATCATGAATCATAAATCATGAATTGAATCATGAATCATTAATTGAATCATGAATCATGAATTATGAATCATGAATTGAATCATGAATTATGAATTGAATCATAAATGATGAATCATGAATTGAATCATGAATCATGAATCATGAATTGAATCATGAATCATGAATTGAATCATGAATCATGAATGATGAATCATGAATTGAATCATGAATGATGAATCATGAATTGAATCATGAATCATGAATCATGAATTGAATAATGAATCATGAATTATGAATAATGAATTGAATCATGAATCATGAATTATGAATCATGAATTGAATCATGAATTATGAATTGAATCATGAATCATGAATCATGAATCATGAATCATCAATTGAATCATGAATCATGAATTATGAATCATGAATTGAATTATGAATTATGAATTGAATCATGAATCATGAATCATGAATTGAATCATGAATCATGAATCATGAATTGAATCATGAATCATGAATGATAAATCATGAATTGAATCATGAATGATGAATCATGAATTGAATCATGAATCATGAATTGAATAATGAATCATGAATTATGAATCATGAATTGAATCATGAATCATGAATTATGAATCATGAATTGAATCATGAATTATGAATTGAATCATGAATCATGAATCATGAATCATCAATTGAATCATGAATCATGAATTATGAATCATGAATTGAATTATGAATTATGAATTGAATCATGAATCATGAATCATGAATTGAATCATGAATTGAATCATGAATCATGGATCATGAATTGAATCATGAATCATGAATGATGAATCATAAATTGAATCATGAATCATGAATCATGAATCAAATCATGAATCATGAATCGAATCATGAATCATGAATTGAATCATGAATCATAAATTGAATCAAGAATTGAATCATGAATCATGAATCGAATCTTGAATCGAATCATGAATTGAATCATGAATCATGAATTGAATCATGAATCGAATCATGAATTGAATCATGAATCATGAATTGAATCATGAATCATGAATCATAAATCATGAATTGAATCATGAATCATGAATTATGAATCATGAATTAAATCATTAATCATGAATCATGAATCATGAATCATGAGTCATAAATTGAATCATTAATCATGAATTATGAATCGTGAATTAAATCATGAATCATGAATTATGAATCATGAATTAAATCATGAATCATGAATTGAATCATGAATCATGAATTGAATTATGAATCATAAATTATGAATCATGAATTGAATCATGAATCATGAATCTTGAATTGAATCATGAATCATAAATCATGAATTGAATCATGAATCATGAATCATGAATCATGAATTGAATCATGAATCATGAATTATGAATCATGAAATGGATCATGAATCATGAATCATGAATTGAATCATGAATCATGAATCATGAATTGAATCATGAATCATGAATCATGAATTGAATCATGAATTATGAATCATGAATTGAATCATTAATCATGAATCATGAATTGAATCATGAATCATGCATCATTAATTAAATCATGAATCATGAATTGAATCATGAAGCATGAATCATGAATTGAATCATGAATTGAATCATGAATCATGAATCATGAATCATGAATCATGAATTGAATCATGAATCATGAATTATGAATCATGAATTGAATCATGAATCATGAATCATGAATCATGAATTGAATCATGTATCATGAATTGAATAATGAATCATGAATCATGAATTGAATCTTGAATCATGAATTGAATCATGAATCATGAATCATGAATTGAATCATGAATCATGAATTATGAATCATGAATTGAATCATGAATCATGAATCATGAATTGAATCATGAATCATGAATCAGGAATCATGAATTGAATCATGAATCATGAGTTATGATTCATGATTTAAATCCTGAATTATGAATTGAATCATGAATCATGAATCATGAATCATGAATCATGAATTGAATCATGAAATGAATCATGAATCATGAATTGAATCATGAATCATGAATTATGAATCATGAATTGAATCATGAATTGAATCAAGAATCATGAATTGAATCATGAATCATGAATTGAATCATAAATCATGAATCATGAATTGAATCATGAATCATGAATTATGAATCATGAATTGAATCATGAATCATGAATCATGAATTGAATCATAAATCATGAATCATGAATTGAATCATGAATCATGAATTATAAATCATGAATTGAATCATGAATTATGAATTGAATCATGAATCATGAATCATGAATCATGAATCATCAATTGAATCATGAATCATGAATTATGAATCATGAATTGAATTTTGAATTATGAATTGAATCATGAATCATGAATCATGAATTGAATCATGAATTGAATCATGAATCATGAATCATGAATTGAATCATGAATCATGAATGATGAATCATAAATTGAATCATGAATCATGAATCATATCATGAATCATGAATCGAATCATGAATCATGAATTGAATCATGAATCATAAATTGAATCATGAATTGAATCATGAATCATGAATCGAATCATGAATCATGAATTGAATCATGAATTAAATCATGAATCATGAATTGAATCATGAATTGAATCATGAATTGAATCATGAATTGAATCATAAATCATGAATTGAATCATGAATCATAAATCGAATCATGAATCATGAATTATGAATTATGAAGCATGAATTATGAATTATGAATCATCAATTGAATCATGAATCATGAATTATGAATCATGAATTGAATTATGAATTATGAATTGAATCATGAATCATGAATCATGAATCATGAATCATGAATTGACTCATGAATTGAATCATGAATCATGAATTGAATCATGAATCATGAATGATGAATCATAAATTGAATCATGAATTATGAATCATGAATCATATCATGAATCATGAATCGAATCATGAATCATGAATTGAATCATGAATCATAAATTGAATCATGAATTAAATCATGAATCATGAATTGAATCATGAATTGAATCATGAATTGAATCATGAATTGAATCATAAATCATGAATTGAATCATGAATCATAAATCGAATCATGAATCATGAATTGAATCATGAATTAAATCATGAATCATGAATTGAATCATGAATCATGAATCGAATCATGAATCATGAATTGAATCATGAATTAAATCATGAATCATGAATTGAATCATGAATTGAATCATGAATTGAATCATGAATTGAATCATAAATCATGAATTGAATCATGAATCATAAATCGAATCATGAATCATGAATTATGAATTATGAAGCATGAATTATGAATTATGAATCATCAATTGAATCATGAATCATGAATTATGAATCATGAATTGAATTATGAATTATGAATTGAATCATGAATCATGAATCATGAATCATGAATCATGAATTGACTCATGAATTGAATCATGAATCATGAATTGAATCATGAATCATGAATGATGAATCATAAATTGAATCATGAATTATGAATCATGAATCATATCATGAATCATGAATCGAATCATGAATCATGAATTGAATCATGAATCATAAATTGAATCATGAATTAAATCATGAATCATGAATTGAATCATGAATTGAATCATGAATTGAATCATAAATCATGAATTGAATCATGAATCATAAATCGAATCATGAATCATGAATTGAATCATGAATTAAATCATGAATCATGAATTGAATCATGAATCATGAATCGAATCATGAATCATGAATTGAATCATGAATTAAATCATGAATCATGAATTGAATCATGAATTGAATCATGAATTGAATCATGAATTGAATCATAAATCATGAATTGAATCATGAATCATAAATCGAATCATGAATCATGAATTATGAATTATGAATCATGAATTATGAATTATGAATTGAATCATGAATCATGAATCATGAATTGAATCATGAATCATGAATGATGAATCATAAATTTAATCATGAATCATGAATCATGAATCAAATCATGAATCATGAATCATGAATCATGAATCGAATCATGAATCATGAATCATGAATTGAATCATGAATTGAATCATGAATCATGAATTGAATCATGAATCATGAATTGAATCATTAATCATGAATCATGAATTGAATCATGAATCATGAATTATAAATCATGAATTGAATCATGAATTATGAATTGAATCATGAATTGAATCATGAATCATGAATCATGAGTTGAATCATGAATCATGAATCATGAATCATGAATCGAATCATGAATCATGAATTGAATCATGAATCATGAATCATGAATTGAATCATGAATCATGTATCATGAATTGAATCATGAATCATGAATCATGAATTGAATCATGAATCATGAATCATGAATTGAATCATGAATCATGAATTATGAATCATGAATCGTGAATCATGAATCATGAATCATGAATCATGAATTGAATCATGAATTGAATCATGAATCATGAATTGAATCATGAATCATGAATCATGAATTGAATCATGAATCATGAATCATGAATTGAATCTTGAATCATGAATTGAATCATGAATAATGAATCATGAATCATGAATCGAATCATGAATCATGAATTGAATCATGAATTAAATCATGAATCATGAATTGAATCATGAATCATGAATCATGAATTGAATCATGAATCATGAATCATGAATTGAATCATGAATCATGAATCATAAATCGAATCATGAATCATGAATTGAATCATGAATCGAATCATGAATTTAATCATGAATCATGAATTGAATCATGAATCATGAATTGAATCATGAATCATGAATTATGAATCATGAATTGAATCATGAATCATGAATTGAATCATGAATCATGAATCATGAATCGAATCATGAATCATAAATTGAATCATGAATCATGAATTTAATCATGAATCATGAATTAAATCATGAATCATGAATTTAATCATGAATCATGAATTATGAATTATGAATTTAATCATGAATCATGAATTGAATTATGAATTATGAATTGAATCATGAATCATGAATCATGAATCATGAATTGAATCATGAATTGAATCATGAATCATGAATCATGAATCATGAATTGAATCATGAGTTGAATCATGAATCATGAATTGAATCATGAATCATGAATGATGAATCATGAATTGAATGATGAATCATGAATTGAATCATGAATTGAGTCATGAATCATGAATCATGAATCGAATCATGAATCATGAATCAAGAATCATGAATAATGAATTGAATCATGAATCATGAATCATGAATCATGAATTGAATCATGAATCATGAATCATTAGTCAAATCGTAAATCATGAATCATGAATCATAATTCATGAATTGAATCATGAATCATGAATCATGAATCGAATCTTGAATCGAATCATGAATTGAATCATGAATCATGAATTGAATCATGAATCGAATCATGAATTGAATCATGAATCATGAATTGAATCATGAATCATGAATTGAATCATGAATCATGAATTATGAATCATGAATTGAATCATGAATCATGAATCATGAATTGAATCATGAATCATGAATCATGAATCATGAATTGAATCATTAATCATGAATTATGAATCATGAATTAAATCATGAATCATGAATTATGAATCATGAATTGAATCATGAATCATGAATTGAATCATGAATCATGAATTGAATCATGAATCATGAATTTAATCATGAATCATGAATTATGAATCATGAATTGAATCATGAATCATGAATTGAATCATGAATCATGAATCATGAATTGAATCATGAATCATGAATCGAATCATGAATCATGAATTATGAATCATGAATTGGATCATGAATCATGAATTGAATCATGAATTGAATCATGAATTGAATCATAAATCATGAATTGAATCATGAATCATAAATCGAATCATGAATCATGAATTGAATCATGAATTAAATCATGAATCATGAATTGAATCATGAATCATGAATCGAATCATGAATCATGAATTGAATCATGAATTAAATCATGAATCATGAATTGAATCATGAATTGAATCATGAATTGAATCATAAATCATGAATTAAATCATGAATCATAAATCGAATCATGAATCATGAATTATGAATTATGAATCATGAATTATGAATTATGAATTGAATCATGAATCATGAATCATGAATTGAATCATGAATCATGAATGATGAATCATAAATTGAATCATGAATCATGAATCATGAATCAAATCATGAATCATGAATCATGAATCATGAATCGAATCATGAATCATGAATCATGAATTGAATCATGAATTGAATCATGAATCATGAATTGAATCATGAATCATGAATTGAATCATAAATCATGAATCATGAATTGAATCATGAATCATGAATTATAAATCATGAATTGAATCATGAATTATGAATTGAATCATGAATTGAATCATGAATCATGAATCATGAATTGAATCATGAATCATGAATCATGAATCATGAATCGAATCATGAATCATGAATTGAATCATGAATCATGAATCATGAATTGAATCATGAATCATGTATCATGAATTGAATCATGAATCATGAATCATGAATTGAATCATGAATCATGAATCATGAATTGAATCATGAATCATGAATTATGAATCATGAATCGTGAATCATGAATCATGAATCATGAATCATGAATTGAATCATGAATTGAATCATGAATCATGAATTGAATCATGAATCATGAATCATGAATTGAATCATGAATCATGAATCATGAATCATGAATTGAATCATGAATCATGAATTGAATCATGAATAATGAATCATGAATCATGAATCGAATCATGAATCATGAATTGAATCATGAATTGAATCATGAATCATGAATTGAATCATGAATCATGAATCATGAATCATGAATTGAATCATGAATCATGAATCATGAATTGAATCATGAATCATGAATCATAAATCGAATCATGAATCATGAATTGAATCATGAATCGAATCATGAATTTAATCATGAATCATGAATTGAATCATGAATCATGAATTGAATCATGAATCATGAATTATGAATCATGAATTGAATCATGAATCATGAATCATGAATTGAATCATGAATCATGAATCATGAATTGAATCATGAATCATGAATTGAATCATGAATCATGAATTTAATCATGAATCATGAATTAAATCATGAATCATGAATCATGAATCATGAATTTAATCATGAATCATGAATTATGAATTATGAATTGAATCATGAATCATGAATTGAATTATGAATTATGAATTGAATCATGATTAATGAATCATGAATCATGAATCATGAATTGAATCATGAATTGAATCATGAATCATGAATCATGAATCATGAATTGAATCATGAGTTGAATCATGAATCATGAATTGAATCATGAATCATGAATGATGAATCATGAATTGAATGATGAATCATGAATTGAATCATGAATCATGAATTGAGTCATGAATCATGAATCATGAATCGAATCATGAATCATGAATCAAGAATCATGAATAATGAATTGAATCATGAATCATGAATCATGAATCATGAATTGAATCATGAATCATGAATCATTAGTCAAATCGTAAATCATGAATCATGAATCATAATTCATGAATTGAATCATGAATCATGAATCATGAATCGAATCTTGAATCGAATCATGAATTGAATCATGAATCATGAATTGAATCATGAATCGAATCATGAATTGAATCATGAATCATGAATTGAATCATGAATCATGAATTGAATCATGAATCATGAATTATGAATCATGAATTGAATCATGAATCATGAATCATGAATTGAATCATGAATCATGAATCATGAATCATGAATTGAATCATTAATCATGAATTATGAATCATGAATTAAATCATGAATCATGAATTATGAATCATGAATTGAATCATGAATCATGAATTGAATCATGAATCATGAATTGAATCATGAATCATGAATTATGAATCATGAATTGAATCATGAATCATGAATTAAATCATGAATCATGAATCATGAATTGAATCATGAATCATGAATCATGAATCATGAATTGAATCATGAATCATGAATTATGAATCATGAATTGGATCATGAATCATGAATTGAATCATGAATCATGAATCATGAATTGAATCATGAATCTTGAATCATGAATCATGAATTGAATCATGAATCATGAATTATGAATCATGAATTGAATCATGAATCATGAATCATGAATTGAATCATGAATCATGAATCATGAATTGAATCATGATATGAATCATGAATCATGAATCATGAATCATGAATTGAATCATGAATCATGAATAATGAATCATGAATTGAATCATGAATTTAATCATGAATCATGAATTATGAATTGAATCATAAATCATGAATTGAATCATGAATCATGAATCATGAATTGAATCATGAATCATGAATTATGAATCATGAATTGAATCATGAATCATGAATTATGAATCATGAATTGAATCATGAATCATGAATCATGAATTGAATCATGAATCATGAATCATGAATCGAATCATGAATCATGAATTGAATCATGAATCGAATCATGAATTGAATCATGAATCATGAATCATGAATTGAATCATAAAACCTGAATCATGAATTGAATCATGAATCATGAATCATGAATTGAATCATGAATCATGAATTATGAATCGTGAATTGAATCATTAATCATGAATTGAATCATGAATCATGATTAAGGAATCATGAATTGAATCATGAATCATGAATCAGGGATCATGAATCATGAATTGAATCATGAATCATGAATTATGAATCATGAATTGAATCATGAATTATGAATTGAATCATGAATCATGAATCATGAATCATGAATCATGAATCATGAATCATAAATTGAATCATGAATTGAATCATGAATCATGAATCATGAATTGAATCATGAATCATGAATTGAATCATGAATTGAATCATGAATCATGAATCATGAATTGAATCATGAATCATGAATTGAATCATGAATCATGAATCATGAATTAAATCATGAATCATGAATTATGAATCATGAATTGAATCATGAATTATGAATTGAATCATGAATCATGAATCATGAATCTTGAATCATGAATTGAATCATGAATTGAATCATGAATCATGAATCATGAATTGAATCATGAATCATGAATGATGAATCATGAATTGAATCATGAATCATGAATCATAAATTGAATCATGAATCATGAATCATGAATTGAATCATGAATCATGAATTATGAATCATGAATTGAATCATGAATCATGAATTATGAATCATGAATTGAATCATGAATTATGAATTGAATCTTGAATCATGAATGATGAAACATGAATCATGAATTGAATCATGAATGATGAATCATGAATCGAATCATGAATCATGAATTGAATCATGAATCATGAATCATGAATTGAATCATGAATCATGAATCATGATTTCAATCTTGAATCATGAATTATGAATCATGAATTGAATCATGATCCGAATCATGAATTGAATCATGAATCATGAATTGAATCATGAATCATGAATTGAATCATGAATCATGAATCATGAATTGAATCATGAATCATGAATTATGAATCATGAATTGAATCATGAATCATGACTTGAATCATGAATCATGAATCATGAATTGAATCATGAATCATGAATCATGAATCATGAATTGAATCATGAATCATGAATCATGAATTGAATCATGAATCATGAATTGAATCATGAATCATGAATCATGAATTGAATAATGAATTGAATCATGAATCGAATCATGAATTGAATCATGAATCGAATCATGAATTGAATCATGAATCATGAATCATGAATTGAATCATGAATCATGAATCATGAATCATGAATCGAATCATGAATCATGAATTGAATCATGAATCATGAATCATAATTCGAATCATGAATCATGAATTGAATCATGAATCATGAATCATGAATTGAATCATGAATCATGAATCATGAATTGAATCATGAATCATGAATTATGAATCATGAATTAAGTCATAAATCATGAATTATGAATCATGAATTGAATCATGAATCATGAATTGAAT
The DNA here is from genome assembly GCA_036250195.1 of Mixophyes australis. Lineage (NCBI taxonomy): Eukaryota > Metazoa > Chordata > Amphibia > Anura > Limnodynastidae > Mixophyes > Mixophyes australis. The sequence continues at coordinate 238,635,932 of JAVHZZ010000001.1, read as the reverse complement.
CATGAATCATGAATTATGAATCATGAATTGAATCATGAATCATGAATCATGAATTGAATCATGAATCATGAATCATGAATTGAATCATGAATCATGAATCATGAATCATGAATCATAAATTGAATTATGAATCATGAATCATGAATTGAATCATGAATCATGAATCATGAATTGAATCATGAATCATGAATTGAATCATGAATCATAAATCATGAATTGAATCATTAATCATTAATTGAATCATAAATCATGAATCATGAATTGAATCATGAATTGAATCATGAATCATGAATCATGAATCATGAATTGAATCATGAATCATGAATTATGAATCATGAATTGAATCATGAATTATGAATCATGAATTCAATCATGAATCATGAATCATGAATCATGAATCGAATCATGAATCATGAATTGAATCATGAATCATGAATTGAATCATGAATCATGAATCATGAATTGAATCATGAATCATGAATTATGAATCATGAATTGAATCATGAATCATGACTTGAATCATGAATCATGAATCATGAATTGAATCATAATTCATGAATCATGAATTGAATCATGAATCATGAATCATGAATTGAATCATGAATCATGAATTGAATCATGAATCATAAATCATGAATTGAATCATGAATCATGAATTATGAATCATGAATTGAATCATGAATCATGAATCATGAATTGAATCATGAATCATAAATCATGAATTGAATCATGAATCATAAATGATGAATTGAATCATGAATCATGAATTATGAATCATGAATTGAATCATGAATCATGAATCATGAATTGAATCATGAATCATGAATCAGGAATCATGAATCATGAATTGAATCATGAATCATGAATTATGAATAATGAATTAAATCATGAATCATGAATTATGAATCATGAATGATGAATCATAATTGATGAATCATGAATTGAATCATGAATTATGAATTGAATCATGAATGATGAATCATGAATGATGAATCATGAATTGAATCATGAATTGAATCATGAATCATGAATTAAATCATGAATCATGAATTGAATCATGAATCATGAATTATGAATTGAATCATGAAAGATGAATCATGAATGATGAATCATGAATTGAATCATGAATCATAAATGATGAATTGAATCATGAATCATGAATGATGAATTGAATCATGAATCATGAATGATGAATCATGAATTGAATCATGAATCATGAATTGAATCATGAATCATGAATTATGAATCATGAATTGAATCATGAATCATGAATTATGAATCATGAATTGAATCATGAATTATGAATTGAATCATGAATCATGAATCATGAATCATGAATCATGAATTGAATCATGAATTGAATCATGAATCATGAATCATGAATTGAATCATGAATCATGAATGATGAATCATGAATTGAATCATGAATCATGAATCATGAATCGAATCATGGATCATGAATTGAATCATTAATCATGAATTATGAATTGAATCATGAATCATGAATTATGAATCATGAATTGAATCATGAATCATGAATTATGAATCATGAATTGAATCATGATATGAATCAAGAAATGAATCATGAATCATGAATTGAATCATGAATCATGAATCATGAATTGAATCATGAATCATGAATTATGAATCATGAATTGAATCATGAATCATGACTTGAATCATGAATCATGAATCATGAATTGAATCATGAATCATGAATCATGAATTGAATCATGAATCATGAATTATGAATCATGAATTGAATCATGAATCATGAATTGAATCATGAATCATGAATCATGAATTGAATCATGAATCATGAATCATGAATCATGAATTGAATCATGAATCATGAATTATGAATCATGAATTGAATCATGAATCATGAATTAAATCATGAATCATGAATCATGAATTGAATCATGAATCATGAATCATGAATTGAATCATGAATCATGAATCATGAATTGAATCATGAATCATGAATTGAATCATGAATCATGAATCATGAATTGAATCATGAATTGAATCATGAATCGAATCATGAATTGAATCATGTATCGAATCATGAATTGAATCATGTATCGAATCATGAATTGAATCATGAATCATGAATCATGAATCATGAATTGAATCATGATTCATGAATTATGAATCATGAATTGAATCATGAATCATGAATCATGAATTGAAACATGAATCATGAATCATGAATCATGAATCGAATCATGAATCATGAATTGAATCATGAATCATGAATCATGAATTGAATCATGAATCATGAATTGAATCATGAATCATGAATCATGAATTGAATCATGAATCATGAATCATGAATCATGAATTGAATCATGAATCATGAATCATGAATCATGAATTGAATCATGAATCATGAATTATGAATCATGAATTGAATCATGAATCATGAATCATGAATTGAATCATGAATCATGAATCATGAATCATGAATCGAATCATGAATCATGAATTGAATCATGAATCATGAATTGAATCATGAATCATGAATTGAATCATGAATCATGAATTATGAATCATGAATTGAATCATGAATCATGACTTGAATCATGAATCATGAATCATGAATTGAATCATGAATCATGAATCATGAATTGAATCATGAATCATGAATCATGAATTGAATCATGAATCATAAATCATGAATTGAATCATGAATCATGAATTATGAATCATGAATTGAATCATGAATCATGAATCATGAATTGAATCATGAATCATAAATCATGAATTGAATCATGAATCATGAATCATGAATTGAATCATGAATCATAAATGATGAATTGAATCATGAATCATGAATTATGAATAATGAATTAAATCATGAATCATGAATTATGAATCATGAATGATGAATCATGAATGATGAATCATGAATTGAATCATGAATTATGAATTGAATCATGAATGATGAATCATGAATGATGAATCATGAATTGATTCATGAATCATGAATTGAATCATGAATCATGAATTAAATCATGAATCATGAATTGAATCATGAATCATGAATCATGAATTGAATCATGAATCATGAATTATGAATCATGAATTGAATCATGAATCATGAATTATGAATCATGAATTGAATCATGAATCATGAATCATGAATTGAATCATGAATCATGAATTATGAATCATGAATTGAATCATGAATCATGAATTATGAATCATGAATTGAATCATGAATTATGAATTGAATCTTGAATCATGAATGATGAAACATGAATCATGAATTGAATCATGAATGATGAATCATGAATCGAATCATGAATCATGAATTGAATCATGAATCATGAATCATGAATTGAATCATGAATCATGAATCATGATTTCAATCTTGAATCATGAATTATGAATCATGAATTGAATCATGATCCGAATCATGAATTGAATCATGAATCATGAATTGAATCATGAATCATGAATTGAATCATGAATCATGAATCATGAATTGAATCATGAATCATGAATTATGAATCATGAATTGAATCATGAATCATGACTTGAATCATGAATCATGAATCATGAATTGAATCATGAATCATGAATCATGAATCATGAATTGAATCATGAATCATGAATCATGAATTGAATCATGAATCATGAATTGAATCATGAATCATGAATCATGAATTGAATAATGAATTGAATCATGAATCGAATCATGAATTGAATCATAATTCGAATCATGAATTGAATCATGAATCATGAATCATGAATTGAATCATGAATCATGAATCATGAATCATGAATCGAATCATGAATCATGAATTGAATCATGAATCATGAATCATAATTCGAATCATGAATCATGAATTGAATCATGAATCATGAATCATGAATTGAATCATGAATCATGAATCATGAATTGAATCATGAATCATGAATTATGAATCATGAATTGAATCATGAATCATGAATTGAATTATGAATCATGAATCATGAATCATGAATCATGAATCATGAATTGAATCATGAATCATGAATTATGAATCATGAATTAAGTCATAAATCATGAATTATGAATCATGAATTGAATCATGAATCATGAATTGAATCATGAATCATGAATTATGAATCATGAATTGAATCATGAATCATGAATCATGAATTGAATCATGAATCATGAATCATGAATTGAATCATGAATCATGAATCATGAATCATGAATCATGAATTGAATCATGAATCATGAATCATGAATTGAATCATGAATCATGAATTGAATCATGAATCATAAATCATGAATTGAATCATTAATCATTAATTGAATCATAAATCATGAATCATGAATTGAATCATGAATTGAATCATGAATCATGAATCATGAATCATGAATTGAATCATGAATCATGAATCATGAATCATGAATTGAATCATGAATTATGAATCATGAATTCAATCATGAATCATGAATCATGAATCATGAATCGAATCATGAATCATGAATTGAATCATGAATCATGAATCATGAATTGAATCATGAATCATGAATTATGAATCATGAATTGAATCATGAATCATGACTTGAATCATGAATCATGAATCATGAATTGAATCATAATTCATGAATCATGAATTGAATCATGAATCATGAATCATGAATTGAATCATGAATCATGAATTGAATCATGAATCATAAATCATGAATTGAATCATGAATGATGAATCATGAATTGATTCATGAATCATGAATTGAATCATGAATCATGAATTAAATCATGAATCATGAATTGAATCATGAATCATGAATCATGAATTGAATCATGAATCATGAATTATGAATCATGAATTGAATCATGAATCATGAATTATGAATCATGAATTGAATCATGAATTATGAATTGAATCTTGAATCATGAATGATGAAACATGAATCATGAATTGAATCATGAATGATGAATCATGAATCGAATCATGAATCATGAATTGAATCATGAATCATGAATCATGAATTGAATCATGAATCATGAATCATGATTTCAATCTTGAATCATGAATTATGAATCATGAATTGAATCATGATCCGAATCATGAATTGAATCATGAATCATGAATTGAATCATGAATCATGAATTGAATCATGAATCATGAATCATGAATTGAATCATGAATCATGAATTATGAATCATGAATTGAATCATGAATCATGACTTGAATCATGAATCATGAATCATGAATTGAATCATGAATCATGAATCATGAATCATGAATTGAATCATGAATCATGAATCATGAATTGAATCATGAATCATGAATTGAATCATGAATCATGAATCATGAATTGAATAATGAATTGAATCATGAATCGAATCATGAATTGAATCATGAATCGAATCATGAATTGAATCATGAATCATGAATCATGAATTGAATCATGAATCATGAATCATGAATCTTGAATCGAATCATGAATCATGAATTGAATCATGAATCATGAATCATAATTCGAATCATGAATCATGAATTGAATCATGAATCATGAATCATGAATTGAATCATGAATCATGAATCATGAATTGAATCATGAATCATGAATTATGAATCATGAATTGAATCATGAATCATGAATTGAATTATGAATCATGAATCATGAATCATGAATCATGAATCATGAATTGAATCATGAATCATGAATTATGAATCATGAATTAAGTCATAAATCATGAATTATGAATCATGAATTGAATCATGAATCATGAATTGAATCATGAATCATGAATTATGAATCATGAATTGAATCATGAATCATGAATCATGAATTGAATCATGAATCATGAATCATGAATTGAATCATGAATCATGAATCATGAATCATGAATCATGAATTGAATCATGAATCATGAATCATGAATTGAATCATGAATCATGAATTGAATCATGAATCATAAATCATGAATTGAATCATTAATCATTAATTGAATCATAAATCATGAATCATGAATTGAATCATGAATTGAATCATGAATCATGAATCATGAATCATGAATTGAATCATGAATCATGAATCATGAATCATGAATTGAATCATGAATTATGAATCATGAATTCAATCATGAATCATGAATCATGAATCATGAATCGAATCATGAATCATGAATTGAATCATGAATCATGAATCATGAATTGAATCATGAATCATGAATTATGAATCATGAATTGAATCATGAATCATGACTTGAATCATGAATCATGAATCATGAATTGAATCATAATTCATGAATCATGAATTGAATCATGAATCATGAATCATGAATTGAATCATGAATCATGAATTGAATCATGAATCATAAATCATGAATTGAATCATGAATCATGAATTATGAATCATGAATTGAATCATGAATCATAAATCATGAATTGAATCATGAATCATAAATCATGAATTGAATCATGAATCATGAATTATGAATCATGAATTGAATCATGAATCATGAATCATGAATTGAATCATGAATCATGAATCAGGAATCATGAATCATGAATTGAATCATGAATCATGAATTATGAATAATGAATTAAATCATGAATCATGAATTATGAATCATGAATGATGAATCATGAATGATGAATCATGAATTGAATCATGAATTATGAATTGAATCATGAATTATGAATTGAATCATGAATGATGAATCATGAATTGAATCATGAATCATGAATTGAATCATGAATCATGAATTAAATCATGAATCATGAATTGAATCATGAATCATGAATTATGAATTGAATCATGAATGATGAATCATGAATGATGAATCATGAATTGAATCATGAATCATAAATGATGAATTGAATCATGAATCATGAATGATGAATTGAATCATGAATCATGAATGATGAATCATGAATTGAATCATGAATCATGAATTGAATCATGAATCATAAATGATGAATTGAATCATGAATCATGAATGATGAATTGAATCATGAATCATGAATGATGAATCATGAATTGAATCATGAATCATGAATTGAATCATGAATCATGAATTATGAATCATGAATTGAATCATGAATCATGAATTATGAATCATGAATTGAATCATGAATTATGAATTGAATCATAAATCATGAATCATGAATCATGAATCATGAATTGAATCATGAATCATGAATGATGAATCATGAATTGAATCATGAATCATGAATCATGAATCGAATCATGGATCATGAATTGAATCATTAATCATGAATCATGAATTGAATCATTAATCATGAATCATGAATTGAATCATGAATCATGAATCATGAATTGAATCATGAATCATGAATTATGAATCATGAATTGAATCATGAATCATGAATTATGAATCATGAATTGAATCATGATATGAATCAAGAAATGAATCATGAATCATGAATTGAATCATGAATCATGAATCATGAATTGAATCATGAATCATGAATTATGAATCATGAATTGAATCATGAATCATGACTTGAATCATGAATCATGAATCATGAATTGAATCATGAATCATGAATCATGAATTGAATCATGAATCATGAATTATGAATCATGAATTGAATCATGAATCATGAATTGAATCATGAATCATGAATCATGAATTGAATCATGAATCATGAATCATGAATTGAATCATGAATCATGAATTGAATCATGAATCATGAATCATGAATTGAATCATGAATTGAATCATGAATCGAATCATGAATTGAATCATGTATCGAATCATGAATTGAATCATGTATCGAATCATGAATTGAATCATGAATCATGAATTGAATCATGATTCATGAATTATGAATCATGAATTGAATCATGAATCATGAATCATGAATTGAAACATGAATCATGAATCATGAATCATGAATTGAATCATGAATCATGAATCATGAATTGAATCATGAATCATGAATTGAATCATGAATCATGAATCATGAATTGAATCATGAATCATGAATCATGAATCATGAATTGAATCATGAATCATGAATTATGAATCATGAATTGAATCATGAATCATGAATCATGAATTGAATCATGAATCATGAATCATGAATCATGAATCGAATCATGAATCATGAATTGAATCATGAATCATGAATTGAATCATGAATCATGAATCATGAATCATGAATTGAATCATGAATCATGAATTGAATCATGAATCATGAATCATGAATCATGAATTGAATCATGAATCATGAATTATGAATCATGAATTGAATCATGAATCATGACTTGAATCATGAATCATGAATCATGAATTGAATCATGAATCATGAATCATGAATTGAATCATGAATCATAAATCATGAATTGAATCATGAATCATGAATTATGAATCATGAATTGAATCATGAATCATGAATCATGAATTGAATCATGAATCATAAATCATGAATTGAATCATGAATCATGAATCATGAATTGAATCATGAATCATAAATGATGAATTGAATCATGAATCATGAATTATGAATCATGAATTGAATCATGAATCATGAATCAGGAATCATGAATCATGAATTGAATCATGAATCATGAATTATGAATAATGAATTAAATCATGAATCATGAATTATGAATCATGAATGATGAATCATGAATGATGAATCATGAATTGAATCATGAATTATGAATTGAATCATGAATGATGAATCATGAATGATGAATCATGAATTGATTCATGAATCATGAATTGAATCATGAATCATGAATTAAATCATGAATCATGAATTGAATCATGAATCATGAATTATGAATTGAATCATGAATGATGAATCATGAATGATGAATCATGAATTGAATCATGAATCATGAATGATGAATTGAATCATGAATCATGAATGATGAATTGAATCATGAATCATGAATGATGAATCATGAATTGAATCATGAATCATGAATTGAATCATGAATCATGAATTATGAATCATGAATTGAATCATGAATCATGAATTATGAATCATGAATTGAATCATGAATTATGAATTGAATCATGAATCATGAATCATGAATCATGAATTGTGAATTGAATCATGAATCATGAATCATGAATTGAATCATGAATCATGAATGATGAATCATGAATTGAATCATGAATCATGAATCATGAATGATGAATCATGAATTGAATCATGAATCATGAATCATGAATCGAATCATGGATCATGAATTGAATCATTAATCATGAATCATGAATTGAATCATGAATCATGAATCATGAATTGAATCATGAATCATGAATTATGAATCATGAATTGAATCATGAATCATGAATTATGAATCATGAATTGAATCATGATATGAATCAAGAAATGAATCATGAATCATGAATTGAATCATGAATCATGAATCATGAATTATGAATCATGAATTGAATCATGAATCATGACTTGAATCATGAATCATGAATTGAATCATGAATCATGAATCATGAATTGAATCATGAATCATGAATTGAATCCTGAATCATTAATCATGAATTGAATCATGAATCATAAATCATGAATTGAATCATGAATCATGAATTATGAATCATGAATTGAATCATGAATCATGAATCATGAATTGAATCATGAATCATAAATCATGAATTGAATCATGAATCATGAATCATGAATTGAATCATGAATCATAAATGATGAATTGAATCATGAATCATGAATTATGAATCATGAATTGAATCATGAATCATGAATCATGAATTGAATCATGAATCATGAATCAGGAATCATGAATCATGAATTGAATCATGAATCATGAATTATGAATAATGAATTAAATCATGAATCATGAATTATGAATCATGAATGATGAATCATGAATGATGAATCATGAATGATGAATCATGAATGATGAATCATGAATTGAATCATGAATTATGAATTGAATCATGAATGATGAATCATGAATGATGAATCATGAATTGATTCATGAATCATGAATTGAATCATGAATCATGAATTAAATCATGAATCATGAATTGAATCATGAATCATGAATTATGAATTGAATCATGAATGATGAATCATGAATTGAATCATGAATCATGAATGATGAATTGAATCATGAATCATGAATGATGAATTGAATCATGAATCATGAATGATGAATCATGAATTGAATCATGAATCATGAATTGAATCATGAATCATGAATTATGAATCATGAATTGAATCATGAATCATGAATTATGAATCATGAATTGAATGATGAATCATGAATTGAATCATGAATCATGAATTGAATCATGAATCATGAATTATGAATCATGAATTGAATCATGAATCATGAATCATGAATCGAATCATGAATCATGAATTGAATCATGAATCATGAATCATGAATTGAATCATGAATCATGAATCATGAATTGAATCATGAATCATGAATTATGAATCATGAATTGAATCATGAATCATGAATTGAATTATGAATCATGAATCATGAATCATGAATCATGAATCATGAATTGAATAATGAATCATGAATTATGAATCATGAATTAAGTCATAAATCATGAATTATGAATCATGAATTGAATCATGAATCATGAATTGAATCATGAATCATGAATTATGAATCATGAATTGAATCATGAATCATGAATCATGAATTGAATCATGAATCATGAATCATGAATTGAATCCTGAATCATGAATTGAATCATGAATCATAAATCATGAATTGAATCATTAATCATTAATTGAATCATAAATCATGAATCATGAATTGAATCATGAATTGAATCATGAATCATGAATCATGAATCATGAATTAAATCATGAATCATGAATTATGAATCATGAATTGAATCATGAATTATGAATCATGAATTCAATCATGAATCATGAATCATGAATCATGAATCGAATCATGAATCATGAATTGAATCATGAATCATGAATTGAATCATGAATCATAAATCATGAATTGAATCATGAATCATGAATTATGAATCATGAATTGAATCATGAATCATGAATCATGAATTGAATCATGAATCATAAATCATGAATTGAATCATGAATCATGAATCATGAATTGAATCATGAATCATAAATGATGAATTGAATCATGAATCATGAATTATGAATCATGAATTGAATCATGAATCATGAATCATGAATTGAATCATGAATCATGAATCAGGAATCATGAATCATGAATTGAATCATGAATCATGAATTATGAATAATGAATTAAATCATGAATCATGAATTATGAATCATGAATGATGAATCATGAATGATGAATCATGAATGATGAATCATGAATTGAATCATGAATTATGAATTGAATCATGAATGATGAATCATGAATGATGAATCATGAATTGATTCATGAATCATGAATTGAATCATGAATCATGAATTAAATCATGAATCATGAATTGAATCATGAATCATGAATTATGAATTGAATCATGAATGATGAATCATGAATTGAATCATGAATCATGAATGATGAATTGAATCATGAATCATGAATGATGAATTGAATCATGAATCATGAATGATGAATCATGAATTGAATCATGAATCATGAATTGAATCATGAATCATGAATTATGAATCATGAATTGAATCATGAATCATGAATTATGAATCATGAATTAAATGATGAATCATGAATTGAATCATGAATCATGAATTGAATCATGAATCATGAATTATGAATCATGAATTGAATCATGAATCATGAATTGAATAATGAATTGAATCATGAATCGAATCATGAATTGAATCATGAATCGAATCATGAATTGAATCATGAATCATGAATTGAATCATGAATCATGAATCATGAATCATGAATCGAATCATGAATCATGAATTGAATCATGAATCATGAATCATGAATCGAATCATGAATCATGAATTGAATCATGAATCATGAATCATGAATTGAATCATGAATCATGAATCATGAATTGAATCATGAATCATGAATTATGAATCATGAATTGAATCATGAATCATGAATTGAATTATGAATCATGAATCATGAATCATGAATCATGAATCATGAATTGAATCATGAATCATGAATTATGAATCATGAATTAAGTCATAAATCATGAATTATGAATCATGAATTGAATCATGAATCATGAATTGAATCATGAATCATGAATTATGAATCATGAATTGAATCATGAATCATGAATCATGAATTGAATCATGAATCATGAATCATGAATTGAATCCTGAATCATGAATTGAATCATGAATCATAAATCATGAATTGAATCATTAATCATTAATTGAATCATAAATCATGAATCATGAATTGAATCATGAATTGAATCATGAATCATGAATCATGAATCATGAATTGAATCATGAATCATGAATTATGAATCATGAATTGAATCATGAATTATGAATCATGAATTGAATCATGAATCATGAATCATGAATCATGAATCGAATCATGAATCATGAATTGAATCATGAATCATGAATTGAATCATGAATCATGAATCATGAATTGAATCATGAATCATGAATTATGAATCATGAATTGAATCATGAATCATGACTTGAATCATGAATCATGAATCATGAATTGAATCATGAATCATGAATTGAATCATGAATCATGAATCATGAATTGAATCATGAATCATGAATTGAATCATGAATCATGAATCATGAATTGAATCATGAATCATGAATTATGAATCATGAATTGAATCATGAATCATGAATTATGAATCATGAATTGAATCATGATATGAATCAAGAAATGAATCATGAATCATGAATTGAATCATGAATCATGAATCATGAATTATGAATCATGAATTGAATCATGAATCATGACTTGAATCATGAATCATGAATCATGAATTGAATCATGAATCATGAATCATGAATTGAATCATGAATCATGAATCATGAATTGAATCATGAATCATGAATCATGAATTGAATCATGAATCATAAATCATGAATTGAATCATGAATCATGAATTATGAATCATGAATTGAATCATGAATCATGAATCATGAATTGAATCATGAATCATAAATCATGAATTGAATCATGAATCATGAATCATGAATTGAATCATGAATCATAAATGATGAATTGAATCATGAATCATGAATTATGAATCATGAATTGAATCATGAATCATGAATTGAATCATGAATCATGAATCAGGAATCATGAATCATGAATTGAATCATGAATCATGAATTATGAATAATGAATTAAATCATGAATCATGAATTATGAATCATGAATGATGAATCATGAATGATGAATCATGAATTGAATCATGAATTATGAATTGAATCATGAATGATGAATCATGAATGATGAATCATGAATTGATTCATGAATCATGAATTGAATCATGAATCATGAATTAAATCATGAATCATGAATTGAATCATGAATCATGAATTATGAATTGAATCATGAATGATGAATCATGAATTGAATCATGAATCATGAATGATGAATTGAATCATGAATCATGAATGATGAATTGAATCATGAATCATGAATGATGAATCATGAATTGAATCATGAATCATGAATTGAATCATGAATCATGAATTATGAATCATGAATTGAATCATGAATCATGAATTATGAATCATGAATTGAATGATGAATCATGAATTGAATCATGAATCATGAATTGAATCATGAATCATGAATTATGAATCATGAATTGAATCATGAATCATGAATCATGAATTGAATAATGAATTGAATCATGAATCGAATCATGAATTGAATCATGAATCGAATCATGAATTGAATCATGAATCATGAATCATGAATTGAATCATGAATCATGAATCATGAATCATGAATCGAATCATGAATCATGAATTGAATCATGAATCATGAATCATGAATCGAATCATGAATCATGAATTGAATCATGAATCATGAATCATGAATTGAATCATGAATCATGAATCATGAATTGAATCATGAATCATGAATTATGAATCATGAATTGAATCATGAATCATGAATTGAATTATGAATCATGAATCATGAATCATGAATCATGAATCATGAATTGAATCATGAATCATGAATTATGAATCATGAATTAAGTCATAAATCATGAATTATGAATCATGAATTGAATCATGAATCATGAATTGAATCATGAATCATGAATTATGAATCATGAATTGAATCATGAATCATGAATCATGAATTGAATCATGAATCATGAATCATGAATTGAATCATGAATCATGAATTGAATCATGAATCATAAATCATGAATTGAATCATTAATCATTAATTGAATCATAAATCATGAATCATGAATTGAATCATGAATTGAATCATGAATCATGAATCATGAATTGAATCATGAATCATGAATTATGAATCATGAATTGAATCATGAATTATGAATCATGAATTCAATCATGAATCATGAATCATGAATCATGAATCGAATCATGAATCATGAATTGAATCATGAATCATGAATTGAATCATGAATCATGAATCATGAATTGAAGCATGAATCATGAATTATGAATCATGAATTGAATCATGAATCATGACTTGAATCATGAATCATGAATTGAATCATGAATCATGAATCATGAATTGAATCATGAATCATGAATCATGAATTGAATCATGAATCATGAATTGAATCATGAATCATAAATCATGAATTGAATCATGAATCATAAATCATGAATTGAATCATGAATCATGAATTATGAATCATGAATTGAATCATGAATCATGAATCATGAATTGAATCATGAATCATAAATCATGAATTGAATCATGAATCATAAATGATGAATTGAATCATGAATTATGAATCATGAATTGAATCATGAATCATGAATCATGAATTGAATCATGAATCATGAATCAGGAATCATGAATCATGAATTGAATCATGAATCATGAATTATGAATAATGAATTAAATCATGAATCATGAATTATGAATCATGAATGATGAATCATGAATGATGAATCATGAATTGAATCATGAATCATGAATTATGAATAATGAATTAAATCATGAATCATGAATTATGAATCATGAATGATGAATCATGAATGATGAATCATGAATTGAATCATGAATTATGAATTGAATCATGAATGATGAATCATGAATTGAATCATGAATCATGAATTGAATCATGAATCATGAATTAAATCATGAATCATGAATGGAATCATGAATCATGAATTATGAATTAAATCATAAATGATGAATCATGAATGATGAATCATGAATTGAATCATGAATCATAAATGATGAATTGAATCATGAATCATGAATGATGAATTGAATCATGAATGATGAATGATGAATCATGAATTGAATCATGAATCATGAATTGAATCATGAATCATGAATTATGAATCATGAATTGAATCATGAATCATGAATTATGAATCATGAATTGAATCATGAATTATGAATTGAATCATGAATAATGAATCATGAATCATGAATCATGAATTGAATCATGAATTGAATCATGAATCATGAATCATGAATTGAATCATGAATCATGAATGATGAATCATGAATTGAATCATGAATCATGAATCATGAATCGAATCATGGATCATGAATTGAATCATTAATCATGAATCATGAATTGAATCATGAATCATGAATTATGAATTGAATCATGAATCATGAATTATGAATCATGAATTGAATCATGAATCATGAATTATGAATCATGAATTGAATCATGATATGAATCAAGAAATGAATCATGAATCATGAATTGAATCATGAATCATGAATCATGAATTGAATCATGAATCATGAATTATGAATCATGAATTGAATCATGAATCATGACTTGAATCATGAATCATGAATCATGAATTGAATCATGAATCATGAATCATGAATTGAATCATGAATCATGAATTATGAATCATGAATTGAATCATGAATCATGAATTGAATCATGAATCATGAATCATGAATCATGAATTGAATCATGAATCATGAATCATGAATCATGAATTGAATCATGAATCATGAATTATGAATCATGAATTGAATCATGAATCATGAATTGAATCATGAATCATGAATCATGAACTGATACATGAATCATGAATCATGAATTGAATCATGAATCATGAATTGAATCATGAATCATGAATCATGAATTGAATCATGAATTGAATCATGAATCGAATCATGAATTGAATCATGTATCGAATCATGAATTGAATCATGTATCGAATCATGAATTGAATCATGTATCGAATCATGAATTGAATCATGAATCATGAATCATGAATTGAATCATGAATCAGGAATCATGAATCATGAATTGAATCATGAATCATGAATTATGAATAATGAATTAAATCATGAATCATGAATTGAATCATGAATCATGAATTATGAATAATGAATTAAATCATGAATCATGAATTATGAATCATGAATGATGAATCATGAATGATGAATCATGAATTGATTCATGAATCATGAATTGAATCATGAATCATGAATTAAATCATGAATCATGAATTGAATCATGAATCATGAATTATGAATTGAATCATGAATGATGAATCATGAATGATGAATCATGAATTGAATCATGAATCATGAATGATGAATTGAATCATGAATCATGAATGATGAATTGAATCATGAATCATGAATGATGAATCATGAATTGAATCATGAATCATGAATTGAATCATGAATCATGAATTATGAATCATGAATTGAATCATGAATCATGAATTATGAATCATGAATTGAATCATGAATTATGAATTGAATCATGAATCATGAATCATGAATCATGAATCGTGAATTGAATCATGAATCATGAATCATGAATTGAATCGTGAATCATGAATGATGAATCATGAATTGAATCATAAATCATGAATCATGAATGATGAATCATGAATTGAATCATGAATCATGAATCATGAATCGAATCATGGATCATGAATTGAATCATTAATCATGAATCATGAATTGAATCATGAATCATGAATTGAATCATGAATCATGAATTATGAATCATGAATTGAATCATGAATCATGAATTATGAATCATGAATTGAATCATGATATGAATCAAGAAATGAATCATGAATCATGAATTGAATCATGAATCATGAATCATGAATTATGAATCATGAATTGAATCATGAATCATGACTTGAATCATGAATCATAAATCATGAATTGAATCATGAATCATGAATCATGAATTGAATCATGAATCATGAATCATGAATTGAATCATGAATCATGAATCATGAATTGAATCATAAATCATAAATCATGAATTGAATCATGAATCATGAATTATGAATCATGAATTGAATCATGAATCATGAATCATGAATTGAATCATGAATCATAAATCATGAATTGAATCATGAATCATGAATCATGAATTGAATCATGAATCATGAATCATGAATCAGGAATCATGAATCATGAATTATGAATCATGAATTGAATCATGAATCATGAATCATGAATTGAATCATGAATCATGAATCAGGAATCATGAATCATGAATTGAATCATGAATCATGAATTATGAATAATGAATTAAATCATTAATCATGAATTATGAATCATGAATGATGAATCATGAATGATGAATCATGAATGATGAATCATGAATTGAATCATGAATTATGAATTGAATCATGAATGATGAATCATGAATGATGAATCATGAATTGATTCATGAATCATGAATTGAATCATGAATCATGAATTAAATCATGAATCATGAATTGAATCATGAATCATGAATTATGAATTGAATCATGAATGATGAATCATGAATTGAATCATGAATCATGAATGATGAATTGAATCATGAATCATGAATGATGAATTGAATCATGAATCATGAATGATGAATCATGAATTGAATCATGAATCATGAATTGAATCATGAATCATGAATTATGAATCATGAATTGAATCATGAATCATGAATTATGAATCATGAATTGAATGATGAATCATGAATTGAATCATGAATCATGAATTGAATCATGAATCATGAATTATGAATCATGAATTGAATCATGAATCATGAATCATGAATTGAATAATGAATTGAATCATGAATCGAATCATGAATTGAATCATGAATCGAATCATGAATTGAATCATGAATCATGAATCATGAATTGAATCATGAATCATGAATCGAATCATGAATCATGAATTGAATCATGAATCATGAATCATGAATCGAATCATGAATCATGAATTGAATCATGAATCATGAATCATGAATTGAATCATGAATCATGAATCATGAATTGAATCATGAATCATGAATTATGAATCATGAATTGAATCATGAATCATGAATTGAATTATGAATCATGAATCATGAATCATGAATCATGAATCATGAATTGAATCATGAATCATGAATTATGAATCATGAATTAAGTCATAAATCATGAATTATGAATCATGAATTGAATCATGAATCATGAATTATGAATCATGAATTGAATCATGAATCATGAATCATGAATTGAATCATGAATCATGAATCATGAATTGAATCATGAATCATGAATTGAATCATGAATCATAAAACATGAATTGAATCATTAATCATTAATTGAATCATAAATCATGAATCATGAATTGAATCATGAATTGAATCATGAATCATGAATCATGAATCATGAATTGAATCATGAATCATGAATCATGAATTGAATCATGAATCATGAATTGAATCATGAATCATGAATTGAATCATGAATCATAAATCATGAATTGAATCATGAATTGAATCATGAATCATGAATCATGAATTGAATCATGAATCATAAATCATGAATTGAATCATGAATCATAAATGATGAATTGAATCATGAATCATGAATTATGAATCATGAATTGAATCATGAATCATGAATCATGAATTGAATCATGAATCATGAATCAGGAATCATGAATCATGAATTGAATCATGAATCATGAATTATGAATAATGAATTAAATCATGAATCATGAATTATGAATCATGAATGATGAATCATGAATGATGAATCATGAATTGAATCATGAATTATGAATTGAATCATGAATGATGAATCATGAATGATGAATCATGAATTGAATCATGAATCATGAATTGAATCATGAATCATGAATTAAATCATGAATCATGAATTGAATCATGAATCATGAATTATGAATTGAATCATGAATGATGAATCATGAATGATGAATCATGAATTGAATCATGAATCATAAATGATGAATTGAATCATGAATCATGAATGATGAATTGAATCATGAATCATGAATGATGAATCATGAATTGAATCATGAATCATGAATTGAATCATGAATCATGAATTATGAATCATGAATTGAATCATGAATCATGAATTATGAATCATGAATTGAATCATGAATTATGAATTGAATCATGAATCATGAATCATGAATCATGAATCATGAATTGAATCATGAATTGAATCATGAATCATGAATCATGAATTGAATCATGAATCATGAATGATGAATCATGAATTGAATCATGAATCATGAATCATGAATCGAATCATGGATCATGAATTGAATCATTAATCATGAATCATGAATTGAATCATGAATCATGAATCATGAATTGAATCATGAATCATGAATTATGAATCATGAATTGAATCATGAATCATGAATTATGAATCATGAATTGAATCATGATATGAATCAAGAAATGAATCATGAATTGAATCATGAATCATGAATCATGAATTGAATCATGAATCATGAATTATGAATCATGAATTGAATCATGAATCATGACTTGAATCATGAATCATGAATCATGAATTGAATCATGAATCATGAATCATGAATCATGAATTGAATCATGAATCATGAATTATGAATCATGAATTGAATCATGAATCATGAATTGAATCATGAATCATGAATCATGAATCATGAATTGAATCATGAATCATGAATCATGAATCATGAATTGAATCATGAATCATGAATTATGAATCATGAATTGAATCATGAATCATGAATTGAATCATGAATCATGAATCATGAATTGAATCATGAATCATGAATCATGAATTGAATCATGAATCATGAATTGAATCATGAATCATGAATCATGAATTGAATCATGAATTGAATCATGAATCGAATCATGAATTGAATCATGTATCGAATCATGAATTGAATCATGTATCGAATCATGAATTGAATCATGAATCATGAATCATGAATTGAATCATGATTCATGAATTATGAATCATGAAATGAATCATGAATCATGAATCATGAATTGAAACATGAATCATGAATCATGAATCATGAATCGAATCATGAATCATGAATTGAATCATGAATCATGAATCATGAATTGAATCATGAATCATGAATTGAATCATGAATCATGAATCATGAATTGAATCATGAATCATGAATCATGAATCATGAATTGAATCATGAATCATGAATTATGAATCATGAATTGAATCATGAATCATGAATCATGAATTGAATAATGAATTGAATCATGAATCGAATCATGAATTGAATCATGAATCGAATCATGAATTGAATCATGAATCATGAATCATGAATTGAATCATGAATCATGAATCGAATCATGAATCATGAATTGAATCATGAATCATGAATCATGAATCGAATCATGAATCATGAATTGAATCATGAATCATGAATCATGAATTGAATCATGAATCATGAATCATGAATTGAATCATGAATCATGAATTATGAATCATGAATTGAATCATGAATCATGAATTGAATTATGAATCATGAATCATGAATCATGAATCATGAATCATGAATTGAATCATGAATCATGAATTATGAATCATGAATTAAGTCATAAATCATGAATTATGAATCATGAATTGAATCATGAATCATGAATTATGAATCATGAATTGAATCATGAATCATGAATCATGAATTGAATCATGAATCATGAATCATGAATTGAATCATGAATCATGAATTGAATCATGAATCATAAAACATGAATTGAATCATTAATCATTAATTGAATCATAAATCATGAATCATGAATTGAATCATGAATTGAATCATGAATCATGAATCATGAATCATGAATTGAATCATGAATCATGAATCATGAATTGAATCATGAATCATGAATTGAATCATGAATCATGAATTGAATCATGAATCATAAATCATGAATTGAATCATGAATTGAATCATGAATCATGAATCATGAATTGAATCATGAATCATAAATCATGAATTGAATCATGAATCATAAATGATGAATTGAATCATGAATCATGAATTATGAATCATGAATTGAATCATGAATCATGAATCATGAATTGAATCATGAATCATGAATCAGGAATCATGAATCATGAATTGAATCATGAATCATGAATTATGAATAATGAATTAAATCATGAATCATGAATTATGAATCATGAATGATGAATCATGAATGATGAATCATGAATTGAATCATGAATTATGAATTGAATCATGAATGATGAATCATGAATGATGAATCATGAATTGAATCATGAATCATGAATTGAATCATGAATCATGAATTAAATCATGAATCATGAATTGAATCATGAATCATGAATTATGAATTGAATCATGAATGATGAATCATGAATGATGAATCATGAATTGAATCATGAATCATAAATGATGAATTGAATCATGAATCATGAATGATGAATTGAATCATGAATCATGAATGATGAATCATGAATTGAATCATGAATCATGAATTGAATCATGAATCATGAATTATGAATCATGAATTGAATCATGAATCATGAATTATGAATCATGAATTGAATCATGAATTATGAATTGAATCATGAATCATGAATCATGAATCATGAATTGAATCATGAATTGAATCATGAATCATGAATCATGAATTGAATCATGAATCATGAATGATGAATCATGAATTGAATCATGAATCATGAATCATGAATCGAATCATGGATCATGAATTGAATCATTAATCATGAATCATGAATTGAATCATGAATCATGAATCATGAATTGAATCATGAATCATGAATTATGAATCATGAATTGAATCATGAATCATGAATTATGAATCATGAATTGAATCATGATATGAATCAAGAAATGAATCATGAATTGAATCATGAATCATGAATCATGAATTGAATCATGAATCATGAATTATGAATCATGAATTGAATCATGAATCATGACTTGAATCATGAATCATGAATCATGAATTGAATCATGAATCATGAATCATGAATCATGAATTGAATCATGAATCATGAATTATGAATCATGAATTGAATCATGAATCATGAATTGAATCATGAATCATGAATCATGAATCATGAATTGAATCATGAATCATGAATCATGAATCATGAATTGAATCATGAATCATGAATTATGAATCATGAATTGAATCATGAATCATGAATTGAATCATGAATCATGAATCATGAATTGAATCATGAATCATGAATCATGAATTGAATCATGAATCATGAATTGAATCATGAATCATGAATCATGAATTGAATCATGAATTGAATCATGAATCGAATCATGAATTGAATCATGTATCGAATCATGAATTGAATCATGTATCGAATCATGAATTGAATCATGAATCATGAATCATGAATTGAATCATGATTCATGAATTATGAATCATGAAATGAATCATGAATCATGAATCATGAATTGAAACATGAATCATGAATCATGAATCATGAATCGAATCATGAATCATGAATTGAATCATGAATCATGAATCATGAATTGAATCATGAATCATGAATTGAATCATGAATCATGAATCATGAATTGAATCATGAATCATGAATCATGAATCATGAATTGAATCATGAATCATGAATTATGAATCATGAATTGAATCATGAATCATGAATCATGAATTGAATCATGAATCATGAATCATGAATCATGAATCATGAATCGAATCATGAATCATGAATTGAATCATGAATCATGAATTGAATCATGAATCATGAATAATGAATCATAAATTGAATCATGAATCATGAATCATGAATTGAATCATGAATCATGAATCATGACTTGAATCATGAATCATGAATCATGAATTGAATCATGAATCATGAATCATGAATTGAATCATGAATCATGAATCATGAATTGAATCATGAATCATGAATCATGAATTGAATCATGAATCATAAATCATGAATTGAATCATGAATCATGAATTATGAATCATGAATTGAATCATGAATCATGAATCATGAATTGAATCATGAATCATAAATCATGAATTGAATCATGAATCATGAATCATGAATTGAATCATGAATCATAAATGATGAATTGAATCATGAATCATGAATTATGAATCATGAATTGAATCATGAATCATGAATCAGGAATCATGAATCATGAATTGAATCATGAATCATGAATTATGAATAATGAATTAAATCATGAATCATGAATTATGAATCATGAATGATGAATCATGAATGATGAATCATGAATTGAATCATGAATTATGAATTGAATCATGAATGATGAATCATGAATGATGAATCATGAATTGATTCATGAATCATGAATTGAATCATGAATCATGAATTAAATCATGAATCATGAATTGAATCATGAATCATGAATTATGAATTGAATCATGAATGATGAATCATGAATGATGAATCATGAATTGAATCATGAATCATGAATGATGAATTGAATCATGAATCATGAATGATGAATTGAATCATGAATCATGAATGATGAATCATGAATTTAATCATGAATTGAATCATGAATCATGAATTGAATCATGAATCATGAATTATGAATCATGAATTGAATCATGAATCATGAATTATGAATCATGAATTGAATCATGAATTATGAATTGAATCATGAATCATGAATCATGAATTGTGAATTGAATCATGAATCATGAATCATGAATTGAATCATGAATCATGAATGATGAATCATGAATTGAATCATGAATCATGAATCATGAATCATGAATCATGAATTGAATCATGAATCATGAATCATGAATCGAATCATGGATCATGAATTGAATCATTAATCATGAATCATGAATTGAATCATGAATCATGAATCATGAATTGAATCATGAATCATGAATTATGAATCATGAATTGAATCATGAATCATGAATTATGAATCATGAATTGAATCATGATATGAATCAAGAAATGAATCATGAATCATGAATTGAATCATGAATCATGAATCATGAATTATGAATCATGAATTGAATCATGAATCATGACTTGAATCATGAATCATGAATCATGAATTGAATCATGAATCATAAATCATGAATTGAATCATGAATCATGAATTATGAATCATGAATTGAATCATGAATCATGAATCATGAATTGAATCATGAATTATAAATCATGAATTGAATCATGAATCATGAATCATGAATTGAATCATGAATCATAAATGATGAATTGAATCATGAATCATGAATTATGAATCATGAATTGAATCATGAATCATGAATCATGAATTGAATCATGAATCATGAATCAGGAATCATGAATCATGAATTGAATCATGAATCATGAATTATGAATAATGAATTAAATCATGAATTATGAATCATGAATGATGAATTATGAATGATGAATCATGAATGATGAATCATGAATTGAATCATGAATTATGAATTGAATCATGAATGATGAATCATGAATGATGAATCATGAATTGATTCATGAATCATGAATTGAATCATGAATCATGAATTAAATCATGAATCATGAATTGAATCATGAATCATGAATTATGAATTGAATCATGAATGATGAATCATGAATTGAATCATGAATCATGAATGATGAATTGAATCATGAATCATGAATGATGAATTGAATCATGAATCATGAATGATGAATCATGAATTGAATCATGAATCATGAATTGAATCATGAATCATGAATTATGAATCATGAATTGAATCATGAATCATGAATTATGAATCATGAATTGAATCATGAATTATGAATTGAATCATGAATCATGAATCATGAATCATGAATCGTGAATTGAATCATGAATCATGAATCATGAATTGAATCATGAATCATGAATGATGAATCATGAATTGAATCATGAATCATGAATCATGAATGATGAATCATGAATTGAATCATGAATCATGAATCATGAATCGAATCATGGATCATGAATTGAATCATTAATCATGAATCATGAATTGAATCATGAATCATGAATCATGAATTGAATCATGAATCATGAATTATGAATCATGAATTGAATCATGAATCATGAATTATGAATCATGAATTCAATCATGATATGAATCAAGAAATGAATCATGAATCATGAATTGAATCATGAATCATGAATCATGAATTGAATCATGAATCATGAATTATGAATCATGAATTGAATCATGAATCATGACTTGAATCATGAATCATGAATCATGAATTGAATCATGAATCATGAATCATGAATCATGAATTGAATCATGAATCATGAATTATGAATCATGAATTGAATCATGAATCATGAATTGAATCATGAATCATGAATCATGAATTGAATCATGAATCATGAATCATGAATCATGAATTGAATCATGAATCATGAATTATGAATCATGAATTGAATCATGAATCATGAATTGAATCATGAATCATGAATCATGAATTGAATCATGAATCATGAATTGAATCATGAATCATGAATCATGAATTGAATCATGAATCATGAATTGAATCATGAATCATGAATCATGAATTGAATCATGAATTGAATCATGAATCGAATCATGAATTGAATCATGTATCGAATCATGAATTGAATCATGTATCGAATCATGAATTGAATCATGAATCATGAATCATGAATTGAATCATGATTCATGAATTATGAATCATGAATTGAATCATGAATCATGAATTGAAACATGAATCATGAATCATGAATCATGAATCGAATCATGAATCATGAATTGAATCATGAATCATGAATCATGAATTGAATCATGAATCATGAATTGAATCATGAATCATGAATCATGAATTGAATCATGAATCATAAATCATGAATTGAATCATGAATCATGAATCGTGAATTGAATCATGAATCATAAATGATGAATTGAATCATGAATCATGAATTATGAATCATGAATTGAATCATGAATCATGAATCATGAATTGAATCATGAATCATGAATCAGGAATCATGAATCATGAATTGATTCATGAATCATGAATTATGAATAATGAATTAAATCATGAATCATGAATTATGAATCATGAATGATGAATCATGAATGATGAATCATGAATTGAATCATGAATGATGAATCATGAATGATGAATCATGAATTGATTCATGAATCATGAATTGATTCATGAATCATGAATTGAATCATGAATCATGAATTAAATCATGAATCATGAATTGAATCATGAATCATAAATCATGAATTGAATCATGAATCATGAATCATGAATTGAATCATGAATCATAAATGATGAATTGAATCATGAATCATGAATTATGAATCATGAATTGAATCATGAATCATGAATCATGAATTGAATCATGAATCATGAATCAGGAATCATGAATCATGAATTGATTCATGAATCATGAATTATGAATAATGAATTAAATCATGAATTATGAATCATGAATGATGAATCATGAATGATGAATCATGAATTGAATCATGAATGATGAATCATGAATGATGAATCATGAATTGATTCATGAATCATGAATTGATTCATGAATCATGAATTGAATCATGAATCATGAATTAAATCATGAATCATGAATTGAATCATGAATCATGAATTATGAATTGAATCATGAATGATGAATCATGAATGATGAATCATGAATTGAATCATGAATCATGAATGATGAATTGAATCATGAATCATGAATGATGAATTGAATCATAAATCATGAATGATGAATCATGAATTGAATCATGAATCATGAATTGAATCATGAATCATGAATTATGAATCATGAATTGAATCATGAATCATGAATTATGAATCATGAATTGAATCATGAATTATGAATTGAATCATGAATCATGAATCATGAATCATGAATCGTGAATTGAATCATGAATCATGAATCATGAATTGAATCATGAATCATGAATGATGAATCATGAATTGAATCATGAATCATGAATCATGAATGATGAATCATGAATTGAATCATGAATCATGAATCATGAATCGAATCATGGATCATGAATTGAATCATTAATCATGAATCATGAATTGAATCATGAATCATGAATCATGAATTGAATCATGAATCATGAATTATGAATCATGAATTGAATCATGAATCATGAATTATGAATCATGAATTGAATCATGATATGAATCAAGAAATGAATCATGAATCATGAATTGAATCATGAATCATGAATCATGAATTGAATCATGAATCATGAATTATGAATCATGAATTGAATCATGAATCATGACTTGAATCATGAATCATGAATCATGAATTGAATCATGAATTATGAATCATGAATTGAATCATGAATCATGAATTATGAATCATGAATTGAATCATGAATCATGAATTGAATCATGAATCATGAATCATGAATTGAATCATGAATCATGAATCATGAATCATGAATTGAATCATGAATCATGAATTATGAATCATGAATTGAATCATGAATCATGAATTGAATCATGAATCATGAATCATGAATTGAATCATGAATCATGAATTGAATCATGAATCATGAATTGAATCATGAATCATGAATCATGAATTGAATCATGAATTGAATCATGAATCGAATCATGAATTGAATCATGTATCGAATCATGAATTGAATCATGTATCGAATCATGAATTGAATCATGAATCATGAATCATGAATTGAATCATGATTCATGAATTATGAATCATGAATTGAATCATGAATCATGAATCATGAATTGAAACATGAATCATGAATCATGAATCATGAATCGAATCATGAATCATGAATTGAATCATGAATCATGAATCATGAATTGAATCATGAATCATGAATTGAATCATGAATCATGAATTGAATCATGAATCATGAATCATGAATTGAATCATGAATCATGAATTATGAATCATGAAACATGAATCATGAATTGAAATATGAATCATGAATTATGCATCATGAATTAAATCATGAATCATGAATTATGAATCATGAATTGAATCATAATTCATGAATTGAATCATGAATCATGAATCATGAATTGAATCATGAATCATGAATCATGAATTGAATCATGAATCATGAATCATGAATCATGAATTAAAACATGAATCATGAATTATGAATCATGAATTGAATCATGAATCATGAATCATGAATCATGAATCATGAATTGAAACATGAATCATGAATTATGAATCATAAATTGAATCATGAATCATGAATCATGAATTGAATCATGAATAATGAATCATGAATTTAATCATGAATCATGAATTGAATCATGAATCATGAATTGAATCATGAATTGAATCATGAATCATGAATCAAGAATCGAATCATGAATCATGAATCATGAATCATGAATCATGAATTGAATCATGAATCATAAATGATGAATTGAATCATGAATCATGAATTATGAATCATGAATTGAATCATGATTAATGAATCATGAATTGAATCATGAATCATGAATCAGGAATCATGAATCATGAATTGAATCATGAATCATAAATCATGAATTGAATCATGAATCATGAATCATGAATTGAATCATGAATCATAAATGATGAATTGAATCATGAATCATGAATTATGAATCATGAATTGAATCATGAATCATGAATTGAATCATGAATCATGAATCAGGAATCATGAATCATGAATTGAATCATGAATCATGAATTATGAATAATGAATTAAATCATGAATCATGAATTATGAATCATGAATGATGAATCATGAATGATGAATCATGAATTGAATCATGAATTATGAATTGAATCATGAATGATGAATCATGAATGATGAATCATGAATTGATTCATGAATCATGAATTGATTCATGAATCATGAATTGAATCATGAATCATGAATTAAATCATGAATCATGAATTGAATCATGAATCATGAATTATGAATTGAATCATGAATGATGAATAATGAATGATGAATCATGAATTGAATCATGAATCATGAATGATGAATTGAATCATGAATCATGAATGATGAATTGAATCATGAATCATGAATGATGAATCATGAATTGAATCATGAATCATGAATTGAATCATGAATCATGAATTATGAATCATGAATTGAATCATGAATCATGAATTATGAATCATGAATTGAATCATGAATTATGAATTGAATCATGAATCATGAATCGTGAATTGAATCATGAATCATGAATCATGAATTGAATCATGAATCATGAATGATGAATCATGAATTGAATCATGAATCATGAATCATGAATGATGAATCATGAATTGAATCATGAATCATGAATCATGAATCGAATCATGGATCATGAATTGAATCATTAATCATGAATCATGAATTGAATCATGAATCATGAATCATGAATTGAATCATGAATCATGAATTATGAATCATGAATTGAATCATGAATCATGAATTATGAATCATGAATTGAATCATGATATGAATCAAGAAATGAATCATGAATCATGAATTGAACCATGAATCATGAATCATGAATTGAATCATGAATCATGAATTATGAATCATGAATTGAATCATGAATCATGACTTGAATCATGAATCATGAATCATGAATTGAATCATGAATCATGAATCATGAATCATGAATTGAATCATGAATCATGAATTATGAATCATGAATTGAATCATGAATCATGAATTGAATCATGAATCATGAATCATGAATTGAATCATGAATCATGAATCATGAATCATGAATTGAATCATGAATCATGAATTATGAATCATGAATTGAATCATGATTTATGAATTGAATCATAAATCATGAATCATGAATTGAATCATGAATCATGAATCATGAATTGAATCATGAATCATGAATTGAATCATGAATCATGAATCATGAATTGAATCATGAATTGAATCATGAATCGAATCATGAATTGAATCATGTATCAAATCATGAATTGAATCATGTATCAAATCATGAATTGAATCATGAATCATGAATCATGAATTGAATCATGATTCATGAATTATGAATCATGAATTGAATCATGAATCATGAATCATGAATTGAAACATGAATCATGAATCATGAATCATGAATCGAATCATGAATCATGAATTGAATCATGAATCATGAAGCATGAATTGAATCATGAATCATGAATTGAATCATGAATCATGAATTGAATCATGAATCATGAATCATGAATTGAATCATGAATCATGAATTATGAATCATGAATCATGAATCATGAATCATGAATTGAAATATGAATCATGAATCAGGAATCATGAATCATGAATTGAATCATGAATCATAAATCATGAATTGAATCATGAATCATGAATCATGAATTGAATCATGAATCATAAATGATGAATTGAATCATGAATCATGAATTATGAATCATGAATTGAATCATGAATCATGAATCAGGAATCATGAATCATGAATTGAATCATGAATCATAAATCGTGAATTGAATCATGAATCATGAATCATGAATTGAATCATGAATCATAAATGATGAATTGAATCATGAATCATGAATTATGAATCATGAATTGAATCATGAATCATGAATTGAATCATGAATCATGAATCAGGAATCATGAATCATGAATTGAATCATGAATCATGAATTATGAATAATGAATTAAATCATGAATCATGAATTATGAATCATGAATGATGAATCATGAATTGAATCATGAATTATGAATTGAATCATGAATGATGAATCATGAATGATGAATCATGAATTGATTCATGAATCATGAATTGATTCATGAATCATGAATTGAATCATGAATCATGAATTAAATCATGAATCATGAATTGAATCATGAATCATGAATTATGAATTGAATCATGAATGATGAATAATGAATGATGAATCATGAATTGAATCATGAATCATGAATGATGAATTGAATCATGAATCATGAATGATGAATTGAATCATGAATCATGAATGATGAATCATGAATTGAATCATGAATCATGAATGATGAATTGAATCATGAATCATGAATGATGAATTGAATCATGAATCATGAATCATGAATCATGAATTGAATCATGAATCATGAATTATGAATCATGAATTGAATCATGAATCATGAATTGAATCATAAATCATGAATCATGAAT
Source organism: Mixophyes australis (assembly GCA_036250195.1). NCBI lineage: Eukaryota > Metazoa > Chordata > Amphibia > Anura > Limnodynastidae > Mixophyes > Mixophyes australis. Next base: position 238,604,453 of record JAVHZZ010000001.1, on the reverse strand, counting down.
TGAATCATGAATCATGAATCATGAATTGAATCATGAATCATGAATTGAATCATGAATCATGAATCATGAATTGAATCATGTATTGAATCATGAATCGAATCATGAATTGAATCATGTATCAAATCATGAATTGAATCATGTATCAAATCATGAATTGAATCATGAATCATGAATCATGAATTGAATCATGATTCATGAATTATGAATCATGAATTGAATCATGAATCATGAATCATGAATTGAAACATGAATCATGAATCATGAATCATGAATCGAATCATGAATCATGAATTGAATCATGAATCATGAAGCATGAATTGAATCATGAATCATGAATTGAATCATGAATCATGAATTGAATCATGAATCATGAATCATGAATTGAATCATGAATCATGAATTATGAATCATGAATCATGAATCATGAATCATGAATTGAAATATGAATCATGAATCATGAATTGAATCATGAATCATGAATCATGAATTGAATCATGAATCATAAATCATGAATTGAATCATGAATCATGAATCATGAATTGAATCATGAATCATAAATGATGAATTGAATCATGAATCATGAATTATGAATCATGAATTGAATCATGAATCATGAATCAGGAATCATGAATCATGAATTGAATCATGAATCATAAATCGTGAATTGAATCATGAATCATGAATCATGAATTGAATCATGAATCATAAATGATGAATTGAATCATGAATCATGAATTATGAATCATGAATTGAATCATGAATCATGAATTGAATCATGAATCATGAATCAGGAATCATGAATCATGAATTGAATCATGAATCATGAATTATGAATAATGAATTAAATCATGAATCATGAATTATGAATCATGAATGATGAATCATGAATGATGAATCATGAATTGAATCATGAATTATGAATTGAATCATGAATGATGAATCATGAATGATGAATCATGAATTGATTCATGAATCATGAATTGATTCATGAATCATGAATTGAATCATGAATCATGAATTAAATCATGAATCATGAATTGAATCATGAATCATGAATTATGAATTGAATCATGAATGATGAATAATGAATGATGAATCATGAATTGAATCATGAATCATGAATGATGAATTGAATCATGAATCATGAATGATGAATTGAATCATGAATCATGAATGATGAATCATGAATTGAATCATGAATCATGAATTGAATCATGAATCATGAATTATGAATCATGAATTGAATCATGAATCATGAATTATGAATCATGAATTGAATCATGAATTATGAATTGAATCATGAATCATGAATCGTGAATTGAATCATGAATCATGAATCATGAATTGAATCATGAATCATGAATGATGAATCATGAATTGAATCATGAATCATGAATCATGAATGATGAATCATGAATTGAATCATGAATCATGAATCATGAATCGAATCATGGATCATGAATTGAATCATTAATCATGAATCATGAATTGAATCATGAATCATGAATCATGAATTGAATCATGAATCATGAATTATGAATCATGAATTGAATCATGAATCATGAATTATGAATCATGAATTGAATCATGATATGAATCAAGAAATGAATCATGAATCATGAATTGAACCATGAATCATGAATCATGAATTGAATCATGAATCATGAATTATGAATCATGAATTGAATCATGAATCATGACTTGAATCATGAATCATGAATTATGAATTGAATCATGAATCATGAATCATGAATTGAATCATGAATCATGAATTATGAATCATGAATTGAATCATGAATCATGAATTGAATCATGAATCATGAATCATGAATTGAATCATGAATCATGAATCATGAATCATGAATTGAATCATGAATCATGAATTATGAATCATGAATTGAATCATGAATCATGAATTGAATCATAAATCATGAATCATGAATTGAATCATGAATCATGAATCATGAATTGAATCATGAATCATGAATTGAATCATGAATCATGAATCATGAATTGAATCATGAATTGAATCATGAATCGAATCATGAATTGAATCATGTATCAAATCATGAATTGAATCATGTATCAAATCATGAATTGAATCATGAATCATGAATCATGAATTGAATCATGAATCGAATCATGAATTGAATCATGTATCAAATCATGAATTGAATCATGTATCAAATCATGAATTGAATCATGATTCATGAATTATGAATCATGAATTGAATCATGAATCATGAATCATGAATTGAAACATGAATCATGAATCATGAATCATGAATCGAATCATGAATCATGAATTGAATCATGAATCATGAAGCATGAATTGAATCATGAATCATGAATTGAATCATGAATCATGAATTGAATCATGAATCATGAATCATGAATTGAATCATGAATCATGAATTATGAATCATGAATCATGAATCATGAATCATGAATTGAAATATGAATCATGAATTATGAATCATGAATCATGAATTATGAATCATGAATTGAATCATGAATCATGAATTGAATCATGAATCATGAATCATGAATTGAATCATGAATCATGAATCATGAATTGAATCATGAATCATGAATCATGAATCATGAGTTAAAACATGAATCATGAATTATGAATCATGAATTGAATCATGAATCATGAATCATGAATCATGAATCATGAATTGAAACATGAATCATGAATTATGAATCATGAATTGAATCATGAATCATGAATCATGAATTGAATCATGAATAATGAATCATGAATTGAATCATGAATCATGAATTGAATCATGAATCATGAATTGAATCATGAATTGAATCATGAATCATGAATCATGAATCATGAATCGAATCATGAATCATGAATCATGAATTGAATCATGAATTGTGAATCATGAATCATGAATCGAATCATGAATCATGAATTGAATCATGAATCATGAATCATGAATTGAATCATGAATCATGAATCATGAATTGAATCATGAATCATGAATTGAATCATGAATCATGAATCATGAATTGAATCATGAATCATAAATCATGAATTGAATCATGAATCATGAATTATGAATGATGAATTGAATCATGAATCATGAATCATGAATTGAATCATGAATCATAAATCATGAATTGAATCATGAATCATGAATCATGAATTGAATCATGAATCATAAATGATGAATTGAATCATGAATCATGAATTATGAATCATGAATCATGAATCATGAATCATGAATTGAATCATGAATCATGAATTATGAATCATGAATTGAATCATGAATCATGACTTGAATCATGAATCATGAATCATGAATTGAATCATGAATCATGAATCATGAATTGAATCATGAATCATGAATCATGAATTGAATCATGAATCATAAATCATGAATTGAATCATGAATCATGAATTATGAATCATGAATTGAATCATGAATCATGAATCATGAATTGAATCATGAATCATAAATCATGAATTGAATCATGAATCATGAATCATGAATTGAATCATGAATCATAAATGATGAATTGAATCATGAATCATGAATTATGAATCATGAATTGAATCATGAATCATAAATCATGAATTGAATCATGAATCATGAATCAGGAATCATGAATCATGAATTGAATCATGAATCATGAATTATGAATAATGAATTAAATCATGAATCATGAATTATGAATCATGAATGATGAATCATGAATGATGAATCATGAATTGAATCATGAATTATGAATTGAATCATGAATGATGAATCATGAATGATGAATCATGAGTTGATTCATGAATCATGAATTAAATCATGAATCATGAATTAAATCATGAATCATGAATTGAATCATGAATCATGAATTATGAATTGAATCATGAATGATGAATCATGAATGATGAATCATGAATTGAATCATGAATCATGAATGATGAATTGAATCATGAATCATGAATGATGAATTGAATCATGAATCATGAATGATGAATCATGAATTGAATCATGAATCATGAATTGAATCATGAATCATGAATTATGAATCATGAATTGAATCATGAATCATGAATTATGAATCATGAATTGAATCATGAATTATGAATTGAATCATGAATCATGAATCATGAATCGTGAATTGAATCATGAATCATGAATTGAATCATGAATCATGAATGATGAATCATGAATTGAATCATGAATCATGAATCATGAATCGAATCATGGATCATGAATTGAATCATTAATCATGAATCATGAATTAAATCATGAATCATGAATCATGAATTGAATCATGAATCATGAATTATAAATCATGAATTGAATCATGAATCATGAATTATGAATCATGAATTGAATCATGATATGAATCAAGAAATGAATCATGAATCATGAATTGAATCATGAATCATGAATCATGAATTGAATCATGAATCATGAATTATGAATCATGAATTGAATCATGAATCATGACTTGAATCATGAATCATGAATCATGAATTGAATCATGAATCATGAATCATGAATTGAATCATGAATCATGAATTATGAATCATGAATTGAATCATGAATCATGACTTGAATCATGAATCATGAATTGAATCATGAATCATGAATCATGAATTGAATCATGAATCATGAATTATGAATCATGAATTGAATCATGAATCATGAATTGAATCATGAATCATGAATCATGAATTGAATCATGAATCATGAATTGAATCATGAATCATGAATTATGAATCATGAATTGAATCATGAATCATGAATTGAATCATGAATCATGAATCATGAATTGAATCATGAATCATGAATCATGAATTGAATCATGAATCATGAATTGAATCATGAATCATGAATCATGAATTGAATCATGAATTGAATCATGAATCGAATCATGAATTGAATCATGTATCGAATCATGAATTGAATCATGTATCGAATCATGAATTGAATCATGAATCATGAATCATGAATTGAATCATGATTCATGAATTATGAATCATGAATTGAATCATGAATCATGAATCATGAATTGAAACATGAATCATGAATCATGAATCATGAATCGAATCATGAATCATGAATTGAATCATGAATCATGAATTGAATCATGAATCATGAATTGAATCATGAATCATGAATCATGAATTGAATCATGAATCATAAATCATGAATTGAATCATGAATCATGAATCAGGAATCATGAATCATGAATTGAATCATGAATCATGAATCAGGAATCATGAATCATGAATTGAATCATGAATCATGAAATATGAATAATGAATTAAATCATGAATCATGAATTATGAATCATGAATGATGAATCATGAATGATGAATCATGAATTGAATCATGAATTGAATCATGAATTATGAATTGAATCATGAATGATGAATCATGAATTGATTCATGAATCATGAATTGAATCATGAATCATGAATTAAATCATGAATCATGAATTGAATCATGAATCATGAATTATGAATTGAATCATGAATGATGAATCATGAATGATGAATCATGAATTGAATCATGAATCATGAATGATGAATTGAATCATGAATCATGAATGATGAATTGAATCATGAATCATGAATGATGAATCATGAATTGAATCATGAATCATGAATTGAATCATGAATCATGAATTATGAATCATGAATTGAATCATGAATCATGAATTATGAATCATGAATTGAATCATGAATTATGAATTGAATCATGAATCATGAATCATGAATCATGAATCGTGAATTGAATCATGAATCATGAATCATGAATTGAATCATGAATCATGAATGATGAATCATGAATTGAATCATGAATCATGAATCATGAATGATGAATCATGAATTGAATCATGAATCATGAATCGAATCATGGATCATGAATTGAATCATTAATCATGAATCATGAATTGAATCATGAATCATGAATCATGAATTGAATCATGAATCATGAATTATGAATCATGAATTGAATCATGAATCATGAATTATGAATCATGAATTGAATCATGATATGAATCAAGAAATGAATCATGAATCATGAATTGAATCATGAATCATGAATTGAATCATGAATCATGAATTATGAATCATGAATTGAATCATGAATCATGACTTGAATCATGAATCATGAATCATGAATCATGAATCATGAATTGAATCATGAATCATGAATTATGAATCATGAATTGAATCATGAATCATGAATTGAATCATGAATCATGAATCATGAATTGAATCATGAATCATGAATCATGAATTGAATCATGAATCATGAATTGAATCATGAATCATGAATCATGAATTGAATCATGAATCATGAATCATGAATTGAATCATGAATCATGAATTGAATCATGAATCATGAATCATGAATTGAATCATGAATTGAATCATGAATCGAATCATGAATTGAATCATGTATCGAATCATGAATTGAATCATGTATCGAATCATGAATTGAATCATGAATCATGAATCATGAATTGAATCATGATTCATGAATTATGAATCATGAATTGAATCATGAATCATGAATCATGAATTGAAACATGAATCATGAATCATGAATCATGAATCGAATCATGAATCATGAATTGAATCATGAATCATGAATCATGAATTGAATCATGAATCATGAATTGAATCAGGAATCATGAATCATGAATTGAATCATGAATCATGAATCATGAATTGAATCATGAATCATGAATTATGAATCATGAATCATGAATCATGAATCATGAATTGAAATATGAATCATGAATTATGAATCATGAATTAAATCATGAATCATGAATTATGAATCATGAATTGAATCATGAATCATGAATTGAATCATGAATCATGAATTGAATCATGAATCATGAATCATGAATTGAATCATGAATCATGAATCATGAATTAAAACATGAATCATGAATTATGAATCATGAATTGAATCATGAATCATGAATCATGAATCATGAATCATGAATTGAAACATGAATCATGAATTATGAATCATGAATTGAATCATGAATCATGAATCATGAATTGAATCATGAATAATGAATCATGAATTGAATCATGAATCATGAATTGAATCATGAATCATGAATTGAATCATGAATTGAATCATGAATCATGAATCATGAATCATGAATTGAATCATGAATCATGAATCATGAATTGAATCATGAATTGTGAATCATGAATCATGAATCGAATCATGAATCATGAATTGAATCATGAATCATGAATCATGAATTGAATCATGAATCATGAATCATGAATTGAATCATGAATCATGAATCATGAATTGAATCATGAATCATGAATCATGAATTGAATCATGAATCATAAATCATGAATTGAATCATGAATCATGAATTATGAATGATGAATTGAATCATGAATCATGAATTGAATCATGAATCATAAATCATGAATTGAATCATGAATCATGAATTGAATCATGAATCATGAATTGAATCATGAATCATAAATGATGAATTGAATCATGAATCATGAATTATGAATCATGAATCATGAATCATGAATCATGAATTGAATCATGAATCATGAATTATGAATCATGAATTGAATCATGAATCATGACTTGAATCATGAATCATGAATCATGAATTGAATCATGAATCATGAATCATGAATTGAATCATGAATCATGAATCATGAATTGAATCATGAATCATGAATCATGAATTGAATCATGAATCATAAATCATGAATTGAATCATGAATCATGAATTATGAATCATGAATTGAATCATGAATCATGAATCATGAATTGAATCATGAATCATAAATCATGAATTGAATCATGAATCATGAATTGAATCATGAATCATAAATGATGAATTGAATCATGAATCATGAATTATGAATCATGAATTGAATCATGAATCATGAATCATGAATTGAATCATGAATCATGAATCAGGAATCATGAATCATGAATTGAATCATGAATCATGAATTATGAATAATGAATTAAATCATGAATCATGAATTATGAATCATGAATGATGAATCATGAATGATGAATCATGAATTGAATCATGAATTATGAATTGAATCATGAATGATGAATCATGAATGATGAATCATGAATTGATTCATGAATCATGAATTGAATCATGAATCATGAATTAAATCATGAATCATGAATTGAATCATGAATCATGAATTATGAATTGAATCATGAATGATGAATCATGAATGATGAATCATGAATTGAATCATGAATCATGAATGATGAATTGAATCATGAATCATGAATGATGAATTGAATCATGAATCATGAATGATGAATCATGAATTGAATCATGAATCATGAATTGAATCATGAATCATGAATTATGAATCATGAATTGAATCATGAATCATGAATTATGAATTGAATCATGAATTATGAATTGAATCATGAATCATGAATCATGAATCGCGAATTGAATCATGAATCATGAATCATGAATTGAATCATGGATCATGAATGATGAATCATGAATTGAATCATGAATCATGAATCATGAATCGAATCATGGATCATGAATTGAATCATTAATCATGAATCATGAATTGAATCATGAATCATGAATCATGAATTGAATCATGAATCATGAATTATGAATCATGAATTGAATCATGAATCATGAATTATGAATCATGAATTGAATCATGATATGAATCAAGAAATGAATCATGAATCATGAATTGAATCATGGATCATGAGTTATGAATCATGAATTGAATCATGAATCATGACTTGAATCATGAATCATGAATCATGAATTGAATCATGAATTATGAATCATGAATCATGAATTGAATCATGAATCATGAAATATGAATCATGAATTGAATCATGAATCATGAATTGAATCATGAATCATGAATCATGAATTGAATCATGAATCATGAATCATGAATCATGAATTGAATCATGAATCATGAATTATGAATCATGAATTGAATCATGAATCATGAATTGAATCATGAATCATGAATCATGAATTGAATCATGAATCATGAATCATGAATTGAATCATGAATCATGAATTGAATCATGAATCATGAATCATGAATTGAATCATGAATTGAATCATGAATCGAATCATGAATTGAATCATGTATCGAATCATGAATTGAATCATGTATCGAATCATGAATTGAATCATGAATCATGAATCATGAATTGAATCATGATTCATGAATTATGAATCATGAATTGAATCATGAATCATGAATCATGAATTGAAACATGAATCATGAATCATGAATCGAATCATGAATCATGAATTGAATCATGAATCATGAATTGAATCATGAATCATGAATTGAATCATGAATCATGAATCATGAATTGAATCATGAATCATGAATCATGAATTGAATCATGAATCATGAATTATGAATCATGAATCATGAATTGAAATATGAATCATGAATTATGAATCATGAATTAAATCATGAATCATGAATTATGAATCATGAATTGAATCATGAATCATGAATCATAAATCATGAATTGAATCATGAATCATGAATTATGAATCATGAATTGAATCATGAATCATGAATTGAATCATGAATCATGAATCATGAATTGAATCATGAATCATGAATCATGAATTGAATCATGAATCATGAATTGAATCATGAATCATGAATCATGAATTGAATCATGAATTGAATCATGAATCGAATCATGAATTGAATCATGTATCGAATCATGAATTGAATCATGTATCGAATCATGAATTGAATCATGAATCATGAATCATGAATTGAATCATGATTCATGAATTATGAATCATGAATTGAATCATGAATCATGAATCATGAATTGAAACATGAATCATGAATCATGAATCATGAATCGAATCATGAATCATGAATTGAATCATGAATCATGAATCATGAATTGAATCATGAATCATGAATTGAATCATGAATCATGAATCATGAATTGAATCATGAATCATGAATCATGAATTAAATCATGATTCATGAATTATGAATCATGAATCATGAATCATGAATCATGAATTGAAATATGAATCATGAATCATGAATTATGAATCATGAATTGAATCATGAATCATGAATTGAATCATGAATCATGAATCATGAATTGAATCATGAATCATGAATCATGAATTGAATCATGAATCATGAATCATGAATTAAAACATGAATCATGAATTATGAATCATGAATTGAATCATGAATCATGAATCATGAATCATGAATCATGAATCATGAATTGTGAATCATGAATTGAATCATGAATCATGAATCATGAATTGAATCATGAATAATGAATCATGAATTGAATCATGAATCATGAATCATGAATTGAATCATGAATAATGAATCATGAATTGAATCATGAATCATGAATTGAATCATGAATCATGAATTGAATCATGAATTTAATCATGAATCATGAATCATGAATCATGAATTGAATCATGAATCATGAATCATGAATTGAATCATGAATTGTGAATCATGAATCATGAATCGAATCATGAATCATGAATTGAATCATGAATCATGAATCATGAATTGAATCATGAATCATGAATTGAATCATGAATCATGAATTGAATCATGAATTTAATCATGAATCATGAATCATGAATCATGAATTGAATCATGAATCATGAATCATGAATTGAATCATGAATTGTGAATCATGAATCATGAATCGAATCATGAATCATGAATTGAATCATGAATCATGAATCATGAATTGAATCATGAATCATGAATCATGAATTGAATCATGAATCATGAATCATGAATTAAATCATGAATCATGAATTATGAATCATGAATTGAATCATGAATCATGAATCATGATTTGAATCATGAATCATGAATCATGAATTGAATCATGAATCATGAATCATGAATTAAATCATGAATCATGAATTGAATCATGAATCATGATTCATGAATCATGAATTGAAACATGAATCATGAATTATGAATCATGAATTGAATCATGAATCATGAATCATGAATTGAATCATGAATCATGAATCATGAATTGAATCATGAATCATGAATTGAATCATGAATCATGAATCATGAATTGAATCATGAATTGAATCATGAATCATGAATTGAATCATGAATCATGAATTATGAATCATGAATTGAATCATGAATCATGAATCATGAATCGAATCATGAATCATGAATTGAATCATGAATCATAATTCATGAATTGAATCATGAATCATGAATCATGAATTGAATCATGAATCATGAATCATGAATTGAATCATGAATCATGAATTGAAACATGAATCATGAATTATGAATCATGAATTGAATCATGAATCATGAATTGAATCATGAATCATGAATCATGAATTGAATCATGAATCATGAATTATGAATCATGAATCATGAATTGAATCATGAATCATGAATCATGAATTGAATCATGAATCATGAATTATGAATCATGAATCATGAATTGAATCATGAATCATGAATTGAATCATGAATCATGAATTGAATCATGAATCATGAATCATGAATTGAATCATGAATCATGAATTATGAATCATGAATTGAATCATGAATCATGAATCATGAATTGAATCATGAATCATGAATTATGAATCATTAATTGAATCATGAATTATGAATTATAAATCATGAATTGAATCATGAATTATGAATTGAATCATGAATCATGAATCATGAATCGAATCATGAATCATGAATTGAATCATGAATCATGAATCATGAATTGAATCATGAATCATGAATCATGAATTGAATCATGAATCATGAATCATGAATTGAATCATGAATCATGAATTATGAATCATTAATTGAATCATGAATCATGAATCATGAATTGAATCATGAATCATGAATCATGAATTGAATCATGAATCATGAATCATGAATCATGAATTGAATCATGAATCATGAATTATGAATCATGAATTGAATCATGAATCATGAATCATGAATTGAATCATGAATCATGAATCATGAATTGAATCATGAATCATGAATTGAATCATGAATCATGAATCATGAATTGAATCATGAATTGAATCATGAATCGAATCATGAATTGAATCATGTATCGAATCATGAATTGAATCATGTATCGAATCATGAATTGAATCATGAATCATGAATCATGAATTGAATCATGATTCATGAATTATGAATCATGAATTGAATTATGAATCATGAATCATGAATTGAAACATGAATCATGAATCATGAATCATGAATCGAATCATGAATCATGAATCATGAATTGAATCATGAATCATGAATCATGAATTGAATCATGAATCATGAATCATGAATTGAATCATGAATCATGAATTATGAATCATTAATTGAATCATGAATCATGAATCATGAATTAAATCATGAATCATGAATCATGAATTGAATCATGAATCATGAATTATGAATCATGAATTGAATCATGAATCATGAATTGAATCATGAATCATGAATCATGAATTGAATCATGAATCATGAATCATGAATTGAATCATGAATCATGAATCATGAATCATGAATTGAATCATGAATCATGAATCATGAATTGAATCATGAATCATGAATCATGAATTGAATCATGAATCATGAATTGAATCATGAATCATGAATTGAATCATGAATTGAATCATGAATCGAATCATGCATTGAATCATGTATCGAATCATGAATTGAATCATGTATCGAATCATGAATTGAATCATGAATCATGAATCATGAATTGAATCATGATTCATGAATTATGAATCATGAATTGAATCATGAATCATGAATTGAAACATGAATCATGAATCATGAATCATAATTCGAATCATGAATTGAATCATGAATCATGAATCATGAATTGAATCATGAATCATGAATTGAATCATGAATCATGAATTATGAATTGAATCATGAATCATGAATCATGAATTGAATCATGAATCATGAATTATGAATCATGAATCATGAATCATGAATCATGAATTGAAATATGAATCATGAATTATGAATCATGAATTAAATCATGAATCATGAATTATGAATCATGAATTGAATCATGAATCATGAATTGAATCATGAATCATGAATCATGAATTGAATCATGAATCATGAATTGAATCATGAATCATGAATCATGAATTAAAACATGAATCATGAATTATGAATCATGAATTGAATCATGAATCATGAATCATGAATCATAAATCATGAATTGAAACATGAATCATGAATTATGAATCATGAATTGAATCATGAATCATGAATCATGAATTGAATCATGAATAATGAATCATGAATTGAATCATGAATCATGAATTGAATCATGAATCATGAATTGAATCATGAATTGAATCATGAATCATGAATCATGAATTGAATCATGAATCATGAATCATGAATTGTGAATCATGAATCATGAATCGAATCATGAATCATGAATTAAATCATGAATCATGAATCATGAATTGAATAATGAATCATGAATCATGAATTAAATCATGAATCATGAATTATGAATCATGAATTAAATCATGAATCATGAATCATGAATTGAATCATGAATCATGAATCAGTAATCATGAATCATGAATTGAATCATGAATCATGAATCATGAATCATGAATTAAATCATGAATCATGAATTATGAATCATGAATTGAATCATGAATCATGAATTGAATCATGAATCATGAATTATGAATCATGAATTAAATCATGAATCATGAATTATGAATCATGAATTGAATCATGAATCATGAATTGAATCATGAATCATGAATCATGAATTATGAATCACGAATTGAATCATGAATCATGAATTGAATCATGAATCATGAATCATGAATTGAATCATGAATCATTATTCATGAATCATGATTCATGAATCATGAATTGAAACATGAATCATGAATTATGACTCATGAATTGAATCATGAATCATGAATCATGAATTAAATCATGAATCATGAATCATGAATTGAATCATGAATCATGAATCATGAATCATGAATTGAATCATGAATCATGAATTATGAATCATGAATTGAATCATGAATTGAATCATGAATCATGAATCATGAATTGAATCATGAATCATGAATCATGAATCATGAATTGAATCATGAATCATGAATCATGAATTGAATCATGAATCATGAATCATGAATTGAATCATGAATCATGAATTGAATCATGAATCATGAATCATGAATTGAATCATGAATTGAATCATGAATCGAATCATGAATTGAATCATGTATCGAATCATGAATTGAATCATGTATCGAATCATGAATTGAATCATGAATCATGAATCATGAATTGAATCATGATTCATGAATTATGAATCATGAATTGAATCATGAATCATGAATCATGAATTGAAACATGAATCATGAATCATGAATTGAATCATGAATCATGAATCATGAATTGAATCATGAATCATGAATTGAATCATGAATCATGAATCATGAATTGAATCATAAATCATGAATCATGAATTGAATCATGAATCATGAATTATGAATCATGAATCATGAATCATGAATCATGAATTGAAATATGAATCATGAATTATGAATCATGAATTAAATCATGAATCATGAATTATGAATCATGAATTGAATCATGAATCATGAATTGAATCATGAATCATGAATCATGAATTGAATCATGAATCATGAATCATGAATTGAATCATGAATCATGAATCATGAATCATGAATTAAAACATGAATCATGAATTATGAATCATGAATTGAATCATGAATCATGAATCATGAATCATAAATCATGAATTGAAACATGAATCATGAATTATGAATCATGAATTGAATCATGAATCATGAATCATGAATTGAATCATGAATAATGAATCATGAATTGAATCATGAATCATGAATTGAATCATGAATCATGAATTGAATCATGAATTGAATCATGAATCATGAATCATGAATTGAATCATGAATCATGAATCATGAATTGAATCATGAATCGTGAATCATGAATCATGAATCGAATCATGAATCATGAATTAAATCATGAATCATGAATCATGAATTGAATCATGAATCATGAATCATGAATTAAATCATGAATCATGAATTATGAATCATGAATTGAATCATTAATCATGAATCATGAATTGAATCATGAATCATGAATCAGTAATCATGAATCATGAATTGAATCATGAATCATGAATCATGAATCATGAATTAAATCATGAATCATGAATTATGAATCATGAATTGAATCATGAATCATGAATTGAATCATGAATCATGAATTATGAATCATGAATTAAATCATGAATCATGAATTATGAATCATGAATTGAATCATGAATCATGAATTGAATCATGAATCATGAATCATGAATTATGAATCACGAATTGAATCATGAATCATGAATTGAATCATGAATCATGAATCATGAATTGAATCATGAATCATGATTCATGAATCATGAATTGAAACATGAATCATGAATTATGACTCATGAATTGAATCATGAATCATGAATCATGAATTGAATCATGAATCATGAATCATGAATTGAATCATGAATCATGAATTGAATCATGAATCATGAATTGAATCATGAATCATGAATTATGAATCATGAATTGAATCATGAATCATGAATCATGAATCATGAATCGAATCATGAATCATGAATTGAATCATGAATCATAATTCATGAATTGAATCATGAATCATGAATCATGAATTGAATCATGAATCATGAATCATGAATTGAATCATGAATCATGAATCATGAATCATGAATCATGAATTATGAATCATGAATTGAATCATGAATCATGAATTGAATCATGAATCATGAATCATGAATTGAATCATGAATCATGAATTATGAATCATGAATCATGAATTGAATCATGAATCATGAATCATGAATTGAATCATGAATCATGAATTATGAATCATGAATCATGAATTGAATCATGAATTATGAATCATGAATTGAATCATGAATCATGAATTATGAATCATGAATTGAATCATGATCCGAATCATGAATTGAATCATGAATCATGAATTGAATCATAAATCATGAATTATGAATCATGAATTGAATCATGATCCGAATCATGAATTGAATCATAAATCATGAATTGAATCATGAATCATGAATCATGAATCATGAATTGAATCATGAATCATGAATCATGAATTGAATCATGAATTGAATCATGAATCATGAATCATGAATTGAATCATGAATCATGAATTATGAATCATGAATTGAATCATGAATCATGAATCATGAATTGAATCATGAATCATGAATCATGAATTGAATCATGAATTGAATCATGAATCATGAATCATGAATTGAATCATGAATCATGAATTATGAATCATGAATTGAATCATGAATCATGAATCATGAATTGAATCATGAATCATGAATCATGAATCATGAATCGAATCATGAATTGAATCATGAATCATGAATTGAATCATGAATCATGAATCATGAATTGAATCATGAATCATGAATCATGAATTGAATCATGAATCATGAATTATGAATCATGAATTGAATCATGAATCATGAATCATGAATTGAATCATGAATCATGAATCATGAATCGAATCATGAATTGAATCATGAATCATGAATCATGAATTGAATCATGAATCATGAATCATGAATTGAATCATGAATCATGAATTGAATCATGAATCATGAATTATGAATCATGAATTGAATCATGAATCATGAATCATGAATTATGAATCACGAATTGAAACATGAATCATGAATTATGACTCATGAATTGAATCATGAATCATGAATCATGAATTGAATCATGAATCATGAATTGAATCATGAATCATGAATTGAATCATGAATCATGAATCATGAATTGAATCATGAATTGAATCATGAATCATGAATTGAATCATGAATCATGAATTATGAATCATGAATTGAATCATGAATCATGAATCATGAATCGAATCATGAATCATGAATTGAATCATGAATCATAATTCATGAATTGAATCATGAATCATGAATCATGAATTGAATCATGAATCATGAATCATGAATTGAATCATGAATCATGATCATGAATCATGAATTGAAACATGAATCATGAATTATGAATCATGAATTGAATCATGAATCATGAATTGAATCATGAATCATGAATCATGAATTGAATCATGAATCATGAATTATGAATCATGAATCATGAATTGAATCATGAATCATGAATCATGAATTGAATCATGAATTATGAATTATGAATCATGAATCATGAATTGAATCATGAATCATGAATTGAATCATGAATCATGAATCATGAATTGAATCATGAATCATGAATCATGAATTGAATCCTGAATCATGAATTATGAATCATGAATTGAATCATGAATCATGAATCATGAATTGAATCATGAATCATGAATCATGAATCATGAATCGAATCATGAATTGAATCATGAATCATGAATCATGAATTGAATCATGAATCATGAATCATGAATTGAATCATGAATCATGAATTGAATCATGAATCAGGAATCATGAATCATGAATTGAATCATGAAATGAATCATGAATTAAATCATGAATCATGAATAATGAATCATGAATTGAATCATGAATCATGAATTGAAACATGAATCATGAATTATGAATCATGAATTGAATCATGAATCATGAATTGAATCATGAATCATGATTAATGAATTGAATCATGAATCATGAATTGAATCATGAATCATGAATCATGAATTGAATCATGAATTGAATCATGAATCATGAATCATGAATTGAATCATGAATCATGAATTATGAATCATGAATTGAATCATGAATCATGAATCATGAATTGAATCATGAATCATGAATCATGAATCATGAATCGAATCATGAATTGAATCATGAATCATGAATCATGAATTGAATCATGAATCATGAATCATGAATTGAATCATGAATCATGAATCATGAATTGAATCATGAATCATGAATTATGAATCATGAATTGAATCATGAATCATGAATCTTGAATTGAATCATGAATCATGAATCAGGAATCATGAATCATGAATTGAATCATGAAATGAATCATGAATTAAATCATGAATCATGAATTATGAATCATGAATTGAATCATGAATTATGAATTGAATCATGAATCATGAAACATGAATCATGAATCATGAATTGAATCATGAAATGAATCATGAATCATGAATCATGAATTGAATCATGAATCATGAATCATGAATTGAATCATGAATCATGAATCATGAATCGAATCATGAATCATGAATTGAATCATGAATCATGAATCGAATCATGAATCATGAATTGAATCATGAATCATGAATCATGAATTGAATCATGAATCATGAATCATGAATTGAATCATGAATCATGAATTATGAATCATGAATTGAATCATGAATCATGAATTGAATTATGAATCATGAATCATGAATCATGAATCATGAATTGAATCATGAATCATGAATTATGAATCATGAATTAAATCATAAATCATGAATTATGAATCATGAATTGAATCATGAATCATGAATTGAATCATGAATCATGAATTATGAATCATGAATTGAATCATGAATCATGAATCATGAATTGAATCATGAATCATGAATTGAATCATGAATCATGAATCATGAATCATGAATCATGAATTGAATCATGAATCATGAATTATGAATCATGAATTGAATCATGAATCATGAATTGAATCAGAAATCAGAAATCATGAATTGAATCATGAATCATTAATTGAATCATAAATCATGAATCATGAATTGAATCATGAATTGAATCATGAATCATGAATTGAATCACGAATCATGAATTATGAATCATGAATTCAATCATGAATCATGAATCATGAATTCAATCATGAATCATGAATCATGAATCATGAATCGAATCATGAATCATGAATTGAATCATGAATCATGAATTGAATCATGAATCATGAATCATGAATTGAATCATGAATCATGAATTATGAATCATGAATTGAATCATGAATCATGACTTGAATCATGAATCATGAATCATGAATTGAATCATGAATCATAAATCATGAATTGAATCATGAATCATGAATTATGAATCATGAATTGAATCATGAATCATGAATTGAATCATGAATCATAAATGATGAATTGAATCATGAATCATGAATTGAATCATGAATCATAAATGATGAATTGAATCATGAATCATGAATTATGAATCATGAATTGAATCATGAATCATGAATCATGAATTGAATCATGAATCATGAATCAGGAATCATGAATCATGAATTGAATCATGAATCATGAATTATGAATAATGAATTAAATCATGAATCATGAATTATGAATCATGAATGATGAATCATCAATTGAATCATGAATTATGAATTGAATCATGAATGATGAATCATGAATTGATTCATGAATCATGAATTGAATCATGAATCATGAATTAAATCATGAATCATGAATTGAATCATGAATCATGAATTTTGAATTGAATCATGAATGATGAATAATGAATGATGAATCATGAATTGAATCATGAATCATGAATGATGAATTGAATCATGAATCATGAATGATGAATTGAATCATGAATCATGAATGATGAATCATGAAATGAATCATGAATCATGAATTGAATCATGAATCATGAATTATGAATCATGAATTGAATAATGAATCATGAATTATGAATCATGAATTGAATCATGAATTATGAATTGAATCATGAATCATGAATCATGAATCATGAATCATGAATTGAATCATGAATCATGAATTATGAATCATGAATTGAATCATGAATCATGAATTGAATCAGAAATCAGAAATCATGAATTGAATCATGAATCATTAATTGAATCATAAATCATGAATCATGAATTGAATCATGAATTGAATCATGAATCATGAATCATGAATTGAATCATGAATCATGAATTATGAATCATGAATTCAATCATGAATCATGAATCATGAATTCAATCATGAATCATGAATCATGAATCGAATCATGAATCATGAATTGAATCATGAATCATGAATTGAATCATGAATCATGAATCATGAATCATGAATTGAATCATGAATCATGAATTATGAATCATGAATTGAATCATGAATCATGACTTGAATCATGAATCATGAATTGAATCATGAATCATGAATTATGAATCATGAATTGAATCATGAATCATGAATCATGAATTGAATCATGAATCATAAATCATGAATTGAATCATGAATCATGAATTGAATCATGAATCATAAATGATGAATTGAATCATGAATCATGAATTATGAATCATGAATTGAATCATGAATCATGAATCATGAATTGAATCATGAATCATGAATCAGGAATCATGAATCATGAATTGAATCATGAATCATGAATTATGAATAATGAATTAAATCATGAATCATGAATTATGAATCATGAATGATGAATCATCAATTGAATCATGAATTATGAATTGAATCATGAATGATGAATCATGAATTGATTCATGAATCATGAATTGAATCATGAATCATGAATTAAATCATGAATCATGAATTGAATCATGAATCATGAATTATGAATTGAATCATGAATGATGAATAATGAATGATGAATCATGAATTGAATCATGAATCATGAATGATGAATTGAATCATGAATCATGAATGATGAATTGAATCATGAATCATGAATGATGAATCATGAAATGAATCATGAATCATGAATTGAATCATGAATCATGAATTATGAATCATGAATTGAATAATGAATCATGAATTATGAATCATGAATTGAATCATGAATTATGAATTGAATCAAGAATCATGAATCGTGAATTGAATCATGAATCATGAATTGAATCATGAATCATGAATGATGAATCATGAATTGAATCATGAATCATGAATCATGAATGATGAATCATGAATTGAATCATGAATCATGAATCATGAATCGAATCATGGATCATGAATTGAATCATTAATCATGAATCATGAATTGAATCATGAATCATGAATCATGAATTGAATCATGAATCATGAATTATGAATCATGAATTGAATCATGAATCATGAATTATGAATCATGAATTGAATCATGATATGAATCAAGAAATGAATCATGAATCATGAATTGAATCATGAATCATGAATCATGAATTGAATCATGAATCATGAATTATGAATCATGAATTGAATCATGAATCATGACTTGAATCATGAATCATGAATCATGAATTGAATCATGAATCATGAATTGAATCATGAATCATGAATCATGAATCATGAATTGAATCATGAATCATGAATTATGAATCATGAATTGAATCATGAATCATGAATTGAATCATGAATCATGAATCATGAATTGAATCATGAATCATGAATCATGAATTGAATCATGAATCATGAATTGAATCATGAATTGAATCATGAATCGAATCATGAATTGAATCATGTATCGAATCATGAATTGAATCATGTATCGAATCATGAATTGAATCATGAATCATGAATCATGAATTGAATCATGATTCATGAATTATGAATCATGAATTGAATCATGAATCATGAATCATGAATTGAAACATGAATCATGAATCATGAATCATGAATCGAATCATGAATCATGAATTGAATCATGAATCATGAATCATGAATTGAATCATGAATCATGAATTGAATCATGAATCATGAATTGAATCATGAATCATGAATTGAATCATGAATCATGAATTATGAATCATGAATCATGAATCATGAATCATGAATTGAAATATGAATCATGAATTATGAATCATGAATTAAATCATGAATCATGAATTATGAATCATGAATTGAATCATGAATCATGAATTGAATCATGAATCATGAATCATGAATTGAATCATGAATCATGAATCATGAATTGAATCATGAATCATGAATCATGAATCATGAATTAAAACATGAATCATGAATTATGAATCATGAATTGAATCATGAATCATGAATCATGAATTAAAACATGAATCATGAATTATGAATCATGAATTGAATCATGAATTGAATCATGAATCATGAATCATGAATTGAATCATGAATAATGAATCATGAATTGAATCATGAATCATGAATTGAATCATGAATCATGAATTGAATCATGAATTGAATCATGAATCATGAATCATGAATCATGAATCATGAATCATGAATCGAATCATGAATCATGAATCATGAATTGAATCATGAATTGTGAATCATGAATCATGAATCGAATCATGAATCATGAATTGAATCATGAATCATGAATCATGAATTGAATCATGAATCATGAATCATGAATTGAATCATGAATCATGAATTGAATCATGAATCATGAATCATGAATTGAATCATGAATCATAAATCATGAATTGAATCATGAATCATGAATTATGAATGATGAATTGAATCATGAATCATGAATCATGAATTGAATCATGAATCATAAATCATGAATTGAATCATGAATCATGAATCATGAATTGAATCATGAATCATAAATGATGAATTGAATCATGAATCATGAATTATGAATCATGAATCATGAATCATGAATCATGAATTGAATCATGAATCATGAATTATGAATCATGAATTGAATCATGAATCATGACTTGAATCATGAATCATGAATTGAATCATGAATCATGAATCATGAATTGAATCATGAATCATGAATCATGAATTGAATCATGAATCATAAATCATGAATTGAATCATGAATCATGAATTATGAATCATGAATTGAATCATGAATCATGAATCATGAATTGAATCATGAATAATAAATCATGAATTGAATCATGAATCATGAATCATGAATTGAATCATGAATCATAAATCATGAATTGAATCATGAATCATGAATCAGGAATCATGAATCATGAATTGAATCATGAATTATGAATAATGAATTAAATCATGAATCATGAATTATGAATCATGAATGATGAATCATGAATTGAATCATGAATTATGAATTGAATCATGAATGATGAATCATGAATGATGAATCATGAATTGATTCATGAATCATGAATTAAATCATGAATCATGAATTAAATCATGAATCATGAATTGAATCATGAATCATGAATTATGAATTGAATCATGAATGATGAATCATGAATGATGAATCGTGAATTGAATCATGAATCATGAATGATGAATTAAATCATGAATCATGAATGATTAATTGAATCATGAATCATGAATGATGAATCATGAATTGAATCATGAATCATGAATTGAATCATGAATCATGAATTATGAATCATGAATTGAATCATGAATCATGAATTATGAATCATGAATTGAATCATGAATTATGAATTGAATCATGAATCATGAATCATGAATCATGAATCGTGAATTAAATCATGAATCATGAATCATGAATTGAATCATGAATCATGAATGATGAATCATGAATTGAATCATGAATCATGAATCATGAATCGAATCATGGATCATGAATTGAATCATTAATCATGAATCATGAATTGAATCACGAATCATGAATCATGAATTGAATCATGAATCATGAATTATGAATCATGAATTGAATCATGAATCATGAATTATGAATCATGAATTGAATCATGATATGAATCAAGAAATGAATCATGAATCATGAATTGAATCATGAATCATGAATCATGAATTGAATCATGAATCATGAATTATGAATCATGAATTGAATCATGAATCATGACTTGAATCATGAATCATGAATCATGAATTGAATCATGAATCATGAATCATGAATTGAATCATGAATCATGAATTATGAATCATGAATTGAATCATGAATCATGACTTGAATCATGAATCATGAATTGAATCATGAATCATGAATCATGAATTGAATCATGAATCATGAATTATGAATCATGAATTGAATCATGAATCATGAATTGAATCATGAATCATGAATCATGAATTGAATCATGAATCATGAATCATGAATCATGAATTGAATCATGAATCATGAATTATGAATCATGAATTGAATCATGAATCATGAATTGAATCATGAATCATGAATCATGAATTGAATCATGAATCATGAATCATGAATTGAATCATGAATCATGAATTGAATCATGAATCATGAATCATGAATTGAATCATGAATTGAATCATGAATCGAATCATGAATTGAATCATGTATCGAATCATGAATTGAATCATGTATCGAATCATGAATTGAATCATGAATCATGAATCATGAATTGAATCATGATTCATGAATTATGAATCATGAATTGAATCATGAATCATGAATCATGAATTGAAACATGAATCATGAATCATGAATCGAATCATGAATCATGAATTGAATCATGAATCATGAATCATGAATTGAATCATGAATCATGAATTGAATCATGAATCATGAATCATGAATTGAATCATGAATCATAAATCATGAATTGAATCATGAATCATGAATCATGAATTGAATCATGAATCATAAATGATGAATTGAATCATGAATCATGAATTATGAATCATGAATTGAATCATGAATCATGAATCATGAATTGAATCATGAATCATGAATCAGGAATCATGAATCATGAATTGAATCATGAATCATGAATTATGAATAATGAATTAAATCATGAATCATGAATTATGAATCATGAATGATGAATCATGAATGATGAATCATGAATTGAATCATGAATTATGAATTGAATCATGAATGATGAATCATGAATGATGAATCATGAATTGATTCATGAATCATGAATTGAATCATGAATCATGAATTAAATCATGAATCATGAATTGAATCATGAATCATGAATTATGAATTGAATCATGAATGATGAATCATGAATGATGAATCATGAATTGAATCATGAATCATGAATGATGAATTGAATCATGAATCATGAATGATGAATTGAATCATGAATCATGAATGATGAATCATGAATTGAATCATGAATCATGAATTGAATCATGAATCATGAATTATGAATCATGAATTGAATCATGAATCATGAATTATGAATCATGAATTGAATCATGAATTATGAATTGAATCATGAATCATGAATCATGAATCATGAATCGTGAATTGAATCATGAATCATGAATCATGAATTGAATCATGAATCATGAATGATGAATCATGAATTGAATCATGAATCATGAATCGAATCATGGATCATGAATTGAATCATTAATCATGAATCATGAATTGAATCATGAATTATGAATCATGAATTGAATCATGAATCATGAATTATGAATCATGAATTGAATCATGAATCATGAATTATGAATCATGAATTGAATCATGATATGAATCAAGAAATGAATCATGAATCATGAATTGAATCATGAATCATGAATCATGAATTGAATCATGAATCATGAATTATGAATCATGAATTGAATCATGAATCATGACTTGAATCATGAATCATGAATCATGAATTGAATCATGAATCATGAATCATGAATCATGAATTGAATCATGAATCATGAATTATGAATCATGAATTCAATCATGAATCATGAATTGAATCATGAATCATGAATCATGAATTGAATCATGAATCATGAATCATGAATCATGAATTGAATCATGAATCATGAATTATGAATCATGAATTGAATCATGAATCATGAATTGAATCATGAATCATGAATCATGAATTGAATCATGAATCATGAATCATGAATTGAATCATGAATCATGAATTGAATCATGAATCATGAATCATGAATTGAATCATGAATTGAATCATGAATCGAATCATGAATTGAATCATGTATCGAATCATGAATTGAATCATGTATCGAATCATGAATTGAATCATGAATCATGAATCATGAATTGAATCATGATTCATGAATTATAAATCATGAATTGAATCATGAATCATGAATCATGAATTGAAACATGAATCATGAATCATGAATCATGAATCGAATCATGAATCATGAATTGAATCATGAATCATGAATTGAATCAGGAATCATGAATCATGAATTGAATCATGAATCATGAATCATGAATTGAATCATGAATCATGAATTATGAATCATGAATCATGAATCATGAATCATGAATTGAAATATGAATCATGAATTATGAATCATGAATTAAATCATGAATCATGAATTATGAATCATGAATTGAATCATGAATCATGAATTGAATCATGAATCATGAATCATGAATTGAATCATGAATCATGAATCATGAATTGAATCATGAATCATGAATCATGAATTGAATCATGAATCATGAATTGAATCATGAATCATGAATCATGAATTAAAACATGAATCATGAATTATGAATCATGAATTGAATCATGAATCATGAATCATGAATCATGAATCATGAATTGAAACATGAATCATGAATTATGAATCATGAATTGAATCATGAATCATGAATCATGAATTGAATCATGAATAATGAATCATGAATTGAATCATGAATCATGAATTGAATCATGAATCATGAATTGAATCATGAATTGAATCATGAATCATGAATCATGAATCATGAATTGAATCATGAATCATGAATCATGAATTGAATCATGAATCATGAATCATGAATTGAATCATGAATTGTGAATCATGAATCATGAATCGAATCATGAATCATGAATTGAATCATGAATCATGAATCATGAATTGAATCATGAATCATGAATCATGAATTGAATCATGAATCATGAATCATGAATTGAATCATGAATCATGAATCATGAATTGAATCATGAATCATAAATCATGAATTGAATCATGAATCATGAATTATGAATGATGAATTGAATCATGAATCATGAATTGAATCATGAATCATAAATCATGAATTGAATCATGAATCATGAATTGAATCATGAATCATAAATGATGAATTGAATCATGAATCATGAATTATGAATCATGAATCATGAATCATGAATCATGAATTGAATCATGAATCATGAATTATGAATCATGAATTGAATCATGAATCATGACTTGAATCATGAATCATGAATCATGAATTGAATCATGAATCATGAATTGAATCATGAATCATGAATCATGAATTGAATCATGAATCATGAATCATGAATTGAATCATTAATCATAAATCATGAATTGAATCATGAATCATGAATCATGAATTGAATCATGAATCATAAATCATGAATTGAATCATGAATCATGAATTATGAATCATGAATTGAATCATGAATCATGAATTGAATCATGAATCATAAATCATGAATTGAATCATGAATCATGAATCATGAATTGAATCATGAATCATAAATGATGAATTGAATCATGAATCATGAATTATGAATCATGAATTGAATCATGAATCATGAATCATGAATTGAATCATGAATCATGAATCAGGAATCATGAATCATTAATTGAATCATGAATCATGAATTATGAATAATGAATTAAATCATGAATCATGAATTATGAATCATGAATGATGAATCATGAATGATGAATCATGAATTGAATCATGAATTATGAAATGAATCATGAATGATGAATCATGAATGATGAATCATGAATTGATTCATGAATCATGAATTGAATCATGAATCATGAATTAAATCATGAATCATGAATTGAATCATGAATCATGAATTATGAATTGAATCATGAATGATGAATCATGAATGATGAATCATGAATTGAATCATGAATCATGAATGATGAATTGAATCATGAATCATGAATGATGAATTGAATCATGAATCATGAATGATGAATCATGAATTGAATCATGAATCATGAATTGAATCATGAATCATGAATTATGAATCATGAATTGAATCATGAATCATGAATTATGAATCATGAATTGAATCATGAATTATGAATTGAATCATGAATCATGAATCGTGAATTGAATCATGAATCATGAATCATGAATTGAATCATGAATCATGAATGATGAATCATGAATTGAATCATGAATCATGAATCATGAATCGAATCATGGATCATGAATTGAATCATTAATCATGAATCATGAATTGAATCATGAATCATGAATCATGAATTGAATCATGAATCATGAATTATGAATCATGAATTGAATCATGAATCATGAATTATGAATCATGAATTGAATCATGATATGAATCAAGAAATGAATCATGAATCATGAATTGAATCATGAATCATGAATCATGAATTGAATCATGAATCATGAATTATGAATCATGAATTGAATCATGAATCATGACTTGAATCATGAATCATGAATCATGAATTGAATCATGAATCATGAATCATGAATCATGAATTGAATCATGAATCATGAAATATGAATCATGAATTGAATCATGAATCATGAATTGAATCATGAATCATGAATCATGAATTGAATCATGAATCATGAATCATGAATCATGAATTGAATCATGAATCATGAATTATGAATCATGAATTGAATCATGAATCATGAATTGAATCATGAATCATGAATCATGAATTGAATCATGAATCATGAATCATGAATTGAATCATGAATCATGAATTGAATCATGAATCATGAATCATGAATTGAATCATGAATTGAATCATGAATCGAATCATGAATTGAATCATGTATCGAATCATGAATTGAATCATGTATCGAATCATGAATTGAATCATGAATCATGAATCATGAATTGAATCATGATTCATGAATTATGAATCATGAATTGAATCATGAATCATGAATCATGAATTGAAACATGAATCATGAATCATGAATCATGAATCATGAATTGAATCATGAATCATGAATCATGAATTGAATCATGAATCATGAATTGAATCATGAATCATGAATCATGAATTGAATCATGAATCATGAATCATGAATTGAATCATGAATCATGAATTATGAATCATGAATCATGAATCATGAATCATGAATTGAAATATGAATCATGAATTATGAATCATGAATTAAATCATGAATCATGAATTATGAATCATGAATTGAATCATGAATCATGAATCATGAATCATGAATTGAATCATGAATCATGAATTATGAATCATGAATTGAATCATGAATCATGAATTGAATCATGAATCATGAATCATGAATTGAATCATGAATCATGAATCATGAATTGAATCATGAATCATGAATTGAATCATGAATCATGAATCATGAATTGAATCATGAATTGAATCATGAATCGAATCATGAATTGAATCATGTATCGAATCATGAATTGAATCATGTATCGAATCATGAATTGAATCATGAATCATGAATCATGAATTGAATCATGATTCATGAATTATGAATCATGAATTGAATCATGAATCATGAATCATGAATTGAAACATGAATCATGAATCATGAATCATGAATCGAATCATGAATCATGAATTGAATCATGAATCATGAATCATGAATTGAATCATGAATCATGAATTGAATCATGAATCATGAATTGAAACATTAATCATGAATCATGAATCATGAATCGAATCATGAATCAAGAATTAAATCATGAATCATGAATCATGAATTGAATCATGAATCATGAATTGAATCATGAATCATGAATCATGAATTGAATCATGAATCATGAATCATGAATTGAATCATGAATCATGAATCATGAATTGAATCATGAATCATGAATTATGAATCATGAATCATGAATCATGAATCATGAATTGAAATATGAATCATGAATTATGAATCATGAATTAAATCATGAATCATGAATTATGAATCATGAATTGAATCATGAATCATGAATTGAATCATGAATCATGAATCATGAATTGAATCATGAATCATGAATCATGAATTGAATCATGAATCATGAATCATGAATTAAAACATGAATCATGAATTATGAATCATGAATTGAATCATGAATCATGAATCATGAATCATGAATCATGAATTGAAACATGAATCATGAATTATGAATCATGAATTGAATCATGAATCATGAATCATGAATTGAATCATGAATAATGAATCATGAATTGAATCATGAATCATGAATTGAATCATGAATCATGAATTGAATCATGAATTGAATCATGAATCATGAATCATGAATTGAATCATGAATCATGAATCATGAATTGAATCATGAATTGTGAATCATGAATCATGAATCGAATCATGAATCATGAATTGAATCATGAATCATGAATTGAATCATGAATCATGAATCATGAATTGAATCATGAATCATGAATCATGAATTAAATCATGAATCATGAATTATGAATCATGAATTGAATCATGAATCATGAATCATGAATTGAATCATGAATCATGAATCAGTAATCATGAATCATGAATTGAATCATGAATCATGAATCATGAATCATGAATTAAATCATGAATCATGAATTATGAATCATGAATTGAATCATGAATCATGAATTATGAATCATGAATTAAATCATGAATCATGAATTATGAATCATGAATTGAATCATGAATCGTGAATTGAATCATGAATCATGAATCATGAATTATGAATCACAAATTGAATCATGAATCATGAATCATGAATTGAATCATGAATCATGAATCATGAATTGAATCATGAATCATGATTCATGAATCATGAATTGAAACATGAATCATGAATTATGAATCATGAATTGAATCATGAATCATGAATCATGAATTGAATCATGAATCATGAATCATGAATTGAATCATGAATCATGAATTGAATCATGAATCATGAATCATGAATTGAATCATGAATTGAATCATGAATCATGAATTGAATCATGAATCATGAATTATGAATCATGAATTGAATCATGAATCATGAATCATGAATCATGAATCGAATCATGAATCATGAATTGAATCATGAATCATAATTCATGAATTGAATCATGAATCATGAATCATGAATTGAATCATGAATCATGAATCATGAATTGAATCATGAATCATGAATCATGAATCATGAATTGAAACATGAATCATGAATTATGAATCATGAATTGAATCATGAATCATGAATTGAATCATGAATCATGAATCATGAATTGAATCATGAATCATGAATTATGAATCATGAATCATGAATTGAATCATGAATCATGAATCATGAATTGAATCATGAATCATGAATTATGAATCATGAATCATGAATTGAATCATGAATCATGAATTGAATCATGAATCATGAATCATGAATTGAATCATGAATCATGAATCATGAATTATGAATCATTAATTGAATCATGAATTATGAATTATAAATCATGAATTGAATCATGAATTATGAATTGAATCATGAATCATGAATCATGAATCGAATCATGAATCATGAATTGAATCATGAATCATGAATCATGAATTGAATCATGAATCATGAATCATGAATTGAATCATGAATCATGAATCATGAATTGAATCATGAATCATGAATTATGAATCATTAATTGAATCATGAATCATGAATTGAATCATGAATCATGAATCATGAATTGAATCATGAATCATGAATCATGAATTGAATCATGAATCATGAATTATGAATCATGAATTGAATCATGAATCATGAATTGAATCATGAATCATGAATCATGAATTGAATCATGAATCATGAATCATGAATCATGAATTGAATCATGAATCATGAATTATGAATCATGAATTGAATCATGAATCATGAATTGAATCATGAATCATGAATCATGAATTGAATCATGAATCATGAATCATGAATTGAATCATGAATCATGAATTGAATCATGAATCATGAATCATGAATTGAATCATGAATTGAATCATGAATCGAATCATGAATTGAATCATGTATCGAATCATGAATTGAATCATGTATCGAATCATGAATTGAATCATGAATTGAATCATGAATTGAATCATGATTCATGAATTATGAATCATGAATTGAATCATGAATCATGAATCATGAATTGAAACATGAATCATGAATCATGAATCATGAATCGAATCATGAATCATGAATTGAATCATGAATCATGAATCATGAATTGAATCATGAATCATGAATTGAATCATGAATCATGAATCATGAATTGAATCATGAATCATAAATCATGAATTAAATCATGAATCATGAATTATGAATCATGAATTGAATCATGAATCATGAATCATGAATTGAATCATGAATCATGAATCAGTAATCATGAATCATGAATTGAATCATGAATCATGAATCATGAATCATGAATTAAATCATGAATCATGAATTATGAATCATGAATTGAATCATGAATCATGAATTATGAATCATGAATTAAATCATGAATCATGAATTATGAATCATGAATTGAATCATGAATCGTGAATTGAATCATGAATCATGAATTATGAATCACGAATTGAATCATGAATCATGAATCATGAATTGAATCATGAATCATGAATCATGAATTGAATCATGAATCATGATTCATGAATCATGATTCATGAATCATGAATTGAAACATGAATCATGAATTATGAATCATGAATTGAATCATGAATCATGAATCATAAATTGAATCATGAATCATGAATCATGAATTGAATCATGAATCATGAATTGAATCATGAATCATGAATCATGAATTGAATCATGAATTGAATCATGAATCATGAATTGAATCATGAATCATGAATTATGAATCATGAATTGAATCATGAATCATGAATCATGAATCATGAATCGAATCATGAATCATGAATTGAATCATGAATCATAATTCATGAATTGAATCATGAATCATGAATCATGAATTGAATCATGAATCATGAATCATGAATTGAATCATGAATCATGAATCATGAATCATGAATTGAAACATGAATCATGAATTATGAATCATGAATTGAATCATGAATCATGAATTGAATCATGAATCATGAATCATGAATTGAATCATGAATCATGAATTATGAATCATGAATCATGAATTGAATCATGAATCATGAATCATGAATTGAATCATGAATCATGAATTATGAATCATGAATCATGAATTGAATCATGAATCATGAATTGAATCATGAATCATGAATCATGAATTGAATCATGAATCATGAATCATGAATTATGAATCATTAATTGAATCATGAATTATGTATTATAAATCATGAATTGAATCATGAATTATGAATTGAATCATGAATCATGAATCATGAATCGAATCATGAATCATGAATTGAATCATGAATCATGAATCATGAATTGAATCATGAATCATGAATCATGAATTGAATCATGAATCATGAATCATGAATTGAATCATGAATCATGAATCATGAATTGAATCATGAATCATGAATTATGAATCATTAATTGAATCATGAATCATGAATTGAATCATGAATCATGAATCATGAATTGAATCATGAATCATGAATCATGAATTGAATCATGAATCATGAATTATGAATCATGAATTGAATCATAAATCATGAATTGAATCATGAATCATGAATCATGAATTGAATCATGAATCATGAATCATGAATCATGAATTGAATCATGAATCATGAATTATGAATCATGAATTGAATCATGAATCATGAATTGAATCATGAATCATGAATCATGAATTGAATCATGAATCATGAATCATGAATTGAATCATGAATCATGAATTGAATCATGAATCATGAATCATGAATTGAATCATGAATTGAATCATGAATCGAATCATGAATTGAATCATGTATCGAATCATGAATTGAATCATGTATCGAATCATGAATTGAATCATGAATCATGAATCATGAATTGAATCATGATTCATGAATTATGAATCATGAATTGAATCATGAATCATGAATCATGAATTGAAACATGAATCATGAATCATGAATCATGAATCGAATCATGAATCATGAATTGAATCATGAATCATGAATCATGAATTGAATCATGAATCATGAATTGAATCATGAATCATGAATCATGAATTGAATCATGAATCATAAATCATGAATTGAATCATGAATCATGAATCATGAATTGAATCATGAATCATAAATGATGAATTGAATCATGAATCATGAATTATGAATCATGAATTGAATCATGAATCATGAATCATGAATTGAATCATGAATCATGAATCAGGAATCATGAATCATTAATTGAATCATGAATCATGAATTATGAATAATGAATTAAATCATGAATCATGAATTATGAATCATGAATGATGAATCATGAATGATGAATCATGAATTGAATCATGAATTATGAATTGAATCATGAATGATGAATCATGAATGATGAATCATGAATTGATTCATGAATCATGAATTGAATCATGAATCATGAATTAAATCATGAATCATGAATTGAATCATGAATCATGAATTATGAATTGAATCATGAATTGAATCATGAATCATGAATGATGAATTGAATCATGAATCATGAATGATGAATTGAATCATGAATCATGAATGATGAATCATGAATTGAATCATGAATCATGAATTGAATCATGAATCATGAATTATGAATCATGAATTGAATCATGAATCATGAATTATGAATCATGAATTGAATCATGAATTATGAATTGAATCATGAATCATGAATCATGAATCATGAATCGTGAATTGAATCATGAATCATGAATCATGAATTGAATCATGAATCATGAATGATGAATCATGAATTGAATCATGAATCATGAATCATGAATCGAATCATGGATCATGAATTGAATCATGAATTATGAATCATGAATTGAATCATGAATTATGAATCATGAATTGAATCATGAATCATGAATTATGAATCATGAATTGAATCATGAATCATGAATCATGAATTGAATCATGAATTGTGAATCATGAATCATGAATCGAATCATGAATCATGAATTGAATCATGAATCATGAATCATGAATTGAATCATGAATCATGAATCATGAATTGAATCATGAATCATGAATCATGAATTAAATCATGAATCATGAATTATGAATCATGAATTGAATCATGAATCATGAATCATGAATTGAATCATGAATCATGAATCAGTAATCATGAATCATGAATTGAATCATGAATCATGAATCATGAATCATGAATTAAATCATGAATCATGAATTATGAATCATGAATTGAATCATGAATCATGAATTATGAATCATGAATTAAATCATGAATTATGAATCATGAATTGAATCATGAATCGTGAATTGAATCATGAATCATGAATCATGAATTATGAATCACGAATTGAATCATGAATCATGAATCATGAATTGAATCATGAATCATGAATCATGAATTGAATCATGAATCATGATTCATGAATCATGAATTGAAACATGAATCATGAATTATGAATCATGAATTGAATCATGAATCATGAATCATGAATTGAATCATGAATCATGAATCATGAATTGAATCATGAATCATGAATTGAATCATGAATCATGAATCATGAATTGAATCATGAATTGAATCATGAATCATGAATTGAATCATGAATCATGAATTATGAATCATGAATTGAATCATGAATCATGAATCATGAATCATGAATCGAATCATGAATCATGAATTGAATCATGAATCATAATTCATGAATTGAATCATGAATCATGAATCATGAATTGAATCATGAATCATGAATCATGAATTGAATCATGAATCATGAATCATGAATCATGAATTGAAACATGAATCATGAATTATGAATCATGAATTGAATCATGAATCATGAATTGAATCATGAATCATGAATCATGAATTGAATCATGAATCATGAATTATGAATCATGAATCATGAATTGAATCATGAATCATGAATTGAATCATGAATCATGAATTATGAATCATGAATCATGAATTGAATCATGAATCATGAATTGAATCATGAATCATGAATCATGAATTGAATCATGAATCATGAATCATGAATTGAATCATGAATCATGAATTATGAATCATGAATTGAATCATGAATCATGAATCATGAATTGAATCATGAATCATGAATTATGAATCATTAATTGAATCATGAATTATGAATTATAAATCATGAATTGAATCATGAATTATGAATTGAATCATGAATCATGAATCATGAATCGAATCATGAATCATGAATTGAATCATGAATCATGAATCATGAATTGAATCATGAATCATGAATCATGAATTGAATCATGAATCATGAATCATGAATTGAATCATGAATCATGAATTATGAATCATTAATTGAATCATGAATCATGAATTGAATCATGAATCATGAATCATGAATTGAATCATGAATCATGAATCATGAATTGAATCATGAATCATGAATTATGAATCATGAATTGAATCATGAATCATGAATTGAATCATGAATCATGAATCATGAATTGAATCATGAATCATGAATCATGAATCATGAATTGAATCATGAATCATGAATTATGAATCATGAATTGAATCATGAATCATGAATTGAATCATGAATCATGAATCATGAATTGAATCATGAATCATGAATCATGAATTGAATCATGAATCATGAATTGAATCATGAATCATGAATCATGAATTGAATCATGAATTGAATCATGAATCGAATCATGAATTGAATCATGTATCGAATCATGAATTGAATCATGTATCGAATCATGAATTGAATCATGAATCATGAATCATGAATTAAATCATGATTCATGAATTATGAATCATGAATTGAATCATGAATCATGAATCATGAATTGAAACATGAATCATGAATCATGTATCATGAATCGAATCATGAATCATGAATTGAATCATGAATCATGAATCATGAATTGAATCATGAATCATGAATTGAATCATGAATCATGAATCATGAATTGAATCATGAATCATAAATCATGAATTGAATCATGAATCATGAATCATGAATTGAATCATGAATCATAAATGATGAATTGAATCATGAATCATGAATTATGAATCATGAATTGAATCATGAATCATGAATCATGAATTGAATCATGAATCATGAATCAGGAATCATGAATCATGAATTGAATCATGAATCATGAATTATGAATAATGAATTAAATCATGAATCATGAATTATGAATCATGAATGATGAATCATGAATGATGAATCATGAATTGAATCATGAATTATGAATTGAATCATGAATGATGAATCATGAATGATGAATCATGAATTGATTCATGAATCATGAATTGAATCATGAATCATGAATTAAATCATGAATCATGAATTGAATCATGAATCATGAATTATGAATTGAATCATGAATGATGAATCATGAATGATGAATCATGAATTGAATCATGAATCATGAATGATGAATTGAATCATGAATCATGAATGATGAATTGAATCATGAATCATGAATGATGAATCATGAATTGAATCATGAATCATGAATTGAATCATGAATCATGAATTATGAATCATGAATTGAATCATGAATCATGAATTATGAATCATGAATTGAATCATGAATTATGAATTGAATCATGAATCATGAATCATGAATCATGAATCGTGAATTGAATCATGAATCATGAATCATGAATTGAATCATGAATCATGAATGATGAATCATGAATTGAATCATGAATCATGAATCATGAATCGAATCATGGATCATGAATTGAATCATGAATTATGAATCATGAATTGAATCATGAATTATGAATCATGAATTGAATCATGAATCATGAATTATGAATCATGAATTGAATCATGAATCATGAATTATGAATCATGAATTGAATCATGATATGAATCAAGAAATGAATCATGAATCATGAATTGAATCATGAATCATGAATCATGAATTGAATCATGAATCATGAATTATGAATCATGAATTGAATCATGAATCATGACTTGAATCATGAATCATGAATCATGAATTGAATCATGAATCATGAATCATGAATCATGAATTGAATCATGAATCATGAATTATGAATCATGAATTCAATCATGAATCATGAATTGAATCATGAATCATGAATCATGAATTGAATCATGAATCATGAATCATGAATCATGAATTGAATCATGAATCATGAATTATGAATCATGAATTGAATCATGAATCATGAATTGAATCATGAATCATGAATCATGAATTGAATCATGAATCATGAATCATGAATTGAATCATGAATCATGAATTGAATCATGAATCATGAATCATGAATTGAATCATGAATTGAATCATGAATCGAATCATGAATTGAATCATGTATCGAATCATGAATTGAATCATGTATCGAATCATGAATTGAATCATGAATCATGAATCATGAATTGAATCATGATTCATGAATTATAAATCATGAATTGAATCATGAATCATGAATCATGAATTGAAACATGAATCATGAATCATGAATCATGAATCGAATCTTGAATCATGAATTGAATCATGAATCATGAATCATGAATTGAATCATGAATCATGAATTGAATCAGGAATCATGAATCATGAATTGAATCATGAATCATGAATCATGAATTGAATCATGAATCATGAATTATGAATCATGAATCATGAATCATGAATCATGAATTGAATCATGAATCATGAATTGAATCAGGAATCATGAATCATGAATTGAATCATGAATCATGAATCATGAATTGAATCATGAATCATGAATTATGAATCATGAATCATGAATCATGAATCATGAATTGAAATATGAATCATGAATTATGAATCATGAATTAAATCATGAATCATGAATTATGAATCATGAATTGAATCATGAATCATGAATTGAATCATGAATCATGAATCATGAATTGAATCATGAATCATGAATCATGAATTGAATCATGAATCATGAATCATGAATTGAATCATGAATCATGAATTGAATCATGAATCATGAATCATGAATTAAAACATGAATCATGAATTATGAATCATGAATTGAATCGTGAATCATGAATCATGAATCATGAATCATGAATTGAAACATGAATCATGAATTATGAATCATGAATTGAATCATGAATCATGAATCATGAATTGAATCATGAATAATGAATCATGAATTGAATCATGAATCATGAATTGAATCATGAATCATGAATTGAATCATGAATTGAATCATGAATCATGAATCATGAATCATGAATTGAATCATGAATCATGAATCATGAATTGAATCATGAATCATGAATCATGAATTGAATCATGAATTGTGAATCATGAATCATGAATCGAATCATGAATCATGAATTGAATCATGAATCATGAATCATGAATTGAATCATGAATCATGAATCATGAATTGAATCATGAATCATGAATCATGAATTGAATCATGAATCATGAATCATGAATTGAATCATGAATCATAAATCATGAATTGAATCATGAATCATGAATTATGAATGATGAATTGAATCATGAATCATGAATTGAATCATGAATCATAAATCATGAATTGAATCATGAATCATGAATTGAATCATGAATCATAAATGATGAATTGAATCATGAATCATGACTTATGAATCATGAATCATGAATCATGAATCATGAATTGAATCATGAATCATGAATTATGAATCATGAATTGAATCATGAATCATGACTTGAATCATGAATCATGAATCATGAATTGAATCATGAATCATGAATCATGAATTGAATCATGAATCATGAATCATGAATTGAATCATGAATCATGAATCATGAATTGAATCATTAATCATAAATCATGAATTGAATCATGAATCATGAATCATGAATTGAATCATGAATCATAAATCATGAATTGAATCATGAATCATGAATTATGAATCATGAATTGAATCATGAATCATGAATTGAATCATGAATCATAAATCATGAATTGAATCATGAATCATGAATCATGAATTGAATCATGAATCATAAATGATGAATTGAATCATGAATCATGAATTATGAATCATGAATTGAATCATGAATCATGAATCATGAATTGAATCATGAATCATGAATCAGGAATCATGAATCATTAATTGAATCATGAATCATGAATTATGAATAATGAATTAAATCATGAATCATGAATTATGAATCATGAATGATGAATCATGAATGATGAATCATGAATTGAATCATGAATTATGAATTGAATCATGAATGATGAATCATGAATGATGAATCATGAATTGATTCATGAATCATGAATTGAATCATGAATCATGAATTAAATCATGAATCATGAATTGAATCATGAATCATGAATTATGAATTGAATCATGAATGATGAATCATGAATGATGAATCATGAATTGAATCATGAATCATGAATGATGAATTGAATCATGAATCATGAATGATGAATTGAATCATGAATCATGAATGATGAATCATGAATTGAATCATGAATCATGAATTGAATCATGAATCATGAATTATGAATCATGAATTGAATCATGAATCATGAATTATGAATCATGAATTGAATCATGAATTATGAATTGAATCATGAATCATGAATCGTGAATTGAATCATGAATCATGAATCATGAATTGAATCATGAATCATGAATGATGAATCATGAATTGAATCATGAATCATGAATCATGAATCGAATCATGGATCATGAATTGAATCATTAATCATGAATCATGAATTGAATCATGAATCATGAATCATGA
This sequence comes from Mixophyes australis, assembly GCA_036250195.1. Lineage (NCBI taxonomy): Eukaryota > Metazoa > Chordata > Amphibia > Anura > Limnodynastidae > Mixophyes > Mixophyes australis. Next base: position 238,563,651 of record JAVHZZ010000001.1, on the reverse strand, counting down.
ATTGAATCATGAATCATGAATTATGAATCATGAATTGAATCATGAATCATGAATTATGAATCATGAATTGAATCATGATATGAATCAAGAAATGAATCATGAATCATGAATTGAATCATGAATCATGAATCATGAATTGAATCATGAATCATGAATTATGAATCATGAATTGAATCATGAATCATGACTTGAATCATGAATCATGAATCATGAATTGAATCATGAATCATGAATCATGAATTGAATCATGAATCATGAAATATGAATCATGAATTGAATCATGAATCATGAATTGAATCATGAATCATGAATCATGAATTGAATCATGAATCATGAATCATGAATCATGAATTGAATCATGAATCATGAATTATGAATCATGAATTGAATCATGAATCATGAATTGAATCATGAATCATGAATCATGAATTGAATCATGAATCATGAATCATGAATTGAATCATGAATCATAAATTGAATCATGAATCATGAATCATGAATTGAATCATGAATTGAATCATGAATCGAATCATGAATTGAATCATGTATCGAATCATGAATTGAATCATGTATCGAATCATGAATTGAATCATGAATCATGAATCATGAATTGAATCATGATTCATGAATTATGAATCATGAATTGAATCATGAATCATGAATCATGAATTGAAACATGAATCATGAATCATGAATCATGAATCATGAATTGAATCATGAATCATGAATCATGAATTGAATCATGAATCATGAATTGAATCATGAATCATGAATCATGAATTGAATCATGAATCATGAATCATGAATTGAATCATGAATCATGAATTATGAATCATGAATCATGAATCATGAATCATGAATTGAAATATGAATCATGAATTATGAATCATGAATTAAATCATGAATCATGAATTATGAATCATGAATTGAATCATGAATCATGAATCATGAATCATGAATTGAATCATGAATCATGAATTATGAATCATGAATTGAATCATGAATCATGAATTGAATCATGAATCATGAATTATGAATCATGAATCATGAATCATGAATCATGAATTGAAATATGAATCATGAATTATGAATCATGAATTAAATCATGAATCATGAATTATGAATCATGAATTGAATCATGAATCATGAATCATGAATCATGAATTGAATCATGAATCATGAATTATGAATCATGAATTGAATCATGAATCATGAATTGAATCATGAATCATGAATCATGAATTGAATCATGAATCATGAATCATGAATTGAATCATGAATCATGAATTGAATCATGAATCATGAATCATGAATTGAATCATGAATCATGAATCATGAATTGAATCATGAATTGAATCATGTATCGAATCATGAATTGAATCATGTATCGAATCATGAATTGAATCATGAATCATGAATCATGAATTGAATCATGATTCATGAATTATGAATCATGAATTGAATCATGAATCATGAATCATGAATTGAAACATGAATCATGAATCATGAATCATGAATCGAATCATGAATCATGAATTGAATCATGAATCATGAATTATGAATCATGAATCATGAATCATGAATCATGAATTGAAATATGAATCATGAATTATGAATCATGAATTAAATCATGAATCATGAATTATGAATCATGAATTGAATCATGAATCATGAATTGAATCATGAATCATGAATTGAAACATTAATCATGAATCATGAATCATGAATCGAATCATGAATCAAGAATTGAATCATGAATCATGAATCATGAATTGAATCATGAATCATGAATTGAATCATGAATCATGAATCATGAATTGAATCATGAATCATGAATCATGAATTGAATCATGAATCATGAATTATGAATCATGAATCATGAATCATGAATCATGAATTGAAATATGAATCATGAATTATGAATCATGAATTAAATCATGAATCATGAATTATGAATCATGAATTGAATCATGAATCATGAATTGAATCATGAATCATGAATCATGAATTGAATCATGAATCATGAATCATGAATTGAATCATGAATCATGAATCATGAATTAAAACATGAATCATGAATTATGAATCATGAATTGAATCATGAATCATGAATCATGAATCATGAATCATGAATTGAAACATGAATCATGAATTATGAATCATGAATTGAATCATGAATCATGAATCATGAATTGAATCATGAATAATGAATCATGAATTGAATCATGAATCATGAATTGAATCATGAATCATGAATTGAATCATGAATTGAATCATGAATCATGAATCATGAATCATGAATTGAATCATGAATCATGAATCATGAATTGAATCATGAATTGTGAATCATGAATCATGAATCGAATCATGAATCATGAATTGAATCATGAATCATGAATCATGAATTGAATCATGAATCATGAATCATGAATTGAATCATGAATCATGAATCATGAATTAAATCATGAATCATGAATTATGAATCATGAATTGAATCATGAATCATGAATCATGAATTGAATCATGAATCATGAATTGAATCATGAATCATGAATCATGAATCATGAATTAAATCATGAATCATGAATTATGAATCATGAATTGAATCATGAATCATGAATTATGAATCATGAATTAAATCATGAATCATGAATTATGAATCATGAATTGAATCATGAATCGTGAATTGAATCATGAATCATGAATCATGAATTATGAATCACGAATTGAATCATGAATCATGAATCATGAATTGAATCATGAATCATGAATCATGAATTGAATCATGAATCATGATTCATGAATCATGAATTGAAACATGAATCATGAATTATGAATCATGAATTGAATCATGAATCATGAATCATGAATTGAATCATGAATCATGAATTGAATCATGAATCATGAATTGAATCATGAATCATGAATCATGAATTGAATCATGAATTGAATCATGAATCATGAATTGAATCATGAATCATGAATTATGAATCATGAATTGAATCATGAATCATGAATCATGAATCATGAATCGAATCTTGAATCATGAATTGAATCATGAATCATAATTCATGAATTGAATCATGAATCATGAATCATGAATTGAATCATGAATCATGAATCATGAATTGAATCATGAATCATGAATCATGAATCATGAATTGAAACATGAATCATGAATTATGAATCATGAATTGAATCATGAATCATGAATTGAATCATGAATCATGAATCATGAATTGAATCATGAATCATGAATTATGAATCATGAATCATGAATTGAATCATGAATCATGAATCATGAATTGAATCATGAATCATGAATTATGAATCATGAATCATGAATTGAATCATGAATCATGAATTGAATCATGAATCATGAATCATGAATTGAATCATAATTCATGAATCATGAATTGAATCATGAATCATGAATTATGAATCATGAATTGAATCATGAATCATGAATCATGAATTGAATCATGAATCATGAAATATGAATCATTAATTGAATCATGAATTATGAATTATAAATCATGAATTGAATCATGAATTATGAATTGAATCATGAATCATGAATCATGAATCGAATCATGAATCATGAATTGAATCATGAATCATGAATCATGAATTGAATCATGAATCATGAATCATGAATTGAATCATGAATCATGAATCATGAATTGAATCATGAATCATGAATTATGAATCATTAATTGAATCATGAATCATGAATTGAATCATGAATCATGAATCATGAATTGAATCATGAATCATGAATCATGAATTGAATCATGAATCATGAATTATGAATCATGAATTGAATCATGAATCATGAATTGAATCATGAATCATGAATCATGAATTGAATCATGAATCATGAATCATGAATCATGAATTGAATCATGAATCATGAATTATGAATCATGAATTGAATCATGAATCATGAATTGAATCATGAATCATGAATCATGAATTGAATCATGAATCATGAATCATGAATTGAATCATGAATCATGAATTGAATCATGAATCATGAATCATGAATTGAATCATGAATTGAATCATGAATCGAATCATGAATTGAATCATGTATCGAATCATGAATTGAATCATGTATCGAATCATGAATTGAATCATGAATCATGAATCATGAATTGAATCATGATTCATGAATTATGAATCATGAATTGAATCATGAATCATGAATCATGAATTGAAACATGAATCATGAATCATGAATCATGAATTATGAATCATGAATTGAATCATGAATCATGACTTGAATCATGAATCATGAATCATGAATTGAATCATGAATCATGAATCATGAATTGAATCATGAATCATGAATCATGAATTGAATCATGAATCATGAATCATGAATTGAATCATGAATCATAAATCATGAATTGAATCATGAATCATGAATCATGAATTGAATCATGAATCATAAATCATGAATTGAATCATGAATCATGAATTATGAATCATGAATTGAATCATGAATCATGAATTGAATCATGAATCCTAAATCATGAATTGAATCATGAATCATGAATCATGAATTGAATCATGAATCATAAATGATGAATTGAATCATGAATCATGAATTATGAATCATGAATTGAATCATGAATCATGAATCATGAATTGAATCATGAATCATGAATCAGGAATCATGAATCATTAATTGAATCATGAATCATGAATTATGAATAATGAATTAAATCATGAATCATGAATGATGAATCATGAATGATGAATCATGAATTGAATCATGAATTATGAATTGAATCATGAATGATGAATCATGAATGATGAATCATGAATTGATTCATGAATCATGAATTGAATCATGAATCATGAATTAAATCATGAATCATGAATTGAATCATGAATCATGAATTATGAATTGAATCATGAATGATGAATCATGAATGATGAATCATGAATTGAATCATGAATCATGAATGATGAATTGAATCATGAATCATGAATGATGAATTGAATCATGAATCATGAATGATGAATCATGAATTGAATCATGAATCATGAATTGAATCATGAATCATGAATTATGAATCATGAATTGAATCATGAATCATGAATTATGAATCATGAATTGAATCATGAATTATGAATTGAATCATGAATCATGAATCATGAATCGTGAATTGAATCATGAATCATGAATCATGAATTGAATCATGAATCATGAATCATGAATCATGAATTGAATCATGAATCATGAATCATGAATCGAATCATGGATCATGAATTGAATCATTAATCATGAATCATGAATTGAATCATGAATCATGAATCATGAATTGAATCATGAATCATGAATTATGAATCATGAATTGAATCATGAATCATGAATTATGAATCATGAATTGAATCATGATATGAATCAAGAAATGAATCATGAATCATGAATTGAATCATGAATCATGAATCATGAATTGAATCATGAATCATGAATTATGAATCATGAATTGAATCATGAATCATGACTTGAATCATGAATCATGAATTGAATCATGAATCATGAATCATGAATCATGAATTGAATCATGAATCATGAAATATGAATCATGAATTGAATCATGAATCATGAATTGAATCATGAATCATGAATCATGAATTGAATCATGAATCATGAATCATGAATCATGAATTGAATCATGAATCATGAATTATGAATCATGAATTGAATCATGAATCATGAATTGAATCATGAATCATGAATCATGAATTGAATCATGAATCATGAATCATGAATTGAATCATGAATCATGAATTGAATCATGAATCATGAATCATGAATTGAATCATGAATTGAATCATGAATCGAATCATGAATTGAATCATGTATCGAATCATGAATTGAATCATGTATCGAATCATGAATTGAATCATGAATCATGAATCATGAATTGAATCATGATTCATGAATTATGAATCATGAATTGAATCATGAATCATGAATCATGAATTGAAACATGAATCATGAATCATGAATCATGAATCGAATCATGAATCATGAATTGAATCATGAATCATGAATCATGAATTGAATCATGAATCATGAATTGAATCATGAATCATGAATCATGAATTGAAATATGAATCATGAATCATGAATTGAATCATGAATCATGAATTATGAATCATGAATCATGAATCATGAATCATGAATTGAAATATGAATCATGAATTATGAATCATGAATTAAATCATGAATCATGAATTATGAATCATGAATTGAATCATGAATCATGAATCATGAATCATGAATTGAATCATGAATCATGAATTATGAATCATGAATTGAATCATGAATCATGAATTGAATCATGAATCATGAATCATGAATTGAATCATGAATCATGAATCATGAATTGAATCATGAATCATGAATTGAATCATGAATCATGAATCATGAATTGAATCATGAATTGAATCATGAATCGAATCATGAATTGAATCATGTATCGAATCATGAATTGAATCATGTATCGAATCATGAATTGAATCATGAATCATGAATCATGAATTGAATCATGAATCATGAATTATGAATCATGAATTGAATCATGAATCATGAATTGAATCATGAATCATGAATCATGAATTGAATCATGAATCATGAATCATGAATTGAATCATGAATCATGAATCATGAATTGAATCATGAATCATGAATTGAATCATGAATCATGAATCATGAATTAAAACATGAATCATGAATTATGAATCATGAATTGAATCGTGAATCATGAATCATGAATCATGAATCATGAATTGAAACATGAATCATGAATTATGAATCATGAATTGAATCATGAATCATGAATCATGAATTGAATCATGAATAATGAATCATGAATTGAATCATGAATCATGAATTGAATCATGAATCATGAATTGAATCATGAATTGAATCATGAATCATGAATCATGAATTGAATCATGAATTGTGAATCATGAATCATGAATCGAATCATGAATCATGAATTGAATCATGAATCATGAATCATGAATTGAATCATGAATCATGAATCATGAATTGAATCATGAATCATGAATCATGAATTGAATCATGAATCATGAATCATGAATTGAATCATGAATCATAAATCATGAATTGAATCATGAATCATGAATTATGAATGATGAATTGAATCATGAATCATGAATTGAATCATGAATCATAAATCATGAATTGAATCATGAATCATGAATTGAATCATGAATCATAAATGATGAATTGAATCATGAATCATGACTTATGAATCATGAATCATGAATCATGAATCATGAATTGAATCATGAATCATGAATTATGAATCATGAATTGAATCATGAATCATGACTTGAATCATGAATCATGAATCATGAATTGAATCATGAATCATGAATCATGAATTGAATCATGAATCATGAATCATGAATTGAATCATGAATCATGAATCATGAATTGAATCATTAATCATAAATCATGAATTGAATCATGAATCATGAATCATGAATTGAATCATGAATCATAAATCATGAATTGAATCATGAATCATGAATTATGAATCATGAATTGAATCATGAATCATGAATTGAATCATGAATCATAAATCATGAATTGAATCATGAATCATGAATCATGAATTGAATCATGAATCATAAATGATGAATTGAATCATGAATCATGAATTATGAATCATGAATTGAATCATGAATCATGAATTATGAATTGAATCATGAATCATGAATCAGGAATCATGAATCATTAATTGAATCATGAATCATGAATTATGAATAATGAATTAAATCATGAATCATGAATGATGAATCATGAATGATGAATCATGAATGATGAATCATGAATTGAATCATGAATTATGAATTGAATCATGAATGATGAATCATGAATGATGAATCATGAATTGATTCATGAATCATGAATTGAATCATGAATCATGAATTAAATCATGAATCATGAATTGAATCATGAATCATGAATTATGAATTGAATCATGAATGATGAATCATGAATGATGAATCATGAATTGAATCATGAATCATGAATGATGAATTGAATCATGAATCATGAATGATGAATTGAATCATGAATCATGAATGATGAATCATGAATTGAATCATGAATCATGAATTGAATCATGAATCATGAATTATGAATCATGAATTGAATCATGAATCATGAATCATGAATCGAATCATGGATCATGAATTGAATCATTAATCATGAATCATGAATTGAATCATGAATCATGAATCATGAATTGAATCATGAATCATGAATTATGAATCATGAATTGAATCATGAATCATGAATTATGAATCATGAATTGAATCATGATATGAATCAAGAAATGAATCATGAATCATGAATTGAATCATGAATCATGAATCATGAATTGAATCATGAATCATGAATTATGAATCATGAATTGAATCATGAATCATGACTTGAATCATGAATCATGAATCATGAATTGAATCATGAATCATGAATCATGAATCATGAATTGAATCATGAATCATGAAATATGAATCATGAATTGAATCATGAATCATGAATTGAATCATGAATCATGAATCATGAATTGAATCATGAATCATGAATCATGAATCATGAATTGAATCATGAATCATGAATTATGAATCATGAATTGAATCATGAATCATGAATTGAATCATGAATCATGAATCATGAATTGAATCATGAATCATGAATCATGAATTGAATCATGAATCATAAATTGAATCATGAATCATGAATCATGAATTGAATCATGAATTGAATCATGAATCGAATCATGAATTGAATCATGTATCGAATCATGAATTGAATCATGTATCGAATCATGAATTGAATCATGAATCATGAATCATGAATTGAATCATGATTCATGAATTATGAATCATGAATTGAATCATGAATCATGAATCATGAATTGAAACATGAATCATGAATCATGAATCATGAATCATGAATTGAATCATGAATCATGAATCATGAATTGAATCATGAATCATGAATTGAATCATGAATCATGAATTGAATCATGAATCATGAATCATGAATTGAATCATGAATCATGAATCATGAATTGAATCATGAATCATGAATTATGAATCATGAATCATGAATCATGAATCATGAATTGAAATATGAATCATGAATTATGAATCATGAATTAAATCATGAATCATGAATTATGAATCATGAATTGAATCATGAATCATGAATCATGAATCATGAATTGAATCATGAATCATGAATTATGAATCATGAATTGAATCATGAATCATGAATTGAATCATGAATCATGAATCATGAATTGAATCATGAATCATGAATCATGAATTGAATCATGAATCATGAATTGAATCATGAATCATGAATCATGAATTGAATCATGAATTGAATCATGAATCGAATCATGAATTGAATCATGTATCGAATCATGAATTGAATCATGTATCGAATAATGAATTGAATCATGAATCATGAATCATGAATTGAATCATGATTCATGAATTATGAATCATGAATTGAATCATGAATCATGAATCATGAATTGAAACATGAATCATGAATCATGAATCATGAATCGAATCATGAATCATGAATTGAATCATGAATCATGAATTATGAATCATGAATCATGAATCATGAATCATGAATTGAAATATGAATCATGAATTATGAATCATGAATTAAATCATGAATCATGAATTATGAATCATGAATTGAATCATGAATCATGAATTGAATCATGAATCATGAATTGAAACATTAATCATGAATCATGAATCATGAATCGAATCATGAATCAAGAATTGAATCATGAATCATGAATCATGAATTGAATCATGAATCATGAATTGAATCATGAATCATGAATCATGAATTGAATCATGAATCATGAATCATGAATTGAATCATGAATCATGAATTATGAATCATGAATCATGAATCATGAATCATGAATTGAAATATGAATCATGAATTATGAATCATGAATTAAATCATGAATCATGAATTATGAATCATGAATTGAATCATGAATCATGAATTGAATCATGAATCATGAATCATGAATTGAATCATGAATCATGAATCATGAATTGAATCATGAATCATGAATCATGAATTAAAACATGAATCATGAATTATGAATCATGAATTGAATCATGAATCATGAATCATGAATCATGAATCATGAATTGAAACATGAATCATGAATTATGAATCATGAATTGAATCATGAATCATGAATCATGAATTGAATCATGAATAATGAATCATGAATTGAATCATGAATCATGAATTGAATCATGAATCATGAATTGAATCATGAATTGAATCATGAATCATGAATCATGAATCATGAATTGAATCATGAATCATGAATCATGAATTGAATCATGAATTGTGAATCATGAATCATGAATCGAATCATGAATCATGAATTGAATCATGAATCATGAATCATGAATTGAATCATGAATCATGAATCATGAATTGAATCATGAATCATGAATCATGAATTAAATCATGAATCATGAATTATGAATCATGAATTGAATCATGAATCATGAATCATGAATTGAATCATGAATCATGAATTGAATCATGAATCATGAATCATGAATCATGAATTAAATCATGAATCATGAATTATGAATCATGAATTGAATCATGAATCATGAATTATGAATCATGAATTAAATCATGAATCATGAATTATGAATCATGAATTGAATCATGAATCGTGAATTGAATCATGAATCATGAATCATGAATTATGAATCACGAATTGAATCATGAATCATGAATCATGAATTGAATCATGAATCATGAATCATGAATTGAATCATGAATCATGATTCATGAATCATGAATTGAAACATGAATCATGAATTATGAATCATGAATTGAATCATGAATCATGAATCATGAATTGAATCATGAATCATGAATTGAATCATGAATCATGAATTGAATCATGAATCATGAATCATGAATTGAATCATGAATTGAATCATGAATCATGAATTGAATCATGAATCATGAATTATGAATCATGAATTGAATCATGAATCATGAATCATGAATCGAATCTTGAATCATGAATTGAATCATGAATCATAATTCATGAATTGAATCATGAATCATGAATCATGAATTGAATCATGAATCATGAATCATGAATTGAATCATGAATCATGAATCATGAATCATGAATTGAAACATGAATCATGAATTATGAATCATGAATTGAATCATGAATCATGAATTGAATCATGAATCATGAATCATGAATTGAATCATGAATCATGAATTATGAATCATGAATCATGAATTGAATCATGAATCATGAATCATGAATTGAATCATGAATCATGAATTATGAATCATGAATCATGAATTGAATCATGAATCATGAATTGAATCATGAATCATGAATCATGAATTGAATCATGAATCATGAATCATGAATTGAATCATGAATCATGAATTATGAATCATGAATTGAATCATGAATCATGAATCATGAATTGAATCATGAATCATGAATTATGAATCATTAATTGAATCATGAATTATGAATTATAAATCATGAATTGAATCATGAATTATGAATTGAATCATGAATCATGAATCATGAATCGAATCATGAATCATGAATTGAATCATGAATCATGAATCATGAATTGAATCATGAATCATGAATCATGAATTGAATCATGAATCATGAATCATGAATTGAATCATGAATCATGAATTATGAATCATTAATTGAATCATGAATCATGAATTGAATCATGAATCATGAATCATGAATTGAATCATGAATCATGAATCATGAATTGAATCATGAATCATGAATTATGAATCATGAATTGAATCATGAATCATGAATTGAATCATGAATCATGAATCATGAATTGAATCATGAATCATGAATCATGAATCATGAATTGAATCATGAATCATGAATTATGAATCATGAATTGAATCATGAATCATGAATTGAATCATGAATCATGAATCATGAATTGAATCATGAATCATGAATCATGAATTGAATCATGAATCATGAATTGAATCATGAATCATGAATCATGAATTGAATCATGAATTGAATCATGAATCGAATCATGAATTGAATCATGTATCGAATCATGAATTGAATCATGTATCGAATCATGAATTGAATCATGAATCATGAATCATGAATTGAATCATGATTCATGAATTATGAATCATGAATTGAATCATGAATCATGAATCATGAATTGAAACATGAATCATGAATCATGAATCATGAATTATGAATCATGAATTGAATCATGAATCATGACTTGAATCATGAATCATGAATCATGAATTGAATCATGAATCATGAATCATGAATTGAATCATGAATCATGAATCATGAATTGAATCATGAATCATGAATCATGAATTGAATCATGAATCATAAATCATGAATTGAATCATGAATCATGAATCATGAATTGAATCATGAATCATAAATCATGAATTGAATCATGAATCATGAATTATGAATCATGAATTGAATCATGAATCATGAATTGAATCATGAATCCTAAATCATGAATTGAATCATGAATCATGAATCATGAATTGAATCATGAATCATAAATGATGAATTGAATCATGAATCATGAATTATGAATCATGAATTGAATCATGAATCATGAATAATGAATTGAATCATGAATCATGAATCAGGAATCATGAATCATTAATTGAATCATGAATCATGAATTATGAATAATGAATTAAATCATGAATCATGAATTATGAATCATGAATGATGAATCATGAATGATGAATCATGAATTGAATCATGAATTATGAATTGAATCATGAATGATGAATCATGAATGATGAATCATGAATTGATTCATGAATCATGAATTGAATCATGAATCATGAATTAAATCATGAATCATGAATTGAATCATGAATCATGAATTATGAATTGAATCATGAATGATGAATCATGAATGATGAATCATGAATTGAATCATGAATCATGAATGATGAATTGAATCATGAATCATGAATGATGAATTGAATCATGAATCATGAATGATGAATCATGAATTGAATCATGAATCATGAATTGAATCATGAATCATGAATTATGAATCATGAATTGAATCATGAATCATGAATTATGAATCATGAATTGAATCATGAATTATGAATTGAATCATGAATCATGAATCATGAATCGTGAATTGAATCATGAATCATGAATCATGAATTGAATCATGAATCATGAATCATGAATCATGAATTGAATCATGAATCATGAATCATGAATCGAATCATGGATCATGAATTGAATCATTAATCATGAATCATGAATTGAATCATGAATCATGAATCATGAATTGAATCATGAATCATGAATTATGAATCATGAATTGAATCATGAATCATGAATTATGAATCATGAATTGAATCATGATATGAATCAAGAAATGAATCATGAATCATGAATTGAATCATGAATCATGAATCATGAATTGAATCATGAATCATGAATTATGAATCATGAATTGAATCATGAATCATGACTTGAATCATGAATCATGAATTGAATCATGAATCATGAATCATGAATCATGAATTGAATCATGAATCATGAAATATGAATCATGAATTGAATCATGAATCATGAATTGAATCATGAATCATGAATCATGAATTGAATCATGAATCATGAATCATGAATCATGAATTGAATCATGAATCATGAATTATGAATCATGAATTGAATCATGAATCATGAATTGAATCATGAATCATGAATCATGAATTGAATCATGAATCATGAATCATGAATTGAATCATGAATCATGAATTGAATCATGAATCATGAATCATGAATTGAATCATGAATTGAATCATGAATCGAATCATGAATTGAATCATGTATCGAATCATGAATTGAATCATGTATCGAATCATGAATTGAATCATGAATCATGAATCATGAATTGAATCATGATTCATGAATTATGAATCATGAATTGAATCATGAATCATGAATCATGAATTGAAACATGAATCATGAATCATGAATCATGAATCGAATCATGAATCATGAATTGAATCATGAATCATGAATCATGAATTGAATCATGAATCATGAATTGAATCATGAATCATGAATCATGAATTGAATCATGAATCATGAATCATGAATTGAATCATGAATCATGAATTATGAATCATGAATCATGAATCATGAATCATGAATTGAAATATGAATCATGAATTATGAATCATGAATTAAATCATGAATCATGAATTATGAATCATGAATTGAATCATGAATCATGAATCATGAATTGAATCATGAATCATGAATTATGAATCATGAATTGAATCATGAATCATGAATTGAATCATGAATCATGAATCATGAATTGAATCATGAATCATGAATCATGAATTGAATCATGAATCATGAATTGAATCATGAATCATGAATCATGAATTGAATCATGAATTGAATCATGAATCGAATCATGAATTGAATCATGTATCGAATCATGAATTGAATCATGTATCGAATCATGAATTGAATCATGAATCATGAATCATGAATTGAATCATGATTCATGAATTATGAATCATGAATTGAATCATGAATCATGAATCATGAATTGAAACATGAATCATGAATCATGAATCATGAATCAAATCATGAATCATGAATTGAATCATGAATCATGAATCATGAATTGAATCATGAATCATGAATTGAATCATGAATCATGAATTGAAACATTAATCATGAATCATGAATCATGAATCGAATCATGAATCAAGAATTGAATCATGAATCATGAATCATGAATTGAATCATGAATCATGAATTGAATCATGAATCATGAATCATGAATTGAATCATGAATCATGAATCATGAATTGAATCATGAATCATGAATTGAATCATGAATCATGAATTGAATCATGAATCATGAATCATGAATTGAATCATGAATCATGAATCATGAATTGAATCATGAATCATGAATTATGAATCATGAATCATGAATCATGAATCATGAATTGAAATATGAATCATGAATTATGAATCATGAATTAAATCATGAATCATGAATTATGAATCATGAATTGAATCATGAATCATGAATTGAATCATGAATCATGAATCATGAATTGAATCATGAATCATGAATCATGAATTGAATCATGAATCATGAATCATGAATTAAAACATGAATCATGAATTATGAATCATGAATTGAATCATGAATCATGAATCATGAATCATGAATCATGAATTGAAACATGAATCATGAATTATGAATCATGAATTGAATCATGAATCATGAATCATGAATTGAATCATGAATAATGAATCATGAATTGAATCATGAATCATGAATTGAATCATGAATCATGAATTGAATCATGAATTGAATCATGAATCATGAATCATGAATCATGAATTGAATCATGAATCATGAATCATGAATTGAATCATGAATTGTGAATCATGAATCATGAATCGAATCATGAATTAAATCATGAATCATGAATTATGAATCATGAATTGAATCATGAATCATGAATCATGAATTGAATCATGAATCATGAATCAGTAATCATGAATCATGAATTGAATCATGAATCATGAATCATGAATTAAATCATGAATCATGAATTATGAATCATGAATTGAATCATGAATCATGAATTATGAATCATGAATTAAATCATGAATCATGAATTATGAATCATGAATTGAATCATGAATCGTGAATTGAATCATGAATCATGAATCATGAATTATGAATCACGAATTGAATCATGAATCATGAATTGAATCATGAATCATGAATCATGAATTGAATCATGAATCATGATTCATGAATCATGAATTGAAACATGAATCATGAATTATGAATCATGAATTGAATCATGAATCATGAATCATGAATTGAATCATGAATCATGAATCATGAATTGAATCATGAATCATGAATTGAATCATGAATCATGAATCATGAATTGAATCATGAATTGAATCATGAATCATGAATTGAATCATGAATCATGAATTATGAATCATGAATTGAATCATGAATCATGAATCATGAATCATGAATCGAATCATGAATCATGTATTGAATCATGAATCATAATTCATGAATTGAATCATGAATCATGAATCATGAATTGAATCATGAATCATGAATCATGAATTGAATCATGAATCATGAATCATGAATCATGAATTGAAACATGAATCATGAATTATGAATCATGAATTGAATCATGAATCATGAATTGAATCATGAATCATGAATCATGAATTGAATCATGAATCATGAATTATGAATCATGAATCATGAATTGAATCATGAATCATGAATCATGAATTGAATCATGAATCATGAATTATGAATCATGAATCATGAATTGAATCATGAATCATGAATTGAATCATGAATCATGAATCATGAATTGAATCATGAATCATGAATCATGAATTGAATCATGAATCATGAATTATGAATCATGAATTGAATCATGAATCATGAATCATGAATTGAATCATGAATCATGAATTATGAATCATTAATTGAATCATGAATTATGAATTATAAATCATGAATTGAATCATGAATTATGAATTGAATCATGAATCATGAATCATGAATCGAATCATGAATCATGAATCGAATCATGAATCATGAATCATGAATTGAATCATGAATCATGAATCATGAATTGAATCATGAATCATGAATCATGAATTGAATCATGAATCATGAATTATGAATCATTAATTGAATCATGAATCATGAATTGAATCATGAATCATGAATCATGAATTGAATCATGAATCATGAATCATGAATCATGAATTGAATCATGAATCATGAATTATGAATCATGAATTGAATCATGAATCATGAATTGAATCATGAATCATGAATCATGAATTGAATCATGAATCATGAATCATGAATCATGAATTGAATCATGAATCATGAATTATGAATCATGAATTGAATCATGAATCATGAATTGAATCATGAATCATGAATCATGAATTGAATCATGAATCATGAATCATGAATTGAATCATGAATCATGAATTGAATCATGAATCATGAATCATGAATTGAATCATGAATTGAATCATGAATCGAATCATGAATTGAATCATGTATCGAATCATGAATTGAATCATGTATCGAATCATGAATTGAATCATGAATCATGAATCATGAATTGAATCATGATTCATGAATTATGAATCATGAATTGAATCATGAATTATGAATCATGAATTGAAACATGAATCATGAATCATGAATCGAATCATGAATCATGAATTGAATCATGAATCATGAATCATGAATTGAATCATGAATCATGAATCATGAATTGAATCATGAATCATGAATTATGAATCATGAATCATGAATCATGAATCATGAATTGAAATATGAATCATGAATTATGAATCATTAATTAAATCATGAATCATGAATTATGAATCATGAATTGAATCATGAATCATGAATTGAATCATGAATCATGAATCATGAATTGAATCATGAATCATGAATCATGAATTGAATCATGAATTATGAATCATGAATCATGAATTGAATCATGAATCATGAATTGAATCATGAATTGAATCATGAATCATGAATCATGAATCATGAATTGAATCATGAATCATGAATCATGAATTGAATCATGAATTGTGAATCATGAATCGAATCATGAATCATGAATTGAATCATGAATCATGAATCATGAATTGAATCATGAATCATGAATCATGAATTAAATCATGAATCATGAATCATGAATTAAATCATGAATCATGAATTATGAATCATGAATTGAATCATGAATCATGATTCATGAATTGAATCATGAATCATGAATCAGTAATCATGAATCATGAATTGAATCATGAATCATGAATCATGAATCATGAATTAAATCATGAATCATGAATTATGAATCATGAATTGAATCATGAATCATGAATTATGAATCATGAATTAAATCATGAATCATGAATTATGAATCATGAATTGAATCATGAATCATGAATTGAATCATGAATCATGAATCATGAATTATGAATCACGAATTGAATCATGAATCATGAATCATGAATTGAGTCATGAATCATGAATCATGAATTGAATCATGAATCATGATTCATAAATCATGAATTGAATCATGAATCATGAATTGAATCATGAATCATGAATCATGAATTGAATCATGAATTGAATCATGAATCATGAATTGAATCATGAATCATGAATTATGAATCATGAATTGAATCATGAATCATGAATCATGAATCGAATCATGAATCATGAATTGAATCATGAATCATAATTCATGAATTGAATCATGAATCATGAATCATGAATTGAATCATGAATCATGAATCATGAATTGAATCATGAATCATGAATCATGAATCATGAATTGAAACATGAATCATGAATTATGAATCATGAATTGAATCATGAATCATGAATTGAATCATGAATCATGAATTATGAATCATGAATCATGAATTGAATCATGAATCATGAATCATGAATTGAATCATGAATCATGAATTATGAATTGAATCATGAATCATGAATCATGAATTGAATCATGAATCATGAATCATGAATTGAATCATGAATCATGAATCATGAATTAAATCATGAATCATGAATTATGAATCATGAATTGAATCATGAATCATGAATCATGAATTGAATCATGAATCATGAATCAGTAATCATGAATCATGAATTGAATCATGAATCATGAATCATGAATCATGAATTAAATCATGAATCATGAATTATGAATCATGAATTGAATCATGAATCATGAATTATGAATCATGAATTAAATCATGAATCATGAATTATGAATCATGAATTGAATCATGAATCATGAATTGAATCATGAATCATGAATCATGAATTATGAATCACGAATTGAATCATGAATCATGAATCATGAATTGAATCATGAATCATGAATCATGAATTGAATCATGAATCATGATTCATAAATCATGAATTGAATCATGAATCATGAATTGAATCATGAATCATGAATCATGAATTGAATCATGAATTGAATCATGAATCATGAATTGAATCATGAATCATGAATTATGAATCATGAATTGAATCATGAATCATGAATCATGAATCGAATCATGAATCATGAATTGAATCATGAATCATAATTCATGAATTGAATCATGAATCATGAATTGAATCATGAATCATGAATCATGAATTGAATCATGAATCATGAATCATGAATCATGAATTGAAACATGAATCATGAATTATGAATCATGAATTGAATCATGAATCATGAATTGAATCATGAATCATGAATTATGAATCATGAATCATGAATTGAATCATGAATCATGAATCATGAATTGAATCATGAATCATGAATTATGAATTGAATCATGAATCATGAATCATGAATTGAATCATGAATCATGAATCATGAATTGAATCATGAATCATGAATTATGAATCATGAATTGAATCATAAATCATGAATCATGAATTGAATCATGAATCATGAATTATGAATCATTAATTGAATCATGAATTATGAATTATAAATCATGAATTGAATCATGAATTATGAATTGAATCATGAATCATGAATCATGAATCATGAATTGAAACATGAATCATGAATTATGAATCATGAATTGAATCATGAATCATGAATTGAATCATGAATTATGAATCATGAATCATGAATTGAATCATGAATCATGAATCATGAATTGAATCATGAATCATGAATTATGAATCATGAATCATGAATTGAATCATGAATCATGAATTGAATCATGAATCATGAATCATGAATTGAATCATGAATCATGAATCATGAATTGAATCATGAATCATGAATTATGAATCATGAATTGAATCATGAATCATGAATCATGAATTGAATCATGAATCATGAATTATGAATCATTAATTGAATCATGAATTATGAATTATAAATCATGAATTGAATCATGAATTATGAATTGAATCATGAATCATGAATCATGAATCGAATCATGAATCATGAATTGAATCATGAATCATGAATCATGAATTGAATCATGAATCATGAATCATGAATTGAATCATGAATCATGAATCATGAATTGAATCATGAATCATGAATTATGAATCATTAATTGAATCATGAATCATGAATTGAATCATGAATCATGAATCATGAATTGAATCATGAATTGAATCATGAATCATGAATTGAATCATGAATTATGAATCATGAATTGAATCATGAATCATGAATCATGAATCATGAATCGAATCATGAATCATGTATTGAATCATGAATCATAATTCATGAATTGAATCATGAATCATGAATCATGAATTGAATCATGAATCATGAATCATGAATTGAATCATGAATCATGAATCATGAATCATGAATTGAAACATGAATCATGAATTATGAATCATGAATTGAATCATGAATCATGAATTGAATCATGAATCATGAATCATGAATTGAATCATGAATCATGAATTATGAATCATGAATCATGAATTGAATCATGAATCATGAATCATGAATTGAATCATGAATCATGAATTATGAATCATGAATCATGAATTGAATCATGAATCATGAATTGAATCATGAATCATGAATCATGAATTGAATCATGAATCATGAATCATGAATTGAATCATGAATCATGAATTATGAATCATGAATTGAATCATGAATCATGAATCATGAATTGAATCATGAATCATGAATTATGAATCATTAATTGAATCATGAATTATGAATTATAAATCATGAATTGAATCATGAATTATGAATTGAATCATGAATCATGAATCATGAATCGAATCATGAATCATGAATCGAATCATGAATCATGAATCATGAATTGAATCATGAATCATGAATCATGAATTGAATCATGAATCATGAATCATGAATTGAATCATGAATCATGAATTATGAATCATTAATTGAATCATGAATCATGAATTGAATCATGAATCATGAATCATGAATTGAATCATGAATCATGAATCATGAATCATGAATTGAATCATGAATCATGAATTATGAATCATGAATTGAATCATGAATCATGAATTGAATCATGAATCATGAATCATGAATTGAATCATGAATCATGAATCATGAATCATGAATTGAATCATGAATCATGAATTATGAATCATGAATTGAATCATGAATCATGAATTGAATCATGAATCATGAATCATGAATTGAATCATGAATCATGAATCATGAATTGAATCATGAATCATGAATTGAATCATGAATCATGAATCATGAATTGAATCATGAATTGAATCATGAATCGAATCATGAATTGAATCATGTATCGAATCATGAATTGAATCATGTATCGAATCATGAATTGAATCATGAATCATGAATCATGAATTGAATCATGAATCATGAATCATGAATTGAATCATGATTCATGAATTATGAATCATGAATTGAATCATGAATTATGAATCATGAATTGAAACATGAATCATGAATCATGAATCGAATCATGAATCATGAATTGAATCATGAATCATGAATCATGAATTGAATCATGAATCATGAATTGAATCATGAATCATGAATCATGAATTGAATCATGAATCATGAATCATGAATTGAATCATGAATCATGAATTATGAATCATGAATCATGAATCATGAATCATGAATTGAAATATGAATCATGAATTATGAATCATGAATTAAATCATGAATCATGAATTATGAATCATGAATTGAATCATGAATCATGAATTGAATCATGAATCATGAATCATGAATTGAATCATGAATCATGAATCATGAATTGAATCATGAATTATGAATCATGAATCATGAATTGAATCATGAATCATGAATTGAATCATGAATTGAATCATGAATCATGAATCATGAATCATGAATTGAATCATGAATCATGAATCATGAATTGAATCATGAATTGTGAATCATGAATCGAATCATGAATCATGAATTGAATCATGAATCATGAATCATGAATTGAATCATGAATCATGAATCATGAATTGAATCATGAATCATGAATCATGAATTAAATCATGAATCATGAATTATGAATCATGAATTGAATCATGAATCATGAATCATGAATTGAATCATGAATCATGAATCAGTAATCATGAATCATGAATTGAATCATGAATCATGAATCATGAATCATGAATTAAATCATGAATCATGAATTATGAATCATGAATTGAATCATGAATCATGAATTATGAATTATGAATTAAATCATGAATCATGAATTATGAATCATGAATTGAATCATGAATCATGAATTGAATCATGAATCATGAATCATGAATTATGAATCACGAATTGAATCATGAATCATGAATCATGAATTGAATCATGAATCATGAATCATGAATTGAATCATGAATCATGATTCATAAATCATGAATTGAATCATGAATCATGAATTGAATCATGAATCATGAATCATGAATTGAATCATGAATTGAATCATGAATCATGAATTGAATCATGAATCATGAATTATGAATCATGAATTGAATCATGAATCATGAATCATGAATCGAATCATGAATCATGAATTGAATCATGAATCATAATTCATGAATTGAATCATGAATCATGAATCATGAATTGAATCATGAATCATGAATCATGAATTGAATCATGAATCATGAATCATGAATCATGAATTGAAACATGAATCATGAATTATGAATCATGAATTGAATCATGAATCATGAATTGAATCATGAATCATGAATTATGAATCATGAATCATGAATTGAATCATGAATCATGAATCATGAATTGAATCATGAATCATGAATTATGAATTGAATCATGAATCATGAATCATGAATTGAATCATGAATCATGAATCATGAATTGAATCATGAATCATGAATCATGAATTAAATCATGAATCATGAATTATGAATCATGAATTGAATCATGAATCATGAATCATGAATTGAATCATGAATCATGAATCAGTAATCATGAATCATGAATTGAATCATGAATCATGAATCATGAATCATGAATTAAATCATGAATCATGAATTATGAATCATGAATTGAATCATGAATCATGAATTATGAATCATGAATTAAATCATGAATCATGAATTATGAATCATGAATTGAATCATGAATCATGAATTGAATCATGAATCATGAATCATGAATTATGAATCACGAATTGAATCATGAATCATGAATCATGAATTGAATCATGAATCATGAATCATGAATTGAATCATGAATCATGATTCATAAATCATGAATTGAATCATGAATCATGAATTGAATCATGAATCATGAATCATGAATTGAATCATGAATTGAATAATGAATCATGAATTGAATCATGAATCATGAATTATGAATCATGAATTGAATCATGAATCATGAATCATGAATCGAATCATGAATCATGAATTGAATCATGAATCATAATTCATGAATTGAATCATGAATCATGAATCATGAATTGAATCATGAATCATGAATCATGAATTGAATCATGAATCATGAATCATGAATCATGAATTGAAACATGAATCATGAATTATGAATCATGAATTGAATCATGAATCATGAATTGAATCATGAATCATGAATTATGAATCATGAATCATGAATTGAATCATGAATCATGAATCATGAATTGAATCATGAATCATGAATTATGAATTGAATCATGAATCATGAATCATGAATTGAATCATGAATCATGAATCATGAATTGAATCATGAATCATGAATTATGAATCATGAATTGAATCATAAATCATGAATCATGAATTGAATCATGAATCATGAATTATGAATCATTAATTGAATCATGAATTATGAATTATAAATCATGAATTGAATCATGAATTATGAATTGAATCATGAATCATGAATCATGAATCATGAATTGAAACATGAATCATGAATTATGAATCATGAATTGAATCATGAATCATGAATTGAATCATGAATCATGAATTATGAATCATGAATCATGAATTGAATCATGAATCATGAATCATGAATTGAATCATGAATCATGAATTATGAATCATGAATCATGAATTGAATCATGAATCATGAATTGAATCATGAATCATGAATCATGAATTGAATCATGAATCATGAATCATGAATTGAATCATGAATCATGAATTATGAATCATGAATTGAATCATGAATCATGAATCATGAATTGAATCATGAATCATGAATTATGAATCATTAATTGAATCATGAATTATGAATTATAAATCATGAATTGAATCATGAATTATGAATTGAATCATGAATCATGAATCATGAATCGAATCATGAATCATGAATTGAATCATGAATCATGAATCATGAATTGAATCATGAATCATGAATCATGAATTGAATCATGAATCATGAATCATGAATTGAATCATGAATCATGAATTATGAATCATTAATTGAATCATGAATCATGAATCATGAATTGAATCATGAATCATGAATCATGAATTGAATCATGAATCATGAATCATGAATCATGAATTGAATCATGAATCATGAATTATGAATCATGAATTGAATCATGAATCATGAATTGAATCATGAATCATGAATCATGAATTGAATCATGAATCATGAATCATGAATCATGAATTGAATCATGAATCATGAATTATGAATCATGAATTGAATCATGAATCATGAATTGAATCATGAATCATGAATTGAATCATGAATCATGAATCATGAATTGAATCATGAATCATGAATTGAATCATGAATCATGAATCATGAATTGAATCATGAATTGAATCATGAATCGAATCATGAATTGAATCATGTATCGAATCATGAATTGAATCATGTATCGAATCATGAATTGAATCATGAATCATGAATCATGAATTGAATCATGATTCATGAATTATGAATCATGAATTGAATCATGAATCATGAATCATGAATTGAAACATGAATCATGAATCATGAATCGAATCATGAATCATGAATTGAATCATGAATCATGAATTGAATCATGAATCATGAATTGAATCATGAATCATGAATCATGAATTGAATCATGAATCATGAATCATGAATTGAATCATGAATCATGAATTATGAATCATGAATCATGAATTGAAATATGAATCATGAATTATGAATCATGAATTAAATCATGAATCATGAATTATGAATCATGAATTGAATCATGAATCATGAATTGAATCATGAATCATGAATCATGAATTGAATCATGAATCATGAATCATGAATTGAATCATGAATCATGAATCATGAATCATGAATCATGAATTAAAACATGAATCATGAATTATGAATCATGAATTGAATCATGAATCATGAATCATGAATCATAAATCATGAATTGAAACATGAATCATGAATTATGAATCATGAATTGAATCATGAATCATGAATCATGAATTGAATCATGAATAATGAATCATGAATTGAATCATGAATCATGAATTGAATCATGAATCATGAATTGAATCATGAATTGAATCATGAATCATGAATCATGAATTGAATCATGAATCATGAATCATTAATTGAATCATGAATCGTGAATCATGAATCATGAATCGAATCATGAATCATGAATCATGAAGTAAATCATGAATCATGAATCATGAATTGAATCATGAATCATGAATCATGAATTAAATCATGAATCATGAATTATGAATCATGAATTGAATCATGAATCATGAATCATGAATTGAATCATGAATCATGAATCAGTAATCATGAATCATGAATTGAATCATGAATCATGAATCATGAATCATGAATTAAATCATGAATCATGAATTATGAATCATGAATTGAATCATGAATCATGAATTGAATCATGAATCATGAATTATGAATCATGAATTAAATCATGAATCATGAATTATGAATCATGAATTGAATCATGAATCATGAATTGAATCATGAATCATGAATCATGAATTATGAATCACGAATTGAATCTTGAATCATGAATCATGAATTGAATCATGAATCATGAATCATGAATTGAATCATGAATCATGATTCATGAATCATGAATTGAAACATGAATCATGAATTATGACTCATGAATTGAATCATGAATCATGAATCATGAATTGAATCATGAATCATGAATCATGAATTGAATCATTAATCATGAATTGAATCATGAATTGAATCATGAATCATGAATTGAATCATGAATCATGAATTATGAATCATGAATTGAATCATGAATCATGAATCATGAATCATGAATCGAATCATGAATCATGAATTGAATCATGAATTATAATTCATGAATTGAATCATGAATCATGAATTGAATCATGAATCATGAATCATGAATTGAATCATGAATCATGAATCATGAATCATGAATCATGAATCATGAATTATGAATCATGAATTGAATCATGAATCATGAATTGAATCATGAATCATGAATTGAATCATGAATCATGAATTATGAATCATGAATCATGAATTGAATCATGAATCATGAATCATGAATTGAATCATGAATCATGAATCATGAATTGAATTATGAATCATGAATTATGAATCATGAATCATGAATTGAATCATGAATTATGAATCATGAATTGAATCATGAATCATGAATTGAATCATAAATCATGAATCATGAATCATGAATTGAATCATGATCCGAATCATGAATTGAATCATGAATCATGAATTGAATCATGAATCATGAATCATGAATTGAATCATGAATCATGAATTGAATCATGAATTTAATCATGAATCATGAATCATGAATTGAATCATGAATCATGAATTATGAATCATGAATTGAATCATGAATCATGAATCATGAATTGAATCATGAATCATGAATTGAATCATGAATTGAATCATGAATCATGAATCATGAATTGAATCATGAATCATGAATTATGAATCATGAATTGAATCATGAATCATGAATCATGAATTGAATCATGAATCATGAATCATGAATCATGAATCGAATAATGAATTGAATCATGAATCATGAATTGAATCATGAATCATGAATCATGAATTGAATCATGAATCATGAATCATGAATTGAATCATGAATCATGAATTATGAATCATGAATTGAATCATGAATCATGAATCATGAATTGAATCATGAATCATGAATCATGAATCGAATCATGAATTGAATCATGAATCATGAATCATGAATTGAATCATGAATCATGAATCATGAATTGAATCATGAATCATGAATCATGAATTGAATCATGAATCATGAATTATGAATCATGAATTGAATCATGAATCATGAATCATGAATTGAATCATGAATCATGAATCATGAATTGAATCATGAATCATGAATTGAATCATGAATCATGAATTGAATCATGAATTGAATCATGAATCATGAATTGAATCATGAATCATGAATTATGAATCATGAATTGAATCATGAATCATGAATCATGAATCATAAATCGAATCATGAATTGAATCATGAATCATAATTCATGAATTGAATCATGAATCATGAATCATGAATTGAATCATGAATCATGAATCATGAATTGAATCATGAATCATGATCATGAATCATGAATTGAAACATGAATCATGAATTATGAATCATGAATTGAATCATGAATCATGAATTGAATCATGAATCATGAATCATGAATTGAATCATGAATCATGAATTATGAATCATGAATCATGAATTGAATCATGAATCATGAATTGAATCATGAATCATGAATCATGAATTGAATCTTGAATCATGAATCATGAATTGAATCATGAATCATGAATTATGAATCCTGAATTGAATCATGAATCATGAATCATGAATTGAATCATGAATCATGAATCATGAATCATGTATCGAATCATGAATTGAATCATGAATCATGAATCATGAATTGAATCATGAATCATGAATCATGAATTGAATCATGAATCATGAATTGAATCATGAATCAGGAATCATGAATCATGAATTGAATCATGAAATGAATCATGAATTAAATCATGAATCATGAATAATGAATCATGAATTGAATCATGAATTATGAATTGAATCATGAATCATGAAACATGAATCATGAATCATGAATCATGAATTGAATCATGAAATGAATCATGAATCATGAATCATGAATCATGAATTGAATCATGAATCATGAATCATGAATCATGAATTGAATCATGAATCATGAATCATGAATTGAATCATGAATTGAATCATGAATCATGAATCATGAATTATGAATCATGAATTGAATCATGAATCATGAATCATGAATTGAATCATGAATTATGAATCATGAATTGAATCATGAATCATGAATTATGAATCATGAATTGAATCATGATCCGAATCATGAATTGAATCATGAATCATGAATTGAATCATAAATCATGAATCATGAATCATGAATTGAATCATGATCCGAATCATGAATTGAATCATGAATCATGAATTGAATCATGAATCATGAATCATGAATCATGAATTGAATCATGAATCATGAATCATGAATTGAATCATGAATTGAATCATGAATCATGAATCATGAATCATGAATCATGAATTGAATCATGAATCATGAATTATGAATCATGAATTGAATCATGAATCATGAATCATGAATTGAATCATGAATCATGAATCATGAATCATGAATCGAATCATGAATCATGAATCATGAATCATGAATTGAATCATGAATTGAATCATGAATTGAATCATGAATCATGAATCATTAATTGAATCATGAATCATGAATTGAATCATGAATCATGAATTGAATCATGAATTGAATCATGAATCATGAATCATGAATTGAATCATGAATCATGAATTAAGAATCATGAATTGAATCATGAATCATGAATCATGATTTGAATCATGAATCATGAATCATGAATTGAATCATGAATCATGAATCATGAATTGAAACATGAATCATGAATTATGAATCATGAATTGAATCATGAATCATGAATTGAATCATGAATCATGATTAATGAATTGAATCATGAATTGAATCATGAATCATGAATCATGAATTGAATCATGAATCATGAATCATGAATCATGAATCGAATCATGAATCATGAATTATGAATCATGAATTGAATCATGAATCATGAATCATGAATTGAATCATGAATCATGAATCATGAATCATGAATCGAATCATGAATTGAATCATGAATCATGAATCATGAATTGAATCATGAATCATGAATCATGAATTGAATCATGAATCATGAATCATGAATTGAATCATGAATCATGAATCATGAATTGAATCATGAATCATGAATTATGAATCATGAATTGAATCATGAATCATGAATCTTGAATTGAATCATAAATCATGAATCAGGAATCATGAATCATGAATTGAATCATGAAATGAATCATGAATTAAATCATGAATCATGAATTATGAATCATGAATTGAATCATGAATTATGAATTGAATCATGAATCATGAAACATGAATCATGAATCATGAATTGAATCATGAAATGAATCATGAATCATGAATCATGAATTGAATCATGAATCATGAATCATGAATTGAATCATGAATCATGAATCATGAATCATGAATCGAATCATGAATCATGAATTGAATCATGAATCATGAATCGAATCATGAATCATGAATTGAATCATGAATCATGAATCATGAATTGAATCATGAATCATGAATCATGAATTGAATCATGAATCATGAATTATGAATCATGAATTGAATCATGAATCATGAATTGAATTATGAATCATGAATCATGAATCATGAATCATGAATCATGAATTGAATCATGAATCATGAATTATGAATCATGAATTAAATCATAAATCATGAATTATGAATCATGAATTGAATCATGAATCATGAATTGAATCATGAATCATGAATTATGAATCATGAATTGAATCATGAATCATGAATCATGAATTAAATCATGAATCATGAATCATGAATTGAATCATGAATCATGAATCATGAATCATGAATCATGAATTGAATCATGAATCATGAATTATGAATCATGAATTGAATCATGAATAATGAATTGAATCATAAATCAGAAATCATGAATTGAATCATGAATCATTAATTGAATCATAAATCATGAATCATGAATTGAATCATGAATTGAATCATGAATCATGAATCATGAATTGAATCATGAATCATGAATTATGAATCATGAATTCAATCATGAATCATGAATCATGAATTCAATCATGAATCATGAATCATGAATCATGAATCGAATCATGAATCATAAATTGAATCATGAATCATGAATTGAATCATGAATCATGAATCATGAATCATGAATTGAATCATGAATCATGAATTATGAATCATGAATTGAATCATGAATCATGACTTAAATCATGAATCATGAATCATGAATTGAATCATGAATCATAAATCATGAATTGAATCATGAATCATGAATTATGAATCATGAATTGAATCATGAATCATGAATCATGAATTGAATCATGAATCATAAATCATGAATTGAATCATGAATCATGAATCATGAATTGAATCATGAATCATAAATGATGAATTGAATCATGAATCATGAATTATGAATCATGAATTGAATCATGAATTGAATCATGAATCATGAATTGAATCATGAATCATGAATTATGAATCATGAATTGAATCATGAATCATGAATCATGAATCGAATCATGAATCATGAATTGAATCATGAATCATAATTCATGAATTGAATCATGAATCATGAATCATGAATTGAATCATGAATCATGAATCATGAATTGAATCATGAATCATGAATCATGAATCATGAATTGAAACATGAATCATGAATTATGAATCATGACTTGAATCATGAATCATGAATTGAATCATGAATCATGAATCATGAATTGAATCATGAATCATGAATCATGAATTGAATCATGAATCATGAATCATGAATTGAATCATGAATCATGAATTATGAATCATGAATCATGAATTGAATCATGAATCATGAATTGAATCATGAATCATGAATCATGAATCATGAATCATGAATTGAATCATGAATCATGAATTATGAATCATGAATTGAATCATGAATCATGAATCATGAATTGAATCATGAATCATGAATTATGAATCATTAATTGAATCATGAATTATGAATTATAAATCATGAATTGAATCATGAATTATGAATTGAATCATGAATCATGAATCATGAATCGAATCATGAATCATGAATTGAATCATGAATCATGAATTATGAATCATTAATTGAATCATGAATCATGAATCATATATTGAATCATGAATCATAAATCATGAATTGAATCATGAATCATGAATCATGAATTGAATCATGAATCATAAATCATGAATTGAATCATGAATCATGAATCATGAATTGAATCATGAATCATGAATTATGAATCATGAATTGAATCATGAATCATGAATTGAATCATGAATCATGAATTGAATCATGAATCATGAATCATGAATCATGAATTGAATCATGAATCATGAATTATGAATCATGAATTGAATCATGAATCATGAATTGAATCATGAATCATGAATCATGAATTGAATCATGAATCATGAATCATGAATTGAATCATGAATCATGAATTGAATCATGAATCATGAATCATGAATTGAATCATGAATTGAATCATGAATCGAATCATGAATTGAATCATGTATCGAATCATGAATTGAATCATGTATCGAATCATGAATTGAATCATGAATCATGAATTGAATCATGATTCATGAATTATGAATCATGAATTGAATCATGAATCATGAATCATGAATTGAAACATGAATCATGAATCATGAATCATGAATCGAATCATGAATCATGAATTGAATCATGAATCATGAATCATGAATTGAATCATGAATCATGAATTGAATCATGAATCATGAATCATGAATTGAATCATGAATCATGAATTGAATCATGAATCATGAATTATGAATCATGAATCATGAATCATGAATCATGAATTGAAATATGAATCATGAATTATGAATCATGAATTATGAATCATGAATTAAATCATGAATCATGAATTATGAATCATGAATTGAATCATGAATCATGAATTGAATCATGAATCATGAATCATGAATTGAATCATGAATCATGAATCATGAATTGAATCATGAATCATGAATCATGAATCATGAATTAAAACATGAATCATGAATTATGAATCATGAATTGAATCATGAATCATGAATCATGAATCATAAATCATGAATTGAAACATGAATCATGAATTATGAATCATGAATTGAATCATGAATCATGAATCATGAATTGAATCATGAATCATGAATCATGAATTGAATCATGAATCATGAATCATGAATCATGAATTAAAACATGAATCATGAATCATGAATCATAAATCGAATCATGAATTGAATCATGAATCATAATTCATGAATTGAATCATGAATCATGAATCATGAATTGAATCATGAATCATGAATCATGAATTGAATCATGAATCATGATCATGAATCATGAATTGAAACATGAATCATGAATTATGAATCATGAATTGAATCATGAATCATGAATTGAATCATGAATCATGAATCATGAATTGAATCATGAATCATGAATTATGAATCATGAATCATGAATTGAATCATGAATCATGAATTGAATCATGAATCATGAATCATGAATTGAATCTTGAATCATGAATCATGAATTGAATCATGAATCATGAATTATGAATCCTGAATTGAATCATGAATCATGAATCATGAATTGAATCATGAATCATGAATCATGAATCATGTATCGAATCATGAATTGAATCATGAATCATGAATCATGAATTGAATCATGAATCATGAATCATGAATTGAATCATGAATCATGAATTGAATCATGAATCAGGAATCATGAATCATGAATTGAATCATGAAATGAATCATGAATTAAATCATGAATCATGAATAATGAATCATGAATTGAATCATGAATTATGAATTGAATCATGAATCATGAAACATGAATCATGAATCATGAATCATGAATTGAATCATGAAATGAATCATGAATCATGAATCATGAATCATGAATTGAATCATGAATCATGAATCATGAATCATGAATTGAATCATGAATCATGAATCATGAATTGAATCATGAATTGAATCATGAATCATGAATCATGAATTATGAATCATGAATTGAATCATGAATCATGAATCATGAATTGAATCATGAATTATGAATCATGAATTGAATCATGAATCATGAATTATGAATCATGAATTGAATCATGATCCGAATCATGAATTGAATCATGAATCATGAATTGAATCATAAATCATGAATCATGAATCATGAATTGAATCATGATCCGAATCATGAATTGAATCATGAATCATGAATTGAATCATGAATCATGAATCATGAATCATGAATTGAATCATGAATCATGAATCATGAATTGAATCATGAATTGAATCATGAATCATGAATCATGAATCATGAATCATGAATTGAATCATGAATCATGAATTATGAATCATGAATTGAATCATGAATCATGAATCATGAATTGAATCATGAATCATGAATCATGAATCATGAATCGAATCATGAATCATGAATCATGAATCATGAATTGAATCATGAATTGAATCATGAATTGAATCATGAATCATGAATCATTAATTGAATCATGAATCATGAATTGAATCATGAATCATGAATTAAGAATCATGAATTGAATCATGAATCATGAATCATGATTTGAATCATGAATCATGAATCATGAATTGAATCATGAATCATGAATCATGAATTGAAACATGAATCATGAATTATGAATCATGAATTGAATCATGAATCATGAATTGAATCATGAATCATGATTAATGAATTGAATCATGAATTGAATCATGAATCATGAATCATGAATTGAATCATGAATCATGAATCATGAATCATGAATCGAATCATGAATCATGAATTATGAATCATGAATTGAATCATGAATCATGAATCATGAATTGAATCATGAATCATGAATCATGAATCATGAATTGAATCATGAATTGAATCATGAATCATGAATCATGAATTGAATCATGAATCATGAATCATGAATTGAATCATGAATCATGAATCATGAATTGAATCATGAATCATGAATCATGAATTGAATCATGAATCATGAATTATGAATCATGAATTGAATCATGAATCATGAATCTTGAATTGAATCATAAATCATGAATCAGGAATCATGAATCATGAATTGAATCATGAAATGAATCATGAATTAAATCATGAATCATGAATTATGAATCATGAATTGAATCATGAATTATGAATTGAATCATGAATCATGAAACATGAATCATGAATCATGAATTGAATCATGAAATGAATCATGAATCATGAATCATGAATTGAATCATGAATCATGAATCATGAATTGAATCATGAA
This sequence comes from Mixophyes australis, assembly GCA_036250195.1. Classification (NCBI taxonomy): domain Eukaryota; kingdom Metazoa; phylum Chordata; class Amphibia; order Anura; family Limnodynastidae; genus Mixophyes; species Mixophyes australis. Next base: position 238,528,903 of record JAVHZZ010000001.1, on the reverse strand, counting down.
TCATGAATCATGAATCATGAATCGAATCATGAATCATGAATTGAATCATGAATCATGAATCGAATCATGAATCATGAATTGAATCATGAATCATGAATCATGAATTGAATCATGAATCATGAATCATGAATTGAATCATGAATCATGAATTATGAATCATGAATTGAATCATGAATCATGAATTGAATTATGAATCATGAATCATGAATCATGAATCATGAATCATGAATTGAATCATGAATCATGAATTATGAATCATGAATTAAATCATAAATCATGAATTATGAATCATGAATTGAATCATGAATCATGAATTGAATCATGAATCATGAATTATGAATCATGAATTGAATCATGAATCATGAATCATGAATTAAATCATGAATCATGAATCATGAATTGAATCATGAATCATGAATCATGAATCATGAATCATGAATTGAATCATGAATCATGAATTATGAATCATGAATTGAATCATGAATAATGAATTGAATCATAAATCAGAAATCATGAATTGAATCATGAATCATTAATTGAATCATAAATCATGAATCATGAATTGAATCATGAATTGAATCATGAATCATGAATCATGAATTGAATCATGAATCATGAATTATGAATCATGAATTCAATCATGAATCATGAATCATGAATTCAATCATGAATCATGAATCATGAATCATGAATCGAATCATGAATCATAAATTGAATCATGAATCATGAATTGAATCATGAATCATGAATCATGAATCATGAATTGAATCATGAATCATGAATTATGAATCATGAATTGAATCATGAATCATGACTTAAATCATGAATCATGAATCATGAATTGAATCATGAATCATAAATCATGAATTGAATCATGAATCATGAATTATGAATCATGAATTGAATCATGAATCATGAATCATGAATTGAATCATGAATCATAAATCATGAATTGAATCATGAATCATGAATCATGAATTGAATCATGAATCATAAATGATGAATTGAATCATGAATCATGAATTATGAATCATGAATTGAATCATGAATTGAATCATGAATCATGAATTGAATCATGAATCATGAATTATGAATCATGAATTGAATCATGAATCATGAATCATGAATCGAATCATGAATCATGAATTGAATCATGAATCATAATTCATGAATTGAATCATGAATCATGAATCATGAATTGAATCATGAATCATGAATCATGAATTGAATCATGAATCATGAATCATGAATCATGAATTGAAACATGAATCATGAATTATGAATCATGACTTGAATCATGAATCATGAATTGAATCATGAATCATGAATCATGAATTGAATCATGAATCATGAATCATGAATTGAATCATGAATCATGAATCATGAATTGAATCATGAATCATGAATTATGAATCATGAATCATGAATTGAATCATGAATCATGAATTGAATCATGAATCATGAATCATGAATCATGAATCATGAATTGAATCATGAATCATGAATTATGAATCATGAATTGAATCATGAATCATGAATCATGAATTGAATCATGAATCATGAATTATGAATCATTAATTGAATCATGAATTATGAATTATAAATCATGAATTGAATCATGAATTATGAATTGAATCATGAATCATGAATCATGAATCGAATCATGAATCATGAATTGAATCATGAATCATGAATTATGAATCATTAATTGAATCATGAATCATGAATCATATATTGAATCATGAATCATAAATCATGAATTGAATCATGAATCATGAATCATGAATTGAATCATGAATCATAAATCATGAATTGAATCATGAATCATGAATCATGAATTGAATCATGAATCATGAATTATGAATCATGAATTGAATCATGAATCATGAATTGAATCATGAATCATGAATTGAATCATGAATCATGAATCATGAATCATGAATTGAATCATGAATCATGAATTATGAATCATGAATTGAATCATGAATCATGAATTGAATCATGAATCATGAATCATGAATTGAATCATGAATCATGAATCATGAATTGAATCATGAATCATGAATTGAATCATGAATCATGAATCATGAATTGAATCATGAATTGAATCATGAATCGAATCATGAATTGAATCATGTATCGAATCATGAATTGAATCATGTATCGAATCATGAATTGAATCATGAATCATGAATTGAATCATGATTCATGAATTATGAATCATGAATTGAATCATGAATCATGAATCATGAATTGAAACATGAATCATGAATCATGAATCATGAATCGAATCATGAATCATGAATTGAATCATGAATCATGAATCATGAATTGAATCATGAATCATGAATTGAATCATGAATCATGAATCATGAATTGAATCATGAATCATGAATTGAATCATGAATCATGAATTATGAATCATGAATCATGAATCATGAATCATGAATTGAAATATGAATCATGAATTATGAATCATGAATTATGAATCATGAATTAAATCATGAATCATGAATTATGAATCATGAATTGAATCATGAATCATGAATTGAATCATGAATCATGAATCATGAATTGAATCATGAATCATGAATCATGAATTGAATCATGAATCATGAATCATGAATCATGAATTAAAACATGAATCATGAATTATGAATCATGAATTGAATCATGAATCATGAATCATGAATCATAAATCATGAATTGAAACATGAATCATGAATTATGAATCATGAATTGAATCATGAATCATGAATCATGAATTGAATCATGAATAATGAATCATGAATTGAATCATGAATCATGAATTGAATCATGAATCATGAATTGAATCATGAATTGAATCATGAATCATGAATCATGAATTGAATCATGAATCATGAATTGAATCATGAATCGTGAATCATGAATCATGAATCGAATCATGAATCATGAATCATGAATTAAATCATGAATCATGAATCATGAATTGAATCATGAATCATGAATCATGAATTAAATCATGAATCATGAATTATGAATCATGAATTGAATCATGAATCATGAATCATGAATTGAATCATGAATCATGAATCAGTAATCATGAATCATGAATTGAATCATGAATCATGAATCATGAATTAAATCATGAATCATGAATTATGAATCATGAATTGAATCATGAATCATGAATTGAATCATGAATCATGAATTATGAATCATGAATTAAATCATGAATCATGAATTATGAATCATGAATTGAATCATGAATCATGAATTGAATCATGAATCATGAATTGTAACATGAATCATGAATTATGACTCATGAATTGAATCATGAATCATGAATCATGAATTGAATCATGAATCATGAATCATGAATTGAATCATGAATCATGAATTGAATCATGAATCATGAATCATGAATTGAATCATGAATTGAATCATGAATCATGAATTGAATCATGAATCATGAATTATGAATCATGAATTGAATCATGAATCATGAATCATGAATCATGAATCGAATCATGAATCATGAATTGAATCATGAATCATAATTCATGAATTGAATCATGAATCATGAATCATGAATTGAATCATGAATCATGAATTGAATCATGAATCATGAATCATGAATCATGAATCATGAATCATGAATCATGAATTATGAATCATGAATTGAATCATGAATCATGAATTGAATCATGAATCATGAATCATGAATTGAATCATGAATCATGAATTATGAATCATGAATCATGAATTGAATCATGAATCATGAATCATGAATTGAATCATGAATCATGAATTATGAATCATGAATCATGAATTGAATCATGAATTATGAATCATGAATCATGAATCATGAATTATGAATCATGAATTGAATCATGAATCATGAATTGAATCATGAATCATGAATCATGAATTGAATCATGAATCATGAATTATGAATCATGAATCATGAATTGAATCATGAATCATGAATCATGAATTGAATCATGAATCATGAATTATGAATCATGAATTGAATCATGATCCGAATCATGAATTGAATCATGAATCATGAATTGAATCATAAATCATGAATCATGAATCATGAATTGAATCATGATCCGAATCATGAATTGAATCATGAATCATGAATTGAATCATGAATCATGAATCATGAATCATGAATTGAATCATGAATCATGAATCATGAATTGAATCATGAATTGAATCATGAATCATGAATTGAATCATGAATCATGAATTATGAATCATGAATTGAATCATGAATCATGAATTGAATCATGAATCATGAATCATGAATTGAATCATGAATTGAATCATGAATCATGAATCATGAATTGAATCATGAATCATGAATTATGAATCATGAATTGAATCATGAATCATGAATCATGAATTGAATCATGAATCATGAATCATGAATCATGAATCGAATCATGAATTGAATCATGAATCATGAATTGAATCATGAATCATGAATCATGAATTGAATCATGAATCATGAATCATGAATTGAATCATGAATCATGAATTATGAATCATGAATTGAATCATGAATCATGAATCATGAATTGAATCATGAATCATGAATCATGAATCGAATCATGAATTGAATCATGATTCATGAATTATGAATCATGAATTGAATCATGAATCATGAATCATGAATTGAAACATGAATCATGAATCATGAATCATGAATCGAATCATGAATCATGAATTGAATCATGAATCATGAATCATGAATTGAATCATGAATCATGAATTGAATCATGAATCATGAATCATGAATTGAATCATGAATCATGAATCATGAATTGAATCATGAATCATGAATTATGAATCATGAATCATGAATCATGAATCATGAATTGAAATATGAATCATGAATTATGAATCATGAATTAAATCATGAATCATGAATTATGAATCATGAATTGAATCATGAATCATGAATTGAATCATGAATCATGAATCATGAATTGAATCATGAATCATGAATCATGAATTGAATCATGAATCATGAATCATGAATCATGAATTAAAACATGAATCATGAATTATGAATCATGAATTGAATCATGAATCATGAATCATGAATCATAAATCATGAATTGAAACATGAATCATGAATTATGAATCATGAATTGAATCATGAATCATGAATCATGAATTGAATCATGAATAATGAATCATGAATTGAATCATGAATCATGAATTGAATCATGAATCATGAATTGAATCATGAATTGAATCATGAATCATGAATCATGAATTGAATCATGAATCATGAATCATGAATTGAATCATGAATCGTGAATCATGAATCGAATCATGAATCATGAATCATGAATTAAATCATGAATCATGAATCATGAATTGAATCATGAATCATGAATCATGAATTAAATCATGAATCATGAATTATGAATCATGAATTGAATCATGAATCATGAATCATGAATTGAATCATGAATCATGAATCAGTAATCATGTATCATGAATTGAATCATGAATCATGAATCATGAATCATGAATTAAATCATGAATCATGAATTATGAATCATGAATTGAATCATGAATCATGAATTGAATCATGAATTATGAATCATGAATTAAATCATGAATCATGAATTATGAATCATGAATTGAATCATGAATCATGAATTGAATCATGAATCATGAATTGTAACATGAATCATGAATTATGACTCATGAATTGAATCATGAATCATGAATCATGAATCATGAATTGAATCATGAATCATGAATCATGAATTGAATCATGAATCATGAATTGAATCATGAATCATGAATCATGAATTGAATCATGAATTGAATCATGAATCATGAATTGAATCATGAATCATGAATTATGAATCATGAATTGAATCATGAATCATGAATCATGAATCATGAATCGAATCATGAATCATGAATTGAATCATGAATCATAATTCATGAATTGAATCATGAATCATGAATCATGAATTGAATCATGAATCATGAATTGAATCATGAATCATGAATCATGAATCATGAATCATGAATCATGAATTATGAATCATGAATTGAATCATGAATCATGAATTGAATCATGAATCATGAATCATGAATTGAATCATGAATCATGAATCATGAATTGAATCATGAATCATGAATTATGAATCATGAATCATGAATTGAATCATGAATTATGAATCATGAATTGAATCATGAATCATGAATTATGAATCATGAATTGAATCATGATCCGAATCATGAATTGAATCATGAATCATGAATTGAATCATAAATCATGAATCATGAATCATGAATTGAATCATGATCCGAATCATGAATTGAATCATGAATCATGAATTGAATCATGAATCATGAATCATGAATCATGAATTGAATCATGAATCATGAATCATGAATTGAATCATGAATTAAATCATGAATCATGAATTGAATCATGAATCATGAATTATGAATCATGAATTGAATCATGAATCATGAATCATGAATTGAATCATGAATCATGAATCATGAATTGAATCATGAATTGAATCATGAATCATGAATCATGAATTGAATCATGAATCATGAATTATGAATCATGAATTGAATCATGAATCATGAATCATGAATTGAATCATGAATCATGAATCATGAATCATGAATCGAATCATGAATTGAATCATGAATCATGAATTGAATCATGAATCATGAATCATGAATTGAATCATGAATCATGAATCATGAATTGAATCATGAATCATGAATTATGAATCATGAATTGAATAATGAATCATGAATCATGAATTGAATCATGAATCATGAATCATGAATCGAATCATGAATTGAATCATGAATCATGAATCATGAATTGAATCATGAATCATGAATCATGAATTGAATCATGAATCATGAATCATGAATTGAATCATGAATCATGAATTATGAATCATGAATTGAATCATGAATCATGAATCATGAATTATGAATCACGAATTGAAACATGAATCATGAATTATGACTCATGAATTGAATCATGAATCATGAATCATGAATTGAATCATGAATCATGAATCATGAATTGAATCATGAATCATGAATTGAATCATGAATCATGAATCATGAATTGAATCATGAATTGAATCATGAATCATGAATTGAATCATGAATCATGAATTATGAATCATGAATTGAATCATGAATCATGAATCATGAATCGAATCATGAATCATGAATCATGAATCGAATCATGAATCATGAATTGAATCATGAATCATAATTCATGAATTGAATCATGAATCATGAATCATGAATTGAATCATGAATCATGAATCATGAATTGAATCATGAATCATGATCATGAATCATGAATTGAAACATGAATCATGAATTATGAATCATGAATTGAATCATGAATCATGAATTGAATCATGAATCATGAATCATGAATTGAATCATGAATCATGAATTATGAATCATGAATCATGAATTGAATCATGAATCATGAATCATAAATTGAATCATGAATCATGAATTATGAATCATGAATCATGAATTGAATCATGAATCATGAATTGAATCATGAATCATGAATCATGAATTGAATCATGAATCATGAATCATGAATTGAATCATGAATCATGAATTATGAATCATGAATTGAATCATGAATCATGAATTGAATCATGAATCATGAATCATGAATCATGAATCGAATCATGAATCAGGAATCATGAATCATGAATTGAATCATGAAATGAATCATGAATTAAATCATGAATCATGAATAATGAATCATGAATTGAATCATGAATTATGAATTGAATCATGAATCATGAAACATGAATCATGAATCATGAATCATGAATTGAATCATGAAATGAATCATGAATCATGAATCATGAATCATGAATCATGAATTGAATCATGAATCATGAATCATGAATCATGAATTGAATCATGAATCATGAATCATGAATTGAATCATGAATTGAATCATGAATCATGAATCATGAATTATGAATCATGAATTGAATCATAAATCATGAATCATGAATTGAATCATGAATTATGAATCATGAATTGAATCATGAATCATGAATTATGAATCATGAATTGAATCATGATCCGAATCATGAATTGAATCATATATCATGAATTGAATCATAAATCATGAATCATGAATCATGAATTGAATCATGATCCGAATCATGAATTGAATCATGAATCATGAATTGAATCATGAATCATGAATCATGAATCATGAATTGAATCATGAATCATGAATCATGAATTGAATCATGAATCATGAATCATGAATTGAATCATGAATCATGAATTGAATCATGAATCATGAATCATGAATTGAATCATGAAATGAATCATGAATTAAATCATGAATCATGAATAATGAATCATGAATTGAATCATGAATTATGAATTGAATCATGAATCATGAAACATGAATCATGAATCATGAATCATGAATTGAATCATGAATCATGAATCATGAATTGAATCATGAATCATGAATTATGAATCATGAATTGAATCATGAATCATGAATTGAATCATGAATCATGAATCATGAATCATGAATCGAATCATGAATCAGGAATCATGAATCATGAATTGAATCATGAAATGAATCATGAATTAAATCATGAATCATGAATAATGAATCATGAATTGAATCATGAATTATGAATTGAATCATGAATCATGAAACATGAATCATGAATCATGAATCATGAATTGAATCATGAAATGAATCATGAATCATGAATCATGAATCATGAATCATGAATTGAATCATGAATCATGAATCATGAATCATGAATTGAATCATGAATCATGAATCATGAATTGAATCATGAATTGAATCATGAATCATGAATCATGAATTATGAATCATGAATTGAATCATAAATCATGAATCATGAATTGAATCATGAATTATGAATCATGAATTGAATCATGAATCATGAATTATGAATCATGAATTGAATCATGATCCGAATCATGAATTGAATCATATATCATGAATTGAATCATAAATCATGAATCATGAATCATGAATTGAATCATGATCCGAATCATGAATTGAATCATGAATCATGAATTGAATCATGAATCATGAATCATGAATCATGAATTGAATCATGAATCATGAATCATGAATTGAATCATGAATCATGAATCATGAATTGAATCATGAATCATGAATTGAATCATGAATCAGGAATCATGAATCATGAATTGAATCATGAAATGAATCATGAATTAAATCATGAATCATGAATAATGAATCATGAATTGAATCATGAATTATGAATTGAATCATGAATCATGAAACATGAATCATGAATCATGAATCATGAATTGAATCATGAAATGAATCATGAATCATGAATCATGAATCATGAATCATGAATTGAATCATGAATCATGAATCATGAATCATGAATTGAATCATGAATCATGAATCATGAATTGAATCATGAATTGAATCATGAATCATGAATCATGAATTATGAATCATGAATTGAATCATAAATCATGAATCATGAATTGAATCATGAATTATGAATCATGAATTGAATCATGAATCATGAATTATGAATCATGAATTGAATCATGATCCGAATCATGAATTGAATCATATATCATGAATTGAATCATAAATCATGAATCATGAATCATGAATTGAATCATGATCCGAATCATGAATTGAATCATGAATCATGAATTGAATCATGAATCATGAATCATGAATCATGAATTGAATCATGAATCATGAATCATGAATTGAATCATGAATTGAAACATGAATCATGAATCATGAATCATGAATCATGAATTGAATCATGAATCATGAATTATGAATCATGAATTGAATCATGAATCATGAATCATGAATTGAATCATGAATCATGAATCATGAATCATGAATCGAATCATGAATCATGAATCATGAATCATGAATCATGAATTGAATCATGAATTGAATCATGAATTGAATCATGAATCATGAATCATTAATTGAATCATGAATCATGAATTGAATCATGAATCATGAATTGAATCATGAATCATGAATTAAGAATCATGAATTGAATCATGAATCATGAATCATGAATCATGAATCATGAATTGAAACATGAATCATGAATTATGAATCATGAATTGAATCATGAATCATGAATTGAATCATGAATCATGATTAATGAATTGAATCATGAATCATGAATTGAATCATGAATCATGAATCATGAATTGAATCATGAATTGAATCATGAATCATGAATTGAATCATGAATCATGAATCATGAATCATGAATTGAATCATGAATCATGAATCATGAATTGAATCATGAATCATGAATCATGAATCGAATCATGAATTGAATCATGAATCATGAATCATGAATTGAATCATGAATCATGAATCATGAATTGAATCATGAATCATGAATCATGAATTGAATCATGAATCATGAATTATGAATCATGAATTGAATCATGAATCATGAATCTTGAATTGAATCATGAATCATGAATCAGGAATCATGAATCATGAATTGAATCATGAAATGAATCATGAATTAAATCATGAATCATGAATTATGAATCATGAATTGAATCATGAATTATGAATTGAATCATGAATCATGAAACATGAATCATGAATCATGAATTGAATCATGAAATGAATCATGAATCATGAATCATGAATTGAATCATGAATCATGAATTAAATCATGAATCATGAATCGAATCATGAATCATGAATTGAATCATGAATCATGAATTGAATCATGAATCATGAATCATGAATTGAATCATGAATCATGAATTATGAATCATGAATTGAATCATGAATCATGAATTGAATTATGAATCATGAATCATGAATCATGAATCATGAATCATGAATTGAATCATGAATCATGAATTATGAATCATGAATTAAATCATAAATCATGAATTATGAATCATGAATTGAATCATGAATCATGAATTGAATCATGAATCATGAATTATGAATCATGAATTGAATCATGAATCATGAATCATGAATTGAATCATGAATCATGAATCATGAATTGAATCATGAATCATGAATCATGAATCATGAATCATGAATTGAATCATGAATCATGAATTATGAATCATGAATTGAATCATGAATCATGAATTGAATCATGAATCATGAATTGAATCAGAAATCAGAAATCATGAATTGAATCATGAATCATTAATTGAATCATAAATCATGAATCATGAATTGAATCATGAATTGAATCATGAATCATGAATCATGAATTGAATCATGAATCATGAATTATGAATCATGAATTCAATCATGAATCATGAATCATGAATTCAATCATGAATCATGAATCATGAATCATGAATCGAATCATGAATCATGAATTGAATCATGAATCATGAATTGAATCATGAATCATGAATCATGAATCATGAATTGAATCATGAATCATGAATTATGATTCATGAATTGAATCATGAATCATGACTTGAATCATGAATCATGAATCATGAATTGAATCATGAATCATAAATCATGAATTGAATCATGAATCATGAATTATGAATCATGAATTGAATCATGAATCATGAATCATGAATTGAATCATGAATCATAAATCATGAATTGAATCATGAATCATGAATCATGAATTGAATCATGAATCATAAATGATGAATTGAATCATGAATCATGAATTATGAATCATGAATTGAATCATGAATCATGAATCATGAATTGAATCATGAATCATGAATCAGGAATCATGAATCATGAATTGAATCATGAATCATGAATTATGAATAATGAATTAAATCATGAATCATGAATTATGAATCATGAATGATGAATCATGAATGATGAATCATCAATTGAATCATGAATTATGAATTGAATCATGGATGATGAATCATGAATGATGAATCATGAATTGAATCATGAATCATGAATTGAATCATGAATCATGAATTAAATCATGAATCATGAATTGAATCATGAATCATGAATTATGAATTGAATCATGAATGATGAATCATGAATGATGAATCATGAATTAAATCATGAATCATGAATGATGAATTGAATCATGAATCATGAATGATGAATTGAATCATGAATCATGAATGATGAATCATGAATTGAATCATGAATCATGAATTGAATCATGAATCATGAATTATGAATCATTAATTGAATCATGAATCATGAATTATGAATCATGAATTGAATCATGAATTATGAATTGAATCATGAATCATGAATCATGAATCATGAATCATGAATTGAATCATGAATTGAATCATGAATCATGAATCATGAATTGAATCATGAATCATGAATGATGAATCATGAATTGAATCATGAATCATGAATCATGAATCGAATCATGGATCATGAATTGAATCATTAATCATGAATCATGAATTGAACCATGAATCATGAATCATGAATTGAATCATGAATCATGAATTATGAATCATGAATTGAATCATGAATCATGAATTATGAATCATGAATTGAATCATGATATGAATCAAGAAATGAATCATGAATCATGAATCATGAATCATGAATCATGAATTAAATCATGAATCATGAATCATGAATCATGAATCGAATCATGAATTGAATCATGAATCATGAATTGAATCATGAATCATGAATCATGAATTGAATCATGAATCATGAATCATGAATTGATTCATGAATCATGAATTATGAATCATGAATTGAATCATGAATCATGAATCATGAATTGAATCATGAATCATGAATCATGAATCATGAATTGAATCATGAATCATGAATTATGAATCATGAATTGAATCATGAATCATGAATTGAATCATGAATCATGAATCATGAATTGAATCATGAATCATGAATCATGAATTGAATCATGAATCATGAATTGAATCATGAATCATAAATCATGAATTGAATCATGAATTGAATCATGAATCGAATCATGAATTGAATCATGTATCGAATCATGAATTGAATCATGTATCGAATCATGAATTGAATCATGAATCATGAATCATGAATTGAATCATGATTCATGAATTATGAATCATGAATTGAATCATGAATCATGAATCATGAATTGAAACATGAATCATGAATCATGAATCATGAATCGAATCATGAATCATGAATTGAATCATGAATCATGAATCATGAATTGAATCATGAATCATGAATTGAATCATGAATCATGAATTGAATCATGAATCATGAATCATGAATTGAATCATGAATCATGAATTATGAATCATGAATCATGAATCATGAATCATGAATTGAAATATGAATCATGAATTATGAATCATGAATTAAATCATGAATCATGAATTATGAATCATGAATTGAATCATGAATCAGGAATCATGAATTGAATCATGAATCATGAATTATGAATCATGAATTGAATCATGAATCATGAATTGAATCATGAATCATGAATCATGAATTGAATCATGAATCATGAATCATGAAATGAATCATGAATCATGAATTGAATCATGAATCATGAATCATGAATTGAATCATGAATTGAATCATGAATCGAATCATGAATTGAATCATGTATCGAATCATGAATTGAATCATGTATCGAATCATGAATTGAATCATGAATCATGAATCATGAATTGAATCATGATTCATGAATTATGAATCATGAATTGAATCATGAATCATGAATCATGAATTGAAACATGAATCATGAATCATGAATCATGAATCAAATCATGAATCATGAATTGAATCATGAATCATGAATCATGAATTGAATCATGAATCATGAATTGAATCATGAATCATGAATTGAAACATTAATCATGAATCATGAATCATGAATCGAATCATGAATCAAGAATTGAATCATGAATCATGAATCATGAATTGAATCATGAATCATGAATCATGAATTGAATCATGAATCATGAATTATGAATCATGAATCATGAATCATGAATCATGAATTGAAATATGAATCATGAATTATGAATCATGAATTAAATCATGAATCATGAATTATGAATCATGAATTGAATCATGAATCATGAATTGAATCATGAATCATGAATCATGAATTGAATCATGAATCATGAATCATGAATTGAATCATGAATCATGAATCATGAATTAAAACATGAATCATGAATTATGAATCATGAATTGAATCATGAATCATGAATCATGAATCATGAATCATGAATTGAAACATGAATCATGAATTATGAATCATGAATTGAATCATGAATCATGAATCATGAATTGAATCATGAATAATGAATCATGAATTGAATCATGAATCATGAATTGAATCATGAATCATGAATTGAATCATGAATTGAATCATGAATCATGAATCATGAATCATGAATTGAATCATGAATCATGAATCATGAATTGAATCATGAATTGTGAATCATGAATCATGAATCGAATCATGAATTAAATCATGAATCATGAATTATGAATCATGAATTGAATCATGAATCATGAATCATGAATTGAATCATGAATCATGAATCAGTAATCATGAATCATGAATTGAATCATGAATCATGAATCATGAATCATGAATGAAATCATGAATCATGAATTATGAATCATGAATTGAATCATGAATCATGAATTGAATCATGAATCATGAATTATGAATCATGAATTAAATCATGAATCATGAATTATGAATCATGAATTGAATCATGAATCGTGAATTGAATCATGAATCATGAATCATGAATTATGAATCACGAATTGAATCATGAATCATGAATCATGAATTGAATCATGAATCATGAATCATGAATTGAATCATGAATCATGATTCATGAATCATGAATTGAAACATGAATCATGAATTATGAATCATGAATTGAATCATGAATCATGAATCATGAATTGAATCATGAATCATGAATCATGAATTTAATCATGAATCATGAATTGAATCATGAATCATGAATCATGAATTGAATCATGAATTGAATCATGAATCATGAATTGAATCATGAATCATGAATTATGAATCATGAATTGAATCATGAATCATGAATCATGAATCATGAATCGAATCATGAATCATGAATTGAATCATGAATCATAATTCATGAATTGAATCATGAATCATGAATCATGAATCATGAATCATGAATCATGAATCATGAATTGAATCATGAATCATGAATCATGAATCATGAATTGAAACATGAATCATGAATTATGAATCATGAATTGAATCATGAATCATGAATTGAATCATGAATCATGAATCATGAATTGAATCATGAATCATGAATTATGAATCATGAATCATGAATTGAATCATGAATCATGAATCATGAATTGAATCATGAATCATGAATTATGAATCATGAATCATGAATTGAATCATGAATCATGAATTGAATCATGAATCATGAATTGAATCATGAATCATGAATCATGAATTGAATCATGAATCATGAATTATGAATCATGAATTGAATCATGAATCATGAATCATGAATTGAATCATGAATCATGAATTATGAATCATTAATTGAATCATGAATTATGAATTATAAATCATGAATTGAATCATGAATTATGAATTGAATCATGAATCATGAATCATGAATCGAATCATGAATCATGAATTGAATCATGAATCATGAATCATGAATTGAATCATGAATCATGAATCATGAATTGAATCATGAATCATGAATCATGAATTGAATCATGAATCATGAATTATGAATCATTAATTGAATCATGAATCATGAATTGAATCATGAATCATGAATCATGAATTGAATCATGAATCATGAATCATGAATCATGAATTGAATCATGAATCATGAATTATGAATCATGAATTGAATCATGAATCATGAATTGAATCATGAATCATGAATCATGAATTGAATCATGAATCATGAATCATGAATCATGAATTGAATCATGAATCATGAATTATGAATCATGAATTGAATCATGAATCATGAATTGAATCATGAATCATGAATCATGAATTGAATCATGAATCATGAATCATGAATTGAATCATGAATCATGAATTGAATCATGAATCATGAATCATGAATTGAATCATGAATTGAATCATGAATCGAATCATGAATTGAATCATGTATCGAATCATGAATTGAATCATGTATCGAATCATGAATTGAATCATGAATCATGAATCATGAATTGAATCATGATTCATGAATTATGAATCATGAATTGAATCATGAATTATGAATCATGAATTGAAACATGAATCATGAATCATGAATCGAATCATGAATCATGAATTGAATCATGAATCATGAATCATGAATTGAATCATGAATCATGAATTGAATCATGAATCATGAATCATGAATTGAATCATGAATCATGAATTGAATCATGAATCATGAATTATGAATCATGAATCATGAATCATGAATTATGAATTGAAATATGAATCATGAATTATGAATCATGAATTAAATCATGAATCATGAATTATGAATCATGAATTGAATCATGAATCATGAATTGAATCATGAATCATGAATCATGAATTGAATCATGAATCATGAATCATGAATTGAATCATGAATTATGAATCATGAATCATGAATTGAATCATGAATCATGAATTGAATCATGAATTGAATCATGAATCATGAATCATGAATTGAATCATGAATCATGAATTGAATCATGAATTGTGAATCATGAATCATGAATCGAATCATGAATCATGAATTGAATCATGAATCATGAATCATGAATTGAATCATGAATCATGAATCATGAATTGAATCATGAATCATGAATCATGAATTAAATCATGAATCATGAATTATGAATCATGAATTGAATCATGAATCATGAATCATGAATTGAATCATGAATCATGAATCAGTAATCATGAATCATGAATTGAATCATGAATCATGAATCATGAATCATGAATTAAATCATGAATCATGAATTATGAATCATGAATTGAATCATGAATCATGAATTATGAATCATGAATTAAATCATGAATCATGAATTATGAATCATGAATCATGAATTGAATCATGAATCATGAATCATGAATTATGAATCACGAATTGAATCATGAATCATGAATCATGAATTGAATCATGAATCATGAATCATGAATTGAATCATGAATCATGATTCATAAATCATGAATTGAATCATGAATCATGAATTGAATCATGAATCATGAATCATGAATTGAATCATGAATTGAATCATGAATCATGAATTGAATCATGAATCATGAATTATGAATCATGAATTGAATCATGAATCATGAATCATGAATCGAATCATGAATCATGAATTGAATCATGAATCATAATTCATGAATTGAATCATGAATCATGAATCATGAATTGAATCATGAATCATGAATCATGAATTGAATCATGAATCATGAATCATGAATCATGAATTGAAACATGAATCATGAATTATGAATCATGAATTGAATCATGAATCATGAATTGAATCATGAATCATGAATTATGAATCATGAATCATGAATTGAATCATGAATCATGAATCATGAATTGAATCATGAATCATGAATTATGAATCATGAATCATGAATTGAATCATGAATCATGAATTGAATCATGAATCATGAATCATGAATTGAATCATGAATCATGAATCATGAATTGAATCATGAATCATGAATTATGAATCATGAATTGAATCATGAATCATGAATCATGAATTGAATCATGAATCATGAATTATGAATCATTAATTGAATCATGAATTATGAATTATAAATCATGAATTGAATCATGAATTATGAATTGAATCATGAATCATGAATCATGAATCATGAATTGAAACATGAATCATGAATTATGAATCATGAATTGAATCATGAATCATGAATTGAATCATGAATCATGAATTATGAATCATGAATCATGAATTGAATCATGAATCATGAATCATTAATTGAATCATGAATCATGAATTATGAATCATGAATCATGAATTGAATCATGAATCATGAATTGAATCATGAATCATGAATCATGAATTGAATCATGAATCTTGAATCATGAATTGAATCATGAATCATGAATTATGAATCATTAATTGAATCATGAATTATGAATTATAAATCATGAATTGAATCATGAATTATGAATTGAATCATGAATCATGAATCATGAATCGAATCATGAATCATGAATTGAATCATGAATCATGAATCATGAATTGAATCATGAATCATGAATCATGAATTGAATCATGAATCATGAATCATGAATTGAATCATGAATCATGAATTATGAATCATTAATTGAATCATGGATCATGAATCATGAATTGAATCATGAATCATGAATTGAATCATGAATCATGAATCATGAATCATGAATTGAATCATGAATCATGAATCATGAATTGAATCATGAATCATGAATCATGAATTGAATCATGAATCATGAATTGAATCATGAATCATGAATCATGAATTGAATCATGAATTGAATCATGAATCGAATCATGAATTGAATCATGTATCGAATCATGAATTGAATCATGTATCGAATCATGAATTGAATCATGAATCATGAATCATGAATTGAATCATGATTCATGAATTATGAATCATGAATTGAATCATGAATCATGAATCATGAATTGAAACATGAATCATGAATCATGAATCATGAATTGAATCATGAATCATGAATTGAATCATGAATCATGAATCATGAATTGAATCATGAATCATGAATCATGAATTGAATCATGAATCATGAATTATGAATCATGAATCATGAATCATGAATCATGAATTGAAATATGAATCATGAATTATGAATCATGAATTAAATCATGAATCATGAATTATGAATCATGAATTGAATCATGAATCATGAATTGAATCATGAATCATGAATCATGAATTGAATCATGAATCATGAATCATGAATTGAATCATGAATCATGAATCATGAATCATGAATCATGAATTAAAACATGAATCATGAATTATGAATCATGAATTGAATCATGAATCATGAATCATGAATCATAAATCATGAATTGAAACATGAATCATGAATTATGAATCATGAATTGAATCATGAATCATGAATCATGAATTGAATCATGAATAATGAATCATGAATTGAATCATGAATCATGAATTGAATCATGAATCATGAATTGAATCATGAATTGAATCATGAATCATGAATCATGAATTGAATCATGAATCATGAATCATTAATTGAATCATGAATCGTGAATCATGAATCATGAATCGAATCATGAATCATGAATCATGAAGTAAATCATGAATCATGAATCATGAATTGAATCATGAATCATGAATCATGAATTAAATCATGAATCATGAATTATGAATCATGAATTGAATCATGAATCATGAATCATGAATTGAATCATGAATCATGAATCATGAATTGAATCATGAATCATGACTCAGTAATCATGAATCATGAATTGAATCATGAATCATGAATCATGAATCATGAATTAAATCATGAATCATGAATTATGAATCATGAATTGAATCATGAATCATGAATTGAATCATGAATCATGAATTATGAATCATGAATTAAATCATGAATCATGAATTATGAATCATGAATTGAATCATGAATCATGAATTGAATCATGATTCATGAATCATGAATTATGAATCACGAATTGAATCATGAATCATGAATCATGAATTGAATCATGAATCATGATTCATGAATCATGAATTGAAACATGAATCATGAATTATGACTCATGAATTGAATCATGAATCATGAATCATGAATTGAATCATGAATCATGAATCATGAATTGAATCATTAATCATGAATTGAATCATGAATTGAATCATGAATCATGAATTGAATCATGAATCATGAATTATGAATCATGAATTGAATCATGAATCATGAATCATGAATCATGAATCGAATCATGAATCATGAATTGAATCATGAATCATAATTCATGAATTGAATCATGAATCATGAATCATGAATTGAATCATGAATCATGAATCATGAATTGAATCATGAATCATGAATCATGAATCATGAATCATGAATCATGAATTATGAATCATGAATTGAATCATGAATCATGAATTGAATCATGAATCATGAATCATGAATTGAATCATGAATCATGAATTATGAATCATGAATCATGAATTGAATCATGAATCATGAATCATGAATTGAATCATGAATCATGAATCATGAATTGAATCATGAATCATGAATTATGAATCATGAATCATGAATTGAATCATGAATTATGAATCATGAATCATGAATTGAATCATAAATCATGAATCATGAATCATGAATTGAATCATGATCCGAATCATGAATTGAATCATGAATCATGAATTGAATCATGAATCATGAATCATGAATCATGAATTGAATCATGAATCATGAATTGAATCATGAATTGAATCATGAATCATGAATCATGAATTGAATCATGAATCATGAATTATGAATCATGAATTGAATCATGAATCATGAATCATGAATTGAATCATGAATCATGAATCATGAATTGAATCATGAATTGAATCATGAATCATGAATCATGAATTGAATCATGAATCATGAATTATGAATCATGAATTGAATCATGAATCATGAATTGAATCATGAATCATGAATCATGAATCATGAATCGAATCATGAATTGAATCATGAATCATGAATTGAATCATGAATCATGAATCATGAATTGAATCATGAATCATGAATCATGAAATGAATCATGAATCATGAATTATGAATCATGAATTGAATCATGAATCATGAATCATGAATTGAATCATGAATCATGAATCATGAATCGAATCATGAATTGAATCATGAATCATGAATCATGAATTGAATCATGAATCATGAATCATGAATTGAATCATGAATCATGAATCATGAATTGAATCATGAATCATGAATTATGAATCATGAATTGAATCATGAATCATGAATCATGAATTATGAATCACGAATTGAAACATGAATCATGAATTATGACTCATGAATTGAATCATGAATCATGAATCATGAATTGAATCATGAATCATGAATCATGAATTGAATCATGAATCATGAATTGAATCATGAATTGAATCATGAATCATGAATTGAATCATGAATCATGAATTATGAATCATGAATTGAATCATGAATCATGAATCATGAATCATAAATTGAATCATGAATCATGAATTGAATCATGAATCATAATTCATGAATTGAATCATGAATCATGAATCATGAATTGAATCATGAATCATGAATCATGAATTGAATCATGAATCATGATCATGAATCATGAATTGAAACATGAATCATGAATTATGAATCATGAATTGAATCATGAATCATGAATTGAATCATGAATCATGAATCATGAATTGAATCATGAATCATGAATTGAATCATGAATCATGAATCATGAATTGAATCATGAATCATGAATCATGAATTGAATCATGAATCATGAATTATGAATCATGAATTGAATCATGAATCATGAATCATGAATTGAATCATGAATCATGAATCATGAATCATGAATCGAATCATGAATTGAATCATGAATCATGAATCATGAATTGAATCATGAATCATGAATCATGAATTGAATCATGAATCATGAATTGAATCATGAATCAGGAATCATGAATCATGAATTGAATCATGAAATGAATCATGAATTAAATCATGAATCATGAATAATGAATCATGAATTGAATCATGAATTATGAATTGAATCATGAATCATGAAACATGAATCATGAATCATGAATCATGAATTGAATCATGAAATGAATCATGAATCATGAATCATGAATCATGAATTGAATCATGAATCATGAATCATGAATCATGAATTG
Organism: Mixophyes australis; assembly: GCA_036250195.1. Classification (NCBI taxonomy): domain Eukaryota; kingdom Metazoa; phylum Chordata; class Amphibia; order Anura; family Limnodynastidae; genus Mixophyes; species Mixophyes australis. The sequence continues at coordinate 238,506,905 of JAVHZZ010000001.1, read as the reverse complement.
AATCATGAATCATGAATCATGAATTGAATCATGAATTGAATCATGAATCATGAATCATGAATTATGAATCATGAATTGAATCATGAATCATGAATCATGAATTGAATCATGAATTATGAATCATGAATTGAATCATGAATCATGAATTATGAATCATGAATTGAATCATGATCCGAATCATGAATTGAATCATGAATCATGAATTGAATCATAAATCATGAATCATGAATCATGAATTGAATCATGATCCGAATCATGAATTGAATCATGAATCATGAATTGAATCATGAATCATGAATCATGAATCATGAATTGAATCATGAATCATGAATCATGAATTGAATCATGAATTGAATCATGAATCATGAATCATGAATCATGAATCATGAATTGAATCATGAATCATGAATTATGAATCATGAATTGAATCATGAATCATGAATCATGAATTGAATCATGAATCATGAATCATGAATCATGAATCGAATCATGAATCATGAATCATGAATCATGAATCACGAATTGAATCATGAATTGAATCATGAATTGAATCATGAATCATGAATCATTAATTGAATCATGAATCATGAATTGAATCATGAATCATGAATTGAATCATGAATTGAATCATGAATCATGAATCATGAATTGAATCATGAATCATGAATTAAGAATCATGAATTGAATCATGAATCATGAATCATGATTTGAATCATGAATCATGAATCATGAATTGAATCATGAATCATGAATCATGAATTGAAACATGAATCATGAATTATGAATCATGAATTGAATCATGAATCATGAATTGAATCATGAATCATGATTAATGAATTGAATCATGAATCATGAATTGAATCATGAATCATGAATCATGAATTGAATCATGAATTGAATCATGAATCATGAATCATGAATTGAATCATGAATCATGAATTATGAATCATGAATTGAATCATGAATCATGAATCATGAATTGCATCATGAATCATGAATCATGAATCATGAATCGAATCATGAATTGAATCATGAATCATGAATCATGAATTGAATCATGAATCATGAATCATGAATTGAATCATGAATCATGAATCATGAATTGAATCATGAATCATGAATCATGAATTGAATCATGAATCATGAATTATGAATCATGAATTGAATCATGAATCATGAATCTTGAATTGAATCATAAATCATGAATCAGGAATCATGAATCATGAATTGAATCATGAAATGAATCATGAATTAAATCATGAATCATGAATTATGAATCATGAATTGAATCATGAATTATGAATTGAATCATGAATCATGAAACATGAATCATGAATCATGAATTGAATCATGAAATGAATCATGAATCATGAATCATGAATTGAATCATGAATCATGAATCATGAATTGAATCATGAATCATGAATCATGAATCATGAATCGAATCATGAATCATGAATTGAATCATGAATCATGAATCGAATCATGAATCATGAATTGAATCATGAATCATGAATCATGAATTGAATCATGAATCATGAATTGAATCATGAATCATGAATTATGAATCATGAATTGAATCATGAATCATGAATTGAATTATGAATCATGAATCATGAATCATGAATCATGAATCATGAATTGAATCATGAATCATGAATTATGAATCATGAATTAAATCATAAATCATGAATTATGAATCATGAATTGAATCATGAATCATGAATTGAATCATGAATCATGAATTATGAATCATGAATTGAATCATGAATCATGAATCATGAATTAAATCATGAATCATGAATCATGAATTGAATCATGAATCATGAATCATGAATCATGAATCATGAATTGAATCATGAATCATGAATTATGAATCATGAATTGAATCATGAATAATGAATTGAATCATAAATCAGAAATCATGAATTGAATCATGAATCATTAATTGAATCATAAATCATGAATCATGAATTGAATCATGAATTGAATCATGAATCATGAATCATGAATTGAATCATGAATCATGAATTATGAATCATGAATCATGAATTCAATCATGAATCATGAATCATGAATTGAATCATGAATCATGAATCATGAAATGAATCATGAATCATAAATGATGAATTGAATCATGAATCATGAATTATGAATCATGAATTGAATCATGAATTGAATCATGAATCATAAATTGAATCATGAATCATGAATTATGAATCATGAATTGAATCATGAATCATGAATCATGAATCGAATCATGAATCATGAATTGAATCATGAATCATAATTCATGAATTGAATCATGAATCATGAATCATGAATTGAATCATGAATCATGAATCATGAATTGAATCATGAATCATGAATCATGAATCATGAATTGAAACATGAATCATGAATTATGAATCATGAATTGAATCATGAATCATGAATTGAATCATGAATCATGAATCATGAATTGAATCATGAATCATGAATCATGAATTGAATCATGAATCATGAATCATGAATTGAATCATGAATCATGAATTATGAATCATGAATCATGAATTGAATCATGAATCATGAATTGAATCATGAATCATGAATCATGAATTGAATCATGAATCATGAATCATGAATTGAATCATGAATCATGAATTATGAATCATGAATTGAATCATGAATCATGAATCATGAATTGAATCATGAATCATGAATTATGAATCATTAATTGAATCATGAATTATGAATTATAAATCATGAATTGAATCATGAATTATGAATTGAATCATGAATCATGAATCATGAATCGAATCATGAATCATGAATTGAATCATGAATCATGAATCATGAATTGAATCATGAATCATGAATCATGAATTGAATCATGAATCATGAATCATGAATTGAATCATGAATCATGAATCATGAATCATGAATTGAATCATGAATCATGAATTATGAATCATGAATTGAATCATGAATCATGAATTGAATCATGAATCATGAATTGAATCATGAATCATGAATCATGAATCATGAATTGAATCATGAATCATGAATTATGAATCATGAATTGAATCATGAATCATGAATTGAATCATGAATCATGAATCATGAATTGAATCATGAATCATGAATCATGAATTGAATCATGAATCATGAATTGAATCATAAATCATGAATCATGAATTGAATCATGAATTGAATCATGAATCGAATCATGAATTGAATCATGTATCGAATCATGAATTGAATCATGTATCGAATCATGAATTGAATCATGAATCATGAATTGAATCATGATTCATGAATTATGAATCATGAATTGAATCATGAATCATGAATCATGAATTGAAACATGAATCATGAATCATGAATCATGAATCGAATCATGAATCATGAATTGAATCATGAATCATGAATCATGAATTGAATCATGAATCATGAATTGAATCATGAATCATGAATCATGAATTGAATCATGAATCATGAATCATGAATTGAATCATGAATCATGAATTTTGAATCATGAATCATGAATCATGAATCATGAATTGAAATATGAATCATGAATTATGAATCATGAATTAAATCATGAATCATGAATTATTAATCATGAATTGAATCATGAATCATGAATTGAATCATGAATCATGAATTGAATCATGAATTGAATCATGAATTGAATCATGAATCATGAATCATGAATCATGAATCATGAATTAAAACATGAATCATGAATTATGAATCATGAATTGAATCATGAATCATGAATCATGAATCATAAATCATGAATTGAAACATGAATCATGAATTATGAATCATGAATTGAATCATGAATCATGAATCATGAATTGAATCATGAATAATGAATCATGAATTGAATCATGAATCATGAATTGAATCATGAATCATGAATTGAATCATGAATCATGAATTGAATCATGAATTGAATCATGAATCATGAATCATGAATTGAATCATGAATCATGAATCATGAATTGAATCATGAATCGTGAATCATGAATCATGAATCGAATCATGAATCATGAATCATGAATTAAATCATGAATCATGAATCATGAATTGAATCATGAATCATGAATCATGAATTAAATCATGAATCATGAATTATGAATCATGAATTGAATCATGAATCATGAATCATGAATTGAATCATGAATCATGAATCAGTAATCATGAATCATGAATTGAATCATGAATCATGAATCATGAATCATGAATTAAATCATGAATCATGAATTATGAATCATGAATTGAATCATGAATCATGAATTGAATCATGAATCATGAATTATAAATCATGAATTAAATCATGAATCATGAATTATGAATCATGAATTGAATCATGAATCATGAATTGAATCATGAATCATGAATTGTAACATGAATCATGAATTATGACTCATGAATTGAATCATGAATCATGAATCATGAATTGAATCATGAATCATGAATTGAATCATGAATCATGAATCATGAATTGAATCATGAATTGAATCATGAATCATGAATTGAATCATGAATCATGAATTATGAATCATGAATTGAATCATGAATCATGAATCATGAATCATGAATCGAATCATGAATCATGAATTGAATCATGAATCATAATTCATGAATTGAATCATGAATCATGAATCATGAATTGAATCATGAATCATGAATTGAATCATGAATCATGAATCATGAATCATGAATCATGAATCATGAATTATGAATCATGAATTGAATCATGAATCATGAATTGAATCATGAATCATGCATCATGAATTGAATCATGAATCATGAATTATGAATCATGAATCATGAATTGAATCATGAATCATGAATCATGAATTGAATCATGAATCATGAATTATGAATCATGAATCATGAATTGAATCATGAATTATGAATCATGAATTGAATCATGAATCATGAATTATGAATCATGAATTGAATCATGATCCGAATCATGAATTGAATCATGAATCATGAATTGAATCATAAATCATGAATCATGAATCATGAATTGAATCATGATCCGAATCATGAATTGAATCATGAATCATGAATTGAATCATGAATCATGAATCATGAATCATGAATTGAATCATGAATCATGAATCATGAATTGAATCATGAATTGAATCATGAATCATGAATTGAATCATGAATCATGAATTATGAATCATGAATTGAATCATGAATCATGAATCATGAATTGAATCATGAATCATGAATCATGAATTGAATCATGAATTGAATCATGAATCATGAATCATGAATTGAATCATGAATCATGAATTATGAATCATGAATTGAATCATGAATCATGAATCATGAATTGAATCATGAATCATGAATCATGAATCATGAATCGAATCATGAATTGAATCATGAATCATGAATTGAATCATGAATCATGAATCATGAATTGAATCATGAATCATGAATCATGAATTGAATCATGAATCATGAATTATGAATCATGAATTGAATCATGAATCATGAATCATGAATTGAATCATGAATCATGAATCATGAATCGAATCATGAATTGAATCATGATTCATGAATTATGAATCATGAATTGAATCATGAATCATGAATCATGAATTGAAACATGAATCATGAATCATGAATCATGAATCGAATCATGAATCATGAATTGAATCATGAATCATGAATCATGAATTGAATCATGAATCATGAATTGAATCATGAATCATGAATCATGAATTGAATCATGAATCATGAATCATGAATTGAATCATGAATCATGAATTATGAATCATGAATCATGAATCATGAATCATGAATTGAAATATGAATCATGAATCATGAATTGAATCATGAATCATGAATCATGAATTGAATCATGAATCATGAATCATGAATTGAATCATGAATCATGAATCATGAATTGAATCATGAATCATGAATCATGAATTGAATCATGAATCATGAATTATGAATCATGAATCATGAATCATGAATTGAAATATGAATCATGAATTATGAATCATGAATTAAATCATGAATCATGAATTATGAATCATGAATTGAATCATGAATCATGAATTGAATCATGAATCATGAATCATGAATTGAATCATGAATCATGATCATGAATCATGAATTGAAACATGAATCATGAATTATGAATCATGAATTGAATCATGAATCATGAATTGAATCATGAATCATGAATCATGAATTGAATCATGAATCATGAATTATGAATCATGAATCATGAATTGAATCATGAATCATGAATTATGAATCATGAATCATGAATTGAATCATGAATCATGAATTGAATCATGAATCATGAATTGAATCATGAATCATGAATCATGAATTGAATCATGAATCATGAATTATGAATCATGAATTGAATCATGAATCATGAATTGAATCATGAATCATGAATCATGAATTGAATCATGAATCATGATCATGAATCATGAATTGAAACATGAATCATGAATTATGAATCATGAATTGAATCATGAATCATGAATTGAATCATGAATCATGAATCATGAATTGAATCATGAATCATGAATTATGAATCATGAATCATGAATTGAATCATGAATCATGAATTATGAATCATGAATCATGAATTGAATCATGAATCATGAATTGAATCATGAATCATGAATTGAATCATGAATCATGAATCATGAATTGAATCATGAATCATGAATTATGAATCATGAATTGAATCATGAATCATGAATTGAATCATGAATCATGAATCATGAATCATGAATCGAATCATGAATTGAATCATGAATCATGAATCATGAATTGAATCATGAATCATGAATCATGAATTGAATCATGAATCATGAATTGAATCATGAATCAGGAATCATGAATCATGAATTGAATCATGAAATGAATCATGAATTAAATCATGAATCATGAATTAAATCATGAATCATGAATTAAATCATGAATCATGAATAATGAATCATGAATTGAATCATGAATTATGAATTGAATCATGAATCATGAAACATGAATCATGAATCATGAATCATGAATTGAATCATGAAATGAATCATGAATCATGAATCATGAATCATGAATCATGAATTGAATCATGAATCATGAATCATGAATCATGAATTGAATCATGAATCATGAATCATGAATTGAATCATGAATTGAATCATGAATCATGAATCATGAATTGAATCATGAATCATGAATTATGAATCATGAATTGAATCATGAATCATGAATCATGAATTGAATCATGAATCATGAATCATGAATCATGAATCGAATCATGAATTGAATCATGAATCATGAATTGAATCATGAATCATGAATCATGAATTGAATCATGAATCATGAATCATGAATTGAATCATGAATCATGAATTATGAATCATGAATTGAATCATGAATCATGAATCATGAATTGAATCATGAATCATGAATCATGAATCGAATCATGAATTGAATCATGAATCATGAATCATGAATTGAATCATGAATCATGAATTATGAATCATGAATTAAATCATGAATCATGAATCATGAATTGAATCATGAATCATGAATCATGAATCGTGAATTGAAATATGAATCATGAATTATGAATCATGAATTAAATCATGAATCATGAATTATGAATCATGAATTGAATCATGAATCATGAATTGAATCATGAATCATGAATCATGAATTGAATCATGAATCATGATCATGAATCATGAATTGAAACATGAATCATGAATTATGAATCATGAATTGAATCATGAATCATGAATTGAATCATGAATCATGAATCATGAATTGAATCATGAATCATGAATTATGAATCATGAATCATGAATTGAATCATGAATCATGAATTATGAATCATGAATCATGAATTGAATCATGAATCATGAATTGAATCATGAATCATGAATTGAATCATGAATCATGAATCATGAATTGAATCATGAATCATGAATTATGAATCATGAATTGAATCATGAATCATGAATTGAATCATGAATCATGAATCATGAATCATGAATCGAATCATGAATTGAATCATGAATCATGAATCATGAATTGAATCATGAATCATGAATCATGAATTGAATCATGAATCATGAATTGAATCATGAATCAGGAATCATGAATCATGAATTGAATCATGAAATGAATCATGAATTAAATCATGAATCATGAATTAAATCATGAATCATGAATTAAATCATGAATCATGAATAATGAATCATGAATTGAATCATGAATTATGAATTGAATCATGAATCATGAAACATGAATCATGAATCATGAATCATGAATTGAATCATGAAATGAATCATGAATCATGAATCATGAATCATGAATCATGAATTGAATCATGAATCATGAATCATGAATCATGAATTGAATCATGAATCATGAATCATGAATTGAATCATGAATTGAATCATGAATCATGAATCATGAATTGAATCATGAATCATGAATTATGAATCATGAATTGAATCATGAATCATGAATCATGAATTGAATCATGAATCATGAATCATGAATCATGAATCGAATCATGAATTGAATCATGAATCATGAATTGAATCATGAATCATGAATCATGAATTGAATCATGAATCATGAATCATGAATTGAATCATGAATCATGAATTATGAATCATGAATTGAATCATGAATCATGAATCATGAATTGAATCATGAATCATGAATCATGAATCGAATCATGAATTGAATCATGAATCATGAATCATGAATTGAATCATGAATCATGAATTATGAATCATGAATTAAATCATGAATCATGAATCATGAATTGAATCATGAATCATGAATCATGAATCGAATCATGAATTGAATCATGAATCATGAATCATGAATTGAATCATGAATCATGAATCATGAATTGAATCATGAATCATGAATCATGAATTGAATCATGAATCATGAATCATGAATTGAATCATGAATCATGAATCATGAATCATGAATTGAATCATGAATCATGAATCATGAATTGAATCATGAATCATGAATCATGAATTGAATCATGAATCATGAATTATGAATCATGAATTGAATCATGAATCATGAATCATGAATTATGAATCACGAATTGAAACATGAATCATGAATTATGACTCATGAATTGAATCATGAATCATGAATCATGAATTGAATCATGAATCATGAATCATGAATTGAATCATGAATCATGAATTGAATCATGAATCATGAATCATGAATTGAATCATGAATTGAATCATGAATCATGAATTGAATCATGAATCATGAATTATGAATCATGAATTGAATCATGAATCATGAATCATGAATCATGAATCGAATCATGAATCATGAATCATGAATCATGAATCGAATCATGAATCATGAATTGAATCATGAATCATAATTCATGAATTGAATCATGAATCATGAATCATGAATTGAATCATGAATCATGAATCATGAATTGAATCATGAATCATGATCATGAATCATGAATTGAAACATGAATCATGAATTATGAATCATGAATTGAATCATGAATCATGAATTGAATCATGAATCATGAATCATGAATTGAATCATGAATCATGAATCATGAATTGAATCATGAATCATGAATTATGAATCATGAATCATGAATTGAATCATGAATCATGAATTATGAATCATGAATCATGAATTGAATCATGAATCATGAATTGAATCATGAATCATGAATCATGAATTGAATCATGAATCATGAATCATGAATTGAATCATGAATCATGAATTATGAATCATGAATTGAATCATGAATCATGAATTGAATCATGAATCATGAATCATGAATCATGAATTGAATCATGAATTGAATCATGAATCATGAATCATGAATTGAATCATGAATCATGAATCATGAATTGAATCATGAATCATGAATTGAATCATGAATCAGGAATCATGAATCATGAATTGAATCATGAAATGAATCATGAATTAAATCATGAATCATGAATAATGAATCATGAATTGAATCATGAATTATGAATTGAATCATGAATCATGAAACATGAATCATGAATCATGAATCATGAATCATGAATTGAATCATGAATCATGAATCATGAATCATGAATTGAATCATGAATCATGAATCATGAATTGAATCATGAATTTAATCATGAATCATGAATCATGAATTATGAATCATGAATTGAATCATGAATCATGAATCATGAATTGAATCATGAATTATGAATCATGAATTGAATCATGAATCATGAATTATGAATCATGAATTGAATCATGATCCGAATCATGAATTGAAATATATATAATGAATTGAATCATAAATCATGAATCATGAATCATGAATTGAATCATGATCCGAATCATGAATTGAATCATGAATCATGAATTGAATCATGAATCATGAATCATGAATCATGAATTGAATCATGAATCATGAATCATGAATTGAATCATGAATTGAATCATGAATCATGAATCATGAATTGAATCATGAATTGAATCATGAATCATGAATCATGAATTGAATCATGAATCATGAATTATGAATCATGAATTGAATCATGAATCATGAATCATGAATTGAATCATGAATCATGAATCATGAATTATGAATCGAATCATGAATTGAATCATGAATCATGAATTGAATCATGAATCATGAATCATGAATTGAATCATGAATTGAATCATGAATCATGAATCATGAATTGAATCATGAATCATGAATCATGAATTATGAATCATGAATTGAATCATGAATCATGAATCATGAATTGAATCATGAATCATGAATCATGAATCGAATCATGAATTGAATCATGAATCATGAATTGAATCATGAATCATGAATCATGAATTGAATCATGAATCATGAATTGAATCATGAATCATGAATTATGAATCATGAATTGAATCATGAATCATGAATCATGAATTGAATCATGAATCATGAATCATGAATCGAATCATGAATTGAATCATGAATCATGAATTATGAATCATGAATTGAATCATGAATCATGAATCATGAATTGAATCATGAATCATGAATCATGAATCGAATCATGAATTGAATCATGAATCATGAATCATGAATTGAATCATGAATCATGAATTATGAATCATGAATTGAATCATGAATCATGAATCATGAATTGAATCATGAATCATGAATCGAATCATGAATTGAATCATGAATCATGAATTATGAATCATGAATTGAATCATGAATCATGAATCATGAATTGAATCATGAATCATGAATCATGAATCGAATCATGAATTGAATCATGAATCATGAATCATGAATTGAATCATGAATCATGAATCATGAATTGAATCATGAATCATGAATCATGAATTGAATCATGAATCATGAATTATGAATCATGAATTGAATCATGAATCATGAATCATGAATTGAATCATGAATTGAATCATGAATCATGAATTGAATCATGAATCATGAATTATGAATCATGAATTGAATCATGAATCATGAATCATGAATCATGAATCGAATCATGAATCATGAATCATGAATCATGAATCGAATCATGAATCATGAATTGAATCATGAATCATAATTCATGAATTGAATCATGAATCATGAATCATGAATTGAATCATGAATCATGAATCATGAATTGAATCATGAATCATGATCATGAATCATGAATTGAAACATGAATCATGAATTATGAATCATGAATTGAATCATGAATCATGAATTGAATCATGAATCATGAATCATGAATTGAATCATGAATCATGAATCATGAATTGAATCATGAATCATGAATTATGAATCATGAATCATGAATTGAATCATGAATCATGAATTATGAATCATGAATCATGAATTGAATCATGAATCATGAATTGAATCATGAATCATGAATCATGAATTGAATCATGAATCATGAATCATGAATTGAATCATGAATCATGAATTATGAATCATGAATTGAATCATGAATCATGAATTGAATCATGAATCATGAATCATGAATCATGAATTGAATCATGAATTGAATCATGAATCATGAATCATGAATTGAATCATGAATCATGAATCATGAATTGAATCATGAATCATGAATTGAATCATGAATCAGGAATCATGAATCATGAATTGAATCATGAAATGAATCATGAATTAAATCATGAATCATGAATAATGAATCATGAATTGAATCATGAATTATGAATTGAATCATGAATCATGAAACATGAATCATGAATCATGAATTGAATCATGAAATGAATCATGAATCATGAATCATGAATCATGAATCATGAATTGAATCATGAATCATGAATCATGAATCATGAATTGAATCATGAATCATGAATCATGAATTGAATCATGAATTGAATCATGAATCATGAATCATGAATTATGAATCATGAATTGAATCATGAATCATGAATCATGAATTGAATCATGAATTATGAATCATGAATTGAATCATGAATCATGAATTATGAATCATGAATTGAATCATGATCCGAATCATGAATTGAAATATATATAATGAATTGAATCATAAATCATGAATCATGAATCATGAATTGAATCATGATCCGAATCATGAATTGAATCATGAATCATGAATTGAATCATGAATCATGAATCATGAATCATGAATTGAATCATGAATCATGAATCATGAATTGAATCATGAATTGAATCATGAATCATGAATCATGAATTGAATCATGAATTGAATCATGAATCATGAATCATGAATTGAATCATGAATCATGAATTATGAATCATGAATTGAATCATGAATCATGAATCATGAATTGAATCATGAATCATGAATCATGAATCATGAATCGAATCATGAATTGAATCATGAATCATGAATTGAATCATGAATCATGAATCATGAATTGAATCATGAATCATGAATCATGAATTGAATCATGAATCATGAATCATGAATTATGAATCATGAATTGAATCATGAATCATGAATCATGAATTGAATCATGAATCATGAATCATGAATCGAATCATGAATTGAATCATGAATCATGAATTGAATCATGAATCATGAATCATGAATTGAATCATGAATCATGAATCATGAATTGAATCATGAATCATGAATTATGAATCATGAATTGAATCATGAATCATGAATCATGAATTGAATCATGAATCATGAATCATGAATCGAATCATGAATTGAATCATGAATCATGAATTATGAATCATGAATTGAATCATGAATCATGAATCATGAATTGAATCATGAATCATGAATCATGAATCGAATCATGAATTGAATCATGAATCATGAATCATGAATTGAATCATGAATCATGAATTATGAATCATGAATTGAATCATGAATCATGAATCATGAATTGAATCATGAATCATGAATCATGAATCGAATCATGAATTGAATCATGAATCATGAATTATGAATCATGAATTGAATCATGAATCATGAATCATGAATTGAATCATGAATCATGAATCATGAATCGAATCATGAATTGAATCATGAATCATGAATCATGAATTGAATCATGAATCATGAATCATGAATTGAATCATGAATCATGAATCATGAATTGAATCATGAATCATGAATTATGAATCATGAATTGAATCATGAATCATGAATCATGAATTATGAATCACGAATTGAAACATGAATCATGAATTATGACTCATGAATTGAATCATGAATCATGAATCATGAATTGAATCATGAATCATGAATCATGAATTGAATCATGAATCATGAATTGAATCATGAATCATGAATCATGAATTGAATCATGAATTGAATCATGAATCATGAATTGAATCAAGAATCATGAATCAAATCATGAATCATGAATTATGAATCATGAATCATGATTCATGAATCATAAATTGAATCATGAATCATGAATCATGAATTGAATCATGAATCATGAATCATGAATCGAATAAGGAATCATGAAACATGAATCATGAATTGAATCATGAATCATGAATCGAATCATGAATCATGAATTGAATCATGAATTGAATCATGAATCATGAATCGAATCATGAATCATAAATCATGAATCGAATCATGAATCATGAATTTAATCATGAATTGAATCATGAATCATGAATCGAATCATGAATCATGAATTGAATCATGAATTGAATCAGGAATTGAATCATAAATTGAATCATGAATTGAATCATGAAATGAATCATGAATCATGAATCATAAATCGAATCATGAATCATGAATTGAATCATGAATCAAATCATGAATTGAATCATGAATCGAATCATGAATTGAATAATGAATCATGAATTGAATCATGAATCATGAATCATCAATCGAATCATGAATCATGAATTGAATCATGAATCATGAATCATGAAACGAATCATGAATCATGAATTTAATCATGAATTGAATCATGAATCATGAATCATGAATTGAATCATGAATTGAATCATGAATTGAATCATGAATTGAATCATAAATTGAATCATGAATTGAATCATGAATTGAATCATGAATCATGAATCATAAATCGAATCATGAATCATGAATTGAATCATGAATCAAATCATGAATTGAATCATGAATCGAATCATAAATTGAATAATGAATCATGAATTGAATCATGAATCATGAATCATAAATCATGAATTGAATCATTAATCATGAATTATGAAACATGAATTATGAATCATGAATTGAATCATGAATCATGAATCATGAATTGAATCATGAATCATGAATCACGAATTGAATCATGAATCATGAATCATGAATCATGAATCGAATCATGAATCATGAATCATGAATCGAATCATGAATCATGAATTGAATCATGAATCATGAATCATGAATTGAATCAGGAATCATGAATCATGAATCATGAATCGAATCATGAATCATGAATCAAGAATCATGAATCAAATCATGAATTGAATCATGAATCATGAATTGAATCATGAATCATGAATCATGTATTGAATCATAAATCATGAATCATAAATCATGAATTAAATCATGAATCAAGAATCATGAATTGAATCATGAATCATGAATTGAATCATGAATCATGAATCATGAATCGAAACATAAATTATGAATCATGTTTTATGAATTGAATCATGAATTGAATCATGAATTGAATCATGAATCATGAATCATGAATTGAATCATGAATTGAATCATGAATCATGAATCATGAATTGAATCATGAATCATGAATTGAATCATGAATCATGAATCAAAAATCGAATCATGAATCATGAATTGAATCATGACTCATGAATTATGAATCATGAATTGAATCATGAATCATGAATTATGAATTATGAATCATGAATCATGAATCATCAATCATCAATCATGAATCATGAATTGAATCATGAATTGAATCATAAATCATGAATCATGAATTAAATCATGAATCATGAATCATGAATCGAATCATGAATCATGAATTGAATCATGAATCATGAATTCAATCATGAATCATGAATTCAATCATGAGTCATGAATCATGAATCGAATTATAAATCATGAATCAAGAATCATGAATCGAATCATGAATCATGAATTAAATCATGAATCATGATTTGAATCAGGAATCGAATCATGAATTCAATCATGAATCATAAATCAAATCATGAATCCTGAATTGAATCAGGAATCGAATCATGAATTGAATCATGAATCATGAATTGAATCATGAATCATGAATTGAATCATGAATCATAAATCATGAATCATGAATGTAATCATGAATCATGAATTGAATCATGAATCATGAATCATGATTTGAATTATGAATCATGAATCATGAATTGAATCATGAATCCTGAATAATGAATCATGAACCAAATCATGAATCATGAATCATGAATCGAATCATGAACCATGAATCGAATCATGAATCATGAATTGAATCATGAACCATGAATCATGAATCATGAATCATGAATCGAATCATGAATCATGAATCATGAATTGAATCATGAATTATGAATTGAATCATGAATCATTAATTGAATCATGAATCATGAATCAAGAATCATGAATCGAAACATGAATCATGAATTGAATCATGAATCATGAATCATGAATCGAATAATGAATCATGAATCATGAATCATGAATTGAATCATGAATCATGAATCAAGAATCATGAATCAAATCATGAATCATGAATTATGAATCATGAATCATGATTCATGAATCATAAATTGAATCATGAATCATGAATCATGAATTGAATCATGAATCATGAATCATGAATCGAATAAGGAATCATGAATCATGAATCATAAATTGAATCATGAATCATGAATCGAATCATGAATCATGAATTGAATCATGAATTGAATCATGAATCATAAATCGAATCATGAATCATAAATCATGAATCATAAATTGAATCATGAATCATGAATCGAATCATGAATCATAAATTGAATCATGATTCATGAATCATCAATCGAATCATGAATCATGAATTGAATCATGAATCATGAATCATGAATCGAATCATGAATCATGAATCATGAATCATGAATCGAATAAGGAATCATTAATCATGAATCATGAATTGAATCATGAATCATGAATCGAATCATGAATCATGAATTGAATCATGAATTGAATCATGAATGATAAATCGTATCATGAATCATAAATCATGAATCATAAATTGAATCATGAATCATGAATCTAATCATGAATCATGAATTGAATCATGAATCATGAATCATGAATCAAATCATGAATCATGAATTTAATCATGAATTAAATCATGAATCATGAATTGAATCATGAATCATGAATCACGAACTGAATCATGAATCATGAATCATGAATCGAATCATGAATCATGAATCATGAATCGAATCATGAATCATGAATTGAATCATGAATCATGAATCATGAATTGAATCAGGAATCATGAATCATGAATCATGAATCGAATCATGAATCATGAATCAAGAATCATGAATCAAATCATGAATCGAATCATGAATCATGAATCAAGAATCATGAATCGAATCATGAATTGAATCATGAATCATAAATCATGAATCATGAATTGAATCATGAATCATGAATCGAATCATGAATCATGAATCGAATCATGAATCATGAATCATGAATCATGAATTGAATCATGAATCGAATCATGAATCATGAATTGAATCATGAATTGAATCATGAATCATGAATCGAATCATGAATCATGAATTAAATAATAAATTGAATCATGAATCATGAATCATGAATCGAATCATGAATTGAATCAGATATTATGAATTGAATCATGAATCATGAATCATGAATTGAATCATGAATCATGAATCATAAATTGATCCATGAATCATGAATTGAATCAGGAATCGAATCATGAATTGAATCATGAATCATGAATCATGAATCATGAATCGAAACATAAATTACGAATCATGTTTTATGAATTGAATCATGAATTGAATCATGAATTGAATCATGAATCATGAATCATGAATTGAATCATGAATTGAATCATGAATCATGAATCATGAATTGAATCATGAATCATGAATTGAATCATGAATCATGAATCAAAAATCGAATCATGAATCATGAATTGAATCATGATTTATGAATTATGAATCATGAATTGAATCATGAATCATGAATTATGAATTATGAATCATGATTAATAAATCATCAATCATCAATCATGAATCATGAATTGAATCATGAATTGAATCATAAATCATGAATCATGAATTAAATCATGAATCATGAATCATGAATCGAATCATGAATCATGAATTGAATCATGAATCATGAATTCAATCATGAATCATTAATTGAATCATGAGTCATGAATCATGAATCGAATTATAAATCATGAATCAAGAATCATGAATCGAATCATGAATCATGAATTAAATCATGAATCATGATTTGAATCAGGAATCGAATCATGAATTCAATCATGAATCATAAATCAAATCATGAATCCTGAATTGAATCAGGAATCGAATCATGAATTGAATCATGAATCATGAATTGAATCATGAATCATGAATCATGAATCGAATCATGAATCATAAATCATGAATCATGAATGTAATCATGAATCATGAATTGAATCATGAATCATGATTTGAATCATGAATCATGAATCATGAATTGAATCATGAATCATGAATCATGAATCATGAACCAATTCATGAATCATGAATCATGAATCGAATCATGAACCATGAATCGAATCATGAATCATGAATTGAATCATGAACCATGAATCATGAATCATGAATCATGAATCGAATCATAAATCATGAATCATGAATTGAATCATGAATTATGAATTGAATCATGAATCATTAATTGAATCATGAATCATGAATCAAGAATCATGAATCGAAACATGAATCATGAATTGAATCATGAATCATGAATCATGAATCGAATCATGAATCATGAATCGAATCATGAATCATGAATTGAATCATGAATCATGAATCATGTATTGAATCATAAATCATGAATAATAAATCATGAATTGAATTGAATCATGAATCATGAATCAAGAATCATGAATCAAATCATGAATCATGAATTATGAATCATGAATCATGATTCATGAATCATAAATTGAATCATGAATCATGAATCATGAATTGAATCATGAATCATGAATCATGAATCGAATAAGGAATCATGAATCATGAATCATGAATTGAATCATGAATCATGAATCAAATCATGAATCATGAATTGAATCATGAATTGAATCATGAATCATGAATCGAATCATGAATCATAAATCATGAATCGAATCATGAATCATGAATTTAATCATGAATTGAATCATGAATCATGAATCGAATCATGAATCATGAATTGAATCATGAATTGAATCATGAATTGAATCATAAATTGAATCATGAATTGAATCATGAATTGAATCATGAATCATGAATCATAAATCGAATCATGAATCATGAATTGAATCATGAATCAAATCATGAATTGAATCATGAATCGAATCATGAATTGAATAATGAATCATGAATTGAATCATGAATCATGAATCATCAATCGAATCATGAATCATGAATTGAATCATGAATCATGAATCATGAATCGAATCATGAATCATGAATTTAATCATGAATTGAATCATGAATCATGAATCATGAATTGAATCATGAATTGAATCATGAATTGAATCATGAATTGAATCATAAATTGAATCATGAATTGAATCATGAATTGAATCATGAATCATGAATCATAAATCGAATCATGAATCATGAATTGAATCATGAATCAAATCATGAATTGAATCATGAATCGAATCATGAATTGAATAATGAATCATGAATTGAATCATGAATCATGAATCATAAATCATGAATTGAATCATTAATCATGAATTATGAAACATGAATTATGAATCATGAATTGAATCATGAATCATGAATTGAATCATGAATCATGAATCACGAATTGAATCATGAATCATGAATCATGAATCGAATCATGAATCATGAATCATGAATCGAATCATGAATCATGAATTGAATCATGAATCATGAATCATGAATTGAATCAGGAATCATGAATCATGAATCATGAATCGAATCATGAATCATGAATCAAGAATCATGAATCAAATCATGAATTGAATCATGAATCATGAATTGAATCATGAATCATGAATCATGTATTGAATCATAAATCATGAATCATAAATCATGAATTAAATCATGAATCAAGAATCATGAATTGAATCATGAATCATGAATTGAATCATGAATCATGAATCATGAATCGAAACATAAATTATGAATCATGTTTTATGAATTGAATCATGAATTGAATCATGAATTGAATCATGAATCATGAATCATGAATTGAATCATGAATTGAATCATGAATCATGAATCATGAATTGAATCATGAATCATGAATTGAATCATGAATCATGAATCAAAAATCGAATCATGAATCATGAATTGAATCATGACTCATGAATTATGAATCATGAATTGAATCATGAATCATGAATTATGAATTATGAATCATGAATCATGAATCATCAATCATCAATCATGAATCATGAATTGAATCATGAATTGAATCATAAATCATGAATCATGAATTAAATCATGAATCATGAATCATGAATCGAATCATGAATCATGAATTGAATCATGAATCATGAATTCAATCATGAATCATGAATTGAATCATGAGTCATGAATCATGAATCGAATTATAAATCATAAATCAAGAATCATGAATCGAATCATGAATCATGAATTAAATCATGAATCATGATTTGAATCAGGAATCGAATCATGAATTCAATCATGAATCATAAATCAAATCATGAATCCTGAATTGAATTAGGAATCGAATCATGAATTGAATCATGAATCATGAATTGAATCATGAATCATGAATCGAATCATGAATCATAAATCATGAATCATGAATGTAATCATGAATCATGAATTGAATCATGAATCATGATTTGAAGCATGAATCATGAATCATGAATTGAATCATGAATCCTGAATAATGAATCATGAACCAAATCATGAATCATGAATCATGAATCGAATCATGAACCATGAATCGAATCATGAATCATGAATTGAATCATGAACCATGAATCATGAATCATGAATCATGAATCGAATCATGAATCATGAATCATGAATTGAATCATGAATTATGAATTGAATCATGAATCATTAATTGAATCATGAATCATGAATCAAGAATCATGAATCGAAACATGAATCATGAATTGAATCATGAATCATGAATCATGAATCGAATAATGAATCATGAATCATGAATCATGAATTGAATCATGAATCATGAATCAAGAATCATGAATCAAATCATGAATCATGAATTATGAATCATGAATCATGATTCATGAATCATAAATTGAATCATGAATCATGAATCATGAATCATGAATCGAATAAGGAATCATGAATCATGAATCATAAATTGAATCATGAATCATGAATCGAATCATGAATCATGAATTGAATCATGAATTGAATCATGAATCATAAATCGAATCATGAATCATAAATCATGAATCATAAATTGAATCATGAATCATGAATCGAATCATGAATCATAAATTGAATCATGATTCATGAATCATCAATCGAATCATGAATCATGAATTGAATCATGAATCATGAATCATGAATCGAATCATGAATCATGAATCATGAATCATGAATCGAATAAGGAATCATTAATCATGAATCATGAATTGAATCATGAATCATGAATCGAATCATGAATCATGAATTGAATCATGAATTGAATCATGAATGATAAATCGAATCATGAATCATAAATCATGAATCATAAATTGAATCATGAATCATGAATCTAATCATGAATCATGAATTGAATCATGAATCATGAATCATGAATCAAATCATGAATCATGAATTTAATCATGAATTAAATCATGAATCATGAATTGAATCATGAATCATGAATCACGAATTGAATCATGAATCATGAATCATGAATCATGAATCGAATCATGAATCATGAATCATGAATCATGAATCATGAATCGAATCATGAATCATGAATTGAATCATGAATCATGAATCATAAATTGAATCAGGAATCATGAATCATGAATCATGAATCGAATCATGAATCATGAATCAAGAATCATGAATCAAATCATGAATCGAATCATGAATCATGAATCAAGAATCATGAATCGAATCATGAATCATGAATCGAATCATGAATCATGAATCATGAATTGAATCATGAATCATGAATCGAATCATGAATCATGAATCGAATCATGAATCATGAATTGAATCATGAATCGAATCATGAATCATGAATTGAATCATGAATTGAATCATGAATCATGAATCGAATCATGAATCATGAATTAAATAATAAATTGAATCATGAATCATGAATCATGAATCGAATCATGAATTGAATCAGATATTATGAATTGAATCATGAATCATGAATCATGAATTGAATCATGAATCATGAATCATAAATTGATCCATGAATCATGAATTGAATCAGGAATCGAATCATGAATTGAATCATGAATCATGAATCATGAATCATGAATCGAAACATAAATTACGAATCATGTTTTATGAATTGAATCATGAATTGAATCATGAATTGAATCATGAATCATGAATCATGAATTGAATCATGAATTGAATCATGAATCATGAATCATGAATTGAATCATGAATCATGAATTGAATCATGAATCATGAATCAAAAATCGAATCATGAATCATGAATTGAATCATGATTTATGAATTATGAATCATGAATTGAATCATGAATCATGAATTATGAATTATGAATCATGATTAATGAATCATCAATCATCAATCATGAATCATGAATTGAATCATGAATTGAATCATAAATCATGAATCATGAATTAAATCATGAATCATGAATCATGAATCGAATCATGAATCATGAATTGAATCATGAATCATGAATTCAATCATGAATCATGAATTGAATCATGAGTCATGAATCATGAATCGAATTATAAATCATGAATCAAGAATCATGAATCGAATCATGAATCATGAATTAAATCATGAATCATGATTTGAATCAGGAATCGAATCATGAATTCAATCATGAATCATAAATCAAATCATGAATCCTGAATTGAATCAGGAATCGAATCATGAATTGAATCATGAATCATGAATTGAATCATGAATCATGAATCATGAATCGAATCATGAATCATAAATCATGAATCATGAATGTAATCATGAATCATGAATTGAATCATGAATCATGAATCATGATTTGAATCATGAATCATGAATCATGAATTGAATCATGAATCATGAATCATGAATCATGAACCAATTCATGAATCATGAATCATGAATCGAATCATGAACCATGAATCGAATCATGAATCATGAATTGAATCATGAACCATGAATCATGAATCATGAATCATGAATCGAATCATAAATCATGAATCATGAATTGAATCATGAATTATGAATTGAATCATGAATCATTAATTGAATCATGAATCATGAATCAAGAATCATGAATCGAAACATGAATCATGAATTGAATCATGAATCATGAATCATGAATCGAATCATGAATCATGAATCGAATCATGAATCATGAATTGAATCATGAATCATGAATCATGTATTGAATCATAAATCATGAATAATAAATCATGAATTGAATTGAATCATGAATCATGAATCAAGAATCATGAATCAAATCATGAATCATGAATTATGAATCATGAATCATGATTCATGAATCATAAATTGAATCATGAATCATGAATCATGAATTGAATCATGAATCATGAATCATGAATCGAATAAGGAATCATGAATCATGAATCATGAATTGAATCATGAATCATGAATCGAATCATGAATCATGAATTGAATCATGAATTGAATCATGAATCATGAATCGAATCATGAATCATAAATCATGAATCGAATCATGAATCATGAATTTAATCATGAATTGAATCATGAATCATGAATCGAATCATGAATCATGAATTGAATCATGAATCATGAATCGAATCATGAATCATGAATTGAATCATGAATTGAATCATGAATTGAATCATAAATTGAATCATGAATTGAATCATGAATTGAATCATGAATCATGAATCATAAATCGAATCATGAATCATGAATTGAATCATGAATCAAATCATGAATTGAATCATGAATCGAATCATGAATTGAATAATGAATCATGAATTGAATCATGAATCATGAATCATCAATCGAATCATGAATCATGAATTGAATCATGAATCATGAATCATGAATCGAATCATGAATCATGAATTTAATCATGAATTGAATCATGAATCATGAATCATGAATTGAATCATGAATTGAATCATGAATTGAATCATGAATTGAATCATAAATTGAATCATGAATCAAATCATGAATTGAATCATGAATCGAATCAAGAATTGAATAATGAATCATGAATTGAATCATGAATCATGAATCATCAATCGAATCATGAATCATGAATTGAATCATGAATCATGAATCATGAATCGAATCATGAATCATGAATTTAATCATGAATTGAATCATGAATCATGAATCATGAATTGAATCATGAATTGAATCATGAATTGAATCATGAATTGAATCATAAATTGAATCATGAATTGAATCATGAATTGAATCATGAATCATGAATCATAAATCGAATCATGAATCATGAATTGAATCATGAATCAAATCATGAATTGAATCATGAATCGAATCATGAATTGAATAATGAATCATGAATTAAATCATGAATCATGAATCATAAATCATGAATTGAATCATTAATCATGAATTATGAAACATGAATTATGAATCATGAATTGAATCATGAATCATGAATCATGAATTGAATCATGAAATATGAATCACGAATTGAATCATGAATCATGAATCATGAATCATGAATCGAATCATGAATCATGAATCATGAATCGAATCATGAATCAAGAATTGAATCATGAATCATGAATCATGAATTGAATCAGGAATCATGAATCATGAATCATGAATTGAATCATAAATCATGAATCAAGAATCATGAATCAAATCATGAATTGAATCATGAATCATGAATTGAATCATGAATCATGAATCATGTATTGAATCATAAATCATGAATCATAAATCATGAATTAAATCATGAATCAAGAATCATGAATTGAATCATGAATCATGAATTGAATCATGAATCATGAATCATGAATTGAATCATGAATCATGAACTTATGAATCATGAATCGAATCATGAATCATGAATCGAATCATGAATCATGAATTGAATCATGAATCATGAATCAAGAATCATGAATCAAATCATGAATTGAATCATGAATCATGAATTGAATCATGAATCATGAATCATGAATTGAATCAGGAATCATGAATCATGAATCGAATCATGAATCATGAATTGAATCATGAATCATGAATCATGTATTGAATCATAAATCATGAATAATAAATCATGAATTGAATCATGAATCAAGAATCATGAATCGAATCATGAATCATGAATTATATCATGAATCATGAATCATGTATTGAATCATGAATCATGATTAATAAATCATGAATTGAATCATGAATCATGAATTGAATCATGAATCATGAATTGAATCATGAATCATGAATCATGTATTGAATCATAAATAATGAATCATAAATCAGGAATTGAATCATGAATCATGAATCATGAATTATGAATCATGAATCATGAATTATGAATCATGAATCATGATTCATGAATCATAAATTGAATCATGAATCATGAATCATGAATTGAATCATGAATCATGAATCGAATCATGAATCATGAATTAAATCATGAATCGAATCATGTATCATAAATTGAATCATGAATCATGAATCGAATCATGAATCATAAATTGAATCATGAATCATGAATCATGAATCATGAATCGAATCATGAATCATGAATTTAATCATGAATTGAATCATGAATAATGAATTGAATCATGAATCATGAATCATAAATCGAATCATGAATCATGAATTGAATCATGACTCATGAATTATGAATCATGAATTGAATCATGAATCATGAATTATGAATCATGAATTGAATCATGAATCATGAATCATGAATCATGAATCATGAATTGAATCATGAATTGAATCATGAATCATGAATCATGAATCATAAATTGAATCATCAATCATGAATCATGAACTGAATCATGAATTGAATCATAAATCATGAATCATGAATTGAATCATGAATCATGAATCATGTATTGAATCATGAATCATGAATCATAAATCATGAATTGAATCATGAATAATGAATCGAATCATGAATCATGAATTGAATCATGAATCATGAATCAAGAATTGAATCATGAATCATGAATTGAATCATGAATCATGAATCGAATCATGAATCAAGAATCATGAATCGAATCATGAATTGAATCATGAATCATAAATCATGAATCATGAATTGAATCATGAATCATGAATCGAATCATGAATCATGAATCATGAATCATGAATTGAATCATGAATCGAATCATGAATCATGAATTGAATCATGAATTGAATCATGAATCGAATCATGAATCATGAATTAAATAATAAATTGAATCATGAATCATGATTCATGAATCGAATCATGAATTTAATCAGATATTATGAATTGAATCATGAATCATAAATCATGAATTGAATCATGAATCATGAATCTTAAATCGATCCATGAATCATGAATTGAATCAGGAATCGAATCATGAATTGAATCATGAATCATGAATCATGAATCATGAATCGAAACATAAATTATGAATCATGTTTTATGAATTGAATCATGAATTGAATCATGAATTGAATCATGAATCATGAATCATGAATTGAATCATTAATTGAATCATGAATCATGAATCATGAATTGAATCATGAATCATGAATTGAATCATGAATCATGAATCAAAAATCGAATCATGAATCATGAATTGAATCATGACTCATGAATTATGAATCATGAATTGAATCATGAATCATGAATTATGAATTATGAATCATGAATCATGAATCATGAATCATCAATCATGAATCATGAATTGAATCATGAATTGAATCATAAATCATGAATCATGAATTAAATCATGAATCATGAATCATGAATCGAATCATGAATCATGAATTGAATCATGAATCATGAATTCAATCATGAATCATGAATTGAATCATGAGTCATGAATCATGTATCGAATTATGAATCATAAATCAAGAATCATGAATCGAATCATGAATCATGAATTAAATCATGAATCATGATTTGAATCAGGAATCGAATCATGAATTCAATCATGAATCATAAATCAAATCATGAATCCTGAATTAAATCAGGAATCGAATCATGAATTGAATCATGAATCATGAATTGAATCATGAATCATGAATCATGAATCATGAATTTAATCATGAATTAAATCATGAATAATGAATTGAATCATGAATCATGAATCATAAATCGAATCATGAATCATGAATTGAATCATGACTCATGAATTATGAATCATGAATTGAATCATGAATCATGAATTATGAATCATGAATTGAATCATGAATCATGAATCATGAATCATGAATTGAATCATGAATTGAATCATGAATCATGAATCATGAATCATAAATTGAATCATCAATCATGAATCATGAACTGAATCATGAATTGAATCATAAATCATGAATCATGAATTGAATCATGAATCATAAATCATGAATTGAATCATGAATCATGAATCGAATCATGAATCATGAATTGAATCATGAATCATGAATCAAGAATCGAATCATGAATCATGAATTGAATCATGAATCATGAATCGAATCATGAATCATGAATTGAATCATGAATCGAATCATGAATCATAAATCATGTATCATAAATTGAATCATGAATCATGAATCGAATCATGAATCATAAATTGAATCATGAATCATGAATCATGAATCATGAATCGAATCATGAATCATGAATTTAATCATGAATTGAATTATGAATAATGAATTGAATCATGAATCATGAATCATAAATCGAATCATGAATCATGAATTGAATCATGACTCATGAATTATGAATCATGAATTGAATCATGAATCATGAATTATGAATCATGAATTGAATCATGAATCATGAATCATGAATTGAATCATGAATTGAATCATGAATCATGAATCATGAATCATAAATTGAATCATCAATCATGAATCATGAACTGAATCATGAATTGAATCATAAATCATGAATCATGAATTGAATCATGAATCATGAATCATGTATTGAATCATGAATCATGAATCATAAATCATGAATTGAATCATGAATAATGAATCGAATCATGAATCATGAATTGAATCATGAATCATGAATCAAGAATCGAATCATGAATCATGAATTGAATCATGAATCATGAATCGAATCATGAATCATGAATCAAGAATCATGAATCGAATCATGAATTGAATCATGAATCATAAATCATGAATCATGAATTGAATCATGAATCATGAATCGAATCATGAATCATGAATCATGAATCATGAATTGAATCATGAATCGAATCATGAATCATGAATCGAATCATGAATCATGAATTAAATTATAAATTGAATCATGAATCATGAATCATGAATCGAATCATGAATTTAATCAGATATTATGAATTGAATCATGAATCATAAATCATGAATTGAATCATGAATCATGAATCTTAAATCGATCCATGAATCATGAATTGAATCAGGAATCAAATCATGAATTGAATCATGAATCATGAATCATGAATCATGAATCGAAACATAAATTATGAATCATGTTTTATGAATTGAATCATGAATTGAATCATGAATTGAATCATGAATCATGAATCATGAATTGAATCATGAATTGAATCATGAATCATGAATCATGAATTGAATCATGAATCATGAATTGAATCATGAATCATGAATCAAAAATCGAATCATGAATCATGAATTGAATCATGACTCATGAATTATGAATCATGAATTGAATCATGAATCATGAATTATGAATTATGAATCATGAATCATGAATCATCAATCATCAATCATAAATCATGAATTGAATCATGAATTGAATCATAAATCATGAATCATGAATTAAATCATGAATCATGAATCATGAATCGAATCATGAATCATGAATTGAATCATGAATCATGAATTCAATCATGAATCATGAATTGAATCATGAGTCATGAATCATGAATCGAATTATAAATCATAAATCAAGAATCATGAATCGAATCATGAATCATGAATTAAATCATGAATCATGATTTGAATCAGGAATCGAATCATGAATTCAATCATGAATCATAAATCAAATCATGAATCCTGAATTGAATCAGGAATCGAATCATGAATTGAATCATGAATCATGAATTGAATCATGAATCATGAATCGAATCATGAATCATAAATCATGAATCATGAATGTAATCATGAATCATGAATTGAGTCATGAATCATGAATCATGATTTGAAGCATGAATCATGAATCATGAATTGAATCATGAATCCTGAATAATGAATCATGAACCAAATCATGAATCATGAATCATGAATCGAATCATGAACCATGAATCGAATCATGAATCATGAATTGAATCATGAACCATGAATCATGAATCATGAATCATGAATCGAATCATGAATCATGAATCATGAATTGAATCATGAATTATGAATTGAATCATGAATCATTAATTGAATCATGAATCATGAATCAAGAATCATGAATCGAAACATGAATCATGAATTGAATCATGAATCATGAATCATGAATCGAATAATGAATCATGAATCATGAATCATGAATTGAATCATGAATCATGAATCAAGAATCATGAATCAAATCATGAATCATGAATTATGAATCATGAATCATGATTCATGAATCATAAATTGAATCATGAATCATGAATCATGAATCATGAATCGAATAAGGAATCATGAATCATGAATCATAAATTGAATCATTAATCATGAATCGAATCATGAATCATGAATTGAATCATGAATTGAATCATGAATCATAAATCGAATCATGAATCATAAATCATGAATCATAAATTGAATCATGAATCATGAATCGAATCATGAATCATAAATTGAATCATGATTCATGAATCATCAATCGAATCATGAATCATGAATTGAATCATGAATCATGAATCATGAATCGAATCATGAATCATGAATCATGAATCATGAATCGAATAAGGAATCATTAATCATGAATCATGAATTGAATCATGAATCATGAATCGAATCATGAATCATGAATTGAATCATGAATTGAATCATGAATGATAAATCGAATCATGAATCATAAATCATGAATCATAAATTGAATCATGAATCATGAATCTAATCATGAATCATGAATTGAATCATGAATCATGAATCATGAATCAAATCATGAATCATGAATTTAATCATGAATTAAATCATGAATCATGAATTGAATCATGAATCATGAATCACGAATTGAATCATGAATCATGAATCATGAATCATGAATCGAATCATGAATCATGAATCATGAATCATGAATCATGAATCGAATCATGAATCATGAATTGAATCATGAATCATGAATCATAAATTGAATCAGGAATCATGAATCATGAATCATGAATCGAATCATGAATCATGAATCAAGAATCATGAATCAAATCATGAATCGAATCATGAATCATGAATCAAGAATCATGAATCGAATCATGAATCATGAATCGAATCATGAATCATGAATCATGAATTGAATCATGAATCATGAATCGAATCATGAATCATGAATCGAATCATGAATCATGAATTGAATCATGAATCGAATCATGAATCATGAATTGAATCATGAATTGAATCATGAATCATGAATCGAATCATGAATCATGAATTAAATAATAAATTGAATCATGAATCATGAATCATGAATCGAATCATGAATTGAATCAGATATTATGAATTGAATCATGAATCATGAATTGAATCATGAATCATGAATCATAAATTGATCCATGAATCATGAATTGAATCAGGAATCGAATCATGAATTGAATCATGAATCATGAATCATGAATCATGAATCGAAACATAAATTACGAATCATGTTTTATGAATTGAATCATGAATTGAATCATGAATTGAATCATGAATCATGAATCATGAATTGAATCATGAATTGAATCATGAATCATGAATCATGAATTGAATCATGAATCATGAATTGAATCATGAATCATGAATCAAAAATCGAATCATGAATCATGAATTGAATCATGATTTATGAATTATGAATCATGAATTGAATCATGAATCATGAATTATGAATTATGAATCATGATTAATGAATCATCAATCATCAATCATGAATCATGAATTGAATCATGAATTGAATCATAAATCATGAATCATGAATTAAATCATGAATCATGAATCATGAATCGAATCATGAATCATGAATTGAATCATGAATCATGAATTCAATCATGAATCATGAATTGAATCATGAGTCATGAATCATGAATCGAATTATAAATCATGAATCAAGAATCATGAATCGAATCATGAATCATGAATTAAATCATGAATCATGATTTGAATCAGGAATCGAATCATGAATTCAATCATGAATCATAAATCAAATCATGAATCCTGAATTGAATCAGGAATCGAATCATGAATTGAATCATGAATCATGAATTGAATCATGAATCATGAATCATGAATCGAATCATGAATCATAAATCATGAATCATGAATGTAATCATGAATCATGAATTGAATCATGAATCATGAATCATGATTTGAATCATGAATCATGAATCATGAATTGAATCATGAATCATGAATCATGATTCATGAACCAATTCATGAATCATGAATCATGAATCGAATCATGAACCATGAATCGAATCATGAATCATGAATTGAATCATGAACCATGAATCATGAATCATGAATCATGAATCGAATCATAAATCATGAATCATGAATTGAATCATGAATTATGAATTGAATCATGAATCATTAATTGAATCATGAATCATGAATCAAGAATCATGAATCGAAACATGAATCATGAATTGAATCATGAATCATGAATCATGAATCGAATCATGAATCATGAATCGAATCATGAATCATGAATTGAATCATGAATCATGAATCATGTATTGAATCATAAATCATGAATAATAAATCATGAATTGAATTGAATCATGAATCATGAATCAAGAATCATGAATCAAATCATGAATCATGAATTATGAATCATGAATCATGATTCATGAATCATAAATTGAATCATGAATCATGAATCATGAATTGAATCATGAATCATGAATCATGAATCGAATAAGGAATCATGAATCATGAATCATGAATTGAATCATGAATCATGAATCGAATCATGAATCATGAATTGAATCATGAATTGAATCATGAATCATGAATCGAATCATGAATCATAAATCATGAATCGAATCATGAATCATGAATTTAATCATGAATTGAATCATGAATCATGAATCGAATCATGAATCATGAATTGAATCATGAATTGAATCATGAATTGAATCATAAATTGAATCATGAATTGAATCATGAATTGAATCATGAATCATGAATCATAAATCGAATCATGAATCATGAATTGAATCATGAATCAAATCATGAATTGAATCATGAATCGAATCATGAATTGAATAATGAATCATGAATTGAATCATGAATCATGAATCATCAATCGAATCATGAATCATGAATTGAATCATGAATCATGAATCATGAATCGAATCATGAATCATGAATTTAATCATGAATTGAATCATGAATCATGAATCATGAATTGAATCATGAATTGAATCATGAATTGAATCATGAATTGAATCATAAATTGAATCATGAATTGAATCATGAATTGAATCATGAATCATGAATCATAAATCGAATCATGAATCATGAATTGAATCATGAATCAAATCATGAATTGAATCATGAATCGAATCATGAATTGAATAATGAATCATGAATTAAATCATGAATCATGAATCATAAATCATGAATTGAATCATTAATCATGAATTATGAAACATGAATTATGAATCATGAATTGAATCATGAATCATGAATCATGAATTGAATCATGAAATATGAATCACGAATTGAATCATGAATCATGAATCATGAATCATGAATCGAATCATGAATCATGAATCATGAATCGAATCATGAATCAAGAATTGAATCATGAATCATGAATCATGAATTGAATCAGGAATCATGAATCATGAATCATGAATTGAATCATGAATCATGAATCAAGAATCATGAATCAAATCATGAATTGAATCATGAATCATGAATTGAATCATGAATCATGAATCATGTATTGAATCATAAATCATGAATCATAAATCATGAATTAAATCATGAATCAAGAATCATGAATTGAATCATGAATCATGAATTGAATCATGAATCATGAATCATGAATTGAATCATGAATCATGAACTTATGAATCATGAATCGAATCATGAATCATGAATCGAATCATGAATCATGAATTGAATCATGAATCATGAATCAAGAATCATGAATCAAATCATGAATTGAATCATGAATCATGAATTGAATCATGAATCATGAATCATGAATTGAATCAGGAATCATGAATCATGAATCGAATCATGAATCATGAATTGAATCATGAATCATGAATCATGTATTGAATCATAAATCATGAATAATAAATCATGAATTGAATCATGAATCAAGAATCATGAATCGAATCATGAATCATGAATTATATCATGAATCATGAATCATGTATTGAATCATGAATCATGATTAATAAATCATGAATTGAATCATGAATCATGAATTGAATCATGAATCATGAATTGAATCATGAATCATGAATCATGTATTGAATCATAAATAATGAATCATAAATCAGGAATTGAATCATGAATCATGAATCATGAATTATGAATCATGAATCATGAATTATGAATCATGAATCATGATTCATGAATCATAAATTGAATCATGAATCATGAATCATGAATTGAATCATGAATCATGAATCGAATCATGAATCATGAATTAAATCATGAATCGAATCATGTATCATAAATTGAATCATGAATCATGAATCGAATCATGAATCATAAATTGAATCATGAATCATGAATCATGAATCATGAATCGAATCATGAATCATGAATTTAATCATGAATTGAATCATGAATAATGAATTGAATCATGAATCATGAATCATAAATCGAATCATGAATCATGAATTGAATCATGACTCATGAATTATGAATCATGAATTGAATCATGAATCATGAATTATGAATCATGAATTGAATCATGAATCATGAATCATGAATCATGAATCATGAATTGAATCATGAATTGAATCATGAATCATGAATCATGAATCATAAATTGAATCATCAATCATGAATCATGAACTGAATCATGAATTGAATCATAAATCATGAATCATGAATTGAATCATGAATCATGAATCATGTATTGAATCATGAATCATGAATCATAAATCATGAATTGAATCATGAATAATGAATCGAATCATGAATCATGAATTGAATCATGAATCATGAATCAAGAATTGAATCATGAATCATGAATTGAATCATGAATCATGAATCGAATCATGAATCAAGAATCATGAATCGAATCATGAATTGTATCATGAATCATAAATCATGAATCATGAATTGAATCATGAATCATGAATCGAATCATGAATCATGAATCATGAATCATGAATTGAATCATGAATCGAATCATGAATCATGAATTGAATCATGAATTGAATCATGAATCGAATCATGAATCATGAATTAAATAATAAATTGAATCATGAATCATGAATCATGAATCGAATCATGAATTTAATCAGATATTATGAATTGAATCATGAATCATAAATCATGAATTGAATCATGAATCATGAATCTTAAATCGATCCATGAATCATGAATTGAATCAGGAATCGAATCATGAATTGAATCATGAATCATGAATCATGAATCATGAATCGAAACATAAATTATGAATCATGTTTTATGAATTGAATCATGAATTGAATCATGAATTGAATCATGAATCATGAATCATGAATTGAATCATTAATTGAATCATGAATCATGAATCATGAATTGAATCATGAATCATGAATTGAATCATGAATCATGAATCAAAAATCGAATCATGAATCATGAATTGAATCATGAATTATGAATCATGAATTGAATCATGAATCATGAATTATGAATTATGAATCATGAATCATGAATCATGAATCATCAATCATGAATCATGAATTGAATCATGAATTGAATCATAAATCATGAATCATGAATTAAATCATGAATCATGAATCATGAATCGAATCATGAATCATGAATTGAATCATGAATCATGAATTCAATCATGAATCATGAATTGAATCATGAGTCATGAATCATGTATCGAATTATGAATCATAAATCAAGAATCATGAATCGAATCATGAATCATGAATTAAATCATGAATCATGATTTGAATCAGGAATCGAATCATGAATTCAATCATGAATCATAAATCAAATCATGAATCCTGAATTAAATCAGGAATCGAATCATGAATTGAATCATGAATCATGAATTGAATCATGAATCATGAATCATGAATCATGAATTTAATCATGAATTAAATCATGAATAATGAATTGAATCATGAATCATGAATCATAAATCGAATCATGAATCATGAATTGAATCATGACTCATGAATTATGAATCATGAATTGAATCATGAATCATGAATTATGAATCATGAATTGAATCATGAATCATGAATCATGAATCATGAATTGAATCATGAATTGAATCATGAATCATGAATCATGAATCATAAATTGAATCATCAATCATGAATCATGAACTGAATCATGAATTGAATCATAAATCATGAATCATGAATTGAATCATGAATCATAAATCATGAATTGAATCATGAATCATGAATCGAATCATGAATCATGAATTGAATCATGAATCATGAATCAAGAATCGAATCATGAATCATGAATTGAATCATGAATCATGAATTGAATCATGAATCATGAATTGAATCATGAATCGAATCATGAATCATAAATCATGTATCATAAATTGAATCATGAATCATGAATCGAATCATGAATCATAAATTGAATCATGAATCATGAATCATGAATCATGAATCGAATCATGAATCATGAATTTAATCATGAATTGAATCATGAATAATGAATTGAATCATGAATCATGAATCATAAATCGAATCATGAATCATGAATTGAATCATGACTCATGAATTATGAATCATGAATTGAATCATGAATCATGAATTATGAATCATGAATTGAATCATGAATCATGAATCATGAATTGAATCATGAATTGAATCATGAATCATGAATCATGAATCATAAATTGAATCATCAATCATGAATCATGAACTGAATCATGAATTGAATCATAAATCATGAATCATGAATTGAATCATGAATCATGAATCATGTATTGAATCATGAATCATGAATCATAAATCATGAATTGAATCATGAATAATGAATCGAATCATGAATCATGAATTGAATCATGAATCATGAATCAAGAATCGAATCATGAATCATGAATTGAATCATGAATCATGAATCGAATCATGAATCATGAATCAAGAATCATGAATCGAATCATGAATTGAATCATGAATCATAAATCATGAATCATGAATTGAATCATGAATCATGAATCGAATCATGAATCATGAATCATGAATCATGAATTGAATCATGAATCGAATCATGAATCATGAATCGAATCATGAATCATGAATTAAATTATAAATTGAATCATGAATCATGAATCATGAATCGAATCATGAATTTAATCAGATATTATGAATTGAATCATGAATCATAAATCATGAATTGAATCATGAATCATGAATCTTAAATCGATCCATGAATCATGAATTGAATCAGGAATCAAATCATGAATTGAATCATGAATCATGAATCATGAATCATGAATCGAAACATAAATTATGAATCATGTTTTATGAATTGAATCATGAATTGAATCATGAATTGAATCATGAATCATGAATCATGAATTGAATCATGAATTGAATCATGAATCATGAATCATGAATTGAATCATGAATCATGAATTGAATCATGAATCATGAATCAAAAATCGAATCATGAATCATGAATTGAATCATGACTCATGAATTATGAATCATGAATTGAATCATGAATCATGAATTATGAATTATGAATCATGAATCATGAATCATGAATCATGAATCATGAATTGAATCATGAATTGAATCATAAATCATGAATCATGAATTAAATCACGAATCATGAATCATGAATCGAATCATGAATCATGAATTGAATCATGAATCATGAATTCAATCATGAATCATGAATTTAATCATGAGTCATGAATCATGAATCGAATCATGAATCATGAATTAAATCATGAATCATGATTTGAATCAGGAATCGAATCATGAATTCAATCATGAATCATAAATCAAATCATGAATCCTGAATTAAATCAGGAATCGAATCATGAATTGAATCATGAATCATGAATTGAATCATGAATCATGAATCATGAATCATGAATTTAATCATGAATTAAATCATGAATAATGAATTGAATCATGAATCATGAATCATAAATCGAATCATGAATCATGAATTGAATCATGACTCATGAATTATGAATCATGAATTGAATCATGAATCATGAATTATGAATCATGAATTGAATCATGAATCATGAATCATGAATCATGAATTGAATCATGAATTGAATCATGAATCATGAATCATGAATCATAAATTGAATCATCAATCATTAATCATGAACTGAATCATGAATTGAATCATAAATCATGAATCATGAATTGAATCATGAATCATAAATCATGAATTGAATCATGAATCATGAATCGAATCATGAATCATGAATTGAATCATGAAGCATGAATCAAGAATCGAATCATGAATCATGAATTGAATCATGAATCATGAATCGAATCATGAATCATGAATCAAGAATCATGAATCGAATCATGAATTGAATTATGAATCATAAATCATGAATCATGAATTGAATCATGAATCATGAATCGAATCATGAATCATGAATCATGAATCATTAATTGAATCATGAATCGAATCATGAATCATGAATTGAATCATGAATTGAATCATGAATCATGAATCGAATCATGAATCATGAATTAAATAATAAATTGAATCATGAATCATGAATCATGAATCGAATCATGAATTTAATCAGATATTATGAATTAAATCATGAATCATGAATCATGAATTGAATCATGAATCATGAATCATAAATCGATCCATGAATCATGAATTGAATCAGGAATCGAATCATGAATTGAATCATGAATCATGAATCATGAATCATGAATCAAAACATAAATTATGAATCATGTTTTATGAATTGAATCATGAATTGAATCATGAATTGAATCATGAATCATGAATCATGAATTGAATCATGAATTGAATCATGAATCATGAATCATGAATTGAATCATGAATCATGAATTGAATCATGAATCATGAATCAAAAATCGAATCATGAATCATGAATTGAATCATGACTCATGAATTATGAATCATGAATTGAATCATGAATCATGAATTATGAATTATGAATCATGAATCATGAATCATGAATCATCAATCATGAATCATGAATTTAATCATGAATTGAATCATAAATCATGAATCATGAATTAAATCATGAATCATGAATCATGAATCGAATCATGAATCATGAATTGAATCATGAATCATGAATTGAATCATGAATCATGAATTGAATCATGAGTCATGAATCATGAATCGAATTATGAATCATGAATCAAGAATCATGAATCGAATCATGAATCATGAATTAAATCATGAATCACGATTTGAATCAGGAATCGAATCATGAATTCAATCATGAATCATAAATCAAATCATGAATCCTGAATTGAATCAGGAATCGAATCATGAATTGAATCATGAATCATGAATTGAATCATGAATCATGAATCATGAATCGAATCATGAATCATAAATCATGAATCATGAATGTAATCATGAATCATGAATTGAATCATGAATCATGATTTGAATTATGAATCATGAATCATGAATTGAATCATGAATCATGAATCATGAATCATGAACCAAATCATGAATCATGAATCATGAATCGAATCATGAACCATGAATCGAATCATGAATCATGAATTGAATCATGAACCATGAATCATGAATCATGAATCATGAATCGAATCTTGAATCATGAATCATGAATTGAATCATGAATTATGAATTGAATCATGAATCATTAATTGAATCATGAATCATGAATCAAGAATTATGAATCGAAACATGAATCATGAATTGAATCATGAATCATGAATCATGAATCGAATAATGAATCATGAATCATGAATCATGAATTGAATCATGAATCATGAATCAAGAATCATGAATCAAATCATGAATCATGAATTATGAATCATGAATCATGATTCATGAATCATAAATTGAATCATGAATCATGAATCATGAATTGAATCATGAATCATGAATTGGGAATCGAATAAGGAATCATGAATCATGATTAATGAATTGAATCATGAATCATGAATCGAATCATGAATCATGAATTGAATCATGAATCATGAATGGAATCATGAATCATAAATCATGAATCATAAATTGAATCATGAATCATGAATCGAATCATGAATCATAAATTGAATCATGATTCATGAATCATCAATCGAATCATGAATCATGAATTGAATCATGAATCATGAATCGAATCATGAATCATGAATTTAATCATGAATTGAATCATGAATCATGAATCGAATCATGAATCATGAATTGAATCATGAATTGAATCATGAATTGAATCATAAATTGAATCATGAATTGAATCATGAATTGAATCATGAATCATGAATCATAAATCGAATCATGAATCATGAATTGAATCATGAATCAAATCATGAATTGAATCATGAATCGAATCATGAATTGAATAATGAATCATGAATTATGAAACATGAATTATGAATCATAAATTGAATCTTGAATCATGAATCATGAATTGAATCATGAATCATGAATCACGAATTGAATCATGAATCATGAATCATGAATCATGAATCGAATCATGAATCATGAATCATGAATCGAATCATGAATCATGAATTGAATCATGAATCCTGAATCATGAATTGAATCAGGAATCATGAATCATGAATCATGAATCGAATCATGAATCATGAATCAAGAATCATGAATCAAATCATGAATCGAATCATGAATCATGAATCAAGAATCATGAATCGAATCATGAATTGAATCATGAATCATAAATCATGAATCATGAATTGAATCATGAATCATGAATCGAATCATGAATCATGAATCATGAATCATGAATTGAATCATGAATCGAATCCTGAATCATGAATTGAATCATGAATTGAATCATGAATCATGAATCGAATCATGAATCATGAATTAAATAATAAATTGAATCATGAATCATGAATCATGAATCGAATCATGAATTGAATCAGATATTATGAATTGAATCATGAATCATGAATCATGAATTGAATCATGAATCATGAATCATAAATTGATCCATGAATCATGAATTGAATCAGGAATCGAATCATGAATTGAATCATGAATCAAGAATCATGAATCATGAATCGAAACATAAATTATGAATCATGTTT
Organism: Mixophyes australis; assembly: GCA_036250195.1. NCBI lineage: Eukaryota > Metazoa > Chordata > Amphibia > Anura > Limnodynastidae > Mixophyes > Mixophyes australis. The sequence goes on along the minus strand of JAVHZZ010000001.1, from coordinate 238,466,300 downwards.
TATGAATTGAATCATGAATTGAATCATGAATTGAATCATGAATCATGAATCATGAATTGAATCATGAATCTTGAATCATGAATTGAATCATGAATCATGAATTGAATCATGAATCATGAATCAAAAATCGAATCATGAATCATGAATTGAATCATGACTCATGAATTATGAATCATGAATTGAATCATGAATCATGAATTATGAATTATGAATCATGAATCATGAATCATCAATCATCAATCATGAATCATGAATTGAATCATGAATTGAATCATAAATCATGAATCATGAATTAAATCATGAATCATGAATCATGAATCGAATCATGAATCATGAATTGAATCATGAATCATGAATTCAATCATGAATCATGAATTCAATCATGAGTCATGAATCATGAATCGAATTATAAATCATGAATCAAGAATCATAAATCGAATCATGAATCATGAATTAAATCATGAATCATGATTTGAATCAGGAATCGAATCATGAATTCAATCATGAATCATAAATCAAATCATGAATCCTGAATTGAATCAGGAATCGAATCATGAATTGAATCATGAATCATGAATTGAATCATGAATCATGAATCGAATCATGAATCATAAATCAGGAATCATGAATGTAATCATGAATCATGAATTGAATCATGAATCATGAATCATGATTTGAATCATGAATCATGAATCATGAATTGAATCATGAATCATGAATCATGAATCATGAACCAAATCATGAATCATGAATCATGAATCGAATCATGAACCATGAATCGAATCATGAATCATGAATTGAATCATGAATCATGAATCATGAATCATGAATCGAATCATGAATCATGAATCGAATCATGAATCATGAATCATGAATTGAATCATGAATTATGAATTGAATCATGAATCATTAATTGAATCATGAATCATGAATCAAGAATCATGAATCGAAACATGAATCATGAATTAAATCATCAATCATGAATCATGAATCGAATAATGAATCATGAATCATGAATCATGAATTGAATCATGAATCATGAATCAAGAATCATGAATCAAATCATGAATCATGAATTATGAATCATGAATCATGATTCATGAATCATAAATTGAATCATGAATCATGAATAATGAATTGAATCATGAATCATGAATCATGAATCGAATAAGGAATCATGAATCATGAATCATGAATTGAATCATGAATCATGAATCGAATCATGAATTATGAATTGAATCATGAATTGAATCATGAATCGAATCATGAATCATAAATCATGAATCATAAATTGAATCATGAATCATGAATCGAATCATGAATCATAAATTAAATCATGATTCATGAATGATCAATCGAATCATGAATCATGAATTGAATCATGAATCATGAATCATGAATCGAATCATGAATCATGAATTTAATCATGAATTGAATAATGAATCATGAATTGAATCATGAATCATGAATCACGAATTGAATCATGAATCATGAATCATGAATCATGAATCGAATCATGAATCATGAATCATGAATCGAATCATGAATCATGAATTGAATCATGAATCATGAATCATGAATTGAATCAGGAATCATGAATCATGAATCATGAATCGAATCATGAATCAAGAATCATGAATCAAATCATGAATCGAATCATGAATCATGAATCAAGAATCATGAATCGAATCATGAATTGAATCATGAATCATAAATCATGAATCATGAATTGAATCATGAATCATGAATCGAATCATGAATCATGAATCATGAATCATGAATTGAATCATGAATCGAATCATGAATCATGAATTGAATCATGAATTGAATCATGAATCATGAATCGAATCATGAATCATGAATTAAATAATAAATTGAATCATGAATCATGAATCATGAATCGAATCATGAATTGAATCAGATATTATGAATTGAATCATGAATCATGAATCATGAATTGAATCATGAATTGAATCATGAATCATGAATCATGAATTGAATCATGAATTGAATCATGAATCATGAATCATGAATTGAATCATGAATCATGAATTGAATCATGAATCATGAATCAAAAATCGAATCATGAATCATGAATTGAATCATGATTTATGAATTATGAATCATGAATCGAATCATGAATCATGAATTATGAATTATGAATCATGAATCATGAATCATCAATCATCAATCATGAATCATGAATTAAATCATGAATTGAATCATAAATCATGAATCATGAATTAAATCATGAATCATGAATCATGAATCGAATCATGATTCATGAATTGAATCATGAATCATGAATTCAATCATGAATCATGAATTCAATCATGAGTCATGAATCATGAATCGAATTATAAATCATGAATCAAGAAGCATGAATCGAATCATGAATCATGAATTAAATCATGAATCATGATTTGAATCAGGAATCGAATCATGAATTTAATCATAAATCATAAATCAAATCATGAATCCTGAATTGAATCAGGAATCGAATCATGAATTGAATCATGAATCATGAATTGAATCATGAATCATGAATCATGAATCGAATCATGAATCATAAATCATGAATCATGAATGTAATCATGAATCATGAATTGAATCATGTATCATGAATCATGATTTGAATCATGAATCATGAATCATGAATTGAATCATGAATCATGAATCATGAATCATGAACCAAATCATGAATCATGAATCATGAATCGAATCATGAACCATGAATCGAATCATGAATCATGAATTGAATCATGAACCATGAATCATGAATCATGAATCATGAATCGAATCATGAATCATGAATCATGAATTGAATCATGAATTATGAATTGAATCATGAATCATTAATTGAATCATGAATCATGAATCAAGAATCATGAATCGAAACATGAATCATGAATTGAATCATGAATCATGAATCATGAATCGAATAATGAATCATGAATTATGAATCATGAATCATGATTCATGAATCATAAATTGAATCATGAATCATGAATCATGAATTGAATCATGAATCATGAATCATGAATCAAATAAGGAATCATGAATCATGAATCATGAATTGAATCATGAATTGAATCATGAATCATGAATCGAATCATGAATCATGAATTGAATCATGAATTGAATCATGAATTGAATCATAAATTGAATCATGAATTGAATCATGAATCATGAATCATAAATCGAATCATGAATCATGAATTGAATCATGAATCAAATCATGAATTGAATCATGAATCGAATCATGAATTGAATAATGAATCATGAATTGAATCATGAATCATGAATCATCAATCGAATCATGAATCATGAATTGAATCATGAATCATGAATCATGAATCGAATCATGAATCATGAATTTAATCATGAATTGAATCATGAATCATGAATCGAATCATGAATCATGAATTGAATCATGAATTGAATCATGAATTGAATCATAAATTGAATCATGAATTGAATCATGAATTGAATCATGAATCATGAATCATAAATCGAATCATGAATCATGAATTGAATCATGAATCAAATCATGAATTGAATCATGAATCGAATCATGAATTGAATAATGAATCATGAATTGAATCATAAATCATGAATCATAAATCATGAATTGAATCATTAATCATGAATTATGAAACATGAATTATGAATCATGAATTGAATCATGAATCATGAATCATGAATTGAATCATGAATCATGAATCACGAATTGAATCATGAATCATGAATCATGAATCATGAATCGAATCATGAATCATGAATCGAATCATGAATCATAAATTGAATCATGAATCATGAATCATGAATCGAATCATGAATCATGAATCATGAATCGAATCATGAATCATAAATTGAATCATGAATCATGAATCATGAATCGAATCATGAATCATGAATCATGAATCGAATCATGAATCATGAATTGAATCATGAATCATGAATTGAATCATGAATTGAATCATGAATTGAATCATGAATCATGAATCGAATCATGAATCATGAATTGAATCATGAATTGAATCATGAATTGAATCATAAATTGAATCATGAATTGAATCATGAATCATGAATCATAAATCGAATCATGAATCATGAATTGAATCATGAATCAAATCATGAATTGAATCATGAATCGAATCATGAATTGAATAATGAATCATGAATTGAATCATGAATCATGAATCATCAATCGAATCATGAATCATGAATTGAATCATGAATCATGAATCATGAATCGAATCATGAATCATGAATTTAATCATGAATTGAATCATGAATCATGAATCGAATCATGAATCATGAATTGAATCATGAATTGAATCATGAATTGAATCATAAATTGAATCATGAATTGAATCATGAATTGAATCATGAATCATGAATCATAAATCGAATCATGAATCATGAATTGAATCATGAATCAAATCATGAATTGAATCATGAATCGAATCATGAATTGAATAATGAATCATGAATTGAATCATAAATCATGAATCATAAATCATGAATTGAATCATTAATCATGAATTATGAAACATGAATTATGAATCATGAATTGAATCATGAATCATGAATCATGAATTGAATCATGAATCATGAATCACGAATTGAATCATGAATCATGAATCATGAATCATGAATCGAATCATGAATCATGAATCATGAATCGAATCATGAATCATAAATTGAATCATGAATCATGAATCATGAATCGAATCATGAATCATGAATCATGAATCGAATCATGAATCATAAATTGAATCATGAATCATGAATCATGAATCGAATCATGAATCATGAATCATGAATCGAATCATGAATCATGAATTGAATCATGAATCATGAATCATGAATTGAATCAGGAATCATGAATCATGAATCATGAATCGAATCATGAATCATGAATCAAGAATCATGAATTAAATCATGAATTGAATCATGAATCATGAATTGAATCATGAATCATGAATCATGTATTGAATCATAAATCATGAATCATAAATCATGAATTAAATCATGAATCAAGAATCATGAATCGAATCATGAATCATTAATTAAATCATGAATCATGAATAATGTATTGAATTATGAATCATGAATCATAAATCATGAATTGAATCATGAATCATGAATCATGAATCGAATCATGAATCATGAATTGAATCATGAATCATGAATCATGTATTGAATCATAAATCATGAATCATAAATCATGAATTGAATCATGAATCATGAATCATGAATCATGAATCAAGAATCATGAATCGAATCATGAATTGAATCATGAATCATGAATCATGAATCATGAATTAAATCATGAATCATGAATCATGTATTGAATCATGAATCATGAATCATAAATCATGAATTGAATCATGAATCATGAATCATGAATTGAATCATGAATTGATTCATGAATCATGAATCGAATCATGAATCATGAATTAAATAATAAATTGAATCATGAATCATGAATCGAATCATGAATTGAATCAGAAATCATGAATTGAATTATGAATCATGAATCATGAATTTCAATCATGAATCATGAATCATAAAACGATCCATGAATCATGAATTGAATCAGGAATCGAATCATTAATTGAATCATGAATCATGAATCATGAATCATGAATCGAAACATAAATGATGAATCATGTTTCATGAATTGAATCATGAATCATGAATCCTGAATCGAATCATGAATCATGAATCATGAATTGAATCATGAATTGAATCATGAATCATGAATCATGAATTGAATCATGAATAATGAATTGAATCATGAATCATGAATCATAAATCGAATCATGAATCATGAATTGAATCATGACTCATGAATTATGAATCATGAATTGAATCATGAATCATGAATTATGAATCATGAATTGAATCATGAATCATGAATCATGAATTGAATCATGAATTGAATCATGAATCATGAATTGAATCATGAATCATGAATCATAAATTGAATCATCAATCATCAATCATGAACTGAATCATGAATTTAATCATAAATCATGAATCATGAATTGAATCATGAATCATGAATCATGTATTGAATCATGAATCATGAATCATAAATCATGAATTGAATCATGAATCATGAATCGAATCATGAATCATGAATTGAATCATGAATCATGAATCAAGAATCGAATCATGAATCATGAATTGAATCATGAATCATGAATCATGAATCGAATCATGAATCATGAATCAAGAATCATGAATCGAATCATGAATTGAATCATGAATCATGAATCGAATCATGAATCATGAATCGAATCATGAATCGAATCATGAATCATAATTTGAATCATGAATTGAATCATGAATCATAAATCGAATCATGAATCATGAATTAAATAATAAATTGAATCATGAATCATGAATCATGAATCGAATCATGAATTGAATCAGGAATCATGAATTGAATCATGAATCATGAATCATGAATTGAATCATGAATTGAATCATGAATCATGAATCATGAATTGAATCATGAATCATGAATTGAATCATGAATCATGAATCATAAATCGAATCATGAATCATGAATTGAATCATGACTCATGAATTATGAATCATGAATTGAATCATGAATCATGAATTATGAATTATGAATCATGAATCATGAATCATGAATCATCAATCATGAATCATGAATTGATTCATGAATTGAATCATAAATCATGAATCATGATTTAAATCATGAATCATGAATCATGAATCGAATCATGAATCATGAATTGAATCATGAATCATGAATTCAATCATGAATCATGAATTCAATCATGAATTAAATCATGAATCATGAATCATGTATTGAATCATGAATCATGAATCATAAATCATGAATTGAATCATGAATCATGAATCATGAATTGAATCATGAATTGATTCATGAATCATGAATCGAATCATGAATCATGAATTAAATAATAAATTGAATCATGAATCATGAATCGAATCATGAATTGAATCAGAAATCATGAATTGAATTATGAATCATGAATCATGAATTTCAATCATGAATCATGAATCATAAAACGATCCATGAATCATGAATTGAATCAGGAATCGAATCATTAATTGAATCATGAATCATGAATCATGAATCATGAATCGAAACATAAATGATGAATCATGTTTCATGAATTGAATCATGAATCATGAATCCTGAATCGAATCATGAATCATGAATCATGAATTGAATCATGAATTGAATCATGAATCATGAATCATGAATTGAATCATGAATAATGAATTGAATCATGAATCATGAATCATAAATCGAATCATGAATCATGAATTGAATCATGACTCATGAATTATGAATCATGAATTGAATCATGAATCATGAATTATGAATCATGAATTGAATCATGAATCATGAATCATGAATTGAATCATGAATTGAATCATGAATCATGAATTGAATCATGAATCATGAATCATAAATTGAATCATCAATCATCAATCATGAACTGAATCATGAATTTAATCATAAATCATGAATCATGAATTGAATCATGAATCATGAATCATGTATTGAATCATGAATCATGAATCATAAATCATGAATTGAATCATGAATCATGAATCGAATCATGAATCATGAATTGAATCATGAATCATGAATCAAGAATCGAATCATGAATCATGAATTGAATCATGAATCATGAATCATGAATCGAATCATGAATCATGAATCAAGAATCATGAATCGAATCATGAATTGAATCATGAATCATGAATCGAATCATGAATCATGAATCGAATCATGAATCGAATCATGAATCATAATTTGAATCATGAATTGAATCATGAATCATAAATCGAATCATGAATCATGAATTAAATAATAAATTGAATCATGAATCATGAATCATGAATCGAATCATGAATTGAATCAGGAATCATGAATTGAATCATGAATCATGAATCATGAATTGAATCATGAATTGAATCATGAATCATGAATCATGAATTGAATCATGAATCATGAATTGAATCATGAATCATGAATCATAAATCGAATCATGAATCATGAATTGAATCATGACTCATGAATTATGAATCATGAATTGAATCATGAATCATGAATTATGAATTATGAATCATGAATCATGAATCATGAATCATCAATCATGAATCATGAATTGATTCATGAATTGAATCATAAATCATGAATCATGATTTAAATCATGAATCATGAATCATGAATCGAATCATGAATCATGAATTGAATCATGAATCATGAATTCAATCATGAATCATGAATTCAATCATGAATCATGAATCATGAATCATGAATCATGAATCGAATTATGAATCATGAATCAAGAATCATGAATCGAATCATGAATCATGAATTAAATCATGAATCATGATTTGAATCAGGAATCAAATCATGAATTCAATCATGAATCATAAATCGAATCATGAATCATGAATTGAATCAGGAATCGAATCATGAATTGAATCATGAATCATGAATTGAATCATGAATCATGAATCATGAATCGAATCATGAATCATAAATCATGAATCATGAATCGAATCATGAATCATAAATCATGAATCATGAATGTAATCATGAATCATGAATTGAATCATGAATCATGAATCATGAATTGAATCATGAATCATGAATCATGAATCATGAACTAAATCATGAATCATGAATCATGAATCAAATCATGAACCATGAATCGAATCATGAATCATGAATTGAATCATGAACCATGAATCATGAATCATGAATCATGAATCATGAATCAAATCATGAATCATGATCATGAATTGAATCATGAATCATTAATTGAATCATGAATCATGAATCAAGAATCATGAATCATGAATCATGAATTGAATCATTAATCATGAATCATGAATCGAATAATGAATCATGAATAATGAATCATGAATTGAATCATAAATCATGAATTGAATCATGAATCATGAATCGAATCATGAGTCATAAATTGAATCATGAATCATGAATCATGAATTGAATCATGAATCATGAATCATGAATTGAATCATGAATCATGAATCGTGAATCATGAATCATGAATCGAATCATGAATCATGAATTTAATCATGAATTGAATCATGAATCATGAATCGAATCATGAATCATGAATTGAATCATGAATTGAATCATGAATTGAATCATAAATTGAATCATGAATTGAATCATGAATTGAATCATGAATCATGAATCATAAATCGAATCATGAATCATGAATTGAATCATGAATCAAATCATGAATTGAATCATGAATCGAATCATGAATTGAATAATGAATCATGAATTGAATCATAAATCATGAATCATAAATCATGAATTGAATCATTAATCATGAATTATGAAACATGAATTATGAATCATGAATTGAATCATGAATCATGAATCATGAATTGAATCATGAATCATGAATCACGAATTGAATCATGAATCATGAATCATGAATCATGAATCGAATCATGAATCATGAATCATGAATCGAATCATGAATCATAAATTGAATCATGAATCATGAATCATGAATCGAATCATGAATCATGAATCATGAATCGAATCATGAATCATAAATTGAATCATGAATCATGAATCATGAATCGAATCATGAATCATGAATCATGAATCGAATCATGAATCATGAATTGAATCATGAATCATGAATCATGAATTGAATCAGGAATCATGAATCATGAATCATGAATCGAATCATGAATCATGAATCAAGAATCATGAATCAAATCATGAATTGAATCATGAATCATGAATTGAATCATGAATCATGAATCATGTATTGAATCATAAATCATGAATCATAAATCATGAATTAAATCATGAATCAAGAATCATGAATCGAATCATGAATCATTAATTAAATCATGAATCATGAATAATGTATTGAATTATGAATCATGAATCATGAATCATGAATAATGTATTGAATTATGAATCATGAATCATAAATCATGAATTGAATCATGAATCATGAATCATGAATCGAATCATGAATCATGAATTGAATCATGAATCATGAATCATGTATTGAATCATAAATCATGAATCATAAATCATGAATTGAATCATGAATCATGAATCATGAATCATGAATCAAGAATCATGAATCGAATCATGAATTGAATCATGAATCATGAATCATGAATCATGAATTAAATCATGAATCATGAATCATGTATTGAATCATGAATCATGAATCATAAATCATGAATTGAATCATGAATCATGAATCATGAATTGAATCATGAATTGATTCATGAATCATGAATCGAATCATGAATCATGAATTAAATAATAAATTGAATCATGAATCATGAATCGAATCATGAATTGAATCAGAAATCATGAATTGAATTATGAATCATGAATCATGAATTTCAATCATGAATCATGAATCATAAAACGATCCATGAATCATGAATTGAATCAGGAATCAAATCATTAATTGAATCATGAATCATGAATCATGAATCATGAATCGAAACATAAATAATGAATCATGTTTCATGAATTGAATCATGAATCATGAATCCTGAATCGAATCATGAATCATGAATCATGAATTGAATCATGAATTGAATCATGAATAATGAATTGAATCATGAATCATGAATCATAAATCGAATCATGAATCATGAATTGAATCATGACTCATGAATTATGAATCATGAATTGAATCATGAATCATGAATTATGAATCATGAATTGAATCATGAATCATGAATCATGAATTGAATCATGAATTGAATCATGAATCATGAATTGAATCATGAATCATGAATCATGAATCATAAATTGAATCATCAATCATCAATCATGAACTGAATCATGAATTTAATCATAAATCATGAATCATGAATTGAATCATGAATCATGAATCATGTATTGAATCATGAATCATGAATCATAAATCATGAATTGAATCATGAATCATGAATCGAATCATGAATCATGAATTGAATCATGAATCATGAATCAAGAATCGAATCATGAATCATGAATTGAATCATGAATCATGAATCATGAATCGAATCATGAATCATGAATCAAGAATCATGAATCGAATCATGAATTGAATCATGAATCATGAATCGAATCATGAATCATGAATCGAATCATGAATCGAATCATGAATCATAATTTGAATCATGAATTGAATCATGAATCATAAATCGAATCATGAATCATGAATTAAATAATAAATTGAATCATGAATCATGAATCATGAATCGAATCATGAATTGAATCAGGAATCATGAATTGAATCATGAATCATGAATCATGAATTGAATCATGAATTGAATCATGAATCATGAATCATGAATTGAATCATGAATCATGAATTGAATCATGAATCATGAATCATAAATCGAATCATGAATCATGAATTGAATCATGACTCATGAATTATGAATCATGAATTGAATCATGAATCATGAATTATGAATTATGAATCATGAATCATGAATCATGAATCATCAATCATGAATCATGAATTGATTCATGAATTGAATCATAAATCATGAATCATGATTTAAATCATGAATCATGAATCATGAATCGAATCATGAATCATGAATTGAATCATGAATCATGAATTCAATCATGAATCATGAATTCAATCATGAATCATGAATCATGAATCATGAATCATGAATCGAATTATGAATCATGAATCAAGAATCATGAATCGAATCATGAATCATGAATTAAATCATGAATCATGATTTGAATCAGGAATCAAATCATGAATTCAATCATGAATCATAAATCGAATCATGAATCATGAATTGAATCAGGAATCGAATCATGAATTGAATCATGAATCATGAATTGAATCATGATTCATGAATCATGAATCGAATCATGAATCAGTAATCATGAATCATGAATTGAATCATGAATCATGAATCATGAATTGAATCATGAATCATGAATCATGAATCATGAACTAAATCATGAATCATGAATCATGAATCAAATCATGAACCATGAATCGAATCATGAATCATGAATTGAATCATGAACCATGAATCATGAATCATGAATCATGAATCATGAATCAAATCATGAATCATGATCATGAATTGAATCATGAATCATTAATTGAATCATGAATCATGAATCAAGAATCATGAATCATGAATCATGAATTGAATCATTAATCATGAATCATGAATCGAATAATGAATCATGAATAATGAATCATGAATTGAATCATAAATCATGAATTGAATCATGAATCATGAATCGAATCATGAGTCATAAATTGAATCATGAATCATGAATCATGAATTGAATCATGAATCATGAATCATGAATTGAATCATGAATCATGAATCGAATCATGAATCATGAATTGAATCATGAATCATGAATTCAATCAAGATTTATGAATTCAATCATGAATCATGAATCATGAATCGAATTATGAATCATGAATCAAGAATCATGAATCGAATAATGAATCATGAAATAAATAATGAATCATGATTTGAATTAGGAATCGAATCATGAATTCAATCATGAATCATAAATCGAATCATGAATCATGAATTGAATCAGGAATCGAATCATGAATTGAATGATGAATCATGAATTTAATCATGAATCATGAATTGAATCATGAATCATGAATCATGAATCGAATCATGAATCATAAATCATGAATCATGAATCATGAATCATGAATTGAATTATGAATCATGAATCATGAATCATGAATTGAATCATGAATCATGAATCATGAATCATGAACTAAATCATGAATCATGAATCATGAATCGAATCATGAACCATGAATCGAATCATGAATCATGAATTGAATCATGAACCATGATTCATGAATCATGAATCATGAATCGAATCATGAATCATGAATCATGAATTGAATCATGAATCATGAATTGAATCATGAATCATGAATTGAATCATGAATCATGAACCATGAATCGAATCATGAATCATGAATTGAATCATGAACCATGATTCATGAATCATGAATCATGAATCGAATCATGAATCATGAATCATGAATTGAATCATGAATCATGAATTGAATCATGAATCATGAATTGAATCATGAATCATGAATTAAATCATGAATCATGAATCAAGAATCATGAATCGAAACATGAATCATGAATTGAATCAGGAATCATGAATCATGAATCATGAATTGAATCATGAATCATGAATCGAATAATGAATCATGAATCATGAATCATGAATTGAATCATGAATCATGAATTGAATCATGAATCATGAATTGAATCATGAATTGAATCATGAATCGAATCATGAGTCATGAATTGAATCATGAATCATGAATCATGAATCATAAATTGAATCATAAATCATGAATCATGAATTGAATCATGAATCATGAATTGAATCATGAATTGAATCATGAATCATGAATTGAATCATGAATTGAATCATGAATCATGAATCAAATCATGAATCATGAATCAAATCATGAATCATGAATTGAATCATGAATTGAATCATGAATCATGAATTGAATCATGAATCATGAATCATAAATCGAATCATGAATTGAATCATGAATCGAATTATGAATTGAATCATTAATCATGAATTATGAATCATGAATTGAATCATGGATCATGATTCATGAATTGAATCATGAATCATGAATCATGAATTGAATCATGAATCATGAATTGAATCATGAATCATGAATTGAATCATGAATCGAATCATGAATCATGAATCATGAATCGAATCATGAATCATGAATTGTATCATGAATCATGAATTGAATCATGAATCATGAATCATGAATCGAATCATGAATCATGAATTGAATCATGAATCATGAATTATGAATCATGAATTGAATCATGAATCATGAATCATGAATTGAATCATGAATTATGAATCATGAATTGAATCATGAATCATGAATCATGAATCGAATCATGAATCATGAATCATGAATCGAATCATGAACCATGAATTGAATCATGAATCATGAATCATGAATTGAATCATGAATCATGAATCATGAATTGAATCATGAATCATGAATCAAATCATGAATCATGAATTGAATCATGAATCATGAATCATGAATTGAATCATGAATTGAATCATGAATCATGAATCATGAATTGAATCATGAATCATGAATTGAATCATGAATCATGAATCATAAATCGAATCATGAATCATGAATTGAATCATGACTCATGAATTATGAATCATGAATTGAATCATGAATCATGAATTATGAATTATGAATTATGAATCATGAATCATGAATCATGAATCATCAATCATGAATCATGAATTGATTCATGAATTGAATCATAAATCATGAATCATGATTTAAATCATGAATCATGAATCATGAATCGAATCATGAATCATGAATTGAATCATGAATCATGAATTCAATCATGAATCATGAATTCAATCATGAATCATGAATCATGAATCGAATTATGAATCATGAATCAAGAATCATGATTCGAATCATGAATCATGAATTAAATCATGAATCATGATTTGAATCAGGAATCAAATCATGAATTCAATCTTGAATCATAAATCGAATCATGAATCATGAATTGAATCAGGAATCGAATCATGAATTAAATCATGAATCATGAATTGAATCATGAATCATGAATCATGAATCGAATCATGAATCATAAATCATGAATCATGAATCGAATCATGAATCATAAATCATGAATCATGAATGTAATCATGAATCATGAATTGAATCATGAATCATGAATCATGAATTGAATCATGAATCATGAATCATGAATTGAATCATGAATCATGAATCATTAATCATGAACTAAATCATGAATCATGAATCATGAATCAAATCATGAACCATGAATCGAATCATGAATCATGAATTGAATCATGAACCATGAATCATGAATCATGAATCATGAATCATGAATCATGAATCAAATCATGAATCATGATCATGAATTGAATCATGAACCATGAATCATGAATCATGAATCAAGAATCATGAATCATGAATCATGAATTGAATCATTAATCATGAATCATGAATCGAATAATGAATCATGAATAATGAATCATGAATTGAATCATAAATCATGAATTGAATCATGAATCATGAATCGAATCATGAGTCATAAATTGAATCATGAATCATGAATCATGAATTGAATCATGAATCATGAATCATGAATTGAATCATGAATCATGAATCGAATCATGAATCATGAATTGAATCATGAATCATGAATTCAATCATGACTCATGAATTCAATCATGAATCATGAATCATGAATCGAATTATGAATCATGAATCAAGAATCATGAATCGAATCATGAATCATGAAATAAATAATGAATCATGATTTGAATTAGGAATCGAATCATGAATTCAATCATGAATCATAAATCGAATCATGAATCATGAATTGAATCAGGAATCGAATCATGAATTGAATGATGAATCATGAATTGAATCATGAATCATGAATTGAATCATGAATCATGAATCATGAATCGAATCATGAATCATAAATCATGAATCATGAATCATGAATCATGAATTGAATTATGAATCATGAATCATGAATTGAATCATGAATCATGATTCATGAATCATGAACTAAATCATGAATCATGAATCATGAATCGAATCATGAACCATGAATCGAATCATGAATCATGAATTGAATCATGAACCATGATTCATGAATCATGAATCATGAATTGAATCATGAATCATGAATCATGAATCGAATCATGAATCATGAATTGAATCATGAATCATGAATTATGAATCATGAATTGAATCATGAATCATGAATCATGAATTGAATCATGAATTATGAATCATGAATTGAATCATGAATCATGAATCATGAATTGAATCATGAATCATGAATTGAATCATGAATCATGAATTGAATCATGAATCATGAATTAAATCATGAATCATGAATCAAGAATCATGAATCGAAACATGAATCATGAATTGAATCAGGAATCATGAATCATGAATCATGAATTGAATCATGAATCATGAATCATGAATCGAATAATGAATCATGAATCATGAATCATGAATTGAATCATGAATCATGAATTGAATCATGAATCATGAATTGAATCATGAATTGAATCATGAATCATGAATCGAATCATGAGTCATGAATTGAATCATGAATCATGAATCATGAATCATAAATTGAATCATAAATCATGAATCATGAATTGAATCATGAATCATGAATCGAATCATGAATCATGAATCATGAATTGAATCATGAATTGAATCATGAATCATGAATCAAATCATGAATCATGAATTGAATCATGAATTGAATCATGAATCATAAATCGAATCATGAATTGAATCATGAATCGAATTATGAATTGAATCATTAATCATGAATCATGAATTGAATCATGAATCATGAATTGAATCATGAATCATGAATTGAATCATGAATCGAATCATGAATCATGAATCATGAATCATGAATCATGAATCATGAATCATGAATCATGAATTGAATCATGAATCATGAATTGAATCATGAATCATGAATTGAATCATGAATCGAATCATGAATCATGAATCATGAATCGAATCATAAATCATGAATTGTATCATGAATCATGAATCATGAATTGAATCATGAATCATGAATCATGAATCGAATCATGAATCATGAATTGAATCATGAATCATGAATTATGAATCATGAATTGAATCATGAATCATGAATCATGAATTGAATCATGAATTATCAATCATGAATCGAATCATGAATCATGAATCATGAATCGAATCATGAATCATGAATTGTATCATGAATCATGAATCATGAATTGAATCATGAATCATGAATCATGAATCGAATCATGAATCATGAATTGAATCATGAATCATGAATTATGAATCATGAATTGAATCATGAATCATGAATCATGAATTGAATCATGAATTATGAATCATGAATTGAATCATGAATCATGAATCATGAATCGAATCATGAATCATGAATCATGAATCGAATCATGAACCATGAATTGAATCATGAATCATGAATCATGAATTGAATCATGAATCATGAATCATGAATTGAATCATGAATCATGAATCAAATCATGAATCATGAATTGAATCATGAATCATGAATCATGAATTGAATCATGAATTGAATCATGAATCATGAATCATGAATTGAATCATGAATTGAATCATGAATCATGAATCATAAATCGAATCATGAATCATGAATTGAATCATGACTCATGAATTATGAATCATGAATTGAATCATGAATCATGAATTATGAATTATGAATTATGAATCATGAATCATGAATCATGAATCATCAATCATGAATCATGAATTGATTCATGAATTGAATCATAAATCATGAATCATGATTTAAATCATGAATCATGAATCATGAATCGAATCATGAATCATGAATTGAATCATGAATCATGAATTCAATCATGAATCATGAATTCAATCATGAATCATGAATCATGAATCGAATTATGAATCATGAATCAAGAATCATGATTCGAATCATGAATCATGAATTAAATCATGAATCATGATTTGAATCAGGAATCAAATCATGAATTCAATCTTGAATCATAAATCGAATCATGAATCATGAATTGAATCAGGAATCGAATCATGAATTAAATCATGAATCATGAATTGAATCATGAATCATGAATCATGAATCGAATCATGAATCATAAATCATGAATCATGAATCGAATCATGAATCATAAATCATGAATCATGAATGTAATCATGAATCATGAATTGAATCATGAATCATGAATCATGAATTGAATCATGAATCATGAATCATGAATTGAATCATGAATCATGAATCATTAATCATGAACTAAATCATGAATCATGAATCATGAATCAAATCATGAACCATGAATCGAATCATGAATCATGAATTGAATCATGAACCATGAATCATGAATCATGAATCATGAATCATGAATCATGAATCAAATCATGAATCATGATCATGAATTGAATCATGAACCATGAATCATGAATCATGAATCAAGAATCATGAATCATGAATCATGAATTGAATCATTAATCATGAATCATGAATCGAATAATGAATCATGAATAATGAATCATGAATTGAATCATAAATCATGAATTGAATCATGAATCATGAATCGAATCATGAGTCATAAATTGAATCATGAATCATGAATCATGAATTGAATCATGAATCATGAATCATGAATTGAATCATGAATCATGAATCGAATCATGAATCATGAATTGAATCATGAATCATGAATTCAATCATGACTCATGAATTCAATCATGAATCATGAATCATGAATCGAATTATGAATCATGAATCAAGAATCATGAATCGAATCATGAATCATGAAATAAATAATGAATCATGATTTGAATTAGGAATCGAATCATGAATTCAATCATGAATCATAAATCGAATCATGAATCATGAATTGAATCAGGAATCGAATCATGAATTGAATGATGAATCATGAATTGAATCATGAATCATGAATTGAATCATGAATCATGAATCATGAATCGAATCATGAATCATAAATCATGAATCATGAATCATGAATCATGAATTGAATTATGAATCATGAATCATGAATCATGAATTGAATCATGAATCATGATTCATGAATCATGAACTAAATCATGAATCATGAATCATGAATCGAATCATGAACCATGAATCGAATCATGAATCATGAATTGAATCATGAACCATGATTCATGAATCATGAATCATGAATTGAATCATGAATCATGAATCATGAATCGAATCATGAATCATGAATTGAATCATGAATCATGAATTATGAATCATGAATTGAATCATGAATCATGAATCATGAATTGAATCATGAATTATGAATCATGAATTGAATCATGAATCATGAATCATGAATTGAATCATGAATCATGAATTGAATCATGAATCATGAATTGAATCATGAATCATGAATTAAATCATGAATCATGAATCAAGAATCATGAATCGAAACATGAATCATGAATTGAATCAGGAATCATGAATCATGAATCATGAATTGAATCATGAATCATGAATCATGAATCGAATAATGAATCATGAATCATGAATCATGAATTGAATCATGAATCATGAATTGAATCATGAATCATGAATTGAATCATGAATTGAATCATGAATCATGAATCGAATCATGAGTCATGAATTGAATCATGAATCATGAATCATGAATCATAAATTGAATCATAAATCATGAATCATGAATTGAATCATGAATCATGAATCGAATCATGAATCATGAATCATGAATTGAATCATGAATTGAATCATGAATCATGAATCAAATCATGAATCATGAATTGAATCATGAATTGAATCATGAATCATAAATCGAATCATGAATTGAATCATGAATCGAATTATGAATTGAATCATTAATCATGAATCATGAATTGAATCATGAATCATGAATTGAATCATGAATCATGAATTGAATCATGAATCGAATCATGAATCATGAATCATGAATCATGAATCATGAATCATGAATCATGAATCATGAATTGAATCATGAATCATGAATTGAATCATGAATCATGAATTGAATCATGAATCGAATCATGAATCATGAATCATGAATCGAATCATAAATCATGAATTGTATCATGAATCATGAATCATGAATTGAATCATGAATCATGAATCATGAATCGAATCATGAATCATGAATTGAATCATGAATCATGAATTATGAATCATGAATTGAATCATGAATCATGAATCATGAATTGAATCATGAATTATCAATCATGAATTGAATCATGAATCATGAAGCATGAATCGAATCATGAATCATGAATCATGAATCGAATCATGAACCATGAATTGAATCATGAATCATGAATCATGAATTGAATCATGAATCATGAATCATGAATTGAATCATGAATCATGAATCAAATCATGAATCATGAATTGAATCATGAATTGAATCATGAATCATGAATTGAATCATGAATCATGAATCATAAATCGAATCATGAATTGAATCATGAATCGAATCATGAATTGAATCATTAATCATGAATTATGAATCATGAATTGAATCATGGATCATGATTCATGAATTGAATCATGAATCATGAATCATGAATTGAATCATGAATCATGAATTGAATCATGAATCATGAATTGAATCATGAATCGAATCATGAATCATGAATCATGAATCGAATCATGAATCATGAATTGTATCATGAATCATGAATCATGAATTGACTCATGAATCATGAATCATAAATTGAATCATGAATCATGAATTGAATCATGAATCATGAATTATGAATCATGAATTGAATCATGAATCATGAATCATGAATTGAATCATGAATTATGAATCATGAATTGAATCATGAATCATGAAGCATGAATTGAATCATGAATCATGAATCATGAATCGAATCATGAATCATAAATCATGAATCGAATCATGAATCATGAATTGAATCATGAATCATGAATTGAATCATGAATCATGAATCATAAATTAAATCATGAATCATGAATCATGAATTGAATCATGAATCATGAAGCATGAATTGAATCATGAATCATGAATCATGAATCGAATCATGAATCATGAATCATGAATCGAATCATGAATTGAATCATGAATCATGAATCATAAATTGAATCATGAATCATGAATCATGAATTGAATCATGAATCATGAATCATGATTCATGAATCGAATCATGAATCATGAATCATGAATCGAATCATGAATCATGAATCATGAATCGAATCATGAATCATGAATTGAATCATGAATCATGAATCAAGAATCATGAATCAAAACATGAATCATGAATTGAATCATGAATCATGAATCATGAATTGAATCATGAATCAAGAATCATGAATCGAATAATGAATCATGAATCATCAATCATGAATTGAATCATGAATCAAGAATCATGAATCGAAACATGAATCATGAATTGAATCATGAATCATGAATCATGAATCATGAATTGAATCATGAATCATGAATCATGAATCGAATAATGAATCATGAATCATGAACCAAATCATGAATCATGAATCATGAATCGAATCATGAACCATGAATCGAATCATGAATCATGAATTGAATCATGAACCATGAATCATGAATCATGAATCATGAATCAAATCATGAATCTTGAATCATGAATTGAATCATGAATTGAATCATGAATCATTAATTGAATCATGAATCATGAATCAAGAATCATGAATCGAAACATGAATCATGAATTGAATCATGAATCATGAATCATGAATCATGAATTGAATCATGAATCATGAATCGAATAATGAATCATGAATCATGAATTATGAATTGAATAATGAATCATGAATCAAGAATCATGAATCAAATCATGAATCATGAATTATGAATTGAATCATGAATCATGAATCATGAATCGAATAAGGAATCATGAATCATGAATCATGAATTGAATCATGATTTATGAATCGAATCATGAGTCATAAATTGAATCATGAATCATGAATCATGAATTGAATCATGAATCATGAATCATGAATTGAATCATGAATCATGAATCGAATCATGAATCATGAATTGAATCATGAATCATGAATTCAATCATGACTCATGAATTCAATCATGAATCATGAATCATGAATCGAATTATGAATCATGAATCAAGATTAATGAATCGAATCATGAATTATGAAATAAATAATGAATCATGATTTGAATTAGGAATCGAATCATGAATTCAATCATGAATCATAAATCGAATCATGAATCATGAATTGAATCAGGAATCGAATCATGAATTGAATGATGAATCATGAATTGAATCATGAATCATGAATTGAATCATGAATCATGAATCGAATCATGAATCATAAATCATGAATCATGAATCATGAATCATGAATTGAATTATGAATCATGAATCATGAATCATGAATTGAATCATGAATCATGAATCATGAATCATGAACTAAATCATGAATCATGAATCATGAATCGAATCATGAACCATGAATCGAATCATGAATCATGAATTGAATCATGAACCATGATTCATGAATCATGAATCATGATTCATGAATCATGAATCATGAATCGAATCATGAATCATGAATCATGAATTGAATCATGAATCATGAATTGAATCATGAATCATGAATTGAATCATGAATCATGAATTAAATCATGAATCATGAATCAAGAATCATGAATCGAAACATGAATCATGAATTGAATCAGGAATCATGAATCATGAATCATGAATTGAATCATGAATCATGAATCGAATAATGAATCATGAATCATGAATCATGAATTGAATCATGAATCATGAATTGAATCATGAATCATGAATTGAATCATGAATTGAATCATGAATCATGAATCGAATCATGAGTCATGAATTGAATCATGAATCATGAATCATGAATCATAAATTGAATCATAAATCATGAATCATGAATTGAATCATGAATCATGAATCGAATCATGAATCATGAATCATGAATTGAATCATGAATTGAATCATGAATCATGAATCAAATCATGAATCATGAATTGAATCATGAATTGAATCATGAATCATGAATCATGAATCATAAATCGAATCATGAATTGAATCATGAATCGAATTATGAATTGAATCATTAATCATGAATTATGAATCATGAATTGAATCATGGATCATGATTCATGAATTGAATCATGAATCATGAATCATGAATTGAATCATGAATCATGAATTGAATCATGAATCATGAATTGAATCATGAATCGAATCATGAATCATGAATCATGAATCGAATCATGAATCATGAATTGTATCATGAATCATGAATCATGAATTGAATCATGAATCATGAATCATGAATCGAATCATGAATCATGAATCATGAATCGAATCATGAATCATAAATCATGAATCATGAATCATGAATCATGAATTGAATTATGAATCATGAATCATGAATTGAATCATGAATCATGAATCATGAACTAAATCATGAATCATGAATCGAATCATGAACCATGAATCGAATCATGAATCATGAATTGAATCATGAACCATGATTCATGAATCATGAATCATGAATTGAATCATGAATCATGAATTGAATCATGAATTGAATCATGAATCATGAATCGAATCATGAGTCATGAATTGAATCATGAATCATGAATCATAAATCATAAATTGAATCATAAATCATGAATCATGAATTGAATCATGAATCATGAATCGAATCATGAATCATGAATCATGAATTGAATCATGAATTGAATAATGAATCATGAATCAAATCATGAATCATGAATTGAATCATGAATTGAATCATGAATCATGAATTGAATCATGAATCATGAATCATAAATCGAATCATGAATTGAATCATGAATCGAATTATGAATTGAATCATTAATCATGAATTATGAATCATGAATTGAATCATGGATCATGATTCATGAATTGAATCATGAATCATGAATCATGAATTGAATCATGAATCATGAATTGAATCATGAATCATGAATTGAATCATGAATCGAATCATGAATCATGAATCGAATCATGAATCATGAATTGTATCATGAATCATGAATCATGAATTGAATCATGAATCATGAATCATGAATCGAATCATGAATCATGAATTGAATCATGAATCATGAATTATGAATCATGAATTGAATCATGAATCATGAATCATGAATTGAATCATGAATTATGAATCATGAATTGAATCATGAATCATGAAGCATGAATCGAATCATGAATCATGAATCATGAATCGAATCATGAACCATGAATTGAATCATGAATCATGAATCATGAATTGAATCATGAATCATGAATCATGAATTGAATCATGAATCATGAATCAAATCATGAATCATGAATTGAATCATGAATTGAATCATGAATCATGAATTGAATCATGAATCATGAATCATAAATCGAATCATGAATTGAATCATGAATCGAATCATGAATTGAATCATTAATCATGAATTATGAATCATGAATTGAATCATGGATCATGATTCATGAACTGAATCATGAATCATGAATCATGAATTGAATCATGAATCATGAATTGAATCATGAATCATGAATTGAATCATGAATCGAATCATGAATCATGAATCATGAATCGAATCATGAATCATGAATTGTATCATGAATCATGAATCATGAATCATGAATTGAATCATGAATCATGAATCATAAATCGAATCATGAATCATGAATTGAATCATGAATCATGAATTATGAATCATGAATTAAATCATGAATCATGAATCATGAATTGAATCATGAATTATGAATCATGAATTGAATCATGAATCATGAAGCATGAATTGAATCATGAATCATGAATCATGAATCATGAATCGAATCATGAATCATAAATCATGAATCGAATCATGAATCATGAATTGAATCATGAATCATGAATCATAAATTGAATAATGAATCATGAATCATGAATTGAATCATGAATCATGAAGCATGAATTGAATCATGAATCATGAATCATGAATCGAATCATGAATCATGAATCATGAATCGAATCATGAATCATGAATTGAATCATGAATCATGAATCATAAATTGAATCATGAATCATGAATCATGAATTGAATCATGAATCATGAATCATGATTCATGAATCGAATCATGAATCATGAATCATGAATCGAATCATGAATCATGAATTGAATCATGATTCATGAATCGAATCATGAATCATGAATCATGAATCGAATCATGAATCATGAATTGAATCATGAATCATGAATCAAGAATCATGAATCAAAACATGAATCATGAATTGAATCATGAATCATGAATCATGAATTGAATCATGAATCAAGAATCATGAATCGAATAATGAATCATGAATCATCAATCATGAATTGAATCATGAATCAAGAATCATGAATCGAAACATGAATCATGAATTGAATCATGAATCATGAATCATGAATCATGAATTGAATCATGAATCATGAATCATGAATCGAATAATGAATCATGAATCATGAACCAAATCATGAATCATGAATCATGAATCGAATCATGAACCATGAATCGAATCATGAATCATGAATTGAATCATGAACCATGAATCATGAATCATGAATCATGAATCAAATCATGAATCATGAATCATGAATTGAATCATGAATCGAAACATGAATCATAATTTGAATCATGAATCATGAATCATGAATCATGAATTGAATCATGAATCATGAATCGAATAATGAATCATGAATCATGAATTATGAATTGAATCATGAATCATGAATCAAGAATCATGAATCAAATCATGAATCATGAATTATGAATTGAATCATGAATCATGAATCATGAATCGAATAAGGAATCATGAATCATGAATTGAATCATGAATCATGAATCGAATCATGAATCATGAATTGAATCATGAATTGAATCATTAATCATGAATTATGAATCATGAATTGAATCATGGATCATGATTCATGAATTGAATCATGAATCATGAATCATGAATTGAATCATGAATCATGAATTGAATCATGAATCATGAATTGAATCATGAATCGAATCATGAATCATGAATCATGAATCGAATCATGAATCATGAATTGTATCATGAATCATGAATCATGAATCATGAATTGAATCATGAATCATGAATCATAAATCGAATCATGAATCATGAATTGAATCATGAATCATGAATTATGAATCATGAATTGAATCATGAATCATGAATCATGAATTGAATCATGAATTATGAATCATGAATTGAATCATGAATCATGAAGCATGAATTGAATCATGAATCATGAATCATGAATCATGAATCGAATCATGAATCATAAATCATGAATCGAATCATGAATCATGAATTGAATCATGAATCATGAATCATAAATTGAATCATGAATCATGAATCATGAATTGAATCATGAATCATGAAGCATGAATTGAATCATGAATCATGAATCATGAATCATGAATCGAATCATGAATCATGAATCATGAATCGAATCATGAATCATGAATTGAATCATGAATCATGAATCATAAATTGAATCATGAATCATGAATCATGAATTGAATCATGAATCATGAATCATGATTCATGAATCGAATCATGAATCATGAATCATGAATCGAATCATGAATCATGAATTGAATCATGAATCATGAATCAAGAATCATGAATCAAAACATGAATCATGAATTGAATCATGAATCATGAATCATGAATTGAATCATGAATCAAGAATCATGAATCGAATAATGAATCATGAATCATCAATCATGAATTGAATCATGAATCAAGAATCATGAATCGAAACATGAATCATGAATTGAATCATGAAT
The DNA here is from genome assembly GCA_036250195.1 of Mixophyes australis. NCBI lineage: Eukaryota > Metazoa > Chordata > Amphibia > Anura > Limnodynastidae > Mixophyes > Mixophyes australis. Next base: position 238,439,736 of record JAVHZZ010000001.1, on the reverse strand, counting down.
CATGAATCATGAATCATGAATTGAATCATGAATCATGAATCATGAATCGAATAATGAATCATGAATCATGAACCAAATCATGAATCATGAATCATGAATCGAATCATGAACCATGAATCGAATCATGAATCATGAATTGAATCATGAACCATGAATCATGAATCATGAATCATGAATCAAATCATGAATCATGAATCATGAATTGAATCATGAATTGAATCATGAATCATTAATTGAATCATGAATCATGAATCAAGAATCATGAATCGAAACATGAATCATGAATTGAATCATGAATCATGAATCATGAATCATGAATTGAATCATGAATCATGAATCGAATAATGAATCATGAATCATGAATTATGAATTGAATCATGAATCATGAATCAAGAATCATGAATCATATCATGAATCATGAATTATGAATTGAATCATGAATCATGAATCATGAATCGAATAAGGAATCATGAATCATGAATTGAATCATGAATCATGAATCGAATCATGAATCATGAATTGAATCATGAATTGAATCATTAATCATGAATTATGAATCATGAATTGAATCATGGATCATGATTCATGAATTGAATCATGAATCATGAATTGAATCATGAATCATGAATTGAATCATGAATCATGAATTGAATCATGAATCGAATCATGAATCATGAATCATGAATCGAATCATGAATCATGAATTGTATCATGAATCATGAATCATGAATCATGAATTGAATCATGAATCATGAATCATAAATCGAATCATGAATCATGAATTGAATCATGAATCATGAATTATGAATCATGAATTGAATCATGAATCATGAATCATGAATTGAATCATGAATTATGAATCATGAATTGAATCATGAATCATGAAGCATGAATTGAATCATGAATCATGAATCATGAATCATGAATCGAATCATGAATCATAAATCATGAATCGAATCATGAATCATGAATTGAATCATGAATCATGAATCATAAATTGAATCATGAATCATGAATCATGAATTGAATCATGAATCATGAAGCATGAATTGAATCATGAATCATGAATCATGAATCATGAATCGAATCATGAATCATGAATCATGAATCGAATCATGAATCATGAATTGAATCATGAATCATGAATCATAAATTGAATCATGAATCATGAATCATGAATCATGAATTGAATCATGAATCATGAATCATGATTCATGAATCGAATCATGAATCATGAATCATGAATCGAATCATGAATCATGAATTGAATCATGAATCATGAATCAAGAATCATGAATCAAAACATGAATCATGAATTGAATCATGAATCATGAATCATGAATTGAATCATGAATCAAGAATCATGAATCGAATAATGAATCATGAATCATCAATCATGAATTGAATCATGAATCAAGAATCATGAATCGAAACATGAATCATGAATTGAATCATGAATCATGAATTGAATCATGAACCATGAATCATGAATCATGAATCGAATAATGAATCATGAATCATGAACCAAATCATGAATCATGAATCGAATCATGAACCATGAATCGAATCATGAATCATGAATTGAATCATGAACCATGAATCATGAATCATGAATCATGAATCAAATCATGAATCATGAATCATGAATTGAATCATGAATTGAATCATGAATCATTAATTGAATCATGAATCATGAATCAAGAATCATGAATCGAAACATGAATCATGAATTGAATCATGAATCATGAATCATGAATCATGAATTGAATCATGAATCATGAATCGAATAATGAATCATGAATCATGAATTATGAATTGAATCATGAATCATGAATCAAGAATCATGAATCAAATCATGAATCATGAATTATGAATTGAATCGTGAATCATGAATCATGAATCGAATAAGGAATCATGAATCATGAATTGAATCATGAATCATGAATCAAATCATGAATCATGAATTGAATCATGAATTGAATCATGAATCATGAATCGAATCATGAATCATAAATAATGAATCATAAATTGAATCATGAATCATGAATCGAATCATGAATCATAAATTGAATTATGATTCATGAATCATCAATCGAATCATGAATCATGAATTGAATCATGAATCATGAATCAAATCATGAATCATGAATTTAATCATGAATTGAATCATGAATCGAATCATGAATCATGAATTGAATCATGAATTGAATCATGAATTGAATCATAAATTGAATCATGAATTGAATCATGAATTGAATCATGAATCATGAATCATAAATCGAATCATGAATCATGAATTGAATCATGAATCGAATCATGAATTTAATAATGAATCATGAATTGAATCATGAATCATGAATCATAAATCATGATATGAATCATTAATCATGAATTATGAAACATGAATTATGAATCATGAATTGAATCATGAATCATGAATCATGAATTGAATCATGAATCATGAATCACGAATTGAATCATGAATCATGAATCATGAATCATGAATCGAATCATGAATCATGAATCATGAATCGAATCATGAATCATGAATTGAATCATGAATCATGAATCATGAATTGAATCAGGAATCATGAATCGAATCATGAATCATGAATCAAGAATCATGAATCAAATCATGAATTGAATCATATATCATGAATTAAATCATGAATCAAGAATAATGAATCGAATCATGAATCATTAATTAAATCATGAATCATGAATCATGTATTGAATCATGAATCATGAATCATAATTCATGAATTGAATCATGAATCATGAATCATAAATCGAATCATGAATCATGAATTGAATCATGAATCATGAATTGAATCATGAATCATGAATCATGTATTGAATCATAAATCATGAATCATAAATCATGAATTGAATCATGAATCATGATTTGAATCATGAATCATGAATCATAAATCATGAATTGAATCATGAATCATGAATCATGAATCATGAATTAAATCTTGAATCATGAATCATGTATTGAATCATGAATCATGAATCATAAATCATGAATTGAATCATAAATCATGAATCATGAATTGAATCATTAATTGATTCATGAATCATGAATCGAATCATGAATCATGAATTAAATAATAAATTGAATCATGAATCATGAATCGAATCATGAATTGAATCAGAAATCATGAATTGAATTATGAATCATGAATCATGAATTAAATCATGAATCATGAATCATAAATCGATCCATGAATCATGAATTGAATCAGGAATCGAATCATGAATTAAATCATGAATCATGAATCATGAATCATGAATCGAAACATAAATTATGAATCATGTTTCATGAATTGAATCATGAATCATGAATCCTGAATCGAATCATGAATCATGAATCATGAATTGAATCATGAATTGAATCATGAATCATGAATCATGAATTGAATCATGAATAATGAATTGAATCATGAATCATGAATCATGAATCGAATCATGAATCATGAATTGAATCATGAGTCATGAATTATGAATCATGAATTGAATCATGAATCATGAATTATGAATCATGAATTGAATCATGAATCATGAATCATGAATCATGAATTGAATCATGAATTGAATCATGAATCATGAATTGAATCATGAATCATGAATCATGAATCATAAATTGAATCATCAATCATGAATCATGAACTGAATCATGAATTGAATCATAAATCATGAATCATGAATTGAATCATGAATCATGAATCATGTATTGAATCATGAATCATGAATCATAAATCATGAATTGAATCATGAATCATGAATCGAATCATGAATCATGAATTGAAACATGAATCATGAATCAAGAATCGAATCATGAATCATGAATTGAATCATGAATCATGAATCATGAATCGAATCATGAATCATGAATCAAGAATCATGAATCGAATCATGAATTGAATCATGAATCATGAATCATGAATTGAATCATGAATCATGAATCGAATCATGAATCATGAATCATGAATCATGAATTGAATCATGAATCGAATCATGAATCATGAATTGAATCATGAATTGAATCATGAATCATGAATCGAATCATGAATCATGAATTAAATAATAAATTGAATCATGAATCATGAATCATGAATCGAATCATGAATTGAATCAGGAATCATGAATTGAATCATGAATCATGAATCATGAATTGAATCATGAATTGAATCAGGAATCATGAATTGAATCATGAATCATGAATCATGAATTGAATCATGAATTGAATCATGAATCATGAATCATGAATTGAATCATGAATCATGAATTGAATCATGAATCATGAATCATAAATCGAATCATGAATCATGAATATAATCATGACTCATGAATTGTGAATCATGAATTGAATCATGAATTATGAATTATGAATCATGAATCATGAATCATGAATCATCAATCATGAATCATGAATTGATTCATGAATTGAATCATAAATCATGAATCATGAATTAAATCATGAATCATGAATCATGAATCGAATCATGAATCATGAATTGAATCATGAATCATGAATTCAATCATGAATCATGAATTCAATCATGAATCATGAATCATGAATCGAATTATGAATCATGAATCAAGAATCATGAATTGAATCTTGAAACATGAATTAAATCATGAATCATGATTTGAATCAGGAATCGAATCATGAATTCAATCATGAATCATAAATCGAATCATGAATCATGAATTGAATCAGGAATCGAATCATGAATCGAATCATGAATCATGAATCGAATCATGAATCATAAATCATGAATCATGAATGTAATCATGAATCATGAATTGAATCATGAATCATGAATCATGATTTGAATCATGAATCATGAATCATGAATTGAATCATGAATCATGAATCATGAATCATGAATCATGAACTAAATCATGAATCATGAATCATGAATCAAATCATGAACCATGGATCGAATCATGAATCATGAATTGAATCATGAACCATGAATCATGAATCATGAATCATGAATCATGAATCATGAATCAAATCATGAATCATGAATCATGAATTGAATCATGAATCATGAATTGAATCATGAATCATTAATTGAATCATGAATCATGAATCAAGAATCATGAATCGAAACATGAATCATGAATTGAATCAGGAATCATGAATCATGAATCATGAATTGAATCATGAATCATGAATCATGAATCGAATAATGAATCATGAATAATGAATCATGAATTGAATCATGAATCATGAATTGAATCATGAATCATGAATTGAATCATAAATTGAATCATGAATCATGAATCGAATCATGAGTCATAAATTGAATCATGAATCATGAATCATGAATTGAATCATGAATCATAAATTGAATCATGAATCATGAATTGAATCATGAATCATGAATTCAATCATGAATCATGAATTCAATCATGAATCATGAATCGAATTATGAATCATGAATCAAGAATCATGAATCGAATCATGAATCATGAAATAAATAATGAATCATGATTTGAATCAGGAATCAAATCATGAATTCAATCATGAATCATAAATCGAATCAAGAATCATGAATTGAATCAGGAATCGAATCATGAAATAAATGATGAATCATGAATTGAATGATGAATCATGAATTGAATCATGAATCATGAATCATGAATCGAATCATGAATCATAAATCATGAATCATGAATCATGAATCATGAATTGAATCATGAATCATGAATCATGAATCATGAACTAAATCATGAATCATGAATCATGAATCGAATCATGAACCATGAATCGAATCATGAATCATGAATTGAATCATGAACCATGAATCATGAATCATGAATCATGAATCGAATCATGAATCATGAATCAAGAATCATGAATCGAATCATGAATTGAATCATGAATCATGAATCATGAATTGAATCATGAATCATGAATCGAATCATGAATCATGAATCATGAATCATGAATTGAATCATGAATCGAATCATGAATCATGAATTGAATCATGAATTGAATCATGAATCATGAATCGAATCATGAATTAAATAATAAATTGAATCATGAATCATGAATCATGAATCGAATCATGAATTGAATCAGGAATCATGAATTGAATCATGAATCATGAATCATGAATTGAATCATGAATCATGAATTGAATCATGAATTGAATCATGAATCATGAATCATGAATTGAATCATGAATCATGAATTGAATCATGAATCATGAATCATAAATCGAATCATGAATCATGAATTGAATCATGACTCATGAATTGTGAATCATGAATTGAATCATGAATCATGAATTATGAATTATGAATCATGAATCATGAATCATCAATCATCAATCATGAATCATGAATTGATTCATGAATTGAATCATAAATCATGAATCATGAATTAAATCATGAATCATGAATCATGAATCGAATCATGAATCATGAATCGAATCATGAATCATGAATTGAATCATGAATCATGAATTCAATCATGAATCATGAATTCAATCATGAATCATGAATCATGAATCGAATTATGAATCATGAATCAAGAATCATGAATTGAATCATGAATCATGAATTAAATCATGAATCATGATTTGAATCAGGAATCGAATCATGAATTCAATCATGAATCATAAATCGAATCATGAATCATGAATTGAATCAGGAATCGAATCATGAATCGAATCATGAATCATGAATCGAATCATGAATCATAAATCATGAATCATGAATGTAATCATGAATCATGAATTGAATCATGAATCATGAATCATGAATTGAATCATGAATCATGAATCATGAATTGAATCATGAATCATGAATCATGAATCATGAATCATGAATCATGAATCATGAATCATGAACTAAATCATGAATCATGAATCAAATCATGAACCATGGATCGAATCATGAATCATGAATTGAATCATGAACCATGAATCATGAATCATGAATCATGAATCATGAATCATGAATCAAATCATGAATCATGAATCATGAATTGAATCATGAATCATGAATTGAATCATGAATCATTAATTGAATCATGAATCATGAATCAAGAATCATGAATCGAAACATGAATCATGAATTGTATCAGGAATCATGAATCATGAATCATGAATTAAATCATGAATCATGAATCATGAATCGAATAATGAATCATGAATAATGAATCATGAATTGAATCATGAATCATGAATTGAATCATGAATCATGAATTGAATCATAAATTGAATCATGAATCATGAATCGAATCATGAGTCATAAATTGAATCATGAATCATGAATCATGAATTGAATCATGAATCATAAATTGAATCATGAATCATGAACTAAATCATGAATCATGAATCATGAATCGAATCATGAACCATGAATCGAATCATGAATCATGAATTGAATCATGAATCATGAATTGAATCATAAATTGAATCATGAATCATGAATCGAATCATGAGTCATAAATTGAATCATGAATCATGAATCATGAATTGAATCATGAATCATAAATTGAATCATGAATCATGAACTAAATCATGAATCATGAATCATGAATCGAATCATGAACCATGAATCGAATCATGAATCATGAATTGAATCATGAACCATGAATCATGAATCATGAATCATGAATCGAATCATGAATCATGAATCAAGAATCATGAATCGAATCATGAATTGAATCATGAATCATGAATCATGAATTGAATCATGAATCATGAATCGAATCATGAATCATGAATCATGAATCATGAATTGAATCATGAATCGAATCATGAATCATGAATTGAATCATGAATTGAATCATGAATCATGAATCAAATCATGAATCATGAATCGAATCATGAATTAAATAATAAATTGAATCATGAATCATGAATCATGAATCGAATCATGAATTGAATCAGGAATCATGAATTGAATCATGAATCATGAATCATGAATTGAATCATGAATTGAATCATGAATCATGAATCATGAATTGAATCATGAATCATGAATTGAATCATGAATCATGAATCATAAATCGAATCATGAATCATGAATTGAATCATGACTCATGAATTGTGAATCATGAATTAAATCATGAATCATGAATTATGAATTATGAATCATGAATCATGAATCATGAATCATCAATCATGAATCATGAATTGATTCATGAATTGAATCATAAATCATGAATCATGAATTAAATCATGAATCATGAATCGAATCATGAATCATGAATCGAATCATGAATCATGAATTGAATCATGAATCATGAATTCAATCATGAATCATGAATTCAATCATGAATCATGAATCATGAATCGAATTATGAATCATGAATCAAGAATCATGAATTGAATCATGAATCATGAATTAAATCATGAATCATGATTTGAATCAGGAATCGAATCATGAATTCAATCATGAATCATAAATCGAATCATGAATCATGAATTGAATCAGGAATCGAATCATGAATCGAATCATGAATCATGAATCGAATCATGAATCATAAATCATGAATCATGAATGTAATCATGAATCATGAATTGAATCATGAATCATGAATCATGAATTGAATCATGAATCATGAATCATGAATTGAATCATGAATCATGAATCATGAATCATGAATCATGAATCATGAACTAAATCATGAATCATGAATCAAATCATGAACCATGGATCGAATCATGAATCATGAATTGAATCATGAACCATGAATCATGAATCATGAATCATGAATCAAATCATGAATCATGAATCATGAATTGAATCATGAATCATGAATTGAATCATGAATCATTAATTGAATCATGAATCATGAATCAAGAATCATGAATCGAAACATGAATCATGAATTGAATCAGGAATCATGAATCATGAATCATGAATTAAATCATGAATCATGAATCATGAATCGAATAATGAATCATGAATAATGAATCATGAATTGAATCATGAATCATGAATTGAATCATGAATCATGAATTGAATCATAAATTGAATCATGAATCATGAATCGAATCATGAGTCATAAATTGAATCATGAATCATGAATTGAATCATGAATCATAAATTGAATCATGAATCATGAATTGAATCATGAATCATGAATTCAATCATGAATCATGAATTCAATCATGAATCATGAATCATGAATCGAATTATGAATCATGAATCAAGAATCATGAATCGAATCATGAATCATGAAATAAATAATGAATCATGATTTGAATCAGGAATCAAATCATGAATTCAATCATGAATCATAAATCGAATCATGAATCATGAATTGAATCAGGAATCGAATCATGAATTAAATGATGAATCATGAATTGAATGATGAATCATGAATTGAATCATGAATCATGAATCATGAATCGAATCATGAATCATAAATCATGAATCATGAATCATGAATCATGAATTGAATCATGAATCATGAATCATGAATCGAATCATGAATCATAAATCATGAATCATGAATCATGAATCATGAATTGAATCATGAATCATGAATCATGAATCATGAACTAAATCATGAATCACGAATCATGAATCGAATCATGAACCTTGAATCGAATCATGAATCATGAATTGAATCATGAACCATGAATCATGAATCATGAATCATGAATCGAATCATGAATCATGAATCATGAATTGAATCATGAATCATGAATTGAATCATGAATCATGAATTGATTCATGAATCATGAATCAATAATCATGAATCGAAACATGAATCATGAATTGAATCAGGAATCATGAATCATGAATCATGAATTGAATCATGAATCATGAATCATGAATCGAATAATGAATCATGAATCATGAATCATGAATTGAATCATGAATCATGAATTGAATCATGAATCATGAATTGAATCATGAATTGAATCATGAATCATGAATCGAATCATGAGTCATAATTTGAATCATGAATCATGAATCATGAATCATAAATTGAATCATAAATCATGAATTCAATCATGAATCATGTATTCAATCATGAATCATGAATCATGAATTGAATCATGAATCATGAATTCAATCATGAATCATGAATTCAATCATGAATCATGAATCATGAATCGAATTATGAATCATGAATCAAGAATCATGAATCAAATCATGAATCATGAAATAAATAATGAATCATGATTTGAATCAGGAATCGAATCATGAATTCAATCATGAATCATAAATCGAATCATGAATCATGAATTGAATCAGGAATCGAATCATGAATTGAATGATGAATCATGAATTGAATGATGAATCATGAATTGAATCATGAATCATGAATCATGAATCGAATCATGAATCATAAATCATGAATCATAGATCATGAATCATGAATTGAATCATGAATCATGAATCATGAACTAAATCATGAATCATGAATCATGAATCGAATCATGAACCATGAATCGAATCATGAATCATGAAATGAATCATGAACCATGAATCATGAATCATGAATCATGAATCGAATCATGAATCATGAATCATGAATTGAATCATGAATCATGAATTGAATCATGAATCATGAATTGAATCATGAATCATGAATCAATAATCATGAATCGAAACATGAATCATGAATTGAATCAGGAATCATGAATCATGAATCATGAATTGAATCATGAATCATGAATCATGAATCGAATAATGAATCATGAATCATGAATCATGAATTGAATCATGAATCATGAATTGAATCATGAATCATGAATCGAATCATGAGTCATGAATTGAATCATGAATCATGAATCATGAATCATAAATTGAATCATAAATCATGAATCATGAATTGAATCATGAATCATGAATCGAATTATGAATCATGAATCAAGAATCATGAATCGAATCATGAATCATGAAATAAATAATGAATCATGATTTGAATCAGGAATCGAATCATGAATTCAATCATGAATCATAAATCGAATCATGAATCATGAATTGAATCAGGAATTGAATCATGAATTGAATGATGAATCATGAATTGAATGATGAATCATGAATTGAATCATGAATCATGAATCATGAATCGAATCATGAATCATGAATCATGAATCATGAACTAAATCATGAATCATGAATCATGAATCATGAACTAAATCATGAATCATGAATCATGAATCGAATCATGAACCATGAATCGAATCATGAATCATGAATTGAATCATGAACCATGAATCATGAATCATGAATCATGAATCGAATCATGAATCATGAATCATGAAATGAATCATGAATCATGAATTGAATCATGAATCATGAATTGAATCATGAATCATAAATTAATAATCATGAATCAAAACATGAATCATGAATTGAATCAGGAATCATGAATCATGAATCATGAATTGATTCATGAATCATGAATCATGAATCGAATAATGAATCATGAATCATGAATCATGAATTGAATCATGAATCATGAATTGAATCATGAATCATGAATTGAATCATGAATCATGAATCGAATCATGAGTCATGAATTGAATCATGAATCATGAATCATGAATCATAAATTGAATCATAAATCATAAATCATGAATTGAATCATGAATCATGAATCGAATCATGAATCATGAATTGAATCATGAATTGAATCATGAATCATGAATCAAATCATGAATCATGAATTGAATCAAGAATTGAATCATGAATCATGAATTGAATCATGAATCATGAATCATAAATCGAATCATGAATTGAATCATGAATCATGAATCATGAACTAAATCATGAATCATGAATCATGAACTAAATCATGAATCATGATTCGAATCATGAACCATGAATCGAATCATGAATCATGAATTGAATCATGAACCATGAATCATGAATCATGAATCATGAATCGAATCATGAATCATGAATCATGAAATGAATCATGAATCATGAATTGAATCATGAATCATGAATTGAATCATGAATCATGAATCAATAATCATGAATCGAAACATGAATCATGAATTGAATCAGGAATCATGAATCATGAATCATGAATTGATTCATGAATCATGAATCATGAATCGAATAATGAATCATGAATCATGAATCATGAATTGAATCATGAATCATGAATTGAATCATGAATCATGAATTGAATCATGAATCATGAATCGAATCATGAGTCATGAATTGAATCATGAATCATGAATCATGAATCATAAATTGAATCATAAATCATAAATCATGAATTGAATCATGAATCATGGATCGAATCATGAATCATGAATCATGAATTGAATCATGAATTGAATCATGAATCATGAATCAAATCATGAATCATGAATTGAATCAAGAATTGAATCATGAATCATGAATGGAATCATGAATCATGAATCATGAATCGAATCATGAATTAAATCATGAATCGAATCATGAATTGAATCATTAATCATGAATTATGAATCATGAATTGAATCATGGATCATGATTCATGAATTGAATCATGAATCATGAATCATGAATTGAATCATGAATCATGAATCATGAATCGAATCATGAACCATGAATCGAATCATGAATCATGAATTGAATCATGAACCATGAATCATGAATCATGAATCGAATCATGAATCATGAATCATGAATTGAATCATGAATCATGAATTGAATCATGAATCATGAATTGAATCATGAATCATGAATCAATAATCATGAATCGAAACATGAATCATGAATTGAATCAGGAATCATGAATCATGAATCATGAATTGAATCATGAATCATGAATCATGAATCGAATAATGAATCATGAATCATGAATCATGAATTGAATCATGAATCATGAATTGAATCATGAATCATGAATTGAATCATGAATTGAATCATGAATCATGAATCGAATCATGAGTCATGAATTGAATCATGAATCATGAATCATAAATTGAATCATAAATCATGAATTCAATCATGAATCATGAATTCAATCATGAATCATGAATCATGAATCATGAATCATGAATTGAATCATGAATCATGAATTCAATCATGAATCATGAATTCAATCATGAATCATGAATCATGAATCGAATTATGAATCATGAATCAAGAATCATGAATCAAATCATGAATCATGAAATAAATAATGAATCATGATTTGAATCAGGAATCGAATCATGAATTCAATCATGAATCATAAATCGAATCATGAATCATGAATTGAATCAGGAATCGAATCATGAATTGAATGATGAATCATGAATTGAATGATGAATCATGAATTGAATCATGAATCATGAATCATGAATCGAATCATGAATCATAAATCATGAATCATAGATGATGAATCATGAATTGAATCATGAATCATGAATCATGAACTAAATCATGAATCATGAATCATGAATCGAATCATGAACCATGAATCGAATCATGAATCATGAATTGAATCATGAACCATGAATCATGAATCATGAATCATGAATCGAATCATGAATCATGAATCATGAATTGAATCATGAATCATGAATTGAATCATGAATCATGAATTGAATCATGAATCATGAATCAATAATCATGAATCGAAACATGAATCATGAATTGAATCAGGAATCATGAATCATGAATCATGAATTGAATCATGAATCATGAATCATGAATCGAATAATGAATCATGAATCATGAATCATGAATTGAATCATGAATCATGAATTGAATCATGAATCATGAATTGAATCATGAATTGAATCATGAATCATGAATCGAATCATGAGTCATGAATTGAATCATGAATCATGAATCATGAATCATAAATTAAATCATAAATAATGAATCATGAATTGAATCATGAATCATGAATCGAATTATGAATCATGAATCAAGAATCATGAATCGAATCATGAATCATGAAATAAATAATGAATCATGATTTGAATCAGGAATCGAATCATGAATTCAATCATGAATCATAAATCGAATCATGAATCATGAATTGAATAAGGAATCGAATCATGAATTGAATGATGAATCATGAATTGAATGATGAATCATGAATTGAATCATGAATCATGAATCATGAATCGAATCATGAATCATGAATCATGAATCATGAATCATGAACTAAATCATGAATCATGAATCATGAATCATGAACTAAATCATGAATCATGAATCATGAATCGAATCATGAACCATGAATCGAATCATGAATCATGAATTGAATCATGAACCATGAATCATGAATCATGAATCATGAATCGAATCATGAATCATGAATCATGAAATGAATCATGAATCATGAATTGAATCATGAATCATGAATTGAATCATGAATCATGAATCAATAATCATGAATCGAAACATGAATCATGAATTGAATCAGGAATCATGAATCATGAATCATGAATTGATTCATGAATCATGAATCATGAATCGAATAATGAATCATGAATCATGAATCATGAATTGAATCATGAATCATGAATTGAATCATGAATCATGAATTGAATCATGAATCATGAATCGAATCATGAGTCATGAATTGAATCATGAATCATGAATCATGAATCATAAATTGAATCATAAATCATAAATCATGAATTGAATCATGAATCATGAATCGAATCATGAATCATGAATCATGAATTGAATCATGAATTGAATCATGAATCATGAATCAAATCATGAATCATGAATTGAATCAAGAATTGAATCATGAATCATGAATTGAATCATGAATCATGAATCATAAATCGAATCATGAATTGAATCATGAATCATGAATCATGAACTAAATCATGAATCATGAATCATGAATCATGAACTAAATCATGAATCATGAATCATGAATCGAATCATGAACCATGAATCGAATCATGAATCATGAATTGAATCATGAACCATGAATCATGAATCATGAATCATGAATCGAATCATGAATCATGAATCATGAAATGAATCATGAATCATGAATTGAATCATGAATCATGAATTGAATCATGAATCATGAATCAATAATCATGAATCGAAACATGAATCATGAATTGAATCAGGAATCATGAATCATGAATCATGAATTGATTCATGAATCATGAATCATGAATCGAATAATGAATCATGAATCATGAATCATGAATTGAATCATGAATCATGAATTGAATCATGAATCATGAATTGAATCATGAATCATGAATCGAATCATGAGTCATGAATTGAATCATGAATCATGAATCATGAATCATAAATTGAATCATAAATCATAAATCATGAATTGAATCATGAATCATGAATCGAATCATGAATCATGAATCATGAATTGAATCATGAATTGAATCATGAATCATGAATCAAATCATGAATCATGAATTGAATCAAGAATTGAATCATGAATCATGAATTGAATCATGAATCATGAATCATAAATCGAATCATGAATTAAATCATGAATCGAATCATGAATTAAATCATGAATCGAATCATGAATTGAATCATTAATCATGAATTATGAATCATGAATTGAATCATGGATCATGATTCATGAATTGAATCATGAATCACGAATCATGAATTGAATCATGAATCATGAATTGAATCATGAATCATGAATTGAATCATGAATCGAATCATGAATCATGAATCATGAATCGAATCATGAATCATGAATTGTATCATGAATCATGAATTGAATCATGAATCATGAATCATGAATCGAATCATGAATCATGAATTGAATCATGAATCATGAATTATGAATCATGAATTGAATCATGAATCATGAATCATGAATTGAATCATGAATTATGAATCATGAATTGAATCATGAATCATGAAGCATGAATCGAATCATGAAGCATGAATCGATTCATGAATCATGAATCATGAATCGAATCATGAACCATGAATTGAATCATGAATCATGAATCATGAATTGAATCATGAATCATGAATCATGAATTGAATCATGAATCATGAATCAAATCATGAATCATGAATTGAATCATGAATTGAATCATGAATCATGAATTGAATCATGAATCATGAATCATAAATCGAATCATGAATTGAATCATGAATCGAATCATGAATTGAATCATTAATCATGAATTATGAATCATGAATTGAATCATGGATCATGATTCATGAATTGAATCATGAATCATGAATTGAATCATGAATCATGAATTGAATCATGAATCATTATTTGAATCATGAATCGAATCATGAATCATGAATCATGAATCGAATCATGAATCATGAATTGTATCATGAATCATGAATCATGAATCATGAATTGAATCATGAATCATGAATCATGAATCGAATCATGAATCATGAATTGAATCATGAATCATGAATTATGAATCATGAATTGAATCATGAATCATGAATCATGAATTGAATCATGAATTATGAATCATGAATTGAATCATGAATCATGAAGCATGAATTGAATCATGAATCATGAATCATGAATCGAATCATGAATCATGAATCATGAATCGAATCATGAATCATGAATTGAATCATGAATCATGAATCATAAATTGAATCATGAATCATGAATCATGAATTGAATCATGAATCATGAATCATAAATTGAATCATGAATCATGAATCATGAATTGAATCATGAATCATGAATCATGATTCATGAATCGAATCATGAATCATGAATCATGAATCGAATCATGAATCATGAATTGAATCATGAATCATGAATCAAGAATCATGAATCAAAACATGAATCATGAATTGAATCATGAATCATGAATCATGAATTGAATCATGAATCAAGAATCATGAATCGAATAATGAATCATGAATCATCAATCATGAATTGAATCATGAATCAAGAATCATGAATCGAAACATGAATCATGAATTGAATCATGAATCATGAATCATGAATCATGAATTGAATCATGAATCATGAATCATGAATCGAATAATGAATCATGAATCATGAACCAAATCATGAATCATGAATCATGAATCGAATCATGAACCATGAATCGAATCATGAATCATGAATTGAATCATGAACCATGAATCATGAATCATGAATCATGAATCGAATCATGAATCATGAATCATGAATTAAATCATGAATTGAATCATGAATCATTAATTGAATCATGAATCATGAATCATGAATCAAGAATCGAAACATGAATCATGAATTGAATCATGAATCATGAATCATGAATCATGAATTGAATCATGAATCATGAATCGAATAATGAATCATGAATCATGAATTATGAATCAAGAATCATGAATCAAATCATGAATCATGAATTATGAATTGAATCATGAATCATGAATCATGAATCGAATAAGGAATCATGAATCATGAATCATGAATTGAATCATGAATCATGAATCGAATCATGAATCATGAATTGAATCATGAATTGAATCATGAATCATGAATCGAATCATGAATCATAAATCATGAATCATAAATTGAATCATGAATCATGAATCGAATCATGAGTCATAAATTGAATCATGATTAATGAATCATCAATCGAATCATGAATCATGAATTGAATCATGAATTGAATCATGAATTGAATCATAAATTGAATCATGAATTGAATCATGAATTGAATCATGACTCATGAATCATAAATCGAATCATGAATCATGAATTGAATCATGAATCGAATCATGAATTTAATAATGAATCATGAATTGAATCATGAATCATGAATCATAAATCATGAATTGAATCTTTAATCATGAATTATGAAACATGAATTATGAATCATGAATTGAATAATGAATCATGAATCATGAATTAAATCATGAATCATGAATCACGAATTGAATCATGAATCATGAATCATGAATCATGAATCGAATCATGAATCATGAATCATGAATCGAATCATGAATCATGAATTGAATCATGAATCATGAATCATGAATTGAATCAGGAATCATGAATCATGAATCATGAATCGAATCATGAATCATGAATCAAGAATCACGAATCAAATCATGAATTGAATCATGAATCATGAATTGAATCATGAATCATGAATCATGTATTGAATCATAAATCATGAATCATAAATCATGAATTAAATCATGAATCAAGAATCATGAATCGAATCATGAATCATTAATTAAATCATGAATTATGAATCATGTATTGAATCATGAATCATGAATCATAATTCATGAATTGAATCATGAATCATGAATCATAAATCGAATCATGAATCATGAATTGAATCATGAATCATGAATCATGTATTGAATCATAAATCATGAATCATAAATCATGAATTGAATCATGAATCGAATCATGAATCATGAATCAAGAATCATGAATCGAATCATGAATTGAATCATGAATCATGAATCATGAATCATGAATTAAATCTTGAATCATGAATCATGTATTGAATCATGAATCATGAATCATAAATCATGAATTGAATCATGAATCATGAATCATGAATTGAATCATGAATTGATTCATGAATCATGAATCGAATCATGAATCATGAATTAAATAATAAATTGAATCATGAATCATGAATCGAATCATGAATTGAATCAGAAATCATGAATTGAATTATGAATCATGAATCATGAATTAAATCATAAATCATCAATCATAAATCAATCCATGAATCATGAATTGAATCAGGAATCGAATCATGAATTAAATCATGAATCATGAATCATGAATCATGAATCGAAACATAAATTATGAATCATGTTTCATGAATTGAATCATGAATCATGAATCCTGAATCGAATCATGAATCATGAATTGAATCATGAATTGAATCATGAATTGAATCATGAATCATGAATCATGAATTGAATCATGAATAATGAATTGAATCATGAATCATGAATCATAAATCGAATCATGAATCATGAATTGAATCATGACTCATGAATTATGAATCATGAATTGAATCATGAATCATGAATTATGAATCATTAATTAAATCATGAATCATGAATCATGAATCATGAATTGAATCATGAATTGAATCATGAATCATGAATTAAATCATGAATCATGAATCATAAATTGAATCATCAATCATGAATCATGAACTGAATCATGAATTGAATCATAAATCATGAATCATGAATTGAATCATGAATTATGAATCATGAATTGAATCATGAATCATGAATCATGAATTGAATCATGAATTATGAATCATGAATTGAATCATGAATCATGAATTGAATCATGAATCATGAATTATGAATCATGAATTGAATCATGATCCGAATCATGAATTGAATCATGAATCATGAATTGAATCATAAATCATGAATCATGAATCATGAAATGAATCATGATCCGAATCATGAATTGAATCATGAATCATGAATTGAATCATGAATCATGAATCATGAATCATGAATTGAATCATGAATCATGAATCATGAATTGAATCATGAATTGAATCATGAATCATGAATCATAAATTGAATCATGAATCATGAATTATGAAGCATGAATTGAATCATGAATCATGAATCATGAATTGAATCATGAATCATGAATCATGAATCATGAATCGAATCATGAATCATGAATTATGAATCATGAATCATGAATTGAATCATGAATTGAATCATGAATTGAATCATGAATCATGAATCATTAATTGAATCATGAATCATGAATTGAATCATGAATCATTAATTGAATCATAAATTGAATCATGAATCATGAATCATGAATTGAATCATGAATCATGAATTAAGAATCATGAATTGAATCATGAATCATGAATCATGAATTGAATCATGAATCATGAATCATGAATTGAATCATGAATCATGAATCATGAATCATGAATTGAAACATGAATCATGAATTATGAATCATGAATTGAATCATGAATCATGAATTGAATCATGAATCATGATTAATGAATTGAATCATGAATCATGAATTGAATCATGAATCATGAATCATGAATTGAATCATGAATTGAATCATGAATCATGAATCATGAATTGAATCATGAATCATGAATTATGAATCATGAATTGAATCATGAATCATGAATCATGAATTGAATCATGAATCATGAATCATGAATCGAATCATGAATTGAATCATGAATCATGAATCATGAATTGAATCATGAATCATGAATCATGAATTGAATCATGAATCATGAATCATGAATTGAATCATGAATCATGAATTATGAATCATGAATTGAATCATGAATCATGAATCTTGAATTGAATCATGAATCATGAATCAGGAATCATGAATCATGAATTGAATCATGAAATGAATCATGAATCATGAATTGAATCATGAATCATGAATCATGAATCATGAATTGAATCATGAATCATGAATCATGAATTGAATCATGAATCATGAATTATGAATCATGAATTGAATCATGAATTATGAATCATGAATTGAATCATGAATCATGAATTATGAATCATGAATTGAATCATGATCTGAATCATGAATTAAATCATGAATCATGAATTGAATCATGAATCATGAATCATGAATCATGAATTGAATCATGAATCATGAATTATGAATCATGAATTGAATCATGAATCATGACTTGAATCATGAATCATGAATCATGAATTGAATCATGAATCATGAATCATGAATCATGAATTGAATCATGAATCATGAATTATGAATCATGAATTGAATCATGAATCATGAATTGAATCATGAATCATGAATCATGAATTGAATCATGAATTGAATCATGAATCATGAATCATGAATTGAATCATGAATCATGAATTATGAATCATGAATTGAATCATGAATCATGAATTGAATCATGAATCATGAATCATGAATCATGAATCGAATCATGAATCATGAATTGAATCATGAATCATGAATTGAATCATGAATCATGAATTTAATCATGAATCATGAATCATGAATCATGAATTGAATTATGAATCATGAATTGAATCATGAATCATGAATCATGAATTGAATCATGAATTGAATCATGAATCATGAATCATGAATTGAATCATGAATCATGAATTAAGAATCATGAATTGAATCATGAATCATGAATCATGAATTGAATCATGAATCATGAATCATGAATTGAATCATGAATCATGAATCATGAATTGAAACATGAATCAAGAATTATGAATCATGAATTGAATCATGAATCATAAATTGAATCATGAATCATGAATTGAATCATGAATCATGAATTGAATCATGAATCATGAATCATGAATTGAATCATGAATTGAATCATGAATTGAATCATGAATTGAGTCATGAATCATGATTAATGAATTGAATCATGAATAATGAATTATGAATCATGAATTGAATCATGAATCATGAATCGAATCATGAATTGAATTATGAATCATGAATCATGAATTGAATCATGAATCATGAATTGAATCATGAATCATGAATCATGAATTGAATCATGAATCATGAATTATGAATCATGAATTGAATCATGAATCATGAATCATGAATTGAATCATGAATCATGAATCATGAATTGAATCATGAAATGAATCATGAATTAAATCATGAACCATGAATTATGAATCATGAATTGAATCATGAATTATGAATTGAATCATTAATCATGAAACATGAATCATGAATCATGAATCATGAATTGAATCATGAAATGAATCATGAATCATGAAACATGAATCATGAATCATGAATCATGAATCATGAATCATGAATTGAATCATGAATCATGAATCATGAATTGAATCATGAATCATGAATTGAATCATGAATCATGAATTATGAATCATGAATTGAATCATGAATCATGAATCATGAATTGAATCATGAATCATGAATTATGAATCATGAATTGAATCATGAATCATGAATCATGAATTGAATCATGAATCATGAATCATGAATCGAATCATGAATTAAATCATGAATCATGTATCATGAATTGAATCATGAATCATGAATCATGAATTGAATCATGAATCATGAATCATGAATTGAATCATGAATCATGAATTATGAATCATGAATTGAATCATGAATCATGAATCTTGAATTGAATCATGAATCATGAATCAGGAATCATGAATCATGAATTGAATCATGAAATGAATCATGAATTAAATCATGAATCATGAATTATGAATCATGAATTGAATCATGAATTATGAATTGAATCATGAATCATGAAACATGAATCATGAATCATGAATCATGAATTGAATCATGAATCATGAATCATGAATTGAATCATGAATCATGAATCATGAATTGAATCATGAATCATGAATTGAATCATGAATCATGAATTATGAATCATGAATTGAATCATGAATTATGAATCATGAATTGAATCATGAATCATGAATTATGAATCATGATTTGAATCATGATCCGAATCATGAATTGAATCATGAATCATGAATTGAATCATGAATCATGAATCATGAATCATGAATTGAATCATGAATCATGAATTATGAATCATGAATTGAATCATGAATCATGACTTGAATCATGAATCATGAATCATGAATTGAATCATGAATCATGAATCATGAATCATGAATCATGAATCATGAATTGAATCATGAATCATGAATTGAATCATGAATCATGAATTGAATCATGAATCATGAATCATGAATTGAATCATGAATTGAATCATGAATCATGAATTGAATCATGAATCATGAATTATGAATCATGAATTGAATCATGAATCATGAATTGAATCATGAATCATGAATCATGAATCATGAATCGAATCATGAATCATGAATTGAATCATGAATCATGAATTGAATCATGAATTATGAATCATGAATTGAATCATGAATCATGAATTGAATCATGAATCATGAATCATGAATTGAATCATGAATTGAATCATGAATCATGAATTATAAATCATGAATTGAATCATGAATCATGAATTGAATCATGAATCATGAATCATGAATCATGAATCGAATCATGAATCATGAATTGAATCATGAATCATGAATTGAATCATGAATCATGAATCATGAATTGAATCATGAATCATGAATCATGAATTGAATCATGAATTGAATCATGAATTGAATCATGAATCATGAATCATGAATTGAATCATGAATCATGAATCATGAATTGAATCATGAATCATGAATTAAGAATCATGAATTGAATCATGAATCATGAATCATGAATTGAATCATGAATTGAATCATGAATTGAATCATGAATCATGAATCATGAATTGAATCATGAATCATGAATCATGAATTGAATCATGAATCATGAATTAAGAATCATGAATTGAATCATGAATCATGAATCATGAATTGAATCATGAATCATGAATTGAATCATGAATCATGAATCATTAATTATGAATTGAAACATGAATCATGAATTATGAATCATGAATTGAATCATGAATCATAAATTGAATCATGAATCATGAATCATGAATTGAATCATGAATTATGAATTGAATCATGAATCATGAATCATGAATCATGAATCATGAATTGAATCATGAATCATGAATTGAATCATGAATCATGAATCATGAATTGAATCATGAATCATGAATTATGAATCATGAATTGAATCATGAATCATGAATCATGAATTGAATCATGAAATGAATCATGAATTAAATCATGAATCATGAATTATGAATCATGAATTGAATCATGAATTATGAATTGAATCATGAATCATGAAACATGAATCATGAATTGAATCATGAAATGAATCATGAATCATGAATTGAATCATGAATCATGAATCATGAATTGAATCATGAATCATGAATTATGAATCATGAATTAAATCATGAATCATGAATCATGAATTGAATCATGAATTATGAATCATGAATTGAATCATGAATCATGAATTATGAATCATGAATTGAATCATGATCCGAATCATTAATTGAATCATGAATCATGAATTGAATCATGAATCATGAATCATGAATTGAATCATGAATCATGAATTATGAATCATGAATTGAATCATGAATCATGACTTGAATCATGAATCATGAATCATGAATCATGAATTAAATCATGAATCATGAATCATGAATTGAATCATGAATCATGAATTATGAATCATGAATTGAATCATGAATCATGAATTGAATCATGAATCATGAATCATGAATTGAATCATGAATCATGAATCATGAATTGAATGATGAATCATGAATCATGAATTGAATCATGAATCATGAATCATGAATCATGAATCATGAATCATGAATTGAATCATGAATCATGAATTATGAATCATGAATTGAATCATGAATCATGAACTGAATCATGAATCATAAATCATGAATTTAATCATGAATCATTAATTGAATCATAAATCATGAATCATTAATTGAATCATGAATTGAATCATGAATCATGAATCATGAATTGAATCATGAATCATGAATTATGAATCATGAATTGAATCATGAATCATGAATTCAATCATGAATCATGAATCATGAATCATGAATCGAATCATGAATCATGAATTGAATCATGAATCATGAATTGAATCATGAATCATGAATCATGAATCATGAATTGAATCATGAATCATGAATTATGAATCATGAATTGAATCATGAATCATGAATCATGAATTCAATCATGAATCATGAATCATGATGAATTGAATCATGAATCATGAATCATGAATCGAATCATGAATTGAATCATGAATCATGAATCATGAATTGAATTATGAATTGAATCATGATCCGAATCATGAATTGAATCATGAATCATGAATTGAATCATGAATCATGAATCATGAATCATGAACTGAATCATGAATCATGAATTATGAATCATGAATTGAATCATGAATCATGAATTGAATCATGAATCATGAATCATGAATTGAATCATGAATCATGAATCATGAATCATGAATTGAATCATGAATCATGAATCATGAATTGAATCATGAAATGAATCATGAATTAAATCATGAATCATGAATTATGAATCATGAATTGAATCATGAATTATGAATTGAATCATGAATCATGAAACATGAATCATGAATCATGAATCATGAATTGAATCATGAAATGAATCATGAATCATGAATCATGAATTGAATCATGAATCATGAATCATGAATCATGAATTGAATCATGAATCATGAATTGAATCATGAATCATGAATTATGAATCATGAATTAAATCATGAATCATGAATCATGAATTGAATCATGAATTATGAATCATGAATTGAATCATGATCCGAATCATGAATTGAATCATGAATCATGAATCATGAATCATGAATTGAATCATGAATCATGAATTATGAATCATGAATTGAATCATGAATCATGACTTGAATCATGAATCATGAATCATGAATTGAATCATGAATCATGAATCATGAATTATGAATTGAATCATGAATCATGAATTATGAATCATGAATTGAATCATGAATCATGAATCATGAATTGAATCATGAATCATGAATCATGAATTGAATCATGAATCATGAATTGAATCATGAATCATGAATCAAGAATTGAATCATGAATTGAATCATGAATTGAATCATGAATCGAATCATGAATTGAATCATGTATCGAATCATGAATTGAATCATGATTCATGAATTATGAATCATGAATTAAATCATAAATCATGAATCATGAATTGAATCATGGATCATGAATCATGAATCGAATCATGAATCATAATTTGAATCATGAATCATGAATCATGAATTGAATCATGAATCATGAATCATGAATTGAATCATGAATCATGAATCATGAATTGAATCATGAATCATGAATTATGAATCATGAATCATGAATCATGAATCATGAATCATGAATCATGAATCATGAATTGAATCATGAATCATGAATTATGAATCATGAATTGAATCATGAATCATGAACTGAATCATGAATCATAAATCATGAATTTAATCATGAATCATTGATTGAATCATAAATCATGAATCATTAATTGAATCATGAATTGAATCATGAATCATGAATCATGAATTGAATCATGAATCATGAATTATGAATCATGAATTGAATCATGAATCATGAATTCAATCATGAATCATGAATCATGAATCATGAATCGAATCATGAATCATGAATTGAATCATGAATCATGAATTGAATCATGAATCATGAATCATGAATCATGAATTGAATCATGAATCATGAATTATGAATCATGAATTGAATCATGAATCATGAATCATGAATTCAATCATGAATCATGAATCATGATGAATTGAATCATGAATCATGAATCATGAATCGAATCATGAATTGAATCATGAATCATGAATCATGAATTGAATTATGAATCATGAATCATGAATTGAATCATGAATCATGAATCATGAATTGAATCATGAATCATGAATCATGAATCATGAATTGAATCATGAATCATGAATCATGAATTGAATCATGAAATGAATCATGAATTAAATCATGAATCATGAATTATGAATCATGAATTGAATCATGAATTATGAATTGAATCATGAATCATGAAACATGAATCATGAATCATGAATCATGAATTGAATCATGAAATGAATCATGAATCATGAATCATGAATTGAATCATGAATCATGAATCATGAATCATGAATTGAATCATGAATCATGAATTGAATCATGAATCATGAATTATGAATCATGAATTAAATCATGAATCATGAATCATGAATTGAATCATGAATCATGAATTATGAATCATGAATTGAATCATGATCCGAATCATGAATTGAATCATGAATCATGAATTGAATCATGAATCATGAATTGAATCATGAATCATGAATTGAATCATGAATCATGAATCATGAATCATGAATTGAATCATGAATCATGAATTATGAATCATGAATTGAATCATGAATCATGACTTGAATCATGAATCATGAATTGAATCATGAATCATGAATCATGAATTATGAATTGAATCATGAATCATGAATTATGAATCATGAATTGAATCATGAATCATGAATCATGAATTGAATCATGAATCATGAATCATGAATTGAATCATGAATCATGAATTGAATCATGAATCATGAATCAAGAATTGAATCATGAATTGAATCATGAATTGAATCATGAATCGAATCATGAATTGAATTATGTATCGAATCATGAATTGAATCATGATTCATGAATTATGAATCATGAATTAAATCATAAATCATGAATCATGAATTGAATCATGGATCATGAATCATGAATCGAATCATGAATCATAATTTGAATCATGAATCATGAATTGAATCATGAATCATGAATCATGAATTGAATCATGAATCATGAATCATGAATTGAATCATGAATCATGAATTATAATTCATGAATTGAATCATGAATCATGAATTGAATCATGAATCATGAATCATGAATTGAATCATGAATCATGAATTATGAATCATGAATTAAATCATGAATCATGAATTATGAATCATGAATTATGAATCATGAATTATGAATCATAAATTGAATCATGAATCATGAATTGAATCATGAATCATGAATCATGAATCATGAAATGAATCATGAATCATGAATCATGAATCATGAATTGAAACATGAATCATGAATTATGAATCATGAATTGAATCATGAATTATAAATCATGAATTGAATCATGAATCATGAATCATGAATTGAATCATGAATTATGAATTGAATCATGAATCATGAATCATGAATTGAATCATGAATTGAATCATGAATCATGAATCATGAATCATGAATTGAATCATGAATCATGAATTATGAATCATGAATTGAATCATGAATCATGAATCATGAATTGAATTATGAATCATGAATTGAATCATGAATCATGAATTGAATCATGAATCATGAATCATGAATTGAATCATGAATCATGAATTGAATCATGAATCATGAATTGAATCATGAATCATGAATTATGAATCATGAATTGAATCATGAATCATGAATTGAATCATGAATCATGAATTATGAATCATGAATTGAATCATGAATCATGAATTGAATCATGAATTGAATCATGAATCATGAATTATGAATCATGAATTGAATCATGAATCATGAATTGAATCATGAATCATTAATCATGAATCAGGAATCATGAATCATGAATTGAATCATGAATCATGAATTATGAATCATGAATTAAATCATGAATTGAATCATGAATCATGAATTGAATCATGAATTATGAATTGAATCATGAATCATGAAACATGAATCATGAATCATGAATCATGAATTGAATCATGAAATAAATCATGAATCATGAATTGAATCATGAATCATAAATGATGAATCATGAATTGAATCATATATCATGAATTGAATCATGAATCATGAATCATGAATTATGAATCATGAATTGAATCATTAATTATGAATTGAATAATGAATCATGAATCATGAATCATGAATCTTGAATCATGAATTGAATCATGAATTGAATCATGAATCATGAATAATGAATTGAATCATGAATCATGAATCATGAATCATGAATTGAATCATGAATCATGAATCATGAATTGAATCATGAATCATGAATTGAATCATGAATCATGAATTATGAATCATGAATTGAATCATGAATCATGAATTATGAATCATGAATTGAATCATGAATCATGAATCATGAATTGAATCATGAATTATGAATTGAATCATGAATCATGAATCATGAATTGAATCATGAATTGAATCATGAATCATGAATCATGAATCATGAATTGAATCATGAATCATGAATTATGAATCATGAATTGAATCATGAATCATGAATCATGAATTGAATTATGAATCATGAATTGAATCATGAATCATGAATTGAATCATGAATCATGAATCATGAATTGAATCATGAATCATGAATTGAATCATGAATCATGAATTGAATCATGAATCATGAATTATGAATCATGAATTGAATCATGAATCATGAATTGAATCATGAATCATGAATTATGAATCATGAATTGAATCATGAATCATGAATTGAATCATGAATTGAATCATGAATCATGAATTATGAATCATGAATTGAATCATGAATCATGAATTAAATCATGATCATTAATCATGAATCAGGAATCATGAATCATGAATTGAATCATGAATCATGAATTATGAATCATGAATTAAATCATGAATTGAATCATGAATCATGAATTGAATCATGAATTATGAATTGAATCATGAATCATGAAACATGAATCATGAATCATGAATCATGAATTGAATCATGAAATAAATCATGAATCATGAATTGAATCATGAATCATAAATGATGAATCATGAATTGAATCATGAATCATGAATTGAATCATGAATCATGAATCATGAATTATGAATCATGAATTGAATCATTAATTATGAATTGAATAATGAATCATGAATCATGAATCATGAATCTTGAATCATGAATTGAATCATGAATTGAATCATGAATCATGAATAATGAATTGAATCATGAATCATGAATCATGAATCATGAATTGAATCATGAATCATGAATCATGAATTGAATCATGAATCATGAATTGAATCATGAATCATGAATTATGAATCATGAATTGAATCATGAATCATGAATTATGAATCATGAATTGAATCATGAATTATGAATTGAATCTTGAATCATGAATGATGAAACATGAATCATGAATTGAATCATGAATTGAATCATGAATGATGAATCATGAATTGAATCATGAATCATGAATGATGAATCATGAATTGAATCATGAATCATGAATCATGAATCGAATCATGAATCATGAATTGAATCATGAATCATGAATCATGAATTGAATCATGAATCATGAATCATGATTTCAATCATGAATCATGAATTATGAATCATGAATTGAATCATGATCCGAATCATGAATTGAATCATGAATCATGAATTGAATCATGAATCATGAATTGAATCATGAATCATGAATCATGAATCATGAATTGAATCATGAATCATGAATTATGAATCATGAATTGAATCATGAATCATGACTTGAATCATGAATCATGAATTGAATCATGAATCATGAATCATAAATCATGAATTGAATCATGAATCATGAATTATGAATCATGAATTGAATCATGAATCATGAATCATGAATTGAATCATGAATCATGAATTGAATCATGAATCATGAATTGAATCATGAATCATGAATCATGAATTGAATAATGAATTGAATCATGAATCGAATCATGAATTGAATCATGAATTGAATCATGAATCATGAATCATGAATTGAATCATGATTCATGAATTATGAATCATGAATTGAATCATGAATCATGAATCATGAATTGAATCATGAATCATGAATCATGAATCATGAATCATGAATCGAATCATGAATCATGAATTGAATCATGAATCATGAATCATGAATTGAATCATGAATCATGAATCATGAATTGAATCATGAATCATGAATTATGAATCATGAATTGAATCATGAATCATGAATTGAATCATGAAACATGAATTATGAATCATGAATTAAATCATGAATCATGAATTATGAATCATGAATTGAATCATGAATCATGAATTGAATCATGAATCATGAATTATGAATCATGAATTAAATCATGAATCATGAATCATGAATTGAATCATGAATCATGAATCATGAATCATGAATTGAATCATGAATCATGAATCATGAATTGAATCATGAATCATTAATTGAATCATGAATCATGAATTATGAATCATGAATTGAATCATGAATTATGAATTGAATCATGAATAATGAATCATGAATGATGAATGATGAATTGAATCATGAATGATGAATGATGAATTGAATCATGAATCATGAATGATGAATTGAATCATGAATCATGAATGATGAATCATGAAATGAATCATGAATCATGAATTATGAATCATGAATTGAATCATGAATCATGAATTATGAATCATGAATTGAATCATGAATTATGAATTGAATCATGAATCATGAATCATGAATCATGAATTGAATCATGAATTGAATCATGAATCATGAATCATGAATTGAATCATGAATCATGAATCATGAATTGAATCATGAATAATGAATTATGAATCATGAATTGAATCATGAATCATGAATTATGAATCATGAATTGAATCATGATATGAATCAAGAAATGAATCATGAATCATGAATTGAATCATGAATCATGAATCATGAATTGAATCATGAATCATGAATTATGAATCATGACTTGAATCATGAATCATGAATCATGAATTGAATCATGAATCATGAATTGAATCATGAATCATGAATTATGAATCATGAATTGAATCATGAATCATGAATTGAATCATGAATCATGAATCATGAATTGAATCATGAATCATGAATCATGAATTGAATCATGAATCATGAATTGAATCATGAATCATGAATCATGAATTGAATCATGAATTGAATCATGAATCGAATCATGAATTGAATCATGTATCGAATCATGAATTGAATCATGAATCATGAATTGAATCATGATTCATGAATTATGAATCATGAATTGAATCATGAATCATGAATTAAATCATGAATCATGAATCATGAATCATGAATCGAATCATGAATCATGAATTGAATCATGAATCATGAATCATGAATTGAATCATGAATTATGAATCATGAATTGAATCATGAATCATGAATCATGAATTGAATCATGAATCATGAATTATGAATCATGAATCATGAATCATGAATTGAAACATGAATCATGAATTATGAATCATGAATTAAATCATGAATCATGAATTATGAATCATGAATTGAATCATGAATCATGAATTGAATCATGAATCATGAATTGAATCATGAATCATGAATCATGAATTATGAATCATGAATTGAATCATGAATCATGAATCATGAATTGAATCATGAATCATGAATCATGAAATGAATCATGAATTGAATCATGAATCATGAATCATGAATCATGAATTAAAACATGAATCATGAATTATGAATCATGAATTGAATCATAAATCATGAATCATGAATCATGAATCATGAATTGAATCATGAATCATGAATCATGAATTGAAACATGAATCATGAATTATGAATCATGAATTGAATCATGAATCATGAATCATGAATTGAATCATGAATCATGAATCATGAATTGAATCATGAATCATGAATTGAATCATGAATCATGAATCATGAATTGAATCATGAACTGAATCATGAATCATGAATCATGAATCATGAATTGAATCATGAATCATGAATCATGAATTGAATCATGAATCATGAATCGAATCATGAATCATGAATCATGAATCATGAATCATGAATCATGAATTGAATCATGAATCATGAATCATGAATTGAATCATGAATCATGAATTATGAATTAAATCATGAATCATGAATTATGAATCATAATTTGAATCATGAATCATGAATCATGAATTGAATCATGAATCAGGAATCATGAATCATGAATTGAATCATGAATCATGAATTATGAATCATGAATTAAATCATGAATCATGAATTATGAATCATGAATTGAATCATGAATAATGAATTATGAATCATGAATTAAATCATGAATCATGAATTGAATCATGAATTGAATCATGAATCATGAATTGAATCATGAATCATGAATCATGAATTATGAATCATGAATTGAATCATGAATCATGAATCATGAATTGAATCATGAATCATGAATCAGGAATTGAATCATGAATCATGATTCATGAATCATGAATTGAAACATGAATCATGAATTATGAATCATGAATTGAATCATGAATCATGAATCATGAATTGAATCATGAATCATGAATTGAATCATGAGTCATGAATTGAATCATGAATTGAATCATGAATCATGAATCATGAATTGAATCATGAATCATGAATTATGAATCATGAATTGAATCATGAATCATGAATCATGAATTGAATCATGAATCATGAATCATGAATCATGAATCGAATCATGAATCATGAATTGAATCATGAATCATAATTCATGAATTGAATCATGAATCATGAATCATGAATTGAATCATGAATCATGAATCATGAATTGAATCATGAATCATGAATTATGAATCATGAATTAAATCATGAATCATGAATCATGAATTGAATCATGAATCATGAATGATGAATCATGAATTGAATCACGAATCATGAATCATGAATTGAATCATGAATCATTAATTGAATCATGAATCATGAATTATGAATCATGAATTGAATCATGAATTATGAATTGAATCATGAATAATGAATCATGAATGATGAATGATGAATTGAATCATGAATCATGAATGATGAATTGAATCATGAATCATGAATGACGAATTGAATCATGAATCATGAATGATGAATCATGAATTGAATCATGAATCATGAATCATGAAATGAATCATGAATCATGAATTATGAATCATGAATTGAATCATGAATCATGAATTATGAATCATGAATTGAATCATGAATTATGAATTGAATCATGAATCATGAATCATGAATCATGAATCATGAATCATGAATTAAATCATGAATTGAATCATGAATCATGAATCATGAATTGAATCATGAATCATGAATCATGAATCATGAATCATGAATCATGGATCATGAATTGAATCATTAATCATGAATCATGAATTGAATCATGAATCATGAATCATGAATTGAATCATGAATAATGAATTATGAATCATGAATTGAATCATGAATCATGAATTATGAATCATGAATTGAATCATGATATGAATCAAGAAATGAATCATGAATCATGAATTGAATCATGAATCATGAATCATGAATTGAATCATGAATCATGAATCATGAATTGAATCATGAATCATGAATTATGAATCATGAATTGAATCATGAATCATGACTTGAATCATGAATCATGAATTGAATCATGAATCATGAATCATGAATCATGAATTGAATCATGAATCATGAATTATGAATCATGAATTGAATCATGAATCATGAATCATGAATTGAATCATGAATCATGAATCATGAATTGAATCATGAATCATGAATCATGAATTGAATCATAAATCATGAATTGAATCATGAATCATGAATCATGAATTGAATCATGAATTGAATCATGAATCGAATCATGAATTGAATCATGTATCGAATCATGAATTGAATCATGATTCATGAA
Source organism: Mixophyes australis (assembly GCA_036250195.1). Lineage (NCBI taxonomy): Eukaryota > Metazoa > Chordata > Amphibia > Anura > Limnodynastidae > Mixophyes > Mixophyes australis. Next base: position 238,405,498 of record JAVHZZ010000001.1, on the reverse strand, counting down.
TTATGAATCATGAATTGAATCATGAATCATGAATTAAATCATGAATCATTAATCATGAATCATGAATCGAATCATGAATCATAAATTGAATCATGAATCATGAATCATGAATTGAATCATGAATTATGAATCATGAATTGAATCATGAATCATGAATCATGAATTGAATCATGAATCATGAATTATGAATCATGAATCATGAATTGAATCATGAATCATGAATTGAATCATGAATCATGAATTGAATCATGAATCATGAATTATGAATTATGAATCATGAATTGAATCATGAATCATGAATCATGAATTGAATCATGAATCATGAATCATGAATTGAATCATGAATCATGAATCATGAATCATGAATTAAAACATGAATCATGAATTATGAATCATGAATTGAATCATAAATCATGAATCATGAATCATGAATCATGAATTGAATCATGAATCATGAATCATGAATTGAAACATGAATCATGAATTATGAATCATGAATTGAATCATGAATCATGAATCATGAATTGAATCATGAATCATGAATCATGAATTGAATCATGAATCATGAATTGAATCATGAATCATGAATCATGAATTGAATCATGAACTGAATCATGAATCATGAATCATGAATCATGAATCATGAATCATGAATCATGAATTGAATCATGAATCATGAATCATGAATTGAATCATGAATCATGAATCGAATCATGAATCATGAATTGAATCATGAATCATGAATCATGAATTGAATCATGAATCATGAATCATGAATTGAATCATGAATCATGAATTATGAATTAAATCATGAATCATGAATTATGAATCATGAATTGAATCATGAATCATGAATCATGAATTGAATCATGAATCATGAATCAGGAATCATGAATCATGAATTGAATTATGAATCATGAATTATGAATCATGAATTAAATCATGAATCATGAATTATGAATCATGAATTGAATCATGAATCATGAATTATGAATCATGAATTAAATCATGAATCATGAATTGAATCATGAATTGAATCATGAATCATGAATTGAATCATGAATCATGAATCATGAATTATGAATCATGAATTGAATCATGAATCATGAATCATGAATTGAATCATGAATCATGAATCATGAATTGAATCATGAATTGAATTCATGAATCATGAATTGAAACATGAATCATGAATTATGAATCATGAATTGAATCATGAATCATGAATCATGAATTGAATCATGAATCATGAATCATGAATTGAATCATGAATCATGATTCATGAATCATGAATTGAAACATGAATCATGAATTATGAATCATGAATTGAATCATGAATCATGAATTGAATCATGAATCATGAATTGAATCATGAATCATGAATTGAATCATGAATCATGAATTGAATCATGAATCATGAATTGAATCATGAATTGAATCATGAATCGAATCATGAATTGAATCATGTATCGAATCATGAATTGAATCATGAATCATGAATTAAATCATGATTCATGAATTATGAATCATGAATTGAATCATGAATCATGAATTAAATCATGAATCATGAATCATGAATCATGAATCGAATCAGGAATCATGAATTGAATCATGAATCATGAATCATGAATTGAATCATGAATTATGAATCATGAATTGAATCATGAATCATGAATCATGAATTGAATCATGAATCATGAATTATGAATCATGAATCATGAATCATGAATCATGAATTGAAACATGAATCATGAATTATGAATCATGAATTAAATCATGAATCATGAATTATGAATCATGAATTGAATCATGAATCATGAATTGAATCATGAATCATGAATTAAATCATGAATCATGAATTAAATCATGAATCATGAATCATGAATTATGAATCATGAATTGAATCATGAATCATGAATTGAATCATGAATCATGAATCATGAATTGAATCATGAATCATGAATCATGAATCATGAATTAAAACATGAATCATGAATTATGAATCATGAATTGAATCATAAATCATGAATCATGAATCATGAATCATGAATTGAATCATGAATCATGAATCATGAATTGAAACATGAATCATGAATAATGAATCATGAATTGAATCATGAATCATGAATCATGAATTGAATCATGAATCATGAATCATGAATTGAATCATGAATCATGAATTGAATCATGAATCATGAATCATGAATTGAATCATGAACTGAATCATGAATCATGAATCATGAATCATGAATCATGAATTGAATCATGAATCATGAATCATGAATTGAATCATGAATCATGAATCGAATCATGAATCATGAATTGAATCATGAATCATGAATCATGAATTGAATCATGAATCATGAATCATGAATTGAATCATGAATCATAAATTATGAATTAAATCATGAATCATGAATTATGAATCATGAATTGAATCATGAATCATGAATCATGAATTGAATCATGAATCATGAATCAGGAATCATGAATTGAATCATGAATCATGAATTATGAATCATGAATTAAATCATGAATCATGAATTATGAATCATGAATTGAATCATGAATCATGAATTATGAATCATGAATTAAATCATGAATCATGAATTGAATCATGAATTGAATCATGAATCATGAATTGAATCATGAATCATGAATTATGAATCATGAATTGAATCATGAATCATGAATCATGAATTGAATCATGAATCATGAATTGAATCATGAATCATGATTCATGAATCATGAATTGAAACATGAATCATGAATTATGAATCATGAATTGAATCATGAATCATGAATTGAATCAAGAATCATGAATTGAATCATGAATCATGAATTGAATCATGAATCATGAATCATGAATCATGAATTGAATCATGAATTATGAATCATGAATTGAATCATGAATCATGAATTATGAATCATGAATTGAATCATGAATCATGAATCATGAATTGAATCATGAATCATGAATCATGAATCGAATCATGAATCATGAATTGAATCATGAATCATAATTCATGAATTGAATCATGAATCATGAATCATGAATTGAATCATGAATCATGAATTGAATCATGAATCATGAATCATGAATCATGAATCATGAATTGAAACATGAATCATGAATTATGAATCATGAATTGAATCATGAATCATGAATTGAATCATGAATCATGAATCATGAATTGAATCATGAATCATGAATTGAATCATGAATCATGAATTGAATCATGAATCATGAATCATGAATTGAATCATGAATCATGAATTATGAATCATGAATTGAATCATGAATCATCAATCATGAATTGAATCATGAATCATGAATCATGAATCATGAATCGAATCATGAATTGAATCATGAATTATGAATCATGAATTGAATCATGAATCATGAATCATGAATTGAATCATGAATCATGAATTGAATCATGAATCATGAATTATGAATCATGAATTGAATCATGAATCATGAATTGAATCATGAATCATGAATCATGAATCGAATCATGGATCATGAATTGAATCATTAATCATGAATCATGAATTGAATCATGAATCATGAATCATGAATTGAATCATGAATCATGAATCATGAATCATGAATTAAAACATGAATCATGAATTATGAATCATGAATTGAATCATAAATCATGAATCATGAATCATGAATCATGAATTGAATCATGAATCATGAATCATGAATCATGAATTAAAACATGAATCATGAATTATGAATCATGAATTGAATCATAAATCATGAATCATGAATCATGAATCATGAATTGAATCATGAATCATGAATCATGAATTGAAACATGAATCATGAATCATGAATCATGAATTAAAACATGAATCATGAATTATGAATTGAATCATGAATCATGAATCATGAATTGAATCATGAAATGAATCATGAATTAAATCATGAATCATGAATAATGAATCATGAATTGAATCATGAATTATGAATTGAATCATGAATCATGAATTGAATCATGAATCATGAATCAGGAATCATGAATCATGAATTGAATCATGAAATGAATCATGAATAATGAATCATGAATTGTGAATTGAATCATGAATCATGAAACATGAATCATGAATCATGAATCATGAATTGAATCATGAAATGAATCATGAATCATGAATCATGAATTGAATCATGAATCATGAATTGAATCATGAATCATGAATCATGAATTGAATCATGAATCATGAATTGAATCATGAATTATGAATCATGAATTGAATCATGAATCATGAATCATGAATTGAATCATGAATTATGAATCATGAATTGAATCATGAATCATGAATTATGAAATATGAATTGAATCATGATCTGAATCATGAATTGAATCATGAATCATGAATTGAATCATGAATCATGAATTGAATCATGAATCATGAATTGAATCATGAATCATGAATCATGAATTGAATCATGAATTGAATCATGAATCATGAATCATGAATTGAATCATGAATCATGAATTGAATCATGAATCATGAATTATGAATCATGAATAGAATCATGAATCATGAATCATGAATTGAATCATGAATCATGAATCATGAATCGAATCATGAATCATGAATCATGAATCATGAATCATGAATCATGAATCATGAATTGAATCATGAATTGAATCATGAATTGAATCATGAATCATGAATCATGAATTGAATCATGAATCATGAATTGAATCATGAATCATGAATCATGAATTGAATCATGAATTGAATCATGAATCATGAATCATGAATTGAATCATGAATCATGAATTAAGAATCATAATTTGAATCATGAATCATGAATTGAATCATGAATCATGAATCATGAATTGAATCATGAATCATGAATTGAATCATGAATCATGAATCATGAATTGAATCATGAATCATGAATCATGAATCATGAATTGGAACATGAATCATGAATTATGAATCATAAATTGAATCATGAATCATGAATTGAATCATGAATCATGAATCATGAATTGAATCATGAATCATGAATTGAATCATGAATCATGAATCATGAATTGAATCATGAATCATGAATCATGAATTGAATCATGAATCATGAATCATGAATTGAATCATGAATCATGAATTATGAATCATGAATCATGAATTGAATCATGAATCATGAATTATTAATCATGAATTAAATCATGAATCATGAATTATGAATCATGAATTGAATCATAAATCATGAATTGAATCATGAATCATGAATTATGAATCATGAATTGAATCATGAATCATGAATCATGAATCATGTATTGAATCATGAATTGAATCATGAATCATGAATTGAATCATGAATTGAATCATAAATCGAATCATGAATTGAATCATGTATCGAATCATGAATTGAATCATGAATCATGAATTGAATCATGATTCATGAATTATGAATCATGAATTGAATCATGAATCATGAATTAAATCATGAATCATGAATCATGAATCATGAATCGAATCATGAATCATGAATTGAATCATGAATCATGAATTGAATCATGAATTATGAATCATGAATTGAATCATGAATCATGAATCATGAATTGAATCATGAATCATGAATTATGATTCATGAATCATGAATCATGAATCATGAATTGAAACATGAATCATGAATTATGAATCATGAATTAAATCATGAATCATGAATTATGAATCATGAATTGAATCATGAATCATGAATTGAATCATGAATCATGAATTAAATCATGAATCATGAATTAAATCATGAATCATGAATCATGAATTATGAATCATGAATTGAAACATGAATCATGAATCATGAATTGAATCATGAATCATGAATCATGAATTGAATCATGAATCATGAATCATGAATCATGAATTAAAACATGAATCATGAATTATGAATCATGAATTGAATCATAAATCATGAATCATGAATCATGAATCATGAATTGAATCATGAATCATGAATCATGAATTGAAACATGAATCATGAATTATGAATCATGAATTGAATCATGAATCATGAATCATGAATTGAATCATGAATCATGAATCATGAATCGAATCATGAATCATGAAATGAATCATGAATCATGAATCATGAACTGAATCATGAATCATGAATCATGAATCATGAATCATGAATCATGAATTGAATCATGAATCATGAATTGAATCATGAATCATGAATCGAATCATGAATCATGAATTGAATCATGAATCATGAATCATGAATTGAATCATGAATCATGAATCATGAATTGAATCATGAATCATGAATTATGAATTAAATCATGAATCATGAATTATGAATCATGAATTGAATCATGAATCATGAATCATGAATTGAATCATGAATCATGAATCAGGAATCATGAATCATGAATTGAATCATGAATCATGAATTATGAATCATGAATTAAATCATGAATCATGAATTATGAATCATGAATTGAATCATGAATCATGAATTATGAATCATGAATTAAATCATGAATCATGAATTGAATCATGAATTGAATCATGAATCATGAATCATGAATTGAATCATGAATCATGAATCATGAATTGAATCATGAATCATGATTCATGAATCATGAATTGAAACATGAATCATGAATTATGAATCATGAATTGAATCATGAATCATGAATTGAAACATGAATCATGAATTATGAATCATGAATTGAATCATGAATCATGAATTGAATCATGAATCATGAATTGAATCATGAATCATGAATCATGAATCATGAATTGAATCATGAATTATGAATCATGAATTGAATCATGAATCATGAATTATGAATCATGAATTGAATCATGAATCATGAATCATGAATTGAATCATGAATCATGAATCGAATCATGAATCATGAATTGAATCATGAATCATAATTCATGAATTGAATCATGAATCATGAATCATGAATTGAATCATGAATCATGAATCATGAATTGAATCATGAATCATGAATCATGAATCATGAATCATGAATTGAAACATGAATCATGAATTATGAATCATGAATTGAATCATGAATCATGAATTGAATCATGAATCATGAATCATGAATTGAATCATGAATCATGAATTGAATCATGAATCATGAATCATGAATTGAATCATGAATCATGAATCATGAATTGAATCATGAATCATGAATTATGAATCATGAATTGAATCATGAATCATCAATCATGAATTGAATCATGAATCATGAATCATGAATCATGAATCGAATCATGAATTGAATCATGAATTATGAATCATGAATTGAATCATGAATTGAATCATGAATTGAATCATGAATCATGAATCGAATCATGAATCATGAATTGAATCATGAATCATGAATCATGAATTGAATCATGAATCATGAGTCATGAATTGAATCATGAATCATGAATTGAATCATGAATCATGAATCATGAATTGAATCATGAATCATGAATTGAATCATGAATCATGAATCACGAATCATGAATCATGAATTGAATCATGAATCATGAATTGAATCATGAATCATGAATCATGAATTGAATCATGAATCATGAATCATGAATTGAAGCATGAATCATGAATTATGAATCATGAATTGAATCATGAATCATGAATCATGAATTGAATCATGAATCATGACTTGAAACATGAATCATGAATCATGAATTGAATCATGAATCATGAATTGAATCATGAATCATGAATCATGAATCATGAATCATGAATTGAATCATGAATTGAATCATGCATCGAATCATGAATTGAATCATGAATCAAATCATGAATTGAATCATGAATCATGAATTGAATCATGAATCATGAATCATAATTCATGAATTTTGAATCATGAATTGAATCATGAATCATGAATCATGAATTAAATCATGAATCATGAATAGAATCATGAATCATGAATCATCAATTGAATCATGAATTATGAATTATGAATCATGAATTGAATCATGAATCATGAATCATGAATTATGAATCATGAATCATGAATTGAATCATGAATCATGAATTATTAATCATGAATTAAATCATGAATCATGAATTATGAATCATGAATTGAATCATAAATCATGAATTGAATCATGAATCATGAATTATGAATCATGAATTGAATCATGAATCATGAATCATGAATTGAATCATGAATCATGAATCATGAATTGAATCATGAATCATGAATTATTAATCATGAATTAAATCATGAATCATGAATTATGAATCATGAATTGAATCATGAATCATGAATTGAATCATGAATCATGAATTATTAATCATGAATTAAATCATGAATCATGAATTATGAATCATGAATTGAATCATAAATCATGAATTGAATCATGAATCATGAATTATGAATCATGAATTGAATCATGAATCATGAATCATGAATTGAATCATGAATCATGAATCATGAATTGAATCATGAATCATGAATTATTAATCATGAATTAAATCATGAATCATGAATTATGAATCATGAATTGAATCATGAATCATGATTTGAATCATGAATCATGAATCATGAATCATGAATTGAATCATGAATCATGAATCATGAATTGAATCATGAATCATGAATCATGAATCATGAATTGAATCATGAATTGAATCATGAATTGAATCATGAATCGAATCATGAATCATGAATTGAATCATGAATCATGAATCATGAATTGAATCATGAATCATGAATTGAATCATGAATCATGAATCATGAATCATGAATCATGAATCATGAATTGAATCATGAATCATGAATCATGAATTGAAGCATGAATCATGAATTATGAATCATGAATTGAATCATGAATCATGAATCATGAATTGAATCATGAATCATGACTTGAATCATGAATCATGAATTGAATCATGAATTGAATCATGAATCATGAATCATGAATTGAATCATGAATTGAATCATGCATCGAATCATGAATTGAATCCTGAATCAAATCATGAATTGAATCATGGATCATGAATCATGAATCATGAATTGAATCATGATTCATGAATTATGAATCATGAATTGAATCATGAATCATGAATCATGAATTGAATCATGAATCATGAATCATGAATCATGAATCGAATCATGAATTGAATCATGAATCATGAATCATGAATTGAATCATGAATCATGAATTGAATCATGAATTATGAATCATGAATTTAATCATGAATCATGAATTATGAATCATGAATTGAATCATGAATCATGAATCATGAATTGAATCATGAATCATGAATCATGAATTGAATCATGAATCATGATTCATGAATCATGAATTGAAACATGAATCATGAATTATGAATCATGAATTGAATCATGAATCATGAATCATGAATTGAATCATGAATCATGAATTGAATCATGAATCATGAATTGAATCATGAATCATGAATTGAATCATGAATTGAATCATGAATCATGAATTGAATCATGAATCATGAATTGAATCATGAATTGAATCATGAATCATGAATCATGAATTGAATCATGAATCATGAATTATGAATCATGAATTGAATCATGAATCATGAATCATGAATTGAATCATGAATCATGAATCATGAATCATGAATCGAATCATGAATCATGAATTGAATCATGAATCATAATTCATGAATTGAATCATGAATCATGAATTGAATCATGAATCATGAATCATGAATTGAATCATGAATCATGAATTATGAATCATGAATTAAATCATGAATCATGAATCATGAATTGAATCATGAATCATGAATCATGAATTGAATCATGAATCATGAATGATGAATCATGAATTGAATCATGAATCATGAATCATGAATTGAATCATGAATCATTAATTGAATCATGAATCATGAATTATGAATCATGAATTGAATCATGAATTATGAATTGAATCATGAATAATGAATCATGAATGATGAATGATGAATTGAATCATGAATCATGAATGATGAATTGAATCATGAATCATGAATGACGAATTGAATCATGAATCATGAATGATGAATCATGAATTGAATCATGAATCATGAATCATGAAATGAATCATGAATCATGAATTATGAATCATGAATTGAATCATGAATCATGAATTATGAATCATGAATTGAATCATGAATTATGAATTGAATCATGAATCATGAATCATGAATCATGAATCATGAATTGAATCATGAATTGAATCATGAATCATGAATCATGAATTGAATCATGAATCATGAATCATGAATCATGAATCGAATCATGGATCATGAATTGAATCATTAATCATGAATCATGAATTGAATCATGAATCATGAATCATGAATTGAATCATGAATAATGAATTATGAATCATGAATTGAATCATGAATCATGAATTATGAATCATGAATTGAATCATGATATGAATCAAGAAATGAATCATGAATCATGAATTGAATCATGAATCATGAATCATGAATTGAATCATGAATCATGAATCATGAATTGAATCATGAATCATGAATTATGAATCATGAATTGAATCATGAATCATGACTTGAATCATGAATCATGAATTGAATCATGAATCATGAATCATGAATTGAATCATGAATCATGAATTATGAATCATGAATTGAATCATGAATCATGAATTGAATCATGAATCATGAATCATGAATTGAATCATGAATCATGAATTGAATCATGAATCATGAATCATGAATTGAATCATAAATCATGAATTGAATCATGAATCATGAATCATGAATTGAATCATGAATTGAATCATGAATCGAATCATGAATTGAATCATGTATCGAATCATGAATTGAATCATGAATCATGAATTGAATCATGATTCATGAATTATGAATCATGAATTGAATCATGAATCATGAATTAAATCATGAATCATGAATCATGAATCATGAATCGAATCATGAATCATGAATTGAATCATGAATCATGAATCATGAATTGAATCATGAATTATGAATCATGAATTGAATCATGAATCATGAATCATGAATTGAATCATGAATCATGAATTATGAATCATGAATCATAAATCATGAATCATGAATTGAAACATGAATCATGAATTATGAATCATGAATTAAATCATGAATCATGAATTATGAATCATGAATTGAATCATGAATCATGAATTGAATCATGAATCATGAATTGAATCATGAATCATGAATTATGAATTATGAATCATGAATTGAATCATGAATCATGAATCATGAATTGAATCATGAATCATGAATCATGAATTGAATCATGAATCATGAATCATGAATCATGAATTAAAACATGAATCATGAATTATGAATCATGAATTGAATCATGAATCATGAATCATGAATTGAATCATGAATCATGAATCAGGAATCATGAATCATGAATTGAATCATGAATCATGAATTATGAATCATGAATTAAATCATGAATCATGAATTATGAATCATGAATTGAATCATGAATCATGAATTATGAATCATGAATTAAATCATGAATCATGAATTGAATCATGAATTGAATCATGAATCATGAATTGAATCATGAATCATGAATTATGAATCATGAATTGAATCATGAATCATGAATCATGAATCATGAATTGAATCATGAATCATGAATTGAATCATGAATCATGAATCATGAATCATGAATTGAATCATGAATTGAATCATGAATTGAATCATGAATCGAATCATGAATCATGAATTGAATCATGAATCATGAATCATGAATTGAATCATGAATCATGAATTGAATCATGAATCATGAATCATGAATCATGAATCATGAATCATGAATTGAATCATGAATCATGAATCATGAATTGAAGCATGAATCATGAATTATGAATCATGAATTGAATCATGAATCATGAATCATGAATTGAATCATGAATCATGACTTGAATCATGAATCATGAATTGAATCATGAATTGAATCATGAATCATGAATCATGAATTGAATCATGAATCATGAATTGAATCATGAATCATGAATTGAATCATGAATCATGAATCATGAATTGAATCATGAATTGAATCATGCATCGAATCATGAATTGAATCCTGAATCAAATCATGAATTGAATCATGGATCATGAATCATGAATCATGAATTGAATCATGATTCATGAATTATGAATCATGAATTGAATCATGAATCATGAATCATGAATTGAATCATGAATCATGAATCATGAATCATGAATCGAATCATGAATTGAATCATGAATCATGAATCATGAATTGAATCATGAATCATGAATTGAATCATGAATCATGAATTATGAATCATGAATTGAATCATGATATGAATCAAGAAATGAATCATGAATCATGAATTGAATCATGAATCATGAATCATGAATTGAATCATGAATCATGAATCATGAATTGAATCATGAATCATGAATTATGAATCATGAATTGAATAATGAATCATGACTTGAATCATGAATCATGAATTGAATCATGAATCATGAATCATGAATCATGAATTGAATCATGAATCATGAATTATGAATCATGAATTGAATCATGAATCATGAATTGAATCATGAATCATGAATCATGAATTGAATCATGAATCATGAATCATGAATTGAATCATGAATCATGAATCATGAATTGAATCATAAATCATGAATTGAATCATGAATCATGAATCATGAATTGAATCATGAATTGAATCATGAATCGAATCATGAATTGAATCATGTATCGAATCATGAATTGAATCATGAATCATGAATTGAATCATGATTCATGAATTATGAATCATGAATTGAATCATGAATCATGAATTAAATCATGAATCATGAATCATGAATCATGAATCGAATCATGAATCATGAATTGAATCATGAATCATGAATCATGAATTGAATCATGAATTATGAATCATGAATTGAATCATGAATCATGAATCATGAATTGAATCATGAATCATGAATTATGAATCATGAATCATAAATCATGAATCATGAATTGAAACATGAATCATGAATTATGAATCATGAATTAAATCATGAATCATGAATTATGAATCATGAATTGAATCATGAATCATGAATTGAATCATGAATCATGAATTGAATCATGAATCATGAATTATGAATTATGAATCATGAATTGAATCATGAATCATGAATCATGAATTGAATCATGAATCATGAATCATGAATTGAATCATGAATCATGAATCATGAATCATGAATTAAAACATGAATCATGAATTATGAATCATGAATTGAATCATGAATCATGAATCATGAATTGAATCATGAATCATGAATCAGGAATCATGAATCATGAATTGAATCATGAATCATGAATTATGAATCATGAATTAAATCATGAATCATGAATTATGAATCATAAATTGAATCATGAATCATGAATTGAATCATGAATCATGAATTATGAATCATGAATTAAATCATGAATCATGAATTGAATCATGAATTGAATCATGAATCATGAATTGAATCATGAATCATGAATCATGAATTATGAATCATGAATTGAATCATGAATCATGAATCATGAATTGAATCATAAATCATGAATCATGAATTGAATCATGAATCATGATTCAGGAATCATGAATTGAAACATGAATCATGAATTATGAATCATGAATTGAATCATGAATCATGAATCATGAATTGAATCATGAATCATGAATTGAATCATGAATCATGAATTGAATCATGAATTGAATCATGAATCGAATCATGAATTGAATTATGTATCGAATCATGAATTGAATCATGAATCATGAATTGAATCATGATTCATGAATTATGAATCATGAATTGAATCATGAATCATGAATTAAATCATGAATCATGAATCATGAATCATGAATCGAATCATGAATCATGAATTGAATCATGAATCATGAATCATGAATTGAATCATGAATTATGAATCATGAATTGAATCATGAATCATGAATTGAATCATGAATCATTAATTATGAATCATGAATCATGAATCATGAATCATGAATTGAAACATGAATCATGAATTATGAATCATCAATTAAATCATGAATCATGAATTATGAATCATGAATTGAATCATGAATTGAATCATGAATCATGAATTAAATCATGAATCATGAATTAAATCATGAATCATGAATCATGAATTATGAATCATGAATTGAATCATGAATCATAAATCATGAATTGAATCATGAATCATGAATCATGAATTGAATCATGAATCATGAATCATGAATCATGAATTAAAACATGAATCATGAATTATGAATCATGAATTGAATCATAAATCATGAATCATGAATCATGAATCATGAATTGAATCATGAATCATGAATCATGAATTGAAACATGAATCATGAATTATGAATCATGAATTGAATCATGAATCATGAATCATGAATTGAATCATGAATCATGAATCATGAATTGAATCATGAATCATGAATTGAATCATGAATCATGAATCATGAATTGAATCATGAACTGAATCATGAATCATGAATCATGAATCATGAATCATGAATTGAATCATGAATCATGAATCATGAATTGAATCATGAATCATGAATCGAATCATGAATCATGAATTGAATCATGAATCATGAATCATGAATTGAATCATGAATCATGAATCATTAATTGAATCATGAATCATGAATTATGAATTAAATCATGAATCATGAATTATGAATCATGAATTGAATCATGAATCATGAATCATGAATTGAATCATGAATCATGAATCAGGAATCATGAATCATGAATTGAATCATGAATCATGAATTATGAATCATGAATTAAATCATGAATCATGAATTATGAATCATGAATTGAATCATGAATCATGAATTATGAATCATGAATTAAATCATGAATCATGAATTGAATCATGAATTGAATCATGAATCATGAATTGAATCATGAATCATGAATCATGAATTATGAATCATGAATTGAATCATGAATCATGAATTGAATCATGAATCATGAATTGAATCATGAATCATGATTCATGAATCATGAATTGAAACATGAATCATGAATTATGAATCATGAATTGAATCATGAATCATGAATTGAATCATGAATCATGAATTGAATCATGAATCATGAATCATGAATCATGAATTGAATCATGAATTATGAATCATGAATTGAATCATGAATCATGAATTATGAATCATGAATTGAATCATGAATCATGAATCATGAATTGAATCATGAATCATGAATCATGAATCGAATCATGAATCATGAATTGAATCATGAATCATAATTCATGAATTGAATCATGAATCATGAATCATGAATTGAATCATGAATCATGAATCATGAATTGAATCATGAATCATGAATCATGAATCATGAATCATGAATTGAAACATGAATCATGAATTATGAATCATGAATTGAATCATGAATCATGAATTGAATCATGAATCATGAATCATGAATTGAATCATGAATCATGAATTGAATCATGAATCATGAATCATGAATTGAATCATGAATCATGAATCATGAATTGAATCATGAATCATGAATTATGAATCATGAATTGAATCATGAATCATCAATCATGAATTGAATCATGAATCATGAATCATGAATCATGAATCGAATCATGAATTGAATCATGAATTATGAATCATGAATTGAATCATGAATCATGAATCATGAATTGAATCATGAATAATGAATCATGAATTGAATCATGAATCATGAATTATGAATCATGAATTGAATCATGAATCATGAATCATGAATTGAATCATGAATCATGAATCAGGAATCATGAATCATGAATTGAATCATGAAATGAATCATGAATTAAATCATGAATCATGAATAATGAATCATGAATTGAATCATGAATTATGAATTGAATCATGAATCATGAATTGAATCATGAATCATGAATCAGGAATCATGAATCATGAATTGAATCATGAAATGAATCATGAATTAAATCATGAATCATGAATAATGAATCATGAATTGTGAATTGAATCATGAATCATGAAACATGAATCATGAATCATGAATCATGAATTGAATCATGAAATGAATCATGAATCATGAATTGAATCATGAATCATGAATCATGAATCATGAATTGAATCATGAATCATGAATCATGAATTGAATCATGAATCATGAATTGAATCATGAATTATGAATCATGAATTGAATCATGAATCATGAATCATGAATTGAATCATGAATTATGAATCATGAATTGAATCATGAATCATGAATTATGAAATATGAATTGAATCATGATCTGAATCATGAATTGAATCATGAATCATGAATTGAATCATGAATCATGAATTGAATCATGAATCATGAATCATGAATTGAATCATGAATCATGAATCATGAATTGAATCATGAATTGAATCATGAATCATGAATCATGAATTGAATCATGAATCATGAATTGAATCATGAATCATGAATTATGAATCATGAATAGAATCATGAATCATGAATCATGAATTGAATCATGAATCATGAATCATGAATCATGAATCGAATCATGAATCATGAATCATGAATCATGAATCATGAATTGAATCATGAATTGAATCATGAATTGAATCATGAATCATGAATCATGAATTGAATCATGAATCATGAATTGAATCATGAATCATGAATCATGAATTGAATCATGAATTGAATCATGAATCATGAATCATGAATTGAATCATGAATCATGAATTAAGAATCATAATTCTAATCATGAATCATGAATTGAATCATGAATCATGAATCATGAATTGAATCATGAATCATGAATCATGAATTGAATCATGAATCATGAATCATGAATTGAATCATGAATCATGAATCATGAATCATGAATTGAAACATGAATCATGAATTATGAATCATAAATTGAATCATGAATCATGAATTGAATCATGAATCATGAATCATGAATTGAATCATGAATCATGAATTGAATCATGAATCATGAATCATGAATTGAATCATGAATCATGAATTGAATCATGAATCATGAATCATGAATTGAATCATGAATCATGAATTATGAATCATGAATCATGAATTGAATCATGAATCATGAATTATTAATCATGAATTAAATCATGAATCATGAATTATGAATCATGAATTGAATCATAAATCATGAATTGAATCATGAATCATGAATTATGAATCATGAATTGAATCATGAATCATGAATCATGAATTGAATCATGAATCATGAATCATGAATTGAATCATGAATCATGAATCATGAATCATGAATTGAATCATGAATTGAATCATGAATTGAATCATGAATCATGAATCGAATCATGAATCATTAATTGAATCATGAATCATGAATCATGAATTGAATCATGAATCATGAGTCATGAATTGAATCATGAATCATGAATTGAATCATGAATCATGAATCATGAATTGAATCATGAATCATGAATTGAATCATGAATCATGAATCACGAATCATGAATCATGAATTGAATCATGAATCATGAATTGAATCATGAATCATGAATCATGAATTGAATCATGAATCATG
The DNA here is from genome assembly GCA_036250195.1 of Mixophyes australis. NCBI lineage: Eukaryota > Metazoa > Chordata > Amphibia > Anura > Limnodynastidae > Mixophyes > Mixophyes australis. Next base: position 238,387,904 of record JAVHZZ010000001.1, on the reverse strand, counting down.
AATCATGAATTGAAGCATGAATCATGAATTATGAATCATGAATTGAATCATGAATCATGAATCATGAATTGAATCATGAATCATGACTTGAAACATGAATCATGAATCATGAATTGAATCATGAATCATGAATTGAATCATGAATCATGAATTGAATCATGAATCATGAATCATGAATCATGAATCATGAATTGAATCATGAATTGAATCATGCATCGAATCATGAATTGAATCATGAATCAAATCATGAATTGAATCATGAATCATGAATTGAATCATGAATCATGAATCATAATTCATGAATTATGAATCATGAATTGAATCATGAATCATGAATCATGAATTAAATCATGAATCATGAATAGAATCATGAATCATGAATCATCAATTGAATCATGAATTATTAATTATGAATCATGAATTGAATCATGAATCATGAATCATGAATTATGAATCATGAATCATGAATTGAATCATGAATCATGAATTATTAATCATGAATTAAATCATGAATCATGAATTATGAATCATGAATTGAATCATAAATCATGAATTGAATCATGAATCATGAATTATGAATCATGAATTGAATCATGAATCATGAATTGAATCATGAATCATGAATCATGAATTGAATCATGAATCATGAATTATTAATCATGAATTAAATCATGAATCATGAATTATGAATCATGAATTGAATCATGAATCATGAATTGAATCATGAATCATGAATTATTAATCATGAATTAAATCATGAATCATGAATTATGAATCATGAATTGAATCATAAATCATGAATTGAATCATGAATCATGAATTATGAATCATGAATTGAATCATGAATCATGAATCATGAATTGAATCATGAATCATGAATCATGAATTGAATCATGAATCATGAATTATTAATCATGAATTAAATCATGAATCATGAATTATGAATCATGAATTGAATCATGAATCATGATTTGAATCATGAATCATGAATCATGAATTGAATCATGAATCATGAATCATGAATTGAATCATGAATCATGAATCATGAATCATGAATTGAATCATGAATTGAATCATGAATTGAATCATGAATCGAATCATGAATCATGAATCATGAATTGAATCATGAATCATGAATCATGAATTGAATCATGAATCAGGAATTGAATCATGAATCATGAATCATGAATCATGAATCATGAATCATGAATTGAATCATGAATCATGAATCATGAATTGAAGCATGATTCATGAATTATGAATCATGAATTGAATCATGAATCATGAATCATGAATTGAATCATGAATCATGACTTGAATCATGAATCATGAATCATGAATTGAATCATGAATTGAATCATGAATCATGAATCATGAATTGAATCATGAATCATGAATTGAATCATGAATCATGAATTGAATCATGAATCATGAATCATGAATTGAATCATGAATTGAATCATGCATCGAATCATGAATTGAATCATGAATCAAATCATGAATTGAATCATGGATCATGAATCATGAATCATGAATTGAATCATGATTCATGAATTATGAATCATGAATTGAATCATGAATCATGAATTGAATCATGAATCATGAATCGAATCATGAATTGAATCATGAATCATGAATCATGAATTGAATCATGAATCATGAATTGAATCATGAATCATGAATCATGAATTTAATCATGAATCATGAATTATGAATCATGAATTGAATCATGAATCATGAATCTTGAATTGAATCATGAATCATGAATCAGGAATCATGAATCATGAATTGAATCATGAAATGAATCATGAAATGAATCTTGAATTGAATCATGAATCATGAATCAGGAATCATGAATCATGAATTGAATCATGAAATGAATCATGAAATGAATCATGAAATGAATCATGAATTAAATCATGAATCATGAATTATGAATCATGAATTGAATCATGAATTATGAATTGAATCATGAATCATGAAACATGAATCATGAATCATGAATCATGAATTGAATCATGAAATGAATCATGAATCATGAATTGAATCATGAATCATGAATCATGAATCATGAATTGAATCATGAATCATGAATCATGAATTGAATCATGAATCATGAATTGAATCATGAATCATGAATTATGAATCATGAATTGAATCATGAATCATGAATCATGAATTGAATCATGAATTATGAATCATGAATTGAATCATGAATCATGAATTATGAATCATGAATTGAATCATGATCCGAATCATGAATTGAATCATGGATCATGAATTGAATCATGAATCATGAATCATGCATCATGAATTGAATCATGAATCATGAATTATGAATCATGAATTGAATCATGAATCATGACTTGAATCATGAATCATGAATCATGAATTGAATCATGAATCATGAGTCATGAATCATGAATCATGAATTGAATCATGAATCATGAATTATGAATCATGAATTGAATCATGAATCATGAATCATGAATCATGAATTGAATCATGAATCATGAATCATGAATTGAATCATGAATCATGAATTGAATCATGAATCATGAATCATGAATTGAATCATGAATTGAATCATGAATCATGAATCATGAATTGAATTATGAATCATGAATCATGAATCATGAATCGAATCATGAATCATGAATTGAATCATGAATCATGAATCATGAATTGAATCATGAATCATGAATTGAATCATGAATCATGAATCATGAATTGAAGCATGAATCATGAATTGAAGCATGAATCATGAATTATGAATCATGAATTGAATCATGAATCATGAATCATGAATTGAATCATGAATCATGACTTGAATCATGAATCATGAATTGAATCATGAATTGAATCATGAATCATGAATCATGAATTGAATCATGAATCATGAATTGAATCATGAATCATGAATCATGAATTGAATCATGAATTGAATCATGCATCGAATCATGAATTGAATCATGAATCAAATCATGAATTGAATCATGGATCATGAATCATGAATCATGAATTGAATCATGAATCATGAATTATGAATCATGAATTGAATCATGAATCATGAATTGAATCATGAATCATGAATCATGAATCATGAATCGAATCATGAATTGAATCATGAATCATGAATCATGAATTGAATCATGAATCATGAATTGAATCATGAATCATGAATCATGAATTTAATCATGAATCATGAATTATGAATCATGAATTGAATCATGAATCATGAATCTTGAATTGAATCATGAATCATGAATCAGGAATCATGAATCATGAATTGAATCATGAAATGAATCATGAAATGAATCTTGAATTGAATCATGAATCATGAATCAGGAATCATGAATCATGAATTGAATCATGAAATGAATCATGAAATGAATCATGAAATGAATCATGAATTAAATCATGAATCATGAATTATGAATCATGAATTGAATCATGAATTATGAATTGAATCATGAATCATGAAACATGAATCATGAATCATGAATCATGAATTGAATCATGAAATGAATCATGAATCATGAATTGAATCATGAATCATGAATCATGAATCATGAATTGAATCATGAATCATGAATCATGAATTGAATCATGAATCATGAATTGAATCATGAATCATGAATTATGAATCATGAATTGAATCATGAATCATGAATCATGAATTGAATCATGAATTATGAATCATGAATTGAATCATGAATCATGAATTATGAATCATGAATTGAATCATGATCCGAATCATGAATTGAATCATGGATCATGAATTGAATCATGAATCATGAATCATGAATCATGAATTGAATCATGAATCATGAATTATGAATCATGAATTGAATCATGAATCATGACTTGAATCATGAATCATGAATCATGAATTGAATCATGAATCATGAATCATGAATCATGAATCATGAATTGAATCATGAATCATGAATTATGAATCATGAATTGAATCATGAATCATGAATCATGAATCATGAATTGAATCATGAATCATGAATCATGAATTGAATCATGAATCATGAATCATGAATTGAATCATGAATTGAATCATGAATCATGAATTGAATCATAATTCATGAATTATGAATCATGAATTGAATCATGAATCATGAATCATGAATTGTATTATGAATCATGAATCATGAATCATGAATCGAATCATGAATCATGAATTGAATCATGAATCATGAATCATGAATTGAATCATGAATCATGAATTGAATCATGAATCATGAATCATGAATTGAATCATGAATCATGAATTGAATCATGAATCATGAATCATGAATTGAATCATGAATTGAATCATGAATCATGAATCATGAATTGAATCATGAATCATGAATCATGAATTGAATCATGAATCATGAATCATGAATTGAAACATGAATCATGAATTATGAATCATGAATTGAATCATGAATCATAAATTGAATCATGAATCATGAATTGAATCATGAATCATGAATTGAATCATGAATCATGAATCATGAATTGAATCATGAATTGAATCATGAATTGAATCATGAATCATGATTCATGAATTGAATCATGAATAATGAATTATGAATCATGAATTGAATGATGAATGATGAATCATGAATTGAATCATGAATCATGAATCATGAATTGAATCATAAATCATGAATCATGAATTGAATCATGAATCATGAATCATGAATTGAATCATGAATCATGAATCATGAATCATGAATCGAATCATGAATTGAATCATGAATCATTAATCATGAATTGAATCATAAATCATGAAACATGAATTGAATCATGAATCATGAATTGAATCATGAATCATGAATCAGGAATCATGAATCATGAATTGAATCATGAAATGAATCATGAATTAAATCATGAATCATGAATTATGAATCATGAATTGAATCATGAATTATGAATTGAATCATGAATCATGAAACATGAATCATGAATCATGAATCATGAATTGAATCATGAAATGAATCATGAATCATGAATCATGAATTGAATCATGAATCATGAATCATGAATCATGAATTGAATCATGAATCATGAATTGAATCATGAAATATGAATCATGAATTATGAATCATGAATTGAATCATGATCCGAATCATGAATTGAATCATGAATCATGAATTGAATCATGAATCATGAATCATGAATCATGAATTATGAATCATGAATTGAATCATGAATCATGACTTGAATCATGAATCATGAATCATGAATCATGAATTGAATCATGAATCATGAATCATGAATCATGAATTGAATCATGAATTATGAATCATGAATTGAATCATGAATCATGAATCATGAATTGAATCATGAATCATGAATCATGAATTGAATCATGAATCATTAATTGAATCATGAATCATGAATCATGAATTGAATCATGAATTGAATCATGAATTGAATCATGAATCGAATCATGAATTGAATCATGTATCGAATCATGAATTGAATCATGAATCATGAATCATGAATTGAATCATGAATTGAATCCTGAATTGAATCATGAATCGAATCATGAATTAAATCATGTATCGAATCATGAATTGAATCATGAATCATGAATCATGAATTGAATCATGATTCATGAATTATGAATCATGAATTGAATCATAAATCATGAATCATGAATTGAATCATGAATCATGAATCATGAATCGAATCATGAATCATAATTTGAATCATGAATCATGAATCATGAATTGAATCATGAATCATGAATCATGAATTGAATCATGAATCATGAATCATGAATTGAATCATGAATCATGAATTATGATTCATGAATTGAATCATGAATCATGAATTGAATCATGAATCATGAATTATGAATCATGAATCATGAATTGAATCATGAATCATGAATTATGAATCATGAATCATGAATTGAATCATGAATCATGAATCATGAATTGAATCATGAATCATGAATCATGAATTGAATCATGAATCATGAATCATGAATTGAATCATGAATCATGAATTGAATCATGAATCATGAATTGAATCATGAATCATGAATTGAATCATGAATCATGAATCATGAATTGAATCATGAATTGAATCATGAATCATGAATTGAAACATGAATCATGAATTATGAATCATGAATTGAATCATGAATCATGAATTGAATCATGAATCATGAATCATGAATTGAATCATGATTCATGAATTGAATCATGAATCATGAATTGAATCATGAATTATGAATTGAATCATGAATCATGAAACATGAATCATGAATCATGAATCATGAATTGAATCATGAAATGAATCATGAATCATGAATTGAATCATGAATCATGAATCATGAATCATGAATTGAATCATGAATCATGAATCATGAATTGAATCATGAATCATGAATTGAATCATGAATCATGAATTATGAATCATGAATTGAATCATGAATCATGAATCATGAATTGAATCATGAATTATGAATCATGAATTGAATCATGAATCATGAATTATGAATCATGAATTGAATCATGATCCGAATCATGAATTGAATCATGGATCATGAATTGAATCATGAATCATGAATCATGAATCATGAATTGAATCATGAATCATGAATTATGAATCATGAATTGAATCATGAATCATGACTTGAATCATGAATCATGAATCATGAATTGAATCATGAATCATGAGTCATGAATCATGAATCATGAATTGAATCATGAATCATGAATTATGAATCATGAATTGAATCATGAATCATGAATCATGAATCATGAATTGAATCATGAATCATGAATCATGAATTGAATCATGAATCATGAATTGAATCATGAATCATGAATCATGAATTGAATCATGAATTGAATCATGAATCATGAATCATGAATTGAATTATGAATCATGAATCATGAATCATGAATCGAATCATGAATCATGAATTGAATCATGAATCATGAATCATGAATTGAATCATGAATCATGAATTGAATCATGAATCATGAATCATGAATTGAAGCATGAATCATGAATTGAAGCATGAATCATGAATTATGAATCATGAATTGAATCATGAATCATGAATCATGAATTGAATCATGAATCATGACTTGAATCATGAATCATGAATTGAATCATGAATTGAATCATGAATCATGAATCATGAATTGAATCATGAATCATGAATTGAATCATGAATCATGAATCATGAATTGAATCATGAATTGAATCATGCATCGAATCATGAATTGAATCATGAATCAAATCATGAATTGAATCATGGATCATGAATCATGAATCATGAATTGAATCATGAATCATGAATTATGAATCATGAATTGAATCATGAATCATGAATTGAATCATGAATCATGAATCATGAATCATGAATCGAATCATGAATTGAATCATGAATCATGAATCATGAATTGAATCATGAATCATGAATTGAATCATGAATCATGAATCATGAATTTAATCATGAATCATGAATTATGAATCATGAATTGAATCATGAATCATGAATCTTGAATTGAATCATGAATCATGAATCAGGAATCATGAATCATGAATTGAATCATGAAATGAATCATGAAATGAATCTTGAATTGAATCATGAATCATGAATCAGGAATCATGAATCATGAATTGAATCATGAAATGAATCATGAAATGAATCATGAAATGAATCATGAATTAAATCATGAATCATGAATTATGAATCATGAATTGAATCATGAATTATGAATTGAATCATGAATCATGAAACATGAATCATGAATCATGAATCATGAATTGAATCATGAAATGAATCATGAATCATGAATTGAATCATGAATCATGAATCATGAATCATGAATTGAATCATGAATCATGAATCATGAATTGAATCATGAATCATGAATTGAATCATGAATCATGAATTATGAATCATGAATTGAATCATGAATCATGAATCATGAATTGAATCATGAATTATGAATCATGAATTGAATCATGAATCATGAATTATGAATCATGAATTGAATCATGATCCGAATCATGAATTGAATCATGGATCATGAATTGAATCATGAATCATGAATCATGAATCATGAATTGAATCATGAATCATGAATTATGAATCATGAATTGAATCATGAATCATGACTTGAATCATGAATCATGAATCATGAATTGAATCATGAATCATGAATCATGAATCATGAATCATGAATTGAATCATGAATCATGAATTATGAATCATGAATTGAATCATGAATCATGAATCATGAATCATGAATTGAATCATGAATCATGAATCATGAATTGAATCATGAATCATGAATCATGAATTGAATCATGAATTGAATCATGAATCATGAATTAAATCATAATTCATGAATTATGAATCATGAATTGAATCATGAATCATGAATCATGAATTGAATTATGAATCATGAATCATGAATCATGAATCGAATCATGAATCATGAATTGAATCATGAATCATGAATCATGAATTGAATCATGAATCATGAATTGAATCATGAATCATGAATCATGAATTGAATCATGAATCATGAATTGAATCATGAATCATGAATCATGAATTGAATCATGAATTGAATCATGAATCATGAATCATGAATTGAATCATGAATCATGAATCATGAATTGAATCATGAATCATGAATCATGAATTGAAACATGAATCATGAATTATGAATCATGAATTGAATCATGAATCATAAATTGAATCATGAATCATGAATTGAATCATGAATCATGAATTGAATCATGAATCATGAATCATGAATTGAATCATGAATTGAATCATGAATTGAATCATGAATTGAATCATGAATCATGATTCATGAATTGAATCATGAATAATGAATTATGAATCATGAATTGAATGATGAATGATGAATCATGAATTGAATCATGAATCATGAATCATGAATTGAATCATAAATCATGAATCATGAATTGAATCATGAATCATGAATCATGAATCATGAATCGAATCATGAATTGAATCATTAATCATGAATTGAATCATAAATCATGAAACATGAATTGAATCATGAATCATGAATTGAATCATGAATCATGAATCAGGAATCATGAATCATGAATTGAATCATGAAATGAATCATGAATTAAATCATGAATCATGAATTATGAATCATGAATTGAATCATGAATTATGAATTGAATCATGAATCATGAAACATGAATCATGAATCATGAATCATGAATTGAATCATGAAATGAATCATGAATCATGAATCATGAATTGAATCATGAATCATGAATCATGAATCATGAATTGAATCATGAATCATGAATTGAATCATGAAATATGAATCATGAATTATGAATCATGAATTGAATCATGATCCGAATCATGAATTGAATCATGAATCATGAATTGAATCATGAATCATGAATCATGAATCATGAATTATGAATCATGAATTGAATCATGAATCATGACTTGAATCATGAATCATGAATCATGAATCATGAATTGAATCATGAATCATGAATCATGAATCATGAATTGAATCATGAATTATGAATCATGAATTGAATCATGAATCATGAATCATGAATTGAATCATGAATCATGAATCATGAATTGAATCATGAATCATTAATTGAATCATGAATCATGAATCATGAATTGAATCATGAATTGAATCATGAATTGAATCATGAATCGAATCATGAATTGAATCATGTATCGAATCATGAATTGAATCATGAATCATGAATCATGAATTGAATCATGAATTGAATCCTGAATTGAATCATGAATCGAATCATGAATTGAATCATGTATCGAATCATGAATTGAATCATGAATCATGAATCATGAATTGAATCATGATTCATGAATTATGAATCATGAATTGAATCATAAATCATGAATCATGAATTGAATCATGAATCATGAATCATGAATCGAATCATGAATCATAATTTGAATCATGAATCATGAATCATGAATTGAATCATGAATCATGAATCATGAATTGAATCATGAATCATGAATCATGAATTGAATCATGAATCATGAATTATGATTCATGAATTGAATCATGAATCATGAATTGAATCATGAATCATGAATTATGAATCATGAATCATGAATTGAATCATGAATCATGAATTATGAATCATGAATCATGAATTGAATCATGAATCATGAATCATGAATTGAATCATGAATCATGAATCATGAATTGAATCATGAATCATGAATCATGAATTGAATCATGAATCATGAATTGAATCATGAATCATGAATTGAATCATGAATCATGAATTGAATCATGAATCATGAATCATGAATTGAATCATGAATTGAATCATGAATCATGAATTGAAACATGAATCATGAATTATGAATCATGAATTGAATCATGAATCATGAATTGAATCATGAATCATGAATCATGAATTGAATCATGATTCATGAATTGAATCATGAATCATGAATCATGAATTGAATCATGAATTGAATCATGAATCATGAATCATGAATTGAATCATGAATTATGAATCATGAATTGAATCATGAATCATGAATCATGAATTGAATTATGAATCATGAATCATGAATCATGAATCGAATCATGAATCATGAATTGAATCATGAATCATGAATCATGAATTGAATCATGAATCATGAATCATGAATTGAATCATGAATCATGAATCATGAATTGAATCATGAATCATGAATTATGAATCATGAATTGAATCATGAATCATGAATCATGAATTGAATCATGAATCATGAATCAGGAATCATGAATCATGAATTGAATCATGAATCATGAATTATGAATCATGAATTAAATCATGAATTGAATCATGAATCATGAATTGAATCATGAATTATGAATTGAATCATGAATCATGAAACATGAATCATGAATCATGAATCATGAATTGAATCATGAAATGAATCATGAATCATGAATCATGAATTGAATCATGAATCATGAATGATGAATCATGAATTGAATCATGAATCATGAATTGAATCATGAATCATGAATTGAATCATGAATCATGAATTATGAATCATGAATTGAATCATGAATAATGAATCATGAATGATGAATCATGAATTGAATCATGAATCATGAATCATGAATTGAATCATGAATCATCAATTGAATCATGAATCATGAATTGAATCATGATTAATGAATCATGAATTGAATCATGAATCATGAATTGAATCATGATTAATGAATCATGAATTGAATCATGAATCATGAATCATGAATTGAATCATGAATCATGAATTATGAATCATGAATTGAATCATGAATCATGAATTATGAATCATGAATTGAATCATGAATTATGAATTTAATCATGAATCATGAATCATGAATCATGAATCATGAATTGAATCATGAATTGAATCATGAATCATGAATCATGAATTGAATCATGAATGACGAATCATGAATTGAATCATGAATCATGAATCATGAATCGAATCATTAATCATGAATTGAATCATTAATCATGAATCATGAATTGAATCATGAATCATGAATTGAATCATAAATCATGAATTATGAATCATGAATTATGAATCATGAATTGAATCATGAATCATGAATTATGAATCATGAATTGAATCATGAATTATGAATTTAATCATGAATCATGAATCATGAATCATGAATCATGAATTGAATCATGAATCATGAATGATGAATCATGAATTGAATCATGAATCATAAATCATGAATTGAATCATTAATCATTAATTGAACCATAAATTATGAATTATGAATTGAATCATGAATCGAATCAATAATCATGAATCATGAATCGAATCATGAATCATGAATTGAATTGAATCATGAATCATGAAACATGAATCAAATCATGAATCATGAATCAAGAATCATGAATCGAATCATGAATAATGAATTGAATCATGAATCTTGAATCATGAATCATGAATTGAATCATGAATCATGAATCATGAATCGAATCATAAATCATGAATTGAATCATGAATCATGAATCATGAATTGAATCATGAATCATGAATCATGAATTGAATCATGAAAAATGAATTATGAATCATGAATTGAATCTTGAATCATGAATCATGAATTGAATTATGAATCATGAATCATGAATCATGAATTGAATCATGAATCATGAATTATGAATCATGAATTGAATCATGATTCATGAATCATGAATTGAATCATGAATCATGAATGATGAATCATGAATTGAATCATGAATCATAAATCATGAATTGAATCATGAATCATTAATTGAATCATGAATCATGAATTATGAATTGAATCATGAATCAAATCAATAATCATGAATCATGAATTGAATCATGAATCATGAATTGAATTGAATCATGAATCATGAATCAAATCATGAATCATGAATCAAGAATCATGAATCAAATCATGAATAATGAATTGAATCATGAATCTTGAATCATGAATCATGAATTGAATCATGAATCATGAATCATGAGACGAATCATAAATCATGAATCATGATTCATGAATTGAATCATGAATCTTGAATCATGAGTCGAAACATGAATCGAATCATGAATTGAATCATGAATCATGAATTGAATCATGAATCATGAATCATGAATCATGAATTGAATCATGAATCATGAATTGAATCATGAATCATGAATCATGAATTCAAACATAAATCATGATTTGAATCAGGAATCTAATCATGAATTCAATCATGAATCATAAATCGAATCATGAATCATGAATTGAATCAGGAATCGAATCATGAATTGAATCATGAATCATGAATTGAATCATGATTTTAATTATGAATCTTGAATCATGAATTGAATCATGAATCATGAATCATGAATTGAATTATGAATTGAATCATGAATCTTGAATCAGGAATTGAATCATGAATCATGAATCATTAATAATGAATCATGAATCTTGAACCATGAATTGAATTAAGAATTAAATCATGAATCATGAATCAAATCATGAATCATGAATCATAAATTGAATCATGAATTGAATCATGAATCATGAATCGAATCATGAATCATAAATTGAAACATAAATTGAATCATGAATCATAATTTGATTTATGAATTGAATAATGAATTGAATCAGGAATCATGAATTGAATCATGAATCATGAATTGAATCAGGAATCATGAATCATGAATTGAATCATGAATCATGAATTATGAATCATAAATCGATCCATGAATCATGAATTGAATCAGGAATCGAATCATGAATTAAATCATGAATCATGAATCATGAATTGAATCATGAATCATGAATTGAATCATGAATCATGAATCATGAATTGAATCATGAATCATGAATCATGAATCATGAATTGAATCATGAATTGAATCATGAATCGAATCATGAATTGAATAATGAATCATGGATTATGAATCATGAATTGAATCATGAATCATGAATTGAATCATGAATCATGAATCTCGAATCATGAATTATGAATCATGAATTGAATCATGAATCATGAATCATGAATTGAATCATGAATCATGAATTATGAATCATGAATTGAATCATGAATCATGAATTGAATCATGAATCATGAATCATGAATTGAATCATGAATCATGAATTATGAATTATGAATTAAATCATGAATCATGAATTATGAATCATGAATTCAATTATGAATTATGAATTGAATCATGAATCATGAATCATGAATTGAATCATGAATCATGAATTGAATCATGAATCATGAATCATGAATCATGAATTGAATCATGAATCATGAATCATGAATTGAATCATGAATCATGAATCATGAATCATGAATTGAATCATGAATCATGAATTGAATCATGAATCATGAATCATGATTGAATCATGAATCATGAATCATGAATCATGAATCATGAATCATGAATTGAATCATGAATCATGAATCATGAATTGAATCATGAATCATGAATTATGAATCATGAATTGAATCATGAATCATGAATCATGAATTGAATTATGAATCATGAATCAGGAATCATGAATCATGAATTGAATCATGAATCATGAATTATGAATCATGAATTAAATCATGAATCATGAAATATGAATCATGAATTGAATCATGAATTATGAATTGAATCATGAAATGAATCATGAATCATGAATCATGAATTAAATCATGAATCATGAATGATGAATCATGAATTGAATCATGAATTATGAATTGAATCATGAATGATGAATCATGAATGATGAATGATGAATTGAATCATGAATCATGAATCATGAATTGAATCATGAATCATGAATCATGAATTGAATCATGAATCTTGAATCATGAATCATGAATTGAATCATGATTCATGAATCATGAATTGAATCATGAATTATGAATTGAATCATGAATCATGAATTGAATCATGAATTGAATCATGAATTATGAATTGAATCATGAATCATGAATTATGAATCATGAATTGAATCATGAATTATGAATTGAATCATGAATCATGAATCATGAATTGAATCATGAATTGAATCATGAATCATGAATGACGAATCATGAATTGAATCATGAATCATGAATCATGAATTGAATCATTAATCATGAATCATGAATTGAATCATGAATCATGAATTGAATCATTAATCATGAATTATGAATCATGAATCATGAATTATGAATCATGAATTGAATCATGAATCATGAATTATGAATCATGAATTGAATCATGAATTATGAATTTAATCATGAATCATGAATCATGAATCATGAATTTAATCATGAATCATGAATCATGAATTGAATCATGAATCATGAATGATGAATCATGAATTGAATCATGAATCATGAATCATGAATTGAATCATAAATCCTGAATTGAATCATGAATCATGAATTATGAATTTAATCATGAATCGAATCAATAATCATGAATCATGAATTGAATCATGAATTATGAATTGAATTGAATCATGAATCATGAATCATGAATCAAGAATCATGAATCGAATCATGAAAAATGAATTGAATCATGAATCTTGAATCATGAATCATGAATTGAATCATGAATCATGAATCATGAGTCGAATCATAAATCATGAATCATGAATCATGAGTCGAATCATAAATCATGAATCATGAATCATGATTCATGAATTGAATCATGAATCATAAATGGCGAATCATGAATTGACTCATGAATCATGAATCATGAATCGAATCATGAATCATGAATTGAATCATTAATCATGAATCATGAATTGAATCATGAATCATGAATTGAATCATTAATCATGAATTATGAATCATGAATCATGAATTATGAATCATGAATTGAATCATGAATCATGAATTATGAATCATGAATTGAATCATGAATTATGAATTTAATCATGAATCATGAATCATGAATCATGAATCATGAATTTAATCATGAATCATGAATCATGAATTGAATCATGAATCATGAATGATGAATCATGAATTGAATCATGAATCATGAATCATGAATTGAATCATACATCATTAATTGAATCATGAATCATGAATTATGAATTGAATCATGAATCGAATCAATAATCATGAATCATGAATTGAATCATGAATCATGAATTAAATTGAATCATGAATCATGAATCATGAATCGAATCATGAATCATGAATCGAATCATGAATAATGAATTGAATCATGAATCTTGAATCATGAATCATGAATTGAATCATGAATCATGAATCATGAGTCGAATCATAAATCATGAATCATGAATCATGATTCATGAATTGAATCATGAATCATGAATCATGAGTAGAAACATGAATCGAATCATGAATCGAATCATGAATAATGAATTGAATCATGAATCTTGAATCATGAATCATGAATTGAATCATGAATCATGAATCATGAGTCGAATCATAAATCATGAATCATGAATCATGATTCATGAATTGAATCATGAATCATGAATCATGAGTCGAAACATGAATCGAATCATGAATTGAATCATGAATCATGAATTGAATCATGAATCATGAATCATGAATCATGAATTGAATCATGAATCATGAATCATGAATTGAATCATGAATCATGAATTGAATCATGAATCATGAATCTAATCATGAATCATGAATTGAATCATGAATCATGAATTGAATCATGAATTATGAATCATGAATCATGAATTAAATCATGAATCATGAATCATGAATTGAATCATGAATCATGAATCATGAATTGAATCATGAATCATGAATCATGAATCGAATCATGAATCATGAATTGAATCATGAATCATGAATCATGAATTGAATCATGAATCATGAATCATGAATTGAATCATGAAAAATGAATTATGAATCATGAATTGAATCTTGAGTCATGAATCATGAATTGAATCATGAATCATGAATTGAATCATGAATCATGAATCATGAATCGAATCATGAATCATGAATTGAATCATGAATCATGAATTGAATCATGAATCATGAATCATGAATCATGAATTGAATAATGAATCATGAATCATGATTTGAATCATGAATCATGAATTGAATCATGAATCATGAATCATGAATCGAATCATGAATCATGAATTGAATCATGAATCATGAATCATGAATTGAATCATGAATCATGAATCATGAATTGAATCTTGAATCATGAATCATGAATTGAATCATGAATCATGAATCATGAATTGAATCATGAATCATGAATCATGAATTGAATCTTGAATCATGAATCATGAATTGAATCATGAATCATGAATCATGAATTATGAATTGAATCATGAATCATGAATTATGAATCATGAATTGAATCATGAATTATGAATTGAATCATGAATCATGAATCATGAATCATGAATCATGAATTATGAATCATGAATTGAATCATGAATTATGAATTGAATCATGAATTGAATCATGAATCATAAATCATGAATTGAATCATGAATCATGAATCATGAATTGAATCATGAATCATGAATTATGAATCATGAATTGAATCATGAATAATGAATTGAATCATGAATCTTGAATCATGAATCATGAATTGAATCATGAATCATGAATCATGAATCGAATCATGAATCATGAATTGAATCATGAATCATGAATCATGAATTGAATCATGAAAAATGAATTATGAATCATGAATTGAATCTTGAATCATGAATCATGAATTGAATTATGAATCATGAATCATGAATCATGAATTGAATCATGAATCATGAATTATGAATCATGAATTGAATCATGAATCATGAATTATGAATCATGAATTGAATCATGAATTATGAATTGAATCATGAATCATGAATCATGAATCATGAATTGAATCATGAATTGAATCATGAATCATAAATCATGAATTGAATCATGAATCATGAATGATGAATCAAGAATTAAGTCATGAATCATGAATTAAATCATGAATTATGTATCATGAGTTGAATCATGAATCAAATCAATAATCATGAATCATGATTCATGAATTGAATCATGAATCATGATTCATGAATTGAATCATGAATCATGAATCGAATCATGAATCATGAATTGAATCATGAGTTGAATCATGATTCATGAATTGAATCATAAATTGAATCATGAATTGAATCATGATTCATGAATCATAAATTGAATCATGAATCATGAATGATGAATCATGAATTGAATCATGAATCATAAATCATGAATTGAAACATGAATCATTAATTGAATCATGAATCATGAATTATGAATTGAATCATGAATCGAATCAATAATCATGAATCATGAATCGAATCATGAATCATGAATTGAATTGAATCATGAATCATGAATCAAATCATGAATCATGAATCATGGATCGAATCATGAATAATGAATTGAATCATGAATCTTGAATCATGAATCATGAATTGAATCATGAATCATGAATCATGAGTCGAATCATAAATCATGAATCATAATTCATGATTCATGAATTGAATCATGAATCATGAGTCGAAACATGAATCGAATCATGAATTGAATCATGAATCATGAATTAATTCATGAATCATGAATCATGAATCATGAATTGAATCATGAATCATGAATTGAATCATGAATCATGAATCATGAATTCAATCATAAATCATGATTTGAATCAGGAATCTAATCATGAATTCAATCATGAATCATAAATCGAATCATGAATCATGAATTGAATCATGAATTGAATTATGAATTGAATCATGAATCTTGAATCATGAATTGAATCATGAATCATGAATCATAAATGATGAATCATGAATCATGAACCATGAATTGAATTAAGAATTGAATCATGAATCATGAATCGAATCATAATTCATAAATCATAAATTGAATCATGAATTGAATCATGAATCATGAATCGAATCATGAATCATAAATTGAAACATAAATTGAATCAGGAATCATGAATTGAATCATGAATCATGAATTGAATCAGGAATCATGAATCATAAATCGATCCATGAATCATGAATTGAATCAGGAATCGAATCATGAATTAAATCATGAATCATGAATCATGAATTGAATCATGAATCATGAATCATGAATTGAATCATGAATCATGAATCATGAATTGAATCATGAATCATGAATTGAATCATGAATCATGAATCATGAATTGAATCATGAATTGAATCATGAATTGAATCATGAATTGAATAATGAATCATGAATTATGAATTGAATCATGAATTGAAACATGAATCGAATCATGAATTGAATCATGAATCATGAATTGAATCATGAATCTCGAATCATGAATCATGAATCATGAATTGAATCATGAATCATGAATCATGAATTGAATCATGAATCATGAATTGAATCATGAATCATGAATTGAATCATGAATCATGAATCATGAATTGAATCATGAATCATGAATCATGAATTGAATCATGAATCATGAATTATGAATCATGAATCATGAATCATGAATTGAAATATGAATCATGAATTATGAATCATGAATTAAATCATGAATCATGAATTATGAATCATGAATTGAATCATGAATCATGAATTGAATCATGAATCATGAATCATGAATTGAATCATGAATCATGAATCATGAATTGAATCATGAATCATGAATCATGAATCATGAATTAAAACATGAATCATGAATTATGAATCATGAATTAAATCATGAATCATGAATCATGAATCATGAATCATGAATTGAAACATGAATCATGAATTATGAATCATGAATTGAATCATGAATCATGAATCATGAATTGAATCATGAATAATGAATCATGAATTGAATCATGAATCATGAATTGAATCATGAATCATGAATTGAATCATAAATTGAATCATGAATCATGAATCATGAATCATGAATTGAATCATGAATCATGAATCATAAATTGAATCATGAATCATGAATCATGAATCATGAATTGAATCATGAATCATGAATTGAATCATGAATCATGAATCATGAATTGAATCATGAATCATGAATCATGAATTAAATCATGAATCATGAATTATGAATCATGAATTGAATCATGAATCATGAATCATGAATTGAATCATGAATCATGAATCAGTAATCATGAATCATGAATTGAATCATGAATCATGAATCATGAATCATTAATTAAATCATGAATCATGAATTGAATCATGAATCATGAATCATGAATCATTAATTAAATCATGAATCATGAATTATGAATCATGAATTAAATCATGAATCATTAATTAAATCATGAATCATGAATTATGAATCATGAATTAAATCATGAATCATGAATTATGAATTATGAATCACGAATTGAATCATGAATCATGAATCATGAATTGAATCATGAATCATGAATCATGAATTGAATCATGAATCATGATTCATGAATCATGAATTGAAACATGAATCATGAATTATGAATCATGAATTGAATCATGAATCATGAATCATGAATTGAATCATGAATCATGAATCATGAATTGAATCATGAATCATGAATTGAATCATGAATCATGAATCATGAATTGAATCATGAATTGAATCATAAATCATGAATTGAACCATGAATCATGAATTATGAATCATGAATTGAATCATGAATCATGAATCATGAATCATGAATCGAATCATGAATCATGAATTGAATCATGAATCATAATTCATGAATTGAATCATGAATCATGAATCATGAATTGAATCATGAATCATGAATCATGAATTGAATCATGAATCATGAATCATGAATCATGAATTGAAACATGAATCATGAATTATGAATCATGAATTGAATCATGAATCATGAATTGAATCATGAATCATGAATCATGAATTGAATCATGAATTGAATCATGAATCATGAATTATGAATCATGAATCATGAATTGAATCATGAATCATGAATCATGAATTGAATCATGAATCATGAATTATGAATCATGAATCATGAATTGAATCATGAATCATGAATTGAATCATGAATCATGAATCATGAATTGAATCATGAATCATGAATCATGAATTGAATCATGAATCATGAATTATGAATCATGAATTGAATCATGAATCATGAATTGAATCATGAATCATGAATTATGAATCATTAATTGAATCATGAATTATGAATTATAAATCATGAATTGAATCATGAATTATGAATTGAATCATGAATCATGAATCATGAATCGAATCATGAATCATGAATTGAATCATGAATCATGAATCATGAATTGAATCATGAATCATGAATCATGAATTGAATCATGAATCATGAATCATGAATTGAATCATGAATCATGAATTATGAATCATTAATTGAATCATGAATCATGAATCATGAATTGAATCATGAATCATGAATCATGAATCATGAATCATGAATCATGAATTGAATCATGAATCATGAATTATGAATCATGAATTGAATCATGAATCATGAATTGAATCATGAATCATGAATCATGAATCATGAATTGAATCATGAATCATGAATTATGAATCATGAATTGAATCATGAATCATGAATTATGAATCATGAATCATGAATCATGAATTGAATCATGAATCATGAATCATGAATTGAATCATGAATCATGAATTGAATCATGAATCATGAATCATGAATTGAATCATGAATTGAATCATGAATCGAATCATGAATTGAATCATGTATCGAATCATGAATTGAATCATGTATCGAATCATGAATTGAATCATGAATCATGAACCATGAATTGAATCATGATTCATGAATTATGAATCATGAATTGAATCATGAATCATGAATCATGAATTGAAACATGAATCATGAATCATGAATCATGAATCGAATCATGAATCATGAATTGAATCATGAATCATGAATCATGAATTGAATCATGAATCATGAATTGAATCATGAATCATGAATCATGAATTGAATCATGAATCATGAATCATGAATTGAATCATGAATCATGAATTATAAATCATGAATCATGAATTATAAATCATGAATCATGAATCATGAATCATGAATTGAAATATGAATCATGAATTATGAATCATGAATTAAATCATGAATCATGAATTATGAATCATGAATTGAATCATGAATCATGAATTGAATCATGAATCATGAATCATGAATTGAATCATGAATCATGAATCATGAATTGAATCATGAATCATGAATCATGAATCATAAATCATGAATTGAAACATGAATCATGAATTATGAATCATGAATTGAATCATGAATCATGAATCATGAATTGAATCATGAATAATGAATCATGAATTGAATCATGAATCATGAATTGAATCATGAATCATGAATTGAATCATGAATTGAATCATGAATCATGAATCATGAATTGAATTATGAATCATGAATCATGAATTGAATCATGAATCGTGAATCATGAATCATGAATCGAATCATGAATCATGAATTAAATCATGAATCATGAATCATGAATTGAATCATGAATCATGAATCATGAATTAAATCATGAATCATGAATTATGAATCATGAATTGAATCATGAATCATGAATCATGAATTGAATCATGAATCATGAATCATGAATTGAATCATGAATCATGAATAAGTAATCATGAATCATGAATTGAATCATGAATCATGAATCATGAATCATGAATTAAAACATGAATCATGAATTATGAATCATGAATTGAATCATGAATCATGAATCATGAATCATAAATCATGAATTGAAACATGAATCATGAATTATGAATCATGAATTGAATCATGAATCATGAATCATGAATTGAATCATGAATAATGAATCATGAATTGAATCATGAATCATGAATTGAATCATGAATCATGAATTGAATCATGAATTGAATCATGAATTGAATCATGAATCATGAATCATGAATTGAATCATGAATCATGAATCATGAATTGAATCATGAATCGTGAATCATGAATCATGAATCGAATCATGAATCATGAATCATGAATTAAATCATGAATCATGAATCATGAATTGAATCATGAATCATGAATCATGAATTAAATCATGAATCATGAATTATGAATCATGAATTGAATCATGAATCATGAATCATGAATTGAATCATGAATCATGAATCAGTAATCATGAATCATGAATTGAATCATGAATCATGAATCATGAATTGAATCATGAATCATGAATCAGTAATCATGAATCATGAATTGAATCATGAATCATGAATCATGAATCATGAATTAAATCATGAATCATGAATTATGAATCATGAATTGAATCATGAATCATGAATTGAATCATGAATCATGAATTATGAATCATGAATTAAATCATGAATCATGAATTATGAATCATGAATTGAATCATGAATCATGAATTGAATCATGAATCATGAATCATGAATTATGAATCACGAATTGAATCATGAATCATGAATCATGAATTGAATCATGAATCATGAATTGAATCATGAATCATGATTCATGAATCATGAATTGAAACATGAATCATGAATTATGACTCATGAATTGAATCATGAATCATGAATCATGAATTGAATCATGAATCATGAATCATGAATTGAATCATGAATCATGAATTGAATCATGAATCATGAATCATGAATTGAATCATGAATTGAATCATGAATCATGAATCATGAATCATGAATTGAATCATGAATTGAATCATGAATCATGAATTGAATCATGAATCATGAATTATGAATCATGAATCATGAATCATGAATCATGAATCGAATCATGAATCATGAATTGAATCATGAATCATAATTCATGAATTGAATCATGAATCATGAATCATGAATTGAATCATGAATCATGAATTGAATCATGAATCATGAATCATGAATCATGAATTATGAATCATGAATTGAATCATGAATCATGAATTGAATCATGAATCATGAATCATGAATTGAATCATGAATCATGAATTATGAATCATGAATCATGAATTGAATCATGAATCATGAATCATGAATTGAATCATGAATCATGAATTATGAATCATGAATCATGAATTGAATCATGAATTATGAATCATGAATTGAATCATGAATCATGAATTATGAATCATGAATTGAATCATGATCCGAATCATGAATTGAATCATGAATCATGAATTGAATCATAAATCATGAATCATGAATCATGAATTGAATCATGATCCGAATCATGAATTGAATCATGAATCATGAATTGAATCATGAATCATGAATCATGAATCATGAATTGAATCATGAATCATGAATTATGAATCATGAATTGAATCATGAATCATGAATTATGAATCATTAATTGAATCATGAATTATGAATTATAAATCATGAATTGAATCATGAATTATGAATTGAATCATGAATCATGAATCATGAATCGAATCATGAATCATGAATTGAATCATGAATCATGAATCATGAATTGAATCATGAATCATGAATCATGAATTGAATCATGAATCATGAATCATGAATTGAATCATGAATCATGAATTATGAATCATTAATTGAATCATGAATCATGAATCATGAATTGAATCATGAATCATGAATCATGAATTGAATCATGAATCATGAATCATGAATCATGAATTGAATCATGAATCATGAATTATGAATCATGAATTGAATCATGAATCATGAATCATGAATTGAATCATGAATCATGAATCATGAATCATGAATTGAATCATGAATCATGAATTATGAATCATGAATTGAATCATGAATCATGAATTGAATCATGAATCATGAATCATGAATTGAATCATGAATCATGAATCATGAATTGAATCATGAATCATGAATTGAATCATGAATCATGAATCATGAATTGAATCATGAATTGAATCATGAATCGAATCATGAATTGAATCATGTATCGAATCATGAATTGAATCATGTATCGAATCATGAATTGAATCATGAATCATGAACCATGAATTGAATCATGATTCATGAATTATGAATCATGAATTGAATCATGAATAATGAATCATGAATTGAAACATGAATCATGAATCATGAATCATGAATCGAATCATGAATCATGAATTGAATCATGAATCATGAATCATGAATTGAATCATGAATCATGAATTGAATCATGAATCATGAATCATGAATTGAATCATGAATCATGAATCATGAATTGAATCATGAATCATGAATTATGAATCATGAATCATGAATCATGAATCATGAATTGAAATATGAATCATGAATTATGAATCATGAATTAAATCATGAATCATGAATTATGAATCATGAATTGAATCATGAATCATGAATTGAATCATGAATCATGAATCATGAATTGAATCATGAATCATGAATCATGAATTGAATCATGAATCATGAATCATGAATCATAAATCATGAATTGAAACATGAATCATGAATTATGAATCATGAATTGAATCATGAATCATGAATCATGAATTGAATCATGAATAATGAATCATGAATTGAATCATGAATCATGAATTGAATCATGAATCATGAATTGAATCATGAATTGAATCATGAATCATGAATCATGAATTGAATCATGAATCATGAATCATGAATTGAATCATGAATCGTGAATCATGAATCATGAATCGAATCATGAATCATGAATTAAATCATGAATCATGAATCATGAATTGAATCATGAATCATGAATCATGAATTGAATCATGAATCATGAATTGAATCATGAATCATGAATCATGAATTGAATCATGAATCATGAATCATGAATTGAATCATGAATCATGAATTATAAATCATGAATCATGAATCATGAATCATGAATTGAAATATGAATCATGAATTATGAATCATGAATTAAATCATGAATCATGAATTATGAATCATGAATTGAATCATGAATCATGAATTGAATCATGAATCATGAATCATGAATTGAATCATGAATCATGAATCATGAATTGAATCATGAATCATGAATCATGAATTGAATCATGAATCATGAATCATGAATCATAAATCATGAATTGAAACATGAATCATGAATTATGAATCATGAATTGAATCATGAATCATGAATCATGAATTGAATCATGAATAATGAATCATGAATTGAATCATGAATCATGAATTGAATCATGAATCATGAATTGAATCATGAATTGAATCATGAATCATGAATCATGAATTGAATTATGAATCATGAATCATGAATTGAATCATGAATCGTGAATCATGAATCATGAATCATATCATGAATCATGAATTAAATCATGAATCATGAATCATGAATTGAATCATGAATCATGAATCATGAATTAAATCATGAATCATGAATTATGAATCATGAATTGAATCATGAATCATGAATCATGAATTGAATCATGAATCATGAATCATGAATTGAATCATGAATCATGAATAAGTAATCATGAATCATGAATTGAATCATGAATCATGAATCATGAATCATGAATTAAAACATGAATCATGAATTATGAATCATGAATTGAATCATGAATCATGAATCATGAATCATAAATCATGAATTGAAACATGAATCATGAATTATGAATCATGAATTGAATCATGAATCATGAATCATGAATTGAATCATGAATAATGAATCATGAATTGAATCATGAATCATGAATTGAATCATGAATCATGAATTGAATCATGAATTGAATCATGAATTGAATCATGAATCATGAATCATGAATTGAATCATGAATCATGAATCATGAATTGAATCATGAATCGTGAATCATGAATCATGAATCGAATCATGAATCATGAATCATGAATTAAATCATGAATCATGAATCATGAATTGAATCATGAATCATGAATCATGAATTAAATCATGAATCATGAATTATGAATCATGAATTGAATCATGAATCATGAATCATGAATTGAATCATGAATCATGAATCAGTAATCATGAATCATGAATTGAATCATGAATCATGAATCATGAATTGAATCATGAATCATGAATCAGTAATCATGAATCATGAATTGAATCATGAATCATGAATCATGAATCATGAATTAAATCATGAATCATGAATTATGAATCATGAATTGAATCATGAATCATGAATTGAATCATGAATCATGAATTGAATCATGAATCATGAATTATGAATCATGAATTAAATCATGAATCATGAATTATGAATCATGAATTGAATCATGAATCATGAATTGAATCATGAATCATGAATCATGAATTATGAATCACGAATTGAATCATGAATCATGAATCATGAATTGAATCATGAATCATGAATTGAATCATGAATCATGATTCATGAATCATGAATTGAAACATGAATCATGAATTATGACTCATGAATTGAATCATGAATCATGAATCATGAATTGAATCATGAATCATGAATCATGAATTGAATCATGAATCATGAATTGAATCATGAATCATGAATCATGAATTGAATCATGAATTGAATCATGAATCATGAATCATGAATCATGAATTGAATCATGAATTGAATCATGAATCATGAATTGAATCATGAATCATGAATTATGAATCATGAATCATGAATCATGAATCATGAATCGAATCATGAATCATGAATTGAATCATGAATCATAATTCATGAATTGAATCATGAATCATGAATCATGAATTGAATCATGAATCATGAATTGAATCATGAATCATGAATCATGAATCATGAATTATGAATCATGAATTGAATCATGAATCATGAATTGAATCATGAATCATGAATCATGAATTGAATCATGAATCATGAATTATGAATCATGAATCATGAATTGAATCATGAATCATGAATCATGAATTGAATCATGAATCATGAATTATGAATCATGAATCATGAATTGAATCATGAATTATGAATCATGAATTGAATCATGAATCATGAATTATGAATCATGAATTGAATCATGATCCGAATCATGAATTGAATCATGAATCATGAATTGAATCATAAATCATGAATCATGAATCATGAATTGAATCATGATCCGAATCATGAATTGAATCATGAATCATGAATTGAATCATGAATCATGAATCATGAATCATGAATTGAATCATGAATCATGAATTATGAATCATGAATTGAATCATGAATCATGAATCATGAATTATGAATCATTAATTGAATCATGAATTATGAATTATAAATCATGAATTGAATCATGAATTATGAATTGAATCATGAATCATGAATCATGAATCGAATCATGAATCATGAATTGAATCATGAATCATGAATCATGAATTGAATCATGAATCATGAATCATGAATTGAATCATGAATCATGAATCATGAATTGAATCATGAATCATGAATTATGAATCATTAATTGAATCATGAATCATGAATCATGAATTGAATCATGAATCATGAATCATGAATTGAATCATGAATCATGAATCATGAATCATGAATTGAATCATGAATCATGAATTATGAATCATGAATTGAATCATGAATCATGAATCATGAATTGAATCATGAATCATGAATCATGAATCATGAATTGAATCATGAATCATGAATTATGAATCATGAATTGAATCATGAATCATGAATTGAATCATGAATCATGAATCATGAATTGAATCATGAATCATGAATCATGAATTGAATCATGAATCATGAATTGAATCATGAATCATGAATCATGAATTGAATCATGAATTGAATCATGAATCGAATCATGAATTGAATCATGTATCGAATCATGAATTGAATCATGTATCGAATCATGAATTGAATCATGAATCATGAACCATGAATTGAATCATGATTCATGAATTATGAATCATGAATTGAATCATGAATAATGAATCATGAATTGAAACATGAATCATGAATCATGAATCATGAATCGAATCATGAATCATGAATTGAATCATGAATCATGAATCATGAATTGAATCATGAATCATGAATTGAATCATGAATCATGAATCATGAATTGAATCATGAATCATGAATCATGAATTGAATCATGAATCATGAATTATGAATCATGAATCATGAATCATGAATCATGAATTGAAATATGAATCATGAATTATGAATCATGAATTAAATCATGAATCATGAATTATGAATCATGAATTGAATCATGAATCATGAATTGAATCATGAATCATGAATCATGAATTGAATCATGAATCATGAATCATGAATTGAATCATGAATCATGAATCATGAATCATAAATCATGAATTTGAAACATGAATCATGAATTATGAATCATGAATTGAATCATGAATCATGAATCATGAATTGAATCATGAATAATGAATCATGAATTGAATCATGAATCATGAATTGAATCATGAATCATGAATTGAATCATGAATTGAATCATGAATCATGAATCATGAATTGAATCATGAATCATGAATCATGAATTGAATCATGAATCGTGAATCATGAATCATGAATCGAATCATGAATCATGAATTAAATCATGAATCATGAATCATGAATTGAATCATGAATCATGAATCATGAATTAAATCATGAATCATGAATTATGAATCATGAATTGAATCATGAATCATGAATCATGAATTGAATCATGAATCATGAATCATGAATTGAATCATGAATCATGAATAAGTAATCATGAATCATGAATTGAATCATGAATCATGAATCATGAATTAAAACATGAATCATGAATTATGAATCATGAATTGAATCATGAATCATGAATCATGAATTGAATCATGAATCGTGAATCATGAATTGAAACATGAATCATGAATTATGAATCATGAATCATGAATCATGAATCATGAATTGAATCATGAATAATGAATCATGAATTGAATCATGAATCATGAATTGAATCATGAATCATGAATTGAATCATGAATTGAATCATGAGTTGAATCATGAATCATGAATCATGAATTGAATCATGAATCATGAATCATGAATTGAATCATGAATCGTGAATCATGAATCATGAATCGAATCATGAATCATGAATCATGAATTAAATCATGAATCATGAATCATGAATTGAATCATGAATCATGAATCATGAATTAAATCATGAATCATGAATTATGAATCATGAATTGAATCATGAATCATGAATCATGAATTGAATCATGAATCATGAATCAGTAATCATGAATCATGAATTGAATCATGAATCATGAATCATGAATCATGAATTAAATCATGAATCATGAATTATGAATCATGAATTGAATCATGAATCATGAATTGAATCATGAATCATGAATTATGAATCATGAATTAAATCATGAATCATGAATTATGAATCATGAATTGAATCATGAATCATGAATTGAATCATGAATCATGAATCATGAATTATGAATCACGAATTGAATCATGAATCATGAATCATGAATTGAATCATGAATCATGAATTGAATCATGAATCATGATTCATGAATCATGAATTGAAACATGAATCATGAATTATGACTCATGAATTGAATCATGAATCATGAATCATGAATTGAATCATGAATCATGAATCATGAATTGAATCATGAATCATGAATTGAATCATGAATCATGAATCATGAATTGAATCATGAATTGAATCATGAATCATGAATCATGAATCATGAATTGAATCATGAATTGAATCATGAATCATGAATTGAATCATGAATCATGAATTATGAATCATGAATCATGAATCATGAATCATGAATCGAATCATGAATCATGAATTGAATCATGAATCATAATTCATGAATTGAATCATGAATCATGAATCATGAATTGAATCATGAATCATGAATCATGAATTGAATCATGAATCATGAATCATGAATCATGAATTATGAATCATGAATTGAATCATGAATCATGAATTGAATCATGAATCATGAATCATGAATTGAATCATGAATCATGAATTATGAATCATGAATCATGAATTGAATCATGAATCATGAATCATGAATTGAATCATGAATCATGAATTATGAATCATGAATCATGAATTGAATCATGAATTATGAATCATGAATTGAATCATGAATCATGAATTATGAATCATGAATTGAATCATGATCCGAATCATGAATTGAATCATGAATCATGAATTGAATCATAAATCATGAATCATGAATCATGAATTGAATCATGATCCGAATCATGAATTGAATCATGAATCATGAATTGAATCATGAATCATGAATCATGAATCATGAATTGAATCATGAATCATGAATCATGAATTGAATCATGAATCATGAATCATGAATCATGAATCATGAATCATGAATTGAATCATGATCCGAATCATGAATTGAATCATGAATCATGAATTGAATCATGAATCATGAATCATGAATCATGAATTGAATCATGAATCATGAATCATGAATTGAATCATGAATCATGAATCATGAATCATGAATTGAATCATGAATCATGAATCATGAATTGAATCATGAATCATGAATTATGAATCATGAATTGAATCATGAATCATGAATCATGAATTGAATCATGAATCATGAATCATGAATTGAATCATGAATTGAATCATGAATCATGAATCATGAATTGAATCATGAATCATGAATTATGAATCATGAATTGAATCATGAATCATGAATCATGAATTGAATCATGAATCATGAATCATGAATCATGAATCGAATCATGAATTGAATCATGAATCATGAATTGAATCATGAATCATGAATCATGAATTGAATCATGAATCATGAATCATGAATTGAATCATGAATCATGAATTATGAATCATGAATTGAATCATGAATCATGAATCATGAATTGAATCATGAATCATGAGTCATGAATCGAATCATGAATTGAATCATGAATCATGAATCATGAATTGAATCATGAATCATGAATTGAATCATGAATCATGAATCATGAATTGAATCATGAATCATGAATTATGAATCATGAATTGAATCATGAATCATGAATCATGAATTATGAATCACGAATTGAAACATGAATCATGAATTATGACTCATGAATTGAATCATGAATCATGAATCATGAATTGAATCATGAATCATGAATTGAATCATGAATCATGAATTGAATCATGAATCATGAATCATGAATTGAATCATGAATTGAATCATGAATCATGAATTGAATCATGAATCATGAATTATGAATCATGAATTGAATCATGAATCATGAATCATGAATCATGAATCGAATCATGAATCATGAATTGAATCATGAATCATAATTCATGAATTGAATCATGAATCATGAATCATGAATTGAATCATGAATCATGAATCATGAATTAAGAATCATGAATTGAATCATGAATCATGAATCATGATTTGAATCATGAATCATGAATCATGAATTGAATCATGAATCATGAATCATGAATTGAAACATGAATCATGAATTATGAATCATGAATTGAATCATGAATCATGAATTGAATCATGAATCATGATTAATGAATTGAATCATGAATCATGAATTGAATCATGAATCATGAATCATGAATTGAATCATGAATCATGAATCATGAATTGAATCATGAATCATGAATTATGAATCATGAATTGAATCATGAATCATGAATCATGAATTGAATCATGAATCATGAATCATGAATCATGAATCGAATCATGAATTGAATCATGAATCATGAATCATGAATTGAATCATGAATCATGAATCATGAATTGAATCATGAATCATGAATCATGAATTGAATCATGAATCATGAATTATGAATCATGAATTGAATCATGAATCTTGAATTGAATCATGAATCATGAATCAGGAATCATGAATCATGAATTGAATCATGAAATGAATCATGAATTAAATCATGAATCATGAATTATGAATCATGAATTGAATCATGAATTATGAATTGAATCATGAATCATGAAACATGAATCATGAATCATGAATTGAATCATGAAATGAATCATGAATCATGAATCATGAATTGAATCATGAATCATGAATCATGAATTGAATCATGAATCATGAATCATGAATCATGAATCGAATCATGAATCATGAATTGAATCATGAATCATGAATCGAATCATGAATCATGAATTGAATCATGAATCATGAATCATGAATTGAATCATGAATCATGAATTGAATCATGAATCATGAATTATGAATCATGAATTGAATCATGAATCATGAATTGAATTATGAATCATGAATCA
The DNA here is from genome assembly GCA_036250195.1 of Mixophyes australis. Lineage (NCBI taxonomy): Eukaryota > Metazoa > Chordata > Amphibia > Anura > Limnodynastidae > Mixophyes > Mixophyes australis. Next base: position 238,355,166 of record JAVHZZ010000001.1, on the reverse strand, counting down.
TGAATCATGAATCATGAATCATGAATTGAATCATGAATCATGAATTATGAATCATGAATTAAATCATAAATCATGAATTATGAATCATGAATTGAATCATGAATCATGAATTGAATCATGAATCATGAATTATGAATCATGAATTGAATCATGAATCATGAATCATGAATTGAATCATGAATCATGAATCATGAATTGAATCATGAATCATGAATCATGAATCATGAATCATGAATTGAATCGTGAATCATGAATTATTAATCATGAATTGAATCATGAATCATGAATTGAATCATAAATCAGAAATCATGAATTGAATCATGAATCATTAATTGAATCATAAATCATGAATCATGAATTGAATCATGAATTGAATCATGAATCATGAATCATGAATTGAATCATGAATCATGAATTATGAATCATGAATTCAATCATGAATCATGAATCATGAATTCAATCATGAATCATGAATCATGAATCATGAATCGAATCATGAATCATGAATTGAATCATGAATCATGAATTGAATCATGAATCATGAATCATGAATCATGAATTGAATCATGAATCATGAATTGAATCATGAATTGAATCATGAATCATGAATTATGAATCATGAATCATGAATTGAATCATGAATCATGAATCATGAATTGAATCATGAATTGAATCATGAATCATGAATTGAATCATGAATCATGAATTATGAATCATGAATCATGAATCATGAATCATGAATCGAATCATGAATCATGAATTGAATCATGAATCATAATTCATGAATTGAATCATGAATCATGAATCATGAATTGAATCATGAATCATGAATCATGAATTGAATCATGAATCATGAATCATGAATCATGAATTATGAATCATGAATTGAATCATGAATCATGAATTGAATCATGAATCATGAATCATGAATTGAATCATGAATCATGAATTATGAATCATGAATCATGAATTGAATCATGAATCATGAATCATGAATTGAATCATGAATCATGAATTATGAATCATGAATCATGAATTGAATCATGAATTATGAATCATGAATTGAATCATGAATCATGAATTATGAATCATGAATTGAATCATGATCCGAATCATGAATTGAATCATGAATCATGAATTGAATCATAAATCATGAATCATGAATCATGAATTGAATCATGATCCGAATCATGAATTGAATCATGAATCATGAATTGAATCATGAATCATGAATCATGAATCATGAAATGAATCATGAATCATGAATCATGAATTGAATCATGAATTGAATCATGAATCATGAATCATGAATTGAATCATGAATCATGAATTATGAATCATGAATTGAATCATGAATCATGAATCATGAATTGAATCATGAATCATGAATCATGAATTGAATCATGAATTGAATCATGAATCATGAATCATGAATTGAATCATGAATCATGAATTATGAATCATGAATTGAATCATGAATCATGAATCATGAATTGAATCATGAATCATGAATCATGAATCATGAATCGAATCATGAATTGAATCATGAATCATGAATTGAATCATGAATCATGAATCATGAATTGAATCATGAATCATGAATCATGAATTGAATCATGAATCATGAATTATGAATCATGAATTGAATCATGAATCATGAATCATGAATTGAATCATGAATCATGAATCATGAATCGAATCATGAATTGAATCATGAATCATGAATCATGAATTGAATCATGAATCATGAATTGAATCATGAATCATGAATCATGAATTGAATCATGAATCATGAATTATGAATCATGAATTGAATCATGAATCATGAATCATGAATTATGAATCACGAATTGAAACATGAATCATGAATTATGACTCATGAATTGAATCATGAATCATGAATCATGAATTGAATCATGAATCATGAATTGAATCATGAATCATGAATTGAATCATGAATCATGAATCATGAATTGAATCATGAATTGAATCATGAATCATGAATTGAATCATGAATCATGAATTATGAATCATGAATTGAATCATGAATCATGAATCATGAATCATGAATCGAATCATGAATCATGAATTGAATCATGAATCATAATTCATGAATTGAATCATGAATCATGAATCATGAATTGAATCATGAATCATGAATCATGAATTAAGAATCATGAATTGAATCATGAATCATGAATCATGATTTGAATCATGAATCATGAATCATGAATCGAATCATGAATCATGAATCATGAATTGAAACATGAATCATGAATTATGAATCATGAATTGAATCATGAATCATGAATTGAATCATGAATCATGATTAATGAATTGAATCATGAATCATGAATTGAATCATGAATCATGAATCATGAATTGAATCATGAATCATGAATCATGAATTGAATCATGAATCATGAATTATGAATCATGAATTGAATCATGAATCATGAATCATGAATTGAATCATGAATCATGAATCATGAATCATGAATCGAATCATGAATTGAATCATGAATCATGAATCATGAATTGAATCATGAATCATGAATCATGAATTGAATCATGAATCATGAATCATGAATTGAATCATGAATCATGAATTATGAATCATGAATTGAATCATGAATCTTGAATTGAATCATGAATCATGAATCAGGAATCATGAATCATGAATTGAATCATGAAATGAATCATGAATTAAATCATGAATCATGAATTATGAATCATGAATTGAATCATGAATCATGAATTGAATCATGAATCATGAATCATGAATTGAATCATGAATCATGAATCATGAATTGAATCATGAATCATGAATCATGAATCATGAATCATGAATTGAATCGTGAATCATGAATTATTAATCATGAATTGAATCATGAATCATGAATTGAATCATAAATCAGAAATCATGAATTGAATCATGAATCATTAATTGAATCATAAATCATGAATCATGAATTGAATCATGAATTGAATCATGAATCATGAATCATGAATTGAATCATGAATCATGAATTATGAATCATGAATTCAATCATGAATCATGAATCATGAATTCAATCATGAATCATGAATCATGAATCATGAATCGAATCATGAATCATGAATTGAATCATGAATCATGAATTGAATCATGAATCATGAATCATGAATCATGAATTGAATCATGAATCATGAATTGAATCATGAATTGAATCATGAATCATGAATTATGAATCATGAATCATGAATTGAATCATGAATCATGAATCATGAATTGAATCATGAATTGAATCATGAATCATGAATTGAATCATGAATCATGAATTATGAATCATGAATCATGAATCATGAATCATGAATCGAATCATGAATCATGAATTGAATCATGAATCATAATTCATGAATTGAATCATGAATCATGAATCATGAATTGAATCATGAATCATGAATCATGAATTGAATCATGAATCATGAATCATGAATCATGAATTATGAATCATGAATTGAATCATGAATCATGAATTGAATCATGAATCATGAATCATGAATTGAATCATGAATCATGAATTATGAATCATGAATCATGAATTGAATCATGAATCATGAATCATGAATTGAATCATGAATCATGAATTATGAATCATGAATCATGAATTGAATCATGAATTATGAATCATGAATTGAATCATGAATCATGAATTATGAATCATGAATTGAATCATGATCCGAATCATGAATTGAATCATGAATCATGAATTGAATCATAAATCATGAATCATGAATCATGAATTGAATCATGATCCGAATCATGAATTGAATCATGAATCATGAATTGAATCATGAATCATGAATCATGAATCATGAAATGAATCATGAATCATGAATCATGAATTGAATCATGAATTGAATCATGAATCATGAATCATGAATTGAATCATGAATCATGAATTATGAATCATGAATTGAATCATGAATCATGAATCATGAATTGAATCATGAATCATGAATCATGAATTGAATCATGAATTGAATCATGAATCATGAATCATGAATTGAATCATGAATCATGAATTATGAATCATGAATTGAATCATGAATCATGAATCATGAATTGAATCATGAATCATGAATCATGAATCATGAATCGAATCATGAATTGAATCATGAATCATGAATTGAATCATGAATCATGAATCATGAATTGAATCATGAATCATGAATCATGAATTGAATCATGAATCATGAATTATGAATCATGAATTGAATCATGAATCATGAATCATGAATTGAATCATGAATCATGAATCATGAATCGAATCATGAATTGAATCATGAATCATGAATCATGAATTGAATCATGAATCATGAATTGAATCATGAATCATGAATCATGAATTGAATCATGAATCATGAATTATGAATCATGAATTGAATCATGAATCATGAATCATGAATTATGAATCACGAATTGAAACATGAATCATGAATTATGACTCATGAATTGAATCATGAATCATGAATCATGAATTGAATCATGAATCATGAATTGAATCATGAATCATGAATTGAATCATGAATCATGAATCATGAATTGAATCATGAATTGAATCATGAATCATGAATTGAATCATGAATCATGAATTATGAATCATGAATTGAATCATGAATCATGAATCATGAATCATGAATCGAATCATGAATCATGAATTGAATCATGAATCATAATTCATGAATTGAATCATGAATCATGAATCATGAATTGAATCATGAATCATGAATCATGAATTAAGAATCATGAATTGAATCATGAATCATGAATCATGATTTGAATCATGAATCATGAATCATGAATCGAATCATGAATCATGAATCATGAATTGAAACATGAATCATGAATTATGAATCATGAATTGAATCATGAATCATGAATTGAATCATGAATCATGATTAATGAATTGAATCATGAATCATGAATTGAATCATGAATCATGAATCATGAATTGAATCATGAATCATGAATCATGAATTGAATCATGAATCATGAATTATGAATCATGAATTGAATCATGAATCATGAATCATGAATTGAATCATGAATCATGAATCATGAATCATGAATCGAATCATGAATTGAATCATGAATCATGAATCATGAATTGAATCATGAATCATGAATCATGAATTGAATCATGAATCATGAATCATGAATTGAATCATGAATCATGAATTATGAATCATGAATTGAATCATGAATCTTGAATTGAATCATGAATCATGAATCAGGAATCATGAATCATGAATTGAATCATGAAATGAATCATGAATTAAATCATGAATCATGAATTATGAATCATGAATTGAATCATGAATTATGAATTGAATCATGAATCATGAAACATGAATCATGAATCATGAATTGAATCATGAAATGAATCATGAATCATGAATCATGAATTGAATCATGAATCATGAATCATGAATTGAATCATGAATTATGAATCATGAATCATGAATCGAATCATGAATCATGAATTGAATCATGAATCATGAATCGAATCATGAATCATGAATTGAATCATGAATCATGAATCATGAATTGAATCATGAATCATGAATTGAATCATGAATCATGAATTATGAATCATGAATTGAATCATGAATCATGAATTGAATTATGAATCATGAATCATGAATCATGAATCATGAATCATGAATTGAATCATGAATCATGAATTATGAATCATGAATTAAATCATAAATCATGAATTATGAATCATGAATTGAATCATAAATCATGAATTGAATCATGAATCATGAATTATGAATCATGAATTGAATCATGAATCATGAATCATGAATTGAATCATGAATCATGAATCATGAATTGAATCATGAATCATGAATCATGAATCATGAATCATGAATTGAATCATGAATCATGAATTATTAATCATGAATTGAATCATGAATCATGAATTGAATCATAAATCAGAAATCATGAATTGAATCATGAATCATTAATTGAATCATAAATCATGAATCATGAATTGAATCATGAATTGAATCATGAATCATGAATCATGAATTGAATCATGAATCATGAATTATGAATCATGAATTCAATCATGAATCATGAATCATGAATTCAATCATGAATCATGAATCATGAATCATGAATCGAATCATGAATCATGAATTGAATCATGAATCATGAATTGAATCATGAATCATGAATCATGAATCATGAATTGAATCATGAATCATGAATCATGAATTGAATCATGAATTGAATCATGAATCATGAATTATGAATCATGAATCATGAATTGAATCATGAATCATGAATCATGAATTGAATCATGAATCATGAATTATGAATCATGAATCATGAATTGAATCATGAATCATGAATCATGAATTGAATCATGAATCATGAATCATGAATTGAATCATGAATCATGAATCATGAATTGAATCATGAATCATGAATCATGAATCATGAATTGAAACATGAATCATGAATTATGAATCATGAATTGAATCATGAATCATGAATTGAATCATGAATCATGAATCATGAATTGAATCATGAATTGAATCATGAATCATGAATTATGAATCATGAATCATGAATTGAATCATGAATCATGAATCATGAATTGAATCATGAATCATGAATTATGAATCATGAATCATGAATTGAATCATGAATCATGAATTGAATCATGAATCATGAATCATGAATTGAATCATGAATCATGAATCATGAATTGAATCATGAATCATGAATCATGAATTGAATCATGAATCATGAATCATGAATTAAATCATGAATCATGAATTATGAATCATGAATTGAATCATGAATCATGAATCATGAATTGAATCATGAATCATGAATCAGTAATCATGAATCATGAATTGAATCATGAATCATGAATCATGAATCATTAATTAAATCATGAATCATGAATTGAATCATGAATCATGAATCATGAATCATTAATTAAATCATGAATCATGAATTATGAATCATGAATTAAATCATGAATCATGAATTATGAATCATGAATTGAATCATGAATCATGAATTGGATCATGAATCATGAATCATGAATTATGAATCACGAATTGAATCATGAATCATGAATCATGAATTGAATCATGAATCATGAATCATGAATTGAATCATGAATCATGATTCATGAATCATGAATTGAAACATGAATCATGAATTATGAATCATGAATTGAATCATGAATCATGAATCATGAATTGAATCATGAATCATGAATCATGAATTGAATCATGAATCATGAATTGAATCATGAATCATGAATCATGAATTGAATCATGAATTGAATCATGAATCATGAATTGAACCATGAATCATGAATTATGAATCATGAATTGAATCATGAATCATGAATCATGAATCATGAATCGAATCATGAATCATGAATTGAATCATGAATCATAATTCATGAATTGAATCATGAATCATGAATCATGAATTGAATCATGAATCATGAATCATGAATTGAATCATGAATCATGAATCATGAATCATGAATTGAAACATGAATCATGAATTATGAATCATGAATTAAATCATGAATCATGAATTGAATCATGAATCATGAATCATGAATTGAATCATGAATTGAATCATGAATCATGAATTATGAATCATGAATCATGAATTGAATCATGAATCATGAATCATGAATTGAATCATGAATCATGAATTATGAATCATGAATCATGAATTGAATCATGAATCATGAATTGAATCATGAATCATGAATCATGAATTGAATCATGAATCATGAATCATGAATTGAATCATGAATCATGAATTATGAATCATGAATTGAATCATGAATCATGAATCATGAATTGAATCATGAATCATGAATTATGAATCATTAATTGAATCATGAATTATGAATTATAAATCATGTATTGAATCATGAATTATGAATTGAATCATGAATCATGAATCATGAATCGAATCATGAATCATGAATTGAATCATGAATCATGAATCATGAATTGAATCATGAATCATGAATCATGAATTGAATCATGAATCATGAATCATGAATTGAATCATGAATCATGAATTATGAATCATTAATTGAATCATGAATCATGAATTGAATCATGAATCATGAATCATGAATTGAATCATGAATCATGAATCATGAATCATGAATTGAATCATGAATCATGAATCATGAATTGAATCATGAATCATGAATCATGAATCATGAATTGAATCATGAATCATGAATTATGAATCATGAATTGAATCATGAATCATGAATTATGAATCATGAATCATGAATCATGAATTGAATCATGAATCATGAATCATGAATTGAATCATGAATCATGAATTGAATCATGAATCATGAATCATGAATTGAATCATGAATTGAATCATGAATCGAATCATGAATTGAATCATGTATCGAATCATGAATTGAATCATGTATCGAATCATGAATTGAATCATGAATCATGAACCATGAATTGAATCATGATTCATGAATTATGAATCATGAATTGAATCATGAATCATGAATCATGAATTGAAACATGAATCATGAATCATGAATCATGAATCGAATCATGAATCATGAATTGAATCATGAATCATGAATCATGAATTGAATCATGAATCATGAATTGAATCATGAATCATGAATCATGAATTGAATCATGAATCATGAATCATGAATTGAATCATGAATCATGAATTATGAATCATGAATCATGAATCATGAATCATGAATTGAAATATGAATCATGAATTATGAATCATGAATTAAATCATGAATCATGAATTATGAATCATGAATTGAATCATGAATCATGAATTGAATCATGAATCATGAATCATGAATTGAATCATGAATCATGAATCATGAATTGAATCATGAATCATGAATCATGAATCATAAATCATGAATTGAAACATGAATCATGAATTATGAATCATGAATTGAATCATGAATCATGAATCATGAATTGAATCATGAATAATGAATCATGAATTGAATCATGAATCATGAATTGAATCATGAATCATGAATTGAATCATGAATTGAATCATGAATCATGAATCATGAATTGAATCATGAATCATGAATCATGAATTGAATCATGAATCGTGAATCATGAATCATGAATCGAATCATGAATCATGAATTAAATCATGAATCATGAATCATGAATTGAATCATGAATCATGAATCATGAATTAAATCATGAATCATGAATTATGAATCATGAATTGAATCATGAATCATGAATCATGAATTGAATCATGAATCATGAATCATGAATTGAATCATGAATCATGAATAAGTAATCATGAATCATGAATTGAATCATGAATCATGAATCATGAATCATGAATTAAAACATGAATCATGAATTATGAATCATGAATTGAATCATGAATCATGAATCATGAATCATAAATCATGAATTGAAACATGAATCATGAATTATGAATCATGAATTGAATCATGAATCATGAATCATGAATTGAATCATGAATAATGAATCATGAATTGAATCATGAATCATGAATTGAATCATGAATCATGAATTGAATCATGAATTGAATCATGAATTGAATCATGAATCATGAATTGAATCATGAATCATGAATCATGAATTGAATCATGAATCGTGAATCATGAATCATGAATCGAATCATGAATCATGAATCATGAATTAAATCATGAATCATGAATCATGAATTGAATCATGAATCATGAATTGAATCATGAATCATGATTAATGAATTGAATCATGAATCATGAATTGAATCATGAATCATGAATCATGAATTGAATCATGAATCATGAATCATGAATTGAATCATGAATCATGAATTATGAATCATGAATTGAATCATGAATCATGAATCATGAATTGAATCATGAATCATGAATCATGAATCATGAATCGAATCATGAATTGAATCATGAATCATGAATCATGAATTGAATCATGAATCATGAATCATGAATTGAATCATGAATCATGAATCATGAATTGAATCATGAATCATGAATTATGAATCATGAATTGAATCATGAATCTTGAATTGAATCATGAATCATGAATCAGGAATCATGAATCATGAATTGAATCATGAAATGAATCATGAATTAAATCATGAATCATGAATTATGAATCATGAATTGAATCATGAATTATGAATTGAATCATGAATCATGAAACATGAATCATGAATCATGAATTGAATCATGAAATGAATCATGAATCATGAATCATGAATTGAATCATGAATCATGAATCATGAATTGAATCATGAATCATGAATCATGAATCGAATCATGAATCATGAATTGAATCATGAATCATGAATCGAATCATGAATCATGAATTGAATCATGAATCATGAATCATGAATTGAATCATGAATCATGAATTGAATCATGAATCATGAATTATGAATCATGAATTGAATCATGAATCATGAATTGAATTATGAATCATGAATCATGAATCATGAATCATGAATCATGAATTGAATCATGAATCATGAATTATGAATCATGAATTAAATCATAAATCATGAATTATGAATCATGAATTGAATCATGAATCATGAATTGAATCATGAATCATGAATTATGAATCATGAATTGAATCATGAATCATGAATCATGAATTGAATCATGAATCATGAATCATGAATTGAATCATGAATCATGAATCATGAATCATGAATCATGAATTGAATCATGAATCATGAATTATTAATCATGAATTGAATCATGAATCATGAATTGAATCATAAATCAGAAATCATGAATTGAATCATGAATCATTAATTGAATCATAAATCATGAATCATGAATTGAATCATGAATTGAATCATGAATCATGAATCATGAATTGAATCATGAATCATGAATTATGAATCATGAATTCAATCATGAATCATGAATCATGAATTCAATCATGAATCATGAATCATGAATCATGAATCGAATCATGAATCATGAATTGAATCATGAATCATGAATTGAATCATGAATCATGAATCATGAATCATGAATTGAATCATGAATCATGAATCATGAATTGAATCATGAATTGAATCATGAATCATGAATTATGAATCATGAATCATGAATTGAATCATGAATCATGAATCATGAATTGAATCATGAATCATGAATTATGAATCATGAATCATGAATTGAATCATGAATCATGAATCATGAATTGAATCATGAATCATGAATCATGAATTGAATCATGAATCATGAATCATGAATTGAATCATGAATCATGAATCATGAATCATGAATTGAAACATGAATCATGAATTATGAATCATGAATTGAATCATGAATCATGAATTGAATCATGAATCATGAATCATGAATTGAATCATGAATTGAATCATGAATCATGAATTATGAATCATGAATCATGAATTGAATCATGAATCATGAATCATGAATTGAATCATGAATCATGAATTATGAATCATGAATCATGAATTGAATCATGAATCATGAATTGAATCATGAATCATGAATTGAATCATGAATCATGAATCATGAATTGAATCATGAATCATGAATCATGAATTGAATCATGAATCATGAATCATGAATTGAATCATGAATCATGAATCATGAATTAAATCATGAATCATGAATTATGAATCATGAATTGAATCATGAATCATGAATCATGAATTGAATCATGAATCAGTAATCATGAATCATGAATTGAATCATGAATCATGAATCATGAATCATTAATTAAATCATGAATCATGAATTGAATCATGAATCATGAATCATGAATCATTAATTAAATCATGAATCATGAATTATGAATCATGAATTAAATCATGAATCATGAATTATGAATCATGAATTGAATCATGAATCATGAATTGGATCATGAATCATGAATCATGAATTATGAATCACGAATTGAATCATGAATCATGAATCATGAATTGAATCATGAATCATGAATCATGAATTGAATCATGAATCATGATTCATGAATCATGAATTGAAACATGAATCATGAATTATGAATCATGAATTGAATCATGAATCATGAATCATGAATTGAATCATGAATCATGAATCATGAATTGAATCATGAATCATGAATTGAATCATGAATCATGAATCATGAATTGAATCATGAATTGAATCATGAATCATGAATTGAACCATGAATCATGAATTATGAATCATGAATTGAATCATGAATCATGAATCATGAATCATGAATCGAATCATGAATCATGAATTGAATCATGAATCATAATTCATGAATTGAATCATGAATCATGAATCATGAATTGAATCATGAATCATGAATCATGAATTGAATCATGAATCATGAATCATGAATTGAAACATGAATCATGAATTATGAATCATGAATTAAATCATGAATCATGAATTGAATCATGAATCATGAATCATGAATTGAATCATGAATTGAATCATGAATCATGAATTATGAATCATGAATCATGAATTGAATCATGAATCATGAATCATGAATTGAATCATGAATCATGAATTATGAATCATGAATCATGAATTGAATCATGAATCATGAATTGAATCATGAATCATGAATCATGAATTGAATCATGAATCATGAATCATGAATTGAATCATGAATCATGAATTATGAATCATGAATTGAATCATGAATCATGAATCATGAATTGAATCATGAATCATGAATTATGAATCATTAATTGAATCATGAATTATGAATTATAAATCATGAATTGAATCATGAATTATGAATTGAATCATGAATCATGAATCGAATCATGAATCATGAATTGAATCATGAATCATGAATCATGAATTGAATCATGAATCATGAATCATGAATTGAATCATGAATCATGAATCATGAATTGAATCATGAATCATGAATTATGAATCATTAATTGAATCATGAATCATGAATCATGAATTGAATCATGAATCATGAATCATGAATTGAATCATGAATCATGAATCATGAATCATGAATTGAATCATGAATCATGAATTATGAATCATGAATTGAATCATGAATCATGAATCATGAATTGAATCATGAATCATGAATCATGAATCATGAATTGAATCATGAATCATGAATTATGAATCATGAATTGAATCATGAATCATGAATTATGAATCATGAATCATGAATCATGAATTGAATCATGAATCATGAATCATGAATCATGAATTGAATCATGAATCATGAATTATGAATCATGAATTGAATCATGAATCATGAATTATGAATCATGAATCATGAATCATGAATTGAATCATGAATCATGAATCATGAATTGAATCATGAATCATGAATTGAATCATGAATCATGAATCATGAATTGAATCATGAATTGAATCATGAATCGAATCATGAATTGAATCATGTATCGAATCATGAATTGAATCATGTATCGAATCATGAATTGAATCATGAATCATGAACCATGAATTGAATCATGATTCATGAATTATGAATCATGAATTGAATCATGAATCATGAATCATGAATTGAAACATGAATCATGAATCATGAATCATGAATCGAATCATGAATCATGAATTGAATCATGAATCATGAATCATGAATTGAATCATGAATCATGAATTGAATCATGAATCATGAATCATGAATTGAATCATGAATCATGAATCATGAATTGAATCATGAATCATGAATTATGAATCATGAATCATGAATCATGAATCATGAATTGAAATATGAATCATGAATTATGAATCATGAATTAAATCATGAATCATGAATTATGAATCATGAATTGAATCATGAATCATGAATTGAATCATGAATCATGAATCATGAATTGAATCATGAATCATGAATCATGAATTGAATCATGAATCATGAATCATGAATCATAAATCATGAATTGAAACATGAATCATGAATTATGAATCATGAATTGAATCATGAATCATGAATCATGAATTGAATCATGAATAATGAATCATGAATTGAATCATGAATCATGAATTGAATCATGAATCATGAATTGAATCATGAATTGAATCATGAATCATGAATCATGAATTGAATCATGAATCATGAATCATGAATTGAATCATGAATCGTGAATCATGAATCATGAATCGAATCATGAATCATGAATTAAATCATGAATCATGAATCATGAATTGAATCATGAATCATGAATCATGAATTAAATCATGAATCATGAATTATGAATCATGAATTGAATCATGAATCATGAATCATGAATTGAATCATGAATCATGAATCATGAATTGAATCATGAATCATGAATAAGTAATCATGAATCATGAATTGAATCATGAATCATGAATCATGAATCATGAATTAAAACATGAATCATGAATTATGAATCATGAATTGAATCATGAATCATGAATCATGAATCATAAATCATGAATTGAAACATGAATCATGAATTATGAATCATGAATTGAATCATGAATCATGAATCATGAATTGAATCATGAATAATGAATCATGAATTGAATCATGAATCATGAATTGAATCATGAATCATGAATTGAATCATGAATTGAATCATGAATTGAATCATGAATCATGAATCATGAATTGAATCATGAATCATGAATCATGAATTGAATCATGAATCGTGAATCATGAATCATGAATCGAATCATGAATCATGAATCATGAATTAAATCATGAATCATGAATCATGAATTGAATCATGAATCATGAATCATGAATTAAATCATGAATCATGAATTATGAATCATGAATTGAATCATGAATCATGAATCATGAATTGAATCATGAATCATGAATCAGTAATCATGAATCATGAATTGAATCATGAATCATGAATCATGAATTGAATCATGAATCATGAATCAGTAATCATGAATCATGAATTGAATCATGAATCATGAATCATGAATCATGAATTAAATCATGAATCATGAATTATGAATCATGAATTGAATCATGAATCATGAATTGAATCATGAATCATGAATTATGAATCATGAATTAAATCATGAATCATGAATTATGAATCATGAATTGAATCATGAATCATGAATTGAATCATGAATCATGAATCATGAATTATGAATCACGAATTGAATCATGAATCATGAATCATGAATTGAATCATGAATCATGAATTGAATCATGAATCATGATTCATGAATCATGAATTGAAACATGAATCATGAATTATGACTCATGAATTGAATCATGAATCATGAATCATGAATTTAATCATGAATCATGAATCATGAATTGAATCATGAATCATGAATTGAATCATGAATCATGAATCATGAATTGAATCATGAATTGAATCATGAATCATGAATCATGAATCATGAATTGAATCATGAATTGAATCATGAATCATGAATTGAATCATGAATCATGAATTATGAATCATGAATCATGAATCATGAATCGAATCATGAATCATGAATTGAATCATGAATCATAATTCATGAATTGAATCATGAATCATGAATCATGAATTGAATCATGAATCATGAATCATGAATTGAATCATGAATCATGAATCATGAATCATGAATCATGAATTATGAATCATGAATTGAATCATGAATCATGAATTGAATCATGAATCATGAATCATGAATTGAATCATGAATCATGAATTATGAATCATGAATCATGAATTGAATCATGAATCATGAATCATGAATTGAATCATGAATCATGAATTATGAATCATGAATCATGAATTGAATCATGAATTATGAATCATGAATTGAATCATGAATCATGAATTATGAATCATGAATTGAATCATGATCCGAATCATGAATTGAATCATGAATCATGAATTGAATCATAAATCATGAATCATGAATCATGAATTGAATCATGATCCGAATCATGAATTGAATCATGAATCATGAATTGAATCATGAATCATGAATCATGAATCATGAATTGAATCATGAATCATGAATTATGAATCATGAATTGAATCATGAATCATGAATCATGAATTGAATCATGAATCATGAATTATGAATCATTAATTGAATCATGAATTATGAATTATAAATCATGAATTGAATCATGAATTATGAATTGAATCATGAATCATGAATCGAATCATGAATCATGAATTGAATCATGAATCATGAATCATGAATTGAATCATGAATCATGAATCATGAATTGAATCATGAATCATGAATCATGAATTGAATCATGAATCATGAATTATGAATCATTAATTGAATCATGAATCATGAATCATGAATTGAATCATGAATCATGAATCATGAATTGAATCATGAATCATGAATCATGAATCATGAATTGAATCATGAATCATGAATTATGAATCATGAATTGGATCATGAATCATGAATCATGAATTGAATCATGAATCATGAATCATGAATCATGAATTGAATCATGAATCATGAATTATGAATCATGAATTGAATCATGAATCATGAATTGAATCATGAATCATGAATCATGAATTGAATCATGAATCATGAATCATGAATTGAATCATGAATCATGAATTGAATCATGAATCATGAATCATGAATTGAATCATGAATTGAATCATGAATCGAATCATGAATTGAATCATGTATCGAATCATGAATTGAATCATGTATCGAATCATGAATTGAATCATGAATCATGAACCATGAATTGAATCATGATTCATGAATTATGAATCATGAATTGAATCATGAATCATGAATCATGAATTGAAACATGAATCATGAATCATGAATCATGAATCGAATCATGAATCATGAATTGAATCATGAATCATGAATCATGAATTGAATCATGAATCATGAATTGAATCATGAATCATGAATCATGAATTGAATCATGAATCATGAATCATGAATTGAATCATGAATCATGAATTATGAATCATGAATCATGAATCATGAATCATGAATTGAAATATGAATCATGAATTATGAATCATGAATTAAATCATGAATCATGAATTATGAATCATGAATTGAATCATGAATCATGAATTGAATCATGAATCATGAATCATGAATTGAATCATGAATCATGAATCATGAATTGAATCATGAATCATGAATCATGAATCATAAATCATGAATTGAAACATGAATCATGAATCATGAATTGAATCATGAATCATGAATTGAATCATGAATCATGAATTGAATCATGAATTGAATCATGAATCATGAATCATGAATTGAATCATGAATCATGAATCATGAATTGAATCATGAATCGTGAATCATGAATCATGAATCGAATCATGAATCATGAATTGAATCATGAATCGTGAATCATGAATCATGAATCGAATCATGAATCATGAATTAAATCATGAATCATGAATCATGAATTGAATCATGAATCATGAATCATGAATTAAATCATGAATCATGAATTATGAATCATGAATTGAATCATGAATCATGAATTGAATCATGAATCATGAATCATGAATTGAATCATGAATCATGAATAAGTAATCATGAATCATGAATTGAATCATGAATCATGAATCATGAATCATGAATTAAAACATGAATCATGAATTATGAATCATGAATTGAATCATGAATCATGAATCATGAATCATAAATCATGAATTGAAACATGAATCATGAATTATGAATCATGAATTGAATCATGAATCATGAATCATGAATTGAATCATGAATAATGAATCATGAATTGAATCATGAATCATGAATTGAATCATGAATCATGAATTGAATCATGAATTGAATCATGAATTGAATCATGAATCATGAATCATGAATTGAATCATGAATCATGAATCATGAATTGAATCATGAATCGTGAATCATGAATCATGAATTGAATCATGAATCATGAATCATGAATTAAATCATGAATCATGAATCATGAATTGAATCATGAATCATGAATCATGAATTAAATCATGAATCATGAATTATGAATCATGAATTGAATCATGAATCATGAATCATGAATTGAATCATGAATCATGAATCAGTAATCATGAATCATGAATCATGAATTGAATCATGAATCATGAATCATGAATTAAATCATGAATCATGAATCATGAATCATGAATTAAATCATGAATCATGAATTATGAATCATGAATTGAATCATGAATCATGAATTGAATCATGAATCATGAATTATGAATCATGAATTAAATCATGAATCATGAATTATGAATCATGAATTGAATCATGAATCATGAATTGAATCATGAATCATGAATCATGAATTATGAATCACGAATTGAATCATGAATCATGAATCATGAATTGAATCATGAATCATGAATTGAATCATGAATCATGATTCATGAATCATGAATTGAAACATGAATCATGAATTATGACTCATGAATTGAATCATGAATCATGAATCATGAATTGAATCATGAATCATGAATCATGAATTGAATCATGAATCATGAATTGAATCATGAATCATGAATCATGAATTGAATCATGAATTGAATCATGAATCATGAATCATGAATCATGAATTGAATCATGAATTGAATCATGAATCATGAATTGAATCATGAATCATGAATTATGAATCATGAATCATGAATCATGAATCATGAATCGAATCATGAATCATGAATTGAATCATGAATCATAATTCATGAATTGAATCATGAATCATGAATCATGAATTGAATCATGAATCATGAATCATGAATTGAATCATGAATCATGAATCATGAATCATGAATCATGAATTATGAATCATGAATTGAATCATGAATCATGAATTGAATCATGAATCATGAATCATGAATTGAATCATGAATCATGAATTATGAATCATGAATCATGAATTGAATCATGAATCATGAATCATGAATTGAATCATGAATCATGAATTATGAATCATGAATCATGAATTGAATCATGAATTATGAATCATGAATTGAATCATGAATCATGAATTATGAATCATGAATTGAATCATGATCCGAATCATGAATTGAATCATGAATCATGAATTGAATCATAAATCATGAATCATGAATCATGAATTGAATCATGATCCGAATCATGAATTGAATCATGAATCATGAATTGAATCATGAATCATGAATCATGAATCATGAATTGAATCATGAATCATGAATCATGAATTGAATCATGAATTGAATCATGAATCATGAATCATGAATTGAATCATGAATCATGAATTATGAATCATGAATTGAATCATGAATCATGAATCATGAATTGAATCATGAATCATGAATCATGAATTGAATCATGAATTGAATCATGAATCATGAATCATGAATTGAATCATGAATCATGAATTATGAATCATGAATTGAATCATGAATCATGAATCATGAATTGAATCATGAATCATGAATCATGAATCGAATCATGAATTGAATCATGAATCATGAATTGAATCATGAATCATGAATCATGAATTGAATCATGAATCATGAATCATGAATTGAATCATGAATCATGAATTATGAATCATGAATTGAATCATGAATCATGAATCATGAATTGAATCATGAATCATGAATCATGAATCGAATCATGAATTGAATCATGAATCATGAATCATGAATTGAATCATGAATCATGAATTGAATCATGAATCATGAATCATGAATTGAATCATGAATCATGAATCATGAATCATGAATTGAATCATGAATCATGAATCATGAATTATGAATCACGAATTGAAACATGAATCATGAATTATGACTCATGAATTGAATCATGAATCATGAATCATGAATTGAATCATGAATCATGAATTGAATCATGAATCATGAATTGAATCATGAATCATGAATCATGAATTGAATCATGAATTGAATCATGAATCATGAATTGAATCATGAATCATGAATTATGAATCATGAATTGAATCATGAATCATGAATCATGAATCGAATCATGAATCATGAATCATGAAATAAGAATCATGAATTGAATCATGAATCATGAATCATGATTTGAATCATGAATCATGAATCATGAATTGAATCATGAATCATGAATCATGAATTGAAACATGAATCATGAATTATGAATCATGAATTGAATCATGAATCATGAATTGAATCATGAATCATGATTAATGAATTGAATCATGAATCATGAATTGAATCATGAATCATGAATCATGAATTGAATCATGAATCATGAATCATGAATTGAATCATGAATCATGAATTATGAATCATGAATTGAATCATGAATTGAATCATGAATCATGAATCATGAATTGAATCATGAATCATGAATCATGAATCATGAATCGAATCATGAATTGAATCATGAATCATGAATCATGAATTGAATCATGAATCATGAATCATGAATTGAATCATGAATCATGAATCATGAATTGAATCATGAATCATGAATTATGAATCATGAATTGAATCATGAATCTTGAATTGAATCATGAATCATGAATCAGGAATCATGAATCATGAATTGAATCATGAAATGAATCATGAATTAAATCATGAATCATGAATTATGAATCATGAATTGAATCATGAATTATGAATTGAATCATGAATCATGAAACATGAATCATGAATCATGAATTGAATCATGAAATGAATCATGAATCATGAATCATGAATTGAATCATGAATCATGAATCATGAATTGAATCATGAATCATGAATCATGAATCATGAATCGAATCATGAATCATGAATTGAATCATGAATCATGAATCGAATCATGAATCATGAATTGAATCATGAATCATGAATCATGAATTGAATCATGAATCATGAATTGAATCATGAATCATGAATTATGAATCATGAATTGAATCATGAATCATGAATTGAATTATGAATCATGAATCATGAATCATGAATCATGAATCATGAATTGAATCATGAATCATGAATTATGAATCATGAATTAAATCATAAATCATGAATTATGAATCATGAATTGAATCATGAATCATGAATTGAATCATGAATCATGAATTATGAATCATGAATTGAATCATGAATCATGAATTGAATCATGAATCATGAATTGAATCATGAATCATGAATCATGAATCATGAATCATGAATTGAATCATGAATCATGAATTATTAGTCATGAATTGAATCATGAATCATGAATTGAATCATAAATCAGAAATCATGAATTGAATCATGAATCATTAATTGAATCATGAATCATGAATTGAATCATGAATTGAATCATGAATCATGAATCATGAATTGAATCATGAATCATGAATTATGAATCATGAATTCAATCATGAATCATGAATCATGAATTCAATCATGAATCATGAATCATGAATCATGAATCGAATCATGAATCATGAATTGAATCATGAATCATGAATTGAATCATGAATCATGAATCATGAATTGAATCATGAATCATGAATCATGAATTGAATCATGAATTGAATCATGAATCATGAATTATGAATCATGAATCATGAATTGAATCATGGATCATGAATCATGAATTGAATCATGAATCATGAATTATGAATCATGAATCATGAATTGAATCATGAATCATGAATCATGAATTGAAACATGAATCATGAATTATGAATCATGAATTGAATCATGAATCATGAATTGAATCATGAATCATGAATCATGAATTGAATCATGAATTGAATCATGAATCATGAATTATGAATCATGAATCATGAATTGAATCATGAATCATGAATCATGAATTGAATCATGAATCATGAATTATGAATCATGAATCATGAATTGAATCATGAATCATGAATTGAATCATGAATCATGAATCATGAATTGAATCATGAATCATGAATCATGAATTGAATCATGAATCATGAATCATGAATTGAATCATGAATCATGAATTATGAATCATGAATTGAATCATGAATCATGAATCATGAATTGAATCATGAATCATGAATTATGAATCATTAATTGAATCATGAATTATGAATTATAAATCATGAATTGAATCATGAATTATGAATTGAATCATGAATCATGAATCATGGATCGAATCATGAATCATGAATTGAATCATGAATCATAAATCATGAATTGAATCATGAATCATGAATCATGAATTGAATCATGAATCATGAATCATGAATTGAATCATGAATCATGAATTATGAATCATTAATTGAATCATGAATCATGAATCATGAATTGAATCATGAATCATGAATCATGAATTGAATCATGAATCATGAATCATGAATCATGAATTGAATCATGAATCATGAATTATGAATCATGAATTGAATCATGAATCATGAATCATGAATTGAATCATGAATCATGAATCATGAATCATGAATTGAATCATGAATCATGAATTATGAATCATGAATTGAATCATGAATCATGAATTGAATCATGAATCATGAATCATGAATTGAATCATGAATCATGAATCATGAATTGAATCATGAATCATGAATTGAATCATGAATCATGAATCATGAATTGAATCATGAATTGAATCATGAATCGAATCATGAATTGAATCATGTATCGAATCATGAATTGAATCATGTATCGAATCATGAATTGAATCATGAATCATGAACCATGAATTGAATCATGATTCATGAATTATGAATCATGAATTGAATCATGAATCATGAATCATGAATTGAAACATGAATCATGAATCATGAATCATGAATCGAATCATGAATCATGAATTGAATCATGAATCATGAATCATGAATTGAATCATGAATCATGAATTGAATCATGAATCATGAATCATGAATTGAATCATGAATCATGAATCATGAATTGAATCATGAATCATGAATTATGAATCATGAATCATGAATCATGAATCATGAATTGAAATATGAATCATGAATTATGAATCATGAATTAAATCATGAATCATGAATTATGAATCATGAATTGAATCATGAATCATGAATTGAATCATGAATCATGAATCATGAATTGAATCATGAATCATGAATCATGAATTGAATCATGAATCATGAATCATGAATCATAAATCATGAATTGAAACATGAATCATGAATTATGAATCATGAATTGAATCATGAATCATGAATCATGAATTGAATCATGAATAATGAATCATGAATTGAATCATGAATCATGAATTGAATCATGAATCATGAATTGAATCATGAATTGAATCATGAATCGTGAATCATGAATCATGAATCGAATCATGAATCATGAATTAAATCATGAATCATGAATCATGAATTGAATCATGAATCATGAATCATGAATTGAATCATGAATCATGAATCATGAATCATAAATCATGAATTGAAACATGAATCATGAATTATGAATCATGAATTGAATCATGAATCATGAATCATGAATTGAATCATGAATCATGAATTGAATCATGAATCATGAATTGAATCATGAATTGAATCATGAATCGTGAATCATGAATCATGAATCGAATCATGAATCATGAATTAAATCATGAATCATGAATCATGAATTGAATCATGAATCATGAATCATGAATTAAATCATGAATCATGAATTATGAATCATGAATTGAATCATGAATCATGAATCATGAATTGAATTATGAATCATGAATCATGAATTGAATCATGAATCATGAATAAGTAATCATGAATCATGAATTGAATCATGAATCATGAATCATGAATCATGAATTAAAACATGAATCATGAATTATGAATCATGAATTGAATCATGAATCATGAATCATGAATCATAAATCATGAATTGAAACATGAATCATGAATTATGAATCATGAATTGAATCATGAATCATGAATCATGAATTGAATCATGAATAATGAATCATGAATTGAATAATGAATCATGAATTGAATCATGAATCATGAATTGAATCATGAATCATGAATTGAATCATGAATTGAATCATGAATTGAATCATGAATCATGAATCATGAATTGAATCATGAATCATGAATCATGAATTGAATCATGAATCGTGAATCATGAATCATGAATCGAATCATGAATCATGAATCATGAATTAAATCATGAATCATGAATCATGAATTGAATCATGAATCATGAATCATGAATTAAATCATGAATCATGAATTATGAATCATGAATTGAATCATGAATCATGAATTGAATCATGAATCATGAATCAGTAATCATGAATCATGAATTGAATCATGAATCATGAATCATGAATCATGAATTAAATCATGAATCATGAATTATGAATCATGAATTGAATCATGAATCATGAATTGAATCATGAATCATGAATTATGAATCATGAATTAAATCATGAATCATGAATTATGAATCATGAATTGAATCATGAATCATGAATTGAATCATGAAATGAATCATGAATTAAATCATGAATCATGAATTATGAATCATGAATTGAATCATGAATTATGAATTGAATCATGAATCATGAAACATGAATCATGAATCATGAATTGAATCATGAAATGAATCATGAATCATGAATCATGAATTGAATCATGAATCATGAATCATGAATTGAATCATGAATCATGAATCATGAATCATGAATCGAATCATGAATCATGAATTGAATCATGAATCATGAATCGAATCATGAATCATGAATTGAATCATGAATCATGAATCATGAATTGAATCATGAATCATGAATTGAATCATGAATCATGAATTATGAATCATGAATTGAATCATGAATCATGAATTGAATTATGAATCATGAATCATGAATCATGAATCATGAATCATGAATTGAATCATGAATCATGAATTATGAATCATGAATTAAATCATAAATCATGAATTATGAATCATGAATTGAATCATGAATCATGAATTGAATCATGAATCATGAATTATGAATCATGAATTGAATCATGAATCATGAATTGAATCATGAATCATGAATTGAATCATGAATCATGAATCATGAATCATGAATCATGAATTGAATCATGAATCATGAATTATTAATCATGAATTGAATCATGAATCATGAATTGAATCATAAATCAGAAATCATGAATTGAATCATGAATCATTAATTGAATCATGAATCATGAATTGAATCATGAATTGAATCATGAATCATGAATCATGAATTGAATCATGAATCATGAATTATGAATCATGAATTCAATCATGAATCATGAATCATGAATTCAATCATGAATCATGAATCATGAATCATGAATCGAATCATGAATCATGAATTGAATCATGAATCATGAATTGAATCATGAATCATGAATCATGAATTGAATCATGAATCATGAATCATGAATTGAATCATGAATTGAATCATGAATCATGAATTATGAATCATGAATCATGAATTGAATCATGAATCATGAATCATGAATTGAATCATGAATCATGAATTATGAATCATGAATCATGAATTGAATCATGAATCATGAATCATGAATTGAATCATGAATCATGAATCATGAATTGAATCATGAATCATGAATCATGAATCATGAATTGAAACATGAATCATGAATTATGAATCATGAATTGAATCATGAATCATGAATTGAATCATGAATCATGAATCATGAATTGAATCATGAATTGAATCATGAATCATGAATTATGAATCATGAATCATGAATTGAATCATGAATCATGAATCATGAATTGAATCATGAATCATGAATTATGAATCATGAATCATGAATTGAATCATGAATCATGAATTGAATCATGAATCATGAATCATGAATTGAATCATGAATCATGAATCATGAATTGAATCATGAATCATGAATCATGAATTGAATCATGAATCATGAATTATGAATCATGAATTGAATCATGAATCATGAATCATGAATTGAATCATGAATCATGAATTATGAATCATTAATTGAATCATGAATTATGAATTATAAATCATGAATTGAATCATGAATTATGAATTGAATCATGAATCATGAATCATGGATCGAATCATGAATCATGAATTGAATCATGAATCATAAATCATGAATTGAATCATGAATCATGAATCATGAATTGAATCATGAATCATGAATCATGAATTGAATCATGAATCATGAATTATGAATCATTAATTGAATCATGAATCATGAATCATGAATTGAATCATGAATCATGAATCATGAATTGAATCATGAATCATGAATCATGAATCATGAATTGAATCATGAATCATGAATTATGAATCATGAATTGAATCATGAATCATGAATCATGAATTGAATCATGAATCATGAATCATGAATCATGAATTGAATCATGAATCATGAATTATGAATCATGAATTGAATCATGAATCATGAATTGAATCATGAATCATGAATCATGAATTGAATCATGAATCATGAATCATGAATTGAATCATGAATCATGAATTGAATCATGAATCATGAATCATGAATTGAATCATGAATTGAATCATGAATCGAATCATGAATTGAATCATGTATCGAATCATGAATTGAATCATGTATCGAATCATGAATTGAATCATGAATCATGAACCATGAATTGAATCATGATTCATGAATTATGAATCATGAATTGAATCATGAATCATGAATCATGAATTGAAACATGAATCATGAATCATGAATCATGAATCGAATCATGAATCATGAATTGAATCATGAATCATGAATCATGAATTGAATCATGAATCATGAATTGAATCATGAATCATGAATCATGAATTGAATCATGAATCATGAATCATGAATTGAATCATGAATCATGAATTATGAATCATGAATCATGAATCATGAATCATGAATTGAAATATGAATCATGAATTATGAATCATGAATTAAATCATGAATCATGAATTATGAATCATGAATTGAATCATGAATCATGAATTGAATCATGAATCATGAATCATGAATTGAATCATGAATCATGAATCATGAATTGAATCATGAATCATGAATCATGAATCATAAATCATGAATTGAAACATGAATCATGAATTATGAATCATGAATTGAATCATGAATCATGAATCATGAATTGAATCATGAATAATGAATCATGAATTGAATCATGAATCATGAATTGAATCATGAATCATGAATTGAATCATGAATTGAATCATGAATCGTGAATCATGAATCATGAATCGAATCATGAATCATGAATTAAATCATGAATCATGAATCATGAATTGAATCATGAATCATGAATCATGAATTGAATCATGAATCATGAATCATGAATCATAAATCATGAATTGAAACATGAATCATGAATTATGAATCATGAATTGAATCATGAATCATGAATTGAATCATGAATCATGAATTGAATCATGAATCATGAATTGAATCATGAATTGAATCATGAATCGTGAATCATGAATCATGAATCGAATCATGAATCATGAATTAAATCATGAATCATGAATCATGAATTGAATCATGAATCATGAATCATGAATTAAATCATGAATCATGAATTATGAATCATGAATTGAATCATGAATCATGAATCATGAATTGAATTATGAATCATGAATCATGAATTGAATCATGAATCATGAATAAGTAATCATGAATCATGAATTGAATCATGAATCATGAATCATGAATCATGAATTAAAACATGAATCATGAATTATGAATCATGAATTGAATCATGAATCATGAATCATGAATCATAAATCATGAATTGAAACATGAATCATGAATTATGAATCATGAATTGAATCATGAATCATGAATCATGAATTGAATCATGAATAATGAATCATGAATTGAATAATGAATCATGAATTGAATCATGAATCATGAATTGAATCATGAATCATGAATTGAATCATGAATTGAATCATGAATTGAATCATGAATCATGAATCATGAATTGAATCATGAATCGTGAATCATGAATCATGAATCGAATCATGAATCATGAATCATGAATTAAATCATGAATCATGAATCATGAATTGAATCATGAATCATGAATCATGAATTAAATCATGAATCATGAATTATGAATCATGAATTGAATCATGAATCATGAATTGAATCATGAATCATGAATCAGTAATCATGAATCATGAATTGAATCATGAATCATGAATCATAAATCATGAATTAAATCATGAATCATGAATTATGAATCATGAATTGAATCATGAATCATGAATTGAATCATGAATCATGAATTATGAATCATGAATTAAATCATGAATCATGAATTATGAATCATGAATTGAATCATGAATCATGAATTGAATCATGAATCATGAATCATGAATTATGAATCACGAATTGAATCATGAATCATGAATCATGAATTGAATCATGAATCATGAATTGAATCATGAATCATGATTCATGAATCATGAATTGAAACATGAATCATGAATTATGACTCATGAATTGAATCATGAATCATGAATCATGAATTGAATCATGAATCATGAATCATGAATTGAATCATGAATCATGAATTGAATCATGAATCATGAATCATGAATTGAATCATGAATTGAATCATGAATCATGAATCATGAATCATGAATTGAATCATGAATTGAATCATGAATCATGAATTGAATCATGAATCATGAATTATGAATCATGAATCATGAATCATGAATCATGAATCGAATCATGAATCATGAATTGAATCATGAATCATAATTCATGAATTGAATCATGAATCATGAATCATGAATTGAATCATGAATCATGAATCATGAATTGAATCATGAATCATGAATCATGAATCATGAATCATGAATTATGAATCATGAATTGAATCATGAATCATGAATTGAATCATGAATCATGAATCATGAATTGAATCATGAATCATGAATTATGAATCATGAATCATGAATTGAATCATGAATCATGAATCATGAATTGAATCATGAATCATGAATTATGAATCATGAATCATGAATTGAATCATGAATTATGAATCATGAATTGAATCATGAATCATGAATTATGAATCATGAATTGAATCATGATCCGAATCATGAATTGAATCATGATCCGAATCATGAATTGAATCATGAATCATGAATCATGAATCATGAATTGAATCATGATCCGAATCATGAATTGAATCATGAATCATGAATTATGAATCATGAATCATGAATTGAATCATGAATTATGAATCATGAATTGAATCATGAATCATGAATTATGAATCATGAATTGAATCATGATCCGAATCATGAATTGAATCATGATCCGAATCATGAATTGAATCATAAATCATGAATCATGAATCATGAATTGAATCATGATCCGAATCATGAATTGAATCATGAATCATGAATTGAATCATGAATCATGAATCATGAATCATGAATTGAATCATGAATCATGAATCATGAATTGAATCATGAATTGAATCATGAATCATGAATCATGAATTGAATCATGAATCATGAATTATGAATCATGAATTGAATCATGAATCATGAATCATGAATTGAATTATGAATCATGAATCATGAATTGAATCATGAATCATGAATAAGTAATCATGAATCATGAATTGAATCATGAATCATGAATCATGAATCATGAATTAAAACATGAATCATGAATTATGAATCATGAATTGAATCATGAATCATGAATCATGAATCATAAATCATGAATTGAAACATGAATCATGAATTATGAATCATGAATTGAATCATGAATCATGAATCATGAATTGAATCATGAATAATGAATCATGAATTGAATCATGAATCATGAATTGAATCATGAATCATGAATTGAATCATGAATCATGAATTGAATCATGAATTGAATCATGAATTGAATCATGAATCATGAATCATGAATTGAATCATGAATCATGAATCATGAATTGAATCATGAATCGTGAATCATGAATCATGAATCGAATCATGAATCATGAATCATGAATTAAATCATGAATCATGAATCATGAATTGAATCATGAATCATGAATCATGAATTAAATCATGAATCATGAATTATGAATCATGAATTGAATCATGAATCATGAATTGAATCATGAATCATGAATCATGAATCATGAATTAAATCATGAATCATGAATTATGAATCATGAATTGAATCATGAATCATGAATTGAATCATGAATCATGAATTATGAATCATGAATTAAATCATGAATCATGAATTATGAATCATGAATTGAATCATGAATCATGAATTGAATCATGAATCATGAATCATGAATTATGAATCACGAATTGAATCATGAATCATGAATCATGAATTGAATCATGAATCATGAATTGAATCATGAATCATGATTCATGAATCATGAATTGAAACATGAATCATGAATTATGACTCATGAATTGAATCATGAATCATGAATCATGAATTGAATCATGAATCATGAATCATGAATTGAATCATGAATCATGAATTGAATCATGAATCATGAATCATGAATTGAATCATGAATTGAATCATGAATTGAATCATGAATCATGAATCATGAATCATGAATTGAATCATGAATTGAATCATGAATCATGAATTGAATCATGAATCATGAATTATGAATCATGAATCATGAATCATGAATCATGAATCGAATCATGAATCATGAATTGAATCATGAATCATAATTCATGAATTGAATCATGAATCATGAATCATGAATTGAATCATGAATCATGAATCATGAATTGAATCATGAATCATGAATCATGAATCATGAATCATGAATTATGAATCATGAATTGAATCATGAATCATGAATTGAATCATGAATCATGAATCATGAATTGAATCATGAATCATGAATTATGAATCATGAATCATGAATTGAATCATGAATCATGAATCATGAATTGAATCATGAATCATGAATTATGAATCATGAATCATGAATTGAATCATGAATTATGAATCATGAATTGAATCATGAATCATGAATTATGAATCATGAATTGAATCATGATCCGAATCATGAATTGAATCATGATCCGAATCATGAATTGAATCATGAATCATGAATCATGAATCATGAATTGAATCATGATCCGAATCATGAATTGAATCATGAATCATGAATTATGAATCATGAATCATGAATTGAATCATGAATTATGAATCATGAATTGAATCATGAATCATGAATTATGAATCATGAATTGAATCATGATCCGAATCATGAATTGAATCATGATCCGAATCATGAATTGAATCATAAATCATGAATCATGAATCATGAATTGAATCATGATCCGATCATGAATTGAATCATGAATCATGAATTGAATCATGAATCATGAATCATGAATCATGAATTGAATCATGAATCATGAATCATGAATTGAATCATGAATTGAATCATGAATCATGAATCATGAATTGAATCATGAATCATGAATTATGAATCATGAATTGAATCATGAATCATGAATCATGAATTGAATCATGAATCATGAATCATGAATTGAATCATGAATTGAATCATGAATCATGAATCATGAATTGAATCATGAATCATGAATTATGAATCATGAATTGAATCATGAATCATGAATCATGAATTGAATCATGAATCATGAATCATGAATCATGAATCATGAATCGAATCATGAATTGAATCATGAATCATGAATTGAATCATGAATCATGAATCATGAATTGAATCATGAATCATGAATCATGAATTGAATCATGAATCATGAATTATGAATCATGAATTGAATCATGAATCATGAATTGAATCATGAATCATGAATCATGAATCGAATCATGAATTGAATCATGAATCATGAATCATGAATTGAATCATGAATCATGAATTGAATCATGAATCATGAATCATGAATTGAATCATGAATCATGAATTATGAATCATGAATTGAATCATGAATCATGAATCATGAATTATGAATCACGAATTGAAACATGAATCATGAATTATGACTCATGAATTGAATCATGAATCATGAATCATGAATTGAATCATGAATCATGAATTGAATCATGAATCATGAATTGAATCATGAATCATGAATCATGAATTGAATCATGAATCATGAATTATGAATCATGAATTGAATCATGAATCATGAATTGAATCATGAATCATGAATTATGAATCATGAATTAAATCATGAATCATGAATTATGAATCATGAATTGAATCATGAATCATGAATTGAATCATGAATCATGAATCATGAATTATGAATCACGAATTGAATCATGAATCATGAATCATGAATTGAATCATGAATCATGAATTGAATCATGAATCATGATTCATGAATCATGAATTGAAACATGAATCATGAATTATGACTCATGAATTGAATCATGAATCATGAATCATGAATTGAATCATGAATCATGAATCATGAATTGAATCATGAATCATGAATTGAATCATGAATCATGAATCATGAATTGAATCATGAATTGAATCATGAATCATGAATCATGAATCATGAATTGAATCATGAATTGAATCATGAATCATGAATTGAATCATGAATCATGAATTATGAATCATGAATCATGAATCATGAATCATGAATCGAATCATGAATCATGAATTGAATCATGAATCATAATTCATGAATTGAATCATGAATCATGAATCATGAATTGAATCATGAATCATGAATCATGAATTGAATCATGAATCATGAATCATGAATCATGAATCATGAATTATGAATCATGAATTGAATCATGAATCATGAATTGAATCATGAATCATGAATCATGAATTGAATCATGAATCATGAATTATGAATCATGAATCATGAATTGAATCATGAATCATGAATCATGAATTGAATCATGAATCATGAATTATGAATCATGAATCATGAATTGAATCATGAATTATGAATCATGAATTGAATCATGAATCATGAATTATGAATCATGAATTGAATCATGATCCGAATCATGAATTGAATCATGATCCGAATCATGAATTGAATCATGAATCATGAATCATGAATCATGAATTGAATCATGATCCGAATCATGAATTGAATCATGAATCATGAATTATGAATCATGAATCATGAATTGAATCATGAATTATGAATCATGAATTGAATCATGAATCATGAATTATGAATCATGAATTGAATCATGATCCGAATCATGAATTGAATCATGATCCGAATCATGAATTGAATCATAAATCATGAATCATGAATCATGAATTGAATCATGATCCGAATCATGAATTGAATCATGAATCATGAATTGAATAATGAATCATGAATCATGAATCATGAATTGAATCATGAATCATGAATCATGAATTGAATCATGAATTGAATCATGAATCATGAATCATGAATTGAATCATGAATCATGAATTATGAATCATGAATTGAATCATGAATCATGAATCATGAATTGAATTATGAATCATGAATCATGAATTGAATCATGAATCATGAATAAGTAATCATGAATCATGAATTGAATCATGAATCATGAATCATGAATCATGAATTAAAACATGAATCATGAATTATGAATCATGAATTGAATCATGAATCATGAATCATGAATCATAAATCATGAATTGAAACATGAATCATGAATTATGAATCATGAATTGAATCATGAATCATGAATCATGAATTGAATCATGAATAATGAATCATGAATTGAATCATGAATCATGAATTGAATCATGAATCATGAATTGAATCATGAATCATGAATTGAATCATGAATTGAATCATGAATTGAATCATGAATCATGAATCATGAATTGAATCATGAATCATGAATCATGAATTGAATCATGAATCGTGAATCATGAATCATGAATCGAATCATGAATCATGAATCATGAATTAAATCATGAATCATGAATCATGAATTGAATCATGAATCATGAATCATGAATTAAATCATGAATCATGAATTATGAATCATGAATTGAATCATGAATCATGAATTGAATCATGAATCATGAATCATGAATCATGAATTAAATCATGAATCATGAATTATGAATCATGAATTGAATCATGAATCATGAATTGAATCATGAATCATGAATTATGAATCATGAATTAAATCATGAATCATGAATTATGAATCATGAATTGAATCATGAATCATGAATTGAATCATGAATCATGAATCATGAATTATGAATCACGAATTGAATCATGAATCATGAATCATGAATTGAATCATGAATCATGAATTGAATCATGAATCATGATTCATGAATCATGAATTGAAACATGAATCATGAATTATGACTCATGAATTGAATCATGAATCATGAATCATGAATTGAATCATGAATCATGAATCATGAATTGAATCATGAATCATGAATTGAATCATGAATCATGAATCATGAATTGAATCATGAATTGAATCATGAATTGAATCATGAATCATGAATCATGAATCATGAATTGAATCATGAATTGAATCATGAATCATGAATTGAATCATGAATCATGAATTATGAATCATGAATCATGAATCATGAATCATGAATCGAATCATGAATCATGAATTGAATCATGAATCATAATTCATGAATTGAATCATGAATCATGAATCATGAATTGAATCATGAATCATGAATCATGAATTGAATCATGAATCATGAATCATGAATCATGAATCATGAATTATGAATCATGAATTGAATCATGAATCATGAATTGAATCATGAATCATGAATCATGAATTGAATCATGAATCATGAATTATGAATCATGAATCATGAATTGAATCATGAATCATGAATCATGAATTGAATCATGAATCATGAATTATGAATCATGAATCATGAATTGAATCATGAATTATGAATCATGAATTGAATCATGAATCATGAATTATGAATCATGAATTGAATCATGATCCGAATCATGAATTGAATCATGATCCGAATCATGAATTGAATCATGAATCATGAATCATGAATCATGAATTGAATCATGATCCGAATCATGAATTGAATCATGAATCATGAATTATGAATCATGAATCATGAATTGAATCATGAATTATGAATCATGAATTGAATCATGAATTATGAATCATGAATTGAATCATGATCCGAATCATGAATTGAATCATGATCCGAATCATGAATTGAATCATAAATCATGAATCATGAATCATGAATTGAATCATGATCCGATCATGAATTGAATCATGAATCATGAATTGAATCATGAATCATGAATCATGAATCATGAATTGAATCATGAATCATGAATCATGAATTGAATCATGAATTGAATCATGAATCATGAATCATGAATTGAATCATGAATCATGAATTATGAATCATGAATTGAATCATGAATCATGAATCATGAATTGAATCATGAATCATGAATCATGAATTGAATCATGAATTGAATCATGAATCATGAATCATGAATTGAATCATGAATCATGAATTATGAATCATGAATTGAATCATGAATCATGAATCATGAATTGAATCATGAATCATGAATCATGAATCATGAATCATGAATCGAATCATGAATTGAATCATGAATCATGAATTGAATCATGAATCATGAATCATGAATTGAATCATGAATCATGAATCATGAATTGAATCATGAATCATGAATTATGAATCATGAATTGAATCATGAATCATGAATTGAATCATGAATCATGAATCATGAATCGAATCATGAATTGAATCATGAATCATGAATCATGAATTGAATCATGAATCATGAATTGAATCATGAATCATGAATCATGAATTGAATCATGAATCATGAATTATGAATCATGAATTGAATCATGAATCATGAATCATGAATTATGAATCACGAATTGAAACATGAATCATGAATTATGACTCATGAATTGAATCATGAATCATGAATCATGAATTGAATCATGAATCATGAATTGAATCATGAATCATGAATTGAATCATGAATCATGAATCATGAATTGAATCATGAATTGAATCATGAATCATGAATTGAATCATGAATCATGAATTATGAATCATGAATTGAATCATGAATCATGAATCATGAATCGAATCATGAATCATGAATTGAATCATGAATCATAATTCATGAATTGAATCATGAATCATGAATCATGAATTGAATCATGAATCATGAATCATGAATTAAGAATCATGAATTGAATCATGAATCATGAATCATGATTTGAATCATGAATCATGAATTGAATCATGAATCATGAATCATGAATTGAAACATGAATCATGAATTATGAATCATGAATTGAATCATGAATCATGAATTGAATCATGAATCATTATTAATGAATTGAATCATGAATCATGAATTGAATCATGAATCATGAATCATGAATTGAATCATGAATTGAATCATGAATCATGAATCATGAATTGAATCATGAATCATGAATTATGAATCATGAATTGAATCATGAATCATGAATCATGAATCATGAATCATGAATTGAATCATGAATCATGAATCATGAATCATGAATCGAATCATGAATTGAATCATGAATCATGAATCATGAATTGAATCATGAATCATGAATCATGAATTGAATCATGAATCATGAATCATGAATTGAATCATGAATCATGAATTATGAATCATGAATTGAATCATGAATCTTGAATTGAATCATGAATCATGAATCAGGAATCATGAATCATGAATTGAATCATGAAATGAATCATGAATTAAATCATGAATCATGAATTATGAATCATGAATTGAATCATGAATTATGAATTGAATCATGAATCATGAAACATGAATCATGAATCATGAATTGAATCATGAAATGAATCATGAATCATGAATCATGAATTGAATCATGAATCATGAATCATGAATTGAATCATGAATCATGAATCATGAATCATGAATCGAATCATGAATCATGAATTGAATCATGAATCATGAATCGAATCATGAATCATGAATTGAATCATGAATCATGAATCATGAATTGAATCATGAATCATGAATCATGAATTGAATCATGAATCATGAATTATGAATCATGAATTGAATCATGAATCATGAATTGAATTATGAATCATGAATCATGAATCATGAATCATGAATCATGAATTGAATCATGAATCATGAATTATGAATCATGAATTAAATCATAAATCATGAATTATGAATCATGAATTGAATCATGAATCATGAATTGAATCATGAATCATGAATTATGAATCATGAATTGAATCATGAATCATGAATCATGAATTGAATCATGAATCATGAATCATGAATTGAATCATGAATCATGAATCATGAATCATGAATCATGAATTGAATCATGAATCATGAATTATTAATCATGAATTGATTCATGAATCATGAATTGAATCATAAATCAGAAATCATGAATTGAATCATGAATCATTAATTGAATCATAAATCATGAATCATGAATTGAATCATGAATTGAATCATGAATCATGAATCATGAATTGAATCATGAATCATGAATTATGAATCATGAATTCAATCATGAATCATGAATCATGAATTCAATCATGAATCATGAATCATGAATCATGAATCGAATCATGAATCATGAATTGAATCATGAATCATGAATTGAATCATGAATCATGAATCATGAATCATGAATTGAATCATGAATCATGAATTATGAATCATGAATTGAATCATGAATCATGACTTGAATCATGAATCATGAATCATGAATTGAATCATGAATCATAAATCATGAATTGAATCATGAATCATGAATTATGAATCATGAATTGAATCATGAATCATGAATCATGAATTGAATCATGAATCATAAATCATGAATTGAATCATGAATCATGAATTGAATCATGAATCATAAATGATGAATTGAATCATGAATCATGAATTATGAATCATGAATTGAATCATGAATCATGAATCATGAATCATGAATCATGAATTGAATCATGAATCATGAATTATGAATCATGAATTGAATCATGAATCATGAATTGAATCATAAATCAGAAATCATGAATTGAATCATGAATCATTAATTGAATCATAAATCATGAATTGAATCATGAATTGAATCATGAATCATGAATCATGAATTGAATCATGAATCATGAATTATGAATCATGAATTCAATCATGAATCATGAATCATGAATTCAATCATGAATCATGAATCATGAATCGAATCATGAATCATGAATTGAATCATGAATCATGAATTGAATCATGAATCATGAATCATGAATCATGAATTGAATCATGAATCATGAATTATGAATCATGAATTGAATCATGAATCATGACTTGAATCATGAATCATGAATCATGAATTGAATCATGAATCATAAATCATGAATTGAATCATGAATCATGAATTATGAATCATGAATTGAATCATGAATCATAAATCATGAATTGAATCATGAATCATAAATCATGAATTGAATCATGAATCATGAATCATGAATTGAATCATGAATCATAAATGATGAATTGAATCATGAATCATGAATTATGAATCATGAATTGAATCATGAATCATGAATCATGAATTGAATCATGAATCATGAATCAGGAATCATGAATCATGAATTGAATCATGAATCATGAATTCTGAATAATGAATTAAATCATGAATCATGAATTATGAATCATGAATGATGAATCATGAATGATGAAACATCAATTGAATCATGAATTATGAATTGAATCATGAATGATGAATCATGAATTCAATCATGAATCATGAATTGAATCATGAATCATGAATTAAATCATGAATCATGAATTGAATCATGAATCATGAATTATGAATTGAATCATGAATGATGAATCATGAATGATGAATCATGAATTAAATCATGAATCATGAATGATGAATTGAATCATGAATCATGAATGATGAATTGAATCATGAATCATGAATGATGAATCATGAATTGAATCATGAATCATGAATTGAATCATGAATCATGAATTATGAATCATGAATTGAATCATGAATCATGAATTATGAATCATGAATTGAATCATGAATTATGAATTGAATCATGAATCATGAATCATGAATCATGAATCATGAATTGAATCATGAATTGAATCATGAATCATGAATCATGAATTGAATCATGAATCATGAATGATGAATCATGAATTGAATCATGAATCATGAATCATGAATCGAATCATGGATCATGAATTGAATCATTAATCATGAATCATGAATTGAACCATGAATCATGAATCATGAATTGAATCATGAATCATGAATTATGAATCATGAATTGAATCATGAATCATGAATTATGAATCATGAATTGAATCATGATATGAATCAAGAAATGAATCATGAATCATGAATTGAATCATGAATCATGAATCATGAATTGAATCATGAATCATGAATTATGAATCATGAATTGAATCATGAATCATGACTTGAATCATGAATCATGAATCATGAATTGAATCATGAATCATGAATCATGAATCATGAATTGAATCATGAATTATGAATCATGAATTGAATCATGAATCATGAATTGAATCATGAATCATGAATCATGAATTGAATCATGAATTGAATCATGAATCATGAATTGAATCATGAATCATGAATCATGAATTGAATCATGAATTGAATCATGAATCGAATCATGAATTGAATCATGTATCGAATCATGAATTGAATCATGTATCGAATCATGAATTGAATCATGAATCATGAATCATGAATTGAATCATGATTCATGAATTATGAATCATGAATTAAATCATGAATCATGAATTATGAATCATGAATTGAATCATGAATCATGAATTATGAATCATGAATTAAATCATGAATCATGAATTATGAATCATGAATTGAATCATGAATCATGAATTGAATCATGAATCATGAATCATGAATTATGAATCACGAATTGAATCATGAATCATGAATCATGAATTGAATCATGAATCATGAATCATGAATTGAATCATGAATCATGATTCATGAATCATGAATTGAAACATGAATCATGAATTATGAATCATGAATTGAATCATGAATCATGAATCATGAATTGAATCATGAATCATGAATCATGAATTGAATCATGAATCATGAATTGAATCATGAATCATGAATCATGAATTGAATCATGAATTGAATCATGAATCATGAATCATGAATTGAATCATGAATCATGAATTGAATCATGAATTGAATCATGAATCATGAATCATGAATCATGAATCGAATAATGAATCATGAATTGAATCATGAATCATAATTCATGAATTGAATCATGAATTGAATCATGAATCATGAATCATGAATTGAATCATGAATTATGAATCATGAATTGAATCATGAATCATGAATCATGAATCATGAATTGAAACATGAATCATGAATTATGAATCATGAATTGAATCATGAATCATGAATTGAATCATGAATCATGAATCATGAATTGAATCATGAATCATGAATTGAATCATGAATCATGAATCATGAATTGAATCATGAATCATGAATCATGAATCATGAATTGAATCATGAATCATGAATTATGAATCATGAATTGAATCATGAATCATGAATCATGAATTGAATCATGAATCATGAATCATGAATCATGAATCGAATCATGAATTGAATCATGAATCATGAATCATGAATTGAATCATGAATCATGAATCATTAATTGAATCATGAATCATGAATTGAATCATGAATCAGGAATCATGAATAATGAATTTAATCATGAAATGAATCATGAATTAAATCATGAATCATGAATAATGAATCATGAATTGAATCATGAATTATGAATTGAATCATGAATCATGAAACATGAATCATGAATCATGAAACATGAATCATGAATCATGAATCATGAATTGAATCATGAATCATGAATCATGAATCATGAATTGAATCATGAATCATGAATCATGAATCATGAATTGAATCATGAATCATGAATTGAATCATGAATCATGAATTGAATCATGAATCATGAATTATGAATCATGAATTGAATCATGAATCATGAATCATGAATTGAATCATGAATTATGAATCATGAATCATGAATTATGAATCATGAATTGAATCATGATCCGAATCATGAATTGAATCATGAATCATGAATTGAATCATAAATCATGAATCATGAATCATGAGTTGAATCATGATCCGAATCATGAATTGAATCATGAATCATGAATTGAATCATGAATCATGAATCATGAATTGAATCATGAATCATGAATCATGAATTGAATCATGAATCATGAATCATGAATTGAATCATGAATCATGAATCATGAATTGAATCATGAATTGAATCATGAATCATGAATCATGAATTGAATCATGAATCATGAATTATGAATCATGAATTGAATCATGAATCATGAATCATGAATTGAATCATGAATCATGAATCATGAATCATGAATCGAATCATGAATCATGAATCATGAATCATGAATCATGAATTGAATCATGAATTGAATCATGAATTGAATCATGAATCATGAATCATTAATTGAATCATGAATCATGAATTAAATCATGAATCATGAATTAATTCATGAATTGAATCATGAATCATGAATCATGAATTGAATCATGAATCATGAATTAAGAATCATGAATTGAATCATGAATTGAATCATGAATCATGAATCATGAATTGAATCATGAATCATGAATTGAATCATGAATCATGAATTGAATCATGAATTGAATCATGAATCATGAATCATGAATTGAATCATGAATCATGAATTAAGAATCATGAATTGAATCATGAATCATGAATCATGAATTGAATCATGAATCATGAATCATGAATTGAATCATGAATCATGAATCATGAATCATGAATTGAAACATGAATCATGAATTATGAATCATGA
Source organism: Mixophyes australis (assembly GCA_036250195.1). Lineage (NCBI taxonomy): Eukaryota > Metazoa > Chordata > Amphibia > Anura > Limnodynastidae > Mixophyes > Mixophyes australis. Next base: position 238,313,164 of record JAVHZZ010000001.1, on the reverse strand, counting down.
ATTGAATCATGAATCATGATTAATGAATTGAATCATGAATCATGAATTGAATCATGAATCATGAATCATGAATCATGAATTGAATCATGAATCATGAATTATGAATCATGAATTGAATCATGAATCATGAATCATGAATTGAATCATGAATCATGAATCATGAATCATGAATCGAATCATGAATTGAATCATGAATCATGAATTGAATCATGAATCATGAATCATGAATCATGAATCATGAATTGAATCATGAATCATGAATTATGAATCATGAATTGAATCATGAATCATGAATCTTGAATTGAATCATGAATCATGAATCAGGAATCATGAATCATGAATTGAATCATGAAATGAATCATGAATTAAATCATGAATCATGAATTATGAATCATGAATCAAATCATGAATCATGAATTGAATCATGAATCATGAATCATGAATCGAATCATGAATCATGAATTGAATCATGAATCATGAATCATGAATTGAATCATGAATCATGAATCATGAATTGAATCATGAATCATGAATTATGAATCATGAATTGAATTATGAATCATGAATCATGAATCATGAATCATGAATTGAATTATGAATCAAGAATCGTGAATCATGAATCATGAATCATGAATTGAATCATGAATCATGAATTATGAATCATGAATTAAATCATAAATCATGAATTATGAATCATGAATTGAATCATGAATCATGAATTGAATCATGAATCATGAATTATGAATCATGAATTGAATCATGAATCATGAATCATGAATTGAATCATGAATCATGAATCATGAATTGAATCATGAATCATGAATCATGAATCATGAATTGAATCATGAATCATGAATTATGAATCATGAATTGAATCATGAATCATGAATTGAATCATGAATCATAAATCATGAATTGAATCATGAATCATTAATTGAATCATAAATCATGAATCATGAATTGAATCATGAATTGAATCATGAATCATGAATCATGAATCATGAATTGAATCATGAATCATGAATTATGAATCATGAATTGAATCATGAATCATGAATCATGAATTCAATCATGAATCATGAATCATGAATCATGAATCGAATCATGAATCATGAATTGAATCATGAATCATGAATTGAATCATGAATCATGAATCATGAATCATGAATTGAATCATGAATCATGAATTGAATCATGAATCATGAATTATGAATCATGAATTAAATCATGAATCATGACTTGAATCATGAATCATGATTCATGAATTGAATCATGAATCATGATTTATGAATTGAATCATGAATCATGAATCATGAATTGAATCATGAATCATGAATCATGAATTGAATCATGAATCATAAATCATGAATTGAATCATGAATCATGAATTATGAATCATGAATTGAATCATGAATCATGAATCATGAATTGAATCATGAATCATAAATCATGAATTGAATCATGAATCATGAATTATGAATAATGAATTGAATCATGAATCATGAATCATGAATTGAATCATGAATCATGAATCAGGAATCATGAATCATGAATTGAATCATGAATCATGAATTATGAATAATGAATTAAATCATGAATCATGAATTATGAATCATGAATGATGAATCATGAATTGAATCATGAATTATGAATTGAATCATGAATTATGAATTGAATCATGAATGATGAATCATGAATGATGAATCATGAATTGAATCATGAATCATGAATTGAATCATGAATCATGAATTAAATCATGAATCATGAATTGAATCATGAATCATGAATTATGAATTGAATCATGAATGATGAATCATGAATGATGAATCATGAATTGAATCATGAATCATGAATGATGAATTGAATCATGAATCATGAATGATGAATTGAATCATGAATCATGAATGATGAATCATGAATTGAATCATGAATCATGAATTGAATCATGAATCATGAATTATGAATCATGAAATGAATCATGAATCATGAATTATGAATCATGAATTGAATCATGAATTATGAATTGAATCATGAATCATGAATCATGAATCATGAATTGAATCATGAATTGAATCATGAATCATGAATCATGAATTGAATCATGAATCATGAATGATGAATCATGAATTGAATCATGAATCATGAATCATGAATCGAATCATGGATCATGAATTGAATCATTAATCATGAATCATGAATTGAATCATGAATCATGAATTGAATCATGAATCATGAATTATGAATCATGAATTGAATCATGAATCATGAATTATGAATCATGAATTGAATCATGATATGAATCAAGAAATGAATCATGAATCATGAATTGAATCATGAATCATGAATCATGAATTGAATCATGAATCATGAATTATGAATCATGAATTGAATCATGAATCATGACTTGAATCATGAATCATGAATCATGAATTGAATCATGAATCATGAATCATGAATCATGAATTGAATCATGAATCATAAATTATGAATCATGAATTGAATCATGAATCATGAATTGAATCATGAATCATGAATCATGAATTGAATCATGAATCATGAATCATGAATTGAATCATGAATCATGAATTGAATCATGAATCATGAATCATGAATTGAATCATGAATCGAATCATGAATTGAATCATGTATCGAATCATGAATTGAATCATGTATCGAATCATGAATTGAATCATGAATCATGAATCATGAATTGAATCATGATTCATGAATTATGAATCATGAATTGAATCATGAATCATGAATCATGAATTGAAACATGAATCATGAATCATGAATCATGAATCGAATCATGAATCATGAATTGAATCATGAATCATGAATCATGAATTGAATCATGAATCATGAATTGAATCATGAATCATGAATCATGAATTGAATCATGAATCATGAATCATGAATTGAATCATGAATCATGAATTATGAATCATGAATCATGAATCATGAATTATGAATCATGAATCATGAATCATGAATCATGAATTGAAACATGAATCATGAATTATGAATCATGAATTAAATCATGAATCATGAATTATGAATCATGAATTGAATCATGAATCATGAATTGAATCATGAATCATGAATCATGAATTGAATCATGAATCATGAATCATGAATTGAATCATGAATCATGAATCATGAATCATGAATTAAAACATGCATCATGAATTATGAATCATGAATTGAATCATGAATCATGAATCATGAATCATGAATCATGAATTGAAACATGAATCATGAATTATGAATCATGAATTGAATCATGAATCATGAATCATGAATTGAATCATGAATAATGAATCATGAATTGAATCATGAATCATGAATTGAATCATGAATCATGAATTGAATCATGAATTGAATCATGAATCATGAATCATGAATCATGAATTGAATCATGAATCATGAATCATGAATTGAATCATGAATCGTGAATCATGAATCATGAATCGAATCATGAATCATGAATTGAATCATGAATCATAAATCATGAATTGAATCATGAATCATGAATTATGAATCATGAATTGAATTATGAATCATGAATCATGAATCATGAATCATGAATTGAATCATGAATTGAATCATAAATCATGAATCATGAATCATGAATTGAATCATGAATCATGAATCATGAATTGAATCATGAATCGTGAATCATGAATCATGAATCGAATCATGAATCATGAATTGAATCATGAATCATAAATCATGAATTGAATCATGAATCATGAATCATGAATTGAATCATGAATCATAAATGATGAATTGAATCATGAATCATGAATTATGAATCATGAATTGAATCATGAATCATGAATCATGAATTGAATCATGAATCATGAATTATGAATCATGAATTGAATTATGAATCATGAATCATGAATCATGAATCATGAATTGAATTATGAATCAAGAATCGTGAATCATGAATTGAATCATGAATCATGAATTATGAATCATGAATTAAATCATAAATCATGAATTATGAATCATGAATTGAATCATGAATCATGAATTGAATCATGAATCATGAATTATGAATCATGAATTGAATCATGAATCATGAATTGAATCATGAATCATGAATCATGAATTGAATCATGAATCATGAATCATGAATCATGAATCATGAATTGAATCATGAATCATGAATTATGAATCATGAATTGAATCATGAATCATGAATTGAATCATGAATCATAAATCATGAATTGAATCATGAATCATTAATTGAATCATAAATCATGAATCATGAATTGAATCATGAATTGAATCATGAATCATGAATCATGAATCATGAATCATGAATTGAATCATGAATCATGAATTATGAATCATGAATTGAATCATGAATCATGAATCATGAATTCAATCATGAATCATGAATCATGAATCATGAATCGAATCATGAATCATGAATTCAATCATGAATCATGAATCATGAATTGAATCATGAATCATGAATTATGATTCATGAATTGAATTATGAATCATGAATCATGAATCATGAATCATGAATTGAATTATGAATCAAGAATCGTGAATCATGAATCATGAATCATGAATTGAATCATGAATCATGAATTATGAATCATGAATTAAATCATAAATCATGAATTATGAATCATGAATTGAATCATGAATCATGAATTGAATCATGAATCATGAATTATGAATCATGAATTGAATCATGAATCATGAATCATGAATTGAATCATGAATCATGAATCATGAATTGAATCATGAATCATGAATCATGAATCATGAATCATGAATTGAATCATGAATCATGAATTATGAATCATGAATTGAATCATGAATCATGAATTGAATCATGAATCATAAATCATGAATTGAATCATGAATCATTAATTGAATCATAAATCATGAATCATGAATTGAATCATGAATTGAATCATGAATCATGAATCATGAATCATGAATTGAATCATGAATCATGAATTATGAATCATGAATTGAATCATGAATCATGAATCATGAATTCAATCATGAATCATGAATCATGAATCATGAATCGAATCATGAATCATGAATTGAATCATGAATCATGAATTGAATCATGAATCATGAATCATGAATCATGAATTGAATCATGAATCATGAATTATGAATCATGAATTGAATCATGAATCATGACTTGAATCATGAATCATGAATCATGAATTGAATCATGAATCATGATTTATGAATTGAATCATGAATCATGAATTGAATCATGAATCATGAATCATGAATCATGAATTGAATCATGAATCATAAATCATGAATTGAATCATGAATCATGAATTATGAATCATGAATTGAATCATGAATCATGAATCATGAATTGAATCATGAATCATAAATCATGAATTGAATCATGAATCATGAATTATGAATAATGAATTGAATCATGAATCATGAATCATGAATTGAATCATGAATCATGAATCAGGAATCATGAATCATGAATTGAATCATGAATCATGAATTATGAATAATGAATTAAATCATGAATCATGAATTATGAATCATGAATGATGAATCATGAATGATGAATCATGAATTGAATCATGAATTATGAATTGAATCATGAATGATGAATCATGAATGATGAATCATGAATTGAATCTTGAATCATGAATTGAATCATGAATCATGAATTAAATCATGAATCATGAATTGAATCATGAATCATGAATTATGAATTGAATCATAAATGATGAATCATGAATGATGAATCATGAATTGAATCATGAATCATGAATGATGAATTGAATCATGAATCATGAATGATGAATTGAATCATGAATCATGAATGATGAATCATGAATTGAATCATGAATCATGAATTGAATCATGAATCATGAATGATGAATCATGAATTGAATCATGAATCATGAATTGAATCATGAATCATGAATTATGAATCATGAATTGAATCATGAATCATGAATTATGAATCATGAATTGAATCATGAATTATGAATTGAATCATGAATCATGAATCATGAATCATGAATTGAATCATGAATTGAATCATGAATCATGAATTGAATCATGAATCATGAATGATGAATCATGAATTGAATCATGAATCATGAATCATGAATCGAATCATGGATCATGAATTGAATCATTAATCATGAATCATGAATTGAATCATGAATCATGAATCATGAATTGAATCATGAATCATGAATTATGAATCATGAATTGAATCATGAATCATGAATTATGAATCATGAATTGAATCATGATATGAATCAAGAAATGAATCATGAATCATGAATTGAATCATGAATCATGAATCATGAATTGAATCATGAATCATGAATTATGAATCATGAATTGAATCATGAATCATGACTTGAATCATGAATCATGAATCATGAATTGAATCATGAATCATGAATCATGAATCATGAATTGAATCATGAATCATGAATTATGAATCATGAATTAAATCATGAATCATGAATTGAATCATGAATCATGAATCATGAATTGAATCATGAATCATGAATCATGAATTGAATCATGAATCATGAATTGAATCATGAATCATGAATCATGAATTGAATCATGAATTGAATCATGAATCGAATCATGAATTGAATCATGTATCGAATCATGAATTGAATCATGTATCGAATCATGAATTGAATCATGAATCATGAATCATGAATTGAATCATGATTCATGAATTATGAATCATGAATTGAATCATGAATCATGAATCATGAATTGAAACATGAATCATGAATCATGAATCATGAATCGAATCATGAATCATGAATTGAATCATGAATCATGAATCATGAATTGAATCATGAATCATGAATTGAATCATGAATCATGAATCATGAATTGAATCATGAATCATGAATCATGAATTGAATCATGAATCATGAATTATGAATCATGAATCATGAATCATGAATCATGAATTGAAACATGAATCATGAATTATGAATCATGAATTAAATCATGAATCATGAATTATGAATCATGAATTGAATCATGAATCATGAATTGAATCATGAATCATGAATCATGAATTGAATCATGAATCATGAATCATGAATTGAATCATGAATCATGAATCATGAATCATGAATTAAAACATGCATCATGAATTATGAATCATGAATTGAATCATAAATCATGAATTATGAATCATGAATCATGAATTGAAACATGAATCATGAATTATGAATCATGAATTGAATCATGAATCATGAATCATGAATTGAATCATGAATAATGAATCATGAATTGAATCATGAATCATGAATTGAATCATGAATCATGAATTGAATCATGAATTGAATCATGAATCATGAATCATGAATTGAATCATGAATCATGAATCATGAATTGAATCATGAATCGTGAATCATGAATCATGAATCGAATCATGAATCATGAATTGAATCATGAATCATAAATCATGAATTGAATCATGAATCATGAATCATGAATTGAATCATGAATCATAAATGATGAATTGAATCATGAATCATGAATTATGAATCATGAATTGAATCATGAATCATGAATCATGAATTGAATCATGAATCAGGAATCATGAATCATGAATTGAATCATGAATCATGAATTATGAATAATGAATTAAATCATGAATCATGAATTATGAATCATGAATGATGAATCATGAATGATGAATCATGAATTGAATCATGAATTATGAATTGAATCATGAATGATGAATCATGAATGATGAATCATGAATTGAATCATGAATCATGAATTGAATCATGAATCATGAATTAAAACATGAATCATGAATTGAATCATGAATCATGAATTATGAATTAAATCATGAATGATGAATCATGAATGATGAATCATGAATTGAATCATGAATCATGAATGATGAATTGAATCATGAATCATGAATGATGAATTGAATCATGAATCATGAATGATGAATCATGAATTGAATCATGAATCATGAATCATGAATCGAATCATGGATCATGAATTGAATCATTAATCATGAATCATGAATTGAACCATGAATCATGAATCATGAATTGAATCATGAATCATGAATTATGAATCATGAATTGAATCATGAATCATGAATTATGAATCATGAATTGAATCATGATATGAATCAAGAAATGAATCATGAATCATGAATTGAATCATGAATCATGAATCATGAATTGAATCATGAATCATGAATTATGAATCATGAATTGAATCATGAATCATGACTTGAATCATGAATCATGAATCATGAATTGAATCATGAATCATGAATCATGAATCATGAATTGAATCATGAATCATGAATTATGAAGCATGAATTGAATCATGAATCATGAATTGAATCATGAATCATGAATCATGAATTGAATCATGAATCATGAATCATGAATTGAATCATGAATCATGAATTGAATCATGAATCATGAATCATGAATTGAATCATGAATTGAATCATGAATCGAATCATGAATTGAATCATGTATCGAATCATGAATTGAATCATGTATCGAATCATGAATTGAATCATGAATCATGAATTGAATCATGATTCATGAATTATGAATCATGAATTAAATCATGAATCATGAATTATGAATCATGAATTGAATCATGAATCATGAATTATGAATCATGAATTAAATCATGAATCATGAATTATGAATCATGAATTGAATCATGAATCATGAATTGAATCATGAATCATGAATCATGAATTATGAATCACGAATTGAATCATGAATCATGAATCATGAATTGAATCATAAATCATGAATCATGAATTGAATCATAAATCATGATTCATGAATCATGAATTGAAACATGAATCATGAATTATGAATCATGAATTGAATCATGAATCATGAATCATGAATTGAATCATGAATCATGAATCATGAATTGAATCATGAATCATGAATTGAATCATGAATCATGAATCATGAATTGAATCATGAATTGAATCATGAATCATGAATCATGAATTGAATCATGAATCATGAATTGAATCATGAATTGAATCATGAATCATGAATCATGAATCATGAATCGAATCATGAATCATGAATTGAATCATGAATCATAATTCATGAATTGAATCATGAATCATGAATCATGAATTGAATCATGAATCATGAATCATGAATTGAATCATGAATCATGAATCATGAATTGAATCATGAATCATGAATCATGAATCATGAATTGAAACATGAATCATGAATTATGAATCATGAATTGAATCATGAATCATGAATTGAATCATGAATCATGAATCATGAATTGAATCATGAATCATGAATCATGAATTGAATCATGAATTGAATCATGAATCATGAATCATGAATTGAATCATGAATCATGAATTAATTCATGAATTGAATCATGAATCATGAATTATGAATCATGAATTAAATCATGAATCATGAATTATGAATCATGAATTGAATCATGAATCATGAATTGAATCATGAATCATGAATCATGAATTATGAATCACGAATTGAATCATGAATCATGAATCATGAATTGAATCATAAATCATGAATCATGAATTGAATCATAAATCATGATTCATGAATCATGAATTGAAACATGAATCATGAATTATGAATCATGAATTGAATCATGAATCATGAATCATGAATTGAATCATGAATCATGAATCATGAATTGAATCATGAATCATGAATTGAATCATGAATCATGAATCATGAATTGAATCATGAATTGAATCATGAATCATGAATCATGAATTGAATCATGAATCATGAATTGAATCATGAATTGAATCATGAATCATGAATCATGAATCATGAATCGAATCATGAATCATGAATTGAATCATGAATCATAATTCATGAATTGAATCATGAATCATGAATCATGAATTGAATCATGAATCATGAATCATGAATTGAATCATGAATCATGAATCATGAATTGTATCATGAATCATGAATCATGAATCATGAATTGAAACATGAATCATGAATTATGAATCATGAATTGAATCATGAATCATGAATTGAATCATGAATCATGAATCATGAATTGAATCATGAATCATGAATTGAATCATGAATCATGATTCATGAATTGAATCATGAATCATGAATCATGAATTGAATCATGAATCATGAATTATGAATCATGAATTGAATCATGAATCATGAATCATAAATTGAATCATGAATCATGAATCATGAATCATGAATCGAATCATGAATTGAATCATGAATCATGAATCATGAATTGAATCATGAATCATGAATCATTAATTGAATCATGAATCATGAATTGAATCATGAATCAGGAATCATGAATCATGAATTGAATCATGAAATGAATCATGAATTAAATCATGAATCATGAATAATGAATCATGAATTGAATCATGAATTATGAATTGAATCATGAATCATGAAACATGAATAATGAATCATGAATCATGAATTGAATCATGAAATGAATCATGAATCATGAATTGAATCATGAATCATGAATCATGAATTGAATCATGAATCATGAATCATGAATTGAATCATGAATCATGAATCATGAATTGAATCATGAATCATGAATTGAATCATGAATCATGAATTATGAATCATGAATTGAATCATGAATCATGAATCATGAATTGAATCATGAATTATGAATCATGAATTGAATCATGAATCATGAATTATGAATCATGAATTGAATCATGATCCGAATCATGAATTGAATCATGAATCATGAATTGAATCATAAATCATGAATCATGAATCATGAATTGAATCATGATCCGAATCATGAATTGAATCATGAATCATGAATTGAATCATGAATCATGAATCATGAATCATGAATTGAATCATGAATCATGAATCATGAATTGAATCATGAATTGAATCATGAATCATGAATCATGAATTGAATCATGAATTGAATCATGAATCATGAATCATGAATTGAATCATGAATCATGAATTATGAATCATGAATTGAATCATGAATCATGAATCATGAATTGAATCATGAATCATGAATCATGAATCATGAATCGAATCATGAATCATGAATCATGAATTATGAATCATGAATTGAATCATGAATTGAATCATGAATCATGAATCATTAATTGAATCATGAATCATGAATTGAATCATGAATCATGAATTGAATCATGAATTGAATCATGAATCATGAATCATGAATTGAATCATGAATCATGAATTAAGAATCATGAATTGAATCATGAATCATGAATCATGAATTGAATCATGAATCATGAATCATGAATTGAATCATGAATCATGAATCATGAATTGAAACATGAATCATGAATTATGAATCATGAATTGAATCATGAATCATGATTAATGAATTGAATCATGAATCATGAATTGAATCATGAATCATGAATCATGAATTGAATCATGAATTGAATCATGAATCATGAATCATGAATTGAATCATGAATCATGAATTATGAATCATGAATTGAATCATGAATCATGAATCATGAATTGAATCATGAATCATGAATCATGAATCATGAATCGAATCATGAATTGAATCATGAATCATGAATCATGAATTGAATCATGAATCATGAATCATGAATTGAATCATGAATCATGAATTATGAATCATGAATTGAATCATGAATCATGAATCTTGAATTGAATCATGAATCATGAATCAGGAATCATGAATCATGAATTGAATCATGAAATAAATCATGAATTAAATCATGAATCATGAATTATGAATCATGAATTGAATCATGAATCATGAAACATGAATCATGAATCATGAATTGAATCATGAAATGAATCATGAATCATGAATTGAATCATGAATCATGAATCATGAATTGAATCATGAATCATGAATCATGAATCATGAATCGAATCATGAATCATGAATTGAATCATGAATCATGAATCATGAATTGAATCATGAATCATGAATTGAATCATGAATCATGAATCATGAATTGAATCATGAATCATGAATCATGAATCATGAATTGAATCATGAATCATGAATTATGAATCATGAATTGAATCATGAATCATGAATTGAATTATGAATCATGAATCATGAATCATGAATCATGAATTGAATTATGAATCATGAATCATGAATCATGAATCATGAATCATGAATTGAATCATGAATCATGAATTATGAATCATGAATTAAATCATAAATCATGAATTGAATCATGAATCATGAATTGAATCATGAATTGAATCATGAATCATGAATCATGAATCATGAATTGAATCATGAATCATGAATCATGAATTGAATCATGAATCGTGAATCATGAATCGAATCATGAATCATGAATTGAATCATGAATCATAAATCATGAATTGAATCATGAATCATGAATCATGAATTGAATCATGAATCATAAATGATGAATTGAATCATGAATCATGAATTATGAATCATGAATTGAATCATGAATCATGAATCATGAATTGAATCATGAATCATGAATCAGGAATCATGAATCATGAATTGAATCATGAATCATGAATTATGAATAATGAATTAAATCATGAATCATGAATTATGAATCATGAATGATGAATCATGAATGATGAATTATTAATTGAATCATGAATTATGAATTGAATCATGAATGATGAATCATGAATGATGAATCATGAATTGAATCATGAATGATGAATTGAATCATGAATCATGAATTAAAACATGAATCATGAATTGAATCATGAATCATGAATTATGAATTAAATCATGAATGATGAATCATGAATGATGAATCATGAATTGAATCATGAATCATGAATGATGAATTGAATCATGAATCATGAATGATGAATCATGAATTGAATCATGAATCATGAATCATGAATCGAATCATGGATCATGAATTGAATCATTAATCATGAATCATGAATTGAACCATGAATCATGAATCATGAATTGAATCATGAATCATGAATTATGAATCATGAATTGAATCATGAATCATGAATTATGAATCATGAATTGAATCATGATATGAATCAAGAAATGAATCATGAATCATGAATTGAATCATGAATCATGAATCATGAATTGAATCATGAATCATGAATTATGAATCATGAATTGAATCATGAATCATGAATTGAATCATGAATCATGAATCATGAATTGAATCATGAATCATGAATCATGAATTGAATCATGAATCATGAATCATGAATCATGAATTGAATCATGAATCATGAATTATGAATCATGAATTGAATCATGAATCATGAATTGAATCATGAATCATGAATCATGAATTGAATCATGAATCATGAATCATGAATTGAATCATGAATCATGAATCATGAATTGAATCATGAATCATGAATTGAATCATGAATCATGAATCATGAATTGAATCATGAATTGAATCATGAATCGAATCATGAATTGAATCATGTATCGAATCATGAATTGAATCATGTATCGAATCATGAATTGAATCATGAATCATGAATCATGAATTGAATCATGATTCATGAATTATGAATCATGAATTAAATCATGAATCATGAATTATGAATCATGAATTGAATCATGAATCATGAATTATGAATCATGAATTAAATCATGAATCATGAATTATGAATCATGAATTGAATCATGAATCATGAATTGAATCATGAATCATGAATCATGAATTGAATCATAAATCATGAATCATGAATTGAATCATAAATCATGATTCATGAATCATGAATTGAAACATGAATCATGAATTATGAATCATGAATTGAATCATGAATCATGAATCATGAATTGAATCATGAATCATGAATCATGAATTGAATCATGAATCATGAATTGAATCATGAATCATGAATCATGAATTGAATCATGAATTGAATCATGAATCATGAATCATGAATTGAATCATGAATCATGAATTGAATCATGAATTGAATCATGAATCATGAATCATGAATCATGAATCGAATCATGAATCATGAATTGAATCATGAATCATAATTCATGAATTGAATCATGAATCATGAATCATGAATTGAATCATGAATCATGAATCATGAATTGAATCATGAATCATGAATCATGAATTGAATCATGAATCATGAATCATGAATCATGAATTGAAACATGAATCATGAATTATGAATCATGAATTGAATCATGAATCATGAATTGAATCATGAATCATGAATCATGAATTGAATCATGAATCATGAATCATGAATTGAATCATGAATCATGAATTGAATCATGAATCATGAATCATGAATTGAATCATGAATTGAATCATGAATCATGAATCATGAATTGAATCATGAATCATGAATTGAATCATGAATTGAATCATGAATCATGAATTATGAATCATGAATTAAATCATGAATCATGAATTATGAATCATGAATTGAATCATGAATCATGAATTGAATCATGAATCATGAATCATGAATTATGAATCACGAATTGAATCATGAATCATGAATCATGAATTGAATCATAAATCATGAATCATGAATTGAATCATAAATCATGATTCATGAATCATGAATTGAAACATGAATCATGAATTATGAATCATGAATTGAATCATGAATCATGAATCATGAATTGAATCATGAATCATGAATCATGAATTGAATCATGAATCATGAATTGAATCATGAATCATGAATCATGAATTGAATCATGAATCATGAATCATGAATTGAATCATGAATCATGAATTGAATCATGAATTGAATCATGAATCATGAATCATGAATCATGAATCGAATCATGAATCATGAATTGAATCATGAATCATAATTCATGAATTGAATCATGAATCATGAATCATGAATTGAATCATGAATCATGAATCATGAATTGAATCATGAATCATGAATCATGAATTGAATCATGAATCATGAATCATGAATCATTAATTGAAACATGAATCATGAATTATGAAGCATGAATTGAATCATGAATCATGAATCATGAATTGAATCATGAATCATGATTCATGAATTGAATCATGAATCATGAATCATGAATTGAATCATGAATCATGAATTATGAATCATGAATTGAATCATGAATCATGAATCATAAATTGAATCATGAATCATGAATCATGAATCATGAATCGAATCATGAATTGAATCATGAATCATGAATCATGAATTGAATCATGAATCATGAATCATTAATTGAATCATGAATCATGAATTGAATCATGAATCAGGAATCATGAATCATGAATTGAATCATGAAATGAATCATGAATTAAATCATGAATCATGAATAATGAATCATGAATTGAATCATGAATTATGAATTGAATCATGAATCATGAAACATGAATAATGAATCATGAATCATGAATTGAATCATGAAATGAATCATGAATCATGAATTGAATCATGAATCATGAATCATGAATTGAATCATGAATCATGAATCATGAATTGAATCATGAATCATGAATTGAATCATGAATCATGAATTATGAATCATGAATTGAATCATGAATCATGAATCATGAATTGAATCATGAATTATGAATCATGAATTGAATCATGAATCATGAATTATGAATCATGAATTGAATCATGATCCGAATCATGAATTGAATCATGAATCATGAATTGAATCATAAATCATGAATCATGAATCAAGAATTGAATCATGATCCGAATCATGAATTGAATCATGAATCATGAATTGAATCATGAATCATGAATCATGAATCATGAATTGAATCATGAATCATGAATCATGAATTGAATCATGAATTGATTCATGAATCATGAATCATGAATTGAATCATGAATCATGAATTATGAATCATGAATTGAATCATGAATCATGAATCATGAATTGAATCATGAATCATGAATCATGAATCGAATCATGAATCATGAATCATGAATCATGAATTATGAATCATGAATTGAATCATGAATTGAATCATGAATTGAATCATGAATCATGAATCATTAATTGAATCATGAATCATGAATTGAATCATGAATCATGAATTGAATCATGAATTGAATCATGAATCATGAATCATGAATTGAAACATGAATCATGAATTATGAATCATGAATTGAATCATGAATCATGATTAATGAATTGAATCATGAATCATGAATTGAATCATGAATCATGAATCATGAATTGAATCATGAATTGAATCATGAATCATGAATCATGAATTGAATCATGAATCATGAATTATGAATCATGAATTGAATCATGAATCATGAATCATGAATTGAATCATGAATCATGAATCATGAATCATGAATCGAATCATGAATTGAATCATGAATCATGAATCATGAATTGAATCATGAATCATGAATCATGAATTGAATCATGAATTGAATCATGAATTGAATCATGAATCATGAATCATGAATTGAATCATGAATCATGAATCATGAATTGAAACATGAATCATGAATTATGAATCATGAATTGAATCATGAATCATGATTAATGAATTGAATCATGAATCATGAATTGAATCATGAATCATGAATCATGAATTGAATCATGAATTGAATCATGAATCATGAATCATGAATTGAATCATGAATCATGAATTATGAATCATGAATTGAATCATGAATCATGAATCATGAATTGAATCATGAATCATGAATCATGAATCATGAATCGAATCATGAATTGAATCATGAATCATGAATCATGAATTGAATCATGAATCATGAATCATGAATTGAATCATGAATTGAATCATGAATTGAATCATGAATCATGAATTATGAATCCTGAATTGAATCATGAATCATGAATCTTGAATTGAATCATGAATCATGAATCAGGAATCATGAATCATGAATTGAATCATGAAATAAATCATGAATTAAATCATGAATCATGAATTATGAATCATGAATTGAATCATGAATCATGAAACATGAATCATGAATCATGAATTGAATCATGAAATGAATCATGAATCATGAATTGAATCATGAATCATGAATCATGAATCATGAATTGAATCATGAATCATGAATCATGAATCATGAATCGAATCATGAATCATGAATTGAATCATGAATCATGAATCGAATCATGAATCATGAATTGAATCATGAATCATGAATCATGAATTGAATCATGAATCATGAATCATGAATTGAATCATGAATCATGAATTATGAATCATGAATTGAATCATGAATCATGAATTGAATTATGAATCATGAATCATGAATCATGAATCATGAATTGAATTATGAATCATGAATCATGAATCATGAATCATGAATCATGAATTGAATCATGAATTATGAATCATGAATTAAATCATAAATCATGAATTATGAATCATGAATTGAATCATGAATCATGAATTATGAATCATGAATTGAATCATGAATCATGAATTGAATCATGAATCATGAATCATGAATTGAATCATGAATCATGAATCATGAATCATGAATCATGAATTGAATCATGAATCATGAATTATGAATCATGAATTGAATCATGAATCATGAATTGCATCATGAATCATAAATCATGAATTGAATCATGAATCATGAATTGAATCATAAATCATGAATCATGAATTGAATCATGAATTGAATCATGAATCATGAATCATGAATCATGAATTGAATCATGAATCATGAATTATGAATCATGAATTGAATCATGAATCATGAATCATGAATTCAATCATGAATCATGAATCATGAATCATGAATCGAATCATGAATCATGAATTGAATCATGAATCATGAATTGAATCATGAATCATGAATCATGAATCATGAATTGAATCATGAATCATGAATTATGAATCATGAATTGAATCATGAATCATGACTTGAATCATGAATCATGAATCATGAATTGAATCATGAATCATGATTTATGAATTGAATCATGAATCATGAATCATGAATTGAATCATGAATCATGAATCATGAATTGAATCATGAATCATAAATCATGAATTGAATCATGAATCATGAATTATGAATCATGAATTAAATCATGAATCATGAATCATGAATTGAATCATGAATCATAAATCATGAATTGAATCATGAATCATGATTTATGAATTGAATCATGAATCATGAATCATGAATTGAATCATGAATCATGAATCATGAATCATGAATTGAATCATGAATCATAAATCATGAATTGAATCATGAATCATGAATTATGAATCATGAATTGAATCATGAATCATGAATTGAATCATGAATCATAAATCATGAATTGAATCATGAATCATGAATTATGAACAATGAATTGAATCATGAATCATGAATCATGAATTGAATCATGAATCATGAATCAGGAATCATGAATCATGAATTGAATCATGAATCATGAATTATGAATAATGAATTAAATCATGAATCATGAATTATGAATCATGAATGATGAATCATGAATGATGAATCATGAATTGAATCATGAATTATGAATTGAATCATGAATGATGAATCATGAATGATGAATCATGAATTGAATCATGAATCATGAATTGAATCATGAATCATGAATTAAATCATGAATCATGAATTGAATCATGAATCATGAATTATGAATTGAATCATGAATGATGAATCATGAATGATGAATCATGAATTGAATCATGAATCATGAATGATGAATTGAATCATGAATTATGAATTATGAATTGAATCATGAATCATGAATTATGAATCATGAATTGAATGATGAATCATGAATTGAATCATGAATCATGAATTATGAATTATGAATTGAATCATGAATCATGAATTATGAATCATGAATTGAATCATGAATTATGAATTGAATCATGAATCATGAATCATGAATCATGAATCATGAATTGAATCATGAATTGAATCATGAATGATGAATCATGAATTGAATCATGAATCATGAATGATGAATCATGAATTGAATCATGAATCATGAATCATGAATCGAATCATGGATCATGAATTGAATCATTAATCATGAATCATGAATTGAATCATGAATCATGAATTGAATCATGAATCATGAATTATGAATCATGAATTGAATCATGAATCATGAATTATGAATCATGAATTGAATCATGATATGAATCAAGAAATGAATCATGAATCATGAATTGAATCATGAATCATGAATCATGAATTGAATCATGAATCATGAATTATGAATCATGAATTGAATCATGAATCATGACTTGAATCATGAATCATGAATCATGAATTGATTCATGAATCATGAATCATTAATCATGAATTGAATCATGAATCATGAATTATGAATCATGAATTGAATCATGAATCATGAATTGAATCATGAATCATGAATCATGAATTGAATCATGAATCATGAATCATGAATTGAATCATGAATCATGAATTGAATCATGAATCATGAATCATGAATTGAATCATGAATTGAATCATGAATCGAATCATGAATTGAATCATGTATCGAATCATGAATTGAATCATGTATCGAATCATGAATTGAATCATGATTCATGAATTATGAATCATGAATTGAATCATGAATCATGAATTGAAACATGAATCATGAATCATGAATCGAATCATGAATCATGAATTGAATCATGAATCATGAATCATGAATTGAATCATGAATCATGAATTGAATCATGAATCATGAATCATGAATTGAATCATGAATCATGAATCATGAATTGAATCATGAATCATGAATTATGAATCATGAATCATGAATCATGAATCATGAATTGAAACATGATTAATGAATTATGAATCATGAATTAAATCATGAATCATGAATTATGAATCATGAATTGAATCATGAATCATGAATTGAATCATGAATCATGAATCATGAATTGAATCATGAATCATGAATCATGAATTGAATCATGAATCATGAATCATGAATTAAAACATGCATCATGAATTATGAATCATGAATTGAATCATGAATCATGAATCATGAATTGAAACATGAATCATGAATTATGAATCATGAATTGAATCATGAATCATGAATTGAATCATGAATCATGAATTATGAATCATGAATTGAATCATGAATCATGAATCATGAATCATGAATCATGAATTGAAACATGCATCATGAATTATGAATCATGAATTGAATCATGAATCATGAATCATGAATCATGAATTGAAACATGAATCATGAATTATGAATCATGAATTGAATCATGAATCATGAATCATGAATTAAAACATGCATCATGAATCATGAATCATGAATTGAAACATGAATCATGAATTATGAATCATGAATCATGAATCATGAATCATGAATTGAATCATGAATTGAATCATGAATCATGAATCATGAATTGAATCATGAATCATGAATTGAATCATGAATCATGAATTGAATCATGAATTGAATCATGAATCATGAATCATGAATCATGAATTGAATCATGAATAATGAATCATGAATTGAATCATGAATCGTGAATCATGAATCATGAATCGAATCATGAATCATGAATTGAATCATGAATCATAAATCATGAATTGAATCATGAATCATGAATCATGAATTGAATCATGAATCGAATCATGAATCATGAATTGAATCATGAATCATAAATCATGAATTGAATCATGAATCATGAATCATGAACTGAATCATGAATCATAAATGATGAATTGAATCATGAATCATGAATTATGAATCATGAATTGAATCATGAATCATGAATCATGAATTGAATCATGAATCATGAATCATGAATCATGAATTGAATCATGAATCATGAATTATGAATAATGAATTAAATCATGAATCATGAATGATGAATCATGAATGATGAATCATGAATTGAATCATGAATTATGAATTGAATCATGAATCATGAATGATGAATTGAATCATGAATCATGAATGATGAATCATGAAATGAATCATGAATCATGAATTGAATCATGAATCATGAATTGAATCATGAATCATGAATTATGAATCATGAATTGAATCATGAATCATGAATTATGAATCATGAATTGAATCATGAATTATGAATTGAATCATGAATCATGAATCATGAATCATGAATCATGAATTGAATCATGAATTGAATCATGAATCATGAATCATGAATTGAATCATGAATCATGAATGATGAATCATGAATTGAATCATGAATCATGAATCATGAATCGAATCATGGATCATGAATTGAATCATTAATCATGAATCATGAATTGAATCATGAATCATGAATCATGAATTGAATCATGAATCATGAATTATGAATCATGAATTGAATCATGAATCATGAATTATGAATCATGAATTGAATCATGATATGAATCAAGAAATGAATCATGAATCATGAATTGAATCATGAATCATGAATCATGAATCGAATCATGAATCATGAATTATGAATCATGAATTGAATCATGAATCATGACTTGAATCATGAATCATGAATCATGAATCATGAATTGAATCATGAATCATGAATTATGAATCATGAATTGAATCATGAATCATGAATTTAATCATGAATCATGAATCATGAATCATGAATTGAATCATGAATCATGAATCATGAATCATGAATTGAATCATGAATCATGAATCATGAATCATGAATCATGAATTGAAACATGAATCATGAATTATGAATCATGAATTGAATCATGAATCATGAATCATGAATTGAATCATGAATAATGAATCATGAATTGAATCATGAATCATGAATTGAATCATGAATCATGAATTGAATCATGAATTGAATCATGAATCATGAATCATGAATCATGAATTGAATCATGAATCATGAATCATGAATTGAATCATGAATCGTGAATCATGAATCATGAATCGAATCATGAATCATGAATTGAATCATGAATCATGAATCATGAATTGAATCATGAATAATGAATCATGAATTGAATCATGAATCATGAATCATGAATTAAATCATGAATCATGAATTATGAATTATGAATTGAATCATGAATCATGAATCATGAATTGAATCATGAATCATGAATCAGTAATCATGAATCATGAATTGAATCATGAATCATGAATTATGAATCATGAATTAAATCATGAATCATGAATTATGAATCATGAATTGAATCATGAATCATGAATTATGAATCATGAATTAAATAATGAATCATTAATTATGAATCATGAATTGAATCATGAATCATGAATTGAATCATGAATCATGAATCATGAATTATGAATCACGAATTGAATCATGAATCATGAATCATGAATTGAATCATGAATCATGAATCATGAATTGAATCATGAATCATGATTCATGAATCATGAATTGAAACATGAATCATGAATTATGAATCATGAATTGAATCATGAATCATGAATCATGAATTGAATCATGAATCATGAATTGAATCATGAATTGAATCATGAATCATGAATTGAATCATGAATCATGAATTATGAATCATGAATTGAATCATGAATCATGAATCATGAATCGAATCATGAATCATGAATTGAATCATGAATCATAATTCATGAATTGAATCATGAATCATGAATCATGAATTGAAATATGAATCATGAATTGAATCATGAATCATGAATTGAATCATGAATCATGAATCATGAATTGAATCATGAATCATGAATCATGAATTGAATCATGAATCATGAATCATGAATTGAATCATGAATCATGAATTATGAATCATGAATCATGAATTGAATCATGAATCATGAATTGAATCATGAATCATGAATCATGAATTGAATCATGAATCATGAATCATGAATTGAATCATGAATCATGAATTATGAATCATGAATTGAATCATGAATCATGAATCATGAATTGAATCATGAATCATGAATCATGAATCATGAATCGAATCATGAATTGAATCATGAATCATGAATCATGAATTGAATCATGAATCATGAATCATGAATAGAATCATGAATTATGAATTGAATCATGAACCAGGAATCATGAATCATGAATTGAATCATGAAATGAATCATGAATTAAATCATGAATCATGAATAATGAATCATAATTTTAATCATGAATTATGAATTGAATCATGAATCATGAAACATGAATCATGAATCATGAATCATGAATTGAATCATGAAATGAATAATGAATCATGAATCATGAATTGAATCATGAATCATGAATCATGAATCATGAATTGAATCATGAATCATGAATCATGAATTGAATCATGAATCATGAATTGAATCATGAATCATGAATTATGAATCATGAATTGAATCATGAATCATGAATCATGAATTGAATCATGAATTATGAATCATGAATTGAATCATTAATCATGAATTATGAATCATGAATTGAATCATGATCCGAATCATGAATTGAATCATGAATCATGAATTGAATCATAAATCATGAATCATGAATCATGAATTGAATCATGATCCGAATCATGAATTGAATCATGAATCATGAATTGAATCATGAATCATGAATCATGAATCATGAATTGAATCATGAATCATGAATCATGAATTGAATCATGAATTGAATCATGAAGCATGAATCATGAATTGAATCATGAATCATGAATTATGAATCATGAATTGAATCATGAAGCATGAATCATGAATTGAATCATGAATCATGAATCATGAATCATGAATCGAATCATGAATCATGAATCATGAATCATGAATCATGAATTGAATCATGAATTGAATCATGAATTGAATCATGAATCATGAATCATTAATTGAATCATGAATCATGAATTGAATCATGAATCATGAATTGAATCATGAATTTAATCATGAATCATGAATCATGAATTGAATCATGAATCATGAATTAAGAATCATGAATTGAATCATGAATCATGAATCATGAATTGAATCATGAATCATGAATCATGAATTGAATCATGAATCATGAATCATGAATTGAAACATGAATCATGAATCATGAATCATGAATTGAATCATGAATCATGAATTGAATCATGAATCATGATTAATGAATTGAATCATGAATCATGAATTGAATCATGAATCATGAATCATGAATTGAATCATGAATTGAATCATGAATCATGAATCATGAATTGAATCATGAATCATGAATTATGAATCATGAATTGAATCATGAATCATGAATCATGAATTGAATCATGAATCATGAATCATGAATCATGAATCGAATCATGAATTGAATCATGAATCATGAATCATGAATTGAATCATGAATCATGAATCATGAATCATGAATCATGAATTGAATCATAAATCATGAATCATGAATTGAATCATGAATCATGAATCATGAATCTTGAATTGAATCATGAATCATGAATCAGGAATCATGAATCATGAATTGAATCATGAATCATGAATTGAATCATGAATCATGAATCATGAATCATGAATTGAATCATGAATCATGAATCATGAATTGAATCATGAATCATGAATTGAATCATGAATCATGAATTATGAATCATGAATTGAATCATGAATCATGAATCATGAATTGAATCATGAATTATGAATCATGAATTGAATCATGAATCATGAATTATGAATCATGAATTGAATCATGATCCGAATCATGAATTGAATCATGAATCATGAATTGAATCATAAATCATGAATCATGAATCATGAATTGAATCATGATCCGAATCATGAATTGAATCATGAATCATGAATTGAATCATGAATCATGAATCATGAATCATGAATTGAATCATGAATCATGAATCATGAATTGAATCATGAATTGAATCATGAATCATGAATCATGAATTGAATCATGAATCATGAATTATGAATCATGAATTGAATCATGAATCATGAATTGAATCATGAATCATGAATCATGAATCATGAATCGAATCATGAATCATGAATCATGAATCATGAATCATGAATCATGAATTGAATCATGAATTGAATCATGAATTGAATCATGAATCATGAATCATTAATTGAATCATGAATCATGAATTGAATCATGAATCATGAATTGAATCATGAATTGAATCATGAATCATGAATTGAATCATGAATCATGAATTAAGAATCATGAATTGAATCATGAATCATGAATCATGAATTGAATCATGAATCATGAATTGAATCATGAATCATGAATCATGAATCATGAATTGAAACATGAATCATGAATTATGAATCATGAATTGAATCATGAATCATGAATTATGAATCATGAATTGAATCATGATCCGAATCATGAATTGAATCATGAATCATGAATTGAATCATAAATCATGAATCATGAATTGAATCATGATCCGAATCATGAATTGAATCATGAATCATGAATTGAATCATGAATCATGAATCATGAATCATGAATTGAATCATGAATCATGAATCATGAATTGAATCATGAATTGAATCATGAATCATGAATCATGAATTGAATCATGAATCATGAATTATGAATCATGAATTGAATCATGAATCATGAATCATGAATTGAATCATGAATCATGAATCATGAATCATGAATCGAATCATGAATCATGAATCATGAATCATGAATCATGAATCATGAATCATGAATTGAATCATGAATTGAATCATGAATTGAATCATGAATCATGAATCATGAATTGAATCATGAATCATGAATTGAATCATGAATCATGAATTGAATCATGAATCATGAATTGAATCATGAATCATGAATTAAGAATCATGAATTGAATCATGAATCATGAATCATGAATTGAATCATGAATCATGAATTGAATCATGAATCATGAATCATGAATCATGAATTGAAACATGAATCATGAATTATGAATCATGAATTGAATCATGAATCATGAATTGAATCATGAATCATGATTAATGAATTGAATCATGAATCATGAATTGAATCATGAATCATGAATCATGAATTGAATCATGAATTGAATCATGAATCATGAATCATGAATTGAATCATGAATCATGAATTATGAATCATGAATTGAATCATGAATCATGAATCATGAATTGAATCATGAATCATGAATCATGAATCATGAATCGAATCATGAATTGAATCATGAATCATGAATCATGAATTGAATCATGAATCATGAATCATGAATTGAATCATAAATCATGAATCATGAATTGAGTCATGAATCATGAATTATGAATCATGAATTGAATCATGAATCATGAATCTTGAATTGAATCATGAATCATGAATCAGGAATCATGAATCAAGAATTGAATCATGAAATGAATCATGAATTAAATCATGAATCATGAATTATGAATCATGAATTGAATCATGAATTATGAATTGAATCATGAATCATGAAACATGAATCATGAATCATGAATTGAATCATGAAATGAATCATGAATCATGAATCATGAATTGAATCATGAATCATGAATCATGAATTGAATCATGAATCATGAATCATGAATCATGAATCGAATCATGAATCATGAATCGAATCATGAATCATGAATTGAATCATGAATCATGAATCATGAATCGAATCATGAATCATGAATTGAATCATGAATCATGAATCATGAATTGAATCATGAATCATGAATCATGAATTGAATCATGAATCATGAATTATGAATCATGAATTGAATCATGAATCATGAATTGAATTATGAATCATGAATCATGAATCATGAATCATGAATTGAATCATGAATCATGAATTATGAATCATGAATTAAATCATAAATCATGAATTATGAATCATGAATTGAATCATGAATCATGAATTGAATCATGAATCATGAATTATGAATCATGAATTGAATCATGAATCATGAATCATGAATTGAATCATGAATCATGAATCATGAATTGAATCATGAATCATGAATCATGAATCATGAATCATGAATTGAATTATGAATCATGAATCATGAATCATGAATCATGAATTATGAATCATGAATTAAATCATAAATCATGAATTATGAATCATGAATTGAATCATGAATCATGAATTGAATCATGAATCATGAATTATAAATCATGAATTGAATCATGAATCATGAATCATGAATTGAATCATGAATCATGAATTGAATCATGAATCATGAATCATGAATCATGAATCATGAATTGAATCATGAATCATGAATTATGAATCATGAATTGAATCATGAATCATGAATTGAATCATGAATCATAAATCATGAATTGAATCATGAATCATTAATTGAATCATAAATCATGAATCATTAATTGAATCATGAATTGAATCATGAATCATGAATCATGAATCATGAATTGAATCATGAATCATGAATTATGAATCATGAATTGAATCATGAATCATGAATCATGAATTCAATCATGAATCATGAATCATGAATCGAATCATGAATCATGAATTGAATCATGAATCATGAATTGAATCATGAATCATGAATCATGAATTCAATCATGAATCATGAATCATGAATCATGAATCGAATCATGAATCATGAATTGAATCATGAATCATGAATTGAATAATGAATCATGAATCATGAATCATGAATTGAATCATGAATCATGAATTATGAATCATGAATTGAATCATGAATCATGAATCATGAATTCAATCATGAATCATGAATCATGAATCATGAATCGAATCATGAATCATGAATTGAATCATGAATCATGAATTGAATCATGAATCATGAATCATGAATCATGAATTGAATCATGAATCATGAATCATGAATCATGAATTGAATCATGAATCATGAATTATGAATCATGAATTGAATCATGAATCATGACTTGAATCATGAATCATGAATCATGAATTGAATCATGAATCATGAATTGAATCATGAATCATTAATCATGAATTGAATCATGAATCATGAATTGAATCATGAATCATAAATCATGAATTGAATCATGAATCATGAATTATGAATCATGAATTGAATCATGAATCATGAATCATGAATTGAATCATGAATCATAAATCATGAATTGAATCATGAATCATGAATCATGAATTGAATCATGAATCATAAATCATGAATTGAATCATGAATCATGAATTGAATCATGAATCATGAATCATGAATTGAATCATGAATCATGAATCAGGAATCATGAATCATGAATTGAATCATGAATCATGAATTATGAATAATGAATTAAATCATGAATCATGAATTATGAATCATGAATGATGAATCATGAATGATGAATCATGAATTGAATCATGATTTATGAATTGAATCATGAATGATGAATCATGAATGATGAATCATGAATGATGAATCATGAATTGAATCATGAATCATGAATTGAATCATGAATCATGAATTAAATCATGAATGATGAATTGAATGATGAATCATGAATTATGAATTGAATCATGAATGATGAATCATGAATGATGAATCATGAATTGAATCATGAATCATGAATGATGAATTGAATCATGAATCATGAATGATGAATTGAATCATGAATCATGAATGATGAATCATGAATTGAATCATGAATCATGAATTTAATCATGAATCATGAATTATGAATCATGAATTGAATCATGAATCATGAATTATGAATCATGAATTGAATCATGAATTATGAATTGAATCATGAATCATGAATCATGAATCATGAATCATGAATTGAATCATGATTTGAATCATGAATCATGAATCATGAATTGAATCATGAATCATGAATGATGAATCATGAATTGAATCATGAATCATGAATCATGAATCGAATCATGGATCATGAATTGAATCATTAATCATGAATCATGAATTGAATCATGAATCATGAATCATGAATTGAATCATGAATCATGAATTATGAATCATGAATTGAATCATGAATCATGAATTATGAATCATGAATTGAATCATAATATGAATCAAGAAATGAATCATGAATCATGAATTGAATCATGAATCATGAATCATGAATTGAATCATGAATCATGAATTATGAATCATGAATTGAATCATGAATCATGACTTGAATCATGAATCATGAATCATGAATTGAATCATGAATCATGAATCATGAATCATGAATTGAATCATGAATCATGAATTATGAATCATGAATTGAATCATGAATCATGAATTGAATCATGAATCATGAATCATGAATTGAATCATGAATCATGAATCATGAATTGAATCATGAATCATGAATTGAATCATGAATCATGAATCATGAATTGAATCATGAATTGAATCATGAATCGAATCATGAATTGAATCATGTATCGAATCATGAATTGAATCATGTATCGAATCATGAATTGAATCATGAATCATGAATTGAATCATGAATCATGAATTGAATCATGAATCATGAATCATGAATTGAATCATGAATTAAAACATGCATCATGAATTATGAATCATGAATTGAATCATGAATCATGAATCATGAATCATGAATCATGAATTGAAAAATGAATCATGAATTATGAATCATGAATTGAATCATGAATCATGATTCATGAATTGAATCATGAATAATGAATCATGAATCATGAATTGAATCATGAATCATGAATCATGAATCATGAATTGAAACATGAATCATGAATTATGAATCATGAATTGAATCATGAATCATGAATCATGAATTGAATCATGAATCATGAATTGAATCATGAATCATGAATTGAATCATGAATTGAATCATGAATCATGAATCATGAATTGAATCATGAATCATGAATCATGAATTGAATCATGAATCGTGAATCATGAATCATTAATCGAATCATGAATCATGAATTGAATCATGAATCATAAATCATGAATTGAATCATGAATTGAATCATGAATCATAAATGATGAATTGAATCATGAATCATGAATTATGAATCATGAATTGAATCATGAATCATGAATCATGAATTGAATCATGAATCATGAATCATGAATCATGAATTGAATCATGAATCATGAATTATGAATCATGAATTAAATCATGAATCATGAATTATGAATCATGAATGATGAATCATGAATGATGAATCATGAATTGAATCATGAATTATGAATTGAATCATGAATGATGAATCATGAATGATGAATCATGAATTGAATCATGAATGATGAATGATGAATTGAATCATGAATCATGAATGATGAATTGAATCATGAATCATGAATGATGAATCATGAATTGAGTCATGAATCATGAATTGAATCATGAATCATGAATTGAATCATGAATCATGAATTATGAATCATGAATTGAATCATGAATCATGAATTATGAATCATGAATTGAATCATGAATTATGAATTGAATCATGAATCATGAATCATGAATCATGAATTGAATCATGAATTGAATCATGAATCATGAATCATGAATTGAATCATGAATCATGAATGATGAATCATGAATTGAATCATGAATCATGAATCATGAATCGAATCATGGATCATGAATTGAATCATTAATCATGAATCATGAATTGAATCATGAATCATGAATCATGAATTGAATCATGAATCATGAATTATGAATCATGAATTGAATCATGAATCATGAATTATGAATCATGAATTGAATCATGATATGAATTAAGAAATGAATCATGAATCATGAATTGAATCATGAATCATGAATCATGAATCGAATCATGAATCATGAATTATGAATCATGAATTGAATCATGAATCATGACTTGAATCATGAATCATGAATCATGAATCATGAATCATGAATTGAATCATGAATCATGAATTATGAATCATGAATTGAATCATGAATCATGAATTTAATCATGAATCATGAATCATGAATCATGAATTGAATCATGAATCATGAATCATGAATCATGAATTGAATCATGAATCATGAATTATGAATCATGAATTGAATCATGAATCATGAATTGAATCATGAATCATGAATCATGAATTGAATCATGAATCATGAATCATGAATTGAATCATGAATCATGAATTGAATCATGAATCATGAATCATGAATTGAATCATGAATTGAATCATGAATTGAATCATGAATCATGAATCATGAATTGAATCATGATTCATGAATTATGAATCATGAATTGAATCATGAATCATGAATCATGAATTGAAACATGAATCATGAATCATGAATCATGAATCGAATCATGAATCATGAATTGAATCATGAATCATGAATCATGAATTGAATCATGAATCATGAATTGAATCATGAATCATGAATCATGAATTGAATCATGAATCATGAATCATAAATTGAATCATGAATCATTAATTATGAATCATGAATCATGAATCATGAATCATGAATTGAAACATGAATCATGAATTATGAATCATGAATTAAATCATGAATCATGAATTATGAATCATGAATTGAATCATGAATCATGAATTATGAATCATGAATTATGAATCATGAATTGAATCATGAATCATGAATCATGAATTGAATCATGAATCATGAATCATGAATCATGAATTAAAACATGAATCATGAATTATGAATCATGAATTGAATCATGAATCATGAATCATGAATCATGAATCATGAATTGAAACATGAATCATGAATTATGAATCATGAATTGAATCATGAATCATGAATCATGAATTGAATCATGAATAATGAATCATGAATTGAATCATGAATCATGAATTGAATCATGAATCATGAATTGAATCATGAATTGAATCATGAATCATGAATTGAATCATGAATCATGAATTGAATCATGAATCATGAATCATGAATTGAATCATGAATCATGAATCATGAATTGAATCATGAATCGTGAATCATGAATCATGAATCGAATCATGAATCATGAATTGAATCATGAATCATGAATCATGAATTGAATCATGAATCATGAATCATGAATTGAATCATGAATCATGAATCATGAATTAAATCATGAATCATGAATTATGAATTATGAATTGAATCATGAATCATGAATCATGAATTGAATCATGAATCATGAATCAGTAATCATGAATCATGAATTGAATCATGAATCATGAATTATGAATCATGAATTAAATCATGAATCATGAATTATGAATCATGAATTGAATCATGAATCATGAATTATGAATCATGAATTAAATAATGAATCATTAATTATGAATCATGAATTGAATCATGAATCATGAATTGAATCATGAATCATGAATCATGAATTATGAATCACGAATTGAATCATGAATCATGAATCATGAATTGAATCATGAATCATGAATCATGAATTGAATCATGAATCATGATTCATGAATCATGAATTGAAACATGAATCATGAATTATGAATCATGAATTGAATCATGAATCATGAATCATGAATTGAATCATGAATCATGAATCATGAATTGAATCATGAATCATGAATCATGAATTGAATCATGAATTGAATCATGAATCATGAATTGAATCATGAATCATGAATTATGAATCATGAATTGAATCATGAATCATGAATCATGAATCATGAATCATGAATCGAATCATGAATCATGAATTGAATCATGAATCATAATTCATGAATTGAATCATGAATCATGAATCATGAATTGAATCATGAATCATGAATCATGAATTGAATCATGAATCATTTATCATGAATCATGAATCATTTATCATGAATCATGAATTGAAACATGAATCATGAATTATGAATCATGAATTGAATCATGAATCATGAATTGAATCATGAATCATGAATCATGAATTGAATCATGAATCATGAATTGAATCATGAATCATGAATCATGAATTGAATCATGAATCATGAATCATGAATTGAATCATGAATCATGAATCATGAATTGAATCATGAATCATGAATTATGAATCATGAATCATGAATTGAATCATGAATTGAGAATTGAATCATGAATCATGAATCATGAATTGAATCATGAATCATGAATCATGAATTGAATCATGAATCATGAATTATGAATCATGAATTGAATCATGAATCATGAATCATGAATTGAATCATGAATCATGAATCATGAATCATGAATCGAATCATGAATTGAATCATGAATCATGAATCATGAATTGAATCATGAATCATGAATCATGAATAGAATCATGAATTATGAATTGAATCATGAACCAGGAATCATGAATCATGAATTGAATCATGAAATGAATCATGAATTAAATCATGAATCATGAATAATGAATCATGAATTTAATCATGAATCATGAATTGAATCATGAAATGAATAATGAATCATGAATTGAATCATGAATCATGAATCATGAATCATGAATTGAATCATGAATCATGAATCATGAATTGAATCATGAATCATGAATTGAATCATGAATCATGAATTATGAATCATGAATTGAATCATGAATCATGAATCATGAATTGAATCATGAATTATGAATCATGAATTGAATCATTAATCATGAATTATGAATCATGAATTGAATCATGATCCGAATCATGAATTGAATCATGATCCGAATCATGAATTGAATCATGAATCATGAATTGAATCATAAATCATGAATCATGAATTGAATCATGATCCGAATCATGAATTGAATCATGAATCATGAATTGAATCATGAATCATGAATCATGAATCATGAATTGAATCATGAATCATGAATTGAATCATGAATTGAATCATGAATCATGAATCATGAATTGAATCATGAATCATGAATTATGAATCATGAATTGAATCATGAATCATGAATCATGAATTGAATCATGAATCATGAATCATGAATCATGAATCGAATCATGAATCATGAATCATGAATCATGAATCATGAATCATGAATTGAATCATGAATTGAATCATGAATTGAATCATGAATCATGAATCATTAATTGAATCATGAATCATGAATTGAATCATGAATTGAATCATGAATCATGAATCATGAATTGAATCATGAATCATGAATTAAGAATCATGAATTGAATCATGAATCATGAATCATGAATTGAATCATGAATCATGAATCATGAATTGAATCATGAATCATGAATCATGAATTGAAACATGAATCATGAATCATGAATCATGAATTGAATCATGAATCATGAATTGAATCATGAATCATGATTAATGAATTGAATCATGAATCATGAATTGAATCATGAATCATGAATCATGAATTGAATCATGAATTGAATCATGAATCATGAATCATGAATTGAATCATGAATCATGAATTATGAATCATGAATTGAATCATGAATTGAATCATAAATCATGAATCATGAATTGAATCATGAATCATGAATCATGAATCTTGAATTGAATCATGAATCATGAATCAGGAATCATGAATCATGAATTGAATCATGAATCATGAATTGAATCATGAATCATGAATCATGAATCATGAATTGAATCATGAATCATGAATCATGAATTGAATCATGAATCATGAATTGAATCATGAATCATGAATTATGAATCATGAATTGAATCATGAATCATAAATCATGAATTGAATCATGAATTATGAATCATAAATCATGAATCATGAATCATGAATTGAATCATGATCCGAATCATGAATTGAATCATGAATCATGAATTGAATCATGAATCATGAATCATGAATCATGAATTGAATCATGAATCATGAATCATGAATTGAATCATGAATTGAATCATGAATCATGAATCATGAATTGAAACATGAATCATGAATTATGAATCATGAATTGAATCATGAATCATGAATCATGAATTGAATCATGAATCATGAATCATGAATCATGAATCGAAGCATGAATCATGAATCATGAATCATGAATCATGAATCATAAATTGAATCATGAATTGAATCATGAATTGAATCATGAATCATGAATCATGAATTGAATCATGAATCATGAATTGAATCATGAATCATGAATTGAATCATGAATTGAATCATGAATCATGAATCATGAATTGAATCATGAATCATGAATTAAGAATCATGAATTGAATCATGAATCATGAATCATGAATTGAATCATGAATCATGAATTGAATCATGAATCATGAATCATGAATCATGAATTGAAACATGAATCATGAATTATGAATCATGAATTGAATCATGAATCATGAATTGAATCATGAATCATGAATTGAATCATGAATCATGATTAATGAATTGAATCATGAATCATGAATTGAATCATGAATTATGAATCATGAATTGAATCATGAATCATGAATCATGAATTGAATCATGAATTGAATCATGAATCATGAATTATGAATCATGAATTGAATCATGAATCATGAATCATGAATTGAATCATGAATCATGAATCATGAATCATGAATCGAATCATGAATTGAATCATGAATCATGAATCATGAATTGAATCATAAATCATGAATCATGAATTGAATCATGAATCATGAATTATGAATCATGAATTGAATCATGAATCATGAATCTTGAATTGAATCATGAATCATGAATCAGGAATCATGAATCATGAATTGAATCATGAAATGAATCATGAATTAAATCATGAATCATGAATTATGAATCATGAATTGAATCATGAATTATGAATTGAATCATGAATCATGAAACATGAATCATGAATCATGAATTGAATCATGAAATGAATCATGAATCATGAATCATGAATTATGAATTGAATCATGAATCATGAATTGAATCATGAATCATGAATCATGAATCATGAATCGAATCATGAATCATGAATTGAATCATGAATCATGAATCATGAATCGAATCATGAATCATGAATTGAATCATGAATCATGAATCATGAATTGAATCATGAATCATGAATCATGAATTGAATCATGAATCATGAATTATGAATCATGAATTGAATCATGAATCATGAATTGAATTATGAATCATGAATCATGAATCATGAATCATGAATTGAATCATGAATCATGAATTATGAATCATGAATTAAATCATAAATGATGAATTATGAATCATGAATTGAATCATGAATCATGAATTGAATCATGAATCATGAATTATGAATCATGAATTGAATCATGAATCATGAATCATGAATTGAATCATGAATCATGAATCATGAATTGAATCATGAATCATGAATCATGAATCATGAATCATGAATTGAATTATGAATCATGAATTATGAATCATGAATCATGAATTATGAATCATGAAT
The DNA here is from genome assembly GCA_036250195.1 of Mixophyes australis. Classification (NCBI taxonomy): domain Eukaryota; kingdom Metazoa; phylum Chordata; class Amphibia; order Anura; family Limnodynastidae; genus Mixophyes; species Mixophyes australis. Next base: position 238,276,933 of record JAVHZZ010000001.1, on the reverse strand, counting down.
TAAATCATAAATCATGAATTATGAATCATGAATTGAATCATGAATCATGAATTGAATCATGAATCATGAATTATAAATCATGAATTGAATCATGAATCATGAATTGAATCATGAATCATGAATTGAATCATGAATCATGAATCATGAATCATGAATCATGAATTGAATCATGAATCATGAATTATGAATCATGAATTGAATCATGAATCATGAATTGAATCATGAATCATAAATCATGAATTGAATCATGAATCATTAATTGATTCATAAATCATGAATCATTAATTGAATCATGAATTGAATCATGAATCATGAATCATGAATCATGAATTGAATCATGAATAATGAATTATGAATCATGAATTGAATCATGAATCATGAATCATGAATTCAATCATGAATCATGAATCATGAATTGAATCATGAATCATGAATCATGAATTCAATCATGAATCATGAATCATGAATCATGAATCGAATCATGAATCATGAATTGAATCATGAATCATGAATTGAATAATGAATCATGAATCATGAATCATGAATTGAATCATGAATCATGAATTATGAATCATGAATTGAATAATGAATCATGAATCATGAATCATGAATCATGAATCGAATCATGAATCATGAATTGAATCATGAATCATGAATTGAATCATGAATCATGAATCATGAATCATGAATTGAATCATGAATCATGAATCATGAATCATGAATTGAATCATGAATCATGAATTATGAATCATGAATTGAATCATGAATCATGACTTGAATCATGAATCATGAATCATGAATTGAATCATGAATCATGAATTGAATCATGAATCATGAATCATGAATTGAATCATGAATCATGAATTGAATCATGAATCATAAATCATGAATTGAATCATGAATCATGAATTATGAATCATGAATTGAATCATGAATCATGAATTGAATCATGAATCATAAATCATGAATTGAATCATGAATCATGAATCATGAATTGAATCATGAATCATAAATCATGAATTGAATCATGAATCATGAATTATGAATCATGAATTGAATCATGAATCATGAATCATGAATTGAATCATGAATCATGAATCATGAATCATGAATCATGAATTGAATCATGAATCATGAATTATGAATAATGAATTTAATCATGAATCATGAATTATGAATCATGAATGATGAATCATGAATGATGAATCATGAATTGAATCATGAATTATGAATTGAATCATGAATAATGAATCATGAATGATGAATCATGAATGATGAATCATGAATTGAATCATGAATCATGAATTGAATCATGAATCATGAATCAAATCATGAATGATGAATTGAATCATGAATCATGAATTATGAATTGAATCATGAATGATGAATCATGAATGATGAATCATGAATTGAATCATGAATCATGAATGATGAATTGAATCATGAATCATGAATGATGAATTGAATCATGAATCATGAATGATGAATCATGAATTGAATCATGAATCATGAATTTAATCATGAATCATGAATTATGAATCATGAATTGAATCATGAATCATGAATTATGAATCATGAATTGAATCATGAATTATGAATTGAATCATGAATCATGAATCATGAATTGAATCATGAATTGAATCATTAATCATGAATCATGAATTGAATCATGAATCATGAATGATGAATCATGAATTGAATCATGAATCATGAATCATGAATCGAATCATGGATCATGAATTGAATCATTAATCATGAATCATGAATTGAATCATGAATCATGAATCATGAATTATGAATCATGAATTGAATCATGAATCATGAATTATGAATCATGAATTGAATCACGATATGAATCAAGAAATGAATCATGAATCATGAATTGAATCATGAATCATGAATCATGAATTGAATCATGAATCATGAATTATGAATCATGAATTGAATCATGAATCATGACTTGAATCATGAATCATGAATCATGAATCATGAATTGAATCATGAATCATGAATTATGAATCATGAATTGAATCATGAATCATGAATTGAATCATGAATCATGAATCATGAATTGAATCATGAATCATGAATTGAATCATGAATCATGAATCATGAATTGAATCATGAATTGAATCATGAATCGAATCATGAATTGAATCATGTATCGAATCATGAATTGAATCATGTATCGAATCATGAATTGAATCATGAATCATGAATCATGAATTGAATCATGATTCATGAATTATGAATCATGAATTGAATCATGAATCATGAATCATGAATTGAAACATGAATCATGAATCATGAATCATGAATCGAATCATGAATCATGAATTGAATCATGAATCATGAATCATGAATTGAATCATGAATCATGAATTGAATCATGAATCATGAATCATGAATCATGAATTAAATCATGAATGATGAATTGAATCATGAATAATGAATTATGAATTGAATCATGAATGATGAATCATGAATGATGAATCATGAATTGAATCATGAATCATGAATGATGAATTGAATCATGAATCATGAATGATGAATTGAATCATGAATCATGAATGATGAATCATGAATTGAATCATGAATCATGAATTTAATCATGAATCATGAATTATGAATCATGAATTATGAATCATGAATTAAATCATAAATCATGAATTATGAATCATGAATTGAATCATGAATCATGAATTGAATCATGAATCATGAATTATAAATCATGAATTGAATCATGAATCATGAATCATGAATTGAATCATGAATCATGAATTGAATCATGAATCATGAATCATGAATCATGAATTGAATCATGAATCATGAATTATGAATCATGAATTGAATCATGAATCATGAATTGAATCATGAATCATAAATCATGAATTGAATCATGAATCATTAATTGAATCATAAATCATGAATCATTAATTGAATCATGAATTGAATCATGAATCATGAATCATGAATCATGAATTGAATCATGAATCATGAATTATGAATCATGAATTGAATCATGAATCATGAATCATGAATTCAATCATGAATCATGAATCATGAATCGAATCATGAATCATGAATTGAATCATGAATCATGAATTGAATCATGAATCATGAATCATGAATTCAATCATGAATCATGAATCATGAATCGAATCATGAATCATGAATTGAATCATGAATCATGAATTGAATAATGAATCATGAATCATGAATCATGAATTGAATCATGAATCATGAATTATGAATCATGAATTGAATCATGAATCATGAATCATGAATTCAATCATGAATCATGAATCATGAATCATGAATCGAATCATGAATCATGAATTGAATCATGAATCATGAATTGAATCATGAATCATGAATCATGAATCATGAATTGAATCATGAATCATGAATCATGAATCATGAATTGAATCATGAATCATGAATTATGAATCATGAATTGAATCATGAATCATGACTTGAATCATGAATCATGAATTGAATCATGAATCATGAATTGAATCATGAATCATGAATCATGAATTGAATCATGAATCATGAATTGAATCATGAATCATAAATCATGAATTGAATCATGAATCATGAATTATGAATCATGAATTGAATCATGAATCATGAATTATGAATTGAATCATGAATCATAAATCATGAATTGAATCATGAATCATGAATCATGAATTGAATCATGAATCATAAATCATGAATTGAATCATGAATCATGAATTATGAATCATGAATTGAATCATGAATCATGAATCATGAATCATGAATCATGAATCAGGAATCATGAATCATGAATTGAATCATGAATCATGAATTATGAATAATGAATTAAATCATGAATCATGAATGATGAATCATGAATGATGAATCATGAATTGAATCATGAATTATGAATTGAATCATGAATGATGAATCATGAATGATGAATCATGAATTGAATCATGAATCATGAATTGAATCATGAATCATGAATTAAATCATGAATGATGAATTGAATCATGAATCATGAATTATGAATTGAATCATGAATGATGAATCATGAATGATGAATCATGAATTGAATCATGAATCATGAATGATGAATTGAATCATGAATCATGAATGATGAATTGAATCATGAATCATGAATGATGAATCATGAATTGAATCATGAATCATGAATTTAATCATGAATCATGAATTATGAATCATGAATTGAATCATGAATCATGAATTATGAATCATGAATTGAGTCATGAATTATGAATTGAATCATGAATCATGAATCATGAATCATGAATCATGAATTGAATCATGAATTGAATCATGAATCATGAATCATGAATTGAATCATGAATCATGAATGATGAATCATGAATTGAATCATGAATCATGAATCATTAATCGAATCATGGATCATGAATTGAATCATTAATCATGAGTCATGAATTGAATCATGAAAAATGAATCATGAATTGAATCATGAATCATGAATTATGAATCATGAATTGAATCATGAATCATGAATTATGAATCATGAATTGAATCATAATATGAATCAAGAAATGAATCATGAATCATGAATTGAATCATGAATCATGAATTGAATCATGAATCATGAATTATGAATCATGAATTGAATCATGAATCATGACTTGAATCATGAATCATGAATCATGAATTGAATCATGAATCATGAATCATGAATTGAATCATGAATCATGAATTGAATCATGAATCATGAATCATGAATTGAATCATGAATTAAAACATGCATCATGAATTATGAATCATGAATTGAATCATGAATCATGAATCATGAATCATGAATCATGAAATGAAACATGAATCATGAATTATGAATCATGAATTGAATCATGAATCATGATTCATGAATTGAATCATGAATAATAAATCATGAATCATGAATTGAATCATGAATCATGAATCATGAATCATGAATTGAAACATGAATCATGAATTATGAATCATGAATTGAAACATGAATCATGAATCATGAATTGAATCATGAATCATGAATTGAATCATGAATCATGAATTGAATCATGAATTGAATCATGAATCATGAATCATGAATCATGAATTGAATCATGAATCATGAATTGAATCATGAATCGTGAATCATGAATCATTAATCGAATCATGAATCATGAATTGAATCATGAATCATAAATCATGAATTGAATCATGAATTGAATCATGAATCATAAATGATGAATTGAATCATGAATCATGAATTATGAATCATGAATTGAATCATGAATCATGAATCATGAATTGAATCATGAATCATGAATCATGAATCATGAATTGAATCATGAATCATGAATTATGAATCATGAATTAAATCATGAATCATGAATTATGAATCATGAATGATGAATCATGAATGATGAATCATGAATTGAATCATGAATTATGAATTGAATCATGAATGATGAATCATGAATGATGAATCATGAATTGAATCATGAATGATGAATGATGAATTGAATCATGAATCATGAATGATGAATTGAATCATGAATCATGAATGATGAATCATGAATTGAATCATGAATCATGAATTGAATCATGAATCATGAATTGAATCATGAATCATGAATTATGAATCATGAATTGAATCATGAATCATGAATTATGAATCATGAATTGAATCATGAATTATGAATTGAATCATGAATCATGAATCATGAATCATGAATTGAATCATGAATTGAATCATGAATCATGAATCATGAATTGAATCATGAATCATGAATGATGAATCATGAATTGAATCATGAATCATGAATCATGAATCGAATCATGGATCATGAATTGAATCATTAATCATGAATCATGAATTGAATCATGAATCATGAATCATGAATTGAATCATGAATCATGAATTATGAATCATGAATTGAATCATGAATCATGAATTATGAATCATGAATTGAATCATGATATGAATTAAGAAATGAATCATGAATCATGAATTGAATCATGAATCATGAATCATGAATCGAATCATGAATCATGAATTATGAATCATGAATTGAATCATGAATCATGACTTGAATCATGAATCATGAATCATGAATCATGAATTGAATCATGAATCATGAATTATGAATCATGAATTGAATCATGAATCATGAATTTAATCATGAATCATGAATCATGAATCATGAATTGAATCATGAATCATGAATCATGAATCATGAATTGAATCATGAATCATGAATTATGAATCATGAATTGAATCATGAATCATGAATTGAATCATGAATCATGAATCATGAATTGAATCATGAATCATGAATTGAATCATGAATCATGAATCATGAATTGAATCATGAATCATGAATTGAATCATGAATCATGAATCATGAATTGAATCATGAATTGAATCATGAATCGAATCATGAATTGTATCATGTATCGAATCATGAATTGAATCATGTATCGAATCATGAATTGAATCATGAATCATGAATCATGAATTGAATCATGATTCATGAATTATGAATCATGAATTGAATCATGAATCATGAATCATGAATTGAAACATGAATCATGAATCATGAATCATGAATCGAATCATGAATCATGAATTAAATCATGAATCATGAATCATGAATTGAATCATGAATCATGAATTGAATCATGAATCATGAATCATGAATTGAATCATGAATCATAAATTGAATCATGAATCATGAATTATGAATCATGAATCATGAATCATGAATCATGAATTGAAACATGAATCATGAATTATGAATCATGAATTAAATCATGAATCATGAATTATGAATCATGAATTGAATCATGAATCATGAATTGAATCATGAATTATGAATCATGAATTGAATCATGAATCATGAATCATGAATTGAATCATGAATCATGAATCATGAATCATGAATTAAAACATGAATCATGAATTATGAATCATGAATTGAATCATGAATCATGAATCATGAATCATGAATCATGAATTGAAACATGAATCATGAATTATGAATCATGAATTGAATCATGAATCATGAATCATGAATTGAATCATGAATCATGAATCATGAATTGAATCATGAATCGTGAATCATGAATCATGAATCGAATCATGAATCATGAATTGAATCATGAATCATGAATCATGAATTGAATCATGAATCATGAATCATGAATTGAATCATGAATCATGAATCATGAATTAAATCATGAATCATGAATTATGAATTATGAATTGAATCATGAATCATGAATCATGAATTGAATCATGAATCATGAATCAGTAATCATGAATCATGAATTGAATCATGAATCATGAATTATGAATCATGAATTAAATCATGAATCATGAATTATGAATCATGAATTGAATCATGAATCATGAATTATGAATCATGAATTAAATAATGAATCATTAATTATGAATCATGAATTGAATCATGAATCATGAATTGAATCATGAATCATGAATCATGAATTATGAATCACGAATTGAATCATGAATCATGAATCATGAATTGAATCATGAATCATGAATCATGAATTGAATCATGAATCATGATTCATGAATCATGAATTGAAACATGAATCATGAATTATGAATCATGAATTGAATCATGAATCATGAATCATGAATTGAATCATGAATCATGAATCATGAATTGAATCATGAATCATGAATCATGAATTGAATCATGAATTGAATCATGAATCATGAATTGAATCATGAATCATGAATTATGAATCATGAATTGAATCATGAATCATGAATCATGAATCATGAATCATGAATCGAATCATGAATCATGAATTGAATCATGAATCATAATTCATGAATTGAATCATGAATCATGAATCATGAATTGAATCATGAATCATGAATCATGAATTGAATCATGAATCATTTATCATGAATCATGAATCATTTATCATGAATCATGAATTGAAACATGAATCATGAATTATGAATCATGAATTGAATCATGAATCATGAATTGAATCATGAATCATGAATTGAATCATGAATCATGAATTGAATCATGAATCATGAATCATGAATTGAATCATGAATCATGAATCATGAATTGAATCATGAATCATGAATCATGAATTGAATCATGAATCATGAATTATGAATCATGAATCATGAATTGAATCATGAATCATGAATTGAAGCATGAATCATGAATCATGAATTGAATCATGAATCATGAATCATGAATTGAATCTTGAATCATGAATTATGAATCATGAATTGAATCATGAATCATGAATCATGAATTGAATCATGAATCATGAATCATGAATCATGAATCGAATCATGAATTGAATCATGAATCATGAATCATGAATTGAATCATGAATCATGAATCATGAATCATGAATCGAATCATGAATTGAATCATGAATCATGAATCATGAATTGAATCATGAATCATGAATCATGAATAGAATCATGAATTATGAATTGAATCATGAACCAGGAATCATGAATCATGAATTGAATCATGAAATGAATCATGAATTAAATCATGAATCATGAATAATGAATCATGAATTTAATCATGAATTATGAATTGAATCATGAATCATGAAACATGAATCAGGAATCATGAATCATGAATTGAATCATGAAATGAATAATGAATCATGAATTGAATCATGAATCATGAATCATGAATCATGAATTGAATCATGAATCATGAATCATGAATTGAATCATGAATCATGAATTGAATCATGAATCATGAATTATGAATTATGAATTGAATCATGAATCATGAATCATGAATTGAATCATGAATTATGAATCATGAATTGAATCATTAATCATGAATTATGAATCATGAATTGAATCATGATCCGAATCATGAATTGAATCATGAATCATGAATTGAATCATAAATCATGAATCATGAATTGAATCATGATCCGAATCATGAATTGAATCATGAATCATGAATTGAATCATGAATCATGAATCATGAATCATGAATTGAATCATGAATCATGAATCATGAATTGAATCATGAATTGAATCATGAATCATGAATCATGAATTGAATCATGAATCATGAATTATGAATCATGAATTGAATCATGAATCATGAATCATGAATTGAATCATGAATCATGAATCATGAATCATGAATCGAATCATGAATCATGAATCATGAATCATGAATCATGAATCATGAATTGAATCATGAATTGAATCATGAATTGAATCATGAATCATGAATCATTAATTGAATCATGAATCATGAATTGAATCATGAATTGAATCATGAATCATGAATCATGAATTGAATCATGAATCATGAAATAAGAATCATGAATTGAATCATGAATCATGAATCATGAATTGAATCATGAATCATGAATCATGAATTGAATCATGAATCATGAATCATGAATTGAAACATGAATCATGAATCATGAATCATGAATTGAATCATGAATTGAATCATGAATCATGAATCATGAATCGAATCATGAATCATGAATTATGAATCATGAATTGAATCATGAATTGAATCATAAATCATGAATCATGAATTGAATCATGAATCATGAATCATGAATCTTGAATTGAATCATGAATCATGAATCAGGAATCATGAATCATAAATTGAATCATGAATCATGAATTGAATCATGAATCATGAATTGAATCATGAATCATGAATTGAATCATGAATCATGAATTGAATCATGAATCATGAATCATGAATTGAATCATGAATCATGAATCATGAATTGAATCATGAATCATGAATCATGAATTGAATCATGAATCATGAATTATGAATCATGAATCATGAATTGAATCATGAATCATGAATTGAATCATGAATCATGAATCATGAATTGAATCATGAATCATGAATCATGAATTGAATCATGAATCATGAATTATGAATCATGAATTGAATCATGAATCATGAATCATGAATTGAATCATGAATCATGAATCATGAATCGAATCATGAATTGAATCATGAATCATGAATCATGAATTGAATCATGAATCATGAATCATGAATCATGAATCGAATCATGAATTGAATCATGAATCATGAATCATGAATTGAATCATGAATCATGAATCATGAATAGAATCATGAATTATGAATTGAATCATGAACCAGGAATCATGAATCATGAATTGAATCATGAAATGAATCATGAATTAAATCATGAATCATGAATAATGAATCATGAATTTAATCATGAATTATGAATTGAATCATGAATCATGAAACATGAATCAGGAATCATGAATCATGAATTGAATCATGAAATGAATAATGAATCATGAATTGAATCATGAATCATGAATCATGAATCATGAATTGAATCATGAATCATGAATCATGAATTGAATCATGAATCATGAATTGAATCATGAATCATGAATTATGAATTATGAATTGAATCATGAATCATGAATCATGAATTGAATCATGAATTATGAATCATGAATTGAATCATTAATCATGAATTATGAATCATGAATTGAATCATGATCCGAATCATGAATTGAATCATGAATCATGAATTGAATCATAAATCATGAATCATGAATTGAATCATGATCCGAATCATGAATTGAATCATGAATCATGAATTGAATCATGAATCATGAATCATGAATCATGAATTGAATCATGAATCATGAATCATGAATTGAATCATGAATTGAATCATGAATCATGAATCATGAATTGAATCATGAATCATGAATTATGAATCATGAATTGAATCATGAATCATGAATCATGAATTGAATCATGAATCATGAATCATGAATCATGAATCGAATCATGAATCATGAATCATGAATCATGAATCATGAATCATGAATTGAATCATGAATTGAATCATGAATTGAATCATGAATCATGAATCATTAATTGAATCATGAATCATGAATTGAATCATGAATTGAATCATGAATCATGAATCATGAATTGAATCATGAATCATGAATTAAGAATCATGAATTGAATCATGAATCATGAATCATGAATTGAATCATGAATCATGAATCATGAATTGAATCATGAATCATGAATCATGAATTGAAACATGAATCATGAATCATGAATTGAATCATGAATTGAATCATGAATCATGAATCATGAATTGAATCATGAATCATGAATTATGAATCATGAATTGAATCATGAATTGAATCATAAATCATGAATCATGAATTGAATCATGAATCATGAATCATGAATCTTGAATTGAATCATGAATCAGGAATCAGGAATCATGAATCATGAATTGAATCATGAATCATGAATCATGAATCATGAATTGAATCATGAATCATGAATTGAATCATGAATCATGAATTGAATCATGAATTATGAATCATGAATTGAATCATGAATCATGAATTGAATCATGAATTATGAATCATAAATCATGAATCATGAATCATGAATTGAATCATGATCCGAATCATGAATTGAATCATGAATCATGAATTGAATCATGAATCATGAATCATGAATCATGAATTGAATCATGAATCATGAATCATGAATTGAATCATGAATTGAATCATGAATCATGAATCATGAATTGAATCATGAATCATGAATTATGAATCATGAATTGAATCATGAATCATGAATCATGAATTGAATCATGAATCATGAATCATGAATCATGAATCGAATCATGAATCATGAATCATGAATCATGAATCATGAATCATAAATTGAATCATGAATTGAATCATGAATTGAATCATGAATCATGAATCATGAATTGAATCATGAATCATGAATTGAATCATGAATCATGAATTGAATCATGAATTGAATCATGAATCATGAATCATGAATTGAATCATGAATCATGAATTAAGAATCATGAATTGAATCATGAATCATGAATCATGAATTGAATCATGAATCATGAATCATGAATCATGAATTGAAACATGAATCATGAATTATGAATCATGAATTGAATCATGAATCATGAATTGAATCATGAATCATGATTAATGAATTGAATCATGAATCATGAATTGAATCATGAATTATGAATCATGAATTGAATCATGAATCATGAATCATGAATTGAATCATGAATTGAATCATGAATCATGAATTATGAATCATGAATTGAATCATGAATCATGAATCATGAATTGAATCATGAATCATGAATCATGAATCATGAATCGAATCATGAATTGAATCATGAATCATGAATCATGAATTGAATCATAAATCATGAATCATGAATTGAATCATGAATCATGAATTATGAATCATGAATTGAATCATGAATCATGAATCTTGAATTGAATCATGAATCATGAATCAGGAATCATGAATCATGAATTGAATCATGAAATGAATCATGAATTAAATCATGAATCATGAATTATGAATCATGAATTGAATCATGAATTATGAATTGAATCATGAATCATGAAACATGAATCATGAATCATGAATTGAATCACGAAATGAATCATGAATCATGAATCATGAATTGAATCATGAATCATGAATCATGAATCATGAATTGAATCATGAATCATGAATCATGAATCATGATTCGAATCATGAATCATGAATTGAATCATGAATCATGAATCATGAATCGAATCATGAATCATGAATTGAATCATGAATCATGAATCATGAATTGAATCATGAATCATGAATCATGAATTGAATCATGAATCATGAATTATGAATCATGAATTGAATCATGAATCATGAATTGAATTATGAATCATGAATCATGAATCATGAATCATGAATTGAATCATGAATCATGAATTATGAATCATGAATTAAATCATAAATCATGAATTATGAATCATGAATTGAATCATGAATCATGAATTGAATCATGAATCATGAATTATGAATCATGAATTGAATCATGAATCATGAATCATGAATTGAATCATGAATCATGAATCATGAATTTAATCATGAATCATGAATCATGAATCATGAATTGAATTATGAATCATGAATCATGAATCATGAATTATGAATCATGAATTAAATCATAAATCATGAATTATGAATCATGAATTGAATCATGAATCATGAATTGAATCATGAATCATGAATTATAAATCATGAATTGAATCATGAATCATGAATTGAATCATGAATCATGAATTGAATCATGAATCATGAATCATGAATCATGAATCATGAATTGAATCATGAATCATGAATTATGAATCATGAATTGAATCATGAATCATGAATTGAATCATGAATCATAAATCATGAATTGAATCATGAATCATTAATTGAATCATAAATCATGAATCATTAATTGAATCATGAATTGAATCATGAATCATGAATCATGAATTGAATCATGAATAATGAATTATGAATCATGAATTGAATCATGAATCATGAATCATGAATTCAATCATGAATCATGAATCATGAATCATGAATTGAATCATGAATCATGAATCATGAATTCAATCATGAATCATGAATCATGAATCATGAATCGAATCATGAATCATGAATTGAATCATGAATCATGAATTGAATAATGAATCATGAATCATGAATCATGAATTGAATCATGAATCATGAATTATGAATCATGAATTGAATCATGAATCATGAATCATGAATTCAATCATGAATCATGAATCATGAATCATGAATCGAATCATGAATCATGAATTGAATCATGAATCATGAATTGAATCATGAATCATGAATCATGAATCATGAATTGAATCATGAATCATGAATCATGAATCATGAATTGAATCATGAATCATGACTTGAATCATGAATCATGAATCATGAATTGAATCATGAATCATGAATTGAATCATGAATCATGAATCATGAATTGAATCATGAATCATGAATTGAATCATGAATCATAAATCATGAATTGAATCATGAATCATGAATTATGAATCATGAATTGAATCATGAATCATGAATCATGAATTGAATCATGAATTATAAATCATAAATTGAATCATGAATCATGAATTATGAATTGAATCATGAATCATAAATCATGAATTGAATCATGAATCATGAATTATGAATCATGAATTGAATCATGAATCATGAATCATGAATTGAATCATGAATCATGAATCAGGAATCATGAATCATGAATTGAATCATGAATCATGAATTATGAATAATGAATTAAATCATGAATCATGAATTATGAATCATGAATGATGAATCATGAATGATGAATCATGAATTGAATCATGAATTATGAATTGAATCATGAATAATGAATCATGAATGATGAATCATGAATGATGAATCATGAATTGAATCATGAATCATGAATTGAATCATGAATCATGAATTAAATCATGAATGATGAATTGAATCATGAATCATGAATTATGAATTGAATCATGAATGATGAATCATGAATGATGAATCATGAATTGAATCATGAATCATGAATGATGAATTGAATCATGAATCATGAATGATGAATTGAATCATGAATCATGAATGATGAATCATGAATTGAATCATGAATCATGAATTTAATCATGAATCATGAATTATGAATCATGAATTGAATCATGAATCATGAATTATGAATCATGAATTGAATCATGAATTATGAATTGAATCATGAATCATGAATCATGAATTGAATCATGAATTGAATCATTAATCATGAATCATGAATTGAATCATGAATCATGAATGATGAATCATGAATTGAATCATGAATCATGAATCATGAATCGAATCATGGATCATGAATTGAATCATTAATCATGAATCATGAATTGAATCATGAATCATGAATCATGAATTATGAATCATGAATTGAATCATGAATCATGAATTATGAATCATGAATTGAATCATGATATGAATCAAGAAATGAATCATGAATCATGAATTGAATCATGAATCATGAATCATGAATTGAATCATGAATCATGAATCATGAATCATGAATTGAATCATGAATCATGAATTATGAATCATGAATTGAATCATGAATCATGACTTGAATCATGAATCATGAATCATGAATTGAATCATGAATCATGAATTATGAATCATGAATTGAATCATGAATCATGAATTGAATCATGAATCATGAATCATGAATTGAATCATGAATCATGAATCATGAATTGAATCATGAATCATGAATTGAATCATGAATCATGAATCATGAATTGAATCATGAATTGAATCATGAATCGAATCATGAATTGAATCATGTATCGAATCATGAATTGAATCATGTATCGAATCATGAATTGAATCATGAATCATGAATCATGAATTGAATCATGATTCATGAATTATGAATCATGAATTGAATCATGAATCATGAATCATGAATTGAAACATGAATCATGAATCATGAATCATGAATCGAATCATGAATCATGAATTGAATCATGAATCATGAATCATGAATTGAATCATGAATCATGAATTGAATCATGAATCATGAATTGAATCATGAATCATGAATTATGAATTGAATCATGAATTAAAACATGCATCATGAATTATGAATCATGAATTGAATCATGAATCATGAATCATGAATCATGAATTGAAACATGAATCATGAATTATGAATCATGAATTGAATCATGAATCATGATTCATGAATTGAATCATGAATAATGAATCATGAATTGAATCATGAATCATGAATTGAATCATGAATCATGAATTGAATCATGAATTGAATCATGAATCATGAATCATGAATCATGAATTGAATCATGAATCATGAATTGAATCATGAATCGTGAATCATTAATCATGAATCGAATCATGAATCATGAATTGAATCATGAATCATGAATCATGAATTGAATCATGAATCATGAATCATGAATTGAATCATGAATCATGAATCATGAATTGAATCATGAATCATGAATCATGAATTGAATCATGAATCATGAATCATGAATTAAATCATGAATCATGAATTATGAATCATGAATTGAATCATGAATCATGAATTGAATCATGAATCATGAATCATGAATTGAATCATGAATCATGAATCAGGAATCATGAATCATGAATTGAATCATGAATCATGAATTATGAATCATGAATTAAATCATGAATCATGAATTATGAATCATGAATTGAATCATGAATTATGAATCATGAATTAAATCATGAATCATGAATTATGAATCATGAATTGAATCATGAATCATGAATTGAATCATAAATCATGAATCATGAATTATGAATCACGAATTGAATCATGAATCATGAATCATGAATTGAATCATGAATCATGAATCATGAATTGAATCATGAATCATGATTCATGAATCATGAATTGAAACATGAATCATGAATTATGAATCATGAATTGAATCATGAATCATGAATCATGAATTGAATCATGAATCATGAATCATGAATTGAATCATGAATCATGAATTGAATCATGAATCATGAATCATGAATTGAATCATGAATTGAATCATGAATCATGAATTGAATCATGAATCATGAATTATGAATCATGAATTGAATCATGAATCATGAATCATGAATCATGAATCGAATCATGAATCATGAATTGAATCATGAATCATAATTCATGAATTGAATCATGAATCATGAATCATGAATTGAATCATGAATCATGAATCATGAATTGAATCATGAATCATGAATCATGAATCATGAATTGAAACATGAATCATGAATTATGAATCATGAATTGAATCATGAATCATGAATTGAATCATGAATCATGAATTGAATCATGAATCATGAATTGAATCATGAATCATGAATCATGAATTGAATCATGAACCATGAATCATGAATTGAATCATGAATCATGAATTGAATCATGAATCATGAATCGTGAATCATGAATCATGAATCGTGAATCATGAATTGAATCATGAATTGAATCATGAATCATGAATCATAAATCGAATCATGAATTAAATCATGAATCATGAATCGTGAATTATGAATTGAATCATGAAATGAATCATGAATTAAATCATGAATCATGAATAATGAATCATGAATTGAATCATGAATTATGAATTGAATCATGAATCATGAAACATAAATCATGAATCATGAATCATGAATCATGAATCATGAATTGAATCATGAAATGAATCATGAATCATGAATCATGAATTGAATCATGAATCATGAATCATGAATCATGAATTGAATCATGAATCATGAATCATGAATTGAATCATGAATCATGAATTGAATCATGAATCATGAATTATGAATCATGAATTGAATCATGAATCATGAATCATGAATTGAATCATGAATTATGAATAATGAATTGAATCATGAATCATGAATTATGAATCATGAATTGAATCATGATCCGAATCATGAATTGAATCATGAATCATGAATTGAATCATAAATCATGAATCATGAATCATGAAATGAATCATGATCCGAATCATGAATTGAATCATGAATCATGAATTGAATCATGAATCATGAATCATGAATCATGAATTGAATCATGAATCATGAATCATGAATTGAATCATGAATTGAATCATGAATCATGAATCATAAATTGAATCATGAATCATGAATTATGAATCATGAATTGAATCATGAATCATGAATCATGAATTGAATCATGAATCATGAATCATGAATCATGAATCGAATCATGAATCATGAATTATGAATCATGAATCATGAATCATGAATTAAATCATGAATTGAATCATGAATTGAATCATGAATCATGAATCATTAATTGAATCATGAATCATGAATTGAATCATGAATCATTAATTGAATCATAAATTGAATCATGAATCATGAATCATGAATTGAATCATGAATCATGAATTAAGAATCATGAATTGAATCATGAATCATGAATCATGAATTGAATCATGAATCATGAATCATGAATTGAATCATGAATCATGAATCATGAATCATGAATTGAAACATGAATCATGAATTATGAATCATGAATTGAATCATGAATCATGAATTGAATCATGAATCATGATTAATGAATTGAATCATGAATCATGAATTGAATCATGAATCATGAATCATGAATTGAATCATGAATTGAATCATGAATCATGAATCATGAATTGAATCATGAATCATGAATTATGAATCATGAATTGAATCATGAATCATGAATCATGAATTGAATCATGAATCATGAATCATGAATCGAATCATGAATTGAATCATGAATCATGAATCATGAATTGAATCATGAATCATGAATCATGAATTGAATCATGAATCATGAATCATGAATTGAATCATGAATCATGAATTATGAATCATGAATTGAATCATGAATCATGAATCTTGAATTGAATCATGAATCATGAATCAGGAATCATGAATCATGAATTGAATCATGAAATGAATCATGAATCATGAATTGAATCATGAATCATGAATCATGAATTGAATCATGAATTATGAATCATGAATTGAATCATGAATCATGAATTATGAATCATGAATTGAATCATGAATTATGAATCATGAATTGAATCATGAATTATGAATCATGAATTGAATCATGAATCATGAATTATGAATCATGAATTGAATCATGATCCGAATCATGAATTGAATCATGAATCATGAATTGAATCATGAATCATGAATCATGAATCATGAATTGAATCATGAATCATGAATTATGAATCATGAATTGAATCATGAATCATGACTTGAATCATGAATCATGAATCATGAATTGAATCATGAATCATGAATCATGAATCATGAATTGAATCATGAATCATGAATTATGAATCATGAATTGAATCATGAATCATGAATTGAATCATGAATCATGAATCATGAATTGAATCATGAATCATGAATCATGAATTGAATCATGAATCATGAATTATGAATCATGAATTGAATCATGAATCATGAATTGAATCATGAATCATGAATCATGAATCGAATCATGAATCATGAATTGAATCATGAATCATGAATTGAATCATGAATCATGAATTGAATCATGAATCATGAATCATGAATTGAATCATGAATCATGAATCAGGAATTGAATTATGAATCATGAATTGAATCATGAATCATAATTCATGAATTGAATCATAAATCATGAATCATGAATTGAATCATGAATCATGAATTAAGAATCATGAATTGAATCATGAATCATGAATTGAATCATGAATCATGAATCATGAATTGAATCATGAATCATGAATCATGAATTGAAACATGAATCATGAATTATGAATCATGAATTGAATCATGAATCATAAATTGAATCATGAATCATGAATCATGAATTGAATCATGAATCATGAATTGAATCATGAATCATGAATCATGAATTGAATCATGAATTGAATCATGAATTGAATCATGAATTGAGTCATGAATCATGATTAATGAATTGAATCATGAATAATGAATTATGAATCATGAATTGAATCATGAATCATGAATCGAATCATGAATTGAATCATGAATCATGAATCATGAATTGAATCATGAATCATGAATCATGAATTGAATCATGAATCATGAATCATGAATTGAATCATGAATCATGAATTATGAATCATGAATTGAATCATGAATCATGAATCATGAATTGAATCATGAATCATGAATCATGAATTGAATCATGAAATGAATCATGAATTAAATCATGAACCATGAATTATGAATCATGAATTGAATCATGAATTATGAATTGAATCATTAATCATGAAACATGAATCATGAATCATGAATCATGAATTGAATCATGAAATGAATCATGAATCATGAATCATGAATCATGAATCATGAATTGAATCATGAATCATGAATCATGAATTGAATCATGAATCATGAATTGAATCATGAATCATGAATTATGAATTGAATCATGAATCATGAATCGAATCATGAATTGAATCATGAATCATGAATCATGAATTGAATCATGAATCATGAATCATGAATTGAATCATGAATCATGAATCATGAATTGAATCATGAATCATGAATTATGAATCATGAATTGAATCATGAATCATGAATCTTGAATTGAATCATGAATCATGAATCAGGAATCATGAATCATGAATTGAATCATGAAATGAATCATGAATCAAGAATTGAATCATGAATCATGAATCATGAATTGAATCATGAATTATGAATCATGAATTGAATCATGAATCATGAATTATGAATCATGAATTGAATCATGAATTATGAATCATGAATTGAATCATGAATTATGAATCATGAATTGAATCATGAATCATGAATTATGAATCATGAATTGAATCATGATCCGAATCATGAATTGAATCATGAATCATGAATTGAATCATGAATCATGAATCATGAATCATGAATTGAATCATGAATCATGAATTATGAATCATGAATTGAATCATGAATCATGACTTGAATCATGAATCATGAATCATGAATTGAATCATGAATCATGAATCATGAATCATGAATTGAATCATGAATCATGAATTATGAATCATGAATTGAATCATGAATCATGAATTGAATCATGAATCATGAATCATGAATTGAATCATGAATTGAATCATGAATCATGAATCATGAATTGAATCATGAATCATGAATTATGAATCATGAATTGAATCATGAATCATGAATTGAATCATGAATCATGAATCATGAATCGAATCATGAATCATGAATTGAATCATGAATCATGAATTGAATCATGAATCATGAATTGAATCATGAATCATGAATCATGAATTGAATCATGAATCATGAATCAGGAATTGAATTATGAATCATGAATTGAATCATGAATCATGAATCATGAATTGAATCATGAATTGAATCATGAATCATGAATCATGAATTGAATCATGAATCATAAATTAAGAATCATGAATTGAATCATGAATCATGAATTGAATCATGAATCATGAATCATGAATTGAATCATGAATCATGAATCATGAATTGAAACATGAATCATGAATTATGAATCATGAATTGAATCATGAATCATAAATTGAATCATGAATCATGAATCATGAATTGAATCATGAATCATGAATTGAATCATGAATCATGAATCATGAATTGAATCATGAATTGAATCATGAATTGAATCATGAATTGAGTCATGAATCATGATTAATGAATTGAATCATGAATAATGAATTATGAATCATGAATTGAATCATGAATCATGAATCGAATCATGAATTGAATCATGAATCATGAATCATGAATTGAATCATGAATCATGAATCATGAATTGAATCATGAATCATGAATCATGAATTGAATCATGAATCATGAATTATGAATCATGAATTGAATCATGAATCATGAATCATGAATTGAATCATGAATCATGAATCATGAATTGAATCATGAAATGAATCATGAATTAAATCATGAACCATGAATTATGAATCATGAATTGAATCATGAATTATGAATTGAATCATTAATCATGAAACATGAATCATGAATTGAATCATGAAATGAATCATGAATCATGAATCATGAATCATGAATCATGAATCATGAATCATGAATTGAATCATGAATCATGAATCATGAATTGAATCATGAATCATGAATTGAATCAGGAATCATGAATTATGAATCATGAATTGAATCATGAATCATGAATCATGAATTGAATCATGAATCATGAATTATGAATCGAATCATGAATTGAATCATGAATCATGAATCATGAATTGAATCATGAATCATGAATCATGAATTGAATCATGAATCATGAATTGAATCAGGAATCATGAATTATGAATCATGAATTGAATCATGAATCATGAATCTTGAATTGAATCATGAATCATGAATCAGGAATCATGAATCATGAATTGAATCATGAAATGAATCATGAATTAAATCATGAATCATGAATTATGAATCATGAATTGAATCATGAATTATGAATTGAATCATGTTTCATGAAACATGAATCATGAATCATGAATCATGAATTGAATCATGAATCATGAATCATGAATTGAATCATGAATCATGAATCATGAATTGAATCATGAATCATGAATTGAATCATGAATCATGAATTATGAATCATGAATTGAATCATGAATTATGAATCATGAATTGAATCATGAATTATGAATCATGAATTGAATCATGAATCATGAATTATGAATCATGAATTGAATCATGATCCGAATCATGAATTGAATCATGAATCATGAATTGAATCATGAATCATGAATCATGAATCATGAATTGAATCATGAATCATGAATTATGAATCATGAATTGAATCATGAATCATGACTTGAATCATGAATCATGAATCATGAATTGAATCATGAATCATGAATCATGAATTGAATCATGAATCATGAATCATGAATCATGAATTGAATCATGAATCATGAATTATGAATCATGAATTGAATCATGAATCATGAATTGAATCATGAATCATGAATCATGAATTGAATCATGAATTGAATCATGAATCATGAATTGAATCATGAATCATGAATTATGAATCATGAATTGAATCATGAATCATGAATTGAATCATGAATCATGAATCATGAATCATGAATCGAATCATGAATCATGAATTGAATCATGAATCATGAATCATGAATTGAATCATGAATCATGAATCATGAATTGAATCATGAATCATGAATCATGAATTGAATCATGAATCATGAATTGAATTATGAATCATGAATTGAATCATGAATCATGAATCATGAATTGAATCATGAATTGAATCATGAATTGAATCATGAATCATGAATCATGAATTGAATCATGAATCATGAATTAAGAATCATGAATTGAATCATGAATCATGAATCATGAATTGAATCATGAATCATGAATTGAATCATGAATCATGAATCATTAATTATGAATTGAAACATGAATCATGAATTATGAATCATGAATTGAATCATGAATCATAAACTGAATCATGAATCATGAATCATGAATTGAATCATGAATCATGAATTGAATCATGAATCATGAATCATGAATTGAATCATGAATTGAATCATGAATTGAATCATGAATTAAATCATGAATTGAATCATGAATCATGAATCATGAATTGAATCATGAATAATGAATTATGAATCATGAATTGAATCATGAATCATGAATCATGAATTGAATCATGAATCATGAATCGAATCATGAATTGAATCATGAATCATGAATCATGAATTGAATCATGAATCATGAATCATGAATTGAATCATGAATCATGAATCATGAATTGAATCATGAATCATGAATTATGAATCATGAATTGAATCATGAATCATGAATCATGAATTGAATCATGAATCATGAATCATGAATTGAATCATGAAATGAATCATGAATTAAATCATGAATCATGAATTGAATCATGAATTATGAATTGAATCATGAATCATGAAACATGAATCATGAATCATGAATCATGAATTGAATCATGAAATGAATCATGAATCATGAATCATGAATTGAATCATGAATCATGAATCATGAATCATGAATTGAATCATGAATCATGAATTGAATCATGAATCATGAATTATGAATCATGAATTAAATCATGAATCATGAATCATGAATTGAATCATGAATTATGAATCATGAATTGAATCATGAATCATGAATTATGAATCATGAATTGAATCATGATCCGAATCATTAATTGAATCATGAATCATGAATTGAATCATGAATCATGAGTCATGAATCATGAATTGAATCATGAATCATGAATTATGAATCATGAATTGAATCATGAATCATGACTTGAATCATGAATCATGAATCATGAATTAAATCATGAATCATGAATCATGAATTGAATCATGAATCATGAATTATGAATCATGAATTGAATCATGAATCATGAATTGAATCATGAATCATGAATCATGAATTGAATCATGAATCATGAATCATGAATTGAATCATGAATTATGAATTATGAATCATGAATTGAATCATGAATCATGAATTGAATTATGAATCATGAATCATGAATTGAATCATGAATCATGAATTATGAATCATGAATTAAATCATGAATTATGAATCATGAATTAAATCATGAATCATGAATTGAATCATGAATCATGAATTATGAATCATGAATTGAATCATGAATCATGAATCATGAATTGAATCATGAATCATGAATCATGAATTGAATCATGAATCATGAATCATGAATCATGAATCATGAATCATGAATTGAATCATGAATCATGAATCATGAATCATGAATCATGAATTGAATCATGAATCATGAATTATGAATCATGAATTGAATCATGAATCATGAACTGAATCATGAATCATAAATCATGAATTGAATCATGAATCATTAATTGAATCATAAATCATGAATCATTAATTGAATCATGAATTGAATCATGAATCATGAATCATGAATCATGAATTGAATCATGAATCATGAATTATGAATCATGAATTGAATCATGAATCATGAATCATGAATTCAATCATGAATCATGAATCATGAATCATGAATCGAATCATGAATCATGAATTGAATCATGAATCATGAATTGAATCATGAATCATGAATCATGAATCATGAATTGAATCATGAATCATGAATTATGAATCATGAATTGAATCATGAATCATGAATCATGAATTCAATCATGAATCATGAATCATGAATCATGAATCGAATCATGAATCATGAATTGAATCATGAATCATGAATTGAATCATGAATCATGAATCATGAATCATGAATTGAATCATGAATCATGAATTATGAATCATGAATTGAATCATGAATCATGACTTGAATCATGAATCATGAATCATGAATTGAATCATGAATCATGAATCATGAATTGAATCATGAATCATGAATTGAATCATGAATCATGAATCATGAATTGAATCATGAATCATAAATCATGAATTGAATCATGAATCATGAATTATGAATCATGAATTGAATCATGAATCATGAATCATGAATTGAATCATGAATCATAAATCATGAATTTATTCATGAATCATGAATCATTAATTGAATCATGAATCATAAATCATGAATTGAATCATGAATCATGAATTATGAATCATGAATTGAATCATGAATCATGAATCATGAATTGAATCATGAATCATGAATCAGGAATCATGAATCATGAATTGAATCATGAATCATGAGATATGAATAATGAATTAAATCATGAATCATGAATTATGAATCATGAATGATGAATCATGAATGATGAATCATGAATTGAATCATGAATTATGAATTGAATCATGAATGATGAATCATGAATGATGAATCATGAATTGAATCATGAATCATGAATTGAATCATGAATTGAATCATGAATCATGAATCATGAATTGAATCATGAATCATGAATGATGAATTGAATCATGAATGATGAATCATGAATGATGAATCATGAATGATGAATCATGAATTGAATCATGAATGATGAATTGAATCATGAATCATGAATGATGAATTGAATCATGAATCATGAATCATGAATCATGAATTGAATCATGAATCATGAATCATGATTCATGAATTGAATCATGAATCATGAATTTAATCATGAATCATGAATTATGAATCATGAATTGAATCATGAATCATGAATTATGAATCATGAATTGAATCATGAATTATGAATTGAATCATGAATCATGAATCATGAATCATGAATCATGAATTGAATCATGAATCATGGATCATGAATTGAATCATGAATCATGAATGATGAATCATGAATTCAATCATGAATCATGAATCATGAATCGAATCATGGATCATGAATTGAATCATTAATCATGAATCATGAATTGAATCATGAATCATGAATCATGAATTGAATCATGAATCATGAATTATGAATCATGAATTGAATCATGAATCATGAATTATGAATCATGAATTGAATCATGATATGAATCAAGAAATGAATCATGAATCATGAATTGAATCATGAATCATGAATCATGAATTGAATCATGAATCATGAATTATGAATCATGAATTGAATCATGAATCATGACTTGAATCATGAATCATGAATCATGAATTGAATCATGAATCATGAATCATGAATTGAATCATGAATCATGAATTATGAATCATGAATTGAATCATGAATCATGAATTGAATCATGAATCATGAATTGAATCATGAATCATGAATCATGAATTGAATCATGAATCATGAATTGAATCATGAATCATGAATCATGAATTGAATCATGAATTGAATCATGAATCGAATCATGAATTGAATCATGTATCGAATCATGAATTGAATCATGTATTGAATCATGAATTGAATCATGAATCATGAATCATGAATTGAATCATGATTCATGAATTATGAATCATGAATTGAATCATGAATCATGAATCATGAATTGAAACATGAATCATGAATCATGAATCATGAATCGAATCATGAATCATGAATTGAATCATGAATCATGAATCATGAATTGAATCATGAATCATGAATCATGAATTGAATCATGAATCATGAATTGAATCATGAATCATGAATCATGAATTGAATCATGAATCATGAATCATGAATTGAATCATGAATCATGAATTATGAATCATGAATCATGAATCATGAATCATGAATTGAATCATGAATCATGAATCATGAATTGAATCATGAATCATGAATCATGAATTGAAACATGAATCATGAATTATGAATCATGAATTGAATCATGAATCATGAATCATGAATTGAATCATGAATCATGAATCATGAATTGAATCATGAATCATGAATCATGAATTGAATCATGAATCATGAATCATGAATTGAATCATGAATCATGAATCAGGAATCATGAATCATGAATTGAATCATGAATCATGAATTATGAATCATGAATTAAATCATGAATCATGAATTATGAATCATGAATTGAATCATGAATCATGAATTATGAATTATGAATTAAATCATGAATCATGAATTATGAATCATGAATTGAATCATGAATCATGAATTGAATCATGAATCATGAATCATGAATTATGAATCACGAATTGAATCATGAATCATGAATCATGAATTGAATCATGAATCATGAATTGAATCATGAATCATGATTCATGAATCATGAATTGAAACATGAATCATGAATTATGAATCATGAATTGAATCATGAATCATGAATCATGAATTGAATCATAAATCATGAATCATGAATCATGAATTAAAACATGCATCATGAATCATGAATCATGAATTGAATCATGAATCATGAATCATGAATTGAATAATGAATCATGAATTGAATCATGAATCATGAATTATGAATCATGAATTGAATCATGAATTATGAATCATGAATTGAATCATGAATCATGAATTATGAATCATGAATTGAATCATGATCCGAATCATGAATTGAATCATGAATCATGAATTGAATCATGAATCATGAATCATGAATCATGAATTGAATCATGAATCATGAATTATGAATCATGAATTGAATCATGAATCATGACTTGAATCATGAATCATGAATCATGAATTGAATCATGAATCATGAATCATGAATCATGAATTGAATCATGAATTATGAATTATGAATCATGAATTGAATCATGAATCATGAATTGAATCATGAATCATGAATTGAATCATGAATTGAATCATGAATCATGAATCATGAATTGAATCATGAATCATGAATTATGAATCATGAATTGAATCATGAATCATGAATTGAATCATGAATCATGAATCATGAATCATGAATCGAATCATGAATTAGGAATTGAATCATGAATCATGAATCATGAATTGAATCATGAATCATGAATTGAATTATGAATCATGAATTGAATCATGAATCATGAATCATGAATTGAATCATGAATTGAATCATGAATTGAATCATGAATCATGAATCATGAATTGAATCATGAATCATGAATCATGAATTGAATCATGAATCATGAATCATGAATTGAATTATGAATCATGAATTGAATCATGAATCATGAATCATGAATTGAATCATGAATTGAATCATGAATTGAATCATGAATCATGAATCATGAATTGAATCATGAATCATGAATTAAGAATCATGAATTGAATCATGAATCATGAATCATGAATTGAATCATGAATGATGAATTGAATCATGAATCATGAATCATTAATTATGAATTGAAACATGAATCATGAATTATGAATCATGAATTGAATCATGAATCATAAATTGAATCATGAATCATGAATCATGAATTGAATCATGAATCATGAATTGAATCATGAATCATGAATCATGAATTGAATCATGAATTGAATCATGAATTGAATCATGAATTGAATCATGAATCATGAATCATGAATTGAATCATGAAAAATGAATTATGAATCATGAATTGAATCATGAATCATGAATCATGAATTGAATCATGAATCATGAATCGAATCATGAATTGAATCATGAATCATGAATTGAATCATGAATCATGAATCATGAATTGAATCATGAATCATGAATTGAATCATGAATCATGAATTATGAATCATGAATTGAATCATGAATCATGAATCATGAATTGAATCATGAATCATGAATCATGAATTGAATCATGAAATGAATCATGAATTAAATCATGAATCATGAATTATGAATCATGAATTGAATCATGAATTATGAATTGAATCATGAATCATGAAACATGAATCATGAATCATGAATCATGAATTGAATCATGAAATGAATCATGAATCATGAATCATGAATTGAATCATGAATCATGAATTATGAATCATGAATTAAATCATGAATCATGAATCATTAATTGAATCATGAATTATGAATCATGAATTGAATCATGAATCATGAATTATGAATCATGAATTGAATCATGATCCGAATCATTAATTGAATCATGAATCATGAATTGAATCATGAATCATGAATCATGAATCATGAATTGAATCATGAATCATGAATTATGAATCATGAATTATGAATCATGAATTGAATCATGAATCATGACTTGAATCATGAATCATGAATCATGAATCATGAATTAAATCATGAATCATGAATCATGAATTGAATCATGAATCATGAATTATGAATCATGAATTGAATCATGAATCATGAATTGAATCATGAATCATGAATCATGAATTGAATCATGAATCATGAATTGAATCATGAATCATGAATTATGAATCATGAATTGAATCATGAATCATGAATTGAATTATGAATCATGAATCATGAATTGAATCATGAATCATGAATTATGAATCATTAATTAAATCATAAATCATGAATTATGAATCATGAATTAAATCATGAATCATGAATTTAATCATGAATCATGAATTATGAATCATGAATTGAAACATGAATCATGAATCATGAATTGAATCATGAATCATGAATCATGAATTGAATCATGAATCATGAATCATGAATCATGAATTGAATCATGAATCATGAATTATGAATCATGAATTGAATCATGAATCATGAATTGAATCATGAATCATAAATCATGAATTGAATCATGAATCATTAATTGAATCATAAATCATGAATCATTAATTGAATCATGAATTGAATCATGAATCATGAATCATGAATTGAATCATGAATCATGAATTATGAATCATGAATTGAATCATGAATCATGAATCATGAATTCAATCATGAATCATGAATCATGAATCGAATCATGAATCATGAATTGAATCATGAATCATGAATTGAATCATGAATCATGAATCATGAATCATGAATTGAATCATGAATCATGAATTATGAATCATGAATTGAATCATAATTCATGAATCATGAATTCAATCATGAATCATGAATCATGAATCGAATCATGAATCATGAATTGAATCATGAATCATGAATTAAATCATGAATCATGAATCATGATTCATGAATTGAATCATGAATCATGAATTATGAATCATGAATTGAATCATGAATCATGACTTGAATCATGAATCATGAATCATGAATTGAATCATGAATCATGAATCATAAATTGAATCATGAATCATGAATTGAATCATGAATCATGAATCATGAATCATGAATTGAATCAGGAATCATAAATCATGAATTGAATCATGAAGCATGAATTATGAGTCATGAATTGAATCACGAATCATGAATCATGAATTGAATCATGAATCATGATTTAGGAATCATGAATCATGAATTGAATCATGAATCATGAATTATGAATAATGAATTAAATCATGAATCATGAATTATGAATCATGAATGATGAATCATGAATGATGAATCATGAATTGAATCATGAATTATGAATTGAATCATGAATGATGAATCATGAATGATGAATCATGAATTGAATCATGAATCATGAATTGAATCATGAATCATGAATTAAATCATGAATCATGAATTGAATCATGAATCATGAATTATGAATTGAATCATGAGTGATGAATCATGAATGATGAATCATGAATTGAATCATGAATCATGAATTGAATCATGAATCATGAATGATGAATTGAATCATGAATCATGAATGATGAATTGAATCATGAATCATGAATCATGAATCATGAATTGAATCATGAATCATGAATGATGAATCATGAATTGAATCATGAATCATGAATTTAATCATGAATCATGAATTATGAATCATGAATTGAATCATGAATCATGAATTATGAATCATGAATTGAATCATGAATTATGAATTGAATCATGAATCATGAATCATGAATCATGAATTGAATCATGAATTGAATCATGAATCATGAATGATGAATTGAATCATGAATCATGAATGATGAATCATGAATTGAATCATGAATCATGAATCATGAATCGAATCATGGATCATGAATTGAATCATTAATCATGAATCATGAATTGAATCATGAATCATGAATCATGAATTGAATCATGAATCATGAATTATGAATCATGAATTGAATCATGAATCATGAATTATGAATCATGAATTGAATCATGATATGAATCAAGAAATGAATCATGAATCATGAATTGAATCATGAATCATGAATCATGAATTGAATCATGAATCATGAATTATGAATCATGAATTGAATCATGAATCATGACTTGAATCATGAATCATGAATTGAATCATGAATCATGAATCATGAATCATGAATTGAATCATGAATCATGAATTATGAATCATGAATTGAATCATGAATCATGAATTGAATCATGAATCATGAATTGAATCATAAATCATGAAGTGAATCATGAATCATGAATCATGAATTGAATCATGAATCATGAATCATGAATTGAATCATGAATTGAATCATGAATCGATTCATGAATTGAATCATGTATCGAATCATGAATTGAATCATGTATCGAATCATGAATTGAATCATGAATCATGAATCATGAATTGAATCATGAATCATGAATCATGAATTGAAACATGAATCATGAATCATGAATCATGAATCGAATCATGAATCATGAATTGAATCATGAATCATGAATCATGAATTGAATCATGAATCATGAATTGAATCATGAATCATGAATCATGAATTGAATCATGAATCATGAATCATGAATTGAATCATGAATCATGAATTATGAATCATGAATCATGAATCATGAATCATGAATTGAATCATGAATCATGAATCATGAATTGAATCATGAATCATGAATCATGAATTGAATCATAAATCATGAATCATGAATCATGAATTAAAACATGCATCATGAATTATGAATCATGAATTGAATCATGAATCATGAATCATGAATTGAAACATGAATCATGAATTATGAATCATGAATTGAATCATGAATCATGAATCATGAATTGAATCATGAATAATGAATCATGAATTGAATCATGAATCATGAATTGAATCATGAATCATGAATTGAATCATGAATTGAATCATGAATCATGAATCATGAATCATGAATTGAATCATGAATCATGAATCATGAATTGAATCATGAATCGTGAATCATGAATCATGGATCGAATCATGAATCATGAATTGAATCATGAATCATGAATCATGAATTGAATCATGAATCATGAATCATGAATTGAATCATGAATCATGAATCATGAATTAAATCATGAATCATGAATTATGAATCATGAATTGAATCATGAATCATGAATCATGAATTGAATCATGAATCAGGAATCATGAATCATGAATTGAATCATGAATCATGAATTATGAATCATGAATTGAATCATGAATCATGAATCATGAATCATGAATTATAAATCATGAATTGAATCATGAATCATGACTTGAATCATGAATCATGAATCATGAATTGAATCATGAATCATGAATCATGAATTGAATCATGAATCATGAATTGAATCATGAATCATGAATCATGAATCATGAATTGAATCATGAATCATAAATCATGAATTGAATCATGAATCATGAATTATGAATCATGAATTGAATCATGAATCATGAATCATGAATTGAATCATGAATCATAAATCATGAATTTAATCATGAATCATGAATCATGAATTGAATCATGAATCATAAATCATGAATTGAATCATGAATCATGAATTATGAATCATGAATTGAATCATGAATCATGAATCATGAATTGAATGATGAATCATGAATCAGGAATCATGAATCATGAATTGAATCATGAATCATGAATTATGAATAATGAATTAAATCATGAATCATGAATTATGAATCATGAATGATGAATCATGAATTGAATCATGAATTATGAATTGAATCATGAATGATGAATCATGAATGATGAATAATGAATTGAATCATGAATCATGAATTGAATCATGAATCATGAATTAAATCATGAATCATGAATTGAATCATGAATCATGAATTATGAATTGAATCATGAGTGATGAATCATGAATGATGAATCATGAATTGAATCATGAATCATGAATGATGAATTGAATCATGAATCATGAATGATGAATTGAATCATGAATCATGAATCATGAATCATGAATTGAATCATGAATCATGAATGATGAATCATGAATTGAATCATGAATCATGAATTTAATCATGAATCATGAATTATGAATCATGAATTGAATCATGAATCATGAATTGAATCATGAATTATGAATTGAATCATGAATCATGAATCATGAATCATGAATTGAATCATGAATTGAATCATGAATCATGAATTATGAATCATGAATTGAATCATGAATCATGAATTGAATCATGAATCATAAATCATGAATTGAATCATGAATCATGAATTAAATCATGAATCATGAATCATGATTCATGAATTGAATCATGAATCATGAATTATGAATCATGAATTGAATCATGAATCATGACTTGAATCATGAATCATGAATCATGAATTGAATCATGAATCATGAATTGAATCATGAATCATGAATTGAATCATGAATCATGAATCATGAATCATGAATTGAATCATGAATCATAAATCATGAATTGAATCATGAATCATGAATTATGAATCATGAATTGAATCATGAATCATGAATCATGAATTGAATCATGAATCATAAATCATGAATTTAATCATGAATCATGAATCATGAATTGAATCATGAATCATAAATCATGAATTGAATCATGAATCATGAATTATGAATCATGAATTGAATCATGAATCATGAATCATGATATGAATCATGAATCATGAATCAGGAATCATGAATCATGAATTGAATCATGAATCATGAATTATGAATAATGAATTAAATCATGAATCATGAATTATGAATCATGAATGATGAATCATGAATGATGAATCATGAATTGAATCATGAATTATGAATTGAATCATGAATGATGAATCATGAATTGAATCATGAATCATGAATTGAATCATGAATCATGAATTAAATCATGAATCATGAATTGAATCATGAATCATGAATTATGAATTGAATCATGAGTGATGAATCATGAATGATGAATCATGAATTGAATCATGAATCATGAATCATGAATTGAATCATGAATCATGAATAATGAATTGAATCATGAATCATGAATCATGAATCATGAATCATGAATTGAATCATGAATCATGAATGATGAATCATGAATTGAATCATGAATCATGAATTTAATCATGAATCATGAATTATGAATCATGAATTGAATCATGAATCATGAATTATGAATCATGAATTGAATCATGAATTATGAATTGAATCATGAATCATGAATCATGAATCATGAATCATGAATTGAATCATGAATTGAATCATGAATCATGAATCATGAATTGAATCATGAATCATGAATGATGAATCATGAATTGAATCATGAATCATGAATCATGAATCGAATCATGGATCATGAATTGAATCATTAATCATGAATCATGAATTGAATCATGAATCATGAATCATGAATTGAATCATGAATCATGAATTATGAATCATGAATTGAATCATGAATCATGAATTATGAATCATGAATTGAATCATGATATGAATCAAGAAATGAATCATGAATCATGAATTGAATCATGAATCATGAATCATGAATTGAATCATGAATCATGAATTATGAATCATGAATTGAATCATGAATCATGACTTGAATCATGAATCATGAATCATGAATTGAATCATGAATCATGAATCATGAATCATGAATTGAATCATGAATCATGA
Organism: Mixophyes australis; assembly: GCA_036250195.1. Taxonomy (NCBI): domain Eukaryota; kingdom Metazoa; phylum Chordata; class Amphibia; order Anura; family Limnodynastidae; genus Mixophyes; species Mixophyes australis. The sequence goes on along the minus strand of JAVHZZ010000001.1, from coordinate 238,242,121 downwards.
ATTATGAATCATGAATCATGAATCATGAATTGAATCATGAATCATGAATCATGAATTGAATCATGAATTGAATCATGAATCGATTCATGAATTGAATCATGTATCGAATCATGAATTGAATCATGTATCGAATCATGAATTGAATCATGAATCATGAATCATGAATTGAATCATGATTCATGAATTATGAATCATGAATTGAATCATGAATCATGAATCATGAATTGAAACATGAATCATGAATCATGAATCATGAATCGAATCATGAATCATGAATTGAATCATGAATCATGAATCATGATTCATGAATTATGAATCATGAATTGAATCATGAATCATGAATCATGAATTGAAACATGAATCATGAATCATGAATCGAATCATGAATCATGAATTGAATCATGAATCATGAATTGAATCATGAATCATGAATTGAATCATGAATCATGAATCATGAATTGAATCATGAATCATGAATCATGAATTGAATCATGAATCATGAATTATGAATCATGAATCATGAATCATGAATTGAATCATGAATCATGAATCATGAATTGAATCATGAATCATGAATCATGAATTGAATCATAAATCATGAATCATGAATCATGAATTAAAACATGCATCATGAATTATGAATCATGAATTGAATCATGAATCATGAATCATGAATCATGAATCATGAATTGAAACATGAATCATGAATTATGAATCATGAATTGAATCATGAATCATGAATCATGAATTGAATCATGAATAATGAATCATGAATTGAATCATGAATCATGAATTGAATCATGAATCATGAATTGAATCATGAATTGAATCATGAATCATGAATCATGAATCATGAATTGAATCATGAATCATGAATCATGAATTGAATCATGAATCGTGAATCATGAATCATGAATCGAATCATGAATCATGAATTGAATCATGAATCATGAATCATGAATTGAATCATGAATCATGAATCATGAATTGAATCATGAATCATGAATCATGAATTAAATCATGAATCATGAATTATGAATCATGAATTGAATCATGAATCATGAATCATGAATTGAATCATGAATCATGAATCATGAATCATGAATTGAATCATGAATCATGAATTATGAATCATGAATTGAATCATGAATCATGAATTGAATCATGAATCATGAATCATGAATTGAATCATGAATCATGAATTGAATCATGAATCATGAATCATGAATTGAATCATGAATCATGAATCATGAATTGAATCATGAATTGAATCATGAATCGATTCATGAATTGAATCATGTATCGAATCATGAATTGAATCATGTATCGAATCATGAATTGAATCATGAATCATGAATCATGAATTGAATCATGATTCATGAATTATGAATCATGAATTGAATCATGAATCATGAATCATGAATTGAAACATGAATCATGAATCATGAATCATGAATCGAATCATGAATCATGAATTGAATCATGAATCATGAATCATGAATTGAATCATGAATCATGAATTGAATCATGAATCATGAATCATGAATTGAATCATGAATCATGAATCATGAATTGAATCATGAATCATGAATTATGAATCATGAATCATGAATCATGAATCATGAATTGAATCATGAATCATGAATCATGAATTGAATCATGAATCATGAATCATGAATTGAATCATAAATCATGAATCATGAATCATGAATTAAAACATGCATCATGAATTATGAATCATGAATTGAATCATGAATCATGAATCATGAATCATGAATCATGAATTGAAACATGAATCATGAATTATGAATCATGAATTGAATCATGAATCATGAATCATGAATTGAATCATGAATAATGAATCATGAATTGAATCATGAATCATGAATTGAATCATGAATCATGAATTGAATCATGAATTGAATCATGAATCATGAATCATGAATCATGAATTGAATCATGAATCATGAATTGAATCATGAATCGTGAATCATGAATCATGAATCGAATCATGAATCATGAATTGAATCATGAATCATGAATCATGAATTGAATCATGAATCATGAATCATGAATTGAATCATGAATCATGAATCATGAATTAAATCATGAATCATGAATTATGAATCATGAATTGAATCATGAATCATGAATCATGAATTGAATCATGAATCAGGAATCATGAATCATGAATTGAATCATGAATCATGAATTATGAATCATGAATTAAATCATGAATCATGAATTATGAATCATGAATTGAATCATGAATCATGAATTATGAATTATGAATTAAATCATGAATCATGAATTATGAATCATGAATTGAATCATGAATCATGAATTGAATCATGAATCATGAATCATGAATTATGAATCACGAATTGAATCATGAATCATGAATCATGAATTGAATCATGAATCATGAATCATGAATTGAATCATGAATCATGATTCATGAATCATGAATTGAAACATGAATCATGAATTATGAATCATGAATTGAATCATGAATCATGAATCATGAATTGAATCATAAATCATGAATCATGAATCATGAATTAAAACATGCATCATGAATTATGAATCATGAATTGAATCATGAATCATGATTCATGAATCATGAATTGAAACATGAATCATGAATTATGAATCATGAATTGAATCATGAATCATGAATCATGAATTGAATCATAAATCATGAATCATGAATCATGAATTAAAACATGCATCATGAATTATGAATCATGAATTGAATCATGAATCATGATTCATGAATCATGAATTGAAACATGAATCATGAATTATGAATCATGAATTGAATCATGAATCATGAATCATGAATTGAATCATAAATCATGAATCATGAATCATGAATTAAAACATGCATCATGAATTATGAATCATGAATTGAATCATGAATCATGAATCATGAATCATGAATCATGAATTGAAACATGAATCATGAATTATGAATCATGAATTGAATCATGAATCATGAATCATGAATTGAATCATGAATAATGAATCATGAATTGAATCATGAATCATGAATTGAATCATGAATCATGAATTGAATCATGAATTGAATCATGAATCATGAATCATGAATCATGAATTGAATCATGAATCATGAATCATGAATTGAATCATGAATCGTGAATCATGAATCATGAATCGAATCATGAATCATGAATTGAATCATGAATTGAATCATGAATCATGAATCATGAATCATGAATTGAATCATGAATCATGAATCATGAATTGAATCATGAATCGTGAATCATGAATCATGAATCGAATCATGAATCATGAATTGAATCATGAATCATGAATCATGAATTGAATCATGAATCATGAATCAGGAATCATGAATCATGAATTGAATCATGAATCATGAATTATGAATCATGAATTAAATCATGAATCATGAATTATGAATCATGAATTGAATCATGAATCATGAATTATGAATCATGAATTAAATCATGAATCATGAATTATGAATCATGAATTGAATCATGAATCATGAATTGAAGCATGAATCATGAATTATGAATTATGAATCACGAATTGAATCATGAATCATGAATCATGAATTGAATCATGAATCATGAATCATGAATTGAATCATGAATCATGATTCATGAATCATGAATTGAAACATGAATCATGAATTATGAATCATGAATTGAATCATGAATCATGAATCATGAATTGAATCATGAATCATGAATCATGAATTGAATCATGAATCATGAATTGAATCATGAATCATGAATCATGAATTGAATCATGAATTAAATCATGAATCATGAATTGAATCATGAATCATGAATTATGAATCATGAATTGAATCATGAATCATGAATCATGAATCATGAATCGAATCATGAACCATGAATTGAATCATGAATCATAATTCATGAATTGAATCATGAATCATGAATTGAATCATGAATCATGAATCATGAATTGAATCATGAATCATGAATCATGAATCATGAATTGAAACATGAATCATGAATTATGAATCATGAATTGAATCATGAATCATGAATTGAATCATGAATCATGAATCATGAATTGAATCATGAATCATGAATTGAATCATGAATCATGAATCATGAATTGAATCATGAATCATGAATCATGAATTGAATCATGAATCATGAATTATGAATCATGAATTGAATCATGAATCATGAATCATGAATTGAATCATGAATCATGAATCATGAATCGAATCATGAATTGAATCATGAATCATGAATCATGAATTGAATCATGAATCATGAATCATGAATTGAATCATGAATTATGAATTGAATCATGAATCAGGAATCGTGAATCATGAATTGAATCATGAAATGAATCATGAATTAAATCATGAATCATGAATAATGAATCATGAATTGAATCATGAATTATGAATTGAATCATGAATCATGAAACATGAATCATGAATCATGAATCATGAATTGAATCATGAAATGAATCATGAATCATGAATCATGAATTGAATCATGAATCATGAATCATGAATCATGAATTGAATCATGAATCATAAATTGAATCATGAATCATGAATTGAATCATGAATCATGAATTATGAATCATGAATTGAATCATGAATCATGAATTGAATCATGAATTATGAATCATGAATTGAATCATGAATCATGAATTATGAATCATGAATTGAATCATGATCCGAATCATGAATTGAATCATGAATCATGAATTGAATCATAAATCATGAATCATGAATCATGAATTGAATCATGATCCGAATCATGAATTGAATCATGAATCATGAATTGAATCATGAATCATGAATCATGAATCATGAATTGAATCATGAATCATGAATCATGAATTGAATCATGAATTGAATCATGAATCATGAATTGAATCATGAATCATGAATTATGAATCATGAATTGAATCATGAATCATGAATCATGAATTGAATCATGAATCATGAATCATGAATCATGAATTGAATCATGAATCATGAATCATGAATCATGAATTGAATCATGAATCATGAATCATGAATTGAATCATGAATCATGAATCATTAATTGAATCATGAATCATGAATTGAATCATGAATCATGAATTGAATCATGAATTGAATCATGAATCATGAATCATGAATTAAATCATGAATCATGAATTATGAATCATGAATTGAATCATGAATCATGAATTATGAATTATGAATTAAATCATGAATCATGAATTATGAATCATGAATTGAATCATGAATTGAATCATGAATCATGAATTGAATCATGAATCATGAATCATGAATTATGAATCACGAATTGAATCATGAATCATGAATCATGAATTGAATCATGAATCATGATTCATGAATCATGAATTGAAACATGAATCATGAATTATGAATCATGAATTGAATCATGAATCATGAATCATGAATTGAATCATAAATCATGAATCATGAATCATGAATTAAAACATGCATCATGAATTATGAATCATGAATTGAATCATGAATCATGAATCATGAATCATGAATCATGAATTGAAACATGAATCATGAATTATGAATCATGAATTGAATCATGAATCATGAATCATGAATCATGAATAATGAATCATGAATTGAATCATGAATTGAATCATGAATCATGAATTGAATCATGAATTGAATCATGAATCATGAATCATGAATCATGAATTGAATCATGAATCATGAATCATGAATTGAATCATGAATCGTGAATCATGAATCATGAATCGAATCATGAATCATGAATTGAATCATGAATTGAATCATGAATCATGAATCATGAATCATGAATTGAATCATGAATCATGAATCATGAATTGAATCATGAATCGTGAATCATGAATCATGAATCGAATCATGAATCATGAATTGAATCATGAATCATGAATCATGAATTGAATCATGAATCATGAATCAGGAATCATGAATCATGAATTGAATCATGAATCATGAATTATGAATCATGAATTAAATCATGAATCATGAATTATGAATCATGAATTGAATCATGAATCATGAATTATGAATCATGAATTAAATCATGAATCATGAATTATGAATCATGAATTGAATCATGAATCATGAATTGAAGCATGAATCATGAATCATGAATTGAATCATGAATCATGAATCATGAATTGAATCATGAATCATGATTCATGAATCATGAATTGAAACATGAATCATGAATTATGAATCATGAATTGAATCATGAATCATGAATCATGAATCATGAATCATGAATTGAATCATGAATCATGAATTGAATCATGAATCATGAATCATGAATTGAATCATGAATTAAATCATGAATCATGAATCATGAATTGAATCATGAATCATGAATTATGAATCATGAATTGAATCATGAATCATGAATCATGAATCATGAATCGAATCATGAATCATGAATTGAATCATGAATCATAATTCATGAATTGAATCATGAATCATGAATTGAATCATGAATCATGAATCATGAATTGAATCATGAATCATGAATCATGAATCATGAATTGAAACATGAATCATGAATTATGAATCATGAATTGAATCATGAATCATGAATTGAATCATGAATCATGAATCATGAATTGAATCATGAATCATGAATTGAATCATGAATCATGAATCATGAATTGAATCATGAATCATGAATCATGAATTGAATCATGAATCATGAATTATGAATAATGAATTGAATCATGAATCATGAATCATGAATTGAATCATGAATCATGAATCATGAATCGAATCATGAATTGAATCATGAATCATGAATCATGAATTGAATCATGAATCATGAATCATGAATTGAATCATGAATCATGAATTGAATCATGAATCAGGAATCGTGAATCATGAATTGAATCATGAAATGAATCATGAATTAAATCATGAATCATGAATAATGAATCATGAATTGATTCATGAATTATGAATTGAATCATGAATCATGAAACATGAATCATGAATCATGAATCATGAATTGAATCATGAAATGAATCATGAATCATGAATCATGAATTGAATCATGAATCATGAATCATGAATCATGAATTGAATCATGAATCATGAATCATAAATTGAATCATGAATCATGAATTGAATCATGAATCATGAATTATGAATCATGAATTGAATCATGAATCATGAATTGAATCATGAATTATGAATCATGAATTGAATCATGAATCATGAATTATGAATCATGAATTGAATCATGATCCGAATCATGAATTGAATCATGAATCATGAATTGAATCATAAATCATGAATCATGAATCATGAATTGAATCATGATCCGAATCATGAATTGAATCATGAATCATGAATTGAATCATGAATCATGAATCATGAATCATGAATTGAATCATGAATCATGAATCATGAATTGAATCATGAATTGAATCATGAATCATGAATTGAATCATGAATCATGAATTATGAATCATGAATTGAATCATGAATCATGAATTGAATCATGAATCATGAATCATGAATTGAATCATGAATCATGAATCATGAATCATGAATTGAATCATGAATTGAATCATGAATTGAATCATGAATCATGAATCATTAATTGAATCATGAATCATGAATTGAATCATGAATCATGAATTGAATCATGAATTGAATCATGAATCATGAATCATGAATTGAATCATGAATCATGAATCATGAATTGAATCATGAATCATGAATTAAGAATCATGAATTGAATCATGAATCATGAATCATGAATTGAATCATGAATCATGAATCATGAATTGAATCATGAATCATGAATTATGAATCATGAATTGAAACATGAATCATGAATTATGAATCATGAATTGAATCATGAATCATGAATTGAATCATGAATCATGATTAATGAATTGAATCATGAATCATGAATTGAATAATGAATCATGAATCATGAATTGAATCATGAATTGAATCATGAATCATGAATCATGAATTGAATCATGAATCATGAATTATGAATCATGAATTGAATCATGAATCATGAATCATGAATTGAATCATGAATCATGAATCATGAATCGAATCATGAATTGAATCATGAATCATGAATCATGAATTGAATCATGAATCATGAATTGAATCATGAATCATGAATCATGAATCATGAATTGAATCATGAATCATGAATTATGAATCATGAATTGAATCATGAATCATGAATCTTGAATTGAATCATGAATCAGGAATCATGAATCATGAATTGAATCATGAAATGAATCATGAATTGAATCATGAATCATGAATCATGAATCATGAATTGAATCATGAATCATGAATTGAATCATGAATCATGAATTATGAATCATGAATTGAATCATGAATTATGAATCATGAATTGAATCATGAATCATGAATTATGAATCATGAATTGAATCATGATCCGAATCATGAATTGAATCATGAATCATGAATTGAATCATGAATCATGAATCATGATTCATGAATTGAATCATGAATCATGAATTATGAATCATGAATTGAATCATGAATCATGACTTGAATCATGAATCATGAATTGAATCATGAATCATGAATCATGAATCATGAATTGAATCATGAATCATGAATTATGAATCGTGAATTGAATCATGAATCATGAATTGAATCATGAATCATAAATCATGAATTGAATCATGAATTGAATCATGAATCATGAATCATGAATTGAATCATGAATCATGAATTATGAATCATGAATTGAATCATGAATCATGAATTGAATCATGAATCATGAATCATGAATCATGAATCGAATCATGAATCATGAATTGAATCATGAATCATGAATCATGAATTGAATCATGAATCATGAATTGAATCATGAATCATGAATCATGAATTGAATCATGAATCATGAATCATGAATTGAATTATGAATCATGAATTGAATCATGAATCATGAATCATGAATCATGAATCATGAATTGAATCATGAATCATGAATCATGAATTGAATCATGAATCATGAATTGAATCATGAATCATGAATCATGAATTGAATCATGAATCATGAATCATGAATTGAAACATGAATCATGAATTATGAATCATGAATTGAATCATGAATCATAAATTGAATCATGAATCATGAATCATGAATTGAATCATGAATCATGAATTGAATCATGAATCATGAATCATGAATTGAATCATGAATTGAATCATGAATTGAATCATGAATTGAGTAATGAATCATGAATCATGAATTGAATCATGAATAATGAATTATGAATCATGAATTGAATCATGAATAATGAATCATGAATTGAATCATGAATCATGAATCATGAATCGAATCATGAATTGAATCATGAATCATGAATCATGAATTAAATCATGAATCATGAATTGAATCATGAATCATGAATCATGAATTGAATCATGAATCATGAATTATGAATCATGAATTGAATCATGAATCATGAATCATGAATTGAATCATAAATCATGAATCATGAATTGAATCATGAAATGAATCATGAATTAAATCATGAACCATGAATTATGAATCATGAATTGAATCATGAATTATGAATTGAATCATTAATCATGAAACATGAATCATGAATCATGAATTGAATCATGAAATGAATCATGAATCATGAATCATGAATTGAATCATGAATCATGAATCATGAATCATGAATCATGAATTGAATCATGAATCATGAATCATGAATTGAATCATGAATCATGAATTGAATCATGAATCATGAATTATGAATCATGAATTGAATCATGAATCATGAATCATGAATTGAATCATGAATCATGAATTATGAATCATGAATTGAATCATGAATCATGAATCATGAATTGAATCATGAATCATGAATCATGATTCGAATCATGAATTGAATCATGAATCATGAATCATGAATTGAATCATGAATCATGAATTATGAATCATGAATTGAATCATGAATCATGAATCTTGAATTGAATCATGAATCATGAATCATGAATTGAATCATGAATCATGAATTATGAATCATGAATTGAATCATGAATCATGAATCTTGAATTGAATCATGAATCATGAATCAGGAATCATGAATCATGAATTGAATCATGAAATGAATCATGAATTAAATCATGAATCATGAATTATGAATCATGAATTGAATCATGAATTATGAATTGAATCATGAATCATGAAACATGAATCATGAATCATGAATCATGAATTGAATCATGAAATGAATCATGAATTGAATCATGAATTGAGTCATGAATCATGAATCATGAATTGAATCATGAATAATGAATTATGAATCATGAATTGAATCATGAATCATGAATCATAAATTGAATCATGAATCATGAATCATGAATCGAATCATGAATTGAATCATGAATCTTGAATCATGAATTAAATCATGAATCATGAATCATAAATCATGAATCATGAATTGAATTATGAATTGAATCATGAATCATGAATTGAATCATGAATCATGAATCATGAATTGAATCATGAATCATGAATCATGAATTGAATCATGAATCATGAATCGAATCATGAATCATGAATTGTATCATGAATCATGAATCATGAATTGAATCATGAATCATGAATCATGAATTGAATCATGAATCATGAATCATGAATCATGAATCGAATCATGAATCATGAATCATGAATCATGAATCGAATCATGAATCATGAATTGAATCATGAATCATGAATTATGAATCATGAATTGAATCATGAATCATGAATCATGAATTGAATCATGAATCATGAATCATGAATTGAATCATAAATCATGAATCATGAATTGAATCATGAATCATGAATCATGAATCGTGAATCGAATCATGAATCATGAATCGAATCATGAATCATGAATTGAATCATGAATCATGAATCATGAATTGAATCATGAATCATGAATCATGAATCATGAATTGAATCATGAATCATGAATCATGAATTGAATCATGAATCATGAATCGAATCATGAATCATGAAACATGAATTGAATCATGAATTGAATCATGAATCATGAATCGAATCATGAATTGAATCATTAATCATGAATTGAATCATGAATCGAATCATGAATCATGAATTGAATCATGAATTGAATCATGAATTGAATCATTAATCATGAATTGAATCATGAATTGAATCATGAATCATGAATTATGAATCATGAAGAGAATCATGAATCATGAATCGAATCATGAATCATGAATCATGAATTGAATCATGAATCGAATCATAAATCATGAATTGAATAATGAATTGAATCATGAATCATGAATCGAATCATGAATCATGAATTAAATAATAAATTGAATCATAAATCATGAATCGAATCATGAATTGAATCAGGAATCATGAATTGAATCATGAATCATGAATTGAATCATGAATCATGAATCATGAATCGAATCATGAATCATGAATCATGAATCAAATCATGAATCATGAATCATGAATCGAATCATGAATCATGATTTGAATCATGAATCATGAATCATGAATTGAATCATGAATCATGAATTGAATCATGAATCATGAATCATGAATCGAATCATGAATCATGAATCATAAATCATGAATTGTATCATGAATCATGAATTGAATCATGAATCATAATTCATAAATCATGAATTGAATCATGAATCATGAATTGAATCATGAATCATGAATCAAGATTCATGAATCGAAACATGAATCATGAATTGAATCATGAATCATGAATCATGAATTGAATCATGAATCATGAATCATGAATCGAATAATGAATCATGAATCAAATAATGAATCATGAATCATGAATCATGAATTGAATCATGAATCAAGAATCATGAATCGAAACATGAATCATGAATTGAATCATGAATCATGAATCATGAATCATGAATTGAATCATGAATCATGAATCATGAATCGAATAAAGAATCATGAATCATGAATCATAAATTGAATCATGAATCATGAATTGAATCATGAATCATGAATTTAATCATGAATTGAATCATGAATCAAGAATCGAATCATGAATCATGAATTGAATCAAGAATCATGAATCATGAATCATAAATTGAATCATAAATCATGAATCATGAAATGAATCATGAATCATGAATCGAATCATGAATCATGAATCATGAATTGAATCATGAATTGAATCATGAATCATGAATCGAATCATGAAACATGAATTGAATCATGAATTGAATCATGAATTGAATCATGAATCATGAATTGAATCATGAATCATGAATTGAATCATGAATCATGAATCATAAATCGAATCATGAATCATGAATTGAATCATGAATCGAATCATGAATTGAATCATTAATCATGAATTGAATCATGAATTGAATCATGAATCATGAATTATAAATCATGAATTGAAACATGAATCATGAATCATGAATTGAATCATGAATCATGAATCATGAATTGAATTATAAATCATGAATCATGAATTGAATCATGAATCATAAATTGAATCATGAATCATGAATTGAATCATGAATCATGAATCATGAATCGAATCATGAATCGAAACATGAATCATGAATCATGAATCATGAATTGAATCATGAATCATGAATTGAATCATGAAACATGAATCATGAATTGAATCATGAATCATGAACCATGAATCATGAATCGAATCATGAATCATGAATCATGAATTGAATCATGAATCATGAATCGAATCATGAATCATGAATTGAATCATGAATCATGAATCATGAATTGAATCATGAATCATGAGTCATGAATTGAATCATGAATCATGAATCATGAATCATGAATCGAATCATGAATCATGAATCATGAATCATGAATCATGAATTGAATCATGAATCATGAATCGAATCATGAATCATGAATTGAATCATGAGTTGAATCATGAATCATAAATTGAATCATGAATCATGAGTCATGAATTGAATCATGAATCATAAATCATGAATCATGAATCAAATCATGAATCATGAATCATGAATTGAATCATGAATCATGAATCGAATCAAGAATCATGAATTGAATCATGAGTTGAATCATGAATCATAAATTGAATCATGAATCATGAATCATGAATCATGAATCGAATCATAAATCATGAATCATGAATCATGATTCATGAATTGAATCATGAATCATGAATCATGAATCATGATTCATGAATTGAATCATGAATCATGAATTAAGAATCGATTCATGAATCATGAATTTAATCATGAGTTGAATCATGAATCATAAATTGAATCATGAATCATGAAATGAATCATGAATTGAATCATGAATTGAATCATGATTCATGAATCATGAATTGAATCATGAATCATGAATCATGAATCATGAATCATAAATTGAATCATGAATCATGAATTGAATCATGAATCATGAATTGAATCATGAATTGAATCATGAATAAAGAATCGAATCATGAATCATGAATTGAATCAAGAATCATGAATCATGAATCATAAATTGAATCATAAATCATGAATCATGAATTGAATCATGAATCATGAATCGAATCATGAATCATGAATCATGAATTGAATCATGAATTGAATCATGAATCATGAATCGAATCATGAAACATGAATTGAATCATGAATTGAATCATGAATTGAATCATGAATCATGAATTGAATCATGAATCATGAATTGAATCATGAATCATGAATCATAAATCGAATCATGAATCATGAATTGAATCATGAATAGAATCATTAATTGAATCATTAATCATGAATTGAATCATGAATTGAATCATGAATCATGAATTATAAATCATGAATTGAAACATGAATCATGAATCATGAATTGAATCATGAATCATGAATCATGAATTGAATCATAAATCATGAATCATGAATTGAATCATGAATCATAAATTGAATCATGAATCATGAATTGAATCATGAATCATGAATCATGAATCGAATCATGAATCGAAACATGAATCATGAATCATGAATCATGAATTGAATCATGAATCATGAACCATGAATCATGAATCGAATAATGAATCATGAATCATGAATTGAATAATGAATCATGAATCAAATCATGAATCATGAATTGAATAATGAATCATGAATCGAATCATGAATCATGAATTGAATCATGAATCATGAATCATGAATTGAATCATGAATCATGAGTCATGAATTGAATCATGAATCATGAATCATGAATCGAATCATGAATCATGAATCATGAATCATGAATCATGAATCGAATCATGAATCATGAATTGAATCATGAGTTGAATCATGAATCATAAATTGAATCATGAATCATGAATCATGAATTGAATCATGAATCATGAATCATGAATCATGAATCGAATCATAAATCATGAATCATAAATCATGAATTGAATCATGAATCATGAATTGAATCATGAATCATGAATCAAGATTCATGAATCGAAACATGAATCATGAATTGAATCATGAATCATGAATCATGAATTGAATCATGAATCATGAATCATGAATTGAATCATGAATCATGAGTCATGAATTGAATCATGAATCATGAATCATGAATCGAATCATGAATCATGAATCATGAATCATGAATCATGAATTGAATCATGAATCATGAATCGAATCATGAATCATGAATTGAATCATGAGTTGAATCATGAATCATAAATTGAATCATGAATCATGAATCATGAATTGAATCATGAATCATGAATCATGAATCATGAATCGAATCATAAATCATGAATCATAAATCATGAATTGAATCATGAATCATGAATTGAATCATGAATCATGAATCAAGATTCATGAATCGAAACATGAATCATGAATTGAATCATGAATCATGAATCATGAATTGAATCATGAATCATGAATCATGAATCGAATAATGAATCATGAATCATGAATCATGAATTGAATCATGAATCATGAATCAAGAATCATGAATCGAAACATGAATCATGAATTGAATCATGAATCATGAATCATGAACTGAATCATGAATCATGAATCATGAATCGAATAATGAATCATGAACCATAAATTGAATCATGAATCATGAATTGAATCATGAATTGAATCATGAATCAAGAATCGAATCATGAATCATAAATTGAATCAAGAATCATGAATCATGAATCATAAATTGAATCATAAATCATGAATTGAATCATGAATCATGAATCATGAATCGAATCATGAATCGAAACATGAATCATGAATCATGAATCATGAATTGAATCATGAATCATGAATTGAATCATGAAACATGAATCATGAATTGAATCATGAATCATGAACCATGAATCATGAATCGAATCATGAATCATGAATCATGAATTGAATCATGAATCATGAATCGAATCATGAATCATGAATTGAATCATGAATCATGAATCATGAATTGAATCATGAATCATGAGTCATGAATTGAATCATGAATCATGAATCATGAATCATGAATCGAATCATGAATCATGAATCATGAATCATGAATCATGAATTGAATCATGAATCATGAATCGAATCATGAATCATGAATTGAATCATGAGTTGAATCATGAATCATAAATTGAATCATGAATCATGAGTCATGAATTGAATCATGAATCATAAATCATGAATCATGAATCAAATCATGAATCATGAATCATGAATTGAATCATGAATCATGAATCGAATCAAGAATCATGAATTGAATCATGAGTTGAATCATGAATCATAAATTGAATCATGAATCATGAATCATGAATCATGAATCGAATCATAAATCATGAATCATGAATCATGATTCATGAATTGAATCATGAATCATGAATCATGAATCATGATTCATGAATTGAATCATGAATCATGAATTAAGAATCGATTCATGAATCATGAATTTAATCATGAGTTGAATCATGAATCATAAATTGAATCATGAATCATGAAATGAATTATGAATTGAATCATGAATTGAATCATGATTCATGAATCATGAATTGAATCATGAATCATGAATCATGAATCATGAATCATAAATTGAATCATGAATCATGAATTGAATCATGAATCATGAATTGAATCATGAATCATAAATTGAATCATGAATCATGAATTGAATCATGAATCATGAATTGAATCATGAATTGAATCATGAATAAAGAATCGAATCATGAATCATGAATTGAATCAAGAATCATGAATCATGAATCATAAATTGAATCATAAATCATGAATCATGAATTGAATCATGAATCATGAATCGAATCATGAATCATGAATCATGAATTGAATCATGAATTGAATCATGAATCATGAATCGAATCATGAAACATGAATTGAATCATGAATTGAATCATGAATTGAATCATGAATCATGAATTGAATCATGAATCATGAATTGAATCATGAATCATGAATCATAAATCGAATCATGAATCATGAATTGAATCATGAATAGAATCATTAATTGAATCATTAATCATGAATTGAATCATGAATTGAATCATGAATCATGAATTATAAATCATGAATTGAAACATGAATCATGAATCATGAATTGAATCATGAATCATGAATCATGAATTGAATCATAAATCATGAATCATGAATTGAATCATGAATCATAAATTGAATCATGAATCATGAATTGAATCATGAATCATGAATCATGAATCGAATCATGAATCGAAACATGAATCATGAATCATGAATCATGAATTGAATCATGAATCATGAACCATGAATCATGAATCGAATAATGAATCATGAATCATGAATTGAATAATGAATCATGAATCAAATCATGAATCATGAATTGAATAATGAATCATGAATCGAATCATGAATCATGAATTGAATCATGAATCATGAATCATGAATTGAATCATGAATCATGAGTCATGAATTGAATCATGAATCATGAATCATGAATCGAATCATGAATCATGAATCATGAATCATGAATCATGAATCGAATCATGAATCATGAATTGAATCATGAGTTGAATCATGAATCATAAATTGAATCATGAATCATGAATCATGAATTGAATCATGAATCATGAATCATGAATCATAAATTGAATCATGAATCATGAATTGAATCATGAATCATGAATCATGAATCATGAATCGAATCATAAATCATGAATCATAAATCATGAATTGAATCATGAATCATGAATTGAATCATGAATCATGAATCAAGATTCATGAATCGAAACATGAATCATGAATTGAATCATGAATCATGAATCATGAATTGAATCATGAATCATGAATCATGAATTGAATCATGAATCATGAGTCATGAATTGAATCATGAATCATGAATCATGAATCGAATCATGAATCATGAATCATGAATCATGAATCATGAATTGAATCATGAATCATGAATCGAATCATGAATCATGAATTGAATCATGAGTTGAATCATGAATCATAAATTGAATCATGAATCATGAATCATGAATTGAATCATGAATCATGAATCATGAATCATGAATCGAATCATAAATCATGAATCATAAATCATGAATTGAATCATGAATCATGAATTGAATCATGAATCATGAATCAAGATTCATGAATCGAAACATGAATCATGAATTGAATCATGAATCATGAATCATGAATTGAATCATGAATCATGAATCATGAATCGAATAATGAATCATGAATCATGAATCATGAATTGAATCATGAATCATGAATCAAGAATCATGAATCGAAACATGAATCATGAATTGAATCATGAATCATGAATCATGAACTGAATCATGAATCATGAATCATGAATCGAATAATGAATCATGAACCATAAATTGAATCATGAATCATGAATTGAATCATGAATTGAATCATGAATCAAGAATCGAATCATGAATCATAAATTGAATCAAGAATCATGAATCATGAATCATAAATTGAATCATAAATCATGAATCATGAATTGAATCATGAATCATGAATCGAATCATGAATCATGAATCATGAATTGAATCATGAATTGAATCATGAATCATGAATCGAATCATGAAACATGAATTAAATCATGAATTGAATCATGAATCATGAATTGAATCATGAATCATGAATTGAATCATGAATCATGAATTGAATCATGAATCATGAATCATAAATCGAATCATGAATCATGAATTGAATCATGAATCGAATCATGAATTGAATCATTAATCATGTATTGAATCATGAATTGAATAATGAATCATGAATTATAAATCATGAATTGAAACATGAATCATGAATCATGAACTGAATCATGAATCATGAATCATGAATCATGAATTGAATCATGAATCATGATCTGAATCATGAATCATGAATCATGAATTGAATCATGAATCATGAATCATGAATCGAATCATGAATCGAAACATGAATCATGAATCATGAATTGAATCATGAATCATGAATCATGAATTGAATCATGAATCATGAACCATGAATCATGAATCGAATCATGAATCATGAATCATGAATTGAATCATGAATCATGAATCGAATCATGAATCATGAATTGAATCATGAATCATGAATCATGAATTGAATCATGAATCATGAGTCATGAATTGAATCATGAATCATGAATCATGAATCATGAATCGAATCATGAATCTTGAATTATGAATTAAATCATGAATCATGAATCGAATCATGAATCATGAATTAAATCATGAGTTGAATCATGTATCATAAATTGAAGCATGAATCATGAGTCATGAATTGAATCATGAATCATGAATCATAAACAATGAATCGAATCATGAATCATGAATCATGAATCATGAATTGAATCATGAATCATGAATCGAATCATGAATCATGAATTGAATCATGAGTTGAATCATGAATCATAAATGTAATCATGAATCATGAATCATGAATTAAGAATCGATTCATGAATCATGAATTGAATCATGAGTTGAATCATGAATCATAAATTGAATCATGAATCATGAAATGAATCATGAATTGAATCATGAATTGAATCATGATTCATGAATCATGAATTGAATCATGAATCATGAATCATGAATCATGAATCATGAATTCAATCATGAATCATGATTTAAATCAGGAATCGAATCATGAATCATGAATTGAATCATGATTTTAATTATGAATCTTGAATCATGAATTAAATCATGAATCATGAATCATAAATCATGAATCATGAATTGAATTATGAATTGAATCATGAATCATGAATCATGAATTGAATCATGAATCATGAATCATGAATTGAATCATGAATCATGAATCGAATCATGAATCATGAATCGAATCATGAATCATGAATTGTATCATGAATCGTGAATCATGAATTGAATCATGAATCATGAATTGAATCATGAATCATGAATCATGAATCATGAATCGAATCATAAATCATGAATCATGAATCATGAATCGAATCATGAATCATGAATTGAATCATGAATCATGAATTATGAATCATGAATTGAATCATGAATCATGAATCATGAATTGAATCATGAATCATGAATCATGAATTGAATCATGAATTGAATCATGAATCATGAATTGAATCATGAATTGAATCATGAATCAAGAATCGAATCATGAATCATAAATTGAATCAAGAATCATGAATCATGAATCATAAATTGAATCATAAATCATGAATCATGAATTGAATCATGAATCATGAATTGAATCATGAATTGAATCATGAATCATGAATCAAATCATGAAACATGAATTGAATCATGAATTGAATCATGAATCATGAATTGAATCATGAATCATGAATTGAATCATGAATCATGAATCATAAATCGAATCATGAATTGAATCATTAATCATGAATTGAATCATGAATTGAATCATGAATCATGAATTATAAATCATGAATTGAAACATGAATCATGAATCATGAATTGAATCATGAATCATGAATCATGAATTGAATCATGAATCATGAATCATGAATTGAACCATGAATCATGAATTGAATCATGAATCATGAATCATGAATTGAATCATGAATCATGAATCATGAATCGAATCATGAATCGAAACATGAATCATGAATCATGAATCATGAATTGAATCATGAATCATGAATCATGAATTGAATCATGAATTGAATCATGATTCATGAGTCATGAATCGAATCATGAATCATGAATCAAGAATCATGAATCGAAACATGAATCATGAATTGAATCATGAATCATGAATCATGAATCATGAATTGAATCATGAATCATGAATCGAATCATGAATCATGAATTGAATCATGAATTGAATCATGAATCATGAATCGAATCATGAATCATGAATCATGAATTGAATCATGAATCATGAATCGAATCATGAATCATGAATTGAATCATGAATTGAATCATAAATTGAATCATAAATCATGAATCATGAATTGAATCATGAATCATGAATCGAATCATGAATCATGAATTGAATCATGAATTGAATCATGAATCATGAATCGAATCATGAATCATGAATCATGAATCATGAATTGAATCATTAATCGAATCATGAATCATGAATTGAATCATGAATTGAATCATTAATCATGAATTGAATCATGAATTCATTCATGAATCATGAATTATGAATCATGAATAGAATCATGAATCATGAATCGAATCATGAATCATGAATTGAATCATGAATCGAATCATAAATCATGAATTGAATAATGAATTGAATCATGAATCATGAATCGAATCATGAATCATGAATTAAATAATAAATTGAATCATGAATCATGAATCGAATCATGAATTGAATCAGGAATCATGAATTGAATCATGAATCATGAATTGAATCATGAATCATGAATCATGAATCGAATCATGAATCATGAATCATGAATCAAATCATGAATCATGAATCGAATCATGAATCATGAATCGAAACATGAATCATGAATCATGAATTGAATCATGAATCATGAATCATGAATTGAATCAAGAATCATGAGTCATGAATCATGAATCGAATCATGAATCATAAATCATAAATCATGAATTGAATCATGAATCATGAATTGAATCATGAATCATGAATCAAGATTCATGAATTGAAACACGAATCATGAATTGAATCATGAATCATGAATCATGAATTGAATCATGAATCATGAATCATGAATCGAATAATGAATCATGAATCATGAATCATGAATTGAATCATGAATCATGAATCAAGAATCATGAATCGAAACATGAATAATGAATTGAATCATGAATCATGAATCATGAACTGAATCATGAATCATGAATCATGAATCGAATAATGAATCATGAATCATAAATTGAATCATGTATCATGAATTGAATCATGAACTGAATCATGAATCATGAATCATGAATCGAATAATGAATCATGAATCATAAATTGAATCATGAATCATGAATTGAATCATGAATTGAATCATGAATCAAGAATCGAATCATGAATCATAAATTGAATCAAGAATCATGAATCATGAATCATAAATTGAATCATAAATCATGAATCATGAATTGAATCATGAATCGAATCATGAATCATGAATCATGAATTGAATCATGAATTGAATCATGAATCATGAATCGAATCATGAAACATGAATTGAATCATGAATTGAATCATGAATCATGAATTGAATCATGAATCATGAATTGAATCATGAATCATGAATCATAAATCGAATCATGAATCATGAATTGAATCATGAATCGAATCATGAATTGAATCATTAATCATGTATTGAATCATGAATTGAATAATAAATCATGAATTATAAATCATGAATTGAAACATGAATCATGAATCATGAATTAAATCATGAATCATGAATCATGAATTGAATCATGAATCATGAATCATGAATTGAATCATGAATCATGAATCATGAATTGAATCATGAATCATGAATCATGAATTGAATCATGAATCATGAATCATGAATTGAATCATGAATCATGAACCATGAATCATGAATCGAATCATGAATCATGAATCATGAATTGAATCATGAATCATGAATCGAATCATGAATCATGAATTGAATCATGAATCATGAATCATGAATTGAATCATGAATCATGAATTGAATCATGAATCATGAATCATGAATCGAATCATGAATCTTGAATTATGAATTAAATCATGAATCATGAATCGAATCTTGAATCATGAATTAAATCATGAGTTGAATCATGAATCATAAATTGAAGCATGAATCATGAGTCATGAATTGAATCATGAATCATGAATCATAAATCATGAATCGAATCATGAATCATGAATCATGAATTGAATCATGAATCATGAATCGAATCATGAATCATGAATTGAATCATGAGTTGAATCATGAATCATAAATTGAATCATGAATCATGAATCATGAATTGAATCATGAATCATGAATCGAATCATAAATCATGAATCATGAATCATGATTCATGAATTGAATCATGAATCATGAATTAAGAATCGATTCATGAATCATGAATTGAATCATGAGTTGAATCATGAATCATAAATTGAATCATGAATCATGAAATGAATCATGAATTGAATCATGAATTGAATCATGATTCATGAATCATGAATTGAATCATGAATCATGATTTAAATCAGGAATCGAATCATGAATCATGAATTGAATCATGATTTTAATTATGAATCTTGAATCATGAATTAAATCATGAATCATGAATCATAAATCATGAATCATGAATTGAATCATGAATTGAATCATGAATCATGAATCGAATCATAAATCATGAATCATGAATCATGATTCATGAATTGAATCATGAATCAAGAATCGATTCATGAATCATGAATTGAATCATGAGTTGAATCATGAATCATAAATTGAATCATGAATCATGAAATGAATCATGAATTGAATCATGAATTGAATCATGATTCATGAATCATGAATTCAATCATGAATCATGATTTAAATCAGGAATCGAATCATGAATCATGAATTGAATCATGATTTTAATTATGAATCTTGAATCATGAATTAAATCATGAATCATGAATCATAAATCATGAATCATGAATTGAATTATGAATTGAATCATGAATCATGAATTGAATCATGAATCATGAATCATGAATTGAATCATGAATCATGAATCATGAATTGAATCATGAATCATGAATCGAATCATGAATCATGAATCGAATCATGAATCATGAATTGTATCATGAATCGTGAATCATGAATTGAATCATGAATCATGAATCGAATCATGAATCATGAATTGAATCATGAATCATGAATTATGAATCATGAATTGAATCATGAATCATGAATCATGAATTGAATCATGAATCATGAATCATGAATTGAATCATGAATTGAATCATGAATCATGAATTGAATCATGAATTGAATCATGAATCAAGAATCGAATCATGAATCATAAATTGAATCAAGAATCATGAATCATGAATCATAAATTGAATCATAAATCATGAATCATGAATTGAATCATGAATCATGAATTGAATCATGAATTGAATCATGAATCATGAATCGAATCATGAAACATGAATTGAATCATGAATTGAATCATGAATCATGAATTGAATCATGAATCATGAATTGAATCATGAATCATGAATCATAAATCGAATCATGAATTGAATCATTAATCATGAATTGAATCATGAATTGAATCATGAAACATGAATTATAAATCATGAATTGAAACATGAATCATGAATCATGAATTGAATCATGAATCATGAATCATGAATTGAATCATGAATCATGAATCATGAATTGAATCATGAATCATGAATTGAATCATGAATCATGAATCATGAATTGAATCATGAATCATGAATCATGAATCGAATCATGAATCGAAACATGAATCATGAATCATGAATCATGAATTGAATCATGAATCATGAATCATGAATTGAATCATGAATCATGAACCATGAATCATGAATCGAATCATGAATCATGAATCATGAATTGAATCATGAATCATGAATCGAATCATGAATCATGAATTGAATCATGAATTGAATCATGAATCATGAATCGAATCATGAAACATGAATTGAATCATGAATTGAATCATGAATCATGAATTGAATCATGAATCATGAATTGAATCATGAATCATGAATCATAAATCGAATCATGAATCATGAATTGAATCATGAATCGAATCATGAATTGAATCATTAATCATGTATTGAATCATGAATTGAATAATGAATCATGCATTATAAATCATGAATTGAAACATGAATCATGAATCATGAATTGAATCATGAATCATGAATCATGAATCATGAATTGAATCATGAATCATGAATCATGAATTGAATCATGAATCATGAATTGAATCATGAATCATGAATCATGAATCATGAATCGAATCATGAATCGAAACATGAATCATGAATCATGAATCATGAATTGAATCATGAATCATGAATCATGAATTGAATCATGAATCATGAACCATGAATCATGAATCATGAATCATGAATTGAATCATGAATCATGAATCGAATCATGAATCATGAATTGAATCATGAATCATGAATCATGAATTGAATCATGAATCATGAGTCATGAATTGAATCATGAATCATGAATCATGAATCGAATCATGAATCTTGAATTATGAATTAAATCATGAATCATGAATCGAATCATGAATCATGAATTAAATCATGAGTTGAATCATGAATCATAAATTGAAGCATGAATCATGAGTCATGAATTGAATCATGAATCATGAATCATAAATCATGAATCGAATCATGAATCATGAATCATGAATCATGAATTGAATCATGAATCATGAATCGAATCATGAATCATGAATTGAATCATGAGTTGAATCATGAATCATAAATTGAATCATGAATCATGAATCATGAATTGAATCATGAATCATGAATCGAATCATAAATCATGAATCATGAATCATGATTCATGAATTGAATCATGAATCATGAATTAAGAATCGATTCATGAATCATGAATTGAATCATGAGTTGAATCATGAATCATAAATTGAATCATGAATCATGAAATGAATCATGAATTGAATCATGAATTGAATCATGATTCATGAATCATGAATTGAATCATGAATCATGAATCATGAATCATGAATCATGAATTCAATCATGAATCATGATTTAAATCAGGAATCGAATCATGAATCATGAATTGAATCATGATTTTAATTATGAATCTTGTATCATGAATTAAATCATGAATCATGAATCATAAATCATGAATCATGAATTGAATTATGAATTGAATCATGAATCATGAATTGAATCATGAATCATGAATCATGAATTGAATCATGAATCATGAATCATGATTTGAATCATGAATCATGAATCGAATCATGAATCATGAATCGAATCATGAATCATGAATTGTATCATGAATCGTGAATCATGAATTGAATCATGAATCATGAATTGAATCATGAATCATGAATTGAATCATGAATCATGAATCATGAATCATGAATCGAATCATGAATCATGAATCATGAATCGAATCATGAATCATGAATTGAATCATGAATCATGAATTATGAATCATGAATTGAATCATGAATCATGAATCATGAATTGAATCATGAATCATGAATCATGAATTGAATCATGAATTGAATCATGAATCATGAATTGAATCATGAATTGAATCATGAATCAAGAATCGAATCATGAATCATAAATTGAATCAAGAATCATGAATCATGAATCATAAATTGAATCATAAATCATGAATCATGAATTGAATCATGAATCATGAATTAAGAATCGATTCATGAATCATGAATTGAATCATGAGTTGAATCATGAATCATAAATTGAATCATGAATCATGAAATGAATCATGAATTGAATCATGAATTGAATCATGATTCATGAATCATGAATTGAATCATGAATCATGAATCATGAATCATGAATCATGAATCATGAATTCAATCATGAATCATGATTTAAATCAGGAATCGAATCATGAATCATGAATTGAATCATGATTTTAATTATGAATCTTGTATCATGAATTAAATCATGAATCATGAATCATAAATCATGAATCATGAATTGAATTATGAATTGAATCATGAATCATGAATTGAATCATGAATCATGAATCATGAATTGAATCATGAATCATGAATCATGAATTGAATCATGAATCATGAATCGAATCATGAATCATGAATCGAATCATGAATCATGAATTGTATCATGAATCGTGAATCATGAATTGAATCATGAATCATGAATTGAATCATGAATCATGAATTGAATCATGAATCATGAATCATGAATCATGAATCGAATCATGAATCATGAATCATGAATCGAATCATGAATCATGAATTGAATCATGAATCATGAATTATGAATCATGAATTGAATCATGAATCATGAATCATGAATTGAATCATGAATCATGAATCATGAATTGAATCATGAATTGAATCATGAATCATGAATTGAATCATGAATTGAATCATGAATCAAGAATCGAATCATGAATCATAAATTGAATCAAGAATCATGAATCATGAATCATAAATTGAATCATAAATCATGAATCATGAATTGAATCATGAATCATGAATTGAATCATGAATTGAATCATGAATCATGAATCGAATCATGAAACATGAAATGAATCATGAATTGAATCATGAATCATGAATTGAATCATGAATCATGAATTGAATCATGAATCATGAATCATGAATTGAATCATGAATTGAATCATTAATCATGAATTGAATCATGAATTGAATCATGAATTATAAATCATGAATTGAAACATGAATCATGAATCATGAATTTAATCATGAATCATGAATCATGAATTGAATCATGAATCATGAATCATGAATTGAATCATGAATCATGAATCATGAATCGAATCATGAATCGAAACATGAATCATGAATCATGAATCATGAATTGAATCATGAATCATGAATCATGAATCGAATCATGAATCGAAACATGAATCATGAATCATGAATTGAATCATGAATCATGATTAATGAATTGAATCATGAATCATGAACCATGAATCATGAATCGAATCATGAATCATGAATCATGAATTGAATCATGAATCATGAATCGAATCATGAATCATGAATTGAATCATGAATCATGAATCATGAATTGAATCATGAATCATGAGTCATGAATTGAATCATGAATCATGAATCATGAATCATGAATCGAATCATGAATCATGAATCTTGAATTATGAATTAAATCATGAATCATGAATCGAATCATGAAACATGAATTAAATCATGAGTTGAATCATGAATCATAAATTGAAGCATGAATCATGAGTCATGAATTGAATCATGAGTCATGAATCATAAATCATGAATCGAATCATGAATCATGAATCATGAATCATGAATTGAATCATGAATCATGAATCGAATCATGAATCATGAATTGAATCATGAGTTGAATCATGAATCATAAATTGAATCATGAATCATGAATCATGAATTGAATCATGAATCATGAATCGAATCATAAATCATGAATCATGAATCATGATTCATGAATTGAATCATGAATCATGAATTAAGAATCGATTCATGAATCATGAATTGAATCATGAGTTGAATCATGAATCATAAATTGAATCATGAATCATGAAATGAATCATGAATTGAATCATGAATTGAATCATGATTCATGAATCATGAATTGAATCATGAATCATGAATCATGAATCATGAATCATGAATCATGAATTCAATCATGAATCATGATTTAAATCAGGAATCGAATCATGAATCATGAATTGAATCATGATTTTAATTATGAATCTTGAATCATGAATTAAATCATGAATCATGAATCATAAATCATGAATCATGAATTGAATTATGAATTGAAATCATGAATCATGAATTGAATCATGAATCATGAATCATGAATTGAATCATGAATCATGAATCATGAATTGAATCATGAATCATGAATCGAATCATGAATCATGAATCGAATCATGAATCATGAATTGTATCATGAATCGTGAATCATGAATTGAATCATGAATCATGAATCATGAATCATGAATCGAATCATGAATCATGAATCATGAATCATGAATCGAATCATGAATCATGAATTGAATCATGAATCATGAATTATGAATCATGAATTGAATCATGAATCATGAATCATGAATTGAATCATGAATCATGAATCATGAATTGAATCATGAATCATGAATCATGAATTGAATCATGAATCATGAATCATGAATCATGAATCGAATCATGAATCATGAATCATGAATCGAATCATGAATCATGAATTGAATCATGAATCATGAATCATGAATTGAATCATGAATCATGAATCATGAATTGAATCATGAATCATGAATCATGAATTGAATCATGAATCATGAATCATGAATTGAATCATGAATCATGAATCGAATCATGAATCATGAATCATGAATTGAATCATGAATTGAATCATGAATCATGAATCGAATCATGAATCATGAATCATGAATTGAATCATGAATCGAATCATGAATCATGAATTGAGTCATGAATTGAATCATGAATTGAATCATTAATCATGAATTGAATCATGAATTGAATCATGAATCATGAATTATGAATCATGAATAGAATCATGAATCATGAATCGAATCATGAATCATGAATCATGAATTGAATCATGAATCGAATCATAAATCATGAATTGAATAATGAATTGAATCATGAATCATGAATCGAATCATGAATCATGAATTAAATAATAAATTGAATCATGAATCATGAATCGAATCATGAATCATGAATCATGAATCAAATCATGAATCATGAATCGAATAATGAATCATGAATTGAATCATGAATCATGAATCATGAATTGAATCATGAATCATGAATCATGAATTGAATCATGAATCATGAATCATGAATCGAATCATGAATCATGAATCATAAATCATGAATTGAATCATGAATCATGAATTGAATCATGAATCATGAATAAAGATTCATGAATCGAAACATGAATCATGAATTGAATCATGAATCATGAATCATGAATTGAATCATGAATCATGAATCTTGAATCTAATAATG
This sequence comes from Mixophyes australis, assembly GCA_036250195.1. Taxonomy (NCBI): domain Eukaryota; kingdom Metazoa; phylum Chordata; class Amphibia; order Anura; family Limnodynastidae; genus Mixophyes; species Mixophyes australis. The sequence continues at coordinate 238,212,895 of JAVHZZ010000001.1, read as the reverse complement.
AATCATGAATCGAATAATGAATCATGAATCATGAATTGAATCATGAATCATGAATCATGAATCATGAATCGAAACATGAATCATGAATTGAATCATGAATCATGAATCATGAATTGAATCATGAATCATGAATCATGAATCGAATAATGAATCATGAATCATGAATCATAAATTGAATCATGAATCATGAATTAAATCATGAATCATGAATTGAATCATGAATTGAATCATGAATCAAGAATCGAATCATGAATCATGAATTGAATCAAGAATCATGAATCATGAATCATAAATTGAATCATAAATCATGAATCATGAATTGAATCATGAATCATAGTTCGAATCATGAATCATGAATCATGAATTGAATCATGAATTGAATCATGAATCAAATCATGAAACATGAATTGAATCATGAATTGAATCATGAATTGAATCATGAATTGAATCATGAATCATGAATTGAATCATGAATCATGAATCATAAATCGAATCATGAATCATGAATTGAATCATGAATCGAATCATGAATTGAATCATTAATCATGAATTGAATCATGAATTGAATCATGAATCATGAATTATAAATCATGAATTGAAACATGAATCATGAATCATGAATTGAATCATGAATCATGAATCATGAATTGAATCATAAATCATGAATCATGAATTGAATCATGAATCATAAATTGAATCATGAATCATGAATCATGAATTGAATCATGAATCATGAATCATGAATCGAATCATGAATCGAAACATGAATCATGAATTATGAATTGAATCATGAATCATGAATCATGAATTGAATCATGAATCATGAACCATGAATCATGAATCGAATCATGAATCATGAATCATGAATTGAATCATGAATCATGAATAGAATCATGAATCATGAATTGAATCATGAATCATGAATCATGAATTGAATCATGAATCATGAGTCATGAATTGAATCATGAATCATGAATCATGAATCGAATCATGAATCATGAATCATGAATCATGAATTGAATCATGAATCATGAATCGAATCATGAATCATGAATTGAATCATGAGTTGAATCATGAATCATAAGTTGAATCATGAATCATGAGTCATGAATTGAATCATGAATCATGAATCATGAATCATGAATTGAATCATGAATCATGAATCGAATCAAGAATCATGAATTGAATCATGAGTTCAATCATTAATCATAAATTGAATCATGAATCATGAATCATGAATCATGAATCGAATCATGAATCATGAATTGAATCATGATTTTAATTATGAATCATGAATCATGAATTGAATCATGAATCATGAATCATGAATTGAATTATGAATTGAATCATGAATCTTGAATCATGAATTAAATCATGAATCATGAATCATGAATTGAATTATGAATTGAATCATGAATCATGAATTGAATCATGAATCATGAATTGAATCATGAATCATGAATCATGAATTGAATCATGAATCATGAATCGAATCATGAATCATGAATTGTATCATGAATCATGAATCATGAATTGAATCATGAATCATGAATCATGAATTGAATCATGAATCATGAATCATGAATCATGAATCGAATCATGAATCATGAATCATGAATCGAATCATGAATCATGAATTGAATCATGAATCATGAATTATGAATCATGAATTGAATCATGAATCATGAATCATGAATTGAATCATGAATCATGAATCATGAATCGTGAATCGAATCATGAATCATGAATCATGAATCGAATCATGAATCATGAATTGAATCATGAATCATGAATCATGAATTGAATCATGAATCATGAATCATGAATCATGAATTGAATCATGAATCATGAATAGAATCATGAATCATGAATCGAATCATGAATCATGAATCATGAATTGAATCATGAATCGAATCATAAATCATGAATTGAATAATGAATTGAATCATGAATCATGAATCGAATCATGAATCATGAATTAAATAATAAATTGAATCATAAATCATGAATCGAATCATGAATTGAATCAGGAATCATGAATTGAATCATGAATCATGAATTGAATCATGAATCATGAATCATGAATCGAATCATGAATCATGAATCATGAATCAAATCATGAATCATGAATCATGAATCGAATCATGAATCATGAATTGAATCATGAATCATGAATCATGAATTGAATCATGAATCATGAATCATGAATTGAATCATGAATCATGAATCATGAATCGAATCATGAATCATGAATCATAAATCATGAATTGAATCATGAATCATGAATTGAATCATGAATCATAATTCATAAATCATGAATTGAATCATGAATCATGAATTGAATCATGAATCATGAATCATGAATCATGAATTGAATCATGAATCATGAATTGAATCATGAATCATGAATCATGAATCATGAATTGAATCATGAATCATGAATCATGAATCGAATAATGAATCATGAATCAAATAATGAATCATGAATCATGAATCATGAATTGAATCATGAATCAAGAATCATGAATCGAAACATGAATCATGAATTGAATCATGAATCATGAATCATGAATCGAATAATGAATCATGAATCATGAATCATAAATTGAATCATGAATCATGAATTGAATCATGAATCATGAATTGAATCATGAATTGAATCATGAATCAAGAATCGAATCATGAATCATGAATTGAATCAAGAATCATGAATCATGAATCATAAATTGAATCATAAATCATGAATCATGAAATGAATCATGAATCATGAATCGAATCATGAATCATGAATCATGAATTGAATCATGAATTGAATCATGAATCATGAATCGAATCATGAAACATGAATTGAATCATGAATTGAATCATGAATTGAATCATGAATCATGAATTGAATCATGAATCATGAATTGAATCATGAATCATGAATCATAAATCGAATCATGAATCATGAATTGAATCATGAATCGAATCATGAATTGAATCATTAATCATGAATTGAATCATGAATTGAATCATGAATCATGAATTATAAATCATGAATTAAAACATGAATCATGAATCATGAATTGAATCATGAATCATGAATCATGAATTGAATTATAAATCATGAATCATGAATTGAATCATGAATCATAAATTGAATCATGAATCATGAATTGAATCATGAATCATGAATCATGAATCGAAACATGAATCATGAATCATGAATCATGAATTGAATCATGAATCATGAATCATGAATTGAATCATGAAACATGAATCATGAATTGAATCATGAATCATGAACCATGAATCATGAATCGAATCATGAATCATGAATCATGAATTGAATCATGAATCTTGAATCGAATCATGAATCATGAATTGAATCATGAATCATGAATCATGAATTGAATCATGAATCATGAGTCATGAATTGAATCATGAATCATGAATCATGAATCATGAATCGAATCATTAATCATGAATCATGAATCATGAATCATGAATTGAATCATGAATCATGAATCGAATCATGAATCATGAATTGAATCATGAGTTGAATCATGAATCATAAATTGAATTATGAATCATGAGTCATGAATTGAATCATGAATCATAAATCATGAATCATGAATCAAATCATGAATCATGAATCATGAATCATGAATTGAATCATGAATCATGAATCGAATCAAGAATCATGAATTGAATCATGAGTTGAATCATGAATCATAAATTGAATCATGAATCATGAATCATGAATCATGAATCGAATCATAAATCATGAATCATGAATTATGATTCATGAATTGAATCATGAATCATGAATCATGAATCATGATTCATGAATTGAATCATGAATCATGAATTAAGAATCGATTCATGAATCATGAATTTAATCATGAGTTGAATCATGAATCATAAATTGAATCATGAATCATGAAATGAATCATGAATTGAATCATGAATTGAATCATGATTCATGAATCATGAATTGAATCATGAATCATGAATCATGAATCATGAATCATAAATTGAATCATGAATCATGAATTGAATCATGAATCATGAATTGAATCATGAATTGAATCATGAATAAAGAATCGAATCATGAATCATGAATTGAATCAAGAATCATGAATCATGAATCATAAATTGAATCATAAATCATGAATCATGAATTGAATCATGAATCATGAATCGAATCATGAATCATGAATCATGAATTGAATCATGAATTGAATCATGAATCATGAATCGAATCATGAAACATGAATTGAATCATGAATTGAATCATGAATTGAATCATGAATCATGGATTGAATCATGAATCATGAATCATAAATCGAATCATGAATCATGAATTGAATCATGAATCGAATCATTAATTGAATCATTAATCATGAATTGAATCATGAATTGAATCATGAATCATGAATTATAAATCATGAATTGAAACATGAATCATGAATCATGAATTGAATCATGAATCATGAATCATGAATTGAATCATAAATCATGAATCATGAATTGAATCATGAATCATAAATTGAATCATGAATCATGAATTGAATCATGAATCATGAATCATGAATCGAATCATGAATCGAAACATGAATCATGAATCATGAATTGAATCATGAATCATGAACCATGAATCATGAATCGAATAATGAATCATGAATCATGAATTGAATCATGAATCATGAATCGAATCATGAATCATGAATTGAATCATGAATCATGAATCATGAATTGAATCATGAATCATGAGTCATGAATTGAATCATGAATCATGAATCATGAATCATGAATCGAATCATGAATCATGAATCATGAATCATGAATCATGAATTGAATCATGAATCATGAATCGAATCATGAATCATGAATTGAATCATGAGTTGAATCATGAATCATAAATTGAATCATGAATCATGAGTCATGAATTGAATCATGAATCATAAATCATGAATCATGAATCGAATCATGAATCATGAATTGAATCATGAATCATGAATCGAATCAAGAATCATGAATTGAATCATGAGTTGAATCATGAATCATAAATTGAATCATGAATCATGAATCATGAATCATGAATCGAATCATAAATCATGAATCATGAATCATGATTCATGAATTGAATCATGAATCATGAATCATGATTCATGAATTGAATCATGAATCATGAATTAAGAATCGATTCATGAATCATGAATTGAATCATGAGTTGAATCATGAATCATAAATTGAATCATGAATCATGAAATGAATCATGAATTGAATCATGAATTGAATCATGATTCATGAATCATGATTAATGAATTCAATCATGAATCATGATTTAAATCAGGAATTGAATCATGAATCATGAATTGAATCATGATTTTAATTATGAATCATGAATCATGAATTGAATCATGAATCATGAATCATGAATCATGAATTGAATTATGAATTGAATCATGAATCTTGAATCATGAATTAAATCATGAATCATGAATCATGAATTGAAGTATGAATTGAATCATGAATCATGAATTGAATCATGAATCATAAAACATGAATTGAATCATGAATCATGAATCATGAATTGAATCATGAATCATGAATCGAATCATAAATCATGAATCGAATCATGAATCATGAATTGTATCATGAATCATGAATCATGAATTGAATCATGAATCATGAATCATGAATTGAATCATGAATCATGAATCATGAATCATAAATCGAATCATGAATCATGAATCATGAATCATGAATCGAATCATGAATCATGAATTGAATCATGAATCATGAATTATGAATCATGAATTGAATCATGAATCATGAATCATGAATTGAATCATGAATCATGAATCATGAATTGAATCATGAATCATGAATCATGAATCATGAATCGAATCATGAATCATGAATTGAATCATGAATCATGAATCATGAATTGAATCATGAATCATGAATCATGAATCATGAATCATGAATCATGAATCGAATCATGAATCATGAATCGAATAATGAATCATGAATCATGAATCATGAATTAAATCATGAATCATGAATCATGAATCGAATAATGAATCATGAATCATGAATCATGAATTGAATCATGAATCATGAATCAAGAATCATGAATCGAAACATGAATCATGAATTATATCATGAATCATGAATCATGAATCATGAATTGAATCATGAATCATGAATCATGAATCGAATAATGAATCATGAATCATGAATCATGAATTGAATCATGAATCATGAATTGAATCATGAATTGAATCATGAATCAAGAATCGAATCATGAATCATGAATTGAATCAAGAATCATGAATCATGAATCATGAATTGAATCAAGAATCATGAATCATGAATCATAAATTGAATCATAAATCATGAATGATGAATTGAATCATGAATCATGAATCATGAATTGAATCATGAATCATGAATTGAATCATGAATCATGAATCATGAATCATGAATTGAATCATGAATTGAATCATGAATCATGAATTATGAATCATGAATTGAATCATGAATCATGAATCGAATCATGAATCATGAATCATGAATTGAATCATGAATCGAATCATGAATCATGAATTGAATCATGAATTGAATCATGAATCATGAATCGAATTATGAATCATGAATTAAATAATAAATTGAATCATGAATCATGAATCGAATCATGAATTGAATCAGGAATCATGAATTGAATAATGAATCATGAATTGAATCATGAATCATGAATCATGAATCATGAATCGAATCATGAATCATGATCGAATCATGAATTGAATCAGGAATCATGAATCGAATCATGAATCATGAATTGAATCATGAATCATGAATCATGAATTAAATCATGAATCATGAATCATGAATTGAATCATGAATCATGAATCATGAATCATGAATCGAATCATGAATCATGAATCATAAATCATGAATTAAATCATGAATCATGAATTGAATCATGAATCATGAATCAAGATTCATGAATCGAAACATGAATCATGAATTGAATCATGAATCATGAATCATGAATTGAATCATGAATCATGAATCATGAATCGAATAATGAATCATGAATCATGAATCATGAATTGAATCATGAATCATGAATCAAGAATCATGAATCGAAACATGAATCATGAATTGAATCATGAATCATGAATCATGAATGGAATCATGAATCATGAATTATGAATCGAATAATGAATCATGAATCATGAATCATGAATTGAATCATGAATCATGAATCCTGAATCGAATCATGAATAATGTATCATGAATTGAATCATGAATTGAATCATGAATCATGAATCATGAATTGAATCATGAATCAAGAATTGAATCATGAATCATGAATCATAAATCGAATCATGAATCATGAATTGAATCATGACTCATGAATTATGAATCATGAATTGAATCATGAATTATGAATCATGAATTGAATCATGAATCATGAATCATGAATTGAATCATGAATTGAATCATGAATCATGAATTGAATCATGAATCATGAATCATAAATTGAATCATCAATCATGAATCATGAACTGAATCATGAATTGAATCATAAATCATGAATCATGAATTGAATCATGAATCATGAATCATGTATTGAATCATGAATCATGAATCATAAATCATGAATTGAATCATGAATCATGAATCGAATCATGAATCATGAATTGAATCATGAATCATGAATCATGTATTGAATCATAAATCATGAATCATAAATAATGAATCGAATCATGAATCATGAATCATGAATCATGAATCATAAATCATGAATCGAATCATGAATCATGAATCATGAATCATGAATTGAATCATGAATCGAATCATGAATCATGAATTGAATCATGAATTGAATCATGAATCATGAATCGAATCATGAATCATGAATTCAATAATAAATTGAATCATGAATCATGAATCGAATCATGAATTGAATCAGGAATTATGAATTGAATCATGAATCATGAATTATGAATTGAATCATGAATCATGAATCATAAATCGATCCATGAATCATGAATTGAATCGGGAATCGAATCATGAATTGAATCATGAATCATGAATCATGAATCATGAATCGAAACATAAATTATGAATCATGTTTCATGAATTGAATCATGAATCATGAATCCTGAATCGAAACATGATTCATGAATCATGAATTGAATCATGAATCATGAATCATGAATTGAATCATGAATCATGAATTGAATCATGAATCATGAATCATAAATCGAATCATGAATCATGAATTGAATCATGAATTATGAATTGAATCATGACTCATGAATTATGAATCATGAATTGAATCATGAATCATGAATTATGAATCATGAATTGAATCATGAATCATGAATTATGAATCATGAGTTATGAATTGAATCATGAATTGAATCATGAATCATGAATTGAATCATGAATCATGAATCATGAATCATGAATCATAAATTGAATCATCAATCATGAATCATGAATTGAATCATGAATTGAATCATGAATCATGAATCATGAATCGAATCATGAATTGAATAATGAATCATGAATCATGAATCATAAATCATGAATTGAATCATTAATCATGAAATATGAAACATGAATTATGAATCATGAATTGAATCATGAATCATGAATCATGAATTGAATCATGAATCATGAATCATGAATTGAATCATGAATCATGAATCATGAATCGAATCATGAATCATGAATCATGAATCGAATCATGAATCATGAATTGAATCATGAATCATGAATCATGAATTGAATCAGGAATCATGAATCATGAATCATGAATCGAATCATGAATCATGAATCAAGAATCATGAATCAAATCATGAATTGAATCATGAATCATGAATTGAATCATGAATCATGAATTGAATCATGAATCATGTATCATGAATTGAATCATGAATTGAATCATGAATCATGAATCATGAATTGAATCATGAATCAAGAATTGAATCATGAATCATGAATCATAAATCGAATCATGAATCATGAATTGAATCATGACTCATGAATTATGAATCATGAATTAAATCCTGAATCATGAATTATGAATCATGAATTGAATCATGAATCATGAATTGAATCATGAATTGAATCATGAATCATGAATTGAATCATGAATCATGAATCATGAATCATAAATTGAATCATCAATCATGAATCATGAACTGAATCATGAATTGAATCATAAATCATGAATCATAAATAGAATCATGAATCATGAATCATGTATTGAATCATGAATCATAAATCATGAATTGAATCATGAATCATTAATCGAATCATGAATCATGAATTGAATCATGAATCATGAATCATGTATTGAATCATAAATCATGAATCATAAATCATGAATTGAAACATGAATCATGAATCATGAATCGAATCATGAATCATGAATCAAGAATCATGAATCGAATCATGAATTGAATCATGAATCATGAATCAAGAATCATGAATCGAATCATGAATCGAATCATGAATCATGAATCATGAATCATGAATTGAATCATGAATCATGAACCATGAATCATGAATCGAATCATGAATCATGAATCATGAATTGAATCATGAATCATGAATCGAATCATGAATCATGAATTGAATCATGAATCATGAATCATGAATTGAATCATGAATCATGAGTCATGAATTGAATCATGAATCATGAATCATGAATCATGAATCGAATCATGAATCATGAATTGAATCATGAATCATGAATCGAATCATGAATCATGAATTGAATCATGAGTTGAATCATGAATCATAAATTGAATCATGAATCATGAGTCATGAATTGAATCATGAATCATAAATCATGAATCATGAATCGAATCATGAATCATGAATCATGAATCATGAATCATGAATCATGAATTAAATCATGAATCATGAATCGAATCAAGAATCATGAATTGAATCATGAGTTGAATCATGAATCATAAATTGAATCATGAATCATGAATCGAATCATAAATCATGAATCATGAATCATGATTCATGAATTGAATCATGAATCATGAATTAAGAATCGATTCATGAATCATGAATTGAATCATGAGTTGAATCATGAATAATAAATTGAATCATGAATCATGAAATGAATCATGAATTGAATCATGATTCATGAATCATGAATTGAATCATGAATCATGAATCATGAATCATGAATCATGAATCATGAATTCAATCATGAATCATGATTTAAATCAGGAATCGAATCATGAATCATGAATTGAATCATGATTTTAATTATGAATCATGAATCATGAATTAAATCATGAATCATGAATCATGAATTGAATTATGAATTGAATCATGAATCTTGAATCATGAATTAAATCATGAATCATGAATCATGAATTGAATTATGAATTGAATCATGAATCATCAATTGAATCATAAATCATGAATCATGAATTGAATCATGAATCATGAATCATGAATTGAATCATGAATCATGAATCGAATCATGAATCATGAATCGAATCATGAATCATGAATTGTATCATGAATCATGAATTGAATCATGAATCATGAATCATGAATTGAATCATGAATCATGAATCATGAATCATGAATCATGAATCATGAATTGAATCATGAATCATGAATCATGAATCATGAATTGAATCATGAATCATGAATCATGAATTGAATCATGAATCATGAATCATGAATTGAATCATGAATCATGAATCATGAATTGAATCATGAATCATGAATCATGAATCGAATCATGAATCATGAATCATGAATCATGAATCATGAATCATGAATTGAATCATGAATCATGAATCATGAATCATGAATTGAATCATGAATCATGAATCATGAATTGAATCATGAATCATGAATCATGAATTGAATCATGAATCATGAATCATGAATCATGAATTGAATCATGAATTGAATCATGAATCATGAATTATGAATCATGAATTGAATCATGAATCATGAATCGAATCATGAATCATGAATCATGAATTGAATCATGAATCGAATCATGAATCATGAATTGAATCATGAATTGAATCATGAATCATGAATCGAATTATGAATCATGAATTAAATAATAAATTGAATCATGAATCATGAATCGAATCATGAATTGAATCAGAAATCATGAATTGAATAATGAATCATGAATTGAATCATGAATCATGAATCATGAATCATGAATCGAATCATGAATCATGATCGAATCATGAATTGAATCAGGAATCATGAATCGAATCATGAATCATGAATTGAATCATGAATCATGAATCATGAATTGAATCATGAATCATGAATCATGAATTGAATCATGAATCATGAATCATGAATCATGAATCGAATCATGAATCATGAATCATAAATCATGAATTAAATCATGAATCATGAATTGAATCATGAATCATGAATCAAGATTCATGAATCGAAACATGAATCATGAATTGAATCATGAATCATGAATCATGAATTGAATCATGAATCATGAATCATGAATCGAATAATGAATCATGAATCATGAATCATGAATTGAATCATGAATCATGAATCAAGAATCATGAATCGAAACATGAATCATGAATTGAATCATGAATCATGAATCATGAATGGAATCATGAATCATGAATTATGAATCGAATAATGAATCATGAATCATGAATCATGAATTGAATCATGAATCATGAATCCTGAATCGAATCATGAATAATGTATCATGAATTGAATCATGAATTGAATCATGAATCATGAATCATGAATTGAATCATGAATCAAGAATTGAATCATGAATCATGAATCATAAATCGAATCATGAATCATGAATTGAATCATGACTCATGAATTATGAATCATGAATTGAATCATGAATTATGAATCATGAATTGAATCATGAATCATGAATCATGAATTGAATCATGAATTGAATCATGAATCATGAATTGAATCATGAATCATGAATCATAAATTGAATCATCAATCATGAATCATGAACTGAATCATGAATTGAATCATAAATCATGAATCATGAATTGAATCATGAATCATGTATTGAATCATGAATCATGAATCATAAATCATGAATTGAATCATGAATCATGAATCGAATCATGAATCATGAATTGAATCATGAATCATGAATCATGTATTGAATCATAAATCATGAATCATAAATAATGAATCGAATCATGAATCATGAATCATGAATCATGAATCATAAATCATGAATCGAATCATGAATCATGAATCATGAATCATGAATTGAATCATGAATCGAATCATGAATCATGAATTGAATCATGAATTGAATCATGAATCATGAATCGAATCATGAATCATGAATTCAATAATAAATTGAATCATGAATCATGAATCGAATCATGAATTGAATCAGGAATTATGAATTGAATCATGAATCATGAATTATGAATTGAATCATGAATCATGAATCATAAATCGATCCATGAATCATGAATTGAATCGGGAATCGAATCATGAATTGAATCATGAATCATGAATCATGAATCATGAATCGAAACATAAATTATGAATCATGTTTCATGAATTGAATCATGAATCATGAATCATGAATTGAATCATGAATCATGAATTGAATCATGAATCATGAATCATAAATCGAATCATGAATCATGAATTGAATCATGAATTATGAATTGAATCATGACTCATGAATTATGAATCATGAATTGAATCATGAATCATGAATTATGAATCATGAATTGAATCATGAATCATGAATTATGAATCATGAGTTATGAATTGAATCATGAATTGAATCATGAATCATGAATTGAATCATGAATCATGAATCATGAATCATGAATCATAAATTGAATCATCAATCATGAATCATGAATTGAATCATGAATTGAATCATGAATCATGAATCATGAATCGAATCATGAATTGAATAATGAATCATGAATCATGAATCATAAATCATGAATTGAATCATTAATCATGAAATATGAAACATGAATTATGAATCATGAATTGAATCATGAATCATGAATCATGAATTGAATCATGAATCATGAATCATGAATTGAATCATGAATCATGAATCATGAATCGAATCATGAATCATGAATCATGAATCGAATCATGAATCATGAATTGAATCATGAATCATGAATCATGAATTGAATCAGGAATCATGAATCATGAATCATGAATCGAATCATGAATCATGAATCAAGAATCATGAATCAAATCATGAATTGAATCATGAATCATGAATTGAATCATGAATCATGAATTGAATCATGAATCATGTATCATGAATTGAATCATGAATTGAATCATGAATCATGAATCATGAATTGAATCATGAATCAAGAATTGAATCATGAATCATGAATCATAAATCGAATCATGAATCATGAATTGAATCATGACTCATGAATTATGAATCATGAATTAAATCCTGAATCATGAATTATGAATCATGAATTGAATCATGAATCATGAATTGAATCATGAATTGAATCATGAATCATGAATTGAATCATGAATCATGAATCATGAATCATAAATTGAATCATCAATCATGAATCATGAACTGAATCATGAATTGAATCATAAATCATGAATCATAAATAGAATCATGAATCATGAATCATGTATTGAATCATGAATCATAAATCATGAATTGAATCATGAATCATTAATCGAATCATGAATCATGAATTGAATCATGAATCATGAATCATGTATTGAATCATAAATCATGAATCATAAATCATGAATTGAAACATGAATCATGAATCAAGAATCATGAATCGAATCATGAATTGAATCATGAATCATGAATCAAGAATCATGAATCGAATCATGAATCGAATCATGAATCATGAATCATGAATCATGAATTGAATCATGAATCATGAACCATGAATCATGAATCGAATCATGAATCATGAATCATGAATTGAATCATGAATCATGAATCGAATCATGAATCATGAATTGAATCATGAATCATGAATCATGAATTGAATCATGAATCATGAGTCATGAATTGAATCATGAATCATGAATCATGAATCATGAATCGAATCATGAATCATGAATTGAATCATGAATCATGAATCGAATCATGAATCATGAATTGAATCATGAGTTGAATCATGAATCATAAATTGAATCATGAATCATGAGTCATGAATTGAATCATGAATCATAAATCATGAATCATGAATCGAATCATGAATCATGAATCATGAATCATGAATTAAATCATGAATCATGAATCGAATCAAGAATCATGAATTGAATCATGAGTTGAATCATGAATCATAAATTGAATCATGAATCATGAATCGAATCATAAATCATGAATCATGAATCATGATTCATGAATTGAATCATGAATCATGAATTAAGAATCGATTCATGAATCATGAATTGAATCATGAGTTGAATCATGAATAATAAATTGAATCATGAATCATGAAATGAATCATGAATTGAATCATGATTCATGAATCATGAATTGAATCATGAATCATGAATCATGAATCATGAATCATGAATCATGAATTCAATCATGAATCATGATTTAAATCAGGAATCGAATCATGAATCATGAATTGAATCATGATTTTAATTATGAATCATGAATCATGAATTAAATCATGAATCATGAATCATGAATCATGAATTGAATTATGAATTGAATCATGAATCTTGAATCATGAATTAAATCATGAATCATGAATCATGAATTGAATTATGAATTGAATCATGAATCATCAATTGAATCATAAATCATGAATCATGAATTGAATCATGAATCATGAATCATGAATTGAATCATGAATCATGAATCGAATCATGAATCATGAATCGAATCATGAATCATGAATTGTATCATGAATCATGAATTGAATCATGAATCATGAATCATGAATTGAATCATGAATCATGAATCATGAATCATGAATCATGAATCATGAATTGAATCATGAATCATGAATCATGAATCATGAATTGAATCATGAATCATGAATCATGAATTGAATCATGAATCATGAATCATGAATTGAATCATGAATCATGAATCATGAATTGAATCATGAATCATGAATCATGAATCGAATCATGAATCATGAATCATGAATCATGAATCATGAATCATGAATTGAATCATGAATCATGAATCATGAATCATGAATTGAATCATGAATCATGAATCATGAATTGAATCATGAATCATGAATCATGAATTGAATCATGAATCATGAATCATGAATTGAATCATGAATCATGAATCATGAATCGAATCATGAATCATGAATCATGAATCGAATCATGAATCATGAATTGAATCATGAATCATGAATCATAAATTGAATCATGAATCATGAATCATGAATTGAATCATGAATCATGAATCATGAATCATGAATCGAATCATGAATCATGAATCATGAATCATGAATCATGAATCATGAATTGAATCATGAATCATGAATCAAGTAATGAATCATGAATCATGAATCATGAATTGAATCATGAATCATGAATCAAGAATCATGAATCGAAACATGAATCATGAATTGAATCATGAATCATGAATCATGAATCATAAATTGAATCATGAATCATGAATCATGAATCGAATAATGAATCATGAATTATGAATTGAATCATGAATTGAATCATGAATTGAATCATGAATCAAGAATCGACTCATGAATCATGAATTGAATCAAGAATCATGAATCATGAATCATAAATTGAATCATAAATCATGAATCATGAATTGAATCATGAATCATGAATCATGAATTGAATCATGAATCATGAATTGAATCATGAATCATGAATCATGAATCATGAATTAAATCATGAATCGAATCATGAATCATGAATTGAATCATGAATTGAATCATGAATTGAATCATGAATCATGAATTGAATCATGAATTGAATCATGAATCATGAATTATGAATCATGAATTGAATCATGAATCATGAATCGAATCATGAATCATGAATTGAATCATGAAACGAATCATGAATCATGAATTGAATCATGAATTGAATCATGAATCATGAATCGAATTATGAATCATGAATTAAATAATAAATTGAATCATGAATCATGAATCGAATCATGAATTGAATCAGGAATCATGAATTGAATCATGAATCATGAATCATGAATTGAATCATGAATCATGAATCATGAATCATGAATCGAATCATGAATCATGAATCGAATCATGAATTGAATCAGGAATCATGAATTGAATCATGAATCATGAATCATGAATTGAATCATGAATCATGAATCATTAATCATGAATCGATTCATGAATCATGAATCATGAATCGAATCATGAATCATGAATCATGAATCGAATCATGAATCATGAATTGAATCATGAATCATGAATCATGAATTGAATCATGAATCATGAATTGAATCATGAATCATGAATCATGAATCGAATCATGAATCATGAATCATAAATCATGAATTAAATCATGAATCATGAATTGAATCATGAATCATGAATCAAGATTCATGAATCGAAACATGAATCATGAATTGAATCATGAATCATGAATCATGAATTGAATCATGAATCATGAATCATGAATCGAATAATGAATCATGAATCATGAATCATGAATTGAATCATGAATCATGAATCAAGAATCATGAATCGAAACATGAATCATGAATTGAATCATGAATCATGAATCATGAATCATGAATGGAATCATGAATCATGAATTATGAATTGAATCATGAATCAAGAATTGAATCATGAATCATGAATCATGAATTGAATCATGAATCATGAATCCTGAATCGAATCATGAATAATGTATCATGAATTGAATCATGAATCATGAATCATAAATTGAATCATAAATCAAGAATTGAATCATGAATCATGAATCATAAATCGAATCATGAATCATGAATTGAATCATGACTCATGAATTATGAATCATGAATTGAATCATGAATCATGAATTATGAATCATGAATTGAATCATGAATCATGAATCATGAATTGAATCATGAATTGAATCATGAATCATGAATCATAAATCATAAATTGAATCATCAATCATGAATCATGAACTGAATCATGAATTGAATCATAAATCATGAATCATGAATTGAATCATGAATCATGAATCATGTATTGAATCATGAATCATGAATCATAAATCATGAATTGAATCATGAATCATGAATCGAATCATGAATCATGAACTGAATCATGAATCATGAATCATGTATTGAATCATAAATCATGAATCATAAATCATGAATTGAATCATGAATCATGAATCATGAATCGAATCATGAATCATGAATCAAGAATCATGAATCGAATCATGAATTGAATCATGAATCATGAATCATGAATCATAAATTGAATCATGAATCATGAATCGAATCATGAATCATGAATCATGAATCATGAATTGAATCATGAATCGAATCATGAATCATGAATTGAATCATGAATTGAATCATGAATCATGAATCGAATCATGAATCATGAATTAAATAATAAATTGAATCATGAATCATGAATTGAATCATGAATTGAATCAGGAATCATGAATTGAATCATGAATCATGAATTATGAATTGAATCATGAATCATGAATCATAAATCGATCCATGAATCATGAAATGAATCGGGAATCGAATCATGAATTGAATCATGAATCATGAATCATGAATCATGAATCGAAACATAAATTATGAATCATGTTTCATGAATTGAATCATGAATCATGAATCCTGAATCGAAACATGAATCATGAATCATGAATTGAATCATGAATTGAATCATGAATCATGAATCATGAATTGAATCATGAATCATGAATTGAATCATGAATCATGAATCATAAATCGAATCATGAATCATGAATTGAATCATGAATTATGAATTGAATCATGACTCATGAATTATGAATCATGAATTGAATCATGAATCATGAATTATGAATCATGAATTGAATCATGAATCATGAATTATGAATCATGAGTTATGAATTGAATCCTGAATCATGAATTGAATCATGAATCATGAATCATGAATCATGAATCATAAATTGAATCATCAATCATGATTCATGAATTGAATCATGAATTGAATCATGAATCATGAATCATGAATCGAATCATGAATTGAATAATGAATCATGAATCATGAATCATAAATCATGAATTGAATCATTAATCATGAAATATGTAACATGAATTATGAATCATGAATTGAATCATGAATCATGAATCATGAATTGAATCATGAATCATGAATCATGAATTGAATCATGAATCATGAATCATGAATCGAATCATGAATCATGAATCATGAATCGAATCATGAATCATGAATTGAATCATGAATCATGAATCATGAATTGAATCAGGAATCATGAATCATGAATCATGAATCGAATCATGAATCATGAATCAAGAATCATGAATCAAATCATGAATTGAATCATGAATCATGAATTGAATCATGAATCATGAATTGAATCATGAATCATGAATCCTGAATCGAATCATGAATAATGTATCATGAATTGAATCATGAATTGAATCATGAATCATGAATCATGAATTGAATCATGAATCAAGAATTGAATCATGAATCATGAATCATGTTTCATGAATCATAAATTGAATCATGAATCATGAATCATGAATTGAATCATGAATCATGAATCATGAATCGAATAAGGAATCATGAATCATGAATTGAATCATGAATCATGAATCGAATCATGAATCATGAATTGAATCATGAATTGAATCATGAATCATGAATCGAATCATGAATCATAAATCATGAATCATAAATTTAATCATGAATCATGAATCGAATCATGAATCATAAATTGAATCATGAATCATGAATCATGAATCGAATCATGAATCATGAATTGAATCATGAATCATGAATCATGAATCGAATCATGAATCATGAATTGAATCATGAATCATGAATCATGAATCATGAATCGAATCATGAATCATGAATTTAATCATGAATTGAATCATGAATAATGAATTGAATCATGAATCATGAATCATAAATCGAATCATGAATTATGAATTGAATCATGACTCATGAATTATGAATCATGAATTGAATCATGAATCATGTATTATGAATCATGAATTGAATCATGAATCATGAATCATGAATCATGAATTGAATCATGAATTGAATCATGAATCATGAATTGAATCATGAATCATGAATCATGAATCATAAATTGAATCATCAATCATGAATCATGAACTGAATCATGAATTGAATCATAAATCATGAATCATGAATTGAATCATGAATCATGAATCATGTATTGAATCATGAATCATGAATCATAAATCATGAATTGAATCATGAATCATGAATTGAATCATGAATCATGAATCAAGAATCGAATCATGATTCATGAATTGAATCATGAATCATGAATCATGAATCGAATCATGAATCATGAATCAAGAATCATGAATCGAATCATGAATTGAATCATGAATCATGAATCATGAATCATGAATTGAATCATGAATCATGAATCGAATCATGAATCATGAATCATGAATCATGAATTGAATCATGAATCGAATCATGAATCATGAATTGAATCATGAATTGAATCATGAATCATGAATTGAATCAATAATCATGAATCGAATCATGACTCATGAATTATGAATCATGAATTGAATCATGAATCATTGAATCATGAATCATGAATTATGAATCATGAGTTATGAATTGAATCATGAATTGAATCATGAATCATGAATTGAATCATGAATCATGAATCATAAATCATGAATTGAATGATGAATCATGAATCATGAATCGAATCATGAATTGAATCATGAATCATGAATCATGTATTGAATCATAAATAATGAATCATAAATCATGAATTGAATCATGAATCATGAATCATGAATCATGAATCAAATCATGAATCATGAATTATGAATCATGAATCATGATTCATGAATCATAAATTGAATCATGAATCATGAATCATGAATTGAATCATGAATCATGAATCATGAATCGAATAAGGAATCATGAATCATGAATTGAATCATGAATCATGCATCGAATCATGAATCATGAATTGAATCATGAATTGAATCATGAATCATGAATCGAATCATGAATCATAAATCATGAATCATAAATTTAATCATGAATCATGAATCGAATCATGAATCATGAATTGAATCATGAATCATGAATCGAATCATGAATCATGAATTGAATCATGAATCATGAATCATGAATCATGAATCGAATCATGAATCATGAATTTAATCATGAATTGAATCATGAATAATGAATTGAATCATGAATCATGAATCATAAATCGAATCATGAATTATGAATTGAATCATGACTCATGAATTATGAATCATGAATTGAATCATGAATCATGTATTATGAATCATGAATTGAATCATGAATCATGAATCATGAATCATGAATTGAATCATGAATTGAATCATGAATCATGAATTGAATCATGAATCATGAATCATGAATCATAAATTGAATCATCAATCATGAATCATGAACTGAATCATGAATTGAATCATAAATCATGAATCATGAATTGAATCATGAATCATGAATCATGTATTGAATCATGAATCATAAATCATGAATTAAATCATGAATCATGAATCGAATCATGAATCATGAATTGAATCATGAATCATGAATCAAGAATCGAATCATGAATCATGAATTGAATCATGAATCATGAATCGAATCATGAATCATGAATCAAGAATCATGAATCGAATCATGAATTGAATCATGAATCATGAATCATGAATCATGAATTGAATCATGAATCATGAATCGAATCATGAATCATGAATCATGAATCATGAATTGAATCATGAATCGAATCATGACTCATGAATTATGAATCATGAATTGAATCATGAATCATTGAATCATGAATCATGAATTATGAATCATGACTCATGAATTATGAATCATGAATTGAATCATGAATCATTGAATCATGAATCATGAATTATGAATCATGAGTTATGAATTGAATCATGAATTGAATCATGAATCATGAATTGAATCATGAATCATGAATCATGAATCATGAATCATAAATTGAATCATCAATCATGAATCATGAATTGAATCATGAATTGAATCATGAATCATGAATCATGAATCGAATCATGAATTGAATAATGAATCATGAATCATGAATCATAAATCATGAATTGAATCATTAATCATGAAATATGAAACATGAATTATGAATCATGAATTGAATCATGAATCATGAATCATGAATTGAATCATGAATCATGAATCATGAATTGAATCATGAATCATGAATCAAGAATCATGAATCGAATCATGAATTGAATCATGAATCATGAATCATGAATCATAAATTGAATCATGAATCATGAATCGAATCATGAATCATGAATCATGAATCATGAATTGAATCATGAATCGAATCATGAATCATGAATTGAATCATGAATTGAATCATGAATCATGAATCGAATCATGAATCATGAATTAAATTATAAATTGAATCATGAATCATAAATCGAATCATGAATTGAATCAGGAATCATGAATTGAATCATGAATCATGAATCATGAATTGAATCATGAATCATGAATCATAAATCGATCCATGAATCATGAATTGAATCAGGAATCGAATCATGAATTGAATCATGAATCATGAATCATGAATCATGAATCGAAACATAAATTATGAATCATGTTTCATGAATTGAATCATGAATCATGAATCCTGAATCGAAACATGAATCATGAATCATGAATTGAATCATGAATTGAATCATGAATCATGAATCATGAATTGAATCATGAATCATGAATTGAATCATGAATCATGAATCATAAATCGAATCATGAATCATGAATTGAATCATGAATCATGAATTGAATCATGACTCATGAATTATGAATCATGAATTGAATCATGAATCATGAATTATGAATCATGAATTGAATCATGAATCATGAATTATGAATCATGAGTTATGAATTGAATCATGAATTGAATCATGAATCATGAATTGAATCATGAATCATGAATCATGAATCATGAATCATAAATTGAATCATCAATCATGAATCATGAATTGAATCATGAATCATGAATCGAATCATGAATTGAATAATGAATCATGAATCATGAATCATAAATCATGAATTGAATCATTAATCATGAAATATGAAACATGAATTATGAATCATGAATTGAATCATGAATCATGAATCATGAATTGAATCATGAATCATGAATCATGAATTGAATCATGAATCATGAATCGAATCATGAATCATGAATCATGAATCGAATCATGAATCATGAATTGAATCATGAATCATGAATCATGAATTGAATCAGGAATCATGAATCCTTAATCATGAATCGAATCATGAATCATGAATCAAGAATCATGAATCAAATCATGAATTGAATCATTAATCATGAATTGAATCATGAATCATGAATCATGTATTGAATCATAAATCATGAATAATAAATCATGAATTGAATCATGAATCAAGAATCATGAATCGAATCATGAATCATGAATTATATCATGAATCATGAATCATGTATTGAATCATGAATCATGAATCATAAATCATGATTTGAATAATGAATCATGAATCGAATCATGAATTGAATCATGAATCATGAATCATGTATTGAATCATAAATAATGAATCATAAATCATGAATTGAATCATGAATCATGAATCAAATCATGAATCATGAATCATGAATCGAATAAGGAATCATGAATCATGAATTGAATCATGAATCATGAATCGAATCATGAATCATAAATCATGAATCATAAATTTAATCATGAATCATTAATCGAATCATGAATCATAAATTGAATCATGAATCATGAATCATGAATCGAATCATGAATCATGAATTGAATCATGAATCATGAATCATGAATCGAATCATGAATCATGAATTGAATCATGAATCATGAATCATGAATCATGAATTTAATCATGAATTGAATCATGAATAATGAATTGAATCATGAATCATGAATCATAAATCGAATCATGAATTATGAATTGAATCATGACTCATGAATTATGAATCATGAATTGAATCATGAATCATGTATTATGAATCATGAATTGAATCATGAATCATGAATCATGAATTGAATCATGAATTGAATCATGAATCATGAATTGAATCATGAATCATGAATCATGAATCATAAATTGAATCATCAATCATGAATCATGAACTGAATCATGAATTGAATCATAAATCATGAATCATGAATTGAATCATGAATCATGTATTGAATCATGAATCATGAATCATAAATCATGAATTGAATCATGAATCATGAATTGAATCATGAATCATGAATCAAGAATCGAATCATGATTCATGAATTGAATCATGAATCATGAATCATGAATCGAATCATGAATCATGAATCAAGAATTAATGAATCGAATCATGAATTGAATCATGAATCATGAATCATGAATCATGAATTGAATCATGAATCATGAATCGAATCATGAATCATGAATCATGAATCATGAATTGAATCATGAATCGAATCATGAATCATGAATTGAATCATGAATCATGAATTGAATCATTAATCATGAATCGAATCATGACTCATGAATTATGAATCATGAATTGAATCATGAATCATTGAATCATGAATCATGAATTATGAATCATGAG
Source organism: Mixophyes australis (assembly GCA_036250195.1). Lineage (NCBI taxonomy): Eukaryota > Metazoa > Chordata > Amphibia > Anura > Limnodynastidae > Mixophyes > Mixophyes australis. Next base: position 238,189,033 of record JAVHZZ010000001.1, on the reverse strand, counting down.
TTATGAATTGAATCATGAATTGAATCATGAATCATGAATTGAATCATGAAGCATGAATCATGAATCATAAATTGAATCATCAATCATGAATCATGAATTGAATCATGAATTGAATCATGAATCATGAATCATGAATCGAATCATGAATTGAATAATGAATCATGAATCATGAATCATAAATCATGAATTGAATCATTAATCATGAAATATGAAACATGAATTGTGAATCATGAATTGAATCATGAATCATGAATCATGAATTGAATCATGAATCATGAATCATGAATTGTGAATCATGAATTGAATCATGAATCATGAATCATGAATTGAATCATGAATCATGAATCATGAATTGAATCATGAATCATGAATCATGAATCATGAATCATGAATCGAATCATGAATCATGAATTGAATCATGAATCATGAATCATGAATTGAATCAGGAATCATGAATCATGAATCATGAATCGAATCATGAATCATGAATCAAGAATCATGAATCAAATCATGAATTGAATCATGAATCATGAATTGAATCATGAATCATGAATCATAAATCATGAATTGAATCATGAATCATGAATCGAATCATGAATCATGAATTGAATCATGAATCATGAATCGAATCATGAATCATGAATTGAATCATGAATCATGAATCGAATCATGAATCATGAATCAAGAATCATGAATCGAATCATGAATTGAATCATGAATCATGAATCATGAATCATGAATTGAATCATGAATCATGAATCGAATCATGAATCATGAATTGAATCATTAATCGAATCATGAATCATGAATTGAATCATTAATCGAATCATGAATCATGAATTGAATCATGAATTGAATCATGAATCATGAATCGAATCATGAATCATGAATTATGAATTGAATCATGAATTGAATCATGAATCATGAATTGAATCATGACTCATGAATTATGAATCATGAATTGAATCATGAATCATGAATTATGAATCATGAATTGAATCATGAATCATGAATTATGAATCATGAGTTATGAATTGAATCATGAATTGAATCATGAATCATGAATTGAATCATGAATCATAAATCATGAATCATGAATCATAAATTGAATCATCAATCATGAATCATGAATTGAATCATGAATTGAATCATGAATCATGAATTGAATCATTAATCATGAAATATGAAACATAAATTATGAATCATGAATCGAATCATGAATTAAATAATGAATCATGAATCATGAATCATAAATCATGAATTGAATCATTAATTATGAAATATGAAACATGAACTTATGAATCATGAATTGAATCATGAATCATGAATTGAATCATGAATCATGAATCGAATCATGAATCATGAATTTAATCATGAATTGAATCATGAATAATGAATTGAATCATGAATCATGAATCATAAATCGAATCATGAATTATGAATTGAATCATGACTCATGAATTATGAATCATGAATTGAATCATGAATCATGTATTATGAATCATGAATTGAATCATGAATCATGAATCATGAATCATGAATTGAATCATGAATTGAATCATGAATCATGAATTGAATCATGAATCATGAATCATGAATCATAAATTGAATCATCAATCATGAATCATGAACTGAATCATGAATTGAATCATAAATCATGAATCATGAATTGAATCATGAATCATGAATCATGTATTGAATCATGAATCATAAATCATGAATTAAATCATGAATCATGAATCGAATCATGAATCATGAATTGAATCATGAATCATGAATCAAGAATCGAATCATGAATCATGAATTGAATCATGAATCATGAATCGAATCATGAATCATGAATCAAGAATCATGAATCGAATCATGAATTGAATCATGAATCATGAATCATGAATTGAATCATGAATCATGAATCGAATCATGAATCATGAATCATGAATCATGAATTGAATCATGAATCGAATCATGACTCATGAATTATGAATCATGAATTGAATCATGAATCATTGAATCATGAATCATGAATTATGAATCATGACTCATGAATTATGAATCATGAATTGAATCATGAATCATGAATCATTGAATCATGAATCATGAATTATGAATCATGACTCATGAATTATGAATCATGAATTGAATCATGAATCATGAATTGAATCATGAATCATGAATCATGAATCATGAATCATAAATTGAATCATCAATCATGAATCATGAATTGAATCATGAATTGAATCATGAATCATGAATCATGAATCGAATCATGAATTGAATAATGAATCATGAATCATGAATCATAAATCATGAATTGAATCATTAATCATGAAATATGAAACATGAATTATGAATCATGAATTGAATCATGAATCATGAATCATGAATTGAATCATGAATCATGAATCATGAATTGAATCATGAATCATGAATCATGAATCATGAATCGAATCATGAATCATGAATCAAGAATCATGAATCGAATCATGAATTGAATCATGAATCATGAATCATGAATCATAAATTGAATCATGAATCATGAATCGAATCATGAATCATGAATCATGAATCATGAATTGAATCATGAATCGAATCATGAATCATGAATCGAATCATGAATTGAATCATGAATCATGAATCGAATCATGAATCATGAATTAAATTATAAATTGAATCATGAATCATAAATCGAATCATTAATTGAATCAGGAATCATGAATTGAATCATGAATCATGAATCATGAATTGAATCATGAATCATGAATCATAAATCGATCCATGAATCATGAATTGAATCAGGAATCGAATCATGAATTGAATCATGAATCATGAATCATGAATCATGAATCGAAACATAAATTATGAATCATGTTTCATGAATTGAATCATGAATCATGAATCCTGAATCGAAACATGAATCATGAATCATGAATTGAATCATGAATTGAATCATGAATCATGAATCATGAATTGAATCATGAATCATGAATTGAATCATGAATCATGAATCATAAATCGAATCATGAATCATGAATCATGAATTGAATCATGACTCATGAATTATGAATCATGAATTGAATCATGAATCATGAATTATGAATCATGAATTGAATCATGAATCATGAATTATGAATCATGAGTTATGAATTGAATCATGAATTGAATCATGAATCATGAATTGAATCATGAATCATGAATCATGAATCATGAATCATAAATTGAATCATCAATCATGAATCATGAATTGAATCATGAATCATGAATCGAATCATGAATTGAATAATGAATCATGAATCATGAATCATAAATCATGAATTGAATCATTAATCATGAAATATGAAACATGAATTATGAATCATGAATTGAATCATGAATCATGAATCATGAATTGAATCATGAATCATGAATCATGAATTGAATCATGAATCATGAATCGAATCATGAATTGAATAATGAATCATGAATCATGAATCATAAATCATGAATTGAATCATTAATCATGAAATATGAAACATGAATTATGAATCATGAATTGAATCATGAATCATGAATCATGAATTGAATCATGAATCATGAATCATGAATTGAATCATGAATCATGAATCGAATCATGAATCATGAATCGAATCATGAATCATGAATTGAATCATGAATCATGAATCATGAATTGAATCAGGAATCATGAATCCTTAATCATGAATCGAATCATGAATCATGAATCAAGAATCATGAATCAAATCATGAATTGAATCATTAATCATGAATTGAATCATGAATCATGAATCATGTATTGAATCATAAATCATGAATAATAAATCATGAATTGAATCATGAATCAAGAATCATGAATCGAATCATGAATCATGAATTATATCATGAATCATGAATCATGTATTTAATCATATATCATGAATCATAAATCATGATTTGAATAATGAATCATGAATCGAATCATGAATTGAATCATGAATCATGAATCATGTATTGAATCATAAATAATGAATCATAAATCATGAATTGAATCATGAATCATGAATCAAATCATGAATCATGAATTATGAATCATGAATCATGATTCATGAATCATAAATTGAATCATGAATCATGAATCATGAATTGAATCATGAATCATGAATCATGAATCGAATAAGGAATCATGAATCATGAATTGAATCATGAAACATGAATCGAATCATGAATCATGAATTGAATCATGAATTGAATCATGAATCATGAATCGAATCATGAATCATAAATCATGAATCATAAATTTAATCATGAATCATTAATCGAATCATGAATCATAAATTGAATCATGAATCATGAATCATGAATCGAATCATGAATCATGAATTGAATCATGAATCATGAATCATGAATCGAATCATGAATCATGAATTGAATCATGAATCATGAATCATGAATCATGAATCGAATCATGAATCATGAATTTAATCATGAATTGAATCATGAATAATGAATTGAATCATGAATCATGAATCATAAATCGAATCATGAATTATGAATTGAATCATGACTCATGAATTATGAATCATGAATTGAATCATGAATCATGTATTATGAATCATGAATTGAATCATGAATCATGAATCATGAATCATGAATTGAATCATGAATTGAATCATGAATCATGAATTGAATCATTAATCATGAATCATGAATCATAAATTGAATCATCAATCATGAATCATGAACTGAATCATGAATTGAATCATAAATCATGAATCATGAATTGAATCATGAATCATGTATTGAATCATGAATCATGAATCATAAATCATGAATTGAATCATGAATCATGAATTGAATCATGAATCATGAATCAAGAATCGAATCATGATTCATGAATTGAATCATGAATCATGAATCATGAATCGAATCATGAATCATGAATCAAGAATCATGAATCGAATCATGAATTGAATCATGAATCATGAATCATGAATCATGAATTGAATCATGAATCATGAATCGAATCATGAATCATGAATCATGAATCATGAATTGAATCATGAATCGAATCATGAATCATGAATTGAATCATGAATCATGAATTGAATCATTAATCATGAATCGAATCATGACTCATGAATTATGAATCATGAATTGAATCATGAATCATTGAATCATGAATCATGAATTATGAATCATGAGTTATGAATTGAATCATGAATTGAATCATGAATCATGAATTGAATCATGAAGCATGAATCATGAATCATAAATTGAATCATCAATCATGAATCATGAATTGAATCATGAATTGAATCATGAATCATGAATCATGAATCGAATCATGAATTGAATAATGAATCATGAATCATGAATCATAAATCATGAATTGAATCATTAATCATGAAATATGAAACATGAATTGTGAATCATGAATTGAATCATGAATCATGAATCATGAATTGAATCATGAATCATGAATCATGAATTGAATCATGAATCATGAATCATGAATCATGAATCATGAATCGAATCATGAATCATGAATTGAATCATGAATCATGAATCATGAATTGAATCAGGAATCATGAATCATGAATCATGAATCGAATCATGAATCATGAATCAAGAATCATGAATCAAATCATGAATTGAATCATGAATCATGAATTGAATCATGAATCATGAATCATAAATCATGAATTGAATCATGAATCATGAATCGAATCATGAATCATGAATTGAATCATGAATCATGAATCGAATCATGAATCATGAATTGAATCATGAATCATGAATCGAATCATGAATCATGAATCAAGAATCATGAATCGAATCATGAATTGAATCATGAATCATGAATCATGAATCATGAATTGAATCATGAATCATGAATCGAATCATGAATCATGAATTGAATCATTAATCGAATCATGAATCATGAATTGAATCATTAATCGAATCATGAATCATGAATTGAATCATGAATTGAATCATGAATCATGAATCGAATCATGAATCATGAATTATGAATTGAATCATGAATTGAATCATGAATCATGAATTGAATCATGACTCATGAATTATGAATCATGAATTGAATCATGAATCATGAATTATGAATCATGAATTGAATCATGAATCATGAATTATGAATCATGAGTTATGAATTGAATCATGAATTGAATCATGAATCATGAATTGAATCATGAATCATAAATCATGAATCATGAATCATAAATTGAATCATCAATCATGAATCATGAATTGAATCATGAATTGAATCATGAATCATGAATTGAATCATTAATCATGAAATATGAAACATAAATTATGAATCATGAATCGAATCATGAATTAAATAATGAATCATGAATCATGAATCATAAATCATGAATTGAATCATTAATTATGAAATATGAAACATGAACTTATGAATCATGAATTGAATCATGAATCATGAATTGAATCATGAATCATGAATCGAATCATGAATCATGAATTTAATCATGAATTGAATCATGAATAATGAATTGAATCATGAATCATGAATCATAAATCGAATCATGAATTATGAATTGAATCATGACTCATGAATTATGAATCATGAATTGAATCATGAATCATGTATTATGAATCATGAATTGAATCATGAATCATGAATCATGAATCATGAATTGAATCATGAATTGAATCATGAATCATGAATTGAATCATGAATCATGAATCATGAATCATAAATTGAATCATCAATCATGAATCATGAACTGAATCATGAATTGAATCATAAATCATGAATCATGAATTGAATCATGAATCATGTATTGAATCATGAATCATGAATCATAAATCATGAATTGAATCATGAATCATGAATTGAATCATGAGTCATGAATCAAGAATCGAATCATGATTCATGAATTGAATCATGAATCATGAATCGAATCATGAATCATGAATCAAGAATCATGAATCGAATCATGAATTGAATCATGAATCATGAATCATGAATCATGAATTGAATCATGAATCATGAATCGAATCATGAATCATGAATCATGAATCATGAATTGAATCATGAATCGAATCATGAATCATGAATTGAATCATGAATCATGAATTGAATCATTAATCATGAATCGAATCATGACTCATGAATTATGAATCATGAATTGAATCATGAATCATTGAATCATGAATCATGAATTATGAATCATGAGTTATGAATTGAATCATGAATTGAATCATGAATCATGAATTGAATCATGAAGCATGAATCATGAATCATAAATTGAATCATCAATCATGAATCATGAATTGAATCATGAATTGAATCATGAATCATGAATCATGAATCGAATCATGAATTGAATAATGAATCATGAATCATGAATCATAAATCATGAATTGAATCATTAATCATGAAATATGAAACATGAATTGTGAATCATGAATTGAATCATGAATCATGAATCATGAATTGAATCATGAATCATGAATCATGAATTGAATCATGAATCATGAATCATGAATCATGAATCGAATCATGAATCATGAATTGAATCATGAATCATGAATCATGAATCATGAATTGAATCAGGAATCATGAATCATGAATCATGAATCGAATCATGAATCATGAATCAAGAATCATGAATCAAATCATGAATTGAATCATGAATCATGAATTGAATCATGAATCATGAATCATAAATCATGAATTGAATCATGAATCATGAATCGAATCATGAATCATGAATTGAATCATGAATCATGAATCGAATCATGAATCATGAATTGAATCATGAATCATGAATCGAATCATGAATCATGAATCAAGAATCATGAATCGAATCATGAATTGAATCATGAATCATGAATCATGAATCATGAATTGAATCATGAATCATGAATCGAATCATGAATCATGAATTGAATCATTAATCGAATCATGAATCATGAATTGAATCATTAATCGAATCATGAATCATGAATTGAATCATGAATTGAATCATGAATTGAATCATGAATCATGAATCGAATCATGAATCATGAATTATGAATTGAATCATGAATTGAATCATGAATCATGAATTGAATCATGACTCATGAATTATGAATCATGAATTGAATCATGAATCATGAATTATGAATCATGAATTGAATCATGAATCATGAATTATGAATCATGAGTTATGAATTGAATCATGAATTGAATCATGAATCATGAATTGAATCATGAATCATAAATCATGAATCATGAATCATAAATTGAATCATCAATCATGAATCATGAATTGAATCATGAATTGAATCATGAATCATGAATTGAATCATTAATCATGAAATATGAAACATAAATTATGAATCATGAATCGAATCATGAATTAAATAATGAATCATGAATCATGAATCATAAATCATGAATTGAATCATTAATTATGAAATATGAAACATGAACTTATGAATCATGAATTGAATCATGAATCATGAATTGAATCATGAATCATGAATCATGAATTGAATCTTGAATCATGAACTTATGAATCATGAATCGAATCATGAATCATGAATCGAATCATGAATCATGAATTGAATCATAAATCATGAATCAAGAATCATGAATCAAATCATGAATTGAATCATGAATCATGAATTGAATCATGAATCATGAATCATGAATTGAATCAGGAATCATGAATCATGAATCATGAATCGAATCATGAATCATGAATTGAATCATGAATCATGAATCATGTATTGAATCATGAATCATAAATCATGAATTAAATCATGAATCATGAATCGAATCATGAATCATGAATTGAATCATGAATCATGAATCAAGAATCGAATCATGAATCATGAATTGAATCATGAATCATGAATCGAATCATGAATCATGAATCAAGAATCATGAATCTAATCATGAATTGAATCATGAATCATGAATCATGAATCATGAATTGAATCATGAATCATGAATCGAATCATGAATCATGAATCATGAATCATGAATTGAATCATGAATCGATTAATGAATCATGAATTGAATCATGAATTGAATCATGAATCATGAATTGAATCATGAATCATGAATCGAATCATGACTCATGAATTATGAATCATGAATTGAATCATGAATCATTGAATCATGAATCATGAATTATGAATCATGAGTTATGAATTGAATCATGAATTGAATCATTAATCATGAATTGAATCATGAATCATGAATCATGAATCATAAATTGAATCATCAATCATGAATCATGAATTGAATCATGAATTGAATCATGAATCATGAATCATGAATCGAATCATGAATTGAATAATGAATCATGAATCATGAATCATAAATCATGAATTGAATCATTAATCATGAAATATGAAACATGAATTATGAATCATGAATTGAATCATGAATCATGAATCATGAATTGAATCATGAATCATGAATCATGAATTGAATCATGAATCATGAATCATGAATCATGAATCGAATCATGAATCATGAATCAAGAATCATGAATCGAATCATGAATTGAATCATGAATCATGAATCATGAATCATAAATTGAATCATGAATCATGAATCGAATCATGAATCATGAATTGAATCATGAATTGAATCATGAATCATGAATCGAATCATGAATCATGAATTAAATTATAAATTGAATCATGAATCATAAATCGAATCATGAATTGAATCAGGAATCATGAATTGAATCATGAATCATGAATCATGAATTGAATCATGAATCATGAATCATAAATCGATCCATGAATCATGAATTGAATCAGGAATCGAATCATGAATTGAATCATGAATCATGAATCATGAATCGAAACATAAATTATGAATCATGTTTCATGAATTGAATCATGAATCATGAATCCTGAATCGAAACATGAATCATGAATCATGAATTGAATCATGAATTGAATCATGAATCATGAATCATGAATTGAATCATGAATCATGAATTGAATCATGAATCATGAATCATAAATCGAATCATGAATCATGAATTGAATCATGAATCATGAATTGAATCATGACTCATGAATTATGAATCATGAATTGAATCATGAATCATGGATTGAATCATGAATCATGAATTATGAATCATGAATTGAATCATGAATCATGAATTATGAATCATGAATTATGAATTGAATCATGAATTGAATCATGAATCATGAATTGAATCATGAATCATGAATCATGAATCATGAATCATAAATTGAATCATCAATCATGAATCATGAATTGAATCATGAATCATGAATCATGAATCATGAATCGAATCATGAATCATGAATTGAATCATGAATCATGAATCATGAATCATGAATTGAATCAGGAATCATGAATCATGAATCATGAATCGAATCATGAATCATGAATCAAGAATCATGAATCAAATCATGAATTGAATCATGAATCATGAATTGAATCATGAATCATGAATCATAAATCATGAATTGAATCATGAATCATGAATCGAATCATGAATCATGAATTGAATCATGAATCATGAATCGAATCATGAATCATGAATTGAATCATGAATCATGAATCGAATCATGAATCATGAATCAAGAATCATGAATCGAATCATGAATTGAATCATGAATCATGAATCATGAATCATGAATTGAATCATGAATCATGAATCGAATCATGAATCATGAATTGAATCATTAATCGAATCATGAATCATGAATTGAATCATTAATCGAATCATGAATCATGAATTGAATCATGAATTGAATCATGAATTGAATCATGAATCATGAATCGAATCATGAATCATGAATTATGAATTGAATCATGAATTGAATCATGAATCATGAATTGAATCATGACTCATGAATTATGAATCATGAATTGAATCATGAATCATGAATTATGAATCATGAATTGAATCATGAATCATGAATTATGAATCATGAGTTATGAATTGAATCATGAATTGAATCATGAATCATGAATTGAATCATGAATCATAAATCATGAATCATGAATCATAAATTGAATCATCAATCATGAATCATGAATTGAATCATGAATTGAATCATGAATCATGAATTGAATCATTAATCATGAAATATGAAACATAAATTATGAATCATGAATCGAATCATGAATTAAATAATGAATCATGAATCATGAATCATAAATCATGAATTGAATCATTAATTATGAAATATGAAACATGAACTTATGAATCATGAATTGAATCATGAATCATGAATTGAATCATGAATCATGAATCATGAATTGAATCTTGAATCATGAACTTATGAATCATGAATCGAATCATGAATCATGAATCGAATCATGAATCATGAATTGAATCATAAATCATGAATCAAGAATCATGAATCAAATCATGAATTGAATCATGAATCATGAATTGAATCATGAATCATGAATCATGAATTGAATCAGGAATCATGAATCATGAATCATGAATCGAATCATGAATCATGAATTGAATCATGAATCATGAATCATGTATTGAATCATGAATCATAAATCATGAATTAAATCATGAATCATGAATCGAATCATGAATCATGAATTGAATCATGAATCATGAATCAAGAATCGAATCATGAATCATGAATTGAATCATGAATCATGAATCGAATCATGAATCATGAATCAAGAATCATGAATCTAATCATGAATTGAATCATGAATCATGAATCATGAATCATGAATTGAATCATGAATCATGAATCGAATCATGAATCATGAATCATGAATCATGAATTGAATCATGAATCGATTAATGAATCATGAATTGAATCATGAATTGAATCATGAATCATGAATTGAATCATGAATCATGAATCGAATCATGACTCATGAATTATGAATCATGAATTGAATCATGAATCATTGAATCATGAATCATGAATTATGAATCATGAGTTATGAATTGAATCATGAATTGAATCATTAATCATGAATTGAATCATGAATCATGAATCATGAATCATAAATTGAATCATCAATCATGAATCATGAATTGAATCATGAATTGAATCATGAATCATGAATCATGAATCGAATCATGAATTGAATAATGAATCATGAATCATGAATCATAAATCATGAATTGAATCATTAATCATGAAATATGAAACATGAATTATGAATCATGAATTGAATCATGAATCATGAATCATGAATTGAATCATGAATCATGAATCATGAATTGAATCATGAATCATGAATCATGAATCATGAATCGAATCATGAATCATGAATCAAGAATCATGAATCGAATCATGAATTGAATCATGAATCATGAATCATGAATCATAAATTGAATCATGAATCATGAATCGAATCATGAATCATGAATTGAATCATGAATTGAATCATGAATCATGAATCGAATCATGAATCATGAATTAAATTATAAATTGAATCATGAATCATAAATCGAATCATGAATTGAATCAGGAATCATGAATTGAATCATGAATCATGAATCATGAATTGAATCATGAATCATGAATCATAAATCGATCCATGAATCATGAATTGAATCAGGAATCGAATCATGAATTGAATCATGAATCATGAATCATGAATCGAAACATAAATTATGAATCATGTTTCATGAATTGAATCATGAATCATGAATCCTGAATCGAAACATGAATCATGAATCATGAATTGAATCATGAATTGAATCATGAATCATGAATCATGAATTGAATCATGAATCATGAATTGAATCATGAATCATGAATCATAAATCGAATCATGAATCATGAATTGAATCATGAATCATGAATTGAATCATGACTCATGAATTATGAATCATGAATTGAATCATGAATCATGGATTGAATCATGAATCATGAATTATGAATCATGAATTGAATCATGAATCATGAATTATGAATCATGAATTATGAATTGAATCATGAATTGAATCATGAATCATGAATTGAATCATGAATCATGAATCATGAATCATGAATCATAAATTGAATCATCAATCATGAATCATGAATTGAATCATGAATCATGAATCGAATCATGAATTGAATAATGAATCATGAATCATGAATCATAAATCATGAATTGAATCATTAATCATGAAATATGAAACATGAATTATGAATCATGAATTGAATCATGAATCATGAATCATGAATTGAATCATGAATCATGAATCATGAATTGAATCATGAATCATGAATCGAATCATGAATCATGAATCATGAATCGAATCATGAATCATGAATTGAATCATGAATCATGAATCATGAATTGAATCAGGAATCATGAATCCTTAATCATGAATCGAATCATGAATCATGAATCAAGAATCATGAATCAAATCATGAATTGAATCATTAATCATGAATTGAATCATGAATCATGAATCATGTATTGAATCATAAATCATGAATAATAAATCATGAATTGAATCATGAATCAAGAATCATGAATCGAATCATGAATCATGAATTATATCATGAATCATGAATCATGTATTGAATCATGAATCATGAATCATAAATCATGATTTGAATCATGAATCATGAATCGAATCATGAATTGAATCATGAATCATGAATAATGTATTGAATCATGAATTGAATCATGAATCATGAATAATGTATTGAATCATAAATAATGAATCATAAATCATGAATTGAATCATGAATCATGAATCAAATCATGAATCATGAATTATGAATCATGAATCATGATTCATGAATCATAAATTGAATCATGAATCATGAATTGAATCATGAATCATGAATCGAATAAGGAATCATGAATCATGAATTGAATCATGAATCATGAATCGAATCATGAATCATGAATTGAATCATGAATTGAATCATGAATCATGAATCGAATCATGAATCATAAATCATGAATCATAAATTTAATCATGAATCATGAATCGAATCATGAATCATGAATTGAATCTTGAATCATGAATCATGAATCGAATCATGAATCATGAATTGAATCATGAATCATGAATCATGAATCGAATCATGAATCATGAATTTAATCATGAATTGAATCATGAATAATGAATTGAATCATGAATCATGAATCATAAATCGAATCATGAATTATGAATTGAATCATGACTCATGAATTATGAATCATGAATTGAATCATGAATCATGTATTATGAATCATGAATTGAATCATGAATCATGAATCATGAATCATCAATTGAATCATGAATTGAATCATGAATCATGAATTGAATCATGAATCATGAATTGAATCATGAATCATGAATCATAAATTGAATCATCAATCATGAATCATGAACTGAATCATGAATTGAATCATAAATCATGAATCATGAATTGAATCATGAATCATGTATTGAATCATGAATCATGAATCATAAATCATGAATTGAATCATGAATCATGAATTGAATCATGAATCATGAATCAAGAATCGAATCATGATTCATGAATTGAATCATGAATCATGAATCATGAATCGAATCATGAATCATGAATCAAGAATCATGAATCGAATCATGAATTGAATCATGAATCATGAATCATGAATCATGAATTGAATCATGAATCATGAATCGAATCATGAATCATGAATCATGAATCATGAATTGAATCATGAATTGAATCATGAATCATGAATTGAATCATTAATCATGAAACGAATCATGACTCATGAATTATGAATCATGAATTGAATCATGAATCATTGAATCATGAATCATGAATTATGAATCATGAGTTATGAATTGAATCATGAATTGAATCATGAATCATGAATTGAATCATGAATCATGAATCATGAATCATAAATTGAATCATCAATCATGAATCATGAATTGAATCATGAATTGAATCATGAATCATGAATCATGAATCGAATCATGAATTGAATAATGAATCATGAATCATGAATCATAAATCATGAATTGAATCATTAATCATGAAATATGAAACATGAATTGTGAATCATGAATTGAATCATGAATCATGAATCATGAATTGAATCATGAATCATGAATCATGAATTGAATCATGAATCATGAATCATGAATCATGAATCGAATCATGAATCATGAATTGAATCATGAATCATGAATCATGAATTGAATCAGGAATCATGAATCATGAATCATGAATCGAATCATGAATCATGAATTGAATCATGAATCATGAATCATAAATCATGAATTGAATCATGAATCATGAATCGAATCATGAATCATGAATTGAATCATGAATCATGAATCGAATCATGAATCATGAATTGAATCATGAATCATGAATCGAATCATGAATCATGAATCAAGAATCATGAATCGAATCATGAATTGAATCATGAATCATGAATCATGAATTGAATCATGAATCATGAATCGAATCATGAATCATGAATTGAATCATTAATCGAATCATGAATCATGAATTGAATCATTAATCGAATCATGAATCATGAATTGAATCATGAATTGAATCATGAATCATGAATCGAATCATGAATCATGAATTATGAATTGAATCATGAATTGAATCATGAATCATGAATTGAATCATGACTCATGAATTATGAATCATGAATTGAATCATGAATCATGAATTATGAATCATGAATTGAATCATGAATCATGAATTATGAATCATGAGTTATGAATTGAATCATGAATTGAATCATGAATCATGAATTGAATCATGATTCATAAATCATGAATCATGAATCATAAATTGAATCATCAATCATGAATCATGAATTGAATCATGAATTGAATCATGAATCATGAATTGAATCATTAATCATGAAATATGAAACATAAATTATGAATCATGAATCGAATCATGAATTGAATAATGAATCATGAATCATGAATCATAAATCATGAATTGAATCATTAATCATGAAATATGAAACATGAATTATGAATCATGAATTGAATCATGAATCATGAATTGAATCATGAATCATGAATCATGAATTGAATCATGAATCATGAACTTATGAATCATGAATCGAATCATGAATCATGAATCGAATCATGAATCATGAATTGAATCATAAATCATGAATCAAGAATCATGAATCAAATCATGAATTGAATCATGAATCATGAATTGAATCATGAATCATGAATCATGAATTGAATCAGGAATCATGAATCATGAATCATGAATCGAATCATGAATCATGAATTGAATCATGAATCATGAATCATGTATTGAATCATGAATCATGATTAATAAATCATGAATTGAATCATGAATCATGAATTGAATCATGAATCATGAATCATGTATTGAATCATAAATAATGAATCATAAATCATGAATTGAATCATGAATCATGAATCATGAATCAAATCATGAATCATGAATTATGAATCATGAATCATGATTCATGAATCATAAATTGAATCATGAATCATGAATCATGAATTGAATCATGAATCATGAATCGAATCATGAATCATGAATTGAATCATGAATTGAATCATGAATCATGAATCGAATCATGAATCATAAATTATGTATCATAAATTGAATCATGAATCATGAATCGAATCATGAATCATAAATTGAATCATGAATCATGAATCATGAATCGAATCATGAATCATGAATTTAATCATGAATTGAATCATGAATAATGAATTGAATCATGAATCATGAATCATAAATCGAATCATGAATCATGAATTGAATCATGACTCATGAATTATGAATCATGAATTGAATCATGAATCATGAATCACGAATCATAAATTGAATCATCAATCATGAATCATGAACTGAATCATGAATAGAATCATAAATCATGATTCATGAATTGAATCATGAATCATGAATCATGTATTGAATCATGAATCATGAATCATAAATCATGAATTGAATCATGAATAATGAATCGAATCATGAATCATGAATTGAATCATGAATCATGAATCAAGAATCGAATCATGAATCATAAATTGAATCATGAATCATGAATCGAATCATGAATCATGAATCAAGAATCATGAATCGAATCATGAATTGAATCATGAATCATAAATCATGAATCATGAATTGAATAATGAATCATGAATCGAATCATGAATCATGAATCATGAATCATGAATTGAATCATGAATCGAATCATGAATCATGAATTGAATCATGAATTGAATCATGAATCATGAATCGAATCATGAATCATGAATTAAATAATAAATTGAATCATGAATCATGAATCATGAATCGAATCATGAATTTAATCAGATATTATGAATTGAATCATGAATCATAAATCATGAATTGAATCATGAATCATGAATCTTAAATCGATCCATGAATCATGAATTGAATCAGGAATCGAATCATGAATTGAATCATGAATCATGAATCATGAATCATGAATCGAAACATAAATTATGAATCATGTTTTATGAATTGAATCATGAATTGAATCATGAATTGAATAATGAATCATGAATCATGAATTGAATCATGAATTGAATCATGAATCATGAATCATGAATTGAATCATGAATCATGAATTGAATCATGAATCATGAATCAAAAATCGAATCATGAATCATGAATTGAATCATGACTCATGAATTATGAATCATGAATTGAATCATGAATCATGAATTATGAATTATGAATCATGAATCATGAATCATGAATCATGAATCATGAATTGAATCATGAATTGAATTATAAATCATGAATCATGAATTAAATCATGAATCATGAATCATGAATCGAATCATGAATCATGAATTGAATCATGAATCATGAATTCAATCATGAATCATGAATTCAATCATGAGTCATGAATCATGAATCGAATTATGAATCATGAATCAAGAATCATGAATCGAATCATGAATCATGAATTAAATCATGAATCATGAATTGAATCATGAATCATGAATCATGAATTGAATCAGGAATCATGAATCATGAATCATGAATCGAATCATGAATCATGAATCAAGAATCATGAATCAAATCATGAATTGAATCATGAATCATGAATTGAATCATGAATCATGAATCATAAATCATGAATTGAATCATGAATCATGAATCGAATCATGAATCATGAATTGAATCATGAATCATGAATCGAATCATGAATCATGAATTGAATCATGAATCATGAATCGAATCATGAATCATGAATCAAGAATCATGAATCGAATCATGAATTGAATCATGAATCATGAATCATGAATCATGAATTGAATCATGAATCATGAATCGAATCATGAATCATGAATTGAATCATTAATCGAATCATGAATCATGAATTGAATCATTAATCGAATCATGAATCATGAATTGAATCATGAATTGAATCATGAATCATGAATCGAATCATGAATCATGAATTATGAATTGAATCATAAATCATGAATTGAATCATGACTCATGAATTATGAATCATGAATTGAATCATGAATCATGAATTATGAATCATGAATTGAATCATGAATCATGAATTATGAATCATGAGTTATGAATTGAATCATGAATTGAATCATGAATCATGAATTGAATCATGAATCATAAATCATGAATCATGAATCATAAATTGAATCATCAATCATGAATCATGAATTGAATCATGAATTGAATCATGAATCATGAATTGAATCATTAATCATGAAATATGAAACATAAATTATGAATCATGAATCGAATCATGAATTGAATAATGAATCATGAATCATGAATCATAAATCATGAATTGAATCATTAATCATGAAATATGAAACATGAATTATGAATCATGAATTGAATCATGAATCATGAATTGAATCATGAATCATGAATCATGAATTGAATCATGAATCATGAACTTATGAATCATGAATCGAATCATGAATAATGAATCGAATCATGAATCATGAATTGAATCATAAATCATGAATCAAGAATCATGAATCAAATCATGAATTGAATCATGAATCATGAATTGAATCATGATTAATAAATCATGAATTGAATCATGAATCATGAATTGAATCATGAATCATGAATCATGTATTGAATCATAAATAATGAATCATAAATCATGAATTGAATCATGAATCATGAATCATGAATCAAATCATGAATCATGAATTATGAATCATGAATCATGATTCATGAATCATAAATTGAATCATGAATCATGAATCATGAATTGAATCATGAATCATGAATCGAATCATGAATCATGAATTGAATCATGAATTGAATCATGAATCATGAATCGAATCATGAATCATAAATTATGTATCATAAATTGAATCATGAATCATGAATCGAATCATGAATCATAAATTGAATCATGAATCATGAATCATGAATCGAATCATGAATCATGAATTTAATCATGAATTGAATCATGAATAATGAATTGAATCATGAATCATGAATCATAAATCGAATCATGAATCATGAATTGAATCATGACTCATGAATTATGAATCATGAATTGAATCATGAATCATGAATTATGAATCATGAATTGAATCATGAATCATGAATCATGAATCATGAATTGAATCATGAATTGAATCATGAATCATGAATCACGAATCATAAATTGAATCATCAATCATGAATCATGAACTGAATCATGAATTGAATCATAAATCATGATTCATGAATTGAATCATGAATCATGAATCATGTATTGAATCATGAATCATGAATCATAAATCATGAATTGAATCATGAATAATGAATCGAATCATGAATCATGAATTGAATCATGAATCATGAATCAAGAATCGAATCATGAATCATAAATTGAATCATGAATCATGAATCGAATCATGAATCATGAATCAAGAATCATGAATCGAATCATGAATTGAATCATGAATCATAAATCATGAATCATGAATTGAATAATGAATCATGAATCGAATCATGAATCATGAATCATGAATCATGAATTGAATCATGAATCGAATCATGAATCATGAATTGAATCATGAATTGAATCATGAATCATGAATCGAATCATGAATCATGAATTAAATAATAAATTGAATCATGAATCATGAATCATGAATCGAATCATGAATTTAATCAGATATTATGAATTGAATCATGAATCATAAATCATGAATTGAATCATGAATCATGAATCTTAAATCGATCCATGAATCATGAATTGAATCAGGAATCGAATCATGAATTGAATCATGAATCATGAATCATGAATCATGAATCGAAACATAAATTATGAATCATGTTTTATGAATTGAATCATGAATTGAATCATGAATTGAATAATGAATCATGAATCATGAATTGAATCATGAATTGAATCATGAATCATGAATCATGAATTGAATCATGAATCATGAATCGAATCATGAATCATGAATTGAATCATGAATTGAATCATGAATCATGAATCGAATCATGAATCATAAATTATGTATCATAAATTGAATCATGAATCATGAATCGAATCATGAATCATAAATTGAATCATGAATCATGAATCATGAATCGAATCATGAATCATGAATTTAATCATGAATTGAATCATGAATAATGAATTGAATCATGAATCATGAATCATAAATCGAATCATGAATCATGAATTGAATCATGACTCATGAATTATGAATCATGAATTGAATCATGAATCATGAATTATGAATCATGAATTGAATCATGAATCATGAATCATGAATCATGAATTGAATCATGAATTGAATCATGAATCATGAATCACGAATCATAAATTGAATCATCAATCATGAATCATGAACTGAATCATGAATTGAATCATAAATCATGATTCATGAATTGAATCATGAATCATGAATCATAAATCATGAATTGAATCATGAATAATGAATCGAATCATGAATCATGAATTGAATCATGAATCATGAATCAAGAATCGAATCATAAATCATAAATTGAATCATGAATCATGAATCGAATCATGAATCATGAATCAAGAATCATGAATCGAATCATGAATTGAATCATGAATCATAAATCATGAATCATGAATTGAATAATGAATCATGAATCGAATCATGAATCATGAATCATGAATCATGAATTGAATCATGAATCGAATCATGAATCATGAATTGAATCATGAATTGAATCATGAATCATGAATCGAATCATGAATCATGAATTAAATAATAAATTGAATCATGAATCATGAATCATGAATCGAATCATGAATTTAATCAGATATTATGAATTGAATCATGAATCATAAATCATGAATTGAATCATGAATCATGAATCTTAAATCGATCCATGAATCATGAATTGAATCAGGAATCGAATCATGAATTGAATCATGAATCATGAATCATGAATCATGAATAGAAACATAAATTATGAATCATGTTTTATGAATTGAATCATGAATTGAATCATGAATTGAATAATGAATCATGAATCATGAATTGAATCATGAATTGAATCATGATTAATAAATCATGAATTGAATCATGAATCATGAATTGAATCATGAATCATGAATCATGTATTGAATCATAAATAATGAATCATAAATCATGAATTGAATCATGAATCATGAATCATGAATCAAATCATGAATCATGAATTATGAATCATGAATCATGATTCATGAATCATAAATTGAATCATGAATCATGAATCATGAATTGAATCATGAATCATGAATCGAATCATGAATCATGAATTGAATCATGAATTGAATCATGAATCATGAATCGAATCATGAATCATAAATTATGTATCATAAATTGAATCATGAATCATGAATCGAATCATGAATCATAAATTGAATCATGAATCATGAATCATGAATCGAATCATGAATCATGAATTTAATCATGAATTGAATCATGAATAATGAATTGAATCATGAATCATGAATCATAAATCGAATCATGAATCATGAATTGAATCATGACTCATGAATTATGAATCATGAATTGAATCATGAATCATGAATTATGAATCATGAATTGAATCATGAATCATGAATCATGAATCATGAATTGAATCATGAATTGAATCATGAATCATGAATCACGAATCATAAATTGAATCATCAATCATGAATCATGAACTGAATCATGAATTGAATCATAAATCATGATTCATGAATTGAATCATGAATCATGAATCATGTATTGAATCATGAATCATGAATCATAAATCATGAATTGAATCATGAATAATGAATCGAATCATGAATCATGAATTGAATCATGAATCATGAATCAAGAATCGAATCATGAATCATAAATTGAATCATGAATCATGAATCGAATCATGAATCATGAATCAAGAATCATGAATCAAATCATGAATTGAATCATGAATCATAAATCATGAATCATGAATTGAATAATGAATCATGAATCGAATCATGAATCATGAATCATGAATCATGAATTGAATCATGAATCGAATCATGAATCATGAATTGAATCATGAATTGAATCATGAATCATGAATCGAATCATGAATCATGAATTAAATAATAAATTGAATCATGAATCATGAATCATGAATCGAATCATGAATTTAATCAGATATTATGAATTGAATCATGAATCATAAATCATGAATTGAATCATGAATCATGAATCTTAAATCGATCCATGAATCATGAATTGAATCAGGAATCGAATCATGAATTGAATCATGAATCATGAATCATGAATCATGAATCGAAACATAAATTATGAATCATGTTTTATGAATTGAATCATGAATTGAATCATGAATTGAATAATGAATCATGAATCATGAATTGAATCATGAATTGAATCATGAATCATGAATCATGAATTGAATCATGAATCATGAATTGAATCATGAATCATGAATCAAAAATCGAATCATGAATCATGAATTGAATCATGACTCATGAATTATGAATCATGAATTGAATCATGAATCATGAATTATGAATTATGAATCATGAATCATGAATCATGGATCATGAATCATGAATCATGAATCATGAATCATGAATTGAATCATGAATTGAATTATAAATCATGAATCATGAATTAAATCATGAATCAAGAATCATGAATCGAATCATGAATCATGAATTAAATCATGAATCATGATTTGAATCAGGAATCGAATCATGAATTCAATCATGAATCATAAATCAAATCATGAATCCTGAATTAAATCAGGAATCGAATCATGAATTGAATCATGAATCATGAATTGAATCATGAATCATGAATCATGAATCATGAATTTAATCATGAATTAAATCATGAATAATGAATTGAATCATGAATCATGAATCATAAATCGAATCATGAATCATGAATTGAATCATGAATCATGAATCACGAATCATAAATTGAATCATCAATCATGAATCATGAACTGAATCATGAATTGAATCATAAATCATGATTCATGAATTGAATCATGAATCATGAATCATGTATTGAATCATGAATCATGAATCATAAATCATGAATTGAATCATGAATAATGAATCGAATCATGAATCATGAATTGAATCATGAATCATGAATCAAGAATCGAATCATGAATCATAAATTGAATCATGAATCATGAATCGAATCATGAATCATGAATCAAGAATCATGAATCAAATCATGAATTGAATCATGAATCATAAATCATGAATCATGAATTGAATAATGAATCATGAATCGAATCATGAATCATGAATCATGAATCATGAATTGAATCATGAATCGAATCATGAATCATGAATTGAATCATGAATTGAATCATGAATCATGAATCGAATCATGAATCATGAATTAAATAATAAATTGAATCATGAATCATGAATCATGAATCGAATCATGAATTTAATCAGATATTATGAATTGAATCATGAATCATAAATCATGAATTGAATCATGAATCATGAATCTTAAATCGATCCATGAATCATGAATTGAATCAGGAATCGAATCATGAATTGAATCATGAATCATGAATCATGAATCATGAATCGAAACATAAATTATGAATCATGTTTTATGAATTGAATCATGAATTGAATCATGAATTGAATAATGAATCATGAATCATGAATTGAATCATGAATTGAATCATGAATCATGAATCATGAATTGAATCATGAATCATGAATTGAATCATGAATCATGAATCAAAAATCGAATCATGAATCATGAATTGAATCATGACTCATGAATTATGAATCATGAATTGAATCATGAATCATGAATCATGAATTATGAATTATGAATCATGAATCATGAATCATGAATCATGAATCATGAATCATGAATCATGAATTGAATCATGAATTGAATTATAAATCATGAATCATGAATTAAATCATGAATCAAGAATCATGAATCGAATCATGAATCATGAATTAAATCATGAATCATGATTTGAATCAGGAATCGAATCATGAATTCAATCATGAATCATAAATCAAATCATGAATCCTGAATTAAATCAGGAATCGAATCATGAATTGAATCATGAATCATGAATTGAATCATGAATCATGAATCATGAATTGAATCATGAATCATGAATCATGAATCATGAATTTAATCATGAATTAAATCATGAATAATGAATTGAATCATGAATCATGAATCATAAATCGAATCATGAATCATGAATTGAATCATGACTCATGAATTATGAATCATGAATTGAATCATGAATCATGAATTATGAATCATGAATTGAATCATGAATCATGAATCATGAATCATGAATTGAATCATGAATTGAATCATGAATCATGAATCATGAATCATAAATTGAATCATCAATCATGAATCATGAACTGAATCATGAATTGAATCATAAATCATGAATCATGAATTGAATCATGAATCATAAATCATGAATTGAATCATGAATCATAAATCGAATCATGAATCATGAATTGAATCATGAATCATGAATCAAGAATCGAATCATGAATCATGAATTGAATCATGAATCATGAATCGAATCATGAATCATGAATCAAGAATCATGAATCGAATCATGAATTGAATTATGAATCAAAAATCATGAATCATGAATTGAATCATGAATCATGAATCGAATCATGAATCATGAATCATGAATCATGAATTGAATCATGAATCATGAATTGAATCATGAATTGAATCATGAATCATGAATCGAATCATGAATCATGAATTAAATAATAAATTGAATCATGAATCATGAATCATGAATCGAATCATGAA
This sequence comes from Mixophyes australis, assembly GCA_036250195.1. Taxonomy (NCBI): domain Eukaryota; kingdom Metazoa; phylum Chordata; class Amphibia; order Anura; family Limnodynastidae; genus Mixophyes; species Mixophyes australis. Next base: position 238,163,822 of record JAVHZZ010000001.1, on the reverse strand, counting down.
TTTAATCAGATATTATGAATTAAATCATGAATCATGAATCATGAATTAAATCATGATTCATGAATCATAAATCGATCCATGAATCATGAATTGAATCAGGAATCGAATCATGAATTGAATCATGAATCATGAATCATGAATCATGAATCGAAACATAAATTATGAATCATGTTTTATGAATTGAATCATGAATTGAATCATGAATTGTATCATGAATCATGAATCATGAATTGAATCATGAATTGAATCATGAATCATGAATCATGAATTGAATCATGAGTCATGAATTGAATCATGAATCATGAATCAAAAATCGAATCATGAATCATGAATTGAATCATGACTCATGAATTATGAATCATGAATTGAATCATGAATCATGAATTATGAATTATGAATCATGAATCATGAATCATGAATCATCAATCATGAATCATGAATTGAATCATGAATTGAATCATAAATCATGAATCATGAATTAAATCATGAATCATGAATCATGAATCGAATCATGAATCATGAATTCAATCATGAATCATTAATTCAATCATGAATCATGAATTGAATCATGAGTCATGAATCATGAATCGAATTATGAATCATGAATCAAGAATCATGAATCGAATCATGAATCATGAATTGAATCATTAAACGAATCATGAATCATGAATTGAATCATTAATCGAATCATGAATCATGAATTGAATCATGAATTGAATCATGAATCATGAATCGAATCATGAATCATGAATTATGAATTGAATCATGAATTGAATCATAAATCATGAATTGAATCATGACTCATGAATTATGAATCATGAATTGAATCATGAATCATGAATTATGAATCATGAATTGAATCATGAATCATGAATTATGAATCATGAGTTATGAATTGAATCATGAATTGAATCATGAATCATGAATTGAATCATGAATCATAAATCATGAATCATGAATCATAAATTGAATCATCAATCATGAATCATGAATTGAATCATGAATTGAATCATGAATCATGAATTGAATCATTAATCATGAAATATGAAACATAAATTATGAATCATGAATCGAATCATGAATTGAATAATGAATCATGAATCATGAATCATAAATCATGAATTGAATCATTAATCATGAAATATGAAACATGAATTATGAATCATGAATTGAATCATGAATCATGAATTGAATCATGAATCATGAATCATGAATTGAATCATGAATCATGAACTTATGAATCATGAATCGAATCATGAATCATGAATCGAATCATGAATCATGAATTGAATCATAAATCATGAATCAAGAATCATGAATCAAATCATGAATTGAATCATGAATCATGAATTGAATCATGAATCATGAATCATGAATTGAATCAGGAATCATGAATCATGAATCATGAATCGAATCATGAATCATGAATTGAATCATGAATCATGAATCATGTATTGAATCATGAATCATGATTAATAAATCATGAATTGAATCATGAATCATGAATTGAATCATGAATCATGAATCATGTATTGAATCATAAATAATGAATCATAAATCATGAATTGAATCATGAATCATGAATCATGAATCAAATCATGAATCATGAATTATGAATCATGAATCATGATTCATGAATCATAAATTGAATCATGAATCATGAATCATGAATTGAATCATGAATCATGAATCGAATCATGAATCATGAATTGAATCATGAATTGAATCATGAATCATGAATCGAATCATGAATCATAAATTATGTATCATAAATTGAATCATGAATCATGAATCGAATCATGAATCATAAATTGAATCATGAATCATGAATCATGAATCGAATCATGAATCATGAATTTAATCATGAATTGAATCATGAATAATGAATTGAATCATGAATCATGAATCATAAATCGAATCATGAATCATGAATTGAATCATGACTCATGAATTATGAATCATGAATTGAATCATGAATCATGAATTATGAATCATGAATTGAATCATGAATCATGAATCATGAATCATGAATTGAATCATGAATTGAATCATGAATCATGAATCACGAATCATAAATTGAATCATCAATCATGAATCATGAACTGAATCATGAATTGAATCATAAATCATGATTCATGAATTGAATCATGAATCATGAATCATGTATTGAATCATGAATCATGAATCATAAATCATGAATTGAATCATGAATAATGAATCGAATCATGAATCATGAATTGAATCATGAATCATGAATCAAGAATCGAATCATGAATCATAAATTGAATCATGAATCATGAATCGAATCATGAATCATGAATCAAGAATCATGAATCGAATCATGAATTGAATCATGAATCATAAATCATGAATCATGAATTGAATAATGAATCATGAATCGAATCATGAATCATGAATCATGAATCATGAATTGAATCATGAATCAAATCATGAATCATGAATTGAATCATGAATTGAATCATGAATCATGAATCGAATCATGAATCATGAATTAAATAATAAATTGAATCATGAATCATGAATCATGAATCGAATCATGAATTTAATCAGATATTATGAATTGAATCATGAATCATAAATCATGAATTAAATCATGAATCATGAATCTTAAATCGATCCATGAATCATGAATTGAATCAGGAATCGAATCATGAATTGAATCATGAATCATGAATCATGAATCGAAACATAAATTATGAATCATGTTTTATGAATTGAATCATGAATTGAATCATGAATTGAATAATGAATCATGAATCATGAATTGAATCATGAATTGAATCATGAATCATGAATCATGAATTGAATCATGAATCATGAATTGAATCATGAATCATGAATCAAAAATCGAATCATGAATCATGAATTGAATCATGACTCATGAATTATGAATCATGAATTGAATCATGAATCATGAATTATGAATTATGAATCATGAATCATGAATTATGAATCATGAATCATGAATCATGAATCATGAATTGAATCATGAATTGAATTATAAATCATGAATCATGAATTAAATCATGAATCAAGAATCATGAATCGAATCATGAATCATGAATTAAATCATGAATCATGATTTGAATCAGGAATCGAATCATGAATTCAATCATGAATCATAAATCAAATCATGAATCCTGAATTAAATCAGGAATCGAATCATGAATTGAATCATGAATCATGAATTGAATCATGAATCATGAATCATGAATCATGAATTTAATCATGAATTAAATCATGAATAATGAATTGAATCATGAATCATGAATCATAAATCGAATCATGAATCATGAATTGAATCATGACTCATGAATTATGAATCATGAATTGAATCATGAATCATGAATTATGAATCATGAATTGAATCATGAATCATGAATCATGAATCATGAATTGAATCATGAATTGAATCATGAATCATGAATCATGAATCATAAATTGAATCATCAATCATGAATCATGAACTGAATCATGAATTGAATCATAAATCATGAATCATGAATTGAATCATGAATCATAAATCATGAATTGAATCATGAATCATAAATCGAATCATGAATCATGAATTGAATCATGAATCATGAATCAAGAATCGAATCATGAATCATGAATTGAATCATGAATCATGAATCGAATCATGAATCATGAATCAAGAATCATGAATCGAATCATGAATTGAATTATGAATCAAAAATCATGAATCATGAATTGAATCATGAATCATGAATCGAATCATGAATCATGAATCATGAATCATGAATTGAATCATGAATCGAATCATGAATCATGAATTGAATCATGAATTGAATCATGAATCATGAATCGAATCATGAATCATGAATTAAATAATAAATTGAATCATGAATCATGAATCATGAATCGAATCATGAATTTAATCAGATATTATGAATTAAATCATGAATCATGAATCATGAATTAAATCATGATTCATGAATCATAAATCGATCCATGAATCATGAATTGAATCAGGAATCGAATCATGAATTGAATCATGAATCATGAATCATGAATCATGAATCGAAACATAAATTATGAATCATGTTTTATGAATTGAATCATGAATTGAATCATGAATTGTATCATGAATCATGAATCATGAATTGAATCATGAATTGAATCATGAATCATGAATCATGAATTGAATCATGAGTCATGAATTGAATCATGAATCATGAATCAAAAATCGAATCATGAATCATGAATTGAATCATGACTCATGAATTATGAATCATGAATTGAATCATGAATCATGAATTATGAATTATGAATCATGAATCATGAATCATCAATCATCAATCATGAATCATGAATTGAATCATGAATTGAATCATAAATCATGAATCATGAATTAAATCATGAATCATGAATCATGAATCGAATCATGAATCATGAATTCAATCATGAATCATTAATTCAATCATGAATCATGAATTGAATCATGAGTCATGAATCATGAATCGAATTATGAATCATGAATCAAGAATCATGAATCGAATCATGAATCATGAATTAAATCATGAATCATGATTTGAATCAGGAATCGAATCATGAATTGAATCATGAATCATGAATTGAATCATGAATCATGAATCATGAATTTAATCATGAATTAAATCATGAATAATGAATTGAATCATGAATTATGAATCATAAATCGAATCATGAATCATGAATTGAATCATGACTCATGAATTATGAATCATGAATTGAATCATGAATCATGAATTATGAATCATGAATTGAATCATGAATCATGAATCATGAATCATGAATTGAATCATGAATTGAATCATGAATCATGAATCATAAATTGAATCATCAATCATGAATCATGAACTGAATCATGAATTGAATCATAAATCATGAATCATGAATTGAATCATGAATCATAAATCATGAATTGAATCATGAATCATGAATCGAATCATGAATCATGAATTGAATCATGAATCATGAATCAAGAATCGAATCATGAATCATGAATTGAATCATGAATCATGAATCGAATCATGAATCATGAATCAAGAATCATGAATCGAATCATGAATTGAATTATGAATCATAAATCATGAATCATGAATTGAATCATGAATCATGAATCGAATCATGAATCATGAATCATGAATTGAATCATGAATCGAATCATGAATCATGAATTGAATCATGAATTGAATCATGAATCATGAATCGAATCATGAATCATGAATTAAAGAATAAATTGAATCATGAATCATGAATCGAATCATGAATTTAATCAGATATTATGAATTAAATCATGAATCATGAATCATGAATTGAATCATGAATCATGAATCATAAATCGATCCATGAATCATGAATTGAATCAGGAATCGAATCATGAATTGAATCATGAATCATGAATCATGAATCATGAATCATGAATCGAAACATAAATTATGAATCATGTTTTATGAATTGAATCATGAATTGAATCATGAATTGAATCATGAATCATGAATTGAATCATGAATTGAATCATGAATCATGAATCATGAATTGAATCATGAATCATGAATTGAATCATGAATCATGAATCAAAAATCGAATCATGAATCATGAATTGAATCATGACTCATGAATTATGAATCATGAATTGAATCATGAATCATGAATTATGAATTATGAATCATGAATCATCAATCATGAATCATCAATCATGAATCATGAATTGATTCATGAATTGAATCATAAATCATGAATCATGAATTAAATCATGAATCATGAATCATGAATTGAATCATGAATCATGAATTGAATCATGAATCATGAATTGAATCATGAATCATGAATTGAATCATGAGTCATGAATCATGAATCGAATTATGAATCACGAATCAAGAATCATGAATCGAATCATGAATCATGAATTAAATCATGAATCACGATTTGAATCAGGAATCAAATCATGAATTCAATCATGAATCATAAATCAAATCATGAATCCTGAAATGAATCAGAAATGGAATCATGAATTGAATCATGAATCATGAATTGAATCATGAATCATGAATCATGAATCGAATCATGAATCATAAATCATGAATCATGAATGTAATCATGAATCATGAATTGAATCATGAATCATGAATCATGATTTGAATCATGAATCATGAATCATGAATTGAATCATGAATCATGAACCAAATCATGAATCATGAATCATGAATCGAATCATGAACCATGAATCGAATCATGAATCATGAATTGAATCATGAACCATGAATCATGAATCATGAATCATGAATCGAATCTTGAATCATGAATCATGAATTGAATCATGAATTATGAATTGAATCATGAATCATTAATTGAATCATGAATCATGAATCAAGAATCATGAATCGAAACATGAATCATGAATTGAATCATGAATCATGAATCATGAATCGAATAATGAATCATGAATCATGAATCATGAATTGAATCATGAATCATGAATCAAGAATCATGAATCAAATCATGAATCATGAATTATGAATCATGAATCATGATTCATGAATCATAAATTGAATCATGAATCATGAATCATGAAATGAATCATGAATCATGAATTGGGAATCGAATAAGGAATCATGAATCATGAATCATGAATTGAATCATGAATTATGAATCGAATCATAAATCATGAATTGAATCATGAATTGAATCATGAATCATGAATCGAATCATGAATCATAAATCATGAATCATAAATTGAATCATGAATCATGAATCGAATCATGAATCATAAATTGAATCATGATTCATGAATCATCAATCGAATCATGAATCATGAATTGAATCATGAATCATGAATAATGAATCGAATCATGAATCATGAATTTAATCATGAATTGAATCATGAATCATGAATCATGAATCGAATCAAGAATCATGAATTGAATCATGAATTGAATCATAAATTGAAACATAAATTGAATCATGAATTGAATCATGAATTGAATCATGAATCATGAATCATAAATCGAATCATGAATCATGAATTGAATCATGAATCAAATCATGAATTGAATCATGAATCGAATCATGAATTGAATAATGAATCATGAATTGAATCATGAATCATGAATCATAAATCATGAATTGAATCATTAATCATGAATTATGAAACATGAATTATGAATCATAAATTGAATCTTGAATCATGAATCATGAATTGAATCATGAATCATGAATCACGAATTGAATCATGAATCATGAATCATGAATCGAATCATGAATCATGAATCATGAATCGAATCATGAATCATGAATTGAATCATGAATCATGAATCATGAATTGAATCAGGAATCATGAATCATGAATCATGAATCGAATCATGAATCATGAATCAAGAATCATGAATCAAATCATGAATCGAATCATGAATCATGAATCAAGAATCATGAATCGAATCATGAATTGAATCATGAATCATAAATCATGAATCATGAATTGAATCATGAATCATGAATCGAATCATGAATCATGAATCATGAATCATGAATTGAATCATGAATCGAATCATGAATCATGAATTGAATCATGAATTGAATCATGAATCATGAATCGAATCATGAATCATGAATTAAATAATAAATTGAATCATGAATCATGAATCATGAATCGAATCATGAATTGAATCAGATATTATGAATTGAATCATGAATCATGAATCATGAATTGAATTATGAATCATAAATCATAAATTGATCCATGAATCATGAATTGAATCAGGAATCGAATCATGAATTGAATCATGAATCATGAATCATGAATCATGAATCGAAACATAAATTATGAATCATGTTTTATGAATTGAATCATGAATTGAATCATGAATCAAATTATGAATCATGAATCAAGAATCATGAATCGAATCATGAATCATGAATTAAATCATGAATCATGATTTGAATCAGGAATCGAATCATGAATTCAATCATGAATCATAAATCAAATCATGAATCCTGAATTAAATCAGGAATCGAATCATGAATTGAATCATGAATCATGAATTGAATCATGAATCATGAATCATGAATCATGAATTTAATCATGAATTAAATCATGAATAATGAATTGAATCATGAATCATGAATCATAAATCGAATCATGAATCATGAATTGAATCATGACTCATGAATTATGAATCATGAATTGAATCATGAATCATGAATTATGAATCATGAATTGAATCATGAATCATGAATCATGAATCATGAATTGAATCATAAATTGAATCATCAATCATGAATCATGAACTGAATCATGAATTGAATCATAAATCATGAATCATGAATTGAATCATGAATCATAAATCATGAATTGAATCATGAATCATAAATCGAATCATGAATCATGAATTGAATCATGAATCATGAATCAAGAATCGAATCATGAATCATGAATTGAATCATGAATCATGAATCGAATCATGAATCATGAATCAAGAATCATGAATCGAATCATGAATTGAATTATGAATCATAAATCATGAATCATGAATTGAATCATGAATCATGAATCGAATCATGAATCATGAATCATGAATCATGAATTGAATCATGAATCGAATCATGAATCATGAATTGAATCATGAATTGAATCATGAATCATGAATCGAATCATGAATCATGAATTAAATAATAAATTGAATCATGAATCATGAATCATGAATCGAATCATGAATTTAATCAGATATTATGAATTAAATCATGAATCATGAATCATGAATTAAATCATGCATCATGAATCATAAATCGATCCATGAATCATGAATTGAATCAGGAATCGAATCATGAATTGAATCATGAATCATGAATCATGAATCATGAATCGAAACATAAATTATGAATCATGTTTTATGAATTGAATCATGAATTGAATCATGAATTGTATCATGAATCATGAATCATGAATTGAATCATGAATTTAATCATGAATCATGAATCATGAATTGAATCATGAATCATGAATTGAATTATGAATCATGAATCAAAAATCGAATCATGAATCATGAATTGAATCATGACTCATGAATTATGAATCATGAATTGAATCATGAATCATGAATTATGAATTATGAATCATGAATCATGAATCATGAATCATCAATCATGAATCATGAATTGAATCATGAATTGAATCATAAATCATGAATCATGAATTAAATCATGAATCATGAATCATGAATCGAATCATGAATCATGAATTCAATCATGAATCATTAATTCAATCATGAATCATGAATTGAATCATGAGTCATGAATCATGAATCGAATTATGAATCATGAATCAAGAATCATGAATCGAATCATGAATCATGAATTAAATCATGAATCATGATTTGAATCAGGAATCGAATCATGAATTCAATCATGAATCATAAATCAAATCATGAATCCTGAATTAAATCAGGAATCGAATCATGAATTGAATCATGAATCATGAATTGAATCATGAATCATGAATCATGAATCATGAATTTAATCATGAATTAAATCATGAATAATGAATTGAATCATGAATTATGAATCATAAATCGAATCATGAATCATGAATTATGAATCATGAATTGAATCATGAATCATGAATTATGAATCATGAATTGAATCATGAATCATGAATCATGAATCATGAATTGAATCATGAATTGAATCATGAATCATGAATCATGAATCATAAATTGAATCATCAATCATGAATCATGAATTGAATCATGAATTGAATCATAAATCATGAATCATGAATTGAATCATGAATCATAAATCATGAATTGAATCATGAATCATGAATCGAATCATGAATCATGAATTGAATCATGAATCATGAATCAAGAATCGAATCATGAATCATGAATTGAATCATGAATCATGAATCGAATCATGAATCATGAATCAAGAATCATGAATCGAATCATGAATTGAATTATGAATCATAAATCATGAATCATGAATTGAATCATGAATCATGAATCGAATCATGATTCATGAATCATGAATCATGAATTGAATCATGAATCGAATCATGAATCATGAATTGAATCATGAATTGAATCATGAATCATGAATCGAATCATGAATCATGAATTAAAGAATAAATTGAATCATGAATCATGAATCATGAATCGAATCATGAATTTAATCAGATATTATGAATTAAATCATGAATCATGAATCATGAATTGAATCATGAATCATGAATCATAAATCGATCCATGAATCATGAATTGAATCAGGAATCGAATCATGAATTGAATCATGAATCATGAATCATGAATCATGAATCGAAACATAAATTATGAATCATGTTTTATGAATTGAATCATGAATTGAATCATGAATTGAATCATGAATCATGAATCATGAATTGAATCATGAATTGAATCATGAATCATGAATCATGAATTGAATCATGAATCATGAATTGAATCATGAATCATGAATCAAAAATCGAATCATGAATCATGAATTGAATCATGACTCATGAATTATGAATCATGAATTGAATCATGAATCATGAATTATGAATTATGAATCATGAATCATGAATCATCAATCATGAATCATGAATTGAATCATGAATTGAATCATAAATCATGAATCATGAATTAAATCATGAATAATGAATCATGAATCGAATCATGAATCATGAATTCAATCATGAATCATTAATTCAATCATGAATCATGAATTGAATCATGAGTCATGAATCATGAATCGAATTATGAATCATGAATCAAGAATCATGAATCGAATCATGAATCATGAATTAAATCATGAATCATGATTTGAATCAGGAATCGAATCATGAATTCAATCATGAATCATAAATCAAATCATGAATCCTGAATTAAATCAGGAATCGAATCATGAATTGAATCATGAATCATGAATTGAATCATGAATCATAAATCATGAATCATGAATTTAATCATGAATTAAATCATGAATAATGAATTGAATCATGAATTATGAATCATAAATCGAATCATGAATCATGAATTATGAATCATGAATTGAATCATGAATCATGAATTATGAATCATGAATTGAATCATGAATCATGAATCATGAATCATGAATTGAATCATGAATTGAATCATGAATCATGAATCATGAATCATAAATTGAATCATCAATCATGAATCATGAATTGAATCATGAATTGAATCATAAATCATGAATCATGAATTGAATCATGAATCATAAATCATGAATTGAATCATGAATCATGAATCGAATCATGAATCATGAATTGAATCATGAATCATGAATCAAGAATCGAATCATGAATCATGAATTGAATCATGAATCATGAATCGAATCATGAATCATGAATCAAGAATCATGAATCGAATCATGAATTGAATTATGAATCATAAATCATGAATCATGAATTGAATCATGAATCATGAATCGAATCATGAATCATGAATCATGAATCATGAATTGAATCATGAATCGAATCATGAATCATGAATTGAATCATGAATTGAATCATGAATCATGAATCGAATCATGAATCATGAATTAAAGAATAAATTGAATCATGAATCATGAATCATGAATCGAATCATGAATTTAATCAGATATTATGAATTAAATCATGAATCATGAATCATGAATTGAATCATGAATCATGAATCATAAATCGATCCATGAATCATGAATTGAATCAGGAATCGAATCATGAATTGAATCATGAATCATGAATCATGAATCATGAATCATGAATCGAAACATAAATTATGAATCATGTTTTATGAATTGAATCATGAATTGAATCATGAATTGAATCATGAATCATGAATCATGAATTGAATCATGAATTGAATCATGAATCATGAATCATGAATTGAATCATGAACCATGAATTGAATCATGAATCATAAATCATGAATTGAATCATGAATCATAAATCGAATCATGAATCATGAATTGAATCATGAATCATGAATCAAGAATCGAATCATGAATCATGAATTGAATCATGAATCATGAATCGAATCATGAATCATGAATCAAGAATCATGAATCGAATCATGAATTGAATTATGAATCATAAATCATGAATCATGAATTGAATCATGAATCATGAATCGAATCATGAATCATGAATCATGAATCATGAATTGAACCATGAATTGAATCATGAATCATAAATCATGAATTGAATCATGAATCATAAATCGAATCATGAATCATGAATTGAATCATGAATCATGAATCAAGAATCGAATCATGAATCATGAATTGAATCATGAATCATGAATCGAATCATGAATCATGAATCAAGAATCATGAATCGAATCATGAATTGAATTATGAATCATAAATCATGAATCATGAATTGAATCATGAATCATGAATCGAATCATGAATCATGAATCATGAATCATGAATTGAATCATGAATCGAATCATGAATCATGAATTGAATCATGAATTGAATCATGAATCATGAATCGAATCATGAATCATGAATTAAATAATAAATTGAATCATGAATCATGAATCATGAATCGAATCATGAATTTAATCAGATATTATGAATTAAATCATGAATCATGAATCATGAATTAAATCATGCATCATGAATCATAAATCGATCCATGAATCATGAATTGAATCAGGAATCGAATCATGAATTGAATCATGAATCATGAATCATGAATCATGAATCGAAACATAAATTATGAATCATGTTTTATGAATTGAATCATGAATTGAATCATGAATTGAATAATAAATCATGAATCATGAATTGAATCATGAATTGAATCATGAATCATGAATCATGAATTGAATCATGAATCATGAATCGAATCATGAATCATGAATTGAATCATGAATTGAATCATGAATCATGAATCGAATCATGAATCATAAATTATGTATCATAAATTGAATCATGAATCATGAATCGAATCATGAATCATAAATTGAATCATGAATCATGAATCATGAATCGAATCATGAATCATGAATTTAATCATGAATTGAATCATGAATAATGAATTGAATCATGAATCATGAATCATAAATCGAATCATGAATCATGAATTGAATCATGACTCATGAATTATGAATCATGAATTGAATCATGAATCATGAATTATGAATCATGAATTGAATCATGAATCATGAATCATGAATCATGAATTGAATCATGAATTGAATCATGAATCATGAATCACGAATCATAAATTGAATCATCAATCATGAATCATGAACTGAATCATGAATTGAATCATAAATCATGATTCATGAATTGAATCATGAATCATGAATCATGTATTGAATCATGAATCATGAATCATGTATTGAATCATGAATCATGAATCATAAATCATGAATTGAATCATGAATAATGAATCGAATCATGAATCATGAATTGAATCATGAATCATGAATCAAGAATCGAATCATGAATCATAAATTGAATCATGAATCATGAATCGAATCATGAATCATGAATCAAGAATCATGAATCGAATCATGAATTAAATCATGAATCATAAATCATGAATCATGAATTGAATCATGAATCGAATCATGAATCATGAATTGAATCATGAATTGAATCATGAATCATGAATCGAATCATGAATCATGAATTAAATAATAAATTGAATCATGAATCATGAATCGAATCATGAATCATGAATTAAATAATAAATTGAATCATGAATCATGAATCATGAATCGAATCATGAATTTAATCAGATATTATGAATTGAATCATGAATCATAAATCATGAATTGAATCATGAATCATGAATCTTAAATCGATCCATGAATCATGAATTGAATCAGGAATCGAATCATGAATTGAATCATGAATCATGAATCATGAATCATGAATAGAAACATAAATTATGAATCATGTTTTATGAATTGAATCATGAATTGAATCATGAATTGAATAATGAATCATGAATCATGAATTGAATCATGAATTGAATCATGATTAATAAATCATGAATTGAATCATGAATCATGAATTGAATCATGAATCATGAATCATGTATTGAATCATAAATAATGAATCATAAATCATGAATTGAATCATGAATCATGAATCATGAATCAAATCATGAATCATGAATTATGAATCATGAATCATGATTCATGAATCATAAATTGAATCATGAATCATGAATCATGAATTGAATCATGAATCATGAATCGAATCATGAATCATGAATTGAATCATGAATTGAATCATGAATCATGAATCGAATCATGAATCATAAATTATGTATCATAAATTGAATCATGAATCATGAATCGAATCATGAATCATAAATTGAATCATGAATCATGAATCATGAATCGAATCATGAATCATGAATTTAATCATGAATTGAATCATGAATAATGAATTGAATCATGAATCATGAATCATAAATCGAATCATGAATCATGAATTGAATCATGACTCATGAATTATGAATCATGAATTGAATCATGAATCATGAATTATGAATCATGAATTGAATCATGAATCATGAATCATGAATCATGAATTGAATCATGAATTGAATCATGAATCATGAATCACGAATCATAAATTGAATCATCAATCATGAATCATGAACTGAATCATGAATTGAATCATAAATCATGATTCATGAATTGAATCATGAATCATGAATCATGTATTGAATCATGAATCATGAATCATAAATCATGAATTGAATCATGAATAATGAATCGAATCATGAATCATGAATTGAATCATGAATCATGAATCAAGAATCGAATCATGAATCATAAATTGAATCATGAATCATGAATCGAATCATGAATCATGAATCAAGAATCATGAATCAAATCATGAATTGAATCATGAATCATAAATCATGAATCATGAATTGAATAATGAATCATGAATCGAATCATGAATCATGAATCATGAATCATGAATTGAATCATGAATCGAATCATGAATCATGAATTGAATCATGAATTGAATCATGAATCATGAATCGAATCATGAATCATGAATTAAATAATAAATTGAATCATGAATCATGAATCATGAATCGAATCATGAATTTAATCAGATATTATGAATTGAATCATGAATCATAAATCATGAATTGAATCATGAATCATGAATCTTAAATCGATCCATGAATCATGAATTGAATCAGGAATCGAATCATGAATTGAATCATGAATCATGAATCATGAATCATGAATCGAAACATAAATTATGAATCATGTTTTATGAATTGAATCATGAATTGAATCATGAATTGAATAATGAATCATGAATCATGAATTGAATCATGAATTGAATCATGAATCATGAATCATGAATTGAATCATGAATCATGAATTGAATCATGAATCATGAATCAAAAATCGAATCATGAATCATGAATTGAATCATGACTCATGAATTATGAATCATGAATTGAATCATGAATCATGAATTATGAATTATGAATCATGAATCATGAATCATGAATCATGAATCATGAATCATGAATCATGAATCATGAATTAAATCATGAATCAAGAATCATGAATCGAATCATGAATCATGAATTAAATCATGAATCATGATTTGAATCAGGAATCGAATCATGAATTCAATCATGAATCATAAATCAAATCATGAATCCTGAATTAAATCAGGAATCGAATCATGAATTGAATCATGAATCATGAATTGAATCATGAATCATGAATCATGAATCATGAATTTAATCATGAATTAAATCATGAATAATGAATTGAATCATGAATCATGAATCATAAATCGAATCATGAATCATGAATTGAATCATGACTCATGAGTTATGAATCATGAATTGAATCATGAATCATGAATTATGAATCATGAATTGAATCATGAATCATGAATCATGAATCATGAATTGAATCATGAATTGAATCATGAATCATGAATCATGAATCATAAATTGAATCATCAATCATGAATCATGAACTGAATCATGAATTGAATCATAAATCATGAATCATGAATTGAATCATGAATCATAAATCATGAATTGAATCATGAATCATAAATCGAATCATGAATCATGAATTGAATCATGAATCATGAATCAAGAATCGAATCATGAATCATGAATTGAATCATGAATCATGAATCGAATCATGAATCATGAATCAAGAATCATGAATCGAATCATGAATTGAATTATGAATCAAAAATCATGAATCATGAATTGAATCATGAATCATGAATCGAATCATGAATCATGAATCATGAATCATGAATTGAATCATGAATCGAATCATGAATCATGAATTGAATCATGAATTGAATCATGAATCATGAATCGAATCATGAATCATGAATTAAATAATAAATTGAATCATGAATCATGAATCATGAATCGAATCATGAATTTAATCAGATATTATGAATTAAATCATGAATCATGAATCATGAATTAAATCATGATTCATGAATCATAAATCGATCCATGAATCATGAATTGAATCAGGAATCGAATCATGAATTGAATTATGAATCATGAATCATGAATCATGAATCGAAACATAAATTATGAATCATGTTTTATGAATTGAATCATGAATTGAATCATGAATTGTATCATGAATCATGAATCATGAATTGAATCATGAATTGAATCATGAATCATGAATCATGAATTGAATCATGAGTCATGAATTGAATCATGAATCATGAATCAAAAATCGAATCATGAATCATGAATTGAATCATGACTCATGAATTATGAATCATGAATTGAATCATGAATCATGAATTATGAATTATGAATCATGAATCATGAATCATGAATCATCAATCATGAATCATGAATTGAATAATAAATTGAATCATGAATCATGAATCATGAATCGAATCATGAATTTAATCAGATATTATGAATTAAATCATGAATCATGAATCATGAATTAAATCATGCATCATGAATCATAAATCGATCCATGAATCATGAATTGAATCAGGAATCGAATCATGAATTGAATCATGAATCATGAATCATGAATCATGAATCGAAACATAAATTATGAATCATGTTTTATGAATTGAATCATGAATTGAATCATGAATTGAATAATGAATCATGAATCATGAATTGAATCATGAATTGAATCATGAATCATGAATCATGAATTGAATCATGAATCATGAATCGAATCATGAATCATGAATTGAATCATGAATTGAATCATGAATCATGAATCGAATCATGAATCATAAATTATGTATCATAAATTGAATCATGAATCATGAATCGAATCATGAATCATAAATTGAATCATGAATCATGAATCATGAATCGAATCATGAATCATGAATTTAATCATGAATTGAATCATGAATAATGAATTGAATCATGAATCATGAATCATAAATCGAATCATGAATCATGAATTGAATCATGACTCATGAATTATGAATCATGAATTGAATCATGAATCATGAATTATGAATCATGAATTGAATCATGAATCATGAATCATGAATCATGAATTGAATCATGAATTGAATCATGAATCATGAATCACGAATCATAAATTGAATCATCAATCATGAATCATGAACTGAATCATGAATTGAATCATAAATCATGATTCATGAATTGAATCATGAATCATGAATCATGTATTGAATCATGAATCATGAATCATGTATTGAATCATGAATCATGAATCATAAATCATGAATTGAATCATGAATAATGAATCGAATCATGAATCATGAATTGAATCATGAATCATGAATCAAGAATCGAATCATGAATCATAAATTGAATCATGAATCATGAATCGAATCATGAATCATGAATCAAGAATCATGAATCGAATCATGAATTGAATCATGAATCATAAATCATGAATCATGAATTGAATAATGAATCATGAATCGAATCATGAATCATGAATCATGAATCATGAATTGAATCATGAATCGAATCATGAATCATGAATTGAATCATGAATTGAATCATGAATCATGAATCGAATCATGAATCATGAATTAAATAATAAATTGAATCATGAATCATGAATCATGAATCGAATCATGAATTTAATCAGATATTATGAATTGAATCATGAATCATAAATCATGAATTGAATCATGAATCATGAATCTTAAATCGATCCATGAATCATGAATTGAATCAGGAATCGAATCATGAATTGAATCATGAATCATGAATCATGAATCATGAATAGAAACATAAATTATGAATCATGTTTTATGAATTGAATCATGAATTGAATCATGAATTGAATAATGAATCATGAATCATGAATTGAATCATGAATTGAATCATGATTAATAAATCATGAATTGAATCATGAATCATGAATTGAATCATGAATCATGAATCATGTATTGAATCATAAATAATGAATCATAAATCATGAATTGAATCATGAATCATGAATCATGAATCAAATCATGAATCATGAATTATGAATCATGAATCATGATTCATGAATCATAAATTGAATCATGAATCATGAATCATGAATTGAATCATGAATCATGAATCGAATCATGAATCATGAATTGAATCATGAATTGAATCATGAATCATGAATCGAATCATGAATCATAAATTATGTATCATAAATTGAATCATGAATCATGAATCGAATCATGAATCATAAATTGAATCATGAATCATGAATCATGAATCGAATCATGAATCATGAATTTAATCATGAA
The DNA here is from genome assembly GCA_036250195.1 of Mixophyes australis. Classification (NCBI taxonomy): domain Eukaryota; kingdom Metazoa; phylum Chordata; class Amphibia; order Anura; family Limnodynastidae; genus Mixophyes; species Mixophyes australis. The sequence continues at coordinate 238,145,060 of JAVHZZ010000001.1, read as the reverse complement.
TTGAATCATGAATAATGAATTGAATCATGAATCATGAATCATAAATCGAATCATGAATCATGAATTGAATCATGACTCATGAATTATGAATCATGAATTGAATCATGAATCATGAATTATGAATCATGAATTGAATCATGAATCATGAATCATGAATCATGAATTGAATCATGAATTGAATCATGAATCATGAATCACGAATCATAAATTGAATCATCAATCATGAATCATGAACTGAATCATGAATTGAATCATAAATCATGATTCATGAATTGAATCATGAATCATGAATCATGTATTGAATCATGAATCATGAATCATAAATCATGAATTGAATCATGAATAATGAATCGAATCATGAATCATGAATTGAATCATGAATCATGAATCAAGAATCGAATCATGAATCATAAATTGAATCATGAATCATGAATCGAATCATGAATCATGAATCAAGAATCATGAATCAAATCATGAATTGAATCATGAATCATAAATCATGAATCATGAATTGAATAATGAATCATGAATCGAATCATGAATCATGAATCATGAATCATGAATTGAATCATGAATCGAATCATGAATCATGAATTGAATCATGAATTGAATCATGAATCATGAATCGAATCATGAATCATGAATTAAATAATAAATTGAATCATGAATCATGAATCATGAATCGAATCATGAATTTAATCAGATATTATGAATTGAATCATGAATCATAAATCATGAATTGAATCATGAATCATGAATCTTAAATCGATCCATGAATCATGAATTGAATCAGGAATCGAATCATGAATTGAATCATGAATCATGAATCATGAATCATGAATCGAAACATAAATTATGAATCATGTTTTATGAATTGAATCATGAATTGAATCATGAATTGAATAATGAATCATGAATCATGAATTGAATCATGAATTGAATCATGAATCATGAATCATGAATTGAATCATGAATCATGAATTGAATCATGAATCATGAATCAAAAATCGAATCATGAATCATGAATTGAATCATGACTCATGAATTATGAATCATGAATTGAATCATGAATCATGAATTATGAATTATGAATCATGAATCATGAATCATGAATCATGAATCATGAATCATGAATTGAATCATGAATTGAATTATAAATCATGAATCATGAATTAAATCATGAATCAAGAATCATGAATCGAATCATGAATCATGAATTAAATCATGAATCATGATTTAAATCAGGAATCGAATCATGAATTCAATCATGAATCATAAATCAAATCATGAATCCTGAATTAAATCAGGAATCGAATCATGAATTGAATCATGAATCATGAATTGAATCATGAATCATGAATCATGAATCATGAATTTAATCAAGAATTAAATCATGAATAATGAATTGAATCATGAATCATGAATCATAAATCGAATCATGAATCATGAATTGAATCATGACTCATGAATTATGAATCATGAATTGAATCATGAATCATGAATTATGAATCATGAATTGAATCATGAATCATGAATCATGAATCATGAATTGAATCATGAATTGAATCATGAATCATGAATCATGAATCATAAATTGAATCATCAATCATGAATCATGAACTGAATCATGAATTGAATCATAAATCATGAATCATGAATTGAATCATGAATCATAAATCATGAATTGAATCATGAATCATAAATCGAATCATGAATCATGAATTGAATCATGAATCATGAATCAAGAATCGAATCATGAATCATGAATTGAATCATGAATCATGAATCGAATCATGAATCATGAATCAAGAATCATGAATCGAATCATGAATTGAATTATGAATCAAAAATCATGAATCATGAATTGAATCATGAATCATGAATCGAATCATGAATCATGAATCATGAATCATGAATTGAATCATGAATCGAATCATGAATCATGAATTGAATCATGAATTGAATCATGAATCATGAATCGAATCATGAATCATGAATTAAATAATAAATTGAATCATGAATCATGAATCATGAATCGAATCATGAATTTAATCAGATATTATGAATTAAATCATGAATCATGAATCATGAATTAAATCATGATTCATGAATCATAAATCGATCCATGAATCATGAATTGAATCAGGAATCGAATCATGAATTGAATCATGAATCATGAATCATGAATCATGAATCGAAACATAAATTATGAATCATGTTTTATGAATTGAATCATGAATTGAATCATGAATTGTATCATGAATCATGAATCATGAATTGAATCATGAATTGAATCATGAATCATGAATCATGAATTGAATCATGAGTCATGAATTGAATCATGAATCATGAATCAAAAATCGAATCATGAATCATGAATTGAATCATGACTCATGAATTATGAATCATGAATTGAATCATGAATCATGAATTATGAATCATGACTCATGAATTATGAATCATGAATCATCAATCATGAATCATGAATTGAATCATGAATTGAATCATAAATCATGAATCATGAATTAAATCATGAATCATGAATCATGAATCGAATCATGAATCATGAATTCAATCATGAATCATTAATTCAATCATGAATCATGAATTGAATCATGAGTCATGAATCATGAATCGAATTATGAATCATGAATCAAGAATCATGAATCGAATCATGAATCATGAATTGAATCATTAAACGAATCATGAATCATGAATTGAATCATTAATCGAATCATGAATCATGAATTGAATCATGAATTGAATCATGAATCATGAATCGAATCATGAATCATGAATTATGAATTGAATCATGAATTGAATCATAAATCATGAATTGAATCTTGACTCATGAATTATGAATCATGAATTGAATCATGAATCATGAATTATGAATCATGAATTGAATCATGAATCATGAATTATGAATCATGAGTTATGAATTGAATCATGAATTGAATCATGAATCATGAATTGAATCATGAATCATAAATCATGAATCATGAATCATAAATTGAATCATCAATCATGAATCATGAATTGAATCATGAATTGAATCATGAATCATGAATTGAATCATTAATCATGAAATATGAAACATAAATTATGAATCATGAATCGAATCATGAATTGAATAATGAATCATGAATCATGAATCATAAATCATGAATTGAATCATTAATCATGAAATATTAAACATGAATTATGAATCATGAATTGAATCATGAATCATGAATTGAATCATGAATCATGAATCATGAATTGAATCATGAATCATGAACTTATGAATCATGAATCGAATCATGAATCATGAATCGAATCATGAATCATGAATTGAATCATAAATCATGAATCAAGAATCATGAATCAAATCATGAATTGAATCATGAATCATGAATTGAATCATGAATCATGAATCATGAATTGAATCAGGAATCATGAATCATGAATCATGAATCGAATCATGAATCATGAATTGAATCATGAATCATGAATCATGTATTGAATCATGAATCATGATTAATAAATCATGAATTGAATCATGAATCATGAATTGAATCATGAATCATGAATCATGTATTGAATCATAAATAATGAATCATAAATCATGAATTGAATCATGAATCATGAATCATGAATCAAATCATGAATCATGAATTATGAATCATGAATCATGATTCATGAATCATAAATTGAATCATGAATCATGAATCATGAATTGAATCATGAATCATGAATCGAATCATGAATCATGAATTGAATCATGAATTGAATCATGAATCATGAATCGAATCATGAATCATAAATTATGTATCATAAATTGAATCATGAATCATGAATCGAATCATGAATCATAAATTGAATCATGAATCATGAATCATGAATCGAATCATGAATCATGAATTTAATCATGAATTGAATCATGAATAATGAATTGAATCATGAATCATGAATCATAAATCGAATCATGAATCATGAATTGAATCATGACTCATGAATTATGAATCATGAATTGAATCATGAATCATGAATTATGAATCATGAATTGAATCATGAATCATGAATCATGAATCATGAATTGAATCATGAATTGAATCATGAATCATGAATCACGAATCATAAATTGAATCATCAATCATGAATCATGAACTGAATCATGAATTGAATCATAAATCATGATTCATGAATTGAATCATGAATCATGAATCATGTATTGAATCATGAATCATGAATCATAAATCATGAATTGAATCATGAATTGAATCATGAATAATGAATCGAATCATGAATCATGAATTGAATCATGAATCATGAATCAAGAATCGAATCATGAATCATAAATTGAATCATGAATCATGAATCGAATCATGAATCATGAATCAAGAATCATGAATCGAATCATGAATTGAATCATGAATCATAAATCATGAATCATGAATTGAATAATGAATCATGAATCGAATCATGAATCATGAATCATGAATCATGAATTGAATCATGAATCGAATCATGAATCATGAATTGAATCATGAATTGAATCATGAATCATGAATCGAATCATGAATCATGAATTAAATAATAAATTGAATCATGAATCATGAATCATGAATCGAATCATGAATTTAATCAGATATTATGAATTGAATCATGAATCATAAATCATGAATTAAATCATGAATCATGAATCTTAAATCGATCCATGAATCATGAATTGAATCAGGAATCGAATCATGAATTGAATCATGAATCATGAATCATGAATCGAAACATAAATTATGAATCATGTTTTATGAATTGAATCATGAATTGAATCATGAATTGAATAATGAATCATGAATCATGAATTGAATCATGAATTGAATCATGAATCATGAATCATGAATTGAATCATGAATCATGAATTGAATCATGAATCATGAATCAAAAATCGAATCATGAATCATGAATTGAATCATGACTCATGAATTATGAATCATGAATTGAATCATGAATCATGAATTATGAATTATGAATCATGAATCATGAATCATGAATCATGAATCATGAATCATGAATCATGAATTGAATCATGAATTGAATTATAAATCATGAATCATGAATTAAATCATGAATCAAGAATCATGAATCGAATCATGAATCATGAATTAAATCATGAATCATGATTTGAATCAGGAATCGAATCATGAATTCAATCATGAATCATAAATCAAATCATGAATCCTGAATTAAATCAGGAATCGAATCATGAATTGAATCATGAATCATGAATTGAATCATGAATCATGAATCATGAATCATGAATTTAATCATGAATTAAATCATGAATAATGAATTGAATCATGAATCATGAATCATAAATCGAATCATGAATCATGAATTGAATCATGACTCATGAATTATGAATCATGAATTGAATCATGAATCATGAATTATGAATCATGAATTGAATCATGAATCATGAATCATGAATCATGAATTGAATCATGAATTGAATCATGAATCATGAATCATGAATCATAAATTGAATCATCAATCATGAATCATGAACTGAATCATGAATTGAATCATAAATCATGAATCATGAATTGAATCATGAATCATAAATCATGAATTGAATCATGAATCATAAATCGAATCATGAATCATGAATTGAATCATGAATCATGAATCAAGAATCGAATCATGAATCATGAATTGAATCATGAATCATGAATCGAATCATGAATCATGAATCAAGAATCATGAATCGAATCATGAATTGAATTATGAATCAAAAATCATGAATCATGAATTGAATCATGAATCATGAATCGAATCATGAATCATGAATCATGAATCATGAATTGAATCATGAATCGAATCATGAATCATGAATTGAATCATGAATTGAATCATGAATCATGAATCGAATCATGAATCATGAATTAAATAATAAATTGAATCATGAATCATGAATCATGAATCGAATCATGAATTTAATCAGATATTATGAATTAAATCATGAATCATGAATCATGAATTAAATCATGATTCATGAATCATAAATCGATCCATGAATCATGAATTGAATCAGGAATCGAATCATGAATTGAATCATGAATCATGAATCATGAATCATGAATCGAAACATAAATTATGAATCATGTTTTATGAATTGAATCATGAATTGAATCATGAATTGTATCATGAATCATGAATCATGAATTGAATCATGAATTGAATCATGAATCATGAATCATGAATTGAATCATGAGTCATGAATTGAATCATGAATCATGAATCAAAAATCGAATCATGAATCATGAATTGAATCATGACTCATGAATTATGAATCATGAATTGAATCATGAATCATGAATTATGAATTATGAATCATGAATCATGAATCATCAATCATCAATCATGAATCATGAATTGAATCATGAATTGAATCATAAATCATGAATCATGAATTAAATCATGAATCATGAATCATGAATCGAATCATGAATTATGAATTCAATCATGAATCATAAATTCAATCATGAATCATGAATTGAATCATGAGTCATGAATCATGAATCGAATTATGAATCATGAATCAAGAATCATGAATCGAATCATGAATCATGAATTAAATCATGAATCATGATTTGAATCAGGAATCGAATCATGAATTGAATCATGAATCATGAATTGAATCATGAATCATGAATCATGAATTTAATCATGAATTAAATCATGAATAATGAATTGAATCATGAATTATGAATCATAAATCGAATCATGAATCATGAATTGAATCATGACTCATGAATTATGAATCATGAATTGAATCATGAATCATGAATTATGAATCATGAATTGAATCATGAATCATGAATCATGAATCATGAATTGAATCATGAATTGAATCATGAATCATGAATCATAAATTGAATCATCAATCATGAATCATGAACTGAATCATGAATTGAATCATAAATCATGAATCATGAATTGAATCATGAATCATAAATCATGAATTGAATCATGAATCATGAATCGAATCATGAATCATGAATTGAATCATGAATCATGAATCAAGAATCGAATCATGAATCATGAATTGAATCATGAATCATGAATCGAATCATGAATCATGAATCAAGAATCATGAATCGAATCATGAATTGAATTATGAATCATAAATCATGAATCATGAATTGAATCATGAATCATGAATCGAATCATGAATCATGAATCATGAATTGAATCATGAATCGAATCATGAATCATGAATTGAATCATGAATTGAATCATGAATCATGAATCGAATCATGAATCATGAATTAAAGAATAAATTGAATCATGAATCATGAATCGAATCATGAATTTAATCAGATATTATGAATTAAATCATGAATCATGAATCATGAATTGAATCATGAATCATGAATCATAAATCGATCCATGAATCATGAATTGAATCAGGAATCGAATCATGAATTGAATCATGAATCATGAATCATGAATCATGAATCATGAATCGAAACATAAATTATGAATCATGTTTTATGAATTGAATCATGAATTGAATCATGAATTGAATCATGAATCATGAATTGAATCATGAATTGAATCATGAATCATGAATCATGAATTGAATCATGAATCATGAATTGAATCATGAATCATGAATCAAAAATCGAATCATGAATCATGAATTGAATCATGACTCATGAATTATGAATCATGAATTGAATCATGAATCATGAATTATGAATTATGAATCATGAATCATCAATCATGAATCATCAATCATGAATCATGAATTGATTCATGAATTGAATCATAAATCATGAATCATGAATTAAATCATGAATCATGAATCATGAATTGAATCATGAATCATGAATTGAATCATGAATCATGAATTGAATCATGAATCATGAATTGAATCATGAGTCATGAATCATGAATCGAATTATGAATCACGAATCAAGAATCATGAATCGAATCATGAATCATGAATTAAATCATGAATCACGATTTGAATCAGGAATCAAATCATGAATTCAATCATGAATCATAAATCAAATCATGAATCCTGAAATGAATCAGAAATGGAATCATGAATTGAATCATGAATCATGAATTGAATCATGAATCATGAATCATGAATCGAATCATGAATCATAAATCATGAATCATGAATGTAATCATGAATCATGAATTGAATCATGAATCATGAATCATGATTTGAATCATGAATCATGAATCATGAATTGAATCATGAATCATGAATCATGAATCATGAACCAAATCATGAATCATGAATCATGAATCGAATCATGAACCATGAATCGAATCATGAATCATGAATTGAATCATGAACCATGAATCATGAATCATGAATCATGAATCGAATCTTGAATCATGAATCATGAATTGAATCATGAATTATGAATTGAATCATGAATCATTAATTGAATCATGAATCATGAATCAAGAATCATGAATTGAATCATAAATCATGAATCATGAATTAAATCATGAATCATGAATCATGAATCGAATCATGAATCATGAATTCAATCATGAATCATTAATTCAATCATGAATCATGAATTGAATCATGAGTCATGAATCATGAATCGAATTATGAATCATGAATCAAGAATCATGAATCGAATCATGAATCATGAATTAAATCATGAATCATGATTTGAATCAGGAATCGAATCATGAATTGAATCATGAATCATGAATTGAATCATGAATCATGAATTTAATCATGAATTAAATCATGAATAATGAATTGAATCATGAATTATGAATCATAAATCGAATCATGAATCATGAATTGAATCATGACTCATGAATTATGAATCATGAATTGAATCATGAATCATGAATTATGAATCATGAATTGAATCATGAATCATGAATCATGAATCATGAATTGAATCATGAATTGAATCATGAATCATGAATCATAAATTGAATCATCAATCATGAATCATGAACTGAATCATGAATTGAATCATAAATCATGAATCATGAATTGAATCATGAATCATAAATCATGAATTGAATCATGAATCATGAATCGAATCATGAATCATGAATTGAATCATGAATCATGAATCAAGAATCGAATCATGAATCATGAATTGAATCATGAATCATGAATCGAATCATGAATCATGAATCAAGAATCATGAATCGAATCATGAATTGAATTATGAATCATAAATCATGAATCATGAATTGAATCATGAATCATGAATCGAATCATGAATCATGAATCATGAATTGAATCATGAATCGAATCATGAATCATGAATTGAATCATGAATTGAATCATGAATCATGAATCGAATCATGAATCATGAATTAAAGAATAAATTGAATCATGAATCATGAATCGAATCATGAATTTAATCAGATATTATGAATTAAATCATGAATCATGAATCATGAATTGAATCATGAATCATGAATCATAAATCGATCCATGAATCATGAATTGAATCAGGAATCGAATCATGAATTGAATCATGAATCATGAATCATGAATCATGAATCATGAATCGAAACATAAATTATGAATCATGTTTTATGAATTGAATCATGAATTGAATCATGAATTGAATCATGAATCATGAATTGAATCATGAATTGAATCATGAATCATGAATCATGAATCATGAATCATGAATTGAATCATGAATCATGAATTGAATCATGAATCATGAATCAAAAATCGAATCATGAATCATGAATTGAATCATGACTCATGAATTATGAATCATGAATTGAATCATGAATCATGAATTATGAATTATGAATCATGAATCATCAATCATGAATCATCAATCATGAATCATGAATTGATTCATGAATTGAATCATAAATCATGAATCATGAAATAAATCATGAATCATGAATCATGAATTGAATCATGAATCATGAATTGAATCATGAATCATGAATTGAATCATGAATCATGAATTGAATCATGAGTCATGAATCATGAATCGAATTATGAATCACGAATCAAGAATCATGAATCGAATCATGAATCATGAATTAAATCATGAATCACGATTTGAATCAGGAATCAAATCATGAATTCAATCATGAATCATAAATCAAATCATGAATCCTGAAATGAATCAGAAATGGAATCATGAATTGAATCATGAATCATGAATTGAATCATGAATCATGAATCATGAATCGAATCATGAATCATAAATCATGAATCATGAATGTAATCATGAATCATGAATTGAATCATGAATCATGAATCATGATTTGAATCATGAATCATGAATCATGAATTGAATCATGAATCATGAACCAAATCATGAATCATGAATCATGAATCGAATCATGAACCATGAATCGAATCATGAATCATGAATTGAATCATGAACCATGAATCATGAATCATGAATCATGAATCGAATCTTGAATCATGAATCATGAATTGAATCATGAATTATGAATTGAATCATGAATCATTAATTGAATCATGAATCATGAATCAAGAATCATGAATCGAAACATGAATCATGAATTGAATCATGAATCATGAATCATGAATCGAATAATGAATCATGAATCATGAATCATGAATTGAATCATGAATCATGAATCAAGAATCATGAATCAAATCATGAATCATGAATTATGAATCATGAATCATGATTCATGAATCATAAATTGAATCATGAATCATGAATCATGAAATGAATCATGAATCATGAATTGGGAATCGAATAAGGAATCATGAATCATGAATCATGAATTGAATCATGAATTATGAATCGAATCATAAATCATGAATTGAATCATGAATTGAATCATGAATCATGAATCGAATCATGAATCATAAATCATGAATCATAAATTGAATCATGAATCATGAATCGAATCATGAATCATAAATTGAATCATGATTCATGAATCATCAATCGAATCATGAATCATGAATTGAATCATGAATCATGAATAATGAATCGAATCATGAATCATGAATTTAATCATGAATTGAATCATGAATCATGAATCGAATCAAGAATCATGAATTGAATCATGAATTGAATCATAAATTGAAACATAAATTGAATCATGAATTGAATCATGAATTGAATCATGAATCATGAATCATAAATCGAATCATGAATCATGAATTGAATCATGAATCAAATCATGAATTGAATCATGAATCGAATCATGAATTGAATAATGAATCATGAATTGAATCATGAATCATGAATCATAAATCATGAATTGAATCATTAATCATGAATTATGAAACATGAATTATGAATCATAAATTGAATCTTGAATCATGAATCATGAATTGAATCATGAATCATGAATCACGAATTGAATCATGAATCATGAATCATGAATCGAATCATGAATCATGAATCATGAATCGAATCATGAATCATGAATTGAATCATGAATCATGAATCATGAATTGAATCAGGAATCATGAATCATGAATCATGAATCGAATCATGAATCATGAATCAAGAATCATGAATCAAATCATGAATCGAATCATGAATCATGAATCAAGAATCATGAATCGAATCATGAATTGAATCATGAATCATAAATCATGAATCATGAATTGAATCATGAATCATGAATCGAATCATGAATCATGAATCATGAATCATGAATTGAATCATGAATCGAATCATGAATCATGAATTGAATCATGAATTGAATCATGAATCATGAATCGAATCATGAATCATGAATTAAATAATAAATTGAATCATGAATCATGAATCATGAATCGAATCATGAATTGAATCAGATATTATGAATTGAATCATGAATCATGAATCATGAATTGAATTATGAATCATAAATCATAAATTGATCCATGAATCATGAATTGAATCAGGAATCGAATCATGAATTGAATCATGAATCATGAATCATGAATCATGAATCGAAACATAAATTATGAATCATGTTTTATGAATTGAATCATGAATTGAATCATGAATCAAATTATGAATCATGAATCAAGAATCATGAATCGAATCATGAATCATGAATTAAATCATGAATCATGATTTGAATCAGGAATCGAATCATGAATTCAATCATGAATCATAAATCAAATCATGAATCCTGAATTAAATCAGGAATCGAATCATGAATTGAATCATGAATCATGAATTGAATCATGAATCATGAATCATGAATTATGAATTTAATCATGAATTAAATCATGAATAATGAATTGAATCATGAATCATGAATCATAAATCGAATCATGAATCATGAATTGAATCATGACTCATGAATTATGAATCATGAATTGAATCATGAATCATGAATTATGAATCATGAATTGAATCATGAATCATGAATCATGAATCATGAATTGAATCATAAATTGAATCATCAATCATGAATCATGAACTGAATCATGAATTGAATCATAAATCATGAATCATGAATTGAATCATGAATCATAAATCATGAATTGAATCATGAATCATAAATCGAATCATGAATCATGAATTGAATCATGAATCATGAATCAAGAATCGAATCATGAATCATGAATTGAATCATGAATCATGAATCGAATCATGAATCATGAATCAAGAATCATGAATCGAATCATGAATTGAATTATGAATCATAAATCATGAATCATGAATTGAATCATGAATCATGAATCGAATCATGAATCATGAATCATGAATCATGAATTGAATCATGAATCGAATCATGAATCATGAATTGAATCATGAATTGAATCATGAATCATGAATCGAATCATGAATCATGAATTAAATAATAAATTGAATCATGAATCATGAATCATGAATCGAATCATGAATTTAATCAGATATTATGAATTAAATCATGAATCATGAATCATGAATTAAATCATGCATCATGAATCATAAATCGATCCATGAATCATGAATTGAATCAGGAATCGAATCATGAATTGAATCATGAATCATGAATCATGAATCATGAATCGAAACATAAATTATGAATCATGTTTTATGAATTGAATCATGAATTGAATCATGAATTGTATCATGAATCATGAATCATGAATTGAATCATGAATTTAATCATGAATCATGAATCATGAATTGAATCATGAATCATGAATTGAATTATGAATCATGAATCAAAAATCGAATCATGAACCATGAATTGAATCATGACTCATGAATTATGAATCATGAATTGAATCATGAATCATGAATTATGAATTATGAATCATGAATCATGAATCATGAATCATCAATCATGAATCATGAATTGAATCATGAATTGAATCATAAATCATGAATCATGAATTAAATCATGAATCATGAATCATGAATCGAATCATGAATCATGAATTCAATCATGAATCATTAATTCAATCATGAATCATGAATTGAATCATGAGTCATGAATCATGAATCGAATTATGAATCATGAATCAAGAATCATGAATCGAATCATGAATCATGAATTAAATCATGAATCATGATTTGAATCAGGAATCGAATCATGAATTCAATCATGAATCATAAATCAAATCATGAATCCTGAATTAAATCAGGAATCGAATCATGAATTGAATCATGAATCATGAATTGAATCATGAATCATGAATCATGAATCATGAATTTAATCATGAATTAAATCATGAATAATGAATTGAATCATGAATTATGAATCATAAATCGAATCATGAATCATGAATTATGAATCATGAATTGAATCATGAATCATGAATTATGAATCATGAATTGAATCATGAATCATGAATCATGAATTGAATCATGAATTGAATCATGAATCATGAATCATGAATCATAAATTGAATCATCAATCATGAATCATGAATTGAATCATGAATTGAATCATAAATCATGAATCATGAATTGAATCATGAATCATAAATCATGAATTGAATCATGAATCATGAATCGAATCATGAATCATGAATTGAATCATGAATCATGAATCAAGAATCGAATCATGAATCATGAATTGAATCATGAATCATGAATCGAATCATGAATCATGAATCAAGAATCATGAATCGAATCATGAATTGAATTATGAATCATAAATCATGAATCATGAATTGAATCATGAATCATGAATCGAATCATGATTCATGAATCATGAATCATGAATTGAATCATGAATCGAATCATGAATCATGAATTGAATCATGAATTGAATCATGAATCATGAATCGAATCATGAATCATGAATTAAAGAATAAATTGAATCATGAATCATGAATCATGAATCGAATCATGAATTTAATCAGATATTATGAATTAAATCATGAATCATGAATCATGAATTGAATCATGAATCATGAATCATAAATCGATCCATGAATCATGAATTGAATCAGGAATCGAATCATGAATTGAATCATGAATCATGAATCATGAATCATGAATCGAAACATAAATTATGAATCATGTTTTATGAATTGAATCATGAATTGAATCATGAATTGAATCATGAATCATGAATCATGAATTGAATCATGAATTGAATCATGAATCATGAATCATGAATTGAATCATGAATCATGAATTGAATCATGAATCATGAATCAAAAATCGAATCATGAATCATGAATTGAATCATGACTCATGAATTATGAATCATGAATTGAATCATGAATCATGAATTATGAATTATGAATCATGAATCATGAATCATCAATCATGAATCATGAATTGAATCATGAATTGAATCATAAATCATGAATCATGAATTAAATCATGAATAATGAATCATGAATCGAATCATGAATCATGAATTCAATCATGAATCATTAATTCAATCATGAATCATGAATTGAATCATGAGTCATGAATCATGAATCGAATTATGAATCATGAATCAAGAATCATGAATCGAATCATGAATCATGAATTAAATCATGAATCATGATTTGAATCAGGAATCGAATCATGAATTCAATCATGAATCATAAATCAAATCATGAATCCTGAATTAAATCAGGAATCGAATCATGAATTGAATCATGAATCATGAATTGAATCATGAATCATAAATCATGAATCATGAATTTAATCATGAATTAAATCATGAATAATGAATTGAATCATGAATTATGAATCATAAATCGAATCATGAATCATGAATTATGAATCATGAATTGAATCATGAATCATGAATTATGAATCATGAATTGAATCATGAATCATGAATCATGAATCATGAATTGAATCATGAATTGAATCATGAATCATGAATCATGAATCATAAATTGAATCATCAATCATGAATCATGAATTGAATCATGAATTGAATCATAAATCATGAATCATGAATTGAATCATGAATCATAAATCATGAATTGAATCATGAATCATGAATCGAATCATGAATCATGAATTGAATCATGAATCATGAATCAAGAATCGAATCATGAATCATGAATTGAATCATGAATCATGAATCGAATCATGAATCATGAATCAAGAATCATGAATCGAATCATGAATTGAATTATGAATCATAAATCATGAATCATGAATTGAATCATGAATCATGAATCGAATCATGAATCATGAATCATGAATCATGAATTGAATCATGAATCGAATCATGAATCATGAATTGAATCATGAATTGAATCATGAATCATGAATCGAATCATGAATCATGAATTAAAGAATAAATTGAATCATGAATCATGAATCATGAATCGAATCATGAATTTAATCAGATATTATGAATTAAATCATGAATCATGAATCATGAATTGAATCATGAATCATGAATCATAAATCGATCCATGAATCATGAATTGAATCAGGAATCGAATCATGAATTGAATCATGAATCATGAATCATGAATCATGAATCATGAATCGAAACATAAATTATGAATCATGTTTTATGAATTGAATCATGAATTGAATCATGAATTGAATCATGAATCATGAATCATGAATTGAATCATGAATTGAATCATGAATCATGAATCATGAATTGAATCATGAACCATGAATTGAATCATGAATCTTAAATCATGAATTGAATCATGAATCATAAATCGAATCATGAATCATGAATTGAATCATGAATCATGAATCAAGAATCGAATCATGAATCATGAATTGAATCATGACTCATGAATCGAATCATGAATCATGAATCAAGAATCATGAATCGAATCATGAATTGAATTATGAATCATAAATCATGAATCATGAATTGAATCATGAATCATGAATCGAATCATGAATCATGAATCATGAATCATGAATTGAACCATGAATTGAATCATGAATCATAAATCATGAATTGAATCATGAATCATAAATCGAATCATGAATCATGAATTGAATCATGAATCATGAATCAAGAATCGAATCATGAATCATGAATTGAATCATGAATCATGAATCGAATCATGAATCATGAATCAAGAATCATGAATCGAATCATGAATTGAATTATGAATCATAAATCATGAATCATGAATTGAATCATGAATCATGAATCGAATCATGAATCATGAATCATGAATCATGAATTGAATCATGAATCGAATCATGAATCATGAATTGAATCATGAATTGAATCATGAATCATGAATCGAATCATGAATCATGAATTAAATAATAAATTGAATCATGAATCATAAATCGAATCATGAATTTAATCAGATATTATGAATTAAATCATGAATCATGAATCATGAATTAAATCATGCATCATGAATCATAAATCGATCCATGAATCATGAATTGAATCAGGAATCGAATCATGAATTGAATCATGAATCATGAATCATGAATCATGAATCGAAACATAAATTATGAATCATGTTTTATGAATTGAATCATGAATTGAATCATGAATTGTATCATGAATCATGAATCATGAATTGAATCATGAATTTAATCATGAATCATGAATCATGAATTGAATCATGAATCATGAATTGAATTATGAATCATGAATCAAAAATCGAATCATGAATCATGAATTGAATCATGACTCATGAATTATGAATCATGAATTGAATCATGAATCATGAATTATGAATTATGAATCATGAATCATGAATCATCAATCATCAATCATCAATCATGAATTGAATCATGAATTGAATCATAAATCATGAATCATGAATTAAATCATGAATCATGAATCATGAATCGAATCATGAATCATGAATTCAATCATGAATCATTAATTCAATCATGAATCATGAATTGAATCATGAGTCATGAATCATGAATCGAATTATGAATCATGAATCAAGAATCATGAATCGAATCATGAATCATGAATTAAATCATGAATCATGATTTGAATCAGGAATCGAATCATGAATTCAATCATGAATCATAAATCAAATCATGAATCCTGAATTAAATCAGGAATCGAATCATGAATTGAATCATGAATCATGAATTGAATCATGAATCATGAATCATGAATCATGAATTTAATCATGAATTAAATCATGAATAATGAATTGAATCATGAATTATGAATCATAAATCGAATCATGAATCATGAATTATGAATCATGAATTGAATCATGAATCATGAATTATTAATCATGAATTGAATCATGAATCATGAATCATGAATCATGAATTGAATCATGAATTGAATCATGAATCATGAATCATGAATCATAAATTGAATCATCAATCATGAATCATGAATTGAATCATGAATTGAATCATAAATCATGAATCATGAATTGAATCATGAATCATAAATCATGAATTGAATCATGAATCATGAATCGAATCATGAATCATGAATTGAATCATGAATCATGAATCAAGAATCGAATCATGAATCATGAATTGAATCATGAATCATGAATCGAATCATGAATCATGAATCAAGAATCATGAATCGAATCATGAATTGAATTATGAATCATAAATCATGAATCATGAATTGAATCATGAATCATGAATCGAATCATGAATCATGAATCATGAATCATGAATTGAATCATGAATCGAATCATGAATCATGAATTGAATCATGAATTGAATCATGAATCATGAATCGAATCATGAATCATGAATTAAAGAATAAATTGAATCATGAATCATGAATCATGAATCGAATCATGAATTTAATCAGATATTATGAATTAAATCATGAATCATGAATCATGAATTGAATCATGAATCATGAATCATAAATCGATCCATATATCATGAATTGAATCAGGAATCGAATCATGAATTGAATCATGAATCATGAATCATGAATCATGAATCATGAATCGAAACATAAATTATGAATCATGTTTTATGAATTGAATCATGAATTGAATCATGAATTGAATCATGAATCATGAATCATGAATTGAATCATGAATTGAATCATGAATCATGAATCATGAATTGAATCATGAATCATGAATTGAATCATGAATCATGAATCAAAAATCGAATCATGAATCATGAATTGAATCATGACTCATGAATTATGAATCATGAATTGAATCATGAATCATGAATTATGAATTATGAATCATGAATCATCAATCATGAATCATCAATCATGAATCATGAATTGAATCATGAATTGAATCATAAATCATGAATCATGAATTGAATCATGAATCATGAATTATGAATTATGAATCATGAATCATCAATCATGAATCATCAATCATGAATTGAATCATGAGTCATGAATCATGAATCGAATTATGAATCATGAATCAAGAATCATGAATCGAATCATGAATCATGAATTAAATCATGAATCACGATTTGAATCAGGAATCGAATCATGAATTCAATCATGAATCATAAATCAAATCATGAATCCTGAAATGAATCAGGAATGGAATCATGAATTGAATCATGAATCATGAATTGAATCATGAATCATGAATCATGAATCGAATCATGAATCATAAATCATGAATCATGAATGTAATCATGAATCATGAATTGAATCATGAATCATGAATCATGATTTGAATCATGAATCATGAATCATGAATTGAATCATGAATCATGAATCATGAATCATGAACCAAATCATGAATCATGAATCGAATCATGAACCATGAATCGAATCATGAATCATGAATTGAATCATGAACCATGAATCATGAATCATGAATCATGAATCGAATCTTGAATCATGAATCATGAATTGAATCATGAATTATGAATTGAATCATGAATCATTAATTGAATCATGAATCAAGAATCATGAATCGAAACATGAATCATGAATTGAATCATGAATCATGAATCATGAATCGAATAATGAATCATGAATCATGAATCATGAATTGAATCATGAATCATGAATCAAGAATCATGAATCAAATCATGAATCATGAATCATGAATCATGAATCATGATTCATGAATCATAAATTGAATCATGAATCATGAATCATGAAATGAATCATGAATCATGAATTTGGAATCGAATAAGGAATCATGAATCATGAATCATGAATTGAATCATGAATTATGAATCGAATCATAAATCATGAATTGAATCATGAATTGAATCATGAATCATGAATCGAATCATGAATCATAAATCATGAATCATAAATTGAATCATGAATCATGAATCGAATCATGAATCATAAATTGAATCATGATTCATGAATCATCAATCGAATCATGAATCATGAATTGAATCATGAATCATGAATAATGAATCGAATCATGAATCATGAATTTAATCATGAATTGAATCATGAATCATGAATCGAATCATGAATCATGAATTGAATCATGAATTGAATCATGAATTGAATCATAAATTGAATCATGAATTGAATCATGAATTGAATCATGAATCATGAATCATAAATCGAATCATGAATCATGAATTGAATCATGAATCAAATCATGAATTGAATCATGAATCGAATCATGAATTGAATAATGAATCATGAATTGAATCATGAATCATGAATCATAAATCATGAATTGAATCATTAATCATGAATTATGAAACATGAATTATGAATCATAAATTGAATCTTGAATCATGAATCATGAATTGAATCATGAATCATGAATCACGAATTGAATCATGAATCATGAATCATGAATCATGAATCGAATCATGAATCATGAATCATGAATCGAATCATGAATCATGAATTGAATCATGAATCATGAATCATGAATTGAATCAGGAATCATGAATCATGAATCGAATCATGAATCATGAATCAAGAATCATGAATCAAATCATGAATCGAATCATGAATCATGAATCAAGAATCATGAATCGAATCATGAATTGAATCATGAATCATAAATCATGAATTGAATCATGAATCATGAATCAAATCATGAATCATGAATCATGAATCATGAATTGAATCATGAATCGAATCATGAATCATGAATTGAATCATGAATTGAATCATGAATCATGAATTGAATCATGAATCATGAATTAAATAATAAATTGAATCAAGAATCATGAATCATGAATCGAATCATGAATTGAATCAGATATTATGAATTGAATCATGAATCATGAATCATGAATTGAATCATGAATCATAAATCATAAATTGATCCATGAATCATGAATTGAATCAGGAATCGAATCATGAATTGAATCATGAATCATGAATCATGAATCATGAATCGAAACATAAATTATGAATCATGTTTTATGAATTGAGTCATGAATTGAATCATGAATTGAATCATGAATCATGAATCATGAATTGAATCATGAATTGAATCATGAATCATGAATCATGAATTGAATCATGAATCATGAATTGAATCATGAATCAAAAATCGAATCATGAATCATGAATTGAATCATAACTCATGAATTATGAATCATGAATTGAATCATGAATCATGAATTATGAATTATGAATCATGAATCATGAATCATCAATCATCAATCATGAATCATGAATTGAATCATGAATTGAATCATAAATCATGAATCATGAATTAAATCATGAATCATGAATCATGAATCGAATCATGAATCATGAATTGAATCATGAATCATGAATTCAATCATGAATCATGAATTGAATCATGAGTCATGAATCATGAATCGAATTATAAATCATGAATCAAGAATCATGAATCGAATCATGAATCATGAATTAAATCATGAATCATGATTTGAATCAGGAATCGAATCATGAATTCAATCATGAATCATAAATCAAATCATGAATCCTGAATTGAATCAGGAATCGAATCATGAATTGAATCATGAATCATGAATTGAATCATGAATCATGAATTGAATCATGAATCATGAATCGAATCATGAATCATAAATCATGAATCATGAATGTAATCATGAATCATGAATTAAATCATGAATCATGAATCATGATTTGAATCATGAATCATGAATCATGAATTGAATCATGAATCATGAATAATGAATCATGAACCAAATCATGAATCATGAATCATGAATCGAATCATGAACCATGAATCGAATCATGAATCATGAATTGAATCATGAACCATGAATCATGAATCATGAATCATGAATCGAATCATGAATCATGAATCATGAATTGAATCATGAATTATGAATTGAATCATGAATCATTAATTGAATCATGAATCATGAATCAAGAATCATGAATCGAAACATGAATCATGAATTGAATCATGAATCATGAATCATGAATCGAATAATGAATCATGAATCATGAATCATGAATTGAATCATGAATCATGAATCAAGAATCATGAATCAAATCATGAATCATGAATTATGAATCATGAATCATGATTCATGAATCATAAATTGAATCATGAATCATGAATCATGAATTGAATCATGAATCATGAATCATGAATCGAATAAGGAATCATGAATCATGAATCATGAATTGAATCATGAATCATGAATCGAATCATGAATCATGAATTGAATCATGAATTGAATCATGAATCATAAATCGAATCATGAATCATAAATCATGAATCATAAATTGAATCATGAATCATGAATCGAATCATGAATCATAAATTGAATCATGATTCATGAATCATCAATCGAATCATGAATCATGAATTGAATCATGAATCATGAATCATGAATCATGAATCGAATAAGGAATCATTAATCATGAATCATGAATTGAATCATGAATCATGAATCGAATCATGAATCATGAATTGAATCATGAATTGAATCATGAATGATAAATCGAATCATGAATCATAAATCATGAATCATAAATTGAATCATGAATCATGAATCGAATCATGAATCATAAATTGAATCATGATTCATGAATCATTAATCGAATCATGAATCATGAATTGAATCATGAATCATGAATCATGAATCAAATCATGAATCATGAATTTAATCATGAATTGAATCATGAATCATGAATTGAATCATGAATCATGAATCACGAATTGAATCATGAATCATGAATCATGAATCATGAATCGAATCATGAATCATGAATCATGAATCGAATCATGAATCATGAATTGAATCATGAATCATGAATCATGAATTGAATCAGGAATCATGAATCATGAATCATGAATCGAATCATGAATCATGAATCATGAATCAAATCATGAATCGAATCATGAATCATGAATCAAGAATCATGAATCGAATCATGAATCAAGAATCATGAATCGAATCATGAATTGAATCATGAATCATAAATCATGAATCATGAATTGAATCATGAATCATGAATCGAATCATGAATCATGAATCAAATCATGAATCATGAATCATGAATTGAATCATGAATCGAATCATGAATCATGAATTGAATCATGAATCATGAATTAAATAATAAATTGAATCATGAATCATGAATCGAATCATGAATTGAATCAGATATTATGAATTGAATCATGAATCATGAATTGAATCATGAATCATGAATCATAAATTGATCCATGAATCATGAATTGAATCAGGAATCGAATCATGAAT
This sequence comes from Mixophyes australis, assembly GCA_036250195.1. Classification (NCBI taxonomy): domain Eukaryota; kingdom Metazoa; phylum Chordata; class Amphibia; order Anura; family Limnodynastidae; genus Mixophyes; species Mixophyes australis. Next base: position 238,122,096 of record JAVHZZ010000001.1, on the reverse strand, counting down.
TGAATCATGAATCATGAATCATGAATCATGAATCGAAACATAAATTACGAATCATGTTTTATGAATTGAATCATGAATTGAATCATGAATTGAATCATGAATCATGAATCATGAATTGAATCATGAATTGAATCATGAATCATGAATCATGAATTGAATCATGAATCATGAATTGAATCATGAATCATGAATCAAAAATCGAATCATGAATCATGAATTGAATCATGATTTATGAATTATGAATCATGAATTGAATCATGAATCATGAATTATGAATTATGAATCATGAATCATGAATCATCAATCATGAATCATGAATCATGAATTGAATCATGAATTGAATCATAAATCATGAATCATGAATTAAATCATGAATCATGAATCATGAATCGAATCATGAATCATGAATTGAATCATGAATCATGAATTCAATCATGAATCATGAATTGAATCATGAGTCATGAATCATGAATCGAATTATAAATCATGAATCAAGAATCATGAATCGAATCATGAATCATGAATTAAATCATGAATCATGATTTGAATCAGGAATCGAATCATGAATTCAATCATGAATCATAAATCAAATCATGAATCCTGAATTGAATCAGGAATCGAATCATGAATTGAATCATGAATCATGAATCATGAATCGAATCATGAATCATAAATCATGAATCATGAATGTAATCATGAATCATGAATTGAATCATGAATCATGAATCATGATTTGAATCATGAATCATGAATCATGAATTGAATCATGAATCATGAATCATGAATCATGAACCAATTCATGAATCATGAATCGAATCATGAACCATGAATCGAATCATGAATCATGAATTGAATCATGAACCATGAATCATGAATCATGAATCATGAATCGAATCATGAATCATGAATCATGAATTGAATCATGAATTATGAATTGAATCATGAATCATTAATTGAATCATGAATCATGAATCAAGAATCATGAATCGAAACATGAATCATGAATTGAATCATGAATCATGAATCATGAATCGAATAATGAATCATGAATCATGAATCATGAATTGAATCATGAATCATGAATCAAGAATCATGAATCAAATCATGAATCATGAATTATGAATCATGAATCATGATTCATGAATCATAAATTGAATCATGAATCATGAATCATGAATTGAATCATGAATCATGAATCATGAATCGAATAAGGAATCATGAATCATGAATCATGAATTGAATCATGAATCATGAATCGAATCATGAATCATGAATTGAATCATGAATTGAATCATGAATCATGAATCGAATCATGAATCATAAATCATGAATCGAATCATGAATCATGAATTTAATCATGAATTGAATCATGAATCATGAATCGAATCATGAATCATGAATTGAATCATGAATTGAATCATGAATTGAATCATAAATTGAATCATGAATTGAATCATGAAATGAATCATGAATCATGAATCATAAATCGAATCATGAATCATGAATTGAATCATGAATCAAATCATGAATTGAATCATGAATCGAATCATGAATTGAATAATGAATCATGAATTGAATCATGAATCATGAATCATCAATCGAATCATGAATCATGAATTGAATCATGAATCATGAATCATGAATCGAATCATGAATCATGAATTTAATCATGAATCATGAATCATAAATCATGAATTGAATCATTAATCATGAATTATGAAACATGAATTATGAATCATGAATTGAATCATGAATCATGAATCATGAATTGAATCATGAATCATGAATCACAAATTGAATCATGAATCATGAATCATGAATCATGAATCGAATCATGAATCATGAATCATGAATCGAATCATGAATCATGAATTGAATCATGAATCATGAATCGTGAATTGAATCAGGAATCATGAATCATGAATCATGAATCGAATCATGAATCATGAATCAAGAATCATGAATCAAATCATGAATTGAATCATGAATCATGAATTGAATCATGAATCATGAATCATGAATCGAAACATAAATTATGAATCATGTTTTATGAATTGAATCATGAATTGAATCATGAATTGAATCATGAATCATGAATCATGAATTGAATCATGAATTGAATCATGAATCATGAATCATGAATTGAATCATGAATCATGAATTGAATCATGAATCATGAATCAAAAATCGAATCATGAATCATGAATTGAATCATGACTCATGAATTATGAATCATGAATTGAATCATGAATCATGAATTATGAATTATGAATCATGAATCATGAATCATCAATCATCAATCATGAATCATGAATTGAATCATGAATTGAATCATAAATCATGAATCATGAATTAAATCATGAATCATGAATCATGAATCGAATCATGAATCATGAATTGAATCATGAATCATGAATTCAATCATGAATCATGAATTGAATCATGAGTCATGAATCATGAATCGAATTATAAATCATGAATCAAGAATCATGAATCGAATCATGAATCATGAATTAAATCATGAATCATGATTTGAATCAGGAATCGAATCATGAATTCAATCATGAATCATAAATCAAATCATGAATCCTGAATTGAATCAGGAATCGAATCATGAATTGAATCATGAATCATGAATTGAATCATGAATCATGAATTGAATCATGAATCATAAATCATGAATCATGAATGTAATCATGAATCATGAATTGAATCATGAATCATGAATCATGATTTGAATCATGAATTGAATCATGAATCCTGAATAATGAATCATGAACCAAATCATGAATCATGAATCATGAATCGAATCATGAACCATGAATCGAATCATGAATCATGAATTGAATCATGAACCATGAATCATGAATCATGAATCATGAATCGAATCATGAATCATGAATCATGAATTGAATCATGAATTATGAATTGAATCATGAATCATTAATTGAATCATGAATCATGAATCAAGAATCATGAATCGAAACATGAATCATGAATTGAATCATGAATCATGAATCATGAATCGAATAATGAATCATGAATCATGAATCATGAATTGAATCATGAATCATGAATCAAGAATCATGAATCAAATCATGAATCATGAATTATGAATCATGAATCATGATTCATGAATCATAAATTGAATCATGAATCATGAATTGAATCATGAATCATGAATTGGGAATCGAATAAGGAATCATGAATCATGATTAATGAATTGAATCATGAATCATGAATCGAATCATGAATCATGAATTGAATCATGAATCATGAATGGAATCATGAATCATAAATCATGAATCATAAATTGAATCATGAATCATGAATCGAATCATGAATCATAAATTGAATCATGATTCATGAATCATCAATCGAATCATGAATCATGAATTGAATCATGAATCATGAATCATGAATCGAATCATGAATCATGAATCATGAATCATGAATCGAATAAGGAATCATTAATCATGAATCATGAATTGAATCATGAATCATGAATCGAATCATGAATCATGAATTGAATCATGAATTGAATCATGAATGATAAATCGAATCATGAATCATAAATCATGAATCATAAATTGAATCATGAATCATGAATCTAATCATGAATCATGAATTGAATCATGAATCATGAATCATGAATCAAATCATGAATCATGAATTTAATCATGAATTAAATCATGAATCATGAATTGAATCATGAATCATGAATCACGAATTGAATCATGAATCATGAATCATGAATCATGAATCGAATCATGAATCATGAATCATGAATCGAATCATGAATCATGAATTGAATCATGAATCATGAATCATGAATTGAATCAGGAATCATGAATCATGAATCATGAATCGAATCATGAATCATGAATCAAGAATCATGAATCAAATCATGAATCGAATCATGAATCATGAATCAAGAATCATGAATCGAATCATGAATTGAATCATGAATCATAAATCATGAATCATGAATTGAATCATGAATCATGAATCGAATCATGAATCATGAATCGAATCATGAATCATGAATCATGAATCATGAATTGAATCATGAATCGAATCTTGAATCATGAATTGAATCATGAATTGAATCATGAATCATGAATCGAATCATGAATCATGAATTAAATAATAAATTGAATCATGAATCATGAATCATGAATCGAATCATGAATTGAATCAGATATTATGAATTGAATCATGAATCATGAATCATGAATTGAATCATGAATCATGAATCATAAATTGATCCATGAATCATGAATTGAATCAGGAATCGAATCATGAATTGAATCATGAATCATGAATCATGAATTGAATCATGAATTGAATCATGAATCATGAATCATGAATTGAATCATGAATCATGAATTGAATCATGAATCATGAATCAAAAATCGAATCATGAATCATGAATTGAATCATGATTTATGAATTATGAATCATGAATTGAATCATGAATCATGAATTATGAATTATGAATCATGATTAATGAATCATCAATCATCAATCATGAATCATGAATTGAATCATGAATTGAATCATAAATCATGAATCATGAATTAAATCATGAATCATGAATCATGAATCGAATCATGAATCATGAATTGAATCATGAATCATGAATTCAATCATGAATCATGAATTGAATCATGAGTCATGAATCATGAATCGAATTATAAATCATGAATCAAGAATCATGAATCGAATCATGAATCATGAATTAAATCATGAATCATGATTTGAATCAGGAATCGAATCATGAATTCAATCATGAATCATAAATCAAATCATGAATCCTGAATTGAATCAGGAATCGAATCATGAATTGAATCATGAATCATGAATCGAATCATGAATCATAAATCAGGAATCATGAATGTAATCATGAATCATAAATTGAATCATGAATCATGAATCATGATTTGAATCATGAATCATGAATCATGAATTGAATCATGAATCATGAATCATGAATCATGAACCAAATCATGAATCATGAATCATGAATCGAATCATGAACCATGAATCGAATCATGAATCATGAATTGAATCATGAATCATGAATCATGAATCGAATCATGAATCATGAATCGAATCATGAATCATGAATCATGAATTGAATCATGAATTATGAATTGAATCATAAATCATGAATTGAATCATGAATCATGAATCAAGAATCATGAATCAAATCATGAATCATGAATTATGAATCATGAATCATGATTCATGAATCATAAATTGAATCATGAATCATGAATAATGAATTGAATCATGAATCAAGAATCATGAATCGAATAAGGAATCATGAATCATGAATCATGAATTGAATCATGAATCATGAATCGAATCATGAATTATGAATTGAATCATGAATTGAATCATGAATCGAATCATGAATCATAAATCATGAATCATAAATTGAATCATGAATCATGAATCGAATCATGAATCATAAATTGAATCATGATTCATGAATGATCAATCGAATCATGAATCATGAATTGAATCATGAATCATGAATCATGAATCGAATCATGAATCATGAATTTAATCATGAATTGAATAATGAATCATGAATTGAATCATGAATCATGAATCACGAATTGAATCATGAATCATGAATCATGAATCATGAATCGAATCATGAATCATGAATCATGAATCGAATCATGAATCATGAATTGAATCATGAATCATGAATCATGAATTGAATCAGGAATCATGAATCATGAATCATGAATCGAATCATGAATCATGAATCAAGAATCATGAATCAAATCATGAATCGAATCATGAATCATGAATCAAGAATCATGAATCGAATCATGAATTGAATCATGAATCATAAATCATGAATCATGAATTGAATCATGAATCATGAATCGAATCATGAATCATGAATCATGAATCATGAATTGAATCATGAATCGAATCATGAATCATGAATTGAATCATGAATTGAATCATGAATCATGAATCGAATCATGAATCATGAATTAAATAATAAATTGAATCATGAATCATGAATCATGAATCGAATCATGAATTGAATCAGATATTATGAATTGAATCATGAATCATGAATCATGAATTGAATCATGAATTGAATCATGAATCATGAATCATGAATTGAATCATGAATTGAATCATGAATCATGAATCATGAATTGAATCATGAATCATGAATTGAATCATGAATCATGAATCAAAAATCGAATCATGAATCATGAATTGAATCATGATTTATGAATTATGAATCATGAATTGAATCATGAATCATGAATTATGAATTATGAATCATGAATCATGAATCATCAATCATCAATCATGAATCATGAATTGAATCATGAATTGAATCATAAATCATGAATCATGAATTAAATCATGAATCATGAATCATGAATCGAATCATGAATCATGAATTGAATCATGAATCATGATTTGAATCAGGAATCGAATCATGAATTTAATCATAAATCATAAATCAAATCATGAATCCTGAATTGAATCAGGAATCGAATCATGAATTGAATCATGAATCATGAATTGAATCATGAATCATGAATCGAATCATGAATCATAAATCATGAATCATGAATGTAATCATGAATCATGAATTGAATCATGTATCATGAATCATGATTTGAATCATGAATCATGAATCATGAATTGAATCATGAATCATGAATCATGAACCAAATCATGAATCATGAATCATGAATCGAATCATGAACCATGAATCGAATCATGAATCATGAATTGAATCATGAACCATGAATCATGAATCATGAATCATGAATCGAATCATGAATCATGAATCATGAATTGAATCATGAATTATGAATTGAATCATGAATCATTAATTGAATCATGAATCATGAATCAAGAATCATGAATCGAAACATGAATCATGAATTGAATCATGAATCATGAATCATGAATCGAATAATGAATCATGAATCATGAATCATGAATTAAATCATGAATCAAGAATCATGAATCAAATCATGAATCATGAATTATGAATCATGAATCATGATTCATGAATCATAAATTGAATCATGAATCATGAATCATGAATTGAATCATGAATCATGAATCATGAATCAAATAAGGAATCATGAATCATGAATCATGAATTGAATCATGAATCGAATCATGAATCATGAATTGAATCATGAATTGAATCATGAATCATGAATCGAATCATGAATCATGAATTGAATCATGAATTGAATCATGAATTGAATCATAAATTGAATCATGAATTGAATCATGAATCATGAATCATAAATCGAATCATGAATCATGAATTGAATCATGAATCAAATCATGAATTGAATCATGAATCGAATCATGAATTGAATAATGAATCATGAATTGAATCATGAATCATGAATCATCAATCGAATCATGAATCATGAATTGAATCATGAATCATGAATCATGAATCGAATCATGAATCATGAATTTAATCATGAATTGAATCATGAATCATGAATCGAATCATGAATCATGAATTGAATCATGAATTGAATCATGAATTGAATCATAAATTGAATCATGAATTGAATCATGAATTGAATCATGAATCATGAATCATAAATCGAATCATGAATCATGAATTGAATCATGAATCAAATCATGAATTGAATCATGAATCGAATCATGAATTGAATAATGAATCATGAATTGAATCATAAATCATGAATCATAAATCATGAATTGAATCATTAATCATGAATTATGAAACATGAATTATGAATCATGAATTGAATCATGAATCATGAATCATGAATTGAATCATGAATCATGAATCACGAATTGAATCATGAATCATGAATCATGAATCATGAATCGAATCATGAATCATGAATCATGAATCGAATCATGAATCATAAATTGAATCATGAATCATGAATCATGAATCGAATCATGAATCATGAATCATGAATCGAATCATGAATCATGAATTGAATCATGAATCATGAATCATGAATTGAATCAGGAATCATGAATCATGAATCGAATCATGAATCATGAATCAAGAATCATGAATCAAATCATGAATTGAATCATGAATCATGAATTGAATCATGAATCATGAATCATGTATTGAATCATAAATCATGAATCATAAATCATGAATTAAATCATGAATCAAGAATCATGAATCGAATCATGAATCATTAATTAAATCATGAATCATGAATAATGTATTGAATTATGAATCATGAATCATAAATCATGAATTGAATCATGAATCATGAATCATGAATCGAATCATGAATCATGAATCATGAATCATGTATTGAATCATAAATCATGAATCATAAATCATGAATTGAATCATGAATCATGAATCATGAATCATGAATCAAGAATCATGAATCGAATCATGAATTGAATCATGAATCATGAATCATGAATCATGAATTAAATCATGAATCATGAATCATGTATTGAATCATGAATCATGAATCATAAATCATGAATTGAATCATGAATCATGAATCATGAATTGAATCATGAATTGATTCATGAATCATGAATCGAATCATGAATCATGAATTAAATAATAAATTGAATCATGAATCATGAATCGAATCATGAATTGAATCAGAAATCATGAATTGAATTATGAATCATGAATCATGAATTTCAATCATGAATCATGAATCATAAAACGATCCATGAATCATGAATTGAATCAGGAATCGAATCATTAATTGAATCATGAATCATGAATCATGAATCATGAATCGAAACATAAATTATGAATCATGTTTCATGAATTGAATCATGAATCATGAATCCTGAATCGAATCATGAATCATGAATCATGAATTGAATCATGAATTGAATCATGAATCATGAATCATGAATCATGAATCATGAATCATGAATCGAAACATAAATTATGAATCATGTTTTATGAATTGAATCATGAATTGAATCATGAATTGAATCATGAATCATGAATCATGAATTGAATCATGAATTGAATCATGAATCATGAATCATGAATTGAATCATGAATCATGAATTGAATCATGAATCAAAAATCGAATCATGAATCATGAATTGAATCATGACTCATGAATTATGAATCATGAATTGAATCATGAATCATGAATTATGAATTATGAATCATGAATCATCAATCATGAATCATCAATCATGAATCATGAATTGATTCATGAATTGAATCATAAATCATGAATCATGAATTAAATCATGAATCATGAATCATGAATTGAATCATGAATCATGAATTGAATCATGAATCATGAATTGAATCATGAATCATGAATTGAATCATGAGTCATGAATCATGAATCGAATTATGAATCATGAATCAAGAATCATGAATCGAATCATGAATCATGAATTAAATCATGAATCACGATTTGAATCAGGAATCGAATCATGAATTCAATCATGAATCATAAATCAAATCATGAATCCTGAAATGAATCAGGAATGGAATCATGAATTGAATCATGAATCATGAATTGAATCATGAATCATGAATCATGAATCGAATCATGAATCATAAATCATGAATCATGAATGTAATCATGAATCATGAATTGAATCATGAATCATGAATCATGATTTGAATCATGAATCATGAATCATGAATTGAATCATGAATCATGAATCATGAATCATGAACCAAATCATGAATCATGAATCATGAATCGAATCATGAACCATGAATCGAATCATGAATCATGAATTGAATCATGAACCATGAATCATGAATCATGAATCATGAATCGAATCTTGAATCATGAATCATGAATTGAATCATGAATTATGAATTGAATCATGAATCATTAATTGAATCATGAATCATGAATCAAGAATCATGAATCGAAACATGAATCATGAATTGAATCATGAATCATGAATCATGAATCGAATAATGAATCATGAATCATGAATCATGAATTGAATCATGAATCATGAATCAAGAATCATGAATCAAATCATGAATCATGAATTATGAATCATGAATCATGATTCATGAATCATAAATTGAATCATGAATCATGAATCATGAAATGAATCATGAATCATGAATTGGGAATCGAATAAGGAATCATGAATCATGAATCATGAATTGAATCATGAATTATGAATCGAATCATAAATCATGAATTGAATCATGAATTGAATCATGAATCATGAATCGAATCATGAATCATAAATCATGAATCATAAATTGAATCATGAATCATGAATCGAATCATGAATCATAAATTGAATCATGATTCATGAATCATCAATCGAATCATGAATCATGAATTGAATCATGAATCATGAATAATGAATCGAATCATGAATCATGAATTTAATCATGAATTGAATCATGAATCATGAATCGAATCAAGAATCATGAATTGAATCATGAATTGAATCATAAATTGAATCATAAATTGAATCATGAATTGAATCATGAATTGAATCATGAATCATGAATCATAAATCGAATCATGAATCATGAATTGAATCATGAATCAAATCATGAATTGAATCATGAATCGAATCATGAATTGAATAATGAATCATGAATTGAATCATGAATCATGAATCATAAATCATGAATTGAATCATTAATCATGAATTATGAAACATGAATTATGAATCATAAATTGAATCTTGAATCATGAATCATGAATTGAATCATGAATCATGAATCACGAATTGAATCATGAATCATGAATCATGAATCGAATCATGAATCATGAATCATGAATCGAATCATGAATCATGAATTGAATCATGAATCATGAATCATGAATTGAATCAGGAATCATGAATCATGAATCATGAATCGAATCATGAATCATGAATCAAGAATCATGAATCAAATCATGAATCGAATCATGAATCATGAATCAAGAATCATGAATCGAATCATGAATTGAATCATGAATCATAAATCATGAATCATGAATTGAATCATGAATCATGAATCGAATCATGAATCATGAATCATGAATCATGAATTGAATCATGAATCGAATCATGAATCATGAATTGAATCATGAATTGAATCATGAATCATGAATCGAATCATGAATCATGAATTAAATAATAAATTGAATCATGAATCATGAATCATGAATCGAATCATGAATTGAATCAGATATTATGAATTGAATCATGAATCATGAATCATGAATTGAATTATGAATCATAAATCATAAATTGATCCATGAATCATGAATTGAATCAGGAATCGAATCATGAATTGAATCATGAATCATGAATCATGAATCATGAATCGAAACATAAATTATGAATCATGTTTTATGAATTGAATCATGAATTGAATCATGAATCGAATTATGAATCATGAATCAAGAATCATGAATCGAATCATGAATCATGAATTAAATCATGAATCATGATTTGAATCAGGAATCGAATCATGAATTCAATCATGAATCATAAATCAAATCATGAATCCTGAATTAAATCAGGAATCGAATCATGAATTGAATCATGAATCATGAATTGAATCATGAATCATGAATCATGAATCATGAATTTAATCATGAATTAAATCATGAATAATGAATTGAATCATGAATCATGAATCATAAATCGAATCATGAATCATGAATTGAATCATGACTCATGAATTATGAATCATGAATTGAATCATGAATCATGAATTATGAATCATGAATTGAATCATGAATCATGAATCATGAATCATGAATTGAATCATGAATTGAATCATGAATCATGAATCATGAATCATGAATCATAAATTGAATCATCAATCATGAATCATGAACTGAATCATGAATTGAATCATAAATCATGAATCATGAATTGAATCATGAATCATAAATCATGAATTGAATCATGAATCATAAATCGAATCATGAATCATGAATTGAATCATGAATCATGAATCAAGAATCGAATCATGAATCATGAATTGAATCATGAATCATGAATCGAATCATGAATCATGAATCAAGAATCATGAATCGAATCATGAATTGAATTATGAATCATAAATCATGAATCATGAATTGAATCATGAATCATGAATCGAATCATGAATCATGAATCATGAATCATGAATTGAATCATGAATCGAATCATGAATCATGAATTGAATCATGAATTGAATCATGAATCATGAATCGAATCATGAATCATGAATTAAATAATAAATTGAATCATGAATCATGAATCATGAATCGAATCATGAATTTAATCAGATATTATGAATTAAATCATGAATCATGAATCATGAATTAAATCATGCATCATGAATCATAAATCGATCCATGAATCATGAATTGAATCAGGAATCGAATCATGAATTGAATCATGAATCATGAATCATGAATCATGAATCGAAACATAAATTATGAATCATGTTTTATGAATTGAATCATGAATTGAATCATGAATTGTATCATGAATCATGAATCATGAATTGAATCATGAATTTAATCATGAATCATGAATTTAATCATGAATCATGAATTGAATTATGAATCATGAATCAAAAATCGAATCATGAATCATGAATTGAATCATGACTCATGAATTATGAATCATGAATTGAATCATGAATCATGAATTATGAATTATGAATCATGAATCATGAATCATGAATCATCAATCATGAATCATGAATTGAATCATGAATTGAATCATAAATCATGAATCATGAATTAAATCATGAATCATGAATCATGAATCGAATCATGAATCATGAATTCAATCATGAATCATTAATTCAATCATGAATCATGAATTGAATCATGAGTCATGAATCATGAATCGAATTATGAATCATGAATCAAGAATCATGAATCGAATCATGAATCATGAATTAAATCATGAATCATGATTTGAATCAGGAATCGAATCATGAATTCAATCATGAATCATAAATCAAATCATGAATCCTGAATTAAATCAGGAATCGAATCATGAATTGAATCATGAATCATGAATTGAATCATGAATCATGAATCATGAATCATGAATTTAATCATGAATTAAATCATGAATAATGAATTGAATCATGAATTATGAATCATAAATCGAATCATGAATCATGAATTATGAATCATGAATTGAATCATGAATCATGAATTATGAATCATGAATTGAATCATGAATCATGAATCATGAATCATGAATTGAATCATGAATTGAATCATGAATCATGAATCATGAATCATAAATTGAATCATCAATCATGAATCATGAATTGAATCATGAATTGAATCATAAATCATGAATCATGAATTGAATCATGAATCATAAATCATGAATTGAATCATGAATCATGAATCGAATCATGAATCATGAATTGAATCATGAATCATGAATCAAGAATCGAATCATGAATCATGAATTGAATCATGAATCGAATCATGAATCATGAATCATGAATTGAATCATGAATCGAATCATGAATCATGAATTGAATCATGAATTGAATCATGAATCATGAATTGAATCATGAATCATGAATTAAATAATAAATTGAATCAAGAATCATGAATCATGATTTGAATCATGAATTGAATCAGATATTATGAATTGAATCATGAATCATGAATCATGAATTGAATCATGAATCATAAATCATAAATTGATCCATGAATCATGAATTGAATCAGGAATCGAATCATGAATTGAATCATGAATCATGAATCATGAATCATGAATCGAAACATAAATTATGAATCATGTTTTATGAATTGAATCATGAATTGAATCATGAATTGAATCATGAATCATGAATTGAATCATGAATTGAATCATGAATCATGAATCATGAATTGAATCATGAATCATGAATTGAATCATGAATCAAAAATCGAATCATGAATCATGAATTGAATCATGACTCATGAATTATGAATCATGAATTGAATCATGAATCATGAATTATGAATTATGAATCATGAATCATGAATCATCAATCATCAATCATGAATCATGAATTGAATCATGAATTGAATCATAAATCATGAATCATGAATTAAATCATGAATCATGAATCATGAATCGAATCATGAATCATGAATTGAATCATGAATCATGAATTCAATCATGAATCATGAATTGAATCATGAGTCATGAATCATGAATCGAATTATAAATCATGAATCAAGAATCATGAATCGAATCATGAATCATGAATTAAATCATGAATCATGATTTGAATCAGGAATCGAATCATGAATTCAATCATGAATCATAAATCAAATCATGAATCCTGAATTGAATCAGGAATCGAATCATGAATTGAATCATGAATCATGAATTGAATCATGAATCATGAATCGAATCATGAATCATAAATCATGAATCATGAATGTAATCATGAATCATGAATTGAATCATGAATCATGAATCATGATTTGAATCATGAATCATGAATCATGAATTGAATCATGAATCATGAATAATGAATCATGAACCAAATCATGAATCATGAATCATGAATCGAATCATGAACCATGAATCGAATCATGAATCATGAATTGAATCATGAACCATGAATCATGAATCATGAATCATGAATCGAATCATGAATCATGAATCATGAATTGAATCATGAATTATGAATTGAATCATGAATCATTAATTGAATCATGAATCATGAATCAAGAATCATGAATCGAAACATGAATCATGAATTGAATCATGAATCATGAATCATGAATCGAATAATGAATCATGAATCATGAATCATGAATTGAATCATGAATCATGAATCAAGAATCATGAATCAAATCATGAATCATGAATTATGAATCATGAATCATGATTCATGAATCATAAATTGAATCATGAATCATGAATCATGAATTGAATCATGAATCATGAATCATGAATCGAATAAGGAATCATGAATCATGAATCATGAATTGAATCATGAATCATGAATCGAATCATGAATCATGAATTGAATCATGAATTGAATCATGAATCATAAATCGAATCATGAATCATAAATCATGAATCATAAATTGAATCATGAATCATGAATCGAATCATGAATCATAAATTGAATCATGATTCATGAATCATCAATCGAATCATGAATCATGAATTGAATCATGAATCATGAATCATGAATCATGAATCGAATAAGGAATCATTAATCATGAATCATGAATTGAATCATGAATCATGAATCGAATCATGAATCATGAATTGAATCATGAATTGAATCATGAATGATAAATCGAATCATGAATCATAAATCATGAATCATAAATTGAATCATGAATCATGAATCGAATCATGAATCATAAATTGAATCATGATTCATGAATCATTAATCGAATCATGAATCATGAATTGAATCATGAATCATGAATCATGAATCAAATCATGAATCATGAATTTAATCATGAATTGAATCATGAATCATGAATTGAATCATGAATCATGAATCACGAATTGAATCATGAATCATGAATCATGAATCATGAATCGAATCATGAATCATGAATCGAATCATGAATCATGAATTGAATCATGAATCATGAATCATGAATTGAATCAGGAATCATGAATCATGAATCATGAATCGAATCATGAATCATGAATCATGAATCAAATCATGAATCGAATCATGAATCATGAATCAAGAATCATGAATCGAATCATGAATTGAATCATGAATCATAAATCATGAATCATGAATTGAATCATGAATCATGAATCGAATCATGAATCATGAATCAAATCATGAATCATGAATCATGAATTGAATCATGAATCGAATCATGAATCATGAATTGAATCATGAATCGAATCATGAATCATGAATCATGAATCGAATCATGAATTGAATCAGATATTATGAATTGAATCATGAATCATGAATTGAATCATGAATCATGAATCATAAATTGATCCATGAATCATGAATTGAATCAGGAATCGAATCATGAATTGAATCATGAATCATGAATCATGAATCATGAATCGAAACATAAATTACGAATCATGTTTTATGAATTGAATCATGAATTGAATCATGAATTGAATCATGAATCATGAATCATGAATTGAATCATGAATTGAATCATGAATCATGAATCATGAATTGAATCATGAATCATGAATTGAATCATGAATCATGAATCAAAAATCGAATCATGAATCATGAATTGAATCATGATTTATGAATTATGAATCATGAATTGAATCATGAATCATGAATTATGAATTATGAATCATGAATCATGAATCATCAATCATGAATCATGAATCATGAATTGAATCATGAATTGAATCATAAATCATGAATCATGAATTAAATCATGAATCATGAATCATGAATCGAATCATGAATCATGAATTGAATCATGAATCATGAATTCAATCATGAATCATGAATTGAATCATGAGTCATGAATCATGAATCGAATTATAAATCATGAATCAAGAATCATGAATCGAATCATGAATCATGAATTAAATCATGAATCATGATTTGAATCAGGAATCGAATCATGAATTCAATCATGAATCATAAATCAAATCATGAATCCTGAATTGAATCAGGAATCGAATCATGAATTGAATCATGAATCATGAATCATGAATCGAATCATGAATCATAAATCATGAATCATGAATGTAATCATGAATCATGAATTGAATCATGAATCATGAATCATGATTTGAATCATGAATCATGAATCATGAATTGAATCATGAATCATGAATCATGAACCAATTCATGAATCATGAATCGAATCATGAACCATGAATCGAATCATGAATCATGAATTGAATCATGAACCATGAATCATGAATCATGAATCATGAATCGAATCATGAATCATGAATCATGAATTGAATCATGAATTATGAATTGAATCATGAATCATTAATTGAATCATGAATCATGAATCAAGAATCATGAATCGAAACATGAATCATGAATTGAATCATGAATCATGAATCATGAATCGAATAATGAATCATGAATTGAATCATGAATCATAAATCATAAATCATGAATTGAATCATGAATCATGAATCGAAACATGAATCATGAATTGAATCATGAATCATGAATCATGAATCGAATAATGAATCATGAATTGAATCATGAATCATAAATCATAAATCATGAATTGAATCATGAATCATGAATCGAATCATGAATCATGAATTGAATCATGAATCATGAATCAAGAATCGAATCATGAATCATGAATTGAATCATGAATCATGAATCATGAATCGAATCATGATTCATGAATCAAGAATCATGAATCATGAATCATGAATCGAATCATGAATCATGAATCAAGAATTGAATCATGAATCATGAATCGAATCATGAATCATGAATCATGAATCATGAATTGAATCATGAATCGAATCATGAATCATGAATTGAATCATGAATTGAATCATGAATCATGAATCGAATTATGAATCATGAATTAAATAATAAATTGAACCATGAATCATGAATCATGAATCGAATCATGAATTGAATCAGGAATCATGAATTGAATCATGAATCATGAATCATGAATTGAATCATGAATTGAATCATGAATCATGAATCATGAATTGAATCATGAATCATGAATTGAATCATGAATCATGAATCATAAATCGAATCATGAATCATGAATTGAATCATGACTCATGAATTATGAATCATGAATTGTATCATGAATCATGAATTATGAATTATAAATCATGAATCATGAATCATGAATCATCAATCATGAATCATGAATTGATTCATGAATTGAATCATAAATCATGAATCATGAATTAAATCATGAATCATGAATCATGAATCGAATCATGAATCATGAATTGAATCATGAATCATGAATTCAATCATGAATCATGAATTCAATCATGAATCATAAATCATGAATGGAATTATGAATCATGAATCATGAATCATGAATCGAATCATGAATCATGAATTGAATCATGAATCATGAATTATGAATCATGAATTGAATCATGAATCATGAATCATGAATTGAATCATGAATTATGAATCATGAATTGAATCATGAATCATGAAGCATGAATCGAATCATGAATCATGAATCATGAATCGAATCATGAACCATGAATTGAATCATGAATCATGAATCATGAATTGAATCATGAATCATGAATCATGAATTGAATCATGAATCATGAATCAAATCATGAATCATGAATTGAATCATGAATTGAATCATGAATCATGAATTGAATCATGAATCATGAATCATAAATCGAATCATGAATTGAATCATGAATCGAATCATGAATTGAATCATTAATCATGAATTATGAATCATGAATTGAATCATGGATCATGATTCATGAATTGAATCATGAATCATGAATCATGAATTGAATCATGAATCATGAATTGAATCATGAATCATTATTTGAATCATGAATCGAATCATGAATCATGAATCATGAATCGAATCATGAATCATGAATCATGAATCGAATCATGAATCATGAATTGAATCATGAATCATGAATTATGAATCATGAATTGAATCATGAATCATGAATCATGAATTGAATCATGAATTATGAATCATGAATTGAATCATGAATCATGAAGCATGAATTGAATCATGAATCATGAATCATGAATCATGAATCGAATCATGAATCATGAATCATGAATCGAATCATGAATCATGAATTGAATCATGAATCATGAATCATAAATTGAATCATGAATCATGAATCATGAATTGAATCATGAATCATAAATCATAAATCATGAATTGAATCATGAATCATGAATCGAATCATGAATCATGAATTGAATCATGAATCATGAATCAAGAATCGAATCATGAATCATGAATTGAATCATGAATCATGAATCATGAATCGAATCATGATTCATGAATCAAGAATCATGAATCATGAATCATGAATCGAATCATGAATCATGAATCAAGAATTGAATCATGAATCATGAATCGAATCATGAATCATGAATCATGAATCATGAATTGAATCATGAATCGAATCATGAATCATGAATTGAATCATGAATTGAATCATGAATCATGAATCGAATTATGAATCATGAATTAAATAATAAATTGAATCATGAATCATGAATCATGAATCGAATCATGAATTGAATCAGGAATCATGAATTGAATCATGAATCATGAATCATGAATTGAATCATGAATTGAATCATGAATCATGAATCATGAATTGAATCATGAATCATGAATTGAATCATGAATCATGAATCATAAATCGAATCATGAATCATGAATTGAATCATGACTCATGAATTATGAATCATGAATTGTATCATGAATCATGAATTATGAATTATAAATCATGAATCATGAATCATCAATCATGAATCATGAATCATGAATTAATTCATGAATTGAATCATAAATCATGAATCATGAATTAAATCATGAATCATGAATCATGAATCGAATCATGAATCATGAATTGAATCATGAATCATGAATTCAATCATGAATCATGAATCATGAATCGAATTATGAATCATGAATCAAGAATCATGAATCGAATCATGAATCATGAATTAAATCATGAATCATGATTTGAATCAGGAATCGAATCATGAATTCAATCATGAATCATAAATCGAATCATGAATCATGAATTGAATCAGGAATCGAATCATGAATCGAATCATGAATCATGAATCGAATCATGATTAATAAATCAAGAATCATGAATGTAATCATGAATCATGAATTGAATCATGAATCATGAATCATGAATTGAATCATGAATCATGAATCATGAATCAAATCATGAACCATGAATCGAATCATGAATCATGAATTGAACCATGAATCAAATCATGAACCATGAATCGAATCATGAATCATGAATTGAATCATGAACCATGAATCATGAATCATGAATCATGAATCATGAATCATGAATCAAATCATGAATCATGAATCATGAATTGAATCATGAATCATGAATTGAATCATGAATCATTAATTGAATCATGAATCATGAATCAAGAATCATGAATCGAAACATGAATCATGAATTGAATCAGGAATCATGAATCATGAATCATGAATTGAATCATGAATCATGAATCATGAATCGAATAATGAATCATGAATAATGAATCATGAATTGAATCATGAATCATGAATTGAATCATGAATCATGAATTGAATCATAAATTGAATCATGAATCATGAATCGAATCATGAGTCATAAATTGAATCATGAATCATGAATCATGAATTGAATCATGAATCATGAATCATGAATCATAAATTGAATCATAAATCATGAATTCAATCATGAATCATGAATTCAATCATGAATCATGAATCATGAATCATGAATCATGAATTGAATCATGAATCATGAATTGAATCATGAATCATGAATTCAATCATGAATCATGAATCATGAATCGAATTATGAATCATGAATCAAGAATCATGAATCGAATCATGAATCATGAAATAAATAATGAATCATGATTTGAATCAGGAATCGAATCATGAATTCAATCATGAATCATAAATCGAAACATGAATCATGAATTGAATCAGGAATCGAATCATGAATTGAATCATGAATCATGAATTGAATGATGAATCATGAATTGAATCATGAATCATGAATCATGAATCGAATCATGAATCATAAATCATGAATCATAGATCATGAATCATGAATTGAATCATGAATCATGAATCATGAATCATGAACTAAATCATGAATCATGAATCATGAATCGAATCATGAACCATGAATCGAATCATGAACCATGAATCGAATCATGAATCATGAATTGAATCATGAACCATGAATCATGAATCATGAATCATGAATCGAATCATGAATTGAATCATGAATCATGAATTGAATCATGAATCATGAATTGAATCATGAATCATGAATCAATAATCATGAATCGAAACATGAATCATGAATTGAATCAGGAATCATGAATCATGAATCATGAATTGAATCATGAATCATGAATCATGAATCGAATAATGAATCATGAATCATGAATTGAATCATGAATCATGAATTGAATCATGAATCATGAATTGAATCATGAATTGAATCATGAATCATGAATTGAATCATGAGTCATGAATTGAATCATGAATCATGAATCATGAATCATAAATTGAATCATAAATCATGAATCATGAATTGAATCATGAATCATGAATCGAATTATGAATCATGAATCAAGAATCATGAATCGAATCATGAATCATGAAATAAATAATGAATCATGATTTGAATCAGGAATCGAATCATGAATTCAATCATGAATCATAAATCGAATCATGAATCATCAATTGAATCAGGAATCGAATCATGAATTGAATCATGAATCATGAATTGAATGATGAATCATGAATTGAATCATGAATCATGAATCATGAATCGAATCATGAATCATGAATCATGAATCATGAATCATGAACTAAATCATGAATCATGAATCATGAATCGAATCATGAACCATGAATTGAATCATGAATCATGAATTGAATCATGAACCATGAATCATGAATCATGAATCATGAATGGAATCATGAATCATAAATCATGAATTGAATCATGAATCGAATCATGAATCATGAATTGAATCATGAATTGAATCATGAATTGAATCATAAATTGAATCATGAATTGAATCATGAATTGAATCATGAATCATAAATCGAATCATGAATCATGAATTGAATCATGAATCGAATCATGAATTTAATAATGAATCATGAATTGAATCATGAATCATGAATCATAAATCATGAATTGAATCATTAATCATGAATCATGAATCGAATCATGAATCATGAATTAAATAATAAATTGAATCATGAATCATGAATCATGAATCGAATCATGAATTGAATCAGGAATCATGAATTGAATCATGAATCATGAATCATGAATTGAATCATGAATTGAATCATGAATTGAATCATGAATCATGAATCATGAATTGAATCATGAATCATGAATTGAATCATGAATCATGAATCATAAATCGAATCATGAATTGAATCATGACTCATGAATTATGAATCATGAATTGAATCATGAATCATGAATTATGAATTATGAATCACGAATCATGAATCATCAATCATCAATCATGAATCATGAATTGATTTATGAATTGAATCATAAATCATGAATCATGAATTAAATCATGAATCATGAATCATGAATCGAATCATGAATCATGAATTGAATCATGAATCATGAATTCAATCATGAATCATGAATTCAATCATGAATCATGAATTCAATCATGAATCATGAATCATGAATCGAATTATGAATCATGAATCAAGAATCATGAATCGAATCATGAATCATGAATTAAATCATGAATCATGATTTGAATCAGGAATCGAATCATGAATTCAATCATGAATCATAAATCGAATCATGAATCATGAATTGAATCAGGAATCGAATCATGAATCGAATCATGAATCGAATCATGATTAATAAATCAAGAATCATGAATGTAATCATGAATCATGATTTGAATCATGAATCATGAAGCATGAATTGAATCATGAATCATGAATCATGAATTGAATCATGAATCATGAATCATGAACTAAATCATGAATCATGAATCATGAATCAAATCATGAACCATGAATCGAATCATGAATCATGAATTGAATCATGAACCATGAATCATGAATCATGAATCATGAATCATGAATCATGAATCAAATCATGAATCATGAATCATGAATTGAATCATGAATCATGAATTGAATCAGGAATCATGAATCATGAATCATGAATTGAATCATGAATCATGAATCATTAATTGAATCATGAATCATGAATCAAGAATCATGAATCGAAACATGAATCATGAATTGAATCAGGAATCATGAATCATGAATCATGAATTGAATCATGAATCATGAATCATGAATCGAATAATGAATCATGAATAATGAATCATGAATTGAATCATGAATCATGAATTGAATCATGAATCATGAATTGAATCATAAATTGAATCATGAATCATGAATCGAATCATGAGTCATAAATTGAATCATGAATCATGAATCATGAATTGAATCATGAAACATGAATCATGAATCATAAATTGAATCATAAATCATGAATTCAATCATGAATCATGAATTCAATCATGAATCATGAATCATGAATCATGAATCATGAATCATGAATTGAATCATGAATCATGAATTCAATCATGAATCATGAATTCAATCATGAATCATGAATCATGAATCGAATTATGAATCATGAATCAAGAATCATGAATCGAATCATGAATCATGAAATAAATAATGAATCATGATTTGAATCAGGAATCGAATCATGAATTCAATCATGAATCATAAATCGAATCATGAATCATGAATTGAATCAGGAATCGAATCATGAATTGAATCATGAATCATGAATTGAATCATGAATCATGAATCGAATCATGAATCATAAATCATGAATCATAGATCATGAATCATGAATTGAATCATGAATCATGAATCATGAATCATGAACTAAATCATGAATCATGAATCATGAATCGAATCATGAACCATGAATCGAATCATGAATCATGAATTGAATCATGAACCATGAATCATGAATCATGAATCATGAATCGAATCATGAATCATGAATCATGAATTGAATCATGAATCATGAATTGAATCATGAATCATGAATTGAATCATGAATCATGAATCAATAATCATGAATCGAAACATGAATCATGAATTGAATCAGGAATCATGAATCATGAATCATGAATTGAATCATGAATCATGAATCATGAATCGAATAATGAATCATGAATCATGAATCATATATTGAATCATGAATCATGAATTGAATCATGAATCATGAATTGAATCATGAATTGAATCATGAATCATGAATTGAATCATGAGTCATGAATTGAATCATGAATCATGAATCATGAATCATAAATTGAATCATAAATCATGAATCATGAATTGAATCATGAATCATGAATCGAATTATGAATCATGAATCAAGAATCATGAATCGAATCATGAATCATGAAATAAATAATGAATCATGATTTGAATCAGGAATCGAATCATGAATTCAATCATGAATCATAAATCGAATCATGAATCATGAATTGAATCATGAATCGAATCATGAATTGAATGATGAATCATGAATTGAATGATGAATCATGAATTGAATAATGAATCATGAATCGAATCATGAATCATGAATCATGAATCATGAATCATGAACTAAATCATGAATCATGAATCATGAATCATGAACTAAATCATGAATCATGAATCATGAATCGAATCATGAACCATGAATTGAATCATGAATCATGAATCATGAATCATAAATTGAATCATAAATCATGAATCATGAATTGAATCATGAATCATGAATCGAATTATGAATCATGAATCAAGAATCATGAATCGAATCATGAATCATGAAATAAATAATGAATCATGATTTGAATCAGGAATCGAATCATGAATTCAATCATGAATCATAAATCGAATCATGAATCATGAATTGAATCAGGAATCGAATCATGAATTGAATCATGAATCATGAATTGAATGATGAATCATGAATTGAATCATGAATCATGAATCATGAATCGAATCATGAATCATGAATCATGAATCATGAACTAAATCATGAATCATGAATCGAATCATGAACCATGAATCGAATCATGAATCATGAATTGAATCATGAACCATGAATCATGAATCATGAATCATGAATGGAATCATGAATCATGAATCATGAATTGAATCATGAATCATGAATTGAATCATGAATCATGAATTGAATCATGAATCATGAATTGAATCATGAATCATGAATCAATAATCATGAATCGAAACATGAATCATGAATTGAATCAGGAATCATGAATCATGAATCATGAATTGAATCATGAATCATGAATCATGAATCGAATAATGAATCATGAATTGAATCATGAATCATGAATTGAATCATGAATCATGAATTGAATCATGAATTAATTCATGAATCATGAATCGAATCATGAGTCATGAATTGAATCATGAATCATGAATCATGAATCATAAATTGAATCATAAATCATGAATCATGAATTGAATCATGAATCATGAATCATGAATTGAATCATGAATTGAATCATGAATCATGAATCAAATCATGAATCATGAATTGAATCATGAATCATGAATTGAATCATGAATCATGAATTGAATCATGAATCATGAATCATAAATCGAATCATGAATTGAATCATGAATCGAATCATGAATTGAATCATTAATCATGAATTATGAATCATGAATTGAATCATGGATCATGATTCATGAATTGAATCATGAATCATGAATCATGAATTGAATCATAAATCATGAATTGAATCATGAATCATGAATTGAATCATGAATCGAATCATGAATCATGAATCGAATCATGAATCATGAATTGTATCTTGAATCATGAATCATGAATTGAATCATGAATTGAATCATGAATCATTAATTGAATCATGAATCATGAATCAAGAATCATGAATCGAAACATGAATCATGAATTGAATCATGAATCATGAATCATGAATCATGAATTGAATCATGAATCATGAATCGAATAATGAATCATGAATTATGAATTGAATCATGAATCATGAATCAAGAATCATGAATCAAATCATGAATCATGAATTATGAATTGAATCATGAATCATGAATCATGAATCGAATAAGGAATCATGAATCATGAATCATTAATTGAATCATGAATCATGAATCGAATCATGAATCATGAATTGAATCATGAATTGAATCATGAATCATAAATCATGAATCATAAATTGAATCATGAATCATGAATCGAATCATGAATCATAAATTGAATAATGATTCATGAATCATCAATCGAATCATGAATCATGAATTGAATCATGAATCATGAATCATGAATCGATTCATGAATCATGAATTTAATCATGAATTGAATCATGAATCGAATCATGAATCATGAATTGAATCATGAATTGAATCATGAATTGAATCATAAATCGAATCATGAATCATGAATTGAATCATGAATTGAATCATGAATTCAATCATAAATTGAATCATGAATTGAATCATGAATTGAATCATGAATCATGAATCATAAATCGAATCATGAATCATGAATTGAATCATGAATCGAATCATGAATTTAATAATGAATCATGAATTGAATCATGAATCATGAATCATAAATCATGAATTGAATCATTAATCATGAATCATGAATCGAATCATGAATCATGAATTAAATAATAAATTGAATCATGAATCATGAATCATGAATCGAATCATGAATTGAATCAGGAATCATGAATTGAATCATGAATCATGAATCATGAATTGAATCATGAATTGAATCATGAATCATGAATCATGAATTGAATCATGAATCATGAATTGAATCATGAATCATGAATAATAAATCGAATCATGAATCATGAATTGAATCATGACTCATGAATTATGAATCATGAATTGAATAATGAATCATGAATTATGAATTATGAATCATGAATCATCAATCATCAATCATCAATCATGAATCATGAATTGATTTATGAATTGAATCATAAATCATGAATCATGAATTAAATCATGAATCATGAATCATGAATCGAATCATGAATCATGAATTGAATCATGAATCATGAATTCAATCATGAATCATGAATTAAATCATGAATCATGAATTCAATCATGAATCATGAATCATGAATCGAATTATGAATCATGAATCAAGAATCATGAATCGAATCATGAATCATGAATTAAATCATGAATCATGATTTGAATCAGGAATCGAATCATGAATTCAATCATGAATCATAAATCGAATCATGAATCATGAATTGAATCAGGAATCGAATCATGAATCGAATCATGAATCATGAATCGAATCATGATTAATAAATCAAGAATCATGAATGTAATCATGAATCATGAATTGAATCATGAATCATGAAGCATGAATTGAATCATGAATCATGAATCATGAATTGAATCATGAATCATGAATCATGAACTAAATCATGAATCATGAATCATGAATCAAATCATGAACCATGAATCGAATCATGAATCATGAATTGAATCATGAACCATGAATCATGAATCATGAATCATGAATCATGAATCATGAATCAAATCATGAATCAGGAATCATGAATTGAATCATGAATCATGAATTGAATCATGAATCATGAATCAAGAATCATGAATCGAAACATGAATCATGAATTGAATCAGGAATCATGAATCATGAATTGAATCATGAATCATGAATCATGAATCGAATAATGAATCATGAATAATGAATCATTAATTGAATCATGAATCATGAATTGAATCATGAATCATGAATTGAATCATAAATTGAATCATGAATCATGAATCGAATCATGAGTCATAAATTGAATCATGAATCATGAATCATGAATTGAATCATGAATCATGAATCATAAATTGAATCATAAATCATGAATTCAATCATGAATCATGAATTCAATCATGAATCATGAATCATGAATCATGAATCATGAATCATGAAACATGAATTGAATCATGAATCATGAATTCAATCATGAATCATGAATTCAATCATGAATCATGAATCATGAATCGAATTATGAATCATGAATCAAGAATCATGAATCGAATCAGGAATCATGAAATAAATAATGAATCATGATTTGAATCAGGAATCGAATCATGAATTCAATCATGAATCATAAATCGAATCATGAATCATGAATTGAATCAGGAATCGAATCATGAATTGAATCATGAATCATGAATTCAATGATGAATCATGAATTGAATCATGAATCATGAATCATGAATCGAATCATGAATCATAAATCATGAATCATAGATCATGAATCATGAATTGAATCATGAATCATGAACTAAATCATGAATCATGAATCATGAATCGAATCATGAACCATGAATCGAATCATGAATCATGAATTGAATCATGAACCATGAATCATGAATCATGAATCATGAATCGAATCATGAATCATGAATCATGAATTGAATCATGAATCATGAATTGAATCATGAATCATGAATTGAATCATGAATCATGAATCAATAATCATGAATCGAAACATGAATCATGAATTGAATCAGGAATCATGAATCATGAATCATGAATTGAATCATGAATCATGAATCATGAATCGAATAATGAATCATGAATCATGAATCATGAATTGAATCATGAATCATGAATTGAATCATGAATTGAATCATGAATTGAATCATGAATCATGAATTGAATCATGAGTCATGAATTAAATCATGAATCATGAATCATGAATCATAAATTGAATCATAAATCATGAATCATGAATTGAATCATGAATCATGAATCGAATTATGAATCATGAATCAAGAATCATGAATCGAATCATGAATCATGAAATAAATAATGAATCATGATTTGAATCAGGAATCGAATCATGAATTCAATCATGAATCATAAATCGAATCATGAATCATGAATTGAATCAGGAATCGAATCATGAATTGAATCATGAATCATGAATTGAATCATGAATCATGAATTGAATGATGAATCATGAATTGAATCATGAATCATGAATCATGAATCGAATCATGAATCATGAATCATGAATCATGAATCATGAACTAAATCATGAATCATGAATCATGAATCATGAACTAAATCATGAATCATGAATCATGAATCGAATCATGAACCATGAATTGAATCATGAATCATGAATTGAATCATGAACCATGAATCATGAATCATGAATCATGAATCGAATCATGAATCATGAATCATGAATTGAATCATGAATCATGAATTGAATCATGAACCATGAATCATGAATCATGAATCATGAATCGAATCATGAATCATGAATCATGAATTGAATCATGAATCATGAATTGAATCATGAATCATGAATTGAATCATGAATCATGAATTGAATCATGAATCATGAATCAATAATCATGAATCGAAACATGAATCATGAATTGAATCAGGAATCATGAATCATGAATCATGAATTGAATCATGAATCATGAATCATGAATCGAATAATGAATCATGAATTGAATCATGAATCATGAATTGAATCATGAATCATGAATTGAATCATGAATTAATTCATGAATCATGAATCGAATCATGAGTCATGAATTGAATCATGAATCATGAATCATGAATCATAAATTGAATCATAAATCATGAATCATGAATTGAATCATGAATCATGAATTGAATCATGAATTGAATCATGAATCATGAATCATGAATTGAATCATGAATTGAATCATGAATCATGAATCAAATCATGAATCATGAATTGAATCATGAATTGAATCATGAATCATGAATTGAATCATGAATCATGAATCATAAATCGAATCATGAATTGAATCATGAATCGAATCATGAATTGAATCATTAATCATGAATTATGAATCATGAATTGAATCATGGATCATGATTCATGAATTGAATCATGAATCATGAATCATGAATTGAATCATAAATCATGAATTGAATCATGAATCATGAATTGAATCATGAATCGAATCATGAATCATGAATTGAATCATGAATCATGAATTGAATCATGAATCGAATCATGAATCATGAATTGAATCATGAATTGAATCATGAATCATTAATTGAATCATGAATCATGAATCAAGAATCATGAATCGAAACATGAATCATGAATTGAATCATGAATCATGAATCATGAATTGAATCATGAATCATGAATCGAATAATGAATCATGAATCATGAATTATGAATTGAATCAAGAATCATGAATCAAATCATGAATTATGAATTGAATCATGAATCATGAATCGAATCATGAATCATGAATTGAATCATGAATTGAATCATGAATCATGAATCGAATCATGAATCGTAAATCATGAATCATAAATTGAATCATGAATCATGAATCGAATCATGAATCATAAATTGAATCATGAATCATGAATCATGAATCGATACATGAATCATCAATCGAATCATAAATCATGAATTGAATCATGAATCATGAATCATGAATCGATTCATGAATCATGAATTTAATCATGAATTGAATCATAAATCGAATCATGAATCATGAATTGAATCATGAATCGAATCATGAATTTAATAATGAATCATGAATTGAATCATGAATCATGAATCATAAATCATGAATTGAATCATTAATCATGAATTATGAAACATGAATTATGAATCATGAATTGAATCATGAATCATGAATCATGAATTGAATCATGAGTCATGAATCACGAATTGAATCATGAATCATGAATCATGAATCATGAATCGAATCATGAATCATGAATCATGAATCGAATCATGAATCATGATTTGAATCATGAATCATGAATTGAATCAGGAATCATGAATCATGAATCGAATCATGAATCATGAATCAAGAATCATGAATCAAATCATGAATTGAATCATGAATCATGAATTGAATCATGAATCATGAATCATGTATTGAATCATAAATCATGAATCATAAATCATGAATTAAATCATGAATCAAGAATCATGAATCGAATCATGAATCATTAATTAAATCATGAATCATGAATCATGTATTGAATCATGAATCATGAATCATAATTCATGAATTGAATCATGAATCATGAATCATAAATCGAATCATGAATCATAATTTGAATCATGAATCATGAATCATGTATTGAATCATAAATCATGAATCATAAATCATGAATTGAATCATGAATCATGAATCGAATCATGAATCATGAATCAAGAATCATGAATCGAATCATGAATTGAATCATGAATCATGAATCATGAATCATGAATTAAATCTTGAATCATGAATCATGTATTGAATCATGAATCATGAATCATAAATCATGAATTGAATCATGAATCATGAATTAAATAATAAATTGAATCATGAATCATGAATCGAATCATGAATTGAATCAGAAATCATGAATTGAATTATGAATCATGAATCATGAATTAAATCATGAATCATGAATCATAAATCGATCCATGAATCATGAATTGAATCAGGAATCGAATCATGAATTCAATCATGAATCATAAATCGAATCATGAATCATGAATTGAATCAGGAATCGAATCATGAATTGAATCATGAATCATGAATTGAATGATGAATCATGAATTGAATCATGAATCATGAATCGAATCATGAATCATGAATCATGAATCATGAATCATGAACTAAATCATGAATCATGAATCATGAATCATGAACTAAATCATGAATCATGAATCATGAATCGAATCATGAACCATGAATCGAATCATGAATCATGAATTGAATCATGAACCATGAATCATGAATCATGAATCATGAATCGAATCATGAATCATGAATCATGAATTGAATCATGAATCATGAATTGAATCATGAATCATGAATTGAATCATGAATCATGAATCAATAATCATGAATCGAAACATGAATCATGAATTGAATCAGGAATCATGAATCATGAATTGAATCATGAATCATGAATCATGAATCGAATAATGAATCATGAATTGAATCATGAATCATGAATTGAATCATGAATCATGAATTGAATCATGAATTAATTCATGAATCATGAATCGAATCATGAGTCATGAATTGAATCATGAATCATGAATCATGAATCATAAATTGAATCATAAATCATGAATCATGAATTGAATCATGAATCATGAATCATGAATTGAATCATGAATTGAATCATGAATCATGAATCAAATCATGAATCATGAATTGAATCATGAATTGAATCATGAATCATGAATTGAATCATGAATCATGAATCATAAATCGAATCATGAATTGAATCATGAATCGAATCATGAATTGAATCATTAATCATGAATTATGAATCATGAATTGAATCATGGATCATGATTCATGAATTGAATCATGAATCATGAATCATGAATTGAATCATAAATCATGAATTGAATCATGAATCATAAAATTGAATCATGAATCGAATCATGAATCATGAATCGAATCATGAATCATGAATTGTATCTTGAATCATGAATCATGAATTGAATCATGAATTGAATCATGAATCATTAATTGAATCATGAATCATGAATCAAGAATCATGAATCGAAACATGAATCATGAATTGAATCATGAATCATGAATTGAATCATGAATCATGAATCGAATAATGAATCATGAATCATGAATTATGAATTGAATCATGAATCATGAATCAAGAATCATGAATCAAATCATAAATCATGAATTATGAATTGAATCATGAATCATGAATCATGAATCGAATAAGGAATCATGAATCATGAATCATGAATTGAATCATGAATCATGAATCGAATCATGAATCATGAATTGAATCATGAATTGAATCATGAATCATGAATCGAATCATGAATCATAAATCATGAATCATAAATTGAATCATGAATCATGAATCGAATCATGAATCATAAATTGAATCATGATTCATGAATCATCAATCGAATCATGAATCATGAATTGAATCATGAATCATGAATCATGAATCGATTCATGAATCATGAATTTAATCATGAATCGAATCATGAATCATGAATTGAATCATGAATTGAATCATGAATTGAATCATAAATTGAATCATGAATTGAATCATGAATTGAATCATGAATCATGAATCATAAATCGAATCATGAATCTTGAATTGAATCATGAATCGAATCATGAATTTAATAATGAATCATGAATTGAATCATGAATCATGAAGCATAAATCATGAATTGAATCAGTAATCATGAATTATGAAACATGAATTATGAATCATGAATTGAATCATGAATCATGAATCATGAATTGAATCATGAATCATGAATCACGAATTGAATCATGAATCATGAATCATGAATCATGAATCGAATCATGAATCATGAATCATGAATCGAATCATGAATCATGATTTGAATCATGAATCATGAATCATGAATTGAATCAGGAATCATGAATCATGAATCATGAATCGAATCATGAATCATGAATCAAGAATCATGAATCAAATCATGAATTGAATCATGAATCATGAATTGAATCATGAATCATGAATCATGTATTGAATCATAAATCATGAATCATAAATCATGAATTAAATCATGAATCAAGAATCATGAATCGAATCATAAATCATTAATTAAATCATGAATCATGAATCATGTATTGAATCATGAATCATGAATCATAATTCATGAATTGAATCATGAATCATGAATCATAAATCGAATCATGAATCATGAATTGAATCATGAATCATGAATCATGTATTGAATCATAAATCATGAATCAAAAATCATGAATTGAATCATGAATCATGAATCGAATCATGAATCATGAATCAAGAATCATGAATCGAATCATGAATTGAATCATGAATCATGAATCATGAATCATGAATTAAATCTTGAATCATGAATCATGTATTGAATCATGAATCATAATTCATAAATCATGAATTGAATCATGAATCATGAATTAAATAATAAATTGAATCATGAATCATGAATCGAATCATGAATTGAATCAGAAATCATGAATTGAATTATGAATCATGAATCATGAATTAAATCATGAATCATGAATCATAAATCGATCCATGAATCATGAATTGAATCAGGAATCGAATCATGAATTAAATCATGAATCATGAATCATGAATCATGAATCGAAACATAAATTATGAATCATGAATTGAATTCATGAATCATGTATTGAATCATGAATCATGAATCATAAATCATGAATTGAATCATGAATCATGAATCGAATCATGAATCATGAATTGAATCATGAATCATGAATCAAGAATCGAATCATGAATCATTAATTGAATCATGAATCATGAATCGAATCATGAATCATGAATCAAGAATCATGAATCGAATCATGAATTGAATCATGAATCATGAATCAAGAATCATGAATCGAATCATGAATTGAATCATGAATCATGAATCATGAATTGAATCATGAATCATGAATCGAATCATGAATCATGAATCATGAATCATGAATTGAATCATGAATCGAATCATGAATCATGAATTGAATCATGAATCATGAATCGAATCATGAATTATGAATTAAATAATAAATTGAATCATGAATCATGAATCATGAATCGAATCATGAATTGAATCAGGAATCATGAATTGAATCATGAATCATGAATTGAATCATGAATTGAATCATGAATCATGAATCATGAATTGAATCATGAATCATGAATTGAATCATGAATCATGAATCATAAATCGAATCATGAATCATGAATTGAATCATGACTCATGAATTATGAATCATGAATTGAATCATGAATCATGAATTATGAATTATGAATCATGAATCATGAATCATGAATCATGAATCATGAATCATGAATTAATTCATGAATTGAATCATAAATCATGAATCATGAATTAAATCATGAATCATGAATCGAATCATGAATCATGAATTGAATCATGAATCATGAATTCAATCATGAATCATGAATTCAATCATGAATCATGAATCATGAATCGAATTATGAATCATGAATCAAAAATCATGAATCGAATCATGAATCATGAATTAAATCTTGAATCATGATTTGAATCAGGAATCGAATCATGAATTCAATCATGAATCATAAATCGAATCATGAATCATGAATTGAATCAGGAATCGAATCATGAATCGAATCATGAATCATGAATCGAATCATGAATCATAAATCATGAATCATGAATGTAATCATGAATTGAATCATGAATCATGAATCATGAATTGAATCATGAATCATGAATCATGAATTGAATCATGAATCATGAATCATGAATCATGAACTAAATCATGAATCATGAATCATGAATCAAATCATGAACCATGAATCGAATCATGAATCATGAATTGAATCATGAACCATGAATCATGAATCATGAATCATAAATCATGAATCATGAATCATGAATCAAATCATGAATCATGAATCATGAATTGAATCATGAATCATGAATTGAATCATGAATCATTAATTGAATCATGAATCATGAATCAAGAATCATGAATCGAAACATGAATCATGAATTGAATCAGGAATCATGAATCATGAATCATGAATTGAATCATGAATCATGAATCATGAATCGAATAATGAATCATGAATAATGAATCATGAATTGAATCATGAATCATGAATTGAATCATGAATCATGAATTGAATCATAAATTGAATCATGAATCATGAATCGAATCATGAGTCATAAATTGAATCATGAATCATGAATCATGAATTGAATCATGAATCATGAATCATGAATCATAAATTGAATCATAAATCATGAATTCAATCATGAATCATGAATTCAATCATGAATCATGAATCATGAATCATGAATCATGAATTGAATCATGAATCATGAATTCAATCATGAATCATGAATTGAATCATGAATCATGAATCATGAATCGAATTTTGAATCATGAATCAAGAATCATGAATCGAATCATGAATCATGAAATAAATAATGAATCATGATTTGAATCAGGAATCGAATCATGAATTCAATCATGAATCATAAATCGAATCATGAATCAAGAATTGAATCAGGAATCGAATCATGAATTGAATCATGAATCATGAATTGAATGATGAATCATGAATTGAATCATGAATCATGAATCATGAATCGAATCATGAATCATAAATCATGAATCATAGATCATGAATCATGAATTGAATCATGAATCATGAATCATGAATCATGAACTAAATCATGAATCATGAATCATGAATCGAATCATGAACCATGAATCGAATCATGAATCATGAATTGAATCATGAACCATGAATCATGAATCATGAATCATGAATCGAATCATGAATCATGAATCATGAATTGAATCATGAATCATGAATTGAATCATGAATTATGAATTGAATCATGAATCATGAATTGAATCATGAATCATGAATCAATAATCATGAATCGAAACATGAATCATGAATTGAATCAGGAATCATGAATCATGAATCATGAATTGAATCATGAATCATGAATCATGAATCGAATAATGAATCATGAATCATGAATCATGAATTGAATCATGAATCATGAATTGAATCATGAATCATGAATTGAATCATGAATTGAATCATGAATCATGAATCGAATCATAAATTGAATCATAAATCATGAATCATGAATTGAATCATGAATCATGAATCGAATTATGAATCATGAATCAAGAATCATGAATCGAATCATGAATCATGAAATAAATAATGAATCATGATTTGAATCAGGAATCGATTCATGAATTCAATCATGAATCATAAATCGAATCATGAATCACAAATTGAATCAGGAATCGAATCATGAATTGAATGATGAATCATGAATTGAATGATGAATCATGAATTGAATCATGAATCATGAATCATGAATCGAATCATGAATCATGAATCATGAATCATGAATCATGAATCATGAATCATGAATCATGAACTGAATCATGAATCATGAACTAAATCATGAATCATGAATCATGAATCGAATCATGAACCATGAATCGAATCATGAATCATGAATTGAATCATGAACCATGAATCATGAATCATGAATCATGAATCGAATCATGAATCATGAATCATGAATTGAATCATGAATCATGAATTGAATCATGAATCATGAATTGAATCATGAATCATGAATCAATAATCATGACTCGAAACATGAATCATGAATTGAATCAGGAATCATGAATCATGAATCGAATAATGAATCATGAATTAAATCATGAATCATGAATTGAATCATGAATCATGAATTGAATCATGAATTAATTCATGAATCATGAATCGAATCATGAGTCATGAATTGAATCATGAATCATGAATCATGAATCATAAATTGAATCATAAATCATGAATCATGAATTGAATCATGAATCATGAATCATGAATTGAATCATGAATTGAATCATGAATCATGAATCAAATCATGAATCATGAATTGAATCATGAATTGAATCATGAATCATGAATTGAATCATGAATCATGAATCATAAATCGAATCATGAATTGAATCATGAATCGAATCATGAATTGAATCATTAATCATGAATTATGAATCATGAATTGAATCATGGATCATGATTCATGAATTGAATCATGAATCATGAATCATGAATTGAATCATAAATCATGAATTGAATCATGAATCATGAATTGAATCATGAATCGAATCATGAATCATGAATCGAATCATGAATCATGAATTGTATCTTGAATCATGAATCATGAATTGAATCATGAATTGAATCATGAATCATTAATTGAATCATGAATCATGAATCAAGAATCATGAATCGAAACATGAATCATGAATTGAATCATGAATCATGAATCATGAATCATGAATTGAATCATGAATCATGAATCGAATAATGAATCATGAATCATGAATTATGAATTGAATCATGAATCATGAATCAAGAATCATGAATCAAATCATGAATCATGAATTATGAATTGAATCATGAATCATGAATCATGAATCGAATAAGGAATCATGAATCATGAATCATGAATTGAATCATGAATCATGAATCGAATCATGAATCATGAATTGAATCATGAATTGAATCATGAATCATGAATCGAATCATGAATCATAAATCATGAATCATAAATTGAATCATGAATCATGAATCGAATCATGAATCATAAATTGAATCATGATTCATGAATCATCAATCGAATCATGAATCATGAATTGAATCATGAATCATGAATCATGAATCGAATCATGAATCATGAATTTAATCATGAATTGAATCATGAATCGAATCATGAATCATGAATTGAATCATGAATTGAATCATTAATTGAATCATAAATTGAATCATGAATTGAATCATGAATTGAATCATGAATCATGAATCATGAATTGAATCATGAATTTAATAATGAATCATGAATTGAATCATGAATTTAATAATGAATCATGAATTGAATCATGAATCATGAATCATAAATCATGAATTGAATCATTAATCATGAATTATGAAACATGAATTATGAATCATGAATTGAATCATGAATCATGAATCATGAATTGAATCATGAATCATGAATCACGAATTGAATCATGAATCATGAATCGAATCATGAATCATGAATCATGAATCGAATCATGAATCATGAATTGAATCATGAATCATGAATCATGAATTGAATCAGGAATCATGAATCATGAATCAAGAATCATGAATCAAATCATGACATGAATCATGAATCATGAATTGAATCATGAATCATGAATCATGTATTGAATCATAAATCATTAATCATAAATCATGAATTAAATCATGAATCAAGAATCATGAATCGAATCATGAATCATTAATTAAATCATGAATCATGAATCATGTATTGAATCATGAATCATGAATCATAATTCATGAATTGAATCATGAATCATGAATCATAAATCGAATCATGAATCATGAATTGAATCATGAATCATGAATCATGTATTGAATCATAAATCATGAATCATAAATCATGAATTGAATCATGAATCATGAATCGAATCATGAATCATGAATCAAGAATCATGAATCGAATCATGAATTGAATCATGAATCATGAATCATGAATCATGAATTAAATCTTGAATCATGAATCATGTATTGAATCATGAATCATGAATCATAAATCATGAATTGAATCATGAATCATGAATTGAATCATGAATTGATTCATGAATCATGAATCGAATCATGAATCATGAATTAAATAATAAATTGAATCATGAATCATGAATCGAATCATGAATTGAATCAGAAATCATGAATTGAATTATGAATCATGAATCATGAATTAAATCATGAATCATGAATCATAAATCGATCCATGAATCATGAATTGAATCAGGAATCGAATCATGAATTAAATCATGAATCATGAATCATGAATTGAATCATAAATCATGAATTGAATCATGAATCATGAATTGAATCATGAATCGAATCATGAATCATGAATCGAATCATGAATCATGAATTGTATCTTGAATCATGAATCATGAATTGAATCATGAATTGAATCATGAATCATTAATTGAATCATGAATCATGAATCAAGAATCATGAATCGAAACATGAATCATGAATTGAATCATGAATCATGAATCATGAATTGAATCATGAATCATGAATCGAATAATGAATCATAAATCATGAATTATGAATTGAATCATGAATCATGAATCAAGAATCATGAATCAAATCATGAATCATGAATTATGAATTGAATCATGAATCATGAATCATGAATCGAATAAGGAATCATGAATCATGAATCATGAATTGAATCATGAATCATGAATCGAATCATGAATCATGAATTGAATCATGAATTGAATCATGAATCATGAATCGAATAATGAATCATAAATCATGAATCATAAATTGAATCATGAATCATGAATCGAATCATGAATCATAAATTGAATCATGATTCATGAATCATCAATCGAATCATGAATCATGAATTGAATCATGAATCATGAATCATCAATCGAATCATGAATCATGAATTTAATCATGAATTGAATCATGAATCGAATCATGAATCATGAATTGAATCATGAATTGAATCATGAATTGAATCATAAATTGAATCATGAATTGAATCATGAATTGAATCATGAATCATAAATCGAATCATGAATCATGAATTGAATCATGAATCGAATCATGAATTTAATAATGAATCATGAATTGAATCATGAATCATGAATCATAAATCATGAATTGAATCATTAATCATGAATTATGAAACATGAATTATGAATCATGAATTGAATCATGAATCATGAATCATGAATTGAATCATGAATCATGAGTCACGAATTGAATCATGAATCATGAATCATGAATCGAATCATGAATCATGAATCATGAATCGAATCATGAATCATGAATTGAATCATGAATCATGAATCATGAATTGAATCAGGAATCATGAATCATGGATCATGAATCAAGAATCATGAATCAAATCATGAATTGAATCATGAATCATGAATTGAATCATGAATCATGTATTGAATCATAAATCATGAATCATAAATCATGAATTAAATCATGAATCAAGAATCATGAATCGAATCAAGAATCATTAATTAAATCATGAATCATGAATCATGTATTGAATCATGAATCATGAATCATAATTCATGAATTGAATCATGAATCATGAATCATGAATCATAAATCGAATCATGAATCATGAATTGAATCATGAATCATGAATCATGTATTGAATCATGAATCATAAATCATGAATTGAATCATGAATCATGAATCGAATCATGAATCATTAATCAAGAATCATGAATCGAATCATGAATTGAATCATGAATCATGAATCATGAATCATGAATTAAATCTTGAATCATGAATAATGTATTGAATCATGAATCATGAATCATAAATCATGAATTGAATCATGAATCATGAATCATGAATTGAATCATGAATTGATTCATGGATCATGAATCGAATCATGAATCATGAATCGAATCATGAATCATGAATTCAATAATAAATTGAATCATGAATCATGAATCGAATCATGAATTGAATCAGAAATCATGAATTGAATTATGAATCATGAATCATGAATTAAATCATGAATCATGAATCATAAATCGATCCATGAATCATGAATTGAATCAGGAATCGAATCATGAATTAAATCATGAATCATGAATCATGAATCGAAACATAAATTATGAATCATGTTTCATGAATTGAATCATGAATCATGAATCCTGAATCGAATCATGAATCATGAATCATGAATTGAATCATGAATTGAATCATAATTCATGAATCATGAATTGAATCATGAATAATGAATTGAATCATGAATCATGAATTGAATCATGAATCATGAATCATGAATCATAAATTGAATCATAAATCATGAATTCAATCATGAATCATGAATTCAATCATGAATCATGAATCATGAATCATGAATTGAATCATGAATCATGAATTCAATCATGAATCATGAATTCAATCATGAATCATGAATCATGAATCGAATTTTGAATCATGAATCAAGAATCATGAATCGAATCATGAATCATGAAATAAAAAATGAATCATGATTTGAATCAGGAATCGAATCATGAATTCAATCATGAATCATAAATCGAATCATGAATCATGAATTGAATCAGGAATCAAATCATGAATTGAATCATGAATCATGAATTGAATGATGAATCATGAATTGAATCATGAATCATGAATCATGAATCGAATCATGAATCATAAATCATGAATCATAGATCATGAATCATGAATTGAATCATGAATCATGAATCATGAATCATGAACTAAATCATGAATCATGAATCATGAATCGAATCATGAACCATGAATCGAATCATGAATCATGAATTGAATCATGAACCATGAATCATGAATTGAATCATGAATCATGAATTGAATCATGAATTATGAATTGAATCAT
The DNA here is from genome assembly GCA_036250195.1 of Mixophyes australis. NCBI lineage: Eukaryota > Metazoa > Chordata > Amphibia > Anura > Limnodynastidae > Mixophyes > Mixophyes australis. Next base: position 238,080,323 of record JAVHZZ010000001.1, on the reverse strand, counting down.
GAATCATTAATTGAATCATGAATCATGAATCAATAATCATGAATCGAAACATGAATCATGAATTGAATCAGGAATCATGAATCATGAATCATGAATTGAATCATGAATCATGAATCGAATAATGAATCATGAATCATGAATCATGAATTGAATCATGAATCATGAATTGAATCATGAATCATGAATTGAATCATGAATTGAATCATGAATCATGAATCGAATCATAAATTGAATCATAAATCATGAATCATGAATTGAATCATGAATCATGAATCGAATTATGAATCATGAATCAAGAATCATGAATCGAATCATGAATCATGAAATAAATAATGAATCATAATTTGAATCAGGAATCGAATCATGAATTCAATCATGAATCATAAATCGAATCATGAATCACAAATTGAATCAGGAATCGAATCATGAATTGAATCATGAATCATGAATTGAATGATGAATCATGAATTGAATCATGAATCATGAATCATGAATCGAATCATGAATCATGAACCATGAATCATGAATCATGAACTAAATCATGAATCATGAATCATGAATCATGAACTAAATCATGAATCATGAATCATGAATCGAATCATGAACCATGAATCGAATCATGAATCATGAATTGAATCATGAACCATGAATCATGAATTGAATCATGAATCATGAATTGAATCATGAATCATGAATTGAATCATGAATCATGAATCAATAATCATGAATCGAAACATGAATCATGAATTGAATCAGGAATCATGAATCATGAATCATGAATTGAATCATGAATCATGAATCATGAATTGAATCATGAATCATGAATTGAATCATGAATCATGAATCAATAATCATGAATCGAAACATGAATCATGAATTGAATCAGGAATCATGAATCATGAATCATGAATTGAATCATGAATCATGAATCATGAATCGAATAATGAATCATGAATTAAATCATGAATCATGAATTGAATCATGAATCATGAATTGAATCATGAATTAATTCATGAATCATGAATTAATTCATGAATCATGAATCGAATCATGAGTCATGAATTGAATCATGAATCATGAATCATGAATCATAAATTGAATCATAAATCATGAATCATGAATTGAATCATGAATCATGAATCATGAATTGAATCATGAATTGAATCATGAATCATGAATCAAATCATGAATCATGAATTGAATCATGAATTGAATCATGAATCATGAATTGAATCATGAATCATGAATCATAAATCGAATCATGAATTGAATCATGAATCGAATCATGAATTGAATCATTAATCATGAATTATGAATCATGAATTGAATCATGGATCATGATTCATGAATTGAATCATGAATCATGAATCATGAATTGAATCATAAATCATGAATTGAATCATGAATCATGAATCGAATCATGAATCATGAATCGAATCATGAATCATGAATTGTATCTTGAATCATGAATCATGAATTGAATCATGAATTGAATCATGAATCATTAATTGAATCATGAATCATGAATCAAGAATCATGAATCGAAACATGAATCATGAATTGAATCATGAATCATGAATCATGAATCATGAATTGAATCATGAATCATGAATCGAATAATGAATCATGAACCATGATTCATGAATTGAATCATGAATCATGAATCATGAATCATGAATTGAATCATGAGTTGAATCATAAATCAGGAATCATGAATCATGATTCATGAATTGAATCATGAATCATGAATTATGAATCGAATCATGAATCATGAATTGAATCATGAGTTGAATCATGAATCATAAATTGAATCATAAATCATGAAATGAATCATGAATTGAATCATGAATTGAATCATGATTCATGAATCATGATTTGAATCATGAATCATGAATTCAATCATGAATCATGATTTGAATCAGGAATCGAATCATGAATTCAATCATGAATCATAAATCGAATCATGAATCATGAATTGAAGCAGGAATCGAATCATGAATTGAATCATGATTTTAATTCTGAATCATGAATCATGAATTGAATCATGAATCATGAATCATGAATCATGAATTAAATTATGAATTGAATCATGAATCTTGAATCATGAATTGAATCATGAATCATGAATCATAAATCATGAATCATGAATCATGATTCATGAATCATGAATCATGAATTGAATTATGAATTGAATCATGAATCATGAATTGAATCATGAATCATGAATCATGAAATGAATCATGAATCATGAATTGAATTATGAATCATGAATCGAATCATGAATCGAATCATGAATCATGAATCGAATCATGAATCATGAATTGTATCATGAATCATGAATCATGAATTGAATCATGAATCATGAATTGAATCATGAATCATGAATCATGAATCATGAATTGAATCATGAATCATGAATCATGAATCATGAATCGAATCATGAATCAAGAATTGAATCATGAATCATGAATTATGAATCATGAATTGAATCATGAATCATGAATCATGAATTGAATCATGAATCATGAATCATGAATTGAATCATGAATCATGAATCATAAATCGAATCATGAATCATGAATCATGAATCGAATCATGAATCATGAATTGAATCATGAATCATGAATTGAATCATGAATCATGAATTGAATCATGAATCATGAATCATGAATCATGAATCGAATCATGAATCATGAATTGAATCATGAATCATGAATCATGAATCATGAATCGAATCATGAATCATGAATTGAATCATGAATCATGAATCATGAATCATAAATTGAATCATAAATCATGAATCATGAATCGAATCATGAATCATGAATTGAATCATGAATTGAATCATGAATTGAATCATGAATCATGAATTGAATCATGAATCATGAATCATAAATCGAATCATGAATTATGAATTGAATCATGAATCGAATCATGAATTGAATCATTAATCATGAATTGAATCATGAATCATGAATTGAATCATGAATCATGAATTGAATCATGAATCATGAATCATGAATTGAATCATGAATCATGAATCAAGAATCATGAATCGAATCATGAATTGAATCATGAATCATGAATCATGAATCATGAATTAAATCTTGAATCATGAATCATGTATTGAATCATGAATCATGAATCATAAATCATGAATTGAATCATGAATCATGAATTGAATCATGAATTGATTCATGAATCATGAATCGAATCATGAATCATGAATTAAATAATAAATTGAATCATGAATCATGAATCGAATCATGAATTGAATCAGAAATCATGAATTGAATTATGAATCATGAATCATGAATTAAATCATGAATCATGAATCATAAATCGATCCATGAATCATGAATTGAATCAGGAATCGAATCATGAATTAAATCATGAATCATGAATCATGAATTGAATCATAAATCATGAATTGAATCATGAATCATGAATTGAATCATGAATCGAATCATGAATCATGAATCGAATCATGAATCATGAATTGTATCTTGAATCATGAATCATGAATTGAATCATGAATTGAATCATGAATCATTAATTGAATCATGAATCATGAATCAAGAATCATGAATCGAAACATGAATCATGAATTGAATCATGAATCATGAATCATGAATTGAATCATGAATCATGAATCGAATAATGAATCATAAATCATGAATTATGAATTGAATCATGAATCATGAATCAAGAATCATGAATCAAATCATGAATCATGAATTATGAATTGAATCATGAATCATGAATCATGAATCGAATAAGGAATCATGAATCATGAATCATGAATTGAATCATGAATCATGAATCGAATCATGAATCATGAATTGAATCATGAATTGAATCATGAATCATGAATCGAATAATGAATCATAAATCATGAATCATAAATTGAATCATGAATCATGAATCGAATCATGAATCATAAATTGAATCATGATTCATGAATCATCAATCGAATCATGAATCATGAATTGAATCATGAATCATGAATCATCAATCGAATCATGAATCATGAATTTAATCATGAATTGAATCATGAATCGAATCATGAATCATGAATTGAATCATGAATTGAATCATGAATTGAATCATAAATTGAATCATGAATTGAATCATGAATTGAATCATGAATCATAAATCGAATCATGAATCATGAATTGAATCATGAATCGAATCATGAATTTAATAATGAATCATGAATTGAATCATGAATCATGAATCATAAATCATGAATTGAATCATTAATCATGAATTATGAAACATGAATTATGAATCATGAATTGAATCATGAATCATGAATCATGAATTGAATCATGAATCATGAGTCACGAATTGAATCATGAATCATGAATCATGAATCGAATCATGAATCATGAATCATGAATCGAATCATGAATCATGAATTGAATCATGAATCATGAATCATGAATTGAATCAGGAATCATGAATCATGGATCATGAATCAAGAATCATGAATCAAATCATGAATTGAATCATGAATCATGAATTGAATCATGAATCATGTATTGAATCATAAATCATGAATCATAAATCATGAATTAAATCATGAATCAAGAATCATGAATCGAATCAAGAATCATTAATTAAATCATGAATCATGAATCATGTATTGAATCATGAATCATGAATCATAATTCATGAATTGAATCATGAATCATGAATCATGAATCATAAATCGAATCATGAATCATGAATTGAATCATGAATCATGAATCATGTATTGAATCATGAATCATAAATCATGAATTGAATCATGAATCATGAATCGAATCATGAATCATTAATCAAGAATCATGAATCGAATCATGAATTGAATCATGAATCATGAATCATGAATCATGAATTAAATCTTGAATCATGAATAATGTATTGAATCATGAATCATGAATCATAAATCATGAATTGAATCATGAATCATGAATCATGAATTGAATCATGAATTGATTCATGGATCATGAATCGAATCATGAATCATGAATCGAATCATGAATCATGAATTCAATAATAAATTGAATCATGAATCATGAATCGAATCATGAATTGAATCAGAAATCATGAATTGAATTATGAATCATGAATCATGAATTAAATCATGAATCATGAATCATAAATCGATCCATGAATCATGAATTGAATCAGGAATCGAATCATGAATTAAATCATGAATCATGAATCATGAATCGAAACATAAATTATGAATCATGTTTCATGAATTGAATCATGAATCATGAATCCTGAATCGAATCATGAATCATGAATCATGAATTGAATCATGAATTGAATCATAATTCATGAATCATGAATTGAATCATGAATAATGAATTGAATCATGAATCATGAATTGAATCATGAATCATGAATCATGAATCATAAATTGAATCATAAATCATGAATTCAATCATGAATCATGAATTCAATCATGAATCATGAATCATGAATCATGAATTGAATCATGAATCATGAATTCAATCATGAATCATGAATTCAATCATGAATCATGAATCATGAATCGAATTTTGAATCATGAATCAAGAATCATGAATCGAATCATGAATCATGAAATAAAAAATGAATCATGATTTGAATCAGGAATCGAATCATGAATTCAATCATGAATCATAAATCGAATCATGAATCATGAATTGAATCAGGAATCAAATCATGAATTGAATCATGAATCATGAATCATGAATCGAATCATGAATCATAAATCATGAATCGAATCATGAATCATAAATCATGAATCATAGATCATGAATCATGAATTGAATCATGAATCATGAATCATGAATCATGAACTAAATCATGAATCATGAATCATGAATCGAATCATGAACCATGAATCGAATCATGAATCATGAATTGAATCATGAACCATGAATCATGAATTGAATCATGAATCATGAATTGAATCATGAATTATGAATTGAATCATGAATCATTAATTGAATCATGAATCATGAATCAATAATCATGAATCGAAACATGAATCATGAATTGAATCAGGAATCATGAATCATGAATCATGAATTGAATCATGAATCATGAATCGAATAATGAATCATGAATCATGAATCATGAATTGAATCATGAATCATGAATTGAATCATGAATCATGAATTGAATCATGAATTGAATCATGAATCATGAATCGAATCATAAATTGAATCATAAATCATGAATCATGAATTGAATCATGAATCATGAATCGAATTATGAATCATGAATCAAGAATCATGAATCGAATCATGAATCATGAAATAAATAATGAATCATAATTTGAATCAGGAATCGAATCATGAATTCAATCATGAATCATAAATCGAATCATGAATCACAAATTGAATCAGGAATCGAATCATGAATTGAATCATGAATCATGAATTGAATGATGAATCATGAATTGAATCATGAATCATGAATCATGAATCGAATCATGAATCATGAATCATGAATCATGAATCATGAACTAAATCATGAATCATGAATCATGAATCATGAACTAAATCATGAATCATGAATCATGAATCGAATCATGAACCATGAATCGAATCATGAATCATGAATTGAATCATGAACCATGAATCATGAATTGAATCATGAATCATGAATTGAATCATGAATCATGAATTGAATCATGAATCATGAATCAATAATCATGAATCGAAACATGAATCATGAATTGAATCAGGAATCATGAATCATGAATCATGAATTGAATCATGAATCATGAATCATGAATTGAATCATGAATCATGAATTGAATCATGAATCATGAATCAATAATCATGAATCGAAACATGAATCATGAATTGAATCAGGAATCATGAATCATGAATCATGAATTGAATCATGAATCATGAATCATGAATCGAATAATGAATCATGAATTAAATCATGAATCATGAATTGAATCATGAATCATGAATTGAATCATGAATTAATTCATGAATCATGAATTAATTCATGAATCATGAATCGAATCATGAGTCATGAATTGAATCATGAATCATGAATCATGAATCATAAATTGAATCATAAATCATGAATCATGAATTGAATCATGAATCATGAATCATGAATTGAATCATGAATTGAATCATGAATCATGAATCAAATCATGAATCATGAATTGAATCATGAATTGAATCATGAATCATGAATTGAATCATGAATCATGAATCATAAATCGAATCATGAATTGAATCATGAATCGAATCATGAATTGAATCATTAATCATGAATTATGAATCATGAATTGAATCATGGATCATGATTCATGAATTGAATCATGAATCATGAATCATGAATTGAATCATAAATCATGAATTGAATCATGAATCATGAATCGAATCATGAATCATGAATCGAATCATGAATCATGAATTGTATCTTGAATCATGAATCATGAATTGAATCATGAATTGAATCATGAATCATTAATTGAATCATGAATCATGAATCAAGAATCATGAATCGAAACATGAATCATGAATTGAATCATGAATCATGAATCATGAATCATGAATTGAATCATGAATCATGAATCGAATAATGAATCATGAACCATGATTCATGAATTGAATCATGAATCATGAATCATAAATCGAATCATGAATCATGAATTGAATCATGAGTTGAATCATAAATCAGGAATCATGAATCATGATTCATGAATTGAATCATGAATCATGAATTATGAATCGAATCATGAATCATGAATTGAATCATGAGTTGAATCATGAATCATAAATTGAATCATGAATCATGAAATGAATCATGAATTGAATCATGAATTGAATCATGATTCATGAATCATGATTTGAATCATGAATCATGAATTCAATCATGAATCATGATTTGAATCAGGAATCGAATCATGAATTCAATCATGAATCATAAATCGAATCATGAATCATGAATTGAAGCAGGAATCGAATCATGAATTGAATCATGATTTTAATTCTGAATCATGAATCATGAATTGAATCATGAATCATGAATCATGAATCATGAATTAAATTATGAATTGAATCATGAATCTTGAATCATGAATTGAATCATGAATCATGAATCATAAATCATGAATCATGAATCATGATTCATGAATCATGAATCATGAATTGAATTATGAATTGAATCATGAATCATGAATTGAATCATGAATCATGAATCATGAAATGAATCATGAATCATGAATTGAATTATGAATCATGAATCGAATCATGAATCGAATCATGAATCATGAATCGAATCATGAATCATGAATTGTATCATGAATCATGAATCATGAATTGAATCATGAATCATGAATTGAATCATGAATCATGAATCATGAATCATGAATTGAATCATGAATCATGAATCATGAATCATGAATCGAATCATGAATCAAGAATTGAATCATGAATCATGAATTATGAATCATGAATTGAATCATGAATCATGAATCATGAATTGAATCATGAATCATGAATCATGAATTGAATCATGAATCATGAATCATAAATCGAATCATGAATCATGAATCATGAATCGAATCATGAATCATGAATTGAATCATGAATCATGAATTGAATCATGAATCATGAATTGAATCATGAATCATGAATCATGAATCATGAATCGAATCATGAATCATGAATTGAATCATGAATCATGAATCATGAATCATGAATCGAATCATGAATCATGAATTGAATCATGAATCATGAATCATGAATCATAAATTGAATCATAAATCATGAATCATGAATCGAATCATGAATCATGAATTGAATCATGAATTGAATCATGAATTGAATCATGAATCATGAATTGAATCATGAATCATGAATCATAAATCGAATCATGAATTATGAATTGAATCATGAATCGAATCATGAATTGAATCATTAATCATGAATTGAATCATGAATCATGAATTGAATCATGAATCATGAATTGAATCATGAATCATGAATCATGAATTGAATCATGAATCATGAATCATGAAGTGAATCATGAATCATGAATCATGAATCATGAATCAAATCATGAATCATGAATCATGAATCCTGAATTGAATCATGAATCATGAATCGAATCATGAATCATGAATTGAAACATTAATTGAATCATAAATCATGAATCGAATCATGAATCATGATATGAATCATGAATCATGAATCGTGAATTGAATCCTGAATCATGAATTGAATCATGAATCATGAATCATGAATCGAATAATGAATCATGAATAATGAATCATGAATTGAATCATGAATCATGAATTGATTCATGAATCATGAATCGAATCATGAATCATGAATTAAATAATAAATTGAATCATGAATCATGAATCGAATCATGAATTGAATCAGAAATCATGAATTGAATTATGAATCATGAATCATGAATTAAATCATGAATCATGAATCATAAATCGATCCATGAATCATGAATTGAATCAGGAATCGAATCATGAATTAAATCATGAATCATGAATCGAAACATAAATTATGAATCATGTTTCATGAATTGAATCATGAATCATGAATCCTGAATCGAATCATGAATCATGAATCATGAATTGAATCATGAATTGAATCATGAATCGTGAATCATGAATTGAATCATGAATAATGAATTGAATCATGAATCATGAATCATGAATCGAATCATGAGTCATAAATTGAATCATGAATCATGAATCATGAATTGAATCATGAATCATGAATCGAATCATGAATCATGAATTGAATCATGAATCATGAATTCAATCATGAATCATGAATTCAATCATGAATCATGAATCATGAATCGAATTATGAATCATGAATCAAGAATCATGAATCGAATCATGAATTGAATCATGAATCATGAATCATGAACTAAATCATGAATCATGAATCATGAATCATGAACTAAATCATGAATCATGAATCATGAATCGAATCATGAACCATGAATCGAATCATGAATCATGAATTGAATCATGAACCATGAATCATGAATCATGAATCATGAATCGAATCATGAATCATGAATCATGAATTGAATCATGAATCATGAATTGAATCATTAATCATGAATTGAATCATTAATCATGAATCAATAATAATGAATCGAAACATGAATCATGAATTGAATCAGGAATCATGAATCATGAATCATGAATTGAATCATGAATCATGAATCATGAATCGAATAATGAATCATGAATTGAATCATGAATCATGAATTGAATCATAAATCATGAATTGAATCATGAATCATGAATCATGAATCATAAATTGAATCATAAATCATGAATTGAATCATGAATCATGAATCATGAATTGAATCATGAATTGAATCATGAATCATGAATTGAATCATGAATCATGAATTGAATCATGAATTGAATCATGAATCATGAATTGAATCATGAATCATAAATCGAATCATGAATTGAATCATGAATCGAATCATGAATTGAATCATTAATCATGAATTATGAATCATGAATTGAATCATGAATCATGAATCATGAATTGAATCATGAATCATGAATTGAATCATGAATCATGAATTGAATCATGAATCGAATCATGAATCATGAATCGAAACATGAATCATGAATTGTATCATGAATCATGAATCATGAATTGAATCATGAATCATGAATCATGAATTGAATCATGACTCATGAATCATGAATCGAATCATGACTCATGAATCATGAATCGAATCATGAATCATGAATCATGAATCATGAATCGAATCACGAATCATGAATTGAATCATGAATCATGAATTATGAATCATGAATCATGAATTGAATCATGAATTATGAATCATGAATTGAATCATGAATCATGAATTGAATCATGAATCATGAATCATGAATCATGAATCCAATCATGAATCATGAATCATGAATCGAATCATGAATCATGAATTGAATCATGAATCATGAATCATGAATTGAATCATGAATCATGAATCATGAATTGAATCATGAATCATGATTCATGAATCGAATCATGAATCATGAATCATGAATCGAATCATGAATCATGAATTGAATCATGAATCATGAATCAAGAATCATGAATCGAAACATGAATCATGAATTGAATCATGAATCAAGAATCATGAATTGAATCATGAATCAAGAATCATGAATCGAATAATGAATCATGAATCATCAATCATGAATTGAATCATGAATCAAGAATAATGAATCGAAACATGAATCATGAATTGAATCATGAATCATGAATCATGAATCATGAATTGAATCATGAATCATGAATCATGAATCGAATAATGAATCATGAATCATGAATCATGAATTGAATCATGAATCATGAATTGAATCATGAATCATGAATCGAATCATGAATTGAATCATGAATCATGAATCGAATCATGAATCATGAATTGAATCATGAATCATGAATCATAAATTGAATCATAAATCATGAATCATGAATTGAATCATGAATCAAGAATCGAATCATGAATCATGAATTGAATCATGAATTGAATCATGAATCATGAATCGAATCATGAATCATGAATTGAATCATGAATTGAATCATGAATTGAATCATGAATCATGAATTGAATCATGAATCATGAATCATAAATTGAATCATGAATCATGAATTGAATCATGAATCGAATCAAGAATTGAATCATGAATCATGAATTGAATCATGAATCATGAATTGAATCATGAATCATGAATTATGAATCATGAATTGAATCATGAATCATGAATCATGAATTGAATCATGAATCATGAATTGAATCATGAATCATGAATTGAATCATGAATCATGAATCATGAATCATGAATCGAATCATGAATCATGAATCGAATCATGAATCATGAATCGAATCATGAATCATGAATTGAATCATGAATCATGAATCATGAAGTGAATCATGAATCATGAATCGAATCATGAATCATGAATTGAAACATTAATTGAATCATAAATCATGAATCGAATCATGAATCATGATATGAATCATGAATCATGTATCATGAATTGAATCAGGAATCGAATCATGAATTGAATTATGAATCATGAAATTAATCATGAGTCATGAATAATGAATTGAATCATGAATTGAATCATGAATCATGAATCGAATCATAAATCATGAATCATGAACCATGATTCATGAATTGAATCATGAATCATGAATCATAAATCGAATCATGAATCATGAATTGAATCATGAGTTGAATCATAAATCAGGAATCATGAATCATGATTCATGAATTGAATCATGAATCATGAATTATGAATCGAATCATGAATCATGAATTGAATCATGAGTTGAATCATGAATCATAAATTGAATCATGAATCATGAAATGAATCATGAATTGAATCATGAATTGAATCATGATTCATGAATCATGATTTGAATCATGAATCATGAATTCAATCATGAATCATGATTTGAATCAGGAATCGAATCATGAATTCAATCATGAATCATAAATCGAATCATGAATCATGAATTGAAGCAGGAATCGAATCATGAATTGAATCAAGATTTTAATTCTGAATCATGAATCATGAATTGAATCATGAATCATGAATCATGAATCATGAATTAAATTATGAATTGAATCATGAATCTTGAATCATGAATTGAATCATGAATCATGAATCATAAATCATGAATCATGAATCATGATTCATGAATCATGAATCATGAATTGAATTATGAATTGAATCATGAATCATGAATTGAATCATGAATCATGAATCATGAAATGAATCATGAATCATGAATTGAATTATGAATCATGAATCGAATCATGAATCGAATCATGAATCATGAATCGAATCATGAATCATGAATTGTATCATGAATCATGAATCATGAATTGAATCATGAATCATGAATCATGAATTGAATCATGAATCATGAATCATGAATCATGAATTGAATCATGAATCATGAATCATGAATCATGAATCGAATCATGAATCAAGAATTGAATCATGAATCATGAATTATGAATCATGAATTGAATCATGAATCATGAATCATGAATTGAATCATGAATCATGAATCATGAATTGAATCATGAATCATGAATCATAAATCGAATCATGAATCATGAATCATGAATCGAATCATGAATCATGAATTGAATCATGAATCATGAATTGAATCATGAATCATGAATTGAATCATGAATCATGAATCATGAATCATGAATCGAATCATGAATCATGAATTGAATCATGAATCATGAATCATGAATCATGAATCGAATCATGAATCATGAATTGAATCATGAATCATGAATCATGAATCATAAATTGAATCATAAATCATGAATCATGAATCGAATCATGAATCATGAATTGAATCATGAATTGAATCATGAATTGAATCATGAATCATGAATTGAATCATGAATCATGAATCATAAATCGAATCATGAATTATGAATTGAATCATGAATCGAATCATGAATTGAATCATTAATCATGAATTGAATCATGAATCATGAATTGAATCATGAATCATGAATTGAATCATGAATCATGAATCATGAATTGAATCATGAATCATGAATCATGAAGTGAATCATGAATCATGAATCATGAATCATGAATCAAATCATGAATCATGAATCATGAATCCTGAATTGAATCATGAATCATGAATCGAATCATGAATCATGAATTGAAACATTAATTGAATCATAAATCATGAATCGAATCATGAATCATGATATGAATCATGAATCATGAATCATGAATTGAATCATAAATCATGAATCATGAATTGAATCATGAATCATGAATCATGTATTGAATCATGAATCATGAATCATAAATCATGAATTGAATCATGAATCATGAATCGAATCATGAATCATGAATTGAATCATGAATCATGAATCAAGAATCGAATCATGAATCATGAATTGAATCATGAATCATGAATTATGAATCGAATCATGAATCATGAATCAAGAATCATGAATCGAATCATGAATTGAATCATGAATCATGAATCATGAATTGAATCATGAATCATGAATCGAATCATGAATCATGAATCATGAATCATGAATTGAATCATGAATCGAATCATGAATCATGAATTGAATCATGAATTGAATCATGAATCATGAATCGAATCATGAATCATGAATTAAATAATAAATTGAATCATGAATCATGAATCGAATCATGAATTGAATCAGGAATCATGAATTGAATCATGAATCATGAATCATGAATTGAATCATGAATTGAATCATGAATCATGAATCATGAATTGAATCATGAATCATGAATTGAATCATGAATCATGAATCATAAATCGAATCATGAATCATGAATTGAATCATGACTCATGAATTATGAATCATGAATTGAATCATGAATCATGAATTATGAATTATGAATCATGAATCATGAATCATGAATCATCAATCATGAATCATGAATTGATTCATGAATTGAATCATAAATCATGAATCATGAATTAAATCATGAATCATGAATCATGAATTGAATCATGAATCATGAATTCAATCATGAATCATGAATTCAATCATGAATCATGAATCATGAATCAAATTATGAATCATGAATCAAGAATCATGAATCATGAATCGAATTATGAATCATGAATCAAGAATCATGAATCGAATCATGAATCATGAATTAAATCATGAATCATGATTTGAATCAGGAATCGAATCATGAATTCAATCATGAATCATAAATCGAATCATGAATCATGAATTGAATCAGGAATCGAATCATGAATCGAATCATGAATCATGAATCGAATCATGAATCATAAATCATGAATCATGAATGTAATCATGAATCATGAAATGAATCATGAATCATGAATCATGAATTGAATCATGAATCATGAATCATGAATTGAATCATGAATCATGAATCATGAATCATGAACTAAATCATGAATCATGAATCATGAATCAAATCATGAACCATGAATCGAATCATGAATCATGAATTGAATCATGAACCATGAATCATGAATCATGAATCATGAATCATGAATCATGAATCAAATCATGAATCATGAATCATGAATTGAATCATGAATCATGAATTGAATCATGAATCATTAATTGAATCATGAATCATGAATCAATAATCATGAATCGAAACATGAATCATGAATTGAATCAGGAATCATGAATCATGAATCATGAATTGAATCATGAATCATGAATCATGAATCGAATAATGAATCATGAATAATGAATCATGAATTGAATCATGAATCATGAATTGATTCATGAATCATGAATCGAATCATGAATCATGAATTAAATAATAAATTGAATCATGAATCATGAATCGAATCATGAATTGAATCAGAAATCATGAATTGAATTATGAATCATGAATCATGAATTAAATCATGAATCATGAATCATAAATCGATCCATGAATCATGAATTGAATCAGGAATCGAATCATGAATTAAATCATGAATCATGAATCGAAACATAAATTATGAATCATGTTTCATGAATTGAATCATGAATCATGAATCCTGAATCGAATCATGAATCATGAATTGAATCATGAATTGAATCATGAATCGTGAATCATGAATTGAATCATGAATAATGAATTGAATCATGAATCATGAATCATGAATCGAATCATGAGTCATAAATTGAATCATGAATCATGAATCATGAATTGAATCATGAATCATGAATCGAATCATGAATCATGAATTAAATCATGAATCATGAATTAAATCATGAATCATGAATTCAATCATGAATCATGAATTCAATCATGAATCATGAATCAAATTATGAATCATGAATCAAGAATCATGAATCGAATCATGAATTGAATCATGAATCATGAATCATGAACTAAATCATGAATCATGAATCATGAATCATGAACTAAATCATGAATCATGAATCATGAATCGAATCATGAACCATGAATCGAATCATGAATCATGAATTGAATCATGAACCATGAATCATGAATCATGAATCATGAATCGAATCATGAATCATGAATCATGAATTGAATCATGAATCATGAATTGAATCATTAATCATGAATTGAATCATTAATCATGAATCAATAATAATGAATCGAAACATGAATCATGAATTGAATCAGGAATCATGAATCATGAATCATGAATTGAATCATGAATCATGAATCATGAATCGAATAATGAATCATGAATTGAATCATGAATCATGAATTGAATCATAAATCATGAATTGAATCATGAATTAATTCATGAATCATGAATCGAATCATGAGTCATGAATTGAATCATGAATCATGAATCATGAATCATAAATTGAATCATAATTCATGAATCATGAATTGAATCATGAATCATGAATCATGAATTGAATCATGAATTGAATCATGAATCATGAATTGAATCATGAATCATGAATTGAATCATGAATTGAATCATGAATCATGAATTGAATCATGAATCATGAATCATAAATCGAATCATGAATTGAATCATGAATTGAATCATGAATTGAATCATTAATCATGAATTATGAATCATGAATTGAATCATGAATCATGAATCATGAATTGAATCATGAATCATGAATTGAATCATGAATCATGAATTGAATCATGAATCGAATCATGAATCATGAATCATGAATCGAAACATGAATCATGAATTGTATCATGAATCATGAATCATGAATTGAATCATGAATCATGAATCATGAATTGAATCATGACTCATGAATCATGAATCGAATCATGACTCATGACTCATGAATCGAATCATGAATCATGAATCATGAATCATGAATCGAATCATGAATCATGAATTGAATCATGAATCATGAATTATGAATCATGAATTGAATCATGAATCATGAATCATGAATTGAATCATGAATTATGAATCATGAATTGAATCATGAATCATGAATTGAATCATGAATCATGAATCATGAATTGAATCATGAATCATGATTCATGAATCGAATCATGAATCATGAATCATGAATCGAATCATGAATCATGAATTGAATCATGAATCATGAATCAAGAATCATGAATCGAAACATGAATCATGAATTGAATCATGAATCATGAATCATGAATTGAATCATGAATCAAGAATCATGAATCGAATAATGAATCATGAATCATCAATCATGAATTGAATCATGAATCAAGAATAATGAATCGAAACATGAATCATGAATTGAATCATGAATCATGAATCATGAATCATGAATTGAATCATGAATCATGAATCATGAATCGAATAATGAATCATGAATCATGAATCATGAATTGAATCATGAATCATGAAATGAATCATGAATCATGAATCGAATCATGAATTGAATCATGAATCATGAATCGAATCATGAATCATGAATTGAATCATGAATCATGAATCATAAATTGAATCATAAATCATGAATCATGAATTGAATCATGAATCAAGAATCGAATCATGAATCATGAATCATGAATTGAATCATGAATTGAATCATGAATCATGAATCGAATCATGAATCATGAATTGAATCATGAATTGAATCATAAATCATGAATTGAATCATGAATCATGAATCATAAATTGAATCATGAATCATGAATTGAATCATGAATCGAATCATGAATTGAATCATTAATCATGAATTGAATCATGAATCATGAATTGAATCATGAATCATGAATTATGAATCATGAATTGAATCATGAATCATGAATCATGAATTGAATCATGAATCATGAATTGAATCATGAATCATGAATTGAATCATGAATCATGAATCATGAATCATGAATCGAATCATGAATCATGAATCGAATCATGAATCATGAATTGAATCATGAATCATGAATTGAATCATGAATCATGAATCATGAAGTGAATCATGAATCATGAATCATGAATCATGAATCGAATCATGAATCATGAATCATGAATTGAATCATGAATCATGAATCGAATCATGAATCATGAATTGAAACATTAATTGAATCATAAATCATGAATCGAATCATGAATCATGATATGAATCATGAATCATGTATCATGAATTGAATCAGGAATCGAATCATGAATTGAATTATGAATCATGAAATTAATCATGAGTCATGAATAATGAATTGAATCATGAATCATGAATTGAATCATGAATCATGAATCGAATCATAAATCATGAATCATGAATCATGAATCATAAATCGAATCATGAATCATGAATTGAATCATGAGTTGAATCATAAATCAGGAATCATGATTCATGAATTGAATCATGAATCATAAATTATGAATCGAATCATGAATCATGAATTGAATCATGAGATGAATCATGAATCATAAATTGAATCATGAATCATGAAATGAATCATGAATTGAATCATGAATTGAATCATGATTCATGAATCATGATTTGAATCATGAATCATGAATTCAATCATGAATCATGATTTGAATCAGGAATCGAATCATGAATTCAATCATGAATCATAAATCGAATCATGAATCATGAATTGAAGCAGGAATCGAATCATGAATTGAATCATGATTTTAATTATGAATCATGAATCATGAATTGAATCATGAATCATGAATCATGAATCATGAATTAAATTATGAATTGAATCATGAATCTTGAATCATGAATTGAATCATGAATCATGAATCATAAATCATGAATCATGAATCATGATTCATGAATCATGAATCATGAATTGAATTATGAATTGAATCAAGAATCATGAATTGAATCATGAATCATGAATCATGAAATGAATCATGAATCATGAATTGAATTATGAATCATGAATCGAATCATGAATCGAATCATGAATCATGAATCGAATCATGAATCATGAATTGTATCATGAATCATGAATCATGAATTGAATCATGAATCATGAATCATGAATTGAATCATGAATCATGAATCATGAATCATGAAATGAATCATGAATCATGAATCATGAATTGAATTATGAATCATGAATCGAATCATGAATAAAATCATGAATCATGAATCGAATCATGAATCATGAATTGTATCATGAATCATGAACCATGAATTGATTCATGAATCATGAATCATGAATTGAATCATGAATCATGAATCATGAATCATGAATTGAATCATGAATCATGAATCATGAATCATGAATCGAATCATGAATCAAGAATTGAATCATGAATCATGAATTATGAATCATGAATTGAATCATGAATCATGAGTCATGAATTGAATCATGAATCATGAATCATGAATTGAATCATGAATCATGATTCATGAATTGAATCATGAATCATGAATCGAATCATGAATCATGAATCATGAATCGAATCATGAATCATGAATTGAATCATGAATCATGAATCATGAATTGAATCATGAATCATGAATTGAATCATGAATCATGAATTGAATCATGAATCATGAATCATGAATCATGAATCAAATCATGAATCATGAATTGAATCATGAATCATGAATTGAATCATGAATCATGAATCATGAATCATGAATCGAATCATGAATCATGAATTGTATCATGAATCATGAATCGAATCATGAATCATGAATCATGAATTGAATCATGAATTGAATCATGAATCATGAATCGAATCATGAATCATGAATTGAATCATGAATTGAATCATGAATTGAATCATGAATCATGAATTGAATCATGAATCATGAATCATAAATCGAATCATGAATTATGAATTGAATCATGAATCGAATCATGAATTGAATCATAAATCATGAATCATCAATCATGAATTGAATCATGAATCAAGAATAATGAATCGAAACATGAATCATGAATTGAATCATGAATCATGAATCATGAATCATGAATTGAATCATGAATCATGAATCATGAATCGAATAATGAATCATGAATCATGAATCATGAATTGAATCATGAATCATGAATTGAATCATGAATCATGAATCGAATCATGAATTGAATCATGAATCATGAATCGAATCATGAATCATGAATTGAATCATGAATCATGAATCATAAATTGAATCATAAATCATGAATCATGAATTGAATCATGAATCAAGAATCGAATCATGAATCATGAATTGAATCATGAATTGAATCATGAATCATGAATCGAATCATGAATCATGAATTGAATCATGAATTGAATCATGAATTGAATCATGAATCATGAATTGAATCATGAATCATGAATCATAAATTGAATCATGAATCATGAATTGAATCATGAATCGAATCAAGAATTGAATCATGAATCATGAATTGAATCATGAATCATGAATTGAATCATGAATCATGAATTATGAATCATGAATTGAATCATGAATCATGAATCATGAATTGAATCATGAATCATGAATTGAATCATGAATCATGAATTGAATCATGAATCATGAATCATGAATCATGAATCGAATCATGAATCATGAATCGAATCATGAATCATGAATTGAATCATGAATCATGAATTGAATCATGAATCATGAATCATGAAGTGAATCATGAATCATGAATCGAATCATGAATCATGAATTGAAACATTAATTGAATCATAAATCATGAATCGAATCATGAATCATGATATGAATCATGAATCATGTATCATGAATTGAATCAGGAATCGAATCATGAATTGAATTATGAATCATGAAATTAATCATGAGTCATGAATAATGAATTGAATCATGAATTGAATCATGAATCATGAATCGAATCATAAATCATGAATCATGAACCATGATTCATGAATTGAATCATGAATCATGAATCATAAATCGAATCATGAATCATGAATTGAATCATGAGTTGAATCATAAATCAGGAATCATGAATCATGATTCATGAATTGAATCATGAATCATGAATTATGAATCGAATCATGAATCATGAATTGAATCATGAGTTGAATCATGAATCATAAATTGAATCATGAATCATGAAATGAATCATGAATTGAATCATGAATTGAATCATGATTCATGAATCATGATTTGAATCATGAATCATGAATTCAATCATGAATCATGATTTGAATCAGGAATCGAATCATGAATTCAATCATGAATCATAAATCGAATCATGAATCATGAATTGAAGCAGGAATCGAATCATGAATTGAATCAAGATTTTAATTCTGAATCATGAATCATGAATTGAATCATGAATCATGAATCATGAATCATGAATTAAATTATGAATTGAATCATGAATCTTGAATCATGAATTGAATCATGAATCATGAATCATAAATCATGAATCATGAATCATGATTCATGAATCATGAATCATGAATTGAATTATGAATTGAATCATGAATCATGAATTGAATCATGAATCATGAATCATGAAATGAATCATGAATCATGAATTGAATTATGAATCATGAATCGAATCATGAATCGAATCATGAATCATGAATCGAATCATGAATCATGAATTGTATCATGAATCATGAATCATGAATTGAATCATGAATCATGAATCATGAATTGAATCATGAATCATGAATCATGAATCATGAATTGAATCATGAATCATGAATCATGAATCATGAATCGAATCATGAATCAAGAATTGAATCATGAATCATGAATTATGAATCATGAATTGAATCATGAATCATGAATCATGAATTGAATCATGAATCATGAATCATGAATTGAATCATGAATCATGAATCATAAATCGAATCATGAATCATGAATCATGAATCGAATCATGAATCATGAATTGAATCATGAATCATGAATTGAATCATGAATCATGAATTGAATCATGAATCATGAATCATGAATCATGAATCGAATCATGAATCATGAATTGAATCATGAATCATGAATCATGAATCATGAATCGAATCATGAATCATGAATTGAATCATGAATCATGAATCATGAATCATAAATTGAATCATAAATCATGAATCATGAATCGAATCATGAATCATGAATTGAATCATGAATTGAATCATGAATTGAATCATGAATCATGAATTGAATCATGAATCATGAATCATAAATCGAATCATGAATTATGAATTGAATCATGAATCGAATCATGAATTGAATCATTAATCATGAATTGAATCATGAATCATGAATTGAATCATGAATCATGAATTGAATCATGAATCATGAATCATGAATTGAATCATGAATCATGAATCATGAAGTGAATCATGAATCATGAATCATGAATCATGAATCAAATCATGAATCATGAATCATGAATCCTGAATTGAATCATGAATCATGAATCGAATCATGAATCATGAATTGAAACATTAATTGAATCATAAATCATGAATCGAATCATGAATCATGATATGAATCATGAATCATGAATCATGAATTGAATCATAAATCATGAATCATGAATTGAATCATGAATCATGAATCATGTATTGAATCATGAATCATGAATCATAAATCATGAATTGAATCATGAATCATGAATCGAATCATGAATCATGAATTGAATCATGAATCATGAATCAAGAATCGAATCATGAATCATGAATTGAATCATGAATCATGAATTATGAATCGAATCATGAATCATGAATCAAGAATCATGA
Source organism: Mixophyes australis (assembly GCA_036250195.1). Taxonomy (NCBI): domain Eukaryota; kingdom Metazoa; phylum Chordata; class Amphibia; order Anura; family Limnodynastidae; genus Mixophyes; species Mixophyes australis. Next base: position 238,057,670 of record JAVHZZ010000001.1, on the reverse strand, counting down.
ATCGAATCATGAATTGAATCATGAATCATGAATCATGAATTGAATCATGAATCATGAATCGAATCATGAATCATGAATCATGAATCATGAATTGAATCATGAATCGAATCATGAATCATGAATTGAATCATGAATTGAATCATGAATCATGAATCGAATCATGAATCATGAATTAAATAATAAATTGAATCATGAATCATGAATCGAATCATGAATTGAATCAGGAATCATGAATTGAATCATGAATCATGAATCATGAATTGAATCATGAATTGAATCATGAATCATGAATCATGAATTGAATCATGAATCATGAATTGAATCATGAATCATGAATCATAAATCGAATCATGAATCATGAATTGAATCATGACTCATGAATTATGAATCATGAATTGAATCATGAATCATGAATTATGAATTATGAATCATGAATCATGAATCATGAATCATCAATCATGAATCATGAATTGATTCATGAATTGAATCATAAATCATGAATCATGAATTAAATCATGAATCATGAATCATGAATTGAATCATGAATCATGAATTCAATCATGAATCATGAATTCAATCATGAATCATGAATCATGAATCAAATTATGAATCATGAATCAAGAATCATGAATCATGAATCGAATTATGAATCATGAATCAAGAATCATGAATCGAATCATGAATCATGAATTAAATCATGAATCATGATTTGAATCAGGAATCGAATCATGAATTCAATCATGAATCATAAATCGAATCATGAATCATGAATTGAATCAGGAATCGAATCATGAATCGAATCATGAATCATGAATCGAATCATGAATCATAAATCATGAATCATGAATGTAATCATGAATCATGAAATGAATCATGAATCATGAATCATGAATTGAATCATGAATCATGAATCATGAATTGAATCATGAATCATGAATCATGAATCATGAACTAAATCATGAATCATGAATCATGAATCAAATCATGAACCATGAATCGAATCATGAATCATGAATTGAATCATGAACCATGAATCATGAATCATGAATCATGAATCATGAATCATGAATCAAATCATGAATCATGAATCATGAATTGAATCATGAATCATGAATTGAATCATGAATCATTAATTGAATCATGAATCATGAATCAATAATCATGAATCGAAACATGAATCATGAATTGAATCAGGAATCATGAATCATGAATCATGAATTGAATCATGAATCATGAATCATGAATCGAATAATGAATCATGAATAATGAATCATGAATTGAATCATGAATCATGAATTGATTCATGAATCATGAATCGAATCATGAATCATGAATTAAATAATAAATTGAATCATGAATCATGAATCGAATCATGAATTGAATCAGAAATCATGAATTGAATTATGAATCATGAATCATGAATTAAATCATGAATCATGAATCATAAATCGATCCATGAATCATGAATTGAATCAGGAATCGAATCATGAATTAAATCATGAATCATGAATCGAAACATAAATTATGAATCATGTTTCATGAATTGAATCATGAATCATGAATCCTGAATCGAATCATGAATCATGAATTGAATCATGAATTGAATCATGAATCGTGAATCATGAATTGAATCATGAATAATGAATTGAATCATGAATCATGAATCATGAATCGAATCATGAGTCATAAATTGAATCATGAATCATGAATCATGAATTGAATCATGAATCATGAATCGAATCATGAATCATGAATTAAATCATGAATCATGAATTAAATCATGAATCATGAATTCAATCATGAATCATGAATTCAATCATGAATCATGAATCAAATTATGAATCATGAATCAAGAATCATGAATCGAATCATGAATTGAATCATGAATCATGAATCATGAACTAAATCATGAATCATGAATCATGAATCATGAACTAAATCATGAATCATGAATCATGAATCGAATCATGAACCATGAATCGAATCATGAATCATGAATTGAATCATGAACCATGAATCATGAATCATGAATCATGAATCGAATCATGAATCATGAATCATGAATTGAATCATGAATCATGAATTGAATCATTAATCATGAATTGAATCATTAATCATGAATCAATAATAATGAATCGAAACATGAATCATGAATTGAATCAGGAATCATGAATCATGAATCATGAATTGAATCATGAATCATGAATCATGAATCGAATAATGAATCATGAATTGAATCATGAATCATGAATTGAATCATAAATCATGAATTGAATCATGAATTAATTCATGAATCATGAATCGAATCATGAGTCATGAATTGAATCATGAATCATGAATCATGAATCATAAATTGAATCATAATTCATGAATCATGAATTGAATCATGAATCATGAATCATGAATTGAATCATGAATTGAATCATGAATCATGAATTGAATCATGAATCATGAATTGAATCATGAATTGAATCATGAATCATGAATTGAATCATGAATCATGAATCATAAATCGAATCATGAATTGAATCATGAATTGAATCATGAATTGAATCATTAATCATGAATTATGAATCATGAATTGAATCATGAATCATGAATCATGAATTGAATCATGAATCATGAATTGAATCATGAATCATGAATTGAATCATGAATCGAATCATGAATCATGAATCATGAATCGAAACATGAATCATGAATTGTATCATGAATCATGAATCATGAATTGAATCATGAATCATGAATCATGAATTGAATCATGACTCATGAATCATGAATCGAATCATGACTCATGACTCATGAATCGAATCATGAATCATGAATCATGAATCATGAATCGAATCATGAATCATGAATTGAATCATGAATCATGAATTATGAATCATGAATTGAATCATGAATCATGAATCATGAATTGAATCATGAATTATGAATCATGAATTGAATCATGAATCATGAATTGAATCATGAATCATGAATCATGAATTGAATCATGAATCATGATTCATGAATCGAATCATGAATCATGAATCATGAATCGAATCATGAATCATGAATTGAATCATGAATCATGAATCAAGAATCATGAATCGAAACATGAATCATGAATTGAATCATGAATCATGAATCATGAATTGAATCATGAATCAAGAATCATGAATCGAATAATGAATCATGAATCATCAATCATGAATTGAATCATGAATCAAGAATAATGAATCGAAACATGAATCATGAATTGAATCATGAATCATGAATCATGAATCATGAATTGAATCATGAATCATGAATCATGAATCGAATAATGAATCATGAATCATGAATCATGAATTGAATCATGAATCATGAAATGAATCATGAATCATGAATCGAATCATGAATTGAATCATGAATCATGAATCGAATCATGAATCATGAATTGAATCATGAATCATGAATCATAAATTGAATCATAAATCATGAATCATGAATTGAATCATGAATCAAGAATCGAATCATGAATCATGAATCATGAATTGAATCATGAATTGAATCATGAATCATGAATCGAATCATGAATCATGAATTGAATCATGAATTGAATCATAAATCATGAATTGAATCATGAATCATGAATCATAAATTGAATCATGAATCATGAATTGAATCATGAATCGAATCATGAATTGAATCATTAATCATGAATTGAATCATGAATCATGAATTGAATCATGAATCATGAATTATGAATCATGAATTGAATCATGAATCATGAATCATGAATTGAATCATGAATCATGAATTGAATCATGAATCATGAATTGAATCATGAATCATGAATCATGAATCATGAATCGAATCATGAATCATGAATCGAATCATGAATCATGAATTGAATCATGAATCATGAATTGAATCATGAATCATGAATCATGAAGTGAATCATGAATCATGAATCATGAATCATGAATCGAATCATGAATCATGAATCATGAATTGAATCATGAATCATGAATCGAATCATGAATCATGAATTGAAACATTAATTGAATCATAAATCATGAATCGAATCATGAATCATGATATGAATCATGAATCATGTATCATGAATTGAATCAGGAATCGAATCATGAATTGAATTATGAATCATGAAATTAATCATGAGTCATGAATAATGAATTGAATCATGAATCATGAATTGAATCATGAATCATGAATCGAATCATAAATCATGAATCATGAATCATGAATCATAAATCGAATCATGAATCATGAATTGAATCATGAGTTGAATCATAAATCAGGAATCATGATTCATGAATTGAATCATGAATCATAAATTATGAATCGAATCATGAATCATGAATTGAATCATGAGATGAATCATGAATCATAAATTGAATCATGAATCATGAAATGAATCATGAATTGAATCATGAATTGAATCATGATTCATGAATCATGATTTGAATCATGAATCATGAATTCAATCATGAATCATGATTTGAATCAGGAATCGAATCATGAATTCAATCATGAATCATAAATCGAATCATGAATCATGAATTGAAGCAGGAATCGAATCATGAATTGAATCATGATTTTAATTATGAATCATGAATCATGAATTGAATCATGAATCATGAATCATGAATCATGAATTAAATTATGAATTGAATCATGAATCTTGAATCATGAATTGAATCATGAATCATGAATCATAAATCATGAATCATGAATCATGATTCATGAATCATGAATCATGAATTGAATTATGAATTGAATCAAGAATCATGAATTGAATCATGAATCATGAATCATGAAATGAATCATGAATCATGAATTGAATTATGAATCATGAATCGAATCATGAATCGAATCATGAATCATGAATCGAATCATGAATCATGAATTGTATCATGAATCATGAATCATGAATTGAATCATGAATCATGAATCATGAATTGAATCATGAATCATGAATCATGAATCATGAAATGAATCATGAATCATGAATCATGAATTGAATTATGAATCATGAATCGAATCATGAATAAAATCATGAATCATGAATCGAATCATGAATCATGAATTGTATCATGAATCATGAACCATGAATTGATTCATGAATCATGAATCATGAATTGAATCATGAATCATGAATCATGAATCATGAATTGAATCATGAATCATGAATCATGAATCATGAATCGAATCATGAATCAAGAATTGAATCATGAATCATGAATTATGAATCATGAATTGAATCATGAATCATGAGTCATGAATTGAATCATGAATCATGAATCATGAATTGAATCATGAATCATGATTCATGAATTGAATCATGAATCATGAATCGAATCATGAATCATGAATCATGAATCGAATCATGAATCATGAATTGAATCATGAATCATGAATCATGAATTGAATCATGAATCATGAATTGAATCATGAATCATGAATTGAATCATGAATCATGAATCATGAATCATGAATCAAATCATGAATCATGAATTGAATCATGAATCATGAATTGAATCATGAATCATGAATCATGAATCATGAATCGAATCATGAATCATGAATTGTATCATGAATCATGAATCGAATCATGAATCATGAATCATGAATTGAATCATGAATTGAATCATGAATCATGAATCGAATCATGAATCATGAATTGAATCATGAATTGAATCATGAATTGAATCATGAATCATGAATTGAATCATGAATCATGAATCATAAATCGAATCATGAATTATGAATTGAATCATGAATCGAATCATGAATTGAATCATAAATCATGAATTGAATCATGAATCATGAATTGAATCATGAACCATGAATTATGAATCATGAATTGAATCATGAATCATGAATCATGAATTGAATCATGAATCATGAATTGAATCATGAATCATGAATCATGAATTGAATCTTGAATCATGAATCATGAATCATGAATCATGAATCGAATCATGAATCATGAATCGAATCATGAATCATGAATTGAATCATGAATCATGAATCATGAATTGAATCATGAATCATGAATTAATGAATTGAATCATGAATCATGAATCATGAATTGAATCATGAATCATGAATCGAATCATGAATCATGAATTGAATCATGAATCATGAATCATGAATTGAATCATGAATCATGAATTAATGAATTGAATCATGAATCATGAATCATGAATCGAATCATGAATCATGAATCATGAATTGAATCATGAATCATGAATCGAATCATGAATTGAAACATTAATTGAATCATGTATCATGAATTGAATCAGGAATCGAATCATGATTCATGAATTATGAATCATGAATTGAATCATGAATCATGAATCATGAATTGAATCATGAATCATGAATCATGAATTGAATCATGAATCATGAATCATGAATTGAATCATGAATCATGAATCATGAATCGAATCATGAATCATGAATTGAATCATGAATCATGAATCATGAATTGAATTATGAATTGAATCATGAATCTTGAATCATGAATTGAATCATGAATCATGAATCATAAATTATGCATCATGAATCATGATTCATGAATCATGAATCATGAATTGAATTATGAATTGAATCATGAATCATGAATTAAATCATGAATCATGAATCATGAAATGAATCATGAATCATGAATCATGAATTGAATTATGAATCATGAATCGAATCATGAATAAAATCATGAATCATGAATCGAATCATGAATCATGAATTGTATCATGAATCATGAACCATGAATTGATTCATGAATCATGAATCATGAATTGAATCATGAATCATGAATCATGAATCATGAATTGAATCATGAATCATGAATCATGAATCGAATCATGAATCATGAATCATGAATCGAATCATGAATCATGAATTGAATCATGAATCATGAATCATGAATTGAATCATGAATCATGAATCATGAATTGAATCATGAATCATGAATTGAATCATGAATCATGAATCATGAATCATGAATCAAATCATGAATCATGAATTGAATCATGAATCATGAATTGAATCATGAATCATGAATCATGAATCATGAATCGAATCATGAATCATGAATTGTATCATGAATCATGAATCGAATCATGAATCATGAATTGAATCATGAATTGAATCATGAATCATGAATCGAATCATGAATCATGAATTGAATCATGAATTGAATCATGAATTGAATCATGAATCATGAATTGAATCATGAATCATGAATCATAAATCGAATCATGAATTATGAATTGAATCATGAATCGAATCATGAATTGAACCATTAATCATGAATTGAATCATGAATCATGAATTGAATCATGAATCATGAATTATGAATCATGAATTGAATCATGAATCATGAATCATGAATTGAATCATGAATCATGAATTGAATCATGAATCATGAATCATGAATTGAATCTTGAATCATGAATCATGAATCATGAATCATGAATCGAATCATGAATCATGAATCATGAATCGAATCATGAATCATGAATTGAATCATGAATCATGAATCATGAATTGAATCATGAATCATGAATTAATGAATTGAATCATGAATCATGAATCATGAATTGAATCATGAATCATGAATCGAATCATGAATCATGAATTGAATCATGAATCATGAATCATGAATTGAATCATGAATCATGAATTAATGAATTGAATCATGAATCATGAATCATGAATCGAATCATGAATCATGAATCATGAATTGAATCATGAATCATGAATCGAATCATGAATTGAAACATTAATTGAATCATGTATCATGAATTGAATCAGGAATCGAATCATGATTCATGAATTATGAATCATGAATTGAATCATGAATCATGAATCATGAATTGAATCATGAATCATGAATCATGAATTGAATCATGAATCATGAATCATGAATTGAATCATGAATCATGAATCATGAATCATGAATCGAATCATGAATCATGAATTGAATCATGAATCATGAATCATGAATCATGAATTGAATTATGAATTGAATCATGAATCTTGAATCATGAATTGAATCATGAATCATGAATCATAAATCATGAATCATGAATCATGATTCATGAATCATGAATCATGAATTGAATTATGAATTGAATCATGAATCATGAATTAAATCATGAATCATGAATCATGAAATGAATCATGAATCATGAATCATGAATTGAATTATGAATCATGAATCGAATCATGAATAAAATCATGAATCATGAATCGAATCATGAATCATGAATTGTATCATGAATCATGAACCATGAATTGATTCATGAATCATGAATCATGAATTGAATCATGAATCATGAATCATGAATCATGAATTGAATCATGAATCATGAATCATGAATCATGAATCGAATCATTAATCAAGAATTGAATCATGAATCATGAATTATGAATCATGAATTGAATCATGAATCATGAGTCATGAATTGAATCATGAATCATGAATCATGAATTGAATCATGAATCATGAATCATGAATTGAATCATGAATCATGAATCATGAATCATGAATCGAATCATGAATCATGAATCATGAATCGAATCATGAATCATGAATTGAATCATGAATCATGAATCATGAATTGAATCATGAATCATGAATCATGAATTGAATCATGAATCATGAATTGAATCATGAATCATGAATCATGAATCATGAATCGAATCATGAATCATGAATTGAATCATGAATCATGAATTGAATCATGAATCATAAATTGAATCATAAATCATGAATCATGAATTGTATCATGAATCATGAATCGAATCATGAATCATGAATCATGAATTGAATCATTAATTGAATCATGAATCATGAATCGAATCATGAATCATGAATTGAATCATGAATTGAATCATGAATCATGAATCATGAATTGAATCATGAATCATGAATTAATGAATTGAATCATGAATCATGAATCATGAATCGAATCATGAATCATGAATCATGAATTGAATCATGAATCATGAATCGAATCATGAATTGAAACATTAATTGAATCATGTATCATGAATTGAATCAGGAATCGAATCATGAATCATGAATCATGAATCGAATCATGAATCATGAATTGAATCATGAATCATGAATCATGAATTGAATCATGAATCATGAATTAATGAATTGAATCATGAATCATGAATCATGAATTGAATCATGAATCATGAATCGAATCATGAATCATGAATTGAATCATGAATCATGAATCATGAATTGAATCATGAATCATGAATTAATGAATTGAATCATGAATCATGAATCATGAATCGAATCATGAATCATGAATCATGAATTGAATCATGAATCATGAATCGAATCATGAATTGAAACATTAATTGAATCATGTATCATGAATTGAATCAGGAATCGAATCATGATTCATGAATTATGAATCATGAATTGAATCATGAATCATGAATCATGAATTGAATCATGAATCATGAATCATGAATTGAATCATGAATCATGAATCATGAATTGAATCATGAATCATGAATCATGAATCATGAATCGAATCATGAATCATGAATTGAATCATGAATCATGAATCATGAATCATGAATTGAATTATGAATTGAATCATGAATCTTGAATCATGAATTGAATCATGAATCATGAATCATAAATCATGAATCATGAATCATGATTCATGAATCATGAATCATGAATTGAATTATGAATTGAATCATGAATCATGAATTAAATCATGAATCATGAATCATGAAATGAATCATGAATCATGAATCATGAATTGAATTATGAATCATGAATCGAATCATGAATAAAATCATGAATCATGAATCGAATCATGAATCATGAATTGTATCATGAATCATGAACCATGAATTGATTCATGAATCATGAATCATGAATTGAATCATGAATCATGAATCATGAATCATGAATTGAATCATGAATCATGAATCATGAATCATGAATCGAATCATTAATCAAGAATTGAATCATGAATCATGAATTATGAATCATGAATTGAATCATGAATCATGAGTCATGAATTGAATCATGAATCATGAATCATGAATTGAATCATGAATCATGAATCATGAATTGAATCATGAATCATGAATCATGAATCATGAATCGAATCATGAATCATGAATCATGAATCGAATCATGAATCATGAATTGAATCATGAATCATGAATCATGAATTGAATCATGAATCATGAATCATGAATTGAATCATGAATCATGAATTGAATCATGAATCATGAATCATGAATCATGAATCGAATCATGAATCATGAATTGAATCATGAATCATGAATTGAATCATGAATCATAAATTGAATCATAAATCATGAATCATGAATTGTATCATGAATCATGAATCGAATCATGAATCATGAATCATGAATTGAATCATTAATTGAATCATGAATCATGAATCGAATCATGAATCATGAATTGAATCATGAATTGAATCATGAATCATGAATCATGAATTGAATCATGAATCATGAATTAATGAATTGAATCATGAATCATGAATCATGAATCGAATCATGAATCATGAATCATGAATTGAATCATGAATCATGAATCGAATCATGAATTGAAACATTAATTGAATCATGTATCATGAATTGAATCAGGAATCGAATCATGATTCATGAATTATGAATCATGAATTGAATCATGAATCATGAATCATGAATTGAATCATGAATCATGAATCATGAATTGAATCATGAATCATGAATCATGAATTGAATCATGAATCATGAATCATGAATCATGAATCGAATCATGAATCATGAATTGAATCATGAATCATGAATCATGAATCATGAATTGAATTATGAATTGAATCATGAATCTTGAATCATGAATTGAATCATGAATCATGAATCATAAATCATGAATCATGAATCATGATTCATGAATCATGAATCATGAATTGAATTATGAATTGAATCATGAATCATGAATTAAATCATGAATCATGAATCATGAAATGAATCATGAATCATGAATCATGAATTGAATTATGAATCATGAATCGAATCATGAATAAAATCATGAATCATGAATCGAATCATGAATCATGAATTGTATCATGAATCATGAACCATGAATTGATTCATGAATCATGAATCATGAATTGAATCATGAATCATGAATCATGAATCATGAATTGAATCATGAATCATGAATCATGAATCATGAATCGAATCATTAATCAAGAATTGAATCATGAATCATGAATTATGAATCATGAATTGAATCATGAATCATGAGTCATGAATTGAATCATGAATCATGAATCATGAATTGAATCATGAATCATGAATCATGAATTGAATCATGAATCATGAATCATGAATCATGAATCGAATCATGAATCATGAATCATGAATCGAATCATGAATCATGAATTGAATCATGAATCATGAATCATGAATTGAATCATGAATCATGAATCATGAATTGAATCATGAATCATGAATTGAATCATGAATCATGAATCATGAATCATGAATCGAATCATGAATCATGAATTGAATCATGAATCATGAATTGAATCATGAATCATAAATTGAATCATAAATCATGAATCATGAATTGTATCATGAATCATGAATCGAATCATCAATCATGAATCATGAATTGAATCATGAATTGAATCATGAATCATGAATCGAATCATGAATCATGAATTGAATCATGAATTGAATCATGAATCATGAATCATAAATCGAATCATGAATTATGAATTGAATCATGAATCGAATCATGAATTGAATCATTAATCATGAATTGAATCATGAATCATGAATTGAATCATGAATCATGAATTATGAATCATGAATTGAATCATGAATCATGAATCATGAATTGAATCATGAATCATGAATTGAATCATGAATCATGAATCATGAATTGAATCTTGAATCATGAATCATGAATCATGAATCATGAATCGAATCATGAATCATGAATCATGAATCGAATCATGAATCATGAATTGAATCATGAATCATGAATCATGAATTGAATCATGAATCATGAATTAATGAATTGAATCATGAATCATGAATCATGAATTGAATCATGAATCATGAATCATGAATCATGAATCGAATCATGAATCATGAATCGAATCATGAATCATGAATCATGAATCGAATCAAGAATCATGAATTGAATCATGAATCATGAATCATGAATTGAATCATGAATCATGAATCATGAATTGAATCATGAATCATGAATCAGGAATCGAATCATGAATCATGAATTGAATCATGAATCATGAATTGAATCATGAATCATAAATTGAATCATAAATCATGAATCATGAATTGTATCATGAATCATGAATCGAATCATGAATCATGAATTAAATCATGAATTGAATCATGAATCATGAATCGAATCATGAATCATGAATTGAATCATGAATTGAATCATGAATTGAATCACGAATCATGAATTGAATCATGAATCATGAATCATAAATCGAATCATGAATTATGAATTGAATCATGAATCGAATCATGAATTGAATCATTAATCATGAATTGAATCATGAATCATGAATTGAATCATGAATCATGAATTATGAATCATGAATTGAATCATGAATCATGAATCATGAATTGAATCATGAATCATGAATCATGAATTGAATCATGAATCATGAATCATGAATTGAATCATGAATCATAAATCATGAATCATGAATCGAATCATGAATCATGAATCGAATCATGAATCATGAATCATGAATCGAATCATGAATCATAAATTGAATCATGAATCATGAATCATGAATTGAATCATGAATCATGAATTAATGAATTGAATCATGAATCATGAATCATGAATTGAATTATAAATCATGAATCATGAATTGAATCATGAATCATGAATCGAATCATGAGTCATGAATTGAATCATGAATCATGAATCATGAATTGAATCATGAATCATGAATTAATGAATTGAATCATGTATCATGAATCATGAATCGAATCATGAATCATGAATCATGAATTGAATCATGAATCATGAATCGAATCATGAATCATGAATTGAAACATTAATTGAATCATGTATCATGAATTGAATCAGGAATCGAATCATGAATTGAATTATGAATCATGAAATAAATCATGAGTCATGAATAATGAATTGAATCATGAATCATGAATCATGAATTGAATCATGAATCATGAATCATGAATCGAATCATGAATCATGAATTGAATCATGAGTTAAATCATGAATCATAAATTGAATCATGAATCATGAATCATGAATCATGAATTGAATCATGAATCATGAATTGTATCATGAATCATGAATTGAATCATGAATTAATGAATCATGAATCGAATAATGCATCATGAATCGAATCATGAATCATAAATTGAATCATGAATCATGAATCATGAATTGAATCATGAATCATGAATCATGAATTGAATCATGAATCATGAATTGAATCATGAATCATGAATCATGAATCATGAATCGAATCATGAATCATGAATCATGAATCGAATCATGAATCATGAATTGAATCATGAATCATGAATCATGAATTGAATCATGAATCATGAATCATGAATTGAATCATGAATCATGAATTGAATCATGAATCATGAATCATGAATTGAATCATGAATCATGAATTGAATCATGAATCATGAATTGAATCATGAATCATGAATCATGAATCGAATCATGAATCATGAATGATGAATCGAATCATGAATCATGAATTCAATCATGAATCATGAATCATGAATCATGAATCATGAATCATGAATTAATGAATTGAATCATGAATCATGAATCGAATCATGAATCATGAATCGAATCATGAATCATGAATCATGAATTGAATCATGAATCATGAATCAAATCATGAATCATGAATTGAATCATGAATCATGAATCATGAATTGAATCATGAATCATTAATCATGAATCGAATCATGAATCATGAATCATGACTTGAATCATGAATCATGAATCGAATCATGAATCATGAATTGAAACATTAATTGAATCATGTATCATGAATTGAATCAGGAATCGAATCATGAATTGAATTATGAATCATAAATTGAATCATGAATCATGAATCATGAATCGAATCATGAATCGAATCATGAATCATGAATTGAATCATGAGTTGAATCATGAATCATAAATTGAATCATGAATCATGAAGCATGAATCATGAATTGAATCATGAATAATGAATTGTATCAAGAATCATGAATCATGAATTGAATCATGAATCATGAATCATGAATTGAATCATGAATCATGAATCATGAATTGAATCATGAATCATGAATCGAATCATGAATCATGAATTGAATCATGATTCATGAATCATGAATTGAATCATGAATCATGAATCATGAATTGAATCATGTATCATGAATTGAATCATGAATCATGAATCATGAATCGTGAATCGAATCATAAATCATGAATCATGAATCGAATCATGAATCATGAATCGAATCATGAATCATGAATTAATGAATCGAATCATGAATCATGAATCATGAATCGAATCATGAATCATGAATTGAATCATGAATCATGAATTGAATCATAAATCATAAATTGAATCATAAATCATGAATCATGAATTGTATCATGAATCATGAATCGAATCATGAATCATGAATTAAATCATGAATTGAATCATGAATCATGAATCGAATCATGAATCATGAATTGAATCATGAATTGAATCATGAATTGAATCACGAATCATGAATTGAATCATGAATCATGAATCATAAATTGAATCATGAATTATGAATTGAATCATGAATCGAATCATGAATTGAATCATTAATCATGAATTGAATCATGAATCATGAATTGAATCATGAATCATGAATTATGAATCATGAATTGAATCATGAATCATGAATCATGAATTGAATCATGAATCATGAATCATGAATTGAATCATGAATCATGAATCATGAATTGAATCATGAATCATAAATCATGAATCATGAATCGAATCATGAATCATGAATCGAATCATGAATCATGAATCATGAATCGAATCATGAATCATAAATTGAATCATGAATCATGAATCATGAATTGAATCATGAATCATGAATTAATGAATTGAATCATGAATCATGAATCATGAATTGAATTATAAATCATGAATCATGAATTGAATCATGAATCATGAATCGAATCATGAGTCATGAATTGAATCATGAATCATGAATCATGAATTGAATCATGAATTATGAATTAATGAATTGAATCATGTATCATGAATCATGAATCGAATCATGAATCATGAATCATGAATTGAATCATGAATCATGAATCGAATCATGAATCATGAATTGAAACATTAATTGAATCATGTATCATGAATTGAATCAGGAATCGAATCATGAATTGAATTATGAATCATGAAATAAATCATGAGTCATGAATAATGAATTGAATCATGAATCATGAATCATGAATCATGAATTGAATCATGAATCATTAATCATGAATCGAATCATGAATCATGAATTGAATCATGAGTTAAATCATGAATCATAAATTGAATCATGAATCATGAATCATGAATCATGAATTGAATCATGAATCATGAATTGTATCATGAATCATGAATTGAATCATGAATTAATGAATCATGAATCGAATAATGCATCATGAATCGAATCATGAATCATAAATTGAATCATGAATCATGAATCATGAATTGAATCATGAATCATGAATCATGAATTGAATCATGAATCATGAATTGAATCATGAATCATGAATCATGAATCGAATCATGAATCATGAATCGAATCATGAATCATGAATTGAATCATGAATCATGAATCATGAATTGAATCATGAATCATGAATCATGAATTGAATCATGAATCATGAATTGAATCATGAATCATGAATCATGAATTGAATCATGAATCATGAATCATGAATTGAATCATGAATCATGAATTGAATCATGAATCATGAATCATGAATCGAATCATGAATCATGAATCATGAATCGAATCATGAATCATGAATTCAATCATGAATCATGAATCATGAATCATGAATCATGAATTAATGAATTGAATCATGAATCATGAATCATGAATCGAATCATGAATCATGAATCGAATCATGAATCATGAATCATGAATTGAATCATGAATCATGAATCAAATCATAAATCATGAATTGAATCATGAATCATGAATCATGAATTGAATCATGAATCATTAATCATGAATCGAATCATGAATCATGAATCATGACTTGAATAATGAATCATGAATCGAATCATGAATCATGAATTGAAACATTAATTGAATCATGTATCATGAATTGAATCAGGAATCGAATCATGAATTGAATTATGAATCATGAATTGAATCATGAATCATGAATCATGAATCGAATCATGAATCATGAATCGAATCATGAATCATGAATTGAATCATGAGTTGAATCATGAATCATAAATTGAATCATGAATCATGAAGCATGAATCATGAATTGAATCATGAATAATGAATTGTATCAAGAATCATGAATCATGAATTGAATCATGAATCATGAATCATGAATTGAATCATGAATCATGAATCATGAATTGAATCATGAATCATGAATCGAATCATGAATCATGAATTGAATCATGATTCATGAATCATGAATTGAATCATGAATCATGAATCATGAATTGAATCATGTATCATGAATTGAATCATGAATCATGAATCATGAATTGTGAATCGAATCATAAATCATGAATCATGAATCGAATCATGAATCATGAAACGAATCATGAATCATGAATTAATGAATCGAATCATGAATCATGAATCATGAATCATGAATCATGAATCATGAATCGAATCATGAATCATGAATTGAATCATGAATCATAAATCATGAATCGAAAAATGAATCATGAATTGAATCATGAATCATGAATTGAATTATGAATCATGAATCATGAATCGAATAATGAATCATGAATTGAATCATGAATCATGAATCATGAATCAAGAATCATGAATCGAAACATGAATCATGAATTGAATCATGAATCATGAATCATGAATCATGAATTGAATCATGAATCATGAATCGAATAATTAATCATGAATCATGAATCATGAATTGAATCATGAATCATGAATTATGAATCGAATCATGAATCATGAATTGAATCATGAGTTGAATCATGAATCATAAATTGAATCATGAATCATGAAATGAATCATGAATTGAATCATGAATCATGAATTGTATCATGAATCATGAATCATGAATTGAATCATGAATCATGAATCATGAATTGAATCATGGATCGAATCATGAATCATGAATCGAATCATGAATCATGAATTGAATCATGATTCATGAATCATGAATTGAATCATGAATCATGAACCATGAATTGAATCATGTATCATGAATTGAATCATGAATCATGAATCATGATTCGTGAATCTAATCATAAATCATGAATCATGAATCGAATAATGAATCATGAATCGAATCATGAATCATGAATCGAATCATGAATCATGAATCATGAATCATGAATCATGAATCGAATCATGAATCATGAATTGAATCATGAATCATAAATCATGAATCGAAAAATGAATCATGAATTGAATCATGAATCATGAATTGAATCATGAATCATGAATCATGAATCGAATAATGAATCATGAATTGAATCATAAATCATGAATCAAGAATCATGAATCGAAACATGAATCATGAATTGAATCATGAATCATGAATCATGAATCATGAATCATGAATTGAATCATGAATCATGAATCATGAATCGAATAATGAATCATGAATCATGAATCATGAATTGAATCATGAATCATGAATTATGAATCGAATCATGAATCATGAATTGAATCATGAGTTGAATCATGAATCATAAATTGAATCATGAATCATGAAATGAATCATAAATTGAATCATGAATCATGAAATGAATCATGAATTGAATCATGAATTGAATCATTATTCATGAATCATGATTTGAATCATAAATCATGAATTCAATCATGAATCATGATTTGAATCAGGAATCGAATCATGAATTCAATCATGAATCATAAATTGAATCATGAATCATGAATTGAATCAGGAATCGAATCATGAATTGAATCATGAATCATGAATTGAATCATGATTTTAATTATGAATCATGAATTGAATCATGAATCATGAATCATGAATCATGAATTGAATTATGAATTGAATTATGAATCTTGAATCATGAATTGAATCATGAATCATGAATCATAAATCATGAATCATGAATCATGAATCGAATCATGAATCATGAATTGAATCATGAGTTGAATCATGAATCATGAATCATGAATCATGAATCATGAATCATGAATTGAATCATGAATCAAGAATTGTATCATGAATCATGAATCATAAATTGAATCATGAATCATGAATCATGAATCGAATAATGCATCATGAATCGAATCATGAATCATAAATTGAATCATGAATCATGAATCATGAATTGAATCATGAATCATGAATCATGAATTGAATCATGAATCATGAATTGAATCATGAATCATGAATCATGAATCGAATCATGAATCATGAATCATGAATCGAATCATGAATCATGAATTGAATCATGAATCATGAATCATGAATTGAATCATGAATCATGAATCATGAATTGAATCATGAATCATGAATCATGAATTGAATCATGAATCATGAATTGAATCATGAATCATGAATCATGAATCGAATCATGAATCATGAATCATGAATCGAATCATGAATCATGAATTCAATCATGAATAATGAATCATGAATTGAATCATGAATCATGAATTAATGAATTGAATCATGAATCATGAATCATGAATCGAATCATGAATCATGAATCGAATCATGAATCATGAATCATGAATTGAATCATGAATCATGAATCGAATCATGAATCATGAATCGAATCATGAATCATGAATCATGAATTGAATCATGAATCATGAATTAATGAATTGAATCATGAATCATTAATCATGAATCGAATCATGAATCATGAATCATGACTTGAATCATGAATCATGAATCGAATCATGAATCATGAATTGAAACATTAATTGAATCATGTATCATGAATTGAATCAGGAATCGAATCATGAATTGAATTATGAATCATGAATTGAATCATGAATCATGAATCATGAATCAAATCATGAATCATGAATCGAATCATGAATCATGAATTGAATCATGAGTTGAATCATGAATCATAAATTGAATCATGAATCATGAATCATGAATCATGAATTGAATCATGAATCATGAATTGTATCATGAATCATGAATCATGAATTGAATCATGAATCATGAATCATGAATTGAATCATGAATCATGAATCATGAATCGAATCATGAATCATGAATCGAATCATGAATCATGAATTGAATCATGATTCATGAATCATGAATTGAATCATGAATCATGAATCATGAATTGAATCATGAATCATGAATTGAATCATGAATCATGAATCATGAATCGTGAATCGAATCATGAATCATGAATCGAATCATGAATCATGAATCATGAATCATGAATGATGAATCATGAATCATGAATCGAATCATGAATCATGAATTGAATCATGAATCATGAATCATGAATCGAAACATGAATCATGAATTGAATCATGAATCATGAATCATGAATCATGAATCGAATAATGAATCATGAATTGAATCATGAATCATGAATCATGAATTGAATCATGAATCATGAATTATGAATCGAATCATGAATCATGAATTGAATCATGAGTTGAATCATGAATCATGAATCATGAATCGAATAATGAATCATGAATCATAAATCATGAATTGAATCATGAATCATGAATTATGAATCGAATCATGAATCATGAATTGAATCATGAGTTGAATCATAAATTGAATCATGAATCATGAAATGAATCATAAATTGAATCATGAATCATGAAATGAATCATGAATTGAATCATGAATTGAATCATTATTCATGAATCATGATTTGAATCATAAATCATGAATTCAATCATGAATCATGATTTGAATCAGGAATCGAATCATGAATTCAATCATGAATCATAAATTGAATCATGAATCATGAATTGAATCAGGAATCGAATCATGAATTGAATCATGAATCATGATTTGAATCATGATTTTAATTATGAATCATGAATTGAATCATGAATCATGAATCATGAATCATGAATCGAATTATGAATTGAATTATGAATCTTGAATCATGAATTGAATCATGAATCATGAATCATAAATCATGAATCATGAATCATGAATCGAATCATGAATCATGAATTGAATCATGAGTTGAATCATGAATCATAAATTGAATCATGAATCATGAATCATGAATCATGAATTGAATCATGAATCAAGAATTGTATCATGAATCATGAATCATAAATTGAATCATGAATCATGAATCATGAATCGAATAATGCATCATGAATCGAATCATGAATCATAAATTGAATCATGAATCATGAATCATGAATTGAATCATGAATCATGAATCATGAATTGAATCATGAATCATGAATTGAATCATGAATCATGAATCATGAATCGAATCATGAATCATGAATCATGAATCGAATCATGAATCATGAATTGAATCATGAATCATGAATCATGAATTGAATCATGAATCATGAATCATGAATTGAATCATGAATCATGAATTGAATCATGAATCATGAATCATGAATTGAATCATGAATCATGAATCATGAATTGAATCATGAATCATGAATTGAATCATGAATCATGAATCATGAATCGAATCATGAATCATGAATCATGAATCGAATCATGAATCATGAATTCAATCATGAATCATGAATCATAAATTGAATCATGAATCATGATTTAATGAATTGAATCATGAATCATGAATCATGAATCGAATCATGAATCATGAATCAAATCATGAATCATGAATCATGAATTGAATCATGAATCATGAATCGAATCATGAATCATGAATCGAATCAAGATTCATGAATCATGAATTGAATCATGAATCATGAATTAATGAATTGAATCATGAATCATTAATCATGAATCGAATCATGAATCATGAATCATGACTTGAATCATGAATCATGAATCGAATCATGAATCATGAATTGAAACATTAATTGAATCATGTATCATGAATTGAATCAGGAATCGAATCATGAATTGAATTATGAATCATGAATTGAATCATGAATCATGAATCATGAATCAAATCATGAATCATGAATCGAATCATGAATCATGAATTGAATCATGAGTTGAATCATGAATCATAAATTGAATCATGAATCATGAATCATGAATCATGAATTGAATCATGAATCATGAATTGTATCATGAATCATGAATCATGAATTGAATCATGAATCATGAATCATGAATTGAATCATGAATCATGAATCATGAATCGAATCATGAATCATGAATCGAATCATGAATCATGAATTGAATCATGATTCATTAATCATGAATTGAATCATGAATCATGAATCATGAATTGAATCATGAATCATGAATTGAATCATGAATCATGAATCATGAATCATGAATCGAATCATGAATCATGAATCGAATCATGAATCATGAATCGAATCATGAATCATGAATCATGAATCGAATCATGAATCATGAATCATGAATCATGAATCATGAATCATGAATCATGAATCGAATCATGAATCATGAATTGAATCATGAATCATGAATCATGAATCGAAACATGAATCATGAATTGAATCATGAATCATGAATCATGAATCATGAATCATGAATCATGAATCGAATAATGAATCATGAATTGAATCATGAATCATGAATCATGAATCAAGAATCATGAATCGAAACATGAATCATGAATTGAATCATGAATCATGAATCATGAATCATGAATCATGAATTGAATCATGAATCATGAATCATGAATCATGAATTGAATCATGAATCATGAATTATGAATCGAATCATGAATCATGAATTGAATCATGAGTTGAATCATGAATCATAAATTGAATCATGAATCATGAAATGAATCATAAATTGAATCATGAATCATGAAATGAATCATGAATTGAATCATGAATTGAATCATTATTCATGAATCATGATTTGAATCATGAATCATGAATTCAATCATGAATCATGATTTGAATCAGGAATCGAATCATGAATTCAATCATGAATCATAAATTGAATCATGAATCATGAATTGAATCAGGAATCGAATCATGAATTGAATCATGAATCATGAATTGAATCATGATTTTAATTATGAATCATGAATTGAATCATGAATCATGAATCATGAATCATGAATTGAATTATGAATTGAATTATGAATCTTGAATCATGAATTGAATCATGAATCATGAATCATAAATCATGAATCATGAATCATGATTCATGAATCATGAATCATGAATTGAATTATGAATTGAATCATGAATCATGAATTAAATCATGAATCATGAATAATGAAATGAATCATGAATCATGAATCATGAATTGAATTATGAATCATGAATCGAATCATGAATCGAATCATGAATCATGAATCGAATCATGAATCATGAATTGTATCATGAATCATGAACCATGAATTGATTCATGAATCATGAATCATGAATTGAATCATGAATCATGAATCATGAATTATGAATTGAATCATGAATCAAGAATTGAATCATGAATCATGAATTATGAATCATGAATTGAATCATGAATCATGAATCATGAATTGAATCATGAATCATGAATTGAATCATGAATCATGAATTGAATCATGAATCATGAATCATGAATCGAATCATGAATCATGAATCATGAATCGAATCATGAATCATGAATTGAATCATGAATCATGAATCATGAATTGAATCATGAATCATGAATCATGAATCGAATCATGAATCATGAATTGAATCATGAATCATGAATCATGAATTCAATCATGAATCATGAATCATGAATTGAATCATGAATCATGAATTGAATCATGAATCATGAATCATGAATCGAATCATGAATCATGAATCATGAATCGAATCATGAATCATGAATTCAATCATGAATCATGAATCATGAATTGAATCATGAATCATGAATTAATGAATTGAATCATGAATCATGAATCATGAATCGAATCATGAATCATGAATCGAATCATGAATCATGAATCATGAATTGAATCATGAATCATGAATCGAATCATGAATCATGAATCGAATCATGAATCATGAATCATGAATTGAATCATGAATCATGAATTAATGAATTGAATCATGAATCATTAATCATGAATCGAATCATGAATCATGAATCATGACTTGAATCATGAATCATGAATCGAATCATGAATCATGAATTGAAACATTAATTGAATCATGTATCATGAATTGAATCAGGAATCGAATCATGAATTGAATTATGAATCATGAATTGAATCATGAATCATGAATCATGTATCATGAATTGAATCAGGAATCGAATCATGAATTGAATTATGAATCATGAGTTGAATCATGAATCATAAATTGAATCATGAATCATGAATCATGAATTGAATCATGAATCATGAATTGTATCATGAATCATGAATCATGAATTGAATCATGAATCATGAATCATGAATTGAATCATGAATCATGAATCATGAATCGAATCATGAATCATGAATCGAATCATGAATCATGAATTGAATCATGATTCATGAATCATGAATTGAATCATGAATCATGAATCATGAATTGAATCATGAATCATGAATTGAATCATAAATCATGAATCATGAATCGTGAATCGAATCATGAATCATGAATCATGAATCGAATCATGAATCATGAATCGAATCATGAATCATGAATCATGAATCGAATCATGAATCATGAATCATGAATCATGAATCATGAATCATGAATCGAATCATGAATCATGAATTGAATCATGAATCATGAATCATGAATCGAAACATGAATCATGAATTGAATCATGAATCATGAATCATGAATCATGAATCGAATAATGAATCATGAATTGAATCATGAATCATGAATCATGAATCAAGAATCATGAATCGAAACATGAATCATGAATTGAATCATGAATCATGAATCATGAATCATGAATCATGAATTGAATCATGAATCATGAATCATGAATTGAATCATGAATCATGAATCATGAATCATGAATTGAATCATGAATCATGAATTATGAATCGAATCATGAATCATGAATTGAATCATGAGTTGAATCATGAATCATGAATCATGAATCGAATAATGAATCATGAATCATAAATCATGAATTGAATCATGAATCATGAATTATGAATCGAATCATGAATCATGAATTGAATCATGAGTTGAATCATGAATCATAAATTGAATCATGAATCATGAAATGAATCATAAATTGAATCATGAATCATGAAATGAATCATGAATTGAATCATGAATTGAATCATTATTCATGAATCATGATTTGAATCATAAATCATGAATTCAATCATGAATCATGATTTGAATCAGGAATCGAATCATGAATTCAATCATGAATCATAAATTGAATCATGAATCATGAATTGAATCAGGAATCGAATCATGAATTGAATCATGAATCATGAATTGAATCATGATTTTAATTATGAATCATGAATTGAATCATGAATCATGAATCATGAATCATGAATTGAATTATGAATTGAATTATGAATCTTGAATCATGAATTGAATCATGAATCATGAATCATAAATCATGAATCATGAATCATGAATTGAATCATGAGTTGAATCATGAATCATAAATTGAATCATGAATCATGAATCATGAATCATGAATTGAATCATGAATCAAGAATTGTATCATGAATCATGAATCATAAATTGAATCATGAATCATGAATCATGAATCGAATAATGCATCATGAATCGAATCATGAATCATAAATTGAATCATGAATCATGAATCATGAATTGAATCATGAATCATGAATCATGAATTGAATCATGAATTGAATCATGAATCATGAATCATGAATCGAATCATGAATCATGAATCATGAATCGAATCATGAATCATGAATTGAATCATGAATCATGAATCATGAATTGAATCATGAATCATGAATCATGAATTGAATCATGAATCATGAATTGAATCATGAATCATGAATCATGAATTGAATCATGAATCATGAATCATGAATTGAATCATGAATCATGAATTGAATCATGAATCATGAATCATGAATCGAATCATGAATCATGAATCATGAATCGAATCATGAATCATGAATTCAATCATGAATCATGAATCATAAATTGAATCATGAATCATGAATTAATGAATTGAATCATGAATCATGAATCATGAATCGAATCATGAATCATGAATCAAATCATGAATCATGAATCATGAATTGAATCATGAATCATGAATCGAATCATGAATCATGAATCGAATCATGAATCATGAATCATGAATTGAATCATGAATCATGAATTAATGAATTGAATCATGAATCATTAATCATGAATCGAATCATGAATCATGAATCATGACTTGAATCATGAATCATGAATCGAATCATGAATCATGAATTGAAACATTAATTGAATCATGTATCATGAATTGAATCAGGAATCGAATCATGAATTGAATTATGAATCATGAATTGAATCATGAATCATGAATCATGAATCAAATCATGAATCATGAATCGAATCATGAATCATGAATTGAATCATGAGTTGAATCATGAATCATAAATTGAATCATGAATCATGAATCATGAATCATGAATTGAATCATGAATCATGAATTGTATCATGAATCATGAATCATGAATTGAATCATGAATCATGAATCATGAATTGAATCATGAATCATGAATCATGAATCGAATCATGAATCATGAATCGAATCATGAATCATGAATTGAATCATGATTCATTAATCATGAATTGAATCATGAATCATGAATCATGAATTGAATCATGAATCATGAATTGAATCATGAATCATGAATCATGAATCGTGAATCGAATCATGAATCATGAATCGAATCATGAATCATGAATCGAATCATGAATCATGAATCATGAATCGAATCATGAATCATGAATCATGAATCATGAATCATGAATCATGAATCATGAATCGAATCATGAATCATGAATTGAATCATGAATCATGAATCATGAATCGAAACATGAATCATGAATTGAATCATGAATCATGAATCATGAATCATGAATCGAATAATGAATCATGAATTGAATCATGAATCATGAATCATGAATCAAGAATCATGAATCGAAACATGAATCATGAATTGAATCATGAATCATGAATCATGAATCATGAATCATGAATTGAATCATGAATCATGAATCATGAATTGAATCATGAATCATGAATCATGAATCATGAATTGAATCATGAATCATGAATTATGAATCGAATCATGAATCATGAATTGAATCATGAGTTGAATCATGAATCATAAATTGAATCATGAATCATGAAATGAATCATAAATTGAATCATGAATCATGAAATGAATCATGAATTGAATCATGAATTGAATCATTATTCATGAATCATGATTTGAATCATGAATCATGAATTCAATCATGAATCATGATTTGAATCAGGAATCGAATCATGAATTCAATCATGAATCATAAATTGAATGATGAATCATGAATTGAATCAGGAATCGAATCATGAATTGAATCATGAATCATGAATTGAATCATGATTTTAATTATGAATCATGAATCATGAATTGAATCATGAATCATGAATCATGAATCATGAATTGAATTATGAATTGAATTATGAATCTTGAATCATGAATTGAATCATGAATCATGAATCATAAATCATGAATCATGAATCATGATTCATGAATCATGAATCATGAATTGAATTATGAATTGAATCATGAATCATGAATTAAATCATGAATCATGAATAATGAAATGAATCATGAATCATGAATCATGAATTGAATTATGAATCATGAATCGAATCATGAATCGAATCATGAATCATGAATCGAATCATGAATCATGAATTGTATCATGAATCATGAACCATGAATTGATTCATGAATCATGAATCATGAATTGAATCATGAATCATGAATCATGAATTATGAATTGAATCATGAATCATGAATCATGAATCATGAATCGAATCATGAATCAAGAATTGAATCATGAATCATGAATTATGAATCATGAATTGAATCATGAATCATGAATCATGAATTGAATCATGAATCATGAATTGAATCATGAATCATGAATTGAATCATGAATCATGAATCATGAATCGAATCATGAATCATGAATCATGAATCGAATCATGAATCATGAATTGAATCATGAATCATGAATCATGAATTGAATCATGAATCATGAATCATGAATCGAATCATGAATCATGAATTGAATCATGAATCATGAATCATGAATTGAATCATGAATCATGAATCATGAATTGAATCATGAATCATGAATTGAATCATGAATCATGAATCATGAATCGAATCATGAATCATGAATCATGAATCGAATCATGAATCATGAATTCAATCATGAATCATGAATCATGAATTGAATCATGAATCATGAATTAATGAATTGAATCATGAATCATGAATCATGAATCGAATCATGAATCATGAATCGAATCATGAATCATGAATCATGAATTGAATCATGAATCATGAATCGAATCATGAATCATGAATCGAATCATGAATCATGAATCATGAATTGAATCATGAATCATGAATTAATGAATTGAATCATGAATCATTAATCATGAATCGAATCATGAATCATGAATCATGACTTGAATCATGAATCATGAATCGAATCATGAATCATGAATTGAAACATTAATTGAATCATGTATCATGAATTGAATCAGGAATCGAATCATGAATTGAATTATGAATCATGAATTGAATCATGAATCATGAATCATGAATCAAATCATGAATCGAATCATGAATCATGAATTGAATCATGAGTTGAATCATGAATCATAAATTGAATCATGAATCATGAATCATGAATCATGAATTGAATCATGAATCATGAATTGTATCATGAATCATGAATCATGAATTGAATCATGAATCATGAATCATGAATTGAATCATGAATCATGAATCATGAATCGAATCATGAATCATGAATCGAATCATGAATCATGAATTGAATCATGATTCATGAATCATGAATTGAATCATGAATCATGAATCATGAATTGAATCATGAATCATGAATTGAATCATGAATCATGAATCATGAATCGTGAATCGAATCATGAATCATGAATCATGAATCGAATCATGAATCATGAATCGAATCATGAATCATGAATCATGAATCGAATCATGAATCATGAATCATGAATCGTGAATCGAATCATGAATCATGAATCATGAATCGAATCATGAATCATGAATCGAATCATGAATCATGAATCATGAATCGAATCATGAATCATGAATCATGAATCATGAATCATGAATCATGAATCGAATCGTGAATCATGAATTGAATCATGAATCGAATCATGAATCATGAATTGAAACATTAATTGAATCATGTATCATGAATTGAATCAGGAATCGAATCATGAATTGAATTATGAATCATAAATTGAATCATGAATCATGAATCATGAATCGAATCATGAATCGAATCATGAATCATGAATTGAATCATGAGTTGAATCATGAATCATAAATTGAATCATGAATCATGAAGCATGAATCATGAATTGAATCATGAATAATGAATTGTATCAAGAATCATGAATCATGAATTGAATCATGAATCATGAATCATGAATTGAATCATGAATCATGAATCATGAATTGAATCATGAATCATGAATCGAATCATGAATCATGAATTGAATCATGATTCATGAATCATGAATTGAATCATGAATCATGAATCATGAATTGAATCATGTATCATGAATTGAATCATGAATCATGAATCATGAATCGTGAATCGAATCATAAATCATGAATCATGAATCGAATCATGAATCATGAATCGAATCATGAATCATGAATTAATGAATCGAATCATGAATCATGAATCATGAATCATGAATCGAATCATGAATCATGAATTGAATCATGAATCATGAATTGAATCATAAATCATAAATTGAATCATAAATCATGAATCATGAATTGTATCATGAATCATGAATCGAATCATGAATCATGAATTAAATCATGAATTGAATCATGAATCATGAATCGAATCATGAATCATGAATTGAATCATGAATTGAATCATGAATTGAATCACGAATCATGAATTGAATCATGAATCATGAATCATAAATTGAATCATGAATTATGAATTGAATCATGAATCGAATCATGAATTGAATCATTAATCATGAATTGAATCATGAATCATGAATTGAATCATGAATCATGAATTATGAATCATGAATTGAATCATGAATCATGAATCATGAATTGAATCATGAATCATGAATCATGAATTGAATCATGAATCATGAATCATGAATTGAATCATGAATCATAAATCATGAATCATGAATCGAATCATGAATCATGAATCGAATCATGAATCATGAATCATGAATCGAATCATGAATCATAAATTGAATCATGAATCATGAATCATGAATTGAATCATGAATCATGAATTAATGAATTGAATCATGAATCATGAATCATGAATTGAATTATAAATCATGAATCATGAATTGAATCATGAATCATGAATCGAATCATGAGTCATGAATTGAATCATGAATCATGAATCATGAATTGAATCATGAATTATGAATTAATGAATTGAATCATGTATCATGAATCATGAATCGAATCATGAATCATGAATCATGAATTGAATCATGAATCATGAATCGAATCATGAATCATGAATTGAAACATTAATTGAATCATGTATCATGAATTGAATCAGGAATCGAATCATGAATTGAATTATGAATCATGAAATAAATCATGAGTCATGAATAATGAATTGAATCATGAATCGAATCATGAATCATGAATTGAATCATGAGTTAAATCATGAATCATAAATTGAATCATGAATCATGAATCATGAATCATGAATTGAATCATGAATCATGAATTGTATCATGAATCATGAATTGAATCATGAATTAATGAATCATGAATCGAATAATGCATCATGAATCGAATCATGAATCATAAATTGAATCATGAATCATGAATCATGAATTGAATCATGAATCATGAATCATGAATTGAATCATGAATCATGAATTGAATCATGAATCATGAATCATGAATCGAATCATGAATCATGAATCGAATCATGAATCATGAATTGAATCATGAATCATGAATCATGAATTGAATCATGAATCATGAATCATGAATTGAATCATGAATCATGAATTGAATCATGAATCATGAATCATGAATTGAATCATGAATCATGAATCATGAATTGAATCATGAATCATGAATTGAATCATGAATCATGAATCATGAATCGAATCATGAATCATGAATCATGAATCGAATCATGAATCATGAATTCAATCATGAATCATGAATCATGAATCATGAATCATGAATTAATGAATTGAATCATGAATCATGAATCATGAATCGAATCATGAATCATGAATCGAATCATGAATCATGAATCATGAATTGAATCATGAATCATGAATCAAATCATAAATCATGAATTGAATCATGAATCATGAATCATGAATTGAATCATGAATCATTAATCATGAATCGAATCATGAATCATGAATCATGACTTGAATCATGAATCATGAATCGAATCATGAATCATGAATTGAAACATTAATTGAATCATGTATCATGAATTGAATCAGGAATCGAATCATGAATTGAATTATGAATCATGAATTGAATCATGAATCATGAATCATGAATCGAATCATGAATCATGAATCGAATCATGAATCATGAATTGAATCATGAGTTGAATCATGAATCATAAATTGAATCATGAATCATGAAGCATGAATCATGAATTGAATCATGAATAATGAATTGTATCAAGAATCATGAATCATGAATTGAATCATGAATCATGAATCATGAATTGAATCATGAATCATGAATCATGAATTGAATCATGAATCATGAATCGAATCATGAATCATGAATTGAATCATGATTCATGAATCATGAATTGAATCATGAATCATGAATCATGAATTGAATCATGTATCATGAATTGAATCATGAATCATGAATCATGAATTGTGAATCGAATCATAAATCATGAATCATGAATCGAATCATGAATCATGAAACGAATCATGAATCATGAATTAATGAATCGAATCATGAATCATGAATCATGAATCATGAATCATGAATCATGAATCGAATCATGAATCATGAATTGAATCATGAATCATAAATCATGAATCGAAAAATGAATCATGAATTGAATCATGAATCATGAATTGAATTATGAATCATGAATCATGAATCGAATAATGAATCATGAATTGAATCATGAATCATGAATCATGAATCAAGAATCATGAATCGAAACATGAATCATGAATTGAATCATGAATCATGAATCATGAATCATGAATTGAATCATGAATCATGAATCGAATAATTAATCATGAATCATGAATCATGAATTGAATCATGAATCATGAATTATGAATCGAATCATGAATCATGAATTGAATCATGAGTTGAATCATGAATCATAAATTGAATCATGAATCATGAAATGAATCATGAATTGAATCATGAATCATGAATTGTATCATGAATCATGAATCATGAATTGAATCATGAATCATGAATCATGAATTGAATCATGAATCGAATCATGAATCATGAATCGAATCATGAATCATGAATTGAATCATGATTCATGAATCATGAATTGAATCATGAATCATGAACCATGAATTGAATCATGTATCATGAATTGAATCATGAATCATGAATCATGATTCGTGAATCTAATCATAAATCATGAATCATGAATCGAATAATGAATCATGAATCGAATCATGAATCATGAATCGAATCATGAATCATGAATCATGAATCATGAATCATGAATCGAATCATGAATCATGAATTGAATCATGAATCATAAATCATGAATCGAAAAATGAATCATGAATTGAATCATGAATCATGAATTGAATCATGAATCATGAATCATGAATCGAATAATGAATCATGAATTGAATCATAAATCATGAATCAAGAATCATGAATCGAAACATGAATCATGAATTGAATCATGAATCATGAATCATGAATCATGAATCATGAATTGAATCATGAATCATGAATCATGAATCGAATAATGAATCATGAATCATGAATCATGAATTGAATCATGAATCATGAATTATGAATCGAATCATGAATCATGAATTGAATCATGAGTTGAATCATGAATCATAAATTGAATCATGAATCATGAAATGAATCATAAATTGAATCATGAATCATGAAATGAATCATGAATTGAATCATGAATTGAATCATTATTCATGAATCATGATTTGAATCATAAATCATGAATTCAATCATGAATCATGATTTGAATCAGGAATCGAATCATGAATTCAATCATGAATCATAAATTGAATCATGAATCATGAATTGAATCAGGAATCGAATCATGAATTGAATCATGAATCATGAATTGAATCATGATTTTAATTATGAATCATGAATTGAATCATGAATCATGAATCATGAATCATGAATTGAATTATGAATTGAATTATGAATCTTGAATCATGAATTGAATCATGAATCATGAATCATAAATCATGAATCATGAATCATGAATCGAATCATGAATCATGAATTGAATCATGAGTTGAATCATGAATCATAAATTGAATCATGAATCATGAATCATGAATCATGAATTGAATCATGAATCAAGAATTGTATCATGAATCATGAATCATAAATTGAATCATGAATCATGAATCATGAATCGAATAATGCATCATGAATCGAATCATGAATCATAAATTGAATCATGAATCATGAATCATGAATTGAATCATGAATCATGAATCATGAATTGAATCATGAATCATGAATTGAATCATGAATCATGAATCATGAATCGAATCATGAATCATGAATCATGAATCGAATCATGAATCATGAATTGAATCATGAATCATGAATCATGAATTGAATCATGAATCATGAATCATGAATTGAATCATGAATCATGAATCATGAATTGAATCATGAATCATGAATTGAATCATGAATCATGAATCATGAATCGAATCATGAATCATGAATCATGAATCGAATCATGAATCATGAATTCAATCATGAATAATGAATCATGAATTGAATCATGAATCATGAATTAATGAATTGAATCATGAATCATGAATCATGAATCGAATCATGAATCATGAATCGAATCATGAATCATGAATCATGAATTGAATCATGAATCATGAATCGAATCATGAATCATGAATCGAATCATGAATCATGAATCATGAATTGAATCATGAATCATGAATTAATGAATTGAATCATGAATCATTAATCATGAATCGAATCATGAATCATGAATCATGACTTGAATCATGAATCATGAATCGAATCATGAATCATGAATTGAAACATTAATTGAATCATGTATCATGAATTGAATCAGGAATCGAATCATGAATTGAATTATGAATCATGAATTGAATCATGAATCATGAATCATGAATCAAATCATGAATCATGAATCGAATCATGAATCATGAATTGAATCATGAGTTGAATCATGAATCATAAATTGAATCATGAATCATGAATCATGAATCATGAATTGAATCATGAATCATGAATTGTATCATGAATCATGAATCATGAATTGAATCATGAATCATGAATCATGAATTGAATCATGAATCATGAATCATGAATCGAATCATGAATCA
The DNA here is from genome assembly GCA_036250195.1 of Mixophyes australis. Classification (NCBI taxonomy): domain Eukaryota; kingdom Metazoa; phylum Chordata; class Amphibia; order Anura; family Limnodynastidae; genus Mixophyes; species Mixophyes australis. The sequence continues at coordinate 238,023,487 of JAVHZZ010000001.1, read as the reverse complement.
TGAATCGAATCATGAATCATGAATTGAATCATGATTCATGAATCATGAATTGAATCATGAATCATGAATCATGAATTGAATCATGAATCATGAATTGAATCATGAATCATGAATCATGAATCGTGAATCGAATCATGAATCATGAATCATGAATCGAATCATGAATCATGAATCGAATCATGAATCATGAATCATGAATCGAATCATGAATCATGAATCATGAATCATGAATGATGAATCATGAATCATGAATCGAATCATGAATCATGAATTGAATCATGAATCATGAATCATGAATCGAAACATGAATCATGAATTGAATCATGAATCATGAATCATGAATCATGAATCGAATAATGAATCATGAATTGAATCATGAATCATGAATCATGAATTGAATCATGAATCATGAATTATGAATCGAATCATGAATCATGAATTGAATCATGAGTTGAATCATGAATCATGAATCATGAATCGAATAATGAATCATGAATCATAAATCATGAATTGAATCATGAATCATGAATTATGAATCGAATCATGAATCATGAATTGAATCATGAGTTGAATCATAAATTGAATCATGAATCATGAAATGAATCATAAATTGAATCATGAATCATGAAATGAATCATGAATTGAATCATGAATTGAATCATTATTCATGAATCATGATTTGAATCATAAATCATGAATTCAATCATGAATCATGATTTGAATCAGGAATCGAATCATGAATTCAATCATGAATCATAAATTGAATCATGAATCATGAATTGAATCAGGAATCGAATCATGAATTGAATCATGAATCATGATTTGAATCATGATTTTAATTATGAATCATGAATTGAATCATGAATCATGAATCATGAATCATGAATTGAATTATGAATTGAATTATGAATCTTGAATCATGAATTGAATCATGAATCATGAATCATAAATCATGAATCATGAATCATGAATCGAATCATGAATCATGAATTGAATCATGAGTTGAATCATGAATCATAAATTGAATCATGAATCATGAATCATGAATCATGAATTGAATCATGAATCAAGAATTGTATCATGAATCATGAATCATAAATTGAATCATGAATCATGAATCATGAATCGAATAATGCATCATGAATCGAATCATGAATCATAAATTGAATCATGAATCATGAATCATGAATTGAATCATGAATCATGAATCATGAATTGAATCATGAATCATGAATTGAATCATGAATCATGAATCATGAATCGAATCATGAATCATGAATCATGAATCGAATCATGAATCATGAATTGAATCATGAATCATGAATCATGAATTGAATCATGAATCATGAATCATGAATTGAATCATGAATCATGAATTGAATCATGAATCATGAATCATGAATTGAATCATGAATCATGAATCATGAATTGAATCATGAATCATGAATTGAATCATGAATCATGAATCATGAATCGAATCATGAATCATGAATCATGAATCGAATCATGAATCATGAATTCAATCATGAATCATGAATCATAAATTGAATCATGAATCATGAATTAATGAATTGAATCATGAATCATGAATCATGAATCGAATCATGAATCATGAATCAAATCATGAATCATGAATCATGAATTGAATCATGAATCATGAATCGAATCATGAATCATGAATCGAATCAAGATTCATGAATCATGAATTGAATCATGAATCATGAATTAATGAATTGAATCATGAATCATTAATCATGAATCGAATCATGAATCATGAATCATGACTTGAATCATGAATCATGAATCGAATCATGAATCATGAATTGAAACATTAATTGAATCATGTATCATGAATTGAATCAGGAATCGAATCATGAATTGAATTATGAATCATGAATTGAATCATGAATCATGAATCATGAATCAAATCATGAATCATGAATCGAATCATGAATCATGAATTGAATCATGAGTTGAATCATGAATCATAAATTGAATCATGAATCATGAATCATGAATCATGAATTGAATCATGAATCATGAATTGTATCATGAATCATGAATCATGAATTGAATCATGAATCATGAATCATGAATTGAATCATGAATCATGAATCATGAATCGAATCATGAATCATGAATCGAATCATGAATCATGAATTGAATCATGATTCATTAATCATGAATTGAATCATGAATCATGAATCATGAATTGAATCATGAATCATGAATTGAATCATGAATCATGAATCATGAATCATGAATCGAATCATGAATCATGAATCGAATCATGAATCATGAATCGAATCATGAATCATGAATCATGAATCGAATCATGAATCATGAATCATGAATCATGAATCATGAATCATGAATCATGAATCGAATCATGAATCATGAATTGAATCATGAATCATGAATCATGAATCGAAACATGAATCATGAATTGAATCATGAATCATGAATCATGAATCATGAATCATGAATCATGAATCGAATAATGAATCATGAATTGAATCATGAATCATGAATCATGAATCAAGAATCATGAATCGAAACATGAATCATGAATTGAATCATGAATCATGAATCATGAATCATGAATCATGAATTGAATCATGAATCATGAATCATGAATCATGAATTGAATCATGAATCATGAATTGAATCATGAGTTGAATCATGAATCATAAATTGAATCATGAATCATGAAATGAATCATAAATTGAATCATGAATCATGAAATGAATCATGAATTGAATCATGAATTGAATCATTATTCATGAATCATGATTTGAATCATGAATCATGAATTCAATCATGAATCATGATTTGAATCAGGAATCGAATCATGAATTCAATCATGAATCATAAATTGAATCATGAATCATGAATTGAATCAGGAATCGAATCATGAATTGAATCATGAATCATGAATTGAATCATGATTTTAATTATGAATCATGAATTGAATCATGAATCATGAATCATGAATCATGAATTGAATTATGAATTGAATTATGAATCTTGAATCATGAATTGAATCATGAATCATGAATCATAAATCATGAATCATGAATCATGATTCATGAATCATGAATCATGAATTGAATTATGAATTGAATCATGAATCATGAATTAAATCATGAATCATGAATAATGAAATGAATCATGAATCATGAATCATGAATTGAATTATGAATCATGAATCGAATCATGAATCGAATCATGAATCATGAATCGAATCATGAATCATGAATTGTATCATGAATCATGAACCATGAATTGATTCATGAATCATGAATCATGAATTGAATCATGAATCATGAATCATGAATTATGAATTGAATCATGAATCAAGAATTGAATCATGAATCATGAATTATGAATCATGAATTGAATCATGAATCATGAATCATGAATTGAATCATGAATCATGAATTGAATCATGAATCATGAATTGAATCATGAATCATGAATCATGAATCGAATCATGAATCATGAATCATGAATCGAATCATGAATCATGAATTGAATCATGAATCATGAATCATGAATTGAATCATGAATCATGAATCATGAATCGAATCATGAATCATGAATTGAATCATGAATCATGAATCATGAATTCAATCATGAATCATGAATCATGAATTGAATCATGAATCATGAATTGAATCATGAATCATGAATCATGAATCGAATCATGAATCATGAATCATGAATCGAATCATGAATCATGAATTCAATCATGAATCATGAATCATGAATTGAATCATGAATCATGAATTAATGAATTGAATCATGAATCATGAATCATGAATCGAATCATGAATCATGAATCGAATCATGAATCATGAATCATGAATTGAATCATGAATCATGAATCGAATCATGAATCATGAATCGAATCATGAATCATGAATCGAATCATGAATCATGAATCATGAATTGAATCATGAATCATGAATTAATGAATTGAATCATGAATCATTAATCATGAATCGAATCATGAATCATGAATCATGACTTGAATCATGAATCATGAATCGAATCATGAATCATGAATTGAAACATTAATTGAATCATGTATCATGAATTGAATCAGGAATCGAATCATGAATTGAATTATGAATCATGAATTGAATCATGAATCATGAATCATGTATCATGAATTGAATCAGGAATCGAATCATGAATTGAATTATGAATCATGAGTTGAATCATGAATCATAAATTGAATCATGAATCATGAATCATGAATCATGAATTGAATCATGAATCATGAATTGTATCATGAATCATGAATCATGAATTGAATCATGAATCATGAATCATGAATTGAATCATGAATCATGAATCATGAATCGAATCATGAATCATGAATCGAATCATGAATCATGAATTGAATCATGATTCATGAATCATGAATTGAATCATGAATCATGAATCATGAATTGAATCATGAATCATGAATTGAATCATAAATCATGAATCATGAATCGTGAATCGAATCATGAATCATGAATCATGAATCGAATCATGAATCATGAATCGAATCATGAATCATGAATCATGAATCGAATCATGAATCATGAATCATGAATCATGAATCATGAATCATGAATCGAATCATGAATCATGAATTGAATCATGAATCATGAATCATGAATCGAAACATGAATCATGAATTGAATCATGAATCATGAATCATGAATCATGAATCGAATAATGAATCATGAATTGAATCATGAATCATGAATCATGAATCAAGAATCATGAATCGAAACATGAATCATGAATTGAATCATGAATCATGAATCATGAATCATGAATCATGAATTGAATCATGAATCATGAATCATGAATTGAATCATGAATCATGAATCATGAATCATGAATTGAATCATGAATCATGAATTATGAATCGAATCATGAATCATGAATTGAATCATGAGTTGAATCATGAATCATGAATCATGAATCGAATAATGAATCATGAATCATAAATCATGAATTGAATCATGAATCATGAATTATGAATCGAATCATGAATCATGAATTGAATCATGAGTTGAATCATGAATCATAAATTGAATCATGAATCATGAAATGAATCATAAATTGAATCATGAATCATGAAATGAATCATGAATTGAATCATGAATTGAATCATTATTCATGAATCATGATTTGAATCATAAATCATGAATTCAATCATGAATCATGATTTGAATCAGGAATCGAATCATGAATTCAATCATGAATCATAAATTGAATCATGAATCATGAATTGAATCAGGAATCGAATCATGAATTGAATCATGAATCATGAATTGAATCATGATTTTAATTATGAATCATGAATTGAATCATGAATCATGAATCATGAATCATGAATTGAATTATGAATTGAATTATGAATCTTGAATCATGAATTGAATCATGAATCATGAATCATAAATCATGAATCATGAATCATGAATTGAATCATGAGTTGAATCATGAATCATAAATTGAATCATGAATCATGAATCATGAATCATGAATTGAATCATGAATCAAGAATTGTATCATGAATCATGAATCATAAATTGAATCATGAATCATGAATCATGAATCGAATAATGCATCATGAATCGAATCATGAATCATAAATTGAATCATGAATCATGAATCATGAATTGAATCATGAATCATGAATCATGAATTGAATCATGAATTGAATCATGAATCATGAATCATGAATCGAATCATGAATCATGAATCATGAATCGAATCATGAATCATGAATTGAATCATGAATCATGAATCATGAATTGAATCATGAATCATGAATCATGAATTGAATCATGAATCATGAATTGAATCATGAATCATGAATCATGAATTGAATCATGAATCATGAATCATGAATTGAATCATGAATCATGAATTGAATCATGAATCATGAATCATGAATCGAATCATGAATCATGAATCATGAATCGAATCATGAATCATGAATTCAATCATGAATCATGAATCATAAATTGAATCATGAATCATGAATTAATGAATTGAATCATGAATCATGAATCATGAATCGAATCATGAATCATGAATCAAATCATGAATCATGAATCATGAATTGAATCATGAATCATGAATCGAATCATGAATCATGAATCGAATCATGAATCATGAATCATGAATTGAATCATGAATCATGAATTAATGAATTGAATCATGAATCATTAATCATGAATCGAATCATGAATCATGAATCATGACTTGAATCATGAATCATGAATCGAATCATGAATCATGAATTGAAACATTAATTGAATCATGTATCATGAATTGAATCAGGAATCGAATCATGAATTGAATTATGAATCATGAATTGAATCATGAATCATGAATCATGAATCAAATCATGAATCATGAATCGAATCATGAATCATGAATTGAATCATGAGTTGAATCATGAATCATAAATTGAATCATGAATCATGAATCATGAATCATGAATTGAATCATGAATCATGAATTGTATCATGAATCATGAATCATGAATTGAATCATGAATCATGAATCATGAATTGAATCATGAATCATGAATCATGAATCGAATCATGAATCATGAATCGAATCATGAATCATGAATTGAATCATGATTCATTAATCATGAATTGAATCATGAATCATGAATCATGAATTGAATCATGAATCATGAATTGAATCATGAATCATGAATCATGAATCGTGAATCGAATCATGAATCATGAATCGAATCATGAATCATGAATCGAATCATGAATCATGAATCATGAATCGAATCATGAATCATGAATCATGAATCATGAATCATGAATCATGAATCATGAATCGAATCATGAATCATGAATTGAATCATGAATCATGAATCATGAATCGAAACATGAATCATGAATTGAATCATGAATCATGAATCATGAATCATGAATCGAATAATGAATCATGAATTGAATCATGAATCATGAATCATGAATCAAGAATCATGAATCGAAACATGAATCATGAATTGAATCATGAATCATGAATCATGAATCATGAATCATGAATTGAATCATGAATCATGAATCATGAATTGAATCATGAATCATGAATCATGAATCATGAATTGAATCATGAATCATGAATTATGAATCGAATCATGAATCATGAATTGAATCATGAGTTGAATCATGAATCATAAATTGAATCATGAATCATGAAATGAATCATAAATTGAATCATGAATCATGAAATGAATCATGAATTGAATCATGAATTGAATCATTATTCATGAATCATGATTTGAATCATGAATCATGAATTCAATCATGAATCATGATTTGAATCAGGAATCGAATCATGAATTCAATCATGAATCATAAATTGAATGATGAATCATGAATTGAATCAGGAATCGAATCATGAATTGAATCATGAATCATGAATTGAATCATGATTTTAATTATGAATCATGAATCATGAATTGAATCATGAATCATGAATCATGAATCATGAATTGAATTATGAATTGAATTATGAATCTTGAATCATGAATTGAATCATGAATCATGAATCATAAATCATGAATCATGAATCATGATTCATGAATCATGAATCATGAATTGAATTATGAATTGAATCATGAATCATGAATTAAATCATGAATCATGAATACTGAAATGAATCATGAATCATGAATCATGAATTGAATTATGAATCATGAATCGAATCATGAATCGAATCATGAATCATGAATCGAATCATGAATCATGAATTGTATCATGAATCATGAACCATGAATTGATTCATGAATCATGAATCATGAATTGAATCATGAATCATGAATCATGAATTATGAATTGAATCATGAATCATGAATCATGAATCATGAATCGAATCATGAATCAAGAATTGAATCATGAATCATGAATTATGAATCATGAATTGAATCATGAATCATGAATCATGAATTGAATCATGAATCATGAATTGAATCATGAATCATGAATTGAATCATGAATCATGAATCATGAATCGAATCATGAATCATGAATCATGAATCGAATCATGAATCATGAATTGAATCATGAATCATGAATCATGAATTGAATCATGAATCATGAATCATGAATCGAATCATGAATCATGAATTGAATCATGAATCATGAATCATGAATTGAATCATGAATCATGAATCATGAATTGAATCATGAATCATGAATTGAATCATGAATCATGAATCATGAATCGAATCATGAATCATGAATCATGAATCGAATCATGAATCATGAATTCAATCATGAATCATGAATCATGAATTGAATCATGAATCATGAATTAATGAATTGAATCATGAATCATGAATCATGAATCGAATCATGAATCATGAATCGAATCATGAATCATGAATCATGAATTGAATCATGAATCATGAATCGAATCATGAATCATGAATCGAATCATGAATCATGAATCATGAATTGAATCATGAATCATGAATTAATGAATTGAATCATGAATCATTAATCATGAATCGAATCATGAATCATGAATCATGACTTGAATCATGAATCATGAATCGAATCATGAATCATGAATTGAAACATTAATTGAATCATGTATCATGAATTGAATCAGGAATCGAATCATGAATTGAATTATGAATCATGAATTGAATCATGAATCATGAATCATGAATCAAATCATGAATCATGAATCGAATCATGAATCATGAATTGAATCATGAGTTGAATCATGAATCATAAATTGAATCATGAATCATGAATCATGAATCATGAATTGAATCATGAATCATGAATTGTATCATGAATCATGAATCATGAATTGAATCATGAATCATGAATCATGAATTGAATCATGAATCATGAATCATGAATCGAATCATGAATCATGAATCGAATCATGAATCATGAATTGAATCATGATTCATGAATCATGAATTGAATCATGAATCATGAATCATGAATTGAATCATGAATCATGAATTGAATCATGAATCATGAATCATGAATCGTGAATCGAATCATGAATCATGAATCATGAATCGAATCATGAATCATGAATCGAATCATGAATCATGAATCATGAATCGAATCATGAATCATGAATCATGAATCGTGAATCGAATCATGAATCATGAATCATGAATCGAATCATGAATCATGAATCGAATCATGAATCATGAATCATGAATCGAATCATGAATCATGAATCATGAATCATGAATCATGAATCATGAATCGAATCGTGAATCATGAATTGAATCATGAATCATGAATCATGAATCGAAACATGAATCATGAATTGAATCATGAATCATGAATCATGAATCATGAATCGAATAATGAATCATGAATTGAATCATGAATCATGAATCATGAATCAAGAATCATGAATCGAAACATGAATCATGAATTGAATCATGAATCATGAATCATGAATCATGAATTGAATCATGAATCATGAATTGAATCATGAATCATGAATCATGAATCATGAATCATGAATTGAATCATGAATCATGAATTATGAATCGAATCATGAATCATGAATTGAATCATGAGTTGAATCATGAATCATGAATCATGAATCGAATAATGAATCATGAATCATAAATCATGAATTGAATCACGAATCATGAATTATGAATCGAATCATGAATCATGAATTGAATCATGAGTTGAATCATGAATCATAAATTGAATCATGAATCATGAAATGAATCATAAATTGAATCATGAATCATGAAATGAATCATGAATTGAATCATGAATTGAATCATTATTCATGAATCATGATTTGAATCATAAATCATGAATTCAATCATGAATCATGATTTGAATCAGGAATCGAATCATGAATTCAATCATGAATCATAAATTGAATCATGAATCATGAATTGAATCAGGAATCGAATCATGAATTGAATCATGAATCATGAATTGAATCATGATTTTAATTATGAATCATGAATTGAATCATGAATCATGAATCATGAATCATGAATTGAATTATGAATTGAATTATGAATCTTGAATCATGAATTGAATCATGAATCATGAATCATAAATCATGAATCATGAATCATGAATCGAATCATGAATCATGAATTGAATCATGAGTTGAATCATGAATCATAAATTGAATCATGAATCATGAATCATGAATCATGAATTGAATCATGAATCAAGAATTGTATCATGAATCATGAATCATAAATTGAATCATGAATCATGAATCATGAATCGAATAATGCATCATGAATCGAATCATGAATCATAAATTGAATCATGAATCATGAATTGAATCATGAATCATGAATCATGAATTGAATCATGAATCATGAATTGAATCATGAATCATGAATCATGAATCGAATCATGAATCATGAATCATGAATCGAATCATGAATCATGAATTGAATCATGAATCATGAATTGAATCATGAATCATGAATCATGAATTGAATCATGAATCATGAATTCAATCATGAATCATGATTTGAATCAGGAATCGAATCATGAATTCAATCATGAATCATAAATTGAATCATGAATCATGAATTGAATCAGGAATCGAATCATGAATTGAATCATGAATCATGAATTGAATCATGATTTTAATTATGAATCATGAATCATGAATTGAATCATGAATCATGAATCATGAATCATGAATTGAATTATGAATTGAATTATGAATCTTGAATCATGAATTGAATCATGAATCATGAATCATAAATCATGAATCATGAATCATGATTCATGAATCATGAATCATGAATTGAATTATGAATTGAATCATGAATCATGAATTAAATCATGAATCATGAATAATGAAATGAATCATGAATCATGAATCATGAATTGAATTATGAATCATGAATCGAATCATGAATCGAATCATGAATCATGAATCGAATCATGAATCATGAATTGTATCATGAATCATGAACCATGAATTGATTCATGAATCATGAATCATGAATTGAATCATGAATCATGAATCATGAATTATGAATTGAATCATGAATCATGAATCATGAATCATGAATCGAATCATGAATCAAGAATTGAATCATGAATCATGAATTATGAATCATGAATTGAATCATGAATCATGAATCATGAATTGAATCATGAATCATGAATTGAATCATGAATCATGAATTGAATCATGAATCATGAATCATGAATCGAATCATGAATCATGAATCATGAATCGAATCATGAATCATGAATTGAATCATGAATCATGAATCATGAATTGAATCATGAATCATGAATCATGAATCGAATCATGAATCATGAATTGAATCATGAATCATGAATCATGAATTGAATCATGAATCATGAATCATGAATTGAATCATGAATCATGAATTGAATCATGAATCATGAATCATGAATCGAATCATGAATCATGAATCATGAATCGAATCATGAATCATGAATTCAATCATGAATCATGAATCATGAATTGAATCATGAATCATGAATTAATGAATTGAATCATGAATCATGAATCATGAATCGAATCATGAATCATGAATCGAATCATGAATCATGAATCATGAATTGAATCATGAATCATGAATCGAATCATGAATCATGAATCGAATCATGAATCATGAATCATGAATTGAATCATGAATCATGAATTAATGAATTGAATCATGAATCATTAATCATGAATCGATTCATGAATCATGAATCATGACTTGAATCATGAATCATGAATCGAATCATGAATCATGAATTGAAACATTAATTGAATCATGTATCATGAATTGAATCAGGAATCGAATCATGAATTGAATTATGAATCATGAATTGAATCATGAATCATGAATCATGAATCAAATCATGAATCATGAATCGAATCATGAATCATGAATTGAATCATGAGTTGAATCATGAATCATAAATTGAATCATGAATCATGAATCATGAATCATGAATTGAATCATGAATCATGAATTGTATCATGAATCATGAATCATGAATTGAATCATGAATCATGAATCATGAATTGAATCATGAATCATGAATCATGAATCGAATCATGAATCATGAATCGAATCATGAATCATGAATTGAATCATGATTCATGAATCATGAATTGAATCATGAATCATGAATCATGAATTGAATCATGAATCATGAATTGAATCATGAATCATGAATCATGAATCGTGAATCGAATCATGAATCATGAATCATGAATCGAATCATGAATCATGAATCGAATCATGAATCATGAATCATGAATCGAATCATGAATCATGAATCATGAATCATGAATCATGAATCATGAATCATGAATCGAATCGTGAATCATGAATTGAATCATGAATCATGAATCATGAATCGAAACATGAATCATGAATTGAATCATGAATCATGAATCATGAATCATGAATCGAATAATGAATCATGAATTGAATCATGAATCATGAATCATGAATCAAGAATCATGAATCGAAACATGAATCATGAATTGAATCATGAATCATGAATCATGAATCATGAATCATGAATTGAATCATGAATCATGAATCATGAATTGAATCATGAATCATGAATCATGAATCATGAATCATGAATTGAATCATGAATCATGAATTATGAATCGAATCATGAATCATGAATTGAATCATGAGTTGAATCATGAATCATGAATCATGAATCGAATAATGAATCATGAATCATAAATCATGAATTGAATCATGAATCATGAATTATGAATCGAATCATGAATCATGAATTGAATCATGAGTTGAATCATGAATCATAAATTGAATCATGAATCATGAAATGAATCATAAATTGAATCATGAATCATGAAATGAATCATGAATTGAATCATGAATTGAATCATTATTCATGAATCATGATTTGAATCATAAATCATGAATTCAATCATGAATCATGATTTAAATCAGGAATCGAATTATGAATTCAATCATGAATCATAAATTGAATCATGAATCATGAATTGAATCAGGAATCGAATCATGAATTGAATCATGAATCATGAATTGAATCATGATTTTAATTATGAATCATGAATTGAATCATGAATCATGAATCATGAATCATGAATTGAATTATGAATTGAATTATGAATCTTGAATCATGAATTGAATCATGAATCATGAATCATGAATCAAATCATGAATCATGAATCGAATCATGAATCATGAATTGAATCATGAGTTGAATCATGAATCATAAATTGAATCATGAATCATGAATCATGAATCATGAATTGAATCATGAATCATGAATTGTATCATGAATCATGAATCATGAATTGAATCATGAATCATGAATCATGAATTGAATCATGAATCATGAATCATGAATCGAATCATGAATCATGAATCGAATCATGAATCATGAATTGAATCATGATTCATTAATCATGAATTGAATCATGAATCATGAAACATGAATTGAATCATGAATCATGAATTGAATCATGAATCATGAATCATGAATCGTGAATCGAATCATGAATCATGAATCGAATCATGAATCATGAATCGAATCATGAATCATGAATCATGAATCGAATCATGAATCATGAATCATGAATCATGAATCATGAATCATGAATCATGAATCGAATCATGAATCATGAATTGAATCATGAATCATGAATCATGAATCGAAACATGAATCATGAATTGAATCATGAATCATGAATCATGAATCATGAATCGAATAATGAATCATGAATTGAATCATGAATCATGAATCATGAATCAAGAATCATGAATCGAAACATGAATCATGAATTGAATCATGAATCATGAATCATGAATCATGAATTGAATCATGAATCATGAATCATGAATTGAATCATGAATCATGAATTATGAATCGAATCATGAATCATGAATTGAATCATGAGTTGAATCATGAATCATAAATTGAATCATGAATCATGAAATGAATCATAAATTGAATCATGAATCATGAAATGAATCATGAATTGAATCATGAATTGAATCATTATTCATGAATCATGATTTGAATCATGAATCATGAATTCAATCATGAATCATGATTTGAATCAGGAATCGAATCATGAATTGAATCATGAATCATGAATTGAATCAGGAATCGAATCATGAATTGAATCATGAATCATGAATTGAATCATGATTTTAATTATGAATCATGAATCATGAATTGAATCATGAATCATGAATCATGAATCATGAATTGAATTATGAATTGAATTATGAATCTTGAATCATGAATTGAATCATGAATCATGAATCATAAATCATGAATCATGAATCATGATTCATGAATCATGAATCATGAATTGAATTATGAATTGAATCATGAATCATGAATTAAATCATGAATCATGAATAATGAAATGAATCATGAATCATGAATCATGAATTGAATTATGAATCATGAATCGAATCATGAATCGAATCATGAATCATGAATCGAATCATGAATCATGAATTGTATCATGAATCATGAACCATGAATTGATTCATGAATCATGAATCATGAATTGAATCATGAATCATGAATCATGAATTATGAATTGAATCATGAATCATGAATCATGAATCATGAATCGAATCATGAATCAAGAATTGAATCATGAATCATGAATTATGAATCATGAATTGAATCATGAATCATGAATCATGAATTGAATCATGAATCATGAATTGAATCATGAATCATGAATTGAATCATGAATCATGAATCATGAATCGAATCATGAATCATGAATCATGAATCGAATCATGAATCATGAATTGAATCATGAATCATGAATCATGAATTGAATCATGAATCATGAATCGAATCATGAATCATGAATTGAATCATGAATCATGAATCATGAATTGAATCATGAATCATGAATCATGAATTGAATCATGAATCATGAATCATGAATCATGAATCGAATCATGAATCATAAATTGAATCATGAATTATGAATTGAATCATGAATCATAAATTGAATCATAAATCATGAATCATGAATTGTATCATGAATCATGAATCGAATCATGAATCATGAATCATGAATTGAATCATGAATTGAATCATGAATCATGAATCGAATCATGAATCATGAATTGAATCATGAATTGAATCATGAATTGAATCATGAATCATGAATTGAATCATGAATCATAAATCGAATCATGAATTATGAATTGAATCATAAATCGAATCATGAATCATGAATTGAATCATGAATCATGAATTATGAATCATGAATTGAATCATGAATCATGAATTGAATCATGAATCATGAATCATGAATTGAATCATGAATTGAATCATGAATCATGAATTATGAATCATGAATTGAATCATGAATCATGAATTGAATCATGAATCATGAATCATGAATTGAATCATGAATCATGAATCATGAATCATGAATTGAATCATGAATCATGAATCATGAATTGAATCATGAATCATGAATCATGAATCGAATCATGAATCATGAATCATGAATCGAATCATGAATCATGAATTGAATCATGAATCATGAATCATGAATTGAATCATGAATCATGAATTAATGAATTGAATCATGAATCATGAATCATGAATTGAATCATGAATCATGAATCATGAATTGAATCATGAATTGAATCATGAATCATGAATTGAATCATGAATCATGAATCATAAATCAAATCATGAATTATGAATTGAATCATAAATCGAATCATGAATTGAATCATTAATCATGAATTGAATCATGAATCATGAATTGAATCATGAATCATGAATCGAATCATGAATCATGAATTGAATCATGAATCATGAATCATGAATTGAATCATGAATCATGAATCATGAATCGAATCATGAATCATGAATCATGAATTGAATCATGAATCATGAATCGAATCATAAATTGAAACATTAATTGAATCATGTATCATGAATTGAATCAGGAATCGAATCATGAATCATGAATTATGAATCTTGAATCATGAATTGAATCATGAATCATGAATCATAAATCATGAATCATGAATCATGAATTGAATTATGAATTGAATCATGAATCATGAATTAAATCATGAATCATGAATCATGAATTGAATTATGAATTGAATCATGAATCATGAATCGAATCATGAATCATGAATCGAATCATGAATCATGAATTGTATCATGAATCATGAATCATGAATTATGAATTGAATCATGAATCATGAATCATGAATCATGAATCGAATCATGAATCAAGAATTGAATCATGAATCATGAATTATGAATCATGAATTGAATCATGAATCATGAATCATGAATTGAATCATGAATCATGAATCATGAATTGAATCATGAATCATGAATCATGAATCATGAATCGAATCATGAATCATGAATCATGAATCGAATCATGAATCATGAATTGAATCATGAATCATGAATCATGAATTGAATCATGAATCATGAATCATGAATTGAATCATGAATCATGAATCATGAATCATAAATCGAATCATGAATCATGAATTGAATCATGAATTATGAATTGAATCATGAATCATAAATTGAATCATAAATCATGAATCATGAATTGTATCATGAATCATGAATCGAATCATGAATCATGAATCATGAATTGAATCATGAATTGAATCATGAATCATGAATCGAATCATGAATCATGAATTGAATCATGAATTGAATCATGAATTGAATCATGAATCATGAATTGAATCATGAATCATGAATCATAAATCGAATCATGAATTATGAATTGAATCATAAATCGAATCATGAATTGAATCATGAATCATGAATTGAATCATGAATCATGAATCATGAATTGAATCATGAATCATGAATCATGAATTGAATCATGAATCATGAATCATGAATCATGAATCGAATCATGAATCATGAATCATTAATCGAATCATGAATCATGAATTGAATCATGAATCATGAATCATGAATTGAATCATGAATCATGAATTGAATCATGAATCATGAATCATGAATCATGAATCGAATCATGAATCATGAATTGAATCATGAATCATGAATCATGAATCGAATCATGAATCATGAATCATGAATCGAATCATGAATCATGAATTGAATCATGAATCATGAATCATGAATTGAATCATGAATCATGAATTAATGAATTGAATCATGAATCATGAATCATGAATTGAATCATGAATCATGAATCATGAATTGAATCATGAATTGAATCATGAATCATAAATCGAATCATGAATTATGAATTGAATCATAAATCGAATCATGAATTGAATCATTAATCATGAATTGAATCATGAATCATGAATCGAATCATGAATCATGAATTGAATCATGAATCATGAATTAATGAATTGAATCATGAATCATGAATCATGAATCGAATCATGAATCATGAATCATGAATTGAATCATGAATCATGAATCGAATCATAAATTGAAACATTAATTGAATCATGTATCATGAATTGAATCAGGAATCGAATCATGAATCATGAATTATGAATCATGAATTGAATCATGAATCATGAATTAAATCATGAATCATGAATCATGAATTGAATCATGAATCATGAATCATGAATTGAATCATGAATCATGAATCATGAATCATGAATCGAATCATGAATCATGAATCATTAATCAAATCATGAATCATGAATTGAATCATGAATCATGAATCATGAATTGAATCATGAATCATGAATCATGAATTGAATCATGAATCATGAATCATGAATCATGAATCGAATCATGAATCATGAATTGAATCATGAATCATGAATTGAATCATGAATCATAAATTGAATCATAAATCATGAATCATGAATTGTATCATGAATCATGAATCGAATCATGAATCATGAATCATGAATTAAATCATGAATCATGAATCATGAACCATGAATTGATTCATGAATCATGAATCATGAATTGAATCATGAATCATGAATCATGAATTATGAATTGAATCATGAATCATGAATCATGAATCATGAATCGAATCATGAATCAAGAATTGAATCATGAATCATGAATTATGAATCATGAATTGAATCATGAATCATGAATCATGAATCATGAATTGAATCATGAATCATGAATCATGAATTGAATCATGAATCATGAATCGAATCATGAATCATGAATCATGAATCGAATCATGAATCATGAATTGAATCATGAATCATGAATCATGAATTGAATCATGAATCATGAATCGAATCATAAATTGAAACATTAATTGAATCATGTATCATGAATTGAATCAGGAATCGAATCAGGAATCATGAATTATGAATCATGAATTGAATCATGAATCATGAATCATGAATTAAATCATGAATCATGAATCATGAATTGAATCATGAATCATGAATTGAATCATGAATCATGAATCATGAATCGAATCATGAATCATGAATCATTAATCGAATCATGAATCATGAATTGAATCATGAATCATGAATCATGAATTGAATCATGAATCATGAATCATGAATTGAATCATGAATCATGAATTGAATCATGAATCATAAATTGAATCATAAATCATGAATCATGAATTGTATCATGAATCATAATTCGAATCATGAATTAAATCATGAATCATGAATCATGAACCATGAATTGATTCATGAATCATGAATCATGAATTGAATCATGAATCATGAATCATGAATTATGAATTGAATCATGAATCATGAATCATGAATCATGAATCGAATCATGAATCAAGAATTGAATCATGAATCATGAATTATGAATCATGAATTGAATCATGAATCATGAATCATGAATTGAATCATGAATCATGAATCATGAATTGAATCATGAATCATGAATCATGAATTGAATCATGAATCATGAATCATGAATCGAATCATGAATCATGAATCATGAATCGAATCATGAATCATGAATTGAATCATGAATCATGAATCATGAATTGAATCATGAATCATGAATCATGAATTGAATCATGAATCATGAATCATGAATCATGAATCGAATCATGAATCATGAATTGAATCATGAATTATGAATTGAATCATGAATCATAAATTGAATCATAAATCATGAATCATGAATTGTATCATGAATCATGAATCGAATCATGAATCATGAATCATGAATTGAATCATGAATTGAATCATGAATCATGAATCGAATCATGAATCATGAATTGAATCATGAATTGAATCATGAATTGAATCATGAATCATGAATCATAAATCGAATCATGAATTATGAATTGAATCATAAATCGAATCATGAATTATGAATTGAATCATGAATCATGAATCATGAATCATGAATCGAATCATGAATCAAGAATTGAATCATGAATCATGAATTAATGAATTGAATCATGAATCATGAATCATGAATCGAATCATGAATCATGAATCATGAATTGAATCATGAATCATGAATCGAATCATAAATTGAAACATTAATTGAATCATGTATCATGAATTGAATCAGGAATCGAATCATGAATCATGAATTATGAATCATGAATTGAATCATGAATCATGAATCATGAATTAAATCATGAATCATGAATCATGAATTGAATCATGAATCATGAATCATGAATTGAATCATGAATCATGAATCATGAATCATGAATCGAATCATGAATCATGAATCATTAATCGAATCATGAATCATGAATTGAATCATGAATCATGAATCATGAATTGAATCATGAATCATGAATCATGAATTGAATCATGAATCATGAATCATGAATCATGAATCGAATCATGAATCATGAATTGAATCATGAATCATGAATCGAATCATGAATCATGAATCATGAATCGAATCATGAATCATGAATTGAATCATGAATCATGAATCATGAATTGAATCATGAATCATGAATTGAATCATGAATCATGAATCATGAATCGAATCATGAATCATGAATTGAATCATGAATTATGAATTGAATCATGAATCATAAATTGAATCATAAATCATGAATCATGAATTGTATCATGAATCATGAATCGAATCATGAATCATGAATCATGAATTGAATCATGAATTGAATCATGAATCATGAATCGAATCATGAATCATGAATTGAATCATGAATTGAATCATGAATTGAATCATGAATCATGAATTGAATCATGAATCATGAATCATAAATCGAATCATGAATTATGAATTGAATCATAAATCGAATCATGAATTGAATCATTAATCATGAATTGAATCATGAATTGAATCATGAATCATGAATTGAATCATGAATCATGAATTATGAATCATGAATTGAATCATGAATCATGAATCATGAATTGAATCATGAATCATGAATTGAATCATGAATCATGAATCATGAATCATGAATTGAATCATGAATCATGAATCATGAATTGAATCATGAATCATGAATCATGAATCGAATCATGAATCATGAATCATGAATCGAATCATGAATCATGAATTAAATCATGAATCATGAATCATGAATTGAATCATGAATCATGAATTAATGAATTGAATCATGAATCATGAATTGAATCATGAATCATGAATCATGAATTGAATCATGAATTGAATCATGAATCATGAATTGAATCATGAATCATGAATCATAAATCGAATCATGAATTATGAATTGAATCATAAATCGAATCATGAATTGAATCATTAATCATGAATTGAATCATGAATCATGAATTGAATCATGAATCATGAATCGAATCATGAATCATGAATTGAATCATGAATCATGAATCATGAATTGAATCATGAATCATGAATCGAATCATGAATCATGAATCATGAATTGAATCATGAATCATGAATCGAATCATAAATTGAAACATTAATTGAATCATGTATCATGAATTGAATCAGGAATCGAATCATGAATCATGAATTATGAATCTTGAATCATGAATTGAATCATGAATCATGAATCATAAATCATGAATCATGAATCATGATTCATGAATCATGAATCATGAATTGAATTATGAATTGAATCATGAATCATGAATTAAATCATGAATCATGAATCATGAATTGAATTATGAATTGAATCATGAATCATGAATCGAATCATGAATCATGAATCGAATCATGAATCATGAATTGTATCATGAATCATGAACCATGAATTGATTCATGAATCATGAATCATGAATTGAATCATGAATCATGAATCATGAATTATGAATTGAATCATGAATCATGAATCATGAATCATGAATCGAATCATGAATCAAGAATTGAATCATGAATCATGAATTAATGAATTGAATCATGAATCATGAATCATGAATCGAATCATGAATCATGAATCATGAATTGAATCATGAATCATGAATCGAATCATAAATTGAAACATTAATTGAATCATGTATCATGAATTGAATCAGGAATCGAATCATGAATCATGAATTATGAATCATGAATTGAATCATGAATCATGAATCATGAATTAAATCATGAATCATGAATCATGAATTGAATCATGAATCATGAATCATGAATTGAATCATGAATCATGAATCATGAATCATGAATCATGAATCATGAATCGAATCATGAATCATGAATCATTAATCGAATCATGAATCATGAATTGAATCATGAATCATGAATCATGAATTGAATCATGAATCATGAATCATGAATTAAATCATGAATCATGAATCATGAATCATGAATCGAATCATGAATCATGAATTGAATCATGAATCATGAATTTAATCATGAATCATAAATTGAATCATAAATCATGAATCATGAATTGTATCATGAATCATGAATCGAATCATGAATCATGAATCATGAATTGAATCATGAATCATGAACCATGAATTGATTCATGAATCATGAATCATGAATTGAATCATGAATCATGAATCATGAATTATGAATTGAATCATGAATCATGAATCATGAATCATGAATCGAATCATGAATCAAGAATTGAAATATGAATCATGAATTATGAATCATGAATTGAATCATGAATCATGAATTGAATCATGAATCATGAATCATGAATTGAATCATGAATCATGAATCATGAATTGAATCATGAATCATGAATCATGAATCGAATCATGAATCATGAATCATGAATCGAATCATGAATCATGAATTGAATCATGAATCATGAATCATGAATTGAATCATGAATCATGAATCATGAATTGAATCATGAATCATGAATCATGAATCATGAATCGAATCATGAATCATGAATTGAATCATGAATTATGAATTGAATCATGAATCATAAATTGAATCATAAATCATGAATCATGAATTGTATCATGAATCATGAATCGAATCATGAATCATGAATCATGAATTGAATCATGAATTGAATCATGAATCATGAATCGAATCATGAATCATGAATTGAATCATGAATTGAATCATGAATTGAATCATGAATCATGAATTGAATTATGAATCATGAATCATAAATCGAATCATGAATTATGAATTGAATCATAAATCGAATCATGAATTGAATCATTAATCATGAATTGAATCATGAATCATGAATTGAATCATGAATCATGAATTGAATCATGAATCATGAATTATGAATCATGAATTGAATCATGAATCATGAATCATGAATTGAATCATGAATCATGAATCATGAATTGAATCATGAATCATGAATCATGAATCATGAATTGAATCATGAATCATGAATCATGAATTGAATCATGAATCATGAATCATGAATTGAATCATGTATCATGAATTGAATCATGAATCATGAATCATGAATCGTGAATCGAATCATAAATCATGAATCATGAATCGAATCATGAATCATGAATCGAATCATGAATCATGAATTAATGAATCGAATCATGAATCATGAATCATGAATCATGAATCATGAATCATGAATCGAATCATGAATCATGAATTGAATCATGAATCATAAATCATGAATCGAAAAATGAATCATGAATTGAATCATGAATCATGAATTGAATCATGAATCATGAATCATGAATCGAATAATGAATCATGAATTGAATCATGAATCATGAATCATGAATCAAGAATCATGAATCGAAACATGAATCATGAATTGAATCATGAATCATGAATCATGAATCATGAATTGAATCATGAATCATGAATCATGAATCGAATAATTAATCATGAATCATGAATCATGAATTGAATCATGAATCATGAATTATGAATCGAATCATGAATCATGAATTGAATCATGAGTTGAATCATGAATCATAAATTGAATCATGAATCATGAAATGAATCATGAATTGAATCATGAATCATGAGTTGAATCATGAATCATGAATCATGAATTGAATCATGAATCATGAATCATGAATTGAATCATGAATCATGAATCATGAATCGAATCATGAATCATGAATCGAATCATGAATCATGAATCATGAATCATGAATCATGAATCGAATCATGAATCATGAATTGAATCATGAATCATAAATCATGAATCGAAAAATGAATCATGAATTGAATCATGAATCATGAATTGAATCATGAATCATGAATCATGAATCGAATAATGAATCATGAATTGAATCATAAATCATGAATCAAGAATCATGAATCGAAACATGAATCATGAATTGAATCATGAATCATGAATCATGAATCATGAATTGAATCATGAATCATGAATCATGAATCGAATAATGAATCATGAATCATGAATCATGAATTGAATCATGAATCATGAATTATGAATCGAATCATGAATCATGAATTGAATCATGAGTTGAATCATGAATCATAAATTGAATCATGAATCATGAAATGAATCATAAATTGAATCATGAATCATGAAATGAATCATGAATTGAATCATGAATTGAATCATTATTCATGAATCATGATTTGAATCATAAATCATGAATTCAATCATGAATCATGATTTGAATCAGGATTCGAATCATGAATTCAATCATGAATCATAAATTGAATCATGAATCATGAATTGAATCAGGAATCGAATCATGAATTGAATCATGAATCATGAATTGAATCATGATTTTAATTATGAATCATGAATTGAATCATGAATCATGAATCATGAATCATGAATTGAATTATGAATTGAATTATGAATCTTGAATCATGAATTGAATCATGAATCATGAATCATAAATCATGAATCATGAATCATGAATCGAATCATGAATCATGAATTGAATCATGAGTTGAATCATGAATCATAAATTGAATCATGAATCATGAATCATGAATTGAATCATGAATCAAGAATTGTATCATGAATCATGAATCATAAATTGAATCATGAATCATGAATCATGAATCGAATAATGCATCATGAATCGAATCATGAATCATAAATTGAATCATGAATCATGAATCATGAATTGAATCATGAATCATGAATCATGAATTGAATCATGAATCATGAATTGAATCATGAATCATGAATCATGAATCGAATCATGAATCATGAATCATGAATCGAATCATGAATCATGAATTGAATCATGAATCATGAATCATGAATTGAATCATGAATCATGAATCATGAATTGAATCATGAATCATGAATTGAATCATGAATCATGAATCATGAATTGAATCATGAATCATGAATCATGAATTGAATCATGAATCATGTATTGAATCATGAATCATGAATCATGAATCGAATCATGAATCATGAATCATGAATCGAATCATGAATCATGAATTCAATCATGAATCATGAATCATGAATTGAATCATGAATCATGAATTAATGAATTGAATTATGAATCATGAATCATGAATCGAATCATGAATCATGAATCGAATCATGAATCATGAATCATGAATTGAATCATGAATCATGAATCGAATCATGAATCATGAATCGAATCATGAATCATGAATCATGAATTGAATCATGAATCATGAATTAATGAATTGAATCATGAATCATTAATCATGAATCGAATCATGAATCATGAATCATGACTTGAATCATGAATCATGAATCGAATCATGAATCATGAATTGAAACATTAATTGAATCATGTATCATGAATTGAATCAGGAATCGAATCATGAATTGAATTATGAATCATGAATTGAATCATGAATCATGAATCATGAATCAAATCATGAATCATGAATCGAATCATGAATCATGAATTGAATCATGAGTTGAATCATGAATCATAAATTGAATCATGAATCATGAATCATGAATCATGAATTGAATCATGAATCATGAATTGTATCATGAATCATGAATCATGAATTGAATCATGAATCATGAATCATGAATTGAATCATGAATCATGAATCATGAATCGAATCATGAATCATGAATCGAATCATGAATCATGAATTGAATCATGAATCATGAATCATGAATTGAATCATGAATCATGAATCATGAATTGAATCATGAATCATGAATTGAATCATGAATCATGAATCATGAATCGTGAATCGAATCATGAATCATGAATCATGAATCGAATCATGAATCATGAATCGAATCATGAATCATGAATCATGAATCGAATCATGAATCATGAATCATGAATCATGAATCATGAATCATGAATCATGAATCGAATCATGAATCATGAATTGAATCATGAATCATGAATCATGAATCGAAACATGAATCATGAATTGAATCATGAATCATGAATCATGAATCATGAATCGAATAATGAATCATGAATTGAATCATGAATCATGAATCATGAATCAAGAATCATGAATCGAAACATGAATCATGAATTGAATCATGAATCATGAATCATGAATCATGAATCATGAATTGAATCATGAATCATGAATCATGAATTGAATCATGAATCATGAATCATGAATCATGAATTGAATCATGAATCATGAATTATGAATCGAATCATGAATCATGAATTGAATCATGAGTTGAATCATGAATCATAAATTGAATCATGAATCATGAAATGAATCATAAATTGAATCATGAATCATGAAATGAATCATGAATTGAATCATGAATTGAATCATTATTCATGAATCATGATTTGAATCATGAATCATGAATTCAATCATGAATCATGATTTGAATCAGGAATCGAATCATGAATTCAATCATGAATCATAAATTGAATCATGAATCATGAATTGAATCAGGAATCGAATCATGAATTGAATCATGAATCATGAATTGAATCATGATTTTAATTATGAATCATGAATCATGAATTGAATCATGAATCATGAATCATGAATCATGAATTGAATTATGAATTGAATTATGAATCTTGAATCATGAATTGAATCATGAATCATGAATCATAAATCATGAATCATGAATCATGATTCATGAATCATGAATCATGAATAGAATTATGAATTGAATCATGAATCATGAATTAAATCATGAATCATGAATAATGAAATGAATCATGAATCATGAATCATGAATTGAATTATGAATCATGAATCGAATCATGAATCGAATCATGAATCATGAATCGAATCATGAATCATGAATTGTATCATGAATCATGAACCATGAATTGATTCATGAATCATGAATCATGAATTGAATCATGAATCATGAATCATGAATTATGAATTGAATCATGAATCATGAATCATGAATCGAATCATGAATCAAGAATTGAATCATGAATCATGAATTATGAATCATGAATTGAATCATGAATCATGAATCATGAATTGAATCATGAATCATGAATCATGAATTGAATCATGAATCATGAATTGAATCATGAATCATGAATCATGAATCGAATCATGAATCATGAATCATGAATCGAATCATGAATCATGAATTGAATCATGAATCATGAATCATGAATTGAATCATGAATCATGAATCATGAATCGAATCATGAATCATGAATTGAATCATGAATCATGAATCATGAATTGAATCATGAATCATGAATCATGAATTGAATCATGAATCATGAATCATGAATCATGAATCGAATCATGAATCATGAATTGAATCATGAATTATGAATTGAATCATGAATCATAAATTGAATCATAAATCATGAATCATGAATCGAATCATGAATCATGAATCATGAATCGAATCATGAATCATGAATTGAATCATGAATCATGAATCATGAATTGAATCATGAATCATGAATCATGAATCGAATCATGAATCATGAATTGAATCATGAATCATGAATCATGAATTGAATCATGAATCATGAATCATGAATTGAATCATGAATCATGAATCATGAATCATGAATCGAATCATGAATCATGAATTGTATCATGAATCATGAATCGAATCATGAATCATGAATCATGAATTAAATCATGAATTGAATCATGAATCATGAATCGAATCATGAATTATGAATTGAATCATGAATTGAATCATGAATTGAATCATGAATTGAATCATGAATCATGAATTGAATCATGAATCATGAATCATAAATCGAATCATGAATTATGAATTGAATCATAAATCGAATCATGAATTGAATCATTAATCATGAATTGAATCATGAATCATGAATTGAATCATGAATCATGAATTGAATCATGAATCATGAATTATGAATCATGAATTGAATCATGAATCATGAATTGAATCATGAATCATGAATCATGAATTGAATCATGAATCATGAATTGAATCATGAATCATGAATTATGAATCATGAATTGAATCATGAATCATGAATTGAATCATGAATCATGAATCATGAATTGAATCATGAATCATGAATCATGAATCATGAATTGAATCATGAATCATGAATCATGAATTGAATCATGAATCATGAATCATGAATCGAATCATGAATCATGAATCATGAATCGAATCATGAATCATGAATTGAATCATGAATCATGAATCATGAATTGAATCATGAATCATGAATTAATGAATTGAATCATGAATCATGAATCATGAATTGAATCATGAATCATGAATCATGAATTGAATCATGAATTGAATCATGAATCATGAATTGAATCATGAATCATGAATCATAAATCGAATCATGAATTATGAATTGAATCATAAATCGAATCATGAATTGAATCATTAATCATGAATTGAATCATGAATCATGAATTGAATCATGAACCATGAATCGAATCATGAATCATGAATTGAATCATGAATCATGAATCATGAATTGAATCATGAATCATGAATCATGAATCGAATCATGAATCATGAATCATGAATTGAATCATGAATCATGAATCGAATCATAAATTGAAACATTAATTGAATCATGTATCATGAATTGAATCAGGAATCGAATCATGAATCATGAATTATGAATCTTGAATCATGAATTGAATCATGAATCATGAATCATAAATCATGAATCATGAATCATGATTCATGAATCATGAATCATGAATTGAATTATGAATTGAATCATGAATCATGAATTAAATCATGAATCATGAATCATGAATTGAATTATGAATTGAATCATGAATCATGAATCGAATCATGAATCATGAATCGAATCATGAATCATGAATTGTATCATGAATCATGAATCATGAATCGAATCATGAATCAAGAATTGAATCATGAATCATGAATTATGAATCATGAATTGAATCATGAATCATGAATCATGAATCATGAATCGAATCATGAATCATGAATTGTATCATGAATCATGAATCGAATCATGAATCATGAATCATGAATTAAATCATGAATTGAATCATGAATCATGAATCGAATCATGAATTATGAATTGAATCATGAATTGAATCATGAATTGAATCATGAATTGAATCATGAATCATGAATTGAATCATGAATCATGAATCATAAATCGAATCATGAATTATGAATTGAATCATAAATCGAATCATGAATTGAATCATTAATCATGAATTGAATCATGAATCATGAATTGAATCATGAATCATGAATTGAATCATGAATCATGAATTATGAATCATGAATTGAATCATGAATCATGAATTGAATCATGAATCATGAATCATGAATTGAATCATGAATCATGAATTAAATCATGAATCATGAATTATGAATCATGAATTGAATCATGAATCATGAATTGAATCATGAATCATGAATCATGAATTGAATCATGAATCATGAATCATGAATCATGAATTGAATCATGAATCATGAATCATGAATTGAATCATGAATCATGAATCATGAATCGAATCATGAATCATGAATCATGAATCGAATCATGAATCATGAATTGAATCATGAATCATGAATCATGAATTGAATCATGAATCATGAATTAATGAATTGAATCATGAATCATGAATCATGAATTGAATCATGAATCATGAATCATGAATTGAATCATGAATTGAATCATGAATCATGAATTGAATCATGAATCATGAATCATAAATCGAATCATGAATTATGAATTGAATCATAAATAGAATCATGAATTGAATCATTAATCATGAATTGAATCATGAATCATGAATTGAATCATGAATCATGAATCGAATCATGAATCATGAATTGAATCATGAATCATGAATCATGAATTGAATCATGAATCATGAATCATGAATCGAATCATGAATCATGAATCATGAATTGAATCATGAATCATGAATCGAATCATAAATTGAAACATTAATTGAATCATGTATCATGAATTGAATCAGGAATCGAATCATGAATCATGAATTATGAATCTTGAATCATGAATTGAATCATGAATCATGAATCATAAATCATGAATCATGAATCATGATTCATGAATCATGAATCATGAATTGAATTATGAATTGAATCATGAATCATGAATTAAATCATGAATCATGAATCATGAATTGAATTATGAATTGAATCATGAATCATGAATCGAATCATGAATCATGAATCGAATCATGAATCATGAATTGTATCATGAATCATGAACCATGAATTGATTCATGAA
Source organism: Mixophyes australis (assembly GCA_036250195.1). Taxonomy (NCBI): domain Eukaryota; kingdom Metazoa; phylum Chordata; class Amphibia; order Anura; family Limnodynastidae; genus Mixophyes; species Mixophyes australis. Next base: position 237,993,468 of record JAVHZZ010000001.1, on the reverse strand, counting down.
TCATGAATCATGAATTGAATCATGAATCATGAATCATGAATTATGAATTGAATCATGAATCATGAATCATGAATCATGAATCGAATCATGAATCAAGAATTGAATCATGAATCATGAATTATGAATCATGAATTGAATCATGAATCATGAATCATGAATTGAATCATGAATCATGAATCATGAATTGAATCATGAATCATGAATCATGAATTGAATCATGAATCATGAATCATGAATCATGAATCGAATCATGAATCATGAATCGAATCATGAATCATGAATTGAATCATGAATCATGAATCATGAATTGAATCATGAATCATGAATCATGAATTGAATCATGAATCATGAATCATGAATCATAAATCGAATCATGAATCATGAATTGAATCATGAATTATGAATTGAATCATGAATCATAAATTGAATCATAAATCATGAATCATGAATTGTATCATGAATCATGAATCGAATCATGAATCATGAATCATGAATTGAATCATGAATTGAATCATGAATCATGAATCGAATCATGAATCATGAATTGAATCATGAATTGAATCATGAATTGAATCATGAATCATGAATTGAATCATGAATCATGAATCATAAATCGAATCATAAATTATGAATTGAATCATAAATCGAATCATGAATTGAATCATGAATCATGAATTGAATCATGAATCATGAATTATGAATCATGAATTGAATCATGAATCATGAATCATGAATTGAATCATGAATCATGAATCATGAATTGAATCATGAATCATGAATCATGAATCATGAATCGAATCATGAATCATGAATCATTAATCGAATCATGAATCATGAATTGAATCATGAATCATGAATCATGAATTGAATCATGAATCATGAATCATGAATTGAATCATGAATCATGAATCATGAATCATGAATCATGAATCGAATCATGAATCATGAATTGAATCATGAATCATGAATCGAATCATAAATCATGAATCATGAATCGAATCATGAATCATGAATTGAATCATGAATCATGAATCATGAATTGAATCATGAATCATGAATTAATGAATTGAATCATGAATCATGAATCATGAATTGAATCATGAATCATGAATCATGAATTGAATCATGAATTGAATCATGAATCATAAATCGAATCATGAATTATGAATTGAATCATAAATCGAATCATGAATTGAATCATTAATCATGAATTGAATCATGAATCATGAATCATGAATTGAATCATGAATCATGAATTAATGAATTGAATCATGAATCATGAATCATGAATCGAATCATGAATCATGAATCATGAATTGAATCATGAATCATGAATCGAATCATAAATTGAAACATTAATTGAATCATGTATCATGAATTGAATCAGGAATCGAATCATGAATCATGAATTATGAATCATGAATTGAATCATGAATCATGAATCATGAATTAAATCATGAATGATGAATTGAATCATGAATCATGAATCATGAATTGAATCATGAATCATGAATCATGAATCATGAATCGAATCATGAATCATGAATCATTAATCGAATCATGAATCATGAATTAAATCATGAATGATGAATTGAATCATGAATCATGAATCATGAATTGAATCATGAATCATGAATCATGAATCATGAATCGAATCATGAATCATGAATCATTAATCGAATCATGAATCATGAATTGAATCATGAATCATGAATCATGAATTGAATCATGAATCATGAATCATGAATTGAATCATGAATCATGAATCATGAATCATGAATCGAATCATGAATCATGAATCATGAATTGAATCATGAATCATGAATCATGAATTGAATCATGAATCATGAATCATGAATTGAATCATGAATCATGAATCATGAATCGAATCATGAATCATGAATCATGAATCGAATCATGAATCATGAATTGAATCATGAATCATGAATCATGAATTGAATCATGAATCATGAATCGAATCATAAATTGAAACATTAATTGAATCATGTATCATGAATTGAATCAGGAATCGAATCATGAATCATGAATTATGAATCATGAATTGAATCATGAATCATGAATCATGAATTAAATCATGAATGATGAATTGAATCATGAATCATGAATCATGAATTGAATCATGAATCATGAATCATGAATCATGAATCGAATCATGAATCATGAATCATTAATCGAATCATGAATCATGAATTGAATCATGAATCATGAATCATGAATTGAATCATGAATCATGAATCATGAATTGAATCATGAATCATGAATCATGAATCATGAATCGAATCATGAATCATGAATTGAATCATGAATCATGAATTGAATCATGAATCATAAATTGAATCATAAATCATGAATCATGAATTGTATCATGAATCATGAATCGAATCATGAATCATGAATCATGAATTAAATCATGAATCATGAATCATGAACCATGAATTGATTCATGAATCATGAATCATGAATTGAATCATGAATCATGAATCATGAATTATGAATTGAATCATGAATCATGAATCATGAATCATGAATCGAATCATGAATCAAGAATTGAATCATGAATCAAGAATTGAATCATGAATCATGAATTATGAATCATGAATTGAATCATGAATCATGAATCATGAATTGAATCATGAATCATGAATCATGAATTGAATCATGAATCATGAATCATGAATTGAATCATGAATCATGAATCATGAATCATGAATCGAATCATGAATCATGAATTGAATCATGAATCATGAATCATGAATTGAATCATGAATCATGAATCATGAATTGAATCATGAATCATGAATCATGAATCATGAATCGAATCATGAATCATGAATTGAATCATGAATTATGAATTGAATCATGAATCATAAATTGAATCATAAATCATGAATCATGAATTGTATCATGAATCATGAATCGAATCATGAATCATGAATCATGAATTGAATCATGAATTGAATCATGAATCATGAATCGAATCATGAATCATGAATTGAATCAGGAATTGAATCATGAATTGAATCATGAATCATGAATTGAATCATGAATCATGAATCATAAATCGAATCATGAATTATGAATTGAATCATAAATCGAATCATGAATTGAATCATTAATCATGAATTGAATCATGAATCATGAATTGAATCATGAATCATGAATTGAATCATGAATCATGAATTATGAATCATGAATTGAATCATGAATCATGAATCATGAATTGAATCATGAATCATGAATCATGAATCGAATCATGAATCATGAATCATGAATCGAATCATGAATCATGAATTGAATCATGAATCATGAATCATGAATTGAATCATGAATCATGAATTAATGAATTGAATCATGAATCATGAATCATGAATTGAATCATGAATCATGAATCATGAATTGAATCTTGAATTGAATCATGAATCATGAATTGAATCATGAATCATGAATCATAAATCGAATCATGAATTATGAATTGAATCATAAATCGAATCATGAATTGAATCATTAATCATGAATTGAATCATGAATCATGAATTGAATCATGAATCATGAATCGAATCATGAATCATGAATTGAATCATGAATCATGAATCATGAATTGAATCATGAATCATGAATCATGAATCGAATCATGAATCATGAATCATGAATTGAATCATGAATCATGAATCGAATCATAAATTGAAACATTAATTGAATCATGTATCATGAATTGAATCAGGAATCGAATCATGAATCATGAATTATGAATCTTGAATCATGAATTGAATCATGAATCATGAATCATAAATCATGAATCATGAATCATGATTCATGAATCATGAATCATGAATTGAATTATGAATTGAATCATGAATCATGAATTAAATCATGAATCATGAATCATGAATTGAATTATGAATTGAATCATGAATCATGAATCGAATCATGAATCATGAATCGAATCATGAATCATGAATTGTATCATGAATCATGAACCATGAATTGATTCATGAATCATGAATCATGAATTGAATCATGAATCATGAATCATGAATTATGAATTGAATCATGAATCATGAATCATGAATCATGAATCGAATCATGAATCAAGAATTGAATCATGAATCATGAATTAATGAATTAAATCATGAATCATGAATCATGAATCGAATCATAAATCATGAATCATGAATTGAATCATGAATCATGAATCGAATCATAAATTGAAACATTAATTGAATCATGTATCATGAATTGAATCAGGAATCGAATCATGAATCATGAATTATGAATCATGAATTGAATCATGAATCATGAATCATGAATTAAATCATGAATCATGAATCATGAATTGAATCATGAATCATGAATCATGAATTGAATCATGAATCATGAATCATGAATCATGAATCGAATCATGAATCATGAATCATTAATCGAATCATGAATCATGAATTGAATCATGAATCATGAATCATGAATTGAATCATGAATCATGAATCATGAATTGAATCATGAATCATGAATCATGAATCATGAATCGAATCATGAATCATGAATCATGAATTGAATCATGAATCATGAATCGAATCATGAATCATGAATCATGAATCGAATCATGAATCATGAATTGAATCATGAATCATGAATCATGAATTGAATCATGAATCATGAATTGAATCATGAATCATGAATCATGAATCATGAATCGAATCATGAATCATGAATTGAATCATGAATTATGAATTGAATCATGAATCATAAATTGAATCATAAATCATGAATCATGAATTGTATCATGAATCATGAATCGAATCATGAATCATGAATCATGAATTGAATCATGAATTGAATCATGAATCATGAATCGAATCATGAATCATGAATTGAATCATGAATTGAATCATGAATTGAATCATGAATCATGAATTGAATCATGAATCATGAATCATAAATCGAATCATGAATTATGAATTGAATCATAAATCGAATCATGAATTGAATCATGAATCATGAATTGAATCATGAATCATGAATTGAATCATGAATCATGAATTGAATCATGAATCATGAATTATGAATCATGAATTGAATCATGAATCATGAATCATGAATTGAATCATGAATCATGAATCATGAATTGAATCATGAATCATGAATCATGAATCATGAATTGAATCATGAATCATGAATCATGAATTGAATCATGAATCATGAATCATGAATCGAATCATGAATCATGAATCATGAATCGAATCATGAATCATGAATTAAATCATGAATCATGAATCATGAATTGAATCATGAATCATGAATTAATGAATTGAATCATGAATCATGAATTGAATCATGAATCATGAATCATGAATTGAATCATGAATTGAATCATGAATCATGAATTGAATCATGAATCATGAATCATAAATCGAATCATGAATTATGACTTGAATCATAAATCGAATCATGAATTGAATCATTAATCATGAATTGAATCATGAATCATGAATTGAATCATGAATCATGAATCGAATCATGAATCATGAATTGAATCATGAATCATGAATCATGAATTGAATCATGAATCATGAATCATGAATCGAATCATGAATCATGAATCATGAATCATGAATCGAATCATAAATTGAAACATTAATTGAATCATGTATCATGAATTGAATCAGGAATCGAATCATGAATCATGAATTATGAATCTTGAATCATGAATTGAATCATGAATCATGAATCATAAATCATGAATCATGAATCATGATTCATGAATCATGAATCATGAATTGAATTATGAATTGAATCATGAATCATGAATTAAATCATGAATCATGAATCATGAATTGAATTATGAATTGAATCATGAATCATGAATCGAATCATGAATCATGAATCGAATCATGAATCATGAATTGTATCATGAATCATGAACCATGAATTGATTCATGAATCATGAATCATGAATTGAATCATGAATCATGAATCATGAATTATGAATTGAATCATGAATCATGAATCATGAATCATGAATCGAATCATGAATCAAGAATTGAATCATGAATCATGAATTAATGAATTGAATCATGAATCATGAATCATGAATCGAATCATGAATCATGAATCATGAATTGAATCATGAATCATGAATCGAATCATAAATTGAAACATTAATTGAATCATGTATCATGAATTGAATCAGGAATCGAATCATGAATCATGAATTATGAATCATGAATTGAATCATGAATCATGAATCATGAATTAAATCATGAATCATGAATCATGAATTGAATCATGAATCATGAATCATGAATTGAATCATGAATCATGAATCATGAATCATGAATCATGAATCGAATCATGAATCATGAATCATTAATCGAATCATGAATCATGAATTGATTCATGAATCATGAATCATGAATTGAATCATGAATCATGAATTAAATCATGAATCATGAATCATGAATCGAATCATGAATCATGAATTGAATCATGAATCATGAATTGAATCATGAATCATAAATTGAATCATAAATCATGAATCATGAATTGTATCATGAATCATGAATCGAATCATGAATCATGAATCATGAATTGAATCATGAATCATGAATCATGAATTATGAATTGAATCATGAATCATGAATCATGAATCATGAATCGAATCATGAATCAAGAATTGAAATATGAATCATGAATTATGAATCATGAATTGAATCATGAATCATGAATCATGAATTGAATCATGAATCATGAATCATGAATTGAATCATGAATCATGAATCATGAATTGAATCATGAATCATGAATCGAATCATGAATCATGAATCATGAATCGAATCATGAATCATGAATTGAATCATGAATCATGAATTGAATCATGAATCATGAATCATGAATTGAATCATGAATCATGAATCATGAATTGAATCATGAATCATGAATCATGAATCGAATCATGAATCATGAATTGAATCATGAATTATGAATTGAATCATGAATCATAAATTGAATCATAAATCATGAATCATGAATTGTATCATGAATCATGAATCGAATCATGAATCATGAATCATGAATTGAATCATGAATTGAATCATGAATCATGAATCGAATCATGAATCATGAATTGAATCATGAATTGAATCATGAATTGAATCATGAATCATGAATTGAATCATGAATCATGAATCATAAATCGAATCATGAATTATGAATTGAATCATAAATCGAATCATGAATTGAATCATTAATCATGAATTGAATCATGAATCATGAATTGAATCATGAATCATGAATTGAATCATGAATTATGAATTATGAATCATGAATTGAATCATGAATCATGAATCATGAATTGAATCATGAATCATGAATCATGAATTGAATCATGAATCATGAATCATGAATCATGAATTGAATCATGAATCATGAATCATGAATTGAATCATGAATCATGAATCATGAATCGAATCATGAATCATGAATCATGAATCGAATCATGAATCATGAATTGAATCATGAATCATGAATCATGAATTGAATCATGAATCATGAATTAATGAATTGAATCATGAATCATGAATTGAATCATGAATCATGAATCATGAATTGAATCATGAATTGAATCATGAATCATGAATTGAATCATGAATCATGAATCATAAATCGAATCATGAATTATGAATTGAATCATAAATCGAATCATGAATTGAATCATTAATCATGAATTGAATCATGAATCATGAATTGAATCATGAATCATGAATCGAATCATGAATCATGAATTGAATCATGAATCATGAATCATGAATTGAATCATGAATCATGAATCGAATCATGAATCATGAATCGAATCATGAATCATGAATCATGAATTGAATCATGAATCATGAATCGAATCATAAATTGAAACATTAATTGAATCATGTATCATGAATTGAATGAGGAATCGAATCATGAATCATGAATTATGAATCTTGAATCATGAATTGAATCATGAATCATGAATCATAAATCATGAATCATGAATCATAAATCATGAATCATGAATCATGATTCATGAATCATGAATCATGAATTGAATTATGAATTGAATCATGAATCATGAATTAAATCATGAATCATGAATCATGAATTGAATTATGAATTGAATCATGAATCATGAATCGAATCATGAATCATGAATCGAATCATGAATCATGAATTGTATCATGAATCATGAACCATGAATTGATTCATGAATCATGAATCATGAATTGAATCATGAATCATGAATCATGAATTATGAATTGAATCATGAATCATGAATCATGAATCATGAATCGAATCATGAATCAAGAATTGAATCATGAATCATGAATTATGAATCATGAATTGAATCATGAATCATGAATCATGAATTGAATCATGAATCATGAATCATGAATTGAATCATGAATCATGAATCATGAATTGAATCATGAATCATGAATCATGAATCATGAATCGAATCATGAATCATGAATCATGAATCGAATCATGAATCATGAATTGAATCATGAATCATGAATCATGAATTGAATCATGAATCATGAATTATGAATTGAATCATGAATCATGAATCATGAATCATAAATCGAATCACGAATCATGAATTGAATCATGAATTATGAATTGAATCATGAATCATAAATTGAATCATAAATCATGAATCATGAATTGTATCATGAATCATGAATCGAATCATGAATCATGAATCATGAATTGAATCATGAATTGAATCATGAATCATGAATCGAATCATGAATCATGAATTGAATCATGATTTGAATCATGAATTGAATCATGAATCATGAATTGAATCATGAATCATGAATCATAAATCGAATCATGAATTATGAATTGAATCATAAATCGAATCATGAATTGAATCATGAATCATGAATTGAATCATGAATCATGAATTATGAATCATGAATTGAATCATGAATCATGAATCATGAATTGAATCATGAATCATGAATCATGAATTGAATCATGAATCATGAATCATGAATTGAATCATGAATCATGAATCATGAATTATGAATCATGAATTGAATCATGAATCGAATCATGAATCATGAATTGAATCATGAATCATGAATCATGAATTGAATCATGAATCATGAATTAATGAATTGAATCATGAATCATGAATCATGAATTGAATCATGAATCATGAATTGAATCATGAATCATGAATCATAAATCGAATCATGAATTATGAATTGAATCATAAATCGAATCATGAATTGAATCATTAATCATGAATCATGAATTGAATCATGAATCATGAATCGAATCATGAATCATGAATTGAATCATGAATCATGAATCATGAATTGAATCATGAATCATGAATTAATGAATTGAATCATGAATCATGAATCATGAATCGAATCATGAATCATGAATCATGAATTGAATCATGAATCATGAATCGAATCATAAATTGAAACATTAATTGAATCATGTATCATGAATTGAATCAGGAATCGAATCATGAATCATGAATTATGAATCATGAATTGAATCATGAATCATGAATCATGAATTAAATCATGAATCATGAATCATGAATTGAATCATGAATCATGAATCATGAATTGAATCATGAATCATGAATCATGAATCATGAATCGAATCATGAATCATGAATCATTAATCGAATCATGAATCATGAATTGAATCATGAATCATGAATCATGAATTGAATCATGAATCATGAATCATGAATTGAATCATGAATCATGAATCATGAATCATGAATCGAATCATGAATCATGAATTGAATCGTGAATCATAAATCGAATCATGAATCATAAATTGAATCATAAATCATGAATCATGAATTGTATCATGAATCATGAATCGAATCATGAATCATGAATCATGAATTGAATCATGAATTGAATCATGAATCATGAATCGAATTATGAATCGTGAATCATAAATCGAATCATGAATTATGAAATGAATCATGAATCGAATCATGAATTGAATCATTAATCATGAATTGAATCATGAATCATGAAATGAATCATGAATCATGAATTATGAATCATGAATTGAATCATTAATCATGAATTGAATCATGAATCATGAAATGAATCATGAATCATGAATTATGAATCATGAATTGAATCATGAATCATGAATCATGAATTGAATCATGAATCATGAATCATGAATTGAATCATGAATCATGAATCATGAATTGAATCATGAATCATGAATCATGAATCATGAATCGAATCATGAATCATGAATCATGAATCGAATCATGAATCATGAATTGAATCATGAATCATGAATCATGAATTGAATCATGAATCATGAATTAATGAATTGAATCATGAATCATGAATCATGAATTGAATCATGAATCATGAATCATGAATTGAATCATGAATCATGAATCGAATCATGAATCATGAATTGAATCATGAATCATGAATCATGAATTGAAATATTGAATCGAATCATGAATCATGAATTGAATCATGAATCATGAATCATGAATTGAATCATGAATCATGAATTAATGAATTGAATCATGAATCATGAATCATGAATCGAATCATGAATCATGAATTGAATCATGAATCATGAATCGAATCATGAATCATGAATTGAAACATTAATTGAATCATGTATCATGAATTGAATCAGGAATCGAATCATGAATTGAATTATGAATCATGAAATGAATCATGAGTCATGAATAATGAATTGAATCATGAATCATCAATCATGAATTGAATCATGAATCATGAATCATGAATCGAATCATGAATCATGAATCGAATCATGAATCATGAATTGAATCATGAGTTGAATCATGAATCATAAATTGAATCATGAATCATAAATCATGAATCATGAATTGAATCATGAATCATGAATTGTATCATGAATCATGAATCATGAATTGAATCATGAATCATGAATCATGAATCATGAATCGAATAATGCATCATGAATCGAATCATGAATCATAAATTGAATCATGAATCATGAATCATGAATTGAATCATGAATCATGAATCATGAATTGAATCATGAATCATGAATTGAATCATGAATCATGAATCATGAATTGAATCATGAATCATGAATCATAAATTGAATCATGAATTGAATCATGAATCATGAATCATGAATTGAATCATGAATCATGAATTGAATCATGAATCATGAATCATGAATCATGAATCGAATCATGAATCATGAATCATGAATTGAATCATGAATCATGAATCGAATCATGAATCATGAATTGAATCATGAATCATGAATCATGAATTGAATCATGAATCATGAATTAATGAATTGAATCATGAATCGAATCATGAATCATGAATCATGACTTGAATCATGAATCATGAATCGAATCATGAATCATGAATTGAAACATTAATTGAATCATGTATCATGAATTGAATCAGGAATCGAATCATGAATTGAATTATGAATCATGAATTGAATCATGAATCATGAATCGAATCATGAATCATGAATTGAAACATTAATTGAATCATGTATCATGAATTGAATCAGGAATCGAATCATGAATTGAATTATGAATCATGAATTGAATCATGAATCATGAATCATGAATCGAATCATGAATCATGAATCGAATCATGAATCATGAATTGAATCATGAGTTGAATCATGAATCATAAATTGAGTCATGAATCATGAATCATGAATCATGAATTGAATCATGAATCATGAATTGTATCATGAATCATGAATCATGAATTGAATCATGAATCATGAATCATGAATTGAATCATGAATCATGAATCATGAATCATGAATCGAATCATGAATCATGAATTATGAATTGAATCATGAATCATAAATCATGAATTGAATCATGAATCATGAATTGAATCATGAATCATGAATCATGAATCGTGAATCGAATCATGAATCATGAATCATGAATCGTGAATCGAATCATGAATCATGAATCATGAATCGAATCATGAATCATGAATCATGAATCATGAATCGAATCATGAATCATGAATTGAATCATGAATCATGAATCATGAATTGAATCATGAATCATGAATTGAATCATGAATCATGAATCATCAATCGAATAATGAATCATGAATTGAATCATGAATCATGAATCATGAATCATGAATCAAGAATCATGAATCGAAACATGAATCATGAATTGAATCATGAATCATGAATCATGAATCATGAATCATGAATTGAATCATGAATCATGAATCATGAATCGAATAATGAATCATGAATCATGAATTGAATCATGAATCATGAATTGAATCATGAATCATGGATCGAATCATGAATTGAATCATGAATCATGAATCGAATCATGAATTGAATCATGAATCATGAATCATGAATCATAAATTGAATCATAAATCATGAATCATGAATTGAATCATGAATCATGAATCGAATCATGAATCATGAATTGAATCATGAATTGAATCATGAATCATGAATCAAATCATGAATCATGAATTGAATCATGAATTGAATCATGAATCATGAATTGAATCATGAATCATGAATCATAAATCCAATCATGAATTGAATCATGAATCGAATAATGAATTGAATCATTAATCATGAATTGAATCATGAATTATGAATCATGAATCATGAATCATGAATTGAATCATGAATCATGAATCATGAATTGAATCATGAATCATGAATTATGAATCATGAATTGAATCATGAATCATGAATCATGAATTGAATCATGAATCATGAATCATGAATCATAAATCGAATCATGAATCATGAATCGAATCATGAATCATGAATTGAATCATAAATCGAATCATGAATCATGAATCGAATCATGAATCATGAATCATCAATTGAATCATGAATCATGAATCATGAATCATGAATCGAATCATGAATCATGAATCATGAATCGAATCATGAATCATGAATTGAATCATGAATCATGAATTATGAATCATGAATTGAATCATGAATCATGAATCATGAATTGAATCATGAATCATGAATCATGAATTGAATCATGAATCATGAATTGAATCATGAATCATGAATCATGAATCGAATCATGAATCATGAATCATGAATCGAATCATGAATCATGAATTGAATCATGAATCATGAATTGAATCATGAATCATGAATCATGAATCATGAATCATAAATCGAATCATGAATCATGAATCATGAATCATGAATCGAATCATGAATCATGAATTGAATCATGAATCATGAATCATGAATCGAAACATGAATCATGAATTGAATCATGAATCATGTATCATGAATTGAATCATGAATCATGAATCATGAATCGAATAATGAATCATGAATCATGAATCATGAATTGAATCATGAATCATGAATCAAGAATCATGAATCGAAACATGAATCATGAATTGAATCATGAATCATGAATCATGAATCGAATCATAAATCATGAATCATAAATCATGAATTGAATCATGAATCATGAATCATGAATCATGAATCGAATCATGAATCATGAATCAAGAATCATGAATCGAATCATGAATCGAATCATGAATCATGAATCATGAATTGAATCATGAATCGAATCATGAATCATGAATTGAATCATGAATTGAATCATGAATCATAAATCGAATCATGAATCATAAATCATGAATCATAAATTGAATCATGAATCATGAATCAAGAATCATGAATCGAAACATGAATCATGAATTGAATCATGAATCATGAATCATGAATCATGAATCATGAATTGAATCATGAATCATGAATCATGAATCGAATAATGAATCATGAATCATGAATTGAATCATGAATCATAAATTGAATCATAAATCATGAATCATGAATTGAATCATGAATCATGAATCGAATCATGAATCATTAATCATGAATTGAATCATGAATTGAATCATGAATCATGAATCGAATCATGAATCATGAATTGAATCATGAATTGAATCATGAATCATGAATTGAATCATGAATCATGAATCATAAATCCAATCATGAATTGAATCATGAATCGAATAATGAATTGAATCATTAATCATGAATTGAATTATGAATCATGAATTATGAATCATGAATTATGAATCATGAATCATAAATCATCAATTGAATCATGAATCATGAATCATGAATTGAATCATGAATCATGAATTATGAATCATGAATTGAATCATGAATCATGAATCATGAATTGAATCATGAATCATGAATCATAAATCGAATCATGAATCATGAATCGAATCATGAATCATGAATTGAATCATAAATCGAATCATGAATCATGAATCGAATCATGAATCATGAATCATCAATTGAATCATGAATCATGAATCATGAATCATGAATCGAATCATGAATCATGAATCATGAATCGAATCATAAATCATGAATTGAATCATGAATCATGAATTATGAATCATGAATTGAATCATGAATCATGAATCATGAATTGAATCATGAATCATGAATCATGAATTAAATCATGAATCATGAATTGAATCATGAATCATGAATCATGAATCGAATCATGAATCATGAATCATGAATCGAATCATGAATCATGAATTGAATCATGAATCATGAATTGAATCATGAATCATGAATCATGAATCATGAATCATAAATCGAATCATGAATCATGAATCATGAATCATGAATCGAATCATGAATCATGAATTGAATCATGAATCATGAATCATGAATCGAAACATGAATCATGAATTGAATCATGAATCATGTATCATGAATTGAATCATGAATCATGAATCATGAATCGAATAATGAATCATGAATCATGAATCATGAATTGAATCATGAATCATGAATCAAGAATCATGAATCGAAACATGAATCATGAATTGAATCATGAATCATGAATCATGAATTGAATCATAAATCATGAATCATAAATCATGAATTGAATCATGAATCATGAATCATGAATCATGAATCGAATCATGAATCATGAATCAAGAATCATGAATCGAATCATGAATCATGAATTGAATCATGAATTGAATCATGAATCGAATCATGAATCATGAATTGAATCATGAATCGAATCATGAATCATGAATTGAATCATGAATTGAATCAGGAATCATGAATTGAATCAGGAATCATGAATTGAATCATGAATCATGAATCATGAATTGAATCATGAATCATGAATCATGAATTTAATCATGAATCATGAATCATAAATCGATCCATGAATCATGAATTGAATCCGGAATCGAATCATGAATTGAATCATGAATCATGAATCGAAACATAAATTATGAATCATGTTTCATGAATTGAATCATGAATCATGAATCATAAATCGAATCATGAATCATGAATTGAATCATGAGTTGAATCATAAATCATGAATCATGAATTGAATCATGAATCATGAATCGAATCATAAATCATGAATCATGAATCATGATTCATGAATTGAATCATGAATCATGAATTATGAATCGAATCATGAATCATGAATTGAATCATGAGTTGAATCATGAATCATAAATTGAATCATGAATCATGAAATGAATCATGAATTGAATCATGAATTGAATCATGATTCATGAATCATGATTTGAATCATGAATCATGAATTCAATCATGAATCATGATTTGAATCAGGAATCGAATCATGAATTCAATCATGAATCATAAATCGAATCATGAATCATGAATTGAATCAGGAATCGAATCATGAATTGAATCATGAATCATGAATTGAATCATGATTTTAATTATGATTCATGAATCATGAATTAAATCATGAATCATGAATCATGAATCATGAATTGAATTATGAATTGAATCATGAATCTTGAATCATGAATTGAATCATGAATCATGAATCATAAATCATGAATCATGAATCATGAATCATGAATCATGAATCATGATTCATGAATCATGAATCATGAATTGAATTATGAATTGAATCATGAATCATGAATTGAATCATGAATCATGAATCATGAAATGAATCATGAATCATGAATCATGAATTGAATTATGAATCATGAATCATGAATCATGAATTGAATCATGAATCATGAATTGAATCATGAATCATGAATTGTATCATGAATCATGAATCATGAATTGAATCATGAATCATGAATTGAATCATGAATCATGAATTGAACCATGAATCGTGAATCATGAATTGAATCATGAATCATGAATTGAATCATGAATCATGAATTGAACCATGAATCGTGAATCATGAATCATGAATCGAATCATGAATCATGAATCGAATCATGAATCATGAATTGAATCATGAATCATGAATCATAAATTGAATCATGAATCATGAATCATGAATTAAATCATGAATCATGAATTGAATCATGAATCATGAATCATGAATCATGAATCGAATCATGAATCATGAATCATGAATCGAATCATGAATCATGAATTGAATCATGAATCATGAATCATGAATTGAATCATGAATCATGAATCATGAATTGAATCATGAATCATGAATCATGAATTAAATCATGAATCATGAATTGAATCATGAATCATGAATCATGAATCATGAATCGAATCATGAATCATGAATCATGAATCGAATTATGAATCATGAATTGAATCATGAATCATGAATCATGAATTGAATCATGAATCATGAATCATGAATTGAATCATGAATCATGAATAATGAATCATGAATCGAATCATGAATCATGAATCATGAATCGAATCATGAATTGAATCATGAATCATGAATCATGAATCGAAACATGAATCATGAATTTAATCCTGAATCATGAATTGAATCATGAATCATGAATCATGAATCGAAACATGAATCATGAATTGAATCATGAATCATGAATCATGAATTGAATCATGAATCATGAATCATGAATCGAATCATGAATCATGAATTATGAATCATGAATTGAATCATGAATCATGAATTGAATCATGAATCATGAATCATGAATTGAATCATGAATCATGAATTGAATCATGAATCATGAATCATGAATCGAATCATGAATCATGAATCATGAATCGAATCATGAATCATGAATCGAATCATGAATCATGTATTGAATCATAAATCATAAATCATGAATCACGAATTGAATCATGAATCATGAATCGAATCATGAATCATGAATCATGAATTGAATCATGAATTGAATCATGAATCATGAATTGTATCATGAATCATGAATCATGAATTGAATCATGAATTATGAATCATGAATTGAATCATGAATCATGAATCATGAATCGAATAATGCATCATGAATCGAATCATGAATCATAAATTGAATCATGAATCATGAATCATGAATTGAATCATGAATCATGAATCATGAATTGAATCATGAATCATGAATTGAATCATGAATCATGAATCATGAATTGAATCATGAATCATGAATCATAAATTGAATCATGAATCATGAATTGAATCATGAATCATGAATCATGAATTGAATCATGAATCATGAATTGAATCATGAATCATGAATCATGAATCGAATCATGAATCATGAATCATGAATTGAATCATGAATCATGAATCGAATCATGAATCATGAATTGAATCATGAATCATGAATCATGAATTGAATCATGAATCATGAATTAATGAATTGAATCATGAATCGAATCATGAATCATGAATCATGATTTGAATCATGAATCATGAATCGAATCATGAATCATGAATTGAAACATTAATTGAATCATGTATCATGAATTGAATCAGGAATCGAATCATGAATTGAATTATGAATCATGTATTGAATCATGAATCATGAATCGAATCATGAATCATGAATTGAAACATTAATTGAATCATGTATTATGAATTGAATCAGGAATCGAATCATGAATTGAATTATGAATCATGAATTGAATCATGAATCATGAATCATGAATCGAATCATGAATCATGAATCGAATCATGAATCATGAATTGAATCATGAGTTGAATCATGAATCATAAATTGAATCATGAATCATGAATCATGAATTGAATCATGAATCATGAATTGTATCATGAATCATGAATCATGAATTGAATCATGAATCATGAATCATGAATTGAATCATGAATCATGAATCATGAATCATGAATCGAATCATGAATCATGAATCATGAATTGAATCATGAATCATAAATCATGAATTGAATCATGAATCATGAATTGAATCATGAATCATGAATCGTGAATCGAATTGAATCATGAATCATGAATCATGAATCGTGAATCGAATCATGAATCATGAATCATGAATCGTGAATCGAATCATGAATCATGAATCATGAATCGAATCATGAATCATGAATCATGAATCGAATCATGAATCATGAATTGAATCATGAATCATGAATTGAATCATGAATCATGAATCATGAATTGAATCATGAATCATGAATTGAATCATGAATCATGAATTGAATCATGAATCATGAATCATCAATCGAATAATGAATCATGAATTGAATCATGATTCATGAATCATGAATCATGAATCAAGAATCATGAATCGAAACATGAATCATGAATTGAATCATGAATCATGAATCATGAATCATGAATCATGAATTGAATCATGAATCATGAATCATGAATCGAATAATGAATCATGAATTGAATCATGAATCATGAATCATGAATCATGAATCAAGAATCATGAATCGAAACATGAATCATGAATTGAATCATGAATCATGAATCATGAATCATGAATCATGAATTGAATCATGAATCATGAATCATGAATCGAATCATGAATCATGAATCATGAATCATGAATCGAATCATGAATCATGAATTGAATCATGAATCATGAATCATGAATTGAATCATGAATCATGGATCGAATCATGAATTGAATCATGAATCATGAATCGAATCATGAATTGAATCATGAATCATGAATCATGAATCATAAATTGAATCATAAATCATGAATCATGAATTGAATCATGAATCATGAATCGAATCATGAATCATGAATCATGAATTGAATCATGAATTGAATCATGAATCATGAATCGAATCATGAATCATGAATTGAATCATGAATCATGAATTGAATCATGAATCATGAATCATAAATCCAATCATGAATTAAATCATGAATCGAATCATGAATTGAATCATTAATCATGAATTGAATCATGAATCATGAATTATGAATCATGAATTATGAATCATGAATCATGAATCATGAATTGAATCATGAATCATGAATCATGAATTGAATCATGAATCATGAATTATGAATCATGAATTGAATCATGAATCATGAATCATGAATTGAATCATGAATCATGAATCATGAATCATAAATCGAATCATGAATCATGAATCGAATCATGAATCATGAATTGAATCATAAATCGAATCATGAATCATGAATCGAATCATGAATCATGAATCATCAATTGAATCATGAATCATGAATCATGAATCATGAATCGAATCATGAATCATGAATCATGAATCGACTCATGAATCATGAATTGAATCATGAATCGAATCATGAATCATGAATCATGAATCGAATCATGAATCATGAATTGAATCATGAATCATGAATCATGAATTGAATCATGAATCATGAATTGAATCATGAATCATGAATCATGAATCGAATCATGAATCATGAATCATGAATCGAATCATGAATCATGAATTGAATCATGAATCATAAATTGAATCATGAATCATGAAGCATGAATCATGATTCATAAATCGAATCATGAATCATGAATCATGAATCATGAATCGAATCATGAATCATGAATTGAATCATGAATCATGAATCGAAACATGAATCATGAATTGAATCATGAATCATGTATCATGAATTGAATCATGAATCATGAATCATGAATCGAATAATGAATCATGAATCATGAATCATGAATTGAATCATGAATCATGAATCAAGAATCATGAATCGAAACATGAATCATGAATCATGAATTGAATCATGAATTGAATCATGAATCATGAATCGAATCATGAATCATGAATTGAATCATGAATCATGAATTGAATCATGAATCATGAATCATAAATCCAATCATGAATTAAATCATGAATCGAATCATGAATTGAATCATTAATCATGAATTGAATCATGAATCATGAATTATGAATCATGAATTATGAATCATGAATCATGAATCATGAATTGAATCATGAATCATGAATCATGAATTGAATCATGAATCATGAATTATGAATCATGAATTGAATCATGAATCATGAATCATGAATTGAATCATGAATCATGAATCATGAATCATAAATCGAATCATGAATCATGAATCGAATCATGAATCATGAATTGAATCATAAATCGAATCATGAATCATGAATCGAATCATGAATCATGAATCATCAATTGAATCATGAATCATGAATCATGAATCATGAATCGAATCATGAATCATGAATCATGAATCGACTCATGAATCATGAATTGAATCATGAATCGAATCATGAATCATGAATCATGAATCGAATCATGAATCATGAATTGAATCATGAATCATGAATCATGAATTGAATCATGAATCATGAATTGAATCATGAATCATGAATCATGAATCGAATCATGAATCATGAATCATGAATCGAATCATGAATCATGAATTGAATCATGAATCATAAATTGAATCATGAATCATGAAGCATGAATCATGATTCATAAATCGAATCATGAATCATGAATCATGAATCATGAATCGAATCATGAATCATGAATTGAATCATGAATCATGAATCGAAACATGAATCATGAATTGAATCATGAATCATGTATCATGAATTGAATCATGAATCATGAATCATGAATCGAATAATGAATCATGAATCATGAATCATGAATTGAATCATGAATCATGAATCAAGAATCATGAATCGAAACATGAATCATGAATTGAATCATGAATCATGAATCATGAATCGAATCATAAATCATGAATCATAAATCATGAATTGAATCATGAATCATGAATCATGAATCATGAATCGAATCATGAATCATGAATCAAGAATCATGAATCGAATCATGAATCGAATCATGAATCATGAATCATGAATTGAATCATGAATCGAATCATGAATCATGAATTGAATCATGAATTGAATCATGAATCATGAATCGAATCATGAATCATGAATTGAATCATGAATCGAATCATGAATCATGAATTGAATCATGAATTGAATCAGGAATCATGAATTGAATCAGGAATCATGAATTGAATCATGAATCATGAATCATGAATTGAATCAAGAATCATGAATCATGAATTTAATCATGAATCATGAATCATAAATCGATCCAGGAATCATGAATTGAATCCGGAATCGAATCATGAATTGAATCATGAATCATGAATCGAAACATAAATTATGAATCATGTTTCATGAATTGAATCATGAATCATAAATCGAATCATGAATCATGAATTGAATCATGAGTTGAATCATAAATCATGAATCATGAATTGAATCATGAATCATGAATCGAATCATAAATCATGAATCATGAATCATGATTCATGAATTGAATCATGAATCATGAATTATGAATCGAATCATGAATCATGAATTGAATCATGAGTTGAATCATGAATCATAAATTGAATCATGAATCATGAAATGAATCATGAATTGAATCATGAATTGAATCATGATTCATGAATCATGATTTGAATCATGAATCATGAATTCAATCATGAATCATGATTTGAATCAGGAATCGAATCATGAATTCAATCATGAATCATAAATTGAATCATGAATCATGAATTGAATCAGGAATCGAATCATGAATTGAATCATGAATCATGAATTGAATCATGATTTTAATTATGATTCATGAATCATGAATTAAATCATGAATCATGAATCATGAATCATGAATTGAATTATGAATTGAATCATGAATCTTGAATCATGAATTGAATCATGAATCATGAATCATAAATCATGAATCATGAATCATGAATCATGAATCATGAATCATGATTCATGAATCATGAATCATGAATTGAATTATGAATTGAATCATGAATCATGAATTGAATCATGAATCATGATTCATGAAATGAATCATTAATCATGAATTATGAATTGAATTATGAATCATGAATCATGAATCATGAATTGAATCATGAATCATGAATTGAATCATGAATCATGAATTGTATCATAAATCATGAATCATGAATCATGAATTGAATCGTGAATCATGAATTGTATCATGAATCATGAATCATGAATTGAATCATGAATCATGAATTGAACCATGAATCGTGAATCATGAATCATGAATCGAATCATGAATCATGAATCGAATCATGAATCATGAATCATAAATCATGAATCATGAATCATGAATCATGAATCATGAATCATGATTCATGAATCATGAATCATGAATTGAATTATGAATTGAATCATGAATCATGAATTGAATCATGAATCATGATTCATGAAATGAATCATGAATCATGAATTATGAATTGAATTATGAATCATGAATCATGAATCATGAATTGAATCATGAATCATGAATTGAATCATGAATCATGAATTGTATCATAAATCATGAATCATGAATCATGAATTGAATCGTGAATCATGAATTGTATCATGAATCATGAATCATGAATTGAATCATGAATCATGAATTGAACCATGAATCGTGAATCATGAATCATGAATCGAATCATGAATCATGAATCGAATCATGAATCATGAATTGAATCATGAATCATGAATCATGAATTGAATCATGAATCATGAATCATGAATTAAATCATGAATCATGAATTGAATCATGAATCATGAATCATGAATCATGAATCGAATCATGAATCATGAATCATGAATCGAATCATGAGTCATGAATTGAATCATGAATCATGAATCATGAATTGAATCATGAATCATGAATCATGAATTGAATCATGAATCATGAAGCATGAATCATGAATCATAAATCGAATCATGAAGTATGAATCATGAATCATGAATCGAATCATGAATCATGAATTGAATCATGAATCATGAATCGAAACATGAATCATGAATTGAATCATGAATCATGTATCATGAATTGAATCATGAATCATGAATCATGAATCGAATAATGAATCATGAATCATGAATCATGAATTGAATCATGAATCATGAATCAAGAATCATGAATCGAAACATGAATCATGAATTGAATCATGAATCATGAATCATGAATCGAATCATAAATCATGAATCATAAATCATGAATTGAATCATGAATCATGAATCATGAATCATGAATCGAATCATGAATCATGAATCAAGAATCATGAATCGAATCATGAATCGAATCATGAATCATGAATCATGAATTGAATCATGAATCGAATCATGAATCATGAATTGAATCATGAATTGAATCATGAATCATGAATCGAATCATGAATCATGAATTGAATCATGAATTGAATCAGGAATCATGAATTGAATCAGGAATCATGAATTGAATCATGAATCATGAATCATGAATTGAATCAAGAATCATGAATCATGAATTTAATCATGAATCATGAATCATAAATCGATCCAGGAATCATGAATTGAATCCGGAATCGAATCATGAATTGAATCATGAATCATGAATCGAAACATAAATTATGAATCATGTTTCATGAATTGAATCATGAATCATGAATCATAAATCGAATCATGAATCATGAACTGAATCATGAGTTGAATCATAAATCATGAATCATGAATTGAATCATGAATCATGAATCGAATCATAAATCATGAATCATGAATCATGATTCATGAATTGAATCATGAATCATGAATTATGAATCGAATCATGAATCATGAATTGAATCATGAGTTGAATCATGAATCATAAATTGAATCATGAATCATGAAATGAATCATGAATTGAATCATGAATTGAATCATGATTCATGAATCATGATTTGAATCATGAATCATGAATTCAATCATGAATCATGATTTGAATCAGGAATCGAATCATGAATTCAATCATGAATCATAAATCGAATCATGAATCATGAATTGAATCAGGAATCGAATCATGAATTGAATCATGAATCATGAATTGAATCATGATTTTAATTATGATTCATGAATCATGAATTAAATCATGAATCATGAATCATGAATCATGAATTGAATTATGAATTGAATCATGAATCTTGAATCATGAATTGAATCATGAATCATGAATCATAAATCATGAATCATGAATCATGAATCATGAATCATGAATCATGATTCATGAATCATGAATCATGAATTGAATTATGAATTGAATCATGAATCATGAATTGAATCATGAATCATGATTCATGAAATGAATCATGAATCATGAATTATGAATTGAATTATGAATCATGAATCATGAATCATGAATTGAATCATGAATCATGAATTGAATCATGAATCATGAATTGTATCATAAATCATGAATCATGAATCATGAATTGAATCGTGAATCATGAATTGTATCATGAATCATGAATCATGAATTGAATCATGAATCATGAATTGAACCATGAATCGTGAATCATGAATCATGAATCGAATCATGAATCATGAATCGAATCATGAATCATGAATCATAAATCATGAATCATGAATCATGAATCATGAATCATGAATCATGATTCATGAATCATGAATCATGAATTGAATTATGAATTGAATCATGAATCATGAATTGAATCATGAATCATGATTCATGAAATGAATCATGAATCATGAATTATGAATTGAATTATGAATCATGAATCATGAATCATGAATTGAATCATGAATCATGAATTGAATCATGAATCATGAATTGTATCATAAATCATGAATCATGAATCATGAATTGAATCGTGAATCATGAATTGTATCATGAATCATGAATCATGAATTGAATCATGAATCATGAATTGAACCATGAATCGTGAATCATGAATCATGAATCGAATCATGAATCATGAATCGAATCATGAATCATGAATTGAATCATGAATCATGAATCATGAATTGAATCATGAATCATGAATCATGAATTAAATCATGAATCATGAATTGAATCATGAATCATGAATCATGAATCATGAATCGAATCATGAATCATGAATCGAATCATGAGTCATGAATTGAATCATGAATCATGAATCATGAATTGAATCATGAATCATGAATTGAATCATGAATCATGAATCATGAATTAAATCATGAATCATGAATTGAATCATGAATCATGAATCATGAATCATGAATTGAATCATGAATCATGAATCGAATCATGAATCATGAATTGAATCATGAATCATGAATCATGAATTGAATCATGAATCATGAATCATGAATTGAATCATGAATCATGAATAATGAATCATGAATCGAATCATGAATCATGAATCATGAATCGAATCATGAATTGAATCATGAATCATGAATCATGAATCGAAACATGAATCATGAATTGAATCCTGAATCATGAATTGAATCATGAATCATGAATCATGAATCGAAACATGAATCATGAATTGAATCATGAATCATGAATCATGAATTGAATCATGAATCATGAATCATGAATCGAATCATGAATCATGAATCATGAATCATGAATTGAATCATGAATCATGAATTGAATCATGAATCATGAATCATGAATCATGTATTGAATCATAAATCATAAATCATGAATCTCGAATTGAATCATGAATCATGAATCGAATCATGAATCATGAATCATGAATTGAATCATGAATTGAATCATGAATCATGAATCGAATCATGAATCATGAATTGAATCATGAATTGAATCATGAATCATGAATTGAATCATGAATCATGAATCATAAATCCAATCATGAATCATGAATTATGAATCATGAATTATGAATCATGAATTGAATCATTAATCATGAATTGAATCATGAATCATGAATTATGAATCATGAATTATGAATCATGAATCATGAATCATGAATTGAATCATGAATCATGAATCATGAATTGAATCATGAATCATGAATTATGAATCATGAATTGAATCATGAATCATGAATCATGAATTGAATCATGAATCATGAATCATGAATCATAAATCGAATCATGAATCGAATCATGAATCATGAATTGAATCATGAATCATGAATCATGAATTGAATCATGAATCATGAATCATGAATTGAATCATGAATCATGAATCATGAATCATGAATCGAATCATGAATCATGAATCATGAATCATGAATCATGAATCGAATCATGAATCATGAATTGAATCATGAATCATGAATTATGAATCATGAATTGAATCATGAATCATGAATTGAATCATGAATCATGAGTTGAATCATGAATCATGAATTGAATCATGAATCATGAATCATGAATCGAATCACGAATCATGAATCATGAATCGAATCATGAATCATGAATTGAATCATGAATCATGAATTGAATCATGAATCATGAATCATGAATCATGAATCGAATCATGAATCATGAATTGAATCATGAATCATGAATTATGAATCATGAATTGAATCATGAATCATGAATCATGAATTGAATCATGAATCATGAATCATGAATTGAATCATGAATCATGAATTGAATCATGAATCATGAATCATGAATCGAATCATGAATCATGAATCATGAATCGAATCATGAATCATGAATTGAATCATGAATCATGAATCATGAATTGAATCATGAATCATGAATTGAATCATGAATCATGAATTGAATTATGAATCATGAATCATCAATCGAATAATGAATCATGAATTAAATCATGAATCATGAATCATGAATCATGAATCAAGAATCATGAATCGAAACATGAATCATGAATTGAATCATGAATCATGAATCATGAATCATGAATCATGAATTGAATCATGAATCATGAATCATGAATCGAATAATGAATCATGAATCATGAATTGAATCATGAATCATGAATTGAATCATGAATCATGAATTGAATCATGAATCATGGATCGAATCATGAATTGAATCATGAATCATGAATCGAATCATGAATTGAATCATGAATCATGAATCGAATAATGAATCATGAATCATGAATTGAATCATGAATCATGAATTGAATCATGAATCATGAATTGAATCATGAATCATGGATCGAATCATGAATTGAATCATGAATCATGAATCGAATCATGAATTGAATCATGAATCATGAATCATGAATCATAAATTGAATCATAAATCATGAATCATGAATCATGAATTGAATCATGAATCATGAATTGAATCATGAATCATGAATCATAAATCCAATCATGAATTGAATCATGAATCGAATCATGAATTGAATCATGAATCATGAATTGAATCATGAATCATGAATTATGAATCATGAATTATGAATCATGAATCATGAATCATGAATTGAATCATGAATCATGAATCATGAATTGAATCATGAATCATGAATTATGAATCATGAATTGAATCATGAATCATGAATCATGAATTGAATCATGAATCATGAATCATAAATCGAATCATGAATCATGAATCGAATCATGAATCATGAATTGAATCATAAATCGAATCATGAATCATGAATCGAATCATGAATCATGAATCATGAATTGAATCATGAATCATGAATCATGAATCATGAATCGAATCATGAATCATGAATCAAGAATCGAATCATGAATCATGAATTGAATCATGAATCATGAATTATGAATCATGAATTGAATCATGAATCATGAATCATGAATTGAATCATGAATCATGAATCATGAATTGAATCATGAATCATGAATTGAATCATGTATCATGAATCATGAATCGAATCATGAATCATGAATCATGAATCGAATCATGAATCATGAATTGAATCATGAATCATGAATTGAATCATGAATCATGAATCATGAATCATGAATCATAAATCGAATCATGAATCATGAATCATAAATCATGAATCGAATCATGAATCATGAATCGAATCATGAATCATGAATTGAATCATGAATCATGAATCATGAATTGAATCATGAATCATGAATTGAATCATGAATCATGAATTGAATCATGAATCATGAATCATAAATCGAATAATGAATCATGAATTGAATCATGAATCATGAATCATGAATCATGAATCAAGAATCATGAATCGAAACATGAATCATGAATTGAATCATGAATCATGAATCATGAATCATGAATCATGAATTGAATCATGAATCATGAATCATGAATCGAATAATGAATCATGAATCATGAATTGAATCATGAATCATGAATTGAATCATGAATCATGGATCGAATCATGAATTGAATCATGAATCATGAATCGAATCATGAATTGAATCATGAATCATGAATCATGAATCATAAATTGAATCATAAATCATGAATCATGAATTGAATCATGAATCATGAATCGAATCATGAATCATGAATTGAATCATGAATTGAATCATGAATCATGAATCGAATCATGAATCATGAATTGAATCATGAATCATGAATTGAATCATGAATCGAATCATGAATTGAATCATTAATCATGAATTGAATCATGAATCATGAATTATGAATCATGAATTATGAATCATGAATCATGAATCATGAATTGAATCATGAATCATGAATCATGAATTGAATCATGAATCATGAATTATGAATCATGAATTGAATCATGAATCATGAATTGAATCATGAATCATGAATCATGAATCATAAATCGAATCATAAATCATGAATCGAATCATGAATCATGAATTGAATCATAAATCGAATCATGAATCATGAATCGAATCATGAATCATGAATCATCAATTGAATCATGAATCATGAATCATGAATCATGAATCGAATCATGAATCATGAATCATGAATCGAATCATAAATCATGAATTGAATCATGAATCATGAATTAAGAATCATGAATTGAATCATGAATCATGAATCATGAATTGAATCATGAATTATGAATCATGAATTGAATCATGAATCATGAATTGAATCATGAATCATGAATCATGAATCTAATCATGAATCATGAATCGAATCATGAATCATGAATTGAATCATGAATCATGAATTGAATCATGAATCATGAATCATGAATCATGAATCATAAATCGAATCATGAATCATGAATCATGAATCATGAATCATGAATCGAAACATGAATCATGAATTGAATCATGAATCATGTATCATGAATTGAATCATGAATCATGAATCATGAATCGAATAATGAATCATGAATCATGAATCATGAATTGAATCATGAATCATGAATCAAGAATCATGAATCGAAACATGAATCATGAATTGAATCATGAATTATGAATCATGAATCGAATCATAAATCATGAATCATAAATCATGAATTGAATCATGAATCATGAATCATGAATCATAAATCGAATCATGAATCATGAATCAAGAATCATGAATCGAATCATGAATCGAATCATGAATCATGAATCATGAATCATGAATTGAATCATGAATCGAATCATGAATCATGAATTGTATCATGAATCATGAATCATGAATTGAATCATGAATCATGAATTGAACCATGAATCGTGAATCATGAATCATGAATCGAATCATGAATCATGAATCGAATCATGAATCATGAATTGAATCATGAATCATGAATTGAATCATGAATCATGAATCATGAATCATAAATCGAATCATGAATCATGAATCAAGAATCATGAATCGAATCATGAATCGAATCATGAATCATGAATCATGAATCATGAATCGAATCATGAATCGAATCATGAATCATGAATCATAAATTGAATCATAAATCATGAATTGAATCATGAATCATGAATCATGAATCATGAATCATAAATCGAATCATGAATCATGAATCATGAATCATGAATCATGAATCGAAACATGAATCATGAATTGAATCATGAATCATGTATCATGAATTGAATCATGAATCATGAATCATGAATCGAATAATGAATCATGAATCATGAATTGAATCATGAATCATGAATCAAGAATCATGAATCGAAACATGAATCATGAATTGAATCATGAATTATGAATCATGAATCGAATCATAAATCATGAATCATAAATCATGAATTGAATCATGAATCATGAATCATGAATCATAAATCGAATCATGAATCATGAATCAAGAATCATGAATCGAATCATGAATCGAATCATGAATCATGAATCATGAATCATGAATTGAATCATGAATCGAATCATGAATCATGAATTGTATCATGAATCATGAATCATGAATTGAATCATGAATCATGAATTGAACCATGAATCGTGAATCATGAATCATGAATCGAATCATGAATCATGAATCGAATCATGAATCATGAATTGAATCATGAATCATGAATTGAATCATGAATCATGAATCATGAATCATAAATCGAATCATGAATCATGAATCAAGAATCATGAATCGAATCATGAATCGAATCATGAATCATGAATCATGAATCATGAATCGAATCATGAATCGAATCATGAATCATGAATCATAAATTGAATCATAAATCATGAATCATGAATCATGAATTGAATCATGAATCATGAATTGAATCATGAATCATGAATCATAAATCCAATCATGAATTGAATCATGAATCGAATCATGAATTGAATCATGAATCATGAATTGAATCATGAATCATGAATTATGAATCATGAATTATGAATCATGAATCATGAATCATGAATTGAATCATGAATCATGAATCATGAATTGAATCATGAATCATGAATTATGAATCATGAATTGAATCATGAATCATGAATCATGAATTGAATCATGAATCATGAATCATAAATCGAATCATGAATCATGAATCGAATCATGAATCATGAATTGAATCATAAATCGAATCATGAATCATGAATCGAATCATGAATCATGAATCATCAATTGAATCATGAATCATGAATCATGAATCATGAATCGAATCATGAATCATGAATCAAGAATCGAATCATGAATCATGAATTGAATCATGAATCATGAATTATGAATCATGAATTGAATCATGAATCATGAATCATGAATTGAATCATGAATCATGAATCATGAATTGAATCATGAATCATGAATTGAATCATGTATCATGAATCATGAATCGAATCATGAATCATGAATCATGAATCGAATCATGAATCATGAATTGAATCATGAATCATGAATTGAATCATGAATCATGAATCATGAATCATGAATCATAAATCGAATCATGAATCATGAATCATAAATCATGAATCGAATCATGAATCATGAATCGAATCATGAATCATGAATTGAATCATGAATCATGAATCATGAATTGAATCATGAATCATGAATTGAATCATGAATCATGAATTGAATCATGAATCATGAATCATAAATCGAATAATGAATCATGAATTGAATCATGAATCATGAATCATGAATCATGAATCAAGAATCATGAATCGAAACATGAATCATGAATTGAATCATGAATCATGAATCATGAATCATGAATCATGAATTGAATCATGAATCATGAATCATGAATCGAATAATGAATCATGAATCATGAATTGAATCATGAATCATGAATTGAATCATGAATCATGGATCGAATCATGAATTGAATCATGAATCATGAATCGAATCATGAATTGAATCATGAATCATGAATCATGAATCATAAATTGAATCATAAATCATGAATCATGAATTGAATCATGAATCATGAATCGAATCATGAATCATGAATTGAATCATGAATTGAATCATGAATCATGAATCGAATCATGAATCATGAATTGAATCATGAATCATGAATTGAATCATGAATCGAATCATGAATTGAATCATTAATCATGAATTGAATCATGAATCATGAATTATGAATCATGAATTATGAATCATGAATCATGAATCATGAATTGAATCATGAATCATGAATCATGAATTGAATCATGAATCATGAATTATGAATCATGAATTGAATCATGAATCATGAATTGAATCATGAATCATGAATCATGAATCATAAATCGAATCATAAATCATGAATCGAATCATGAATCATGAATTGAATCATAAATCGAATCATGAATCATGAATCGAATCATGAATCATGAATCATCAATTGAATCATGAATCATGAATCATGAATCATGAATCGAATCATGAATCATGAATCATGAATCGAATCATAAATCATGAATTGAATCATGAATCATGAATTAAGAATCATGAATTGAATCATGAATCATGAATCATGAATTGAATCATGAATCATGAATCATGAATTGAATCATGAATCATGAATTGAATCATGAATCATGAATCATGAATCGAATCATGAATCATGAATCGAATCATGAATCATGAATTGAATCATGAATCATGAATTGAATCATGAATCATGAATCATGAATCATGAATCATAAATCGAATCATGAATCATGAATCATGAATCATGAATCGAATCATGAATCATGAATTGAATCATGAATCATGAATCATGAATCGAAACATGAATCATGAATTGAATCATGAATCATGTATCATGAATTGAATCATGAATCATGAATCATGAATCGAATAATGAATCATGAATCATGAATCATGAATTGAATCATGAATCATGAATCAAGAATCATGAATCGAAACATGAATCATGAATTGAATCATGAATTATGAATCATGAATCGAATCATAAATCATGAATCATAAATCATGAATTGAATCATGAATCATGAATCATGAATCATAAATCGAATCATGAATCATGAATCAAGAATCATGAATCGAATCATGAATCGAATCATGAATCATGAATCATGAATCATGAATTGAATCATGAATCGAATCATGAATCATGAATTGTATCATGAATCATGAATCATGAATTGAATCATGAATCATGAATTGAACCATGAATCGTGAATCATGAATCATGAATCGAATCATGAATCATGAATCGAATCATGAATCATGAATTGAATCATGAATCATGAATCATGAATTGAATCATGAATCATGAATCATGAATTAAATCATGAATCATGAATTGAATCATGAATCATGAATCATGAATCATGAATCGAATCATGAATCATGAATCATGAATCGAATCATGAATCATGAATTGAATCATGAATCATGAATCATGAATTGAATCATGAATCATGAATCATGAATTGAATCATGAATCATGAATCATGAATTAAATCATGAATCATGAATTGAATCATGAATCATGAATCATGAATCATGAATCGAATCATGAATCATGAATCATGAATCGAATCATGAATCATGAATTGAATCATGAATCATGAATCATGAATTGAATCATGAATCATGAATTGAATCATGAATCATGAATAATGAATCATGAATCGAATCATGAATCATGAATCATGAATCATGAATCGAATCATGAATTGAATCATGAATCATGAATCATGAATCGAAACATGAATCATGAATTGAATCCTGAATCATGAATTGAATCATGAATCATGAATCGAAACATGAATCATGAATTGAATCATGAATCATGAATCATGAATTGAATCATGAATCATGAATCATGAATCGAATCATGAATCATGAATCATGAATCATGAATTGAATCATGAATCATGAATTGAATCATGAATCATGAATCATGAATCATGTATTGAATCATAAATCATAAATCATGAATCACGAATTGAATCATGAATCATGAATCGAATCATGAATCATGAATCATGAATTGAATCATGAATCGAATCATGAATCATGAATCGAATCATGA
This sequence comes from Mixophyes australis, assembly GCA_036250195.1. Taxonomy (NCBI): domain Eukaryota; kingdom Metazoa; phylum Chordata; class Amphibia; order Anura; family Limnodynastidae; genus Mixophyes; species Mixophyes australis. Next base: position 237,959,522 of record JAVHZZ010000001.1, on the reverse strand, counting down.
GTCATGAATTGAATCATGAATCATGAATTGAATCATGAATCATGAATCATAAATCCAATCATGAATCATGAATTATGAATCATGAATTATGAATCATGAATTGAATCATTAATCATGAATTGAATCATGAATCATGAATCATGAATTATGAATCATGAATTGAATCATGAATCATGAATCATGAATTGAATCATGAATCATGAATCATGAATCATAAATCGAATCATGAATCATGAATCGAATCATGAATCATGAATTAAATCATGAATCATGAATCATGAATTGAATCATGAATCATGAATCATGAATTGAATCATGAATCATGAATCATGAATCATGAATCGAATCATGAATCATGAATCATGAATCATGAATCATGAATCGAATCATGAATCATGAATTGAATCATGAATCATGAATTATGAATCATGAATTGAATCATGAATCATGAATTGAATCATGAATCATGAGTTGAATCATGAATCATGAATTGAATCATGAATCATGAATCATGAATCGAATCACGAATCATGAATCATGAATCGAATCATGAATCATGAATTGAATCATGAATCATGAATTGAATCATGAATCATGAATCATGAATCATGAATCGAATCATGAATCATGAATTGAATCATGAATCATGAATTATGAATCATGAATTGAATCATGAATCATGAATCATGAATTGAATCATGAATCATGAATCATGAATTGAATCATGAATCATGAATTGAATCATGAATCATGAATCATGAATCGAATCATGAATCATGAATCGAATCATGAATCATGAATTGAATCATGAATCATGAATTGAATCATGAATCATGAATCATGAATCATGAATCATGAATCGAATCATGAATCATGAATCATGAATCGAATCATGAATCATGAATTGAATCATGAATCATGAATCATGAATCGAAACATGAATCATGAATTGAATCATGAATCATGAATCATGAATTGAATCATGAATCATGAATCATGAATCGAATAATGAATCATGAATCATAATTCATGAATTGAATCATGAATCATGAATCAAGAATCATGAATCGAAACATGAATCATGAATTGAATCATGAATCATGAATCATGAATCGAATCATAAATCATGAATCATAAATCATGAATTGAATCATGAATCATGAATCATGAATCGAATCATGAATCATGAATCATGAATCAAGAATCATGAATCGAATCATGAATTGAATCATGAATCATGAATCATGAATCATGAATTGAATCATGAATCATGAATCGAATCATGAATCATGAATCATGAATCATGAATTGAATCATGAATCGAATCATGAATCATGAATTGAATCATGAATTGAATCATGAATCATGAATCGAATCATGAATCATAAATCGATCCATGAATCGAATCATGAATCATGAATTGAATCATGAATTGAATCAGGAATCATGAATTGAATCAGGAATCATGAATTGAATCATGAATCATGAATCATAAATCGATCCATGAATCATGAATTGAATCCGGAATCGAATCATGAATTGAATCATAAATCATGAATCGAAACATAAATTATGAATCATGTTTCATGAATTGAATCATGAATCATGAATCATAAATCGAATCATGAATCATGAATTGAATCATGAGTTGAATCATAAATCATAAATCATGAATTGAATCATGAATCATGAATCGAATCATAAATCATGAATCATGAATCATGATTCATGAATTGAATCATGAATCATGAATTATGAATCGAATCAAGAATCATAAATAGAATCATGAGTTGAATCATGAATCATAAATTGAATCATGAATCATGAAATGAATCATGAATTGAATCATGAGTTGAATCATGAATCATAAATTGAATCATGAATCATGAAATGAATCATGAATTGAATCATGAATTGAATCAGGAATCGAATCATGAATTGAATCATGAATATTGCATTGAATCATGATTTTAATTATGATTCATGAATCATGAATTAAATCATGAATCATGAATCATGAATCATGAATTGAATTATGAATTGAATCATGAATCTTGAATCATGAATTGAATCATGAATCATGAATCGAATCACGAATCATGAATCATGAATCGAATCATGAATCATGAATTGAATCATGAATCATGAATTGAATCATGAATCATGAATCATGAATCATGAATCGAATCATGAATCATGAATTGAATCATGTATCATGAATTATGAATCATGAATTGAATCATGAATCATGAATCATGAATTGAATCATGAATCATGAATTGAATCATGAATCATGAATTGAATCATGAATCATGAATCATGAATCAAATCATGAATCATGAATCATGAATCGAATCATGAATCATGAATTGAATCATGAATCATGAATTGAATCATGAATCATGAATCATGAATCATGAATCATGAATCGAATCATGAATCATGAATCATGAATCATGAATCGAATCATGAATCATGAATTGAATCATGAATCATGAATCATGAATCGAAACATGAATCATGAATTGAATCATGAATCATGAATCATGAATTGAATCATGAATCATGAATCATGAATCGAATAATGAATCATGAATCATAATTCATGAATTGAATCATGAATCATGAATCAAGAATCATGAATCGAAACATGAATCATGAATTGAATCATGAATCATGAATCATGAATCGAATCATAAATCATGAATCATAAATCATGAATTGAATCATGAATCATGAATCATGAATCGAATCATGAATCATGAATCATGAATCAAGAATCATGAATCGAATCATGAATTGAATCATGAATCATGAATCATGAATCATGAATTGAATCATGAATCATGAATCGAATCATGAATCATGAATCATGAATCATGAATTGAATCATGAATCGAATCATGAATCATGAATTGAATCATGAATTGAATCATGAATCATGAATCGAATCATGAATCATAAATCGATCCATTAATCGAATCATGAATCATGAATTGAATCATGAATTGAATCAGGAATCATGAATTGAATCAGGAATCATGAATTGAATCATGAATCATGAATCATAAATCGATCCATGAATCATGAATTGAATCCGGAATCGAATCATGAATTGAATCATGAATCATGAATCGAAACATAAATTATGAATCATGTTTCATGAATTGAATCATGAATCATGAATCATAAATCGAATCATGAATCATGAATTGAATCATGAGTTGAATCATAAATCATGAATCATGAATTGAATCATGAATCATGAATCGAATCATGAATCATGAATCGAATCATAAATCATGAATCATGAATCATGATTCATGAATTGAATCATGAATCATGAATTATGAATCGAATCAAGAATCATAAATAGAATCATGAGTTGAATCATGAATCATAAATTGAATCATGAATCATGAAATGAATCATGAATTGAATCATGAGTTGAATCATGAATCATAAATTGAATCATGAATCATGAAATGAATCATGAATTGAATCATGAATTGAATCAGGAATCGAATCATGAATTGAATCATGAATCATGCATTGAATCATGATTTTAATTATGATTCATGAATCATGAATTAAATCATGAATCATGAATCATGAATTGAATTATGAATTGAATCATGAATCTTGAATCATGAATTGAATCATGAATCATGAATCATAAATCATGAATCATGAATCATGATTCATGAATCATGAATCATGAATTGAATTATGAATTGAATCATGAATCATGAATTGAATCATGAATCATGAATCATGAAATGAATCATGAATCATGAATCATGAATTGAATTATGAATCATGAATCATGAATTGAATCATGAATCATGAATTGAATCATAAATCATGAATTGTATCATGAATCATGAATCATGAATTGAATCATGAATCATGAATTGTATCATGAATCATGAATCATGAATTGAATCATGAATCATGAATTGAACCATGAATCATGAATCATGAATCGAATCATGAATCATGAATCGAATCATGAATCATGAATTGAATCATGAATCATGAATCATGAATTGAATCATGAATCATGAATCGAATCATGAATCATGAATCATGAATCGAATCATGAATCATGAATTGAATCATGAATCATGAATCATGAATCGAATCATGAATCATGAATCATGAGTTGAATCATGAATCATGAATTGAATCATGAATCATGAATCATGAATCGAATCACGAATCATGAATCATGAATCGAATCATGAATCATGAATTGAATCATGAATCATGAATTGAATCATGAATCATGAATCATGAATCATGAATCGAATCATGAATCATGAATTGAATCATGAATCATGAATTATGAATCATGAATTGAATCATGAATCATGAATCATGAATTGAATCATGAATCATGAATCATTAATTGAATCATGAATCATGAATTGAATCATGAATCATGAATCATGAATCAAATCATGAATCATGAATCATGAATCGAATCATGAATCATGAATTGAATCATGAATCATGAATTGAATCATGAATCATGAATCATGATTCATGAATCATGAATCGAATCATGAATCATGAATCATGAATCATGAATCGAATCATGAATCATGAATTGAATCATGAATCATGAATCATGAATCGAAACATGAATCATGAATTGAATCATGAATCATGAATCATGAATTGAATCATGAATCATGAATCATGAATCGAATAATGAATCATGAATCATAATTCATGAATTGAATCATGAATCATGAATCAAGAATCATGAATCGAAACATGAATCATGAATTGAATCATGAATCATGAATCATGAATCGAATCATAAATCATGAATCATAAATCATGAATTGAATCATGAATCATGAATCATGAATCGAATCATGAATCATTAATCATGAATCAAGAATCATGAATCGAATCATGAATTGAATCATGAATCATGAATCATGAATCATGAATTGAATCATGAATCATGAATCGAATCATGAATCATGAATCATGAATCATGAATTGAATCATGAATCGAATCATGAATCATGAATTGAATCATGAATTGAATCATGAATCATGAATCGAATCATGAATCATAAATCGATCCATGAATCGAATCATGAATCATGAATTGAATCATGAATTGAATCAGGAATCATGAATTGAATCAGGAATCATGAATTGAATCATGAATCATGAATCATAAATCGATCCATGAATCATGAATTGAATCCGGAATCGAATCATGAATTGAATCATGAATCATGAATCGAAACATAAATTATGAATCATGTTTCATGAATTGAATCATGAATCATGAATCATAAATCGAATCATGAATCATGAATTGAATCATGAGTTGAATCATAAATCATGAATCATGAATCGAATCATGAATCATGAATCGAATCATAAATCATGAATCATGAATCATGATTCATGAATTGAATCATGAATCATGAATTATGAATCGAATCAAGAATCATAAATAGAATCATGAGTTGAATCATGAATCATAAATTGAATCATGAATCATGAAATGAATCATGAATTGAATCATGAGTTGAATCATGAATCATAAATTGAATCATGAATCATGAAATGAATCATGAATTGAATCATGAATTGAATCAGGAATCGAATCATGAATTAAATCATGAATCATGAATCATGAATCATGAATTGAATTATGAATTGAATCATGAATCTTGAATCATGAATTGAATCATGAATCATGAATCATAAATCATGAATCATGAATCATGAATCATGAATCATGAATCATGAATTGAATTATGAATTGAATCATAAATCATGAATTGAATCATGAATCATGAATCATGAAATGAATCATGAATCATGAATCATGAATTGAATTATGAATCATGAATCATGAATCATCAATTGAATCATGAATCATGAATTGAATCATAAATCATGAATTGTATCATGAATCATGAATCATGAATCATGAATTGAATCATGAATCATGAATTGTATCATGAATCATGAATCATGAATTGAATCATGAATCATGAATTGAACCATGAATCATGAATCATGAATCATGAATCGAATCATGAATCATGAATCGAATCATGAATCATGAATTGAATCATGAATCATGAATCATGAATTGAATCATGAATCATGAATCGAATCATGAATCATGAATCATGAATCGAATCATGAATCATGAATTGAATCATGAATCATGAATCGAATCATGAATCATGAATCATGAATTGAATCATGAATCATGAATCATGAATTGAATCATGAATCATGAATCATGAATCATGAATCGAATCATGAATCATGAATCGAATCATGAATAATGAATTGAATCATGAATCATGAATCATGAATTGAATCATGAATCATGAATCATGAATTGAATCATGAATCATGAATCATGAATTAAATCATGAATCATGAATCATGAATCATGAATCGAATCATGAATTGAATCATGAATCATGAATCATGAATCGAAACATGAATCATGAATTAAATCCTGAATCATGAATTGAATCATGAATCATGAATCATGAATCGAATAATGAATCATGAATTGAATCATGAATCATGAATCATGAATCAAGAATCATGAATCGAAACATGAATCATGAATTGAATCATGAATCATGAATCATGAATTGAATCATGAATCATGAATCATGAATCGAATCATGAATCATGAATCATGAATCATGAATTGAATCATGAATCATGAATTGAATCATGAATCATGAATCATGAATCATGAATCATGAATCATGTATTGAATCATAAATCATAAATCATGAATCACGAATTGAATCATGAATCATGAATCGAATCATGAATCATGAATCATGAATTGAATCATGAATTGAATCATGAATCATGAATCGAATCATGAATCATGAATTGAATCATGAATTGAATCATGAATCATGAATTGAATCATGAATCATGAATCATAAATCCAATCATGAATCATGAATTGAATCATGAATCGAATCATGAATTGAATCATTAATCATGAATTGAATCATGAATCATGAATTATGAATCATGAATTATGAATCATGAATCATGAATCATGAATCATGAATTGAATCATGAATCATGAATTGAATCATGAATCATGAATTATGAATCATGAATTGAATCATGAATCATGAATCATGAATTGAATCATGAATCATGAATCATGAATCATAAATCGAATCATGAATCATGAATCGAATCATGAATCATGAATTGAATCATGAATCATGAATCATGAATTGAATCATGAATCATGAATCATGAATTGAATCATGAATAATGAATCATGAATCGAATCATGAATCATGAATCATGAATCATGAATCATGAATCGAATCATGAATCATGAATTATGGATCATGAATTGAATTATGAATCATGATTTGAATCATGAATCATGAATTTAATCATGAATCATGAGTTGAATCATGAATCATGAATTGAATCATGAATCATGAATCATGAATCGAATCACGAATCATTAATCATGAATCGAATCATGAATCATGAATTGAATCATGAATCATGAATTGAATCATGAATCATGAATCATGAATCATGAATCGAATCATGAATCATGAATTGAATCATGAATCATGAATTATGAATCATGAATTGAATCATGAATCATGAATCATGAATTGAATCATGAATCATGAATCATGAATTGAATCATGAATCATGAATTGAATCATGAATCATGAATCATGAATCGAATCATGAATCATGAATCATGAATCGAATCATGAATCATGAATTGAATCATGAATCATGAATTGAATCATGAATCATGAATCATGAATCATGAATCATGAATCGAATCATGAATCATGAATCATGAATCATGAATCGAATCATGAATCATGAATTGAATCATGAATCATGAATCATGAATCGAAACATGAATCATGAATCATGAATTATGGATCATGAATTGAATTATGAATCATGAATTGAATCATGAATCATGAATTGAATCATGAATCCTGAGTTGAATCATGAATCATGAATTGAATCATGAATCATGAATCATGAATCGAATCACGAATCATTAATCATGAATCGAATCATGAATCATGAATTGAATCATGAATCATGAATTGAATCATGAATCATGAATCATGAATCATGAATCGAATCATGAATCATGAATTGAATCATGAATCATGAATTATGAATCATGAATTGAATCATGAATCATGAATCATGAATTGAATCATGAATCATGAATCATGAATTGAATCATGAATCATGAATTGAATCATGAATCATGAATCATGAATCGAATCATGAATCATGAATCATGAATCGAATCATGAATCATGAATTGAATCATGAATCATGAATTGAATCATGAATCATGAATCATGAATCATGAATCATGAATCGAATCATGAATCATGAATCATGAATCATGAATCGAATCATGAATCATGAATTGAATCATGAATCATGAATCATGAATCGAAACATGAATCATGAATTGAATCATGAATCATGAATCATGAATTGAATCATGAATCATGAATCATGAATCGAATAATGAATCATGAATCATGAATCATGAATTGAATCATGAATCATGAATCAAGAATCATGAATCGAAACATGAATCATGAATTGAATCATGAATCATGAATCATGAATCGAATCATAAATCATGAATCATAAATCATGAATTGAATCATGAATCATGAATCATGAATCGAATCATGAATCATGAATCAAGAATCATGAATCGAATCATGAATTGAATCATGAATCATGAATCATGAATCATGAATTGAATCATGAATCATGAATCGAATCATGAATCATGAATCATGAATCATGAATTGAATCATGAATCGAATCATGAATCATGAATTGAATCATGAATTGAATCAGGAATCATGAATTGAATCAGGAATCATGAATTGAATCATGAATCATGAATCATAAATCGATCCATGAATCATGAATTGAATCCGGATTCGAATCATGAATTGAATCATGAATCATGAATCGAAACATAAATTATGAATCATGTTTCATGAATTGAATCATGAATCATGAATCATAAATCGAATCATGAATCATGAATTGAATCATGAGTTGAATCATAAATCATGAATCATGAATTGAATCATGAATCATGAATCGAATCATAAATCATGAATCATGAATCATGATTCATGAATTGAATCATGAATCATGAATTATGAATCGAATCATGAATCATGAATTGAATCATGAGTTGAATCATGAATCATAAATTGAATCATGAATCATGAAATGAATCATGAATTGAATCATGAATTGAATCATGATTCATGAATCATGATTTGAATCATGAATCATGAATTCAATCATGAATCATGATTTGAATCAGGAATCGAATCATGAATTCAATCATGAATCATAAATCGAATCATGAATCATGAATTGAATCAGGAATCGAATCATGAATTGAATCATGAATCATGAATTGAATCATGATTTTAATTATGATTCATGAATCATGAATTAAATCATGAATCATGAATCATGAATCATGAATTGAATTATGAATTGAATCATGAATCTTGAATCATGAATTGAATCATGAATCATGAATCATAAATCATGAATCATGAATCATGATTCATGAATCATGAATCATGAATTGAATTATGAATTGAATCATGAATCATGAATTGAATCATGAATCATGAATCATGAAATGAATCATGAATCATGAATCATGAATTGAATTATGAATCATGAATCATGAATCATGAATTGAATCATGAATCATGAATTGTATCATGAATCATGAATCATGAATCATGAATTGAATCATGAATCATGAATTGTATCATGAATCATGAATCATGAATTGAATCATGAATCATGAATTGAACCATGAATCATGAATCATGAATCATGAATCGAATCATGAATCATGAATCGAATCATGAATCATGAATTGAATCATGAATCATGAATTGAATCATGAATCATGAATCATGAATTAAATCATGAATCATGAATTGAATCATGAATCATGAATCATGAATCATGAATCGAATCATGAATCATGAATCATGAATCGAATCATGAATCATGAATTGAATCATGAATCATGAATCATGAATTGAATCATGAATCATGAATCATGAATTGAATCATGAATCATGAATCATGAATTGAATCATGAATCATGAATTGTATCATGAATCATGAATCATGAATTGAATCATGAATCATGAATTGAACCATGAATCATGAATCATGAATCATGAATCGAATCATGAATCATGAATCGAATCATGAATCATGAATTGAATCATGAATCATGAATTGAATCATGAATCATGAATCATGAATTAAATCATGAATCATGAATTAAATCATGAATCATGAATCATGAATCATGAATCGAATCATGAATCATGAATCATGAATCGAATCATGAATCATGAATTGAATCATGAATCATGAATCATGAATTGAATCATGAATCATGAATCATGAATTGAATCATGAATCATGAATCATTAATCATGAATCGAATCATGAATCATGAATCATGAATCGAATCATGAATCATGAATTGAATCATGAATCATGAATCATGAATTGAATCATGAATCATGAATCATGAATTGAATCATGAATCATGAAAAATGAATCATGAATCGAATCATGAATCATGAATCATGAATCATGAATCATGAATTGAATCATGAATCATGAATCATGAATTAAATCATGAATCATGAATTGAATCATGAATCATGAATCATGAATTGAATCATGAATCATGAATCATGAATTAAATCATGAATCATGAATTGAATCATGAATCATGAATCATGAATCATGAATCGAATCATGAATCATGAATCATGAATCGAATCATGAATCATGAATTGAATCATGAATCATGAATCATGAATTGAATCATGAATCATGAATCATGAATTGAATCATGAATCATGAAAAATGAATCATGAATCGAATCATGAATCATGAATCATGAATCATGAATCATGAATCATGAATCGAATCATGAATTGAATCATGAATCATGAATCATGAATCGAAACATGAATCATGAATTGAATCCTGAATCATGAATTGAATCATGAATCCTGAATCATGAATCGAATAATGAATCATGAATTGAATCATGAATCATGAATCATGAATGATGAATCAAGAATCATGAATCGAAACATGAATCATGAATTGAATCATGAATCATGAATCATGAATTGAATGATGAATCATGAATCATGAATCGAATCATGAATCATGAATCATGAATCATGAATTGAATCATGAATCATGAATTGAATCATGAATCATGAATCATGAATCATGTATTGAATCATAAATCATAAATCATGAATCACGAATTGAATCATGAATCATGAATCGAATCATGAATCATGAATCATGAATTGAATCATGAATTGAATCATGAATCATGAATCGAATCATGAATCATGAATTGAATCATGAATTGAATCATGAATCATGAATTGAATCATGAATCATAAATCCAATCATGAATCATGAATTGAATCATGAATCGAATCATGAATTGAATCATTAATCATGAATTGAATCATGAATCATGAATTATGAATCATGAATTATGAATCATGAATCATGAATCATGAATTGAATCATTAATCATGAATCATGAATTGAATCATGAATCATGAATTATGAATCATGAATTGAATCATGAATCATGAATCATAAATCGAATCATGAATCATGAATCGAATCATGAATCATGAATTGAATCATGAATCATGAATCATGAATTGAATCATGAATCATGAATCATGAATTGAATCATGAATCATGAATCATGAATCATGAATCATGAATCATGAATCATGAATCATGAATCATGAATCATGAATCGAATCATGAATCATGAATTGAATCATGAATCATGAATTATGAATCATGAATTGAATCATGAATCATGAATTGAATCATGAATTATGAATCATGAATTGAATCATGAATCATGAATTGAATCATGAATCATGAATCATGAATCGAATCACGAATCATGAATCATGAATCGAATCATGAATCATGAAGTGAATCATGAATCATGAATTGAATCATGAATCATGAATCATGAATCATGAATCGAATCATGAATCATGAATCATGAATCATGAATCGAATCATGAATCATGAATTGAATCATGAATCATGAATCGAAACATGAATCATGAATTGAATCATGTATCATTAATCATGAATTGAATCATGAATCATGAATCATGAATCGAATAATGAATCATGAATCATGAATCATGAATTGAATCATGAATCATGAATCAAGAATCATGAATCGAAACATGAATCATGAATTGAATCATGAATCATGAATCGAATCATGAATCATGAATTGAATCATGAATCGAAACATGAATCATGTATTGAATCATAAATCATGAATCATAAATCATGAATTGAATCATGAATCATGAATCATGAATCATGAATCGAATCATGAATCATGAATCAAGAATCATGAATCGAATCATGAATTGAATCATGAATCATGAATCATGAATCATGAATTGAATCATGAATCATGAATCGAATCATGAATCATGAATCATGAATCATGAATTAAATCATGAATCGAATCATGAATCATGAATTGAATCATGAATTGAATCATGAATCATGAATCGAATCATGAATCATGAATTGAATCATGAATCGAATCATGAATCATGAATTGAATCATGAATTGAATCAGGAATCATGAATCATGTATTGAATCATAAATCATAAATCATGAATCACGAATTGAATCATGAATCATGAATCGAATCATGAATCATGAATCATGAATTGAATCATGAATTGAATCATGAATCATGAATCGAATCATGAATCATGAATTGAATCATGAATTGAATCATGAATCATGAATTGAATCATGAATCATAAATCCAATCATGAATCATGAATTGAATCATGAATCGAATCATGAATTGAATCATTAATCATGAATTGAATCATGAATCATGAATTATGAATCATGAATTATGAATCATGAATCATGAATCATGAATTGAATCATTAAACATGAATCATGAATTGAATCATGAATCATGAATTATGAATCATGAATTGAATCATGAATCATGAATCATGAATCATAAATCGAATCATGAATCATGAATCGAATCATGAATCATGAATTGAATCATGAATCATGAATCATGAATTGAATCATGAATCATGAATCATGAATTGAATCATGAATCATGAATCATGAATCATGAATCATGAATCATGAATCATGAATCGAATCATGAATCATGAATTGAATCATGAATCATGAATTATGAATCATGAATTGAATCATGAATCATGAATTGAATCATGAATTATGAATCATGAATTGAATCATGAATCATGAATTGAATCATGAATCATGAATCATGAATCGAATCACGAATCATGAATCATGAATCGAATCATGAATCATGAATTGAATCATGAATCATGAATTGAATCATGAATCATGAATCGAATCATGAATCATGAATCATGAATCATGAATCGAATCATGAATCATGAATTGAATCATGAATCATGAATCGAAACATGAATCATGAATTGAATCATGTATCATTAATCATGAATTGAATCATGAATCATGAATCATGAATCGAATAATGAATCATGAATCATGAATCATGAATTGAATCATGAATCATGAATCAAGAATCATGAATCGAAACATGAATCATGAATTGAATCATGAATCATGAATCATGAATCGAATCATGAATCATGAATTGAATCATGAATCATGAATCATGTATTGAATCATAAATCATGAATCATAAATCATGAATTGAATCATGAATCATGAATCATGAATCATGAATCGAATCATGAATCATGAATCAAGAATCATGAATCGAATCATGAATTGAATCATGAATCATGAATCATGAATCATGAATTGAATCATGAATCATGAATCGAATCATGAATCATGAATCATGAATCATGAATTAAATCATGAATCGAATCATGAATCATGAATTGAATCATGAATTGAATCATGAATCATGAATCGAATCATGAATCATGAATTGAATCATGAATCGAATCATGAATCATGAATTGAATCATGAATTGAATCAGGAATCATGAATTGAATCATGAATCATGAATCATGAATTGAATCATGAATCATGAATTGAATCATGAATCATGAATTATGAATCGAATCATGAATCATGAATTGAATCATGAGTTGAATCATGAATCACAAATTGAATCATGAATTGAATCATGATTCATGAATCATGATTTGAATCATGAATTCAATCATGAATCATGATTTGAATCAGGAATCGAATCATGAATTCAATCATGAATCATAAATCGAATCATGAATCATGAATTGAATCAGGAATCGAATCATGAATTGAATCATGAATCATGAATTCAATCATGAATTCAATCATGAATCATGATTTGAATCAGGAATCGAATCATGAATTCAATCATGAATCATAAATCGAATCATGAATCATGAATTGAATCAGGAATCGAATCATGAATTGAGTCATGAATCATGAATTGAATCATGATTTTAATTATGATTCATGAATCATGAATTAAATCATGAATCATGAATCATGAATCATGAATTGAATTATGAATTGAATCATGAATCTTGAATCATGAATTGAATCATGAATCATGAATCATAAATCATGAATCATGAATCATGATTCATGAATCATGAATCATGAATTGAATTATGAATTGAATCAATAATCATGAATTGAATCATGAATCATGAATCATAAAATGAATCATGAATCATGAATCATGAATTGAATCATGAATCATGAATTGTATCATGAATCATGAATCATGAATCATGAATTGAATCATGAATCATGAATTGTATCATGAATCATGAATCATGAATCATGAATTGAATCATGAATCATGAATTGAATCATGAATCATGAATTGAATCATGAATCATGAATCATGAATTGAACCATGAATCATGAATCACGAATCATGAATCATGAATCGACTCATGAATCATGAATTGAATCATGAATCATGAATCATGAATCGAATCATGAATCATGAATTGAATCATGAATCATGAATCATGAATTGAATCATGAATCATGAATCATGAATTGAATCATGAATCATGAAAAATGAATCATGAATCGAATCATGAATCATGAATCATGAATCATGAATCATGAATCATGAATTGAATCATGAATCATGAATCATGAATTAAATCATGAATCATGAATTGAATCATGAATCATGAATCATGAATTGAATCATGAATCATGAATCATGAATTAAATCATGAATCATGAATTGAATCATGAATCATGAATCATGAATCATGAATCGAATCATGAATCATGAATCATGAATCGAATCATGAATCATGAATTGAATCATGAATCATGAATCATGAATTGAATCATGAATCATGAATCATGAATTGAATCATGAATCATGAAAAATGAATCATGAATCGAATCATGAATCATGAATCATGAATCATGAATCATGAATCATGAATCGAATCATGAATTGAATCATGAATCATGAATCATGAATCGAAACATGAATCATGAATTGAATCCTGAATCATGAATTGAATCATGAATCCTGAATCATGAATCGAATAATGAATCATGAATTGAATCATGAATCATGAATCATGAATCATGAATCAAGAATCATGAATCGAAACATGAATCATGAATTGAATCATGAATCATGAATCATGAATTGAATGATGAATCATGAATCATGAATCGAATCATGAATCATGAATCATGAATCATGAATTGAATCATGAATCATGAATTGAATCATGAATCATGAATCATGAATCATGTATTGAATCATAAATCATAAATCATGAATCACGAATTGAATCATGAATCATGAATCGAATCATGAATCATGAATCATGAATTGAATCATGAATTGAATCATGAATCGAATCATGAATCATGAATTGAATCATGAATTGAATCATGAATCATGAATTGAATCATGAATCATAAATCCAATCATGAATCATGAATTGAATCATGAATCGAATCATGAATTGAATCATTAATCATGAATTGAATCATGAATCATGAATTATGAATCATGAATTATGAATCATGAATCATGAATCATGAATTGAATCATTAATCATGAATCATGAATTGAATCATGAATCATGAATTATGAATCATGAATTGAATCATGAATCATGAATCATGAATCATAAATCGAATCATGAATCATGAATCGAATCATGAATCATGAATTGAATCATGAATCATGAATCATGAATTGAATCATGAATCATGAATCATGAATTGAATCATGAATCATGAATCATGAATCATGAATCATGAATCATGAATCATGAATCATGAATCGAATCATGAATCATGAATTGAATCATGAATCATGAATTATGAATCATGAATTGAATCATGAATCATGAATTGAATCATGAATTATGAATCATGAATTGAATCATGAATCATGAATTGAATCATGAATCATGAATCATGAATCGAATCACGAATCATGAATCATGAATCGAATCATGAATCATGAATTGAATCATGAATCATGAATTGAATCATGAATCATGAATCATGAATCATGAATCGAATCATGAATCATGAATCATGAATCATGAATCGAATCATGAATCATGAATTGAATCATGAATCATGAATCGAAACATGAATCATGAATTGAATCATGTATCATTAATCATGAATTGAATCATGAATCATGAATCATGAATCGAATAATGAATCATGAATCATGAATCATGAATTGAATCATGAATCATGAATCATGAATCGAAACATGAATCATGAATTGAATCATGAATCATGAATCGAATCATGAATCATGAATTGAATCATGAATCATGAATCATGTATTGAATCATAAATCATGAATCATAAATCATGAATTGAATCATGAATCATGAATCATGAATCATGAATCGAATCATGAATCATGAATCAAGAATCATGAATCGAATCATGAATTGAATCATGAATCATGAATCATGAATCATGAATTGAATCATGAATCATGAATCGAATCATGAATCATGAATCATGAATCATGAATTAAATCATGAATCGAATCATGAATCATGAATTGAATCATGAATTGAATCATGAATCATGAATCGAATCATGAATCATGAATTGAATCATGAATCGAATCATGAATTGAATCATGAATTGAATCAGGAATCATGAATCATGTATTGAATCATAAATCATAAATCATGAATCACGAATTGAATCATGAATCATGAATCGAATCATGAATCATGAATCATGAATTGAATCATGAATTGAATCATGAATCATGAATCGAATCATGAATCATGAATTGAATCATGAATTGAATCATGAATCATGAATTGAATCATGAATCATAAATCCAATCATGAATCATGAATTGAATCATGAATCGAATCATGAATTGAATCATTAATCATGAATTGAATCATGAATCATGAATTATGAATCATGAATTATGAATCATGAATCATGAATCATGAATTGAATCATTAATCATGAATCATGAATTGAATCATGAATCATGAATTATGAATCATGAATTGAATCATGAATCATGAATCATGAATCATAAATCGAATCATGAATCATGAATCGAATCATGAATCATGAATTGAATCATGAATCATGAATCATGAATTGAATCATGAATCATGAATCATGAATTGAATCATGAATCATGAATCATGAATCATGAATCATGAATCATGAATCATGAATCATGAATCGAATCATGAATCATGAATTGAATCATGAATCATGAATTATGAATCATGAATTGAATCATGAATCATGAATTGAATCATGAATTATGAATCATGAATTGAATCATGAATCATGAATTGAATCATGAATCATGAATCATGAATCGAATCACGAATCATGAATCATGAATCGAATCATGAATCATGAATTGAATCATGAATCATGAATTGAATCATGAATCATGAATCATGAATCATGAATCGAATCATGAATCATGAATCATGAATCATGAATCGAATCATGAATCATGAATTGAATCATGAATCATGAATCGAAACATGAATCATGAATTGAATCATGTATCATTAATCATGAATTGAATCATGAATCATGAATCATGAATCGAATAATGAATCATGAATCATGAATCATGAATTGAATCATGAATCATGAATCAAGAATCATGAATCGAAACATGAATCATGAATTGAATCATGAATCATGAATCATGAATCGAATCATGAATCATGAATTGAATCATGAATCATGAATCATGTATTGAATCATAAATCATGAATCATAAATCATGAATTGAATCATGAATCATGAATCATGAATCATAAATCGAATCATGAATCATGAATCGAATCATGAATCATGAATTGAATCATGAATCATGAATCATGAATTGAATCATGAATCATGAATCATGAATTGAATCATGAATCATGAATCATGAATCATGAATCATGAATCATGAATCATGAATCATGAATCGAATCATGAATCATGAATTGAATCATGAATCATGAATTATGAATCATGAATTGAATCATGAATCATGAATTGAATCATGAATTATGAATCATGAATTGAATCATGAATCATGAATTGAATCATGAATCATGAATCATGAATCGAATCACGAATCATGAATCATGAATCGAATCATGAATCATGAATTGAATCATGAATCATGAATTGAATCATGAATCATGAATCGAATCATGAATCATGAATCATGAATCATGAATCGAATCATGAATCATGAATTGAATCATGAATCATGAATCGAAACATGAATCATGAATTGAATCATGTATCATTAATCATGAATTGAATCATGAATCATGAATCATGAATCGAATAATGAATCATGAATCATGAATCATGAATTGAATCATGAATCATGAATCAAGAATCATGAATCGAAACATGAATCATGAATTGAATCATGAATCATGAATCATGAATCGAATCATGAATCATGAATTGAATCATGAATCATGAATCATGTATTGAATCATAAATCATGAATCATAAATCATGAATTGAATCATGAATCATGAATCATGAATCATGAATCGAATCATGAATCATGAATCAAGAATCATGAATCGAATCATGAATTGAATCATGAATCATGAATCATGAATCATGAATTGAATCATGAATCATGAATCGAATCATGAATCATGAATCATGAATCATGAATTAAATCATGAATCGAATCATGAATCATGAATTGAATCATGAATTGAATCATGAATCATGAATCGAATCATGAATCATGAATTGAATCATGAATCGAATCATGAATCATGAATTGAATCATGAATTGAATCAGGAATCATGAATTGAATCATGAATTGAATCAGGAATCAGGAATTGAATCATGAATCATGAATCATGAATTGAATCATGAATCATGAATTGAATCATGAATCATGAATTATGAATCGAATCATGAATCATGAATTGAATCATGAGTTGAATCATGAATCACAAATTGAATCATGAATTGAATCATGATTCATGAATCATGATTTGAATCATGAATTCAATCATGAATCATGATTTGAATCAGGAATCGAATCATGAATTCAATCATGAATCATAAATCGAATCATGAATCATGAATTGAATCAGGAATCGAATCATGAATTGAATCATGAATCATGAATTCAATCATGAATTCAATCATGAATCATGATTTGAATCAGGAATCGAATCATGAATTCAATCATGAATCATAAATCGAATCATGAATCATGAATTGAATCAGGAATCGAATCATGAATTGAGTCATGAATCATGAATTGAATCATGATTTTAATTATGATTCATGAATCATGAATTAAATCATGAATCATGAATCATGAATCATGAATTGAATTATGAATTGAATCATGAATCTTGAATCATGAATTGAATCATGAATCATGAATCATAAATCATGAATCATGAATCATGATTCATGAATCATGAATCATGAATTGAATTATGAATTGAATCAATAATCATGAATTGAATCATGAATCATGAATCATGAAATGAATCATGAATCATGAATCATGAATTGAATCATGAATCATGAATTGTATCATGAATCATGAATCATGAATCATGAATTGAATCATGAATCATGAATTGTATCATGAATCATGAATCATGAATCATGAATTGAATCATGAATCATGAATTGAATCATGAATCATGAATTGAATCATGAATCATGAATCATGAATTGAACCATGAATCATGAATCACGAATCATGAATCATGAATCGACTCATGAATCATGAATTGAATCATGAATCATGAATCATGAATCGAATCATGAATCATGAATTGAATCATGAATCATGAATCATGAATTGAATCATGAATCATGAATCATGAATTGAATCATGAATCATGAAAAATGAATCATGAATCGAATCATGAATCATGAATCATGAATCATGAATCATGAATCATGAATTGAATCATGAATCATGAATCATGAATTAAATCATGAATCATGAATTGAATCATGAATCATGAATCATGAATTGAATCATGAATCATGAATCATGAATTAAATCATGAATCATGAATTGAATCATGAATCATGAATCATGAATCATGAATCGAATCATGAATCATGAATCATGAATCGAATCATGAATCATGAATTGAATCATGAATCATGAATCATGAATTGAATCATGAATCATGAATCATGAATTGAATCATGAATCATGAAAAATGAATCATGAATCGAATCATGAATCATGAATCATGAATCATGAATCATGAATCATGAATCGAATCATGAATTGAATCATGAATCATGAATCATGAATCGAAACATGAATCATGAATTGAATCCTGAATCATGAATTGAATCATGAATCCTGAATCATGAATCGAATAATGAATCATGAATTGAATCATGAATCATGAATCATGAATCATGAATCAAGAATCATGAATCGAAACATGAATCATGAATTGAATCATGAATCATGAATCATGAATTGAATGATGAATCATGAATCATGAATCGAATCATGAATCATGAATCATGAATCATGAATTGAATCATGAATCATGAATTGAATCATGAATCATGAATCATGAATCATGTATTGAATCATAAATCATAAATCATGAATCACGAATTGAATCATGAATCATGAATCGAATCATGAATCATGAATCATGAATTGAATCATGAATTGAATCATGAATCGAATCATGAATCATGAATTGAATCATGAATTGAATCATGAATCATGAATTGAATCATGAATCATAAATCCAATCATGAATCATGAATTGAATCATGAATCGAATCATGAATTGAATCATTAATCATGAATTGAATCATGAATCATGAATTATGAATCATGAATTATGAATCATGAATCATGAATCATGAATTGAATCATTAATCATGAATCATGAATTGAATCATGAATCATGAATTATGAATCATGAATTGAATCATGAATCATGAATCATGAATCATAAATCGAATCATGAATCATGAATCGAATCATGAATCATGAATTGAATCATGAATCATGAATCATGAATTGAATCATGAATCATGAATCATGAATTGAATCATGAATCATGAATCATGAATCATGAATCATGAATCATGAATCATGAATCATGAATCGAATCATGAATCATGAATTGAATCATGAATCATGAATTATGAATCATGAATTGAATCATGAATCATGAATTGAATCATGAATTATGAATCATGAATTGAATCATGAATCATGAATTGAATCATGAATCATGAATCATGAATCGAATCACGAATCATGAATCATGAATCGAATCATGAATCATGAATTGAATCATGAATCATGAATTGAATCATGAATCATGAATCATGAATCATGAATCGAATCATGAATCATGAATCATGAATCATGAATCGAATCATGAATCATGAATTGAATCATGAATCATGAATCGAAACATGAATCATGAATTGAATCATGTATCATTAATCATGAATTGAATCATGAATCATGAATCATGAATCGAATAATGAATCATGAATCATGAATCATGAATTGAATCATGAATCATGAATCATGAATCGAAACATGAATCATGAATTGAATCATGAATCATGAATCGAATCATGAATCATGAATTGAATCATGAATCATGAATCATGTATTGAATCATAAATCATGAATCATAAATCATGAATTGAATCATGAATCATGAATCATGAATCATGAATCGAATCATGAATCATGAATCAAGAATCATGAATCGAATCATGAATTGAATCATGAATCATGAATCATGAATCATGAATTGAATCATGAATCATGAATCGAATCATGAATCATGAATCATGAATCATGAATTAAATCATGAATCGAATCATGAATCATGAATTGAATCATGAATTGAATCATGAATCATGAATCGAATCATGAATCATGAATTGAATCATGAATCGAATCATGAATTGAATCATGAATTGAATCAGGAATCATGAATCATGTATTGAATCATAAATCATAAATCATGAATCACGAATTGAATCATGAATCATGAATCGAATCATGAATCATGAATCATGAATTGAATCATGAATTGAATCATGAATCATGAATCGAATCATGAATCATGAATTGAATCATGAATTGAATCATGAATCATGAATTGAATCATGAATCATAAATCCAATCATGAATCATGAATTGAATCATGAATCGAATCATGAATTGAATCATTAATCATGAATTGAATCATGAATCATGAATTATGAATCATGAATTATGAATCATGAATCATGAATCATGAATTGAATCATTAATCATGAATCATGAATTGAATCATGAATCATGAATTATGAATCATGAATTGAATCATGAATCATGAATCATGAATCATAAATCGAATCATGAATCATGAATCGAATCATGAATCATGAATTGAATCATGAATCATGAATCATGAATTGAATCATGAATCATGAATCATGAATTGAATCATGAATCATGAATCATGAATCATGAATCATGAATCATGAATCATGAATCGAATCATGAATCATGAATTGAATCATGAATCATGAATTATGAATCATGAATTGAATCATGAATCATGAATTGAATCATGAATTATGAATCATGAATTGAATCATGAATCATGAATTGAATCATGAATCATGAATCATGAATCGAATCACGAATCATGAATCATGAATCGAATCATGAATCATGAATTGAATCATGAATCATGAATTGAATCATGAATCATGAATCATGAATCATGAATCGAATCATGAATCATGAATCATGAATCATGAATCGAATCATGAATCATGAATTGAATCATGAATCATGAATCGAAACATGAATCATGAATTGAATCATGTATCATTAATCATGAATTGAATCATGAATCATGAATCGAATAATGAATCATGAATCATGAATCATGAATTGAATCATGAATCATGAATCAAGAATCATGAATCGAAACATGAATCATGAATTGAATCATGAATCATGAATCATGAATCGAATCATGAATCATGAATTGAATCATGAATCATGAATCATGTATTGAATCATAAATCATGAATCATAAATCATGAATTGAATCATGAATCATGAATCATGAATCATGAATCGAATCATGAATCATGAATCAAGAATCATGAATCGAATCATGAATTGAATCATGAATCATGAATCATGAATCATGAATTGAATCATGAATCATGAATCGAATCATGAATCATGAATCATGAATCATGAATTAAATCATGAATCGAATCATGAATCATGAATTGAATCATGAATTGAATCATGAATCATGAATCGAATCATGAATCATGAATTGAATCATGAATCGAATCATGAATCATTAATTGAATCATGAATTGAATCAGGAATCATGAATTGAATCATGAATTGAATCAGGAATCAGGAATTGAATCATGAATCATGAATCATGAATTGAATCATGAATCATGAATCATGAATTGAATCATGAATCATGAATTATGAATCGAATCATGAATCATGAATTGAATCATGAGTTGAATCATGAATCACAAATTGAATCATGAATTGAATCATGATTCATGAATCATGATTTGAATCATGAATTCAATCATGAATCATGATTTGAATCAGGAATCGAATCATGAATTCAATCATGAATCATAAATCGAATCATGAATCATGAATTGAATCAGGAATCGAATCATGAATTGAATCATGAATCATGAAATCAATCATGAATTCAATCATGAATCATGATTTGAATAAGGAATCGAATCATGAATTCAATCATGAATCATAAATCGAATCATGAATCATGAATTGAATCAGGAATCGAATCATGAATTGAATCATGAATCATGAATTGAATCATGATTTTAATTATGATTCATGAATCATGAATTAAATCATGAATCATGAATCATGAATCATGAATTGAATTATGAATTGAATCATGAATCTTGAATCATGAATTGAATCATGAATCATGAATCATAAATCATGAATCATGAATCATGATTCATGAATCATGAATCATGAATTGAATTATGAATTGAATCAATAATCATGAATTGAATCATGAATCATGAATCATGAAATGAATCATGAATCATGAATCATGAATTGAATCATGAATCATGAATTGTATCATGAATCATGAATCATGAATCATGAATTGAATCATGAATCATGAATTGTATCATGAATCATGAATCATGAATCATGAATTGAATCATGAATCATGAATTGAATCATGAATCATGAATTGAATCATGAATCATGAATCATGAATTGAACCATGAATCATGAATCACGAATCATGAATCATGAATCGACTCATGAATCATGAATTGAATCATGAATCATGAATCATGAATTGAATCATGAATCATGAATCATGAATTAAATCATGAATCATGAATTGAATCATGAATCATGAATCATGAATCATGAATCGAATCATGAATCATGAATCATGAATCGAATCATGAATCATGAATTGAATCATGAATCATGAATCATGAATCGAATCATGAATCATGAATCATGAATCATGAATCGAACATGAATCATGAATCATGAATCGAAACATGAATCATGAATTGATTCCTGAATCATGAATTGAATCATGAATCATGAATCATGAATCGAATAATGAATCATGAATTGAATCATGAATCATGAATCATGAATCATGAATCAAGAATCATGAATCGAAACATGAATCATGAATTGAATCATGAATCATGAATCATGAATTGAATCATGAATCATGAATCATGAATCGAATCATGAATCATGAATCATGAATCATGAATTGAATCATGAATCATGAATTGAATCATGAATCATGAATCATGAATCATGTATTGAATCATAAATCATGAATCATAAATCATGAATTGAATCATGAATCATGAATCATGAATCATGAATCGAATCATGAATCATGAATCAAGAATCATGAATCGAATCATGAATTGAATCATGAATCATGAATCATGAATCATGAATTGAATCATGAATCATGAATCGAATCATGAAATATTGAATCATGAATTGAATCATGAATCGAATCATGAATTGAATCATGAATTATGAATCGAAACATAAATTATGAATCATGTTTCATGAATTGAATCATGAATCATGAATCATAAATCGAATCATGAATCATGAATTGAATCATGAGTTGAATCATAAATCATGAATCATGAATTGAATCATGAATCATGAATCAAATCATAAATCATGAATCATGAATCATGATTCATGAATTGAATCATGAATCATGAATTATGAATCGAATCATGAATCATGAATTGAATCATGAATCATGAAATGAATCATGAATTGTATCATGAATTGAATCATGATTCATGAATCATGATTTGAATCATGAATCATGAATTCAATCATGAATCATGATTTGAATCAGGAATCGAATCATGAATTCAATCATGAATCATAAATCGAATCATGAATCATGAATTGAATCAGGAATCGAATCATGAATTGAATCATGAATCATGAATTGAATCATGATTTTAATTATGAATCATGAATCATGAATTAAATCATGAATCATGAATTGAATTATGAATTGAATCATGAATCTTGAATCATGAATTGAATCATGAATCATGAATCATAAATCATGAATCATGAATCATGAATTGAATTATGAATTGAATCATGAATCATGAATTGAATCATGAATCATGAATCATGAAATGAATCATGAATCATGAATCATGAATTGAATTATGAATCATGAATCATGAATTGAATCATGAATCATGAATTGTATCATGAATCATGAATCATGAATTGAATCATGAATCATGAATTGTATCATGAATCATGAATCATGAATCATGAATTGAATCATGAATCATGAATTATATCATGAATCATGAATCATGAATTGAATCATGAATCATGAATTGAACCATGAATCATGAATCATGAATCATGAATCGAATCATGAATCATGAATCGAATCATGAATCATGAATTGAATCATGAATCATGAATTGAATCATGAATCATGAATCAT
The DNA here is from genome assembly GCA_036250195.1 of Mixophyes australis. Taxonomy (NCBI): domain Eukaryota; kingdom Metazoa; phylum Chordata; class Amphibia; order Anura; family Limnodynastidae; genus Mixophyes; species Mixophyes australis. Next base: position 237,932,760 of record JAVHZZ010000001.1, on the reverse strand, counting down.
AAATTAAATCATGAATCATGAATTGAATCATGAATCATGAATCGAATCATGAATCATGAATCATGAATCGAATCATGAATCATGAATTGAATCATGAATCATGAATCATGAATTGAATCATGAATCATGAATCATGAATTGAATCATGAATCATGAATCATGAATCATGAATCGAATCATGAATCATGAATCATGAATCATGAATCGAATCATGAATTGAATCATGAATCATGAATCATGAATCGAAACATGAATCATGAATTGAATCCTGAATCATGAATTGAATCATGAATCATGAATCATGAATCGAATAATGAATCATGAATTGAATCATGAATCATGAATCATGAATCATGAATTGAATCATGAATCATGAATCATGAATCATGAATCAAGAATCATGAATCGAAACATGAATCATGAATTGAATCATGAATCATGAATCATGAATTGAATCATGAATCATGAATCATGAATCGAATCATGAATCATGAATCATGAATTGAATCATGAATCATGAATTGAATCATGAATCATGGATCGAATCATGAATTGAATCATGAATCATGAATCGAATCAGGAATCATGAATTGAATCATGAATCATGAATCATGAATCATAAATTGAATCATAAATCATGAATCATGAATTGAATCATGAATCATGAATCGAATCATGAATCATGAATTGAATCATGAATTGAATCATGAATCATGAATCGAATCATGAATCATGAATTGAATCATGAATTGAATCATGAATCATGAATTGAATCATGAATTGAATCATGAATCATGAATCGAATCATGAATCATGAATTGAATCATGAATTGAATCATGAATCATGAATTGAATCATTAAATCATGAATCATAAATCCAATCATGAATCATGAATTGAATCATGAATCGAATCATGAATTGAATCATTAATCATGAATTGAATCATGAATCATGAATTATGAATCATGAATTATGAATTATGAATCATGAATTATGAATCATGAATCATGAATCATAAATTGAATCATGAATCATGAATCATGAATTGAATCATGAATCATGAATTATGAATCATGAATTGAATCATGAATCATGAATCATAAATTGAATCATGAATCATGAATCATGAATCATAAATCGAATCATGAATCATGAATCGAATCATGAATCATGAATTGAATCATGAATCATGAATCATGAATTGAATCATGAATCATGAATCATGAATTGAATCATGAATCATGAATCATGAATCATGAATCGAATCATGAATCATGAATCATGAATCATGAATCATGAATCGAATCATGAATTGAATCATGAATCATGAATTATGAATCATGAATTGAATCATGAATCATGAATCATGAATTGAATCATGAATCATGAATCATGAATTGAATCATGAATCATGAATTGAATCATGAATCATAATTCATGAATCGAATCATGAATCATGAATCATGAATCGAATCATGAATCGTGAATTGAATCATGAATCATGAATTGAATCATGAATAATGAATCTTGAATTGAATCATGAATCATGAATCATGAATCATGAATCGAATCATGAATCATGAATCATGAATCGAATCATGAATCATGAATTGAATCATGAATCATGAATCATGAATCGAAACATGAATCATGAATTGAATCATGAATCATGAATCATGAATTGAATCATGAATCATGAATCATGAATCGAATAATTAATCATGAATCATGAATTCAATCATGAATCATAAATCGAATCATGAATCATGAATTGAATCAGGAATCGAATCATGAATTGAATCATGAATCATGAATTGAATCATGATTTTAATTATGAATCATGAATCATGAATTAAATCATGAATCATGAATTGAATTATGAATTGAATCATGAATCTTGAATCATGAATTGAATCATGAATCATGAATCATAAATCATGAATCATGAATCATGATTCATGAATCATGAATCATGAATTGAATTATGAATTGAATCATGAATCATGAATTGAATCATGAATCATGAATCATGAAATGAATCATGAATCATGAATCATGAATTGAATTATGAATCATGAATCATGAATTGAATCATGAATCATGAATTGTATCATGAATCATGAATCATGAATTGAATCATGAATCATGAATTGTATCATGAATCATGAATCATGAATCATGAATTGAATCATGAATCATGAATTATATCATGAATCATGAATCATGAATTGAATCATGAATCATGAATTGAACCATGAATCATGAATCATGAATCATGAATCGAATCATGAATCATGAATCGAATCATGAATCATGAATTGAATCATGAATCATGAATTGAATCATGAATCATGAATCATAAATTAAATCATGAATCATGAATTGAATCATGAATCATGAATCGAATCATGAATCATGAATCATGAATCGAATCATGAATCATGAATTGAATCATGAATCATGAATCATGAATTGAATCATGAATCATGAATCATGAATTGAATCATGAATCATGAATCATGAATCATGAATCGAATCATGAATCATGAATCATGAATCATGAATCGAATCATGAATTGAATCATGAATCATGAATCATGAATCGAAACATGAATCATGAATTGAATCCTGAATCATGAATTGAATCATGAATCATGAATCATGAATCGAATAATGAATCATGAATTGAATCATGAATCATGAATCATGAATCATGAATTGAATCATGAATCATGAATCATGAATCATGAATCAAGAATCATGAATCGAAACATGAATCATGAATTGAATCATGAATCATGAATCATGAATTGAATCATGAATCATGAATCATGAATCGAATCATGAATCATGAATCATGAATTGAATCATGAATCATGAATTGAATCATGAATCATGGATCGAATCATGAATTGAATCATGAATCATGAATCGAATCAGGAATCATGAATTGAATCATGAATCATGAATCATGAATCATAAATTGAATCATAAATCATGAATCATGAATTGAATCATGAATCATGAATCGAATCATGAATCATGAATTGAATCATGAATTGAATCATGAATCATGAATCGAATCATGAATCATGAATTGAATCATGAATTGAATCATGAATCATGAATTGAATCATGAATTGAATCATGAATCATGAATCGAATCATGAATCATGAATTGAATCATGAATTGAATCATGAATCATGAATTGAATCATTAAATCATGAATCATAAATCCAATCATGAATCATGAATTGAATCATGAATCGAATCATGAATTGAATCATTAATCATGAATTGAATCATGAATCATGAATTATGAATCATGAATTATGAATTATGAATCATGAATTATGAATCATGAATCATGAATCATAAATTGAATCATGAATCATGAATCATGAATTGAATCATGAATCATGAATTATGAATCATGAATTGAATCATGAATCATGAATCATAAATTGAATCATGAATCATGAATCATGAATCATAAATCGAATCATGAATCATGAATCGAATCATGAATCATGAATTGAATCATGAATCATGAATCATGAATTGAATCATGAATCATGAATCATGAATTGAATCATGAATCATGAATCATGAATCATGAATCGAATCATGAATCATGAATCATGAATCATGAATCATGAATCGAATCATGAATTGAATCATGAATCATGAATTATGAATCATGAATTGAATCATGAATCATGAATCATGAATTGAATCATGAATCATGAATCATGAATTGAATCATGAATCATGAATTGAATCATGAATCATAATTCATGAATCGAATCATGAATCATGAATCATGAATCGAATCATGAATCGTGAATTGAATCATGAATCATGAATTGAATCATGAATAATGAATCTTGAATTGAATCATGAATCATGAATCATGAATCGAATCATGAATCATGAATCATGAATCGAATCATGAATCATGAATTGAATCATGAATCATGAATCATGAATCGAAACATGAATCATGAATTGAATCATGAATCATGAATCATGAATTGAATCATGAATCATGAATCATGAATCGAATAATTAATCATGAATCATGAATTGAATCATGAATCATGAATCAAGAATCATGAATCGAAACATGAATCATGAATTGAATCATGAATCATAAATCATGAATCGAATCATGAATCATGAATTAAATCATGAATCATGAATCATGTATTGAATCATAAATCATGAATCATAAATCATGAATTGAATCATGAATCATGAATCATGAATCATGAATCGAATCATGAATCATGAATCAAGAATCATGAATCGAATCATGAATTGAATCATGAATCATGAATCATGAATTGAATCATGAATCATGAATCGAATCATGAATTATGAATCATGAATCATGAATTGAATCAAGAATCAAATCATGAATCATGAATTGAATCATGAATTGAATCATGAATCATGAATCGAATCATGAATCATGAATTGAATCATGAATCGAATCATGAATCATGAATTGAATCATGAATTGAATCAGGAATCATGAATTGAATCATGAATCATGAATCATGAATTAAATCATGAATCATGAATTGAATCATGAATCATGAATCATAAATCGATCCATGAATCATAAATTGAATCCGGAATCGAATCATGAATGGAATCATGAATCATGAATCATGAATCATGAATCGAAACATAAATTATGAATCATGTTTCATGAATTGAATCATGAATCATGAATCCTGAATCGAATCATGAATCATGACTCATGAATTGAATCATGAATTGAATCATGAATCATAAATCATGAATTGAATCATGAATCATGAATTGAATCATGAATCATGTATCATAAATCGAATCATGAATCATGAATTGAATCATGACTCATGAATTATGAATCATGAATTGAATCATGAATCATGAATTATGAATCATAAATTGAATCATGAATTATGAATCATGAATTATGAATTGAATCATGAATTGAATCATGAATCATGAATTGAATCATGAATCATGAATCATAAATTGAATCATCAATCATGAATCATGAATTGAATCATGAATTGAATCATGAATCATGAATTATGAATCGAATCATGAATTGAATAATGAATCATGAATCATGAATCATAAATCATGAATTGAATCATTAATCATGAATTATGAAACATGAATTATGAATCATGAATTGAATCATGAATCATGAATCATGAATTGAATCATGAATCATGAATCATGATTTGAATCATGAATCATGAATCATGAATCATGAATCGAATCATGAATCATTAATTGAATCATGAATCATGAATTCAATCATGAATCATGAATTGAATCATGAATCATGAATCGAATTATGAATCATGAATCAAGAATCATGAATCGAATCATGAATCATGAATTAAATCATAAATTATGATTTGAATCAGGAATCGAATCAAGAATTCAATCATGAATCATAAATCGAATCATGAATCATGAATTGAATCAGGAATCGAATCATGAATTAAATCATGTTTCATGAATTGAATCATGAATCATGAATCCTGAATCGAATCATGAATCATGAATTGAATCATGAATTGAATAATGAATCATAAATCATGAATTGAATCATGAATCATGAATTGAATCATGAATCATGAATCATAAATCGAATCATGAATCATGAATTGAATCATGTCTCATGAATTATGAATCATGAATCGAATCATGAATCATGAATCATGAATTGAATCATGAATCATGAATCATGAATTGAATCATGAATCATGAATCATGAATCATGAATCGAATCATGAATCATGAATCATGAATCGAATCATGAATAATGAATTGAATCATGAATCATGAATCATGAATTGAATCATGAATCATGAATCATGAATTGAATCATGAATCATGAATCATGAATTAAATCATGAATCATGAATTGAATCATGAATCATGAATCATGAATCGAATCATGAATCATGAATCATGAATCGAATCATGAATCATGAATTGAATCATGAATCATGAATCATGAATTGAATCATGAATCATGAATTGAATCATAAATCATGAATAATGAATCATGAATCGAATCATGAATCATGAATCATGAATCATGAATCGAATCATGAATTGAATCATGAATCATGAATCATGAATCGAAACATGAATCATGAATTAAATCCTGAATCATGAATTGAATCATGAATCATGAATCATGAATCGAATAATGAATCATGAATTGAATCATGAATCATGAATCATGAATCAAGAATCATGAATCGAAACATGAATCATGAATTGAATCATGAATCATGAATCATGAATTGAATCATGAATCATGAATCATGAATCGAATCATGAATCATGAATCATGAATCATGAATTGAATCATGAATCATGAATTGAATCATGAATCATGAATCATGAATCATGAATCATGAATCATGTATTGAATCATAAATCATAAATCATGAATCACGAATTGAATCATGAATCATGAATCGAATCATGAATCATGAATCATGAATTGAATCATGAATTGAATCATGAATCATGAATCGAATCATGAATCATGAATTGAATCATGAATTGAATCATGAATCATGAATTGAATCATGAATCATGAATCATAAATCCAATCATGAATCATGAATTGAATCATGAATCGAATCATGAATTGAATCATTAATCATGAATTGAATCATGAATCATGAATTATGAATCATGAATTATGAATCATGAATCATGAATCATGAATCATGAATTGAATCATGAATCATGAATTGAATCATGAATCATGAATTATGAATCATGAATTGAATCATGAATCATGAATCATGAATTGAATCATGAATCATGAATCATGAATCATAAATCGAATCATGAATCATGAATCGAATCATGAATCATGAATTGAATCATGAATCATGAATTGAATCATGAATCATGAATCATGAATTGAATCATGAATAATGAATCATGAATCGAATCATGAATCATGAATCATGAATCATGAATCATGAATCGAATCATGAATCATGAATCATGAATTATGGATCATGAATTGAATTATGAATCATGATTTGAATCATGAATCATGAATTTAATCATGAATCATGAGTTGAATCATGAATCATGAATTGAATCATGAATCATGAATCATGAATCGAATCACGAATCATTAATCATGAATCGAATCATGAATCATGAATTGAATCATGAATCATGAATTGAATCATGAATCATGAATCATGAATCATGAATCGAATCATGAATCATGAATTGAATCATGAATCATGAATTATGAATCATGAATTGAATCATGAATCATGAATCATGAATTGAATCATGAATCATGAATCATGAATTGAATCATGAATCATGAATTGAATCATGAATCATGAATCATGAATCGAATCATGAATCATGAATCATGAATCGAATCATGAATCATGAATTGAATCATGAATCATGAATTGAATCATGAATCATGAATCATGAATCATGAATCATGAATCGAATCATGAATCATGAATCATGAATCATGAATCATGAATCGAATCATGAATCATGAATTGAATCATGAATCATGAATCATGAATCAAAACATGAATCATGAATCATGAATTATGGATCATGAATTGAATTATGAATCATGAATTGAATCATGAATCATGAATTGAATCATGAATCATGAGTTGAATCATGAATCATGAATTGAATCATGAATCATGAATCATGAATCGAATCACGAATCATTAATCATGAATCGAATCATGAATCATGAATTGAATCATGAATCATGAATTGAATCATGAATCATGAATCATGAATCATGAATCGAATCATGAATCATGAATTGAATCATGAATCATGAATTATGAATCATGAATTGAATCATGAATCATGAATCATGAATCGAATCATGAATCATGAATTGAATCATGAATCATGAATTGAATCATGAATCATGAATCATGAATCGAATCATGAATCATGAATCATGAATCGAATCATGAATCATGAATTGAATCATGAATCATGAATCATGAATCATGAATCATGAATCGAATCATGAATCATGAATCATGAATCATGAATCGAATCATGAATCATGAATTGAATCATGAATCATGAATTGAATCATGAATCATGAATCATGAATCATGAATCATGAATCGAATCATGAATCATGAATCATGAATCATGAATCGAATCATGAATCATGAATTGAATCATGAATCATGAATCATGAATCGAAACATGAATCATGAATTGAATCATGAATCATGAATCATGAATTGAATCATGAATCATGAATCATGAATCGAATAATGAATCATGAATCATGAATCATGAATTGAATCATGAATCATGAATCAAGAATCATGAATCGAAACATGAATCATGAATTGAATCATGAATCATGAATCATGAATCGAATCATAAATCATGAATCATAAATCATGAATTGAATCATGAATCATGAATCATGAATCGAATCATGAATCATGAATCAAGAATCATGAATCGAATCATGAATTGAATCATGAATCATGAATCATGAATCGAATCATGAATCATGAATCATGAATCATGAATCGAATCATGAATCATGAATCATGAATCATGAATTGAATCATGAATCGAATCATGAATCATGAATTGAATCATGAATTGAATCAGGAATCATGAATTGAATCAGGAATCATGAATTGAATCATGAATCATGAATCATAAATCGATCCATGAATCATGAATTGAATCCGGATTCGAATCATGAATTGAATCATGAATCATGAATCGAAACATAAATTATGAATCATGTTTCATGAATTGAATCATGAATCATGAATCATAAATCGAATCATGAATCATGAATTGAATCATGAGTTGAATCATAAATCATGAATCATGAATTGAATCATGAATCATGAATCGAATCATAAATCATGAATCATGATTCATGAATTGAATCATGAATCATGAATTATGAATCGAATCATGAATCATGAATTGAATCATGAGTTGAATCATGAATCATAAATTGAATCATGAATCATGAAATGAATCATGAATTGAATCATGAATTGAATCATGATTCATGAATCATGATTTGAATCATGAATCATGAATTCAATCATGAATCATGATTTGAATCAGGAATCGAATCATGAATTCAATCATGAATCATAAATCGAATCATGAATCATGAATTGAATCAGGAATCGAATCATGAATTGAATCATGAATCATGAATTGAATCATGATTTTAATTATGATTCATGAATCATGAATTAAATCATGAATCATGAATCATGAATCATGAATTGAATTATGAATTGAATCATGAATCTTGAATCATGAATTGAATCATGAATCATGAATCATAAATCATGAATCATGAATCATGATTCATGAATCATGAATCATGAATTGAATTATGAATTGAATCATGAATCATGAATTGAATCATGAATCATGAATCATGAAATGAATCATGAATCATGAATCATGAATTGAATTATGAATCATGAATCATGAATCATGAATTGAATCATGAATCATGAATTGTATCATGAATCATGAATCATGAATCATGAATTGAATCATGAATCATGAATTGTATCATGAATCATGAATCATGAATTGAATCATGAATCATGAATTGAACCATGAATCATGAATCATGAATCATGAATCGAATCATGAATCATGAATCGAATCATGAATCATGAATTGAATCATGAATCATGAATTGAATCATGAATCATGAATCATGAATTAAATCATGAATCATGAATTGAATCATGAATCATGAATCATGAATCATGAATCGAATCATGAATCATGAATCATGAATCGAATCATGAATCATGAATTGAATCATGAATCATGAATCATGAATTGAATCATGAATCATGAATCATGAATTGAATCATGAATCATGAATCATGAATTGAATCATGAATCATGAATTGTATCATGAATCATGAATCATGAATTGAATCATGAATCATGAATTGAACCATGAATCATGAATCATGAATCATGAATCGAATCATGAATCATGAATCGAATCATGAATCATGAATTGAATCATGAATCATGAATTGAATCATGAATCATGAATCATGAATTAAATCATGAATCATGAATTAAATCATGAATCATGAATCATGAATCATGAATCGAATCATGAATCATGAATCATGAATCGAATCATGAATCATGAATTGAATCATGAATCATGAATCATGAATTGAATCATGAATCATGAATCATGAATTGAATCATGAATCATGAATCATTAATCATGAATCGAATCATGAATCATGAATCATGAATCGAATCATGAATCATGAATTGAATCATGAATCATGAATCATGAATTGAATCATGAATCATGAATCATGAATTGAATCATGAATCATGAAAAATGAATCATGAATCGAATCATGAATCATGAATCATGAATCATGAATCATGAATCATGAATTGAATCATGAATCATGAATCATGAATTAAATCATGAATCATGAATTGAATCATGAATCATGAATCATGAATTGAATCATGAATCATGAATCATGAATTAAATCATGAATCATGAATTGAATCATGAATCATGAATCATGAATCATGAATCGAATCATGAATCATGAATCATGAATCGAATCATGAATCATGAATTGAATCATGAATCATGAATCATGAATTGAATCATGAATCATGAATCATGAATTGAATCATGAATCATGAAAAATGAATCATGAATCGAATCATGAATCATGAATCATGAATCATGAATCATGAATCATGAATCATGAATCGAATCATGAATTGAATCATGAATCATGAATCATGAATCGAAACATGAATCATGAATTGAATCCTGAATCATGAATTGAATCATGAATCCTGAATCATGAATCGAATAATGAATCATGAATTGAATCATGAATCATGAATCATGAATCAAGAATCATGAATCGAAACATGAATCATGAATTGAATCATGAATCATGAATCATGAATTGAATGATGAATCATGAATCATGAATCGAATCATGAATCATGAATCATGAATCATGAATTGAATCATGAATCATGAATTGAATCATGAATCATGAATCATGAATCATGTATTGAATCATAAATCATAAATCATGAATCACGAATTGAATCATGAATCATGAATCGAATCATGAATCATGAATCATGAATTGAATCATGAATTGAATCATGAATCATGAATCGAATCATGAATCATGAATTGAATCATGAATTGAATCATGAATCATGAATTGAATCATGAATCATAAATCCAATCATGAATCATGAATTGAATCATGAATCGAATCATGAATTGAATCATTAATCATGAATTGAATCATGAATCATGAATTATGAATCATGAATTATGAATCATGAATCATGAATCATGAATTGAATCATTAATCATGAATCATGAATTGAATCATGAATCATGAATTATGAATCATGAATTGAATCATGAATCATGAATCATGAATCATAAATCGAATCATGAATCATGAATCGAATCATGAATCATGAATTGAATCATGAATCATGAATCATGAATTGAATCATGAATCATGAATCATGAATTGAATCATGAATCATGAATCATGAATCATGAATCATGAATCATGAATCATGAATCATGAATCATGAATCGAATCATGAATCATGAATTGAATCATGAATCATGAATTATGAATCATGAATTGAATCATGAATCATGAATTGAATCATGAATTATGAATCATGAATTGAATCATGAATCATGAATTGAATCATGAATCATGAATCATGAATCGAATCACGAATCATGAATCATGAATCGAATCATGAATCATGAATTGAATCATGAATCATGAATTGAATCATGAATCATGAATCATGAATCGAATCATGAATCATGAATCATGAATCATGAATCGAATCATGAATCATGAATTGAATCATGAATCATGAATCGAAACATGAATCATGAATTGAATCATGTATCATTAATCATGAATTGAATCATGAATCATGAATCATGAATCGAATAATGAATCATGAATCATGAATCATGAATTGAATCATGAATCATGAATCATGAATCATGAATCATGAATCATGAATTGAATCATGAATCATGAATCATGTATTGAATCATAAATCATGAATCATAAATCATGAATTGAATCATGAATCATGAATCATGAATCATGAATCGAATCATGAATCATGAATCAAGAATCATGAATCGAATCATGAATTGAATCATGAATCATGAATCATGAATCATGAATTGAATCATGAATCATGAATCGAATCATGAATCATGAATCATGAATCATGAATTAAATCATGAATCGAATCATGAATCATGAATTGAATCATGAATTGAATCATGAATCATGAATCGAATCATGAATCATGAATTGAATCATGAATCGAATCATGAATCATGAATTGAATCATGAATTGAATCAGGAATCATGAATCATGTATTGAATCATAAATCATAAATCATGAATCACGAATTGAATCATGAATCATGAATCGAATCATGAATCATGAATCATGAATTGAATCATGAATTGAATCATGAATCATGAATCGAATCATGAATCATGAATTGAATCATGAATTGAATCATGAATCATGAATTGAATCATGAATCATAAATCCAATCATGAATCATGAATTGAATCATGAATCGAATCATGAATTGAATCATTAATCATGAATTGAATCATGAATCATGAATTATGAATCATGAATTATGAATCATGAATCATGAATCATGAATTGAATCATTAATCATGAATCATGAATTGAATCATGAATCATGAATTATGAATCATGAATTGAATCATGAATCATGAATCATGAATCATAAATCGAATCATGAATCATGAATCGAATCATGAATCATGAATTGAATCATGAATCATGAATCATGAATTGAATCATGAATCATGAATCATGAATTGAATCATGAATCATGAATCATGAATCATGAATCATGAATCATGAATCATGAATCATGAATCATGAATCATGAATCGAATCATGAATCATGAATTGAATCATGAATCATGAATCATGAATCATGAATCATGAATCATGAATCGAATCATGAATCATGAATTGAATCATGAATCATGAATTATGAATCATGAATTGAATCATGAATCATGAATTGAATCATGAATTATGAATCATGAATTGAATCATGAATCATGAATTGAATCATGAATCATGAATCATGAATCGAATCACGAATCATGAATCATGAATCGAATCATGAATCATGAATTGAATCATGAATCATGAATTGAATCATGAATCATGAATCATGAATCATGAATCGAATCATGAATCATGAATCATGGAGCATGAATCGAATCATGAATCATGAATTGAATCATGAATCATGAATCGAAACATGAATCATGAATTGAATCATGTATCATTAATCATGAATTGAATCATGAATCATGAATCATGAATCGAATAATGAATCATGAATCATGAATCATGAATTGAATCATGAATCATGAATCAAGAATCATGAATCGAAACATGAATCATGAATTGAATCATGAATCATGAATCATGAATCGAATCATGAATCATGAATTGAATCATGAATCATGAATCATGTATTGAATCATAAATCATGAATCATAAATCATGAATTGAATCATGAATCATGAATCATGAATCGAATCATGAATCATGAATCAAGAATCATGAATCGAATCATGAATTGAATCATGAATCATGAATCATGAATCATGAATTGAATCATGAATCATGAATCGAATCATGAATCATGAATCATGAATCATGAATTAAATCATGAATCGAATCATGAATCATGAATTGAATCATGAATTGAATCATGAATCATGAATCGAATCATGAATCATGAATTGAATCATGAATCGAATCATGAATCATGAATTGAATCATGAATTGAATCAGGAATCATGAATTGAATCATGAATTGAATCAGGAATCAGGAATTGAATCATGAATCATGAATCATGAATTGAATCATGAATCATGAATCATGAATTGAATCATGAATCATGAATTATGAATCGAATCATGAATCATGAATTGAATCATGAGTTGAATCATGAATCACAAATTGAATCATGAATTGAATCATGATTCATGAATCATGATTTGAATCATGAATTCAATCATGAATCATGATTTGAATCAGGAATCGAATCATGAATTCAATCATGAATCATAAATCGAATCATGAATCATGAATTGAATCAGGAATCGAATCATGAATTGAATCATGAATCATGAATTCAATCATGAATTCAATCATGAATCATGATTTGAATCAGGAATCGAATCATGAATTCAATCATGAATCATAAATCGAATCATGAATCATGAATTGAATCAGGAATCGAATCATGAATTGAATCATGAATCATGAATTGAATCATGATTTTAATTATGATTCATGAATCATGAATTAAATCATGAATCATGAATCATGAATCATGAATTGAATTATGAATTGAATCATGAATCTTGAATCATGAATTGAATCATGAATCATGAATCATAAATCATAAATCATGAATCATGAATCATGATTCATGAATCATGAATCATGAATTGAATTATGAATTGAATCAATAATCATGAATTGAATCATGAATCATGAATCATGAAATGAATCATGAATCATGAATCATGAATTGAATCATGAATCATGAATTGTATCATGAATCATGAATCATGAATCATGAATTGAATCATGAATCATGAATTGTATCATGAATCATGAATCATGAATCATGAATTGAATCATGAATCATGAATTGAATCATGAATCATGAATTGAATCATGAATCATGAATTGAACCATGAATCATGAATCACGAATCATGAATCATGAATCGACTCATGAATCATGAATTGAATCATGAATCATGAATCATGAATTGAATCATGAATCATGAATCATGAATTAAATCATGAATCATGAATTGAATCATGAATCATGAATCATGAATCATGAATCGAATCATGAATCATGAATCATGAATCGAATCATGAATCATGAATTGAATCATGAATCATGAATCATGAATTGAATCATGAATCATGAATCATGAATTGAATCATGAATCATGAATCATGAATCATGAATCGAATCATGAATCATGAATCATGAATCATGAATCGAACATGAATCATGAATCATGAATCGAAACATGAATCATGAATTGAATCCTGAATCATGAATTGAATCATGAATCATGAATCATGAATCGAATAATGAATCATGAATTGAATCATGAATCATGAATCATGAATCATGAATCAAGAATCATGAATCGAAACATGAATCATGAATTGAATCATGAATCATGAATCATGAATTGAATCATGAATCATGAATCATGAATCGAATCATGAATCATGAATCATGAATCATGAATTGAATCATGAATCATGAATTAAATCATGAATCATGAATCATGAATCATGTATTGAATCATAAATCATGAATCATAAATCATGAATTGAATCATGAATCATGAATCATGAATCATGAATCGAATCATGAATCATGAATCAAGAATCATGAATCGAATCATGAATTGAATCATGAATCATGAATCATGAATCATGAATTGAATCATGAATCATGAATCGAATCATGAAATATTGAATCATGAATTGAATCATGAATCGAATCATGAATTGAATCATGAATTATGAATCGAAACATAAATTATGAATCATGTTTCATGAATTGAATCATGAATCATGAATCATAAATCGAATCATGAATCATGAATTGAATCATGAGTTGAATCATAAATCATGAATCATGAATTGAATCATGAATCATGAATCAAATCATAAATCATGAATCATAAATCATGAATCATGAATCATGATTCATGAATCATGAATCATGAATTGAATTATGAATTGAATCATGAATCATGAATTGAATCATGAATCATGAATCATGAAATGAATCATGAATCATGAATCATGAATTGAATTATGAATCATGAATCATGAATTGAATCATGAATCATGAATTGTATCATGAATCATGAATCATGAATTGAATCATGAATCATGAATTGTATCATGAATCATGAATCATGAATCATGAATTGAATCATGAATCATGAATTATATCATGAATCATGAATCATGAATTGAATCATGAATCATGAATTGAACCATGAATCATGAATCATGAATCATGAATCGAATCATGAATCATGAATTGAATCATGAATCATGAATTGAATCATGAATCATGAATCATAAATTAAATCATGAATCATGAATTGAATCATGAATCATGAATCGAATCATGAATCATGAATCATGAATCGAATCATGAATCATGAATTGAATCATGAATCATGAATCATGAATTGAATCATGAATCATGAATCATGAATTGAATCATGAATCATGAATCATGAATCATGAATCGAATCATGAATCATGAATCATGAATCATGAATCGAATCATGAATTGAATCATGAATCATGAATCATGAATCGAAACATGAATCATGAATTGAATCCTGAATCATGAATTGAATCATGAATCATGAATCATGAATCGAATAATGAATCATGAATTGAATCATGAATCATGAATCATGAATCAAGAATCATGAATCGAAACATGAATCATGAATTGAATCATGAATCATGAATCATGAATTGAATCATGAATCATGAATCATGAATCGAATCATGAATCATGAATCATGAATTGAATCATGAATCATGAATTGAATCATGAATCATGGATCGAATCATGAATTGAATCATGAATCATGAATCGAATCAGGAATCATGAATTGAATCATGAATCATGAATCATGAATCATAAATTGAATCATAAATCATGAATCATGAATTGAATCATGAATCATGAATCGAATCATGAATCATGAATTGAATCATGAATTGAATCATGAATCATGAATCGAATCATGAATCATGAATTGAATCATGAATTGAATCATGAATCATGAATTGAATCATGAATTGAATCATGAATCATGAATCGAATCATGAATCATGAATTGAATCATGAATTGAATCATGAATCATGAATTGAATCATTAAATCATGAATCATAAATCCAATCATGAATCATGAATTGAATCATGAATCGAATCATGAATTGAATCATTAATCATGAATTGAATCATGAATCATGAATTATGAATCATGAATTATGAATTATGAATCATGAATTATGAATCATGAATCATGAATCATAAATTGAATCATGAATCATGAATCATGAATTGAATCATGAATTATGAATCATGAATTGAATCATGAATCATGAATCATAAATTGAATCATGAATCATGAATCATGAATCATAAATCGAATCATGAATCATGAATCGAATCATGAATCATGAATTGAATCATGAATCATGAATCATGAATTGAATCATGAATCATGAATCATGAATTGAATCTTGAATCATGAATCATGAATCATGAATCGAATCATGAATCATGAATCATGAATCATGAATCATGAATCGAATCATGAATCATGAATTGAATCATGAATCATGAATTATGAATCATGAATTGAATCATGAATCATGAATCATGAATTGAATCATGAATCATGAATCATGAATTGAATCATGAATCATGAATTGAATCATGAATCATAATTCATGAATCGAATCATGAATCATGAATCATGAATCGAATCATGAATCGTGAATTGAATCATGAATCATGAATTGAATCATGAATAATGAATCTTGAATTGAATCATGAATCATGAATCATGAATCATGAATCGAATCATGAATCATGAATCATGAATCGAATCATGAATCATGAATTGAATCATGAATCATGAATCATGAATCGAAACATGAATCATGAATTGAATCATGAATCATGAATCATGAATTGAATCATGAATCATGAATCATGAATCGAATAATTAATCATGAATCATGAATTGAATCATGAATCATGAATCAAGAATCATGAATCGAAACATGAATCATGAATTGAATCATGAATCATAAATCATGAATCGAATCATGAATCATGAATTAAATCATGAATCATGAATCATGTATTGAATCATAAATCATGAATCATAAATCATGAATTGAATCATGAATCATGAATCATGAATCATGAATCGAATCATGAATCATGAATCAAGAATCATGAATCGAATCATGAATTGAATCATGAATCATGAATCATGAATTGAATCATGAATCATGAATCGAATCATGAATTATGAATCATGAATCATGAATTGAATCAAGAATCGAATCATGAATCATGAATTGAATCATGAATTGAATCATGAATCATGAATCGAATCATGAATCATGAATTGAATCATGAATCGAATCATGAATCATGAATTGAATCATGAATTGAATCAGGAATCATGAATTGAATCATGAATCATGAATCATGAATTGAATCATGAATCATGAATTGAATCATGAATCATGAATCATAAATCGATCCATGAATCATAAATTGAATCCGGAATCGAATCATGAATGGAATCATGAATCATGAATCGAAACATAAATTATGAATCATGTTTCATGAATTGAATCATGAATCATGAATCCTGAATCGAATCATGAATCATGACTCATGAATTGAATCATGAATTGAATCATGAATCATAAATCATGAATTGAATCATGAATCATGAATTGAATCATGAATCATGAATCATAAATCGAATCATGAATCATGAATTGAATCATGACTCATGAATTATGAATCATGAATTGAATCATGAATCATGAATTATGAATCATAAATTGAATCATGAATTATGAATCATGAATTATGAATCATAAATTGAATCATCAATCATGAATCATGAATTGAATCATGAATTGAATCATGAATCATGAATTATGAATCGAATCATGAATTGAATAATGAATCATGAATCATGAATCATAAATCATGAATTGAATCATTAATCATGAATTATGAAACATGAATTATGAATCATGAATTGAATCATGAATCATGAATCATGAATTGAATCATGAATCATGAATCATGATTTGAATCATGAATCATGAATCATGAATCATGAATCGAATCATGAATCATTAATTGAATCATGAATCATGAATTCAATCATGAATCATGAATTGAATCATGAATCATGAATCAAATTATGAATCATGAATCAAGAATCATGAATCGAATCATGAATCATGAATTAAATCATAAATTATGATTTCAATCAGGAATCGAATCAAGAATTCAATCATGAATCATAAATCGAATCATGAATCATGAATTGAATCAGGAATCGAATCATGAATTAAATCATGTTTCATGAATTGAATCATGAATCATGAATCCTGAATCGAATCATGAATCATGAATTGAATCATGAATTGAATAATGAATCATAAATCATGAATTGAATCATGAATCATGAATTGAATCATGAATCATGAATCATAAATCGAATCATGAATCATGAATTGAATCATGTCTCATGAATTATGAATCATGAATTGAATCATGAATCATGAAATACGAATCATAAATTGAATCATGAATCATGAATTATGAATTATGAATTATGAATTGAATCATGAATCATGAATTGAATCATGAATCATGAATCATGAATCATAAATTGAATCATCAATCATGAATCATGAATTGAATCATGAATTGAATCATGAATCATGAATCTTGAATCGAATCATGAATCATGAATCATGAATCGAATCATGAATCATGAATTGAATCATGAATCATGAATCATGAATCGAATCATGAATCACGAATAGAATCATGAATCATGAATCGAATTATGAATCATGAATCAAGAAATATGAATCGAATCATGAATCATGAATTAAATCATGAATTATGATTTGAATCAGGAATCGAATCATGAATTAAATCATGAATCATGAATTGAATCATGAATCATGAATCATGAATGTAATCATGAATCATGAATGTAATCATGAATCATGAATTGAATCATGAATCATGAATCATGAAATGAATCATGAATCATGAATCATGAATCATGAATTGAATCATGAGTCATGAATCATGAATCATGAACTAAATCATGAATCATATATCATGAATTGAATCATTAATCATGAATTGAATCATGAATTTTGAATTGAATCATGAATCATGAATCAAGAATCATGAATCGAAACATGAATCATGAAATGAATCAGGAATCATGAATCATGAATCATTAATTGAATCATGAATCATTAATCATGAATCGAATAATGAATCATGAATCGTGAATCATGAATTGAATCATGAATCATGAATTTAATCATGAATCATGAATTTAATCATGAATCATGAATTGAATCTTGAATTGAATCATGAATCATGAATCGAATCATGAGTCATAATTTGAATCATGAATCATGAATCATGAATCATAAATTGAATCATAAATCATGAATCATGAATTGAATCATGAATCATTGATCGAATCATGAATCATGAATCATTAATTGAATCATGAATTGAATCATGAATCATGAATCAAATCATGAATCATGAATTGAATCATGAATCATGAATTGAATCATGAATCATGAATCATAAATCGAATCATAAATTGAATCATGAATTGAATCATGAATTGAATCATTAATCATGAATTATGAATCATGAATTGAATCATGAATCATGAATCATGAATTGAATCATGAATCATGAATCATGAATTGAATCATGAATCATGATTTGAATCATGAATCGAATCATGAATCATGAATTGTATCATGAATCATGAATTGAATCATAAATCATGAATCATGACTTTAATCATGAATCATGAATCATGAATCATGAATCGAATCATGAATCATGAATCGAATCATGAATCATGAATTGAATCATGAATCATGAATTGAATCATGAATTATGAATTATGAATCATGAATTGAATCATGAATCATGAATCATGAATTGAATCATGAATCATGAATTGAATCATGAATCATGAATCATGAATTGAATCATGAATCATGAATCATGAATTGAATCATGAATCATGAATCATGAATCGAATCATGAATCATGAATTGAATCATGAATCATGAATCATGAATTGAATCATGAATCATGAATCATGAATTGAATCATGAATCATGAATCATTAATCGAATCATGAATCATGAATCGAATCATAAATCATGAATTGAATCATGAATCATAAATCAAGAATCATGAATCGAAACATGAATCATGAATTGAATCATGAATCATGAATCATGAATCATGAATTGAATCATGAATCGAGAATAATGAATCGAATAATGAATCATGAATCATGAATCATGAATTGAATCATGAATCATGAATCAAGAATCATGAATCGAAACATGAATCATGAATTGAATCATGAATCATGAATCATGAATCATGAATTGAATCATGAATCATGAATCATGAATCGAATAATGAATCATGAATCATGAATCATGAATTGAATCATGAATCATGAATTGAATCATGAATCATGAATCGAATTATGAATTGAATCATGAATCATGAATCGAATCATGAATCATAAATTGAATCATGAATCATGAATCATAAATTTAATCATAAATCATGAATCATGAATTGAATCATGAATCAAGAATCGAATCATAAATCATGAATCATGAATTGAATCATGAATTGAATCATGAATCATGAATCGAATCATGAATCGAATCATGAATCATGAATCGAATCATGAATCATGAATTGTATCATGAATCATGAATCATGAATTGAATCATGAATCATGAATTGAATCATGAATCATGAATTGAATCATGAATCATGAATCATGAATTGAATCATGAATCATGAATCATGAATCATGAATCAAATCTTGAATCATGAATCATGAATCGAATCATGAATCAAGAATTGAATCATGAATCATGAATTATGAATCATGAATTGAATCATGAATCATGAATCATGAATTGAATCATGAATCATAAATCATGAATTGAATCATGAATCATGAATCATGAATTGAATCATGAATCATGAATCATGAATCATGAATCAAATCATGAATCATGAATCATGAATCGAATCATGAATCATGAATTAAATCATGAATCATGAATCATGAATTGAATCATGAATCATGAATTCAATCATGAATCATGAATCGTGAATCATGAATCGAATCATGAATCTTGAATTGAATCATGAATCATGAATCATAAATCATAAATTGAATCATAAATCATGAATCATGAATTGAATTGAATGAATGGAATCATGAATCATGAATCATAAATCGAATCATGAATCATGAATTGAATCATGAATCATGAATCATAAATCATAAATTGAATCATAAATCATGAATCATGAATTGAATCATGAATTGAATCATGAATCATGAATCGAATAATGAATCATGAATCATGAATTGAATCATGAATTGAATCATGAATCATGAATCGAATCATGAATCTTGAATTGAATCATGAATTGAATCATGAATTGAATAATGAATCATAAATCATGAATTGAATCATGAATCATGAATTGAATCATGAATCATGAATCATAAATCGAATCATGAATCATGAATTGAATCATGTCTCATGAATTATGAATCATGAATTGAATCATGAATCATGAATTACGAATCATAAATTGAATCATGAATCATGAATTATGAATTATGAATTATGAATTATGAATTGAATCATGAATCATGAATTGAATCATGAATCATGAATCATGAATCATAAATTGTATCATCAATCATGAATCATGAATTGAATCATGAATTGAATCATGAATCATGAATCTTGAATCGAATCATGAATCATGAATCATGAATCGAATCATGAATCATGAATTGAATCATGAATCATGAATCATGAATCGAATCATGAATCACGAATTGAATCATGAATCATGAATCGAATTATGAATCATGAATCAAGAATCATGAATCAAATCATGAATCATGAATTAAATCATGAATTATGATTTGAATCAGGAATCGAATCATGAATTAAATCATGAATCATGAATTGAATCATGAATCATGAATCAGGAATGTAATCATGAATCATGAATGTAATCATGAATCATGAATTGAATCATGAATCATGAATCATGAAATGAATCATGAATCATGAATCATGAATCATGAATTGAATCATGAGTCATGAATCATGAATCATGAACTAAATCATGAATCATATATCATGAATTGAATCATTAATCATGAATTGAATCATGAATCATGAATTGAATCATGAATCATGAATCAAGAATCATGAATCGAAACATGAATCATGAAATGAATCAGGAATCATGAATCATGAATCATGAATTGAATCATGAATCATGAATCATGAATCATGAATCGAATAATGAATCATGAATCGTGAATCATGAATTGAATCATGAATCATGAATTTAATCATGAATCATGAATTGAATCTTGAATTGAATCATGAATCATGAATCGAATCATGAGTCATAATTTGAATCATGAATCATGAATCATGAATCATAAATTGAATCATAAATCATGAATCATGAATTGAATCATGAATCATTGATCGAATCATGAATCATGAATCATTAATTGAATCATGAATCATGAATCAAATCATGAATCATGAATTGAATCATGAATCATGAATTGAATCATGAATCATGAATCATAAATCGAATCATGAATTGAATCATGAATTGAATCATGAATTGAATCATTAATCATGAATTATGAATCATGAATTGAATCATGAATCATGAATCATGAATTGAATCATGAATCATGAATCATGAATTGAATCATGAATCATGAATTGAATCATGAATCGAATCATGAATCATGAATTGTATCATAAATCATGAATCATGAATTGAATCATGAATCATGAATCATGACTTTAATCATGAATCATGAATCATGAATCATGAATCGAATCATGAATCATGAATCATGAATCATGAATCGAATCATGAATCATGAATTGAATCATGAATCATGAATTGAATCATGCATTATGAATTATGAATCATGAATTGAATCATGAATCATGAATCATGAATTGAATCATGAATCATGAATTGAATCATGAATCATGAATCATGAATTGAATCATGAATCATGAATCATGAATCATGAATTGAATCATGAATCATGAATCATGAATCGAATCATGAATCATGAATTGAATCATGAATCATGAATCATGAATTGAATCATGAATCATGAATTGAATCATGAATCATGAATCATGAATCGAATCATGAATCAAGAATCGAATCATGAATCATGAATTGAATCATGAATCATAAATCAAGAATCATGAATCGAAACATGAATCATGAATTGAATCATGAATCATGAATCATGAATCATGAATTGAATCATGAATCGAGAATAATGAATCGAATAATGAATCATGAATCATGAATTGAATCATGAATCATGAATCAAGAATCATGAATCGAAACATGAATCATGAATTGAATCATGAATCATGAATCATGAATTGAATCATGAATCATGAATCATGAATCGAATAATGAATCATGAATCATGAATCATGAATTGAATCATGAATCATGAATTGAATCATGAATCATGAATCGAATCATGAATTGAATCATGAATCATGAATCGAATCATGAATCATAAATTGAATCATGAATCATAAATTTAATCATAAATCATGAATCATGAATTGAATCATGAATCAAGAATCGAATCATAAATCATGAATCATGAATTGAATCATGAATTGAATCATGAATCATGAATCGAATCATGAATCGAATCATGAATCATGAATCATGAATTGTATCATGAATCATGAATCATGAATTGAATCATGAATCATGAATCATGAATTGAATCATGAATCATGAATCATGAATCATGAATCAAATCTTGAATCATGAATCATGAATCGAATCATGAATCAAGAATTGAATCATGAATCATGAATTATGAATCATGAATTGAATCATGAATCATGAATCATGAATTGAATCATGAATCATGAATCATGAATTGAATCATGAATTGAATCATGAATCATGAATCATGAATCATGAATCGAATCATGAATCATGAATCATGAATCGAATCATGAATCATGAATTGAATCATGAATCATGAATCATGAATCATAAATCATAAATTGAATCATAAATCATGAATCATGAATTGAATTGAATGAATGGAATCATGAATCATGAATCATAAATCGAATCATGAATCATGAATTGAATCATGAATCATGAATCATAAATCATAAATTGAATCATAAATCATGAATCATGAATTGAATCATGAATTGAATCATGAATCATGAATCGAATAATGAATCATGAATCATGAATTGAATCATGAATTGAATCATGAATCATGAATCGAATCATGAATCTTGAATTGAATCATGAATTGAATCATGAATTGAATCATGAATCATGAATTGAATCATGAATCATGAATCATAAATCATAAATTGAATCATAAATCATGAATCATGAATTGAATCATGAATCATGAATCGAATCATAAATCATGAATCATGAATTGAATCATGAATTGAATCATGAATCGAATCATAAATCGAATCATGAATTGAATCAATAATCATGAATTGAATCATGAATCATGAATTGAATCATGAATCATGAATTATGAATCATGAATTGAATCATGAATCATGAATCATGAAATGAATCATGAATCATGAATTATGAATCATGAATCATGAATTATGAATCATGAATCATGAATTGAGTCATGAATCATGAATTGAATCATGAATCATGAATAATGAATTGAATCATTAATCATAAATCATGAATCATAAATTGAATCATGAATCATGAATCGAATCATGAATCATGAATCATGAATTGAATCATGAATCATGAATCATGAATCATGAATCGAATCATGAATCATGAATCCTGAATCGAATCATGAATCATGAATTGAATCATGAATCATGAATTATGAATTATGAATTGAATCATGAATCATGAATCATGAATTGAATCATGAATCATGAATCATAAATTGAATCATGAATCATGAATCATAAATCATGAATCGAATCATGAATCATGAATCATGAATCATGAATCGAATCATGAATCATGAATTAAATCATGAATCATGAATTATGAATCATGAATTGAATCATGAATCATGAATCATGAATTGAATCATGAATCATGAATCATGAATTGAATCATGAATCATGAATCATGAATTGAATCATGAATCATGAATTGAATCATGAATCATGAATCATGAATTGAATCATGAATCATGAATCATGAATTGAATCATGAATCATGAATCAAGAATCATGAATCGAGACATGAATCATGAATTGAATCATAAATCATGAATCATGAATCATGAATTGAATCATGAATCATGAATCATGTATTGAATCATAAATCATGAATCATAAATCATGAATTGAATCATGAATCATGAATCATGAATCGAATCAAGAATCATGAATCGAATCATGAATTGAATCATAAATCATGAATCATGAATCATGAATTGAATCATGAATCATGAATCATGTATTGAATCATAAATCATGAATCATAAATCATGAATTGAATCATGAATCATGAATCATGAATCGAATCATGTATCATGAATCAAGAATCATGAATTGAATCATGAATCATGAATCATGAATCATGAATTGAATCATGAATCATGAATCGAATCATGAATCATGAATCATGAATCATGAATTGAATCATGAATCGAATCATGAATCATGAATTGAATCATGAATTGAATCATGAATCATGAATCGAATCATGAATCATGAATTAAATAATAAATTGAAAAATGAATCATGAATCGAATCATGAATTGAATCAGGAATCATGAATTGAAACATGAATCATGAATCATGAATTGAATCATGAATCATGAATCATAAATTGAATCATCAATCATGAATCATGAATTGAATCATGAATTAAATCATGAATCATGAATCATGAATTAAATCATGAATCATGAATCATGAATCGAATCATGATTTGAATAATGAATCATGAATCATAAATCATAAATCATGAATTGAATCATTAATCATGAATTATGAAACATGAATTGAATCATGAATCTTGAATCATGAATCATGAATCGAATCATGAATCATGAATCATGAATCGAATCATGAATCATGAATTGAATCATGAATCATGAATCATGAATTGAATCAGGAATCATGAATCATGAATCATGAATCGAATCATGAATCATGAATCAAGAATCATGAATCAAATCATGAATTGAATCATGAATCATGAATTGAATCATGAATCATGTATCATGTATTGAATCATAAATCATGAATCATAAATCATGAATTGAATCATGAATCAAGAATCATGAATCAAATCATGAATCATGAATTATATCATGAATCATGAATCATGTATTGAATCATGAATCATGAATCATAAATCATGAATTGAATCATGAATCATGAATCATGAATCGAATCATGAATTGAATCATGAATCATGAATCATGAATCGAATCATGAATCATGAATCAAGAATCATGAATCGAATCATGAATTGAATCATGAATCATGAATCATGAATCATGAATTGAATCATGAATCATGAATCGAATCATGAATCATGAATTGAATCATGAATCGAATCATGAATCATGAATTGAATCATGAATTGAATCATGAATCATGAATCGAATCATGAATCATGAATTAAATAATAAATTGAATCATGAATCATGAATCGAATCATGAATCATGAATCATAAATCGATCCATGAATCATGAATTGAATCAGGAATCGAATCATGAATTCAATCATGAATCAATAATCATGAATCGAAACATAAATTATGAATCATGTTTCATGAATTGAATCATGAAACATGAATCCTGAATCGAATTTTGAATCATGAATCATGAATTGAATCATGAATTGAATCATGAATCATGAATCATGAATTAAATCATGAATCATGAATCATAAATCGATCCATGAATCATGAATTGAATCAGGAATCGAATCATGAATTCAATCATGAATCAATAATCATGAATCGAAACATAAATTATGAATCATGTTTCATGAATTGAATCATGAAACATGAATCCTGAATCGAATTTTGAATCATGAATCATGAATTGAATCATGAATTGAATCATAAATCATGAATCATGAATTGAATCATGAATCATGAATTGAATCATGAATCATGAATCATAAATCGAATCATGAATCATGAATTGAATCATGACTCATAAATTATAAATCATGAATTGAATCATGAATCATGAATTATGAATCATGAATTGAATCATGAATCATGAATCATGAATCATGAATTGAATCATGAATTGAATCATGAATCATGAATTGATTCATGAATCATGAATCATGAATCATGAATTATGAATCATGAATCATAAATTGAATCATCAATCATGAATCATGAATTGAATCATGAATTGAATCATAAATCATGAATCATGAATTGAATCATGAATCATGAATCATGAATTGAATCATGAATCATGAATTCAATCATGAACCATGAATTGAATCATGAATCATGAATCATGAATCAAATCATAAATCATGAATTATGAATTGAATCATAAATCATGAATCAAGAATCAAATCATGAATTATGAATCAAGAATCATGAATCAAATCATGAATCATGAATTGAATCATAAATCATGAATCAAGAATCATGAATCATGAATCATGAATCAAGAATCATGAATCAAATCATGAATCATGAATTGAATCATGAATCATGAATCATGAATCATGAATAATGAATCAAATCATGAATCATGAATTATGAATCATGAATCATGATTCATGAATCATAAATTGAATCATGAATCATGAATCATGAATTGAATCATGAATCATGAATCATGAATCGAATAAGGAATCATGAATCATGAATCATGAATTGAATCATGAATCATGAATCAAATCATGAAACATGAGTTGAATCATGAATGTAATCATGAATTATGAATCGAATCATGAATCATGAATCATGAATCATAAATTGAATCATGAATCATGAATTGAATCATGAATCATAAATTGAATCATGAATCATGAATCATGAATCGAATCATGAATCATGAATCATGAATCATAAATTGAATCATGAATCGAATCATGAATCATAAATTGAATCATGAATCATGAATCATGAATCGAATCATAAATCATGAATTGAATCATGAATCATGAATCATGAATTGAATCATAAATCATGAATCATGAATTGAATCATAAATCATGAATCAAGAATCAAATCATGAATTATGAATCAAGAATCATGAATCAAATCATGAATCATGAATTGAATCATAAATCATGAATCAAGAATCATGAATCATGAATCATGAATCAAGAATCATGAATCAAATCATGAATCATGGATTGAATCATGATTCATGAATCATGAATCATGAATCATGAATCAAATCATGAATCATGAATTATGAATCATGAATTGAATCATGAATTGAATCATGAATCATGAATCCTGAATCGAATCATGAATCATGAATTGAATAATGAATTGAATAATGAATCATAAATCATGAATTGAATCATGAATCATGAATTGAATCATGAATCATGAATCATAAATCGAATCATGAATCATGAATTGAATCATGTCTCATGAATTATGAATCATGAATTGAATCATGAATCATGAATTACGAATCATAAATTGAATCATGAATCATGAATTATGAATTATGAATTGAATCATGAATCATGAATTGAATCATGAATCATGAATCATGAATCATAAATTGAATCATCAATCATGAATCATGAATTGAATCATGAATTGAATCATGAATCATGAATCTTGAATCGAATCATGAATCATGAATCATGAATCGAATCATGAATCATGAATTGAATCATGAATCATGAATCATGAATCGAATCATGAATCACGAATTGAATCATGAATCATGAATCGAATTATGAATCATGAATCAAGAATCATGAATCGAATCATGAATCATGAATTAAATCATGAATTATGATTTGAATCAGGAATCGAATCATGAATTAAATCATGAATCATGAATTGAATCATGAATCATGAATCATGAATGTAATCATGAATCATGAATGTATTCATGAATCATGAATTGAATCATGAATCATGAATCATGAAATGAATCATGAATCATGAATCATGAATCATGAATTGAATCATGAGTCATGAATCATGAATCATGAACTAAATCATGAATCATATATCATGAATTGAATCATTAATCATGAATTGTATCATGAATCATGAATTGAATCATGAATCATGAATCAAGAATCATGAATCGAAACATGAATCATGAAATGAATCAGGAATCATGAATCATGAATCATGAATTGAATCATGAATCATGAATCATGAATCGAATAATGAATCATGAATCGTAAATCATGAATTGAATCATGAATCATGAATTTAATCATGAATCATGAATTGAATCTTGAATTGAATCATGAATCATGAATCGAATCATGAGTCATAATTTGAATCATGAATCATGAATCATGAATTGAATCATGAATCATTGATCGAATCATGAATCATGAATCATTAATTGAATCATGAAATGAATCATGAATCATGAATCAAATCATGAATCATGACTTGAATCATGAATCATGAATTGAATCATGAATCATGAATCATAAATCGAATCATGAATTGAATCATGAATTGAATCATGAATTGAATCATTAATCATGAATTATGAATCATGAATTGAATCATGAATCATGAATCATGAATTGAATCATGAATCATGAATCATGAATTGAATCATGAATCATGAATTGAATCATGAATCGAATCATGAATCATGAATTGTATCATGAATCATGAATCATGAATTAAATCATGAATCATGAATCATGACTTTAATCATGAATCATGAATCATGAATCATGAATCGAATCATGAATCATGAATCATGAATCATGAATCGAATCATGAATCATGAATTGAATCATGAATCATGAATTGAATCATGAATTATGAATTATGAATCATGAATTGAATCATGAATCATGAATCATGAATTGAATCATGAATCATGAATTGAATCATGAATCATGAATCATGAATTGAATCATGAATCATGAATCATGAATTGAATCATGAATCATGAATCATGAATCGAATCATGAATCATGAATTGAATCATGAATCATGAATCATGAATTGAATCATGAATCATGAATCATGAATTGAATCATGAATCATGAATCATGAATCGAATCATGAATCATGAATCGAATCATGAATCATGAATTGAATCATGAATCATAAATCAAGAATCATGAATCGAAACATGAATCATGAATTGAATCATGAATCATGAATCATGAATCATGAATTGAATCATGAATCGAGAATAATGAATCGAATAATGAATCATGAATCATGAATCATGAATTGAATCATGAATCATGAATCAAGAATCATGAATCGAAACATGAATCATGAATTGAATCATGAATCATGAATCATGAATCGAATAATGAATCATGAATCATGAATCATGAATTGAATCATGAATCATGAATTGAATCATGAATCATGAATCGAATCATGAATTGAATCATGAATCATGAATCGAATCATGAATCATAAATTGAATCATGAATCATGAATCATAAATTTAATCATAAATCATGAATCATGAATTGAATCATGAATCAAGAATCGAATCATAAATCATGAATCATGAATTGAATCATGAATTGAATCATGAATCATGAATCGAATCATGAATCGAATCATGAATCATGAATCGAATCATGAATCATGAATTGTATCATGAATCATGAATCATGAATTGAATCATGAATCATGAATCATGAATTGAATCATGAATCATGAATCATGAATCATGAATCAAATCTTGAATCATGAATCATGAATCGAATCATGAATCAAGAATTGAATCATGAATCATGAATTATGAATCATGAATTGAATCATGAATCATGAATTGAATCATGAATCATGAATCATGAATTGAATCATGAATCATGAATCATGAATTGAATCATGAATCATGAATCATGAATCATGAATCGAATCATGAATCATGAATCGAATCATGAATCATGAATTGAATCATGAATCATGAATCATGAATTGAATCATGAATCATGAATTCAATCATGAATCATGAATCGTGAATCATGAATCGAATCATGAATCTTGAATTGAATCATGAATCATGAATCATAAATCATAAATTGAATCATAAATCATGAATCATGAATTGAATTGAATGAATGGAATCATGAATCATGAATCATAAATCGAATCATGAATCATGAATTGAATCATGAATCATGAATCATAAATCATAAATTGAATCATAAATCATGAATCATGAATTGAATCATGAATTAAATCATGAATCATGAATCGAATAATGAATCATGAATCATGAATTGAATCATGAATTGAATCATGAATCATGAATCGAATCATGAATCTTAAATTGAATCATGAATTGAATCATGAATTGAATCATGAATCATGAATTGAATCATGAATCATGAATCATAAATCATAAATTGAATCATAAATCATGAATCATGAATTGAATCATGAATCATGAATCGAATCATAAATCATGAATCATGAATTGAATCATGAATTGAATCATGAATCATAAATCGAATCATGAATCATGAATTGAATCATAAATCGAATCATGAATTGAATCAATAATCATGAATTGAATCATGAATCATGAATTGAATCATGAATCATGAATTATGAATCATGAATTGAATCATGAATCATGAATCATAAATTGAATCATCAATCATGAATCATGAATTGAATCATGAATTAAATCATGAATCATGAATCATGAATTAAATCATGAATCATGAATCATAAATCGAATCATGATTTGAATAATGAATCATGAATCATAAATCATAAATCATGATTTGAATCATTAATCATGAATTATGAAACATGAATTGAATCATGAATCATGAATCATGAATCGAATCATGAATCATGAATCGAATCATGAATCATGAATTGAATCATGAATTGAATCATGAATCATGAATCGAATCATGAATCATGAATTAAATAATAAATTGAATCATGAATCATGAATCGAATCATGAATTGAATCAGGAATCATGAATTGAATCATGAATCATGAATCATGAATTAAATCATGAATCATGAATCATAAATCGATCCATGAATCATGAATTGAATCAGGAATTGAATCATGAATTCAATCATGAATCAATAATCATGAATCGAAACATAAATTATGAATCATGTTTCATGAATTGAATCATGAAACATGAATCCTGAATCGAATCATGAATCATGAATCATGAATTGAATCATGAATTGAATCATAAATCATGAATAATGAATTAAATCATGAATCATGAATTTAATCATGAATCATGAATCATAAATCGAATCATGAATCATGAATTGAATCATGACTCATGAATTATAAATCATGAATTGAATCATGAATAATGAATTATGAATCATGAATTGAATCATGAATCATGAATCATGAATCATGAATCATGAATTGAATCATGAATTGAATCATGAATCATGAACTGAATCATGAATCATGAATCATGAATCATGAATTATGAATCATGAATCATAAATTGAATCATCAACCATGAATCATGAATTGAATCATGAATTGAATCATAAATCATGAATCATGAATTGAATCATAAATCATGAATCATGAATTGAATCATGAATCATGAATCATGAATTGAATCATGAATCATGAATTCAATCATGAACCATGAATTCAATCATGAATCATGAATCATGAATCGAATCATAAATCATGAATCATGAATTGAATCATAAATCATGAATCAATAATCAAATCATGAATTATGAATCAAGAATCATGAATCAAATCATGAATCATGAATTGAATCATAAATCATGAATCAAGAATCATGAATCATGAATCAAGAATCATGAATCAAATCATGAATCATGAATTGAATCATGAATCATGAATCATGAATCATGAATAATGAATCAAATCATGAATCATGAATTATGAATCATGAATCATGATTCATGAATCATAAATTGAATCATGAATCATGAATCATGAATCATGAATTGAATCATGAATCATGAATCATGAATCGAATAAGGAATCATGAATCATGAATCATGAATTGAATCATGAATCATGAATCAAATCATGAAACATGAGTTGAATCATGAATGTAATCATGAATTATGAATCGAATCATGAATCATGAATCATGAATCATAAATTGAATCATGAATCATGAATCGAATCATGAATCATAAATTGAATCATGAATCATGAATCGAATCATGAATCATGAATCATGACTCATAAATTGAATCATGAATCGAATCATGAATCATAAATTGAATCATGAATCATGAATCATGAATCGAATCATAAATCATGAATTGAATCATGAATCATGAATTGAATCATAAATCATGAATCAAGAATCAAATCATGAATTATGAATCAAGAATCATGAATCAAATAATGAATCATGAATTGAATCATAAATCATGAATCAAGAATCATGAATCATGAATCATGAATCAAGAATCATGAATCAAATCATGAATCATGAATTGAATTATGAATCATGAATCATGAATCATGAATCATGAATCAAATCATGAATCATGAATTATGAATCATGAATTGAATCATGAATCATGAATCATGAATTGAATCATGAATCATGAATCATGAATCGAATAAGAAATCATGAATCATGAATTGAATCATGAATCATGAATCGAATCATGAATCATGAATTGAATCATGAAGTGAATCATGAATCATGAATCGAATCATGAATCATGAATCATGAATCATAAATTGAATCATGAATCATGAATCGAATCATGAATCATAAATTGAATCATGAATCATGAATTGAATCATGAATCATGAATCATAAATCATAAATTGAATCATGAATCATGAATCGAATCATGAATCATAAATTGAATCATGAATCATGAATCATGAATCGAATCATGAATCATGAATCGAATCATGAATCATGAATTGAATCATGAATTGAATTATGAATCATGAATCGAATCATGAATCGAGAATCGAATCATGAATCATGAATTGAATCATAAATTGAATCATGAATTAAATCATGAATTGAATCATGAATTGAATCATGAATCATGAATCATAAATCTAATCATGAATCATGAATTGAATCATGAATCAAATCATGAATTGAATCATGAATCGAATCATGAAATGAATAATGAATCATGAATTGAATCATGAATCATGAATCGAATCATGAATCATAAATCATAAATTGAATCATGAATCATGAATCGAATCATGAATCATAAATTAAATCATGAATCATGAATCATGAATCGAATCATGAATCATAAATTGAATCATGAATCATGAATTGAATCATAAATTGAATCATGAATTAAATCATGAATTGAATCATGAATTGAATCATGAATCATGAATCATAAATCGAATCATGAATCATGAATTGAATCATGAATCAAATCATGAATTGAATCATGAATCGAATCATGAAATTAATAATGAATCATGAATTGAATCATGAATCATGAATCATAAATCATGAATTGAATCATTAATCATGAATTATGAAACATGAATTATGAATCATGAATTGAATCATGAATCATGAATCATGAATTGAATCATGAATCATGAAACACAAATAGAATCATGAATCATGAATCATGAATCGAATCATGAATCATGAATCGAATCATGAATCATGAATCATAAATCATGAATCATGAATTGAATCAGGAATCATAAATCATGAATCATGAATCGAATCATGAATCATGAATCATGAATCAAATCATGAATTGAATCATGAATCATGAATTGAATCATGAATCATGAATCATGTATTGAATCATAAATCATGAATCATAAATCATGAATTAAATCATGAATCAAGAATCATGAATCGAATCATGAATCATGAATTGAATCATGAATCATGAATCATGTATTGAATCATGAATCATGAATCATAAATCATGAATTGAATCATGAATCATGAATCATGAATCGAATCCTGAATCATGAATCATGGATCATGTATTGAATCATAAATCATGAATCATAAATCATGAATTGAATCATGAATCATGAATCATGAATCGAATCATGAATCATGAATCAAGAATCATGAATCGAATCATGAATTGAATCATGAATCATGAATCATGAATCATGAATTGAATCATGAATCATGAATCGAATCATGAATCATGAATCATGAATTGAATCATGAATTGATTCATGAATCATGAATCCAATCATGAATCATGAATTAAATAATAAATTGAATCATGAATCATGAATCGAATCATGAATTGAATCAGAAATCATGAATTGAATTATGAATCATGAATCATGAATTAAATCATGAATCATGAATCATAAATCGATCCATGAATCATGAATTGAATAAGGAATCGAATCATGAATTGAATCATGAATCATGAATCATGAATCATGAATCGAAACATAAATTATGAATCATGTTTCATGAATTGAATCATGAATCATGAATCCTGAATCGAATCATGAATCATGAATCATGAATTGAATCATGAATTTGATCATGAATCATGAATTGAATCATGAATCATGAATCATGTATTGAATCATGAATCATGAATCATAAATCATGAATTGAATCATGAATCATGAATCGAATCATGAATCATGAATTGAATCATGAATCATGTATTGAATCATAAATAATGAATCATAAATTATGAATTGAATCATGAATCATGAATCATGATTCGAATCATGAATCATGAATCAAGAATCATGAATCGAATCATGAATTGAATCATGAATCATGAATCATGAATCATGAATTAAATCATGAATCATGAATTGAATCATGAATCATGAATCATGAATTGAATCATGAATCGAATCATGAATCATGAATTGAATCATGAATTGAATCATGAATCATGAATCGAATCATGAATCATGAATTAAATAATAAATTGAATCATGAATCATGAATCGAATCATGAATTGAATCAGGAATCATAAATTGAATCATGAATCATGAATCATGAATTGAATCAGGAATCGAATCATGAATTGAATCATGAATCATGAATCATGAATCATGAATCATGAATCATGAATCGAAACATAAATTATGAATCATGTTTCATGAATTGAATCATGAAACATGAATCCTGAATCGAATCATGAATCATGAATAATGAATTGAATCATGAAGTGAATCATGAATTGAATCATGAATCATGAATAATGAATCGAATCATGAATCATGAATTGAATCATGAATCATGAATCATAAATCGAATCAGGAATCAGGAATTGAATCATGACTCATGAATTATAAATCATATTATGAATCATGAATTGAATCATGAATCATGAATCATGAATCATGAATTGAATCATGAATTGAATCATGAATTGAATCATGAATCATGAATTGAATCATGAATCATGAATCATGAATCATGAATCATAAATTCAATCATCAATCATGAATCATGAATTGAATCATGAATTGAATCATAAATCATGAATCATGAATTGAATCATGAATCGAATCATGAATTGAATCATGAATCATGAATCATGAATCATGAATTGAATCATGAATCATGAATCGAATCATGAATCATGAATCATGAATTGAATCATGAATTGATTCATGAATCATGAATCCAATCATGAATCATGAATTAAATAATAAATTGAATCATGAATCATGAATCGAATCATGAATTGAATCAGAAATCATGAATTGAATTATGAATCATGAATCATGAATTAAATCATGAATCATGAATCATAAATCGATCCATGAATCATGAATTGAATAAGGAATCGAATCATGAATTGAATCATGAATCATGAATCATGAATCATGAATCGAAACATAAATTATGAATCATGTTTCATGAATTGAATCATGAATCATGAATCCTGAATCGAATCATGAATCATGAATCATGAATTGAATCATGAATTTGATCATGAATCATGAATCATGAATTGAATCATGAATCATGAATCATGTATTGAATCATGAATCATGAATCATAAATCATGAATTGAATCATGAATCATGAATCGAATCATGAATCATGAATTGAATCATGAATCATGTATTGAATCATAAATAATGAATCATAAATTATGAATTGAATCATGAATCATGAATCATGATTCGAATCATGAATCATGAATCAAGAATCATGAATCGAATCATGAATTGAATCATGAATCATGAATCATGAATCATGAATTAAATCATGAATCATGAATCGAATCATGAATCATGAATCATGAATTGAATCATGAATCGAATCATGAATCATGAATTGAATCATGAATTGAATCATGAATCATGAATCGAATCATGAATCATGAATTAAATAATAAATTGAATCATGAATCATGAATCGAATCATGAATTGAATCAGGAATCATGAATTGAATCATGAATCATGAATCATGAATTGAATCAGGAATCGAATCATGAATTGAATCATGAATCATGAATCATGAATCATGAATCGAAACATAAATTATGAATCATGTTTCATGAATTGAATCATGAAACATGAATCCTGAATCGAATCATGAATCATGAATAATGAATTGAATCATGAAGTGAATCATGAATTGAATCATGAATCATGAATAATGAATCGAATCATGAATCATGAATTGAATCATGAATCATGAATCATGAATCATAAATTCAATCATCAATCATGAATCATGAATTGAATCATGAATTGAATCATAAATCATGAATCATGAATTGAATCATGAATCATGAATCATGAATTGAATCATGAATCATGAATTCAATCATGAACCATGAATTGAAACATGAATCATGAATCGAATTATGAATCATGAATTGAATCATAAATCATGAATCAAGAATCAAATCATAAATCATGAATCATGAATTGAATCATAAATCATGAATCAAGAATCAAATCATGAATTATAAATCAAGAATCATGAATCAAATCATGAATCATGAATTGAATCATGAATCATGAATCATGAATCATGAATCAAATCATGAATCATGAATCATGAATCATGAATCATGATTCATGAATCATAAATTGAATCATGAATCATGAATCATGAATTGAATCATGAATCATGAATCATGAATCGAATAAGGAATCATGAATCATGAATCATGAATTGAATCATGAATCATGAATCGAATCATGAATCATGAATTGAAACATGAATCATGAATCGAATCATGAATCATAAATCATGAATCATAAATTGAATCATGAATCATGAATCGAATCATGAATCATAAATTGAATCATGAATCATGAATCATGAATCGAATCATGAATCATGAATTAAATCATGAATCATGAATCATGAATTGAATCATGAATCATGAATCGAATCATGAATCATAAATCATGAATCATAAATTGAATCATGAATCATGAATCGAATAATGAATCATAAATTGAATCATGAATCATGAATCGAATCATGAATTATGAATTGAATCATGAATCATGAATCATGAATTGAATCACGAATCATGAATTTAATCATGAATTGAATCATGAATTATGAATCGAATCATGAATCTTGAATCATGAATCGAATCATGAATCATGAATTGAATCATGAATCATGAATCATGAATCGAATCATGAATCATGAATTTAATCATGAATTGAATCATGAATCATGAATCGAATCATGAATCATGAATTGAATCATGAATTGAATCATGAATCATGAATTGAATCATAAATTGAATCATGAATTGAATCATGAATTGAATCATTAATCATGAATCATAAATCGAATCATGAATCATGAATTGAATCATGAATAAAATCATGAATTGAATCATGAATCGAATCATGAATTGAATAATGAATCATGAATTGAATCATGAATCATGAATCATAAATCATGAATTGAATCATGAATCATGAATCACGAATTGAATCATGAATCATGAATCATGAATCGAATCATGAATCATGAATCACGAATTGAATCATGAATCATGAATCATGAATCATGAATCGAATCATGAATCATGAATCATGAATCGAATCATGAATCATGAATTGAATCATGAATCATGAATCATGAATTGAATCAGGAATCATGAATCATGAATCATGAATCGAATCATGAATCATGAATCAAGAATCATGAATCAAATTATGAATTGAATCATGAATCATGAATTGAATCATGAATCATGAATAATGTATTGAATCATAAATAATGAATCATAAATCATGAATTAAATCATGAATCAAGAATCATGAATCGAATCATGAATCATTAATTAAATCATGAATCATGAATCATGTATTGAATCATGAATCATGAATCATAAATCATGAATTTAATCATGAATCATGAATCGAATCAGGAATCATGAATTGAATCATGAATCATGAATCATGTATTGAATCATAAATCATGAATTGAATCATGAATCATGAATCAAGAATCATGAATCGAATCATGAATTGAATCATGAATCATGAATCATGAATCATGAATTAAATCATGAATCATGAATCATGTATTGAATCATGAATCATGAATCATAAATCATGAATCGAATCATGAATCATGAATTGAATCATGAATCATGAATCATGAATCGAATCATGAATCATAAATCATGAATGTAATCATGAATCATGAATTGAATCATGAATCATGAATCATGAATTGAATCATGAATCATGAATCATGAATTGAATCATGAATCATGAATCATGAATTTAATCATGAATCATGAATCATGAATCATGAACTAAATCATGAATCATGAATCATGAATCGAATCATGAACCATGAATCATGAATTGAATCATGAACCATGAATCATGAATCATGAATCGAATCATGAATCATGAATCATGAATTGAATCATGAATCATGAATTGAATCATGAATCATTAATTGAATCATGAATCATGAATCAAGAATCATGAATCGAAACATGAATCATTAATTGAATCAGGAATCATGAATCATGAATCATGAATTGAATCATGAATCATGAATCATGAATCGAATAATGAATCATGAATAATGAATCATGAATTGAATCATGAATCATGAATTGAATCATGAATCATGAATTGAATCATGAACTGAATCATGAATCATAAATCGAATCTTGAGTCATGAATTGAATTATGAATCATGAATCATGAATTGAATCATGAATCATGAATTGAATCATGAATCATGAAAAATGAATCGAATCATGAATCATGAATTCAATCATGAATCATGAATTCAATCATGAATCATGAATTCAATCATGAATCATGAATCATGAATCGAATTATGAATCATGAACCAAGAATCATGAATCGAATCATGAATCATGAAATAAATAATGAATCATGATTTGAATCAGGAATCGAATCATGAATTCAATCATGAATCATAAATCGAATCATGAATCAT
Source organism: Mixophyes australis (assembly GCA_036250195.1). Classification (NCBI taxonomy): domain Eukaryota; kingdom Metazoa; phylum Chordata; class Amphibia; order Anura; family Limnodynastidae; genus Mixophyes; species Mixophyes australis. The sequence continues at coordinate 237,890,970 of JAVHZZ010000001.1, read as the reverse complement.
GAATTGAATCAGGAATCGAATCATGAATTGAATCATGAATCATAAATTGAATCATGAATCATGAATCATGAATCGAATCATGAATCATAAATCATGAATCATGAATGTAATCATGAATCATGAATCATGAATTGAATTATGAATCATGAATCATGAATCATGAATTGAATCATGAATCATGAATCATGAATCATGAACTAAATCATGAATCATGAATCGAATCATGAACCATGAATCGAATCATGAATAATGAATTGAATCATGAACCATGAATCATGAATCATGAATCATGAATCAAGAATCATGAATCATGAATCATGAATTGAATCATGAATCATGAATTGAATCATGAATCATGAATTGAATCATGAATCATGAATCAAGAATCATGAATCGAAACATGAATCATGAATTGAATCAGGAATCATGAATCATGAATCATGAATTGAATCATAAATCATGAATCATGAATCGAATAATGAATTGAATCATGAATCATGAATTGAATCATGAATCATGAATCAGAAATCGAATCATGAATTGAATCATGAATCATGAATCATAAATCATGAATTGAATCATTAATCATGAATTATGAAACATGAATTATGAATCATGAATTGAATCATGAATCATGAATCATGAATTGAATCATGAATCATGAAACACAAATAGAATCATTAATCATGAATCATGAATCGAATCATGAATCATGAATCATGAATCGAATCATGAATCATGAATCATAAATCATGAATCATGAATTGAATCAGGAATCATAAATCATGAATCATGAATCGAATCATGAATCATGAATCATGAATCAAATCATGAATTGAATCATGAATCATGAATTGAATCATGAATCATGAATCATGTATTGAATCATAAATCATGAATCATAAATCATAAATTAAATCATGAATCAAGAATCATGAATCGAATCATGAATCATGAATTGAATCATGAATCATGAATCATGTATTGAATCATGAATCATGAATCATAAATCATGAATTGAATCATGAATCATGAATCATGAATCGAATCCTGAATCATGAATCATGGATCATGTATTTAATCATAAATCATGAATCATAAATCATGAATTGAATCATGAATCATGAATCATGAATCGAATCATGAATCATGAATCAAGAATCATGAATTGAATCATAAATCATGAATCATGAATCATGAATTGAATCATGAATCGAATCATGAATCATGAATCATGAATTGAATCATGAATTGATTCATGAATCATGAATCCAATCATGAATCATGAATTAAATAATAAATTGAATCATGAATCATGAATCGAATCATGAATTGAATCAGAAATCATGAATTGAATTATGAATCATGAATCATGAATTAAATCATGAATCATGAATCATAAATCGATCCATGAATCATGAATTGAATAAGGAATCGAATCATGAATTGAATCATGAATCATGAATCATGAATCATGAATCGAAACATAAATTATGAATCATTTTTCATGAATTGAATCATGAATCATGAATCCTGAATCGAATCATGAATCATGAATCATGAATTGAATCATGAATTTGATCATGAATCATGAATCATGAATTGAATCATGAATCATGAATCATGTATTGAATCATGAATCATGAATCATAAATCATGAATTGAATCATGAATCATGAATCGAATCATGAATCATGAATTGAATCATGAATCATGTATTGAATCATAAATAATGAATCATAAATTATGAATTGAATCATGAATCATGAATCATGATTCGAATCATGAATCATGAATCAAGAATCATGAATCGAATCATGAATTGAATCATGAATCATGAATCATGAATCATGAATTAAATCATGAATCATGAATCGAATCATGAATCATGAATCATGAATTGAATCATGAATCGAATCATGAATCATGAATTGAATCATGAATTGAATCATGAATCATGAATCGAATCATGAATCATGAATTAATTAATAAATTGAATCATGAATCATGAATCGAATCATGAATTGAATCAGGAATCATGAATTGAATCATGAATCATGAATCATGAATTGAATCAGGAATCGAATCATGAATTGAATCATGAATCATGAATCATGAATCATGAATCGAAACATAAATTATGAATCATGTTTCATGAATTGAATCATGAAACATGAATCCTGAATCGAATCATGAATCATGAATAATGAATTGAATCATGAAGTGAATCATGAATTGAATCATGAATCATGAATAATGAATCGAATCATGAATCATGAATTGAATCATGAATCATGAATCATAAATCGAATCAGGAATCAGGAATTGAATCATGACTCATGAATTATAAATCATATTAAGAATCATGAATTGAATCATGAATCATGAATCATGAATCATGAATTGAATCATGAATTGAATCATGAATCATGAATTGAATCATGAATCATGAATCATGAATCATAAATTCAATCATCAATCATGAATCATGAATTGAATCATGAATTGAATCATAAATCATGAATCATGAATTAAATCATGAATCATGAATCATGAATTGAATCATGAATCATGAATTCAATCATGAACCATGAATTGAAACATGAATCATGAATCGAATTATGAATCATGAATTGAATCATAAATCATGAATCAAGAATCAAATCATAAATCATGAATCATGAATTGAATCATAAATCATGAATCAAGAATCAAATCATGAATTATAAATCAAGAATCATGAATCAAATCATGAATCATAAATTGAATCATGAATCATGAATCATGAATCATGAATCATGAATCATGAATCATGAATCATGAATCATGATTCATGAATCATAAATTGAATCATGAATCATGAATTGAATCATGAATCATGAATCGAATAAGGAATCATGAATCATGAATCATGAATTGAATCATGAATCATGAATCGAATCATGAATCATGAATTGAAACATGAATCATGAATCGAATCATGAATCATAAATCATGAATCATAAATTGAATCATGAATCATGAATCGAATCATGAATCATAAATTGAATCATGAATCATGAATCGAATCATGAATCATGAATTGAATCATGAATCATGAATCATGAATTGAATCATGAATCATGAATCGAATCATGAATCATAAATCATGAATCATAAATTGAATCATGAATCATGAATCGAATCATGAATCATAAATTGAATCATGAATCATGAATCATGAATCGAATCATGAATCATGAATTGAATCATGAATCATGAATCATGAATTGAATCATGAATCATGAATTTAATCATGAATTGAATCATGAATTATGAATCGAATCATGAATCTTGAATCATGAATCGAATCATGAATCATGAATTGAATCATGAATCATGAATCATGAATCGAATCATAAATCATGAATTTAATCATGAATTGAATCATGAATCATGAATCGAATCATGAATCATGAATTGAATCATGAATCATGAATCGAATCATGAATCATGAATTGAATCATGAATTGAATCATGAATCATGAATTGAATCATAAATTGAATCATGAATTGAATCATGAATTGAATCATTAATCATGAATCATAAATCGAATCATGAATCATGAATTGAATCATGAATAAAATCATGAATTGAATCATGAATCGAATCATGAATTGAATAATGAATCATGAATTGAATCATGAATCATGAATCATAAATCATGAATTGAATCATGAATCATGAATCACGAATTGAATCATGAATCATGAATCATGAATCGAATCATGAATCATGAATCACGAATTGAATCATGAATCATGAATCATGAATCATGAATCGAATCATGAATCATGAATCATGAATCGAATCATGAATCATGAATTGAATCATGAATCATGAATCATGAATTGAATCAGGAATCATGAATCATGAATCATGAATCGAATCATGAATCATGAATCAAGAATCATGAATCAAATTATGAATTGAATCATGAATCATGAATTGAACAATGAATCATGAATAATGTATTGAATCATAAATAATGCATCATAAATCATGAATTAAATCATGAATCAAGAATCATGAATCAAATCATGAATCATTAATTAAATCATGAATCATGAATCATGTATTGAATCATGAATCATGAATCATAAATCATGAATTTAATCATGAATCATGAATCGAATCAGGAATTATGAATTGAATCATGAATCATGAATCATGTATTGAATCATAAATCATGAATTGAATCATAAATCATGAATCAAGAATCATGAATCGAATCATGAATTGAATCATGAATCATGAATCATGAATCATGAATTAAATCATGAATCATGAATCATGTATTGAATCATGAATCATGAATCTTAAATCATGAATCGAATCATGATTAATGAATTAAATAATAAATTGAATCATGAATCATGAATCGAATCATGAATTGAATCAGAAATCATGAATTGAATAAGGAATCATGAATCATGAATCATGAATTGAATCATGAATCATGAATCGAATCATGAATCATGAATTGAAACATGAATCATGAATCGAATCATGAATCATAAATCATGAATCATAAATTGAATCATGAATCATGAATCGAATCATGAATCATAAATTGAATCATGAATCATGAATCGAATCATGAATCATGAATTGAATCATGAATCATGAATCATGAATTGAATCATGAATCATGAATCGAATCATGAATTATAAATCATGAATCATAAATTGAATCATGAATCATGAATCGAATCATGAATCATAAATTGAATCATGAATCATGAATCATGAATCGAATCATGAATCATGAATTGAATCATGAATCATGAATCATGAATCGAATCATGAATCATAAATCATGAATCATAAATTGAATCATGAATCATGAATCGAATCATGAATCATAAATTGAATCATGAATCATGAATCATGAATCGAATCATGAATCATGAATTGAATCATGAATCATGAATCATGAATTGAATCATGAATCATGAATTTAATCATGAATTGAATCATGAATTATGAATCGAATCATGAATCTTGAATCATGAATCGAATCATGAATCATGAATTGAATCATGAATCATGAATCATGAATCGAATCATAAATCATGAATTTAATCATGAATTGAATCATGAATCATGAATCGAATCATGAATCATGAATTGAATCATGAATTGAATCATGAATCATGAATTGAATCATAAATTGAATCATGAATTGAATCATGAATTGAATCATTAATCATGAATCATAAATCGAATCATGAATCATGAATTGAATCATGAATAAAATCATGAATTGAATCATGAATCAAATCATGAATTGAATAATGAATCATGAATTGAATCATGAATCATGAATCATAAATCATGAATTGAATCATGAATCATGAATCACGAATTGAATCATGAATCATGAATCATGAATCGAATCATGAATCATGAATCACGAATTGAATCATGAATCATGAATCATGAATCATGAATCGAATCATGAATCATGAATCATGAATCGAATCATGAATCATGAATCGAATCATGAATCATGAATCAAGAATCATGAATCAAATTATGAATTGAATCATGAATCATGAATTGAACAATGAATCATGAATAATGTATTGAATCATAAATAATGCATCATAAATCATGAATTAAATCATGAATCAAGAATCATGAATCAAATCATGAATCATTAATTAAATCATGAATCATGAATCATGTATTGAATCATGAATCATGAATCATAAATCATGAATTTAATCATGAATCATGAATCGAATCAGGAATCATGAATTGAATCATGAATCATGAATCATGTATTGAATCATAAATCATGAATTGAATCATAAATCATGAATCAAGAATCATGAATCGAATCATGAATTGAATCATGAATCATGAATCATGAATCATGAATTAAATCATGAATCATGAATCATGTATTGAATCATGAATCATGAATCTTAAATCATGAATCGAATCATGATTAATGAATTAAATAATAAATTGAATCATGAATCATGAATCGAATCATGAATTGAATCAGAAATCATGAATTGAATAAGGAATCATGAATCATGAATCATGAATTGAATCATGAATCATGAATCGAATCATGAATCATGAATTGAAACATGAATCATGAATCGAATCATGAATCATAAATCATGAATCATAAATTGAATCATGAATCATGAATCGAATCATGAATCATAAATTGAATCATGAATCATGAATCATGAATCGAATCATGAATCATGAATTGAATCATGAATCATGAATCATGAATTGAATCATGAATCATGAATCGAATCATGAATCATAAATCATGAATCATAAATTGAATCATGAATCATGAATCGAATCATGAATCATAAATTGAATCATGAATCATGAATCATGAATCGAATCATGAATCATGAATTGAATCATGAATCATGAATCATGAATTGAATCATGAATCATGAATTTAATCATGAATTGAATCATGAATTATGAATCGAATCATGAATCTTGAATCATGAATCGAATCATGAATCATGAATTGAATCATGAATCATGAATCATGAATCGAATCATGAATCATGAATTTAATCATGAATTGAATCATGAATCATGAATCGAATCATGAATCATGAATTGAATCATGAATCATGAATTGAATCATAAATTGAATCATGAATTGAATCATGAATTGAATCATTAATCATGAATCATAAATCGAATCATGAATCATGAATTGAATCATGAATAAAATCATGAATTGAATCATGAATCGAATCATGAATTGAATAATGAATCATGAATTGAATCATGAATCATGAATCATAAATCATGAATTGAATCATGAATCATGAATCACGAATTGAATCATGAATCATGAATCATGAATCGAATCATGAATCATGAATCACGAATTGAATCATGAATCATGAATCATGAATCATGAATCGAATCATGAATCATGAATCATGAATCGAATCATGAATCATGAATTGAATCATGAATCATGAATCATGAATTGAATCAGGAATCATGAATCATGAATCATGAATCGAATCATGAATCATGAATCAAGAATCATGAATCAAATTATGAATTGAATCATGAATCATGAATTGAACCATGAATCATGAATAATGTATTGAATCATAAATAATGAATCATAAATCATGAATTAAATCATGAATCAAGAATCATGAATCAAATCATGAATCATTAATTAAATCATGAATCATGAATCATGTATTGAATCATGAATCATGAATCATAAATCATGAATTTAATCATGAATCATGAATCGAATCAGGAATCATGAATTGAATCATGAATCATGAATCATGTATTGAATCATAAATCATGAATTGAATCATAAATCATGAATCAAGAATCATGAATCGAATCATGAATTGAATCATGAATCATGAATCATGAATCATGAATTAAATCATGAATCATGAATCATGTATTGAATCATGAATCATGAATCTTAAATCATGAATCGAATCATGATTAATGAATTAAATAATAAATTGAATCATGAATCATGAATCGAATCATGAATTGAATCAGAAATCATGAATTGAATTATGAATCATGAATCATGAATTAAATCATGAATCATGAATCATAAATCGATCCATGAATCATGAATTGAATCAGGAATCGAATCATGAATTGAATCATGAATCATGAATCATAAATCATGAATCGAAACATAAATTATGAATCATGTTTCATGAATTGAATCATGAATCATGAATCCTGAATCGAATCATGAATAATGAATTGAATCATGAATCATGAATCATAAATCGAATCATGAATCATGAATTGAATCATGACTCATGAATTATGAATCATGAATTGAATCATGAATCATGAATCATGAATTGAATCATGAATAATGAATTGAATCATGAATCATGAATCATAAATCGAATCATGAATCATGAATTGAATCATGACTCATGAATTATGAATCATGAATTGAATCATGAATCATGAATTATGAATCATGAATTGAATCATGAATCATGAATCATGAATCATGAATTAAATCATGAATTGAATCATGAATCATGAATCATGAATCATGAATTGAATCATGAATCATGAATCGAATCATGAATCATGAATCATGAATTGAATCATGAATCGAATCATGAATCATGAATTGAATCATGAATTGAATCATGAATCATGAAGCGAATCATGAATCATGAATTAAATAATAAATTGAATCATGAATCATGAATCATGAATCGAATCATGAAATGAATCAGGAATCATGAATTGAATCATGAATCATGAATCATGAATCATAAATCGATCCATGAATCATGAATTGAATCAGGAATCGAATCATGAATTGAATCATGAATCATGAATCATGAATCGAAACATAAATTATGAATCATGTTTTATAAATTGAATCATGAATTGAATCATGAATTGAATCATGAATCATGAATCATGAATTGAATCATGAATTGAATCATGAATCATGAATTGAATCATGAATTGAATCATGAATCATGAATCATAAATCGAATCATGAATCATGAATTGAATCATGACTCATGAATTATGAATCATGAATTGAATCATGAATTGAATCATGAATTGAATCATGAATTGAATCATGAATCATGAATCATAAATCGAATCATGAATCATGAATTGAATCATGACTCATGAATTATGAATCATGAATTGAATCATGAATCATGAATTATGAATTATGAATCATGAATCATGAATCATGAATCATGAATCATCAATCATGAATCATGAATTGAATCATGAATTGAATCATAAATCATGAATGAGGAATTAAATCATGAATCATGAATCATGAATCGAATCATGAATTGAATCATGAATCATGAATTCAATCATGAATCATGAATTCAATCATGAATCATGATTTGAATCAGGAATCGAATCATGAATTCAATCATGAATCAGAAATCGAATCATGGATCATGAATTGAATCATTAATCGAATCATGAATTGAATCATGAATCATGAATTGAATCATGAATCATGAATCGAATCATGAATCATAAATCATGAATGTAATCATGAATCATGAATTGAATCATGAATCATGAATCATGAATTGAATCATGAATCATGAATTTAATCATGAATCATGAATCATGAACTAAATCATGAATCATGAATCATGAATCGAATCATGAACCATGAATCGAATCATGAATCATGAATTGAATCATGAACCATGAATCATGAATCATGAATCGAATCATGAATCATGAATCATGAATTGAATCATGAATCATGAATTGAATCATGAATCATTAATTGAATCATGAATCATGAATCAAGAATCATGAATCGAAACATGAATCATGAATTGAATCAGGAATCATGAATCATGAATCATGAATTGAATCATGAATCATGAATCATGAATCGAATAATGAATCATGAATAATGAATCATGAATTGAATCATGAATCATGAATTGAATCATGAATCATGAATTGAATCATGAACTGAATCATGAATCATGAATCGAATCATGAGTCATGAATTGAATTATGAATCATGAATCATGAATTGAATCATGAATCATGAATCATGAATTGAATCATGAATCATGAAAAATGAATCGAATCATGAATCATGAATGATGAATCATGAATTGAATCATGTATCATGAATTGAATCAGGAATCGAATCATGAATTGAATTATGAATCATGAAATGAATCATGAGTCATGAATAATGAATTGAATCATGAATCATGAATTGAATCATGAATCATGAATCGAATCACAAATCATTAATCATGAATCATGAATCGAATCATGAATCATGAATCAAGAATCATGAATCATGAATCATGTATTGAATCATGAATCATGAATCATAAATCATGAATTTAATCATGAATCATGAATCGAATCAGGAATCATGAATTGAATCATGAATCATGAATCATGTATTGAATCATAAATCATGAATTGAATCATGAATCATGAATCAAGAATCATGAATCGAATCATGAATTGAATCATGAATCATGAATCATGAATCATGAATTAAATCATGAATCATGAATCATGTATTGAATCATGAATCATGAATCATAAATCATGAATCGAATCATGAATCATGAATTAAATAATAAATTGAATCATGAATCATGAATCGAATCATGAATTGAATCAGAAATCATGAATTGAATTATGAATCAAGAATCATGAATTAAATCATGAATCATGAATCATAAATCGATCCATGAATCATGAATTGAATCAGGAATCGAATCATGAATTGAATCATGAATCATGAATCATAAATCATGAATCGAAACATAAATTATGAATCATGTTTCATGAATTGAATCATGAATCATGAATCCTGAATCGAATCATGAATAATGAATTGAATCATGAATCATGAATCATAAATCGAATCATGAATCATGAATTGAATCATGACTCATGAATTATGAATCATGAATTGAATCATGAATCATGAATCATGAATTGAATCATGAATAATGAATTGAATCATGAATCATGAATCATAAATCGAATCATGAATCATGAATTGAATCATGACTCATGAATTATGAATCATGAATTGAATCATGAATCATGAATTATGAATCATGAATTGAATCATGAATCATGAATCATGAATCATGAATTAAATCATGAATTGAATCATGAATCATGAATCATGAATCATGAATTGAATCATGAATCATGAATCGAATCATGAATCATGAATCATGAATCATGAATTGAATCATGAATCGAATCATGAATCATGAATTGAATCATGAATTGAATCATGAATCATGAAGCGAATCATGAATCATGAATTGAATCATGAATTGAATCATGAATCATGAAGCGAATCATGAATCATGAATTAAATAATAAATTGAATCATGAATCATGAATCATGAATCGAATCATGAAATGAATCATGAATCATGAATTGAATCATGAATCATGAATCATGAATTGAATCATGAATCATGAATCATAAATCGATCCATGAATCATGAATTGAATCAGGAATCGAATCATGAATTGAATCATGAATCATGAATCATGAATTGAATCATGAATTGAATCATGAATCATGAATTGAATCATGAATCATGAATTGAATCATGAATCATGAATCATAAATCGAATCATGAATCATGAATTGAATTATGACTCATGAATTATGAATCATGAATTGAATCATGAATCATGAATTATGAATTATGAATCATGAATCATGAATCATGAATCATCAATCATCAATCATGAATCATGAATTGAATCATGAATTGAATCATAAATCATGAATGAGGAATTAAATCATGAATCATGAATCATGAATCGAATCATGAATTAAATCATGAATCATGAATTCAATCATGAATCATGAATTCAATCATGAATCAAGAATCATGAATCGAATCATGAATCATGAATTAAATCATGAATCATGATTTGAATCAGGAATCGAATCATGAATTCAATCATGAATCAGAAATCGAATCATGAATCATGAATCATGAATCGAATCATGAATTGAATCATGAATCATGAATTCAATCATGAATCATGAATTCAATCATGAATCAAGAATCATGAATCGAATCATGAATCATGAATTAAATCATGAATCATGATTTGAATCAGAAATCGAATCATGGATCATGAATTGAATCATTAATCGAATCATGAATTGAATCATGAATCATGAATTGAATCATGAATCATGAATCATGAATCGAATCATGAATCATAAATCATGAATGTAATCATGAATCATGAATTGAATCATGAATCATGAATCATGAATTGAATCATGAATCATGAATCATGAATTTAATCATGAATCATGAATCATGAATCATGAACTAAATCATGAATCATGAATCATGAATCGAATCATGAACCATGAATCGAATCATGAATCATGAATTGAATCATGAACCATGAATCATGAATCGAATCATGAATCATGAATCATGAATTGAATCATGAATCATGAATTGAATCATGAATCATTAATTGAATCATGAATCATGAATCAAGAATCATGAATCGAAACATGAATCATGAATTGAATCAGGAATCATGAATCATGAATCATGAATTGAATCATGAATCATGAATCATGAATCGAATAATGAATCATGAATAATGAATCATGAATTGAATCATGAATCATGAATTGAATCATGAATTGAATCATGAACTGAATCATGAATCATGAATCGAATCATGAGTCATGAATTGAATTATGAATCATGAATCATGAATTGAATCATGAATCATGAATCATGAATTGAATCATGAATCATGAAAAATGAATCGAATTATGAATCATGAATTCAATCATGAATCATGAATTCAATCATGAATCATGAATTCAATCATGAATCATGAATCATGAATCGAATTATGAATCATGAACCAAGAATCATGAATCGAATCATGAATCATGAAATAAATAATGAATCATGATTTGAATCAGGAATCGAATCATGAATTCAATCATGAATCATAAATCGAATCATGAATCATGAATTGAATCAGGATTCGAATCATGAATGTAATCATGAATCATGAATTGAATCATGAATCATGAATCGAATCATGAATCATAAATGATGAATCATGAATGTAATCATGAATCATGAATTGAATTATGAATCATGAATCATGAATCATGAATTGAATCATGAATCATGCATCATGAATCATGAACTAAATCATGAATCATGAATCATGAATCGAATCATGAACCATGAATCGAATCATGAATAATGAATTGAATCATGAACCATGAACCATGAATCATGAATCATGAATCAGGAATCATGAATCATGAATCATGAATTGAATCATGAATCATGAATTAAATCATGAATCATGAATTGAATCATGAATCATGAATCAAGAATCATGAATCGAAACATGAATCATGAATTGAATCAGGAATCATGAATCATGAATCATGAATCATAAATCGAATCATGAATCGAATAATGAATTGAATCATGAACCATGAATTGAATCATGAATCATGAATCATAAATCGAATCATGAATTGAATCATGAATTGAATCATGAATCATGAATCATGTATTGAATCATAAATCATGAATTGAATCATAAATCATGAATCAAGAATCATGAATCGAATCATGAATTGAATCATGAATCATGAATCATGAATCATGAATTAAATCATGAATCATGAATCATGTATTGAATCATGAATCATGAATCTTAAATCATGAATCGAATCATGATTAATGAATTAAATAATAAATTGAATCATGAATCATGAATCGAATCATGAATTGAATCAGAAATCATGAATTGAATTATGAATCATGAATCATGAATTAAATCATGAATCATGAATCATAAATCGATCCATGAATCATGAATTGAATCAGGAATCGAATCATGAATTGAATCATGAATCATGAATCATAAATCATGAATCGAAACATAAATTATGAATCATGTTTCATGAATTGAATCATGAATCATGAATCCTGAATCGAATCATGAATAATGAATTGAATCATGAATCATGAATCATAAATCGAATCATGAATCATGAATTGAATCATGACTCATGAATTATGAATCATGAATTGAATCATGAATCATGAATCATGAATTGAATCATGAATAATGAATTGAATCATGAATCATGAATCATAAATCGAATCATGAATCATGAATTGAATCATGACTCATGAATTATGAATCATGAATTGAATCATGAATCATGAATTATGAATCATGAATTGAATCATGAATCATGAATCATGAATCATGAATTAAATCATGAATTGAATCATGAATCATGAATCATGAATCATGAATTGAATCATGAATCGAATCATGAATCATGAATCATGAATTGAATCATGAATCGAATCATGAATCATGAATTGAATCATGAATTGAATCATGAATCATGAAGCGAATCATGAATCATGAATTAAATAATAAATTGAATCATGAATCATGAATCATGAATCGAATCATGAAATGAATCAGGAATCATGAATTGAATCATGAATCATGAATCATGAATCATAAATCGATCCATGAATCATGAATTGAATCAGGAATCGAATCATGAATTGAATCATGAATCATGAATCATGAATCATGAATCGAAACATAAATTATGAATCATGTTTTATAAATTGAATCATGAATTGAATCATGAATTGAATCATGAATCATGAATCATGAATTGAATCATGAATTGAATCATGAATCATGAATTGAATCATGAATTGAATCATGAATCATGAATCATAAATCGAATCATGAATCATGAATTGAATCATGACTCATGAATTATGAATCATGAATTGAATCATGAATTGAATCATGAATCATGAATTGAATCATGAATCATGAATTGAATCATGAATCATGAATCATAAATCGAATCATGAATCATGAATTGAATCATGACTCATGAATTATGAATCATGAATTGAATCATGAATCATGAATTATGAATTATGAATCATGAATCATGAATCATGAATCATGAATCATCAATCATGAATCATGAATTGAATCATGAATTGAATCATAAATCATGAATGAGGAATTAAATCATGAATCATGAATCATGAATCGAATCATGAATTGAATCATGAATCATGAATTCAATCATGAATCATGAATTCAATCATGAATCATGATTTGAATCAGGAATCGAATCATGAATTCAATCATGAATCAGAAATCGAATCATGGATCATGAATTGAATCATTAATCGAATCATGAATTGAATCATGAATCATGAATTGAATCATGAATCATGAATCGAATCATGAATCATAAATCATGAATGTAATCATGAATCATGAATTGAATCATGAATCATGAATCATGAATTGAATCATGAATCATGAATTTAATCATGAATCATGAATCATGAACTAAATCATGAATCATGAATCATGAATCGAATCATGAACCATGAATCGAATCATGAATCATGAATTGAATCATGAACCATGAATCATGAATCATGAATCGAATCATGAATCATGAATCATGAATTGAATCATGAATCATGAATTGAATCATGAATCATTAATTGAATCATGAATCATGAATCAAGAATCATGAATCGAAACATGAATCATGAATTGAATCAGGAATCATGAATCATGAATCATGAATTGAATCATGAATCATGAATCATGAATCGAATAATGAATCATGAATAATGAATCATGAATTGAATCATGAATCATGAATTGAATCATGAATCATGAATTGAATCATGAACTGAATCATGAATCATGAATCGAATCATGAGTCATGAATTGAATTATGAATCATGAATCATGAATTGAATCATGAATCATGAATCATGAATTGAATCATGAATCATGAAAAATGAATCGAATCATGAATCATGAATTGAATCATGAATCATGAATTCAATCATGAATCATGAATTCAATCATGAATCATGAATCATGAATCGAATTATGAATCATGAACCAAGAATCA
This sequence comes from Mixophyes australis, assembly GCA_036250195.1. Lineage (NCBI taxonomy): Eukaryota > Metazoa > Chordata > Amphibia > Anura > Limnodynastidae > Mixophyes > Mixophyes australis. The sequence goes on along the minus strand of JAVHZZ010000001.1, from coordinate 237,875,398 downwards.
TGAATCGAATCATGAATCATGAAATAAATAATGAATCATGATTTGAATCAGGAATCGAATCATGAATTCAATCATGAATCATAAATCGAATCATGAATCATGAATTGAATCAGGAATCGAATCATGAATTGAATCATGAATCATGAATTGAATCATGAATCATGAATCGAATCATGAATCATAAATCATGAATCATGAATGTAATCATGAATCATGAATTGAATTATGAATCATGAATCATGAATCATGAATTGAATCAGGAATCATGAATCATGAATCATGAACTAAATCATGAATCATGAATCATGAATCGAATCATGAACCATGAATCGAATCATGAATAATAAATTGGATCATGAACCATGAATCATGAATCATGAATCATGAATCAAGAATCATGAATCATGAATCATGAATTGAATCATGAATCATGAATTGAATCATGAATCATGAATTGAATCATGAATCATGAATCAAGAATCATGAATCGAAACATGAATCATGAATTGAATCAGGAATCATGAATCATGAATCATGAATTGAATCATAAATCATGAATCATGAATCGAATAATGAATTGAATCATGAATCATGAATTGAATCATGAATCATGAATCATAAATCGAATCATGAATTGAATCATGAATTGAATCATGAATTGAATCATAAATCATGAATCATGAATCGAATAATGAATTGAATCATGAATCATGAATTGAATCATGAATCATGAATCATAAATCGAATCATGAATTGAATCATGAATTGAATCATGAATTGAATCATGAATCATGATTCATGAATTGAATCATGAATCATGAATCATGAATTGAATCATGAATCATGAATCATGAATTGAATCATGAATCATGAATTGAATCATGAATCGAATCATGAATCATGAATCATGAATCGAATCATGAATCATGAATTGTATCATGAATCATGAATCATGAATTGAATCATGAATCATGAATCATGAATTGAATCATGAATCATGAATCGAATCATGAATCATGAATCATGAATCATGAATCGAATCATGAATCATGAATTGAATCATGAATCATGAATTATGAATCATGAATTGAATCATGAATCATGAATCATGAATTGAATCATGAATTATGAATCATGAATTGAATCATGAATCATGAATCATGAATTGAATCATGAATCATGAATCATGAATCGAATCATGAATCATGAATTGAATCATGAATCATGAATCATGAATTGAATCATGAATCATGAATCATGAATTGAATCATGAATCATGAATCATGAATCATGAATCGAATCATGAATCATGAATCATGAATCGAATCATGAATCATGAATTGAATCATGAATCATGAATCAAGAATCATGAATCGAAACATGAATCATGAATTGAATCATGAATCATGAATCATGAATTGAATCATGAATCATGAATCATGAATCGAATAATGAATCATGAATCATCATGAATTGAATCATGAATCAAGAATCATGAATCGAAACATGAAACATGAATTGAATCATGAATCATGAATCATGAATCATGAATTGAATCATGAATCATGAATCAAGAATCGAATAATGAATCATGAATCATGAATTGAATCATGTATCATGAATCGAATCATGAATTAAATCATGAATCATGAATCATAAATTGAATCATAAATCATGAATCATGAATTGAATCATGAATCAAGAATCGAATCATAAATCATGAATCATGAATTGAATCATGAATTGAATCATGAATCATGAATCGAATCATGAATCATGAATTGAATCATGAATTGAATCATGAATTGAATCATGAATTGAATCATGAATCATGAATTGAATCATGAATCATGAATCATAAATTGAATCATGAATCATGAATTGAATCATGAATTGAATCATTAATCATGAATTGAATCATGAATCATGAATTGAATCATGAATCATGAATTATGAATCATGAATTGAATCATGAATCATGAATCATGAATTGAATCATGAATCATGAATTGAATCATGAATCATGAATCATGAATTGAATCATGAATCATGAATCGAATCATGAATCATGAATCGAATCATGAATCATGAATTGAATCATGAATCATGAATCATAAATCGAATCATGAATTGAATCATGAATTGAATCATGAATTGAATCATAAATCATGAATCATGAATCGAATAATGAATTGAATCATGAATCATGAATTGAATCATGAATCATGAATCATAAATCGAATCATGAATTGAATCATGAATTGAATCATGAATTGAATCATTAATCATGAATTATGAATCATGAATTGAATCATGAATCATGATTCATGAATTGAATCATGAATCATGAATCATGAATTGAATCATGAATCATGAATCATGAATTGAATCATGAATCATGAATTGAATCATGAATCGAATCATGAATCATGAATCATGAATCGAATCATGAATCATGAATTGTATCATGAATCATGAATCATGAATTGAATCATGAATCATGAATCATGAATTGAATCATGAATCATGAATCATGAATCGAATCATGAATCATGAATCATGAATCATGAATCGAATCATGAATCATGAATTGAATCATGAATCATGAATTATGAATCATGAATTGAATCATGAATCATGAATCATGAATTGAATCATGAATTATGAATCATGAATTGAATCATGAATCATGAATCATGAATTGAATCATGAATCATGAATCATGAATCGAATCATGAATCATGAATTGAATCATGAATCATGAATCATGAATTGAATCATGAATCATGAATCATGAATTGAATCATGAATTATGAATCATGAATTGAATCATGAATCATGAATCATGAATTGAATCATGAATCATGAATCATGAATCGAATCATGAATCATGAATTGAATCATGAATCATGAATCATGAATTGAATCATGAATCATGAATCATGAATTGAATCATGAATCATGAATCATGAATCATGAATCGAATCATGAATCATGAATCATGAATCGAATCATGAATCATGAATTGAATCATGAATCATGAATCAAGAATCATGAATCGAAACATGAATCATGAATTGAATCATGAATCATGAATCATGAATTGAATCATGAATCATGAATCATGAATCGAATAATGAATCATGAATCATCATGAATTGAATCATGAATCAAGAATCATGAATCGAAACATGAAACATGAATTGAATCATGAATCATGAATCATGAATCATGAATTGAATCATGAATCATGAATCAAGAATCGAATAATGAATCATGAATCATGAATCATGAATTGAATCATGTATCATGAATCGAATCATGAATTAAATCATGAATCATGAATCATAAATTGAATCATAAATCATGAATCATGAATTGAATCATGAATCAAGAATCGAATCATAAATCATGAATCATGAATTGAATCATGAATTGAATCATGAATCATGAATCGAATCATGAATCATGAATTGAATCATGAATTGAATCATGAATTGAATCATGAATCATGAATTGAATCATGAATCATGAATCATAAATTGAATCATGAATCATGAATTGAATCATGAATTGAATCATTAATCATGAATTGAATCATGAATCATGAATTGAATCATGAATCATGAATTATGAATCATGAATTGAATCATGAATCATGAATCATGAATTGAATCATGAATCATGAATTGAATCATGAATCATGAATCATGAATTGAATCATGAATCATGAATCGAATCATGAATCATGAATCGAATCATGAATCATGAATTGAATCATGAATCATGAATCATAAATCGAATCATGAATTGAATCATGAATTGAATCATGAATTGAATCATAAATCATGAATCATGAATCGAATAATGAATTGAATCATGAATCATGAATTGAATCATGAATCATGAATCATAAATCGAATCATGAATTGAATCATGAATTGAATCATGAATTGAATCATTAATCATGAATTATGAATCATGAATTGAATCATGAATCATGATTCATGAATTGAATCATGAATCATGAATCATGAATTGAATCATGAATCATGAATCATGAATTGAATCATGAATCATGAATTGAATCATGAATCGAATCATGAATCATGAATCATGAATCGAATCATGAATCATGAATTTTATCATGAATCATGAATCATGAATTGAATCATGAATCATGAATCATGAATTGAATCATGAATCATGAATCGAATCATGAATCATGAATCATGAATCATGAATCGAATCATGAATCATGAATTGAATCATGAATCATGAATTATGAATTATGAATTGAATCATGAATCATGAATCATGAATTGAATCATGAATTATGAATCATGAATTGAATCATGAATCATGAATCATGAATTGAATCATGAATCATGAATCATGAATCGAATCATGAATCATGAATTGAATCATGAATCATGAATCATGAATTGAATCATGAATCATGAATCATGAATTGAATCATGAATCATGAATCATGAATCGAATCATGAATCATGAATCATGAATCGAATCATGAATCATGAATTGAATCATGAATCATGAATCAAGAATCATGAATCGAAACATGAATCATGAATTGAATCATGAATCATGAATCATGAATTGAATCATGAATCATGAATCATGAATCGAATAATGAATCATGAATCATCATGAATTGAATCATGAATCAAGAATCATGAATCGAAACATGAAACATGAATTGAATCATGAATCATGAATCATGAATCATGAATTGAATCATGAATCATGAATCAAGAATCGAATAATGAATCATGAATCATGAATCATGAATTGAATCATGAATCATGAATCGAATCATGAATTGAATCATGAATCATGAATCATAAATTGAATCATAAATCATGAATCATGAATTGAATCATGAATCAAGAATCGAATCATGAATCATGAATCATGAATTGAATCATGAATTGAATCATGAATCATGAATCGAATCATGAATCATGAATTGAATCATGAATTGAATCATGAATTGAATCATGAATTGAATCATGAATCATGAATTGAATCATGAATCATGAATCATAAATTGAATCATGAATCATGAATTGAATCATGAATTGAATCATTAATCATGAATTGAATCATGAATCATGAATTGAATCATGAATCATGAATTATGAATCATGAATTGAATCATGAATCATGAATCATGAATTGAATCATGAATCATGAATTATGAATCATGAATCATGAATCGAATCATGAATCATGAATCGAATCATGAATCATGAATTGAATCATGAATCATGGATCATGAATTGAATCATGAATCATGAATCATGAAGTGAATCATGAATCATGAATCATGAATCGAATCATGAATCATGAATCATGAATCATGAATTGAATCATGAATCATGAATCGAATCATGAATCATGAATTGAAACATTAATTGAATCATAAATCATGAATCGAATCATGAATCATGATATGAATCATGAATCATGAATTGAATCATAAATCATGAATGATGAATCATGAATTGAATCATGTATCATGAATTGAATCAGGAATCGAATCATGAATTGAATTATGAATCATGAAATGAATCATGAGTCATGAATAATGAATTGAATCATGAATCATGAATTGAATCATGAATCATGAATCGAATCACAAATCATTAATCATGAATCATGAATCGAATCATGAATCATGAATCAAGAATCATGAATCATGAATCATGTATTGAATCATGAATCATGAATCATAAATCATGAATTTAATCATGAATCATGAATCGAATCAGGAATCATGAATTGAATCATGAATCATGAATCATGTATTGAATCATAAATCATGAATTGAATCATGAATCATGAATCAAGAATCATGAATCGAATCATGAATTGAATCATGAATCATGAATCATGAATCATGAATTAAATCATGAATCATGTATTGAATCATGAATCATGAATCATAAATCATGAATCGAATCATGAATCATGAATTAAATAATAAATTGAATCATGAATCATGAATCGAATCATGAATTGAATCAGAAATCATGAATTGAATTATGAATCATGAATCATGAATTAAATCATGAATCATGAATCATAAATCGATCCATGAATCATGAATTGAATCAGGAATCGAATCATGAATTGAATCATGAATCATGAATCATAAATCATGAATCGAAACATAAATTATGAATCATGTTTCATGAATTGAATCATGAATCATGAATCCTGAATCGAATCATGAATAATGAATTGAATCATGAATCATGAATCATAAATCGAATCATGAATCATGAATTGAATCATGACTCATGAATTATGAATCATGAATTGAATCATGAATCATGAATCATGAATTGAATCATGAATAATGAATTGAATCATGAATCATGAATCATAAATCGAATCATGAATCATGAATTGAATCATGACTCATGAATTATGAATCATGAATTGAATCATGAATCATGAATTATGAATCATGAATTGAATCATGAATCATGAATCATGAATCATGAATTAAATCATGAATTGAATCATGAATCATGAATCATGAATCATGAATTTAATCATGAATCATGAATCGAATCATGAATCATGAATCATGAATCATGAATTGAATCATGAATCGAATCATGAATCATGAATTGAATCATGAATTGAATCATGAATCATGAAGCGAATCATGAATCATGAATTGAATCATGAATTGAATCATGAATCATGAAGCGAATCATGAATCATGAATTAAATAATAAATTGAATCATGAATCATGAATCATGAATCGAATCATGAAATGAATCATGAATCATGAATTGAATCATGAATCATGAATCATGAATTGAATCATGAATCATGAATCATAAATCGATCCATGAATCATGAATTGAATCAGGAATCGAATCATGAATTGAATCATGAATCATGAATCATGAATTGAATCATGAATTGAATCATGAATCATGAATTGAATCATGAATCATGAATTGAATCATGAATCATGAATCATAAATCGAATCATGAATCATGAATTGAATCATGACTCATGAATTATGAATCATGAATTGAATCATGAATCATGAATTATGAATTATGAATCATGAATCATGAATCATGAATCATGAATCATCAATCATGAATCATGAATTGAATCATGAATTGAATCATAAATCATGAATGAGGAATTAAATCATGAATCATGAATCATGAATCGAATCATGAATTAAATCATGAATCATGAATTCAATCATGAATCATGAATTCAATCATGAATCAAGAATCATGAATCGAATCATGAATCATGAATTAAATCATGAATCATGATTTGAATCAGGAATCGAATCATGAATTCAATCATGAATCAGAAATCGAATCATGAATCATGAATCATGAATCGAATCATGAATTGAATCATGAATCATGAATTCAATCATGAATCATGAATTCAATCATGAATCAAGAATCATGAATCGAATCATGAATCATGAATTAAATCATGAATCATGATTTGAATCAGAAATCGAATCATGGATCATGAATTGAATCATTAATCGAATCATGAATTGAATCATGAATCATGAATTGAATCATGAATCATGAATCATGAATCGAATCATGAATCATAAATCATGAATGTAATCATGAATCATGAATTGAATCATGAATCATGAATCATGAATTGAATCATGAATCATGAATCATGAATCATGAATTTAATCATGAATCATGAATCATGAATCATGAACTAAATCATGAATCATGAATCATGAATCGAATCATGAACCATGAATCGAATCATGAATCATGAATTGAATCATGAACCATGAATCATGAATCATGAATCGAATCATGAATCATGAATCATGAATTGAATCATGAATCATGAATTGAATCATGAATCATTAATTGAATCATGAATCATGAATCAAGAATCATGAATCGAAACATGAATCATGAATTGAATCAGGAATCATGAATCATGAATCATGAATTGAATCATGAATCATGAATCATGAATCGAATAATGAATCATGAATAATGAATCATGAATTGAATCATGAATCATGAATTGAATCATGAATCATGAATTGAATCATGAACTGAATCATGAATCATGAATCGAATCATGAGTCATGAATTGAATTATGAATCATGAATCATGAATTGAATCATGAATCATGAATCATGAATTGAATCATGAATCATGAAAAATGAATCGAATTATGAATCATGAATTCAATCATGAATCATGAATTCAATCATGAATCATGAATTCAATCATGAATCATGAATCATGAATCGAATTATGAATCATGAACCAAGAATCATGAATCGAATCATGAATCATGAAATAAATAATGAATCATGATTTGAATCAGGAATCGAATCATGAATTCAATCATGAATCATAAATCGAATCATGAATCATGAATTGAATCAGGATTCGAATCATGAATGTAATCATGAATCATGAATTGAATCATGAATCATGAATCGAATCATGAATCATAAATGATGAATCATGAATGTAATCATGAATCATGAATTGAATTATGAATCATGAATCATGAATCATGAATTGAATCATGAATCATGCATCATGAATCATGAACTAAATCATGAATCATGAATCATGAATCGAATCATGAACCATGAATCGAATCATGAATAATGAATTGAATCATGAACCATGAATCATGAATCATGAATCATGAATCAGGAATCATGAATCATGAATCATGAATTGAATCATGAATCATGAATTGAATCATGAATCATGAATTGAATCATGAATCATGAATCAAGAATCATGAATCGAAACATGAATCATGAATTGAATCAGGAATCATGAATCATGAATCATGAATCATAAATCGAATCATGAATCGAATAATGAATTGAATCATGAACCATGAATTGAATCATGAATCATGAATCATAAATCGAATCATGAATTGAATCATGAATTGAATCATGAATTGAATCATTAATCATGAATTATGAATCATGAATTGAATCATGAATCATGATTCATGAATCGAATCATGAATCATGAATCATAATTTGAATCATGAATCATGAATCATGAATTGAATCATGAATCATGAATTGAATCATGAATCATGAATTGAATCATGAATCGAATCATGAATCATGAATCATGAATCGAATCATGAATCATGAATTGTATCATGAATCATGAATCATGAATTGAATCATGAATCATGAATCATGAATTGAATCATGAATCATGAATCATGAATCGAATCATGAATCATGAATTATGAATCATGAATTGAATCATGAATCATGAATCATGAATTGAATCATGAATTATGAATCATGAATTGAATCATGAATCATGAATCATGAATTGAATCATGAATCATGAATCATGAATTGAATCATGAATCATGAATCATGAATCGAATCATGAATCATGAATTGAATCATGAATCATGAATCATGAATTGAATCATGAATCATGAATCATGAATTGAATCATGAATCATGAATCATGAATCATGAATCGAATCATGAATCATGAATCATGAATCGAATCATGAATCATGAATCGAATCATGAATCATGAATTGAATCATGAATCATGAATCAAGAATCATGAATCATGAATCATGAATTGAATCATGAATCATGAATCATGAATCGAATAATGAATCATGAATCATCATGAATTGAATCATGAATCAAGAATCATGAATCGAAACATGAAACATGAATTGAATCATGAATCATGAATCATGAATCATGAATTGAATCATGAATCATGAATCAAGAATCGAATAATGAATCATGAATCATGAATCATGAATTGAATCATGAATCATGAATTGAATCATGAATCATGAATCGAATCATGAATTGAATCATGAATCATGAATCGAATCATGAATCATGAATTGAATCATGAATCATGAATTGAATCATGAATCATGAATCATAAATTGAATCATAAATCATGAATCATGAATTGAATCATGAATCAAGAATCGAATCATGAATCATGAATCATGAATTGAATCATGAATTGAATCATGAATCATGAATCGAATCATGAATCATGAATTGAATCATGAATTGAATCATGAATTGAATCATGAATCATGAATTGAATCATGAATCATGAATCATAAATTGAATCATGAATCATGAATTGAATCATGAATTGAATCATTAATCATGAATTGAATCATGAATCATGAATTGAATCATGAATCATGAATTATGAATCATGAATTGAATCATGAATCATGAATCATGAATTGAATCATGAATCATGAATTGAATCATGAATCATGAATTGAATCATGAATCATGAATCATGAATCATGAATCGAATCATGAATCAAGAATCGAATCATGAATCATGAATTGAATCATGAATCATGGATCATGAATTGAATCATGAATCATGAATCATGAAGTGAATCATGAATCATGAATCATGAAGTGAATCATGAATCATGAATCATGAATCGAATCATGAATCATGAATCATGAATCATGAATTGATTCATGAATCATGAATCGAATCATGAATCATGAATTGAAACATTAATTGAATCATAAATCATGAATCGAATCATGAATCATGATATGAATCATGAATCATGAATTGAATCATAAATCATGAATCATGAATCATGAATTGAATCATGTATCATGAATTGAATCAGGAATCGAATCATGAATTGAATTATGAATCATGAAATGAATCATGAGTCATGAATAATGAATTGAATCATGAATCATGAATTGAATGATGAATCATGAATCGAATCACAAATCATTAATCATGAATCATGATTCATGAATTGAATCATGGATCATGAATTATGAATCGAATCATGAATCATGAATTGAATCCTGAGTTGAATCATGAATCATAAATTGAATCATGAATCATGAAATGAATCATGAATTGAATCATGAATTGAATCATGATTCATGAATCATGATTTGAATCATGAATCATGATTTGAATCAGGAATCGAATCATGAATTCAATCATGAATCATAAATCGAATCATGAATCATGAATTGAATCAGGAATCGAATCATAAATTGAATCATGAATCATGAATTGAATCATGATTTTAATTATGAATCATGAATCATGAATTGAGTCATGAATCATGAATCATGAATCATGAATTGAATTATGAATTGAATCATGAATCTTGAATCATAAATTGAATCATGAATCATGAATCATAAATCATGAATCATGAATCATGATTCATTAATCATGAATCATGAATTGAATTATGAATTGAATCATGAATCATGAATTGAATCATGAATCATGAAATGAATCATGAATCATGAATCATGAATTGAATTATGAATCATGAATCGAATCATGAATCATGAATCGAATCATGAATCATGAATTGTATCATGAATCATGAATCATGAATTGAATCATGAATTATGAATCATGAATCATGAATCATGAATTGAATCATGAATCATGAATCATGAATCGAATCATGAATCAAGAATTGAATCATGAATCATGAATTATGAATCATGAATTGAATCATGAATCATGAATCATGAATTGAATCATGAATCATGAATCATGAATCATGAATTGAATCATGAATCATAAATCATGAATCGAATCATGAATCATGAATCATGAATCGAATCATGAATCATGAATTGAATCATGAATCATGAATCATGAATTAAATCATGAATCATGAATCATGAATCATGAATCATGAATCGAATCATGAATCATGAATTGAATCATGAATCATGAATCATGAATCATAAATTGAATCATAAATCATGAATCATGAATTGTATCATGAATCATGAATCGAATCATGAATCATGAATCATGAATTGAATCATGAATTGAATCATGAATCATGAATCGAATCATGAATCATGAATTGAATCATGAATCATGAATTGAATCATGAATCATGAATTGAATCATGAATTATGAATTGAATCATGAATCGAATCATGAATTGAATCATTAATCATGAATTGAATCATGAATCATGAATTGAATCATGAATCATGAATCATGAATTGAATCATGAACCATGAATCATGAATCATGAATCGAATCATGAATCATGAATCATGAATTGAATCATGAATCATGAATTGAATCATGAATCATTAATTGAATCATGAATCATGAATCAAGAATCATGAATCGAAACATGAATCATGAATTGAATCAGGAATCATGAATCATAAATCATGAATTGAATCATGAATCATGAATCATGAATCGAATAATGAATCATGAATAATGAATCATGAATTGAATCATGAATCATGAATTGAATCATGAATCATGAATTGAATCATGAACTGAATCATGAATCATGAATCGAATCATGAGTCATGAATTGAATTATGAATCATGAATCATGAATTGAATCATGAATCATGAATCATGAATTGAATCATGAATCATGAAAAATGAATCGAATTATGAATCATGAATTCAATCATGAATCATGAATTCAATCATGAATCATGAATTCAATCATGAATCATGAATCATGAATCGAATTATGAATCATGAACCAAGAATCATGAATCGAATCATGAATCATGAAATAAATAATGAATCATGATTTGAATCAGGAATCGAATCATGAATTCAATCATGAATCATAAATCGAATCATGAATCATGAATTGAATCAGGATTCGAATCATGAATGTAATCATGAATCATGAATTGAATCATGAATCATGAATCGAATCATGAATCATAAATGATGAATCATGAATGTAATCATGAATCATGAATTGAATTATGAATCATGAATCATGAATCATGAATTGAATCATGAATCATGCATCATGAATCATGAACTAAATCATGAATCATGAATCATGAATCGAATCATGAACCATGAATCGAATCATGAATAATGAATTGAATCATGAACCATGAATCATGAATCATGAATCATGAATCAGGAATCATGAATCATGAATCATGAATTGAATCATGAATCATGAATTGAATCATGAATCATGAATTGAATCATGAATCATGAATCAAGAATCATGAATCGAAACATGAATCATGAATTGAATCAGGAATCATGAATCATGAATCATGAATCATAAATCGAATCATGAATCGAATAATGAATTGAATCATGAACCATGAATTGAATCATGAATCATGAATCATAAATCGAATCATGAATTGAATCATGAATTGAATCATGAATTGAATCATTAATCATGAATTATGAATCATGAATTGAATCATGAATCATGATTCATGAATCGAATCATGAATCATGAATCATAATTTGAATCATGAATCATGAATCATGAATTGAATCATGAATCATGAATTGAATCATGAATCATGAATTGAATCATGAATCGAATCATGAATCATGAATCATGAATCGAATCATGAATCATGAATTGTATCATGAATCATGAATCATGAATTGAATCATGAATCATGAATCATGAATTGAATCATGAATCATGAATCATGAATCGAATCATGAATCATGAATTATGAATCATGAATTGAATCATGAATCATGAATCATGAATTGAATCATGAATTATGAATCATGAATTGAATCATGAATCATGAATCATGAATTGAATCATGAATCATGAATCATGAATTGAATCATGAATCATGAATCATGAATCGAATCATGAATCATGAATTGAATCATGAATCATGAATCATGAATTGAATCATGAATCATGAATCATGAATTGAATCATGAATCATGAATCATGAATCATGAATCGAATCATGAATCATGAATCATGAATCGAATCATGAATCATGAATCGAATCATGAATCATGAATTGAATCATGAATCATGAATCAAGAATCATGAATCGAAACATGAATCATGAATTGAATCATGAATCATGAATCATGAATTGAATCATGAATCATGAATCATGAATCGAATAATGAATCATGAATCATCATGAATTGAATCATGAATCAAGAATCATGAATCGAAACATGAAACATGAATTGAATCATGAATCATGAATCATGAATCATGAATTGAATCATGAATCATGAATCAAGAATCGAATAATGAATCATGAATCATGAATCATGAATTGAATCATGAATCATGAATTGAATCATGAATCATGAATCGAATCATGAATTGAATCATGAATCATGAATCGAATCATGAATCATGAATTGAATCATGAATCATGAATTGAATCATGAATCATGAATCATAAATTGAATCATAAATCATGAATCATGAATTGAATCATGAATCAAGAATCGAATCATGAATCATGAATCATGAATTGAATCATGAATTGAATCATGAATCATGAATCGAATCATGAATCATGAATTGAATCATGAATTGAATCATGAATTGAATCATGAATCATGAATTGAATCATGAATCATGAATCATAAATTGAATCATGAATCATGAATTGAATCATGAATTGAATCATTAATCATGAATTGAATCATGAATCATGAATTGAATCATGAATCATGAATTATGAATCATGAATTGAATCATGAATCATGAATCATGAATTGAATCATGAATCATGAATTGAATCATGAATCATGAATTGAATCATGAATCATGAATCATGAATCATGAATCGAATCATGAATCAAGAATCGAATCATGAATCATGAATTGAATCATGAATCATGGATCATGAATTGAATCATGAATCATGAATCATGAAGTGAATCATGAATCATGAATCATGAAGTGAATCATGAATCATGAATCATGAATCGAATCATGAATCATGAATCATGAATCATGAATTGATTCATGAATCATGAATCGAATCATGAATCATGAATTGAAACATTAATTGAATCATAAATCATGAATCGAATCATGAATCATGATATGAATCATGAATCATGAATTGAATCATAAATCATGAATCATGAATCATGAATTGAATCATGTATCATGAATTGAATCAGGAATCGAATCATGAATTGAATTATGAATCATGAAATGAATCATGAGTCATGAATAATGAATTGAATCATGAATCATGAATTGAATGATGAATCATGAATCGAATCACAAATCATTAATCATGAATCATGATTCATGAATTGAATCATGGATCATGAATTATGAATCGAATCATGAATCATGAATTGAATCCTGAGTTGAATCATGAATCATAAATTGAATCATGAATCATGAAATGAATCATGAATTGAATCATGATTCATGAATCATGATTTGAATCATGAATCATGATTTGAATCAGGAATCGAATCATGAATTCAATCATGAATCATAAATCGAATCATGAATCATGAATTGAATCAGGAATCGAATCATAAATTGAATCATGAATCATGAATTGAATCATGATTTTAATTATGAATCATGAATCATGAATTGAGTCATGAATCATGAATCATGAATCATGAATTGAATTATGAATTGAATCATGAATCTTGAATCATAAATTGAATCATGAATCATGAATCATAAATCATGAATCATGAATCATGATTCATTAATCATGAATCATGAATTGAATTATGAATTGAATCATGAATCATGAATTGAATCATGAATCATGAAATGAATCATGAATCATGAATCATGAATTGAATTATGAATCATGAATCGAATCATGAATCATGAATCGAATCATGAATCATGAATTGTATCATGAATCATGAATCATGAATTGAATCATGAATTATGAATCATGAATCATGAATCATGAATTGAATCATGAATCATGAATCATGAATCGAATCATGAATCAAGAATTGAATCATGAATCATGAATTATGAATCATGAATTGAATCATGAATCATGAATCATGAATTGAATCATGAATCATGAATCATGAATCATGAATTGAATCATGAATCATGAATCATAAATCATGAATCGAATCATGAATCATGAATCATGAATCGAATCATGAATCATGAATTGAATCATGAATCATGAATCATGAATTAAATCATGAATCATGAATCATGAATCATGAATCATGAATCGAATCATGAATCATGAATTGAATCATGAATCATGAATCATGAATCATAAATTGAATCATAAATCATGAATCATGAATTGTATCATGAATCATGAATCGAATCATGAATCATGAATCATGAATTGAATCATGAATTGAATCATGAATCATGAATCGAATCATGAATCATGAATTGAATCATGAATCATGAATTGAATCATGAATCATGAATTATGAATTGAATCATGAATCGAATCATGAATTGAATCATTAATCATGAATTGAATCATGAATCATGAATTGAATCATGAATCATGAATCATGAATTGAATCATGAATCATGAATCATGAAGTGAATCATGAATCATGAATCATGAATCATGAATCGAATCATGAATCATGAATCATGAATCATGAATTGAATCATGAATCATGAATCGAATCATGAATCATGAATTGAAACATTAATTGAATCATAAATCATGAATCAAATCATGAATCATGATATGAATCATGAATTATGAATCATGAACTGAATCATGTATCATGAATCGAATCATGAATCATGATATGAATCATGAATCATGATATGAATCATGAATTATGAATCATGAACTGAATCATGAATCATGAATTATGAATTGAATCATGTATCATGAATTGAATCAGGAATCGAATCATGAATTGAATTATGAATCATGAAATGAATCATGAGTCATGAATAATGAATTGAATCATGAATCATGAATTGAATCATGAATCATGATTCGAATCATAAATCATGAATCATGAACCATGATTCATGAATTGAATCATGATTCATGAATTGAATCATGAATCATGAATCATAAATCGAATCATGAATCATGAATTGAATCATGAATCATGAATCATGAATCATGAATCATGAATTCAATCATGAATCATGATTTGAATCAGGAATCGAATCATGAATCATGAATTGAATCATGATTTTAATTATGAATCATGAATCATGAATTGAATCATGAATCATGAATCATGAATCATGAATTGAATTATGAATTGAATCATGAATCTTGAATCATGAATTGAATCATGAATCATGAATCATAAATCATGAATCATGAATCATGAATTGAATTATGAATTGAATCATGAATCATGAATTGAATTATGAATCATGAATCATGAATTGAATCATGAATCATGAATCATGAATTGAATCATGAATCATGAATCATGAATTGAATCATGAATCATGAATCATAAATCATGAATCATGAATCATGAATTGAATTATGAATTGAATCATGAATCATGAATTGAATCATGAATCATGAATCATGAATTGAATCATGAATCATGAATCATGAATTGAATCATGAATCATGAATCGAATCATGAATCATGAATCGAATCATGAATCATTAATTGTATCATGAATTATGAATCATGAATTGAATCATGAATCATGAATCATGAACTGAATCATGAATCATGAATCATGAATCATAATTCGAATCATGAATCATGAATCATGAATCATGAATTGAATCATGAATTATGAATCATGAATTGAATCATGAATCATGAATTGAATCATGAATCATGAATCATGAATCATAAATCGAATCATGAATCATGAATCGAATCATGAATCATGAATTGAATCATGAATCAAGAATTGAATCATGAATCATGAATCATGAATTGAATCATGAATCATGAATCATGAATCATGAATCATGAATCATGAATCGAATCATGAATCATGAATCGAATCATGAATTGAATCATGAGTTGAATCATGAATCATAAATTGAATCATGAATCATGAATCATGAATTGAATCATGAATCATGAATCGAATCATAAATTATGAATCATGAATCCCGATTCATGAATTGAATCATGAATCATGAATTATGAATTGAATCATGAATCATGAATTAAATCATGAGTTGAATCATGAATCATAAATTGAATCATGAATCATGAAATGAATCATGAATTGAATCATGAATTGAATCATGATTCATGAATCATGAATTGAATCATGAATCATGAATCATGAATCATGAATTCAATCATGAATCATGATTTGAATCAGGAATCGAATCATGAATCATGAATTGAATCATGATTTTAATTATGAATCATGAATCATGAATTGAATCATGAATCATGAATCATGAATCATGAATTGAATTATGAATTGAATCATGAATCTCGAATCATGAATTGAATCATGAATCATGAATCATAAATCATGAATCATGAATCATGAATCATGAATTGAATTATGAATTGAATCATGAATCATGAATTGAATCATGAATCATGAATCATGAATTGAATCATGAATCATGAATCATGAATTGAATCATGAATCATGAATTGAATCATGAATCATGAATCGAATCATGAATCATGAATCGAACCATGAATCATGAATTGTATCATGAATCATGAATCATGAATTGAATCATGAATCATGAATTGAATCATGAATCATGAATCATGAATCATGAATCGAATCATGAATCATGAATCATGAATCATGAATCGAATCATGAATCATGAATTGAATCATGAATCATGAATTATGAATCATGAATTGAATCATGAATCATGAATCATGAATTGAATAATGATTCATGAATCATGAATTGAATCATGAATCATGAATCATGAATTGAATCATGAATTATGAATCATGAATCATGAATCGAATCATGAATCATGAATCATGAATCGAATCATGAATCATGAATTAAATCATGAATCATGAATCATGAATTGAATCATGAATCATGAATTGAATCATAAATCATGAATTGAATCATGAATCAAGAATCAAATCATGAATCATGAATTGAATCAAGAATCATGAATCATGAATCATAAATTGAATCATAAATCATGAATCATGAATTGAATCATGAATCATGAATCGAATCATGTATCATGAATCATGAATTGAATCATGAATCATGAATCGAATCATGAATCATGAATCATGAATCATGAATTGAATCATGAATCATGAATTGAATCAGGAATCGAATCATGAATTCAATCATGAATCATAAATCGAATCATGAATCATGAATTGAATCAGAAATCGAATCATGAATTCAATCATGAATCATGAATTGAATCATGATTTTAATTATGAATCATGAATCATGAATTGAATCATGAATCATGAATCATGAATCATGAATTAAATTATGAATTGAATCATGAATCTTGAATCATGAATTGAATCATGAATCATGAATCATAAATCATGAATCATGAATCATGAATCATAAATCATGAATCATGAATCATGATTCATGAATCATGAATCATGAATTGAATTATGAATTGAATCATGAATCATTAATTGAATCATGAATCATGAATCATGAAATGAATCATGAATCATGAATCATGAATTGAATTATGAATCATGAATTGTATCATGAATCATGAATCATGAATTGAATCATGAATCATGAATCATGAATTGAATCATGAATCATGAATCATGAATCATGAATCGAATCATGAATCATGAATCATGAATCGAATCATGAATCATGAATTGAATCATGAATCATGAATCATGAATTGAATCATGAATCATGAATTAATGAATTGAATCATGAATCATGAATCATGAATCGAATCATGAATCATGAATCATGAATTAAATCATGAATCATGAATCGAATCATGAATCATGAATTGAATCATGAATCATGAATCATGAGTTGAATCATGAATCATGAATTAATGAATTGAATCATGAATCATGAATCATGAATCGAATCATGAATCATGAATCATGAATTGAATCATGAATCATGAATCGAATCATGAATCATGAATTGAAACATTATTTGAATCATGTATCATGAATTGAATAAGGAATTGAATCATGAATTGAATTATGAATCATGAAATGAATCATGAGTCATGAATAATGAATTGAATCATGAATCATGAATCATGAATTGAATCATGAATCATGAATCGAATCTTGTATCATGAATCATGAATTGAATCATGAATCTAGAATCGAATCATGAATCATGAATCATGAATTGAATCATGAATCATGAATTGAATCAGAAATCGAATCATGAATTCAATCATGAATCATGAATTGAATCATGATTTTAATTATGAATCATGAATCATGAATTGAATCATGAATCATGAATCATGAATTGAATCATGAATCATGAATCATGAATCATGAATTGAATTATGAATTGAATCATGAATCTTGAATCATGAATGGAATCATGAATCATGAATCATAAATCATGAATCATGAATCATGAATTATGAATTGAATTATGAATTGAATCATGAATCATGAATTGAATAATGAATCATGAATTATGAATTGAATCATGAATCATGAATTGAATCATGAATCATGAATCATGAATTGAATCATGAATCATGAATCATGAATCGAATCATGAATCATGAATCGAATCATGAATCATGAATTGAATTATGAATCATGAATCATGAATCGAAACATGAATCATGAATTGAATCATGAATCATGAATTGAATCATGAATCATGAATTGAATCATGAATCATGAATCGAATAATGAATCATGAATTGAATCATGAATCATGAATCATGAATCATGAATCGAATAATGAATCTTGAATTTTGAATTGAATCATGAATAATGAATTGAATCATGAATCATGAATCAAGAATCATGAATCGAAACATGAATCATGAATTGAATCATGAATCATGAATCATGAATTGAATCATGAATCATGAATCATGAATCATGAATCGAATAATGAATCTTGAATTTTGAATTGAATCATGAATCATGAATTGAATCATGAATCATGGATCGAATCATGAATTTAATCATGAATCATGAATCGAATCATGAATCATAAATTGAATCATGAATCATGAATCATGAATCATAAATTGAATCATAAATCATGAATCATGAATTGAATCATGAATCATGAATCGAATCATGAATTATGAATCATGAATTGAATCATGAATTGAATCATGAATCATGAATCGAATCATGAATCATGAATTGAATCATGAATTGAATCATGAATCATGAATTGAATCATGAATCATGAATCATAAATCCAATCATGAATCATGAATTGAATCATGAATCGAATCATGAATTGAATCATTAATCATGAATTGAATCATGAATCATGAATTATGAATCATGAATTGAATCATGAATCATGAATCATGAATTGAATCATGAATCATGAATCATGAATTGAATCATGAATCATGAATTATGAATCATGAATTGAATCATGAATCATGAATCATGAATTGAATCATGAATCATGGATCATGAATCATAAATCGAATCATGAATCATGAATCGAATCATGAATCATGAATTGAATCATGAATCATGAATCATGAATTGAATCATGAATCATGAATCATGAATTGAATCATGAATCATGAATCATGAATCATGAATCATGAATTGAATCATGAATCATGAATCGAATCATGAATCATGAATTGAATCATGATTCATGAATCATGAATTGAATCATGAATCATGAATCATGACTCGAATCATGAATCATGATTTGAATCAGGAATCGAATCATGAATCATGAATTAATTCATGATTTTAATTATGAATCATGAATCATGAATTGAATCATGAATCATGAATCATGAATCATGAATTGAATTATGAATTGAATCATGAATCTTGAATCATGAATGGAATCATGAATCATGAATCATAAAACATGAATCATGAATCATGAATCATGAATTGAATTATGAATTGAATCATGAATCATGAATTGAATCATGAATCATGAATCATGAATTGAATCATGAATCATGAATCATAAATCATGAATCGAATCATGAATCATGAATCATGAATCGAATCATGAATCATGAATTGAATCATGAATCATGAATCATGAATT
The DNA here is from genome assembly GCA_036250195.1 of Mixophyes australis. Classification (NCBI taxonomy): domain Eukaryota; kingdom Metazoa; phylum Chordata; class Amphibia; order Anura; family Limnodynastidae; genus Mixophyes; species Mixophyes australis. The sequence continues at coordinate 237,853,395 of JAVHZZ010000001.1, read as the reverse complement.
AAATCATGAATCATGAATCATGAATCATGAATCATGAATCGAATCATGAATCATGAATTGAATCATGAATCATGAATCATGAATCATAAATTGAATCATAAATCATGAATCATGAATTGTATCATGAATCATGAATCGAATCATGAATCATGAATCATGAATTGAATCATGAATTGAATCATGAATCATGAATCGAATCATGAATCATGAATTGAATCATGAATCATGAATTGAATCATGAATCATGAATTGAATCATGAATTATGAATTGAATCATGAATCGAATCATGAATTGAATCATTAATCATGAATTGAATCATGAATCATGAATTGAATCATGAATCATGAATCATGAATTGAATCATGAATCATGAATCATGAAGTGAATCATGAATCATGAATCATGAATCATGAATCGAATCATGAATCATGAATCATGAATCATGAATTGAATCATGAATCATGAATCGAATCATGAATCATGAATTGAAACATTAATTGAATCATAAATCATGAATCAAATCATGAATCATGATATGAATCATGAATTATGAATCATGAACTGAATCATGTATCATGAATCGAATCATGAATCATGATATGAATCATGAATCATGATATGAATCATGAATTATGAATCATGAACTGAATCATGAATCATGAATTATGAATTGAATCATGTATCATGAATTGAATCAGGAATCGAATCATGAATTGAATTATGAATCATGAAATGAATTATGAGTCATGAATAATGAATTGAATCATGAATCATGAATTGAATCATGAATCATGATTCGAATCATAAATCATGAATCATGAACCATGATTCATGAATTGAATCATGATTCATGAATTGAATCATGAATCATGAATCATAAATCGAATCATGAATCATGAATTGAATCATGAATCATGAATCATGAATCATGAATCATGAATTCAATCATGAATCATGATTTGAATCAGGAATCGAATCATGAATCATGAATTGAATCATGATTTTAATTATGAATCATGAATCATGAATTGAATCATGAATCATGAATCATGAATCATGAATTGAATTATGAATTGAATCATGAATCTTGAATCATGAATTGAATCATGAATCATGAATCATAAATCATGAATCATGAATCATAAATCATGAATTGAATTATGAATTGAATCATGAATCATGAATTGAATTATGAATCATGAATCATGAATTGAATCATGAATCATGAATCATGAATTGAATCATGAATCATGAATCATGAATTGAATCATGAATCATGAATCATAAATCATGAATCATGAATCATGAATTGAATTATGAATTGAATCATGAATCATGAATTGAATCATGAATCATGAATCATGAATTGAATCATGAATCATGAATCATGAATTGAATCATGAATCATGAATCGAATCATGAATCATGAATCGAATCATGAATCATTAATTGTATCATGAATTATGAATCATGAATTGAATCATGAATCATGAATCATGAATTGAATCATGAATCATGAATCATGAATCATAATTCGAATCATGAATCATGAATCATGAATCATGAATTGAATCATGAATTATGAATCATGAATTGAATCATGAATCATGAATTGAATCATGAATCATGAATCATGAATCATAAATCGAATCATGAATCATGAATCGAATCATGAATCATGAATTGAATCATGAATCAAGAATTGAATCATGAATCATGAATCATGAATTGAATCATGAATCATGAATCATGAATCATGAATCATGAATCATGAATCGAATCATGAATCATGAATCGAATCATGAATTGAATCATGAGTTGAATCATGAATCATAAATTGAATCATGAATCATGAATCATGAATTGAATCATGAATCATGAATCGAATCATAAATTATGAATCATGAATCCCGATTCATGAATTGAATCATGAATCATGAATTATGAATTGAATCATGAATCATGAATTAAATCATGAGTTGAATCATGAATCATAAATTGAATCATGAATCATGAAATGAATCATGAATTGAATCATGAATTGAATCATGATTCATGAATCATGAATTGAATCATGAATCATGAATCATGAATCATGAATTCAATCATGAATCATGATTTGAATCAGGAATCGAATCATGAATCATGAATTGAATCATGATTTTAATTATGAATCATGAATCATGAATTGAATCATGAATCATGAATCATGAATTGAATTATGAATTGAATCATGAATCTCGAATCATGAATTGAATCATGAATCATGAATCATAAATCATGAATCATGAATCATGAATCATGAATTGAATTATGAATTGAATCATGAATCATGAATTGAATCATGAATCATGAATCATGAATTGAATTATGAATTGAATCATGAATCATGAATTGAATCATGAATCATGAATCATGAATTGAATCATGAATCATGAATCATGAATTGAATCATGAATCATGAATTGAATCATGAATCATGAATCGAATCATGAATCATGAATCGAACCATGAATCATGAATTGTATCATGAATCATGAATCATGAATTGAATCATGAATCATGAATTGAATCATGAATCATGAATCATGAATCATGAATCGAATCATGAATCATGAATCATGAATCATGAATCGAATCATGAATCATGAATTGAATCATGAATCATGAATTATGAATCATGAATTGAATCATGAATCATGAATCATGAATTGAATAATGATTCATGAATCATGAATTGAATCATGAATCATGAATCATGAATTGAATCATGAATTATGAATCATGAATCATGAATCGAATCATGAATCATGAATCATGAATCGAATCATGAATCATGAATTAAATCATGAATCATGAATCATGAATTGAATCATGAATCATGAATTGAATCATAAATCATGAATTGAATCATGAATCAAGAATCAAATCATGAATCATGAATTGAATCAAGAATCATGAATCATGAATCATAAATTGAATCATAAATCATGAATCATGAATTGAATCATGAATCATGAATCGAATCATGTATCATGAATCATGAATTGAATCATGAATCATGAATCGAATCATGAATCATGAATCATGAATCATGAATTGAATCATGAATCTTGAATTGAATCAGGAATCGAATCATGAATTCAATCATGAATCATAAATCGAATCATGAATCATGAATTGAATCAGAAATCGAATCATGAATTCAATCATGAATCATGAATTGAATCATGATTTTAATTATGAATCATGAATCATGAATTGAATCATGAATCATGAATCATGAATCATGAATTAAATTATGAATTGAATCATGAATCTTGAATCATGAATTGAATCATGAATCATGAATCATAAATCATGAATCATGAATCATGAATCATAAATCATGAATCATGAATCATGATTCATGAATCATGAATCATGAATTGAATTATGAATTGAATCATGAATCATTAATTGAATCATGAATCATGAATCATGAAATGAATCATGAATCATGAATCATGAATTGAATTATGAATCATGAATTGTATCATGAATCATGAATCATGAATTGAATCATGAATCATGAATCATGAATTGAATCATGAATCATGAATCATGAATCATGAATCGAATCATGAATCATGAATCATGAATCGAATCATGAATCATGAATTGAATCATGAATCATGAATCATGAATTGAATCATGAATCATGAATTAATGAATTGAATCATGAATCATGAATCATGAATCGAATCATGAATCATGAATCATGAATTAAATCATGAATCATGAATCGAATCATGAATCATGAATTGAATCATGAATCATGAATCATGAGTTGAATCATGAATCATGAATTAATGAATTGAATCATGAATCATGAATCATGAATCGAATCATGAATCATGAATCATGAATTGAATCATGAATCATGAATCGAATCATGAATCATGAATTGAAACATTATTTGAATCATGTATCATGAATTGAATAAGGAATTGAATCATGAATTGAATTATGAATCATGAAATGAATCATGAGTCATGAATAATGAATTGAATCATGAATCATGAATCATGAATTGAATCATGAATCATGAATCGAATCTTGTATCATGAATCATGAATTGAATCATGAATCTAGAATCGAATCATGAATCATGAATCATGAATTGAATCATGAATCATGAATTGAATCAGAAATCGAATCATGAATTCAATCATGAATCATGAATTGAATCATGATTTTAATTATGAATCATGAATCATGAATTGAATCATGAATCATGAATCATGAATTGAATCATGAATCATGAATCATGAATCATGAATTGAATTATGAATTGAATCATGAATCTTGAATCATGAATGGAATCATGAATCATAAATCATGAATCATGAATCATGAATTATGAATTGAATTATGAATTGAATCATGAATCATGAATTGAATAATGAATCATGAATTATGAATTGAATCATGAATCATGAATTGAATCATGAATCATGAATCATGAATTGAATCATGAATCATGAATCATGAATCGAATCATGAATCATGAATCGAATCATGAATCATGAATTGAATTATGAATCATGAATCATGAATCGAAACATGAATCATGAATTGAATCATGAATCATGAATTGAATCATGAATCATGAATTGAATCATGAATCATGAATCGAATAATGAATCATGAATTGAATCATGAATCATGAATCATGAATCATGAATCGAATAATGAATCTTGAATTTTGAATTGAATCATGAATAATGAATTGAATCATGAATCATGAATCAAGAATCATGAATCGAAACATGAATCATGAATTGAATCATGAATCATGAATCATGAATTGAATCATGAACCATGAATCATGAATCATGAATCGAATAATGAATCTTGAATTTTGAATTGAATCATGAATCATGAATTGAATCATGAATCATGGATCGAATCATGAATTTAATCATGAATCATGAATCGAATCATGAATCATAAATTGAATCATGAATCATGAATCATGAATCATAAATTGAATCATAAATCATGAATCATGAATTGAATCATGAATCATGAATCGAATCATGAATTATGAATCATGAATTGAATCATGAATTGAATCATGAATCATGAATCGAATCATGAATCATGAATTGAATCATGAATTGAATCATGAATCATGAATTGAATCATGAATCATGAATCATAAATCCAATCATGAATCATGAATTGAATCATGAATCGAATCATGAATTGAATCATTAATCATGAATTGAATCATGAATCATGAATTATGAATCATGAATTGAATCATGAATCATGAATCATGAATTGAATCATGAATCATGAATCATGAATTGAATCATGAATCATGAATTATGAATCATGAATTGAATCATGAATCATGAATCATGAATTGAATCATGAATCATGGATCATGAATCATAAATCGAATCATGAATCATGAATCGAATCATGAATCATGAATTGAATCATGAATCATGAATCATGAATTGAATCATGAATCATGAATCATGAATTGAATCATGAATCATGAATCATGAATCATGAATCATGAATTGAATCATGAATCATGAATCGAATCATGAATCATGAATTGAATCATGATTCATGAATCATGAATTGAATCATGAATCATGAATCATGACTCGAATCATGAATCATGATTTGAATCAGGAATCGAATCATGAATCATGAATTAATTCATGATTTTAATTATGAATCATGAATCATGAATTGAATCATGAATCATGAATCATGAATCATGAATTGAATTATGAATTGAATCATGAATCTTGAATCATGAATGGAATCATGAATCATGAATCATAAAACATGAATCATGAATCATGAATCATGAATTGAATTATGAATTGAATCATGAATCATGAATTGAATCATGAATCATGAATCATGAATTGAATCATGAATCATGAATCATGAATTGAATCATGAATCATGAATCATGAATTGAATCATGAATCATGAATCGAATCATGAATCATGAATCGAATCATGAATCATGAATTGTATCATGAATCATGAATCATGAATTGAATCATGAATCATGAATCATGAATTGAATCATGAATCATGAATCATGAATCATGAATCGAATCATGAATCATGAATCATGAATCATGAATCGAATCATAAATCATGAATTGAATCATGAATCATGAATTATGAATCATGAATTGAATCATGAATCATGAATCATGAATTGAATCATGAATCATGAATCATGAATTGAATCATGAATCATGAATCATGAATTGCATCATGAATTATGAATCATAAATCATGAATCGAATCATGAATCATGAATCATGAATCGAATCATGAATCATGAATTGAATCATGAATCATGAATCATGAATCATGAATCATGAATCATGAATCGAAACATGAATCATGAATTGAATCATGAATCATGAATTGAATCATGAATCATAATTCATGAATTGAATCATGAATCATGAATCATGAATCGAATCATGAATCATGAATCATGAATCGAATCATGAATCATGAATTGAATCATGAATCATGAATCATGAATTGAATCATGAATCATGAATTGAATCATGAATCATGAATTGAATCCCGAATCATGAATCGAATAATGAATCATGAATTGAATCATGAATCATGAATCATGAATCAAGAATCATGAATCGAAACATGAATCATGAATTGAATCATGAATCATGAATCATGAATCATGAATTGAATCATGAATCATGAATCATGAATCATGAATCGAATAATGAATCTTGAATTTTGAATTGAATCATGAATCATGAATTGAATCATGAATCATGGATCGAATCATGAATTGAATCATTAATCATGAATCATAAATCATGAATCATGAATCATGAATCATAAATCATGAATCATGAATCATGATTCATGAATCATGAATCATGAATTGAATTATGAATTGAATCATGAATCATTAATTGAATCATGAATCATGAATCATGAAATGAATCATGAATCATGAATCATGAATTGAATTATGAATCATGAATTGTATCATGAATCATGAATCATGAATTGAATCATGAATCATGAATCATGAATTGAATCATGAATCATGAATCATGAATCATGAATCGAATCATGAATCATGAATCATGAATCGAATCATGAATCATGAATTGAATCATGAATCATGAATCATGAATTGAATCATGAATCATGAATTAATGAATTGAATCATGAATCATGAATCATGAATCGAATCATGAATCATGAATCATGAATTATGAATCATGAATTGAATCATGAATCATGAATCATGAATTGAATCATGAATCATGGATCATGAATCATAAATCGAATCATGAATCATGAATCGAATCATGAATCATGAATTGAATCATGAATCATGAATCATGAATTGAATCATGAATCATGAATCATGAATTGAATCATGAATCATGAATCATGAATCATGAATCATGAATTGAATCATGAATCATGAATCGAATCATGAATCATGAATTGAATCATGATTCATGAATCATGAATTGAATCATGAATCATGAATCATGACTCGAATCATGAATCATGATTTGAATCAGGAATCGAATCATGAATCATGAATTAATTCATGATTTTAATTATGAATCATGAATCATGAATTGAATCATGAATCATGAATCATGAATCATGAATTGAATTATGAATTGAATCATGAATCTTGAATCATGAATGGAATCATGAATCATGAATCATAAAACATGAATCATGAATCATGAATCATGAATTGAATTATGAATTGAATCATGAATCATGAATTGAATCATGAATCATGAATCATGAATTGAATCATGAATCATGAATCATGAATTGAATCATGAATCATGAATCATGAATTGAATCATGAATCATGAATCGAATCATGAATCATGAATCGAATCATGAATCATGAATTGTATCATGAATCATGAATCATGAATTGAATCATGAATCATGAATCATGAATTGAATCATGAATCATGAATCATGAATCATGAATCGAATCATGAATCATGAATCATGAATCATGAATCGAATCATAAATCATGAATTGAATCATGAATCATGAATTATGAATCATGAATTGAATCATGAATCATGAATCATGAATTGAATCATGAATCATGAATCATGAATTGAATCATGAATCATGAATCATGAATTGAATCATGAATTATGAATCATAAATCATGCATCGAATCATGAATCATGAATCATGAATCGAATCATGAATCATGAATTGAATCATGAATCATGAATCATGAATCATGAATCATGAATCATGAATCATGAATCGAAACATGAATCATGAATTGAATCATGAATCATGAATTGAATCATGAATCATAATTCATGAATTGAATCATGAATCATGAATCATGAATCGAATCATGAATCATGAATCATGAATCGAATCATGAATCATGAATTGAATCATGAATCATGAATCATGAATCGAAACATGAATCATGAATTGAATCATGAATCATGAATTGAATCATGAATCATGAATTGAATCCCGAATCATGAATCGAATAATGAATCATGAATTGAATCATGAATCATGAATCATGAATCAAGAATCATGAATCGAAACATGAATCATGAATTGAATCATGAATCATGAATCATGAATCATGAATTGAATCATGAATCATGAATCATGAATCGAATAATGAATCTTGAATTTTGAATTGAATCATGAATCATGAATTGAATCATGAATCATGGATCGAATCATGAATTGAATCATTAATCATGAATCATAAATCATGAATCATGAATCATGAATCATAAATCATGAATCATGAATCATGATTCATGAATCATGAATCATGAATTGAATTATGAATTGAATCATGAATCATTAATTGAATCATGAATCATGAATCATGAAATGAATCATGAATCATGAATCATGAATTGAATTATGAATCATGAATTGTATCATGAATCATGAATCATGAATTGAATCATGAATCATGAATCATGAATTGAATCATGAATCATGAATCATGAATCATGAATCGAATCATGAATCATGAATCATGAATCGAATCATGAATCATGAATTGAATCATGAATCATGAATCATGAATTGAATCATGAATCATGAATTAATGAATTGAATCATGAATCATGAATCATGAATCGAATCATGAATCATGAATCATGAATTAAATCATGAATCATGAATCGAATCATGAATCATGAATTGAATCATGAATCATGAATCATGAATTGAATCATGAATCATGAATTAATGAATTGAATCATGAATCATGAATCATGAATTGAATCATGAATCATGAATCGAATCATGAATCATGAATTGAAACATTATTTGAATCATGTATCATGAATTGAATAAGGAATCGAATCATGAATTGAATTATGAATCATGAAATGAATCATGAGTCATGAATAATGAATTGAATCATGAATCATGAATCATGAATCATGAATTGAATCTTGTATCATGAATCATGAATTGAATCATGAATCTAGAATCGAATCATGAATCATGAATCATGAATTGAATCATGAATCATGAATTGAATCAGGAATCGAATCATGAATTCAATCATGAATCATAAATCGAATCATGAATCATGAATTGAATCAGAAATCGAATCATGAATTCAATCATGAATCATGAATTGAATCATGATTTTAATTATGAATCATGAATCATGAATTGAATCATGAATCATGAATCATGAATCATGAATTGAATTATGAATTGAATCATGAATCTTGAATCATGAATGGAATCATGAATCATGAATCATAAAACATGAATCATGAATCATGAATTGAATTATGAATTGAATCATGAATCATGAATTGAATCATGAATCATGAATCATGAATTGAATCATGAATCATGAATCATGAATTGAATCATGAATCATGAATCATGAATTAAATCATGAATCATGAATCGAATGATGAATCATGAATCGAATCATGAATCATGAATTGTATCATGAATCATGAATCATGAATTGAATCATGAATCATGAATCATGAATTGAATCATGAATCATGAATCATGAATCATGAATCGAATCATGAATCATGAATCATGAATCGAATCATGAATTGAATCATGAATCATGAATTATGAATCATGAATTGAATCATGAATCATGAATCATGAATTGAATCATGAATCATGAATCATGAATTGAATCATGAATCATGAATCATGAATTGAATCATGAATTATGAATCATGAATCATGAATCGAATCATGAATCATGAATCATGAATCGAATCATGAATCATGAATCATGAATTGAATCATGAATCATGAATCATGAATCATGAATCATGAATCATGAATCATGAATCATGAATCATGAATCGAATCATGAATCATGAATTGAATCATGAATCATGAATCATGAATTGAATCATGAATCATAATTCATGAATTGAATCATGAATCATGAATCATGAATCGAATCATGAATCATGAATCATGAATCGAATCATGAATCATGAATTGAATCATGAATCATGAATCATGAATCGAAACATGAATCATGAATTGAATCATGAATCATGAATTGAATCATGAATCATGAATTGAATCCCGAATCATGAATCGAATAATGAATCATGAATTGAATCATGAATCATGAATCATGAATCAAGAATCATGAATCGAAACATGAATCATGAATTGAATCATGAATCATGAATCATGAATCATGAATTGAATCATGAATCATGAATCATGAATCATGAATCGAATAATGAATCTTGAATTTTGAATTGAATCATGAATCATGAATTGAATCATGAATCATGGATCGAATCATGAATTGAATCATGAATCATGAATCGAATCATGAATCATGAATGGAATCATGAATCATGAATCATGAATCATAAATTGAATCATAAATCATGAATCATGAATTGAATCATGAATCATGAATCGAATCATGAATTTTGAATCATGAATTGAATCATGAATTGAATCATGAATCATGAATCGAATCATGAATCATGAATTGAATCATGATTTGAATCATGAATCATGAATTGAATCATGAATCATGAATCATAAATCCAATCATGAATCATGAATTGAATCATGAATCGAATCATGAATTGAATCATTAATCATGAATTGAATCATGAATCATGAATTATGAATCATGAATTGAATCATGAATCATGAATCATGAATTGAATCATGAATCATGAATCATGAATTGAATCATGAATCATGAATTATGAATCATGAATTGAATCATGAATCATGAATCATGAATTGAATCATGAATCATGAATCATGAATCATGAATCATGAATCATGAATCATGAATTGAATCATGAATCATGAATCATGAATCATGAATCATGAATCATGAATCATGAATCATGAATCGAATCATGAATCATGAATTGAATCATGAATCATGAATCATGAATTGAATCATGAATCATAATTCATGAATTGAATCATGAATCATGAATCATGAATCGAATCATGAATCATGAATCATGAATCGAATCATGAATCATGAATTGAATCATGAATCATGAATCATGAATCGAAACATGAATCATGAATTGAATCATGAATCATGAATTGAATCATGAATCATGAATTGAATCCCGAATCATGAATCGAATAATGAATCATGAATTGAATCATGAATCATGAATCATGAATCAAGAATCATGAATCGAAACATGAATCATGAATTGAATCATGAATCATGAATCATGAATCATGAATTGAATCATGAATCATGAATCATGAATCATGAATCGAATAATGAATCTTGAATTTTGAATTGAATCATGAATCATGAATTGAATCATGAATCATGGATCGAATCATGAATTGAATCATGAATCATGAATCGAATCATGAATCATGAATGGAATCATGAATCATGAATCATGAATCATAAATTGAATCATAAATCATGAATCATGAATTGAATCATGAATCATGAATCGAATCATGAATTTTGAATCATGAATTGAATCATGAATTGAATCATGAATCATGAATCGAATCATGAATCATGAATTGAATCATGAATTGAATCATGAATCATGAATTGAATCATGAATCATGAATCATAAATCCAATCATGAATCATGAATTGAATCATGAATCGAATCATGAATTGAATCATTAATCATGAATTGAATCATGAATCATGAATTATGAATCATGAATTGAATCATGAATCATGAATCATGAATTGAATCATGAATCATGAATCATGAATTGAATCATGAATCATGAATTATGAATCATGAATTGAATCATGAATCATGAATCATGAATTGAATCATGAATCATGAATCATGAATCATGAATCATGAATCATGAATCATGAATTGAATCATGAATCATGAATCATGAATCATGAATTCAATCATGAATCATGAATCATGAATCATGAATCATAAATTGAATCATAAATCATGAATCATGATTTTAATTATGAATCATGAATCATGAATTGAATCATGAATCATGAATCATGAATTGAATTATGAATTGAATCATGAATCTTGAATCATGAATGGAATCATGAATCATGAATCATAAATCATGAATCATGAATCATGAATCATGAATTGAATTATGAATTGAATCATGAATCATGAATTGAATCATGAATCATGAATCATGAATTGAATCATGAATCATGAATCATGAATTGAATCATGAATCATGAATCGAATCATGAATCATGAATCGAATCATGAATCATGAATTGTATCATGAATCATGAATCATGAAATGAATCATGAATCATGAATCATGAATTGAATCATGAATCATGAATCATGAATCATGAATCGAATCATGAATCATGAATCATGAATCGAATCATGAATCATGAATTGAATCATGAATCATGAATCATGAATCATGAATTGAATCATGAATCATGAATCATGAATCATGAATTGAATTATGAATTGAATCATGAATCTTGAATCATGAATGGAATCATGAATCATGAATCATAAATCATGAATCATGAATCATGAATCATGAATTGAATTATGAATTGAATCATGAATCATGAATTGAATCATGAATCATGAATCATGAATTGAATCATGAATCATGAATCATGAATTGAATCATGAATCATGAATCGAATCATGAATCATGAATCGAATCATGAATCATGAATTGTATCATGAATCATGAATCATGAAATGAATCATGAATCATGAATCATGAATTGAATCATGAATCATGAATCATGAATCATGAATCGAATCATGAATCATGAATCATGAATCGAATCATGAATCATGAATTGAATCATGAATCATGAATCATGAATCATGAATTGAATCATGAATCATGAATCATGAATTAAATCATGAATTATGAATCATGAATCATGAATCGAATCATGAATCATGAATCATGAATCGAATCATGAATCATGAATCATGAATTGAATCATGAATCATGAATCATGAATCATGAATCGAATAATGAATAATGAATCATAAATCATGAATTGAATCATGAATCATGAATCAAGAATCATGAATCGAAACATGAATCATGAATTGAATCATGAATCATGAATCATGAATCATGAATTGAATCATGAATCAAGAATCGAATCATGAATCATGAATTGAATCAAGAATCATGAATCATGAATCATAAATTGAATCATAAATCATGAATCATGAATTGAATCATGAATCATGAATCGAATCATATATCATGAATCATGAATTTAATCATGAATCATGAATCGAATAATAAATCATGAATCATGAATTGAATCATGAATCGAATCATGAATCATGAATTGAATCATGAATCATGAATTGAATCAGGAATCGAATCATGAATTGAATCATGAATCATGAATTGAATCATGATTTTAATTATGAATCATAAATCATGAATTAAATCATGAATCATGAATCATGAATCATGAATTGAATTATGAATTGAATCATGAATTTTGAATCATGAATTGAATCATGAATCATGAATCATAAATCATGAATCATGAATCATGATTCATGAATCATGAATCATGAATTGAATTATGAATTGAATCATGAATCATGATTTGAATCATGAATCATGAATCATGAATTGAATCATGAATCATGAATCATGAAATGAATCATGAATCATGAATCATGAATTGAATTATGAATCATGAATCGAATCATGAATCAAATCATGAATCATGAATCGAATCATGAATCATGAATTGTATCATGAATCATGAATCATGAATTGAATCATGAATCATGAATCGAATCATGAATCGAATCATGAATCATGAATCGAATCATGAATCATGAATTGTATCATGAATCATGAATCATGAATTGAATCATGAATCATGAATCATGAAATGAATCATGAATCATGAATCGAATCATGAATCGAATCATGAATCATGAATCGAATCATGAATCATGAATTGTATCATGAATCATGAATTGAATCATGAATCATGAATCATGAAATGAATCATGAATCATGAATCATGAATTGAATTATGAATCATGATTTGAATCAGGAATCGAATCATGAATCATGAAATGAATCATGATTTTAATTATGAATCATGAATCATGAATTGAATCATGAATCATGAATCATGAATCATGAATTGAATTATGAATTGAATCATGAATCTTGAATCATGAATTGAATCATGAATCATGAATCATAAATCATGAATCATGAATCATGAATCATGAATTGAATTATGAATTGAATCATGAATCATGAATTGAATCATGAATCATGAATCATGAATTGAATCATGAATCATGAATCATGAATTGAATCATGAATCATGAATCATGAATTGAATCATGAATCATGAATCGAATCATGAATCATGAATTGTATCATGAATCATGAATCATGAATTGAATCATGAATCATGAATCATGAATTGAATCATGAATCATGAATCATGAATCATGAATCGAATCATGAATCATGAATCATGAATCATGAATCGAATCATGAATCATGAATTGAATCATGAATCATGAATTATGAATCATGAATTGAATCATGAATCATGAATCATGAATTGAATAATGAATCATGAATCATGAATTGAATCATGAATCATGAATCATGAATTCAATCATGAATTATGAATCATGAATCATGAATCGAATCATGAATCATGAATCATGAATCGAATCATGAATCATGAATTAAATCATGAATCATGAATCATGAATTGAATCATGAATCATGAATTGAATCATAAATCATGAATTGAATCATGAATTGAATCATGAATCAAGAAATGAATCATGAATCATGAATTGAATCAAGAATCATGAATCATGAATCATAAATTGAATCATAAATCATGAATCATGATTTTAATTATGAATCATGAATCATGAATTGAATCATGAATCATGAATCATGAATTGAATTATGAATTGAATCATGAATCTTGAATCATGAATGGAATCATGAATCATGAATCATAAATCATGAATCATGAATCATGAATTATGAATTGAATTATGAATTGAATCATGAATCATGAATTGAATAATGAATCATGAATTATGAATTGAATCATGAATCATGAATTGAATCATGAATCATGAATTGAATCATGAATCATGAATCATGAATCGAATCATGAATCATGAATCGAATCATGAATCATGAATTGAATCATGAATCATGAATCGAAACATGAATCATGAATTGAATCATGAATCATGAATTGAATCATGAATCATGAATTGAATCATGAATCATGAATCGAATAATGAATCATGAATTGAATCATGAATCATGAATCATGAATCATGAATCGAATAATGAATCATGAATCAAGAATCATGAATCGAAACATGAATCATGAATTGAATCATGAATCATGAATCATGAATTGAATCATGAATCATTAATCATGAATCATGAATCATGAATCATGAATCGAATAATGAATCATGAATCAAGAATCATGAATCGAAACATGAATCATGAATTGAATCATGAATCATGAATCATGAATTGAATCATGAATCATTAATCATGAATCGAATAATGAATCTTGAATTTTGAATTGAATCATGAATCATGAATTGAATCATGAATCATGTATCGAATCATGAATTTAATCATGAATCATGAATCGAATCATGAATAATAAATTGAATCATGAATCATGAATCATGAATCATAAATTGAATCATAAATCATGAATCATGAATTGAATCATGAATCATGAATCGAATCATGAATTATGAATCATGAATTGAATCATGAATTGAATCATGAATCATGAATCAAATCATGAATCATGAATTGAATCATGAATTGAATCATGAATCATGAATTGAATCATGAATCATGAATCATAAATCCAATCATGAATCATGAATTGAATCATGAATCGAATCATGAATTGAATCATTAATCATGAATTGAATCATGAATCATGAATTATGAATCATGAATTGAATCATGAATCATGAATCATGAATTGAATCATGAATCATGAATCATGAATTGAATCATGAATCATGAATTATAAATCATGAATTGAATCATGAATCATGAATCATGAATTGAATCATGAATCATGAATCATGAATCATAAATCGAATCATGAATCATGAATCGAATCATGAATCATGAATTGAATCATGAATCATGAATCATGAATTGAATCATGAATCATGAATCATGAATTGAATCATGAATCATGAATCATGAATCATGAATCATGAATTGAATCATGAATCATGAATCGAATCATGAATCATGAATTGAATCATGATTCATGAATCATGAATTGAATCATGAATCATGAATCATGAATTCAATCATGAATCATGATTTGAATCAGGAATCGAATCATGAATCATGAATTGAATCATGATTTTAATTATGAATCATGAATCATGAATTGAATCATGAATCATGAATCATGAATCATGAATTGAATTATGAATTGAATCATGAATCTTGAATCATGAATGGAATCATGAATCATGAATCATAAATCATGAATCATGAATCATGAATTGAATTATGAATTGAATCATGAATCATGAATTGAATCATGAATCATGAATCATGAATTGAATCATGAATCATGAATCATGAATTGAATCATGAATCATGAATCATGAATTGAATCATGAATCATGAATCGAATCATGAATCATGAATCGAATCATGAATCATGAATTGTATCATGAATCATGAATCATGAATTGAATCATGAATCATGAATCATGAATTGAATCATGAATCATGAATCATGAATCATGAATCGAATCATGAATCATGAATCATGAATCATGAATCGAATCATGAATCATGAATTGAATCATGAATCATGAATTATGAATCATGAATTGAATCATGAATCATGAATCATGAATTGAATCATGAATCATGAATCATGAATTGAATCATGAATCATGAATCATGAATTGAATCATGAATTATGAATCATGAATCATGAATCGAATCATGAATCATGAATCATGAATCGAATCATGAATCATGAATCATGAATTGAATCATGAATCATGAATCATGAATCATGAATCATGAATCATGAATCGAATCATGAACCATGAATTGAATCATGAATCATGAATTGAATCATGAATCATAATTCATGAATTGAATCATGAATCATGAATCATGAATCGAATCATGAATCATGAATCATGAATCGAATCATGAATCATGAATTGAATCATGAATCATGAATCATGAATCGAAACATGAATCATGAATTGAATCATGAATCATGAATTGAATCATGAATAATGAATTGAATCCCGAATCATGAATCGAATAATGAATCATGAATTGAATCATGAATTATGAATCATGAATCAAGAATCATGAATCGAAACATGAATCATGAATTGAATCATGAATCATGAATCATGAATTGAATCATGAATCATGAATCATGAATCGAATAATGAATCTTGAATTTTGAATTGAATCATGAATCATGAATTGAATCATGAATCATGGATCGAATCATGAATTGAATCATGAATCATGAATCGAATCATGAATCATGAATGGAATCATGAATCATGAATCATGAATCATAAATTGAATCATAAATCATGAATCATGAATTGAATCATGAATCATGAATCGAATCATGAATTATGAATCATGAATTGAATCATGAATTGAATCATGAATCATGAATCGAATCATGAATCATGAATTGAATCATGAATTGAATCATGAATCATGAATTGAATCATGAATCATGAATCATAAATCCAATCATGAATCATGAATTGAATCATGAATCGAATCATGAATTGAATCATTAATCATGAATTGAATCATGAATCATGAATCATGAATTGAATCATGAATCATGAATTATGAATCATGAATTGAATCATGAATCATGAATCATGAATTGAATCATGAATCATGAATCATAAATCGAATCATGAATCATGAATCGAATCATGAATCATGAATTGAATCATGAATCATGAATCATGAATTGAATCATGAATCATGAATCATGAATTGAATCATGAATCATGAATCATGAATCATGAATCATGAATCATGAATCATGAATTGAATCATGAATCATGAATCGAATCATGAATCATGAATTGAATCATGATTCATGAATCATGAATTGAATCATGAATCATGAATCATGAATCATGAATTCAATCATTAATCATGATTTGAATCAGGAATCGAATCATGAATCATGAATTGAATCATGATTTTAATTATGAATCATGAATCATGAATTGAATCATGAATCATGAATCATGAATCATGAATTGAATTATGAATTGAATCATGAATCTTGAATCATGAATGGAATCATGAATCATGAATCATAAATCATGAATCATGAATCATGAATTGAATCATGAATCATGAATCATGAATTGAATCATGAATCATGAATCATGAATTGAATCATGAATCATGAATCGAATCATGAATCATGAATCGAATCATGAATCATGAATTGTATCATGAATCATGAATCATGAATTGAATCATGAATCATGAATCATGAATTGAATCATGAATCATGAATCGAATCATGAATCATGAATCATGAATCGAATCATGAATCATGAATTGAATCATGAATCATGAATTATGAATCATGAATTGAATCATGAATCATGAATCATGAATTGAATCATGAATCATGAATCATGAATTGAATCATGAATCATGAATCATGAATTGAATCATGAATCATGAATCATGAATTGAATCATGAATTATGAATCATGAATCATGAATCGAATCATGAATCATGAATCATGAATCGAATCATGAATCATGAATAATGAATTGAATCATGAATCATGAATCATGAATCGAATAATGAATAATGAATCATAAATCATGAATTGAATCATGAATCATGAATCAAGAATCATGAATCGAAACATGAATCATGAATTGAATCATGAATCATGAATCATGAATCATGAATTGAATCATGAATCAAGAATCGAATCATGAATCATAAATTGAATCAAGAATCATGAATCATGAATCATAAATTGAATCATAAATCATGAATCATGAATTGAATCATGAATCATGAATCGAATCATATATCATGAATCATGAATTTAATCATGAATCATGAATCGAATCATGAATCATGAATCATGAATTGAATCATGAATCGAATCATGAATCATGAATTGAATCATGAATCATGAATTGAATCAGGAATCGAATCATGAATTCAATCATGAATCATGAACTGAATCATGAATCATGAATCATGAATCATGAATTGAATCATGAATTGAATCATGAATCATGAATCATAAATCATGAATCATGAATCATGAATTGAATTATGAATTGAATCATGAATCATGAATTGAATCATGAATCATGAATCATGAAATGAATCATGAATCATGAATCATGAATTGAATTATGAATCATGAATCGAATCCTGAATCGAATCATGAATCATGAATCGAATCATGAATCATGAATTGTATCATGAATCATGAATTGAATCATGAATCATGAATCGAATCATGAATCGAATCATGAATCATAATTCGAATCATGAATCATGAATTGTATCATGATTCATGAATCATGAATTGAATCATGAATCATGAATCATGAAATGAATCATGAATCATGAATCGAATCATGAATCGAATCATGAATCATGAATCGAATCATGAATCATGAATTGTATCATGAATCATGAATCATGAATTGAATCATGAATCATGAATCATGAAATGAATCATGAATCATGAATTATGAATTGAATTATGAATCATGATTTGAATCAGGAATCGAATCATGAATCATGAATTGAATCATGATTTTAATTATGAATCATGAATCATGAATTGAATCATGAATCATGAATCATGAATCATGAATTGAATTATGAATTGAATCATGAATCATGAATTGAATCATGAATCATGAATCATGAATTGAATCATGAATCATGAATCATGAATTGAATCATGAATCATGAATCATGAATTGAATCATGAATCATGAATCGAATCATGAATCATGAATCGAATCATGAATCATGAATTGTATCATGAATCATGAATCATGAATTGAATCATGAATCATGAATCATGAATTGAATCATGAATTATGAATCATGAATCATGAATCGAATCATGAATCATGAATCGAATCATGAATTGAATCATGAATCATGAATTATGAATCATGAATTGAATCATGAATCATGAATCATGAATTGAATAATGAATCATGAATCATGAACTGAATCATGAATCATGAATTCAATCATGAATTATGAATCATGAATCATGAATCGAATCATGAATCATGAATCATGAATCGAATCATGAATCATGAATTAAATCATGAATCATGAATCATGAATTGAATCATGAATCATGAATTGAACCATAAATCATGAATTGAATCATGAATTAAATCATGAATCATGAATCATGAATCATGAATTGAATTATGAATTGAATCATGAATTTTGAATCATGAATTGAATCATGAATCATGAATCATAAATCATGAATCATGAATCATGATTCATGAATCATGAATCATGAATTGAATTATGAATTGAATCATGAATCATGAATTGAATCATGAATCATGAATCATGAATTGAATCATGAATCATGAATCATGAAATGAATCATGAATCATGAATCATGAATTGAATTATGAATCATGAATCGAATCATGAATCAAATCATGAATCATGAATCGAATCATGAATCATGAATTGTATCATGAATCATGAATCATGAATTGAATCATGAATCATGAATCGAATCATGAATCGAATCATGAATCATGAATCGAATCATGAATCATGAATTGTATCATGAATCATGAATCATGAATTGAATCATGAATCATGAATCATGAAATGAATCATGAATCATGAATCGAATCATGAATCGAATCATGAATCATGAATCGAATCATGAATCATGAATTGTATCATGAATCATGAATTGAATCATGAATCATGAATCATGAAATGAATCATGAATCATGAATCATGAATTGAATTATGAATCATGATTTGAATCAGGAATCGAATCATGAATCATGAAATGAATCATGATTTTAATTATGAATCATGAATCATGAATTGAATCATGAATCATGAATCATGAATCATGAATTGAATTATGAATTGAATCATGAATCTTGAATCATGAATTGAATCATGAATCATGAATCATAAATCATGAATCATGAATCATGAATCATGAATTGAATTATGAATTGAATCATGAATCATGAATTGAATCATGAATCATGAATCATGAATTGAATCATGAATCATGAATCATGAATTGAATCATGAATCATGAATCATGAATTGAATCATGAATCATGAATCAAATCATGAATCATGAATTGTATCATGAATCATGAATCATGAATTGAATCATGAATCATGAATCATGAATTGAATCATGAATCATGAATCATGAATCATGAATCGAATCATGAATCATGAATCATGAATCATGAATCGAATCATGAATCATGAATTGAATCATGAATCATGAATTATGAATCATGAATTGAATCATGAATCATGAATCATGAATTGAATAATGAATCATGAATCATGAATTGAATCATGAATCATGAATCATAAATTCAATCATGAATTATGAATCATGAATCATGAATCGAATCATGAATCATGAATCATGAATCGAATCATGAATCATGAATTAAATCATGAATCATGAATCATGAATTGAATCATGAATCATGAATGGAATCATAAATCATGAATTGAATCATGAATTGAATCATGAATCAAGAAATGAATCATGAATCATGAATTGAATCAAGAATCATGAATCATGAATCATAAATTGAATCATAAATCATGAATCATGATTTTAATTATGAATCATGAATCATGAATTGAATCATGAATCATGAATCATGAATCATGAATTGAATTATGAATTGAATCATGAATCTTGAATCATGAATGGAATCATGAATCATGAATCATAAATCATGAATCATGAATCATGAATTATGAATTGAATTATGAATTGAATCATGAATCATGAATTGAATAATGAATCATGAATCATGAATTGAATCATGAATCATGAATTGAATCATGAATCATGAATTGAATCATGAATCATGAATCATGAATCGAATCATGAATCATGAATCGAATCATGAATCATGAATTGAATCATGAATCATGAATCGAAACATGAATCATGAATTGAATCATGAATCATGAATTGAATCATGAATCATGAATTGAATCATGAATCATGAATCGAATAATGAATCATGAATTGAATCATGAATCATGAATCATGAATCATGAATCGAATAATGAATCATGAATCAAGAATCATGAATCGAAACATGAATCATGAATTGAATCATGAATCATGAATCATGAATTGAATCATGAATCATTAATCATGAATCATGAATCATGAATCATGAATCGAATAATGAATCATGAATCAAGAATCATGAATCGAAACATGAATCATGAATTGAATCATGAATCATGAATCATGAATTGAATCATGAATCATTAATCATGAATCGAATAATGAATCTTGAATTTTGAATTGAATCATGAATCATGAATTGAATCATGAATCATGGATCGAATCATGAATTTAATCATGAATCATGAATCGAATCATGAATCATAAATTGAATCATGAATCATGAATCATGAATCATAAATTGAATCATAAATCATGAATCATGAATTGAATCATGAATCATGAATCGAATCATGAATTATGAATCATGAATTGAATCATGAATTGAATCATGAATCATGAATCAAATCATGAATCATGAATTGAATCATGAATTGAATCATGAATCATGAATTGAATCATGAATCATGAATCATAAATCCAATCATGAATCATGAATTGAATCATGAATCGAATCATGAATTGAATCATTAATCATGAATTGAATCATGAATCATGAATTATGAATCATGAATTGAATCATGAATCATGAATCATGAATTGAATCATGAATCATGAATCATGAATTGAATCATGAATCATGAATTATAAATCATGAATTGAATCATGAATCATGAATCATGAATTGAATCATGAATCATGAATCATGAATCATAAATCGAATCATGAATCATGAATCGAATCATGAATCATGAATTGAATCATGAATCATGAATCATGAATTGAATCATGAATCATGAATCATGAATTGAATCATGAATCATGAATCATGAATCATGAATCATGAATTGAATCATGAATCATGAATCGAATCATGAATCATGAATTGAATCATGATTCATGAATCATGAATTGAATCATGAATCATGAATCATGAATTCAATCATGAATCATGATTTGAATCAGGAATCGAATCATGAATCATGAATTGAATCATGATTTTAATTATGAATCATGAATCATGAATTGAATCATGAATCATGAATCATGAATCATGAATTGAATTATGAATTGAATCATGAATCTTGAATCATGAATGGAATCATGAATCATGAATCATAAATCATGAATCATGAATCATGAATTGAATTATGAATTGAATCATGAATCATGAATTGAATCATGAATCATGAATCATGAATTGAATCATGAATCATGAATTGAATCATGAATCATGAATCATGAATTGAATCATGAATCATGAATCATGAATTGAATCATGAATCATGAATCGAATCATGAATCATGAATCGAATCATGAATCATGAATTGTATCATGAATCATGAATCATGAATTGAATCATGAATCATGAATCATGAATTGAATCATGAATCATGAATCATGAATCATGAATCGAATCATGAATCATGAATCATGAATCATGAATCGAATCATGAATCATGAATTGAATCATGAATCATGAATTATGAATCATGAATTGAATCATGAATCATGAATCATGAATTGAATCATGAATCATGAATCATGAATTGAATCATGAATCATGAATCATGAATTGAATCATGAATTATGAATCATGAATCATGAATCGAATCATGAATCATGAATCATGAATCGAATCATGAATCATGAATCATGAATTGAATCATGAATCATGAATCATGAATCATGAATCATGAATCATGAATCGAATCATGAACCATGAATTGAATCATGAATCATGAATTGAATCATGAATCATAATTCATGAATTGAATCATGAATCATGAATCATGAATCGAATCATGAATCATGAATCATGAATCGAATCATGAATCATGAATTGAATCATGAATCATGAATCATGAATCGAAACATGAATCATGAATTGAATCATGAATCATGAATTGAATCATGAATAATGAATTAAATCCCGAATCATGAATCGAATAATGAATCATGAATTGAATCATGAATTATGAATCATGAATCAAGAATCATGAATCGAAACATGAATCATGAATTGAATCATGAATCATGAATCATGAATTGAATCATGAATCATGAATCATGAATCGAATAATGAATCTTGAATTTTGAATTGAATCATGAATCATGAATTGAATCATGAATCATGGATCGAATCATGAATTGAATCATGAATCATGAATCGAATCATGAATCATGAATGGAATCATGAATCATGAATCATGAATCATAAATTGAATCATAAATCATGAATCATGAATTGAATCATGAATCATGAATCGAATCATGAATTATGAATCATGAATTGAATCATGAATCATGAATCATGAATCGAATCATGAATCATGAATTGAATCATGAATTGAATCATGAATCATGAATTGAATCATGAATCATGAATCATAAATCCAATCATGAATCATGAATTGAATCATGAATCGAATCATGAATTGAATCATTAATCATGAATTGAATCATGAATCATGAATCATGAATTGAATCATGAATCATGAATTATGAATCATGAATTGAATCATGAATCATGAATCATGAATTGAATCATGAATCATGAATCATAAATCGAATCATGAATCATGAATCGAATCATGAATCATGAATTGAATCATGAATCATGAATCATGAATTGAATCATGAATCATGAATCATGAATTGAATCATGAATCATGAATCATGAATCATGAATCATGAATCATGAATTGAATCATGAATCATGAATCGAATCATGAATCATGAATTGAATCATGATTCATGAATCATGAATTGAATCATGAATCATGAATCATGAATCATGAATTCAATCATTAATCATGATTTGAATCAGGAATCGAATCATGAATCATGAATTGAATCATGATTTTAATTATGAATCATGAATCATGAATTGAATCATGAATCATGAATCATGAATCATGAATTGAATTATGAATTGAATCATGAATCTTGAATCATGAATGGAATCATGAATCATGAATCATAAATCATGAATCATGAATCATGAATTGAATCATGAATCATGAATCATGAATTGAATCATGAATCATGAATCATGAATTGAATCATGAATCATGAATCGAATCATGAATCATGAATCGAATCATGAATCATGAATTGTATCATGAATCATGAATCATGAATTGAATCATGAATCATGAATCATGAATTAAATCATGAATCATGAATCGAATCATGAATCATGAATCATGAATCGAATCATGAATCATGAATTGAATCATGAATCATGAATTATGAATCATGAATTGAATCATGAATCATGAATCATGAATTGAATCATGAATCATGAATCATGAATTGAATCATGAATCATGAATCATGAATTGAATCATGAATTATGAATCATGAATCATGAATTGAATCATGAATCATGAATCATGAATCGAATCATGAATCATGAATAATGAATTGAATCATGAATCATGAATCATGAATCGAATAATGAATAATGAATCATAAATCATGAATTGAATCATGAATCATGAATCAAGAATCATGAATCGAAACATGAATCATGAATTGAATCATGAATCATGAATCATGAATCATGAATTGAATCATGAATCAAGAATCGAATCATGAATCATGAATTGAATCAAGAATCATGAATCATGAATCATAAATTGAATCATAAATCATGAATCATGAATTGAATCATGAATCATGAATCGAATCATATATCATGAATCATGAATTTAATCATGAATCATGAATCGAATCATGAATCATGAATCATGAATTGAATCATGAATCGAATCATGAATCATGAATTGAATCATGAATCATGAATTGAATCAGGAATCAAATCATGAATTCAATCATGAATCATGAATTGAATCATGAATCATGAATCATGAATCATGAATTGAATTATGAATTGAATCATGAATTTTGAATCATGAATTGAATCATGAATCATGAATCATAAATCATGAATCATGAATCATGAATTGAATTATGAATTGAATCATGAATCATGAATTGAATCATGAATCATGAATCATGAAATGAATCATGAATCATGAATCATGAATTGAATTATGAATCATGAATCGAATCCTGAATCGAATCATGAATCATGAATCGAATCATGAATCATGAATTGTATCATGAATCATGAATTGAATCATGAATCATGAATCGAATCATGAATCGAATCATGAATCATAATTCGAATCATGAATCATGAATTGTATCATGAATCATGAATCATGAATTGAATCATGAATCATGAATCATGAAATGAATCATGAATCATGAATCGAATCATGAATCGAATCATGAATCATGAATCGAATCATGAATCATGAATTGTATCATGAATCATGAATCATGAATTGAATCATGAATCATGAATCATGAAATGAATCATGAATCATGAATTATGAATTGAATTATGAATCATGATTTGAATCAGGAATCGAATCATGAATCATGAATTGAATCATGATTTTAATTATGAATCATGAATCATGAATTGAATCATGAATCATGAATCATGAATCATGAATTGAATTATGAATTGAATCATGAATCATGAATTGAATCATGAATCATGAATCATGAATTGAATCATGAATCATGAATCATGAATTGAATCATGAATCATGAATCATGAATTGAATCATGAATCATGAATCGAATCATGAATCATGAATCGAATCATGAATCATGAATTGTATCATGAATCATGAATCATGAATTGAATCATGAATCATGAATCATGAATTGAATCATGAATCATGAATCATGAATCATGAATCGAATCATGAATCATGAATCGAATCATGAATCATGAATTGAATCATGAATCATGAATTATGAATCATGAATTGAATCATGAATCATGAATCATGAATTGAATAATGAATCATGAATCATGAACTGAATCATGAATCATGAATTCAATCATGAATTATGAATCATGAATCATGAATTGAATCATGAATCATGAATCATGAATCGAATCATGAATCATGAATTAAATCATGAATCATGAATCATGAATTGAATCATGAATCATGAATTGAACCATAAATCATGAATTGAATCATGAATTGAATCATGAATCAAGAATCGAATCATGAATCATGAATTGAATCAAGAATCATGAATCATGAATCATAAATTGAATCATAAATCATGAATCATGAATTGAATCATGAATCATGAATCGAATCATGTATCATGAATCATGAATTGAATCATGAATCATGAATCGAATCATGAATCATGAATCATGAATCATGAATTGAATCATGAATCATGAATTGAATCAGGAATCGAATCATGAATTCAATCATGAATCATAAATCGAATCATGAATCATGAATTGAATCAGAAATCGAATAATGAATTCAATCATGCATCATGAATTGAATCATGATTTTAATTATGAATCATGAATCATGAATTGAATCATGAATCATGAATCATGAATCATGAATTGAATTATGAATTGAATCATGAATCTTGAATCATGAATTGAATCATGAATCATGAATCATAAATCATGAATCATGAATCATGATTCATGAATCATGAATCATGAATTGAATTATGAATTGAATCATGAATCATGAATTGAATCATGAATCATGAATCATGAAATGAATCATGAATCATGAATCATGAATTGAATTATGAATCATGAATTGTATCATGAATCATGAATCATGAATTGAATCATGAATCATGAATCATGAATTGAATCATGAATCATGAATCATGAATCATGAATCATGAATCGAATCATGAATCATGAATCATGAATCATGAATCGAATCATGAATCATGAATCATGAATCGAATCATGAATCATGAATTGAATCATGAATCATGAATCATGAATTGAATCATGAATCATGAATTAATGAATTGAATCAAGAATCATGAATCATGAATCGAATCATGAATCATGAATTAAATCATGAATCATGAATCGAATCATGAATCATGAATTGAATCATGAATCATGAATCATGAATCGAATCATGAATCATGAATTGAAACATTATTTGAATCATGTATCATGAATTGAATAAGGAATCGAATCATGAATTGAATTATGAATCATGAAATGAATCATGAGTCATGAATAATGAATTGAATCATGAATCATGAATCATGAATCATGAATTGAATCATGAATCATGAATTATGAATCATGAATTGAATCATGAATCATGAATCATGAATTGAATCATGAATCATGAATCAAGAATCATAAATCGAATCATGAATCATGAATCGAATCATGAATCATGAATTGAATCATGAATCATGAATAATGAATTGAATCATGAATCATGAATCATGAATTGAATCATGAATCATGAATCATGAATCATGAATCATGAATTGAATCATAAATCATGAATCGAATCATGAATCATGAATTGAATCATGAGTTGAATCATGAATCATAAATTGAATCATGAATCATGAATCAAGAATCATGAATCATGTATTGAATCATGAATCATAAATTGAATCATGAATCATGAATCGAATCATGAATCATGAATTGAATCATGAGTTGAATCATGAATCATAAATTGAATCATGAATCATGAATCATGAATCATGAATCATGTATTGAATCATGAATCATGAATTGAATCATGAATCATGAATTATGAATCGAATCATGAATCATGATTTAAATCATGAGTTGAATCATGAATCATAAATTGAATCATGAATCATGAAATGAATCATGAATTGAATCATGAATTGAATCATGATTCATGAATCATGAATTGAATCATGATTCATGAATCATGAATTGAATCATGAATCATGAATCATGAATCATGAATTCAATCATGAATCATGATTTGAATCAGGAATCGAATCATGAATTGAATCATGATTTTAATTATGAATCATGAATCATGAATTGAATCATGAATCATGAATCATGAATCATGAATTGAATTATGAATTGAATCATGAATCTTGAATCATGAATGGAATCATGAATCATGAATCATAAATCATGAATTGAATTATGAATTGAATCATGAATCATGAATTGAATAATGAATCATGAATTATGAATTGAATCATGAATCATGAATTGAATCATGAATCATGAATCATGAATTGAATCATGAATCATGAATCGAATCATGAATCATGAATTGAATCATGAATCATGAATAATGATTTGAATCATGAATCATGAATCATGAATTGAATCATGAATCATGAATCATGAATCATGAATTGAATCATGAATCATGAATCGAATCATGAATCATGAATTGAATCATGAGTTGAATCATGAATCATAAATTGAATCATGAATCATGAATCATGAATCATGAATCATGTATTGAATCATGAATCATGAATTGAATCATGAATCATGAATCGAATCATAAATCATGAATCATGAATCATGATTCATGAATTGAATCATGAATCATGAATTATGAATCGAATCATGAATCATGATTTAAATCATGAGTTGAATCATGAATCATAAATTGAATCATGAATCATGAAATGAATCATGAATTGAATCATGAATTGAATCATGATTCATGAATCATGAATTGAATCATGAATCATGAATCATGAATTCAATCATGAATCATGATTTGAATCAGGAATCGAATCATGAATTGAATCATAATTTTAATTATGAATCATGAATTATGAATTGAATTATGAATTGAATCATGAATCATGAATTGAATAATGAATCATGAATTATGAATTGAATCATGAATCATGAATTGAATCATGAATCATGAATCATGAATTGAATCATGAATCATGAATCATGAATCGAATCATGAATCATGAATCGAATCATGAATCATGAATTGAATCATGAATCATGAATCATGAATCGAAACATGAATCATGAATTGAATCATGAATCATGAATTGAATCATGAATCATGAATTGAATCATGAATCATGAATCGAATAATGAATCATGAATTGAATCATGAATCATGAATCATGAATCGAATAATGAATCTTGAATTTTGAATTGAATCATGAATCATGAATTGAATCATGAATCATGAATCAAGAATCATGAATCGAAACATGAATCATGAATTGAATCATGAATCATGAATCATGAATTGAATCATGAATCATGAATCATGAATCATGAATTGAATCATGAATCATGAATCATGAATCATGAATCGAATAATGAATCTTGAATTTTGAATTGAATCATGAATCATGAATTGAATCATGAATCATGGATCGAATCATGAATTTAATCATGAATCATGAATCATGAATCATGAATCATAAATTGAATCATGAATCATGAATCATGAATCATAAATTGAATCATAAATCATGAATCATGAATTGAATCATGAATCATGAATCGAATCATGAATTATGAATCATGAATTGAATCATGAATTGAATCATCAATCATGAATCGAATCATGAATCATGAATTGAATCATGAATTGAATCATGAATCATGAATTGAATCATGAATCATGAATCATAAATCCAATCATGAATCATGAATTGAATCATGAATCGAATCATGAATTGAATCATTAATCATGAATTGAATCATGAATCATGAATTATGAATCATGAATTGAATCATGAATCATGAATTGAATCATGAATCATGAATCATGAATTGAATCATGAATCATGAATTATGAATCATGAATTGAATCATGAATCATGAATCATGAATTGAATCATGAATCATGAATCATGAATCATAAATCGAATCATGAATCATGAATCGAATCATGAATTATGAATTGAATCATGAATCATGAATCATGAATTGAATCATGAATCATGAATCATGAATTGAATCATGAATCATGAATCATGAATCATGAATCATGAATTGAATCATGAATCATGAATCGAATCATGAATCATGAATTGAATCATGATTCATGAATCATGAATTGAATCATGAATCATGAATCATGAATTCAATCATGAATCATGATTTGAATCAGGAATCGAATCATGAATCATGAATTGAATCATGATTTTAATTATGAATCATGAATCATGAATTGAATTATGAATTGAATCATGAATCTTGAATCATGAATGGAATCATGAATCATGAATCATAAATCATGAATCATGAATCATGAATCATGAATTGAATTATGAACTGAATCATGAATCTTGAATCATGAATGGAATCATGAATCATGAATCATAAATCATGAATCATGAATCATGAATCATGAATTGAATTATGAACTGAATCATGAATCATGAATTGAATCATGAATCATGAATCATGAATTGAATCATGAATCATGAATCATGAATTGAATCATGAATCATGAATCATGAATTGAATCATGAATCATGAATCGAATCATGAATCATTAATCGAATCATGAATCATGAATTGTATCATGAATCATGAATCATGAATTGAATCATGAATCATGAATCATGAATTGAATCATGAATCATGAATCATGAATCATGAATCGAATCATGAATCATGAATCATGAATCATGAATCGAATCATGAATCATGAATTGAATCATGAATCATGAATTATGAATCATGAATTGAATCATGAATCATGAATCATGAATTGAATCATGAATCATGAATCATGAATTGAATCATGAATTATGAATCATGAATCATGAATCGAATCATGAATCATGAATCATGAATCGAATCATGAATCATGAATCATGAATTGAATCATGAATCATGAATCATGAATCATGAATCATGAATCGAATCATGAATCATGAATTGAACCATGAATCATGAATCATGAATTGAATCATGAATCATAATTCATGAATGGAATCATGAATCATGAATCATGAATCGAATCATGAATCATGAATCATGAATCGAATCATGAATCATGAATTGAATCATGAATCATGAATCATGAATCGAAACATGAATCATGAATTGAATCATGAATCATGAATTGAATCATGAATCATGAATTGAATCCCGAATCATGAATCGAATAATGAATCATGAATTGAATCATGAATCATGAATCATGAATCAAGAATCATGAATCGAAACATGAATCATGAATTGAATCATGAATCATGAATCATGAATCATGAATTGAATCATGAATCATGAATCATGAATCATGAATCGAATAATGAATCTTGAATTTTGAATTGAATCATGAATCATGAATTGAATCATGAATCATGGATCGAATCATGAATTGAATCATGAATCATGAATCGAATCATGAATCATGAATGGAATCATGAATCATGAATCATGAATCATAAATTGAATCATAAATCATGAATCATGAATTGAATCATGAATCATGAATCGAATCATGAATTATGAATCATGAATTGAATCATGAATTGAATCATGAATCGAATCATGAATCATGAATTGAATCATGAATTGAATCATGAATCATGAATTGAATCATGAATCATGAATCATAAATCCAATCATGAATCATGAATTGAATCATGAATCGAATCATGAATTGAATCATTAATCATGAATTGAATCATGAATCATGAATTATGAATCATGAATTGAATCATGAATCATGAATCATGAATTGAATCATGAATCATGAATCATGAATTGAATCATGAATCATGAATTATCAATCATGAATTGAATCATGAATCATGAATCATGAATTGAATCATGAATCATGAATCATGAATCATAAATCGAATCATGAATCATGAATCGAATCATGAATCATGAATTGAATCATGAATCATGAATCATGAATTGAATCATGAATCATGAATCATGAATTGAATCATGAATCATGAATCATGAATCATGAATCATGAATCATAAATCATGAATCATGAATCATGAATCATGAATTGAATCATGAATCATGAATCGAATCATGAATCATGAATTGAATCATGATTCATGAATCATGAATTGAATCATGAATCATGAATCATGAATCATGAATTCAATCATGAATCATGGTTTGAATCAGGAATCGAATCATGAATCATGAATTGAATCATGATTTTAATTATGAATCATGAATCATGAAATGAATCATGAATCATGAATCATGAATCATGAATTGAATTATGAATTGAATCATGAATCTTGAATCATGAATGGAATCATGAATCATAATTCATAAATCATGAATCATGAATCATGAATTGAATTATGAATTGAATCATGAATCATGAATTGAATCATGAATCATGAATCATGAATTGAATCATGAATCATGAATCATGAATTGAATCATGAATCATGAATCATGAATTGAATCATGAATCGAATCATGAATCATGAATCGAATCATGAATCATGAATTGTATCATGAATCATGAATCATGAATTGAATCATGAATCATGAATCATGAATTGAATCATGAATCATGAATCATGAATCATGAATCGAATCATGAATCATGAATCATGAATCGAATCATGAATCATGAATTGAATCATGAATCATGAATTATGAATCATGAATTGAATCATGAATCATGAATCATGAATTGAATCATGAATCATGAATCATGAATTGAATCATGAATCATGAATCATGAATTGAATCATGAATTATGAATCATGAATCATGAATCGAATCATGAATCATGAATCATGAATCGAATCATGAATCATGAATCATAATTTGAATCATGAATCATGAATTGAATCATGAATCATGAATCATGAATTGAATCATGAATCATGAATTATGAATCATGAATTGAATCATGAATCATGATTCATGAATTGAATCATGAATCATGAATCAAGAATCATAAATCGAATCATGAATCATGAATCGAATCATGAATCATGAATTGAATCATGAATCATAAATAATGAATTGAATCATGAATCATGAATCATGAATTGAATCATGAATCATGAATCATGAATTGAATCATGAATCATGAATCGAATCATGAATCATGAATTGAATCATGAGTTGAATCATGAATCATAAATTGAATCATGAATCATGAATCATGAATCATGTATTGAATCATGAATCATAAATTGAATCATGAATCATGAATCGAATCTTGAATCATGAATTGAATCATGAGTTGAATCATGAATCATAAATTGAATCATGAATCATGTATTGAATCATGAATCGTGAATTGAATCATGAATCATGAATTATGAATCGAATCATGAATCATGATTTAAATCATGAGTTGAATCATGAATCATAAATTGAATCATGAATCATGAAATGAATCATGAATTGAATCATGAATTGAATCATGATTCATGAATCATGAATTGAATCATGATTCATGAATCATGAATTGAATCATGAATCATGAATCATGAATCATGAATTCAATCATGAATCATGATTTGAATCAGGAATCGAATCATGAATTGAATCATGATTTTAATTATGAATCATGAATCATGAATTGAATCATGAATCATGAATCATGAATCATGAATTGAATTATGAATTGAATCATGAATCTTGAATCATGAATTGAATCATGAATCATGAATCATGAATCATGAATCGAATCATGAATCATGAATCATGAATCATGAATCGAATCATGAATCATGAATTGAATCATGAATCATGAATTATGAATCATGAATTGAATCATGAATCATGAATCATGAATTGAATCATGAATCATGAATTATGAATCATGAATTGAATCATGAATCATGAATCATGAATTGAATCATGAATAATGAATCATGAATTGAATCATGAATCATGAATCATGAATTGAATCATGAATCATGAATCATGAATTGAATCATGAATTATGAATCATGAATCATGAATCATGAATCATGAATCGAATCATGAATCATGAATCATAAA
Source organism: Mixophyes australis (assembly GCA_036250195.1). Lineage (NCBI taxonomy): Eukaryota > Metazoa > Chordata > Amphibia > Anura > Limnodynastidae > Mixophyes > Mixophyes australis. Next base: position 237,817,523 of record JAVHZZ010000001.1, on the reverse strand, counting down.
TCGAATCATGAATCATGAATCATGAATTGAATCATGAATCATGAATCATGAATCATGAATCATGAATCATGAATTATGAATCGAATCATGAATCATGAAATGAATCATGAATCATGAATCATGAATTGAATCATGAATCATAATTCATGAATTGAATCATGAATCATGAATCATGAATCGAATCATGAATCATGAATCATGAATCGAATCATGAATCATGAATTGAATCATGAATCATGAATCATGAATCGAAACATGAATCATGAATTGAATCATGAATCATGAATTGAATCATGAATCATGAATTTAATCCCGAATCATGAATCGAATAATGAATCATGAATTGAATCATGAATCATGAATCATGAATCAAGAATCATGAATCGAAACATGAATCATGAATTGAATCATGAATCATGAATCATGAATCATGAATTGAATCATGAATCATGAATCATGAATCATGAATCGAATAATGAATCTTGAATTTTGAATTGAATCATGAATCATGAATTGAATCATGAATCATGGATCGAATCATGAATTGAATCATGAATCATGAATCGAATCATGAATCATGAATGGAATCATGAATCATGAATCATGAATCATAAATTGAATCATAAATCATGAATCATGAATTGAATCATGAATCATGAATCGAATCATGAATTATGAATCATGAATTGAATCATGAATTGAATCATGAATCATGAATCGAATCATGAATCATGAATTGAATCATGAATTGAATCATGAATCATGAATTGAATCATGAATCATGAATCATAAATCCAATCATGAATCATGAATTGAATCATGAATCGAATCATGAATTGAATCATTAATCATGAATTGAATCATGAATCATGAATTATGAATCATGAATTGAATCATGAATCATGAATCATGAATTGAATCATGAATCATGAATCATGAATTGAATCATGAATCATGAATTATGAATCATGAATTGAATCATGAATCATGAATCATGAATTGAATCATGAATCATGAATCATGAATCATAAATCGAATCATGAATCATGAATCGAATCATGAATCATGAATTGAATCATGAATCATGAATCATGAATTGAATTATGAATCATGAATCATGAATTGAATCATGAATCATGAATCATGAATCATGAATCATGAATCATGAATTGAATCATGAATCATGAATCGAATCATGAATCATGAATTGAATCATGATTCATGAATCATGAATTGAATCATGAATCATGAGTCATGAATCATGAATTCAATCATGAATCATGATTTGAATCAGGAATCGAATCATGAATCATGAATTGAATCATGATTTTAATTATGAATCATGAATCATGAATTGAATCATGAATCATGAATCATGAATCATGAATTGAATTATGAATTGAATCATGAATCATGAATTGAATCATGAATCATGAATCGAATCATGAATCATGAATCGAATCATGAATCATGAATTGTATCATGAATCATGAATCATGAATTGAATCATGAATCATGAATCATGAATTGAATCATGAATCATGAATCATGAATCATGAATCGAATCATGAATCATGAATCATGAATCGAATCATGAATCATGAATTGAATCATGAATCATGAATTATGAATCATAAATTGAATCATGAATCATGAATCATGAATTGAATCATGAATCATGAATCATGAATTGAATCATGAATCATGAATCATGAATTGAATCATGAATTATGAATCATGAATCATGAATCGAATCATGAATCATGAATCATGAATCGAATCATGAATCATGAATCATGAATTGAATCATGAATCATGAATCATGAATCGAATAATGAATAATGAATCATAAATCATGAATTGAATCATGAATCATGAATCAAGAATCATGAATCGAAACATGAATCATGAATTGAATCATGAATCATGAATCATGAATCATGAATTGAATCATGAATCAAGAATCGAATCATGAATCATGAATTGAATCAAGAATCATGAATCATGAATCATAAATTGAATCATAAATCATGAATCATGAATTGAATCATGAATCATGAATCGAATCATATATCATGAATCATGAATTTAATCATGAATCATGAATCGAATCATGAATCATGAATCATGAATTGAATCATGAATCGAATCATGAATCATGAATTGAATCATGAATCATGAATTGAATCAGGAATCGAATCATGAATTCAATCATGAATCATGAATTGAATCATGATTTTAATTATGAATCATGAATCATGAATTAAATCATGAATCATGAATCATGAATCATGAATTGAATTATGAATTGAATCATGAATTTTGAATCATGAATTGAATCATGAATCATGAATCATAAATCATGAATCATGAATCATGATTCATGAATCATGAATCATGAATCATGATTCATGAATCATGAATCATGAATTGAATTATGAATTGAATCATGAATCATGAATTGAATCATGAATCATGAATCATGAAATGAATCATGAATCATGAATCATGAATTGAATTATGAATCATGAATCGAATCATAAATCGAATCATGAATCATGAATCGAATCATGAATCATGAATTGAATCATGAATCATGAATCATGAATTGAGTTATGAATCATGAATCATGAATTGAATCATGAATCATGAATCATGAATCATGAATCATGAATCATGAATTGAATCATGAATCATGAATCGAATCATGAATCATGAATTGAATCATGATTCATGAATCATGAATTGAATCATGAATCATGAGTCATGAATCATGAATTCAATCATGAATCATGATTTGAATCAGGAATCGAATCATGAATCATGAATTGAATCATGAATCATGAATCATGAATTGAATCATGAATCATGAATCATGAATTGAATCATGAATCATGAATCATGAATTGAATCATGAATCATGAATCGAATCATGAATCATGAATCGAATCATGAATCATGAATTGTATCATGAATCATGAATCATGAATTGAATCATGAATCATGAATCATGAATTGAATCATGAATCATGAATCATGAATCATGAATCGAATCATGAATCATGAATCATGAATCGAATCATGAATCATGAATTGAATCATGAATCATGAATTATGAATCATAAATTGAATCATGAATCATGAATCATGAATTGAATCATGAATCATGAATCATGAATTGAATCATGAATCATGAATCATGAATTGAATCATGAATTATGAATCATGAATCATGAATCGAATCATGAATCATGAATCATGAATCGAATCATGAATCATGAATCATGAATTGAATCATGAATCATGAATCATGAATCGAATAATGAATAATGAATCATAAATCATGAATTGAATCATGAATCATGAATCAAGAATCATGAATCGAAACATGAATCATGAATTGAATCATGAATCATGAATCATGAATCATGAATTGAATCATGAATCAAGAATCGAATCATGAATCATGAATTGAATCATGAATCATGAATCATGAATCATGAATTGAATCATGAATCAAGAATCGAATCATGAATCATGAATTGAATCAAGAATCATGAATCATGAATCATAAATTGAATCATAAATCATGAATCATGAATTGAATCATGAATCATGAATCGAATCATATATCATGAATCATGAATTTAATCATGAATCATGAATCGAATCATGAATCATGAATCATGAATTGAATCATGAATCGAATCATGAATCATGAATTGAATCATGAATCATGAATTGAATCAGGAATCGAATCATGAATTCAATCATGAATCATGAATTGAATCATGATTTTAATTATGAATCATGAATCATGAATTAAATCATGAATCATGAATCATGAATCATGAATTGAATTATGAATTGAATCATGAATTTTGAATCATGAATTGAATCATGAATCATGAATCATAAATCATGAATCATGAATCATGATTCATGAATCATGAATCATGAATCATGATTCATGAATCATGAATCATGAATTGAATTATGAATTGAATCATGAATCATGAATTGAATCATGAATCATGAATCATGAAATGAATCATGAATCATGAATCATGAATTGAATTATGAATCATGAATCGAATCATAAATCGAATCATGAATCATGAATCGAATCATGAATCATGAATTGAATCATGAATCATGAATCATGAATTGAATTATGAATCATGAATCATGAATTGAATCATGAATCATGAATCATGAATCATGAATCATGAATCATGAATTGAATCATGAATCATGAATCGAATCATGAATCATGAATTGAATCATGATTCATGAATCATGAATTGAATCATGAATCATGAGTCATGAATCATGAATTCAATCATGAATCATGATTTGAATCAGGAATCGAATCATGAATCATGAATTGAATCATGATTTTAATTATGAATCATGAATCATGAATTGAATCATGAATCATGAATCATGAATCATGAATTGAATTATGAATTGAATCATGAATCTTGAATCATGAATGGAATCATGAATCATGAATCATAAATCATGAATCATGAATCATGAATCATGAATTGAATTATGAATTGAATCATGAATCATGAATTGAATCATGAATCATGAATCATGAATTGAATCATGAATCATAAATCATGAATTGAATCATGAATCATGAATCGAATCATGAATCATGAATCGAATCATGAATCATGAATTGTATCATGAATCATGAATCATGAATTGAATCATGAATCATGAATCATGAATTGAATCATGAATCATGAATCATGAATCATGAATCGAATCATGAATCATGAATCATGAATCGAATCATGAATCATGAATTGAATCATGAATCATGAATTATGAATCATAAATTGAATCATGAATCATGAATCATGAATTGAATCATGAATCATGAATCATGAATTGAATCATGAATCATGAATCATGAATTGAATCATGAATTATGAATCATGAATCATGATTCGAATCATGAATCATGAATCATGAATCGAATCATGAATCATGAATCATGAATTGAATCATGAATCATGAATCATGAATCGAATAATGAATAATGAATCATAAATCATGAATTGAATCATGAATCATGAATCAAGAATCATGAATCGAAACATGAATCATGAATTGAATCATGAATCATGAATCATGAATCATGAATTGAATCATGAATCAAGAATCGAATCATGAATCATGAATTGAATCAAGAATCATGAATCATGAATCATAAATTGAATCATAAATCATGAATCATGAATTGAATCATGAATCATGAATCGAATCATATATCATGAATCATGAATTTAATCATGAATCATGAATCGAATCATGAATCATGAATCATGAATTGAATCATGAATCGAATCATGAATCATGAATTGAATCATGAATCATGAATTGAATCAGGAATCGAATCATGAATTCAATCATGAATCATGAATTGAATCATGATTTTAATTATGAATCATGAATCATGAATTAAATCATGAATCATGAATCATGAATTGAATTATGAATTGAATCATGAATTTTGAATCATGAATTGAATCATGAATCATGAATCATAAATCATGAATCATGAATCATGATTCATGAATCATGAATCATGAATTGTATTATGAATTGAATCATGAATCATGAATTGAATCATGAATCATGAATCATGAAATGAATCATGAATCATGAATCATGAATTGAATTATGAATCATGAATCGAATCATAATTCGAATCATGAATCATGAATCGAATCATGAATCATGAATTGTATCATGAATCATGAATCATGAATCATGAATCGAATCATGAATCGAATCATGAATCATGAATCGAATCATGAATCATGAATTGTATCATGAATCATGAATCATGAATTGAATCATGAATCATGAATCATGAAATGAATCATGAATCATGAATCATGAATTGAATTATGAATCATGAATCGAATCAGGAATCGAATCATGAATCAAGAATTGAATCATGAATCATGAATTATGAATCATGACTTGAATCATGAATCATGAATCATGAATTGAATCATGAATTATGAATCATGAATTGAATCATGAATCATGAATTGAATCATGAATCATGAATCATGAATCATGAATCGAATCATGAATCATGAATCATGAATCGAATCATGAATCATGAATTGAATCATGAATCATGAATCATGAATTGAATCATGAATCATGAATCATGAATTGTATCATGAATTATGAATCGAATCATGAATCATGAATTGAATCATGAATTGAATCATGAATCATGAATCGAATCATGAATCATGAATTGAATCATGAATTGAATCATGAATTGTATCATGAATTGAATCATGAATCATGAATTGAATCATGAATCATAAATCGAATCATGAATTATGAATTGAATCATGAATCGAATCATGAATTGAATCATTAATCATGAATTGAATCATGAATCATGAATTGAATCATGAATCATGAATTATGAATCATAAATTAAATCCTGAATCATGAATCATGAATTGAATCATGAATCATGAATCATGAATTGAATCATGAATCATGAATTGAATCATGAATTATGAATCATGAATCATGAATCGAATCATGAATCATGAATCATGAATTGAATCATGAATCATGAATTAATGAATTGAATCATGAATCATGAATTGAATCATGAATCATGAATCGAATCATGAATCATGAATTGAATCATGAATCATGAATCATGAATCATGAATTGAATCATGAATCATGAATTAATAAATTGAATCATGAATCATGAATCATGAATCGAATCATGAATCATGAATCATGAATTGAATCATGAATCGAATCATAAATCATGAATTGAAACATTAATTGAATCATGTATCATGAATTGAATCAGGAATCGAATCATGAATTGAATTATGAATCATCAAAATGAATCATGAGTCATGAATAATGAATTAAATCATGAATCATGAATCATGAATCATGAATCATGAATTGAATCATGAATCATGAATCATGAATCGAATCATGAATCATGAATCGAATCATGAATCATGAATTGAATCATGAGTTGAATCATGAATCATAAATTGAATCATGAATCATGAATCATGAATCATGAATTGAATCATGAATCATGAATCATGAATTGAATCATGAATCATGAATCATGAATCATGAATCGAATCATGAATCATGAATCGAATCATGAATCATGAATTGAATCATGAATCATGAATCATGAATTGAATCATGAATCATGAATCATGAATCATGAATCTAATCATGAATCATGAATTGAATCATGAATCATGAATTATGAATCATGAATCGAATCATGAATCATGAATTGAATCATGAATCATGAATTGAATCAGGAATCATGAATCATGAATCATGAATCGAATCATGAATCATGAATTGAATCATGAATCATGAATTGAATCATGAATCATGAATCATGAATTGAATCATGAATCATGAATCATGAATTGAATCATGAATCATGAATCGAATCATGAATCATGAATTGAATCATGAATCATGAATCATGAATCGAAACATGAATCATGAATTGAATCATGAATCATGAATTGAATCATGAATCATGAATCATGAATCGAATAATGAATCATGAATTGAATCATGAATCATGAATCAAGAATCATGAATCGAAACATGAATCATGAATTGAATCATGAATCATGAATCATGAATCAAGAGTCATGAATCATGAATCATGAATCGAATAATGAATCATGAATCATGAATCATGAATTGAATCATGAATCATGAATTGAATCATGAATCATGAATCGAATCATGAATCGAATCATGAATCATGAATCGAATCATGAATGATGAATTGAATCATGAATCATGAATCATGAATCATAAATTGAATCATAAATCATGAATCATGAATTGAATCATGAATCATGAATCGAATCATGAATCATGAATTGAATCATGAATTATGAATCATGAATCATAAATTGAATCATAAATCATGAATCATGAATTGAATCATGAATCATGAATCGAATCATGAATCATGAATCATGAATTGAATCATGAATTGAATCACGAATCATGAATCATAAATCATAAATCCAATCATGAATCATGAATTGAATCATGAATCGAATCATGAATTGAATCATTAATCATTAATTGAATCATGAATCGTGAATTATGAATCATGAATTGAATCATGAATCATGAATCATGAATTGAATCATGAATCATGAATCATGAATCGAATAATGAATCATGAATCATGAATCATGAATTGAATCATGAATCATGAATTGAATTATGAATCACGAATCGAATCATGAATCATGAATTGAATCATGAATCATGAATCATGAATCATAAGTTGAATCATAATACATGAATCATGAATCATGAATCGAATCATGAATCATGAATCATGAATTGAATCATGAATTGAATCATGAATCATGAATCGAATCATGAATCATGAATCGAATCATGAATCATGAATTGAATCATGAATTGAATCATGAATCATTAATTGAATCATGAATCATGAATCATAAATCCAATCATGAATCATGAATTGAATCATGAATCGAATCATGAATTGAATCATTAATCATGAATTGAATCATGAATCATGAATTATGAATCATGAATTGAATCATGAATCATGAATCATGAATTGAATCATGAATTAAATCATGAATCATGAATTGAATCATGAATCATGAATTATGAATCATGAATTGAATCATGAATAATGAATCATGAATTGAATCATGAATCATGAATCATGAATTGAATCATCAATTATGAATCATGAATTGAATCATGAATCATGAATCATGAATTGAATCATGAATCATGAATCATAAATCGAATCATGAATCGAATCATGAATCATGAATTGAAACATTAATTGAATCATATATCATGAATTGAATCAAGAATCGAATCATGAATTGAATTATGAATCATCAAAATGAATCATGAGTCATGAATAATGAATTAAATCATGAATCATGAATCATGAATCATGAATCATGAATTGAATCATGAATCATGAATCGAATCATGAATCATGAATCGAATCATGAATCATGAATTGAATCATGAGTTGAATCATGAATCATAAATTGAATCATGAATCATGAATCATGAATCATGAATTGAATCATGAATCATGAATCATGAAATGAATCATGAATCATGAATCATGAATCGAATCATGAATCATGAATCGAATCATGAATCATGAATTGAATCATGAATCATGAATCATGAATTGAATCATGAATCATGAATCATGAATCATGAATCGAATCATGAATCATGAATTGAATCATGAATCATGAATCATGAATCATGAATCGAATCATGAATCATGAATTGAATCATGAATCATGAATTGAATCATGAATCATGAATCATGAATCATGAATCGAATCATGAATCATGAATTGAATCATGAATCATGAATTGAATCATGAATCATGAATCATGAATTGAATCATGAATCATGAATCATGAATTGAATCATGAATCATGAATCGAATCATGAATCATGAATTGAATCATGAATCATGAATCATGAATCGAAACATGAATCATGAATTGAATCATGAATCATGAATTGAATCATGAATCATGAATCATGAATCAAATAATGAATCATGAATTGAATCATGAATCATGAATCATGAATCAAGAATCATGAATCGAAACATAAATCATGAATTGAATCATGAATCATGAATCATGAATCATGAGTCATGAATCATGAATCATGAATCATGAATCGAATAATGAATCATGAATCATGAATCATGAATCATGAATTGAATCATGAATCATGAATTGAATCATGAATCATGAATCAAATCATGAATCGAATCATGAATCGAATCATGAATGATGAATTGAATCATGAATCATGAATCATGAATCATAAATTGAATCATAAATCATGAATCATGAATTGAATCATGAATCATGAATCGAATCATGAATCATGAATTGAATCATAAATTATGAATCATGAATCATAAATTGAATCATAAATCATGAATCATGAATTGAATCGTGAATCATGAATCGAATCATGAATCATGAATCATGAATTGAATCATGAATTGAATCACGAATCATGAATCATAAATCCAATCATGAATCATGAATTGAATCATGAATCGAATCATGAATTGAATCATTAATAATGAATTGAATCATGAATCGTGAATTATGAATCATGAATTGAATCACGAATCATGAATCATAAATCCAATCATGAATCATGAATTGAATCATGAATCGAATCATGAATTGAATCATTAATAATGAATTGAATCATGAATCGTGAATTATGAATCATGAATTGAATCATGAATCATGAATCATGAATTGAATCATGAATCATGAATCATGAATCGAAAAATGAATCATGAATCATGAATCATAAGTTGAATCATAATACATGAATCATGAATCATGAATCGAATCATGAATCATGAATCATGAATTGAATCATGAATTGAATCATGAATCATGAATCGAATCATGAATCATGAATCGAATCATGAATCATGAATTGAATCATGAATTGAATCATGAATCATTAATTGAATCATAATTCATGAATCATAAATCCAATCATGAATCATGAATTGAATCATGAATCGAATCATGAATTGAATCATTAATCATGAATTGAATCATGAATCATGAATTATGAATCATGAATTGAATCATGAATCATGAATCATGAATTGAATCATGAATTGAATCATGAATCATGAATTGAATCATGAATCATGAATTATGAATCATGAATTGAATCATGAATAATGAATCATGAATTGAATCATGAATCATGAATCATGAATTGAATCATCAATTATGAATCATGAATTGAATCATGAATCATGAATCATGAATTGAATCATGAATCATGAATCATGAATCATAAATCGAATCATGAATCATGAATCGAATCATGAATCATGAATTGAATCATGAATCATGAATCATGAATTGAATCATGAATCATGAATCGAATCATGAATCATGAATTGAATCATGAGTTGAATCATGAATCATAAATTGAATCATGAATCATGAATCATGAATCATGAATTGAATCATGAATCATGAATCGAATCTTAAATCATGAATCATGAATCATGATTCATGAATTGAATCATGAATCATGAATTATGAATCATGAATTATGAATCGAATCATGAATCATGAATTAAATCATGAGTTGAATCATGAATCATAAATTGAATCATGAATCATGAAATGAATCATGAATTGAATCATGAATTGAATCATGATTTATGAATCATGAATTGAATCATGAATCATGAATCATGAATCATGAATCATGAATCATGAATTCAATCATGAATCATGATTTGAATCAGGAATCGAATCATGAATCATGAATTGAATCATGATTTTAATTATGAATCATGAATCATGAATTGAATCATGAATCATGAATCATGAATTGAATTATGAATTGAATCATGAATCTTGAATCATGAATTGAATCATGAATCATGAATCATAAATCATGAATCATGATTCATGAATCATGAATTGAATTATGAATTGAATCATGAATCATGAATTGAATCATGAATCATGAATCATGAATTGAATCATGAATCATGAATCATGAATTGAATCATGAATCATGAATCGAATCATGAATCATGAATCGAATCATGAATCATGAATTGTATCATGAATCATGAATCATGAATTGAATCATGAATCATGAATCATAAATTGAATCATGAATCATGAATCATGAATCATGAATCAAATCATGAATCATGAATCATGAATCATGAATTGAATCATGAATTATGAATCATGAATTGAATCATGAATCATGAATCATGAATTGAATCATGAATCATGAATCATGAATCATAAATCGAATCATGAATCATGAATCGAATCATGAATCATGAATTGAATCATGAATCATGAATCAAGAATTGAATCATGAATCATGAATCATGAATCATGAATTGAATCATGAATCATGAATCATGAATCATGAATCATGAATCGAATCATGAATCATGAATCATGAATCATGAATTGAATCATGAATCATGAATCGAATCATGAATTGAATCATGAGTTGAATCATGAATCATAAATTGAATCATGAATCATGAATCATGAATCATGAATTGAATCATGAATCATGAATCGAATCATAAATCATGAATCATGAATCATGATTCATGAATTGAATCATGAATCATGAATTATGAATTGAATCATGAATCATGAATTAAATCATGAGTTGAATCATGAATCATAAATTGAATCATGAATCATGAAATGAATCATGAATTGAATCATGAATTGAATCATGATTCATGAATCATGAATTGAATCATGAATCATGAATCATGAATCATGAATCATGAATCATGAATTCAATCATGAATCATGATTTGAATCAGGAATCGAATCATGAATCATGAATTGAATCATGATTTTAATTATGAATCATGAATCATGAATTGAATCATGAATCATGAATCATGAATCATGAATTGAATTATGAATTGAATCATGAATCTTGAATCATGAATTGAATCATGAATCATGAATCATAAATCATGAATCATGAATCATGAATCATGAATTGAATTATGAATTGAATCATGAATCATGAATTGAATCATGAATCATGAATTGAATCATGAATCATGAATCATGAATTGAATCATGAATCATGAATCATGAATTGAATCATGAATCATGAATCGAATCATGAATCATGAATCGAATCATGAATCATGAATTGTATCATGAATCATGAATCATGAATTGAATCATGAATCATGAATCATGAATTGAATCATGAATCATGAATCATGAATCATGAATCGAATCATGAATCATGAATCATGAATCATGAATCGAATCATGAATCATGAATTGAATCATGAATCATGAATTATGAATCATGAATTGAATCATGAATCATGAATCATGAATTGAATCATGAATCATGAATCGAATCATGAATTATGAATCATGAATTGAATCATGAATTGAATCATGAATCATGAATCGAATCATGAATCATGAATTGAATCATGAATTGAATCATGAATCATGAATTGAATCATGAATCATGAATCGAATCATGAATTATGAATCATGAATTGAATCATGAATTGAATCATGAATCATGAATCGAATCATGAATCATGAATTGAATCATGAATTGAATCATGAATCATGAATTGAATCATGAATCATGAATCATAAATCCAATCATAAATCATGAATTGAATCATGAATCGAATCATGAATTGAATCATTAATCATGAATTGAATCATGAATCATGAATCATGAATCATGAATTGAATCATGAATCATGAATCATGAATTGAATCATGAATCATGAATCATGAATTGAATCATGAATCATGAATTATGAATCATGAATTGAATCATGAATCATGAATCATGAATTGAATCATGAATCATGAATCATAAATCGAATCATGAATCATGAATCGAATCATGAATCATGAATTGAATCATGAATCATGAATCATGAATTGAATCATGAATCATGAATCATGAATTGAATCATGAATCATGAATCATGAATTGAATCATGAATCATGAATCGAATCATGAATCATGAATTGAATCATGATTCATGAATCATGAATTGAATCATGAATCATGAATCATGAATTCAATCATGAATCATGATTTGAATCAGGAATCGAATCATGAATCATGAATTGAATCATGATTTTAATTATGAATCATGAATCATGAATTGAATTATGAATTGAATCATGAATCTTGAATCATGAATGGAATCATGAATCATGAATCATAAATCATGAATCATGAATCATGAATTGAATTATGAATTGAATCATGAATCATGAATTGAATCATGAATCATGAATCATGAATTGAATCATAAATCATGAATCATGAATTGAATCATGAATCATGAATCGAATCATGAATCATTAATCGAATCATGAATCATGAATTGTATCATGAATCATGAATCATGAATTGGATCATGAATCATGAATCATGAATTGAATCATGAATCATGAATCATGAATCATGAATCGAATCATGAATCATGAATCATGAATCATGAATCATGAATTGAATCATGAATCATGAATTATGAATCATGAATTGAATCATGAATCATGAATCATGAATTGAATCATGAATCATGAATTATGAATCATGAATTGAATCATGAATCATGAATCATGAATTGAATCATGAATAATGAATCATGAATTGAATCATGAATCATGAATCATGAATTGAATCATGAATCATGAATCATGAATTGAATCATGAATTATGAATCATGAATCATGAATCATGAATCATGAATCGAATCATGAATCATGAATCATGAATCGAATCATGAATCATGAATCATGAATTGAATCATGAATCATGAATCATGAATCATGAATCATGAATTATGAATCGAATCATGAATCATGAAATGAATCATGAATCATGAATCATGAATTGAATCATGAATCATAATTCATGAATTGAATCATGAATCATGAATCATGAATCGAATCATGAATCATGAATCATGAATCGAATCATGAATCATGAATTGAATCATGAATCATGAATCATGAATCGAAACATGAATCATGAATTGAATCATGAATCATGAATTGAATCATGAATCATGAATTTAATCCCGAATCATGAATCGAATAATGAATCATGAATTGAATCATGAATCATGAATCATGAATCAAGAATCATGAATCGAAACATGAATCATGAATTGAATCATGAATCATGAATCATGAATCATGAATTGAATCATGAATCATGAATCATGAATCATGAATAGAATAATGAATCTTGAATTTTGAATTGAATCATGAATCATGAATTGAATCATGAATCATGGATCGAATCATGAATTGAATCATGAATCATGAATCGAATCATGAATCATGAATGGAATCATGAATCATGAATCATGAATCATAAATTGAATCATAAATCATGAATCATGAATTGAATCATGAATCATGAATCGAATCATGAATTATGAATCATGAATTGAATCATGAATTGAATCATGAATCATGAATCGAATCATGAATCATGAATTGAATCATGAATTGAATCATGAATCATGAATTGAATCATGAATCATGAATCATAAATCCAATCATGAATCATGAATTGAATCATGAATCGAATCATGAATTGAATCATTAATCATGAATTGAATCATGAATCATGAATTATGAATCATGAATTGAATCATGAATCATGAATCATGAATTGAATCATGAATCATGAATCATGAATTGAATCATGAATCATGAATTATGAATCATGAATTGAATCATGAATCATGAATCATGAATCATGAATCATAAATCGAATCATGAATCATGAATCGAATCATGAATCATGAATTGAATCATGAATCATGAATCATGAATTGAATTATGAATCATGAATCATGAATTGAATCATGAATCATGAATCATGAATCATGAATCATGAATCATGAATTGAATCATGAATCATGAATCGAATCATGAATCATGAATTGAATCATGATTCATGAATCATGAATTGAATCATGAATCATGAGTCATGAATCATGAATTCAATCATGAATCATGATTTGAATCAGGAATCGAATCATGAATCATGAATTGAATCATGATTTTAATTATGAATCATGAATCATGAATTGAATCATGAATCATGAATCATGAATCATGAATTGAATTATGAATTGAATCATGAATCTTGAATCATGAATGGAATCATGAATCATGAATCATAAATCATGAATCATGAATCATGAATTGAATTATGAATTGAATCATGAATCATGAATTGAATCATGAATCATGAATCATGAATTGAATCATGAATCATGAATCATGAATTGAATCATGAATCATGAATCGAATCATGAATCATGAATCGAATCATGAATCATGAATTGTATCATGAATCATGAATCATGAATTGAATCATGAATCATGAATCATGAATTGAATCATGAATCATGAATCATGAATCATGAATCGAATCATGAATCATGAATCATGAATCGAATCATGAATCATGAATTGAATCATGAATCATGAATTATGAATCATAAATTGAATCATGAATCATGAATCATGAATTGAATCATGAATCATGAATCATGAATTGAATCATGAATCATGAATCATGAATTGAATCATGAATTATGAATCATGAATCATGAATCGAATCATGAATCATGAATCATGAATCAAATCATGAATCATGAATCATGAATTGAATCATGAATCATGAATCATGAATCGAATAATGAATAATGAATCATAAATCATGAATTGAATCATGAATCATGAATCAAGAATCATGAATCGAAACATGAATCATGAATTGAATCATGAATCATGAATCATGAATCATGAATTGAATCATGAATCAAGAATCGAATCATGAATCATGAATTGAATCAAGAATCATGAATCATGAATCATAAATTGAATCATAAATCATGAATCATGAATTGAATCATGAATCATGAATCGAATCATATATCATGAATCATGAATTTAATCATGAATCATGAATCGAATCATGAATCATGAATCATGAATTGAATCATGAATCGAATCATGAATCATGAATTGAATCATGAATCATGAATTGAATCAGGAATCGAATCATGAATTCAATCATGAATCATGAATTGAATCATGATTTTAATTATGAATCATGAATCATGAATTAAATCATGAATCATGAATCATGAATCATGAATTGAATTATGAATTGAATCATGAATTTTGAATCATGAATTGAATCATGAATCATGAATCATAAATCATGAATCATGAATCATGATTCATGAATCATGAATCATGAATTGAATTATGAATTGAATCATGAATCATGAATCATGAAATGAATCATGAATCATGAATCATGAATTGAATTATGAATCATGAATCGAATCATAATTCGAATCATGAATCATGAATCGAATCATGAATCATGAATTGTATCATGAATCATGAATCATGAATTGAATCATGAATCATGAATCGAATCATGAATCGAATCATGAATCATGAATCGAATCATGAATCATGAATTGTATCATGAATCATGAATCATGAATTGAATCATGAATCATGAATCATGAAATGAATCATGAATCATGAATCATGAATTGAATTATGAATCATGAATCGAATCAGGAATCGAATCATGAATCAAGAATTGAATCATGAATCATGAATTATGAATCATGACTTGAATCATGAATCATGAATCATGAATTGAATCATGAATTATGAATCATGAATTGAATCATGAATCATGAATTGAATCATGAATCATGAATCATGAATCATGAATCGAATCATGAATCATGAATCATGAATCGAATCATGAATCATAAATTGAATCATGAATCATGAATCATGAATTGAATCATGAATCATGAATCATGAATTGTATCATGAATTATGAATCGAATCATGAATCATGAATTGAATCATGAATTGAATCATGAATCATGAATCGAATCATGAATCATGAATTGAATCATGAATTGAATCATGAATTGAATCATGAATTGAATCATGAATCATGAATTGAATCATGAATCATAAATCGAATCATGAATTATGAATTGAATCATGAATCGAATCATGAATTGAATCATTAATCATGAATTGAATCATGAATCATGAATTGAATCATGAATCATGAATTATGAATCATAAATTAAATCCTGAATCATGAATCATGAATTGAATCATGAATCATGAATCATGAATTGAATCATGAATCATGAATTGAATCATGAATTATGAATCATGAATCATGAATCGAATCATGAATCATGAATCATGAATTGAATCATGAATCATGAATTAATGAATTGAATCATGAATCATGAATTGAATCATGAATCATGAATCGAATCATGAATCATGAATTGAATCATGAATCATGAATCATGAATCATGAATTGAATCATGAATCATGAATTAATAAATTGAATCATGAATCATGAATCATGAATCGAATCATGAATCATGAATCATGAATTGAATCATGAATCGAATCATAAATCATGAATTGAAACATTAATTGAATCATGTATCATGAATTGAATCAGGAATCGAATCATGAATTGAATTATGAATCATCAAAATGAATCATGAGTCATGAATAATGAATTAAATCATGAATCATGAATCATGAATCATGAAACATGAATTGAATCATGAATCATGAATCATGAATCGAATCATGAATCATGAATCGAATCATGAATCATGAATTGAATCATGAGTTGAATCATGAATCATAAATTGAATCATGAATCATGAATCATGAATCATGAATTGAATCATGAATCATGAATCATGAATTGAATCATGAATCATGAATCATGAATCATGAATCGAATCATGAATCATGAATCGAATCATGAATCATGAATTGAATCATGAATCATGAATCATGAATTGAATCATGAATCATGAATCATGAATCATGAATCTAATCATGAATCATGAATTGAATCATGAATCATGAATTATGAATCATGAATCGAATCATGAATCATGAATTGAATCATGAATCATGAATTGAATCATGAATCATGAATCATGAATCATGAATCGAATCATGAATCATGAATTGAATCATGAATCATGAATTGAATCATGAATCATGAATCATGAATTGAATCATGAATCATGAATCATGAATTGAATCATGAATCATGAATCGAATCATGAATCATGAATTGAATCATGAATCATGAATCATGAATCGAAACATGAATCATGAATTGAATCATGAATCATGAATTGAATCATGAATCATGAATCATGAATCGAATAATGAATCATGAATTGAATCATGAATCATGAATCATGAATCAAGAATCATGAATCGAAACATGAATCATGAATTGAATCATGAATCATGAATCAAGAGTCATGAATCATGAATCATGAATCGAATAATGAATCATGAATCATGAATCATGAATTGAATCATGAATCATGAATTGAATCATGAATCATGAATCGAATCATGAATCGAATCATGAATCATGAATCGAATCATGAATGATGAATTGAATCATGAATCATGAATCATGAATCATAAATTGAATCATAAATCATGAATCATGAATTGAATCATGAATCATGAATCGAATCATGAATCATGAATTGAATCATGAATTATGAATCATGAATCATAAATTGAATCATAAATCATGAATCATGAATTGAATCATGAATCATGAATCGAATCATGAATCATGAATCATGAATTGAATCATGAATTGAATCACGAATCATGAATCATAAATCATAAATCCAATCATGAATCATGAATTGAATCATGAATCGAATCATGAATTGAATCATTAATCATTAATTGAATCATGAATCGTGAATTATGAATCATGAATTGAATCATGAATCATGAATCATGAATTGAATCATGAATCATGAATCATGAATCGAATAATGAATCATGAATCATGAATCATGAATTGAATCATGAATCATGAATTGAATTATGAATCATGAATCGAATCATGAATCATGAATTGAATCATGAATCATGAATCATGAATCATAAGTTGAATCATAATACATGAATCATGAATCATGAATCGAATCATGAATCATGAATCATGAATTGAATCATGAATTGAATCATGAATCATGAATCGAATCATGAATCATGAATCGAATCATGAATCATGAATTGAATCATGAATTGAATCATGAATCATTAATTGAATCATGAATCATGAATCATAAATCCAATCATGAATCATGAATTGAATCATGAATCGAATCATGAATTGAATCATTAATCATGAATTGAATCATGAATCATGAATTATGAATCATGAATTGAATCATGAATCATGAATCATGAATTGAATCATGAATTGAATCATGAATCATGAATTGAATCATGAATCATGAATTATGAATCATGAATTGAATCATGAATAATGAATCATGAATTGAATCATGAATCATGAATCATGAATTGAATCATCAATTATGAATCATGAATTGAATCATGAATCATGAATCATGAATTGAATCATGAATCATGAATCATAAATCGAATCATGAATCGAATCATGAATCATGAATTGAAACATTAATTGAATCATATATCATGAATTGAATCAGGAATCGAATCATGAATTGAATTATGAATCATCAAAATGAATCATGAGTCATGAATAATGAATTAAATCATGAATCATGAATCATGAATCATGAATCATGAATTGAATCATGAATCATGAATCATGAATCATGAATCGAATCATGAATCATGAATCGAATCATGAATCATGAATTGAATCATGAGTTGAATCATGAATCATAAATTGAATCATGAATCATGAATCATGAATCATGAATTGAATCATGAATCATGAATCATGAATTGAATCATGAATCATGAATCATGAATCGAATCATGAATCATGAATCGAATCATGAATCATGAATTGAATCATGAATCATGAATCATGAATTGAATCATGAATCATGAATCATGAATCATGAATCGAATCATGAATCATGAATTGAATCATGAATCATGAATCATGAATCATGAATCGAATCATGAATCATGAATTGAATCATGAATCATGAATTGAATCATGAATCATGAATCATGAATCATGAATCGAATCATGAATCATGAATTGAATCATGAATCATGAATTGAATCATGAATCATGAATCATGAATTGAATCATGAATCATGAATCATGAATTGAATCATGAATCATGAATCGAATCATGAATCATGAATTGAATCATGAATCATGAATCATGAATCGAAACATGAATCATGAATTGAATCATGAATCATGAATTGAATCATGAATCATGAATCATGAATCGAATAATGAATCATGAATTGAATCATGAATCATGAATCATGAATCAAGAATCATGAATCGAAACATAAATCATGAATTGAATCATGAATCATGAATCATGAGTCATGAATCATGAATCATGAATCATGAATCGAATAATGAATCATGAATCATGAATCATGAATCATGAATTGAATCATGAATCATGAATTGAATCATGAATCATGAATCAAATCATGAATCGAATCATGAATCATGAATCGAATCATGAATGATGAATTGAATCATGAATCATGAATCATGAATCATAAATTGAATCATAAATCATGAATCATGAATTGAATCATGAATCATGAATCGAATCATGAATCATGAATTGAATCATAAATTATGAATCATGAATCATAAATTGAATCATAAATCATGAATCATGAATTGAATCGTGAATCATGAATCGAATCATGAATCATGAATCATGAATTGAATCATGAATTGAATCACGAATCATGAATCATAAATCCAATCATGAATCATGAATTGAATCATGAATCGAATCATGAATTGAATCATTAATAATGAATTGAATCATGAATCGTGAATTATGAATCATGAATTGAATCATGAATCATGAATCATGAATTGAATCATGAATCATGAATCATGAATCGAATAATGAATCATGAATCATGAATCATGAATTGAATCATGAATCATGAATTGAATCATGAATCATGGATCGAATCATGAATTGAATTATGAATCATGAATCGAATCATGAATCATGAATTGAATCATGAATCATGAATCATAAGTTGAATCATAATACATGAATCATGAATCATGAATCGAATCATGAATCATGAATCATGAATTGAATCATGAATTGAATCATGAATCATGAATCGAATCATGAATCATGAATCGAATCATGAATCATGAATTGAATCATGAATTGAATCATGAATCATTAATTGAATCATAATTCATGAATCATAAATCCAATCATGAATCATGAATTGAATCATGAATCGAATCATGAATTGAATCATTAATCATGAATTGAATCATGAATCATGAATTATGAATCATGAATTGAATCATGAATCATGAATCATGAATTGAATCATGAATTGAATCATGAATCATGAATTGAATCATGAATCATGAATTATGAATCATGAATTGAATCATGAATAATGAATCATGAATTGAATCATGAATCATGAATCATGAATTGAATCATCAATTATGAATCATGAATTGAATCATGAATCATGAATCATGAATTGAATCATGAATCATGAATCATGAATCATAAATCGAATCATGAATCATGAATCGAATCATGAATCATGAATTGAATCATGAATCATGAATCATGAATTGAATCATGAATCATGAATCGAATCTTAAATCATGAATCATGATTCATGAATTGAATCATGAATCATGAATTATGAATCATGAATTATGAATCGAATCATGAATCATGAATTAAATCATGAGTTGAATCATGAATCATAAATTGAATCATGAATCATGAAATGAATCATGAATTGAATCATGAATTGAATCATGATTCATGAATCATGAATCATGAATCATGAATCATGAATCATGAATTCAATCATGAATCATGATTTGAATCAGGAATCGAATCATGAATCATGAATAGAATCATGATTTTAATTATGAATCATGAATCATGAATTGAATCATGAATCATGAATCATGAATCATGAATTGAATTATGAATTGAATCATGAATCTTGAATCATGAATTGAATCATGAATCATGAATCATAAATCATGAATCATGATTCATGAATCATGAATTGAATTATGAATTGAATCATGAATCATGAATTGAATCATGAATCATGAATTGAATCATGAATCATGAATCATGAATTGAATCATGAATCATGAATCGAATCATGAATCATGAATCGAATCATGAATCATGAATTGTATCATGAATCATGAATCATGAATTGAATCATGAATCATGAATCATAAATTGAATCATGAATCATGAATCATGAATCATGAATCGAATCATGAATCATGAATCATGAATCATAAATTGAATCATGAATTATGAATCATGAATTGAATCATGAATCATGAATCATGAATTGAATCATGAATCATGAATCATGAATCATAAATCGAATCATGAATCATGAATCGAATCATGAATCATGAATTGAATCATGAATCATGAATCAAGAATTGAATCATGAATCATGAATCATGAATCATGAATTGAATCATGAATCATGAATCATGAATCATGAATCATGAATCGAATCATGAATCATGAATTATGAATTGAATCATGAATCATGAATTAAATCATGAGTTGAATCATGAATCATAAATTGAATCATGAATCATGAAATGAATCATGAATTGAATCATGAATTGAATCATGATTCATGAATCATGAATTGAATCATGAATCATGAATCATGAATCATGAATCATGAATTCAATCATGAATCATGATTTGAATCAGGAATCGAATCATGAATCATGAATTGAATCATGATTTTAATTATGAATCATGAATCATGAATTGAATCATGAATCATGAATCATGAATCATGAATTGAATTATGAATTGAATCATGAATCTTGAATCATGAATTGAATCATGAATCATGAATCATAAATCATGAATCATGAATCATGAATCATGAATTGAATTATGAATTGAATCATGAATCATGAATTGAATCATGAATCATGAATTGAATCATGAATCATGAATCATGAATTGAATCATGAATCATGAATCGAATCATGAATCATGAATTGTATCATGAATCATGAATCATGAATTGAATCATGAATCATGAATCATGAATTGAATCATGAATCATGAATCATGAATCATGAATCGAATCATGAATCATGAATCATGAATCATGAATCGAATCATGAATCATGAATTGAATCATGAATCATGAATTATGAATCATGAATTGAATCATGAATCATGAATCATGAATTGAATCATGAATCATGAATCATGAATCGAATCATGAATCATGAATCATGAATCGAATCATGAATCATGAATTAAATCATGAATCATGAATCATGAATTGAATCATGAATCATGAATTGAATCATAAATCATGAATTGAATCATGAATTGAATCATGAATCAAGAATCGAATCATGAATCATGAATTGAATCAAGAATCATGAATCATGAATCAAAAATTGAATCATAAATCATGAATCATGAATTGAATCATGAATCATGAATCGAATCATGTATCATGAATCATGAATTGAATCATGAATCATGAATCGAATCATGAATCATGAATCATGAATCATGAATTGAATCAGAAATCGAATCATGAATTCAATCATGAATCATGAATTGAATCATGATTTTAATTATGAATCATGAATCATGAATTGAATCATGAATCATGAATCATGAATCATGAATTGAATTATGAATTGAATCATGAATCTTGAATCATGAATTGAATCATGAAACATGAATCATAAATCATGAATCATGAATCATGAATCATAAATCATGAATCATGAATCATAAATCATGAATCATGAATCATGATTCATGAATCATGAATCATGAATTGAATTATGAATTGAATCATGAATCATAATTGAATCATGAATCATGAATCATGAAATGAATCATGAATCATGAATCATGAATTGAATTATGAATCATGAATTGTATCATGAATCATGAATTGAATCATGAATCATGAATCATGAATTAAATCATGAATCATGAATCATGAATCGAATCATGAATCATGAATCATGAATCGAATCATGAATCATGAATTAAATCATGAATCATGAATCATGAATTGAATCATGAATCATGAATTAATGAATTGAATCATGAATCATGAATCATGAATCGAATCATGAATCATGAATCATGAATTGAATCATGAATCATGAATCGAATCATGAATCATGAATTGAATCATGAATCATGAATCATGAATTGAATCATGAATCATGAATTAATGAATTGAATCATGAATCATGAATCATGAATCGAATCATGAATCATGAATCATGAATTGAATCATGAATCATGAATCGAATCATGAATCATGAATTGAAACATTATTTGAATCATGTATCATGAATTGAATAAGGAATCGAATCATGAATTGAATTATGAATCATGAAATAAATCATGAGTCATGAATAATGAATTGAATCATGAATCATGAATCATGAATCATGAATTGAATCATGAATCATGAAGCGAATCATGTATCATGAATCATGAATTGAATCATGAATCTAGAATCGAATCATGAATCATGAATCATGAATCATGAATTGAATCATGAATCATGAATTGAATCAGGAATCGAATCATGAATTCAATCATGAATCATAAATCGAATCATGAATCATGAATTGAATCAGAAATCGAATCATGAATTCAATCATGAATCATGAATTGAATCATGATTTTAATTATGAATCATGAATCATGAATTGAATCATAAATCATGAATCATGAATCATGAATCATAAATCATGAATCATGAATCATGATTCATGAATCATGAATTAAATTATGAATTGAATCATGAATCATGAATTGAATCATGAATCATTAATCATGAAATGAATAATGAATCATGAATCATGAATTGAATTATGAATCATGAATTGTATCATGAATCATGAATCATGAATTGAATCATGAATCATGAATCATGAATTGAATCATGAATCATGAATCATGAATCATGAATCGAATCATGAATCATGAATCATGAATCGAATCATGAATCATGAATTGAATCATGAATCATGAATCATGAATTGAATCATGAATCATGAATTAATGAATTGAATCATGAATCATAATTCGAATCATGAATCATGAATTGAATCATGAATCATGAATCATGAATCATGAATCGAATCATGAATCATGAATTGAATCATGAATCATGAATCATGAATTGAATCATGAATCATGAATTAATGAATTGAATCATGAATCATGAATCGAATCATGAATCATGAATCATGAATTGAATCATGAATCATGAATCGAATCATGTATCATGAATTGAAACATTATTTGAATCATGTATCATGAATTGAATTATGAATCGAATCATGAATTGAATTATGAATCATGAAATGAATCATGAGTCATGAATAATGAATTGAATCATGAATCATGAATCATGAATCATGAATTGAATCATGAATCATGAATCATGAATCGAATCATGAATCATGAATCGAATCATGAATCATGAATTGAATCATGAGTTGAATCATGAATCATAAATTGAATCATGAATCATGAATCATGAATCATGAATTGAATCATGAATCATGAATTGAATCATGAATCATGAATTATGAATCATGAATTGAATCATGAATCATGAATCATGAATTGAATCATGAATCATGAATTGAATCATGAATTATGAATTATGAATCATGAATTGAATCATGAATCATGAATCATGAATTGAATCATGAATCATGAATCATAAATCATAAATCGAATCATGAATCATGAATCGAATCATGAATCATGAATTGAATCATGAATCATGAATAATGAATTGAATCATGAATCATGAATCATGAATTGAATCATGAATCATGAATCATGAATCATGAATCATGAATTGAATCATGAATCATGAATCGAATCATGAATCATGAATTGAATCATGAGTTGAATCATGAATCATAAATTGAATCATGAATCATGAATCATGAATCATGAATCATGTATTGAATCATGAATCATGAATTGAATCATGAATCATGAATTGAATCATGAATCATGAATTATGAATCGAATCATGAATCATGATTTAAATCATGAGTTGAATCATGAATCATAAATTGAATCATGAATCATGAAATGAATCATGAATTGAATCATGAATTGAATCATGATTCATGAATCATGAATTGAATCATGAATCATGAATCATGAATTGAATCATGAATCATGAATCATTAATCATGAATTGAATCATGAATCATGATTTGAATCAGGAATCGAATCATGAATTGAATCATGATTTTAATTATGAATCATGAATCATGAATTGAATCATGAATCATGAATCATGAATTGAATTATGAATTGAATCATGAATCTTGAATCATGAATGGAATCATGAATCATGAATCATAAACCATGAATCATGAATCATGAATTATGAATTGAATTATGAATTGAATCATGAATCATGAATTGAATAATGAATCATGAATTATGAATTGAATCATGAATCATGAATTGAATCATGAATCATGAATCATGAATTGAATCATGAATCATGAATCGAATCATGAATCATGAATTGAATCATGAATCATGAATAATGATTTGAATCATGAATCATGAATCATGAATTGAATCATGAATCATGAATCATGAATCATGAATCATGAATTGAATCATGAATCATGAATCGAATCATGAATCATGAATTGAATCATGAGTTGAATCATGAATCATAAATTGAATCATGAATCATGAATCATGAATCATGTATTGAATCATGAATCATGAATTGAATCATGAATCATGAATCGAATCATAAATCATGAATCATGAATCATGATTCATGAATTGAATCATGAATCATGAATTATGAATCGAATCATGAATCATGATTTAAATCATGAATCATGAATCGAATCATGTATCATGAATCATGAATTGAATCATGAATCATGAATCGAATCATGAATCATGAATCATGAATCATGAACTGAATCATGAATCATGAATTGAATCAGGAATCGAATCATGAATTCAATCATGAATCATAAATCGAATCATGAATCATGAATTGAATCAGAAATCGAATCATGAATTCAATCATGAATCATGAATTGAATCATGATTTTAATTATGAATCATGAATTGAATCATGAATCATGAATCATGAATTGAATTATGAATTGAATCATGAATCTTGAATCATGAATTGAATTATGAATTGAATCATGAATCTTGAATCATGAATTGAATCATGAATCATGAATCATGAATTGAATCATGAATCATGAATCATGAATTGAATTATGAATTGAATCATGAATCTTGAATCATGAATTGAATCATGAATCATGAATCATAAATCATGAATCATGAATCATGAATCATAAATCATGAATCATGAATCATAAATCATGAATCATGAATGATGATTCATGAATCATGAATCATGAATTGAATTATGAATTGAATCATGAATCATGAATTGAATCATGAATCATGAATCATGAAATGAATCATGAATCATGAATCATGAATTGAATTATGAATCATGAATTGTATCATGAATCATGAATCATGAATTGAATCATGAATCATGAATCATGAATTAAATCATGAATCATGAATCATGAATCATGAATCGAATCATGAATCATGAATCATGAATCGAATCATGAATCATGAATTGAATCATGAATCATAAATCATGAATTGAATCATGAATCATGAATTAATGAATTGAATCATGAATCATGAATCATGAATCGAATCATGAATCATGAATCATGAATTGAATCATGAATCATGAATCGAATCATGAATCATGAATTGAATCATGAATCATGAATCATGAATTGAATCATGAATCATGAATTAATGAATTGAATCATGAATCATGAATCGAATCATGAATCATGAATCATGAATTGAATCATGAATCATGAATCGAATCATGAATCATGAATTGAAACATTATTTGAATCATGTATCATGAATTGAATAAGGAATCGAATCATGAATTGAATTATGAATCATGAAATGAATCATGAGTCATGAATAATGAATTGAATCATGAATCATGAATCATGAATCATGAATTGAATCATGAATCATGAATCGAATCATGTATCATGAATCATGAATTGAATCATGAATCTAGAATCGAATCATGAATCATGAATCATGAATCATGAATTGAATCATGAATCATGAATTGAATCAGGAATCGAATCATGAATTCAATCATGAATCATAAATCGAATCATGAATCATGAATTGAATCAGAAATCGAATCATGAATTCAATCATGAATCATGAATTGAATCATGATTTTAATTATGAATCATGAATCATAAATTGAATCATGAATCATGAATCATGAATCATGAATTGAATTATGAATTGAATCATGAATCTTGAATCATGAATTGAATCATGAATCATGAATCATAAATCATGAATCATGAATCATGAATCATAAATCATGAATCATGAATCATGATTCATGAATCATGAATTAAATTATGAATTGAATCATGAATCATGAATTGAATCATGAATCATGAATCATGAAATGAATAATGAATCATGAATCATGAATTGAATTATGAATCATGAATTGTATCATGAATCATGAATCATGAATTGAATCATGAATCATGAATTGAATCATGAATCATGAATCATGAATCGAATCATGAATCATGAATCATGAATCGAATCATGAATCATGAATTGAATCATGAATCATGAATCATGAATTGAATCATGAATCATGAAATAATGAATTGAATCATGAATCATGAATCGAATCATGAATCATGAATTGAATCATGAATCATGAATCATGAATCATGAATCGAATCATGAATCATGAATTGAATCATGAATCATGAATCATGAATTGAATCATGAATCATGAATTAATGAATTGAATCATGAATCATGAATCATGAATCGAATCATGAATCATGAATCATGAATTGAATCATGAATCATGAATCGAATCATGTATCATGAATTGAAACATTATTTGAATCATGTATCATGAATTGAATAAGGAATTGAATCATGAATTGAATTATGAATCATGAAATGAATCATGAGTCATGAATAATGAATTGAATCATGAATCATGAATCATGAATCATGAATTGAATCATGAATCATGAATCATGAATCGAATCATGAATCATGAATCGAATCATGAATCATGAATTGAATCATGAGTTGAATCATGAATCATAAATTGAATCATGAATCATGAATCATGAATCATGAATTGAATCATGAATCATGAATTGAATCATGAATCATGAATTATGAATCATGAATTGAATCATGAATCATGAATCATGAATTGAATCATGAATCATGAATTGAATCATGAATCATGAATTATGAATCATGAATTGAATCATGAATCATGAATCATGAATTGAATCATGAATCATGAATCATAAATCGAATCATGAATCATGAATCATGAATTGAATCATGAATCATGAATTGAATCATGAATCATGAATCGAATCATGAATCATGAATTGAATCATGAGTTGAATCATGAATCATAAATTGAATCATGAATCATGAATCATGAATCATGAATCATGTATTGAATCATGAATCATGAATCATGAATCATGAATCATGTATTGAATCATGAATCATGAATCATGAATCATGAATCATGTATTGAATCATGAATCATGAATCATGAATCATGAATCATGTATTGAATCATGAATCATGAATTGAATCATGAATCATGAATTATGAATCGAATAATGAATCATGATTTAAATCATGAGTTGAATCATGAATCATAAATTGAATCATGAATCATGAAATGAATCATGAATTGAATCATGAATTGAATCATGATTCATGAATCATGAATTGAATCATGAATCATGAATCATGAATCATGAATTCAATCATGAATCATGATTTGAATCAGGAATCGAATCATGAATTGAATCATGATTTTAATTATGAATCATGAATCATGAATTGAATCATGAATCATGAATCATGAATTGAATTATGAATTGAATCATGAATCTTGAATCATGAATGGAATCATGAATCATAAATCATGAATTGAATCATGAATCATGAATCGAATCATGAATCATGAATTGAATCATGAATCATGATTAATGATTTGAATCATGAATCATGAATCATGAATTGAATCATGAATCATGAATCATGAATCATGAATTGAATCATGAATCATGAATCGAATCATGAATCATGAATTGAATCATGAGTTGAATCATGAATCATAAATTGAATCATGAATCATGAATCATAAATCATGAATCATGTATTGAATCATGAATCATGAATTGAATCATGAATCATGAATCGAATCATAAATCATGAATCATGAATCATGATTCATGAATTGAATCATGAATCATGAATTATTAATCGAATCATGAATCATGATTTAAATCATGAGTTGAATCATGAATCATAAATTGAATCATGAATCATGAAATGAATCATGAATTGAATCATGAATTGAATCATGATTCATGAATCATGAATTGAATCATGAATCATGAATCATGAATCATGAATTCAATCATGAATCATGATTTGAATCAGGAATCGAATCATGAATTGAATCATGATTTTAATTATGAATCATGAATCATGAATTCAATCATGAATCATGAATCATGAATCATGAATCATGAATTGAATTATGAATTGAATCATGAATCTTGAATCATGAATGGAATCATGAATCATGAATCATAAATCATGAATCATGAATCATGAATTATGAATTGAATTATGAATTGAATCATGAATCATGAATTGAATAATGAATCATGAATTATGAATTGAATCATGAATCATGAATCATGAATCGAATCATGAATCATGAATCGAATCATGAATCATGAATTGAATCATGAATCATGAATCGAAACATGAATCATGAATTGAATCATGAATCATGAATTGAATCATGAATCATGAATTGAATCATGAATCATGAATCGAATAATGAATCATGAATTGAATCATGAATCATGAATCATGAATCATGAATTGAATAATGAATCTTGAATTTTGAATTGAATCATGAATCATGAATTGAATCATGAATCATGAATCAAGAATCATGAATCGAAACATGAATCATGAATTGAATCATGAATCATGAATCATGAATCATGAATTGAATCATGAATCATGAATAGTGAATCATAAATCGAATAATGAATCTTGAATTTTGAATTGAATCATGAATCATGAATTGAATCATGAATCATGGATCGAATCATGAATTTAATCATGAATCATGAATCGAATCATGAATCATAAATTGAATCATGAATCATGAATCATGAATCATAAATTGAATCATAAATCATGAATCATGAATTGAATCATGAATCATGAATCGAATCATGAATTATGAATCATGAATTGAATCATGAATTGAATCATGAATCATGAATCGAATCATGAATCATGAATTTAATCATGAATTGAATCATGAATCATGAATTGAATCATGAATCATGAATCATAAATCCAATCATGAATCATGAATTGAATCATGAATCGAATCATGAATTGAATCATTAATCATGAATTGAATCATGAATCATGAATTATGAATCATGAATTGAATCATGAATCATGAATCATGAATTGAATCATGAATCATGAATCATGAATTGAATCATGAATCATGAATTATGAATCATGAATTGAATCATGAATCATGAATCATGAATTGAATCATGAATCATGAATCGAATCATGAATCATGAATTGAATCATGAATCATGAATCATGAATTGAATCATGAATCATGAATCATGAATTGAATCATGAATCATGAATCATGAATCATGAATCATGAATTGAATCATGAATCATGAATCGAATCATGAATCATGAATTGAATCATGATTCATGAATCATGATTCATGAATCATGAATTGAATCATGAATCATGAATCATGAATCATGATTCATGAATCATGAATTGAATCATGAATCATGAATCATGAATTCAATCATGAATCATGATTTGAATCAGGAATCGAATCATAAATCATGAATTGAATCATGATTTTAATTATGAATCATGAATCATGAATTGAATCATGAATCATGAATCATGAATCATGAATTGAAATATGAATTGAATCATGAATCATAAATCATGAATTGAATCATGAATCGAAGCATTAATTGAATCATTAATCATGAATTGAATCATGAATCATGAATTATGAATCATGAATTGAATCATGAATCATGAATCATGAATTGAATCATGAATTGAATCATGAATCATGAATTGAATCATGAATCATGAATTATGAATCATGAATTGAATCATGAATAATGAATCATGAATCATAAATTGAATCATAAATCATGAATCATGAATTGAATCATGAATCATGAATCGAATCATGAATCATGAATCATGAATTGAATCATGAATTGAATCACGAATCATGAATCATAAATCCAATCATGAATCATGAATTGAATCATGAATCGAATCATGAATTGAATCATTAATCATGAATTGAATCATGAATCGTGAATTATGAATCATGAATTGAATCCTGAATCATGAATCATGAATTGAATCATGAATCATGAATCATGAATCAAATAATGAATCATGAATCATGAATCATGAATTGAATCATGAATCATGAATTGAATCATGAATCATGGATCGAATCATGAATCGAATCATGAATCATGAATGGAATCATGAATCATGAATCATAAATCATGAATCATGAATCATGAATTATGAATTGAATTATGAATTGAATCATGAATCATGAATTGAATAATGAATCATGAATTATGAATTGAATCATGAATCATGAATCATGAATCGAATCATGAATCATGAATCGAATCATGAATCATGAATTGAATCATGAATCATGAATCGAAACATGAATCATGAATTGAATCATGAATCATGAATTGAATCATGAATCATGAATTGAATCATGAATCATGAATCGAATAATGAATCATGAATTGAATCATGAATCATGAATCATGAATCATGAATTGAATAATGAATCTTGAATTTTGAATTGAATCATGAATCATGAATTGAATCATGAATCATGAATCAAGAATCATGAATCGAAACATGAATCATGAATTGAATCATGAATCATGAATCATGAATCATGAATTGAATCATGAATCATGAATAGTGAATCATAAATCGAATAATGAATCTTGAATTTTGAATTGAATCATGAATCATGAATTGAATCATGAATCATGGATCGAATCATGAATTTAATCATGAATCATGAATCGAATCATGAATCATAAATTGAATCATGAATCATGAATCATGAATCATAAATTGAATCATAAATCATGAATCATGAATTGAATCATGAATCATGAATCGAATCATGAATTATGAATCATGAATTGAATCATGAATTGAATCATGAATCATGAATCGAATCATGAATCATGAATTTAATCATGAATTGAATCATGAATCATGAATTGAATCATGAATCATGAATCATAAATCCAATCATGAATCATGAATTGAATCATGAATCGAATCATGAATTGAATCATTAATCATGAATTGAATCATGAATCATGAATTATGAATCATGAATTGAATCATGAATCATGAATCATGAATTGAATCATGAATCATGAATCATGAATTGAATCATGAATCATGAATTATGAATCATGAATTGAATCATGAATCATGAATCATGAATTGAATCATGAATCATGAATCGAATCATGAATCATGAATTGAATCATGAATCATGAATCATGAATTGAATCATGAATCATGAATCATGAATTGAATCATGAATCATGAATCATGAATCATGAATCATGAATTGAATCATGAATCATGAATCGAATCATGAATCATGAATTGAATCATGATTCATGAATCATGATTCATGAATCATGAATTGAATCATGAATCATGAATCATGAATCATGATTCATGAATCATGAATTGAATCATGAATCATGAATCATGAATTCAATCATGAATCATGATTTGAATCAGGAATCGAATCATAAATCATGAATTGAATCATGATTTTAATTATGAATCATGAATCATGAATTGAATCATGAATCATGAATCATGAATCATGAATTGAAATATGAATTGAATCATGAATCATAAATCATGAATTGAATCATGAATCGAAGCATTAATTGAATCATTAATCATGAATTGAATCATGAATCATGAATTATGAATCATGAATTGAATCATGAATCATGAATCATGAATTGAATCATGAATTGAATCATGAATCATGAATTGAATCATGAATCATGAATTATGAATCATGAATTGAATCATGAATAATGAATCATGAATCATAAATTGAATCATAAATCATGAATCATGAATTGAATCATGAATCATGAATCGAATCATGAATCATGAATCATGAATTGAATCATGAATTGAATCACGAATCATGAATCATAAATCCAATCATGAATCATGAATTGAATCATGAATCGAATCATGAATTGAATCATTAATCATGAATTGAATCATGAATCGTGAATTATGAATCATGAATTGAATCCTGAATCATGAATCATGAATTGAATCATGAATCATGAATCATGAATCGAATAATGAATCATGAATCATGAATCATGAATTGAATCATGAATCATGAATTGAATCATGAATCATGGATCGAATCATGAATCGAATCATGAATCATGAATTGAATCATGAATCATGAATCATGAATTGAATCATGAATCATGAATCATGAATTCAATCATGAATCATGAATCATGAATCATGAATTGAATCATGAATCATGAATTGAATCATGATTCATGAATCATGAATTGAATCATGAATCATGAATCATGAATTCAATCATGAATCATGATTTGAATCAGGAATCGAATCATGAATCATGAATTGAATCATGAATTTAATTATGAATCATGAATCATGAATTGAATCATGAATCATGAATCATGAATCATGAATTGAATTATGAATTGAATCATGAATCTTGAATCATGAATGGAATCATGAATCATGAATCATAAATCATGAATCATGAATCATGAATCATGAATTGAATTATGAATTGAATCATGAATCATGAATTGAATCATGAATCATGAATCATGAATTGAATCATGAATCATGAATCATGAATTGAATCATGAATCATGAATCATGAATTGAATCATGAATCATGAATCAAATCATGAATCATTAATCGAATCATGAATCATGAATTGTATCATGAATCATGAATCATGAATTGAATCATGAATCATGAATCATGAATTGAATCATGAATCATGAATCATGAATCATGAATCGAATCATGAATCATGAATTGAATCATGAATCATGAATCATGAATTGAATCATGAATTATGAATCATGAATCATGAATCGAATCATGAATCATGAATCATGAATCGAATCATGAATCATGAATCATGAATCGAATCATGAATCATGAATCATGAATTTAATCATGAATCATGAATCATGAATCATAAATCATGAATCATGAATCATGAATCATGAATCATGAATTGAATCATGAATCATGAATCATGAATTGAATCATGAATCATGAATCATGAATTGAATCATGAATCATGAATCGAATCATGAATCATTAATCGAATCATGAATCATGAATTGTATCATGAATCATGAATCATGAATTGAATCATGAATCATGAATCATGAATTGAATCATGAATCATGAATCATGAATCATGAATCGAATCATGAATCATGAATTGAATCATGAATCATGAATCATGAATTGAATCATGAATTATGAATCATGAATCATGAATCGAATCATGAATCATGAATCATGAATCGAATCATGAATCATGAATCATGAATTGAATCATGAATCATGAATCATGAATCATAAATCATGAATCATGAATCATGAATCATGAATCATGAATCGAATCATGAATCATGAATTGAATTATGAATCATGAATCATGAATTGAATCATGAATCATAATTCATGAATTGAATCATGAATCATGAATCATGAATCGAATCATGAATCATGAATCATGAATCGAATCATGAATCATGAATTGAATCATGAATCATGAATCATGAATCGAAACATGAATCATGAATTGAATCATGAATCATGAATTGAATCATGAATCATGAATTGAATCCCGAATCATGAATCGAATAATGAATCATGAATTGAATCATGAATCATGAATCATAAATCAAGAATCATGAATCGAAACATGAATCATGAATTGAATCATGAATCATGAATCATGAATCATGAATTGAATCATGAATCATGATTCATGAATCATGAATCGAATAATGAATCTTGAATTTTGAATTGAATCATGAATCATGAATTGAATCATGAATCATGGATCGAATCATGAATTGAATCATGAATCATGAATCGAATCATGAATCATGAATGGAATCATGAATCATGAATCATGAATTATAAATTGAATCATAAATCATGAATCATGAATTGAATCATGAATCATGAATCGAATCATAAATTATGAATCATGAATTGAATCATGAATTGAATCATGAATCATGAATCGAATCATGAATCATGAATTGAATCATGAATTGACACATGAATCATGAATTGAATCATGAATCATGAATCATAAATCCAATCATGAATCATGAATTGAATCATTAATTCGAATCATGAATTGAATCATGAATCATGAATTGAATCATGAATCATGAATTATAAATCATGAATTGAATCATGAATCATGAATCATGAATTGAATCATGAATCATGAATCATGAATTGAATCATGAATCATGAATTATGAATCATGAATTGAATCATGAATCATGAATCATGAATTGAATCATGAATCATGAATCATAAATCGAATCATGAATCATGAATCGAATCATGAATCATGAATTGAATCATGAATCATGAATCATGAATTGAATCATGAATCATGAATCATGAATTGAATCATGAATCATGAATCATGAATCATGAATCATGAATCATGAATCATGAATCATGAATTAAATCATGAATCATGAATCGAATCATGAATCATGAATTGAATCATGATTCATGAATCATGAATTGAATCATGAATCATGAATCATGAATCATGAATTCAATCATGAATCATGATTTGAATCAGGAATCGAATCATGAATCATGAATTGAATCATGATTTTAATTATGAATCATGAATCATGAATTGAATCATGAATCATGAATCATGAATCATGAATTGAATTATGAATTGAATCATGAATCTTGAATCATGAATGGAATCATGAATCATGAATCATAAATCATGAATCATGAATCATGAATTGAATTATGAATTGAATCATGAATCATGAATTGAATCATGAATCATGAATCATGAATTGAATCATGAATCATGAATCATGAATTGAATCATGAATCATGAATCGAATCATGAATCATGAATCGAATCATGAATCATGAATTGTATCATGAATCATGAATCATGAATTGAATCATGAATCATGAATCATGAATTGAATCATGAATCATGAATCATGAATCATGAATTGAATCATGAATCATGAATCATGAATCATGAATCGAATCATGAATCATGAATCATGAATCGAATCATGAATCATGAATTGAATCATGAATCATGAATTATGAATCATGAATTGAATCATGAATCATGAATCATGAATTGAATCATGAATCATGAATCATGAATTGAATCATGAATCATGAATCATGAATTGAATCATGAATTATGAATCATGAATCATGAATCGAATCATGAATCATGAATCATGAATCGAATCATGAATCATGAATCATGAATCGAATCATGAATCATGAATCATGAATCGAATCATGAATCATGAATCATGAATCATGAATCGAATAATGAATAATGAATCATAAATCATGAATTGAATCATGAATCATGAATCAAGAATCATGAATCGAAACATGAATCATGAATTGAATCATGAATCATGAATCATGAATCATGAATTGAATCATGAATCAAGAATCGAATCATGAATCATGAATTGAATCAAGAATCATGAATCATGAATCATAAATTGAATCATAAATCATGAATCATGAATTGAATCATGAATCATGAATCGAATCATGAATCGAATCATGAATCATGAATTGAATCATGAATCATGAATTGAATCAGGAATCGAATCATGAATTCAATCATGAATCATGAATTGAATCATGATTTTAATTATGAATCATGAATCATGAATTAAATCATGAATCATGAATCATGAATCATGAATTGAATTATGAATTGAATCATGAATTTTGAATCATGAATTGAATCATGAATCATGAATCATAAATCATGAATCATGAATCATGATTCATGAATCATGAATCATGAATTGAATTATGAATTGAATCATGAATCATGAATTGAATCATGAATCATGAATCATTAAATGAATCATGAATCATGAATTGAATTATGAATCATGAATCGAATCATGAATCGAATCATGAATCATGAATTCAATCATGAATCATGATTTGAATCAGGAATCGAATCATAAATCATGAATTGAATCATGATTTTAATTATGAATCATGAATCATGAATTGAATCATGAATCATGAATCATGAATCATGAATTGAAATATGAATTGAATCATGAATCATAAATCATGAATTGAATCATGAATCGAAGCATTAATTGAATCATTAATCATGAATTGAATCATGAATCATGAATTATGAATCATGAATTGAATCATGAATCATGAATCATGAATTGAATCATGAATTGAATCATGAATCATGAATTGAATCATGAATCATGAATTATGAATCATGAATTGAATCATGAATAATGAATCATGAATCATAAATTGAATCATAAATCATGAATCATGAATTGAATCATGAATCATGAATCGAATCATGAATCATGAATCATGAATTGAATCATGAATTGAATCACGAATCATGAATCATAAATCCAATCATGAATCATGAATTGAATCATGAATCGAATCATGAATTGAATCATTAATCATGAATTGAATCATGAATCGTGAATTATGAATCATGAATTGAATCCTGAATCATGAATCATGAATTGAATCATGAATCATGAATCATGAATCGAATAATGAATCATGAATCATGAATCATGAATTGAATCATGAATCATGAATTGAATCATGAATCATGGATCGAATCATGAATCGAATCATGAATCATGAATGGAATCATGAATCATGAATCATAAATCATGAATCATGAATCATGAATTATGAATTGAATTATGAATTGAATCATGAATCATGAATTGAATAATGAATCATGAATTATGAATTGAATCATGAATCATGAATCATGAATCGAATCATGAATCATGAATCGAATCATGAATCATGAATTGAATCATGAATCATGAATCGAAACATGAATCATGAATTGAATCATGAATCATGAATTGAATCATGAATCATGAATTGAATCATGAATCATGAATCGAATAATGAATCATGAATTGAATCATGAATCATGAATCATGAATCATGAATTGAATAATGAATCTTGAATTTTGAATTGAATCATGAATCATGAATTGAATCATGAATCATGAATCAAGAATCATGAATCGAAACATGAATCATGAATTGAATCATGAATCATGAATCATGAATCATGAATTGAATCATGAATCATGAATAGTGAATCATAAATCGAATAATGAATCTTGAATTTTGAATTGAATCATGAATCATGAATTGAATCATGAATCATGGATCGAATCATGAATTTAATCATGAATCATGAATCGAATCATGAATCATAAATTGAATCATGAATCATGAATCATGAATCATAAATTGAATCATAAATCATGAATCATGAATTGAATCATGAATCATGAATCGAATCATGAATCATGAATCATGAATTGAATCATGAATTGAATCACGAATCATGAATCATAAATCCAATCATGAATCATGAATTGAATCATGAATCGAATCATGAATTGAATCATTAATCATGAATTGAATCATGAATCGTGAATTATGAATCATGAATTGAATCCTGAATCATGAATCATGAATTGAATCATGAATCATGAATCATGAATCGAATAATGAATCATGAATCATGAATCATGAATTGAATCATGAATCATGAATTGAATCATGAATCATGGATCGAATCATGAATCGAATCATGAATCATGAATGGAATCATGAATCATGAATCATAAATCATGAATCATGAATCATGAATTATGAATTGAATTATGAATTGAATCATGAATCATGAATTGAATAATGAATCATGAATTATGAATTGAATCATGAATCATGAATCATGAATCGAATCATGAATCATGAATCGAATCATGAATCATGAATTGAATCATGAATCATGAATCGAAACATGAATCATGAATTGAATCATGAATCATGAATTGAATCATGAATCATGAATTGAATCATGAATCATGAATCGAATAATGAATCATGAATTGAATCATGAATCATGAATCATGAATCATGAATTGAATAATGAATCTTGAATTTTGAATTGAATCATGAATCATGAATTGAATCATGAATCATGAATCAAGAATCATGAATCGAAACATGAATCATGAATTGAATCATGAATCATGAATCATGAATCATGAATTGAATCATGAATCATGAATAGTGAATCATAAATCGAATAATGAATCTTGAATTTTGAATTGAATCATGAATCATGAATTGAATCATGAATCATGGATCGAATCATGAATTTAATCATGAATCATGAATCGAATCATGAATCATAAATTGAATCATGAATCATGAATCATGAATCATAAATTGAATCATAAATCATGAATCATGAATTGAATCATGAATCATGAATCGAATCATGAATTATGAATCATGAATTGAATCATGAATTGAATCATGAATCATGAATCGAATCATGAATCATGAATTTAATCATGAATTGAATCATGAATCATGAATTGAATCATGAATCATGAATCATAAATCCAATCATGAATCATGAATTGAATCATGAATCGAATCATGAATTGAATCATTAATCATGAATTGAATCATGAATCATGAATTATGAATCATGAATTGAATCATGAATCATGAATCATGAATTGAATCATGAATCATGAATCATGAATTGAATCATGAATCATGAATTATGAATCATGAATTGAATCATGAATCATGAATCATGAATTGAATCATGAATCATGAATCGAATCATGAATCATGAATTGAATCATGAATCATGAATCATGAATTGAATCATGAATCATGAATCATGAATTGAATCATGAATCAT
Organism: Mixophyes australis; assembly: GCA_036250195.1. Taxonomy (NCBI): domain Eukaryota; kingdom Metazoa; phylum Chordata; class Amphibia; order Anura; family Limnodynastidae; genus Mixophyes; species Mixophyes australis. The sequence continues at coordinate 237,775,304 of JAVHZZ010000001.1, read as the reverse complement.
GAATCATGAATCATGAATCATGAATTGAATCATGAATCATGAATCGAATCATGAATCATGAATTGAATCATGATTCATGAATCATGATTCATGAATCATGAATTGAATCATGAATCATGAATCATGAATCATGATTCATGAATCATGAATTGAATCATGAATCATGAATCATGAATTCAATCATGAATCATGATTTGAATCAGGAATCGAATCATAAATCATGAATTGAATCATGATTTTAATTATGAATCATGAATCATGAATTGAATCATGAATCATGAATCATGAATCATGAATTGAAATATGAATTGAATCATGAATCATAAATCATGAATTGAATCATGAATCGAAGCATTAATTGAATCATTAATCATGAATTGAATCATGAATCATGAATTATGAATCATGAATTGAATCATGAATCATGAATCATGAATTGAATCATGAATTGAATCATGAATCATGAATTGAATCATGAATCATGAATTATGAATCATGAATTGAATCATGAATAATGAATCATGAATCATAAATTGAATCATAAATCATGAATCATGAATTGAATCATGAATCATGAATCGAATCATGAATCATGAATCATGAATTGAATCATGAATTGAATCACGAATCATGAATCATAAATCCAATCATGAATCATGAATTGAATCATGAATCGAATCATGAATTGAATCATTAATCATGAATTGAATCATGAATCGTGAATTATGAATCATGAATTGAATCCTGAATCATGAATCATGAATTGAATCATGAATCATGAATCATGAATCGAATAATGAATCATGAATCATGAATCATGAATTGAATCATGAATCATGAATTGAATCATGAATCATGGATCGAATCATGAATCGAATCATGAATCATGAATTGAATCATGAATCATGAATCATGAATTGAATCATGAATCATGAATCATGAATTCAATCATGAATCATGAATCATGAATCATGAATTGAATCATGAATCATGAATTGAATCATGATTCATGAATCATGAATTGAATCATGAATCATGAATCATGAATTCAATCATGAATCATGATTTGAATCAGGAATCGAATCATGAATCATGAATTGAATCATGAATTTAATTATGAATCATGAATCATGAATTGAATCATGAATCATGAATCATGAATCATGAATTGAATTATGAATTGAATCATGAATCTTGAATCATGAATGGAATCATGAATCATGAATCATAAATCATGAATCATGAATCATGAATCATGAATTGAATTATGAATTGAATCATGAATCATGAATTGAATCATGAATCATGAATCATGAATTGAATCATGAATCATGAATCATGAATTGAATCATGAATCATGAATCATGAATTGAATCATGAATCATGAATCAAATCATGAATCATTAATCGAATCATGAATCATGAATTGTATCATGAATCATGAATCATGAATTGAATCATGAATCATGAATCATGAATTGAATCATGAATCATGAATCATGAATCATGAATCGAATCATGAATCATGAATTGAATCATGAATCATGAATCATGAATTGAATCATGAATTATGAATCATGAATCATGAATCGAATCATGAATCATGAATCATGAATCGAATCATGAATCATGAATCATGAATTTAATCATGAATCATGAATCATAAATCATGAATCATGAATCATGAATCATGAATCATGAATTGAATCATGAATCATGAATCATGAATTGAATCATGAATCATGAATCATGAATTGAATCATGAATCATGAATCGAATCATGAATCATTAATCGAATCATGAATCATGAATTGTATCATGAATCATGAATCATGAATTGAATCATGAATCATGAATCATGAATTGAATCATGAATCATGAATCATGAATCATGAATCGAATCATGAATCATGAATTGAATCATGAATCATGAATCATGAATTGAATCATGAATTATGAATCATGAATCATGAATCGAATCATGAATCATGAATCATGAATCGAATCATGAATCATGAATCATGAATTGAATCATGAATCATGAATCATGAATCATAAATCATGAATCATGAATCATGAATCATGAATCATGAATCGAATCATGAATCATGAATTGAATTATGAATCATGAATCATGAATTGAATCATGAATCATAATTCATGAATTGAATCATGAATCATGAATCATGAATCGAATCATGAATCATGAATCATGAATCGAATCATGAATCATGAATTGAATCATGAATCATGAATCATGAATCGAAACATGAATCATGAATTGAATCATGAATCATGAATTGAATCATGAATCATGAATTGAATCCCGAATCATGAATCGAATAATGAATCATGAATTGAATCATGAATCATGAATCATGAATCAAGAATCATGAATCGAAACATGAATCATGAATTGAATCATGAATCATGAATCATGAATCATGAATTGAATCATGAATCATGATTCATGAATCATGAATCGAATAATGAATCTTGAATTTTGAATTGAATCATGAATCATGAATTGAATCATGAATCATGGATCGAATCATGAATTGAATCATGAATCATGAATCGAATCATGAATCATGAATGGAATCATGAATCATGAATCATGAATTATAAATTGAATCATAAATCATGAATCATGAATTGAATCATGAATCATGAATCGAATCATAAATTATGAATCATGAATTGAATCATGAATTGAATCATGAATCATGAATCGAATCATGAATCATGAATTGAATCATGAATTGACACATGAATCATGAATTGAATCATGAATCATGAATCATAAATCCAATCATGAATCATGAATTGAATCATTAATTCGAATCATGAATTGAATCATGAATCATGAATTGAATCATGAATCATGAATTATAAATCATGAATTGAATCATGAATCATGAATCATGAATTGAATCATGAATCATGAATCATGAATTGAATCATGAATCATGAATTATGAATCATGAATTGAATCATGAATCATGAATCATGAATTGAATCATGAATCATGAATCATAAATCGAATCATGAATCATGAATCGAATCATGAATCATGAATTGAATCATGAATCATGAATCATGAATTGAATCATGAATCATGAATCATGAATTGAATCATGAATCATGAATCATGAATCATGAATCATGAATCATGAATCATGAATCATGAATTAAATCATGAATCATGAATCGAATCATGAATCATGAATTGAATCATGATTCATGAATCATGAATTGAATCATGAATCATGAATCATGAATCATGAATTCAATCATGAATCATGATTTGAATCAGGAATCGAATCATGAATCATGAATTGAATCATGATTTTAATTATGAATCATGAATCATGAATTGAATCATGAATCATGAATCATGAATCATGAATTGAATTATGAATTGAATCATGAATCTTGAATCATGAATGGAATCATGAATCATGAATCATAAATCATGAATCATGAATCATGAATCATGAATTGAATTATGAATTGAATCATGAATCATGAATTGAATCATGAATCATGAATCATGAATTGAATCATGAATCATGAATCATGAATTGAATCATGAATCATGAATCGAATCATGAATCATGAATCGAATCATGAATCATGAATTGTATCATGAATCATGAATCATGAATTGAATCATGAATCATGAATCATGAATTGAATCATGAATCATGAATCATGAATCATGAATTGAATCATGAATCATGAATCATGAATCATGAATCGAATCATGAATCATGAATCATGAATCGAATCATGAATCATGAATTGAATCATGAATCATGAATTATGAATCATGAATTGAATCATGAATCATGAATCATGAATTGAATCATGAATCATGAATCATGAATTGAATCATGAATCATGAATCATGAATTGAATCATGAATTATGAATCATGAATCATGAATCGAATCATGAATCATGAATCATGAATCGAATCATGAATCATGAATCATGAATCGAATCATGAATCATGAATCATGAATCGAATCATGAATCATGAATCATGAATCATGAATCGAATAATGAATAATGAATCATAAATCATGAATTGAATCATGAATCATGAATCAAGAATCATGAATCGAAACATGAATCATGAATTGAATCATGAATCATGAATCATGAATCATGAATTGAATCATGAATCAAGAATCGAATCATGAATCATGAATTGAATCAAGAATCATGAATCATGAATCATAAATTGAATCATAAATCATGAATCATGAATTGAATCATGAATCATGAATCGAATCATGAATCGAATCATGAATCATGAATTGAATCATGAATCATGAATTGAATCAGGAATCGAATCATGAATTCAATCATGAATCATGAATTGAATCATGATTTTAATTATGAATCATGAATCATGAATTAAATCATGAATCATGAATCATGAATCATGAATTGAATTATGAATTGAATCATGAATTTTGAATCATGAATTGAATCATGAATCATGAATCATAAATCATGAATCATGAATCATGATTCATGAATCATGAATCATGAATTGAATTATGAATTGAATCATGAATCATGAATTGAATCATGAATCATGAATCATTAAATGAATCATGAATCATGAATTGAATTATGAATCATGAATCGAATCATGAATCGAATCATGAATCATGAATCGAATCATGAATCATGAATTGTATCATGAATCATGAATCATGAATTGAATCATGAATCATGAATCAAATCATGAATCGAATCATGAATCATGAATCGAATCATGAATCATGAATTGTATCATGAATCATGAATCATGAATTGAATCATGAATCATGAATCATGAAATGAATCATGAATCATGAATCATGAATTGAATTATGAATCATGAATCGAATCAGGAATCGAATCATGAATCAAGAATTGAATCATGAATCATGAATTATGAATCATGAATTGAATCATGAATCATGAATCATGAATTGAATCATGAATTATGAATCATGAATTGAATCATGAATCATGAATTGAATCATGAATCATGAATCATGAATCATGAATCATGAATCGAATCATGAATCATGAATCATGAATCGAATCATGTATCATGAATTGAATCATGAATCATGAATCATGAATTGAATCATGAATCATGAATCATGAATTGTATCATGAATTATGAATCGAATCATGAATCATGAATTGAATCATGAATTGAATCATGAATCATGAATCGAATCATGAATCATGAATTGAATCATGAATTGAATCATGAATTGAATCATGAATTGAATCATGAATCATGAATTGAATCATGAATCATGAATCATAAATCGAATCATGAATTATGAATTGAATCATGAATCGAATCATGAATTGAATCATTAATCATGAATTGAATCATGAATCATGAATTGAATCATGAATCATGAATTATGAATCATGAATTAAATCATGAATCATGAATCATGAATTGAATCATGAAACATGAATCATGAATTGAATCATGAATCATGAATTGAATCATGAATTATGAATCATGAATCATGAATCGAATCATGAATCATGAATCATGAATTGAATCATGAATCATGAATTAATGAATTGAATCATGAATCATGAATTGAATCATGAATCATGAATCGAATCATGAATCATGAATTGAATCATGAATCATGAATCATGAATCATGAATTGAATCATGAATCATGAATTAATAAATTGAATCATGAATCATGAATCATGAATCGAATCATGAATCATGAATCATGAATTGAATCATGAATCGAATCATGAATCATGAATTGAAACATTAATTGAATCATGTATCATGAATTGAATCAGGAATCGAATCATGAATTGAATTATGAATCATCAAAATGAATCATTAGTCATGAATAATGAATTAAATCATGAATCATGAATCATGAATCATGAATCATGAATTGAATCATGAATCATGAATCATGAATCGAATCATGAATCATGAATCGAATCATGAATCATGAATTGAATCATGAGTTGAATCATGAATCATGAATCGAATCATGAATCATGAATCGAATCATGAATCATGAATTGAATCATGAATCATGAATCATGAATTGAATCATGAATCATGAATCATGAATCATGAATCGAATCATGAATCATGAATTGAATCATGAATCATGAATCATGAATCATGAATCGAATCATGAATCATAATTTGAATCATGAATCATGAATTGAATCATGAATCATGAATCATGAATCATTAATCGAATCATGAATCATGAATTGAATCATGAATCATGAATTGAATCATGAATCATGAATCATGAATTGAATCATGAATCATGAATCATGAATTGAATCATGAATCATGAATCGAATCATGAATCATGAATTGAATCAAGAATCATGAATCATGAATCGAAACATGAATCATGAATCGAATAATGAATCATGAATTGAATCATGAATCATGAATCATGAATCAAGAATCATGAATCGAAACATGAATCATGAATTGAATTATGAATCATGAATCATGAATCATGAGTCATGAATCATGAATCATGAATCATGAATCGAATAATGAATCATGAATCATGAATCATGAATTGAATCATGAATCATGAATTGAATCATGAATCATGAATCGAATCATGAATCGAATCATGAATCATGAATCGAATCATGAATGATGAATTGAATCATGAATCATGAATCATGAATCATAAATTGAATCATAAATCATGAATCATGAATTGAATCATGAATCATGAATCGAATCATGAATCATGAATTGAATCATGAATTATGAATCATGAATCATAAATTGAATCATAAATCATGAATCATGAATTGAATCATGAATCATGAATCGAATCATGAATCATGAATCATGAATTGAATCATGAATTGAATCACGAATCATGAATCATAAATCCAATCATGAATCATGAATTGAATCATGAATCGAATCATGAATTGAATCATTAATCATGAATTGAATCATGAATCGTGAATTATGAATCATGAATTGAATCATGAATCATGAATCATGAATTGAATCATGAATCATGAATCATGAATCGAATAATGAATCATGAATCATGAATTGAATCATGAATCATGAATTGAATCATGAATCATGGATCGAATCATGAATTGAATTATGAATCATGAATCGAATCATGAATCATGAATTGAATCATGAATCATGAATCATGAATCATAAGTTGAATCATAATACATGAATCATGAATCATGAATCGAATCATGAATCATGAATCATGAATTGAATCATGAATTGAATCATGAATCATGAATCGAATCATGAATCATGAATCGAATCATGAATCATGAATTGAATCATGAATTGAATCATGAATCATTAATTGAATCATGAATCATGAATCATAAATCCAATCATGAATCATGAATTGAATCATGAATCGAATCATGAATTGAATCATTAATCATGAATTGAATCATGAATCATGAATTATGAATCATGAATTGAATCATGAATCATGAATCATGAATTGAATCATGAATTGAATCATGAATCATGAATTGAATCATGAATTGAATCATGAATAATGAATCATGAATTGAATCATGAATCATGAATCATGAATTGAATCATCAATTATGAATCATGAATTGAATCATGAATCATGAATCATGAATTGAATCATGAATCATGAATCATGAATCATAAATCGAATCATGAATCGAATCATGAATCATGAATTGAAACATTAATTGAATCATGTATCATGAATTGAATCAGGAATCGAATCATGAATTGAATTATGAATCATCAAAATGAATCATGAGTCATGAATAATGAATTAAATCATGAATCATGAATCATGAATCATGAATTGAATCATGAATCATGAATCATGAATCGAATCATGAATCATGAATCGAATCATGAATCATGAATTGAATCATGAGTTGAATCATGAATCATAAATTGAATCATGAATCATGAATCATGAATCATGAATTGAATCATGAATCATGAATCATGAATTGAATCATGAATCATGAATCATGAATCATGAATCATGAATCATGAATCATGAATCGAATCATGAATCATGAATCAAATCATGAATCATGAATTGAATCATGAATCATGAATCATGAATTGAATCATGAATCATAAATCATGAATCATGAATCGAATCATGAATCATGAATTGAATCATGAATCATGAATCATGAATCATGAATTGAATCATGAATCATGAATTGAATCATGAATCATGAATCATGAATCGAATCATGAATCATGAATTGAATCATGAATCATGAATTGAATCATGAATCATGAATCATGAATTGAATCATGAATCATGAATCATGAATTGAATCATGAATCATGAATCGAATCATGAATCATGAATTGAATCATGAATCATGAATCATGAATCGAAACATGAATCATGAATTGAATCATGAATCATGAATTGAATTATGAATCATGAATCATGAATCTAATAATGAATCATGAATTGAATCATGAATCATGAATCATGAATCAAGAATCATGAATCGAAACATGAATCATGAATTGAATCATGAATCATGAATCATAAATCATGAGTCATGAATCATGAATCATGAATCATGAATCGAATAATGAATCATGAATCATGAATCATGAATTGAATCATGAATCATGAATTGAATCATGAATCATGAATCGAATCATGAATCGAATCATGAATCATGAATCGAATCATGAATAATGAATTGAATCATGAATCATGAATCATGAATCATAAATTGAATCATAAATCATGAATCATGAATTGAATCATGAATCATGAATCGAATCATGAATTATGAATTGAATCATGAATTATGAATCATGAATCATAAATTGAATCATAAATCATGAATCATGAATTGAATCATGAATCATGAATCGAATCATGAATCATGAATCATGAATCATGAATCATGAATTGAATCATGAATCATGAATCATGAATCTAATCATGAATCATGAATTGAATCATGAATCGAATCATAAATTGAATCATTAATCATGAATTGAATCATGAATCGTGAATTATGAATCATGAATTGAATCATGAATCATGAATCATGAATTGAATCATGAATCATGAATCATGAATCGAATAATGAATCATGAATCATGAATCATGAATTGAATCATGAATCATGAATTGAATCATGAATCATGGATCGAATCATGAATTGAATTATGAATCATGAATCGAATCATGAATCATGAATTGAATCATGAATCATGAATCATGAATCATAAGTTGAATCATAATACATGAATCATGAATCATGAATCGAATCATGAATCATGAATCATGAATTGAATCATGAATTGAATCATGAATCATGAATCGAATCATGAATCATGAATCGAATCATGAATCATGAATTGAATTATGAATTGAATCATGAATCATTAATTGAATCATGAATCATGAATCATAAATCCAATCATGAATCATGAATTGAATCATGAATCGAATCATGAATTGAATCATTAATCATGAATTGAATCATGAATCATGAATTATGAATCATGAATTGAATCATGAATCATGAATCATGAATTGAATCATGAATTGAATCATGAATAATGAATCATGAATTGAATCATGAATCATGAATCATGAATTGAATCATCAATTATGAATCATGAATTGAATCATGAATCATGAATCATGAATTGAATCATGAATCATGAATCATGAATCATAAATCGAATCATGAATCATGAATCGAATCATGAATCATGAATTGAATCATGAATCATGAATCATGAATTGAATCATGAATCATGAATCGAATCATGAATCATGAATTGAATCATGAGTTGAATCATGAATCATAAATTGAATCATGAATCATGAATTATGAATCATGAATTGAATCATGAATCATGAATCGAATCTTAAATCATGAATCATGAATCATGATTCATGAATTGAATCATGAATCATGAATTATGAATCATGAATTATGAATCGAATCATGAATCATGAATTAAATCATGAGTTGAATCATGAATCATAAATTGAATCATGAATCATGAAATGAATCATGAATTGAATCATGAATTGAATCATGATTCATGAATCATGAATTGAATCATGAATCATGAATCATGAATCATGAGTCATGAATCATGAATTCAATCATGAATCATGATTTGAATCAGGAATCGAATCATGAATCATGAATTGAATCATGATTATAATTATGAATCATGAATCATGAATTGAATCATGAATCATGAATCATGAATTGAATTATGAATTGAATCATGAATCTTGAATCATGAATTGAATCATGAATCATGAATCATAAATCATGAATCATGATTCATGAATCATGAATTGAATTATGAATTGAATCATGAATCATGAATTGAATCATGAATCATGAATCATGAATTGAATCATGAATCATGAATCATGAATTGAATCATGAATCATGAATCGAATCATGAATCATGAATCGAATCATGAATCATGAATTGTATCATGAATCATGAATCATGAATTGAATCATGAATCATGAATCATGAATTGAATCATGAATCATGAATCATGAATCATGAATCGAATCATGAATCATGAATCATGAATTGAATCATGAATTATGAATCATGAATTGAATCATGAATCATGAATCATGAATTGAATCATGAATCATGAATCATGAATCATAAATCGAATCATGAATCATGAATCGAATCATGAATCATGAATTGAATCATGAATCATGAATCAAGAATTGAATCATGAATCATGAATCATGAATTGAATCATGAATCATGAATCATGAATCATGAATCATGAATCATGAATCGAATCATGAATCATGAATCATGAATCATGAATTGAATCATGAATCATGAATCATGAATCATGAATTGAATCATGAATCATGAATCGAATCATAAATCATGAATCATGAATCATGATTCATGAATTGAATCATGAATCATGAATTATGAATTGAATCATGAATCATGAATTAAATCATGATTTGAATCATGAATCATAAATTGAATCATGAATCATGAAATGAATCATGAATTGAATCATGAATTGAATCATGATTCATGAATCATGAATTGAATCATGAATCATGAATCATGAATCATGAATTCAATCATGAATCATGATTTGAATCATGAATCATGAATCATGAATTCAATCATAATTTTAATTATGAATCATGAATCATGAATTGAATCATGAATCATGAATCATGAATCATGAATTGAATTATGAATTGAATCATGAATCTTGAATCATGAATTGAATCATGAATCATGAATCATAAATCATGAATCATGAATCATGAATCATGAATTGAATTATGAATTGAATCATGAATCATGAATTGAATCAAGAATCATGAATCATGAATTGAATCATGAATCATGAATCATGAATTGAATCATGAATCATGAATCATGAATTGAATCATGAATCATGAATCATGAATTGAATCATGAATCATGAATCGAATCATGAATCATGAATCGAATCATGAATCATGAATTGTATCATGAATCATGAATCATGAATTGAATCATGAATCATGAATCATGAATTGAATCATGAATCATGAATCATGAATCATGAATCGAATCATGAATCATGAATCATGAATCATGAATCGAATCATGAATCATGAATTGAATCATGAATCATGAATTATGAATCATGAATTGAATCATGAATCATGAATCATGAATTGAATCATGAATCATGAATCATGAATTGAATCATGAATCATGAATCATGAATTGAATCATGAATTATGAATCATGAATCATGAATCGAATCATGAATCATGAATCATGAATCGAATAATGAATCATGAATTAAATCATGAATCATGAATCATGAATTGAATCATGAATCATGAATTGAATCATAAATCATGAATTGAATCATGAATTGAATCATGAATCAAGAATCGAATCATGAATTGATTCAAGAATCATGAATCATGAATCAAAAATTGAATCATAAATCATGAATCATGAATTGAATCATGAATCATGAATCGAATCATGTATCATGAATCATGAATTGAATCATGAATCATGAATCGAATCATGAATTATGAATCATGAATTGAATCATGAATCATAAATTGAATCAGGAATCGAATCATGAATTCAATCATGAATCATAAATCGAATCATGAATCATGAATTGAATCAGAAATCGAATCATGAATTCAATCATGAATCATGAATTGAATCATGATTTTAATTATGAATCATGAATCATGAATTGAATTATGAATTGAATCATGAATCTTGAATCATGAATTGAATCATGAATCATGAATCATAAATCATGAATCATGAATCATGAATCATAAATCATGAATCATGAATCATGAATCATGATTCATGAATCATGAATCATGAATTGAATTATGAATTGAATCATGAATCATGAATTGAATCATGAATCATGAAATGAATCATGAATCATGAATCATGAATTGAATTATGAATCATGAATTGTATCATGAATCATGAATCATGAATTGAATCATGAATCATGAATCATGAATTAAATCATGAATCATGAATCATGAATCATGAATCGAATCATGAATTATGAATCATGAATCGAATCATGAATCATGAATTGAATCATGAATCATGAATCATGAATTGAATCATGAATCATGAATTAATGAATTGAATCATGAATCATGAATCATGAATCGAATCATGAATCATGAATCATGAATTGAATCATGAATCATGAATCGAATCATGAATCATGAATTGAATCATGAATCATGAATTGAATCATGAATCATGAATTAATGAATTGAATCATGAATCATGAATCATGAATCGAATCATGAATCATGAATCATGAATTGAATCATGAATCATGAATCAAATTATGAATCATGAATTGAAACATTATTTGAATCATGTATCATGAATTGAATAAGGAATCGAATCATGAATTGAATTATGAATCATGAAATGAATCATGAGTCATGAATAATGAATTGAATCATGAATCATGAATCATGAATCATGAATTGAATCATGAATCATGAATCGAATCATGTATCATGAATCATGAATTGAATCATGAATCTAGAATCGAATCATGAATCATGAATCATGAATCATGAATTGAATCATGAATCATGAATTGAATCAGGAATCGAATCATGAATTCAATCATGAATCATAAATCGAATCATGAATCATGAATTGAATCAGAAATTGAATCATGAATTCAATCATGAATCATGAATTGAATCATGATTTTAATTATGAATCATGAATCATGAATTGAATCATGAATCATGAATCATGAATCATGAATTGAATTATGAATTGAATCATGAATCTTGAATCATGAATTGAATCATGAATCATGAATCATAAATCATGAATCATGAATCATGAATCATAAATCATGAATCATGAATCATGAATCATAAATCATGAATCATGAATCATGATTCATGAATCATGAATTGAATTATGAATTGAATCATGAATCATGAATTGAATCATGAATCATGAATCATGAAATGAATAATGAATCATGAATCATGAATTGAATTATGAATCATGAATTGTATCATGAATCATGAATCATGAATTGAATCATGAATCATGAATCATGAATTGAATCATGAATCATGAATCATGAATCATGAATCGAATCATGAATCATGAATCGAATCATGAATCATGAATTGAATCATGAATCATGAATCATGAATTGAATCATGAATCATGAATTAATGAATTGAATCATGAATCATGAATCGAATCATGAATCATGAATTGAATCATGAATCATGAATCATGAATCATGAATCGAATCATGAATCATGAATTGAATCATGAATCATGAATCATGAATTGAATCATGAATCATGAATTAATGAATTGAATCATGAATCATGAATCATGAATCGAATCATGAATCATGAATCATGAATTGAATCATGAATCATGAATCGAATCATGTATCATGAATTGAAACATTATTTGAATCATGTATCATGAATTGAATAAGGAATCGAATCATGAATTGAATTATGAATCATGAAATGAATCATGAGTCATGAATAATGAATTGAATCATGAATCATGAATCATGAATCATGAATTGAATCATGAATCATGAATCATGAATCGAATCATGAATCATGAATCGAATCATGAATCATGAATTGAATCATGAGTTGAATCATGAATCATAAATTGAATCATGAATCATGAATCATGAATCATGAATTGAATCATGAATCATGAATTGAATCATGAATCATGAATTATGAATCATGAATTGAATCATGAATCATGAATCATGAATTGAATCATGAATCATGAATCATGAATCATAAATCGAATCATGAATCATGAATCGAATCATGAATCATGAATTGAATCATGAATCATGAATAATGAATTGAATCATGAATCATGAATCATGAATTGAATCATGAATCATGAATCATGAATCATGAATCATGAATTGAATCATGAATCATGAATCGAATCATGAATCATGAATTGAATCATGAGTTGAATCATGAATCATAAATTGAATCATGAATCATGAATCATGAATCATGAATCATGTATTGAATCATGAATCATGAATTGAATCATGAATCATGAATTATGAATCGAATCATGAATCATGATTTAAATCATGAGTTGAATCATGAATCATAAATTGACTCATGAATCATGAAATGAATCATGAATTGAATCATGAATTGAATCATGATTCATGAATCATGAATTGAATCATGAATCATGATTTGAATCATGAATCATGAATCATGAATTGAATCATGAATCGAATCATGAATCATGAATTGAATCATGAATCATGAATAATGATTTGAATCATGAATCATGAATCATGAATTGAATCATGAATCATGAATCATGAATTGAATCATGAATCATGAATCGAATCATGAATCATGAATTGAATCATGAGTTGAATCATGAATCATAAATTGAATCATGAATCATGAATCATGAATCATGTATTGAATCATGAATCATGAATTGAATCATGAATCATGAATCGAATCATAAATCATGAATCATGAATCATGATTCATGAATTGAATCATGAATCATGAATTATGAATCGAATCATGAATCATGATTTAAATCATGAGTTGAATCATGAATCATAAATTGAATCATGAATCATGAAATGAATCATGAATTGAATCATGAATTGAATCATGATTCATGAATCATGAATTGAATCATGAATCATGAATCATGAATCATGAATTGAATTATGAATTGAATCATGAATCTTGAATCATGAATGGAATCATGAATCATGAATCATAAATCATGAATCATGAATCATGAATTATGAATTGAATTATGAATTGAATCATGAATCATGAATTGAATAATGAATCATGAATTATGAATTGAATCATGAATCATGAATCGAATCATGAATCATGAATCGAATCATGAATTGAATCATGAATCATGAATCGAATCATGAATCATGAATCGAATCATGAATCATGAATTGAATCATGAATCATGAATCATGAATCGAAACATGAATCATGAATTGAATCATGAATCATGAATTGAATCATGAATCATGAATTGAATCATGAATCATGAATCGAATAATGAATCATGAATTGAATCATGAATTATGAATCATGAATCATGAATTGAATAATGAATCTTGAATTTTGAATTGAATTATGAATCATGAATTGAATCATGAATCATGAATCAAGAATCATGAATCGAAATATGAATCATGAATTGAATCATGAATCATGAATAATGAATCATGAATTGAATCATGAATCATGAATCATGAATCATAAATCGAATAATGAATCTTGAATTTTGAATTGAATCATGAATCATGAATTGAATCATGAATCATGGATCGAATCATGAATTTAATCATGAATCATGAATCGAATCATGAATCATAAATTGAATCATGAATCATGAATCATGAATCATAAATTGAATCATAAATCATGAATCATGAATTGAATCATGAATCATGAATCGAATCATGAATTATGAATCATGAATTGAATCATGAATTGAATCATGAATCATGAATCGAATCATGAATCATGAATTGAATCATGAATTGAATCATGAATCATGAATTGAATCATGAATCATGAATCATAAATCCAATCATGAATCATGAATTGAATCATGAATCGAATCATGAATTGAATCATTAATCATGAATTGAATCATGAATCATGAATTATGAATCATGAATTGAATCATTAATCATGAATCATGAATTGAATCATGAATCATGAATCATGAATTGAATCATGAATCATGAATTATGAATCATGAATTGAATCATGAATCATAAATCATGAATTGAATCATGAATCATGAATCATGAATCATAAATCGAATCATGAATCATGAATCGAATCATGAATCATGAATTGAATCATGAATCATGAATCATGAATTGAATCATGAATCATGAATCATGAATTGAATCATGAATCATGAATCATGAATCATGAATTGAATCATGAATCATGAATCGAATCATGAATCATGAATTGAATCATGATTCATGAATCATGAATTGAATCATGAATCATGAATCATGAATTCAATCATGAATCATGATTTGAATCAGGAATCGAATCATGAATCATGAATTGAATCATGATTTTAATTATGAATCATGAATCATGAATTGAATCATGAATCATGAATCATGAATCATGAATTGAATTATGAATTGAATCATGAATCTTGAATCATGAATGGAATCATGAATCATGAATCATGAATCGAATCATGAATCATGAATTGAATCATGATTCATGAATCATGAATTGAATCATGAATCATGAATCATGAATTCAATCATGAATCATGATTTGAATCAGGAATCGAATCATGAATCATGAATTGAATCATGATTTTAATTATGAATCATGAATCATGAATTGAATCATGAATCATAAATCATGAATCATGAATTGAATTATGAATTGAATCATGAATCTTGAATCATGAATGGAATCATGAATCATGAATCATAAATCATGAATCATGAATCATGAATTGAATTATGAATTGAATCATGAATCATGAATTGAATCATGAATCATGAATCATGAATTGAATCATGAATCATGAATCATGAATTGAATCATGAATCATGAATCATGAATTGAATCATGAATTATGAATCGAATCATGAATCATGAATCGAATCATGAATCATGAATTGTATCATGAATCATGAATCATGAATTGAATCATGAATCATGAATCATGAATTGAATCATGAATCATGAATCATGAATCATGAATCGAATCATGAATCATGAATCATGAATCATGAATCGAATCTTGAATCATGAATTGAATCATGAATCATGAATTATGAATCATGAATCGAATCTTGAATCATGAATCATGAATTGAATCATGAATCATGAATTGAATCATGAATCATGAATCATGAATTGAATCAAGAATTATGAATCATGAATCATGAATCGAATCATGAATCATGAATCATGAATCGAATCATGAATCATGAATCATGAATCGAATCATGAATCATGAATTGAATCATGAATCATGAATCATGAATTGAATCATGAATCATGAATCATGAATTGAATCATGAATCATAATTCATGAATTGAATCATGAATCATGAATCATGAATCGATACATGAATCATGAATCATGAATCGAATCATGAATTATGAATTGAATCATGAATCATGAATCATGAATCGAAACATGAATCATGAATTGAATCATGAATCATGATTTGAATCATGAATCATGAATTGAATCATGAATCATGGATCGAATCATGAATTGAATCATGAATCATGAATCGAATCATGAATCATGAATCGAATTATGAATCATGAATTGAAACATTATTTGAATCATGTATCATGAATTGAATAAGGAATCGAATCATGAATTGAATTATGAATCATGAAATGAATCATGAGTCATGAATAATGAATTGAATCATGAATCATGAATCATGAATCATGAATTGAATCATGAATCATGAATCGAATCATGTATCATGAATCATGAATTGAATCATAAATCTAGAATCGAATCATGAATCATGAATCATGAATCATGAATTGAATCATGAATCATGAATTGAATCAGGAATCGAATCATGAATTCAATCATGAATCATAAATCGAATCATGAATCATGAATTGAATCAGAAATTGAATCATGAATTCAATCATGAATCATGAATTGAATCATGATTTTAATTATGAATCATGAATCATGAATTGAATCATGAATCATGAATCATGAATCATGAATTGAATTATGAATTGAATCATGAATCTTGAATCATGAATTGAATCATGAATCATGAATCATAAATCATGAATCATGAATCATGAATCATAAATCATGAATCATGAATCATGAATCATAAATCATGAATCATGAATCATGATTCATGAATCATGAATTGAATTATGAATTGAATCATGAATCATGAATTGAATTATGAATCATGAATCATGAAATGAATAATGAATCATGAATCATGAATTGAATTATGAATCATGAATTGTATCATGAATCATGAATCATGAATTGAATCATGAATCATGAATCATGAATTGAATCATGAATCATGAATCATGAATCATGAATCGAATCATGAATCATGAATCATGAATCGAATCATGAATCATGAATTGAATCATGAATCATGAATCATGAATTGAATCATGAATCATGAATTAATGAATTGAATCATGAATCATGAATCGAATCATGAATCATGAATTGAATCATGAATCATGAATCATGAATCATGAATCGAATCATGAATCATGAATTGAATCATGAATCATGAATCATGAATTGAATCATGAATCATGAATTAATGAATTGAATCATGAATCATGAATCATGAATCGAATCATGAATCATGAATCATGAATTGAATCATGAATCATGAATCGAATCATGTATCATGAATTGAAACATTATTTGAATCATGTATCATGAATTGAATAAGGAATCGAATCATGAATTGAATTATGAATCATGAAATGAATCATGAGTCATGAATAATGAATTGAATCATGAATCATGAATCATGAATCATGAATTGAATCATGAATCATGAATCATGAATCGAATCATGAATCATGAATCGAATCATGAATCATGAATTGAATCATGAGTTGAATCATGAATCATAAATTGAATCATGAATCATGAATCATGAATCATGAATTGAATCATGAATCATGAATTGAATCATGAATCATGAATTATGAATCATGAATTGAATCATGAATCATGAATCATGAATTGAATCATGAATCATGAATCATGAATCATAAATCGAATCATGAATCATGAATCGAATCATGAATCATGAATTGAATCATGAATCATGAATAATGAATTGAATCATGAATCATGAATCATGAATTGAATCATGAATCATGAATCATGAATCATGAATCATGAATTGAATCATGAATCATGAATCGAATCATGAATCATGAATTGAATCATGAGTTGAATAATGAATCATAAATTGAATCATGAATCATGAATCATGAATCATGAATCATGTATTGAATCATGAATCATGAATTGAATCATGAATCATGAATTATGAATCGAATCATGAATCATGATTTAAATCATGAGTTGAATCATGAATCATAAATTGACTCATGAATCATGAAATGAATCATGAATTGAATCATGAATTGAATCATGATTCATGAATCATGAATTGAATCATGAATCATGATTTGAATCATGAATCATGAATCATGAATTGAATCATGAATCGAATCATGAATTGAATCATGAATCATGAATAATGATTTGAATCATGAATCATGAATCATGAATTGAATCATGAATCATGAATCATGAATCATGAATCATGAATTGAATCATGAATCATGAATCGAATCATGAATCATGAATTGAATCATGAGTTGAATCATGAATCATAAATTGAATCATGAATCATGAATCATGAATCATGTATTGAATCATGAATCATGAATTGAATCATGAATCATGAATCGAATCATAAATCATGAATCATGAATCATGATTCATGAATTGAATCATGAATCATGAATTATGAATCGATTCATGAATCATGATTTAAATCATGAGTTGAATCATGAATCATAAATTGAATCATGAAATGAATCATGAATTGAATCATGAATTGAATCATGATTCATGAATGATGAATTGAATCATGAATCATGAATCATGAATCATGAATTGAATTATGAATTGAATCATGAATCTTGAATCATGAATGGAATCATGAATCATGAATCATAAATCATGAATCATGAATCATGAATTATGAATTGAATTATGAATTGAATCATGAATCATGAATTGAATAATGAATCATGAATTATGAATTGAATCATGAATCATGAATTGAATCATGAATCATGAATCATGAATTGAATCATGAATCATGAATCATGAATCGAATCATGAATCATGAATCGAATCATGAATCATGAATTGAATCATGAATCATGAATCATGAATCGAAACATGAATCATGAATTGAATCATGAATCATGAATTGAATCATGAATCATGAATTGAATCATGAATCATGAATCGAATAATGAATCATGAATTGAATCATGAATCATGAATCATGAATCATGAATTGAATAATGAATCTTGAAATTTGAATTGAATTATGAATCATGAATTGAATCATGAATCATGAATCAAGAATCATGAATCGAAACATGAATCATGAATTGAATCATGAATCATGAATCATGAATCATGAATTGAATCATGAATCATGAATCATGAATCATAAATCGAATAATGAATCTTGAATTTTGAATTGAATCATGAATCATGAATTGAATCATGAATCATGGATCGAATCATGAATTTAATCATGAATCATGAATCGAATCATGAATCATAAATTGAATCATGAATCATGAATCATGAATCATAAATTGAATCATAAATCATGAATCATGAATTGAATCATGAATCATGAATCGAATCATGAATTATGAATCATGAATTGAATCATGAATTGAATCATGAATCATGAATCGAATCATGAATCATGAATTGAATCATGAATTGAATCATGAATCATGAATTGAATCATGAATCATGAATCATAAATCCAATCATGAATCATGAATTGAATCATGAATCGAATCATGAATTGAATCATTAATCATGAATTGAATCATGAATCATGAATTATGAATCATGAATTGAATCATGAATCATGAATCATGAATTGAATCATGAATCATGAATCATGAATTGAATCATGAATCATGAATTATGAATCATGAATTGAATCATGAATCATAAATCATGAATTGAATCATGAATCATGAATCATGAATCATAAATCGAATCATGAATCATGAATCGAATCATGAATCATGAATTGAATCATGAATCATGAATCATGAATTGAATCATGAATCATGAATCATGAATTGAATCATGAATCATGAATCATGAATCATGAATTGAATCATGAATCATGAATCGAATCATGAATCATGAATTGAATCATGATTCATGAATCATGAATTGAATCATGAATCATGAATCATGAATTCAATCATGAATCATGATTTGAATCAGGAATCGAATCATGAATCATGAATTGAATCATGATTTTAATTATGAATCATGAATCATGAATTGAATCATGAATCATGAATCATGAATCATGAATTGAATTATGAATTGAATCATGAATCTTGAATCATGAATGGAATCATGAATCATGAATCATAAATCATGAATCATGAATCATGAATCATGAATTGAATTATGAATTGAATCATGAATCATGAATTGAATCATGAATCATGAATCATGAATTGAATCATGAATCATGAATTGAATCATGAATCATGAATCATGAATTGAATCATGAATTATGAATCGAATCATGAATCATGAATCGAATCATGAATCATGAATTGTATCATGAATCATGAATCATGAATTGAATCATGAATCATGAATCATGAATTGAATCATGAATCATGAATCATGAATCATGAATTGAATCATGAATCATGAATCATGAATCATGAATCGAATCTTGAATCATGAATTGAATCATGAATCATGAATTATGAATCATGAATTGAATCATGAATCATGAATCATGAATTGAATCATGAATCATGAATTGAATCATGAATCATGAATCATGAATTGAATCATGAATTATGAATCATGAATCATGAATCGAATCATGAATCATGAATCATGAATCGAATCATGAATCATGAATCATGAATTGAATCATGAATCATGAATCATGAATCATGAATCATGAATCATGAATCGAATCATGAATCATGAATTGAATCATGAATCATGAATCATGAATCATGAATCATGAATTGAATCATGAATCATAATTCATGAATTGAATCATGAATCATGAATCGATACATGAATCATGAATCATGAATCGAATCATGAATTATGAATTGAATCATGAATCATGAATCATGAATCGAAACATGAATCATGAATTGAATCATGAATCATGATTTGAATCATGAATCATGAATTGAATCATGAATCATGGATCGAATCATGAATTGAATCATGAATCATGAATCGAATCATGAATCATGAATCGAATCATGAATCATGAATCATGAATCATAAATTGAATCATAAATCATGAATCATGAATTGAATCATGAATCATGAATCAAATCATGAATTATGAATCATGAATTGAATCATGAATTGAATCATGAATCATGAATCGAATCATGAATCATGAATTGAATCATGAATCATGAATTGAATCATGAATCATGAATCATAAATCCAATCATGAATCATGAATTGAATCATGAATCGAATCATGAATTGAATCATTAATCATGAATTGAATCATGAATCATGAATCATGAATTGAATCATGAATCATGAATCATGAATTGAATCATGAATCATGAATCATGAATTGAATCATGAATCATGAATCATGAATTGAATCATGAATCATGAATTATGAATCATGAATTGAATCATGAATCATGAATCATGAATTGAATCATGAATCATGAATCATGAATCATAAATCTAATCATGAATCATGAATCGAATCATGAATCATGAATTGAATCATGAATCATGAATCATGAATTGAATCATGAATCATGAATCATGAATTGAATCATGAATCATGAATCATGAATTGAATCATGAATCATGAATTATGAATCATGAATTGAATCATGAATCATGAATCATGAATTGAATCATGAATCATGAATCATGAATCCTAAATCGAATCATGAATCATGAATCATGAATCATGAATCATGAATCATGAATTGAATCATGAATCATGAATCGAATCATGAATCATGAATTGAATCATGATTCATGAATCATGAATTGAATCATGAATCATGAATCATGAATTCAATCATGAATCATGATTTGAATCAGGAATCGAATAATGAATAATGAATTGAATCATGATTTTAATTATGAATCATGAATCATGAATGGAATCATGAATCATGAATCATAAATCATGAATCATGAATCATGAATCATGAATTGAATTATGAATTGAATCATGAATCATGAATTGAATCATGAATCATGAATTATGAATTGAATCATGAATCATGAATCATGAATTGAATCATGAATCATGAATCGAATCATGAATCGAATCATGAATCATGAATTGTATCATGAATCATGAATCATGAATTGAATCATGAATCATGAATCATGAATTGAATCATGAATCATGAATCATGAATCATGAATCGAATCATGAATCATGAATTGAATCATGAATCATGAATTATGAATCATGAATTGAATCATGAATCATGAATCATGAATTGAATCATGAATCATGAATCATGAATTGAATCATGAATCATGAATCATGAATTGAATCATGAATTATGAATCATGAATCATGAATCGAATCATGAATCATGAATCATGAATTGAATCATGAATCATGAATTGAATCATGAATTATGAATCATGAATCATGAATCGAATAATGAATAATGAATCATAAATCATGAATTGAATCATGAATCATGAATCAAGAATCATGAATCGAAACATGAATCATGAATTGAATCATGAATCATGAATCATGAATCATGAATTGAATCATGAATCAAGAATCGAATCATGAATCATGAATTGAATCAAGAATCATGAATCATGAATCATAAATTGAATCATAAATCATGAATCATGAATTGAATCATGAATCATGAATCGAATCATATATCATGAATCATGAATTTAATCATGAATCATGAATCGAATCATGAATCATGAATCATGAATTGAATCATGAATCGAATCATGAATCATGAATTGAATCATGAATCATGAATTGAATCAGGAATCGAATCATGAATTCAATCATGAATCATGAATTGAATCATGATTTTAATTATGAATCATGAATCATGAATTAAATCATGAATCATGAATCATGAATCATGAATTGAATTATGAATTGAATCATGAATTTTGAATCATGAATTGAATCATGAATCATGAATCATAAATCATGAATCATGAATCATGATTCATGAATCATGAATCATGAATTGAATTATGAATTGAATCATGAATCATGAATTGAATCATGAATCATGAATCATGAAATGAATCATGAATCATGAATCATGAATTGAATTATGAATCATGAATCGAATCAGGAATCGAATCATGAATCAAGAATTGAATCATGAATCATGAATTATGAATCATGAATTGAATCGTGAATCATGAATCATGAATTGAATCATGAATTATGAATCATGAATTGAATCATGAATCATGAATTGAATCATGAATCATGAATCATGAATCATGAATCGAATCATGAATCATGAATCATGAATCGAATCATGAATCATGAATTGAATCATGAATCATGAATCATGAATTTAATCATGAATTATGAATCATGAATTGTATCATGAATTATGAATCGAATCATGAATCATGAATCGAATCATGAATCATGAATTGAATCATGAATTGAATCATGAATTGAATCATGAATCATGAATTGAATCATGAATCATGAATCATAAATCGAATCATGAATTATGAATTGAATCATGAATCGAATCATGAATTGAATCATGAATCATGAATTATGAATCATGAATCATGAATTAAATCATGAATCATGAATCATGAATTGAATCATGAATCATGAATCATGAATTGAATCATGAATCATGAATTGAATCATGAATTATGAATCATGAATCATGAATCGAATCATGAATCATGAATCATGAATTGAATCATGAATCATGAATTAATGAATTGAATCATGAATCATGAATCATGAATTGAATCATGAATCATGAATCGAATCATGAATCATGAATTGAATCATGAATCATGAATCATGAATCATGAATCATGAATTGAATCATGAATCATGAATTAATAAATTGAATCATGAATCATGAATCATGAATCGAATCATGAATCATGAATCATGAATTGAATCATGAATCGAATCATGAATCATGAATTGAAACATTAATTGAATCATGAATCATGAATCATGAATTGAATCATGAATCGAATCATGAATCATGAATTGAAACATTAATTGAATCATGTATCATGAATTGAATCAGGAATCGAATCATGAATTGAATTATGAATCATCAAAATGAATCATGAGTCATGAATAATGAATTAAATCATGAATCATGAATCATGAATCATGAATTGAATCATGAATCATGAATCATGAATCGAATCATGAATCATGAATCGAATCATGAATCATGAATTGAATCATGAGTTGAATCATGAATCATAAATTGAATCATGAATCATGAATCATGAATCATGAATTGAATCATGAATCATGAATCATGAATTGAATCATGAATCATGAATCATGAATCATGAATCGAATCATGAATCATGAATCGAATCATGAATCATGAATTGAATCATGAATCATGAATCATGAATTGAATCATGAATCATGAATCATGAATTGAATCATGAATCATGAATCATGAATTGAATCATGAATCATGAATTGAATCATGAATCATGAATCATGAATCATGAATCGAATCATGAATCATGAATTGAATCATGAATCATGAATTGAATCATGAATCATGAATTGAATCATGAATCATGAATCATGAATCATGAATCGAATCATGAATCATGAATTGAATCATGAATCATGAATCATGAATTGAATCATGAATCATGAATCATGAATTGAATCATGAATCATGAATCGAATCATGAATCATGAATTGAATCATGAATCATGAATCGAAACATGAATCATGAATTGAATCATGAATCATGAATTGAATCATGAATCATGAATCATGAATCGAATAATGAATCATGAATTGAATCATGAATCATGAATCAAGAATCATGAATCGAAACATGAATCATGAATTGAATCATGAATCATGAATCATGAATCATGAGTCATGAATCATGAATCATGAATCGAATCATGAATCATGAATTGAATCATGAGTTGAATCATGAATCATGAATTGAATCATGAATCATGAATCATGAATCGAATAATGAATCATGAATCATGAATTGAATCATGAATCATGAATTGAATCATGAATCATGAATCGAATCATGAATCGAATCATGAATCATGAATCGAATCATGAATGATGAATTGAATCATGAATCATGAATCATAAATTGAATCATAAATCATGAATCATGAATTGAATCATGAATCATGAATCGAATCATGAATCGAATCATGAATCATGAATTGAATCATGAATTATGAATCATGAATCATAAATTGAATCATAAATCATGAATCATGAATTGAATCATAAATCATGAATCGAATCATGAATCATGAATCATGAATTGAATCATGAATTGAATCACGAATCATGAATCATAAATCCAATCATGAATCATGAATTAAATCATGAATCGAATCATGAATTGAATCATTAATCATGAATTGAATCATGAATCGTGAATTATGAATCATGAATTGAATCATGAATCATGAATCATGAATTGAATCATGAATCATGAATCATGAATTGAATCATGAATCATGAATTATGAATCATGAATTGAATCATGAATCATGAATCATGAATTGAATCATGAATCATGAATCATGAATCATAAATCGAATCATGAATCATGAATCGAATCATGAATCATGAATTGAATCATGAATCATGAATCATGAATTGAATCATGAATCATGAATTGAATCATGAATCATGAATCATGAATCATGAATCATGAATCATGAATTGAATCATGAATCATGAATCGAATCATGAATCATGAATTGAATCATGAGTTGAATCATGAATCATAAATTGAATCATGAATCATGAATCATGAATCATGAATTGAATCATGAATCATGAATTATGAATCGAATCATGAATCATGAATTGAATCATGAGTTGAATCATGAATCATAAATTGAATCATGAATCATGAAATGAATCATGAATTGAATCATGAATCATGAATCATGAATCATGAATCGAATCATGAATCATGAATCATGAATCGAATCTTGAATCATGAATTGAATCATGAATCATGAATTATGAATCATGAATCGAATCTTGAATCATGAATCATGAATTGAATCATGAATCATGAATTGAATCATGAATCATGAATCATGAATTGAATCAAGAATTATGAATCATGAATCATGAATCGAATCATGAATCATGAATCGAATCATGAATCATGAATTGTATCATGAATCATGAATCATGAATTGAATCATGAATCATGAATCATGAATTGAATCATGAATCATGAATCATGAATCATGAATCGAATCATGAATCATGAATCATGAATCATGAATCGAATCTTGAATCATGAATTGAATCATGAATCATGAATCGAATCTTGAATCATGAATCATGAATTGAATCATGAATCATGAATTGAATCATGAATCATGAATCATGAATTGAATCAAGAATTATGAATCATGAATCATGAATCGAATCATGAATCATGAATCATGAATCGAATCATGAATCATGAATCATGAATCGAATCATGAATCATGAATTGAATCATGAATCATGAATCATGAATTGAATCATGAATCATGAATCATGAATTGAATCATGAATCATAATTCATGAATTGAATCATGAATCATGAATCATGAATCGATACATGAATCATGAATCATGAATCGAATCATGAATTATGAATTGAATCATGAATCATGAATCATGAATCGAAACATGAATCATGAATTGAATCATGAATCATGATTTGAATCATGAATCATGAATTGAATCATGAATCATGGATCGAATCATGAATTGAATCATGAATCATGAATCGAATCATGAATCATGAATCGAATTATGAATCATGAATCGAATTATGAATCATGAATTGAAACATTATTTGAATCATGTATCATGAATTGAATAAGGAATCGAATCATGAATTGAATTATGAATCATGAAATGAATCATGAGTCATGAATAATGAATTGAATCATGAATCATGAATCATGAATCATGAATTGAATCATGAATCATGAATCGAATCATGTATCATGAATCATGAATTGAATCATAAATCTAGAATCGAATCATGAATCATGAATCATGAATCATGAATTGAATCATGAATCATGAATTGAATCAGGAATCGAATCATGAATTCAATCATGAATCATAAATCGAATCATGAATCATGAATTGAATCAGAAATTGAATCATGAATTCAATCATGAATCATGAATTGAATCATGATTTTAATTATGAATCATGAATTGAATCATGAATCATGAATCATGAATCATGAATTGAATTATGAATTGAATCATGAATCTTGAATCATGAATTGAATCATGAATCATGAATCATAAATCATGAATCTTGAATCATGAATCATAAATCATGAATCATGAATCATGAATCATAAATCATGAATCATGAATCATGATTCATGAATCATGAATTGAATTATGAATTGAATCATGAATCATGAATTGAATTATGAATCATGAATCATGAAATGAATAATGAATCATGAATCATGAATTGAATTATGAATCATGAATTGTATCATGAATCATGAATCATGAATTGAATCATGAATCATGAATCATGAATTGAATCATGAATCATGAATCATGAATCATGAATCGAATCATGAATCATGAATCATGAATCGAATCATGAATCATGAATTGAATCATGAATCATGAATCATGAATTGAATCATGAATCATGAATTAATGAATTGAATCATGAATCATGAATCGAATCATGAATCATGAATTGAATCATGAATCATGAATCATGAATCATGAATCGAATCATGAATCATGAATTGAATCATGAATCATGAATCATGAATTGAATCATGAATCATGAATTAATGAATTGAATCATGAATCATGAATCATGAATCGAATCATGAATCATGAATCATGAATTGAATCATGAATCATGAATCGAATCATGTATCATGAATTGAAACATTATTTGAATCATGTATCATGAATTGAATAAGGAATCGAATCATGAATTGAATTATGAATCATGAAATGAATCATGAGTCATGAATAATGAATTGAATCATGAATCATGAATCATGAATCATGAATTGAATCATGAATCATGAATCATGAATCGAATCATGAATCATGAATCGAATCATGAATCATGAATTGAATCATGAGTTGAATCATGAATCATAAATTGAATCATGAATCATGAATCATGAATCATGAATTGAATCATGAATCATGAATTGAATCATGAATCATGAATTATGAATCATGAATTGAATCATGAATCATGAATCATGAATTGAATCATGAATCATGAATCATGAATCATAAATCGAATCATGAATCATGAATCGAATCATGAATCATGAATTGAATCATGAATCATGAATAATGAATTGAATCATGAATCATGAATCATGAATTGAATCATGAATCATGAATCATGAATCATGAATCATGAATTGAATCATGAATCATGAATCGAATCATGAATCATGAATTGAATCATGAGTTGAATAATGAATCATAAATTGAATCATGAATCATGAATCATGAATCATGAATCATGTATTGAATCATGAATCATGAATTGAATCATGAATCATGAATTATGAATCGAATCATGAATCATGATTTAAATCATGAGTTGAATCATGAATCATAAATTGACTCATGAATCATGAAATGAATCATGAATTGAATCATGAATTGAATCATGATTCATGAATCATGAATTGAATCATGAATCATGATTTGAATCATGAATCATGAATCATGAATTGAATCATGAATCGAATCATGAATTGAATCATGAATCATGAATAATGATTTGAATCATGAATCATGAATCATGAATTGAATCATGAATCATGAATCATGAATCATGAATCATGAATTGAATCATGAATCATGAATCGAATCATGAATCATGAATTGAATCATGAGTTGAATCATGAATCATAAATTGAATCATGAATCATGAATCATGAATCATGTATTGAATCATGAATCATGAATTGAATCATGAATCATGAATCGAATCATAAATCATGAATCATGAATCATGATTCATGAATTGAATCATGAATCATGAATTATGAATCGATTCATGAATCATGATTTAAATCATGAGTTGAATCATGAATCATAAATTGAATCATGAAATGAATCATGAATTGAATCATGAATTGAATCATGATTCATGAATGATGAATTGAATCATGAATCATGAATCATGAATCATGAATTGAATTATGAATTGAATCATGAATCTTGAATCATGAATGGAATCATGAATCATGAATCATAAATCATGAATCATGAATCATGAATTATGAATTGAATTATGAATTGAATCATGAATCATGAATTGAATAATGAATCATGAATTATGAATTGAATCATGAATCATGAATTGAATCATGAATCATGAATCATGAATTGAATCATGAATCATGAATCATGAATCGAATCATGAATCATGAATCGAATCATGAATCATGAATTGAATCATGAATCATGAATCATGAATCGAAACATGAATCATGAATTGAATCATGAATCATGAATTGAATCATGAATCATGAATTGAATCATGAATCATGAATCGAATAATGAATCATGAATTGAATCATGAATCATGAATCATGAATCATGAATTGAATAATGAATCTTGAAATTTGAATTGAATTATGAATCATGAATTGAATCATGAATCATGAATCAAGAATCATGAATCGAAACATGAATCATGAATTGAATCATGAATCATGAATCATGAATCATGAATTGAATCATGAATCATGAATCATGAATCATAAATCGAATAATGAATCTTGAATTTTGAATTGAATCATGAATCATGAATTGAATCATGAATCATGGATCGAATCATGAATTTAATCATGAATCATGAATCGAATCATGAATCATAAATTGAATCATGAATCATGAATCATGAATCATAAATTGAATCATAAATCATGAATCATGAATTGAATCATGAATCATGAATCGAATCATGAATTATGAATCATGAATTGAATCATGAATTGAATCATGAATCATGAATCGAATCATGAATCATGAATTGAATCATGAATTGAATCATGAATCATGAATTGAATCATGAATCATGAATCATAAATCCAATCATGAATCATGAATTGAATCATGAATCGAATCATGAATTGAATCATTAATCATGAATTGAATCATGAATCATGAATTATGAATCATGAATTGAATCATGAATCATGAATCATGAATTGAATCATGAATCATGAATCATGAATTGAATCATGAATCATGAATTATGAATCATGAATTGAATCATGAATCATAAATCATGAATTGAATCATGAATCATGAATCATGAATCATAAATCGAATCATGAATCATGAATCGAATCATGAATCATGAATTGAATCATGAATCATGAATCATGAATTGAATCATGAATCATGAATCATGAATTGAATCATGAATCATGAATCATGAATCATGAATTGAATAATGAATCATGAATCGAATCATGAATCATGAATTGAATCATGATTCATGAATCATGAATTGAATCATGAATCATGAATCATGAATTCAATCATGAATCATGATTTGAATCAGGAATCGAATCATGAATCATGAATTGAATCATGATTTTAATTATGAATCATGAATCATGAATTGAATCATGAATCATGAATCATGAATCATGAATCGAATCATGAATCATGAATCATGAATTGAATCATTAATTGAATCATGAATCATGAATCATGAATTGAATCATGAATCGAATCATGAATCATGAATTGAAACATTAATTGAATCATGTATCATGAATTGAATCAGGAATCGAATCATGAATTGAATTATGAATCATCAAAATGAATCATGAGTCATGAATAATGAATTAAATCATGAATCATGAATCATGAATCATGAATTGAATCATGAATCATGAATCATGAATCGAATCATGAATCATGAATCGAATCATGAATCATGAATTGAATCATGAGTTGAATCATGAATCATAAATTGAATCATGAATCATGAATCATGAATCATGAATTGAATCATGAATCATGAATCATGAATTGAATCATGAATCATGAATCATGAATCATGAATCGAATCATGAATCATGAATCGAATCATGAATCATGAATTGAATCATGAATCATGAATCATGAATTGAATCATGAATCATGAATCATGAATTGAATCATGAATCATGAATCATGAATTGAATCATGAATCATGAATTGAATCATGAATCATGAATCATGAATCATGAATCGAATCATGAATCATGAATTGAATCATGAATCATGAATTGAATCATGAATCATGAATCATGAATCATGAATCGAATCATGAATCATGAATTGAATCATGAATCATGAATCATGAATTGAATCATGAATCATGAATCATGAATTGAATCATGAATCATGAATCGAATCATGAATCATGAATTGAATCATGAATCATGAATCGAAACATGAATCATGAATTGAATCATGAATCATGAATTGAATCATGAATCATGAATCATGAATCGAATAATGAATCATGAATTGAATCATGAATCATGAATCAAGAATCATGAATCGAAACATGAATCATGAATTGAATCATGAATCATGAATCATGAATCATGAGTCATGAATCATGAATCATGAATCGAATCATGAATCATGAATTGAATCATGAGTTGAATCATGAATCATGAATTGAATCATGAATCATGAATCATGAATCGAATAATGAATCATGAATCATGAATTGAATCATGAATCATGAATTGAATCATGAATCATGAATCGAATCATGAATCGAATCATGAATCATGAATCGAATCATGAATGATGAATTGAATCATGAATCATGAATCATAAATTGAATCATAAATCATGAATCATGAATTGAATCATGAATCATGAATCGAATCATGAATCGAATCATGAATCATGAATTGAATCATGAATTATGAATCATGAATCATAAATTGAATCATAAATCATGAATCATGAATTGAATCATAAATCATGAATCGAATCATGAATCATGAATCATGAATTGAATCATGAATTGAATCACGAATCATGAATCATAAATCCAATCATGAATCATGAATTAAATCATGAATCGAATCATGAATTGAATCATTAATCATGAATTGAATCATGAATCGTGAATTATGAATCATGAATTGAATCATGAATCATGAATCATGAATTGAATCATGAATCATGAATCATGAATTGAATCATGAATCATGAATTATGAATCATGAATTGAATCATGAATCATGAATCATGAATTGAATCATGAATCATGAATCATGAATCATAAATCGAATCATGAATCATGAATCGAATCATGAATCATGAATTGAATCATGAATCATGAATCATGAATTGAATCATGAATCATGAATTGAATCATGAATCATGAATCATGAATCATGAATCATGAATCATGAATTGAATCATGAATCATGAATCGAATCATGAATCATGAATTGAATCATGAGTTGAATCATGAATCATAAATTGAATCATGAATCATGAATCATGAATCATGAATTGAATCATGAATCATGAATTATGAATCGAATCATGAATCATGAATTGAATCATGAGTTGAATCATGAATCATAAATTGAATCATGAATCATGAAATGAATCATGAATTGAATCATGAATCATGAATCATGAATCATGAATCGAATCATGAATCATGAATCATGAATCATGAATCGAATCTTGAATCATGAATTGAATCATGAATCATGAATTATGAATCATGAATCGAATCTTGAATCATGAATCATGAATTGAATCATGAATCATGAATTGAATCATGAATCATGAATCATGAATTGAATCAAGAATTATGAATCATGAATCATGAATCGAATCATGAATCATGAATCGAATCATGAATCATGAATTGTATCATGAATCATGAATCATGAATTGAATCATGAATCATGAATCATGAATTGAATCATGAATCATGAATCATGAATCATGAATCGAATCATGAATCATGAATCATGAATCATGAATCGAATCTTGAATCATGAATTGAATCATGAATCATGAATCGAATCTTGAATCATGAATCATGAATTGAATCATGAATCATGAATTGAATCATGAATCATGAATCATGAATTGAATCAAGAATTATGAATCATGAATCATGAATCGAATCATGAATCATGAATCATGAATCGAATCATGAATCATGAATCATGAATCGAATCATGAATCATGAATTGAATCATGAATCATGAATCATGAATTGAATCATGAATCATGAATCATGAATTGAATCATGAATCATAATTCATGAATTGAATCATGAATCATGAATCATGAATCGATACATGAATCATGAATCATGAATCGAATCATGAATTATGAATTGAATCATGAATCATGAATCATGAATCGAAACATGAATCATGAATTGAATCATGAATCATGATTTGAATCATGAATCATGAATTGAATCATGAATCATGGATCGAATCATGAATTGAATCATGAATCATGAATCGAATCATGAATCATGAATCGAATTATGAATCATGAATTGAAACATTATTTGAATCATGTATCATGAATTGAATAAGGAATCGAATCATGAATTGAATTATGAATCATGAAATGAATCATGAGTCATGAATAATGAATTGAATCATGAATCATGAATCATGAATCATGAATTGAATCATGAATCATGAATCGAATCATGTATCATGAATCATGAATTGAATCATAAATCTAGAATCGAATCATGAATCATGAATCATGAATCATGAATTGAATCATGAATCATGAATTGAATCAGGAATCGAATCATGAATTCAATCATGAATCATAAATCGAATCATGAATCATGAATTGAATCAGAAATTGAATCATGAATTCAATCATGAATCATGAATTGAATCATGATTTTAATTATGAATCATGAATTGAATCATGAATCATGAATCATGAATCATGAATTGAATTATGAATTGAATCATGAATCTTGAATCATGAATTGAATCATGAATCATGAATCATAAATCATGAATCATGAATCATGAATCATAAATCATGAATCATGAATCATGAATCATAAATCATGAATCATGAATCATGATTCATGAATCATGAATTGAATTATGAATTGAATCATGAATCATGAATTGAATTATGAATCATGAATCATGAAATGAATAATGAATCATGAATCATGAATTGAATTATGAATCATGAATTGTATCATGAATCATGAATCATGAATTGAATCATGAATCATGAATCATGAATTGAATCATGAATCATGAATCATGAATCATGAATCGAATCATGAATCATGAATCATGAATCGAATCATGAATCATGAATTGAATCATGAATCATGAATCATGAATTGAATCATGAATCATGAATTAATGAATTGAATCATGAATCATGAATCGAATCATGAATCATGAATTGAATCATGAATCATGAATCATGAATCATGAATCGAATCATGAATCATGAATTGAATCATGAATCATGAATCATGAATTGAATCATGAATCATGAATTAATGAATTGAATCATGAATCATGAATCATGAATCGAATCATGAATCATGAATCATGAATTGAATCATGAATCATGAATCGAATCATGTATCATGAATTGAAACATTATTTGAATCATGTATCATGAATTGAATAAGGAATCGAATCATGAATTGAATTATGAATCATGAAATGAATCATGAGTCATGAATAATGAATTGAATCATGAATCATGAATCATGAATCATGAATTGAATCATGAATCATGAATCATGAATCGAATCATGAATCATGAATCGAATCATGAATCATGAATTGAATCATGAGTTGAATCATGAATCATAAATTGAATCATGAATCATGAATCATGAATCATGAATTGAATCATGAATCATGAATTGAATCATGAATCATGAATTATGAATCATGAATTGAATCATGAATCATGAATCATGAATTGAATCATGAATCATGAATCATGAATCATAAATCGAATCATGAATCATGAATCGAATCATGAATCATGAATTGAATCATGAATCATGAATAATGAATTGAATCATGAATCATGAATCATGAATTGAATCATGAATCATGAATCATGAATCATGAATCATGAATTGAATCATGAATCATGAATCGAATCATGAATCATGAATTGAATCATGAGTTGAATAATGAATCATAAATTGAATCATGAATCATGAATCATGAATCATGAATCATGTATTGAATCATGAATCATGAATTGAATCATGAATCATGAATTATGAATCGAATCATGAATCATGATTTAAATCATGAGTTGAATCATGAATCATAAATTGACTCATGAATCATGAAATGAATCATGAATTGAATCATGAATTGAATCATGATTCATGAATCATGAATTGAATCATGAATCATGATTTGAATCATGAATCATGAATCATGAATTGAATCATGAATCGAATCATGAATTGAATCATGAATCATGAATAATGATTTGAATCATGAATCACGAATCATGAATTGAATCATGAATCATGAATCATGAATCATGAATCATGAATTGAATCATGAATCATGAATCGAATCATGAATCATGAATTGAATCATGAGTTGAATCATGAATCATAAATTGAATCATGAATCATGAATCATGAATCATGTATTGAATCATGAATCATGAATTGAATCATGAATCATGAATCGAATCATAAATCATGAATCATGAATCATGATTCATGAATTGAATCATGAATCATGAATTATGAATCGATTCATGAATCATGATTTAAATCATGAGTTGAATCATGAATCATAAATTGAATCATGAAATGAATCATGAATTGAATCATGAATTGAATCATGATTCATGAATGATGAATTGAATCATGAATCATGAATCATGAATCATGAATTGAATTATGAATTGAATCATGAATCTTGAATCATGAATGGAATCATGAATCATGAATCATAAATCATGAATCATGAATCATGAATTATGAATTGAATTATGAATTGAATCATGAATCATGAATTGAATAATGAATCATGAATTATGAATTGAATCATGAATCATGAATTGAATCATGAATCATGAATCATGAATTGAATCATGAATCATGAATCATGAATCGAATCATGAATCATGAATCGAATCATGAATCATGAATTGAATCATGAATCATGAATCATGAATCGAAACATGAATCATGAATTAAATCATGAATCATGAATCGAATAATGAATCATGAATTGAATCATGAATCATGAATCATGAATCATGAATTGAATAATGAATCTTGAAATTTGAATTGAATTATGAATCATGAATTGAATCATGAATCATGAATCAAGAATCATGAATCGAAACATGAATCATGAATTGAATCATGAATCATGAATCATGAATCATGAATTGAATCATGAATCATGAATCATGAATCATAAATCGAATAATGAATCTTGAATTTTGAATTGAATCATGAATCATGAATTGAATCATGAATCATGGATCGAATCATGAATTTAATCATGAATCATGAATCGAATCATGAATCATAAATTGAATCATGAATCATGAATCATGAATCATAAATTGAATCATAAATCATGAATCATGAATTGAATCATGAATCATGAATCGAATCATGAATTATGAATCATGAATTGAATCATGAATTGAATCATGAATCATGAATCGAATCATGAATCATGAATTGAATCATGAATTGAATCATGAATCATGAATTGAATCATGAATCATGAATCATAAATCCAATCATGAATCATGAATTGAATCATGAATCGAATCATGAATTGAATCATTAATCATGAATTGAATCATGAATCATGAATTATGAATCATGAATTGAATCATGAATCATGAATCATGAATTGAATCATGAATCATGAATCATGAATTGAATCATGAATCATGAATTATGAATCATGAATTGAATCATGAATCATAAATCATGAATTGAATCATGAATCATGAATCATGAATCATAAATCGAATCATGAATCATGAATCGAATCATGAATCATGAATTGAATCATGAATCATGAATCATGAATTGAATCATGAATCATGAATCATGAATTGAATCATGAATCATGAATCATGAATCATGAATTGAATAATGAATCATGAATCGAATCATGAATCATGAATTGAATCATGATTCATGAATCATGAATTGAATCATGAATCATGAATCATGAATTCAATCATGAATCATGATTTGAATCAGGAATCGAATCATGAATCATGAATTGAATCATGATTTTAATTATGAATCATGAATCATGAATTGAATCATGAATCATGAATCATGAATCATGAATTGAATTATGAATTGAATCATGAATCTTGAATCATGAATGGAATCATGAATCATGAATCATAAATCATGAATCATGAATCATGAATCATGAATTGAATTATGAATTGAATCATGAATCATGAATTGAATCATGAATCATGAATCATGAATTGAATCATGAATCATGAATTGAATCATGAATCATGAATCATGAATTGAATCATGAATTATGAATCGAATCATGAATCATGAATCGAATCATGAATCATGAATTGTATCATGAATCATGAATCATGAATTGAATCATGAATCATGAATCATGAATTGAATCATGAATCATGAATCATGAATCATGAATTGAATCATGAATCATGAATCATGAATCATGAATCGAATCTTGAATCATGAATTGAATCATGAATCATGAATTATGAATCATGAATTGAATCATGAATCATGAATCATGAATTGAATCATGAATCATGAATTGAATCATGAATCATGAATCATGAATTGAATCATGAATTATGAATCATGAATCATGAATCGAATCATGAATCATGAATCATGAATCGAATCATGAATCATGAATCATGAATTGAATCATGAATCATGAATCATGAATCATGAATCATGAATCATGAATCGAATCATGAATCATGAATTGAATCATGAATCATGAATCATGAATCATGAATCATGAATTGAATCATGAATCATAATTCATGAATTGAATCATGAATCATGAATCGATACATGAATCATGAATCATGAATCGAATCATGAATTATGAATTGAATCATGAATCATGAATCATGAATCGAAACATGAATCATGAATTGAATCATGAATCATGATTTGAATCATGAATCATGAATTGAATCATGAATCATGGATCGAATCATGAATTGAATCATGAATCATGAATCGAATCATGAATCATGAATCGAATCATGAATCATGAATCATGAATCATAAATTGAATCATAAATCATGAATCGTGAATTGAATCATGAATCATGAATCAAATCATGAATTATGAATCATGAATTGAATCATGAATTGAATCATGAATCATGAATCGAATCATGAATCATGAATTGAATCATGAATCATGAATTGAATCATGAATCATGAATCATAAATCCAATCATGAATCATGAATTGAATCATGAATCGAATCATGAATTGAATCATTAATCATGAATTGAATCATGAATCATGAATCATGAATTGAATCATGAATCATGAATCATGAATTGAATCATGAATCATGAATCATGAATTGAATCATGAATCATGAATCATGAATTGAATCATGAATCATGAATTATGAATCATGAATTGAATCATGAATCATGAATCATGAATTGAATCATGAATCATGAATCATGAATCATAAATCTAATCATGAATCATGAATCGAATCATGAATCATGAATTGAATCATGAATCATGAATCATGAATTGAATCATGAATCATGAATCATGAATTGAATCATGAATCATGAATCATGAATTGAATCATGAATCATGAATTATGAATCATGAATTGAATCATGAATCATGAATCATGAATTGAATCATGAATCATGAATCATGAATCCTAAATCGAATCATGAATCATGAATCATGAATCATGAATCATGAATCATGAATTGAATCATGAATCATGAATCGAATCATGAATCATGAATTGAATCATGATTCATGAATCATGAATTGAATCATGAATCATGAATCATGAATTCAATCATGAATCATGATTTGAATCAGGAATCGAATAATGAATAATGAATTGAATCATGATTTTAATTATGAATCATGAATCATGAATTGAATCATGAATCATGAATCATGAATCATGAATTGAATTATGAATTGAATCATGAATATTGAATCATGAATGGAATCATGAATCATGAATCATAAATCATGAATCATGAATCATGAATCATGAATTGAATTATGAATTGAATCATGAATCATGAATTGAATCATGAATCATGAATTATGAATTGAATCATGAATCATGAA
Organism: Mixophyes australis; assembly: GCA_036250195.1. NCBI lineage: Eukaryota > Metazoa > Chordata > Amphibia > Anura > Limnodynastidae > Mixophyes > Mixophyes australis. The sequence continues at coordinate 237,734,136 of JAVHZZ010000001.1, read as the reverse complement.
TCATGAATTGAATCATGAATCATGAATCGAATCATGAATCGAATCATGAATCATGAATTGTATCATGAATCATGAATCATGAATTGAATCATGAATCATGAATCATGAATTGAATCATGAATCATGAATCATGAATCATGAATCGAATCATGAATCATGAATTGAATCATGAATCATGAATTATGAATCATGAATTGAATCATGAATCATGAATCATGAATTGAATCATGAATCATGAATCATGAATTGAATCATGAATCATGAATCATGAATTGAATCATGAATTATGAATCATGAATCATGAATCGAATCATGAATCATGAATCATGAATTGAATCATGAATCATGAATTGAATCATGAATTATGAATCATGAATCATGAATCGAATAATGAATAATGAATCATAAATCATGAATTGAATCATGAATCATGAATCAAGAATCATGAATCGAAACATGAATCATGAATTGAATCATGAATCATGAATCATGAATCATGAATTGAATCATGAATCAAGAATCGAATCATGAATCATGAATTGAATCAAGAATCATGAATCATGAATCATAAATTGAATCATAAATCATGAATCATGAATTGAATCATGAATCATGAATCGAATCATATATCATGAATCATGAATTTAATCATGAATCATGAATCGAATCATGAATCATGAATCATGAATTGAATCATGAATCGAATCATGAATCATGAATTGAATCATGAATCATGAATTGAATCAGGAATCGAATCATGAATTCAATCATGAATCATGAATTGAATCATGATTTTAATTATGAATCATGAATCATGAATTAAATCATGAATCATGAATCATGAATCATGAATTGAATTATGAATTGAATCATGAATTTTGAATCATGAATTGAATCATGAATCATGAATCATAAATCATGAATCATGAATCATGATTCATGAATCATGAATCATGAATTGAATTATGAATTGAATCATGAATCATGAATTGAATCATGAATCATGAATCATGAAATGAATCATGAATCATGAATCATGAATTGAATTATGAATCATGAATCGAATCAGGAATCGAATCATGAATCAAGAATTGAATCATGAATCATGAATTATGAATCATGAATTGAATCGTGAATCATGAATCATGAATTGAATCATGAATTATGAATCATGAATTGAATCATGAATCATGAATTGAATCATGAATCATGAATCATGAATCATGAATCGAATCATGAATCATGAATCATGAATCGAATCATGAATCATGAATTGAATCATGAATCATGAATCATGAATTTAATCATGAATTATGAATCATGAATTGTATCATGAATTATGAATCGAATCATGAATCATGAATCGAATCATGAATCATGAATTGAATCATGAATTGAATCATGAATTGAATCATGAATCATGAATTGAATCATGAATCATGAATCATAAATCGAATCATGAATTATGAATTGAATCATGAATCGAATCATGAATTGAATCATTAATCATGAATTGAATCATGAATCATGAATTGAATCATGAATCATGAATTATGAATCATGAATCATGAATTAAATCATGAATCATGAATCATGAATTGAATCATGAATCATGAATCATGAATTGAATCATGAATCATGAATTGAATCATGAATTATGAATCATGAATCATGAATCGAATCATGAATCATGAATCATGAATTGAATCATGAATCATGAATTAATGAATTGAATCATGAATCATGAATCATGAATTGAATCATGAATCATGAATCGAATCATGAATCATGAATTGAATCATGAATCATGAATCATGAATCATGAATCATGAATTGAATCATGAATCATGAATTAATAAATTGAATCATGAATCATGAATCATGAATCGAATCATGAATCATGAATCATGAATTGAATCATGAATCGAATCATGAATCATGAATTGAAACATTAATTGAATCATGAATCATGAATCATGAATTGAATCATGAATCGAATCATGAATCATGAATTGAAACATTAATTGAATCATGTATCATGAATTGAATCAGGAATCGAATCATGAATTGAATTATGAATCATCAAAATGAATCATGAGTCATGAATAATGAATTAAATCATGAATCATGAATCATGAATCATGAATTGAATCATGAATCATGAATCATGAATCGAATCATGAATCATGAATCGAATCATGAATCATGAATTGAATCATGAGTTGAATCATGAATCATAAATTGAATCATGAATCATGAATCATGAATCATGAATTGAATCATGAATCATGAATCATGAATTGAATCATGAATCATGAATCATGAATCATGAATCGAATCATGAATCATGAATCGAATCATGAATCATGAATTGAATCATGAATCATGAATCATGAATTGAATCATGAATCATGAATCATGAATTGAATCATGAATCATGAATCATGAATTGAATCATGAATCATGAATTGAATCATGAATCATGAATCATGAATCATGAATCGAATCATGAATCATGAATTGAATCATGAATCATGAATTGAATCATGAATCATGAATCATGAATCATGAATCGAATCATGAATCATGAATTGAATCATGAATCATGAATCATGAATTGAATCATGGATCATGAATCATGAATTGAATCATGAATCATGAATCGAATCATGAATCATGAATTGAATCATGAATCATGAATCGAAACATGAATCATGAATTGAATCATGAATCATGAATTGAATCATGAATCATGAATCATGAATCGAATAATGAATCATGAATTGAATCATGAATCATGAATCAAGAATCATGAATCGAAACATGAATCATGAATTGAATCATGAATCATGAATCATGAATCATGAGTCATGAATCATGAATCATGAATCGAATCATGAATCATGAATTGAATCATGAGTTGAATCATGAATCATGAATTGAATCATGAATCATGAATCATGAATCGAATAATGAATCATGAATCATGAATTGAATCATGAATCATGAATTGAATCATGAATCATGAATCGAATCATGAATCGAATCATGAATCATGAATCGAATCATGAATGATGAATTGAATCATGAATCATGAATCATAAATTGAATCATAAATCATGAATCATGAATTGAATCATGAATCATGAATCGAATCATGAATCGAATCATGAATCATGAATTGAATCATGAATTATGAATCATGAATCATAAATTGAATCATAAATCATGAATCATGAATTGAATCATAAATCATGAATCGAATCATGAATCATGAATCATGAATTGAATTATGAATTGAATCACGAATCATGAATCATAAATCCAATCATGAATCATGAATTAAATCATGAATCGAATCATGAATTGAATCATTAATCATGAATTGAATCATGAATCGTGAATTATGAATCATGAATTGAATCATGAATCATGAATCATGAATTGAATCATGAATCATGAATCATGAATTGAATCATGAATCATGAATTATGAATCATGAATTGAATCATGAATCATGAATCATGAATTGAATCATGAATCATGAATCATGAATCATAAATCGAATCATGAATCATGAATCGAATCATGAATCATGAATTGAATCATGAATCATGAATCATGAATTGAATCATGAATCATGAATTGAATCATGAATCATGAATCATGAATCATGAATCATGAATCATGAATTGAATCATGAATCATGAATCGAATCATGAATCATGAATTGAATCATGAGTTGAATCATGAATCATAAATTGAATCATGAATCATGAATCATGAATCATGAATTGAATCATGAATCATGAATTATGAATCGAATCATGAATCATGAATTGAATCATGAGTTGAATCATGAATCATAAATTGAATCATGAATCATGAAATGAATCATGAATTGAATCATGAATCATGAATCATGAATCATGAATTCAATCATGAATCATGATTTGAATCAGGAATCGAATCATGAATCATGAATTGAATCATGATTTTAATTATGAATCATGAATCATGAATTGAATCATGAATCATGAATCATGAATCATGAATTGAATTATGAATTGAATCATGAATCTTGAATCATGAATTGAATAATGAATCATGAATCATAAATCATGAATCATGAATCATGAATCATGAATTGAATTATGAATTGAATCATGAATCATGAATTGAATCATGGATCATGAATCATGAATTGAATCATGAATCATAAATCATGAATTGAATCATGAATCATGAATCAAAACATGAATCATGAATCATGAATATTGAATCATGAATCATGAATCATGAATCATGAATTGAATCATGAATCATGAATCGAATCATGAATCATGAATCATGAATCATGAATTGAATCATAAATCATGAATTGAATCATGAATCATGAATTATGAATCATGAATTGAATCATGAATCATGAATTGAATCATGAATCATGAATCATGAATTGAATCATGAATCATGAATTGAATCATGAATCATGAATCATGAATTGAATCATGAATCATGAATCATGAATCGAATCATGAATCATGAATCACGAATCGAATCATGAATCATGAATTGAATCATGAATCATGAATCATGAATTGAATCATGAATCATGAATTGAATCATGAATCATGAATCATGAATCGAATCATGAATCATGAATCATGAATCATGAATTGAATCATGAATCATGAATCGAATCATGAATCATGAATCAAGAATCATGAATCGAAACATGAATCATGAATTGAATCATGAATCATGAATCATAAATCATGAATTGAATCATGAATCATGAATCATGAATCGAATAATGTATCATGAATCATGAATCATGAATTGAATCATGAATCATGAATCAAGAATCATGAATCGAAATATGAATCATGAATTGAATCATGAATCATGAATCATGAATCATGAATTAAATCATGAATTATGAATCGTGAATCAAATAATGAATCATGAATCATGAATCATGAATTGAATCATGAATCATGAATTGAATCATGAATCATGAATTGAATCATGAATCATGAATTGAATCATGAATTGAATCATGAATCATGAATTGAATCAAGCATCATGAATCATGAATCATAAATTGAATCATAAATCATGAATTATGAATTGAATCATGAACCATGAATCGAATCATGAATCATGAATCATGAATTGAATCATAAATTGAATCATGAATCATGAATCGAATCATGAATCATGAATCATGAATCATGAATTGAATCATGAATCGAATCATGAATCATGAATTGAATCATGAATTGAATCATGAATTGAATCATTAATCATGAATTGAATCATGAATTGAATCATGAATCATGAATTATGAATCATGAATTGAATCATGAATCATGAATCGAATCATGAATCATGAATCATGAATTGAATCATTAATCGAATCATAAATCATGAATTGAATCATGAATTGAATCATGAATCATGAATCGAATCATGAATCATGAATTAAATAATAAATTGAATCATGAATCATGAATCATGAATCATGAATCATGAATTGAATCATGAATCATGAATCGAATCATGAATCATGAATTGAATCATGAATCATGAATTGAATCATGAGTTGAATCATGAATCATAAATTGAATCATGAATCCTGAATCATGAATCATGAATTGAATCATGAATCATGAATCATGAATTGAATCATGAATCATGAATCATGAATCATGAATCGAATCATGAATCATGAATCGAATCATGAATCATGAATTGAATCATGAATCATGAATCATGAATTGAATCATGAATCATGAATCATGAATTGAATCATGAATCATGAATCATGAATCATGAATCGAATCATGAATCATGAATCATGAATTGAATCATGAATCATGAATTGAATCATGAATCATGAATCATGAATTGAATCATGAATCATGAATCATGAATTGAATCATGAATCATGAATCGAATCATGAATCATGAATTGAATCATGAATCATGAATCGAATCATGAATCATGAATTGAATCATTTATCATGAATCATGAATCGAAACATGAATCATGAATTGAATCATGAATCATGAATTGAATCATGAATCATGAATCATGAATCGAATAATGAATCATGAATTGAATCATGAATCATGAATCATGAATCATGAATCAAGAATCATGAATCGAAACATGAATCATGAATTGAATCATGAATCATGAATCATGAATCATGAGTCATGAATCATGAATCATGAATCATGAATCGAATAATGAATCATGAATCATGAATTGAATCATGAATCATGAATTGAATCATGAATCATGAATCGAATCATGAATCGAATCATGAATCATGAATCGAATCATGAATCATGAATTGAATCATGAATCATGAATCATGAATCATAAATTGAATCATAAATCATGAATCATGAATTGAATCATGAATCATGAATCGAATCATGAATCATGAATTGAATCATAAATCATGAATCATGATTCATAAATTGAATCATAAATCATGAATCATGAATTGAATCATGAATCATGAATCGAATCATGAATCATGAATCATGAATTGAATCATGAATTGAATCACGAATCATGAATCATAAATCCAATCATGAATCATGAATTGAATCATGAATCGAATCATGAATTGAATCATTAATCATGAATTGAATCATGAATCGTGAATTATGAATCATGAATTGAATCATGAATCGAATCATGAATTGAATCATTAATCATGAATTGAATCATGAATCGTGAATTATGAATCATGAATTGAATCATGAATCATGAATCATGAATTGAATCATGAATCATGAATCATGAATTGAATCATGAATTATGAATTATGAATCATGAATTGAATCATGAATCATGAATCATGAATTGAATCATGAATCATGAATCATGAATCATAAATCGAATCATGAATCATGAATCGAATCATGAATCATGAATTGAATCATGAATCATGAATCATGAATTGAATCATAAATCATGAATCATGAATTAAAGCATGAATCATGAATCATGAATCATGAATCATGAATCATGAATTGAATCATGAATCATGAATCGAATCATGAATCATGAATTGAATCATGAGTTGAATCATGAATCATAAATTGAATCATATATCATGAATCATGAATTGAATCATGAGTTGAATCATGAATCATGAATTATGAATCGAATCATGAATAATGAATTGAATCACGAGTTGAATCATGAATCATAAATTGAATCATGAATCATGAAATGAATCATGAATTGAATCATGAATCATGAATTATGAGACGAATCATGATTAATGAATTGAATCATGAGTTGAATCATGAATCATAAATTGAATCATGAATCATGAAATGAATCATGAATTGAATCATGAATCATGAATCATGAATCATGAATTCAATCATGAATCATGATTTGAATCAGGAATTGAATCATGAATCATGAATTGAATCATGATTTTAATTATGAATCATGAATCATGAATTGAATCATGAATCATGAATCATGAATCATGAATTGAATTATGAATTGAATCATGAATCTTGAATCATGAATTGAATAATGAATCATGAATCATAAATCATGAATCATGAATCATGAATCATGAATTGAATTATGAATTGAATCATGAATCATGAATTGAATCATGGATCATGAATCATGAATTGAATCATGAATCATAAATCATGAATTGAATCATGAATCATGAATCATAAATCATGAATTGAATCATGAATCATGAATCAAAACATGAATCATGAATCGAATCATGAATCATGAATTGTATCATGAATCATGAATCATGAATTGAATCATGAATCATGAATCATGAATTGAATCATGAATCATGAATCATGAATTAATGAATCGAATCATGAATCATGAATCATGAATCATGAATCGAATCATGAATCATGAATTGAATCATGAATCATGAATTATGAATCATGAATTGAATCATGAATCATGAATTGAATCATGAATCATGAATCATGAATTGAATCATGAATCATGAATCGAATCATTAAATCATGAATCACGAATCGAATCATGAATCATGAATTGAATCATGAATCATGAATCATGAATCGAATAATGTATCATGAATCATGAATCATGAATTGAATCATGAATCATGAATCAAGAATCATGAATCGAAATATGAATCATGAATTGAATCATGAATCATGAATCATGAATCATGAATTAAATCATGAATTATGAATCATGAATCGACTAATGAATCATGAATCATGAATCATGAATTGAATCATGAATCATGAATTGAATCATGAATCATGAATTGAATCATGAATCAAGAATCGAATCATGAATCATGAATTGAATCAAGAATCATGAATCATGAATCATAAATTAAATCATAAATCATGAATTATGAATTGAATCATGAACCATGAATCGAATCATGAATCATGAATCATGAATTGAATCATAAATTGAATCATGAATCATGAATCGAATCATGAATCATGAATCATGAATCATGAATTGAATCATGAATCGAATCATGAATCATGAATTGAATCATGAATTGAATCATGAATTGAATCATTAATCATGAATTGAATCATGAATTGAATCATTAATCATGAATTGAATCATGAATTGAATCATGAATCATGAATTATGAATCATGAATTGAATCATGAATCATGAATCGAATCATGAATCATGAATCATGAATTGAATCATTAATCGAATCATAAATCATGAATTGAATCATGAATTGAATCATGAATCATGAATCGAATCATGAATCATGAATTAAATAATAAATTGAATCATGAATCATGAATCATGAATCATGAATCATGAATTGAATCATGAATCATGAATCATGAATCGAATCATGAATCATGAATCGAATCATGAATCATGAATTGAATCATGAGTTGAATCATGAATCATAAATTGAATCATGAATCCTGAATCATGAATCATGAATTGAATCATGAATCATGAATCATGAATTGAATCATGAATCATGAATCATAAATCATGAATCGAATCATGAATCATGAATCGAATCATGAATCATGAATTGAATCATGAATCATGAATCATGAATTGAATCATGAATCATGAATCATGAATTGAATCATGAATCATGAATCATGAATCATGAATCGAATCATGAATCATGAATCATGAATTGAATCATGAATCATGAATTGAATCATGAATCATGAATTGAATCATGAATCATGAATCATGAATTGAATCATGAATCATGAATCGAATCATGAATCATGAATTGAATCATTTATCATGAATCATGAATCGAAACATGAATCATGAATTGAATCATGAATCATGAATTGAATCATGAATCATGAATCATGAATCGAATAATGAATCATGAATTGAATCATGAATCATGAATCATGAATCATGAATCAAGAATCATGAATCGAAACATGAATCATGAATTGAATCATGAATCATGAATCATGAATCATGAGTCATGAATCATGAATCATGAATCATGAATCGAATAATGAATCATGAATCATGAATTGAATCATGAATCATGAATTGAATCATGAATCATGAATCGAATCATGAATCGAATCATGAATCATGAATCGAATCATGAATCATGAATTGAATCATGAATCATGAATCATGAATCATAAATTGAATCATAAATCATGAATCATGAATTGAATCATGAATCATGAATCGAATCATGAATCATGAATTGAATCATAAATCATGAATCATGATTCATAAATTGAATCATAAATCATGAATCATGAATTGAATCATGAATCATGAATCGAATCATGAATCATGAATCATGAATTGAATCATGAATTGAATCACGAATCATGAATCATAAATCCAATCATGAATCATGAATTGAATCATGAATCGAATCATGAATTGAATCATTAATCATGAATTGAATCATGAATCGTGAATTATGAATCATGAATTGAATCATGAATCGAATCATGAATTGAATCATTAATCATGAATTGAATCATGAATCGTGAATTATGAATCATGAATTGAATCATGAATCATGAATTGAATCATGAATCATGAATCATGAATTGAATCATGAATCATGAATTATGAATCATGAATTGAATCATGAATCATGAATCATGAATTGAATCATGAATCATGAATCATGAATCATAAATCGAATCATGAATCATGAATCGAATCATGAATCATGAATTGAATCATGAATCATGAATCATGAATTGAATCATAAATCATGAATCATGAATTAAAGCATGAATCATGAATCATGAATCATGAATTGAATCATGAATCATGAATCGAATCATGAATCATGAATTGAATCATGAGTTGAATCATGAATCATAAATTGAATCATATATCATGAATCATGAATTGAATCATGAGTTGAATCATGAATCATGAATTATGAATCGAATCATGAATAATGAATTGAATCACGAGTTGAATCATGAATCATAAATTGAATCATGAATCATGAAATGAATCATGAATTGAATCATGAATCATGAATTATGAATCGAATCATGAGTTGAATCATGAATCATGAGTTGAATCATGAATCATAAATTGAATCATGAATCATGAAATGAATCATGAATTGAATCATGAATCATGAATCATGAATCATGAATTCAATCATGAATCATGATTTGAATCAGGAATTGAATCATGAATCATGAATTGAATCATGATTTTAATTATGAATCATGAATCATGAATTGAATCATGAATCATGAATCATGAATCATGAATTGAATTATGAATTGAATCATGAATCTTGAATCATGAATTGAATAATGAATCATGAATCATAAATCATGAATCATGAATCATGAATCATGAATCATGAATTGAATTATGAATTGAATCATGAATCATGAATTGAATCATGGATCATGAATCATGAATTGAATCATGAATCATAAATCATGAATTGAATCATGAATCATGAATCAAAACATGAATCATGAATCGAATCATGAATCATGAATTGTATCATGAATCATGAATCATGAATTGAATCATGAATCATGAATCATGAATTGAATCATGAATCATGAATCATGAATTAATGAATCGAATCATGAATCATGAATCATGAATCATGAATCGAATCATGAATCATGAATTGAATCATGAATCATGAATTATGAATCATGAATTGAATCATGAATCATGAATTGAATCATGAATCATGAATTGAATCATGAATCATGAATCGAATCATTAAATCATGAATCACGAATCGAATCATGAATCATGAATTGAATCATGAATCATGAATCATGAATTGAATCATGAATCATGAATCATGAATCGAATAATGTATCATGAATCATGAATCATGAATTGAATCATGAATCATGAATCAAGAATCATGAATCAAAATATGAATCATGAATTGAATCATGAATCATGAATCATGAATCATGAATTAAATCATGAATTATGAATCATGAATCATGAATCATGAATTGAATCATGAATCATGAATTGAATCATGAATCATGAATTGAATCATGAATTGAATCATGAATCAAGAATCGAATCATGAATCATGAATTGAATCAAGAATCATGAATCATGAATCATAAATTGAATCATAAATCATGAATTATGAATTGAATCATGAACCATGAATCGAATCATGAATCATGAATCATGAATTGAATCATAAATTGAATCATGAATCATGAATCGAATCATGAATCATGAATCATGAATCATGAATTGAATCATGAATCGAATCATGAATCATGAATTTAATCATGAATTGAATCATGAATTGAATCATTAATCATGAATTGAATCATGAATTGAATCATGAATCATGAATTATGAATCATGAATTGAATCATGAATCATGAATCGAATCATGAATCATGAATCATGATTTGAATCATGAATCGAATCATAAATCATGAATTGAATCATGAATTGAATCATGAATCATGAATCGAATCATGAATCATGAATTAAATAATAAATTGAATCATGAATCATGAATCATGAATCATGAATCATGAATTGAATCATGAATCATGAATCATGAATCGAATCATGAATCATGAATCGAATCATGAATCATGAATTGAATCATGAGTTGAATCATGAATCATAAATTGAATCATGAATCATGAATCATGAATCATGAATTGAATCATGAATCATGAATTGTATCATGAATCATGAATCATGAATTGAATCATGAATCATGAATCATGAATTGAATCATGAATCATGAATCATGAATCGAATCATGAATCATGAATCATGAATTGAATCATGAATCATGAATTGAATCATGAATCATGAATCATGAATTGAATCATGAATCATGAATCATGAATTGAATCATGAATCGAATCATGAATCATGAATTGAATCATTTATCATGAATCATGAATCGAAACATGAATCATGAATTGAATCATGAATCATGAATTGAATCATGAATCATGAATCATGAATCGAATAATGAATCATGAATTGAATCATGAATCATGAATCATGAATCATGAATCATGAATCATGAATTGAATCATGAATCATGAATTGAATCATGAATCATGAATTGAATCATGAATCGAATCATGAATCATGAATCGAATCATGAATCATGAATTGAATCATGAATCATGAATCATGAATCATAAATTGAATCATAAATCATGAATCATGAATTGAATCATGAATCATGAATCGAATCATGAATCATGAATTGAATCATAAATCATGAATCATGAATCATAAATTGAATCATAAGTCATGAATCATGAATTGAATCATGAATCATGAATCGAATCATGAATCATGAATCATGAATTGAATCATGAATTGAATCACGAATCATGAATCATAAATCCAATCATGAATCATGAATCGAATCATGAATTTAATCATTAATCATGAATTGAATCATGAATCGTGAATTATGAATCATGAATTGAATCATGAATCGAATCATGAATTGAATCATTAATCATGAATTGAATCATGAATCGTGAATTATGAATCATGAATTGAATCATGAATCATGAATCATGAATTGAATCATGAATCATGAATCATGAATTGAATCATGAATCATGAATTATGAATCATGAATTGAATCATGAATCATGAATCATGAATTGAATCATGAATCATGAATCATGAATCATAAATCGAATCATGAATCATGAATCGAATCATGAATCATGAATTGAATCATGAATCATGAATCATGAATTGAATCATGAATCATGAATCATGAATTGAAGCATGAATCATGAATCATGAATCATGAATTGAATCATGAATCATGAATCGAATCATGAATCATGAATTGAATCATGAGTTGAATCATGAATCGTAAATTGAATCATATATCATGAATCATGAATTGAGTCATGAGTTGAATCATGAATCATGAATTATGAATCGAATCATGAATCATGAATTGAATCATGAGTTGAATCATGAATCATAAATTGAATCATGAATCATGAAATGAATCATGAATTGAATCATGAATCATGAATTGAATCATGAATCATGAATTGAATCATGAATTGAATCATGAATCAAGAATCGAATCATGAATCATGAATTGAATCAAGAATCATGAATCATGAATCATAAATTGAATCATAAATCATGAATTATGAATTGAATCATGAACCATGAATCGAATCATGAATCATGAATCATGAATTGAATCATAAATTGAATCATGAATCATGAATCGAATCATGAATCATGAATCATGAATCATGAATTGAATCATGAATCGAATCATGAATCATGAATTGAATCATGAATTGAATCATGAATTGAATCATTAATCATGAATTGAATCATGAATTGAATCATAAATCATGAATTATGAATCATGAATTGAATCATGAATCATGAATCGAATCATGAATCATGAATCATGATTTGAATCATGAATCGAATCATAAATCATGAATTGAATCATGAATTGAATCATGAATCATGAATCGAATCATGAATCATGAATTAAATAATAAATTGAATCATGAATCATGAATCATGAATCATGAATCATGAATTGAATCATGAATCATGAATCATGAATCGAATCATGAATCATGAATCGAATCATGAATCATGAATTGAATCATGAGTTGAATCATGAATCATAAATTGAATCATGAATCATGAATCATGAATCATGAATTGAATCATGAATCATGAATTGTATCATGAATCATGAATCATGAATTGAATCATGAATCATGAATCATGAATTGAATCATGAATCATGAATCATGAATCGAATCATGAATCATGAATCATGAATTGAATCATGAATCATGAATCATGAATTGAATCATGAATCATGAATCGAATCATGAATCATGAATTGAATCATTTATCATGAATCATGAATCGAAACATGAATCATGAATTGAATCATGAATCATGAATTGAATCATGAATCATGAATCATGAATCGAATAATGAATCATGAATTGAATCATGAATCATGAATCATGAATCATGAATCAAGAATCATGAATCGAAACATGAATCATGAATTGAATCATGAATCATGAATCATGAGTCATGAATCATGAATCATGAATCATGAGTCATGAATCATGAATCATGAATCATGAATCATGAATTGAATCATGAATCATGAATTGAATCATGAATCATGAATCGAATCATGAATCGAATCATGAATCATGAATCGAATCATGAATCATGAATTGAATCATGAATCATGAATCATGAATCATAAATTGAATCATAAATCATGAATCATGAATTGAATCATGAATCATGAATCGAATCATGAATCATGAATTGAATCATAAATCATGAATCATGAATCATAAATTGAATCATAAGTCATGAATCATGAATTGAATCATGAATCATGAATCGAATCATGAATCATGAATCATGAATTGAATCATGAATTGAATCACGAATCATGAATCATAAATCCAATCATGAATCATGAATCGAATCATGAATTGAATCATTAATCATGAATTGAATCATGAATCGTGAATTATGAATCATGAATTGAATCATGAATCGAATCATGAATTGAATCATTAATCATGAATTGAATCATGAATCGTGAATTATGAATCATGAATTGAATCATGAATCATGAATCATGAATTGAATCATGAATCATGAATCATGAATTGAATCATGAATCATGAATCATGAATCATAAATCGAATCATGAATCATGAATCGAATCATGAATCATGAATTGAATCATGAATCATGAATTGAATTATGAATTGAATCATGAATCATGAATTGAATCATGGATCATGAATCATGAATTGAATCATGAATCATAAATCATGAATTGAATCATGAATCATGAATCAAAACATGAATCATGAATCGAATCATGAATCATGACTTGTATCATGAATCATGAATCATGAATTGAATCATGAATCATGAATCATGAATTGAATCATGAATCATGAATCATGAATCATGAATCATGAATCATGAATCATGAATCGAATCATGAATCATGAATTGAATCATGAATCATGAATTATGAATCATGAATTGAATCATGAATCATGAATTGAATCATGAATCATGAATCATGAATTGAATCATGAATCATGAATCGAATCATGAATCATGAATCACGAATCGAATCATGAATCATGAATTGAATCATGAATCATGAATCATGAATTGAATCATGAATCATGAATCATGAATTGAATCATGAATCATGAATCATGAATCGAATCATGAATCATGAATCATGAATCGAATCATGAATCATGAATCATGAATTGAATCATGAATCATGAATCGAATCATGAATCATGAATCAAGAATCATGAATCGAAACATGAATCATGAATTGAATCATGAATCATGAATCATAAATCATGAATTGAATCATGAATCATGAATCGAATAATGTATCATGAATCATGAATCATGAATTGAATCATGAATCATGAATCAAGAATCATGAATCGAAATATGAATCATGAATTGAATCATGAATCATGAATCAAGAATCATGAATTGAATCATGAATTATGAATCATGAATCGAATAATGAATCATGAATCATGAATTGAATTATGAATCATGAATTGAATCATGAATCATGAATTGAATCATGAATTGAATCATGAATCAAGAATCAAATCATGAATCATGAATTGAATCAAGAATCATGAATCATGAATCATAAATTGAATCATAAATCATGAATTATGAATTGAATCATGAACCATGAATCGAATCATGAATCATGAATCATGAATTGAATCATAAATTGAATCATGAATCATGAATCGAATCATGAATCATGAATTGAATCATGAATCGAATCATGAATCATGAATTGAATCATGAATTCATTCATGAATTGAATCATTAATCATGAATTGAATCATGAATTGAATCATGAATCATGAATTATGAATCATGAATTGAATCATGAATCATGAATCGAATCATGAATCATGAATCATGAATTGAATCATGAATCGAATCATAAATCATGAATTGAATCATGAATTGAATCATGAATTGAATCATGAATCATGAATCGAATCATTAATCATGAATTAAATAATAAATTAAATCATGAATCATGAATCATGAATCATGAATTGAATCATGAATCATGAATCATGAATCGAATCATGAATCATGAATCGAATCATGAATCATGAATTGAATCATGAGTTGAATCATGAATCATAAATTGAATCATGAATCATGAATCATGAATCATGAATTGAATCATGAATCATGAATTGTATCATGAATCATGAATCATGAATTGAATCATGAATCATGAATCATGAATCATGAATCGAATCATGAATCATGAATCGAATCATGAATCATGAATTGAATCATGAATCATGAATCATGAATTGAATCATGAATCATGAATCATGAATTGAATCATGAATCATGAATTGAATCACGAATCATGAATCATGAATCATGAATCGAATCATGAATCATGAATCATGAATTGAATCATGAATCATGAATTGAATCATGAATCATGAATTATGAATTGAATCATGAATCATGAATCATGAATTGAATCATGAATCATGAATCAAATCATGAATCATGAATTGAATCATGAATCATGAATCATGAATCGAAACATGAATCATGAATTGAATCATGAATCATGAATTGAATCATGAATCATGAATCATGAATCGAATAATGAATCATGAATTGAATCATGAATCATGAATCATGAATCATGAATCAAGAATCATGAATCGAAACATGAATCATGAATTGAATCATGAATCATGAATCATGAGTCATGAATCATGAATCATGAATCATGAATCGAATGATGAATCATGAATCATGAATCATGAATTGAATCATGAATCATGAATTGAATCATGAATCATGAATCGAATCATGAATCGAATCATGAATCATGAATCGAATCATGAATCATGAATTGAATCATGAATCATGAATCATGAATCATAAATTGAATCATAAATCATGAATCATGAATTGAATCATGAATCTTGAATCGAATCATGAATCATGAATTGAATCATAAATCATGAATCATGAATCATAAATTGAATCATAAATCATGAATCATGAATTGAATCATGAATCATGAATCGAATCATGAATCATGAATCATGAATTGAATCATGAATTGAATCACGAATCATGAATCATAAATCCAATCATGAATCATGAATTGAATCATGAATCGAATCATGAATTGAATCATTAATCATGAATTGAATCATGAATCGTGAATTATGAATCATGAATTGAATCATGAATCGAATCATGAATTGAATCATTAATCATGAATTGAATCATGAATCGTGAATTATGAATCATGAATTGAATCATGAATCATGAATCATGAATTGAATCATGAATCATGAATCATGAATTGAATCATGAATCATGAATTATGAATCATGAATTGAATCATGAATCATGAATCATGAATTGAATCATGAATCATGAATCATGAATCATAAATCGAATCATGAATCATGAATCGAATCATGAATCATGAATTGAATCATGAATCATGAATCATGAATTGAATCATGAATCATGAATCATGAATCATGAATTGAAGCATGAATCATGAATCATGAATCATGAATCATGAATTGAATCATGAATCATGAATCGAATCATGAATCATGAATTGAATCATGAGTTGAATCATGAATCATAAATTGAATCATATATCATGAATCATGAATCATGAATTGAATCATGAATCATGAATTATGAATCGAATCATGAATCATGAATGGAATCATGAGTTGAATCATGAATCATAAATTGAATCATGAATCATGAAATGAATCATGAATTGAATCATGAATCATGAATCATGAATTGAATCATGAATCATGAATCATGAATTGAATCATGAATCATGAATTGAATCACGAATCATGAATCATGAATCATGAATCGAATCATGAATCATGAATTGAATCATGAATCATGAATTGAATCATGAATCATGAATTATGAATTGAATCATGAATCATGAATCATGAATTGAATCATGAATCATGAATCGAATCATGAATCATGAATCATGAATCATAAATCGAATCATGAATCATGAATCATGAATTGAATTATGAATTGAATCATGAATCTTGAATCATGAATTGAATAATGAATCATGAATCATAAATCATGAATCATGAATCATGAATCATGAATTGAATTATGAATTGAATCATGAATCATGAATTGAATCATGAATCATGAATCATGAATTGAATCATGAATCATAAATCATGAATTGAATCATGAATCATGAATCAAAACATGAATCATGAATCGAATCATGAATCATGAATTGTATCATGAATCATGAATCATGAATTGAATCATGAATCATGAATCATGAATTGAATCATGAATTGAATCATGAATCATGAATCATGAATTGAATCATGAATCATGAATCATGAATCATGAATCGAATCATGAATCATGAATCATGAATCATGAATTGAATCATGAATCATGAATTATGAATCATGAATTGAATCATGAATCATGAATTGAATCATGAATCATGAATCATGAATTGAATCATGAATCATGAATCATGAATTGAATAATGAATCATGAATCATGTATCGAATCATGAATCATGAATCACGAATCGAATCATGAATCATGAATTGAATCATGAATCATGAATCATGAATTGAATCATGAATCATGAATCATGAATTGAATCATGAATCATGAATCATGAATCATGAATCGAATCATGAATCATGAATCATGAATTGAATCATGAATCATGAATCGAATCATGAATCAAGAATCAAGAATCATGAATCGAAACATGAATCATGAATTGAATCATGAATCATGTATCATGAATCATGAATTGAATCATGAATTATGAATCATGAATCGAATAATGAATCATGAACCATGATTTGAATCATGAATCATGAATTAAATCATGAATCATGAATTGAAACATAAATTGAATCATGAATCAAGAATCAAATCACGAATCATAAATTAAATCAAGAATCATGAATCATGAATCATAAATTGAATCATGAACCATGAATCGAATCATGAATCATGAATCATGAATTGAATCATAAATTGAATCATGAATCATGAATCGAATCATGAATCATGAATCATGAATCATGAATTGAATCATAAATCGAATCATGAATCATGAATTGAATCATGAATTGAATCATGAATTGAATCATTAATCATGAATTGAATCATGAATTGAATCATGAATCATGAATTATGAATCATGAATTGAATCATGAATCATGAATCGAATCATGAATCATGAATCATGAATTGAATCATGAATCGAATCATAAATCATGAATTGAATCATGAATTGAATCATGAATCATGAATCGAATCATGAATCATGAATTAAATAATAAATTGAATCATGAATTATGAATCGAATCATGAATTGAATCAGGAATCATGTATTGAATCATGAATCATGAATTGAATCATGAATCATGAATCATGAATCATGAATCGAATCATGAATCATGAATCATGAATCAAATCATGAATCATGAATCATGAATCGAATCATGAATCATGAATTGAATCATGAATCATGAATTGAATCATGAATCATGAATCATGAATCATGAATTGAATCATGAATCATGAATCATGAATCAAATCATGAATCATGAATCATGAATCGAATCACGAATCATGAATTGAATCATGAATCATGAATCATGAATTGAATCATGAATCATGAATCATGAATTGAATCATGAATTGAATCATGAATCATGAATCATGAATCGAATCATGAATCATGAATTATGAATCATGAATTGAATCATGAATCATGAATCATGAATCAAATCATGAATCATGAATCATGAATCGAATCACGAATCATGAATTGAATCATGAATCATGAATTGAATCATGAATCATGAATCATAATTTGAATCATGAATTGAATCATGAATCATGAATCATGAATCGAATCATGAATCATGAATCATGAATCATGAATTGAATCATGAATCATGAATCATGAATCAAATCATGAATCATGAATCGAATCACGAATCATGAATTGAATCATGAATCATGAATCATGAATTGAATCATGAATCATGAATCATGAATTGAATCATGAATTGAATCATGAATCATGAATCATGAATCGAATCATGAATCATGAATTATGAATCATAAATTGAATCATGAATCATGAATCGAATCATAAATCATGAATCATGAATCATGATTCATGAAATGAATCATGAATCATGAATCATGAATTGAATCATGAATCATGAATCAAGAATCATGAATCGAAACATGAATCATGAATTGAATCATGAATCATGAATTGAATCATGAATCATGAATCATGAATCGAATAATGAATCATGAATCATGAATTGAATCATGAATCATGAATTGAATCATGAATCATGAATTGAATCATGAATCATGAATTGAATCATGAATTGAATCATGAATCAAGAATCGAATCATGAATCATGAATTGAATCATGAATCATGAATTGAATCATGAATCATGAATCGAATCATGAATCATGAATCGAATCATGAATCATGAATCATGATTCATGAATCATGAATCATCAATCGAATCATGAATCATGAATTGAATCATGAATCATGAATCATGAATTGAATCATGAATCATGAATCATGAATCGAATCATGAATCATGAATCATGAATCGAATCATGAATCATGAATTGAATCATGAATCATGAATCATGAATTGAATCATGAATCATGAATCATGAATTGAATCATGAATCATGAATCATGAATCATGAATCGAATCATGAATCATGAATCATGAATCATGAATTGAATCATGAATCATGAATCGAATCATGAATCATGAATCAAGAATCATGAATCGAAACATGAATCATGAATTGAATCATGAATCATGAATCATGAATCATGAATTGAATCATGAATCATGAATCATGAATCGAATAATGAATCATGAATCATGAATCATGAATTGAATCATGAATCATGAATTAAATCATGAATCATGAATTGAATCATGAATTGAATCATGAATTGAATCATGAATCAATAATCGAATCATGAATCATGAATTGAATCATGAATCATGAATCATTAATTGAATCATGAATCATGAATCATAAATTGAATCATAAATCATGAATCATGAATTAAATCATGAATCATGAATTGAATCATGAATCATGAATCATGAATTGAATCATGAATCATGAATCATGAATTGAATCATGAATCATGAATTATGAATCATGAATTGAATCATGAATCATGAATCATGAATTGAATCATGAATCATGAATCATGAATCATAAATCGAATCATGAATCATGAATCGAATCATGAATCATGAATTGAATCATGAATCATGAATCATGAATTGAATCATGAATCATGAATCATGAATTGAAGCATGAATCATGAATCATGAATCATGAATTGAATCATGAATCATGAATTGAATCATGAATCATGAATCGAATCATGAATCATGAATTGAATCATGAGTTGAATCATGAATCGTAAATTGAATCATATATCATGAATCATGAATTGAGTCATGAGTTGAATCATGAATCATGAATTATGAATCGAATCATGAATCATGAATTGAATCATGAGTTGAATCATGAATCATAAATTGAATCATGAATCATGAAATGAATCATGAATTGAATCATGAATCATGAATTGAATCATGAATCATGAATTGAATCATGAATTGAATCATGAATCAAGAATCGAATCATGAATCATGAATTGAATCAAGAATCATGAATCATGAATCATAAATTGAATCATAAATCATGAATTATGAATTGAATCATGAACCATGAATCGAATCATGAATCATGAATCATGAATTGAATCATAAATTGAATCATGAATCATGAATCGAATCATGAATCATGAATCATGAATCATGAATTGAATCATGAATCGAATCATGAATCATGAATTGAATCATGAATTGAATCATGAATTGAATCATTAATCATGAATTGAATCATGAATTGAATCATAAATCATGAATTATGAATCATGAATTGAATCATGAATCATGAATCGAATCATGAATCATGAATCATGATTTGAATCATGAATCGAATCATAAATCATGAATTGAATCATGAATTGAATCATGAATCATGAATCGAATCATGAATCATGAATTAAATAATAAATTGAATCATGAATCATGAATCATGAATCATGAATCATGAATTGAATCATGAATCATGAATCATGAATCGAATCATGAATCATGAATCGAATCATGAATCATGAATTGAATCATGAGTTGAATCATGAATCATAAATTGAATCATGAATCATGAATCATGAATCATGAATTGAATCATGAATCATGAATTGTATCATGAATCATGAATCATGAATTGAATCATGAATCATGAATCATGAATTGAATCATGAATCATGAATCATGAATCGAATCATGAATCATGAATCATGAATTGAATCATGAATCATGAATCATGAATTGAATCATGAATCATGAATCGAATCATGAATCATGAATTGAATCATTTATCATGAATCATGAATCGAAACATGAATCATGAATTGAATCATGAATCATGAATTGAATCATGAATCATGAATCATGAATCGAATAATGAATCATGAATTGAATCATGAATCATGAATCATGAATCATGAATCAAGAATCATGAATCGAAACATGAATCATGAATTGAATCATGAATCATGAATCATGAGTCATGAATCATGAATCATGAATCATGAGTCATGAATCATGAATCATGAATCATGAATCATGAATTGAATCATGAATCATGAATTGAATCATGAATCATGAATCGAATCATGAATCGAATCATGAATCATGAATCGAATCATGAATCATGAATTGAATCATGAATCATGAATCATGAATCATAAATTGAATCATAAATCATGAATCATGAATTGAATCATGAATCATGAATCGAATCATGAATCATGAATTGAATCATAAATCATGAATCATGAATCATAAATTGAATCATAAGTCATGAATCATGAATTGAATCATGAATCATGAATCGAATCATGAATCATGAATCATGAATTGAATCATGAATTGAATCACGAATCATGAATCATAAATCCAATCATGAATCATGAATCGAATCATGAATTGAATCATTAATCATGAATTGAATCATGAATCGTGAATTATGAATCATGAATTGAATCATGAATCGAATCATGAATTGAATCATTAATCATGAATTGAATCATGAATCGTGAATTATGAATCATGAATTGAATCATGAATCATGAATCATGAATTGAATCATGAATCATGAATCATGAATTGAATCATGAATCATGAATCATGAATCATAAATCGAATCATGAATCATGAATCGAATCATGAATCATGAATTGAATCATGAATCATGAATTGAATTATGAATTGAATCATGAATCATGAATTGAATCATGGATCATGAATCATGAATTGAATCATGAATCATAAATCATGAATTGAATCATGAATCATGAATCAAAACATGAATCATGAATCGAATCATGAATCATGACTTGTATCATGAATCATGAATCATGAATTGAATCATGAATCATGAATCATGAATTGAATCATGAATCATGAATCATGAATCATGAATCATGAATCATGAATCATGAATCGAATCATGAATCATGAATTGAATCATGAATCATGAATTATGAATCATGAATTGAATCATGAATCATGAATTGAATCATGAATCATGAATCATGAATTGAATCATGAATCATGAATCGAATCATGAATCATGAATCACGAATCGAATCATGAATCATGAATTGAATCATGAATCATGAATCATGAATTGAATCATGAATCATGAATCATGAATTGAATCATGAATCATGAATCATGAATCGAATCATGAATCATGAATCATGAATCGAATCATGAATCATGAATCATGAATTGAATCATGAATCATGAATCGAATCATGAATCATGAATCAAGAATCATGAATCGAAACATGAATCATGAATTGAATCATGAATCATGAATCATAAATCATGAATTGAATCATGAATCATGAATCGAATAATGTATCATGAATCATGAATCATGAATTGAATCATGAATCATGAATCAAGAATCATGAATCGAAATATGAATCATGAATTGAATCATGAATCATGAATCAAGAATCATGAATTGAATCATGAATTATGAATCATGAATCGAATAATGAATCATGAATCATGAATTGAATTATGAATCATGAATTGAATCATGAATCATGAATTGAATCATGAATTGAATCATGAATCAAGAATCAAATCATGAATCATGAATTGAATCAAGAATCATGAATCATGAATCATAAATTGAATCATAAATCATGAATTATGAATTGAATCATGAACCATGAATCGAATCATGAATCATGAATCATGAATTGAATCATAAATTGAATCATGAATCATGAATCGAATCATGAATCATGAATTGAATCATGAATCGAATCATGAATCATGAATTGAATCATGAATTCATTCATGAATTGAATCATTAATCATGAATTGAATCATGAATTGAATCATGAATCATGAATTATGAATCATGAATTGAATCATGAATCATGAATCGAATCATGAATCATGAATCATGAATTGAATCATGAATCGAATCATAAATCATGAATTGAATCATGAATTGAATCATGAATTGAATCATGAATCATGAATCGAATCATTAATCATGAATTAAATAATAAATTAAATCATGAATCATGAATCATGAATCATGAATTGAATCATGAATCATGAATCATGAATCGAATCATGAATCATGAATCGAATCATGAATCATGAATTGAATCATGAGTTGAATCATGAATCATAAATTGAATCATGAATCATGAATCATGAATCATGAATTGAATCATGAATCATGAATTGTATCATGAATCATGAATCATGAATTGAATCATGAATCATGAATCATGAATCATGAATCGAATCATGAATCATGAATCGAATCATGAATCATGAATTGAATCATGAATCATGAATCATGAATTGAATCATGAATCATGAATCATGAATTGAATCATGAATCATGAATTGAATCACGAATCATGAATCATGAATCATGAATCGAATCATGAATCATGAATCATGAATTGAATCATGAATCATGAATTGAATCATGAATCATGAATTATGAATTGAATCATGAATCATGAATCATGAATTGAATCATGAATCATGAATCAAATCATGAATCATGAATTGAATCATGAATCATGAATCATGAATCGAAACATGAATCATGAATTGAATCATGAATCATGAATTGAATCATGAATCATGAATCATGAATCGAATAATGAATCATGAATTGAATCATGAATCATGAATCATGAATCATGAATCAAGAATCATGAATCGAAACATGAATCATGAATTGAATCATGAATCATGAATCATGAATCATGAGTCATGAATCATGAATCATGAATCATGAATCGAATGATGAATCATGAATCATGAATCATGAATTGAATCATGAATCATGAATTGAATCATGAATCATGAATCGAATCATGAATCGAATCATGAATCATGAATCGAATCATGAATCATGAATTGAATCATGAATCATGAATCATGAATTGAATCATGAATCTTGAATCGAATCATGAATCATGAATTGAATCATAAATCATGAATCATGAATCATAAATTGAATCATAAATCATGAATCATGAATTGAATCATGAATCATGAATCGAATCATGAATCATGAATCATGAATTGAATCATGAATTGAATCACGAATCATGAATCATAAATCCAATCATGAATCATGAATTGAATCATGAATCGAATCATGAATTGAATCATTAATCATGAATTGAATCATGAATCGTGAATTATGAATCATGAATTGAATCATGAATCGAATCATGAATTGAATCATTAATCATGAATTGAATCATGAATCGTGAATTATGAATCATGAATTGAATCATGAATCATGAATCATGAATTGAATCATGAATCATGAATCATGAATTGAATCATGAATCATGAATTATGAATCATGAATTGAATCATGAATCATGAATCATGAATTGAATCATGAATCATGAATCATGAATCATAAATCGAATCATGAATCATGAATCGAATCATGAATCATGAATTGAATCATGAATCATGAATCATGAATTGAATCATGAATCATGAATCATGAATCATGAATTGAAGCATGAATCATGAATCATGAATCATGAATCATGAATTGAATCATGAATCATGAATCGAATCATGAATCATGAATTGAATAATGAGTTGAATCATGAATCATAAATTGAATCATATATCATGAATCATGAATCATGAATTGAATCATGAATCATGAATTATGAATCGAATCATGAATCATGAATGGAATCATGAGTTGAATCATGAATCATAAATTGAATCATGAATCATGAAATGAATCATGAATTGAATCATGAATCATGAATCATGAATTGAATCATGAATCATGAATCATGAATTGAATCATGAATCATGAATTGAATCATGAATCATGAATCATGAATCGAATCATGAATCATGAATTGAATCATGAATCATGAATTGAATCATGAATCATGAATTATGAATTGAATCATGAATCATGAATCATGAATTGAATCATGAATCATGAATCGAATCATGAATCATGAATCATGAATCATAAATCGAATCATGAATCATGAATCATGAATTGAATTATGAATTGAATCATGAATCTTGAATCATGAATTGAATAATGAATCATGAATCATAAATCATGAATCATGAATCATGAATCATGAATTGAATTATGAATTGAATCATGAATCATGAATTGAATCATGAATCATGAATTGAATCATGAATCATGAATCATGAATCGAATCATGAATCATGAATTGAATCATGAATCATGAATTGAATCATGAATCATGAATTATGAATTGAATCATGAATCATGAATCATGAATTGAATCATGAATCATGAATCGAATCATGAATCATGAATCATGAATCATAAATCGAATCATGAATCATGAATCATGAATTGAATTATGAATTGAATCATGAATCTTGAATCATGAATTGAATAATGAATCATGAATCATAAATCATGAATCATGAATCATGAATCATGAATTGAATTATGAATTGAATCATGAATCATGAATTGAATCATGAATCATGAATCATGAATTGAATCATGAATCATAAATCATGAATTGAATCATGAATCATGAATCAAAACATGAATCATGAATCGAATCATGAATCATGAATTGTATCATGAATCATGAATCATGAATTGAATCATGAATCATGAATCATGAATTGAATCATGAATTGAATCATGAATCATGAATCATGAATTGAATCATGAATCATGAATCATGAATCATGAATCGAATCATGAATCATGAATCATGAATCATGAATTGAATCATGAATCATGAATTATGAATCATGAATTGAATCATGAATCATGAATTGAATCATGAATCATGAATCATGAATTGAATCATGAATCATGAATCATGAATTGAATAATGAATCATGAATCATGTATCGAATCATGAATCATGAATCACGAATCGAATCATGAATCATGAATTGAATCATGAATCATGAATCATGAATTGAATCATGAATCATGAATCATGAATTGAATCATGAATCATGAATCATGAATCATGAATCGAATCATGAATCATGAATCATGAATTGAATCATGAATCATGAATCGAATCATGAATCAAGAATCAAGAATCATGAATCGAAACATGAATCATGAATTGAATCATGAATCATGTATCATGAATCATGAATTGAATCATGAATTATGAATCATGAATCGAATAATGAATCATGAACCATGATTTGAATCATGAATCATGAATTAAATCATGAATCATGAATTGAAACATAAATTGAATCATGAATCAAGAATCAAATCACGAATCATAAATTAAATCAAGAATCATGAATCATGAATCATAAATTGAATCATGAACCATGAATCGAATCATGAATCATGAATCATGAATTGAATCATAAATTGAATCATGAATCATGAATCGAATCATGAATCATGAATCATGAATCATGAATTGAATCATAAATCGAATCATGAATCATGAATTGAATCATGAATTGAATCATGAATTGAATCATTAATCATGAATTGAATCATGAATTGAATCATGAATCATGAATTATGAATCATGAATTGAATCATGAATCATGAATCGAATCATGAATCATGAATTGAATCATGAATCGAATCATAAATCATGAATTGAATCATGAATTGAATCATGAATCATGAATCGAATCATGAATCATGAATTAAATAATAAATTGAATCATGAATTATGAATCGAATCATGAATTGAATCAGGAATCATGTATTGAATCATGAATCATGAATTGAATCATGAATCATGAATCATGAATCATGAATCGAATCATGAATCATGAATCATGAATCAAATCATGAATCATGAATCATGAATCGAATCATGAATCATGAATTGAATCATGAATCATGAATTGAATCATGAATCATGAATCATGAATCATGAATTGAATCATGAATCATGAATCATGAATCAAATCATGAATCATGAATCATGAATCGAATCACGAATCATGAATTGAATCATGAATCATGAATCATGAATTGAATCATGAATCATGAATCATGAATTGAATCATGAATTGAATCATGAATCATGAATCATGAATCGAATCATGAATCATGAATTATGAATCATGAATTGAATCATGAATCATGAATCATGAATCAAATCATGAATCATGAATCATGAATCGAATCACGAATCATGAATTGAATCATGAATCATGAATTGAATCATGAATCATGAATCATAATTTGAATCATGAATTGAATCATGAATCATGAATCATGAATCGAATCATGAATCATGAATCATGAATCATGAATTGAATCATGAATCATGAATCATGAATCAAATCATGAATCATGAATCGAATCACGAATCATGAATTGAATCATGAATCATGAATCATGAATTGAATCATGAATCATGAATCATGAATTGAATCATGAATTGAATCATGAATCATGAATCATGAATCGAATCATGAATCATGAATTATGAATCATAAATTGAATCATGAATCATGAATCGAATCATAAATCATGAATCATGAATCATGATTCATGAAATGAATCATGAATCATGAATCATGAATTGAATCATGAATCATGAATCAAGAATCATGAATCGAAACATGAATCATGAATTGAATCATGAATCATGAATTGAATCATGAATCATGAATCATGAATCGAATAATGAATCATGAATCATGAATTGAATCATGAATCATGAATTGAATCATGAATCATGAATTGAATCATGAATCATGAATTGAATCATGAATTGAATCATGAATCAAGAATCGAATCATGAATCATGAATTGAATCATGAATCATGAATTGAATCATGAATCATGAATCGAATCATGAATCATGAATCGAATCATGAATCATGAATCATGATTCATGAATCATGAATCATCAATCGAATCATGAATCATGAATTGAATCATGAATCATGAATCATGAATTGAATCATGAATCATGAATCATGAATCGAATCATGAATCATGAATCATGAATCGAATCATGAATCATGAATTGAATCATGAATCATGAATCATGAATTGAATCATGAATCATGAATCATGAATTGAATCATGAATCATGAATCATGAATCATGAATCGAATCATGAATCATGAATCATGAATCATGAATTGAATCATGAATCATGAATCGAATCATGAATCATGAATCAAGAATCATGAATCGAAACATGAATCATGAATTGAATCATGAATCATGAATCATGAATCATGAATTGAATCATGAATCATGAATCATGAATCGAATAATGAATCATGAATCATGAATCATGAATTGAATCATGAATCATGAATTAAATCATGAATCATGAATTGAATCATGAATTGAATCATGAATTGAATCATGAATCAATAATCGAATCATGAATCATGAATTGAATCATGAATCATGAATCATTAATTGAATCATGAATCATGAATCATAAATTGAATCATAAATCATGAATCATGAATTAAATCATGAATCATGAATCGAATCATGAATCATGAATCATGAATTGAATCATGAATTGAATCATGAATCATGAATCGAATCATGAATCATGAATTGAATCATGAATTGAATCATTAATCATGAATTGAATCATGAATTATGAATCAGGAATAGAATCATGAATCATGAATCGAATCATGAATCATGAATCATGAATTGAATCATGAATCGAATCATAAATCATGAATTGAATAATGAATTGAATCATGAATCATGAATCGAATCATGAATCATGAATTAAAATTCGAATCATGAATCATGAATCAAATCATGAATCATGAATCATGAATCGAATCATGAATCATGAATTGAATCATGAATCATGAATCATGAATTGAATCATGAATCATGAATCATGAATTGAATCATGAATCATGAATCATGAATCATGAATCGAATCATGAATCATGAATCATAAATCATGAATTGAATCATGAATCATGAATTGAATCATGAATCATGAATTGAATCATGAATCATGAATCAAGATTCATGAATCGAAACATGAATCATGAATCATGAATCATGAATTGAATCATGAATCATGAATCGAATCATGAATCATGAATCAAGATTCATGAATCGAAACATGAATCATGAATCATGAATTGAATCATGAATCATGAATCGAATCATGAATCATGAATTATGAATTGAATCATGAATCATGAATTAATGAATTGAATCATGAATCATGAATCATGAATCGAATCATGAATCATGAATTGAATCATGAATCATGAATTAATGAATTGAATCATGAATCATGAATCGAATCATGAATCATGAATCATGAATTGAATCATGAATCATGAATCGAATCATGAATCATGAATCGAATCATGAATCATGAATTAAATAATAAATTGAATCATGAATCATGAATCGAATCATGAATTGAATCAGGAATCATGTATTGAATCATGAATCATGAATTGAATCATGAATCATGAATCATGAATCATGAATCGAATCATGAATCATGAATCATGAATCAAATCATGAATCATGAATCAAATCATGAATCATGAATCATGAATCGAATCATGAATCATGAATTGAATCATGAATCATGAATCATGAATTGAATCATGAATCATGAATCATGAATCATGAATTGAATCATGAATCATGAATCATGAATCAAATCATGAATCATGAATCATGAATCGAATCACGAATCATGAATTGAATCATGAATCATGAATCATGAATTGAATCATGAATCATGAATCATGAATTGAATCATGAATCATGAATCATGAATCATGAATCGAATCATGAATCATGAATCATAAATCATGAATTGAATCATGAATCATGAATTGAATCATGAATCATGAATTGAATCATGAATCAAGATTCATGAATCGAAACATGAATCATGAATCATGAATCATGAATTGAATCATGAATCATGAATCGAATCATGAATCATGAATCAAGATTCATGAATCGAAACATGAATCATGAATCATGAATCATGAATTGAATCATGAATCATGAATCGAATCATGAATCATGAATTATGAATTGAATCATGAATCATGAATTAATGAATTGAATCATGAATCATGAATCATGAATCGAATCATGAATCATGAATCATGAATTGAATCATGAATCATGAATTAATGAATTGAATCATGAATCATGAATCATGAATCGAATCATGAATCATGAATCATGAATTGAATCATGAATCATGAATCGAATCATGAATCATGAATCGAATCATGAATCATGAATTAAATAATAAATTGAATCATGAATCATGAATCGAATCATGAATTGAATCAGGAAATATGTATTGAATCATGAATCATGAATTGAATCATGAATCATGAATCATGAATCATGAATTGAATCATGAATCATGAATCATGAATCAAATCATGAATCATGAATCATGAATCGAATCATGAATCATGAATTGAATCATGAATCATGAATCATGAATTGAATCATGAATCATGAATCATGAATCATGAATTGAATCATGAATCATGAATCATGAATCGAATCATGAATCATGAATCATGAATCATGAATTGAATCATGAATCATGAATCGAATCATGAATCATGAATTGAATCATGAGCTGAATCATGAATCATAAATTGAATCATGAATCATGAATCGAATCATAAATCATGAATCATGATTCATGAAATGAATCATGAATCATGAATCATGAATTGAATCATGAATCATGAATCAAGAATCATGAATCGAAACATGAATCATGAATTGAATCATGAATCATGAATTGAATCATGAATCATGAATCATGAATTGAATAATGAATCATGAATCATGAATCATGAATTGAATCATGAATCATGAATTGAATCATGAATCATGAATTGAATCATGAATTGAATCATGAATCAAGAATCGAATCATGAATCATGAATCGAATCATGAATCATGAATTGAATCAAGAATCATGAATCATGAATCATAAATTGAATCATAAATCATGAATCATGAATTGAATCATGAATCATGAATCGAATCATGAATCATGAATCATGAATTGAATCATGAATCGAATCATGAATCATGAATTGAATCATGAATTGAATCATGAATTGAATCTTTAATCATGAATTGAATCATGAATTGAATCATGAATCATGAATTAAATAATAAATTGAATCATGAATCATGAATCGAATCATGAATTGAATAAGGAATCATGAATTGAATCATGAATCATGAATCATGAATCGAATAATGAATCATGAATCATGAATCATGAATCGAATCATGAATCATGAATCATGAATCGAATCATGAATCATGAATCATGAATCAAATCATGAATCATGAATCATGAATCGAATCATGAATCATGAATTGAATCATGAATCATGAATCATGAATCATGAATCGAATCATGAATCATGAATCATGAATCGAATCATGAATCATGAATCATGAATCGAATCATGAATCATTAATTTAATCATGAATCATGAATCATGAATTGAATCATGAATCATGAATCATGAATTGAATCATGAATCATGAATCATGAATCATGAATCGAATCATGAATCATGAATCATGAATCATGAATTGAATCATGAATCATGAATCGAATCATGAATCATGAATCAAGAATCATGAATCGAAACATGAATCATGAATCGAATCATGAATCATGAATCATGAATCATGAATTGAATCATGTATCATGAATCATGAATCGAATAATGAATCATGAATCATGAATCATGAATTAAATCATGAATCATGAATTGAATCATGAATTGAATCATGAATCAAGAATCGAATCATGAATCATGAATTGAATCATGAATCATGAATCATGAATCATAAATTGAATCATAAATCATGAATCATGAATTAAATCATGAATCATGAATCGAATCATGAATCATGAATCATGAATTGAATCATGAATTGAATCATGAATCATGAATCGAATCATGAATCATGAATTGAATCATGAAATGAATCATGAATTGAATCATTAATCATGAATTGAATCATGAATTATGAATCATGAATAGAATCATGATTCATGAATCGAATCATGAATCATGAATCATGAATTGAATCATGAATCGAATCATAAATCATGAATTGAATAATGAATTGAATCATGAATCATGAATCAAATCATGAATCATGAATTAAATAATAAATTGAATCATGAATCATAAATCGAATCATGAATTGAATCAGGAATCATGAATTGAATCATGAATCATGAATTGAATCATGAATCATGAATCATGAATCGAATCATGAATCATGAATCATGAATCATGAATCAAATCATGAATCATGAATCATGAATCGAATCATGAATCATGAATTGAATCATGAATCATGAATCATGAATTGAATCATGAATCATGAATCATGAATTGAATCATGAATCATGAATCATGAATCATGAATCGAATCATGAATCATGAATCATAAATCATGAATTGAATCATGAATCATGAATTGAATCATGAATCATGAATTGAATCATGAATCATGAATCAAGATTCATGAATCGAAACATGAATCATGAATCATGAATCATGAATTGAATCATGAATCATGAATCGAATCATGAATCATGAATCAAGATTCATGAATCGAAACATGAATCATGAATCATGAATCATGAATTGAATCATGAATCATGAATCGAATCATGAATCATGAATTATGAATTGAATCATGAATCATGAATTAATGAATTGAATCATGAATCATGAATCATGAATCGAATCATGAATCATGAATCATGAATTGAATCATGAATCATGAATTAATGAATTGAATCATGAATCATGAATCATGAATCGAATCATGAATCATGAATCATGAATCATGAATCGAATCATGAATCATGAATTGAATCATGAATTAAATAATAAAGTGAATCATGAATCATGAATCGAATCATGAATTGAATCAGGAATCATGTATTGAATCATGAATCATGAATTGAATCATGAATCATGAATCATGAATTGAATCATGAATCATGAATCATGAATCAAATCATGAATCATGAATCATGAATCGAATCATGAATTGAATCATGAATCATGAATCATGAATTGAATCATGAATCATGAATCATGAATCATGAATTGAATCATGAATCATGAATCATGAATCAAATCATGAATCATGAATCATGAATCGAATCACGAATCATGAATTGAATCATGAATCATGAATCATGAATTGAATCATGAATCATGAATCATGAATTGAATCATGAATCATGAATCATGAATCGAATCATGAATCATGAATCATGAATCATGAATTGAATCATGAATCATGAATCGAATCATAAATCATGAATCATGAATCATGATTCATGAAATGAATCATGAATCATGAATCATGAATTGAATCATGAATCATGAATCAAGAATCATGAATCGAAATATGAATCATGAATCATGAATTGAATCATGAAACATGAATTGAATCATGAATCATGAATCATGAATCGAATAATGAATCATGAATCATGAATCATGAATTGAATCATGAATCATGAATTAAATAATAAATTGAATCATGAATCATGAATCGAATCATGAATTGAATCAGGAATCATGAATTGAATCATGAATCATGAATTGAATCATGAATCATGAATCATGAATCATGAATCGAATCATGAATCATGAATCATGAATCATGAATCAAATCATGAATCATGAATCATGAATCGAATCATGAATCATGAATTGAATCATGAATTGAATCATGAATTGAATCTTTAATCATGAATTGAATCATGAATTGAATCATGAATCATGAATTAAATAATAAATTGAATCATGAATCATGAATCGAATCATGAATTGAATAAGGAATCATGAATTGAATCATGAATCATGAATCGAATAATGAATCATGAATCATGAATCATGAATCGAATCATGAATCATGAATCATGAATCGAATCATGAATCATGAATCATGAATCAAATCATGAATCATGAATCATGAATCGAATCATGAATCATGAATTGAATCATGAATCATGAATCATGAATCGAATCATGAATCATGAATCATGAATCGAATCATGAATCATGAATCATGAATCGAATCATGAATCATGAATTGAATCATGAATCATGAATCATGAATTGAATCATGAATCATGAATCATGAATTGAATCATGAATCATGAATCATGAATCATGAATCGAATCATGAATTATGAATCATGAATCATGAATTGAATCATGAATCATGAATCGAATCATGAATCATGAATCAAGAATCATGAATCGAAACATGAATCATGAATTGAATCATGAATCATGAATCATGAATCATGAATTGAATCATGTATCATAAATCATGAATCGAATAATGAATCATGAATCGAATCATGAATCATGAATCATGAATTGAATCATGAATTGAATCATGAATCATGAATCGAATCATGAATCATGAATTGAATCATGAATTGAATCATGAATTGAATCATTAATCATGAATTGAATCATGAATTATGAATCATGAATAGAATCATGATTCATGAATCGAATCATGAATCATGAAACATGAATTGAATCATGAATCGAATCATAAATCATGAATTGAATAATGAATTGAATCATGAATCATGAATCGAATCATGAATCATGAATTAAATAATAAATTGAATCATGAATCATGAATCGAATCATGAATTGAATCAGGAATCATGAATTGAATCATGAATCATGAATCATGAATCGAATCATGAATCATGAATTGAATCATGAATCATGAATCATGAATTGAATCATGAATCATGAATCATGAATTGAATCATGAATCATGAATCATGAATCATGAATAGAATCATGAATCATGAATTGAATCATGAATCATGAATCAAGATTCATGAATCGAAACATGAATCATGTATCATGAATCATGAATTGAATCATGAATCATGAATCGAAACATGAATCATGTATCATGAATCATGAATTGAATCATGAATCATGAATCGAATCATGAATCATGAATCAAGATTCATGAATCGAAACATGAATCATGAATCATGAATTGAATCATGAATCATGAATCGAATCATGAATCATGAATCATGAATTGAATCCTGAATCATGAATTAATGAATTGAATCATGAATCATGAATCATGAATCGAATCATAAATCATGAATCATGAATCGAATCATGAATCATGAATCATGAATCATGAATCGAATCATGAATCATGAATTGAATCATGAATTATGAATTAAATAATAAATTGAATCATGAATCATGAATCGAATCATGAATTGAATCAGGAATCATGTATTGAATCATGAATCATGAATTGAATCATGAATCATGAATCATGAATTGAATCATGAATCATGAATCATGAATCAAATCATGAATCATGAATCATGAATCGAATCATGAATCATGAATTGAATCATGAATCATGAATCATGAATTGAATCATGAATCATGAATCATGAATCATGAATTGAATCATGAATCATGAATCATGAATCAAATCATGAATCATGAATCATGAATCGAATCACGAATCATGAATTGAATCATGAATCATGAATTGAATCATGAATCATGAATCATGAATTGAATCATGAATCATGAATCATGAATCGAATCATGAATCATGAATCATGAATCATGAATTGAATCATGAATCATGAATCGAATCATAAATCATGAATCATGAATCATGATTCATGAAATGAATCATGAATCATGAATCATGAATTGAATCATGAATCATGAATCAAGAATCATGAATCGAAATATGAATCATGAATTGAATCATGAATCATGAATTGAATCATGAATCATGAATTGAATCATGAATCATGAATCATGAATCGAATAATGAATCATGAATCATGAATCATGAATTGAATCATGAATCATGAATTAAATAATAAATTGAATCATGAATCATGAATCGAATCATGAATTGAATCAGGAATCATGAATTGAATCATGAATCATGAATTAAATCATGAATCATGAATCATGAATCATGAATCGAATCATGAATCATGAATCATGAATCAAATCATGAATCATGAATCATGAATCGAATCATGAATCATGAATTGAATCATGAATCATGAATCATGAATTGAATCATGAATCATGAATCATGAATCATGAATTGAATCATGAATCATGAATCATGAATCATGAATCGAATCATGAATCATGAATCATAAATCATGAATTGAATCATGAATCATGAATTGAATCATGAATCATGAATTGAATCATGAATCATGAATCAAGATTCATGAATCGAAACATGAATCATGAATCATGAATCATGAATTGAATCATGAATCATGAATCGAATCATGAATCATGAATCAAGATTCATGAATCGAAACATGAATCATGAATCATGAATCATGAATTGAATCATGAATCATGAATCGAATCATGAATCATGAATCATGAATTGAATCATGAATCATGAATTAATGAATTGAATCATGAATCATGAATCATGAATCGAATCATGAATCATGAATCATGAATTGAATCATGAATCATGAATTAATGAATTGAATCATGAATCATGAATCATGAATCGAATCATGAATCATGAATCATGAATCATGAATCGAATCATAAATCATGAATTGAATCATGAATCATGAATTAAATAATAAATTGAATCATGAATCATGAATCGAATCATGAATTGAATCAGGAATCATGTATTGAATCATGAATCATGAATTGAATCATGAATCATGAATCATGAATTGAATCATGAATCATGAATCATGAATCAAATCATAAATCATGAATCATGAATCGAATCATGAATCATGAATTGAATCATGAATCATGAATCATGAATTGAATCATGAATCATGAATCATGAATCATGAATTGAATCATGAATCATGAATCATGAATCAAATCATGAATCATGAATCATGAATCGAATCACGAATCATGAATTGAATCATGAATCATGAATCATGAATTGAATCATGAATCATGAATCATGAATTGAATCATGAATCATGAATCATGAATCGAATCATGAATCATGAATCATGAATCATGAATTGAATCATGAATCATGAATCGAATCATAAATCATGAATCATGAATCATGATTCATGAAATGAATCATGAATCATGAATCATGAATTGAATCATGAATCATGAATCAAGAATCATGAATCGAAATATGAATCATGAATTGAATCATGAATCATGAATTGAATCATGAATCATGAATTGAATCATGAATCATGAATCATGAATCGAATAATGAATCATGAATCATGAATCATGAATTGAATCATGAATCATGAATTAAATAATAAATTGAATCATGAATCATGAATCGAATCATGAATTGAATCAGGAATCATGAATTGAATCATGAATCATGAATTAAATCATGAATCATGAATCATGAATCATGAATCGAATCATGAATCATGAATCATGAATCAAATCATGAATCATGAATCATGAATCGAATCATGAATCATGAATTGAATCATGAATCATGAATCATGAATTGAATCATGAATCATGAATCATGAATCATGAATTGAATCATGAATCATGAATCATGAATCATGAATCGAATCATGAATCATGAATCATAAATCATGAATTGAATCATGAATCATGAATTGAATCATGAATCATGAATTGAATCATGAATCATGAATCAAGATTCATGAATCGAAACATGAATCATGAATCATGAATCATGAATTGAATCATGAATCATGAATCGAATCATGAATCATGAATCAAGATTCATGAATCGAAACATGAATCATGAATCATGAATCATGAATTGAATCATGAATCATGAATCGAATCATGAATCATGAATCATGAATTGAATCATGAATCATGAATTAATGAATTGAATCATGAATCATGAATCATGAATCGAATCATGAATCATGAATCATGAATTGAATCATGAATCATGAATTAATGAATTGAATCATGAATCATGAATCATGAATCGAATCATGAATCATGAATCATGAATCATGAATCGAATCATGAATCATGAATTGAATCATGAATCATGAATTAAATAATAAATTGAATCATGAATCATGAATCGAATCATGAATTGAATCAGGAATCATGTATTGAATCATGAATCATGAATTGAATCATGAATCATGAATCATGAATTGAATCATGAATCATGAATCATGAATCAAATCATAAATCATGAATCATGAATCGAATCATGAATCATGAATTGAATCATGAATCATGAATCATGAATTGAATCATGAATCATGAATCATGAATCATGAATTGAATCATGAATCATGAATCATGAATCAAATCATGAATCATGAATCATGAATCGAATCACGAATCATGAATTGAATCATGAATCATGAATCATGAATTGAATCATGAATCATGAATCATGAATTGAATCATGAATCATGAATCATGAATCGAATCATGAATCATGAATCATGAATCATGAATTGAATCATGAATCATGAATCGAATCATAAATCATGAATCATGAATCATGAATCGAAATATGAATCATGAATTGAATCATGAATCATGAATTGAATCATGAATCATGAATTGAATCATGAATCATGAATCATGAATCGAATAATGAATCATGAATCATGAATCATGAATTGAATCATGAATCATGAATTGAATCATGAATCATGAATTGAATCATGAATTGAATCATGAATCAAGAATCGAATCATGAATCATGAATTGAATCAAGAATCATGAATCATGAATCATAAATTGAATCATAAATCATGAATCATGAATTGAATCATGAATCATGAATCATGAATTGAATCATGAATCGAATCATGAAGCATGAATTGAATCATGAATTGAATCATGAATTGAATCTTTAATCATGAATTGAATCATGAATTGAATCATGAATCATGAATTATGAATCATGAATAGAATCATGAATCATGAATCGAATCATGAATCATGAATTGAATCATGATTTGAATCATAAATCATGAATTGAATAATGAATTGAATCATGAATCATGAATCGAATCATGAATCATGAATTAAATAATAAATTGAATCATGAATCATGAATCGAATCATGAATTGAATAAGGAATCATGAATTGAATCATGAATCATGAATCATGAATCGAATAATGAATCATTAATCATGAATCATGAATCATGAATCATGAATCATGAATCGAATCATGAATCATGAATCATGAATCAAATCATGAATCATGAATCATGAATCGAATCATGAATCATGAATTGAATCATGAATCATGAATCATGAATCGAATCATGTATCATGAATCATGAATCGAATCATGAATCATGAATTGAATCATGAATCATGAATCATGAATTGAATCATGAATCATGAATCATGAATTGAATCATGAATTATGAATCATGAATCATGAATCGAATCATGAATCATGAATCATGAATCATGAATTGAATCATGAATCATGAATCGAATTATGAATCATGAATCAAGAATCATGAATCGAAACATGAATCATGAATTGAATCATGAATCATGAATTGAATCATGAATCATGAATCATGAATCGAATAATGAATCATGAATCATGAATCATGAATCATAAATTGAATCATAAATCATCAATCATGAATTAAATCATGAATCATGAATTGAATCATGAATCAAGAATCGAATCATGAATCATGAATTGAATCATGAATCATGAATCATGAATCATAAATTGAATCATAAATCATGAATCATGAATTAAATCATGAATCATGAATCGAATCATGAATCATGAATCATGAATTGAATCATGAATTGAATCATGAATCATGAATCGAATCATGAATCATGAATTGAATCATGAATTGAATCATGAATTGAATCATTAATCATGAATTGAATCATGAATTATGAATCATGAATAGAATCATTAATCATGAATCGAATCATGAATCATGAATCATGAATTGAATCATGAATCGAATCATAAATCATGAATTGAATAATGAATTGAATCATGAATCATGAATCGAATCATGAATCATGAATTAAATATTAAATTGAATCATGAATCATGAATTGAATCATGAATTGAATCAGGAATCATGAATTGAATCATGAATCATGAATTGAATCATGAATCATGAATCATGAATCATGAATCGAATCATGAATCATGAATCATGAATCAAATCATGAATCATGAATCATGAATCGAATCATGAATCAAGAATTGAATCATGAATCATGAATCATGAATTGAATCATGAATCATGAATCATGAATTGAATCATGAATCATGAATTGAATCATGAATCATGAATCATGAATCATGAATCGAATCATGAA
Source organism: Mixophyes australis (assembly GCA_036250195.1). Lineage (NCBI taxonomy): Eukaryota > Metazoa > Chordata > Amphibia > Anura > Limnodynastidae > Mixophyes > Mixophyes australis. The sequence goes on along the minus strand of JAVHZZ010000001.1, from coordinate 237,691,372 downwards.
TCATGAATCATAAATCATGAATTGAATCATGAATCATGAATCAAGATTCATGAATTGAATCATGAATCATGAATCAAGATTCATGAATCGAAACATGAATCATGATTCATGAATCATGAATTGAATCATGAATCATGAATCAAGATTCATGAATCGAAACATGAATCATGAATCATGAATCATGAATTGAATCATGAATCATGAATCGAATCATGAATCATGAATCATGAATTGAATCATGAATCATGAATTAATGAATTGAATCATGAATCATGAATCATGAATCGAAACATGAATCATGAATCATGAATCATGAATTGAATCATGAATCATGAATCGAATCATGAATCATGAATTGAATCATGAATCATGAATTAATGAATTGAATCATGAATCATGAATCATGAATCGAATCATGAATCATGAATCATGAATTGAATCATGAATCATGAATTAATGAATTGAATCATGAATCATGAATCGAATCATGAATCATGAATTGAATCATGAATCATGAATCGAATCATGAATCATGAATCGAATCATGAATCATGAATTAAATAATAAATTGAATCATGAATCATGAATCGAATCATGAATTGAATCAGGAATCATGTATTGAATCATGAATCATGAATTGAATCATGAATCATGAATTATGAATCATGAATCGAATCATGAATCATGAATCATGAATCAAATCATGAATCAAGAATCATGAATCGAATCATGAATCATGAATTGAATCATGAATCATGAATCATGAATTGAATCATGAATCATGAATCATGAATCATGAATTGAATCATGAATCATGAATCATGAATCAAATCATGAATCATGAATCATGAATCGAATCACGAATCATGAATTGAATCATGAATCATGAATTGAATCATGAATCATGAATCATGAATTGAATCATGAATCATGAATCATGAATCGAATCATGAATCATGAATCATGAATCATGAATTGAATCATGAATCATGAATCGAATCATGAATCATGAATTGAATCATGAGTTGAATCATGAATCATAAATTGAATCATGAATCATGAATCGAATCATAAATCATGAATCATGAATCATGATTCATGAAATGAATCATGAATCATGAATCATGAATTGAATCATGAATCATGAATTGAATCATGAATTGAATCATGAATCAAGAATCGAATCATGAATCATGAATTGAATCATGAATCATGAATCATGAATCATAAATTGAATCATAAATCATGAATCATGAATTAAATCATGAATCATGAATCGAATCATGAATCATGAATCATGAATTGAATCATGAATTGAATCATGAATCATGAATCGAATCATGAATCATGAATTGAATCATGAATTGAATCATGAATTGAATCATTAATCATGAATTGAATCATGAATTATGAATCATGAATAGAATCATGATTCATGAATCGAATCATGAATCATGAAACATGAATTGAATCATGAATCGAATCATAAATCATGAATTGAATAATGAATTGAATCATGAATCATGAATCGAATCATGAATCATGAATTAAATAATAAATTGAATCATGAATCATGAATCGAATCATGAATTGAATCAGGAATCATGAATTGAATCATGAATCATGAATCATGAATCGAATCATGAATCATGAATTGAATCATGAATCATGAATCATGAATTGAATCATGAATCATGAATCATGAATTGAATCATGAATCATGAATCATGAATCATGAATAGAATCATGAATCATGAATTGAATCATGAATCATGAATCAAGATTCATGAATCGAAACATGAATCATGTATCATGAATCATGAATTGAATCATGAATCATGAATCGAAACATGAATCATGTATCATGAATCATGAATTGAATCATGAATCATGAATCGAATCATGAATCATGAATCAAGATTCATGAATCGAAACATGAATCATGAATCATGAATCATGAATTGAATCATGAATCATGAATCGAATCATGAATCATGAATCATGAATTGAATCCTGAATCATGAATTAATGAATTGAATCATGAATCATGAATCATGAATCGAATCATAAATCATGAATCATGAATCGAATCATGAATCATGAATCATGAATCATGAATCGAATCATGAATCATGAATTGAATCATGAATCATGAATTAAATAATAAATTGAATCATGAATCATGAATCGAATCATGAATTGAATCAGGAATCATGTATTGAATCATGAATCATGAATTGAATCATGAATCATGAATCATGAATTGAATCATGAATCATGAATCATGAATCAAATCATGAATCATGAATCATGAATCGAATCATGAATCATGAATTGAATCATGAATCATGAATCATGAATTGAATCATGAATCATGAATCATGAATCATGAATTGAATCATGAATCATGAATCATGAATCAAATCATGAATCATGAATCATGAATCGAATCACGAATCATGAATTGAATCATGAATCATGAATTGAATCATGAATCATGAATCATGAATTGAATCATGAATCATGAATCATGAATCGAATCATGAATCATGAATCATGAATCATGAATTGAATCATGAATCATGAATCGAATCATAAATCATGAATCATGAATCATGATTCATGAAATGAATCATGAATCATGAATCATGAATTGAATCATGAATCATGAATCAAGAATCATGAATCGAAATATGAATCATGAATTGAATCATGAATCATGAATTGAATCATGAATCATGAATTGAATCATGAATCATGAATCATGAATCGAATAATGAATCATGAATCATGAATCATGAATTGAATCATGAATCATGAATTAAATAATAAATTGAATCATGAATCATGAATCGAATCATGAATTGAATCAGGAATCATGAATTGAATCATGAATCATGAATTAAATCATGAATCATGAATCATGAATCATGAATCGAATCATGAATCATGAATCATGAATCATGAATCAAATCATGAATCATGAATCATGAATCGAATCATGAATCATGAATTGAATCATGAATCATGAATCATGAATTGAATCATGAATCATGAATCATGAATCATGAATTGAATCATGAATCATGAATCATGAATCATGAATCGAATCATGAATCATGAATCATAAATCATGAATTGAATCATGAATCATGAATTGAATCATGAATCATGAATTGAATCATGAATCATGAATCAAGATTCATGAATCGAAACATGAATCATGAATCATGAATCATGAATTGAATCATGAATCATGAATCGAATCATGAATCATGAATCAAGATTCATGAATCGAAACATGAATCATGAATCATGAATCATGAATTGAATCATGAATCATGAATCGAATCATGAATCATGAATCATGAATTGAATCATGAATCATGAATTAATGAATTGAATCATGAATCATGAATCATGAATCGAATCATGAATCATGAATTGAATCATGAATCATGAATTAATGAATTGAATCATGAATCATGAATCATGAATCGAATCATGAATCATGAATCATGAATCATGAATCGAATCATGAATCATGAATTGAATCATGAATCATGAATTAAATAATAAATTGAATCATGAATCATGAATCGAATCATGAATTGAATCAGGAATCATGTATTGAATCATGAATCATGAATTGAATCATGAATCATGAATCATGAATTGAATCATGAATCATGAATCATGAATCAAATCATAAATCATGAATCATGAATCGAATCATGAATCATGAATTGAATCATGAATCATGAATCATGAATTGAATCATGAATCATGAATCATGAATCATGAATTGAATCATGAATCATGAATCATGAATCAAATCATGAATCATGAATCATGAATCGAATCACGAATCATGAATTGAATCATGAATCATGAATCATGAATTGAATCATGAATCATGAATCATGAATTGAATCATGAATCATGAATCATGAATCATGAATCATGAATCATGAATCATGAATTGAATCATGAATCATGAATCGAATCATAAATCATGAATCATGAATTGAATCATGAATCATGAATCATGAATCATGAATCGAAATATGAATCATGAATTGAATCATGAATCATGAATTGAATCATGAATCATGAATTGAATCATGAATCATGAATCATGAATCGAATAATGAATCATGAATCATGAATCATGAATTGAATCATGAATCATGAATTGAATCATGAATCATGAATTGAATCATGAATTGAATCATGAATCAAGAATCGAATCATGAATCATGAATTGAATCAAGAATCATGAATCATGAATCATAAATTGAATCATAAATCATGAATCATGAATTGAATCATGAATCATGAATCATGAATTGAATCATGAATCGAATCATGAAGCATGAATTGAATCATGAATTGAATCATGAATTGAATCTTTAATCATGAATTGAATCATGAATTGAATCATGAATCATGAATTATGAATCATGAATAGAATCATGAATCATGAATCGAATCATGAATCATGAATTGAATCATGATTTGAATCATAAATCATGAATTGAATAATGAATTGAATCATGAATCATGAATCGAATCATGAATCATGAATTAAATAATAAATTGAATCATGAATCATGAATCGAATCATGAATTGAATAAGGAATCATGAATTGAATCATGAATCATGAATCATGAATCGAATAATGAATCATTAATCATGAATCATGAATCATGAATCATGAATCGAATCATGAATCATGAATCATGAATCATGAATCATGAATCATGAATCATGAATCGAATCATGAATCATGAATCATGAATCAAATCATGAATCATGAATCATGAATCGAATCATGAATCATGAATCGAATCATGAATCATGAATCATGAATTGAATCATGAATCATGAATTAATGAATTGAATCATGAATCATGAATCATGAATCGAATCATGAATCATGAATCATGAATTGAATCATGAATCATGAATTAATGAATTGAATCATGAATCATGAATCATGAATCGAATCATGAATCATGAATCATGAATCATGAATCGAATCATGAATCATGAATTGAATCATGAATCATGAATTAAATAATAAATTGAATCATGAATCATGAATCGAATCATGAATTGAATCAGGAATCATGTATTGAATCATGAATCATGAATTGAATCATGAATCATGAATCATGAATTGAATCATGAATCATGAATCATGAATCAAATCATAAATCATGAATCGAATCATGAATCATGAATTGAATCATGAATCATGAATCATGAATTGAATCATGAATCATGAATCATGAATCATGAATTGAATCATGAATCATGAATCATGAATCAAATCATGAATCATGAATCATGAATCGAATCACGAATCATGAATTGAATCATGAATCATGAATCATGAATTGAATCATGAATCATGAATCATGAATTGAATCATGAATCATGAATCATGAATCATGAATCATGAATTGAATCATGAATCATGAATCGAATCATAAATCATGAATCATGAATTGAATCATGAATCATGAATCATGAATCATGAATCGAAATATGAATCATGAATTGAATCATGAATCATGAATTGAATCATGAATCATGAATTGAATCATGAATCATGAATCATGAATCGAATAATGAATCATGAATCATGAATCATGAATTGAATCATGAATCATGAATTGAATCATGAATCATGAATTGAATCATGAATTGAATCATGAATCAAGAATCGAATCATGAATCATGAATTGAATCAAGAATCATGAATCATGAATCATAAATTGAATCATAAATCATGAATCATGAATTGAATCATGAATCATGAATCATGAATTGAATCATGAATCGAATCATGAAGCATGAATTGAATCATGAATTGAATCATGAATTGAATCTTTAATCATGAATTGAATCATGAATTGAATCATGAATCATGAATTATGAATCATGAATAGAATCATGAATCATGAATCGAATCATGAATCATGAATTGAATCATGATTTGAATCATAAATCATGAATTGAATAATGAATTGAATCATGAATCATGAATCGAATCATGAATCATGAATTAAATAATAAATTGAATCATGAATCATGAATCGAATCATGAATTGAATAAGGAATCATGAATTGAATCATGAATCATGAATCATGAATCGAATAATGAATCATTAATCATGAATCATGAATCATGAATCATGAATCGAATCATGAATCATGAATCATGAATCAAATCATGAATCATGAATCATGAATCGAATCATGAATCATGAATTGAATCATGAATCATGAATCATGAATCGAATCATGTATCATGAATCATGAACGAATCATGAATCATGAATTGAATCATGAATCATGAATCATGAATTGAATCATGAATCATGAATCATGAATTGAATCATGAATTATGAATCATGAATCATGAATCGAATCATGAATCATGAATCATGAATCATGAATTGAATCATGAATCATGAATCGAATTATGAATCATGAATCAAGAATCATGAATCGAAACATGAATCATGAATTGAATCATGAATCATGAATTGGATCATGAATCATGAATCATGAATCGAATAATGAATCATGAATCATGAATCATGAATCATAAATTGAATCATAAATCATGAATCATGAATTAAATCATGAATCATGAATTGAATCATGAATCAAGAATCGAATCATGAATCATGAATTGAATCATGAATCATGAATCATGAATCATAAATTGAATCATAAATCATGAATCATGAATTAAATCATGAATCATGAATCGAATCATGAATCATGAATCATGAATTGAATCATGAATTGAATCATGAATCATGAATCGAATCATGAATCATGAATTGAATCATGAATTGAATCATGAATTGAATCATTAATCATGAATTGAATCATGAATTATGAATCATGAATAGAATCATTAATCATGAATCGAATCATGAATCATGAATCATGAATTGAATCATGAATCGAATCATAAATCATGAATTGAATAATGAATTGAATCATGAATCATGAATTGAATCATGAATCATGAATTAAATATTAAATTGAATCATGAATCATGAATTGAATCATGAATTGAATCAGGAATCATGAATTGAATCATGAATCATGAATTGAATCATGAATCATGAATCATGAATCATGAATCGAATCATGATTCATGAATCATGAATCAAATCATGAATCATGAATCATGAATCGAATCATGAATCAAGAATTGAATCATGAATCATGAATCATGAATTGAATCATGAATCATGAATCATGAATTGAATCATGAATCATGAATTGAATCATGAATCATGAATCATGAATCATGAATCGAATCATGAATCATGAATCATAAATCATGAATTGAATCATGAATCATGAATCAAGATTCATGAATTGAATCATGAATCATGAATCAAGATTCATGAATCGAAACATGAATCATGATTCATGAATCATGAATTGAATCATGAATCATGAATCAAGATTCATGAATCGAAACATGAATCATGAATCATGAATCATGAATTGAATCATGAATCATGAATCGAATCATGAATCATGAATCATGAATTGAATCATGAATCATGAATTAATGAATTGAATCATGAATCATGAATCATGAATCGAAACATGAATCATGAATCATGAATCATGAATTGAATCATGAATCATGAATCGAATCATGAATCATGAATCATGAATTGAATCATGAATCATGAATTAATGAATTGAATCATGAATCATGAATCATGAATCGAATCATGAATCATGAATCATGAATTGAATCATGAATCATGAATTAATGAATTGAATCATGAATCATGAATCGAATCATGAATCATGAATCATGAATTGAATCATGAATCATGAATCGAATCATGAATCATGAATCGAATCATGAATCATGAATTAAATAATAAATTGAATCATGAATCATGAATCGAATCATGAATTGAATCAGGAATCATGTATTGAATCATGAATCATGAATTGAATCATGAATCATGAATTATGAATCATGAATCGAATCATGAATCATGAATCATGAATCAAATCATGAATCAAGAATCATGAATCGAATCATGAATCATGAATTGAATCATGAATCATGAATCATGAATTGAATCATGAATCATGAATCATGAATCATGAATTGAATCATGAATCATGAATCATGAATCAAATCATGAATCATGAATCATGAATCGAATCACGAATCATGAATTGAATCATGAATCATGAATTGAATCATGAATCATGAATCATGAATTGAATCATGAATCATGAATCATGAATCGAATCATGAATCATGAATCATGAATCATGAATTGAATCATGAATCATGAATCGAATCATGAATCATGAATTGAATCATGAGTTGAATCATGAATCATAAATTGAATCATGAATCATGAATCGAATCATAAATCATGAATCATGAATCATGATTCATGAAATGAATCATGAATCATGAATCATGAATTGAATCATGAATCATGAATCAAGAATCATGAATCGAAACATGAATCATGAATTGAATCATGAATCATGAATTGAATCATGAATCATGAATCATGAATCGAATAATGAATCATGAATCATGAATCATGAATTGAATCATGAATCATGAATCATGAATTGAATCATGAATCATGATTTGAATCATGAATCATGAATCATGAATCGAATAATGAATCATGAATCATGAATCATGAATTGAATCATGAATCATGAATCATGAATCGAATCATGAATCATGAATCAAGAATCATGAATCGAAACATGAATCATGAATTGAATCATGAATCATGAATTGAATCATGAATCATGAATCATGAATCGAATAATGAATCATGAATCATGAATCATAAATTGAATCATAAATCATGAATCATGAATTAAATCATGAATCATGAATTGAATCATGAATCAAGAATCGAATCATGAATCATGAATTGAATCATGAATCATGAATCATGAATCATAAATTGAATCATAAATCATGAATCATGAATTAAATCATGAATCATGAATCGAATCGTGAATCATGAATTGAATCATGAATTGAATCATGAATCATGAATCGAATCATGAATCATGAATTGAATCATGAATTGAATCATGAATTGAATCATTAATCATGAATTGAATAATGAATTATGAATCATGAATAGAATCATGAATCATGAATCGAATCATGAATCATGAATCATGAATTGAATCATGAATCGAATCATAAATCATGAATTGAATAATGAATTGAATCATGAATCATGAATCGAATCATGAATCATGAATTAAATATTAAATTGAATCATGAATCATGAATTGAATCATGAATTGAATCAGGAATCATGAATTGAATCATGAATCATGAATTGAATCATGAATCATGAATCATGAATCATGAATCGAATCATGAATCATGAATCATGAATCAAATCATGAATCATGAATTGAATCATGAATCATGAATCATGAATCATGAATCGAATCATGAATCATGAATCATGAATCAAATCATGAATCATGAATCATGAATCGAATCATGAATCAAGAATTGAATCATGAATCATGAATCATGAATTGAATCATGAATCATGAATCATGAATTGAATCATGAATCATGAATCATGAATCATGAATCGAATCATGAATCATGAATCATAAATCATGAATTGAATCATGAATCATGAATTGAATCATGAATCATGAATTGAATCATGAATCATGAATCAAGATTCATGAATCGAAACATGAATCATGATTCATGAATCATGAATTGAATCATGAATCATGAATCAAGATTCATGAATCGAAACATGAATCATGAATCATGAATCATGAATTGAATCATGAATCATGAATCGAATCATGAATCATGAATCATGAATTGAATCATGAATTATGAATTAATGAATTGAATCATGAATCATGAATCATGAATCGAATCATGAATCATGAATCATGAATTGAATCATGAATCATGAATTAATGAATTGAATCATGAATCATGAATCGAATCATGAATCATGAATCATGAATTGAATCATGAATCATGAATCGAATCATGAATCATGAATCGAATCATGAATCATGAATTAAATAATAAATTGAATCATGAATCATGAATCGAATCATGAATTGAATCAGGAATCATGTATTGAATCATGAATCATGAATTGAATCATGAATCATGAATTATTAATCATGAATCGAATAATGAATCATGAATCATGAATCAAATCATGAATCATGAATCATGAATCGAATCATGAATCATGAATTGAATCATGAATCATGAATCATGAATTGAATCATGAATCATGAATCATGAATCATGAATCATGAATTGAATCATGAATCATGAATCATGAATCAAATCATGAATCATGAATCATGAATCGAATCACGAATCATGAATTGAATCATGAATCATGAATCATGAATTGAATCATGAATCATGAATCGTTAATTGAATCATGAATCATGAATCATGAATCGAATCATGAATCATGAATCATGAATCATGAATTGAATCATGAATCATGAATCGAATCATGAATCATGAATTGAATCATGAGTTGAATCATGAATCATAAATTGAATCATGAATCATGAATCGAATCATAAATCATGAATCATGAATCATGATTCATGAAATGAATCATGAATCATGAATCATGAATTGAATCATGAATCATGAATCAAGAATCATGAATCGAAACATGAATCATGAATTGAATCATGAATCATGAATTGAATCATGAATCATGAATCATGAATCGAATAATGAATCATGAATCATGAATCATGAATTGAATCATGAATCATGAATTGAATCATGAATCATGAATTGAATCATGAATTGAATCATGAATCATGAATTGAATCATGAATTGAATCATGAATTGAATCTTTAATCATGAATTGAATCATGAATTGAATCATGAATCATGAATCATGAATTGAATCAAAAATCATGAATCATGAATCATAAATTGAATCATAAATCATGAATCATGAATTGAATCATGAATCATGAATCGAATCATGAATCATGAATTGAATCATGAATTGAATCATGAATTGAATCTTTAATCATGAATTGAATCATGAATTGAATCATGAATCATGAATTATGAATCATGAATAGAATCATGAATCATGAATCGAATCATGAATCATGAATTGAATCATGAATCAAATCATAAATCATGAATTGAATAATGAATTGAATCATGAATCATGAATCGAATCATGAATCGAATCATGAATCATGAATTAAATAATAAATTGAATCATGAATCATGAATCGAATCATGAATTGAATAAGGAATCATGAATTGAATCATGAATCATGAATCATGAATCGAATAATGAATCATGAATCATGAATCATGAATCGAATCATGAATCATGAATCATGAATCGAATCATGAATCATGAATCATGAATTAAATCATGAATCATGAATCATGAATCGAATCATGAATCATGAATTGAATCATGAATCATGAATCATGAATTGAATCATGAATCATGAATCGAATCATGAATCATGAATCATGAATCGAATCATGAATCATGAATTGAATCATGAATCATGAATCATGAATTGAATCATGAATCATGAATTGAATCATGAATCATGAATCATGAATTGAATCATGAATCATGAATTGAATCATGAATCATGAATTGAATCATGAATCATGAATCATGAATCGAATAATGAATCATGAATCATGAATCATGAATTGAATCATGAATCATGAATCATGAATTGAATCATGAATCATAATTCATGAATCATGAATCGAATCATGAATCATGAATCATGAATCATGAATTGAATCATGAATCATGAATCGAATCATGAATCATGAATCAAGAATCATGAATCGAAACATGAATCATGAATTGAATCATGAATCATGAATTGAATCATGAATTATGAATCATGAATCGAATAATGAATCATGAATCATGAATCATGAATCATAAATTGAATCATAAATCATGAATCATGAATTAAATCATGAATCATGAATTGAATCATGAATCAAGAATCGAATCATGAATCATGAATTGAATCATGAATCATGAATCATGAATCATAAATTGAATCATAAATCATGAATCATGAATTAAATCATGAATCATGAATCGAATCATGAATCATGAATTGAATCATGAATTGAATCATGAATCATGAATCGAATCATGAATCATGAATTGAATCATGAATTGAATCATGAATTGAATCTTTAATCATGAATTGAATCATGAATTGAATCATGAATCATGAATTATGAATCATGAATAGAATCATGAATCATGAATCGAATCATGAATCATGAATTGAATCATGAATCAAATCATAAATCATGAATTGAATAATGAATTGAATCATGAATCATGAATCGAATCATGAATCATGAATTAAATAATAAATTGAATCATGAATCATGAATCGAATCATGAATTGAATAAGGAATCATGAATTGAATCATGAATCATGAATCATGAATCGAATAATGAATCATGAATCATGAATCATGAATCGAATCATGAATCATGAATCATGAATCGAATCATGAATCATGAATCATGAATTAAATCATGAATCATGAATCATGAATCGAATCATGAATCATGAATTGAATCATGAATCATGAATCATGAATTGAATCATGAATCATGAATCATGAATCGAATCATGAATCATGAATCATGAATCGAATCATGAATCATGAATTGAATCATGAATCATGAATCATGAATTGAATCATGAATCATGAATTGAATCATGAATCATGAATCATGAATTGAATCATGAATCATGAATTGAATCATGAATCATGAATTGAATCATGAATCATGAATCATGAATCGAATAATGAATCATGAATCATGAATCATGAATTGAATCATGAATCATGAATCATGAATTGAATCATGAATCATAATTCATGAATCATGAATCGAATCATGAATCATGAATCATGAATCATGAATTGAATCATGAATCATGAATCGAATCATGAATCATGAATCAAGAATCATGAATCGAAACATGAATCATGAATTGAATCATGAATCATGAATTGAATCATGAATCATGAATCATGAATCGAATAATGAATCATGAATCATGAATCATGAATCATAAATTGAATCATAAATCATGAATCATGAATTAAATCATGAATCATGAATTGAATCATGAATCAAGAATCGAATCATGAATCATGAATTGAATCATGAATCATGAATCATGAATCATAAATTGAATCATAAATCATGAATCATGAATTAAATCATGAATCATGAATCGAATCATGAATCATGAATTGAATCATGAATTGAATCATGAATTGAATCATTAATCATGAATTGAATCATGAATTATGAATCATGAATAGAATCATGAATCATGAATCGAATCATGAATCATGAATCATGAATTGAATCATGAATCGAATCATAAATCATGAATTGAATAATGAATTGAATCATGAATCATGAATCGAATCATGAATCATGAATTAAATATTAAATTGAATCATGAATCATGAATTGAATCATGAATTGAATCAGGAATCATGAATTGAATCATGAATCATGAATTGAATCATGAATCATGAATCATGAATCATGAATCGAATCATGAATCATGAATCATGAATCAAATCATGAATCATGAATTGAATCATGAATCATGAATCATGAATCATGAATCGAATCATGAATCATGAATCATGAATCAAATCATGAATCATGAATCATGAATCGAATCATGAATCAAGAATTGAGTCATGAATCATGAATCATGAATTGAATCATGAATCATGAATCATGAATTGAATCATGAATCATGAATCATGAATCATGAATCGAATCATGAATCATGAATCATAAATCATGAATTGAATCATGAATCATGAATTGAATCATGAATCATGAATTGAATCATGAATCATGAATCAAGATTCATGAATCGAAACATGAATCATGATTCATGAATCATGAATTGAATCATGAATCATGAATCAAGATTCATGAATCGAAACATGAATCATGAATCATGAATCATGAATTGAATCATGAATCATGAATCGAATCATGAATCATGAATCATGAATTTAATCATGAATTATGAATTAATGAATTGAATCATGAATCATGAATCATGAATCGAATCATGAATCATGAATCATGAATTGAATCATGAATCATGAATTAATGAATTGAATCATGAATCATGAATCGAATCATGAATCATGAATCATGAATTGAATCATGAATCATGAATCGAATCATGAATCATGAATTGAATCATGAATCATGAATTAAATAATAAATTGAATCATGAATCATGAATCGAATCATGAATTGAATCAGGAATCATGTATTGAATCATGAATCATGAATTGAATCATGAATCATGAATTATTAATCATGAATCGAATAATGAATCATGAATCATGAATCAAATCATGAATCATGAATCATGAATCGAATCATGAATCATGAATTGAATCATGAATCATGAATCATGAATTGAATCATGAATCATGAATCATGAATCATGAATCATGAATTGAATTATGAATCATGAATCATGAATCAAATCATGAATCATGAATCATGAATCGAATCACGAATCATGAATTGAATCATGAATCATGAATCATGAATTGAATCATGAATCATGAATCATTAATTGAATCATGAATCATGAATCATGAATCGAATCATGAATCATGAATCATGAATCATGAATTGAATCATGAATCATGAATCGAATCATGAATCATGAATTGAATCATGAGTTGAATCATGAATCATAAATTGAATCATGAATCATGAATCGAATCATAAATCATGAATCATGAATCATGATTCATGAAATGAATCATGAATCATGAATCATGAATTGAATCATGAATCATGAATCAAGAATCATGAATCGAAACATGAATCATGAATTGAATCATGAATCATGAATTGAATCATGAATCATGAATCATGAATCGAATAATGAATCATGAATCATGAATCATGAATTGAATCATGAATCATGAATTGAATCATGAATCATGAATTGAATCATGAATTGAATCATGAATCATGAATTGAATCATAAATTGAATCATAAATCATGAATCATGAATTGAATCATGAATCATGAATCGAATCATGAATCATGAATCATGAATTGAATCATGAATTGAATCATGAATTGAATCTTTAATCATGAATTGAATCATGAATTGAATCATGAATCATGAATTATGAATCATGAATAGAATCATGAATCATGAATCGAATCATGAATCATGAATTGAATCATGAATCAAATCATAAATCATGAATTGAATAATGAATTGAATCATGAATCATGAATCGAATCATGAATCATGAATTAAATAATAAATTCAATCATGAATCATGAATCGAATCATGAATTGAATAAGGAATCATGAATTGAATCATGAATCATGAATCATGAATCGAATAATGAATCATGAATCATGAATCATGAATCGAATCATGAATCATGAATCATGAATCGAATCATGAATCATGAATCATGAATCAAATCATGAATCATGAATCATGAATCGAATCATGAATCATGAATTCAATCATGAATCATGAATCATGAATTGAATCATGAATCATGAATCATGAATCGAATCATGAATCATGAATCATGAATCGAATCATGAATCATGAATTGAATCATGAATCATGAATCATGAATTGAATCATGAATCATGAATCATGACTTGAATCATGAATCATGAATCATGAATCATGAATCGAATCATGAATCATGAATCATGAATCATGAATTGAATCATGAATCATGAATCGAATCATGAATCATGAATCAAGAATCATGAATCGAAACATGAATCATGAATTGAATCATGAATCATGAATCATGAATCATGAATTGAATCATGAATCATGAATCATGAATCGAATAATGAATCATGAATCATGAATCATGAATTGAATCATGAATCATGAATTAAATCATGAATCATGAATAGAATCATGAATTGAATCATGAATCAAGAATCGAATCATGAATCATGAATTGAATCATGAATCATGAATCATGAATCATAAATTGAATCATAAATCATGAATCATGAATTAAATCATGAATCATGAATCGAATCATGAATCATGAATCATGAATTGAATCATGAATTGAATCATGAATCATGAATCGAATCATGAATCATGAATTGAATCATGAATTGAATCATGAATTGAATCATTAATCATGAATTGAATCATGAATTATGAATCATGAATAGAATCATGAATCATGAATCGAATCATGAATCATGAATCATGAATTGAATCATGAATCGAATCATAAATCATGAATTGAATAATGAATTGAATCATGAATCATGAATCGAATCATGAATCATGAATTAAATAATAAATTGAATCATGAATCATGAATCTAATCATGAATTGAATCAGGAATCATGAATTGAATCATGAATCATGAATTGAATCATGAATCATGAATCATGAATCATGAATCGAATCATGAATCATGAATCATGAATCATGAATCAAATCATGAATCATGAATCATGAATCGAATCATGAATCATGAATTGAATCATGAATCATGAATCATGAATTGAATCATGAATCATGAATCATGAATTGAATCATGAATCATGAATCAAATCATGAATCATGAATCATAAATCATGAATTGAATCATGAATCATGAATTGAATCATGAATCATGAATTGAATCATGAATCCTGAATCAAGATTCATGAATCGAAACATGAATCATGAATCATGAATCATGAATTGAATCATGAATCATGAATCGAATCATGAATCATGAATCAAGATTCATGAATCAAAACATGAATCATGAATCATGAATCATGAATTGAATCATGAATCATGAATCAAATCATGAATCATGAATCATGAATTGAATCATGAATCATGAATCATGAATTGAATCATGAATCATGAATTAATGAATTGAATCATGAATCATAAATCATGAATCGAATCATGAATCATGAATCATGAATCATGAATTAATGAATTGAATCATGAATCATGAATCATGAATCGAATCATGAATCATGAATCATGAATTGAATCATGAATCATGAATCGAATCATGAATCATGAATTGAATCATGAATCATGAAACATGAATTGAATCATGAATCATGAATTAATTAATTGAATCATGAATCAATAATCATTAATCGAATCATGAATCATGAATCATGAATTAAATCATGAATCATGAATCGAATCATGAATCATGAATTGAAACATTACTTAAATCATGTATCATGAATTGAATCAGGAATCGAATCATGAATTGAATTATGAATCATGAAATGAATCATGAGTCATGAATAATGAATTGAATCATAAATCATGAATCATGAATTGAATCATGAATCATGAATCGAATCATGAATCATGACTCATGAATCATGAATTGAATCATGAATCATGAATCGAATCATGAATCAAGAATCATGAATCGAAACATGAATCATGAATTGAATCATGAATCATGAATCATGAATCATGAATCGAATCATGAATCATGAATCATGAATTGAATCATGAATCATGAATTAATGAAATGAATCATGAATCATGAATCATGAATCGAATCATGAATCATGAATCATGAATTGAATCATGAATCATGAATCGAATCATGAATCATGAATTGAATCATGAATCATGAATCATGAATTGAATCATGAATCATGAATTAATGAATTGAATCATGAATCATGAATCAAATCATGAATCATGAATCATGAATTGAATCATGAATCATGAATCGAATCATGAATCATGAATTGAAACATTAATTGAATCATGTATGATGAATTGAATCAGGAATCGAATCATGAATTGAATTATGAATCATGAAATGAATCATGAGTCATGAATAATGAATTGAATCATGAATCATGAATCATGAATCGAATCATGAATCATGAATCATGAATCATGAATTGAATCATGAATCATGAATCGAATCATGAATCGAATCATGAATCATAAATTGAATCATGAATCATGAATCATGAATCATGAATTGAATCATGAATCATGAATTGTATCATGAATCATGAATCATGAATTGAATCATGAATCATGAATCATGAATTGAATCATGAATCATGAATCATGAATCGAATCATGAATCATGAATCGAATCATGAATCATGAATTGAATCATGAATCATGAATCATGAATTGAATCATGAATCATGAATCATGAATTGAATCATGAATCATGAATCATGAATTGAATCATGAATCATGAATTGAATCATGAATCATGAATTGAATCATGAATCATGAATCGAATCATGAATCATGAATCATGAATTGAATCATGAATCATGAATTGAATCATGAATCATGAATTGAATCATGAATCATGAATCGAATCATGAATCATGAATTGAATCATGAATCATGAATCATGAATCGAATCATGAATCATGAATCATGAATCATGAATTAATGAATTGAATCATGAATCATGAATCATGAATCGAATCATGAATCATGAATCATGAATTGAATCATGAATCATGAATCGAATCATGAATCATGAATTGAATCATGAATCATGAATCATGAATTGAATCATGAATCATGAATTAATTAATTGAATCATGAATCATGAATCATTAATCGAATCATGAATCATGAATCATGAATTGAATCATGAATCATGAATCGAATCATGAATCATGAATTGAAACATTAATTGAATCATGTATCATGAATTGAATCAGGAATCGAATCATGAATTGAATTATGAATCATGAAATGAATCATGAGTCATGAATAATGAATTAAATCATGAATCATGAATCATGAATCATGAATTGAATCATGAATTGAATCATGAATTGAATCATTAATCATGAATTGATACATGAATTATGAATCATGAATAGAATCATGAATCATGAATCGAATCATGAATCATGAATCATGAATTGAATCATGAATCGAATCATAAATCATGAATTGAATAATGAATTGAATCATGAATCATGAATCGAATCATGAATCATGAATTAAATAATAAATTGAATCATGAATCATGAATCGAATCATGAATTGAATCAGGAATCATGAATTGAATCATGAATCATGAATTGAATCATGAATCATGAATCATGAATCATGAATCGAATCATGAATCATGAATCATGAATCAAATCATGAATCATGAATCATGAATCGAATCATGAATCATGAATTGAATCATGAATCATGAATCATGAATCGAATCATGAATCATAAATCATGAATCATGAATTGAATCATGAATCATGAATCGAATCATGAATCATGAATCAAGAATCATGAATCGAAACATGAATCATGAATTGAATCATGAATCATGAATCATGAATTGAATCATGAATCATGAATCGAATAATGAATCATGAATCATGAATCATGAATTGAATCATGAATCATGAATTAAATCATGAATCATGAATTGAATCATGAATTGAATCATGAATCAAGAATCGAATCATGAATCATGAATTGAATCATGAATCATGAATCATGAATCATAAATTGAATCATAAATCATGAATCATGAATTAAATCATGAATCATGAATCGAATCATGAATCATGAATCATGAATTGAATCATGAATTGAATCATGAATCATGAATCGAATCATGAATCATGAATTGAATCATGAATTGAATCATTAATCATGAATTGAATCATGAATTATGAATCATGAATAGAATCATGAATCATGAATCGAATCATGAATCATGAATCATGAATTGAATCATGAATCGAATCATAAATCATGAATTGAATAATGAATTGAATCATGAATCATGAATCGAATCATGAATCATGAATTAAATAATAAATTGAATCATGAATCATGAATCGAATCATGAATTGAATCAGGAATCATGAATTGAATCATGAATCATGAATTGAATCATGAATCATGAATCATGAATCGAATCATGAATCATGAATCATGAATCAAATCATGAATCATGAATCATGAATCGAATCATGAATCATGAATTGAATCATGAATCATGAATCATGAATTGAATCATGAATCATGAATCATGAATTGAATCATGAATCATGAATCATGAATCGATTCATGAATCATGAATCATAAATCATGAATTGAATCATGAATCATGAATTGAATCATGAATCATGAATTGAATCATGAATCCTGAATCAAGATTCATGAATCGAAACATGAATCATGAATCATGAATCATGAATTGAATCATGAATCATGAATCGAATCATGAATCATGAATCAAGATTCATGAATCGAAACATGAATCATGAATCATGAATCATGAATCGAATCATGAATCATGAATCATGAATCATGAATCATGAATCATGAATCATGAATTGAATCATGAATCATGAATTAATGAATTGAATCATGAATCATGAATCGAATCATGAATCATGAATCATGAATTAATGAATTGAATCATGAATCATGAATCATGAATCGAATCATGAATCATGAATTGAATCATGAATCATGAATCGAATCATGAATCATGAATTGAATCATGAATCATGAATCATGAATTGAATCATGAATCATGAATTAATTAATTGAATCATGAATCATGAATCATTAATCGAATCATGAATCATGAATCATGAATTGAATCATGAATCATGAATCGAATCATGAATCATGAATTGAAACATCAATTGAATCATGTATCATGAATTAAATCAGGAATCGAATCATGAATTGAATTATGAATCATGAAATGAATCATGAGTCATGAATAATGAATTAAATCATGAATCATGAATCATGAATCATGAATCATGAATTGAATCATGAATCATGAATCATGAATCGAATCATGAATCATGAATCGAATCATGAATCATGAATTGAATCATGAGTTGAATCATGAATCATAAATTGAATCATGAATCATGAATCATGAATCATGAATTGAATCATGAATCATGAATTGAATCATGAATCATGAATCATGAATTGAATCATGAATCATGAATTAATGAATTGAATCATGAATCATGAATCATGAATCATGAATCATGAATCGAATCATGAATCATGAATCATGAATTAATGAATTGAATCATGAATCATGAATCATGAATCGAATCATGAATCATGAATCATGAATTGAATCATGAATCATGAATCGAATCATGAATCATGAATTGAATCATGAATCATGAATCATGAATTGAATCATGAATCATGAATTAATTAATTGAATCATGAATCATGAATCATTAATCGAATCATGAATCATGAATCATGAATTGAATCATGAATCATGAATCGAATCATGAATCATGAATTGAAACATTAATTGAATCATGTATCATGAATTGAATCAGGAATCGAATCATGAATTGAATTATGAATCATGAAATGAATCATGAGTCATGAATAATGAATTAAATCATGAATCATGAATCATGAATCATGAATCATGAATCATGAATCATGAATCATGAATTGATTCATGAATCATGAATCGAATCATGAATCATGAATCGAATCATGAATCATGAATTGAATCATGAGTTGAATCATGAATCATAAATTGAATCATGAATCATGAATCATGAATCATGAATTGAATCATGAATCATGAATTGTATCATGAATCATGAATCATGAATTGAATCATGAATCATGAATTGAATCATGAATCATGAATTATGAATTGAATCATAAATCATGAATCATGAATTGAATCATGAATCATGAATCATGAATCATGAATCGAATCATGAATCATGAATCATGAATCATGAATTGAATCATGAATCATGAATCGAATCATGAATCATGAATCAAGAATCATGAATCGAAACATGAATCATGAATTGAATCATGAATCATGAATCATGAATCATGAATCGAATCATGAATCATGAATCATGAATTGAATCATGAATCATGAATTAATGAATTGAATCATGAATCATGAATCATGAATCGAATCATGAATCATGAATCATGAATTGAATCATGAATCATGAATCGAATCATGAATCATGAATTGAATCATGAATCATGAATCATGAATTGAATCATGAATCATGAATTAATGAATTGAATCATGAATTATGAATCATGAATCAAATCATGAATCATGAATCATGAATTGAATCATGAATCATGAATCGAATCATGAATCATGAATTGAAACATTAATTGAATCATGTATGATGAATTGAATCAGGAATCGAATCATGAATTGAATTATGAATCATGAAATGAATCATGAGTCATGAATAATGAATTAAATCATGAATCATGAATCATGAATCATGAATTGAATCATGAATCATGAATCGAATCATGAATCGAATCATGAATCATAAATTGAATCATGAATCATGAATCATGAATCATGAATTGAATCATGATTCATAAATTGTATCATGAATCATGAATCATGAATCATAAATCATGAATTGAATCATGAATCATGAATCATGAATCATGAATCGAATCATGAATCATGAATCGAATCATGAATCATGAATTGAATCATGAATCATGAATCATGAATTGAATCATGAATCATGAATCATGAATTGAATCATGAATCATGAATCATGAATTGAATCATGAATCATGAATTGAATCATGAATCATGAATTGAATCATGAATCATGAATCGAATCATGAATCATGAATCATGAATTGAATCATGAATCATGAATTGAATCATGAATCATGAATTGAATCATGAATCATGAATCATGAATTGAATCATGAATCATGAATTGAATCATGAATCATGAATCATGAATTGAATCATGAATCATGAATTGAATCATGAATCATGAATTGAATCATGAATCATGAATCATGAATCGAATCATGAATCATGAATCATGAATTGAATCATGAATCATGAATCGAATCATGAATCATGAATTGAATCATGAATCATGAATTAATTAATTGAATCATGAATCAATAATCATTAATCGAATCATGAATCATGAATCATGAATTGAATCATGAATCATGAATCGAATCATGAATCATGAATTGAAACATTAATTGAATCATGTATCATGAATTGAATCAGGAATCGAATCATGAATTGAATTATGAATCATGAAATGAATCATGAGTCATGAATAATGAATTAAATCATGAATCATGAATCATGAATCATGAATCATGAATTGAATCATGAATCATTAATCATGAATCATGAATTGAATCATGAATCATGAATCATGAATCGAATCATGAATCATGAATCGAATCATGAATCATGAATTGAATCATGAGTTGAATCATGAATCATAAATTGAATCATGAATCATGAATCATGAATCATGAATTGAATCATGAATCATGAATTGTATCATGAATCATGAATCATGAATTGAATCATGAATCATGAATCATGAATTGAATCATGAATCATGAATTATGAATCATGAATTGAATCATGAATCATGAATCATGAATTGAATCATGAATCATGAATCATGAATTGAATCATGAATCATGAATTGAATCATGAATCATGAATTGAATCATGAATCATGAATCGAATCATGAATCATGAATCATGAATTGAATCATGAATCATGAATTGAATCATGAATTGAATCATGAATCATGAATCATGAATTGAATCATGAATCATGAATTGAATCATGAATCATGAATCATGAATTGAATCATGAATCATGAATTGAATCATGAATCATGAATTGAATCATGAATCATGAATCATGAATCGAATCATGAATCATGAATCATGAATTGAATCATGAATCATGAATCGAATCATGAATCATGAATTGAATCATGAATCATGAATTAATTAATTGAATCATGAATCAATAATCATTAATCGAATCATGAATCATGAATCATGAATTGAATCATGAATCATGAATCGAATCATGAATCATGAATTGAAACATTAATTGAATCATGTATCATGAATTGAATCAGGAATCGAATCATGAATTGAATTATGAATCATGAAATGAATCATGAGTCATGAATAATGAATTAAATCATGAATCATGAATCATGAATCATGAATCATGAATTGAATCATGAATCATTAATCATGAATCATGAATTGAATCATGAATCATGAATCATGAATCGAATCATGAATCATGAATCGAATCATGAATCATGAATTGAATCATGAGTTGAATCATGAATCATAAATTGAATCATGAATCATGAATCATGAATCATGAATTGAATCATGAATCATGAATTGTATCATGAATCATGAATCATGAATTGAATCATGAATCATGAATCATGAATTGAATCATGAATCATGAATTATGAATCATGAATCGAATCATGAATCATGAATTGAATCATAAATCATGAATCATGAATTGAATCATAAATCATGAATCATGAATCATGAATCGAATCATGAATCATGACTCATGAATCATGAATTGAATCATGAATCATGAATCGAATCATGAATCATGAATCAAGAATCATGAATCGAAACATGAATCATGAATTGAATCATGAATCATGAATCATGAATCATGAATCGAATCATGAATCATGAATCATGAATTGAATCATGAATCATGAATTAATGAATTGAATCATGAATCATGAATCATGAATCGAATCATGAATCATGAATCATGAATTGAATCATGAATCATGAATCGAATCATGAATCATGAATTGAATCATGAATCATGAATCATGAATTGAATCATGAATCATGAATTAATGAATTGAATCATGAATCATGAATCATGAATCATGAATCATGAATCATGAATTGAATCATGAATCATGAATCGAATCATGAATCATGAATTGAAACATTAATTGAATCATGTATGATGAATTGAATCAGGAATCGAATCATGAATTGAATTATGAATCATGAAATGAATCATGAGTCATGAATAATGAATTAAATCATGAATCATGAATCATGAATCATGAATCATGAATTGAATCATGAATCATGAAACGAATCATGAATCGAATCATGAATCATAAATTGAATCATGAATCATGAATCATGAATTGAATCATGAATCATGAATTGTATCATGAATCATGAATCATGAATTGAATCATGAATCATGAATCATGAATTGAATCATGAATCATGAATCATGAATCATGAATCGAATCATGAATCATGAATCGAATCATGAATCATGAATTGAATCATGAATCATGAATCATGAATTGAATCATGAATCATGAATCATGAATTGAATCATGAATCATGAATCATGAATTGAATCATGAATCATGAATTGAATCATGAATCATGAATTGAATCATGAATCATGAATCGAATCATGAATCATGAATCATGAATTGAATCATGAATCATGAATTGAATCATGAATCATGAATCATGAATTGAATCATGAATCATGAATCGAATCATGAATCATGAATTGAATCATGAATCATGAATCATGAATCGAATCATGAATCATGAATCATGAATTAATGAATTGAATCATGAATCATGAATCATGAATCGAATCATGAATCATGAATCATGAATTGAATCATGAATCATGAATCGAATCATGAATCATGAATTGAATCATGAATCATGAATCATGAATTGAATCATGAATCATGAATTAATTAATTGAATCATGAATCATGAATCATTAATCGAATCATGAATCATGAATCATGAATTGAATCATGAATCATGAATTAATTAATTGAATCATGAATCATGAATCATTAATCGAATCATGAATCATGAATCATGAATTGAATCATGAATCATGAATCGAATCATGAATCATGAATTGAAACATTAATTGAATCATGTATCATGAATTGAATCAGGAATCGAATCATGAATTTAATTATGAATCATGAAATGAATCATGAGTCATGAATAATGAATTAAATCATGAATCATGAATCATGAATCATGAATTGAATCATGAATCATGAATTGAATCATGAATTGAATCATGAATTGAATCATTAATCATGAATTGAATCATGAATTATGAATCATGAATAGAATCATGAATCATGAATCGAATCATGAATCATGAATCATGAATTGAATCATGAATCGAATCATAAATCATGAATTGAATAATGAATTGAATCATGAATCATGAATCGAATCATGAATCATGAATTAAATAATAAATTGAATCATGAATCATGAATCGAATCATGAATTGAATCAGGAATCATGAATTGAATCATGAATCATGAATTGAATCATGAATCATGAATCATGAATCATGAATCGAATCATGAATCATGAATCATGAATCAAATCATGAATTATGAATCATGAATCGAATCATGAATCATTAATTAAATCATGAATCATGAATCATGAATTGAATCATGAATCATGAATCATGAATTGAATCATGAATCATGAATCATGAATTGAATCATGAATCATGAATCATGAATCGAATCATGAATCATGAATCATGAATCATGAATTGAATCATGAATCATGAATCGAATCATGAATCATGAATCAAGAATCATGAATCGAAACATGAATCATGAATTGAATCATGAATCATGAATCATGAATTGAATCATGAATCATGAATCATGAATCGAATAATGAATCATGAATCATGAATCATGAATTGAATCATGAATCATGAATTAAATCATGAATCATGAATTGAATCATGAATTGAATCATGAATCAAGAATCGAATCATGAATCATGAATTGAATCATGAATCATGAATCATGAATCATAAATTGAATCATAAATCATGAATCATGAATTAAATCATGAATCATGAATCGAATCATGAATCATGAATCATGAATTGAATCATGAATTGAATCATGAATCATGAATCGAATCATGAATCATGAATTGAATCATGAATTGAATCATTAATCATGAATTGAATCATGAATTATGAATCATGAATAGAATCATGAATCATGAATCGAATCATGAATCATGAATCATGAATTGAATCATGAATCGAATCATAAATCATGAATTGAATAATGAATTGAATCATGAATCATGAATCGAATCATGAATCATGAATTAAATAATAAATTGAATCATGAATCATGAATCGAATCATGAATTGAATCAGGAATCATGAATTGAATCATGAATCATGAATTGAATCATGAATCATGAATCATGAATCGAATCATGAATCATGAATCATGAATCAAATCATGAATCATGAATCATGAATCGAATCATGAATCATGAATTGAATCATGAATCATGAATCATGAATTGAATCATGAATCATGAATCATGAATTGAATCATGAATCATGAATCATGAATCGAATCATGAATCATGAATAATAAATCATGAATTGAATCATGAATCATGAATTGAATCATGAATCATGAATTAAATCATGAATCCTGAATCAAGATTCATGAATCGAAACATGAATCATGAATCATGAATCATGAATTGAATCATGAATCATGAATCGAATCATGAATCATGAATCAAGATTAATGAATCGAAACATGAATCATGAATCATGAATCATGAATCGAATCATGAATCATGAATCGAATCATGAATCATGAATCATGAATTGAATCATGAATCATGAATTAATGAATTGAATCATGAATCATGAATCATGAATCATGAATCGAATCATGAATCATGAATCATGAATTAATGAATTGAATCATGAATCATGAATCATGAATCGAATCATGAATCATGAATTGAATCATGAATCATGAATCGAATCATGAATCATGAATTGAATCATGAATCATGAATCATGAATTGAATCATGAATCATGAATTAATTAATTGAATCATGAATCATGAATCATTAATCGAATCATGAATCATGAATCATGAATTGAATCATGAATCATGAATCGAATCATGAATCATGAATTGAAACATCAATTGAATCATGTATCATGAATTGAATCAGGAATCGAATCATGAATTGAATTATGAATCATGAAATGAATCATGAGTCATGAATAATGAATTAAATCATGAATCATGAATCATGAATCATGAATCATGAATTGAATCATGAATCATGAATCATGAATCGAATCATGAATCATGAATCGAATCATGAATCATGAATTGAATCATGAGTTGAATCATGAATCATAAATTGAATCATGAATCATGAATCATGAATCATGAATTGAATCATGAATCATGAATTGAATCATGAATCATGAATCATGAATTGAATCATGAATCATGAATTAATGAATTGAATCATGAATCATGATTCATGAATCATGAATCGAATCATGAATCATGAATCATGAATTAATGAATTGAATCATGAATCATGAATCATGAATCGAATCATGAATCATGAATCATGAATCGAATCATGAATCATGAATTGAATCATGAATCATGAATCATGAATTGAATCATGAATCATGAATTAATTAATTGAATCATGAATCATGAATCATGAATTGAATCATGAATCATGAATTAATTAATTGAATCATGAATCATGAATCATTAATCGAATCATGAATCATGAATCATGAATTGAATCATGAATCATGAATCGAATCATGAATCATGAATTGAAACATTAATTGAATCATGTATCATGAATTGAATCAGGAATCGAATCATGAATTGAATTATGAATCATGAAATGAATCATGAGTCATGAATAATGAATTAAATCATGAATCATGAATCATGAATCATGAATTGAATCATGAATCATGAATCGAATCATGAATCATGAATCGAATCATGAATCATGAATTGAATCATGAGTTGAATCATGAATCATAAATTGAATCATGAATCATGAATCATGAATCATGAATTGAATCATGAATCATGAATTGTATCATGAATCATGAATCATGAATTGAATCATGAATCATGAATCATGAATTGAATCATGAATCATGAATTATGAATTGAATCATAAATCATGAATCATGAATTGAATCATGAATCATGAATCATGAATCATGAATCGAATCATGAATCATGAATCATGAATCATGAATTGAATCATGAATCATGAATCGAATCATGAATCATGAATCAAGAATCATGAATCGAAACATGAATCATGAATTGAATCATGAATCATGAATCATGAATCATGAATCGAATCATGAATCATGAATCATGAATTGAATCATGAATCATGAATTAATGAATTGAATCATGAATCATGAATCATGAATCGAATCATGAATCATGAATCATGAATTGAATCATGAATCATGAATCGAATCATGAATCATGAATTGAATCATGAATCATGAATCATGAATTGAATCATGAATCATGAATTAATGAATTGAATCATGAATTATGAATCATGAATCAAATCATGAATCATGAATCATGAATTGAATCATGAATCATGAATCGAATCATGAATCATGAATTGAAACATTAATTGAATCATGTATGATGAATTGAATCAGGAATCGAATCATGAATTGAATTATAAATCATGAAATGAATCATGAGTCATGAATAATGAATTAAATCATGAATCATGAATCATGAATCATGAATTGAATCATGAATCATGAATCGAATCATGAATCGAATCATGAATCATAAATTGAATCATGAATCATGAATCATGAATCATGAATTGAATCATGATTCATGAATTGTATCATGAATCATGAATCATGAATTGAATCATGAATCATAAATCATGAATTGAATCATGAATCATGAATCATGAATCATGAATCGAATCATGAATCATGAATCGAATCATGAATCATGAATTGAATCATGAATCATGAATCATGAATTGAATCATGAATCATGAATCATGAATTGAATCATGAATCATGAATCATGAATTGAATCATGAATCATGAATTGAATCATGAATCATGAATTGAATCATGAATCATGAATCGAATCATGAATCATGAATCATGAATTGAATCATGAATCATGAATTGAATCATGAATCATGAATTGAATCATGAATCATGAATCATGAATTGAATCATGAATCATGAATCGAATCATGAATCATGAATTGAATCATGAATCATGAATCATGAATCGAATCATGAATCATGAATCATGAATTGAATCATGAATCATGAATCGAATCATGAATCATGAATTGAATCATGAATCATGAATCATGAATTGAATCATGAATCATGAATTAATTAATTGAATCATGAATCATGAATCATTAATCGAATCATGAATCATGAATCATGAATTGAATCATGAATCATGAATCGAATCATGAATCATGAATTGAAACATTAATTGAATCATGTATCATGAATTGAATCAGGAATCGAATCATGAATTGAATTATGAATCATGAAATGAATCATGAGTCATGAATAATGAATTAAATCATGAATCATGAATCATGAATCATGAATTGAATCATGAATCATGAATTGAATCATGAATTGAATCATGAATTGAATCATTAATCATGAATTGAATCATGAATTATGAATCATGAATAGAATCATGAATCATGAATCGAATCATGAATCATGAATCATGAATTGAATCATGAATCGAATCATAAATCATGAATTGAATAATGAATTGAATCATGAATCATGAATCGAATCATGAATCATGAATTAAATAATAAATTGAATCATGAATCATGAATGGAATCATGAATTGAATCAGGAATCATGAATTGAATCTAGAATCATGAATTGAATCATGAATCATGAATCATGAATCATGAATCGAATCATGAATCATGAATCATGAATCAAATCATGAATCATGAATCATGAATCGAATCATGAATCATGAATTAAATCATGAATCATGAATTGAATCATGAATCATGAATCATGAATTGAATCATGAATCATGAATTGAATCATGAATCATGAATCGAATCATGAATCATGAATCATGAATCATGAATTGAATCATGAATCATGAATCGAATCATGAATCATGAATCAAGAATCATGAATCGAAACATGAATCATGAATTGAATAATGAATCATGAATCATGAATCATGAATTGAATCATGAATCATGAATCATGAATCAAATAATGAATCATGAATCATGAATCATGAATTGAATCATGAATCATGAATTAAATCATGAATCATGAATTGAATCATGAATTGAATCATGAATCAAGAACCGAATCATGAATCATAATTTGAATCATGAATCATGAATCATGAATCATAAATTGAATCATAAATCATGAATCATGAATTAAATCATGAATCATGAATCGAATCATGAATCATGAATCATGAATTGAATCATGAATTGAATCATGAATCATGAATCGAATCATGAATCATGAATTGAATCATGAATTGAATCATTAATCATGAATTGAATCATGAATTATGAATCATGAATAGAATCATGAATCATGAATCGAATCATGAATCATGAATCATGAATTGAATCATGAATCGAATCATAAATCATGAATTGAATAATGAATTGAATCATGAATCATGAATCGAATCATGAATCATGAATTAAATAATAAATTGAATCATGAATCATGAATCGAATCATGAATTGAATCAGGAATCATGAATTGAATCATGAATCATGAATTGAATCATGAATCATGAATCATGAATCATGAATCGAATCATGAATCATGAATCATGAATCAAATCATGAATCATGAATCATGAATCGAATCATGAATCATGAATTGAATCATGAATCATGAATCATGAATTGAATCATGAATCATGAATCATGAATTGAATCATGAATCATGAATCATGAATCGAATCATGAATCATGAATCATAAATCATGAATTAAATCATGAATCATGAATTGAATCATGAATCATGAATTGAATCATGAATCCTGAATCAAGATTCATGAATCAAAACATGAATCATGAATCATGAATCATGAATTGAATCATGAATCATGAATCGAATCATGAATCATGAATCAAGATTCATGAATCGAAACATGAATCATGAATCATGAATTGAATCATGAATCATGAATCGAATCATGAATCATGAATCATGAATCATGAATTGAATCATGAATCATGAATTAATGAATTGAATCATGAATCATGAATCATGAATCATGAATCGAATCATGAATCATGAATCATGAATCATGAATTAATGAATTGAATCATGAATCATGAATCATGAATCGAATCATGAATCATGAATCATGAATTGAATCATGAATCATGAATCGAATCATGAATCATGAATTGAATCATGAATCATGAATCATGAATTGAATCATGAATCATGAATTAATTAATTGAATCATGAATCATGAATCATTAATCGAATCATGAATCATGAATCATGAATTGAATCATGAATCATGAATCGAATCATGAATCATGAATTGAAACATTAATTGAATCATGTATCATGAATTGAATCAGGAATCGAATCATGAATTGAATTATGAATCATGAAATGAATCATGAGTCATAAATAATGAATTAAATCATGAATCATGAATCATGAATCATGAATCATGAATTGAATCATGAATCATGAATCATGAATCGAATCATGAATCATGAATCGAATCATGAATCATGAATTGAATCATGAGTTGAATCATGAATCATAAATTGAATCATGAATCATGAATCATGAAACATGAATTGAATCATGAATCATGAATTGTATCATGAATCATGAATCATGAATTGAATCATGAATCATGAATCATGAATTGAATCATGAATCATGAATTATGAATCATGAATCGAATCATGAATCATGAATTGAATCATAAATCATGAATCATGAATTGAATCATGAATCATGAATCATGAATCATGAATCGAATCATGAATCATGAATCATGAATCATGAATTGAATCATGAATCATGAATCGAATCATGAATCATGAATCAAGAATCATGAATCGAAACATGAATCATGAATTGAATCATGAATCATGAATCATGAATCATGAATCGAATCATGAATCATGAAACATGAATTGAATCATGAATCATGAATTAATGAATTGAATCATGAATCATGAATCATGAATCGAATCATGAATCATGAATCATGAATTGAATCATGAATCATGAATCGAATCATGAATCATGAATTGAATCATGAATCATGAATCATGAATTGAATCATGAATCATGAATTGAATCATGAATCATGAATCGAATCATGAATCATGAATTGAATCATGAATCATGAATCATGAATTGAATCATGAATCATGAATTAATGAATTGAATCATGAATCATGAATCATGAATCGAATCATGAATCATGAATCATGAATTGAATCATGAATCATGAATCGAATCATGAATCATGAATTGAAACATTAATTGAATCATGTATGATGAATTGAATCAGGAATCGAATCATGAATTGAATTATGAATCATGAAATGAATCATGAGTCATGAATAATGAATTAAATCATGAATCATGAATCATGAATCATGAATCATGAATTGAATCATGAATCATGAATTGAATCATGAATCATGAATCATGAATTGAATCATGAATCATGAATCATGAATCATGAATCGAATCATGAATCATGAATCATGAATCATGAATTGAAGCATGAATCATGAATCGAATCATGAATCATGAATCAAGAATCATGAATCGAAACATGAATCATGAATTGAATAATGAATCATGAATCATGAATCATGAATTGAATCATGAATCATGAATCATGAATCGAATAATGAATCATGAATCATGAATCATGAATTGAATTATGAATCATGAATTAAATCATGAATCATGAATTGAATCATGAATTGAATCATGAATCAAGAATCGAATCATGAATCATGAATTGAATCATGAATCATGAATCATGAATCATAAATTGAATCATAAATCATGAATCATGAATTAAATCATGAATCATGAATCGAATCATGAATCATGAATCATGAATTGAATCATGAATTGAATCATGAATCATGAATCGAATCATGAATCATGAATTGAATCATGAATTGAATCATTAATCATGAATTGAATCATGAATTATGAATCATGAATAGAATCATGAATCATGAATCGAATCATGAATCATGAATCATGAATTGAATCATGAATCGAATCATAAATCATGAATTGAATAATGAATTGAATCATGAATCATGAATCGAATCATGAATCATGAATTAAATAATAAATTGAATCATGAATCATGAATCGAATCATGAATTGAATCAGGAATCATGAATTGAATCATGAATCATGAATTGAATCATGAATCATGAATCATGAATCATGAATCGAATCATGAATCATGAATCATGAATCAAATCATGAATCATGAATCATGAATCGAATCATGAATCATGAATTGAATCATGAATCATGAATCATGAATTGAATCATGAATCATGAATCATGAATTGAATCATGAATCATGAATCATGAATCGAATCATGAATCATGAATCATAAATCATGAATTAAATCATGAATCATGAATTGAATCATGAATCATGAATTGAATCATGAATCCTGAATCAAGATTCATGAATCAAAACATGAATCATGAATCATGAATCATGAATTGAATCATGAATCATGAATCGAATCATGAATCAAGATTCATGAATCGAAACATGAATCATGAATCATGAATTGAATCATGAATCATGAATCGAATCATGAATCATGAATCATGAATCATGAATTGAATCATGAATCATGAATTAATGAATTGAATCATGAATCATGAATCATGAATCATGAATCAAATCATGAATCATGAATCATGAATCATGAATTAATGAATTGAATCATGAATCATGAATCATGAATCGAATCATGAATCATGAATCATGAATTGAATCATGAATCATGAATCGAATCATGAATCATGAATTGAATCATGAATCATGAATCATGAATTGAATCATGAATCATGAATTAATTAATTGAATCATGAATCATGAATTGAATCATGAATCATGAATCGAATCATGAATCATGAATTGAATCATGAATCATGAATCATGAATTGAATCATGAATCATGAATTAATTAATTGAATCATGAATCATGAATCATTAATCGAATCATGAATCATGAATCATGAATTGAATCATGAATCATGAATCAAATCATGAATCATGAATTGAAACATTAATTGAATCATGTATCATGAATTGAATCAGGAATCGAATCATGAATTGAATTATGAATCATGAAATGAATCATGAGTCATGAATAATGAATTAAATCATGAATCATGAATCATGAATCATGAATCATGAATTGAATCATGAATCATGAATCATGAATCGAATCATGAATCATGAATCGAATCATGAATCATGAATTGAATCATGAGTTGAATCATGAATCATAAATTGAATCATGAATCATGAATCATGAAACATGAATTGAATCATGAATCATGAATTGTATCATGAATCATGAATCATGAATTGAATCATGAATCATGAATCATGAATTGAATCATGAATCATGAATTATGAATCATGAATCGAATCATGAATCATGAATTGAATCATAAATCATGAATCATGAATTGAATCATGAATCATGAATCATGAATCATGAATCATGAATCGAATCATGAATCATGAATCATGAATCATGAATTGAATCATGAATCATGAATCGAATCATGAATCATGAATCAAGAATCATGAATCGAAACATGAATCATGAATTGAATCATGAATCATGAATCATGAATCATGAATCGAATCATGAATCATGAATCATGAATTGAATCATGAATCATGAATTAATGAATTGAATCATGAATCATGAATCATGAATCGAATCATGAATCATGAATCATGAATTGAATCATGAATCATGAATCGAATCATGAATCATGAATTGAATCATGAATCATGAATCATGAATTGAATCATGAATCATGAATTAATGAATTGAATCATGAATCATGAATCATGAATCGAATCATGAATCATGAATCATGAATTGAATCATGAATCATGAATCGAATCATGAATCATGAATTGAAACATTAATTGAATCATGTATGATGAATTGAATCAGGAATCGAATCATGAATTGAATTATGAATCATGAAATGAATCATGAGTCATGAATAATGAATTAAATCATGAATCATGAATCATGAATCATGAATCATGAATTGAATCATGAATCATGAATCGAATCATGAATCGAATCATGAATCATAAATTGAATCATGAATCATGAATCATGAATCATGAATTGAATCATGAATCATGAATTGTATCATGAATCATGAATCATGAATTGAATCATGAATCATGAATCATGAATTGAATCATGAATCATGAATCATGAATCATGAATCGAATCATGAATCATGAATCGAATCATGAATTATGAATTGAATCATGAATCATGAATCATGAATTGAATCATGAATCATGAATCATGAATCATGAATTGAATCATGAATCATGAATCATGAATTGAATCATGAATCATGAATTGAATCATGAATCATGAATCGAATCATGAATCATGAATCATGAATTGAATCATGAATCATGAATTGAATCATGAATCATGAATCATGAATTGAATCATGAATCATGAATCATGAATTGAATCATGAATCATGAATCGAATCATGAATCATGAATTGAATCATGAATCATGAATCATGAATCGAATCATGAATCATGAATCATGAATCATGAATTAATGAATTGAATCATGAATCATGAATCATGAATCGAATCATGAATCATGAATCATGAATTGAATCATGAATCATGAATCGACTCATGAATCATGAATTGAATCATGAATCATGAATCATGAATTGAATCATGAATCATGAATTAATTAATTGAATCATGAATCATGAATCATTAATCGAATCATGAATCATGAATCATGAATTGAATCATGAATCATGAATCGAATCATGAATCATGAATTGAAACATTAATTGAATCATGTATCATGAATTGAATCAGGAATCGAATCATGAATTGAATTATGAATCATGAAATGAATCATGAGTCATGAATAATGAATTAAATCATGAATCATGAATTGAATCATGAATCATGAATCATGAATTGAATCATGAATCATGAATCGAATCATGAATCATGAATTGAATCATGAGTTGAATCATGAATCATAAATTGAATCATGAATCATGAATCATGAATCATGAATTGAATCATGAATCATGAATTGTATCATGAATCATGAATCATGAATTGAATCATGAATCATGAATCATGAATTGAATCATGAATCATGAATTATGAATCATGAATCGAATCATGAATCATGAATTGAATCATAAATCATGAATCATGCATTGAATCATGAATCATGAATCATGAATCATGAATCGAATCATGAATCATGAATCATGAATCATGAATTGAATCATGAATCATGAATCGAATCATGAATCATGAATCAAGAATCATGAATCGAAACATGAATCATGAATTGAATCATGAATCATGAATCATGAATCATGAATCGAATCATGAATCATGAATCATGAATTGAATCATGAATCATGAATTAATGAATTGAATCATGAATCATGAATCATGAATCGAATCATGAATCATGAATTGAATCATGAATCATGAATCGAATCATGAATCATGAATTGAATCATGAATCATGAATCATGAATTGAATCATGAATCATGAATTAATGAATTGAATCATGAATCATGAATCATGAATCGAATCATGAATCATGAATCATGAATTGAATCATGAATCATGAATCGAATCATGAATCATGAATTGAAACATTAATTGAATCATGTATGATGAATTGAATCAGGAATCGAATCATGAATTGAATTATGAATCATAAAATGAATCATGAGTCATGAATAATGAATTAAATCATGAATCATGAATCATGAATCATGAATCATGAATTGAATCATGAATCATGAATCGAATCATGAATCGAATCATGAATCATAAATTGAATCATGAATCATGAATCATGAATCATGAATTGAATCATGAATCATGAATTGTATCATGAATCATGAATCATGAATTGAATCATGAATCATGAATCATGAATTGAATCATGAATCATGAATCATGAATTGAATCATGAATCATGAATCATGAATCATGAATTGAATCATGAATCATGAATCATGAATTGAATCATGAATCATGAATTGAATCATGAATCATGAATCGAATCATGAATCATGAATCATGAATTGAATCATGAATCATGAATTGAATCATGAATCATGAATCATGAATTGAATCATGAATCATGAATCATGAATCGAATCATGAATCATGAATTGAATCATGAATCATGAATCATGAATCGAATCATGAATCATGAATCATGAATCATGAATTAATGAATTGAATCATGAATCATGAATCATGAATCGAATCATGAATCATGAATCATGAATTGAATCATGAATCATGAATCGACTCATGAATCATGAATTGAATCATGAATCATGAATCATGAATTGAATCATGAATCATGAATTAATTAATTGAATCATGAATCATGAATCATTAATCGAATCATGAATCATGAATCATGAATTGAATCATGAATCATGAATCATGAATTGAATCATGAATCATGAATTAATGAATTGAATCATGAATCATGAATCATGAATCGAATCATGAATCATGAATCATGAATTGAATCATGAATCATGAATCGAATCATGAATCATGAATTGAAACATTAATTGAATCATGTATGATGAATTGAATCAGGAATCGAATCATGAATTGAATTATGAATCATAAAATGAATCATGAGTCATGAATAATGAATTAAATCATGAATCATGAATCATGAATCATGAATCGAATCATGAATCGAATCATGAATCATAAATTGAATCATGAATCATGAATCATGAATCATGAATTGAATCATGAATCATGAATTGTATCATGAATCATGAATCATGAATTGAATCATGAATCATGAATCATGAATTGAATCATGAATCATGAATCATGAATTGAATCATGAATCATGAATCATGAATCATGAATTGAATCATGAATCATGAATCATGAATTGAATCATGAATCATGAATTGAATCATGAATCATGAATCGAATCATGAATCATGAATCATGAATTGAATCATGAATCATGAATTGAATCATGAATCATGAATCATGAATTGAATCATGAATCATGAATCATGAATTGAATCATGAATCATGAATCGAATCATGAATCATGAATTGAATCATGAATCATGAATCATGAATCGAATCATGAATCATGAATCATGAATCATGAATTAATGAATTGAATCATGAATCATGAATCATGAATCGAATCATGAATCATGAATCATGAATTGAATCATGAATCATGAATCGACTCATGAATCATGAATTGAATCATGAATCATGAATCATGAATTGAATCATGAATCATGAATTAATTAATTGAATCATGAATCATGAATCATTAATCGAATCATGAATCATGAATCATGAATTGAATCATGAATCATGAATCGAATCATGAATCATGAATTGAAACATTAATTGAATCATGTATCATGAATTGAATCAGGAATCGAATCATGAATTGAATTATGAATCATGAAATGAATCATGAGTCATGAATAATGAATTAAATCATGAATCATGAATTGAATCATGAATCATGAATCATGAATTGAATCATGAATCATGAATCGAATCATGAATCATGAATTGAATCATGAGTTGAATCATGAATCATAAATTGAATCATGAATCATGAATCATGAATCATGAATTGAATCATGAATCATGAATTGTATCATGAATCATGAATCATGAATTGAATCATGAATCATGAATCATGAATTGAATCATGAATCATGAATTATGAATCATGAATCGAATCATGAATCATGAATTGAATCATAAATCATGAATCATGCATTGAATCATGAATCATGAATCATGAATCATGAATCGAATCATGAATCATGAATCATGAATCATGAATTGAATCATGAATCATGAATCGAATCATGAATCATGAATCAAGAATCATGAATCGAAACATGAATCATGAATTGAATCATGAATCATGAATCATGAATCATGAATCGAATCATGAATCATGAATCATGAATTGAATCATGAATCATGAATTAATGAATTGAATCATGAATCATGAATCATGAATCGAATCATGAATCATGAATCATGAATTGAATCATGAATCATGAATCGAATCATGAATCATGAATTGAATCATGAATCATGAATCATGAATTGAATCATGAATCATGAATCATGAATTGAATCATGAATCATGAATTAATGAATTGAATCATGAATCATGAATCATGAATCGAATCATGAATCATGAATCATGAATTGAATCATGAATCATGAATCGAATCATGAATCATGAATTGA
This sequence comes from Mixophyes australis, assembly GCA_036250195.1. Taxonomy (NCBI): domain Eukaryota; kingdom Metazoa; phylum Chordata; class Amphibia; order Anura; family Limnodynastidae; genus Mixophyes; species Mixophyes australis. The sequence goes on along the minus strand of JAVHZZ010000001.1, from coordinate 237,650,821 downwards.
AACATTAATTGAATCATGTATGATGAATTGAATCAGGAATCGAATCATGAATTGAATTATGAATCATAAAATGAATCATGAGTCATGAATAATGAATTAAATCATGAATCATGAATCATGAATCATGAATCATGAATTGAATCATGAATCATGAATCGAATCATGAATCGAATCATGAATCATGAATTGAATCATGAATCATGAATTGTATCATGAATCATGAATCATGAATTGAATCATGAATCATGAATCATGAATTGAATCATGAATCATGAATCATGAATCATGAATCGAATCATGAATCATGATTCGAATCATGAATCATGAATTGAATCATGAATCATGAATCATGAATTGAATCATGAATCATGAATCATGAATTGAATCATGAATCATGAATCATGAATTGAATCATGAATCATGAATCATGAATTGAATCATGAATCATGAATTGAATCATGAATCATGAATCATGAATCGAATCATGAATCATGAATCATGAATTGAATCATGAATCATGAATTGAATCATGAATCATGAATCATGAATCGAATCATAAATCATGAATCATGAATTGAATCATGAATCATGAATTGAATCATGAATCATGAATTGAATCATGAATCATGAATCATGAATTGAATCATGAATCATGAATCATGAATTGAATCATGAATCATGAATCGAATCATGAATCATGAATTGAATCATGAATCATGAATCATGAATCGAAACATGAATCATGAGTTGAATCATGAATCATGAATTGAATCATGAATCATGAATCATGAATCGAATAATGAATCATGAATTGAATCATGAATCATGAATCATGAATCAAGAATCATGAATCGAAACATGAATCATGAATTGAATCATGAATCATGAATCATGAATCATGAATCATGATTTGAATAATGTATCATTAATCATGAATCATGAATTGAATCATGAATCATGAATTGAATCATAAATCATAAATCAAATCATGAATTGAATCATGAATCATGAATCGAATCATGAATCATGAATTGAATCATGAATCATGAATCATGAATCATAAATTGAATCATAAATTGAATCATAAATCATGAATCATGAATTGAATCATGAATTGAATCATGAATCATGAATCGAATTATGAATCATGAATTGAATCATGAATTGAATCATGAATCATGAATCATAAATCCAATCATGAATTATGAATTGAATCATGAATCGAATCATGAATTGAATCATTAATCATGAATTGAATCATGAATCATGAATTATGAATCATGAATTGAATCATGAATCATGAATCATGAATTGAATCATGAATCATGAATCATGAATTGAATCATGAATCATGAATTATGAATCATGAATTGAATCATGAATCATGAATCATGAATTGAATCATGAATCATGAATCACGAATCATAAATCGAATCTTGAATCATGAATCATGAATCGAATCATGAATCATGAATTGAATCATGAATCATGAATCATGAATTGAATAATGAATCATGAATCATGAATTGAATCATGAATCATGAATCATGAATCATGAATCATGAATCATGAATCATGAATTGAATCATGAATCATGAATCGAATCATGAATCATGAATTGAATCATGAGTTGAATCATGAATCATAAATTGAATCATGAATCATGAATCATGAATTGAATCATGAATCATGAATTATGAATCGAATCATGAATCATGAATTGAATCATGAGTTGAATCATGAATCATAAATTGAATCATGAATCATGAAATGAATCATGAATTGAATCATGAATCATGAATCATGAATCATGAATTGAATCATGAATCATGAATCATGAATTGAATCATGAATCATGAATCATGAATCATGAATCGAATCATGAATCATGAATCGAATCATGAATCATGAATTGAATCATGAATCATGAATCATGAATTGAATCATGAATCATGAATCATGAATTTAATCATGAATCATGAATCATGAATTGAATCATGAATCATGAATTGAATCATGAATCATGAATCATGAATCGAATCATGAATCATGAATCATGAATTGAATCATGAATCATGAATTGAATCATGAATCATGAATTGAATCATGAATCATGAATCATGAATTGAATCATGAATCATGAATCATGAATTGAATCATGAATCATGAATCGAATCATGAATCATGAATTGAATCATGAATCGAAACATGAATCATGAGTTGAATCATGAATCATGAATTGAATCATGAATCATGAATCATGAATCGAATAATGAATCATGAATTGAATCATGAATCATGAATCATGAATCATGAATCAAGAATCATGAATCGAAACATGAATCATGAATTGAATCATGAATCATGAATCATGAATCATGATTTGAATAATGTATCATTAATCATGAATCATGAATTGAATCATGAATCATGAATTGAATCATGAATCATAAATCAAATCATGAATTGAATCATGAATCATAAATTGAATCATAAATCATGAATCATGAATTGAATCATGAATCATGAATCGACTCATGAATCATGAATCATAAATTGAATCATGAATTGAATCATGAATCATGAATCGTATTATGAATCATGAATTGAATCATGAATCATGAATCATGAATTGAATCATGAATCATGAATCATGAATTGAATCATGAATCATGAATCATGAATCATGAATTGAATCATGAATCATGAATCGAATCATGAATCATGAATTGAATCATGAGTTGAATCATGAATCATAAATTGAATCATGAATCATGAATCATGAATTGAATCATGAATCATGAATTATGAATCGAATCATGAATCATGAATTGAATCATGAGTTGAATCATGAATCATAAATTGAATCATGAATCATGAAATGAATCATGAATTGAATCATGAATCATGAATCATGAATCATGAATTCAATCATGAATCATGATTTGAATCAGGAATCGAATCATGAATCATGAATTGAATCATGATTTTAATTATGAATCATGAATCATGAATTGAATCATGAATCATGAATCATGAATCATGAATTGAATTATGAATTGAATCATGAATCATGAATCATGAATTGAATAATGAATCATGAATCATAAATCATGAATCATGAATCATTAATCATGAATTGAATTATGAATTGAATCATGAATCATGAATTGAATCATGAATCATGAATTGAATCATGAATCATAAATCATGAATTGAATCATGAATCATGAATCAAAACATGAATCATGAATCGAATCATGAATTGTATCATGAATCATGAATCATGAATTGAATCATGAATCATGAATCATGAATCATGATTCGAATCATGAATCATGAATCATTAATCATGAATCAAATCATGAATCATGAATTGAATCATGAATCATGAATTATGAATCATGAATTGAATCATGAATCATGAATTGAATCATGAATCATGAATTGAATCATGAATCATGAATCATGAATTGAATCATGAATCATGAATCATGAATCATGAATCGAATCATGAATCATGAATCGAATCATGAATCATGAATTGAATCATGAATCATGAATCATGAATTGAATCATGAATCATGAATCATGAATTGAATCATGAATCATGAATCATGAATCATGAATCGAATCATGAATCATGAATCATGAATCATGAATTGAATCATGAATCATGAATCGAATCATGAATCATGAATCAAGAATCATGAATCGAAACATGAATCATGAATTGAATCATGAATCATGAATCATGAATCATGAATTGAATCATGAATCATGAATCATGAATCGAATAATGAATCATGAATCATGAATCATGAATTGAATCATGAATCATGAATCAAGACTCATGAATCGAAACATGAATCATGAATTGAATCATGAATTATGAATCATGAATCATGAATTGAATCATGAATTATGAATCATGAATCGAATAATGAATCATGAATCGAATCATGAATCATGAATTGAATCATGAATCATGAATTGAATCATGAATTGAATCATGAATAAAGAATCGAATCATGAACCATGAATTGAATCAAGAATCATGAATCATAAATTGAATCATAAATCATGAATCATGAATTGAATCATGAATCATGAATCGAATCATGAATCATGAATCATGAATTGAATCATAAATTGAATCATGAATCATGAATCGAATCACGAATCATGAATCATGAATCATGAATTGAATCATGAATCGAATCATGAATCATGAATTGAATCATGAATTGAATCATGAATTGAATCATTAATCATGAATTGAATCATGAATTGAATCATGAATCATGAATTATGAATCATGAATTGAATCATGAATCATGAATCGAATCATGAATCATGAATCATGAATTGAATCATGAATCGAATCATAAATCATGAATTGAATCATGAATTGAATCATGAATCATGAATCGAATCATGAATCATGAATTAAATATTAAATTGAATCATGAATCATGAATCTAATCATGAATTGAATCAGGAATCATGTATTGAATCATGAATCATGAATTGAATCATGAATCATGAATCATGAATCATGAATCGAATCATGAATCATGAATCATGAATCAAATCATGAATCATGAATCATGAATCGAATCATGAATTGAATCATGAATCATGAATCATGAATTGAATCATGAATCATGATTCATGAATTGAATCATGAATCATGAATCATGAATCAAATCATGAATCATGAATCGAATCATGAATCATGAATTGAATCATGAATCATGAATTGAATCATGAATCATGAGTCATGAATTGAATCATGAATCATGAATCATGAATCGAATCATGAATCATGAATCATGAATTGAATCATGAATCATGAATCGAATCATGAATCGTGAATTAATGAATTGAATCATGAATCATGAATCATGAATCGAATCATGAATCATGAATCATGAATTGAATCATGAATCATGAATCGAATCATGAATCATGAATTGAAACATTAATTGAATCATGTATGATGAATTGAATCAGGAATCGAATCATGAATTGAATTATGAATCATGAAATGAATCATGAGTCATGAATAATGAATTAAATCATGAATCATGAATCATGAATCATGAATCATGAATTGAATCATGAATCATGAATCATGAATCGAATCATGAATCGAATCATGAATCATAAATTGAATCATGAATCATGAATCATGAATCATAAATTGAATCATGAATCATGAATCATGAATTGAATCATGAATCATGAATCGAATCATAAATCATGAATAATGAATCATGATTCATAAAATGAATCATGAATCATGAATCATGAATTGAATCATGAATCATGAATCAAGAATCATGAATCGAAACATGAATCATGAATTGAATCATGAATCATGAATCATGAATTGAATCATGAATCATGAATTGAATCATGAATCATGAATCATGAATCGAATAATGAATCATGAATCATGAATCATGAATTGAATCATGAATCATGAATTGAATCATGAATCATGAATTGAATCATGAATTGAATCATGAATCAAGAATCGAATCATGAATCATGAATTCAATCAAGAATCATGAATCATGAATCATAATATTGAATCATAAATCATGAATCTTGAATTGAATCATGAATCATGAATCGAATCATGAATCATGAATCATGAATTGAATCATGAATTGAATTATGAATCGAATCATGAATCATGAATCATGAATCATGAATTGAATCATGAATCGAATCATGAATCATGAATTGAATCATGAATTAAATCATGAATTGAATCATTAATCATGAATTGAATCATGAATTGAATTATGAATCATGAATTATGAATCATGAATAGAATCATGAATCATGAATCGAATCATGAATCATGAATCATGAATTGAATCATGAATCGAATCATAAATCATGAATTGAATAATGAATTGAATCATGAATCATGAATCGAATCATGAATCATGAATTAAATAATAAATTGAATCATGAATCATGAATCGAATCATGAATTGAATCAGGAATCATGAATTGAATCATGAATCATGAATCATGAATCGAATCATGCATCATGAATCATGAATTGAATCATGAATCATGAATTGAATCATGAATCATGAATTGAATCATGAATCATGAATCATGAATTGAATCATGAATCATGAATCGAATCATGAATCATGAATTGAATCATGAATCATGAATCATGAATCGAAACATGAATCATGAGTTGAATCATGAATCATGAAATTGAATCATGAATCATGAATCATGAATCGAATAATGAATCATGAATTGAATCATGAATCATGAATCATGAATCATGAATCAAGAATCATGAATCGAAACATGAATCATGAATTGAATCATGAATCATGAATCATGAATCATGAATCATGATTTGAATAATGTATCATTAATCATGAATCATGAATTGAATCATGAATCATGAATTGAATCATGAATCATAAATCGAATCATGAATTGAATCATGAATCATGAATCGAATCATGAATCATGAATTGAATCATGAATCATGAATCATGAATCATAAATTGAATCATAAATCATGAATCATGAATTGAATCATGAATCATGAATCGAATCATGAATCATGAATCATGAATTGAATCATGAATTGAATCATGAATCATGAATCGAATTATGAATCATGAATTGAATCATGAATTGAATCATGAATCATGAATCATAAATCCAATCATGAATCATGAATTGAATCATGAATCGAATCATGAATTGAATCATTAATCATGAATTGAATCATGAATCATGAATTATGAATCATGAATTGAATCATGAATCATGAATCATGAATTGAATCATGAATCATGAATCATGAATTAAATCATGAATCATGAATTATGAATCATGAATTGAATCATGAATCATGAATCATGAATTGAATCATGAATCATGAATCACGAATCATAAATCGAATCATGAATCATGAATTGAATCATGAATCATGAATTGAATCATGAATCATGAATCATGAATTGAATCATGAATCATGAATCATGAATTAAATCATGAATCATGAATCATGAATCATGAATCATGAATCATGAATTGAATCACGAATCATGAATCGAATCATGAATCATGAATTGAATCATGAGTTGAATCATGAATCATAAAATGAATCATGAATCATGAATCATGAATTGAATCATGAATCATGAATTATGAATCGAATCATGAATCATGAATTGAATCATGAGTTGAATCATGAATCATAAATTGAATCATGAATCATGAAATGAATCATGAATTGAATCATGAATCATGAATCATGAATCATGAATTCAATCATGAATTATGATTTGAATCAGGAATCGAATCATGAATCATGAATTGAATCATGATTTTAATTATGAATCATGAATCAAGAATTGAATCATGAATCATGAATCATGAATCATGAATTGAATTATGAATTGAATCATGAATCATGAATCATGAATTGAATAATGAATCATGAATCATAAATCATGAATCATGAATCATGAATCATGAATTGAATTATGAATTGAATCATGAATCATGAATTGAATCATGAATCATGAATTGAATCATAAATCATGAATTGAATCATGAATCATGAATCAAAACATGAATCATGAATCGAATCATGAATTGTATCATGAATCATGAATCATGAATTGAATCATGAATCATGAATCATGAATTGAATCATGAATCATGAATCATGAATCATGAATCGAATCATGAATCATGAATGATGAATCATGAATCGAATCATGAATCATGAATTGAATCATGAATTATGAATCATGAATTGAATCATGAATCATGAATCATGAATCGAATCATGAATCATGAATCATGAATCATGAATTGAATCATGAATCATGAATCGAATCATGAATCATGAATCAAGAATCATGAATCGAAACATGAATCATGAATTGAATCATGAATCATGAATCATGAATCATGAATTGAATCATGAATCATGAATCATGAATCGAATAATGAATCATGAATCATGAATCATAATTTGAATCATGAATCATGAATCAAAACTCATGAATCGAAACATGAATCATGAATTGAATCATGAATCATGAATCATGAATCATGAATTGAATCATGAATTATGAATCATGAATCGAATAATGAATCATGAATCATGAATCATGAATTGAATCATGAATCATGAATTGAATCATGAATTGAATCATGAATCAAGAATCGAATCATGAACCATGAATTGAATCAAGAATCATGAATCATGAATCATAAATTGAATCATAAATCATGAATCATGAATTGAATCATGAATCATGAATCGAATCATGAATCATGAATCATGAATTGAATCATAAATTGAATCATGAATCATGAATCGAATCACGAATCATGAATCATGAATCATGAATTGAATCATGAATCGAATCATGAATCATGAATTGAATCATGAATTGAATCATGAATTGAATCATTAATCATGAATTGAATCATGAATTGAATCATGAATCATGAATTATGAATCATGAATTAAATCATGAATCATGAATCGAATCATGAATCATGAATCATGAATTGAATCATGAATCGAATCATAAATCATGAATTTAATCATGAATTGAATCATGAATCATGAATTGAATCATGAATCATGAATTAAATATTAAATTGAATCATGAATCATGAATCGAATCATGAATTGAATCAGGAATCATGTATTGAATCATGAATCATGAATTGAATCATGAATCATGAATCATGAATCATGAATCGAATCATGAATCATGAATCATGAATCATGAATCAAATCATGAATCATGAATTATGAATCGAATCATGAATTGAATCATGAATCATGAATCATGAATTGAATCATGAATCATTAATCATGAATTGAATCATGAATCATGAATCAAATCATGAATCATGAATCGAATCATGAATCATGAATTGAATCATGAATCATGAATTATGAATTGAATCATGAATCATGAATCATGAATTGAATCATGAATCATGAATCATGAATCGAATCATGAATCATGAATCATGAATTGAATCATGAATCATGAATCGAATCATGAATCATGAATTAATGAATTGAATCATGAATCATGAATCATGAATCGAATCATGAATCATGAATCATGAATTGAATCATGAATCATGAATCGAATCATGAATCATGAATTGAAACATTAATTGAATCATGTATGATGAATTGAATCAGGAATCGAATCATGAATTGAATTATGAATCATGAAATGAATCATGAGTCATGAATAATGAATTAAATCATGAATCATGAATCATGAATCATGAATCATGAATTGAATCATGAATCATGAATCATGAATCGAATCATGAATCGAATCATGAATCATAAATTGAATCATGAATCATGAATCATGAATCATAAATTGAATCATGAATCATGAATCATGAATTGAATCATGAATTATGAATCATGAATCATGATTCATGAAATGAATCATGAATCATGAATCATGAATTGAATCATGAATCAAGAATCATGAATCGAAACATGAATCATGAATTCAATCATGAATCATGAATCATGAATTGAATCATGAATCATGAATCATGAATCAAATAATGAATCATGAATCATGAATCATGAATTGAATCATGAATCATGAATTGAATCATGAATCATGAATTGAATCATGAATTGAATCATGAATCAAGAATCGAATAATGAATCATGAATTGAATCAAGAATCATGAATCATGAATCATAAATCATGAATCATGAATTGAATCATGAATCATGAATCGAATCATGAATCATGAATCATGAATTGAATCATAAATTGAATTATGAATCGAATCATGAATCATGAATCATGAATCATGAATTGAATCATGAATCGAATCATGAATCATGAATTGAATCATGAATTAAATCATGAATTGAATCATTAATCATGAATTGAATCATGAATTGAATTATGAATCATGAATTATGAATCATGAATAGAATCATGAATCATGAATCGAATCATGAATCATGAATCATGAATTGAATCATGAATCGAATCATAAATCATGACTTGAATAATGAATTGAATCATGAATCATGAATCGAATCATGAATCATGAATTAAATAATAAATTGAATCATGAATCATGAATCGAATCATGAATTGAATCAGGAATCATGAATTGAATCATGAATCATGAATCATGAATCAAATCATGAATTGAATCAGGAATCATGAATTAAATAATAAATTGAATCATGAATCATGAATCAAATCATGAATTGAATCAGGAATCATGAATCGAATCATGAATTGTATCATGAATCATGAATCATGAATCATGAATTGAATCATGCATCATGAATCATGAATCATGAATCGAATCATGAATCATGAATCATAAATCATGAATTGAATCATGAATCATGAATTGAATCATGAATCATGAATCAAGATTCATGAATCGAAACATGGATCATGAATTGAATCATGAATCATGAATCATGAATTGAATCATGAATCATGAATCATGAATCGAATAATGAATCATGAATCATGAATTGAATCATGAATCATAAATCAAGAATCATGAATCGAAACATGAATCATGAATTGAATCATGAATCATGAATCATGAATCATGAATTGAATCATGAATCATGAATCATGAATCGAATAATGAATCATGAATCATGAATCATAAATTGAATCATGAATCATGAATTGAATCATGAATTGAATCATGAATCAAGAATCGAATCATGAATCATGAATTGAATCAAGAATCATGAATCGTGAATCATAAATTGAATCATAAATCATGAATCATGAATTGAATCATGAATCATGAATCGAATCATGAATCATGAATCATGAATTGAATCATGAATTGAATCATGAATCATGAATCGAATCATGAAACATGAATTGAATCATGAATTGAATCATGAATTGAATCATGAATTGAATCATGAATCATGAATCATGAATCGAATCATGAATCATGAATTGAATCATGAATCATGAATCATGAATTGAATCATGAATCATGAATCATGAATTGAATCATGAATCATGAATCATGAATCATGAATAGAATCATAAATCATGAATCATAAATCATGAATTGAATCATGAATCATGAATTGAATCATAAATCATGAATCAAGATTCATGAATCGAAACATGAATCATGAATTGAATCATGAATCATGAATCATGAATTGAATCATGAATCATGAATCATGAATCGAATAATGAATCATGAATCATGAATTGAATCATGAATCATAAATCAAGAATCATGAATCGAAACATGAATCATGAATTGAATCATGAATCATGAATCATGAATCATGAATTGAATCATGAATCATGAATCATGAATCGAATCATGAATCGAATCATGAATCATAAATTGAATCATGAATCATGAATAATGAATCATAAATTGAATCATGAATCATGAATCATGAATTGAATTATGAATCATGAATTGAATCATGAATCATGAATCGAATCATGAATCATGAATCAAGAATCATGAATCGAAACATGAATCATGAATTGAATCATGAATCATGAATCATGAATCATGAATTGAATCATGAATCATGAATCATGAATCGAATAATGAATCATGAATCATGAATCATGAATTGAATCATGAATCATGAATCAAGACTCATGAATCGAAACATGAATCATGAATTGAATCATGAATTATGAATCATGAATCATGAATTGAATCATGAATTATGAATCATGAATCGAATAATGAATCATGAATCGAATCATGAATCATGAATTGAATCATGAATCATGAATTGAATCATGAATTGAATCATGAATAAAGAATCGAATCATGAACCATGAATTGAATCAAGAATCATGAATCATAAATTGAATCATAAATCATGAATCATGAATTGAATCATGAATCATGAATCGAATCATGAATCATGAATTGAATCATAAATTGAATCATGAATCATGAATCGAATCACGAATCATGAATCATGAATCATGAATTGAATCATGAATCGAATCATGAATCATGAATTGAATCATGAATTGAATCATGAATTGAATCATTAATCATGAATTGAATCATGAATTGAATCATGAATCATGAATTATGAATCATGAATTGAATCATGAATCATGAATCGAATCATGAATCATGAATCATGAATTGAATCATGAATCGAATCATAAATCATGAATTGAATCATGAATTGAATCATGAATCATGAATCGAATCATGAATCATGAATTAAATATTAAATTGAATCATGAATCATGAATCTAATCATGAATTGAATCAGGAATCATGTATTGAATCATGAATCATGAATTGAATCATGAATCATGAATCATGAATCATGAATCGAATCATGAATCATGAATCATAAATCATGAATCAAATCATGAATCATGAATCATGAATCGAATCATGAATTGAATCATGAATCATGAATTGAATCATGAATCATGAATCATGAATTGAATCATGAATCATGAATCATGAATCATGAATCAAATCATGAATCATGAATTGAATCATGAATCATGAATTGAATCATGAATCATGAATCATGAATTGAATCATGAATCATGAATCATGAATCATGAATCAAATCATGAATCATGAATCGAATCATGAATCATGAATTGAATCATGAATCATGAATTGAATCATGAATCATGAGTCATGAATTGAATCATGAATCATGAATCATGAATCGAATCATGAATCATGAATCATGAATTGAATCATGAATCATGAATCGAATCATGAATCGTGAATTAATGAATTGAATCATGAATCATGAATCATGAATCGAATCATGAATCATGAATCATGAATTGAATCATGAATCATGAATCGAATCATGAATCATGAATTGAAACATTAATTGAATCATGTATGATGAATTGAATCAGGAATCGAATCATGAATTGAATTATGAATCATGAAATGAATCATGAGTCATGAATAATGAATTAAATCATGAATCATGAATCATGAATCATGAATCATGAATTGAATCATGAATCATGAATCATGAATCGAATCATGAATCGAATCATGAATCATAAATTGAATCATGAATCATGAATCATGAATCATAAATTGAATCATGAATCATGAATCATGAATTGAATCATGAATCATGAATCGAATCATAAATCATGAATAATGAATCATGATTTATGAAATGAATCATGAATCATGAATCATGAATTGAATCATGAATCATGAATCAAGAATCATGAATCGAAACATGAATCATGAATTGAATCATGAATCATGAATCATGAATTGAATCGTGAATCATGAATCATGAATCGAATAATGAATCATGAATCATGAATCATGAATTGAATCATGAATCATGAATTGAATCATGAATCATGAATTGAATCATGAATTGAATCATGAATCAAGAATCGAATCATGAATCATGAATTCAATCAAGAATCATGAATCATGAATCATAATATTGAATCATAAATCATGAATCTTGAATTGAATCATGAATCATGAATCGAATCATGAATCATGAATCATGAATTGAATCATGAATTGAATTATGAATCGAATCATGAATCATGAATCATGAATCATGAATTGAATCATGAATCGAATCATGAATCATGAATTGAATCATGAATTAAATCATGAATTGAATCATTAATCATGAATTGAATCATGAATTGAATTATGAATCATGAATTATGAATCATGAATAGAATCATGAATCATGAATCGAATCATGAATCATGAATCATGAATTGAATCATGAATCGAATCATAAATCATGAATTGAATAATGAATTGAATCATGAATCATGAATCGAATCATGAATCATGAATTAAATAATAAATTGAATCATGAATCATGAATCGAATCATGAATTGAATCAGGAATCATGAATTGAATCATGAATCATGAATCATGAATCGAATCATGCATCATGAATCATGAATTGAATCATGAATCATGAATTGAATCATGAATCATGAATTGAATCATGAATCATGAATCATGAATTGAATCATGAATCATGAATCGAATCATGAATCATGAATTGAATCATGAATCATGAATCATGAATCGAAACATGAATCATGAGTTGAATCATGAATCATGAATTGAATCATGAATCATGAATCATGAATCGAATAATGAATCATGAATTGAATCATGAATCATGAATCATGAATCATGAATCAAGAATCATGAATCGAAACATGAATCATGAATTGAATTATGAATCATGAATCATGAATCATGAATCATGAATTGAATCATGAATCATGAATTGAATCATGAATCATAAATCGAATCATGAATTGAATCATGAATCATGAATCGAATCATGAATCATGAATTGAATCATGAATCATGAATCATGAATCATAAATTGAATCATAAATCATGAATCATGAATTGAATCATGAATCATGAATCGAATCATGAATCATGAATCATGAATTGAATCATGAATTGAATCATGAATCATGAATCGAATTATGAATCATGAATTGAATCATGAATTGAATCATGAATCATGAATCATAAATCCAATCATGAATCATGAATTGAATCATGAATCGAATCATGAATTGAATCATTAATCATGAATTGAATCATGAATCATGAATTATGAATCATGAATTGAATCATGAATCATGAATCATGAATTGAATCATGAATCATGAATTAAATCATGAATCATGAATTATGAATCATGAATTGAATCATGAATCATGAATCATGAATTGAATCATGAATCATGAATCACGAATCATAAATCGAATCATGAATCATGAATCATGAATTGAATCATGAATCATGAATTGAATCATGAATCATGAATCATGAATTGAATCATGAATCATGAATCATGAATTGAATCATGAATCATGAATCATGAATCATGAATCATGAATTGAATCATGAATCATGAATCGAATCATGAATCATGAATTGAATCATGAGTTGAATCATGAATCATAAAATGAATCATGAATCATGAATTGAATCATGAATCATGAATTATGAATCGAATCATGAATCATGAATTGAATCATGAGTTGAATCATGAATCATAAATTGAATCATGAATCATGAATTGAATCATGATTCATGAATCATGAATCATGAATTCAATCATGAATTATGATTTGAATCAGGAATCGAATCATGAATCATGAATTGAATCATGATTTTAATTATGAATCATGAATCAAGAATTGAATCATGAATCATGAATCATGAATCATGAATTGAATTATGAATTGAATCATGAATCATGAATCATGAATTGAATAATGAATCATGAATCATAAATCATGAATCATGAATCATGAATCATGAATTGAATTATGAATTGAATCATGAATCATGAATTGAATCATGAATCATGAATCATGAATTGAATCATAAATCATGAATTGAATCATGAATCATGAATCAAAACATGAATCATGAATCGAATCATGAATTGTATCATGAATCATGAATCATGAATTGAATCATGAATCATGAATCATGAATTGAATCATGAATCATGAATCATGAATCGAATCATGAATCATGAATCATGAATCATGAATCCAATCATGAATCATGAATTGAATCATGAATTATGAATCATGAATTGAATCATGAATCATGAATCGAATCATGAATCATGAATCATGAATCATGAATTGAATCATGAATCATGAATCGAATCATGAATCATGAATCAAGAATCATGAATCGAAACATGAATCATGAATTGAATCATGAATCATGAATCATGAATCATGAATTGAATCATGAATCATGAATCATGAATCGAATAATGAATCATGAATCATGAATCATAATTTGAATCATGAATCATGAATCAAAACTCATGAATCGAAACATGAATCATGAATTGAATCATGAATCATGAATCATGAATCATGAATTGAATCATGAATTATGAATCATGAATCGAATAATGAATCATGAATCATGAATCATGAATTGAATCATGAATCATGAATTGAATCATGAATTGAATCATGAATCAAGAATCGAATCATGAACCATGAATTGAATCAAGAATCATGAATCATGAATCATAAATTGAATCATAAATCATGAATCATGAATTGAATCATGAATCATGAATCGAATCATGAATCATGAATCATGAATTGAATCATAAATTGAATCATGAATCATGAATCGAATCACGAATCATGAATCATGAATCATGAATTGAATCATGAATCGAATCATGAATCATGAATTGAATCATGAATTGAATCATGAATTGAATCATTAATCATGAATTGAATCATGAATTGAATCATGAATCATGAATCGAATCATGAATCATGAATCATGAATTGAATCATGAATCGAATCATAAATCATGAATTTAATCATGAATTGAATCATGAATCATGAATCGAATCATGAATCATGAATTAAATATTAAATTGAATCATGAATCATGAATCGAATCATGAATTGAATCAGGAATCATGTATTGAATCATGAATCATGAATTGAATCATGAATCATGAATCATGAATCATGAATCGAATCATGAATCATGAATTATGAATCGAATCATGAATTGAATCATGAATCATGAATTGAATCATGAATCATTAATCATGAATTGAATCATGAATCATGAATCAAATCATGAATCATGAATCGAATCATGAATCATGAATTGAATCATGAATCATGAATTATGAATTGAATCATGAATCATGAATCATGAATTGAATCATGAATCATGAATCATGAATCGAATCATGAATCATGAATCATGAATTGAATCATGAATCATGAATCGAATCATGAATCATGAATTAATGAATTGAATCATGAATCATGAATCATGAATCGAATCATGAATCATGAATCATGAATTGAATCATGAATTGAATTATGAATCGAATCATGAATCATGAATCATGAATCATGAATTGAATCATGAATCGAATCATGAATCATGAATTGAATCATGAATTAAATCATGAATTGAATCATTAATCATGAATTGAATCATGAATTGAATTATGAATCATGAATTATGAATCATGAATAGAATCATGAATCATGAATCGAATCATGAATCATGAATCATGAATGAATCATGAATCGAATCATAAATCATGACTTGAATAATGAATTGAATCATGAATCATGAATCGAATCATGAATCATGAATTAAATAATAAATTGAATCATGAATCATGAATCGAATCATGAATTGAATCAGGAATCATGAATTGAATCATGAATCATGAATCATGAATCAAATCATGAATTGAATCAGGAATCATGAATTAAATAATAAATTGAATCATGAATCATGAATCGAATCATGAATTGAATCAGGAATCATGAATCGAATCATGAATTGTATCATGAATCATGAATCATGAATCATGAATCATGAATTGAATCATGCATCATGAATCATGAATCATGAATCGAATCATGAATCATGAATCATAAATCATGAATTGAATCATGAATCATGAATTGAATCATGAATCATGAATCAAGATTCATGAATCGAAACATGGATCATGAATTGAATCATGAATCATGAATCATGAATTGAATCATGAATCATGAATCATGAATCGAATAATGAATCATGAATCATGAATTGAATCATGAATCATAAATCAAGAATCATGAATCGAAACATGAATCATGAATTGAATCATGAATCATGAATCATGAATTGAATCATGAATCATGAATCATGAATCGAATAATGAATCATGAATCATGAATCATAAATTGAATCATGAATTATGAATTGAATCATGAATTGAATCATGAATCAAGAATCGAATCATGAATCATGAATTGAATCAAGAATCATGAATCGTGAATCATAAATTGAATCATAAATCATGAATCATGAATTGAATCATGAATCATGAATCGAATCATGAATCATGAATCATGAATTGAATCATGAATTGAATCATGAATCATGAATCGAATCATGAAACATGAATTGAATCATGAATTGAATCATGAATTGAATCATGAATTGAATCATGAATCATGAATCATGAATCGAATCATGAATCATGAATTGAATCATGAATCATGAATCATGAATTGAATCATGAATCATGAATCATGAATTGAATCATGAATCATGAATCATGAATCATGAATCGAATCATGAATCATGAATCATAAATCATGAATTGAATCATGAATCATGAATTGAATCATAAATCATGAATCAAGATTCATGAATCGAAACATGAATCATGAATTGAATCATGAATCATGAATCATGAATTGAATCATGAATCATGAATCATGAATCGAATAATGAATCATGAATCATGAATTGAATCATGAATCATAAATCAAGAATCATGAATCGAAACATGAATCATGAATTGAATCATGAATCATGAATCATGAATCATGAATTGAATCATGAATCATGAATCATGAATCGAATCATGAATCGAATCATGAATCATAAATTGAATCATGAATCATGAATAATGAATCATAAATTGAATCATGAATCATGAATCATGAATTGAATCATGAATCATGAATCGAATCATAAATCATGAATAATGAATCATGATTCATGAAATGAATCATGAATCATGAATCATGAATTGAATCATGAATCATGAATCAAGAATCATGAATCGAAACATGAATCATGAATTGAATCATGAATCATGAATCATGAATCATGAATTGAATCATGAATCATGAATCATGAATCGAATAATGAATCATGAATCATGAATCATGAATTGAATCATGAATCATGAATTGAATCATGAATCATAAATTGAATCATGAATTGAATCATGAATCAAGAATCGAATCATGAATCATGAATTGAATCAAGAATCATGAATCATGAATCATAATATTGAATCATAAATCATGAATCTTGAATTGAATCATGAATCATGAATCGAATCATGAATCATGAATCATGAATTGAATCATGAATTGAATTATGAATCGAATCATGAATCATGAATCATGAATCATGAATTGAATCATGAATCGAATCATGAATCATGAATTGAATCATGAATTAAATCATGAATTGAATCATTAATCATGAATTGAATCATGAATTGAATTATGAATCATGAATTATGAATCATGAATAGAATCATGAATCATGAATCGAATCATGAATCATGAATCATGAATTGAATCATGAATCGAATCATAAATCATGAATTGAATAATGAATTGAATCATGAATCATGAATCGAATCATGAATCATGAATTAAATAATAAATTGAATCATGAATCATGAATCGAATCATGAATTGAATCAGGAATCATGAATTGAATCATGAATCATGAATCATGAATCGAATCATGCATCATGAATCATGAATTGAATCATGAATCATGAATTGAATCATGAATCATGAATTGAATCATGAATCATGAATCATGAATTGAATCATGAATCATGAATCGAATCATGAATCATGAATTGAATCATGAATCATGAATCATGAATCGAAACATGAATCATGAGTTGAATCATGAATCATGAATTGAATCATGAATCATGAATTGAATAATGAATCATGAATTGAATCATGAATCATGAATCATGAATCATGAATCAAGAATCATGAATCGAAACATGAATCATGAATTGAATCATGAATCATGAATCATGAATCATGAATCATGATTTGAATAATGTATCATTAATCATGAATCATGAATTGAATCATGAATCATGAATTGAATCATGAATCATAAATCGAATCATGAATTGAATCATGAATCATGAATCGAATCATGAATCATGAATTGAATCATGAATCATGAATCATAAATTGAATCATAAATCATGAATCATGAATTGAATCATGAATCATGAATCGAATCATGAATCATGAATTGAATCATGAATTGAATCATGAATCGAATTATGAATCATGAATTGAATCATGAATTGAATCATGAATCATGAATCATAAATCCAATCATGAATCATGAATTGAATCATGAATCGAATCATGAATTGAATCACTAATCATGAATTGAATCATGAATCATGAATTATGAATCATGAATTGAATCATGAATCATGAATCATGAATTGAATCATGAATCATGAATCATGAATTAAATCATGAATCATGAATTATGAATCATGAATTGAATCATGAATCATGAATCATGAATTGAATCATGAATCATGAATCACGAATCATAAATCGAATCATGAATCATGAATTGAATCATGAATCATGAATTGAATCATGAATCATGAATCATGAATTGAATCATGAATCATGAATCATGAATTGAATCATGAATCATGAATCATGAATCATGAATCATGAATCATGAATCATGAATTGAATCATGAATCATGAATCGAATCATGAATCATGAATTGAATCATGAGTTGAATCATGAATCATAAATTGAATCATGAATCATGAATCATGAATTGAATCATGAATCATGAATTATGAATCGAATCATGAATCATGAATTGAATCATGAGTTGAATCATGAATCATAAATTGAATCATGAATCATGAAATGAATCATGAATTGAATCATGAATCATGAATCATGAATCATGAATTCAATCATGAATTATGATTTGAATCAGGAATCGAATCATGAATCATGAATTGAATCATGATTTTAATTATGAATCATGAATCATGAATTGAATCATGAATCATGAATCATGAATCATGAATTGAATTATGAATTGAATCATGAATCATGAATCATGAATTGAATAATGAATCATGAATCATAAATCATGAATCATGAATCATGAATCATGAATTGAATTATGAATTGAATCATGAATCATGAATTGAATCATGAATCATGAATCATGAATTGAATCATGTTTCATAAATCATGAATTGAATCATGAATCATGAATCAAAACATGAATCATGAATCGAATCATGAATTGTATCATGAATCATGAATCATGAATTGAATCATGAATCATGAATCATGAATTGAATCATGTATCATGAATCATGAATCATGAATCGAATCATGAATCATGAATCATGAATCATGAATCGAATCATGAATCATGAATTGAATCATGAATTATGAATCATGAATTGAATCATGAATCATGAATCATGAATCGAATCATGAATCATGAATCATGAATCATGAATTGAATCATGAATCATGAATCGAATCATGAATCATGAATCAAGAATCATGAATCGAAACATGAATCATGAATTGAATCATGAATCATGAATCATGAATTGAATCATGAATCATGAATCATGAATCGAATAATGAATCATGAATCATGAATCATAATTTGAATCATGAATCATGAATCAAGACTCATGAATCGAAACATGAATCATGAATTGAATCATGAATCATGAATCATGAATCATGAATTGAATCATGAATTATGAATCATGAATCGAATAATGAATCATGAATCATGAATCATGAATTGAATCATGAATCATGAATTGAATCATGAATTGAATCATGAATCAAGAATCGAATCATGAACCATGAATTGAATCAAGAATCATGAATCATGAATCATAAATTGAATCATAAATCATGAATCATGAATTGAATCATGAATCATGAATCGAATCATAAATTGAATCATGAATCATGAATCGAATCACGAATCATGAATCATGAATTGAATCATGAATCGAATCATGAATCATGAATTGAATCATGAATTGAATCATGAATTGAATCATTAATCATGAATTGAATCATGAATTGAATCATGAATCATGAATTATGAATCATGAATTGAATCATGAATCATGAATCGAATCATGAATCATGAATCATGAATTGAATCATGAATCGAATCATAAATCATGAATTTAATCATGAATTGAATCATGAATCATGAATCGAATCATGAATCATGAATTAAATATTAAATTGAATCATGAATCATGAATCGAATCATGAATTGAATCAGGAATCATGTATTGAATCATGAATTATGAATTGAATCATGAATCATGAATCATGAATCATGAATCATGAATCGAATCATGAATCATGAATCATGAATCATGAATCAAATCATGAATCATGAATCATGAATCGAATCATGAATTGAATCATGAATCATGAATCATGAATTGAATCATGAATCATTAATCATGAATTGAATCATGAATCATGAATCAAATCATGAATCATGAATCGAATCATGAATCATGAATTGAATCATGAATCATGAATCATGAATTGAATCATGAATCATGAATCATGAATTGAATCATGAATCATGAATTGAATCATGAATCATGAATCGAATCATGAATCATGAATTAATGAATTGAATCATGAATCATGAATCATGAATCGAATCATGAATCATGAATCATGAATTGAATCATGAATCATGAATCGAATCGTGAATCATGAATTGAAACATTAATTGAATCATGTATGATGAATTGAATCAGGAATCGAATCATGAATTGAATTATGAATCATGAAATGAATCATGAGTCATGAATAATGAATTAAATCATGAATCATGAATCATGAATCATGAATCATGAATTGAATCATGAATCATGAATCATGAATCGAATCATGAATCGAATCATGAATCATAAATTGAATCATGAATCATGAATCATGAATCATAAATTGAATCATGAATCGAATCATGAATTGAATCATGAATTATGAATCGAATCATAAATCATGAATCATGAATCATGATTCATGAAATGAATCATGAATCATGAATCATGAATTGAATCATGAATCATGAATCAAGAATCATGAATCGAAACATGAATCATGAATTGAATCATGAATCATGAATCATGAATTGAATCATGAATCATGAATCATGAATCGAATAATGAATCATGAATCATGAATCATAAATTGAATCATGAATCATGAATTGAATCATGAATTGAATCATGAATCAAGAATCGAATCATGAATCATGAATTGAATCAAGAATCATGAATCGTGAATCATAAATTGAATCATAAATCATGAATCATGAATTGAATCATGAATCATGAATCGAATCATGAATCATGAATTGAATCATGAATTGAATCATGAATCATGAATCGAATCATGAAACATGAATTGAATCATGAATTGAATCATGAATTGAATCATGAATCATGAATTGAATCATGAATCATGAATCATGAATCGAATCATGAATCATGAATTGAATCATGAATCATGAATCATGAATTGAATCATGAATCATGAATCATGAATTGAATCATGAATCATGAATCATGAATCATGAATCGAATCATGAATCATGAATCATAAATCATGAATTGAATCATGAATCATGAATTGAATCATAAATCATGAATCAAGATTCATGAATCGAAACATGAATCATGAATTGAATCATGAATCATGAATCATGAATTGAATCATGAATCATGAATCATGAATCGAATAATGAATCATGAATCATGAATTGAATCATGAATCATAAATCAAGAATCATGAATCGAAACATGAATCATGAATTGAATCATGAATCATGAATCATGAATCATGAATTGAATCATGAATCATGACTCATGAATCGAATAATGAATCATGAATCATGAATCATGAATTGAATCATGAATCATGAATTGAATTATGAATCATGAATTGAATCATGAATCATGAATTGAATCATGAATTGAATCATGAATCAAGAATCGAATCATGAATCATGAATTGAATCAAGAATCATGAATCATGAATCATAAATTGAATCATAAATCATGAATCATGAATTGAATCATGAATCATGACTCATGAATCGAATAATGAATCATGAATCATGAATCATGAATTGAATCATGAATCATGAATTGAATTATGAATCATGAATTGAATCATGAATCATGAATTGAATCATGAATTGAATCATGAATCAAGAATCGAATCATGAATCATGAATTGAATCAAGAATCATGAATCATGAATCATAAATTGAATCATAAATCATGAATCATGAATTGAATCATGAATCATGAATCGAATCATGAATCATGAATCATGAATTGAATCATGAATTGAATCATGAATTGAATTATGAATCGAATCATGAATCATGAATTGAATCATGAATTAAATCATGAATTGAATCATTAATCATGAATTGAATCATGATTTGAATTATGAATCATGAATTATGAATCATGAATAGAATCATGAATCATGAATCGAATCATGAATCATGAATCATGAATTGAATCATGAATCGAATCATAAATCATGAATTGAATAATGAATTGAATCATGAATCATGAATCGAATCATGAATCATGAATTAAATAATAAATTGAATCATGAATCATGAATCGAATCATGAATTGATTTAGGAATCATGAATTGAATCATGAATCATGAATCATGAATCGAATAATGAATCATGAATCATGAATCATGAATCGAATCATGAATCATGAATCATGAATCAAATCATGAATCATGAATCATGAATCGAATCATGAATCATGAATTGAATCATGAATCATGAATCATGAATTGAATCATGAATCATGAATCGACTCATGAATCATGAATTGAATCATGAATCATGAATCATGAATTGAATCATGAATCATGAATTAATTAATTGAATCATGAATCATGAATCATTAATCGAATCATGAATCATGAATCATGAATTGAATCATGAATCATGAATCGAATCATGAATCATGAATTGAAACATTAATTGAATCATGTATCATGAATTGAATCAGGAATCGAATCATGAATTGAATTATGAATCATGAATCGAAGCATGAATCATGAATCATGAATCGAAGCATGAATCATGAATTGAATCATGAATCATGAATCAAGATTCATGAATCGAAGCATGAATCATGAATTGAATCATGAATCATGAATCATGAATTGAATCATGAATCATGAATCATGAATTGAATCATGAATCATAAATCAAGAATCATGAATCGAAACATGAATCATGAATTGAATCATGAATCATGAATCATGAATTGAATCATGAATCATGAATCATGAATCGAATAATGAATCATGAATTATGAATCATAAATTGAATCATGAATCATGAATTGAATCATGAATTGAATCATGAATCGAATCATGAATTGAATCATGAATCAAGAATCGAATCATGAATCATGAATTGAATCAAGAATCATGAATCGTGAATCATAAATTGAATCATAAATCATGAATCATGAATTGAATCATGAATCATGAATCGAATCATGAATCATAAATCATGAATTGAATCATGAATTGAATCATGAATCATGAATCGAATCATGAAACATGAATTGAATCATGAATTGAATCATGAATTGAATCATGAATCATGGATTGAATCATGAATCATGAATTGAATCATGAATCATGAATCATGAATCGAATCATGAATCATGAATTGAATCATGAATCATGAATCATGAATTGAATCATGAATCATGAATCATGAATTGAGTCATGAATCATGAATCATGAATCGAATCATGAATCATGAATCATAAATCATGAATTGAATCATGAATCATGAATTGAAGCATGAATCATGAATCAAGATTCATGAATCGAAACATGAATCATGAATTGAATCATGAATCATGAATCATGAATTGAATCATGAATCATGAATCATGAATCGAATAATGAATCATGAATCATGAATTGAATCATGAATCATAAATCAAGAATCATGAATCGAAACATGAATCATGAATTGAATCATGAATCATGAATCATGAATCATGAATTGAATCATGAATCATGAATCATGAATCGAATAATGAATCATGAATCATGAATCAAATTGAATCATGAATCATGAATTGAATCATGAATTGAATCATGAATCAAGAATCGAATCATGAATCATGAATTGAATCAAGAATCATGAATCGTGAATCATAAATTGAATCATAAATCATGAATCATGAATTGAATCATGAATCATGAATCGAATCATGAATCATGAATTGAATCATGAATTGAATCATGAATCATGAATCGAATCATGAAACATGAATTGAATCATGAATTGAATCATGAATTGAATCATGAATCATGAATTGAATCATGAATCATGAATTGAATCATGAATCATGAATCATAAATCGAATCATGAATCATGAATCATGAATCATGAATCGAATCATGAATCATGAATTGAATCATGAATCATGAATTATGAATCATGAATTGAATCATGAATCATGAATCAGGAATCATGAATCGAATCATGAATCATGAATCATGAATCATGAATTGAATCATGAATCATGAATCGAATCATGAATCATGAATCATGAATCATGAATTGAATCATGAATCATGAATCATAAATTGAATCATGAATCATGAATCATGAATCATGAATCGAATCATGAATCATGAATTGAATCATGAATCATGAATTATGAATCATTAATTGAATCAAGAATCATGAATTAAATCATGAAACATGAATCATGAATTGAATCATGAATCATGAATCATGAATTGAATCATGAATCATGAATCATGAATCATGAATCGAATCATGAATCATGAATCATGAATCGAATCATGAATTGAATCATGAATCATGAATCATGAATTGAATCATGAATCATGAATCATGAATTGAATCATGAATCATGAATCATGAATCATGAATCGAATCATGAATCATGAATCATGAATCATGAATTGAATCATGAATCATGAATCGAATCATGAATCATGAATCAAGAATCATGAATCGAAACATGAATCATGAATTGAATCATGAATCATGAATCATGAATCATGAATTGAATCATGAATCATGAATCATGAATCGAATAATGAATCATGAATCATGAATTGAATCATGAATCATGAATTGAATCATGAATCAAGAATCGAATCATGAATCATGAATCATGAATTGAATCATAAATTGAATCATAAATCATGAATCATGAATTGAATCATGAATCATGAATCGAATCATGAATCATGAATCATGAATTGAATCATGAATTGAATCATGAATCATGAATCGAATCATGAATCATGAATCATGAATCATGAATTGAATCATGAATTGAATCATGAATCATGAATTGAATCATAAATTGAATCATGAATTGAATCATTAATCATGAATTGAATCATGAATTGAATCATGAATCATGAATTATGAATCATGAATAGAATCATGAATCATGAATCGAATCATGAATCATGAATCATGAATTGAATCATAAATCGAATCATAAATCATGAATTGAATAATGAATTGAATCATGAATCATGAATCGAATCATGAATCATGAATTAAATAATAAATTGAATCATGAATCATGAATCGAATCATGAATTGAATCAGGAATCATGAATTGAATCATGAATCATGAATTGAATCATGAATCATGAATCATGAATCATGAATCGGATCATGAATCATGAATCATGAATCAAATCATGAATCATGAATCATGAATCGAATCATGAATCATGAATTGAATCATGAATCATGAATCATGAATTGAATCATGAATCATGAATCATGAATTGAATCATGAATCATGAATCATGAATCATGAATCGAATCATGAATCATAAATCATGAATTGAATCATGAATCATGAATTGAATCATAATTTATAAATCAAGATTCATGAATCGAAACATGAATCATGAATTGAATCATGAATCATGAATCATGAATCATGAATTGAATCATGAATCATGAATCATGAATCGAATAATGAATCATGAATCATGAATCGAAACATGAATCATGAATTGAATCATGAATCATGAATCATGATTTGAATCATGAATCATGAATCATGAATCGAATAATGAATCATGAATCATGAATCATAAATTGAATCATGAATCATGAATTGAATCATGAATCATGAATTGAATCATGAATTGAATCATGAATCAAGAATCATAAATCATGAATTGAATCATGAATCATGAATTGAATCATGAATCATGAATCAAGATTCATGAATCGAAACATGGATCATGAATTGAATCATGAATCATGAATCATGAATTGAATCATGAATCATGAATCATGAATCGAATAATGAATCATGAATCATGAATTGAATCATGAATCATAAATCAAGAATCATGAATCATGAATCATGAATTGAATCATGAATCATGAATCATGAATCATGAATTGAATCATGAATCATGAATCATGAATCGAATAATGAATCATGAATCATGAATCATAAATTGAATCATGAATCATGAATTGAATCATGAATTGAATCATGAATCAAGAATCGAATCATGAATCATGAATTGAATCAAGAATCATGAATCGTGAATCATAAATTGAATCATAAATCATGAATCATGAATTGAATCATGAATCATGAATCGAATCATGAATCATGAATCATGAATTGAATCATGAATTGAATCATGAATCATGAATCGAATCATGAAACATGAATTGAATCATGAATTGAATCATGAATTGAATCATGAATCATGAATTGAATCATGAATCATGAATCATGAATCGAATCATGAATCATGAATTGAATCATGAATCATGAATCATGAATTGAATCATGAATCATGAATCATGAATTGAATCATGAATCATGAATCATGAATCATGAATCGAATCATGAATCATGAATCATAAATCATGAATTGAATCATGAATCATGAATTGAATCATAAATCATGAATCAAGATTCATGAATCGAAACATGAATCATGAATTGAATCATGAATCATGAATCATGAATTGAATCATGAATCATGAATCATGAATCGAATAATGAATCATGAATCATGAATTGAATCATGAATCATAAATCAAGAATCATGAATCGAAACATGAATCATGAATTGAATCATGAATCATGAATCATGAATCATGAATTGAATCATGAATCATGAATCATGAATCGAATAATGAATCATGAATCATGAATCATGAATTGAATCATGAATCATGAATTGAATCATGAATCATGAATTGAATCATGAATCATGAATTGAATCATGAATTGAATCATGAATCAAGAATCGAATCATGAATCATGAATTGAATCAAGAATCATGAATCATGAATCATAAATTGAATCATAAATCATGAATCATGAATTGAATCATGAATCATGAATCGAATCATGAATCATGAATCATGAATTGAATCATGAATTGAATTATGAATCGAATCATGAATCATGAATCATGAATCATGAATTGAATCATGAATCGAATCATGAATCATGAATTGAATCATGAATTAAATCATGAATTGAATCATTAATCATTAATTGAATCATGAATTGAATTATGAATCATGAATTATGAATCATGAATAGAATCATGAATCATGAATCGAATCATGAATCATGAATCGAATCATGAATCATGAATCATGAATTGAATCATGAATCGAATCATAAATCATGAATTGAATAATGAATTGAATCATGAATCATGAATCGAATCATGAATCATGAATTAAATAATAAATTGAATCATGAATCATGAATCGAATCATGAATTGATTTAGGAATCATGAATTGAATCATGAATCATGAATCATGAATCGAATAATGAATCATGAATCATGAATCATGAATCGAATCATGAATCATGAATCATGAATCAAATCATGAATCATGAATCATGAATCGAATCATGAATCATGAATTGAATCATGAATCATGAATCATGAATTGAATCATGAATCATGAATCATGAATTGAATCATGAATCATGAATCATGAATCGAATCATGAATCATGAATCATAAATCATGAATTGAATCATGAATCATGAATTGAATCATGAATCATGAATTGAATCATGAATCATGAATCAAGATTCATGAATCGA
The DNA here is from genome assembly GCA_036250195.1 of Mixophyes australis. Taxonomy (NCBI): domain Eukaryota; kingdom Metazoa; phylum Chordata; class Amphibia; order Anura; family Limnodynastidae; genus Mixophyes; species Mixophyes australis. The sequence goes on along the minus strand of JAVHZZ010000001.1, from coordinate 237,620,870 downwards.
AGCATGAATCATGAATTGAATCATGAATCATGAATCATGAATTGAATCATGAATCATGAATCATGAATTGAATCATGAATCATAAATCAAGAATCATGAATCGAAACATGAATCATGAATTGAATCATGAATCATGAATCATGAATTGAATCATGAATCATGAATCATGAATCGAATAATGAATCATGAATCATGAATCATAAATTGAATCATGAATCATGAATTGAATCATGAATCATGAATCGAATCATGAATCATGAATTAATGAATTGAATCATGAATCATGAATCATGAATCGAATCATGAATCATGAATCATGAATTGAATCATGAATCATGAATCGAATCATGAATCATGAATTGAAACATTAATTGAATCATGTATGATGAATTGAATCAGGAATCGAATCATGAATTGAATTATGAATCATGAAATGAATCATGAGTCATGAATAATGAATTAAATCATGAATCATGAATCATGAATCATGAATCATGAATTGAATCATGAATCATGAATCGAATCATGAATCGAATCATGAATCATAAATTGAATCATGAATCATGAATCATAAATTGAATCATGAATCATGAATCATGAATTGAATCATGAATTATGAATCGAATCATAAATCATGAATCATGAATCATGATTCATGAAATGAATCATGAATCATGAATCATGAATTGAATCAAGAATCATGAATCGTGAATCATAAATTGAATCATAAATCATGAATCATGAATTGAATCATGAATCATGAATCGAATCATGAATCATGAATCATGAATTGAATCATGAATTGAATCATGAATCATGAATCGAATCATGAATCATGAATCATGAATCATGAATTGAATCATGAATTGAATCATGAATCATGAATTGAATCATAAATTGAATCATGAATTGAATCATTAATCATGAATTGAATCATGAATTGAATCATGAATTGAATCATGAATCATGAATTGAATCATGAATCATGAATTGAATCATGAATCATGAATCATAAATCGAATCATGAATCATGAATCATGAATCATGAATCGAATCATGAATCATGAATTGAATCATGAATCATGAATTATGAATCATGAATTGAATCATGAATCATGAATCAGGAATCATGAATCGAATCATGAATCATGAATCATGAATCATGAATTGAATCATGAATCATGAATCGAATCATGAATCATGAATCATGAATCATGAATTGAATCATAAATCATGAATCATAAATTGAATCATGAATCATGAATCATGAATCATGAATCGAATCATGAATCATGAATTGAATCATGAATCATGAATTATGAATCATTAATTGAATCAAGAATCATGAATTAAATCATGAAACATGAATCATGAATTGAATCATGAATCATGAATCATGAATTGAATCATGAATCATGAATCATGAATCATGAATCGAATCATGAATCATGAATCATGAATCGAATCATGAATTGAATCATGAATCATGAATCATGAATTGAATCATGAATCATGAATCATGAATTGAATCATGAATCATGAATCATGAATCATGAATCGAATCATGAATCATGAATCATGAATCATGAATTGAATCATGAATCATGAATCGAAACATGAATCATGAATTGAATCATGAATCATGAATCATGAATCATGAATTGAATCATGAATCATGAATCATGAATCGAATAATGAATCATGAATCATGAATTGAATCATGAATCATGAATTGAATCATGAATCAAGAATCGAATCATGAATCATGAATCATGAATTGAATCATAAATTGAATCATAAATCATGAATCATGAATTGAATCATGAATCATGAATCGAATCATGAATCATGAATCATGAATTGAATCATGAATTGAATCATGAATCATGAATCGAATCATGAATCATGAATCATGAATCATGAATCATGAATCATGAATTGAATCATGAATTGAATCATGAATCATGAATTGAATCATAAATTGAATCATGAATTGAATCATTAATCATGAATTGAATCATTAATCATGAATTGAATCATGAATCATGAATCATGAATCATGAATAGAATCATGAATCATGAATCGAATCATGAATCATGAATCATGAATTGAATCATAAATCGAATCATAAATCATGAATTGAATAATGAATTGAATCATGAATCATGAATCGAATCATGAATCATGAATTAAATAATAAATTGAATCATGAATCATGAATCGAATCATGAATTGAATCAGGAATCATGAATTGAATCATGAATCATGAATTGAATCATGAATCATGAATCATGAATCATGAATCGGATCATGAATCATGAATCATGAATCAAATCATGAATCATGAATCATGAATCGAATCATGAATCATGAATTGAATCATGAATCATGAATCATGAATTGAATCATGAATCATGAATCATGAATTGAATCATGAATCATGAATCATGAATCATGAATCGAATCATGAATCATGAATCATAAATCATGAATTGAATCATGAATCATGAATTGAATCATAATTTATAAATCAAGATTCATGAATCGAAACATGAATCATGAATTGAATCATGAATCATGAATCATGAATCATGAATTGAATCATGAATCATGAATCATGAATCGAATAATGAATCATGAATCATGAATCGAAACATGAATCATGAATTGAATCATGAATCATTAATCATGATTTGAATCATGAATCATGAATCATGAATCGAATAATGAATCATGAATCATGAATCATAAATTGAATCATGAATCATGAATTGAATCATGAATCATGAATTGAATCATGAATTGAATCATGAATCAAGAATCATAAATCATGAATTGAATCATGAATCATGAATTGAATCATGAATCATGAATCAAGATTCATGAATCGAAACATGGATCATGAATTGAATCATGAATCATGAATCATGAATTGAATCATGAATCATGAATCATGAATCGAATAATGAATCATGAATCATGAATTGAATCATGAATCATAAATCAAGAATCATGAATCGAAACATGAATCATGAATTGAATCATGAATCATGAATCATGAATCATGAATTGAATCATGAATCATGAATCATGAATCGAATAATGAATCATGAATCATGAATCATAAATTGAATCATGAATCATGAATTGAATCATGAATTGAATCATGAATCAAGAATCGAATCATGAATCATGAATTGAATCAAGAATCATGAATCGTGAATCATAAATTGAATCATAAATCATGAATCATGAAGTGAATCATGAATCATGAATCGAATCATGAATCATGAATCATGAATTGAATCATGAATTGAATCATGAATCATGAATCGAATCATGAAACATGAATTGAGTCATGAATTGAATCATGAATTGAATCATGAATTGAATCATGAATCATGAATTGAATCATGAATCATGAATCATGAATCGAATCATGAATCATGAATCATGAATCATGAATCATGAATTGAATCATGAATCATAAATCATGAATTGAATCATGAATCATGAATCATGAATCATGAATCGAATCATGAATCATGAATCATAAATCATGAATTGAATCATGAATCATGAATTGAATCATAAATCATGAATCAAGATTCATGAATCGAAACATGAATCATGAATTGAATCATGAATCATGAATCATGAATTGAATCATGAATCATGAATCATGAATCGAATAATGAATCATGAATCATGAATTGAATCATGAATCATAAATCAAGAATCATGAATCGAAACATGAATCATGAATTGAATCATGAATCATGAATCATGAATCATGAATTGAATCATGAATCATGAATCATGAATCGAATAATGAATCATGAATCATGAATCATGAATTGAATCATGAATCATGAATTGAATCATGAATCATGAATTGAATCATGAATCATGAATTGAATCATGAATTGAATCATGAATCAAGAATCGAATCATGAATCATGAATTGAATCAAGAATCATGAATCATGAATCATAAATTGAATCATAAATCATGAATCATGAATTGAATCATGAATCATGAATCGAATCATGAATCATGAATCATGAATTGAATCATGAATTGAATTATGAATCGAATCATGAATCATGAATCATGAATCATGAATTGAATCATGAATCGAATCATGAATCATGAATTGAATCATGAATTAAATCATGAATTGAATCATTAATCATGAATTGAATCATGAATTGAATTATGAATCATGAATTATGAATCATGAATAGAATCATGAATCATGAATCGAATCATGAATCATGAATCATGAATCATGAATCGAATAATGAATCATGAATCATGAATCATAAATTGAATCATGAATCATGAATTGAATCATGAATTGAATCATGAATCAAGAATCGAATCATGAATCATGAATTGAATCAAGAATCATGAATCGTGAATCATAAATTGAATCATAAATCATGAATCATGAATTGAATCATGAATCATGAATCGAATCATGAATCATGAATCATGAATTGAATCATGAATTGAATCATGAATCATGAATCGAATCATGAATCATGAATCATGAATCAAATCATGAATCATGAATCATGAATCGAATCATGAATCATGAATTGAATCATGAATCATGAATCATGAATTGAATCATGAATCATGAATCATGAATTGAATCATGAATCATGAATCATGAATCATGAATCGAATCATGAATCATGAATCATAAATCATGAATTGAATCATGAATCATGAATTGAATCATGAATCATGAATCAAGATTCATGAATCGAAGCATGAATCATGAATTGAATCATGAATCATGAATCATGAATTGAATCATGAATCATGAATCATGAATTGAATCATGAATCATAAATCAAGAATCATGAATCGAAACATGAATCATGAATTGAATCATGAATCATGAATTGAATCATGAATCATGAATCATGAATCGAATAATGAATCATGAATCATGAATCATAAATTGAATCATGAATCATGAATTGAATCATGAATCATGAATCGAATCATGAATCATGAATTAATGAATTGAATCATGAATCATGAATCATGAATCGAATCATGAATCATGAATCATGAATTGAATCATGAATCATGAATCGAATCATGAATCATGAATTGAAACATTAATTAAATCATGTATGATGAATTGAATCAGGAATCGAATCATGAATTGAATTATGAATCATGAAATGAATCATGAGTCATGAATAATGAATTAAATCATGAATCATGAATCATGAATCATGAATCATGAATTGAATCATGAATCATGAATCATGAATCGAATCATGAATCGAATCATGAATCATAAATTGAATCATGAATCGAAACATGAATCATGAATTGAATCATGAATCATGAATCATGAATTGAATCATGAATCATGAATCGAATAATGAATCATGAATCATGAATCATAAATTGAATCATGAATCATGAATTGAATCATGAATTGAATCATGAATCAAGAATCGAATCATGAATCATGAATTGAATCAAGAATCATGAATCGTGAATCATAAATTGAATCATAAATCATGAATCATGAATTGAATCATGAATCATGAATCGAATCATGAATCATGAATCATGAATTGAATCATGAATCGAATCATAAATCATGAATTTAATCATGAATTGAATCATGAATCATGAATCGAATCATGAATCATGAATTAAATATTAAATTGAATCATGAATCATGAATCGAATCATGAATTGAATCAGGAATCATGTATTGAATCATGAATCATTAATTGAATCATGAATCATGAATCATGAATCATGAATCGAATCATGAATCATGAATCATGAATCATGAATCAAATCATGAATCATGAATCATGAATCGAATCATGAATCGAATCATGAATCATGAATCATGAATTGAATCATGAATCATTAATCATGAATTGAATCATGAATCATGAATCAAATCATGAATCATGAATCGAATCATGAATCATGAATTGAATCATGAATCATGAATCATGAATTGAATCATGAATCATGAATCATGAATTGAATCATGAATCATGAATTGAATCATGAATCATGAATCGAATCATGAATCATGAATTAATGAATTGAATCATGAATCATGAATCATGAATCGAATCATGAATCATGAATCATGAATTGAATCATGAATCATGAATCGAATCATGAATCATGAATTGAAACATTAATTGAATCATGTATGATGAATTGAATCAGGAATCGAATCATGAATTGAATTATGAATCATGAAATGAATCATGAGTCATGAATAATGAATTAAATCATGAATCATGAATCATGAATCATGAATCATGAATTGAATCATGAATCATGAATCATGAATCGAATCATGAATCGAATCATGAATCATAAATTGAATCATGAATCATGAATCATGAATCATAAATTGAATCATGAATCGAATCATGAATTGAATCATGAATTATGAATCGAATCATAAATCATGAATCATGAATCATGATTCATGAAATGAATCATGAATCATGAATCATGAATTGAATCATGAATCATGAATCAAGAATCATGAATCGAAACATGAATCATGAATTGAATCATGAATCATGAATCATGAATTGAATCATGAATCATGAATCATGAATCGAATAATGAATCATGAATCATGAATCATAAATTGAATCATGAATCATGAATTGAATCATGAATTGAATCATGAATCAAGAATCGAATCATGAATCATGAATTGAATCAAGAATCATGAATCGTGAATCATAAATTGAATCATAAATCATGAATCATGAATTGAATCATGAATCATGAATCGAATCATGAATCATGAATCATGAATTGAATCATGAATTGAATCATGAATCATGAATCGAATCATGAAACATGAATTGAATCATGAATTGAATCATGAATTGAATCATGAATCATGAATTGAATCATGAATCATGAATCATGAATCGAATCATGAATCATGAATTGAATCATGAATCATGAATCATGAATTGAATCATGAATCATGAATCATGAATTGAATCATGAATCATGAATCATGAATCATGAATCGAATCATGAATCATGAATCATAAATCATGAATTGAATCATGAATCATGAATTGAATCATAAATCATGAATCAAGATTCATGAATCGAAACATGAATCATGAATTGAATCATGAATCATGAATCATGAATTGAATCATAAATCATGAATCATGAATCGAATAATGAATCATGAATCATGAATTGAATCATGAATCATAAATCAAGAATCATGAATCGAAACATGAATCATGAATTGAATCATGAATCATGAATCATGAATCATGAATTGAATCATGAATCATGAATCATGAATCGAATAATGAATCATGAATCATGAATCATGAATTGAATCATGAATCATGAATTGAATTATGAATCATGAATTGAATCATGAATCATGAATTGAATCATGAATTGAATCATGAATCAAGAATCGAATCATGAATCATGAATTGAATCAAGAATCATGAATCATGAATCATAAATTGAATCATAAATCATGAATCATGAATTGAATCATGAATCATGAATCGAATCATGAATCATGAATCATGAATTGAATCATGAATTGAATTATGAATCGAATCATGAATCATGAATTGAATCATGAATTAAATCATGAATTGAATCATTAATCATGAATTGAATCATGAATTGAATTATGAATCATGAATTATGAATCATGAATAGAATCATGAATCATGAATCGAATCATGAATCATGAATCATGAATTGAATCATGAATCGAATCATAAATCATGAATTGAATAATGAATTGAATCTTGAATCATGAATCGAATCATGAATCATGAATTAAATAATAAATTGAATCATGAATCATGAATCGAATCATGAATTGATTTAGGAATCATGAATTGAATCATGAATCATGAATCATGAATCGAATAATGAATCATGAATCATGAATCATGAATCGAATCATGAATCATGAATCATGAATCAAATCATGAATCATGAATCATGAATCGAATCATGAATCATGAATTGAATCATGAATCATGAATCATGAATTGAATCATGAATCATGAATCATGAATTGAATCATGAATCATGAATCATGAATCGAATCATGAATCATGAATCATAAATCATGAATTGAATCATGAATCATGAATCGAAGCATGAATCATGAATTGAATCATGAATCATGAATCAAGATTCATGAATCGAAGCATGAATCATGAATTGAATCATGAATCATGAATCATGAATTGAATCATGAATCATGAATTGAATCATGAATCATAAATCAAGAATCATGAATCGAAACATGAATCATGAATTGAATCATGAATCATGAATCATGAATTGAATCATGAATCATGAATCATGAATCGAATAATGAATCATGAATTATGAATCATAAATTGAATCATGAATCATGAATTGAATCATGAATTGAATCATGAATCGAATCATGAATTGAATCATGAATCAAGAATCGAATCATGAATCATGAATTGAATCAAGAATCATGAATCGTGAATCATAAATTGAATCATAAATCATGAATCATGAATTGAATCATGAATCATGAATCGAATCATGAATCATAAATCATGAATTGAATCATGAATTGAATCATGAATCATGAATCGAATCATGAAACATGAATTGAATCATGAATTGAATCATGAATTGAATCATGAATCATGGATTGAATCATGAATCATGAATTGAATCATGAATCATGAATCATGAATCGAATCATGAATCATGAATTGAATCATGAATCATGAATCATGAATTGAATCATGAATCATGAATCATGAATTGAATCATGAATCATGAATCATGAATCGAATCATGAATCATGAATCATAAATCATGAATTGAATCATGAATCATGAATTGAAGCATGAATCATGAATCAAGATTCATGAATCGAAACATGAATCATGAATTGAATCATGAATCATGAATCATGAATTGAATCATGAATCATGAATCATGAATCGAATAATGAATCATGAATCATGAATTGAATCATGAATCATAAATCAAGAATCATGAATCGAAACATGAATCATGAATTGAATCGTGAATCATGAATCATGAATCATGAATTGAATCATGAATCATGAATCATGAATCGAATAATGAATCATGAATCATGAATCATAAATTGAATCATGAATCATGAATTGAATCATGAATTGAATCATGAATCAAGAATCGAATCATGAATCATGAATTGAATCAAGAATCATGAATCGTGAATCATAAATTGAATCATAAATCATGAATCATGAATTGAATCATGAATCATGAATCGAATCATGAATCATGAATTGAATCATGAATTGAATCATGAATCATGAATCGAATCATGAAACATGAATTGAACCATGAATTGAATCATGAATTGAATCATGAATCATGAATTGAATCATGAATCATGAATTGAATCATGAATCATGAATCATAAATCGAATCATGAATCATGAATCATGAATCATGAATCGAATCATGAATCATGAATTGAATCATGAATCATGAATTATGAATCATGAATTGAATCATGAATCATGAATCAGGAATTATGAATCGAATCATGAATCATGAATCATGAATCATGAATTGAATCATGAATCATGAATCGAATCATGAATCATGAATCATGAATTGAATCATGAATCATGAATCATAAATTGAATCATGAATCATGAATCATGAATCATGAATCGAATCATGAATCATGAATTGAATCATGAATCATGAATTATGAATCATTAATTGAATCAAGAATCATGAATTAAATCATGAATTGAATCATGAATCATGAATCATGAATTGAATCATGAATCATGAATCATGAATCATGAATCATGAATCATGAATCGAATCATGAATCATGAATCATGAATCGAATCATGAATTGAATCATGAATCATGAATCATGAATTGAATCATGAATCATGAATCATGAATTGAATCATGAATCATGAATCATGAATCATGAATCGAATCATGAATCATGAATCATGAATCATGAATTGAATCATGAATCATGAATCGAATCATGAATCATGAATCAAGAATCATGAATCGAAACATGAATCATGAATTGAATCATGAATCATGAATCATGAATCATGAATTGAATCATGAATCATGAATCATGAATCGAATAATGAATCATGAATCATGAATTGAATCATGAATCATGAATTGAATCATGAATCAAGAATCGAATCATGAATCATGAATCATGAATTGAATCATAAATTGAATCATAAATCATGAATCATGAATTGAATCATGAATCATGAATCGAATCATGAATCATGAATCATGAATTGAATCATGAATTGAATCATGAATCATGAATTGAATCATGAATCATGAATCATGAATCATGAATTGAATCATGAATTGAATCATGAATCATGAATTGAATCATAAATTGAATCATGAATTGAATCATTAATCATGAATTGAATCATGAATTGAATCATGAATCATGAATTATGAATCATGAATAGAATCATGAATCATGAATCGAATCATGAATCATGAATCATGAATTGAATCATAAATCGAATCATAAATCATGAATTGAATAATGAATTGAATCATGAATCATGAATCGAATCATGAATCATGAATTAAATAATAAATTGAATCATGAATCATGAATCGAATCATGAATTGAATCAGGAATCATGAATTGAATCATGAATCATGAATTGAATCATGAATCATGAATCATGAATCATGAATCGGATCATGAATCATGAATCATGAATCAAATCATGAATCATGAATCATGAATCGAATCATGAATCATGAATTGAATCATGAATCATGAATCATGAATTGAATCATGAATCATGAATCATGAATTGAATCATGAATCATGAATCATGAATCATGAATCGAATCATGAATCATGAATCATAAATCATGAATTGAATCATGAATCATGAATTGAATCATAATTTATAAATCAAGATTCATGAATCGAAACATGAATCATGAATTGAATCATGAATCATGAATCATGAATCATGAATTGAATCATGAATCATGAATCATGAATCGAATAATGAATCATGAATCATGAATCGAAACATGAATCATGAATTGAATCATGAATCATGAATCATGATTTGAATCATGAATCATGAATCATGAATCGAATAATGAATCATGAATCATGAATCATAAATTGAATCATGAATCATGAATTGAATCATGAATCATGAATTGAATCATGAATTGAATCATGAATCAAGAATCATAAATCATGAATTGAATCATGAATCATGAATTGAATCATGAATCATGAATCAAGATTCATGAATCGAAACATGGATCATGAATTGAATCATGAATCATGAATCATGAATTGAATCATGAATCATGAATCATGAATCGAATAATGAATCATGAATCATGAATTGATGCATGAATCATAAATCAAGAATCATGAATCGAAACATGAATCATGAATTGAATCATGAATCATGAATCATGAATCATGAATTGAATCATGAATCATGAATCATGAATCGAATAATGAATCATGAATCATGAATCATAAATTGAATCATGAATCATGAATTGAATCATGAATTGAATCATGAATTGAATCATGAATCAAGAATCGAATCATGAATCATGAATTGAATCAAGAATCATGAATCGTGAATCATAAATTGAATCATAAATCATGAATCATGAATTGAATCATGAATCATGAATCGAATCATGAATCATGAATTGAATCATGAATTGAATCATGAATCATGAATCGAATCATGAAACATGAATTGAATCATGAATTGAATCATGAATTGAATCATGAATCATGAATTGAATCATGAATCATGAATCATGAATCGAATCATGAATCATGAATTGAATCATGAATCATGAATCATGAATTGAATCATGAATCATGAATCATGAATTGAATCATGAATCATGAATCATGAATCATGAATCGAATCATGAATCATGAATCATAAATCATGAATTGAATCATGAATCATGAATTGAATCATAAATCATGAATCAAGATTCATGAATCGAAACATGAATCATGAATTGAATCATGAATCATGAATCATGAATTGAATCATGAATCATGAATCATGAATCGAATAATGAATCATGAATTGAATCATGAATCATAAATCAAGAATCATGAATCGAAACATGAATCATGAATTGAATCATGAATCATGAATCATGAATCATGAATTGAATCATGAATCATGAATCATGAATCGAATAATGAATCATGAATCATGAATTGAATCATGAATCATGAATTGAATCATGAATCATGAATTGAATCATGAATCATGAATTGAATCATGAATTGAATCATGAATCAAGAATCGAATCATTAATCATGAATTGAATCAAGAATCATGAATCATGAATCATAAATTGAATCATAAATCATGAATCATGAATTGAATCATGAATCATGAATCGAATCATGAATCATGAATCATGAATTGAATCATGAATTGAATTATGAATCGAATCATGAATCATGAATCATGAATCATGAATTGAATCATGAATCGAATCATGAATCATGAATTGAATCATGAATTAAATCATGAATTGAATCATTAATCATGAATTGAATCATGAATTGAATTATGAATCATGAATTATGAATCATGAATAGAATCATGAATCATGAATCGAATCATGAATCATGAATCGAATCATGAATCATGAATCATGAATTGAATCATGAATCGAATCATAAATCATGAATTGAATAATGAATTGAATCATGAATCATGAATCGAATCATGAATCATGAATTAAATAATAAATTGAATCATGAATCATGAATCGAATCATGAATTGATTTAGGAATCATGAATTGAATCATGAATCATGAATCATGAATCGAATAATGAATCATGAATCATGAATCATGAATCGAATCATGAATCATGAATCATGAATCAAATCATGAATCATGAATCATGAATCGAATCATGAATCATGAATTGAATCATGATTCATGAATCATGAATTGAATCATGAATCATGAATCATGAATCATGAATCGAATCATGAATCATGAATCATAAATCATGAATTGAATCATGAATCATGAATTGAATCATGAATCATGAATCAAGATTCATGAATCGAAGCATGAATCATGAATTGAATCATGAATCATGAATCATGAATTGAATCATGAATCATGAATCATGAATTGAATCATGAATCATAAATCAAGAATCATGAATCGAAACATGAATCATGAATTGAATCATGAATCATGAATCATGAATTGAATCATGAATCATGAATCATGAATCGAATAATGAATCATGAATCATGAATCATAAATTGAATCATGAATCATGAATTGAATCATGAATTGAATCATGAATCGAATCATGAATTGAATCATGAATCAAGAATCGAATCATGAATCATGAATTGAATCAAGAATCATGAATCGTGAATCATAAATTGAATCATAAATCATGAATCATGAATTGAATCATGAATCATGAATCGAATCATGAATCATAAATCATGAATTGAATCATGAATTGAATCATGAATCATGAATCGAATCATGAAACATGAATTGAATCATGAATTGAATCATGAATTGAATCATGAATCATGGATTGAATCATGAATCATGAATTGAATCATGAATCATGAATCGAATCATGAATCATGAATTGAATCATGAATCATGAATCATGAATTGAATCATGAATCATGAATCATGAATTGAATCATGAATCATGAATCATGAATCGAATCATGAATCATGAATCATAAATCATGAATTGAATCATGAATCATGAATTGAAGCATGAATCATGAATCAAGATTCATGAATCGAAACATGAATCATGAATTGAATCATGAATCATGAATCATGAATTGAATCATGAATCATGAATCATGAATCGAATAATGAATCATGAATCATGAATTGAATCATGAATCATAAATCAAGAATCATGAATCGAAACATGAATCATGAATCATGAATTGAATCATGAATCATGAATCATGAATCGAATAATGAATCATGAATCATGAATCATAAATTGAATCATGAATCATGAATTGAATCATGAATTGAATCATGAATCAAGAATCGAATCATGAATCATGAATTGAATCAAGAATCCTGAATCGTGAATCATAAATTGAATCATAAATCATGAATCATGAATTGAATCATGAATCATGAATCGAATCATGAATCATGAATTGAATCATGAATTGAATCATGAATCATGAATCGAATCATGAAACATGAATTGAATCATGAATTGAATCATGAATTGAATCATGAATCATGAATTGAATCATGAATCATGAATTGAATCATGAATCATGAATCATAAATCGAATCATGAATCATGAATCATGAATCGAATCATGAATCATGAATTGAATCATGAATCATGAATTATGAATCATGAATTGAATCATGAATCATGAATCATGAATCATGAATCGAATCATGAATCATGAATCATGAATCATGAATTGAATCATGAATCATGAATCGAATCATGAATCATGAATCATGAATCATGAATTGAATCATGAATCATGAATCATAAATTGAATCATGAATCATGAATCATGAATCGAATCATGAATCATGAATCGAATCATGAATCATGAATTATGAATCATGAATTGAATCATGAATCATGAATTAAATCATGAAACATGAATCATGAATTGAATCATGAATCATGAATCATGAATTGAATCATGAATCATGAATCATGAATCGAATCATGAATCATGAATCATGAATCGAATCATGAATTGAATCATGAATCATGAATCATGAATTGAATCATGAATCATGAATCATGAATTGAATCATGAATCATGAATCATGAATCGAATCATGAATCATGAATCATGAATCATGAATTGAATCATGAATCATGAATCGAATCATGAATCATGAATCAAGAATCATGAATTGAAACATGAATCATGAATTGAATCATGAATCATGAATCATGAATCATGAATTGAATCATGAATCATGAATCATGAATCGAATAATGAATCATGAATCATGAATTGAATCATGAATCATGAATTGAATCATGAATCAAGAATCGAATCATGAATCATGAATCATGAATTGAATCATAAATTGAATCATAAATCATGAATCATGAATTGAATCATGAATCATGAATTGAATCATGAATCATGAATCGAATCATGAATCATGAATCATGAATTGAATCATGAATTGAATCATGAATCGAATCATGAATCATGAATCATGAATCATGAATTGAATCATGAATTGAATCATGAATCATGAATTGAATCATGAATTGAATCATGAATTGAATCATTAATCATGAATTGAATCATGAATTGAATCATGAATCATGAATTATGAATCATGAATAGAATCATGAATCATGAATCGAATCATGAATCATGAATCATGAATTGAATCATAAATCGAATCATAAATCATGAATTTAATAATGAATTGAATCATGAATCATGAATCGAATCATGAATCATGAATTAAATAATAAATTGAATCATGAATCATGAATCGAATCATGAATTGAATCAGGAATCATGAATTGAATCATGAATCATGAATTGAATCATGAATCATGAATCATGAATCATGAATCATGAATCGGATCATGAATCATGAATCATGAATCAAATCATGAATCATGAATCATGAATCGAATCATGAATCATGAATTGAATCATGAATCATGAATCATGAATTGAATCATGAATCATGAATCATGAATTGAATCATGAATCATGAATCATGAATCATGAATCGAATCATGAATCATGAATCATAAATCATGAATTGAATCATGAATCATGAATTGAATCATAATTTATAAATCAAGATTCATGAATCGAAACATGAATCATGAATTGAATCATGAATCATGAATCATGAATTGAATCATGAATCATGAATCATGAATCGAATAATGAATCATGAATCATGAATCGAAACATGAATCATGAATTGAATCATGAATCATGAATCATGAATCATGATTTGAATCATGAATCATGAATCATGAATCGAATAATGAATCATGAATCATGAATCATAAATTGAATCATGAATCATGAATTGAATCATGAATCATGAATTGAATCATGAATTGAATCATGAATCAAGAATCGAATCATGAATCATAAATTGAATCAAGAATCATGAATCATGAATCATAAATTGAATCATAAATCATGAAACATGAATTGAATCATGAATTGAATCATGAATTGAATCATGAATCATGAATTGAATCATGAATCATGAATTGAATCATGAATCATGAATCATAAATCGAATCATGAATCATGAATTGAATCATGAATCGAATCATGAATTGAATCATTAATCATGAATTGAATCATGAATTGAATCATGAATCATGAATTATAAATCATGAATTGAAACATGAATCATGAATCATGAATTGAATCATGAATCATGAATCATGAATTGAATCATGAATCATGAATTGAATCATGAATCATGAATTGAATCATGAATCATGAATCATGAATCATGAATCAAATCATGAATCATGAATCATGAATTGAATCATGAATCATGAATTGAATCATGAATCATGAATCATGAATTGAATCATGAATCATGAATCATGAATTGAATCATGAATCATGAATCATGAATCATGAATCGAATCATGAATCATGAATCATAAATCATGAATTGAATCATGAATCATGAATTGAATCATAATTTATAAATCAAGATTCATGAATCGAAACATGAATCATGAATTGAATCATGAATCATGAATCATGAATCATGAATTGAATCATGAATCATGAATCATGAATCGAATAATGAATCATGAATCATGAATCGAAACATGAATCATGAATTGAATCATGAATCATGAATCATGATTTGAATCATGAATCATGAATCATGAATCGAATAATGAATCATAAATCATGAATCATAAATTGAATCATGAATCATGAATTGAATCATGAATCATGAATTGAATCATGAATTGAATCATGAATCAAGAATCGAATCATGAATCATAAATTGAATCAAGAATCATGAATCATGAATCATAAATTGAATCATAAATCATGAAACATGAATTGAATCATGAATCATGAATTGAATCATGAATCATGAATCATAAATCGAATCATGAATCATGAATTGAATCATGAATCGAATCATGAATTGAATCATTAATCATGAATTGAATCATGAATTGAATCATGAATCATGAATTGAAACATGAATCATGAATCATGAATTGAATCATGAATCATGAATCATGAATTGAATCATGAATCATGAATCATGAATTGAATCATGAATCATGAATTGAATCATGAATCATGAATCATGAATTGAATCATGAATCATGAATCATGAATCGAATCATGAATCGAAACATGAATCATGAATCATGAATCATGAATTGAATCATGAATCATGAATTGAATCATGAATCATGAACCATGAATCATGAATCGAATCATGAATCATGAATCATGAATTGAATCATGAATCATGAATCGAATCATGAATCATGAATTGAATCATGAATCATGAATCATGAGTCATAAATTGAATCATGAATCATGAATCATGAATCGAATTATGAATCATGAATCATGAATCATGAATTGAATCATGAATCATGAATCGAATCATGAAACATGAATTGAATCATGAATTGAATCATGAATTGAATCATGAATCATGAATTGAATCATGAATCATGAATTGAATCATGAATCATGAATCATAAATCGAATCATGAATCATGAATCATGAATCGAATCATGAATCATGAATTGAATCTTGAATCATGAATTATGAATCATGAATTGAATCATGAATCATGAATTAAATCATGAATCATGAATTGAATCATGAATCATGAATCATGAATTGAATCATGAATCATGAATCATAAATTGAATCATGAATCATGAATCATGAATCATGAATCGAATCATGAATCATGAATTGAATCATAATTTATAAATCAAGATTCATGAATCGAAACATGAATCATGAATTGAATCATGAATCATGAATCATGAATCATGAATTGAATCATGAATCATGAATCATGAATCGAATAATGAATCATGAATCATGAATCGAAACATGAATCATGAATTGAATCATGAATAATGAATCATGATTTGAATCATGAATCATGAATCATGAATCGAATAATGAATCATAAATCATGAATCATAAATTGAATCATGAATCATGAATTGAATCATGAATCATGAATTGAATCATGAATTGAATCATGAATCAAGAATCGAATCATGAATCATAAATTGAATCAAGAATCATGAATCATGAATCATAAATTGAATCATAAATCATGAAACATGAATTGAATCATGAATCATGAATTGAATCATGAATCATGAATCATAAATCGAATCATGAATCATGAATTGAATCATGAATCGAATCATGAATTGAATCATGAATCATGAATTGAATCATGAATTGAATCATGAATCATGAATTGAAACATGAATCATGAATCATGAATTGAATCATGAATCATGAATCATGAATTGAATCATGAATCATGAATCATGAATTGAATCATGAATCATGAATTGAATCATGAATCATGAATCATGAATTGAATCATGAATCATAAATCATGAATCGAATCATGAATCGAAACATGAATCATGAATCATGAATCATGAATTGAATCATGAATCATGAATCATGAATTGAATCATGAATCATGAACCATGAATCATGAATCGAATCATGAATCATGAATCATGAATTGAATCATGAATCATGAATCGAATCATGAATCATGAATTGAATCATGAATCATGAATCATGAGTCATAAATTGAATCATGAATCATGAATCATGAATCGAATTATGAATCATGAATCATGAATCATGAATTGAATCATGAATCATGAATCGAATCATGAAACATGAATTGAATCATGAATTGAATCATGAATTGAATCATGAATCATGAATTGAATCATGAATCATGAATTGAATCATGAATCATGAATCATAAATCGAATCATGAATCATGAATCATGAATCGAATCATGAATCATGAATTGAATCTTGAATCATGAATTATGAATCATGAATTGAATCATGAATCATGAATTAAATCATGAATCATGAATTGAATCATGAATCATGAATCATGAATTGAATCATGAATCATGAATCATAAATTGAATCATGAATCATGAATCATGAATCATGAATCGAATCATGAATCATGAATTGAATCATGAATCATGAATTATGAATCATGAATTGAATCATGAATCATGAATTAAATCATGAATCATGAATCATGAATTGAAACATGAATCATGAATCATGAATTGAATCATGAATCATGAATCATGAATTGAATCATGAATTGAATCATGAATCATGAATCATGAATTGAATCATGAATCATGAATCATGAATTGAATCATGAATCATGAATCATGAATCATGAATCGAATCATGAATCATGAATCATGAATTGAATCATGAATTGAATCATGAATCATGAATCATGAATCGAATCATGAATCATGAATCAAGAATCATGAATCGAAACATGAATCATGAATTGAATCATGAATCATGAATCATGAATCATGAATTGAATCATGAATCATGAATCATGAATCGAATAATGAATCATGAATCATGAATCATGAATTGAATCATGAATCATGAATTGAATCATGAATCAAGAATCGAATCATGAATCATGAATCATGAATTGAATCATAAATTGAATCATAAATCATGAATCATGAATTGAATCATGAATCATGAATCGAATCATGAATCATGAATCATGAATTGAATCATGAATTGAATCATGAATCATGAATCGAATCATGAATCATGAATCATGAATCATGAATTGAATCATGAATTGAATCATGAATCATGAATTGAATCATGCATTGAATCATGAATTGAATCATGAATCATGAATTGAATCATGAATTGAATCATGAATCATGAATTGAATCATGCATTGAATCATGAATTGAATCATTAATCATGAATTGAATCATGAGTTGAATCATGAATCATGAATTATGAATCATGAATAGAATCATGAATCATGAATCGAATCATGAATCATGAATTGAATCATAAATCGAATCATAAATCATGAATTGAATAATGAATTGAATCATGAATCATGAATCGAATCATGAATCATGAATTAAATAATAAATTGAATCATGAATCATGAATCGAATCATGAATTGAATCAGGAATCATGAATTGAATCATGAATCATGAATTGAATCATGAATCATGAATCATGAATCATGAATCGGATCATGAATCATGAATCATGAATCAAATCATGAATCATGAATCATGAATCGAATCATGAATCATGAATTGAATCATGAATCATGAATCATGAATTGAATCATGAATCATGAATCATGAATTGAATCATGAATCATGAATCATGAATCATGAATCGAATCATGAATCATGAATCATAAATCATGAATTGAATCATGAATCATGAATTGAATCATGAATCATGAATTGAATCATGAATCATGAATCAAGATTCATGAATCGAAACATGAATCATGAATTGAATCATGAATCATGAATCATGAATCATGAATTGAATCATGAATCATGAATCATGAATCGAATAATGAATCATGAATCATGAATCGAAACATGAATCATGAATTGAATCATGAATCATGAATCATGAATCATGATTTGAATCATGAATCATGAATCATGAATCGAATAATGAATCATGAATCATGAATCATAAATTGAATCATGAATCATGAATTGAATCATGAATCATGAATTGAATCATGAATTGAATCATGAATCAAGAATCGAATCATGAATCATAAATTGAATCAAGAATCATGAATCATGAATCATAAATTGAATCATAAATCATGAATCATGAATTGAATCATGAATTGAATCATGAATCATGAATCGAATCATGAAACATGAATTGAATCATGAATTGAATCATGAATTGAATCATGAATCATGAATTGAATCATGAATCATGAATCATAAATCGAATCATGAAACATGAATTGAATCATGAATCGAATCATGAATTGAATCATTAATCATGAATTGAATCATGAATTGAATCATGAATCATGAATTATAAATCATGAATTGAAACATGAATCATGAATCATGAATTGAATCATGAATCATGAATCATGAATTGAATCATGAATCATGAATCATGAATTGAATCATGAATCATGAATTGATTTATGAATCATGAATCATGAATTGAATCATGAATCATGAATCATGAATCGAATCATGAATCATGAATCATGAATCGAATCATGAATTGAATCATGAATCATGAATCATGAATTGAATCATGAATCATGAATCATGAATTGAATCATGAATCATGAATCACGAATCATGAATCGAATCATGAATCATGAATCATGAATCATGAATTGAATCATGAATCATGAATCGAATCATGAATCATGAATCAAGAATCATGAATCGAAACATGAATCATGAATTGAATCATGAATCAAGAATCATGAATCATGAATTGAATCATGAATCATGAATCATGAATCGAATAATGAATCATGAATCATGAATCATGAATTGAATCATGAATCATGAATTGAATCATGAATCAAGAATCGAATCATGAATCATGAATCATGAATTGAATCATAAATTGAATCATAAATCATGAATCATGAATTGAATCATGAATCATGAATCGAATCATGAATCATGAATCATGAATTGAATCATGAATTGAATCATGAATCATGAATCGAATCATGAATCATGAATCATGAATCATGAATTGAATCATGAATTGAATCATGAATCATGAATTGAATCATGAATTGAATCATGAATTGAATCATTAATCATGAATTGAATCATGAATTGAATCATGAATCATGAATTATGAATCATGAATAGAATCATGAATCATGAATCGAATCATGAATCATGAATCATGAATTGAATCATAAATCGAATCATAAATCATGAATTGAATAATGAATTGAATCATGAATCATGAATCGAATCATGAATCATGAATTAAATAATAAATTGAATCATGAATCATGAATCGAATCATGAATTGAATCAGGAATCATGAATTGAATCATGAATCATGAATTGAATCATGAATCATGAATCATGAATCATGAATCGGATCATGAATCATGAATCATGAATCAAATCATGAATCATGAATCATGAATCGAATCATGAATCATGAATTGAATCATGAATCATGAATCATGAATCGAAACATGAATCATGAATTGAATCATGAATCATGAATCATGATTTGAATCATGAATCATGAATCATGAATCGAATAATGAATCATAAATCATGAATCATAAATTGAATCATGAATCATGAATTGAATCATGAATCATGAATTGAATCATGAATTGAATCATGAATCAAGAATCGAATCATGAATCATAAATTGAATCAAGAATCATGAATCATGAATCATAAATTGAATCATAAATCATGAAACATGAATTGAATCATGAATCATGAATTGAATCATGAATCATGAATCATAAATCGAATCATGAATCATGAATTGAATCATGAATCGAATCATGAATTGAATCATTAATCATGAATTGAATCATGAATTGAATCATGAATCATGAATTGAAACATGAATCATGAATCATGAATTGAATCATGAATCATGAATCATGAATTGAATCATGAATCATGAATCATGAATTGAATCATGAATCATGAATTGAATCATGAATCATGAATCATGAATTGAATCATGAATCATGAATCATGAATCGAATCATGAATCGAAACATGAATCATGAATCATGAATCATGAATTGAATCATGAATCATGAATTGAATCATGAATCATGAACCATGAATCATGAATCGAATCATGAATCATGAATCATGAATTGAATCATGAATCATGAATCGAATCATGAATCATGAATTGAATCATGAATCATGAATCATGAGTCATAAATTGAATCATGAATCATGAATCATGAATCGAATTATGAATCATGAATCATGAATCATGAATTGAATCATGAATCATGAATCGAATCATGAAACATGAATTGAATCATGAATTGAATCATGAATTGAATCATGAATCATGAATTGAATCATGAATCATGAATTGAATCATGAATCATGAATCATAAATCGAATCATGAATCATGAATCATGAATCGAATCATGAATCATGAATTGAATCTTGAATCATGAATTATGAATCATGAATTGAATCATGAATCATGAATTAAATCATGAATCATGAATTGAATCATGAATCATGAATCATGAATTGAATCATGAATCATGAATCATAAATTGAATCATGAATCATGAATCATGAATCATGAATCGAATCATGAATCATGAATTGAATCATAATTTATAAATCAAGATTCATGAATCGAAACATGAATCATGAATTGAATCATGAATCATGAATCATGAATCATGAATTGAATCATGAATCATGAATCATGAATCGAATAATGAATCATGAATCATGAATCGAAACATGAATCATGAATTGAATCATGAATAATGAATCATGATTTGAATCATGAATCATGAATCATGAATCGAATAATGAATCATAAATCATGAATCATAAATTGAATCATGAATCATGAATTGAATCATGAATCATGAATTGAATCATGAATTGAATCATGAATCAAGAATCGAATCATGAATCATAAATTGAATCAAGAATCATGAATCATGAATCATAAATTGAATCATAAATCATGAAACATGAATTGAATCATGAATCATGAATTGAATCATGAATCATGAATCATAAATCGAATCATGAATCATGAATTGAATCATGAATCGAATCATGAATTGAATCATGAATCATGAATTGAATCATGAATTGAATCATGAATCATGAATTGAAACATGAATCATGAATCATGAATTGAATCATGAATCATGAATCATGAATTGAATCATGAATCATGAATCATGAATTGAATCATGAATCATGAATTGAATCATGAATCATGAATCATGAATTGAATCATGAATCATAAATCATGAATCGAATCATGAATCGAAACATGAATCATGAATCATGAATCATGAATTGAATCATGAATCATGAATCATGAATTGAATCATGAATCATGAACCATGAATCATGAATCGAATCATGAATCATGAATCATGAATTGAATCATGAATCATGAATCGAATCATGAATCATGAATTGAATCATGAATCATGAATCATGAGTCATAAATTGAATCATGAATCATGAATCATGAATCGAATTATGAATCATGAATCATGAATCATGAATTGAATCATGAATCATGAATCGAATCATGAAACATGAATTGAATCATGAATTGAATCATGAATTGAATCATGAATCATGAATTGAATCATGAATCATGAATTGAATCATGAATCATGAATCATAAATCGAATCATGAATCATGAATCATGAATCGAATCATGAATCATGAATTGAATCTTGAATCATGAATTATGAATCATGAATTGAATCATGAATCATGAATTAAATCATGAATCATGAATTGAATCATGAATCATGAATCATGAATTGAATCATGAATCATGAATCATAAATTGAATCATGAATCATGAATCATGAATCATGAATCGAATCATGAATCATGAATTGAATCATGAATCATGAATTATGAATCATGAATTGAATCATGAATCATGAATTAAATCATGAATCATGAATCATGAATTGAAACATGAATCATGAATCATGAATTGAATCATGAATCATGAATCATGAATTGAATCATGAATTGAATCATGAATCATGAATCATGAATTGAATCATGAATCATGAATCATGAATTGAATCATGAATCATGAATCATGAATCATGAATCGAATCATGAATCATGAATCATGAATTGAATCATGAATTGAATCATGAATCATGAATCATGAATCGAATCATGAATCATGAATCAAGAATCATGAATCGAAACATGAATCATGAATTGAATCATGAATCATGAATCATGAATCATGAATTGAATCATGAATCATGAATCATGAATCGAATAATGAATCATGAATCATGAATCATGAATTGAATCATGAATCATGAATTGAATCATGAATCAAGAATCGAATCATGAATCATGAATCATGAATTGAATCATAAATTGAATCATAAATCATGAATCATGAATTGAATCATGAATCATGAATCGAATCATGAATCATGAATCATGAATTGAATCATGAATTGAATCATGAATCATGAATCGAATCATGAATCATGAATCATGAATCATGAATTGAATCATGAATTGAATCATGAATCATGAATTGAATCATGCATTGAATCATGAATTGAATCATGAATCATGAATTGAATCATGAATTGAATCATGAATCATGAATTGAATCATGCATTGAATCATGAATTGAATCATTAATCATGAATTGAATCATGAGTTGAATCATGAATCATGAATTATGAATCATGAATAGAATCATGAATCATGAATCGAATCATGAATCATGAATTGAATCATAAATCGAATCATAAATCATGAATTGAATAATGAATTGAATCATGAATCATGAATCGAATCATGAATCATGAATTAAATAATAAATTGAATCATGAATCATGAATCGAATCATGAATTGAATCAGGAATCATGAATTGAATCATGAATCATGAATTGAATCATGAATCATGAATCATGAATCATGAATCGGATCATGAATCATGAATCATGAATCAAATCATGAATCATGAATCATGAATCGAATCATGAATCATGAATTGAATCATGAATCATGAATCATGAATTGAATCATGAATCATGAATCATGAATTGAATCATGAATCATGAATCATGAATCATGAATCGAATCATGAATCATGAATCATAAATCATGAATTGAATCATGAATCATGAATTGAATCATGAATCATGAATTGAATCATGAATCATGAATCAAGATTCATGAATCGAAACATGAATCATGAATTGAATCATGAATCATGAATCATGAATCATGAATTGAATCATGAATCATGAATCATGAATCGAATAATGAATCATGAATCATGAATCGAAACATGAATCATGAATTGAATCATGAATCATGAATCATGAATCATGATTTGAATCATGAATCATGAATCATGAATCGAATAATGAATCATGAATCATGAATCATAAATTGAATCATGAATCATGAATTGAATCATGAATCATGAATTGAATCATGAATTGAATCATGAATCAAGAATCGAATCATGAATCATAAATTGAATCAAGAATCATGAATCATGAATCATAAATTGAATCATAAATCATGAATCATGAATTGAATCATGAATTGAATCATGAATCATGAATCGAATCATGAAACATGAATTGAATCATGAATTGAATCATGAATTGAATCATGAATCATGAATTGAATCATGAATCATGAATCATAAATCGAATCATGAAACATGAATTGAATCATGAATCGAATCATGAATTGAATCATTAATCATGAATTGAATCATGAATTGAATCATGAATCATGAATTATAAATCATGAATTGAAACATGAATCATGAATCATGAATTGAATCATGAATCATGAATCATGAATTGAATCATGAATCATGAATCATGAATTGAATCATGAATCATGAATTGATTTATGAATCATGAATCATGAATTGAATCATGAATCATGAATCATGAATCGAATCATGAATCATGAATCATGAATCGAATCATGAATTGAATCATGAATCATGAATCATGAATTGAATCATGAATCATGAATCATGAATTGAATCATGAATCATGAATCATGAATCATGAATCGAATCATGAATCATGAATCATGAATCATGAATTGAATCATGAATCATGAATCGAATCATGAATCATGAATCAAGAATCATGAATCGAAACATGAATCATGAATTGAATCATGAATCAAGAATCATGAATCATGAATTGAATCATGAATCATGAATCATGAATCGAATAATGAATCATGAATCATGAATCATGAATTGAATCATGAATCATGAATTGAATCATGAATCAAGAATCGAATCATGAATCATGAATCATGAATTGAATCATAAATTGAATCATAAATCATGAATCATGAATTGAATCATGAATCATGAATCGAATCATGAATCATGAATCATGAATTGAATCATGAATTGAATCATGAATCATGAATCGAATCATGAATCATGAATCATGAATCATGAATTGAATCATGAATTGAATCATGAATCATGAATTGAATCATGAATTGAATCATGAATTGAATCATTAATCATGAATTGAATCATGAATTGAATCATGAATCATGAATTATGAATCATGAATAGAATCATGAATCATGAATCGAATCATGAATCATGAATCATGAATTGAATCATAAATCGAATCATAAATCATGAATTGAATAATGAATTGAATCATGAATCATGAATCGAATCATGAATCATGAATTAAATAATAAATTGAATCATGAATCATGAATCGAATCATGAATTGAATCAGGAATCATGAATTGAATCATGAATCATGAATTGAATCATGAATCATGAATCATGAATCATGAATCGGATCATGAATCATGAATCATGAATCAAATCATGAATCATGAATCATGAATCGAATCATGAATCATGAATTGAATCATGAATCATGAATCATGAATTGAATCATGAATCATGAATTGAATCATGAATCATGAATCATGAATCATGAATCGAATCATGAATCATGAATCATAAATCATGAATTGAATCATGAATCATGAATTGAATCATGAATCATGAATCAAGATTCATGAATCGAAACATGAATCATGAATTGAATCATGAATCATGAATTGAATCATGAATCATGAATCATGAATCGAATAATGAATCATGAATCATGAATCGAAACATGAATCATGAATTGAATCATGAATCATGAATCATGAATCATGATTTGAATCATGAATCATGAATTGAATCATGAATCATGAATTGAATCATGAATTGAATCATGAATCAAGAATCGAATCATGAATCATAAATTGAATCAAGAATCATGAATCATGAATCATAAATTGAATCATAAATCATGAATCATGAATTGAATCATGAATTGAATCATGAATCATGAATCGAATCATGAAACATGAATTGAATCATGAATTGAATCATGAATTGAATCATGAATCATGAATTGAATCATGAATCATGAATTGAATCATGAATTGAATCATGAATCATGAATTATAAATCATGAATTGAAACATGAATCATGAATCATGAATTGAATCATGAATCATGAATCATGAATTGAATCATGAATCATGAATCATGAATTGAATCATGAATCATGAATTGAATCATGAATCATGAATCATGAATTGAATCATGAATCATGAATCATGAATCGAATCATGAATCGAAACATGAATCATGAATCATGAATCATGAATTGAATCATGAATCATGAATCATGAATTGAATCATGAATCATGAACCATGAATCATGAATCGAATCATGAATCATGAATTGAATCATGAATCATGAATCGAATCATGAATCATGAATTGAATCATGAATCATATATCATGAGTCATGAATCGAATCATGAATCATGAATCATGAATCGAATCATGAATCATGAATCATGAATCATGAATTGAATCATGAATCATGAATCAAATCATGAATCATGAATCAAATCATGAATCATGAATTAAATCATGAGTTGAATCATGAATCATAAATTGAATCATGAATCATGAGTCATGAATTGAATCATGAATCATGAATCATGAATCGAATCATGAATCATGAATCATGAATCATGAATTGAATCATGAATCATGAATTGAATCATGAATCATGAATCGAATCATAAATCATGAATTGAATCATGAGTTGAATCATGAATCATAAATTGAATCATGAATCATGAATCGAATCATAAATCATGAATCATGAATCATGATTCATGAGTTGAACCATGAATCATAAATTGAATCATGAATAATGAAATGAATCATGAATTGAATCATGAATTGAATCATGATTCATGAATCATGAATTGAATCATGAATCATAAATCATGAATCATGAATCATGAATTCAATCATGAATCATGATTTAAATCAGGAATCGAATCATGAATTGAATCATGATTTTAATTATGAATCATGAATCATGAATTGAATCATGAATCATGAATCATGAATTAAATCATAAATCATGAATCATAAATCATGAATCATGAATTGAATTATGAATTGAATCATGAATCATGAATTGAATCATGAATCATGAATCATGAATTGAATCATGAATCATGAATCATGAATTGAATCATGAATCATGAATCGAATCATGAATCATGAATTGTATTATGAATCATGAATCATGAAATGAATCATGAATCATGATTTGAATCATGAATCATGAATCATGAATCATGAATCGAATCATGAATCATGAATCATGAATCATGAATCGAATCATAAATCATGAATTGAATCATGAATCATGAATTATGAATCATGAATTGAATCATGAATCATGAATCATGAATTGAATCATGAATCATGAATCATGAATCGAATGATGAATCATGAATCATGAATCATGAATTGAATCATGAATCATGAATCATGAATCGAATCATGAATCATGAATTGAACCATGAATCATGAATCATGAATTGAATCATGAATCATGAATCATGAATTGAATCATGAATCATGAATCATGAATTGAATCATGAATCATGAATCGATTCATGAATCATGAATCATAAATTGAATCATGAATTGAATCATGAATCATGAATCGAATCATGAATCATGAATCATGAATCATGAATTGAATCATGAATCGAATCATGAATCATGAATTGAATCATGAATTGAATCATGAATTGAATCATGAATTGAATCATGAATTGAATCATTAATCATGAATTGAATCATGAATTGAATCATGAATCATGAATTATGAATCATGAATAGAATCATGAATCATGAATCGAATCATGAATCATGAATCATGAATTGAATCATGAATCGAATCATAAATCATGAATTGAATAATGAATTGAATCATGAATCATGAATCGAATCATGAATCATGAATTAAATAATAAATTGAATCATGAATCATGAATTGAATCATGAATTAAATCAGGAATCATGAATTGAATCATAAATCATGAATTGAATCATGAATCATGAATCATGAATCATGAATCGAATCATGAATCATGAATCATGAATCAAATCATGAATCATGAATCATGAATCGAATCATGAATCATGAATTGAATCATGAATCATGAATCATGAATTGAATCATGAATTTAATCATGAATCATGAATCATGAATTGAATCATGAATCATGAATCATGAATCATGAATCGAATCATGAATCATGAATCATAAATCATGAATTGAATCATGAATCATGAATTGAATCATAAATCATGAATCAAGATTCATGAATCATGAATCAAGATTCATGAATCGAAACACGAATCATGAATTGAATCATGAATCATGAATCATGAATCCAATAATGAATCATGAATCATGAATCATGAATTGAATCATGAATCATGAATCAAGAATCATGAATCGAAACATGAATCATGAATTGAATCATGAATCATGAATCATGAATTGAATCATGAATCATGAATCATGAATCGAATAATGAATCATGAATCATAAATTGAATCATGAATCATGAATTGAATCATGAGTCATGAATTGAATCATGAATTGAATCATGAATCAAGAATCGAATCATGAATCATGAATTGAATCAAGAATCATGAATCATGAATCATAAATTGAATCATAAATCATGAATCATGAATTGAATCATGAATCATGAATTGAATCATAAATCATGAATCATGAATCGAATCATGAATCATGAATCATGAATTGAATCATGAATTGAATCATGAATCATGAATCGAATCATGAAACATGAATTGAATCATGAATTGAATCATGAATTGAATCATGAATCATGAATTGAATCATGAATCATGAATTGAATCATGAATCATGAATCATAAATCGAATCATGAATCATGAATTGAATCATGAATCGAATCATGAATTGAATCATTAATCATAAATTGAATCATGAATTGAATCATGAATCATGAATCATAAATCGAATCATGAATCATGAATTGAATCATGAATCGAATCATGAATTGAATCATTAATCATAAATTGAATCATGAATTGAATCATGAATCATGAATTATAAATCATGAATTGAAACATGAATCATGAATCATGAATTGAATCATGAATCATGAATCATGAATTCAATCATAAATCATGAATCATGAATTGAATCATGAATCATGAATCATGAATCATGAATCGAATCATGAATCATGAATCATGAATCATGAATTGAATCATGAATCATGAATCGAATCATGAATCATGAATCATGAATCATGAATCGAATCATGAATCATGAATCAAGAATCATGAATCGAAACATGAATCATGAATTGAATCATTAATCATGAATCATGAATCATGAATTGAATCATGAATCATGAATCATGAATTGAATAATGAATCATGAATCATGAATTGAATCATGAATCATGAATTGAATCATGAATTGAATCATGAATTGAATCATGAATCAAGAATCGAATCATGAATCATGAATTGAATCATGAATCATGAATCATGAATCATAAATTGAATCATAAATCATGAAACATGAATTGAATCATGAATCATGAATTGAATCATGAATCATGAATCATAAATCGAATCATGAATCATGAATTGAATCATGAATCGAATCATGAATTGAATCATTAATCATGAATTGAATCATGAATTGAATCATGAATCATGAATTGAAACATGAATCATGAATCATGAATTGAATCATGAATCATGAATCATGAATTGAATCATGAATCATGAATTGAATCATGAATCATGAATTGAATCATGAATTGAATCATGAATCAAGAATCGAATCATGAATCATAAATTGAATCAAGAATCATGAATCATGAATCATAAATTGAATCATAAATCATGAAACATGAATTGAATCATGAATCATGAATTGAATCATGAATCATGAATCATAAATCGAATCATGAATCATGAATTGAATCATGAATCGAATCATGAATTGAATCATTAATCATGAATTGAATCATGAATTGAATCATGAATCATGAATTGAAACATGAATCATGAATCATGAATTGAATCATGAATCATGAATCATGAATTGAATCATGAATCATGAATCATGAATTGAATCATGAATCATGAATTGAATCATGAATCATGAATCATGAATTGAATCATGAATCATGAATCATGAATCGAATCATGAATCGAAACATGAATCATGAATCATGAATCATGA
This sequence comes from Mixophyes australis, assembly GCA_036250195.1. NCBI lineage: Eukaryota > Metazoa > Chordata > Amphibia > Anura > Limnodynastidae > Mixophyes > Mixophyes australis. The sequence goes on along the minus strand of JAVHZZ010000001.1, from coordinate 237,588,219 downwards.
ATCATGAATCATGAATTGAATCATGAATCATGAACCATGAATCATGAATCGAATCATGAATCATGAATCATGAATTGAATCATGAATCATGAATCGAATCATGAATCATGAATTGAATCATGAATCATGAATCATGAGTCATAAATTGAATCATGAATCATGAATCATGAATCGAATTATGAATCATGAATCATGAATCATGAATTGAATCATGAATCATGAATCGAATCATGAAACATGAATTGAATCATGAATTGAATCATGAATTGAATCATGAATCATGAATTGAATCATGAATCATGAATTGAATCATGAATCATGAATCATAAATCGAATCATGAATCATGAATCATGAATCGAATCATGAATCATGAATTGAATCTTGAATCATGAATTATGAATCATGAATTGAATCATGAATCATGAATTAAATCATGAATCATGAATTGAATCATGAATCATGAATCATGAATTGAATCATGAATCATGAATCATAAATTGAATCATGAATCATGAATCATGAATCATGAATCGAATCATGAATCATGAATTGAATCATAATTTATAAATCAAGATTCATGAATCGAAACATGAATCATGAATTGAATCATGAATCATGAATCATGAATCATGAATTGAATCATGAATCATGAATCATGAATCGAATAATGAATCATGAATCATGAATCGAAACATGAATCATGAATTGAATCATGAATAATGAATCATGATTTGAATCATGAATCATGAATCATGAATCGAATAATGAATCATAAATCATGAATCATAAATTGAATCATGAATCATGAATTGAATCATGAATCATGAATTGAATCATGAATTGAATCATGAATCAAGAATCGAATCATGAATCATAAATTGAATCAAGAATCATGAATCATGAATCATAAATTGAATCATAAATCATGAAACATGAATTGAATCATGAATCATGAATTGAATCATGAATCATGAATCATAAATCGAATCATGAATCATGAATTGAATCATGAATCGAATCATGAATTGAATCATGAATCATGAATTGAATCATGAATTGAATCATGAATCATGAATTGAAACATGAATCATGAATCATGAATTGAATCATGAATCATGAATCATGAATTGAATCATGAATCATGAATCATGAATTGAATCATGAATCATGAATTGAATCATGAATCATGAATCATGAATTGAATCATGAATCATGAATCATGAATCGAATCATGAATCGAAACATGAATCATGAATCATGAATCATGAATTGAATCATGAATCATGAATCATGAATTGAATCATGAATCATGAACCATGAATCATGAATCGAATCATGAATCATGAATCATGAATTGAATCATGAATCATGAATCGAATTATGAATCATGAATTGAATCATGAATCATGAATCATGAGTCATAAATTGAATCATGAATCATGAATCATGAATCGAATTATGAATCATGAATCATGAATCATGAATTGAATCATGAATCATGAATCGAATCATGAAACATGAATTGAATCATGAATTGAATCATGAATTGAATCATGAATAATGAATTGAATCATGAATCATGAATCATAAATCGAATCATGAATCATGAATCATGAATCGAATCATGAATCATGAATTGAATCTTGAATCATGAATTATGAATCATGAATTGAATCATGAATCATGAATTAAATCATGAATCATGAATTGAATCATGAATCATGAATCATGAATTGAATCATGAATCATGAATCATAAATTGAATCATGAATCATGAATCATGAATCATGAATCGAATCATGAATCATGAATTGAATCATGAATCATGAATTATGAATCATGAATTGAATCATGAATCATGAATTAAATCATGAATCATGAATCATGAATTGAAACATGAATCATGAATCATGAATTGAATCATGAATCATGAATCATGAATCATGAATCGAATCATGAATCATGAATCATGAATTGAATCATGAATTGAATCATGAATCATGAATCATGAATTGAATCATGAATCATGAATCATGAATTGAATCATGAATCATGAATCATGAATCATGAATCGAATCATGAATCATGAATCATGAATTGAATCATGAATTGAATCATGAATCATGAATCATGAATCGAATCATGAATCATGAATCAAGAATCATGAATCGAAACATGAATCATGAATTGAATCATGAATCATGAATCATGAATCATGAATTGAATCATGAATCATGAATCATGAATCGAATAATGAATCATGAATCATGAATCATGAATTGAATCATGAATCATGAATTGAATCATGAATCAAGAATCGAATCATGAATCATGAATCATGAATTGAATCATAAATTGAATCATAAATCATGAATCATGAATTGAATCATGAATCATGAATCGAATCATGAATCATGAATCATGAATTGAATCATGAATTGAATCATGAATCATGAATCGAATCATGAATCATGAATCATGAATCATGAATTGAATCATGAATTGAATCATGAATCATGAATTGAATCATGCATTGAATCATGAATTGAATCATTAATCATGAATTGAATCATGAGTTGAATCATGAATCATGAATTATGAATCATGAATAGAATCATGAATCATGAATCGAATCATGAATCATGAATTGAATCATAAATCGAATCATAAATCATGAATTGAATAATGAATTGAATCATGAATCATGAATCGAATCATGAATCATGAATTAAATAATAAATTGAATCATGAATCATGAATCGAATCATGAATTGAATCAGGAATCATGAATTGAATCATGAAACATGAATTGAATCATGAATCATGAATCATGAATCATGAATCGGATCATGAATCATGAATCATGAATCAAATCATGAATCATGAATCATGAATCGAATCATGAATCATGAATTGAATCATGAATCATGAATCATGAATTGAATCATGAATCATGAATCATGAATTGAATCATGAATCATGAATCATGAATCATGAATCGAATCATGAATCATGAATCATAAATCATGAATTGAATCATGAATCATGAATTGAATCATGAATCATGAATTGAATCATGAATCATGAATCAAGATTCATGAATCGAAACATGAATCATGAATTGAATCATGAATCATGAATCATGAATCATGAATTGAATCATGAATCATGAATCATGAATCGAATAATGAATCATGAATCATGAATCGAAACATGAATCATGAATTGAATCATGAATCATGAATCATGAATCATGATTTGAATCATGAATCATGAATCATGAATCGAATAATGAATCATGAATCATGAATCATAAATTGAATCATGAATCATGAATTGAATCATGAATCATGAATTGAATCATGAATTGAATCATGAATCAAGAATCGAATCATGAATCATAAATTGAATCAAGAATCATGAATCATGAATCATAAATTGAATCATAAATCATGAATCATGAATTGAATCATGAATTGAATCATGAATCATGAATTGAATCATGAATCATGAATCGAATCATGAAACATGAATTGAATCATGAATTGAATCATGAATTGAATCATGAATCATGAATTGAATCATGAATCATGAATCATAAATCGAATCATGAAACATGAATTGAATCATGAATTGAATCATGAATTGAATCATTAATCATGAATTGAATCATGAATTGAATCATGAATCATGAATTATAAATCATGAATTGAAACATGAATCATGAATCATGAATTGAATCATGAATCATGAATCATGAATTGAATCATGAATCATGAATCATGAATTGAATCATGAATCATGAATTGATTTATGAATCATGAATCATGAATTGAATCATGAATCATGAATCATGAATCGAATCATGAATCGAAACATGAATCATGAATCATGAATTGAATCATGAATCATGAATCATGAATCGAATCATGAATCATGAATCATGAATCGAATCATGAATTGAATCATGAATCATGAATCATGAATTGAATCATGAATCATGAATCATGAATTGAATCATGAATCATGAATCATGAATCATGAATCGAATCATGAATCATGAATCATGAATCATGAATTGAATCATGAATCATGAATCGAATCATGAATCATGAATCAAGAATCATGAATCGAAACATGAATCATGAATTGAATCATGAATCATGAATCATGAATCATGAATTGAATCATGAATCATGAATCATGAATCGAATAATGAATCATGAATCATGAATCATGAATTGAATCATGAATTATGAATTGAATCATGAATCAAGAATCGAATCATGAATCATGAATCATGAATTGAATCATAAATTGAATCATAAATCATGAATCATGAATTGAATCATGAATCATGAATCGAATCATGAATCATGAATCATGAATTGAATCATGAATTGAATCATGAATCATGAATCGAATCATGAATCATGAATCATGAATCATGAATTGAATCATGAATTGAATCATGAATCATGAATTGAATCATGAATTGAATCATGAATTGAATCATTAATCATGAATTGAATCATGAATTGAATCATGAATCATGAATTATGAATCATGAATAGAATCATGAATCATGAATCGAATCATGAATCATGAATCATGAATTGAATCATAAATCGAATCATAAATCATGAATTGAATAATGAATTGAATCATGAATCATGAATCGAATCATGAATCATGAATTAAATAATAAATTGAATCATGAATCATGAATCGAATCATGAATTGAATCAGGAATCATGAATTGAATCATGAATCATGAATTGAATCATGAATCATGAATCATGAATCATGAATCGGATCATGAATCATGAATCATGAATCAAATCATGAATCATGAATCATGAATCGAATCATGAATCATGAATTGAATCATGAATCATGAATCATGAATTGAATCATGAATCATGAATTGAATCATGAATCATGAATCATGAATCATGAATCGAATCATGAATCATGAATCATAAATCATGAATTGAATCATGAATCATGAATTGAATCATGAATCATGAATCAAGATTCATGAATCGAAACATGAATCATGAATTGAATCATGAATCATGAATTGAATCATGAATCATGAATCATGAATCGAATAATGAATCATGAATCATGAATCGAAACATGAATCATGAATTGAATCATGAATCATGAATCATGAATCATGATTTGAATCATGAATCATGAATTGAATCATGAATCATGAATTGAATCATGAATTGAATCATGAATCAAGAATCGAATCATGAATCATAAATTGAATCAAGAATCATGAATCATGAATCATAAATTGAATCATAAATCATGAATCATGAATTGAATCATGAATTGAATCATGAATCATGAATCGAATCATGAAACATGAATTGAATCATGAATTGAATCATGAATTGAATCATGAATCATGAATTGAATCATGAATCATGAATTGAATCATGAATTGAATCATGAATCATGAATTATAAATCATGAATTGAAACATGAATCATGAATCATGAATTGAATCATGAATCATGAATCATGAATTGAATCATGAATCATGAATCATGAATTGAATCATGAATCATGAATTGAATCATGAATCATGAATCATGAATTGAATCATGAATCATGAATCATGAATCGAATCATGAATCGAAACATGAATCATGAATCATGAATCATGAATTGAATCATGAATCATGAATCATGAATTGAATCATGAATCATGAACCATGAATCATGAATCGAATCATGAATCATGAATTGAATCATGAATCATGAATCGAATCATGAATCATGAATTGAATCATGAATCATATATCATGAGTCATGAATCGAATCATGAATCATGAATCATGAATCGAATCATGAATCATGAATCATGAATCATGAATTGAATCATGAATCATGAATCAAATCATGAATCATGAATCAAATCATGAATCATGAATTAAATCATGAGTTGAATCATGAATCATAAATTGAATCATGAATCATGAGTCATGAATTGAATCATGAATCATGAATCATGAATCGAATCATGAATCATGAATCATGAATCATGAATTGAATCATGAATCATGAATCGAATCATAAATCATGAATTGAATCATGAGTTGAATCATGAATCATAAATTGAATCATGAATCATGAATCGAATCATAAATCATGAATCATGAATCATGATTCATGAGTTGAACCATGAATCATAAATTGAATCATGAATCATGAAATGAATCATGAATTGAATCATGAATTGAATCATGATTCATGAATCATGAATTGAATCATGAATCATAAATCATGAATCATGAATCATGAATTCAATCATGAATCATGATTTAAATCAGGAATCGAATCATGAATTGAATCATGATTTTAATTATGAATCATGAATCATGAATTGAATCATGAATCATGAATCATGAATTAAATCATAAATCATGAATCATAAATCATGAATCATGAATTGAATTATGAATTGAATCATGAATCATGAATTGAATCATGAATCATGAATCATGAATTGAATCATGAATCATGAATCATGAATTGAATCATGAATCATGAATCGAATCATGAATCATGAATTGTATTATGAATCATGAATCATGAAATGAATCATGAATCATGATTTGAATCATGAATCATGAATCATGAATCATGAATCGAATCATGAATCATGAATCATGAATCATGAATCGAATCATAAATCATGAATTGAATCATGAATCATGAATTATGAATCATGAATTGAATCATGAATCATGAATCATGAATTGAATCATGAATCATGAATCATGAATCGAATGATGAATCATGAATCATGAATCATGAATTGAATCATGAATCATGAATCATGAATCGAATCATGAATCATGAATTGAACCATGAATCATGAATCATGAATTGAATCATGAATCATGAATCATGAATTGAATCATGAATCATGAATCATGAATTGAATCATGAATCATGAATCGATTCATGAATCATGAATCATAAATTGAATCATGAATTGAATCATGAATCATGAATCGAATCATGAATCATGAATCATGAATCATGAATTGAATCATGAATCAAATCATGAATCATGAATTGAATCATGAATTGAATCATGAATTGAATCATGAATTGAATCATGAATTGAATCATTAATCATGAATTGAATCATGAATTGAATCATGAATCATGAATTATGAATCATGAATAGAATCATGAATCATGAATCGAATCATGAATCATGAATCATGAATTGAATCATGAATCGAATCATAAATCATGAATTGAATAATGAATTGAATCATGAATCATGAATCGAATCATGAATCATGAATTAAATAATAAATTGAATCATGAATCATGAATTGAATCATGAATTAAATCAGGAATCATGAATTGAATCATAAATCATGAATTGAATCATGAATCATGAATCATGAATCATGAATCGAATCATGAATCATGAATCATGAATCAAATCATGAATCATGAATCATGAATCGAATCATGAATCATGAATTGAATCATGAATCATGAATCATGAATTGAATCATGAATTTAATCATGAATCATGAATCATGAATTGAATCATGAATCATGAATTGAATCATGAATTTAATCATGAATCATGAATCATGAATTGAATCATGAATCATGAATCATGAATCATGAATCGAATCATGAATCATGAATCATAAATCATGAATTGAATCATGAATCATGAATTGAATCATAAATCATGAATCAAGATTCATGAATCATGAATCAAGATTCATGAATCGAAACACGAATCATGAATTGAATCATGAATCATGAATCATGAATCCAATAATGAATCATGAATCATGAATCATGAATTGAATCATGAATCATGAATCAAGAATCATGAATCGAAACATGAATCATGAATTGAATCATGAATCATGAATCATGAATTGAATCATGAATCATGAATCATGAATCGAATAATGAATCATGAATCATAAATTGAATCATGAATCATGAATTGAATCATGAGTCATGAATTGAATCATGAATTGAATCATGAATCAAGAATCGAATCATGAATCATGAATTGAATCAAGAATCATGAATCATGAATCATAAATTGAATCATAAATCATGAATCATGAATTGAATCATGAATCATGAATTGAATCATAAATCATGAATCATGAATCGAATCATGAATCATGAATCATGAATTGAATCATGAATTGAATCATGAATCATGAATCGAATCATGAAACATGAATTGAATCATGAATTGAATCATGAATTGAATCATGAATCATGAATTGAATCATGAATCATGAATTGAATCATGAATCATGAATCATAAATCGAATCATGAATCATGAATTGAATCATGAATCGAATCATGAATTGAATCATTAATCATAAATTGAATCATGAATTGAATCATGAATCATGAATCATAAATCGAATCATGAATCATGAATTGAATCATGAATCGAATCATGAATTGAATCATTAATCATAAATTGAATCATGAATTGAATCATGAATCATGAATTATAAATCATGAATTGAAACATGAATCATGAATCATGAATTGAATCATGAATCATGAATCATGAATTCAATCATAAATCATGAATCATGAATTGAATCATGAATCATGAATCATGAATCATGAATCGAATCATGAATCATGAATCATGAATCATGAATTGAATCATGAATCATGAATCGAATCATGAATCATGAATCATGAATCATGAATCGAATCATGAATCATGAATCAAGAATCATGAATCGAAACATGAATCATGAATTGAATCATTAATCATGAATCATGAATCATGAATTGAATCATGAATCATGAATCATGAATTGAATAATGAATCATGAATCATGAATTGAATCATGAATCATGAATTGAATCATGAATTGAATCATGAATTGAATCATGAATCAAGAATCGAATCATGAATCATGAATTGAATCATGAATCATGAATCATGAATCATAAATTGAATCATAAATCATGAATCATGAATTGAATCATGAATCATGAATCGAATCATGAATCATGAATTGAATCATGAATTGAATCATGAATCATGAATCAAATCATGAATCATGAATCATGAATCATGAATTGAATCATTAATCGAATCATGAATCATGAATTGAATCATGAATTGAATCATGAATCATGAATTATAAATCATGAATTGAAACATGAATCATGAATCATGAATTGAATCATGAATCATGAATCATGAATTGAATCATGAATCATGAATCATGAATTGAATCATGAATCATGAATTGAATCATGAATCATGAATCATGAATTGAATCATGAATCATGAATCATGAAACGAATCATGAATCGAAACATGAATCATGAATCATGAATCATGAATTGAATCATGAATCATGAATCATGAATTGAATCATGAATCATGAACCATGAATCATGAATCGAATCATGAATCATGAATCATGAATTGAATCATGAATCATGAATCGAATCATGAATCATGAATTGAATCATGAATCATGAATCATGAGTCATGAATTGAATCATGAATCATGAATCATGAATCGAATCATGAATCATGAATCATGAATCATGAATTGAATCATGAATCATGAATCGAATCATGAAACATGAATTGAATCATGAATTGAATCATGAATCATGAATTGAATCATGAATCATGAATTGAATCATGAATCATGAATCATAAATCGAATCATGAATCATGAATCATGAATCGAATCATGAATCATGAATTGAATCATGAATCATGAATTATGAATCATGAATTGAATCATGAATCATGAATTAAATCATGAATCATGAATTGAATCATGAATCATGAATCATGAATCGAATCATGAATCATGAATTGAATCATGAATCATGAATTATGAATCATGAATTGAATCATGAATCATGAATTAAATCATGAATCATGAATCATGAATTGAATCATGAATCATGAATCATGAATTGAATCATGAATCATGAATCATGAATTGAATCATGAATCATGAATCATGAATTGAATCATGAATCATGAATCATGAATTGAATCATGAATCGAATCATGAATCATGAATCATGAATCGAATCATGAATTGAATCATGAATCATGAATCATGAATTGAATCATGAATCATGAATCATGAATTGAATCATGAATCATGAATCATGAATCATGAATCGAATCATGAATCATGAATCATGAATTGAATCATGAATCATGAATCGAATCATGAATCATGAATCAAGAATCATGAATCGAAACATGAATCATGAATTGAATCATGAATCATGAATCATGAATCATGAATTGAATCATGAATCATGAATCATGAATCGAATAATGAATCATGAATCATGAATCATTAATTGAATCATGAATCATGAATTGAATCATGAATCAAGAATCGAATCATGAATCATGAATCATGAATTGAATCATAAATTGAATCATAAATCATGAATCATGAATCAAATCATGAATCATGAATCGAATCATGAATCATGAATCATGAATTGAATCATGAATTGAATCATGAATCATGAATCGAATCATGAATCATGAATCATGAATCATAAATTGAATCATGAATTGAATCATGAATCATGAATTGAATCATAAATCATGAATCATGAATCAAATCATGAATCATGAATCGAATCATGAATCATGAATCATGAATTGAATCATGAATTGAATCATGAATCATGAATCGAATCATGAATCATGAATCATGAATCATAAATTGAATCATGAATTGAATCATGAATCATGAATTGAATCATGAATTGAATCATGAATTGAATCATTAATCATGAATTGAATCATGAATTGAATCATGAATCATGAATTATGAATCATGAATAGAATCATGAATCATGAATCGAATTATGAATCATGAATTGAATCATAAATCGAATCATAAATCATGAATTGAATAATGAATTGAATCATGAATCATGAATCGAATCATGAATTGAATCAGGAATCATGAATTGAATCATGAATCATGAATTGAATCATGAATCATGAATCATGAATCGGATCATGAATCATGAATCATGAATCAAATCATGAATCATGAATCATGAATCGAATCATGAATCATGAATTGAATCATGAATCATGAATCATGAATTGAATCATGAATCATGAATCATGAATTGAATCATGAATCATGAATCATGAATCATGAATCGAATCATGAATCATGAATCATAAATCATGAATTGAATCATGAATCATGAATTGAATCATGAATCATGAATCAAGATTCATGAATCGAAACATGAATCATGAATTGAATCATGAATCATGAATCATGAATCATGAATTGAATCATGAATCATGAATCATGAATCGAATAATGAATCATGAATCATGAATCGAAACATGAATCATGAATTGAATCATGAATCATGAATCATGAATCATGATTTGAATCATGAATCATGAATCATGAATCGAATAATGAATCATGAATCATGAATCATAAATTGAATCATGAATTGAATCATGAATCATGAATTGAATCATGAATTGAATCATGAATCAAGAATCGAATCATGAATCATAAATTGAATCAAGAATCATGAATCATGAATCATAAATTGAATCATAAATCATGAATCATGAATTGAATCATGAATTGAATCATGAATCATGAATCGAATCATGAAACATGAATTGAATCATGAATTGAATCATGAATTGAATCATGAATCATGAATTGAATCATGAATCATGAATTGAATCATGAATCATGAATCATAAATCGAATCATGAAACATGAATTGAATCATGAATCGAATCATGAATTGAATCATTAATCATGAATTGAATCATGAATCATGAATCATGAATCGAATCATGAATCGAAACATGAATCATGAATCATGAATCATGAATTGAATCATGAACCATGAATCATGAATCGAATCATGAATCATGAATCATGAATTGAATCATGAATCATGAATTGAATCATGAATCATGAATTGAATCATGAATCATGAATCATGAGTCATGAATCGAATCATGAATCGAAACATGAATCATGAATCATGAATCATGAATTGAATCATGAACCATGAATCATGAATCGAATCATGAATCATGAATCATGAATTGAATCATGAATCATGAATCGAATCATGAATCATGAATTGAATCATGAATCATGAATCATGAGTCATGAATCGAATCATAAATCATGAATCATGAATCGAATCATGAATCATGAATCATGAATCATGAATTGAATCATGAATCATGAATCAAATCATGAATCATGAATTAAATCATGAGTTGAATCATGAATCATAAATTGAATCATGAATCATGAGTCATGAATTAAATCATGAATCATGAATCATGAATCGAATCATGAATCATGAATCATGAATCATGAATTGAATCATGAATCATGAATTGAATCATGAATCATGAATCGAATCATAAATCATGAATTGAATCATGAGTTGAATCATGAATCATAAATTGAATCATGAATCATGAATCGAATCATAAATCATGAATCATGAATCATGATTCATGAGTTGAACCATGAATCATAAATTGAATCATGAATCATGAAATGAATCATGAATTGAATCATGAATTGAATCATGATTCATGAATCATGAATTGAATCATGAATCATAAATCATGAATCATGAATCATGAATCATGAATTCAATCATGAATCATGATTTAAATCAGGAATCGAATCATGAATTGAATCATGATTTTAATTATGAATCATGAATCATGAATTGAATCATGAATCATGAATCATGAATCATGAATTGAATTATGAATTGAATCATGAATCTTGAATCATGAATTAAATCATAAATCATAAATCATAAATCATGAATCATGAATTGAATTATGAATTGAATCATGAATCATGAATTGAATCATGAATCATGAATCATGAATTGAATCATGAATCATGAATCATGAATTGAATCATGAATCATGAATCGAATCATGAATCATGAATTGTATTATGAATCATGAATCATGAAATGAATCATGAATCATGAATCATGAATCGAATCATGAATCATGAATCATGAATCATGAATCGAATCATGAATCATGAATCATGAATCATGAATCGAATCATAAATCATGAATTGAATCATGAATCATGAATTATGAATCATGAATTGAATCATGAATCATGAATTATGAATCATGAATTGAATCATGAATCATGAATCATGAATTGAATCATGAATCATGAATCATGAATCGAATGATGAATCATGAATCATGAATCATGAATTGAATCATGAATCATGAATCGAATCATGAATCATGAATTGAACCATGAATCATGAATCATGAATTGAATCTTGAATCATGAATCATGAATTGAATCATGAATCATGAATTGAATCATGAATCATGAATCGAATCATGAATCATGAATCATAAATTGAATCATGAATTGAATCATGAATCATGAATCGAATCATGAATCATGAATCATGAATTGAATCATGAATCGAATCATGAATCATGAATTGAATCATGAATTGAATCATGAATTGAATCATTAATCATGAATTAAATCATGAATTGAATCATGAATCATGAATTATGAATCATGAATAGAATCATGAATCATGAATCGAATCATGAATCATGAATCATGAATTGAATCATGAATCGAATCATAAATCATGAATTGAATAATGAATTGAATCATGAATCATGAATCGAATCATGAATCATGAATTAAATAATAAATTGAATCATGAATCATGAATTGAATCATGAATCATGAATCATGAATCATGAATCGAATCATGAATCATGAATCATGAATCAAATCATGAATCATGAATCATGAATCGAATCATGAATCATGAATTGAATCATGAATCATGAATCATGAATTGAATCATGAATTGAATCATGAATCATGAATCATGAATTGAATCATGAATCATGAATCATGAATTGAATCATGAATCATGAATCATGAATCGAATCATGAATCATGAATCATAAATCATGAATTGAATCATGAATCATGAATTGAATCATGAATCATGAATCGAATCATGAATCATGAATCATGAATCGAATAATGAATCATGAATCATAAATTGAATCATGAATCATGAATTGAATCATGAGTCATGAATTGAATCATGAATTGAATCATGAATCATGAATCATGAATCGAATAATGAATCATGAATCATGAATCATGAATTGAATCATGAATCAAGAATCATGAATCGAAACATGAATCATGAATTGAATCATGAAACATGAATCATGAATCATGAATTGAATCATGAATCATGAATCATGAATCGAATAATGAATCATGAATCATAAATTGAATCATGAATCATGAATTGAATCATGAATCATGAATCATGAATTGAATAATGAATCATGAATCATAAATTGAATCATGAATCATGAATTGAATCATGAGTCATGAATTGAATCATGAATTGAATCATGAATCAAGAATTGAATCATGAATCATGAATTGAATCAAGAATCATGAATCATGAATCATAAATTGAATCATAAATCATGAATCATGAATTGAATCATGAATCATGAATCGAATCATAAATCATGAATCATGAATCGAATCATGAATCATGAATCATGAATTGAATCATGAATCATGAATCGAATCATGAATCATGAATTGAATCATGAATCATGAATCATGAGTCATGAATCGAATCATAAATCATGAATCATGAATCGAATCATGAATCATGAATCATGAATCATGAATTGAATCATGAATCATGAATCAAATCATGAATCATGAATTAAATCATGAGTTGAATCATGAATCATAAATTGAATCATGAATCATGAGTCATGAATTGAATCATGAATCATGAATCATGAATCGAATCATGAATCATGAATCATGAATCATGAATTGAATCATGAATCATGAATTGAATCATGAATCATGAATCGAATCATAAATCATGAATTGAATCATGAGTTGAACCATGAATCATAAATTGAATCATGAATCATGAAATGAATCATGAATTGAATCATGAATTGAATCATGATTCATGAATCATGAATTGAATCATGAATCATAAATCATGAATCATGAATCATGAATCATGAATTAAATCATGAATCATGATTTAAATCAGGAATCGAATCATGAATTGAATCATGATTTTAATTATGAATCATGAATCATGAATTGAATCATGAATCATGAATCATGAATCATGAATTGAATTATGAATTGAATCATGAATCTTGAATCATGAATTAAATCATAAATCATGAATCATAAATCATGAATCATGAATTGAATTATGAATTGAATCATGAATCATGAATTGAATCATGAATCATGAATTGAATCATGAATCATGAATCATGAATTGAATCATGAATCATGAATCGAATCATGAATCATGAATTGTATTATGAATCATGAATCATGAAATGAATCATGAATCATGAATCATGAATTGAATCATGAATCATGAATCATGAATCATGAATCGAATCATGAATCATGAATCATGAATCGAATCATAAATCATGAATTGAATCATGAATCATGAATTATGAATCATGGATTGAATCATGAATCATGAATCATGAATTGAATCATGAATCATGAATCGAATGATGAATCATGAATCATGAATCATGAATTGAATCATGAATCATGAATCATGAATCGAATCATGAATCATGAATTGAACCATGAATCATGAATCATGAATTGAATCATGAATCATGAATCATGAATTGAATCATGAATCATGAATCATGAATTGAATCATGAATCATAAATCGAATCATGAATCATGAATCATAAATTGAATCATGAATTGAATCATGAATCATGAATCGAATCATGAATCATGAATCATGAATCATGAATTGAATCATGAATCGAATCATGAATCATGAATTGAATCATGAATTGAATCATGAATTGAATCATTAATCATGAATTGAATCATGAATTGAATCATGAATCATGAATTATGAATCATGAATAGAATCATGAATCATGAATCGAATCATGAATCATGAATCATGAATTGAATCATGAATCGAATCATAAATCATGAATTGAATAATGAATTGAATCATGAATCATGAATCGAATCATGAATCATGAATTAAATAATAAATTGAATCATGAATCATGAATTGAATCATGAATCATGAATCATGAATCATGAATCGAATCATGAATCATGAATCATGAATCAAATCATGAATCATGAATCATGAATCGAATCATGAATCATGAATTGAATCATGAATCATGAATCATGAATTGAATCATGAATTGAATCATGAATCATGAATCATGAATTGAATCATGAATCATGAATCATGAATTGAATCATGAATCATGAATCATGAATCGAACCATGAATCATGAATCATAAATCATGAATTGAATCATGAATCATGAATTAAATCATGAATCATGAATCAAGATTCATGAATCATGAATCAAGATTCATGAATCGAAACACGAATCATGAATTGAATCATGAATCATGAATCGAATAATGAATCATGAATCATGAATCATGAATTGAATCATGAATCAAGAATCATGAATCGAAACATGAATCATGAATTGAATCATGAATCATGAATCATGAATCATGAATTGAATCATGAATCATGAATCATGAATCGAATAATGAATCATGAATCATAAATTGAATCATGAATCATGAATTGAATCATGAATCATGAATCGAATAATGAATCATGAATCATAAATTGAATCATGAATCATGAATTGAATCATGAATCATGAATTGAATCATGAATCATGAATCATGAGTCATGAATCGAATCATAAATCAAGAATCATGAATCGAATCATGAATCATGAATCATGAATCATGAATTGAATCATGAATCATGAATCAAATCATGAATCATGAATTAAATCATGAGTTGAATCATGAATCATAAATTGAATCATGAATCATGAGTCATGAATTGAATCATGAATCATGAATCATGAATCGAATCATGAATCATGAATTGAATCATGAATCATGAATTGAATCATGAATCATGAATCGAATCATAAATCATGAATTGAATCATGAGTTGAATCATGAATCATAAATTGAATCATGAATCATGAATCGAATCATAAATCATGAATCATGAATCATGATTCATGAGTTGAACCATGAATCATAAATTGAATCATGAATCATGAAATGAATCATGAATTGAATCATGAATTGAATCATGATTCATGAATCATGAATTGAATCATGAATCATAAATCATGAATCATGAATCATGAATCATGAATCATGAATTCAATCATGAATCATGATTTAAATCAGGAATCGAATCATGAATTGAATCATGATTTTAATTATGAATCATGAATCATGAATTGAATCATGAATCATGAATCATGAATCATGAATTGAATTATGAATTGAATCATGAATCTTGAATCATGAATTAAATCATAAATCATGAATCATAAATCATGAATCATGAATTGAATTATGAATTGAATCATGAATCATGAATTGAATCATGAATCATGAATCATGAATTGAATCATGAATCATGAATCATGAATTGAATCATGAATCATGAATCGAATCATGAATCATGAATTGTATTATGAATCATGAATCATGAAATGAATCATGAATCATGAATCATGAATTGAATCATGAATCATGAATCATGAATCGAATCATGAATCATGAATCATGAATCATGAATCGAATCATAAATCATGAATTGAATCATGAATCATGAATTATGAATCATGGATTGAATCATGAATCATGAATCATGAATTGAATCATGAATCATGAATCGAATGATGAATCATGATTCATGAATCATGAATTGAATCATGAATCATGAATCATGAATCGAATCATGAATCATGAATTGAACCATGAATCATGAATCATGAATTGAATCATGAATCATGAATCATGAATTGAATCATGAATCATGAATCATGAATTGAATAATGAATCATGAATCGAATCATGAATCATGAATCATAAATTGAATCATGAATTGAATCATGAATCATGAATCAAATCATGAATCATGAATCATGAATCATGAATTGAATCATGAATCGAATCATGAATCATGAATTGAATCATGAATTGAATCATGAATTGAATCATTAATCATGAATTGAATCATGAATTGAATCATGAATCATGAATTATGAATCATGAATAGAATCATGAATCATGAATCGAATCATGAATCATGAATCATGAATTGAATCATGAATCAAATCATAAATCATGAATTGAATAATGAATTGAATCATGAATCATGAATCGAATCATGAATCATGAATTAAATAATAAATTGAATCATGAATCATGAATTGAATCATGAATCATGAATCATGAATCATGAATCGAATCATGAATCATGAATCATGAATCAAATCATGAATCATGAATCATGAATCGAATCATGAATCATGAATTGAATCATGAATCATGAATCATGAATTGAATCATGAATTGAATCATGAATCATGAATTGAATCATGAATCATGAATCATGAATCGAATCATGAATCATGAATCATAAATCATGAATTAAATCATGAATCATGAATTGAATCATGAATCATGAATCAAGATTCATGAATCATGAATCAAGATTCATGAATCGAAACACGAATCATGAATTGAATCATGAATCATGAATCATGAATCGAATAATGAATCATGAATCATGAATCATGAATTGAATCATGAATCAAGAATCATGAATCGAAACATGAATCATGAATTGAATCATGAATCATGAATCATGAATCATGAATTGAATCATGAATCATGAATCATGAATCGAATAATGAATCATGAATCATAAATTGAATCATGAATCATGAATTGAATCATGAATCATGAATCGAATAATGAATCATGAATCATAAATTGAATCATGAATCATGAATTGAATCATGAGTCATGAATTGAATCATGAATTGAATCATGAATCAAGAATCGAATAATGAATCATGAATTGAATCAAGAATCATGAATCATGAATCATAAATTGAATCATAAATCATGAATCATGAATTGAATCATGAATCATGAATTGAATCATAAATCATGAATCATGAATCGAATCATGAATCATGAATTGAATCATGAATTGAATCATGAATCATGAATCGAATCATGAAACATGAATTGAATCATGAATTGAATCATGAATTGAATCATGAATCATGAATTGAATCATGAATCATGAATTGAATCATGAATCATGAATCATAAATCGAATCATGAATCATGAATTGAATCATGAATCGAATCATGAATTGAATCATTAATCATAAATTGAATCATGAATTGAATCATGAATCATGAATTATAAATCATGAATTGAAACATGAATCATGAATCATGAATTGAATCATGAATCATGAATCATGAATTGAATCATAAATCATGAATCATGAATTGAATCATGAATCATGAATCATGAATCATGAATCGAATCATGAATCATGAATCATGAATCATGAATTGAATCATGAATCATGAATCGAATCATGAATCATGAATCATGAATCATGAATTGAATCATGAATCATGAATCGAACCATGAATCATGAATCAAGAATCATGAATCGAAACATGAATCATGAATTGAATCATGAATCATGAATCATGAATCATGAATTGAATCATGAATCATGAATCATGAATTGAATAATGAATCATGAATCATGAATTGAATCATGAATCATGAATTGAATCATGAATTGAATCATGAATTGAATCATGAATCAAGAATCGAATCATGAATCATGAATTGAATCATGAATCATGAATCATGAATCATAAATTGAATCATAAATCATGAATCATGAATTGAATCATGAATCATGAATCGAATCATGAATCATGAATTGAATCATGAATTGAATCATGAATCATGAATCAAATCATGAATCATGAATCATGAATCATGAATTGAATCATTAATCGAATCATGAATCATGAATTGAATCATGAATTGAATCATGAATTGAATCATGAATTGAATCATTAATCATGAATTGAATCATGAATTGAATCATGAATCATGAATTATGAATCATGAATAGAATCATGAATCATGAATCATGAATTGAATCATGAATCAAATCATAAATCATGAATTGAATAATGAATTGAATCATGAATCATGAATCGAATCATGAATCATGAATTAAATAATAAATTGAATCATGAATCATGAATCGAATCATGAATTGAATCAGGAATCATGAATTGAATCATGAATCATGAATCGAATAATGAATCATGAATCATGAATCATGAATCGAATCATGAATCATGAATCAAATCATGAATCATGAATCATGAATCGAATCATGAATCATGAATTGAATCATGAATCATGAATCATGAATTGAATCATGAATCATGAATCATGAATCGAATCATGAATCATGAATCATAAATCATGAATTGAATCATGAATCATGAATTGAATCATGAATCATGAATCAAGATTCATGAATCGAAACATGAATCATGAATTGAATCATGAAACATGAATCATGAATTGAATCATGAATCATGAATCATGAATCGAATAATGAATCATGAATCATGAATCATAAATTGAATCATGAATCATGAATTGAATCATGATTTGAATCATGAATCAATAATCAAATCATGAATCATGAATTGAATCAAGAATCATGAATCGTGAATCATAAATTGAATCATAAATCATGAATCATGAATTGAATCATGAATCATGAATCGAATCATGAATCATGAATCATGAATTGAATCATGAATTGAATCATGAATCATGAATCGAATCATGAAACATGAATTGAATCATGAATTGAATCATGAATTAAATCATGAATCATGAATTGAATCATGAATCATGAATTGAATCATGAATCATGAATCATAAATCGAATCATGAATCATGAATAATGAATCATGAATCGAATCATGAATCATGAATTGAATCATGAATCATGAATTATGAATCATGAATTGAATCATGAATCATGAATTATGAATCATGAATTGAATCATGAATCATGAATTAAATCATGAATCATGAATTGAATCATGAATCATGAATCATGAATTGAATCATGAACCATGAATCATGAACCATGAATCATAAATTGAATCATGAATCATGAATCATGAATCATGAATCGAATCATGAATCATGAATTGAATCATGAATCATGAATTATGAATCATGAATTGAATCATGAATCATGAATTAAATCATGAATCATGAATCATGAATTGAATCATGAATAATGAATCATGAATTGAATCATGAATCATGAATCATGAATCATGAATCGAATCATGAATCATGAATCATGAATCGAATCATGAATTGAATCATGAATCATGAATCATGAATTGAATCATGAATCATGAATCATGAATTTAATCATGAATCATGAATCGAATCATGAATCATGAATCATGAATCATGAATTGAATCATGAATCATGAATCGAATCATGAATCATGAATCAAGAATCATGAATCGAAACATGAATCATGAATTGAATCATGAATCATGAATCATGAATCATGAATTGAATCATGAATCATGAATCGAATAATGAATCATGAATCATGAATCATGAATTGAATCATGAATCATGAATTGAATCATGAATCAAGAATCATGAATCATAAATTGAATCATAAATCATGAATCATGAATTGAATCATGAATCATGAATCGAATCATGAATCATGAATTGAATCATGAATTGAATCATGAATCATGAATCAAATCATGAATCATGAATCATGAATCATGAATTGAATCATTAATCGAATCATGAATCATGAATTGAATCATGAATTGAATCATGAATTGAATCATGAATTGAATCATTAATCATGAATTGAATCATGAATTGAATCATGAATCATGAATTATGAATCATGAATAGAATCATGAATCATGAATCATGAATTGAATCATGAATCAAATCATAAATCATGAATTGAATAATGAATTGAATCATGAATCATGAATCGAATCATGAATCATGAATCATGAATCGAATAATGAATCATGAATCATGAATCATAAATTGAATCATGAATCATGAATTGAATCATGATTTGAATCATGAATCAATAATCAAATCATGAATCATGAATTGAATCAAGAATCATGAATCGTGAATCATAAATTGAATCATAAATCATGAATCATGAATTGAATCATGAATCATGAATCGAATCATGAATCATGAATCATGAATTGAATCATGAATTGAATCATGAATCATGAATCGAATCATGAAACATGAATTGAATCATGAATTGAATCATGAATTAAATCATGAATCATGAATTGAATCATGAATCATGAATTGAATCATGAATCATGAATCATAAATCGAATCATGAATCATGAATAATGAATCATGAATCGAATCATGAATCATGAATTGAATCATGAATCATGAATTATGAATCATGAATTGAATCATGAATCATGAATTATGAATCATGAATTGAATCATGAATCATGAATTAAATCATGAATCATGAATTGAATCATGAATCATGAATCATGAATTGAATCATGAACCATGAATCATAAATTGAATCATGAATCATGAATCATGAATCATGAATCGAATCATGAATCATGAATTGAATCATGAATCATGAATTATGAATCATGAATTGAATCATGAATCATGAATTAAATCATGAATCATGAATCATGAATTGAATCATGAATAATGAATCATGAATTGAATCATGAATCATGAATCATGAATCGAATCATGAATCATGAATCATGAATCGAATCATGAATTGAATCATGAATCATGAATCATGAATTGAATCATGAATCATGAATCATGAATTGAATCATGAATCATGAATCGAATCATGAATCATGAATCATGAATCATGAATTGAATCATGAATCATGAATCGAATCATGAATCATGAATCAAGAATCATGAATCGAAACATGAATCATGAATTGAATCATGAATCATGAATCATGAATCATGAATTGAATCATGAATCATGAATCGAATAATGAATCATGAATCATGAATCATGAATTGAATCATGAATCATGAATTGAATCATGAATCAAGAATCATGAATCATAAATTGAATCATAAATCATGAATCATGAATTGAATCATGAATCATGAATCGAATCATGAATCATGAATTGAATCATGAATTGAATCATGAATCATGAATCAAATCATGAATCATGAATCATGAATCATGAATTGAATCATTAATCGAATCATGAATCATGAATTGAATCATGAATTGAATCATGAATTGAATCATGAATTGAATCATTAATCATGAATTGAATCATGAATTGAATCATGAATCATGAATTATGAATCATGAATAGAATCATGAATCATGAATCATGAATTGAATCATGAATCAAATCATAAATCATGAATTGAATAATGAATTGAATCATGAATCATGAATCGAATCATGAATCATGAATTAAATAATAAATTGAATCATGAATCATGAATCGAATCATGAATTGAATCAGGAATCATGAATTGAATCATGAATCATGAATCGAATAATGAATCATTAATCATGAATCATGAATCGAATCATGAATCATGAATCAAATCATGAATCATGAATCATGAATCGAATCATGAATCATGAATTGAATCATGAATCATGAATCATGAATTGAATCATGAATCATGAATCATGAATTGAATCATGAATCATGAATCATGAATCATGAATCGAATCATGAATCATGAATCATAAATCATGAATTGAATCATGAATCATGAATTGAATCATGAATCATGAATCAAGATTCATGAATCGAAACATGAATCATGAATTGAATCATGAAACATGAATCATGAATTGAATCATGAATCATGAATCATGAATCGAATAATGAATCATGAATCATGAATCATAAATTGAATCATGAATCATGAATTGAATCATGATTTGAATCATGAATCAATAATCAAATCATGAATCATGAATTGAATCAAGAATCATGAATCGTGAATCATAAATTGAATCATAAATCATGAATCATGAATTGAATCATGAATCATGAATCGAATCATGAATCATGAATCATGAATTGAATCATGAATTGAATCATGAATCATGAATCGAATCATGAAACATGAATTGAATCATGAATTGAATCATGAATTAAATCATGAATCATGAATTGAATCATGAATCATGAATTGAATCATGAATCATGAATCATAAATCGAATCATGAATCATGAATTGAATCATGAATCATGAATTATGAATCATGAATTGAATCATGAATCATGAATTGAATCATGAATCATGAATTATGAATCATGAATTGAATCATGAATCATGAATTATGAATCATGAATTGAATCATGAATCATGAATTAAATCATGAATCATGAATTGAATCATGAATCATGAATCATGAATTGAATCATGAACCATGAATCATAAATTGAATCATGAATCATGAATCATGAATCATGAATCGAATCATGAATCATGAATTGAATCATGAATCATGAATTATGAATCATGAATTGAATCATGAATCATGAATTAAATCATGAATCATGAATCATGAATTGAATCATGAATAATGAATCATGAATTGAATCATGAATCATGAATCATGAATCATGAATCGAATCATGAATCATGAATCATGAATCGAATCATGAATTGAATCATGAATCATGAATCATGAATTGAATCATGAATCATGAATCATGAATTGAATCATGAATCATGAATCGAATCATGAATCATGAATCATGAATCATGAATTGAATCATGAATCATGAATCGAATCATGAATCATGAATCAAGAATCATGAATCGAAACATGAATCATGAATTGAATCATGAATCATGAATCATGAATCATGAATTGAATCATGAATCATGAATCGAATAATGAATCATGAATCATGAATCATGAATTGAATCATGAATCATGAATTGAATCATGAATCAAGAATCGAATCATGAATCATGAATCATGAATTGAATCATAAATTGAATCATAAATCATGAATCATGAATTGAATCATGAATCATGAATCAAATCATGAATCATGAATCATGAATTGAATCATGAATTGAATCATGAATCATGAATCGAATCATGAATCATGAATCATGAATCATGAATTGAATCATGAATTGAATCATGAATCATGAATTGAATCATGAATTGAATCATGAATTAAATCATTAATCATGAATTGAATCATGAATCGAATCATGAATCATGAATCATGAATTGAATCATAAATCGAATCATAAATCATGAATTGAATAATGAATTGAATTATGAATCATGAATCGAATCATGAATCATGAATTAAATAATAAATTGAATCATGAATCATGAATCGAATCATGAATTGAATCAGGAATCATGAATTGAATCATGAATCATGAATTGAATCATGAATCATGAATCATGAATCATGAATCGGATCATGAATCATGAATCATGAATCAAATCATGAATCATGAATCGAATCATGAATCATGAATTGAATCATGAATCATGAATCATGAATTGAATCATGAATCATGAATCATGAATTGAATCATGAATCATGAATCATGAATCATGAATCGAATCATGAATCATGAATCATAAATCATGAATTGAATCATGAATCATGAATTGAATCATGAATCATGAATTGAATCATGAATCATGAATCAAGATTCATGAATCGAAACATGAATCATGAATTGAATCATGAATCATGAATCATGAATCATGAATTGAATCATGAATCATGAATCATGAATCGAATAATGAATCATGAATCATGAATCATGAATCATGAATTCAATCATGAATCATGATTTAAATCAGGAATCGAATCATGAATCATGAATTGAATCATGATTTTAATTATGAATCATGAATCATGAATTGAATCATGAATCATGAATTGAATTATGAATTGAATCATGAATCTTGAATCATGAATTAAATCATAAATCATGAATCATAAATCATGAATCATGAATTGAATTATGAATTGAATCATGAATCATGAATCATGAATTGAATCATGAATTGAATCATGAATCTTGAATCATGAATTAAATCATAAATCATGAATCATAAATCATGAATCATGAATTGAATTATGAATTGAATCATGAATCATGAATCATGAATTGAATCATGAATCATGAATCATGAATTGAATCATGAATCATGAATCGAATCATGAATTGAATCATGAATCATGAATCATGAATTGAATCATGAATCATGAATCGAATCATGAATCATTAATCGAATCATGAATCATGAATTGTATCATGAATCATGAATCATGAAATGAATCATGAATCATGAATCATGAATTGAATCATGAATCATGAATCATGAATCATGAATCGAATCATGAATCATGAATCATGAATCATGAATCGAATCATGAATCATGAATTGAATCATGAATCATGAATTATGAATCATGAATTGAATCATGAATCATGAATCATGAATTGAATCATGAATCATGAATCATGAATCGAATGATGAATCATGAATCATGAATCATGAATTGAATCATGAATCATGAATCATGAATCGAATCATGAATCATGAATTGAATCATGAATCATGAATCATGAATTGAATCATGAATCATGAATCATGAATTGAATCATGAATCATGAATCATGAATTGAATCATGAATCATGAATCGAATCATGAATCATGAATCATAAATTGAATCATGAATTGAATCATGAATCATGAATCGAATCATGAATCATGAATCATGAATCATGAATTGAATCATGAATCGAATCATGAATCATGAATTGAATCATGAATTGAATCATGAATTGAATCATTAATCATGAATTGAATCATGAATTGAATCATGAATCATGAATTATGAATCATCAATAGAATCATGAATCATGAATCTAATCATGAATCATGAATCATGAATTGAATCATGAATCGAATCATAAATCATGAATTGAATAATGAATTGAATCATGAATCATGAATCGAATCATGAATCATGAATTAAATAATAAATTGAATCATGAATCATGAATCGAATCATGAATTGAATCAGGAATCATGAATTGAATCATGAATCATGAATTGAATCATGAATCATGAATCATGAATCATGAATCGAATCATGAATCATGAATCATGAATTGAATCATGAATCATGAATCATGAATTGAATCATGAATCATGAATCATGAATCAAATCATGAATCATGAATTATAAATCATGAATTGAATCATGAATCATGAATCAAGATTCATGAATCATGAATCAAGATTCATGAATCGAAACACGAATCATGAATTGAATCATGAATCATGAATCATAATTCATGAATTGAATCACAAATCATGAATCATGAATCGAATAATGAATCATGAATCATGAATCATGAATTTAATCATGAATCATGAATCAAGAATCATGAATCGAAACATGAATCATGAATTGAATCATCAATCATGAATCATGAATCATGAATTGAATCATGAATCATGAATCGAATAATGAATCATGAATCATAAATTGAATCATGAATCATGAATTGAATCATAAATCATGAATTGAATCATGAATTGAATCATGAATCAAGAATCGAATCATGAATCATGAATTGAATCAAGAATCATGAATCGAATCATAAATCATGAATCATGAATCGAATCATGAATCATGAATCGAATCATGAATTGAATCATGAATCATAAATTGAATCATTAATCATGAATCATGAATTGAATCATGAATCATGAATCGAATCATAAATCATGAATCATGAATCGAATCATGAATCATGAATCATGAATCGAATCATGAATTGAATCATTAATCATAAATTGAATCATGAATTGAATCATGAATCATGAATCATGAATTGAATCATAAATCATGAATCATGAATTGAATCATGAATCATGAATCATGAATCATGAATCGAATCATGAATCATGAATCATGAATCATGAATTGAATCATGAATCATGAATCGAATCATGAATCATGAATCATGAATTGAATCATGAATCATGAATCGAATCATGAATCATGAATCAAGAATCATGAATCGAAACATGAATCATGAATTGAATCATGAATCATGAATCATGAATCATGAATTGAATCATGAATCATGAATTGAATAATGAATCATGAATCATGAATTGAATCATGAATCATGAATCATGAATTGAATCATGAATCATGAATTGAATCATGAATCATGAATTGAATCATGAATTGAATCATGAATTGAATCATGAATCAAGAATCGAATCATGAATCATGAATTGAATCATGAATCATGAATCATGAATCATAAATTGAATCATAAATCATGAATCATGAATTGAATCATGAATCATGAATCGAATCATGAATCATGAATTGAATCATGAATTGAATCATGAATCATGAATCGAATCATGAATCATGAATCATGAATTGAATCATTAATCGAATCATGAATCATGAATTGAATCATGAATTGAATCATGAATTGAATCATTAATCATGAATTGAATCATGAATCATGAATCGAATCATGAATTGAATCAGGAATCATGAATTGAATCATGAATCATGAATTGAATCATGAATCATGAATCATGAATCGAATCATGAATCATGAATCATGAATCAAATCATGAATCATGAATCATGAATCGAATCATGAATCATGAATCGAAACATGAATCATGAATCATGAATTGAATCATGAATCATGAATCATGAATTGAATCATGAATCATGAATCATGAATCATGAATCGAATCATGAATCATGAATCATAAATCATGAATTGAATCATGAATCATGAATTGAATCATGAATCAAGATTCATGAATCGAAACATGAATCATGAATTGAATCATGAATCATGAATCATGAATCATGAATTGAATCATGAATCATGAATCATGAGTCGAATAATGAATCATGAATCATGAATCATGAATTGAATCATGAATCATGAATCAAGAATCATGAATCGAAACATGAATCATGAATTGAATCATGAATCATGAATCATGAATCATGAACTGAATTATGAATCATGAATCATGAATCGAATAATGAATCATGAATCATGGATCATAAATTGAATCATGAATTGAATCATGAATCATGAATTGAATCATGAATTGAATCATGAATCAAGAATCGAATCATGAATCATAAATTGAATCAAGAATCATGAATCATGAATCATAAATTGAATCATAAATCATGAATCATGAATTGAATCATGAATCATGAATCGAATCATGAATCATGAATCATGAATTGAATTATGAATTGAATCATGAATCATGAATCGAATCATGAAACATGAATTGAATCATGAATCATGAATCGAATCATGAATCTTTAATCATGAATTGAATCATGAATTGAATTATGAATCATGAATTATGAATCATGAATAGAATCATGAATCATGAATCGAATCATGAATCATGAATCATGAATTGAATCATGAATCGAATCATAAATCATGAATTGAATAATGAATCATGAGTCATGAATTGAATCATGAATCATGAATCGAATCATGAATCATGAATTGAATCATGAGTTGAATCATGAATCGTAAATTGAATCATGAATCATGAATCATGAATTGAATCATGAATCATGAATTAAGAATCGATTCATGAATCATGAATTGAATCATGAGTTGAATCATGAATCATAAATTGAATCATGAATCATGAAATGAATCATGAATTGAATCATGAATTGAATCATGATTCATGAATCATGAATTGAATCATGAGTTGAATCATGAATCATGAATCGAATCATGAATCATGAATCATGAATCATGAATTGAATCATGAATCATGAATCGAATCATGAATCATGAATTGAATCATGAGTTGAATCATGAATCATAAATTGAATCATGAATCATGAATCATGAATTGAATCATGAATCATGAATTAAGAATCGATTCATGAATCATGAATTGAATCATGAGTTGAATCATGAATCATAAATTGAATCATGAATCATGAAATGAATCATGAATTGAATCATGAATTGAATCATGATTCATGAATCATGAATTGAATCATGAGTTGAATCATGAATCATAAATTGAATCATGAATCATGAAATGAATCATGAATTGAATCATGAATTGAATCATGAATTGAATCATGAATCAATAATCAAATCATGAATCATGAATTGAATCAAGAATCATGAATCGTGAATCGTAAATTGAATCATAAATCATGAATCATGAATTGAATCATGAATCATGAATCGAATCATGAATCATGAATCATGAATTGAATCATGAATTGAATCATGAATCATGAATCGAATCATGAAACATGAATTGAATCATGAATTGAATCATGAATTAAATCATGAATCATGAATTGAATCATGAATCATGAATCATGAATCGAATCATGAATCATGAATCATAAATCATGAATTAAATCATGAATCATGAATTGAATCATGAATCATGAATCAAGATTCATGAATCATGAATCAAGATTCATGAATCGAAACACGAATCATGAATTGAATCATGAATCATGAATCATGAATCGAATAATGAATCATGAATCATGAATCATGAATTGAATCATGAATCAAGAATCATGAATCGAAACATGAATCATGAATTGAATCATGAATCATGAATCATGAATCATGAATTGAATCATGAATCATGAATCATGAATCGAATAATGAATCATGAATCATAAATTGAATCATGAATCATGAATTGAATCATGAATCATGAATCGAATAATGAATCATGAATCATAAATTGAATCATGAATCATGAATTGAATCATGAGTCATGAATTGAATCATGAATTGAATCATGAATCAAGAATCGAATAATGAATCATGAATTGAATCAAGAATCATGAATCATGAATCATAAATTGAATCATAAATCATGAATCATGAATTGAATCATGAATCATGAATTGAATCATAAATCATGAATCATGAATCGAATCATGAATCATGAATTGAATCATGAATTGAATCATGAATCATGAATCGAATCATGAAACATGAATTGAATCATGAATTGAATCATGAATTGAATCATGAATCATGAATTGAATCATGAATCATGAATTGAATCATGAATCATGAATCATAAATCGAATCATGAATCATGAATTGAATCATGAATCGAATCATGAATTGAATCATTAATCATAAATAGAATCATGAATTGAATCATGAATCATGAATCATGAATTGAATCATGAATCATGAATCATGAATTGAATCATAAATCATGAATCATGAATTGAATCATGAATCATGAATCATGAATCATGAATCGAATCATGAATCATGAATCATGAATCATGAATTGAATCATGAATCATGAATCGAATCATGAATCATGAATCATGAATCATGAATTGAATCATGAATCATGAATCGAACCATGAATCATGAATCAAGAATCATGAATCGAAACATGAATCATGAATTGAATCATGAATCATGAATCATGAATCATGAATTGAATCATGAATCATGAATCATGAATTGAATAATGAATCATGAATCATGAATTGAATCATGAATCATGAATTGAATCATGAATTGAATCATGAATTGAATCATGAATCAAGAATCGAATCATGAATCATGAATTGAATCATGAATCATGAATCATGAATCATAAATTGAATCATAAATCATGAATCATGAATTGAATCATGAATCATGAATCGAATCATGAATCATGAATTGAATCATGAATTGAATCATGAATCATGAATCAAATCATGAATCATGAATCATGAATCATGAATTGAATCATTAATCGAATCATGAATCATGAATTGAATCATGAATTGAATCATGAATTGAATCATGAATTGAATCATTAATCATGAATTGAATCATGAATTGAATCATGAATCATGAATTATGAATCATGAATAGAATCATGAATCATGAATCATGAATTGAATCATGAATCAAATCATAAATCATGAATTGAATAATGAATTGAATCATGAATCATGAATCGAATCATGAATCATGAATTAAATAATAAATTGAATCATGAATCATGAATCGAATCATGAATTGAATCAGGAATCATGAATTGAATCATGAATCATGAATCGAATAATGAATCATGAATCATGAATCATGAATCGAATCATGAATCATGAATCAAATCATGAATCATGAATCATGAATCGAATCATGAATCATGAATTGAATCATGAATCATGAATCATGAATTGAATCATGAATCATGAATCATGAATTGAATCATGAATCATGAATCATGAATCGAATCATGAATCATGAATCATAAATCATGAATTGAATCATGAATCATGAATTGAATCATGAATCATGAATTGAATCATGAATCATGAATTATGAATCATGAATTGAATCATGAATCATGAATTATGAATCATGAATTGAATCATGAATCATGAATTAAATCATGAATCATGAATTGAATCATGAATCATGAATCATGAATTGAATCATGAACCATGAATCATAAATTGAATCATGAATCATGAATCAAGAATCATGAATCGAATCATGAATCATGAATTGAATCATGAATCATGAATTATGAATCATGAATTGAATCATGAATCATGAATTAAATCATGAATCATGAATCATGAATTGAATCATGAATAATGAAGCATGAATTGAATCATGAATCATGAATCATGAATCATGAATCGAATCATGAATCATGAATCATGAATCGAATCATGAATTGAATCATGAATCATGAATCATGAATTGAATCATGAATCATGAATCATGAATTGAATCATGAATCATGAATCGAATCATGAATCATGAATCATGAATCATGAATTGAATCATGAATCATGAATCGAATCATGAATCATGAATCAAGAATCATGAATCGAAACATGAATCATGAATTGAATCATGAATCATGAATCATGAATCATGAATTGAATCATGAATCATGAATCGAATAATGAATCATGAATCATGAATCATGAATTGAATCATGAATCATGAATTGAATCATGAATCAAGAATCGAATCATGAATCATGAATCATGAATTGAATCATAAATTGAATCATAAATCATGAATCATGAATTGAATCATGAATCATGAATCAAATCATGAATCATGAATCATGAATTGAATCATGAATTGAATCATGAATCATGAATCGAATCATGAATCATGAATCATGAATCATGAATTGAATCATGAATTGAATCATGAATCATGAATTGAATCATGAATTGAATCATGAATTAAATCATTAATCATGAATTGAATCATGAATCGAATCATGAATCATGAATCATGAATTGAATCATAAATCGAATCATAAATCATGAATTGAATAATGAATTGAATTATGAATCATGAATCGAATCATGAATCATGAATTAAATAATAAATTGAATCATGAATCATGAATCGAATCATGAATTGAATCAGGAATCATGAATTGAATCATGAATCATGAATTGAATCATGAATCATGAATCATGAATCATGAATCGGATCATGAATCATGAATCATGAATCAAATCATGAATCATGAATCGAATCATGAATCATGAATTGAATCATGAATCATGAATCATGAATTGAATCATGAATCATGAATCATGAATTGAATCATGAATCATGAATCATGAATCATGAATCGAATCATGAATCATGAATCATAAATCATGAATTGAATCATGAATCATGAATTGAATCATGAATCATGAATTGAATCATGAATCATGAATCAAGATTCATGAATCGAAACATAAATCATGAATTGAATCATGAATCATGAATCATGAATTGAATCATGAATCATGAATCATGAATCGAATAATGAATCATGAATCATGAATCATGAATCATGAATTCAATCATGAATCATGATTTAAATCAGGAATCGAATCATGAATCATGAATTGAATCATGATTTTAATTATGAATCATGAATCATGAATTGAATCATGAATCATGAATTGAATTATGAATTGAATCATGAATCTTGAATCATGAATTAAATCATAAATCATGAATCATAAATCATGAATCATGAATTGAATTATGAATTGAATCATGAATCATGAATCATGAATTGAATCATGAATTGAATCATGAATCTTGAATCATGAATTAAATCATAAATCATGAATCATAAATCATGAATCATGAATTGAATTATGAATTGAATCATGAATCATGAATCATGAATTGAATCATGAATCATGAATCATGAATTGAATCATGAATCATGAATCGAATCATGAATTGAATCATGAATCATGAATCATGAATTGAATCATGAATCATGAATCGAATCATGAATCATTAATCGAATCATGAATCATGAATTGTATCATGAATCATGAATCATGAAATGAATCATGAATCATGAATCATGAATTGAATCATGAATCATGAATCATGAATCATGAATCGAATCATGAATCATGAATCATGAATCATGAATCGAATCATGAATCATGAATTGAATCATGAATCATGAATTATGAATCATGAATTGAATCATGAATCATGAATCATGAATTGAATCATGAATCATGAATCATGAATCGAATGATGAATCATGAATTGAATCATGAATCATGAATCATGAATTGAATCATGAATCATGAATCATGAATTGAATCATGAATCATGAATCATGAATTGAATCATGAATCATGAATCGAATCATGAATCATGAATCATAAATTGAATCATGAATTGAATCATGAATCATGAATCGAATCATGAATCATGAATCATGAATCATGAATTGAATCATGAATCGAATCATGAATCATGAATTGAATCATGAATTGAATCATGAATTGAATCATTAATCATGAATTGAATCATGAATTGAATCATGAATCATGAATTATGAATCATCAATAGAATCATGAATCATGAATCTAATCATGAATCATGAATCATGAATTGAATCATGAATCGAATCATAAATCATGAATTGAATAATGAATTGAATCATGAATCATGAATCGAATCATGAATCATGAATTAAATAATAAATTGAATCATGAATCATGAATCGAATCATGAATTGAATCAGGAATCATGAATTGAATCATGAATCATGAATTGAATCATGAATCATGAATCATGAATCGAATCATGAATCATGAATCATGAATTGAATCATGAATCATGAATCATGAATTGAATCATGAATCA
This sequence comes from Mixophyes australis, assembly GCA_036250195.1. Lineage (NCBI taxonomy): Eukaryota > Metazoa > Chordata > Amphibia > Anura > Limnodynastidae > Mixophyes > Mixophyes australis. Next base: position 237,552,817 of record JAVHZZ010000001.1, on the reverse strand, counting down.
TGAATCATGAATCAAATCATGAATCATGAATTATAAATCATGAATTGAATCATGAATCATGAATCAAGATTCATGAATCATGAATCAAGATTCATGAATCGAAACACGAATCATGAATTGAATCATGAATCATGAATCATAATTCATGAATTGAATCACAAATCATGAATCATGAATCGAATAATGAATCATGAATCATGAATCATGAATTTAATCATGAATCATGAATCAAGAATCATGAATCGAAACATGAATCATGAATTGAATCATCAATCATGAATCATGAATCATGAATTGAATCATGAATCATGAATCGAATAATGAATCAGAATCATAAATTGAATCATGAATCATGAATTGAATCATAAATCATGAATTGAATCATGAATCAAGAATCGAATCATGAATCATGAATTGAATCAAGAATCATGAATCGAATCATAAATCATGAATCATGAATCGAATCATGAATCATGAATCGAATCATGAATTGAATCATGAATCATAAATTGAATCATTAATCATGAATCATGAATTGAATCATGAATCATGAATCGAATCATAAATCATGAATCATGAATCGAATCATGAATCATGAATCATGAATCGAATCATGAATTGAATCATTAATCATAAATTGAATCATGAATTGAATCATGAATCATGAATCATGAATTGAATCATAAATCATGAATCATGAATTGAATCATGAATCATGAATCATGAATCATGAATCGAATCATGAATCATGAATCATGAATCATGAATTGAATCATGAATCATGAATCGAATCATGAATCATGAATCATGAATTGAATCATGAATCATGAATCGAATCATGAATCATGAATCAAGAATCATGAATCGAAACATGAATCATGAATTGAATCATGAATCATGAATCATGAATCATGAATTGAATCATGAATCATGAATTGAATAATGAATCATGAATCATGAATTGAATCATGAATCATGAATCATGAATTGAATCATGAATCATGAATTGAATCATGAATCATGAATTGAATCATGAATTGAATCATGAATTGAATCATGAATCAAGAATCGAATCATGAATCATGAATTGAATCATGAATCATGAATCATGAATCATAAATTGAATCATAAATCATGAATCATGAATTGAATCATGAATCATGAATCGAATCATGAATCATGAATTGAATCATGAATTGAATCATGAATCATGAATCGAATCATGAATCATGAATCATGAATTGAATCATTAATCGAATCATGAATCATGAATTGAATCATGAATTGAATCATGAATTGAATCATTAATCATGAATTGAATCATGAATCATGAATCGAATCATGAATTGAATCAGGAATCATGAATTGAATCATGAATCATGAATTGAATCATGAATCATGAATCATGAATCGAATCATGAATCATGAATCATGAATCAAATCATGAATCATGAATCATGAATCGAATCATGAATCATGAATCGAAACATGAATCATGAATCATGAATTGAATCATGAATCATGAATCATGAATTGAATCATGAATCATGAATCGAATCATGAATCATGAATCATAAATCATGAATTGAATCATGAATCATGAATTGAATCATGAATCATGAATCAAGATTCATGAATCGAAACATGAATCATGAATTGAATCATGAATCATGAATCATGAATCATGAACTGAATTATGAATCATGAATCATGAATCGAATAATGAATCATGAATCATGAATCATAAATTGAATCATGAATTGAATCATGAATCATGAATCATGAGTCGAATAATGAATCATGAATCATGAATCATGAATTGAATCATGAATCATGAATCAAGAATCATGAATCGAAACATGAATCATGAATTGAATCATGAATCATGAATCATGAATCATGAACTGAATTATGAATCATGAATCATGAATCGAATAATGAATCATGAATCATGAATCATAAATTGAATCATGAATTGAATCATGAATCATGAATTGAATCATGAATTGAATCATGAATCAAGAATCGAATCATGAATCATAAATTGAATCAAGAATCATGAATCATGAATCATAAATTGAATCATAAATCATGAATCATGAATTTAATCATGAATCATGAATCGAATCATGAATCATGAATCATGAATTGAATTATGAATTGAATCATGAATCATGAATCGAATCATGAAACATGAATTGAATCATGAATCATGAATCGAATCATGAATCTTTAATCATGAATTGAATCATGAATTGAATCATGAATCATGAATTATGAATCATGAATAGAATCATGAATCATGAATCGAATCATGAATCATGAATCATGAATTGAATCATGAATCGAATCATAAATCATGAATTGAATAATGAATCATGAGTCATGAATTGAATTATGAATCATGAATCGAATCATGAATCATGAATTGAATCATGAGTTGAATCATGAATCATAAATTGAATCATGAATCATGAAATGAATCATGAATTGAATCATGAATTGAATCATGATTCATGAATCATGAATTGAATCATGAGTTGAATCATGAATCATGAATCGAATCATGAATCATGAATCATGAATCATGAATTGAATCATGAATCATGAATCGAATCATGAATCATGAATTGAATCATGAGTTGAATCATGAATCATAAATTGAATCATGAATCATGAATCATGAATTGAATCATGAATCATGAATTAAGAATCGATTCATGAATCATGAATTGAATCATGAGTTGAATCATGAATCATAAATTGAATCATGAATCATGAAATGAATCATGAATTGAATCATGAATTGAATCATGATTCATGAATCATGAATTGAATCATGAGTTGAATCATGAATCATAAATTGAATCATGAATCATGAAATGAATCATGAATTGAATCATGAATTGAATCATGAATTGAATCATGAATCAATAATCAAATCATGAATCATGAATTGAATCAAGAATCATGAATCGTGAATCGTAAATTGAATCATAAATCATGAATCATGAATTGAATCATGAATCATGAATCGAATCATGAATCATGAATCATGAATTGAATCATGAATTGAATCATGAATCATGAATCGAATCATGAAACATGAATTGAATCATGAATTGAATCATGAATTAAATCATGAATCATGAATTGAATCATGAATCATGAATTGAATCATGAATCATGAATCATAAATCGAATCATGAATCATGAATAATGAATCATGAATCGAATCATGAATCATGAATTGAATCATGAATCATGAATTATGAATCATGAATTGAATCATGAATCATGAATTATGAATCATGAATTGAATCATGAATCATGAATTAAATCATGAATCATGAATTGAATCATGAATCATGAATCATGAATTGAATCATGAACCATGAATCATAAATTGAATCATGAATCATGAATCATGAATCATGAATCGAATCATGAATCATGAATTGAATCATGAATCATGAATTATGAATCATGAATTGAATCATGAATCATGAATTAAATCATGAATCATGAATCATGAATTGAATCATGAATAATGAATCATGAATTGAATCATGAATCATGAATCATGAATCGAATCATGAATCATGAATCGAATCATGAATTGAATCATGAATCATGAATCATGAATTGAATCATGAATCATGAATCATGAATTGAATCATGAATCATGAATCATGAATCATGAATCGAATCATGAATCATGAATCATGAATCATGAATTGAATCATGAATCATGAATCGAATCATGAATCATGAATCAAGAATCATGAATCGAAACATGAATCATGAATTGAATCATGAATCATGAATCATGAATCATGAATTGAATCATGAATCATGAATCGAATAATGAATCATGAATCATGAATCATGAATTGAATCATGAATCATGAATTGAATCATGAATCAAGAATCGAATCATGAATCATGAATCATGAATTGAATCATAAATTGAATCATAAATCATGAATCATGAATTGAATCATGAATCATGAATCGAATCATGAATCATGAATCATGAATTGAATCATGAATTGAATCATGAATCATGAATCGAATCATGAATCATGAATCATGAATCATGAATTGAATCATGAATTGAATCATGAATCATGAATTGAATCATGAATTGAATCATGAATTAAATCATTAATCATGAATTGAATCATGAATCGAATCATGAATCATGAATCATGAATTGAATCATAAATCGAATCATAAATCATGAATTGAATAATGAATTGAATTATGAATCATGAATCGAATCATGAATCATGAATTAAATAATAAATTGATTCATGAATCATGAATCGAATCATGAATTGAATCAGGAATCATGAATTGAATCATGAATCATGAATTGAATCATGAATCATGAATCATGAATCATGAATCGGATCATGAATCATGAATCATGAATCAAATCATGAATCATGAATCGAATCATGAATCATGAATTGAATCATGAATCATGAATCATGAATTGAATCATGAATCATGAATCATGAATTGAATCATGAATCATGAATCATGAATCATGAATCGAATCATGAATCATGAATCATAAATCATGAATTGAATCATGAATCATGAATTGAATCATGAATCATGAATCAAGATTCATGAATCGAAACATGAATCATGAATTGAATCATGAATCATGAATCATGAATCATGAATTGAATCATGAATCATGAATCATGAATCGAATAATGAATCATGAATCATGAATCATGAATCATGAATTCAATCATGAATCATGATTTAAATCAGGAATCGAATCATGAATCATGAATTGAATCATGATTTTAATTATGAATCATGAATCATGAATTGAATCATGAATCATGAATTGAATTATGAATTGAATCATGAATCTTGAATCATGAATTAAATCATAAATCATGAATCATAAATCATGAATCATGAATTGAATTATGAATTGAATCATGAATCATGAATCATGAATTGAATCATGAATCATGAATCATGAATTGAATCATGAATCATGAATCGAATCATGAATTGAATCATGAATCATGAATCATGAATTGAATCATGAATTATGAATCGAATCATGAATCATTAATCGAATCATGAATCATGAATTGTATCATGAATCATGAATCATGAAATGAATCATGAATCATGAATCATGAATTGAATCATGAATCATGAATCATGAATCATGAATCGAATCATGAATCATGAATCATGAATTGAATCATGAATCATGAATCATGAATTGAATCATGAATCATGAATCATGAATCATGAATCAAATCATGAATCATGAATTATAAATCATGAATTGAATCATGAATCATGAATCAAGATTCATGAATCATGAATCAAGATTCATGAATCGAAACACGAATCATGAATTGAATCATGAATCATGAATCATAATTCATGAATTGAATCATGAATCATGAATCATGAATCGAATAATGAATCATGAATCATGAATCATGAATTGAATCATGAATCATGAATCAAGAATCATGAATCGAAACATGAATCATGAATTGAATCATCAATCATGAATCATGAATCATGAATTGAATCATGAATCATGAATCATGAATCGAATAATGAATCATGAATCATAAATTGAATCATGAATCATGAATTGAATCATGAATCATGAATTGAATCATGAATTGAATCATGAATCAAGAATCGAATCATGAATCATGAATTGAATCAAGAATCATGAATCGAATCATAAATCATGAATCATGAATCGAATCATGAATCATGAATCATGAATCGAATCATGAATTGAATCATGAATCATAAATTGAATCATTAATCATGAATCATGAATTGAATCATGAATCATGAATCGAATCATAAATCATGAATCATGAATCGAATCATGAATCATGAATCATGAATCATGAATCATGAATCGAATCATGAATTGAATCATTAATCATAAATTGAATCATGAATTGAATCATGAATCATGAATCATGAATTGAATCATAAATCATGAATCATGAATTGAATCATGAATCATGAATCATGAATCGAATCATGAATCATGAATCATGAATTGAATCATGAATCATGAATCGAATCATGAATCATGAATCATGAATCATGAATTGAATCATGAATCATGAATCGAATCATGAATCAAGAATCATGAATCGAAACATGAATCATGAATTGAATCATGAATCATGAATCATGAATCATGAATTGAATCATGAATCATGAATTGAATAATGAATCATGAATCATGAATTGAATCATGAATCATGAATCATGAATTGAATCATGAATCATGAATTGAATCATGAATCATGAATTGAATCATGAATTGAATCATGAATTGAATCATGAATCAAGAATCGAATCATGAATCATGAATTGAATCATGAATCATGAATCATGAATCATAAATTGAATCATAAATCATGAATCATGAATTGAATCATGAATCATGAATCGAATCATGAATCATGAATTGAATCATGAATTGAATCATGAATCATGAATCGAATCATGAATCATGAATCATGAATTGAATCATTAATCGAATCATGAATCATGAATTGAATCATGAATTGAATCATGAATTGAATCATTAATCATGAATTGAATCATGAATCATGAATCGAATCATGAATTGAATCAGGAATCATGAATTGAATCATGAATCATGAATTGATTAATGAATCATGAATCATGAATCGAATCATGAATCATGAATCATGAATCAAATCATGAATCATGAATCATGAATCGAATCATGAATCATGAATCGAAACATGAATCATGAATCATGAATTGAATCATGAATCATGAATCATGAATTGAATCATGAATCATGAATCATGAATCATGAATCGAATCATGAATCATGAATCATAAATCATGAATTGAATCATGAATCATGAATTGAATCATGAATCATGAATCAAGATTCATGAATCGAAACATGAATCATGAATTGAATCATGAATCATGAATCATGAATCATGAATTGAATCATGAATCATGAATCATGAGTCGAATAATGAATCATGAATCATGAATCATGAATTGAATCATGAATCATGAATCAAGAATCATGAATCGAAACATGAATCATGAATTGAATCATGAATCATGAATCATGAATCATGAACTGAATTATGAATCATGAATCATGAATCGAATAATGAATCATGAATCATGAATCATAAATTGAATCATGAATCATGAATTGAATCATGAATCATGAATTGAATCATGAATTGAATCATGAATCAAGAATCGAATCATGAATCATAAATTGAATCAAGAATCATGAATCATGAATCATAAATTGAATCATAAATCATGAATCATGAATTGAATCATGAATCATGAATCGAATCATGAATCATTAATCGAATCATGAAACATGAATTGAATCATGAATCATGAATCGAATCATGAATCTTTAATCATGAATTGAATCATGAATTGAATCATAAATCATGAATCTTTAATCATGAATTGAATCATGAATTGAATCATAAATCATGAATTATGAATCATGAATAGAATCATGAATCATGAATCGAATCATGAATCATGAATCATGAATTGAATCATGAATCGAATCATAAATCATGAATTGAATAATGAATCATGAGTCATGAATTGAATCATGAATCATGAATCGAATCATGAATCATGAATTGAATCATGAGTTGAATCATGAATCATAAATTGAATCATGAATCATGAATCATGAATTGAATCATGAATCATGAATTAAGAATCGATTCATGAATCATGAATTGAATCATGAGTTTAATCATGAATCATAAATTGAATCATGAATCATGAAATGAATCATGAATTGAATCATGAATTGAATCATGATTCATGAATCATGAATTGAATCATGAGTAGAATCATGAATCATGAATCGAATCATGAATCATGAATCATGAATCATGAATCATGAATTGAATCATGAATCATGAATCGAATCATGAATCATGAATTGAATCATGAGTTGAATCATGAATCATAAATTGAATCATGAATCATGAATCATGAATTGAATCATGAATCATGAATTAAGAATCGATTCATGAATCATGAATTGAATCATGAGTTGAATCATGAATCATAAATTGAATCATGAATCATGAAATGAATCATGAATTGAATCATGAATTGAATCATGATTCATGAATCATGAATTGAATCATGAGTTGAATCATGAATCATAAATTGAATCATGAATCATGAAATGAATCATGAATTGAATCATGAATTGAATCATGATTCATGAATCATGAATTGAATCATGAATCATGAATCATGAATCATGAATCATGAATTCAATCATGAATCATGATTTAAATCAGGAATCGAATCATGAATCATTAATTGAATCATGAATTTAATTATGAATCATGAATCATGAATTGAATCATGAATCATGAATCATGAATCATGAATTGAATTATGAATTGAATCATGATTCTTGAATCATGAATTAAATCATGAATCATAAATCATGAATCATGAATTGAATTATGAATCGAATCATGAATCATGAATTGTATCATGAATCATGAATTGAATCATGAATCATGAATCATGAATCATGAATCGAATCATGAATCATGAATCATGAATCATGAATCGAATCATGAATCATGAATTGAATCATGAATTATGAATCATGAATTGAATCATGAATCATGAATCATGAATTGAATCATGAATCATGAATTGAATCATGAATCATGAATCATGAATCGAATCATGAATCATGAATCATGAATCGAATCATGAATCATGAATCATGAATCGAATCATGAATCATGAATTGAATCATGAATCATGAATAATGAATTGAATCATGAATCATGAATCATGAATTGAATCATGAATCATGAATCAAGAATTGAATCATGAATCATGAATCGAATCATGAATCATGAATCATGAATTGAATCATGAATTGAATCATGAATCATGAATCGAATCATGAATCATGAATCATGAATCATGATTTGAATCATGATTTGAATCATGAATCGAATCATGAATCATGAATTGAATCATGAATTGAATCATGAATTGAATCATTAATCATGAATTGAATCATGAATTGAATCATGAATCATGAATTATGAATCATGAATAGAATCATGAATCGAATCATGAATCATGAATCATGAATTGAATCATGAATCGAATCATAAATCATGAATTGAATAATGAATTGAATCATGAATCATGAATCGAATCATGAATCATGAATTAAATATTAAATTGAATCATGAATCATGAATCGAATCATGAATTGAATCAGGAATCATGAATTGAATCATGAATCATGAATTGAATCATGAATCATGAATCATGAATCATGAATCGAATCATGAATCATGAATCATGAATCAAATTATGAATCATGAATCATGAATCGAATCATGAATCATGAATTGAATCATGAATCATGAATCATGAATTGAATCATGAATCATGAATCATGAATTGAATCATGAATCATGAATCATGAATCATGAATCGAATCATGAATCATGAATCATAAACCATGAATCGAATCATGAATCATGAATCATAAACCATGAATTGAATCATGAATCATGAATTGAATCATAAATTGAATCATGAATCATGAGTCATGAATTGAATCATTAATCATGAATCATGAATCATGAATCGAATCATGAATCATGAGTTGAATCATGAATCATAAATTGATTCATGAATCATAAATTGAATCATGAATCATGAAATGAATCATGAATTGAATCATGAATTGAATCATGATTCATGAATCATGAATTGAATCATGAGTTGAATCATGAATCATAAATTGAATCATGAATCATGAAATGAATCATGAATTGAATCATGAATTGAATCATGATTCATGAATCATGAATTGAATCATGAATCATGAATTCAATCATGAATCATGATTTAAATCAGGAATCGAATCATGAATCATAAATTTAATCATGAATTTAATTATGAATCATGAATCATGAATTAAATCATGAATCATAAATCATGAATCATGAATTGAATTATGAATCGAATCATGAATCATGAATTGTATCATGAATCATGAATCATGAATTGAATCATGAATCATGAATCATGAATTGAATCATGAATCATGAATCATGAATCATGAATCGAATCATGAATCATGAATCATGAATCATGAATCGAATCATGAATCATGAATTGAATCATGAATTATGAATCATGAATTGAATCATGAATCATGAATCATGAATTGAATCATGAATCATGAATCATGAATTGAATCATGAATCATGAATCATGAATCATGAATCGAATCATGAATCATGAATCATGAATCGAATCATGAATCATGAATCATGAATCGAATCATGAATCATGAATTGAATCATGAATCATGAATCATGAATTGAATCATGAATCATGAATCATGAATTGAATCATGAATCATGAATCATGAATTGAATCATGAATCATGAATCGAATCATGAATCATGAATCATGAATTGAATCATGAATTGAATCATGAATCGAATCATGAATCATGAATCATGAATCATGATTTGAATCATGAATCGAATCATGAATCATGAAATGAATCATGAATTGATTCATGAATTTAATCATTAATCATGAATTGAATCATGAATTGAATCATGAATCATGAATTATGAATCATGAATAGAATCATGAATCATGAATCGAATCATGAATCATGAATCATGAATTGAATCATGAATCGAATCATAAATCATGAATTGAATAATGAATTGAATCATGAATCATGAATCGAATCATGAATCATGAATTAAATATTAAATTGAATCATGAATCATGAATCGAATCATGAATTGAATCAGGAATCATGAATTGAATCATGAATCATGAATTGAATCATGAATCATGAATCATGAATCATGAATCGAATCATGAATCATGAATCATGAATCAAATTATGAATCATGAATCATGAATCGAATCATGAATCATGAATTGAATCATGAATCATGAATCATGAATTGAATCATGAATCATGAATCATGAATTGAATCATGAATCATGAATCATGAATCATGAATCGAATCATGAATCATGAATCATAAACCATGAATTGAATCATGAATCATGAATTGAATCATAAATTGAATCATGAATCATGAGTCATGAATTGAATCATGAATCATGAATCATGAATCGAATCATGAATCATGAATCATGAATAATGAATTGAATCATGAATCATGAATCGAATCATGAATCATGAATTGAATCATGAGTTGAATCATGAATCATAAATTGAATCATGAATCATAAATTGAATCATGAATCATGAATCATGAATCATGAATTGAATCATGAATCATGAATCGAATCATGAATCATGAATTGAATCATGAGTTGAATCATGAATCATAAATTGAATCATGAATCATAAATTGAATCATGAATCATGAATCATGAATCATGAATTGAATCATGAATCATGAATCGAATCATAAATCATGAATCATGAATCATGATTCATAAGTTGAATCATGAATCATGAATTAAGAATCGATTCATGAATCATGAATTGAATCATGAGTTGAATCATGATTCATGAATCATGAATTGAATCATGAATCATGAATCATGAATCATGAATCATGAATTCAATCATGAATCATGATTTAAATCAGGAATCGAATAATGAATCATGAATTGAATCATGATTTTAATTATGAATCATGAATCATGAATTGAATCATGAATCATGAATCATGAATCATGAATTGAATTATGAATTGAATCATGAATCTTGAATCATGAATTAAATCATGAATCATAAATCATGAATCATGAATTGAATTATGAATTGAATCATGAATCATGAATTAAATCATGAATCATGAATCATGAATTGAATCATGAATCATGAATCATGAATTGAATCATGAATCATGAATCGAATCATGAATCATGAATCGAATCATGAATCATGAATTGTATCATGAATCATGAATCATGAATTGAATCATGAATCATGAATCATGAATTGAATCATGAATCATGAATCATGAATCATGAATCGAATCATGAAACATGAATCATGAATCATGAATCGAATCATGAATCATGAATTGAATCATGAATCATGAATTATGAATCATGAATTGAATCATGAATCATGAATCATGAATTGAATCATGAATCATGAATCATGAATTGAATCATGAATCATGAATCATGAATCGAATCATGAATCATAAATCATGAATCGAATCATGAATAATGAATTGAATCATGAATCATGAATCATGAATTGAATCATGAATCATGAATCATGAATTGAATCATGAATCATGAATCATGAATTGAATCATGAATCATGAATCGAATCATGAATCATGAATCATGAATTGAATCATGAATTGAATCATGAATCGAATCATGAATCATGAATCATGAATCATGATTTGAATCATGAATCGAATCATGAATCATGAATTGAATCATGAATTGAATCATGAATTTAATCATTAATCATGAATTGAATCATGAATTGAATCATGAATCATGAATTATGAATCATGAATAGAATCATGAATCATGAATCGAATCATGAATCATGAATCATGAATTGAATCATGAATCGAATCCTAAATCATGAATTGAATAATGAATTGAATCATGAATCATGAATTGAATCATGAATCATGAATTAAATAATAAATTGAATCATGACTCATGAATCGAATCATGAATTGAATCAGGAATCATGAATTGAATCATGAATCATGAATTGAATCATGAATCATGAATCATGAATCATGAATCGAATCATGAATCATGAATCATGAATCAAATTATGAATCATGAATCATGAATCGAATCATGAATCATGAATCATGAATCGAATCATGAATCATGAATTGAATCATGAATCATGAATCATGAATCATGAATCATGAATCGAATCATGAATCATGAATCATAAATCATGAATTAAATCATGAATCATGAATTGAATCATGAATCATGAATCAAGATTCATGAATCGAAACATGAATCATGAATTGAATCATGAATCATGAATCATGAATTGAATCATGAATCATGAATCATGAATCGAATAATGAATCATGAATCATGAATCATGAATTGAATCATGAATCATGAATCAAGAATCATGAATCGAAACATGAATCATGAATTGAATCATAAATCATGAATCATGAATTGAATCATGAATCATGAATTGAATCATGAATTGAATCATGAATTGAATCATGAATCAAGAATCGAATTATGAATCATGAATTGAATCAAGAATCATGAATCATGAATCATAAATTGAATCATAAATCATAAATCATGAATTGAATTATGAATCATGAATCGAATCATGAATCATGAATTAAATCATGAATTGAATCATGAATCATGAATCGAATCATGAAACATGAATTGAATCATGAATTGAATCATGAATTGAATCATGAATCATGAATTGAATCAAGAATCATGAATCATGAATCATAAATTGAATCATAAATCATAAATCATTAATTGAATCATGAATTGAATCATGAATCATGAATTGAATCAAGAATCATGAATCATGAATCATAAATTGAATCATAAATCATAAATCATGAATTGAATCATGAATCATGAATCGAATCATGAATCATGAATCATGAATCGAATCATGAATCATGAATTGAATCATGAATTGAATCATGAATCATGAATCGAATCATGAATCATGAATTGAATCATGAATCGAATCATGAATTGAATCATTAATCATGAATTAAATCATGAATTGAATCATGAATCATGAATTATGAATCATGAATTGAATCATGAATCATGAATCATGAATTGAATCATGAATCATGAATTGAATCATGAATCATGAATCATGAATTGAATCATAAATCATGAATCATGAATCATGAATTGAATCATGAATCATGAATCATGAATCATGAATCGAATCATGAATCGAATCATGAATCATGAATCATGAATCGAATCATGAATCGAATCATGAATCATGAATCATGAATTGAATCATGAATCATGAATCGAATCATGAATCATGAATTGAAATATTAATTGAATCATAAATCATGAATCGAATCAAGAATCATGATATGAATTATGAATCATGAATCATGAATTGAATCATGAATCATGAATCATGAATCATGAATTGAATCATGTATCATGAATTGAATCAGGAATCAAATCATGAATTGAATTATGAATCATGAATCATGAATTGAATCATGAATCATGAATCAAGATTCATGAATCGAAACATGAATCATGAATTGAATCATGAATCATGAATCATGAATTGAATCATGAATCATGAATCATGAATCGAATAATGAATCATGAATCATGAATCATGAATTGAATCATGAATCATGAATCAAGAATCATGAATCGAAACATGAATCATGAATTGAATCATAAATCATGAATCATGAATTGAATCATGAATCATGAATTGAATCATGAATTGAATCATGAATTGAATCATGAATCAAGAATCGAATTATGAATCATGAATTGAATCAAGAATCATGAATCATGAATCATAAATTGAATCATAAATCATAAATCATGAATTGAATTATGAATCATGAATCGAATCATGAATCATGAATTAAATCATGAATTGAATCATGAATCATGAATCGAATCATGAAACATGAATTGAATCATGAATTGAATCATGAATTGAATCATGAATCATGAATTGAATCAAGAATCATGAATCATGAATCATAAATTGAATCATAAATCATAAATCATGAATTGAATCATGAATTGAATCATGAATCATGAATTGAATCAAGAATCATGAATCATGAATCATAAATTGAATCATAAATCATAAATCATGAATTGAATCATGAATCATGAATCGAATCATGAATCATGAATCATGAATCGAATCATGAATCATGAATTGAATCATGAATTGAATCATGAATCATGAATCGAATCATGAATCATGAATTGAATCATGAATCGAATCATGAATTGAATCATTAATCATGAATTAAATCATGAATTGAATCATGAATCATGAATTATGAATCATGAATTGAATCATGAATCATGAATCATGAATTGAATCATGAATCATGAATTGAATCATGAATCATGAATCATGAATTGAATCATAAATCATGAATCATGAATCATGAATTGAATCATGAATCATGAATCATGAATCATGAATCGAATCATGAATCGAATCATGAATCATGAATCATGAATCGAATCATGAATCGAATCATGAATCATGAATCATGAATTGAATCATGAATCATGAATCGAATCATGAATCATGAATTGAAATATTAATTGAATCATAAATCATGAATCGAATCAAGAATCATGATATGAATTATGAATCATGAATCATGAATTGAATCATGAATCATGAATCATGAATCATGAATTGAATCATGTATCATGAATTGAATCAGGAATCAAATCATGAATTGAATTATGAATCATGAATCATGAATTGAATCATGAATCATGAATCGAATCATGAATCATGAATTGAAATATTAATTGAATCATAAATCATGAATCGAATCAAGAATCATGATATGAATCATGAGTCATGAATAATGAATTGAATCATGAATCATGAATCATGATTCATGAATTGAATCATGAATCATGAATCATGAATCGAATCATGAATCATGAATTGAATCATGAATCATGAATTGAATCATGAATCATGAATTATGAATCGAATCATGAATCATGAATTGAATCATGAGTTTAATCATGAATCATAAATTGAATCATGAATCATGAAATGAATCATGAAATGAATCATGAATTGAATCATGTATCATGAATCATGAATCATGAATTCAATCATGAATCATAAATCGAATCATGAATCATAAATTGAATCAGGAATCGAATCATGAATTGAATCATGAATCATGAATTGAATAATGATTTTAATTATGAATCATGAATCATGAATTGAATCATGAATCATTAATCATGAATTGAATTATGAATTGAATCATGAATCTTGAAACATGAATTCAATCATGAATCATGCATCATAAATCATGAATCATGAATCATGAATTGAATTATGAATTGAATCATGAATCATGAATTGAATCATGAATCATGAACCATGAATTGAATCATGAATCATGAATCATGAATCGAATCATGAATCATGAATCATGAATCGAATCATGAATCATGAATTGAATAATGAATCATGAATCATTAATTGAATCATGAATCATGAATCGAATCATGAATCATGAATTGAATCATGAATCATTGATTCATGAATCATGAATTGAATCATGAATCATGAATCATAAATCGAATCATGAATCATAATTTAAATCAGGAATCGAATCATGAATTGAATCATGAATCATGAATTGAATCATGATTTTAATCATGAATCATGAATCATGAATTGAATCATGAATCTTGAATCATGAATTCAATCATGAATCATGCATCATAAATCATGAATCATGAATCATGAATTATGAATTATAAATTATGAATTGAATCATGAATCATGAATTATAAATCATGAATTGAATCATGAATCATGAATCATAAATTGAATCATGAATTGAATCATGAATCATGAATCATGAATAGAATCATGAATCATGAATCATAAATTGAATCATGAATCATGAATCATAAATTGAATTATAAATTGAATCATGAATCATAACTTGAATCATGAATTATGAATCATGAATTAAATCATGAATCATGAATCATGAATTGAATCATGAATCATGATTTGAATCATGAATCATGAATTGAATCATGAATCATGAATCGAATCAAGAATCATGAATCATGAAATTAATTATGAATCATGAATCATGAATTGAATCATGAATCATGAATCAAATCATGAATCATGAATTATAAATTATGAATTGAATCATGAATCATAAATTGAATCATGAATTGAATCATGAATCATGAATTTATGAATTGAATCATGAATCATGAATCGAACCATAAATCATGAATCATGAACCATGATTCATGAATTGAATCATGAATCATGAATCATGAATCGAATCATGAATCATGAATTGAATCATGAATCATGAATCATGAATTGAATCATGAATCATGAATTAAATCATGAATCATGAATTATAAATTATGAATTGAATCATGAATCATAAATTGAATCATGAATTGAATTATGAATCATGAATTTATGAATTGAATCATGAATCATGAATCGAACCATAAATCATGAATCATGAACCATGATTCATGAATTGAATCATGATTCATGAATCATGAATCGAATCATGAATCATGAATTGAATCATGAGTTGAATCATGAATCATAAATTGAATCATGAATCATGAATTATGAATCAAATCATGAATCATGAATTGAATCATGAGTTGAATCATGAATCATAAATTGAATCATGAATCATGAAATGAATCATGAATTGAATCATGAATTGAATCATGATTCATGAATCATGAATTGAATCATGAATCAAGAATCATGAATCATGAATTCAATCATAAATCATAAATCGAATCATCAATCATGAATTGAATCAGGAATCGAATCATGAATTGAATCATGAATCATGAATTGAATCATGATTTTAATTATGAATCATGAATCATGAATTGAATCATGAATCATGAATCATGAATCATGAATTGAATTATGAATTGAATCATGAATCTTGAATCATGAATTGAATCATGAATCATGAATCATGAATCATGAATTATGAATTGAATCATAAATCATGAATTGAATCATGAATCATGAATCGAATCATGAATCGAATCATGAATCATGAATCGAATCATGAATCATGAATTGTATCATGAATCATGAATCATGAATTGAATCATGAATCATGAATCATGAATTGAATCATGAATCATGAATCATGAATCATGAATCATGAATTGAATCATGAATCATGAATCATGAATTGAATCATGAATCATGAATCATGAATTGAATCATGAATCATGAATCATGAATTGAATCATGAATCATGAATCATGAATCATGAATCAAATCATGAATCATGAATCATGAACCGAATCATGAATCATGAATTGAATCATGAATCATGAATCATGAATTGAATCATGAATCATGAATCATGAACCGAATCATGAATCATGAATTGAATCATGAATCATGAATCATGAATTGAATCATGAATCATGAATTGAATAATGAATCATGAATCATGAATCATGAATCATGAATCGAATCATGAATCATGAATTGAATCATGAATCATGAATCAAGAATCATGAATCGAAACATGAATCATGAATTTAATCATGAATCATGAATCATGAATCATGAATTGAATCATGAATCATGAATCATGAATCGAATAATGAATCATGAATCATGAATTGAATCATGAATCATGAATCTAGAATCATGAATCGAAACATGAATCATGAATTAAATCATGAATCATGAATCATGAATCATGAATTGAATCATGAATCATGAATCATGAATCGAATAATGAATCATGAATCATTAATCATGAATTGAATCATGATTCATGAATTGAATCATGAATCATGAATTAAATCATGAATTGAATCATGAATCGAATCATGAATCATGAATTGAATCATGAATCATGAATCATGAATCATAAATTGAATCATAAATCATGAATCATGAATTGAATCATGAATCATGAATCGAATCATGAATCATGAATCATGAATTGAATCATGAATTGAATCATGAATCATGAATCGAATCATGAATTGAATCATGAATCATGAATTGAATCATGAATTGAATCATGAATCATGAAATGAATCATGAATCATGAATCATAAATCGAATCATGAATCATGAATTGAATCGTGAATTGAATCATTAATCATGAATTGAATCATGAATCATGAATTGAATCATGAATCATGAATTATGAATCATGAATTGAATCATGAATCATGAATCATGAATTGAATCATGAATCATGAATCAAGAATTGAATCATGAATCATGAATTGAATCATGAATCATAAATCGAATCATGAATCATGAATCATGAATCGAATCATGAATCATGAATTGAATCATGAATCATGAATCATGAATCATGAATCATGAATTGAATCATGAATCATGAATCATGAATTATGAATCGAATCATGAATCATGAATTATGAATTGAATCATGAATCGAATCATGAACTGAAACATTAATTGAATCATAAATCATGAATCGAATCATGAATCATGATATGAATCATGAATCATGAATCATGAATTGAATCATGAATCATGAATCATGAATTGAATCATGTATCATGAATTGAATCAGGAATCAAATCATGAATTGAATTATGAATCATGAAATGAATCATGAGTCATGAATAATGAATTGAATCATGAATCATGAATCATGAATCATGAATTGAATCATGAATCATGAATCATGAATCGAATCATGAATCATGAATCGAATCATGAATCATGAATTGAATCATGAGTTTAATCATGAATCATGAATTGAATCATGAGTTGAATCATGAATCATAAATTGAATCATGAATTATGAATCATGAATCATGAATTGAATCATGAATCATGAATTGTATCATGAGTCATGAATCATGAATTGAATCATGAATCATGAATTGAATCATGAATCATGAATCATGAATCATGAATCGAATCATGAATCATGAATCATGAATCATGAATCGAATCATGAATCATGAATCATGATTCGAATCATGAATCATGAATTGAATCATGAATCATGAATTGAATCATGAATCATGAATTGAATCATGAATCATGAATCATGAATCGAATCATGAATTGAATCATGAATCATGAATCGAATCATGAATCATGAATTGAATCATGAATCATGAATCATGAATCATAAATTGAATCATAAATCATGAATCATGAATTGAATCATGAATCATGAATTGAATCATGAATCATGAATCGAATCATAAATCATGAATCATGAATCATGATTCTTGAATTCAATCATGAATCATGAATTATGAATCGAATCATGAATCATGAATTGAATCATGAATCATGAATCGAATCATGAATCATGAATTGAATCATGAGTTGAATCATGAATCATAAATTGAATCTTGAATCATGAATTATGAATTGAATCATGAATCATGAATCGAATCATAAATCATGAATCATGAATCATGATTCATGAATTGAATCATGAATCATGAATTATGAATCGAATCATGAATTAAATCATGATTCATGAATCATGAATTGAATCATGAATCATGAATCATGAATTCAATCATGAATCATGATTTGAATCAGGAATCGAATCATGAATTCAATCATGAATCATAAATCGAATCATGAATAATGAATTGAATCAGGAATCCAATCATTAATTGAATCATGAATCATGAATTGAATCATGATTTTATTTATGAATCATGAATCATGAATTGAATCATAAAACATGAATCATGAATTGAATTATGAATTGAATCATGAATCTTGAATCATGAATTGAATCATGAATCATGAATCATAAATCATGAATCATAAATCATGAATCATGAATCATGAATTGAATTATGAATTGAATCATGAATCATGAATTGAATCATGAATCATGAATCATGAATTGAATCATGAATCATGAATCGAATCATGAATCGAATCATGAATCTTGAATCGAATCATGAATCATGAATTGTATCATGAATCATGAATCATGAATTGAATCATGAATCAAGAATTGAATCATGAATCATGAATCATGAATCATGAATCATGAATTGTATCATGAATCATGAATCATGAATTGAATCATGAATCATGAATCATGAATCATGAATCGAATCATGAATCATGAATCATGAATCATGAATCATGAATCAAATCATGAATCATGAATCATGAATCAAATCATGAATCATGAATTAAATCATGAATCATGAATCGAATCATGAATCATGAATCATGAATTGAATCATGAATCATGAATCGAATCATGAATCATGAATCATAATTCATGAATCGAATCATGAATCATGAATTGAATCATGAATCATGAATCATGAATCATGAATTGAATCTTGAATCAAATTATGAATCATGAATCATGAATCATGAATTGAATCATGAATCATGAATCAAGAATCATGAATCAAAACATGAATCATGAATTGAATCATGAATCATGAATCATGAATTGAATCATGAATCATGAATCATGAATCATGAATCGAATCATGAATCATGAATCATGAATCGAATCATGAATCATGAATCATGATTCGAATCATGAATCATGAATTGAATCATGAATCATGAATTGAATCATGAATCATGAATTGAATCATGAATCATGAATCATGAATCGAATCATGAATTGAATCATGAATCATGAATCGAATCATGAATCATGAATTGAATCATGAATCATGAATCATAAATTGAATCATAAATCATGAATCATGAATTGAATCATGAATCATGAATTGAATCATGAATCATGAATCGAATCATAAATCATGAATCATGAATCATGAATCATGAATTGAATCATGAATCATGAATCGAATCATGAATCATGAATTGAATCATGAGTTGAATCATGAATCATAAATTGAATCATGAATCATGAATTATGAATTGAATCATGAATCATGAATCGAATCATAAATCATGAATCATGAATCATGATTCATGAATTGAATCATGAATCATGAATTATGAATCGAATCATGAATCATGAATTGAATCATGAGTTGATTCATGAATCATAAATTGAATCATGAATCATGAAATGAATCATGAATTGAATCATGAATTGAATCATGATTCATGAATCATGATTCATGAATCATGAATTGAATCATGAATTAAATCATGATTCATGAATCATGAATTGAATCATGAATCATGAATCATGAATTCAATCATGAATCATGATTTGAATCAGGAATCGAATCATGAATTCAATCATGAATCATAAATCGAATCATGAATCATGAATTGAATCAGGAATCCAATCATTAATTGAATCATGAATCATGAATTGAATCATGATTTTATTTATGAATCATGAATCATGAATTGAATCATGAATCATGAATCATGAATTGAATTATGAATTGAATCATGAATCTTGAATCATGAATTGAATCATGAATCATGAATCATAAATCATGAATCATGAATCATGAATCATGAATCATGAATCATGAATTGAATTATGAATTGAATCATTAATCATGAATTGAATCATGAATCATGAATTGAATCATGAATCATGAATCATGAATTGAATCATGAATCATGAATCGAATCATGAATCGAATCATGAATCTTGAATCGAATCATGAATCATGAATTGTATCATGAATCATGAATCATGAATTGAATCATGAATCAAGAATTGAATCATGAATCATGAATCATGAATCATGAATCATGAATTGTATCATGAATCATGAATCATGAATTGAATCATGAATCATGAATCATGAATCATGAATCATGAATCAAATCATGAATCATGAATCATGAATCAAATCATTAATCATGAATTAAATCATGAATCATGAATCATGAATTGAATCATGAATCATGAATCATGAATTGAATCATGAATCATGAATCGAATCATGAATTAAATCATGAATCATGAATCATGAATTGAATCATGAATCATGAATCATGAATTGAATCATGAATCATGAATCGAATCATGAATCATGAATCATAATTCATGAATCGAATCATGAATCATGAATTGAATCATGAATCATGAATCAAGAATCATGAATCATGAATCATGAATTGAATCATGAATCATGAATCAAGAATCATGAATCGAAACATGAATCATGAATTGAATCATGAATCATGAATCATGAATCATGAATTGAATCATGAATCATGAATCAAGAATCATGAATCGAAACATGAATCATGAATTGAATCATGAATCATGAATCAAGAATCATGAATCGAAACATGAATCATGAATTGAATAATGAATCATGAATCATGAATCATGAATTGAATCATGAATCATGAATCGAATAATGAATCATGAATCATGAATCATGAATCATGAATTGAATCATGAATCATAAATCATGAATCGAATAATGAATCATGAATCATTAATCATGAATTGAATCATGAATCATGAATTGAATCATGAATCATGAATTGAATCATGAATTGAATCATGAATCATGAATCGAATCATGAATCATGAATTGAATCATGAATCATGAATCATAAATTGAATCATGAATCATGAATCATGAAATGAATCATGAATTGAATCATGAATCGAATCATGAATCATGAATTGAATCATGAATTGAATCATGAATTGAATCATGAATCATGAATTGAATCATGAATCATGAATCATAAATCGAATCATGAATCATGAATTGAATCATGAATCAAATCATGAATTGAATCATTAATCATGAATTGAATCATGAATCATGAATTGAATCATGAATCATGAATTATGAATCATGAATTAAATCATGAATCATGAATTAAATCATGAATCATGACTCATGAATTGAATCATGAATCATGAATCATGAATCGAATCATGAATCATGAATCATGAATCGAATCATGAATCATGAATTGAATCATGAATCATGAATCATGAATTGAATCATGAATCATGATTAATGAATTGAATCATGAATCATGAATCATGAATCATGAATCGAATCATGAATCATGAATCATGAATTGAATCATGAATCATGAATCGAATCATGAATCCTGAATTGAAACATTAATTGAATCATAAATCATGAATCGAATCATGAATCATGATATAAATTATGAATCATGAATCATGAATTGAATCATGAATCATGAATCATGAATCATAAATTGAATCATGTATCATGAATTCAATAGGAATCGAATCATGAATTGAATTATGAATCATGAAATGAATCATGAGTCATGAATCATGAATTGAATCATGAATCATGAATCATGAATCATAAATTGAATCATGTATCATGAATTCAATAGGAATCGAATCATGAATTGAATTATGAATCATGAAATGAATCATGAGTCATGAATAATGAATTGAATCATGAATCATGAATCATGAATCATGAATTGAATCATGAATCATGAATCATGAATCGAATCATGAATCATGAATTGTATCATGAGTCATGAATCATGAATTGAATCATGAATCATGAATTGAATCATGAATCATGAATCATGAATCATGAATCGAATCATGAATCATGAATCATGAATCATGATTCGAATCATGAATCATGAATTGAATCATGAATCATGAATTGAATCATGAATCATGAATTGAATCATGAATCATGAATCATGAATCGAATCATGAATTGAATCATGAATCATGAATCGAATCATGAATCATGAATTGAATCATGAATCATGAATCATGAATCATAAATTGAATCATAAATCATGAATCATGAATTGAATCATGAATCATGAATTGAATCATGAATCATGAATCGAATCATAAATCATGAATCATGAATCATGATTCTTGAATTCAATCATGAATCATGAATTATGAATCGAATCATGAATCATGAATTGAATCATGAATCATGAATCGAATCATGAATCATGAATTGAATCATGAGTTGAATCATGAATCATAAATTGAATCTTGAATCATGAATTATGAATTGAATCATGAATCATGAATCGAATCATAAATCATGAATCATGAATCATGATTCATGAATTGAATCATGAATCATGAATTATGAATCGAATCATGAATTAAATCATGATTCATGAATCATGAATTGAATCATGAATCATGAATCATGAATTCAATCATGAATCATGATTTGAATCAGGAATCGAATCATGAATTCAATCATGAATCATAAATCGAATCATGAATAATGAATTGAATCAGGAATCCAATCATTAATTGAATCATGAATCATGAATTGAATCATGATTTTATTTATGAATCATGAATCATGAATTGAATCATAAAACATGAATCATGAATTGAATTATGAATTGAATCATGAATCTTGAATCATGAATTGAATCATGAATCATGAATCATAAATCATGAATCATAAATCATGAATCATGAATCATGAATTGAATTATGAATTGAATCATGAATCATGAATTGAATCATGAATCATGAATTGAATCATGAATCATGAATCATGAATTGAATCATGAATCATGAATCGAATCATGAATCGAATCATGAATCTTGAATCGAATCATGAATCATGAATTGTATCATGAATCATGAATCATGAATTGAATCATGAATCAAGAATTGAATCATGAATCATGAATCATGAATCATGAATCATGAATTGTATCATGAATCATGAATCATGAATTGAATCATGAATCATGAATCATGAATCATGAATCGAATCATGAATCATGAATCATGAATCATGAATCATGAATCATGAATCATGAATCAAATCATGAATCATGAATCATGAATCAAATCATGAATCATGAATTAAATCATGAATCATGAATCATGAATTGAATCATGAATCATGAATCATGAATTGAATCATGAATCATGAATCGAATTATGAATCATGAATCATAATTCATGAATCGAATCATGAATCATGAATTGAATCATGAATCATGAATCATGAATCATGAATTGAATCTTGAATCAAATTATGAATCATGAATCATGAATCATGAATTGAATCATGAATCATGAATCAAGAATCATGAATCAAAACATGAATCATGAATTGAATCATGAATCATGAATCATGAATTGAATCATGAATCATGAATCATGAATCATGAATCGAATCATGAATCATGAATCATGAATCGAATCATGAATCATGAATCATGATTCGAATCATGAATCATGAATTGAATCATGAATCATGAATTGAATCATGAATCATGAATTGAATCATGAATCATGAATCATGAATCGAATCATGAATTGAATCATGAATCATGAATCGAATCATGAATCATGAAATGAATCATGAATCATGAATCATAAATTGAATCATAAATCATGAATCATGAATTGAATCATGAATCATGAATTGAATCATGAATCATGAATCGAATCATAAATCATGAATCATGAATCATGAATTGAATCATGAATCATGAATCGAATCATGAATCATGAATTGAATCATGAGTTGAATCATGAATCATAAATTGAATCATGAATCATGAATTATGAATTGAATCATGAATCATGAATCGAATCATAAATCATGAATCATGAATCATGATTCATGAATTGAATCATGAATCATGAATTATGAATCGAATCATGAATCATGAATTGAATCATGAGTTGATTCATGAATCATAAATTGAATCATGAATCATGAATTGAATCATGAATTGAATCATGAATTGAATCATGATTCATGAATCATGATTCATGAATCATGAATTGAATCATGAATTAAATCATGATTCATGAATCATGAATTGAATCATGAATCATGAATCATGAATTCAATCATGAATCATGATTTGAATCAGGAATCGAATCATGAATTCAATCATGAATCATAAATCGAATCATGAATCATGAATTGAATCAGGAATCCAATCATTAATTGAATCATGAATCATGAATTGAATCATGATTTTATTTATGAATCATGAATCATGAATTGAATCATGAATCATGAATCATGAATTGAATTATGAATTGAATCATGAATCTTGAATCATGAATTGAATCATGAATCATGAATCATAAATCATGAATCATGAATCATGAATCATGAATCATGAATCATGAATTGAATTATGAATTGAATCATTAATCATGAATTGAATCATGAATCATGAATTGAATCATGAATCATGAATCATGAATTGAATCATGAATCATGAATCGAATCATGAATCGAATCATGAATCTTGAATCGAATCATGAATCATGAATTGTATCATGAATCATGAATCATGAATTGAATCATGAATCAAGAATTGAATCATGAATCATGAATCATGAATCATGAATCATGAATTGTATCATGAATCATGAATTGAATCATGAATCATGAATCATGAATCATGAATCATGAATCAAATCATGAATCATGAATCATGAATCAAATCATTAATCATGAATTAAATCATGAATCATGAATCATGAATTGAATCATGAATCATGAATCATGAATTGAATCATGAATCATGAATCGAATCATGAATTAAATCATGAATCATGAATCATGAATTGAATCATGAATCATGAATCATGAATTGAATCATGAATCATGAATCGAATCATGAATCATGAATCATAATTCATGAATCGAATCATGAATCATGAATTGAATCATGAATCATGAATCAAGAATCATGAATCGAAACATGAATCATGAATTGAATCATGAATCATGAATCATGAATCATGAATTGAATCATGAATCAAATTATGAATCATGAGTCATGAATCATGAATCGAATAATGAATCATGAATCATTAATCATGAATTGAATCATGAATCATGAATTGAATCATGAATCATGAATTGAATCATGAATTGAATCATGAATCATGAATCGAACCATGAATCATGAATTGAATCATGAATCATGAATCATAAATTGAATCATGAATCATGAATCATGAAATGAATCATGAATTGAATCATGAATCGAATCATGAATCATGAATTGAATCATGAATTGAATCATGAATTGAATCATGAATCATGAATTGAATCATGAATCATGAATCATAAATCGAATCATGAATCATGAATTGAATCATGAATCAAATCATGAATTGAATCATTAATCATGAATTGAATCATGAATCATGAATTGAATCATGAATCATGAATTATGAATCATGAATTAAATCATGAATCATGAATTAAATCATGAATCATGACTCATGAATTGAATCATGAATCATGAATCATGAATCGAATCATGAATCATGAATCATGAATCGAATCATGAATCATGAATTGAATCATGAATCATGAATCATGAATTGAATCATGAATCATGATTAATGAATTGAATCATGAATCATGAATCATGAATCATGAATCGAATCATGAATCATGAATCATGAATTGAATCATGAATCATGAATCGAATCATGAATCCTGAATTGAAACATTAATTGAATCATAAATCATGAATCGAATCATGAATCATGATATAAATTATGAATCATGAATCATGAATTGAATCATGAATCATGAATCATGAATCATAAATTGAATCATGTATCATGAATTCAATAGGAATCGAATCATGAATTGAATTATGAATCATGAAATGAATCATGAGTCATGAATCATGAATTGAATCATGAATCATGAATCATGAATCATAAATTGAATCATGTATCATGAATTCAATAGGAATCGAATCATGAATTGAATTATGAATCATGAAATGAATCATGAGTCATGAATAATGAATTGAATCATGAATCATGAATCATGAATCATGAATTGAATCATGAATCATGAATCATGAATCGAATCATGAATCATGAATTGAATCATGAGTTGAATCATGAATCATAAATTGAATCATGACTTATGAATCATGAATCATGAATTGAATCATGAATCATGAATTGTATCATGAATCAGGAATCATGAATTGAATCATGAATCATGAATCATGAATTGAATCATGAATCATGAATCATGAATCATGAATCGATATATGAATCATGAATCATGAATCATGAATCGAATCATGAATCATGAATTGAATCATGAATCATGAATTATGAATCATGAATTGAATCATGAATCATGAATCATGAATTGAATCATGAATCATGAATCATGAATTGAATCATGAATCATGGATTGAATCATGAATCATGAATCATGAATCATGAATCGAATCATGAATCATGAATCGAATCATGAATCATGAATTGAATCATGAATCATGAATCATGAATCATGAATCGAATCATGAATCATGAATCATGAATCATGAATCATGAATCGAATCATGAATCATGAATTGAATCATGAATCTTGAATCATGAATTGAATCATGAATCATGAATCATAAATCATGAATCATGAATCATGAATCATGAATCATGAATTGAATTATGAATTGAATCATGAATCATGAATTGAATCATGAATCATGAATTGAATCATGAATCATGAATTGAATCATGAATCATGAATCGAATCATGAATCTTGAATCGAATCATGAATCATGAATTGTATCATGAATCATGAATCATGAATTGAATCATGAATCAAGAATTGAATCATGAATCATGAATCATGAATCATGAATCATGAATTGTATCATGAATCATGAATCATGAATTGAATCATGAATCATGAATCAAGAATCATGAATCGAAACATGAATCATGAATTGAATCATGAATCATGAATCATGAATCATGAATTGAATCATGAATCAAATTATGAATCATGAATCATGAATCATGAATTGAATCATGAATCATGAATCAAGAATCATGAATCGAAACATGAATCATGAATTGAATCATGAATCATGAATCATGAATTGAATCATGAATCATGAATCAAGAATCATGAATCGAAACATGAATCATGAATTGAATAATGAATCATGAATCATGAATCATGAATTGAATCATGAATCATGAATCATGAATCGAATAATGAATCATGAATCATGAATCATGAATCATGAATTGAATCATGAATCATAAATCATGAATCGAATAATGAATCATGAATCATTAATCATGAATTGAATCATGAATCATGAATTGAATCATGAATCATGAATTGAATCCTGAATTGAATCATGAATCATGAATCGAATCATGAATCGAATCATGAATCATGAATTGAATCATGAATTGAATCATGAATTGAATCATGAATCATGAATTGAATCATGAATCATGAATCATAAATCGAATCATGAATCATGAATTGAATCATGAATCAAATCATGAATTGAATCATTAATCATGAATTGAATCATGAATCATGAATTGAATCATGAATCATGAATTATGAATCATGAATTAAATCATGAATCATGAATTAAATCATGAATCATGACTCATGAATTGAATCATGAATCATGAATCATGAATCGAATCATGAATCATGAATCATGAATCGAATCATGAATCATGAATTGAATCATGAATCATGAATTGAATCATGAATCATGATTAATGAATTGAATCATGAATCATGAATCATGAATCATGAATCGAATCATGAATCATGAATCATGAATTGAATCATGAATCATGAATCGAATCATGAATCCTGAATTGAAACATTAATTGAATCATAAATCATGAATCGAATCATGAATCATGATATAAATTATGAATCATGAATCATGAATTGAATCATGAATCATGAATCATGAATCATAAATTGAATCATGTATCATGAATTCAATAGGAATCGAATCATGAATTGAATTATGAATCATGAAATGAATCATGAGTCATGAATAATGAATTGAATCATGAATCATGAATCATGAATTGAATCATAAATCATGAATCATGAATCGAATCATGAATCATGAATTGAATCATGAGTTGAATCATGAATCATAAATTGAATCATGACTTATGAATCATGAATCATGAATTGAATCATGAATCATGAATTGTATCATGAATCAGGAATCATGAATTGAATCATGAATCATGAATCATGAATTGAATCATGAATCATGAATCATGAATCATGAATCGATATATGAATCATGAATCATGAATCATGAATCGAATCATGAATCATGAATTGAATCATGAATCATGAATTATGAATCATGAATTGAATCATGAATCATGAATCATGAATTGAATCATGAATCATGAATCATGAATTGAATCATGAATCATGAATTGAATCATGAATCATGAATCATGAATCATGAATCGAATCATGAATCATGAATCATGAATCGAATCATGAATCATGAATTGAATCATGAATCATGAATCATGAATCATGAATCGAATCATGAATCATGAATCATGAATCATGAATCATGAATCGAATCATGAATCATGAATTGAATCATGAATCTTGAATCATGAATTGAATCATGAATCATGAATCATAAATCATGAATCATGAATCATGAATCATGAATCATGAATCATGAATTGAATTATGAATTGAATCATGAATCATGAATTGAATCATGAATCATGAATTGAATCATGAATCATGAATCATGAATTGAATCATGAATCATGAATCGAATCATGAATCTTGAATCGAATCATGAATCATGAATTGTATCATGAATCATGAATCATGAATTGAATCATGAATCAAGAATTGAATCATGAATCATGAATCATGAATCATGAATCATGAATTGTATCATGAATCATGAATCATGAATTGAATCATGAATCATGAATCATGAATCATGAATCATGAATCAAATCATGAATCAAATCATGAATCATGAATTAAATCATGAATCATGAATCATGAATTGAATCATGAATCATGAATTGAATCATGAATCATGAATCGAATCATGAATTAAATCATGAATCATAAATTGAATCATGAATCATGAATCATGAATTGAATCATGAATCATGAATCGAATCATGAATCATGAATCATAATTCATGAATCGAATCATGAATCATGAATTGAATCATGAATCATGAATCAAGAATCATGAATCGAAACATGAATCATGAATTGAATCATGAATCATGAATCATGAATCATGAATTGAATCATGAATCAAATTATGAATCATGAATCATGAATCATGAATTGAATCATGAATCATGAATCAAGAATCATGAATCGAAACATGAATCATGAATTGAATCATGAATCATGAATCATGAATCATGAATTGAATCATGAATCATGAATCAGGAATCATGAATCGAAACATGAATCATGAATTGAATAATGAATCATGAATCATGAATCATGAATTGAATCATGAATCATGAATCATGAATCGAATAATGAATCATGAATCATGAATCATGAATCATGAATTGAATCATGAATCATAAATCATGAATCGAATAATGAATCATGAATCATTAATCATGAATTGAATCATGAATCATGAATTGAATCATGAATCATAAATTGAATCATGAATTGAATCATGAATCATGAATCGAATCATGAATCATGAATTGAATCATGAATCATGAATCATAAATTGAATCATAAATCATGAATCATGAATTGAATCATGAATCATTAATCGAATCATGAATCATGAATCATGAAATGAATCATGAATTGAATCATGAATCGAATCATGAATCATGAATTGAATCATGAATTGAATCATGAATTGAATCATGAATCATGAATTGAATCATGAATCATGAATCATAAATCGAATCATGAATCATGAATTGAATCATGAATCAAATCATGAATTGAATCATTAATCATGAATTGAATCATGAATCATGAATTGAATCATGAATCATGAATTATGAATCATGAATTAAATCATGAATCATGAATTAAATCATGAATCATGACTCATGAATTGAATCATGAATCATGAATCATGAATCGAATCATGAATCATGAATCATGAATCGAATCATGAATCATGAATTGAATCATGAATCATGAATCATGAATTGAATCATGAATCATGATTAATGAATTGAATCATGAATCATGAATCATGAATCATGAATCGAATCATGAATCATGAATCATGAATTGAATCATGAATCATGAATCGAATCATGAATCCTGAATTGAAACATTAATTGAATCATAAATCATGAATCGAATCATGAATCATGATATAAATTATGAATCATGAATCATGAATTGAATCATGAATCATGAATCATGAATCATAAATTGAATCATGTATCATGAATTCAATAGGAATCGAATCATGAATCATGATATAAATTATGAATCATGAATCATGAATTGAATCATGAATCATGAATCATGAATCATAAATTGAATCATGTATCATGAATTCAATAGGAATCGAATCATGAATTGAATTATGAATCATGAAATGAATCATGAGTCATGAATAATGAATTGAATCATGAATCATGAATCATGAATCATGAATTGAATCATGAATCATGAATCATGAATCAAATCATGAATCATGAATTGAATCATGAGTTGAATCATGAATCATAAATTGAATCATGACTTATGAATCATGAATCATGAATTGAATCATGAATCATGAATTGTATCATGAATCAGGAATCATGAATTGAATCATGAATCATGAATCATGAATTGAATCATGAATCATGAATCATGAATCATGAATCGATATATGAATCATGAATCATGAATCATGAATCGAATCATGAATCATGAATTGAATCATGAATCATGAATTATGAATCATGAATTGAATCATGAATCATGAATCATGAATTGAATCATGAATCATGAATCATGAATTGAATCATGAATCATGAATTGAATCATGAATCATGAATCATGAATCATGAATCGAATCATGAATCATGAATCATGAATCGAATCATGAATCATGAATTGAATCATGAATCATGAATCATGAATCATGAATCGAATCATGAATCATGAATCATGAATCGAATCATGAATCATGAATTGAATCATGAATCTTGAATCATGAATTGAATCATGAATCATGAATCATAAATCATGAATCATGAATCATGAATCATGAATCATGAATTGAATTATGAATTGAATCATGAATCATGAATTGAATCATGAATCATGAATTGAATCATGAATCATGAATCATGAATTGAATCATGAATCATGAATCGAATCATGAATCGAATCATGAATCTTGAATCGAATCATGAATCATGAATTGTATCATGAATCATGAATCATGAATTGAATCATGAATCAAGAATTGAATCATGAATCATGAATCATGAATCATGAATCATGAATTGTATCATGAATCATGAATCATGAATTGAATCATGAATCATGAATCATGAATCGAATCATGAATCATGAATCATGAATCATGAATCATGAATCAAATCATGAATCATGAATCATGAATCAAATCATGAATCATGAATTAAATCATGAATCATGAATCATGAATTGAATCATGAATCATGAATTGAATCATGAATCATGAATCGAATCATGAATCATGAATCATAATTCATGAATCGAATCATGAATCATGAATTGAATCATGAATCATGAATCAAGAATCATGAATCGAAACATGAATCATGAATTGAATCATGAATCATGAATCATGAATTGAATCTTGAATCAAATTATGAATCATGAATCATGAATCATGAATTGAATCATGAATCATGAATCAAGAATCATGAATCGAAACATGAATCATGAATTGAATCATGAATCATGAATCATGAATCATGAATTGAATCATGAATCATGAATCATGAATCATGAATCGAATCATGAATCATGAATCATGAATCATGAATCGAATCATGAATCATGAATCATGATTCGAATCATGAATCATGAATTGAATCATGAATCATGAATTGAATATTGAATCTTGAATTGAATCATGAATCATGAATCATGAATCGAATCATGAATTGAATCATGAATCATGAATCGAATCATGAATCATGAATTGAATCATGAATCATGAATCATGAATTGAATCATGAATCATGAATTGAATCATGAATCATGAATCGAATCATAAATCATGAATCATGAATCATGATTCATGAATTCAATCATGAATCATGCATTATGAATCGAATCATGAATCATGAATTGAATCATGAATCATGAATCGAATCATGAATCATGAATTGAATCATGAGTTGAATCATGAATCATAAATTGAATCATGAATCATGAATTATGAATTGAATCATGAATCATGAATCGAATCATGAATCATGAATTGAATCATGAGTTGAATCATGAATCATAAATTGAATCATGAATCATGATTCATGAATTGAATCATGAATCATGAATTATGAATCGAATCATGAATCATGAATTGAATCATGAGTTGATTCATGAATCATAAATTGAATCATGAATTAAATCATGATTCATGAATCATGAATTGAATCATGAATCATGAATCATGAATTCAATCATGAATCATGATTTGAATCAGGAATCGAATCATGAATTCAATCATGAATCATAAATCGAATCATGAATCATGAATTGAATCAGGAATCCAATCATTAATTGAATCATGAATCATGAATTGAATCATGATTTTATTTATGAATCATGAATCATGAATTGAATCATGAATCATGAAACATGAATTGAATTATGAATTGAATCATGAATCTTGAATCATGAATTGAATCATGAATCATGAATCATAAATCATGAATCATGAATCATGAATCATGAATCATGAATCATGAATTGAATTATGAATTGAATCATGAATCATGAATTGAATCATGAATCATGAATTGAATCATGAATCATGAATCATGAATTGAATCATGAATCATGAATCGAATCATGAATCGAATCATGAATCTTGAATCGAATCATGAATCATGAATTGTATCATGAATCATGAATCATGAATTGAATCATGAATCAAGAATTGAATCATGAATCATGAATCATGAATCATGAATCATGAATTGTATCATGAATCATGAATCATGAATTGAATCATGAATCATGAATCATGAATCATGAATCGAATCATGAATCATGAATCATGAATCATGAATCATGAATCAAATCATGAATCATGAATCATGAATCAAATCATGAATCATGAATTAAATCATGAATCATGAATCGAATCATGAATCATGAATCATAATTCATGAATCGAATAATGAATCATGAATTGAATCATGAATCATGAATCAAGAATCATGAATGGAAACATGAATCATGAATTGAATCATGAATCATGAATCATGAATCATGAATTGAATCATGAATCAAATTATGAATCATGAATCATGAATCATGAATTGAATCATGAATCATGAATCAAGAATCATGAATCGAAACATGAATCATGAATTGAATCATGAATCATGAATCATGAATCATGAATTGAATCATGAATCATGAATCAAGAATCATGAATCGAAACATGAATCATGAATTGAATAATGAATCATGAATCATGAATCATGAATTGAATCATGAATCATGAATCATGAATCGAATAATGAATCATGAATCATGAATTGAATCATGAGTTGAATCATGAATCATAAATTGAATCATGACTTATGAATCATGAATCATGAATTGAATCATGAATCATGAATTGTATCATGAATCAGGAATCATGAATTG
This sequence comes from Mixophyes australis, assembly GCA_036250195.1. Lineage (NCBI taxonomy): Eukaryota > Metazoa > Chordata > Amphibia > Anura > Limnodynastidae > Mixophyes > Mixophyes australis. The sequence continues at coordinate 237,516,378 of JAVHZZ010000001.1, read as the reverse complement.
AATCATGAATCATGAATCATGAATTGAATCATGAATCATGAATCATGAATCATGAATCGATATATGAATCATGAATCATGAATCATGAATCGAATCATGAATCATGAATTGAATCATGAATCATGAATTATGAATCATGAATTGAATCATGAATCATGAATCATGAATTGAATCATGAATCATGAATCATGAATTGAATCATGAATCATGAATTGAATCATGAATCATGAATCATGAATCATGAATCGAATCATGAATCATGAATCATGAATCGAATCATGAATCATGAATTGAATCATGAATCATGAATCATGAATCATGAATCGAATCATAAATCATGAATCATGAATCGAATCATGAATCATGAATTGAATCATGAATCTTGAATCATGATTTGAATCATGAATCATGAATCATAAATCATGAATCATGAATCATGAATCATGAATCATGAATTGAATTATGAATTGAATCATGAATCATGAATTGAATCATGAATCATGAATTGAATCATGAATCATGAATCATGAATTGAATCATGAATCATGAATCGAATCATGAATCGAATCATGAATCTTGAATCGAATCATGAATCATGAATTGTATCATGAATCATGAATCATGAATTGAATCATGAATCAAGAATTGAATCATGAATCATGAATCATGAATCATGAATCATGAATTGTATCATGAATCATGAATCATGAATTGAATCATGAATCATGAATCATGAATCGAATCATGAATCATGAATCATGAATCATGAATCATGAATCAAATCATGAATCATGAATCATGAATCAAATCATGAATCATGAATTAAATCATGAATCATGAATCATGAATTGAATCATGAATCATGAATTGAATCATGAATCATGAATCGAATCATGAATCATGAATCATAATTCATGAATCGAATCATGAATCATGAATTGAATCATGAATCATGAATCAAGAATCATGAATCGAAACATGAATCATGAATTGAATCATGAATCATGAATCATGAATCATGAATTGAATCTTGAATCAAATTATGAATCATGAATCATGAATCATGAATTGAATCATGAATCATGAATCAAGAATCATGAATCGAAACATGAATCATGAATTGAATCATGAATCATGAATCATGAATCATGAATTGAATCATGAATCATGAATCATGAATCATGAATCGAATCATGAATCATGAATCATGAATCATGAATCGAATCATGAATCATGAATCATGATTCGAATCATGAATCATGAATTGAATCATGAATCATGAATTGAATATTGAATCTTGAATTGAATCATGAATCATGAATCATGAATCGAATCATGAATTGAATCATGAATCATGAATCGAATCATGAATCATGAATTGAATCATGAATCATGAATCATGAATCATAAATTGAATCATAAATCATGAATCATGAATTGAATCATGAATCATGAATTGAATCATGAATCATGAATCGAATCATAAATCATGAATCATGAATCATGATTCATGAATTCAATCATGAATCATGCATTATGAATCGAATCATGAATCATGAATTGAATCATGAATCATGAATCGAATCATGAATCATGAATTGAATCATGAGTTGAATCATGAATCATAAATTGAATCATGAATCATGAATTATGAATTGAATCATGAATCATGAATCGAATCATGAATCATGAATTGAATCATGAGTTGAATCATGAATCATAAATTGAATCATGAATCATGATTCATGAATTGAATCATGAATCATGAATTATGAATCAAATCATGAATCATGAATTGAATCATGAGTTGATTCATGAATCATAAATTGAATCATGAATTAAATCATGATTCATGAATCATGAATTGAATCATGAATCATGAATCATGAATTCAATCATGAATCATGATTTGAATCAGGAATCGAATCATGAATTCAATCATGAATCATAAATCGAATCATGAATCATGAATTGAATCAGGAATCCAATCATTAATTGAATCATGAATCATGAATTGAATCATGATTTTATTTATGAATCATGAATCATGAATTGAATCATGAATCATGAAACATGAATTGAATTATGAATTGAATCATGAATCTTGAATCATGAATTGAATCATGAATCATGAATCATAAATCATGAATCATGAATCATGAATCATGAATCATGAATCATGAATTGAATTATGAATTGAATCATGAATCATGAATTGAATCATGAATCATGAATTGAATCATGAATAATGAATCATGAATTGAATCATGAATCATGAATCGAATCATGAATCGAATCATGAATCTTGAATCGAATCATGAATCATGAATTGTATCATGAATCATGAATCATGAATTGAATCATGAATCAAGAATTGAATCATGAATCATGAATCATGAATCATGAATCATGAATTGTATCATGAATCATGAATCATGAATTGAATCATGAATCATGAATCATGAATCATGAATCGAATCATGAATCATGAATCATGAATCATGAATCATGAATCAAATCATGAATCATGAATCATGAATCAAATCATGAATCATGAATTAAATCATGAATCATGAATCATGAATTGAATCATGAATCATGAATCATGAATCGAATAATGAATCATGAATTGAATCATGAATCATGAATCAAGAATCATGAATGGAAACATGAATCATGAATTGAATCATGAATCATGAATCATGAATCATGAATTGAATCATGAATCAAATTATGAATCATGAATCATGAATCATGAATTGAATCATGAATCATGAATCAAGAATCATGAATCGAAACATGAATCATGAATTGAATCATGAATCATGAATCATGAATCATGAATTGAATCATGAATCATGAATCAAGAATCATGAATCGAAACATGAATCATGAATTGAATAATGAATCATGAATCATGAATCATGAATTGAATCATGAATCATGAATCATGAATCGAATAATGAATCATGAATCATGAATTGAATCATGAATCATGAATTGAATCATGAATCATGAATTGAATCATGAATCATGAATCGAATCATGAATCGAATCATGAATCTTGAATCGAATCATGAATCATGAATTGTATCATGAATCATGAATCATGAATTGAATCATGAATCAAGAATTGAATCATGAATCATGAATCATGAATCATGAATCATGAATTGTATCATGAATCATGAATCATGAATTGAATCATGAATCATGAATCATGAATCATGAATCGAATCATGAATCATGAATCATGAATCATGAATCATGAATCAAATCATGAATCATGAATCATGAATCAAATCATGAATCATGAATTAAATCATGAATCATGAATCATGAATTGAATCATGAATCATGAATTGAATCATGAATCATGAATCGAATCATGAATCATGAATCATAATTCATGAATCGAATCATGAATCATGAATTGAATCATGAATCATGAATCAAGAATCATGAATCGAAACATGAATCATGAATTGAATCATGAATCATGAATCATGAATCATGAATTGAATCTTGAATCAAATTATGAATCATGAATCATGAATCATGAATTGAATCATGAATCATGAATCAAGAATCATGAATCGAAACATGAATCATGAATTGAATCATGAATCATGAATCATGAATCATGAATTGAATCATGAATCATGAATCATGAATCATGAATCGAATCATGAATCATGAATCATGAATCATGAATCGAATCATGAATCATGAATCATGATTCGAATCATGAATCATGAATTGAATCATGAATCATGAATTGAATCATGAATCATGAATTGAATCATGAATCATGAATCATGAATCGAATCATGAATTGAATCATGAATCATGAATCGAATCATGAATCATGAATTGAATCATGAATCATGAATCATGAATCATAAATTGAATCATAAATCATGAATCATGAATTGAATCATGAATCATGAATTGAATCATGAATCATGAATCGAATCATAAATCATGAATCATGAATCATGATTCATGAATTGAATCATGAATTATGAATCGAATCATGAATCATGATTTGAATCATGAGTTGATTCATGAATCATAAATTGAATCATGAATTAAATCATGATTCATGAATCATGAATTGAATCATGAATCATGAATCATGAATTCAATCATGAATCATGATTTGAATCAGGAATCGAATCATGAATTCAATCATGAATCATAAATCGAATCATGAATCATGAATTGAATCAGGAATCCAATCATTAATTGAATCATGAATCATGAATTGAATCATGATTTTATTTATGAATCATGAATCATGAATTGAATCATGAATCATGAATCATGAATTGAATTATGAATTGAATCATGAATCTTGAATCATGAATTGAATCATGAATCATGAATCATAAATCATGAATCATGAATCATGAATCATGAATCATGAATTGAATTATGAATCGAATAATGAATCATGAATCATTAATCATTAATTGAATCATGAATCATGAATTGAATCATGAATCATGAATTGAATCATGAATTGAATCATGAATCATGAATCGAATCATGAATCATGAATTGAATCATGAATCATGAATCATAAATTGAATCATAAATCATGAATCATGAATTGAATCATGAATCATTAATCGAATCATGAATCATGAATCATGAAATGAATCATGAAATGAATCATGAATTGAATCATGAATCGAATCATGAATCATGAATTGAATCATGAATTGAATCATGAATTGAATCATGAATCATGAATTGAATCATGAATCATGAATCATAAATCGAATCATGAATCATGAATTGAATCATGAATCAAATCATGAATTGAATCATTAATCATGAATTGAATCATGAATCATGAATTGAATCATGAATCATGAATTATGAATCATGAATTAAATCATGAATCATGAATTAAATCATGAATCATGAATTAAATCATGAATCATGACTCATGAATTGAATCATGAATCATGAATCATGAATCGAATCATGAATCATGAATCATGAATCGAATCATGAATCATGAATTGAATCATGAATCATGAATCATGAATTGAATCATGAATCATGATTAATGAATTGAATCATGAATCATGAATCATGAATCATGAATCGAATCATGAATCATGAATCATGAATTGAATCATGAATCATGAATCGAATCATGAATCCTGAATTGAAACATTAATTGAATCATAAATCATGAATCGAATCATGAATCATGATATAAATTATGAATCATGAATCATGAATTGAATCATGAATCATGAATCATGAATCATAAATTGAATCATGTATCATGAATTGAATAGGAATCGAATCATGAATTGAATTATGAATCATGAAATGAATCATGAGTCATGAATAATGAATTGAATCATGAATCATGAATCATGAATCATGAATTGAATCATGAATCATGAATCATGAATCGAATCATGAATCATGAATTGAATCATGAGTTGAATCATGAATCATAAATTGAATCATGACTTATGAATCATGAATCATGAATTGAATCATGAATCATGAATTGTATCATGAATCAGGAATCATGAATTGAATCATGAATCATGAATCATGAATTGAATCATGAATCATGAATCAAGAATCATGAATCGATATATGAATCATGAATCATGAATCATGAATCGAATCATGAATCATGAATTGAATCATGAATCATGAATTATGAATCATGAATTGAATCATGAATCATGAATCATGAATTGAATCATGAATCATGAATCATGAATTGAATCATGAATCATGAATTGAATCATGAATCATGAATTATGAATCATGAATCGAATCATGAATCATGAATCGAATCATGAATCATGAATTGAATCATGAATCATGAATCATGAATCATGAATCGAATCATGAATCATGAATCATGAATCGAATCATGAATCATGAATTGAATCATGAATCATGAATCATGAATTGAATCATGAATCATGAATCATGAATTTAATCATGAATCATGAATCATGAATTAAATCATGAATCATGAATCATGAATCATGAATCGAATCATGAATCATGAATCATGAATCATGAATCGAATCATGAATCATGAATCATGAATCGAATCATGAATCATGAATTGAATCATGAATCATGAATCAAGAATCATGAATTGAATCATGAATCATGAATCGAATAATGAATCATGAATCATGAATCATGAATTGAATCATGAATCATGAATTGAATCATGAATCATGAATCGAATCATGAATTGAATCATGAATCATGAATCGAATAATGAATCATGAATTGAATCATGAATCATGAATCATGAATCATAAATTGAATCATAAATCATGAATCATGAATTGAATCATGAATCATGAATCATGAATCGAATCATGAATCATGAATTGAATCATAAGTTGAATCATGAATCATAAATCGAATCAAGAATCATGAATCATGAATTGAATCATGAATACTGAATCATGAATCGAATCATGAATCATGAATCATGCATTATGAATCGAATCATGAATCATAAATTGAATCATGAATCATGATTCATGAATTGAATCATGAATCATGCATTATGAATCAAATCATGAATCATGAATTGAATCAAGAGTTGAATCATGAATTGAATCATGAGTTGAATCATGAATCATAAATTGAATCATGAATCATGAAATGAATCATGAATTGAATCATAATTCATGAATCATGAATTGAATCATGAATCATGAATCATGAATTGAATCATGAATCATGAATCATGAATCATAAATCATGAATTCAATCATGAATCATGATTTGAATCAGGAATCGAATCATGAATTCAATCATGAATCATAAATCGAATCATGAATCATGAATTGTATCATGAATCAGGAATCATGAATTGAATCATGAATCATGAATCATGAATTGAATCATGAATCATGAATCATGAATCATGAATCGATATATGAATCATGAATCATGAATCATGAATCGAATCATGAATCATGAATTGAATCATGAATCATGAATTATGAATCATGAATTGAATCATGAATCATGAATCATGAATTGAATCATGAATCATGAATCATGAATTGAATCATGAATCATGAATTGAATCATGAATCATGAATCATGAATCATGAATCGAATCATGAATCATGAATCATGAATCGAATCATGAATCATGAATTGAATCATGAATCATGAATCATGAATCATGAATCGAATCATGAATCATGAATCATGAATCGAATCATGAATCATGAATTGAATCATGAATCATGAATCATGAATTTAATCATGAATCATGAATCATGAATTAAATCATGAATCATGAATCATGAATCATGAATCGAATCATGAATCATGAATCATGAATCATGAATCGAATCATGAATCATGAATCATGAATCATGAATCATGAATCGAATCATTAATCGAATCATGAATCATGAATTGAATCATGAATCATGAATCAAGAATCATGAATTGAATCATGAATCATGAATCGAATAATGAATCATGAATCATGAATTGAATCATGAATCATGAATTGAATCATGAATCATGAATCGAATCATGAATTGAATCATGAATCATGAATCGAATAATGAATCATGAATTGAATCATGAATCATGAATCATGAATCATAAATTGAATCATAAATCATGAATCATGAATTGAATCATGAATCATGAATCATGAATCAAATCATGAATCATGAATTGAATCATAAGTTGAATCATGAATCATAAATCGAATCAAGAATCATGAATCATGAATTGAATCATGAATACTGAATCATGAATCGAATCATGAATCATGAATCATGCATTATGAATCGAATCATGAATCATAAATTGAATCATGAATCATGATTCATGAATTGAATCATGAATCATGCATTATGAATCAAATCATGAATCATGAATTGAATCAAGAGTTGAATCATGAATTGAATCATGAGTTGAATCATGAATCATAAATTGAATCATGAATCATGAAATGAATCATGAATTGAATCATGAATTGAATCATAATTCATGAATCATGAATTGAATCATGAATCATGAATCATGAATCAAGAATTGAATCATGAATCATGAATCATGAATCATGAATCATGAATCATGAATCGAATCATGAATCATGAATCATGAATCATGAATCGAATCATGAATCATGAATCATGAATCATGAATCATGAATTGAATCATGAATCATGAATCAAGAATCATGAATTGAATCATGAATCATGAATCGAATAATGAATCATGAATCATGAATCATGAATTGAATCATGAATCATGAATTGAATCATGAATCATGAATCGAATCATGAATTGAATCATGAATCATGAATCGAATAATGAATCATGAATTGAATCATGAATCATGAATCATGAATCATAAATTGAATCATAAATCATGAATCATGAATTGAATCATGAATCATGAATCATGAATCATGAATTGAATCATGAATCAAGAATTGAATCATGAATCATGAATCATGAATCATGAATCATGAATTGTATCATGAATCATGAATCATGAATTGAATCATGAATCATGAATCATGAATCGAATCATGAATCATGAATCATGAATCATGAATCATGAATCAAATCATGAATCATGAATCATGAATCAAATCATGAATCATGAATTAAATCATGAATCATGAATCATGAATTGAATCATGAATCATGAATCATGAATTGAATCATGAATCATGAATCGAATCATGAATCATGAATCATAATTCATGAATCGAATCATGAATCATGAATTGAATCATGAATCATGAATCAAGAATCATGAATCGAAACATGAATCATGAATTGAATCATGAATCATGAATCATGAATAATGAATTGAATCATGAATCAAATTATGAATCATGAATCATGAATCATGAATTGAATCATGAATCATGAATCAAGAATCATGAATCGAAACATGAATCATGAATTGAATCATGAATCATGAATCATGAATCATGAATTGAATCATGAATCATGAATCAAGAATCATGAATCGAAACATGAATCATGAATTGAATAATGAATCATGAATCATGAATCATGAATTGAATCATGAATCATGAATCATGAATCATGAATTGAATCATGAATCATAAATCATGAATCGAATAATGAATCATGAATCATTAATCATGAATTGAATCATGAATCATGAATTGAATCATGAATCATGAATTGAATCATGAATTGAATCATGAATCATGAATCGAATCATGAATCGAATCATGAATCTTGAATCGAATCATGAATCATGAATTGTATCATGAATCATGAATCATGAATTGAATCATGAATCAAGAATTGAATCATGAATCATGAATCATGAATCATGAATTGTATCATGAATCATGAATTGAATCATGAATCATGAATCATGAATCGAATCATGAATCATGAATCATGAATCATGAATCATGAATCAAATCATGAATCATGAATCATGAATCAAATCATGAATCATGAATTAAATCATGAATCATGAATCATGAATTGAATCATGAATCATGAATCATGAATTGAATCATGAATCATGAATCGAATCATGAATCATGAATCATAATTCATGAATCGAATCATGAATCATGAATTGAATCATGAATCATGAATCAAGAATCATGAATCGAAACATGAATCATGAATTGAATCATGAATCATGAATCATGAATCATGAATTGAATCATGAATCAAATTATGAATCATGAATCATGAATCATGAATTGAATCATGAATCATGAATCAAGAATCATGAATCGAAACATGAATCATGAATTGAATCATGAATCATGAATCATGAATCATGAATTGAATCATGAATCATGAATCAAGAATCATGAATCGAAACATGAATCATGAATTGAATAATGAATCATGAATCATGAATCATGAATTGAATCATGAATCATGAATCATGAATCGAATAATGAATCATGAATCATGAATCATGAATTGAATCATGAATCATAAATCATGAATCGAATAATGAATCATGAATCATTAATCATGAATTGAATCATGAATCATGAATTGAATCATGAATCATGAATTGAATCATGAATTGAATCATGAATCATGAATCGAATCATGAATCGAATCATGAATCTTGAATCGAATCATGAATCATGAATTGTATCATGAATCATGAATCATGAATTGAATCATGAATCAAGAATTGAATCATGAATCATGAATCATGAATCATGAATCATGAATTGTATCATGAATCATGAATCATGAATTGAATCATGAATCATGAATCATGAATCATGAATCGAATCATGAATCATGAATCATGAATCATGAATCAAATCATGAATCATGAATCATGAATCAAATCATGAATCATGAATTAAATCATGAATCATGAATCATGAATTGAATCATGAATCATGAATTGAATCATGAATCATGAATCGAATCATGAATCATGAATCATAATTCATGAATCGAATCATGAATCATGAATTGAATCATGAATCATGAATCAAGAATCATGAATCGAAACATGAATCATGAATTGAATCATGAATCATGAATCATGAATCATGAATTGAATCTTGAATCAAATTATGAATCATGAATCATGAATCATGAATTGAATCATGAATCATGAATCAAGAATCATGAATCGAAACATGAATCATGAATTGAATCATGAATCATGAATCATGAATCATGAATTGAATCATGAATCATGAATCATGAATCATGAATCGAATCATGAATCATGAATCATGAATCATGAATCGAATCATGAATCATGAATCATGATTCGAATCATGAATCATGAATTGAATCATGAATCATGAATTGAATCATGAATCATGAATTGAATCATGAATCATGAATCATGAATCGAATCATGAATTGAATCATGAATCATGAATCGAATCATGAATCATGAATTGAATCATGAATCATGAATCATGAATCATAAATTGAATCATAAATCATGAATCATGAATTGAATCATGAATCATGAATTGAATCATGAATCATGAATCGAATCATAAATCATGAATCATGAATCATGATTCATGAATTCAATCATGAATCATGAATTATGAATCGAATCATGAATCATGAATTGAATCATGAATCATGAATCGAATCATGAATCATGAATTGAATCATGAGTTGAATCATGAATCATAAATTGAATCATGAATCATGAATTATGAATTGAATCATGAATCATGAATCGAATCATAAATCATGAATCATGAATCATGATTCATGAATTGAATCATGAATCATGAATTATGAATCGAATCATGAATCATGAATTGAATCATGAGTTGATTCATGAATCATAAATTGAATCATGAATTAAATCATGATTCATGAATCATGAATTGAATCATGAATCATGAATCATGAATTCAATCATGAATCATGATTTGAATCAGGAATCGAATCATGAATTGAATCATGAATCATAAATCGAATCATGAATCATGAATTGAATCAGGAATCCAATCATTAATTGAATCATGAATCATGAATTGAATCATGATTTTATTTATGAATCATGAATCATGAATTGAATCATGAATCATGAATCATGAATTGAATTATGAATTGAATCATGAATCTTGAATCATGAATTGAATCATGAATCATGAATCATAAAGCATGAATCATGAATCATGAATCATGAATCATGAATCATGAATTGAATTATGAATCGAATAATGAATCATGAATCATTAATCATGAATTGAATCATGAATCATGAATTGAATCATGAATCATGAATTGAATCATGAATTGAATCATGAATCATGAATCGAATCATGAATCATGAATCGAATCATGAATCATGAATTGAATCATGAATCATGAATCATAAATTGAATCATAAATCATGAATCATGAATTGAATCATGAATCATTAATCGAATCATGAATCATGAATCATGAAATGAATCATGAATTGAATCATGAATCGAATCATGAATCATGAATTGAATCATGAATTGAATCATGAATTGAATCATGAATCATGAATTGAATCATGAATCATGAATCATAAATCGAATCATGAATCATGAATTGAATCATGAATCAAATCATGAATTGAATCATTAATCATGAATTGAATCATGAATCATGAATTGAATCATGAATCATGAATTATGAATCATGAATTAAATCATGAATCATGAATTAAATCATGAATCATGACTCATGAATTGAATCATGAATCATGAATCATGAATCGAATCATGAATCATGAATCATGAATCGAATCATGAATCATGAATTGAATCATGAATCATGAATCATGAATTGAATCATGAATCATGATTAATGAATTGAATCATGAATCATGAATCATGAATCATGAATCGAATCATGAATCATGAATTGAATCATGAATCGAATCATGAATCCTGAATTGAAACATTAATTGAATCATAAATCATGAATCGAATCATGAATCATGATATAAATTATGAATCATGAATCATGAATTGAATCATGAATCATGAATCATAAATTGAATCATGTATCATGAATTGAATAGGAATCGAATCATGAATTGAATTATGAATCATGAAATGAATCATGAGTCATGAATAATGAATTGAATCATGAATCATGAATCATGAATCATGAATTGAATCATGAATCATGAATCATGAATCGAATCATGAATCATGAATTGAATCATGAGTTGAATCATGAATCATAAATTGAATCATGACTTATGAATCATGAATCATGAATTGAATCATGAATCATGAATTGTATCATGAATCAGGAATCATGAATTGAATCATGAATCATGAATCATGAATTGAATCATGAATCATGAATCATGAATCATGAATCGATATATGAATCATGAATCATGAATCGAATCATGAATCATGAATTGAATCATGAATCATGAATTATGAATCATGAATTGAATCATGAATCATGAATCATGAATTGAATCATGAATCATGAATCATGAATTGAATCATGAATCATGAATTGAATCATGAATCATGAATCATGAATCATCAATCGAATCATGAATCATGAATCATGAATCGAATCATGAATCATGAATTGAATCATGAATCATGAATCATGAATCATGAATCGAATCATGAATCATGAATCATGAATCGAATCATGAATCATGAATTGAATCATGAATCATGAATCATGAATTGAATCATGAATCATGAATCATGAATTTAATCATGAATCATGAATCATGAATTAAATCATGAATCATGAATCGTGAATCATGAATCGAATCATGAATCATGAATCATGAATCATGAATCGAATCATGAATCATGAATCATGAATCATGAATCATGAATCGAATCATGAATCATGAATTGAATCATGAATCATGAATCAAGAATCATGAATTGAATCATGAATCATGAATCGAATAATGAATCATGAATCATGAATCATGAATTGAATCATGAATCATGAATTGAATCATGAATCATGAATCGAATCATGAATTGAATCATGAATCATGAATCGAATAATGAATCATGAATTGAATCATGAATCATGAATCATGAATCATAAATTGAATCATAAATCATGAATCATGAATTGAATCATGAATCATGAATCATGAATCGAATCATGAATCATGAATTGAATCATAAGTTGAATCATGAATCATAAATCGAATCAAGAATCATGAATCATGAATTGAATCATGAATACTGAATCATGAATCGAATCATGAATCATGAATCATGCATTATGAATCGAATCATGAATCATAAATTGAATCATGAATCATGATTCATGAATTGAATCATGAATCATGCATTATGAATCAAATCATGAATCATGAATTGAATCAAGAGTTGAATCATGAATTGAATCATGAGTTGAATCATGAATCATAAATTGAATCAGGAATCATGAAATGAATCATGAATTGAATCATGAATTGAATCATAATTCATGAATCATGAATTGAATCATGAATCATGAATCATGAATTGAATCATGAATCATGAATCATGAATCATAAATCATGAATTCAATCATGAATCATGATTTGAATCAGGAATCGAATCATGAATTCAATCATGAATCATAAATCGAATCATGAATCATGAATTGTATCATGAATCAGGAATCATGAATTGAATCATGAATCATGAATCATGAATTGAATCATGAATCATGAATCATGAATCATGAATCGATATATGAATCATGAATCATGAATCATGAATCGAATCATGAATCATGAATTGAATCATGAATCATGAATTATGAATCATGAATTGAATCATGAATCATGAATCATGAATTGAATCATGAATCATGAATCATGAATTGAATCATGAATCATGAATTGAATCATGAATCATGAATCATGAATCATGAATCGAATCATGAATCATGAATCATGAATCGAATCATGAATCATGAATTGAATCATGAATCATGAATCATGAATCGAATCATGAATCATGAATCATGAATCGAATCATGAATCATGAATTGAATCATGAATCATGAATCAGGAATTTAATCATGAATCATGAATCATGAATTAAATCATGAATCATGAATCATGAATCATGAATCGAATCATGAATCATGAATCATGAATCATGAATCGAATCATGAATCATGAATCATGAATCATGAATCATGAATCGAATCATGAATCGAATCATGAATCATGAATTGAATCATGAATCATGAATCAAGAATCATGAATTGAATCATGAATCATGAATCGAATAATGAATCATGAATCATGAATCATGAATTGAATCATGAATCATGAATTGAATCATGAATCATGAATCGAATCATGAATTGAATCATGAATCATGAATCGAATAATGAATCATGAATTGAATCATGAATCATGAATCATGAATCATAAATTGAATCATAAATCATGAATCATGAATTGAATCATGAATCATGAATCATGAATCAAATCATGAATCATGAATTGAATCATAAGTTGAATCATGAATCATAAATCGAATCAAGAATCATGAATCATGAATTGAATCATGAATACTGAATCATGAATCGAATCATGAATCATGAATCATGCATTATGAATCGAATCATGAATCATAAATTGAATCATGAATCATGAATCATAAATCATGAATCATGAATCATGAATCATGAATTGAATTATGAATTGAATCATGAATCATGAATTGAATCATGAATCATGAATTGAATCATGAATCATGAATCATGAATTGAATCATGAATCATGAATCGAATCATGAATCGAATTATGAATCTTGAATCGAATCATGAATCATGAATTGTATCATGAATCATGAATTGAATCATGAATCATGAATTGAATCATGAATCATGAATTGAATCATGAATCATGAATCATGAATCGAATCATGAATCGCATCATGAATCTTGAATCGAATCATGAATCATGATTTGTATCATGAATCATGAATCATGAATTGAATCATGAATCATGAATTGAATCATGAATCATGAATCATGAATCATGAATCAAATCATGATTCATGAATCATGAATCGAATCATGAATCATGAATTGAATCATGAATCATGAATCATGAATTGAATCATGAATCATGAATTGAATCATGAATCATGAATCATGAATCATGAATCAAATCATGATTCATGAATCATGAATCGAATCATGAATCATGAATTGAATCATGAATCATGAATCATGAATTGAATCATGAATCATGAATCATGAATTGAATCATGAATCATGAATCATGAATCGAATCATGAATCATGAATCATGAATAATGAATCGAATCATGAATCATGAATTGAATCAAGAATCATGAATCGAAACATGAATCATGAATTGAATAATGAATCATAATTCATGAATCATGAATTGAATCATGAATCATGAATCATGAATTGAATCATGAATCATGAATCATGAATCATGAATCATGAATCATGAATCGAATCATGAATCATGAATCATGAATCATGAATCGAATCATGAATCATGAATCATGAATCATGAATCATGAATCGAATCATGAATTGAATCATGAATCATGAATCAAGAATCATGAATTGAATCATGAATCATAAATCGAATAATGAATCATGAATCATGAATCATGAATTGAATCATGAATCATGAATTGAATCATGAATCATGAATCGAATCATGAACTGAATCATGAATCATGAATCGAATAATGAATCATGAATTGAATCATGAATCATGAATCATGAATCATAAATTGAATCATAAATCATGAATCATGAATTGAATCATGAATCATGAATCATGAATCATGAATTGAATCATGAATCATGAATCATGAATCATGAATCATGAATTCAATCATGAATCATGATTTGAATCAAGAGTTGAATCATGAATTGAATCAAGAGTTGAATCATGAATTGAATCATGAGTTGAATCATGAATCATAAATTGAATCATGAATCATGAAATGAATCATGAATTGAATCATGAATTGAATCATAATTCATGAATCATGAATTGAATCATGAATCATGAATCATGAATCATGAATTGAATCATGAATCATGAATCATGAATCATGAATCATGAATCATGGATTCAATCATGAATCATGATTTGAATCAGGAATCGAATCATGAATTGAATCATGAATCATAAATCGAATCATGAATCATCAATTGAATCAGGAATCGAATCATGAATTGAATCATGAATCATGAATTGAATAATGATTTTAATTATGAATCATGAATCATGAATTGAATCATGAATCATGAATAATGAATTGAATTATGAATTAAATCATAAATCTTGAATCATGAATTGAATCATGAATCATGAATCATAAATCATGAATCATGAATCATGAATCATGAATTGAATTATGAATTGAATCATGAATCATGAATTGAATCATGAATCATGAATTGAATCATGAATCATGAATCATGAATTGAATCATGAATCATGAATCGAATCATGAATCGAATTATGAATCTTGAATCGAATCATGAATCATGAATTGTATCATGAATCATGAATTGAATCATGAATCATGAATTGAATCATGAATCATGAATTGAATCATGAATCATGAATCATGAATCGAATCATGAATCGCATCATGAATCTTGAATCGAATCATGAATCATGATTTGTATCATGAATCATGAATCATGAATTGAATCATGAATCATGAATTGAATCATGAATCATGAATCATGAATCATGAATCAAATCATGATTCATGAATCATGAATCGAATCATGAATCATGAATTGAATCATGAATCATGAATCATGAATTGAATCATGAATCATGAATCATGAATTGAATCATGAATCATGAATCATGAATCGAATCATGAATCATGAATCATGAATAATGAATCGAATCATGAATCATGAATTGAATCAAGAATCATGAATCGAAACATGAATCATGAATTGAATCATGAATCATGAATCATGAATCATGAATTGAATCATGAATCATGAATCATAAATCAAATAATGAATCATGAATCATGAATCATGAATTGAATAATGAATCATGAATCAAGAATCATGAATCGAAACATGAATCATGAATTGAATAAGGAATCATGAATCATGAATCATGAATTGAATCATGAATCATGAATCATGAATCGAATAATGAATCATGAATCATTAATCATGAATTGAATCATGAATCATGAATTGAATCATGAATCATGAATTGAATCATGAATTGAATCATGAATCATGAATCGAATCATGAATCATGAATTGAATCATGAATCATGAATCATGAATTGAATCATGAATCATGAATCGAATCATGAATCATGAATCATGAATTGAATCATGAATTGAATCATGAATCATGAATCGAATCATGAATCATGAAATGAATCATGAATCATGAATTGAATCATGAATCATGAATCATAAATCGAATCATGAATCATGAATTGAATCATGAATCGAATCATGAATTGAATCATTAATCATGAATTGAATCATGAATTATGAATTGAATCATGAATCATGAATTATGAATCATGAATTGAATCATAAATCATGAATCATGAATTGAATCATGAATCATGAATCATGAATTGAATCATGAATCATGAATCATGAATTGAATCATGAATCATGAATCGAATCATGAATCATGAATCATGAATCGAATCATGAATCATGAATTGAATCATGAATCAAGAATCATGAATCGAAACATGAATCATGAATTGAATAAGGAATCATGAATCATGAATCATGAATTGAATCATGAATCATGAATCATGAATCATGAATCATGAATCATGAATCATGAATCATGAATTGAATCATGAATCATGAATTGAATCATGAATCATGAATTGAATCATGAATTGAATCATGAATCATGAATCGAATCATGAATCATGAATTGAATCATGAATCATGAATCATGAATCATAAATTGAATCATAAATCATGAATCATGAATTAAATCATGAATCATGAATCGAATCATGAATCATGAATTGAATCATGAATTGAATCATGAATCATGAATCGAATCATGAATCATGAATTAAATCATGAATCATGAATTGAATCATGAATCATGAATCATAAATCAAATCATGAATCATGAATTGAATCATGAATCGAATCATGAATTGAATCATTAATCATGAATTGAATCATGAATCATGAATTGAATCATGAATCATGAATTATGAATCATGAATTGAATCATAAATCATGAATCATGAATTGAATCATGAATCATGAATTGAATCATGAATCATGAATCATGAATTGAATCATGAATCATGAATCATGAATCATGAATCGAATCATGAATCATGAATCATGAATCGAATCATGAATCATGAATTGAATCATGAATCATGAATCATGAATTGAATCATGAATCATGATTAATGAATTGAATCATGAATCATGAATCATGAATCATGAATCGAATCATGAATCATGAATTGAATCATGAATCATGAATCGAATCATGAATCATGAATTGAAACATTAATTGAATCATAAATCATGAATCGAATCATGAATCATGATGTGAATCATGAATCATGAATCATGAATTGAATCATGAATCATGAATCATGAATCATGAATTGAATCATGTATCATGAATTTAATCAGGAATCGAATCATGAATTGAATTATGAATCATGAAATTAATCATGAGTCATGAATAATGAATTGAATCATGACTCATGAATCATGAATCATGAATTGAATCATGAATCATGAATCATGAATCGAATCATGAATTGAATCATGAGTTGAATCATGAATCATAAATTGAATCATGAATCATGAATCATGAATCATGAATTGAATCATGAATCATGAATTGTATCATGAATCATGAATCATGAATTGAATCATGAATCATGAATCATGAATTGAATCATGAATCATGAATCATGAATCGATATATGAATCATGAATCATGAATCATGAATCGAATCATGAATCATGAATTGAATCATGAATCATGAATTATGAAATATGAATTGAATCATGAATCATGAATCATGAATTGAATCATGAATTGAATCATGAATCATGAATTGAATCATGAATCGAATCATGAATCATGAATCATGAATCGAATCATGAATCAAGAATTGAATCATGAATCATGAATCATGAATTGAATCATGAATCATGAATCATGAATTAAATCATGAATCATGAATCAAGAATCATGAAGCGAATCATGAATCATGAATCGAATCATGAATCATGAATTGAATCATGAATCATGAATCATAAAATGAATCATAAATCATGAATCATGAATTGAATCATGAATCATGAATCATGAATCGAATCATGAATCATGAATTGAATCATAAGTTGAATCATGAATCATAAATTGAATCAAGAATCATGAATCATGAATTGAATCATGAATCATGAATCATGAATCGAATCATGAATCATTAATTGAATCATGAGTTGAATCATGAATCATAAATTGAATCATGAATCATGAATCATGAATTGAATCATGAATCATGAATCGAATCATAAATCATGAATAATGAATCATGATTCATGAATTGAATCATGAATCATGAATTATGAATCGAATCATGAATCATGAATTGAATCATGAATCATGAATCATGAATCGAATCATGAATCATGAATTGAATCATGAGTTGAATCATGAATCATAAATTGAATCATGAATCATGATTCATGAATTGAATCATGAATCATGAATCGAATCATAAATCATGAATCATGAATCATGATTCATGAATTGAATCATGAATCATGCATTATGAATCGAATCATGAATCATGAATTGAATCATGAGTTGAATCATGAATCATAAATTGAATCATGAATCATGAAATGAATCATGAATTGAATCATGAATTGAATCATGATTCATGAATCATTAATTGAATCATGAATCATGAATCATGAATTTAATCATGAATCATGAATCATGAATCATGAATTCAATCATGAATCATGATTTGAATCAGGAATCAAATCATGAATTGAATCATGAATCATAAATCGAATCATGAATCATGAATTGAATCAGGAATCGAATCATGAATTGAATCATGAATCATGAATTGAATCATGATTTTAATTATGAATCATGAATCATGAATTGAATCATAAATCATGAATCATGAATTGATTCATGAATCATGAATCATGAATTGAATCATGAATCGAATCATGAATCGAATTATGAATCTTGAATCGAATCATGAATCATGAATTGTATCATGAAACATGAATTGAATCATGAATCATGAATTGAATCATGAATCATGAATCATTAATTGAATCATGAATCATGAATCATGAATTGAATCATGAATCGAATCATGAATCGAATCATGAATCTTGAATCGAATCATGAATCATGAATTGTATCATGAATCATGAATCATGAATTGAATCATGAATCATGAATTGAATCATGAATCATGAATCATGAATCATGAATCGAATCATGAATCATGAATTGAATCATGAGTTTAATCATGAATCATAAATTGAATCATGAATCATGAATTGAATCATAAATCATGAATCGAATCATAAATCATGAATCATGAATCATGATTCATGAATTGAATCATGAATCATGAATCATGAATTGAATCATGAATCATGAATCATGAATTGAATCATGAATCATGAATCATGAATCGAATCATAAATCATGAATCATGAATAATGAATCATGAATCATGAATTGAATCATGAATCATGAATTGAATCATGAATCATGAATCAAGAATCATGAATCGAAACATGAATCATGAATTGAATCATGAATCATGAATCATGAATCATGAATTGAATCATGAATCATGAATCGAATAATGAATCATGAATCATGAATCATGAATTGAATCATGAATCATGAATCAAGAATCATGAATCGAAACATGAATCATGAATTGAATAATGAATCATGAATAATGAATCATAAATTGAATCATGAATCATGAATCATGAATCGAATAATGAATCATGAATCATGAATCATGAATCGAATCATAAATCATGAATAATGAATCATGAATCATGAATTGAATCATGAATCATGAATTATGAATCGAATCATGAATCATAAATTGAATCATGAATCATGATTCATGAATTGAATCATGAATCATGAATCGAATCATAAATCATGAATCATGAATCATGATTCATGAATTGAATCATGAATCATGCATTATGAATCGAATCATGAATCATGAATTGAATCATGAGTTGAATCATGAATCATAAATTGAATCATGAATCATGAAATGAATCATGAATTGAATCATGAATTGAATCATGATTCATGAATCATGAATTGAATCATAAATCATGAATCATGAATTTAATCATGAATCATGAATCATGAATCATGAATTCAATCATGAATCATGATTTGAATCAGGAATCAAATCATGAATTGAATCATGAATCATAAATCGAATCATGAATCATGAATTGAATCAGGAATCGAATCATGAATTGAATCATGATTCATGAATCATGAATTGAATCATGAATCATGAATCATGAATCATGAATTTAATCATGAATCATGAATCATGAATCATGAATCGAATCATGAATCATGAATTGAATCATGAGTTTAATCATGAATCATAAATTGAATCATTGATCATGAATTGAATCATAAATCATGAATCGAATCATAAATCATGAATCATGAATCATGATTCATGAATTGAATCATGAATCATGAATCATGAATTGAATCATGAATCATGAATCATGAATTGAATCATGAATCATGAATCATGAATCGAATCATGAATCATGAATCATGAATAATGAATCGAATCATGAATCATGAATTGAATCATGAATCATGAATCAAGAGTCATGAATTGAAACATGAATCATGAATTGAATCATGAATCATGAATCATGAATCATGAATTGAATCATGAATCATGAATCGAATAATGAATCATGAATCATGAATCATGAATTGAATCATGAATCATGAATCAAGAATCATGAATCGAAACATGAATCATGAATTGAATAATGAATCATGAATCATGAATCATGAATCGAATAATGAATCATGAATCATGAATCGAATAATGAATCATGAATCATGAATCATGAATCGAATCATAAATCATGAATAATGAATCATGATTCATGAATTGAATCATGAATCATGAATTATGAATCGAATCATGAATCATGAATTGAATCATGAATCATGAATCATGAATCGAATCATGAATCATGAATTGAATCATGAGTTGAATCATGAATCATAAATTGAATCATGAATCATGATTCATGAATTGAATCATGAATCATAAATCGAATCATAAATCATGAATCATGAATCATGATTCATGAATTGAATCATGAATCATGCATTATGAATCGAATCATGAATCATGAATTGAATCATGAGTTGAATCATGAATCATAAATTGAATCATGAATCATGAATTGAATCATGAATTGAATCATGATTCATGAATCATGAATTGAATCATGAATCATGAATCATGAATCATGAATTTAATCATGAATCTTGAATCATGAATCATGAATTCAATCATGAATCATGATTTGAATAAGGAATCAAATTATGAATTGAATCATGAATCATAAATCGAATCATGAATCATGAATTGAATCAGGAATCGAATCATGAATTGAATCATGATTCATGAATCATGAATTGAATCATGAATCATGAATCATGAATTTAATCATGAATCATGAATCATAAATCATGAATTCAATCATGAATCATGATTTGAATCAGGAATCAAATCATGAATTGAATCATGAATCATAAATCGAATCATGAATAATGAATTGAATCAGGAATCGAATCATGAATTGAATCATGAATCATGAATTGAATCATGATTTTAATTATGAATCATGAATCATGAATTGAATCATGAAACATGAATCATAAATCATGAATCATGAATCATGAATCATGAATCATGAATCATGATCTGAATTATGAATTGAATCATGAATCATGAATTGAATAATAAATCATGAATCATGAATTGAATCATGAATCATGAATCATGAATTGAATCATGAATCGAATCATGAATCGAATTATGAATCTTGAATCGAATCATGAATCATGAATTGTATCATGAAACATGAATTGAATCATGAATCATGAATTGAATCATGAATCATGAATCATGAATTGAATCATGAATCATGAATCATGAATTGAATCATGAATCATGAATCGAATCATGAATCGAATCATGAATCTTGAATCGAATCATGAATCATGAATTGTATCATGAATCATGAATCATGAATTGAATCATGAATCATGAATTGAATCATGAATCATGAATCATGAATCATGAATCGAATCATGAATCATGAATTAAATCATGAGTTTAATCATGAATCATAAATTGAATCATGAATCATGAATTGAATCATAAATCATGAATCGAATCATAAATCATGAATCATGAATCATGATTCATGAATTGAATCATGAATCATGAATCATGAATTGAATCATGAATCATGAATCATGAATTGAATCATGAATCATGAATCATGAATCGAATCATGAATCATGAATCATGAATAATGAATCGAATCATGATTCATGAATTGAATCATGAATCATGAATCAAGAATCATGAATCGAAACATGAATCATGAATTGAATCATGAATCATGAATTGAATCATGAATCATGAATCAAGAATCATGATTCGAATCATGAATCATGAATTGAATCATGAATCATGAATCAAGAATCATGAATCGAAACATGAATCATGAATTGAATCATGAATCATGAATCGAATAATGAATCATGAATCATGAATCATGAATTGAATCATGAATCATGAATCAAGAATCATGATTCGAAACATGAATCATGAATTGAATAATGAATCATGAATCATGAATCATGAATTGAATCATGAATCATGAATCATGAATCGAATAATGAATCATGAATCATGAATCATGAATCGAATCATAAATCATGAATAATGAATCATGATTCATGAATTGAATCATGAATCATGAATTATGAATCGAATCATGAATCATGAATTGAATGATGAATCATGAATCATGTATCGAATCATGAATCATGAATTGAATCATGAGTTGAATCATGAATCATAAATTGAATCATGAATCATGATTCATGAATTGAATCATGAATCATGCATTATGAATCGAATCATGAATCATGAATTGAATCATGAATCATGAATCATGAATCGAATAATGAATCATGAATCATAAATCATGAATTGAATCATAAATCATGAATAATGAATCATGATTCATGAATTGAATCATGAATCATGAATTATGAATCGAATCATGAATCATGAATTGAATCATGAATCATGAATCATGAATCGAATCATGAATCATGAATTGAATCATGAGTTGAATCATGAATCATAAATTGAATCATGAATCATGATTCATGAATTGAATCATGAATCATGAATCGAATCATAAATCATGAATCATAAATCATGATTCATGAATTGAATCATGAATCATGCATTATGAATCGAATCATGAATCATGAATTGAATCATGAGTTGAATCATGAATCATAAATTGAATCATGAATCATGAATTGAATCATGAATTGAATCATGATTCATGAATCATGAATTGAATCATGATTCATGAATCATGAATTGAATCATGAATCATGAATCATGAATCATGAATTTAATCATGAATCATGAATCATGAATCATGAATTCAATCATGAATCATGATTTGAATAAGGAATCAAATTATGAATTGAATCATGAATCATAAATCGAATCATGAATCATGAATTGAATCAGGAATCGAATCATGAATTGAATCATGATTAATGGATCATGAATTGAATCATGAATCATGAATCATGAATCATGAATTTAATCATGAATCATGAATCATAAATCATGAATTCAATCATGAATCATGATTTGAATCAGGAATCAAATCATGAATTAAATCATGAATCATAAATCGAATCATGAATAATGAATTGAATCAGAAATCGAATCATGAATTGAATCATGAATCATGAATTGAATCATGATTTTAATTATGAATCATGAATTGAATCATGAAACATGAATCATAAATCATGAATCATGAATCATGAATCATGAATCATGAATCATGATCTGAATTATGAATTGAATCATGAATCATGAATTGAATAATAAATCATGAATCATGAATTGAATCATGAATCATGAATCATGAATTGAATCATGAATCGAATCATGAATCGAATTATGAATCTTGAATCGAATCATGAATCATGAATTGTATCATGAAACATGAATTGAATCATGAATCATGAATTGAATCATGAATCATGAATCATGAATTGAATCATGAATCATGAATCATGAATTGAATCATGAATCATGAATCGAATCATGAATCGAATCATGAATCATGAATCATGAATTGAATCATGAATTGTATCATGAATCATGAATCATGAATTGAATCATGAATCATGAATTGAATCATGAATCATGAATCATGAATCATGAATCGAATCATGAATCATGAATTGAATCATGAGTTTAATCATGAATCATAAATTGAATCATGAATCATGAATTGAATCATAAATCATGAATCGAATCATAAATCATGAATCATGAATCATGATTCATGAATTGAATCATGAATCATGAATCATGAATTGAATCATGAATCATGAATCATGAATCATGAATCATGAATTGAATCATGAATCATGAATCATGAATCGAATCATGAATCATGAATCATGAATAATGAATCGAATCATGAATCATGAATTGAATCATGAATCATGAATCAAGAATCATGAATCGAAACATGAATCATGAATTGAATCATGAATCATGAATCATGAATCATGAATTGAATCATGAATCATGAATCGAATAATGAATCATGAATCATGAATCATGAATTGAATCATGAATCATGAATCAAGAATCATGATTCGAAACATGAATCATGAATTGAATAATGAATCATGAATCATGAATCATGAATTGAATCATGAATCATGAATCATGAATCGAATAATGAATCATGAATCATGAATCATGAATCGAATCATAAATCATGAATAATGAATCATGATTCATGAATTGAATCATGAATCATGAATTATGAATCGAATCATGAATCATGAATTGAATCATGAATCATGAATCATGTATCAAATCATGAATCATGAATTGAATCATGAGTTGAATCATGAATCATAAATTGAATCATGAATCATGATTCATGAATTGAATCATGAATCATGAATCGAATCATAAATCATGAATCATGAATCAGGATTCATGAATTGAATCATGAATCATGCATTATGAATCGAATCATGAATCATGAATTGAATCATGAGTTGAATCATGAATCATAAATTGAATCATGAATCATGAAATGAATCATGAATTGAATCATGAATTGAATCATGATTCATGAATCATGAATTGAATCAAGAATCATGAATCATGAATCATGAATTTAATCATGAATCATGAATCATGAATCATGAATTCAATCATGAATCATGATTTGTATCAGGAATCAAATCATGAATTGAATCATGAATCATAAATCGAATCATGAATCATGAATTGAATCAGGAATCGAATCATGAATTGAATCATGAATCGAATCATGAATCGAATTATGAATCTTGAATCGAATCATGAATCATAAATTGTATCATGAAACATGAATTGAATCATGAATCATGAATTGAATCATGAATCATGAATCATGAATTGAATCATGAATCATGAATCATGAATTGAATCATGAATCATGAATCATGAATTGAATCATGAATCATGAATCGAATCATGAATCGAATCATGAATCTTGAATCGAATCATGAATCATGAATTGTATCATGAATCATGAATCATGAATTGAATCATGAATCATGAATTGAATCATGAATCATGAATCATGAATCATGAATCGAATCATGAATCATGAATTGAATCATGAGTTTAATCATGAATCATAAATTGAATCATGAATCATGAATTGAATCATAAATCATGAATCGAATCATAAATCATGAATCATGAATCATGATTCATGAATTGAATCATGAATCATGAATTATGAATCGAATCATGAATCATGAATTGAATCATGAATCATGAATCATGAATCGAATCATGAATCATGAATCATGAATAATGAATCGAATCAAGAATCATGAATCGAAACATGAATCATGAATTGAATCATGAATCATGAATCATGATTCATGAATTGAATCATGAATCATGAATCGAATAATGAATCATGAATCATGAATCATGAATTGAATCATGAATCATGAATCAAGAATCATGAATCGAAACATGAATCATGAATTGAATAATGAATCATGAATCATGAATCATGAATTGAATCATGAATCATGAATCATGAATCGAATAATGAATCATGAATCATGAATCATGAATCGAATCATAAATCATGAATAATGAATCATGATTCATGAATTGAATCATGAATCATGAATTATGAATCGAATCATGAATCATGAATTGAATCATGAATCATGAATCATGAATCGAATCATGAATCATGAATTGAATCATGAGTTGAATCATGAATCATAAATTGAATCATGAATCATGATTCATGAATTGAATCATGAATCATGAATCGAATCATAAATCATGAATCATGAATCATGATTCATGAATTGAATCATGAATCATGCATTATGAATCGAATCATGAATCATGAATTGAATCATGAGTTGAATCATGAATCATAAATTGAATCATGAATCATAAAATGAATCATGAATTGAATCATGAATTGAATCATGATTCATGAATCATGAATTGAATCATGAATCATGAATCATGAATCATGAATTTAATCATGAATCATGAATCATGAATTCAATCATGAATCATGATTTGAATCAGGAATCAAATCATGAATTGAATCATGAATCATAAATCGAATCATGAATCATGAATTGAATCAGGAATCGAATCATGAATTGAATCATGAATCATGAATTGAATCATGATTTTAATTATGAATCATGAATCATGAATTGAATCATGAAACATGAATCATAAATCATGAATCATGAATCATGAATCATGAATCATGATCTGAATTATGAATTGAATCATGAATCATGAATTGAATCATAAATCATGAATCATGAATTGAATCATGAATCATGAATCATGAATTGAATCATGAATCGAATCATGAATCGAATTATGAATCTTGAATCGAATCATGAATCATGAATTGTATCATGAAACATGAATTGAATCATGAATCATGAATTGAATCATGAATCATGAATCATGAATTGAATCATGAATCATGAATTGAATCATGAATCATGAATCGAATCATTAATCGAATCATGAATCTTGAATCGAATCATGAATCATGAATTGTATCATGAATCATGAATCATGAATTGAATCATGAATCATGAATTGAATCATGAATCATGAATCATGAATCGAATCATGAATCATGAATTGAATCATGAGTTTAATCATGAATCATAAATTGAATCATGAATCATGAATCATGAATTGAATGATAAATCATGAATCGAATCATAAATCATGAATCATGAATCATGATTCATGAATTGAATCATGAATCATGAATCATGAATTGAATCATGAATCATGAATCATGAATTGAATCATGAATCATGAATCATGAATCGAATCATGAATCATGAATCATGAATAATGAATCGAATCATGAATCATGAATTGAATCATGAATAATGAATCAAGAATCATGAATCGAAACATGAATCATGAATTGAATCATGAATCATGAATCATGAATCATGAATTGAATCATGAATCATGAATCGAATAATGAATCATGAATCATGAATTGAATCATGAATCGAATAATGAATCATGAATCATGAATCATGAATTGAATCATGAATTGAATAATGAATCATGAATCATGAATCATGAATTGAATCATGAATCATGAATCATGAATCGAATAATGAATCATGAATCATGAATCATGAATTGAATCATGAATCATGAATCATGAATTAAATCATGAATCATGAATTGAATCATGAATCATGAATTGAATCATGAATTGAATCATGAATCATGAATCGAATCATGAATCATGAATTGAATCATAAATCATGAATCATTAATTATAAATTGAATCATAAATCATGAATCATGAATCATAAATCGAATCATGAATCATGAATTGAATCATGAATTGAATCATGAATCATGAATCGAATCATGAATCATGAATTGAATCATGAATTGAATCATGAATTGAATCATGAATCATGAATTGAATCATGAATCATGAATCATAAATCGAATCATGAATCATGAATTGAATCATGAATTGAATCATGAATTGAATCATGAATCATGAATTGAATCATGAATCATGAATCATAAATCGAATCATGAATCATGAATTGAATCATGAATCGAATCATGAATTGAATCATGAATCATGAATTGAATCATGAATCATGAATTGAATCATGAATCATGAATTATGAATCATGAATTGAATCATAAATCATGAATCATGAATTGAATCATGAATCATGAATTGAATCATGAATCATGAATCGAATCATGAATCATGAATTGAATCATGAATCATGAATCATGAATTGAATCATGAATCATGATTAATTATTTGAATCATGAATCATGAATCATGAATCATGAATCGAATCATGAATCATGAATTGAATCATGAATCGAATCATGAATCATGAATTGAAACATTAATTGAATCATAAATCATGAATCGAATCATGAATCATGATATGAATCATGAATCATGAATTGAATCATGAATCGTGAATCATGAATTGAATCATGTATCATGAATTGAATCAGGAATCGAATCATGAATTGAATTATGAATCATGAAATGAATCATGAGTCATGAATAATGAATTGAATCATGAATCATGAATCATGAATCATGAATTGAATCATGAATCATAAATTGAATCATGAATCATGAATTGAATCATGAGTTGAATCATGAATCATAAATTGAATCATGAATCATGAATCATGAATCGAATCATGAATCATGAATCATGAATCGAATCATGAATCATGAATTGAATCATGAATCATGAATTATGAAATATGAATCGAATCATGAATCATGAATCATGAATCGAATCATGAATCATGAATTGAATCATGAATCATGAATTATGAAATATGAATTGAATCATGAATCATGAATCATGAATTGTATCATGAATCATGAATCATGAATCGAATCATGAATCATGAATTGAATCATGAATCATGAATTATGAAATATGAATTGAATCATGAATCATGAATCATGAATTGTATCATGAATCATGAATCATGAATTGAATCATGAATCATGAATTGAATCATGAATCATGAATCATGAATTGAATCATGAATCATGAATCATGAATCGAATCATGAATCATGAATTGAATCATGAATCATGAATCATGAATTGAATCATGAATCATGAATCATGAATTAAATCATAAATCATGAATCATGAATCGAATCATGAATCATGAATCATGAATCATGAATCGAATCATGAATCATGAATCATGAATTAAATCATGAATCATGAATTGAATCATGAATCATGAATTGAATCATGAATTGAATCATGAATCATGAATCGAATCATGAATCATGAATTGAATCATAAATCATGAATCATTAATCATAAATTGAATCATAAATCATGAATCATGAATTGAATCATGAATCATAAATCGAATCATGAATCATGAATTGAATCATGAATTGAATCATGAATCATGAATCGAATCATGAATTATGAATTGAATCATGAATTGAATCATGAATTAAATCATGAATCATGAATTGAATCATGAATCATGAATCATAAATCGAATCATGAATCATGAATTGAATCATGAATTGAATCATGAATTGAATCATGAATCATGAATTGAATCATGAATCATGAATCATAAATCGAATCATGAATCATGAATTGAATCATGAATCGAATCATGAATTGAATCATTAATCATGAATTGAATCATGAATCATGAATTGAATCATGAATCATGAATTATGAATCATGAATTGAATCATAAATCATGAATCATGAATTGAATCATGAATCATGAATTGAATCATGAATCATGAATCATGAATCGAATCATGAATCATGAATTGAATCATGAATCATGAATCATGAATTGAATCATGAATCATGATTAATGATTTGAATCATGAATCATGAATCATGAATCATGAATCGAATCATGAATCATGAATCATGAATTGAATCATGAATCATGAATCGAATCATGAATCATGAATTGAAACATTAATTGAATCATAAATCATGAATCGAATCATGAATCATGATATGAATCATGAATCATGAATTGAATCATGAATCATGAATCGTGAATCATGAATTGAATCATGTATCATGAATTGAATCAGGAATCGAATCATGAATTGAATTATGAATCATGAAATGAATCATGAGTCATGAATAATGAATTGAATCATGAATCATGAATTGAATCATGAATCATGAATCATGAATCGAATCATGAATCATGAATTGAATCATGAGTTGAATCATGAATCATAAATTGAATCATGAATCATGAATCATGAATCATGAATTGAATCATGAATCATGAATTGTATCATGAATCATGACTCGATATATGAATCATGAATCATGAATCATGAATCGAATCATGAATCATGAATCGAATCATGAATCATGAATTGAATCATGAATCATGAATTATGAAATATGAATCGAATCATGAATCATGAATCATGAATCGAATCATGAATCATGAATCATGAATTGAATCATGAATCATGAATTGAATCATGAATCATGAATCATGAATCATGAATCGAATCATGAATCATGAATCATGAATCGAATCATGAATCATGAATTAAATCATGAAACATGAATCATGAATCGAATCATGAATCATGATTCATGAATCATGAATCGAATCATGAATCATGAATTGAATCATGAATCATGAATCAAGAATCATAAATCGAAACATGAATCATGAGTCTAATCATGAGTCATGAATCATGAATCGAATAATGAATCATGAATAATGAATCATGAATAATGAATCATGAATTGAATCATGAATCAAGAATCATGAATCGAAACATGAATCATGAATTGAATCATGAATCATGAATCATGAATCATGAATTGAATCATGAATCATGAATCATGAATCGAATAATGAATCATGAATCATGAATTGAATCATGAATCATGAATTGAATCATGAATCATGAATCGAATCATGAATTGAATCATGAATCATGAATCGAATCATGAATGATGATTTGAATCATGAATCATGAATCATGAATTGAATCATAAATCATGAATCATGAATTGAATCATGAATCATGAATCGAATCATGAATCATGAATCGAATCATGAATCATGATTTGAATCATGAATTAAATCATGAATCATGAATCGAATCATGAATCATGAATTGAATCATGAATTGAATCATGAATTGAATCATGAATCATGAATTGAATCATGAATCTTGAATCATAAATCCAATCATGAATCATGAATTCAATCATGAATCGAATCATGAATTGAATCATTAATCATGAATTGAATCATGAATCATGATTTATGAATCATGAATTATGAATCATGTATTGAATCATGAATCATAAATCATAAATCATGAATCGAATCATGAATCATGAATTGAATCATGAATTGAATCATGATTCATTAATCAAGAATTGAATCATGAATCATGAATTCAATCATGAATCATGATTTGAATCAGGAATCGAAACATGAATTCAATCATGAATCATAAAACAAATCTTGAATCATGAATTGAATCAGGAATCGAATCATGAATTGAATCATGAATCATGAATCATGAATTGAATTATGAATTGAATCATGAATCTTGAATCATGAATTGAATCATGAATCATGAATCATAAATCATGAATCATGAATCATGAATTGAATTATGAATTGAATCATGAATCATGAATTGAATCATGAATCATGAATCATGAATTGAATCATGAATCATGAATTGAATCATGAATCATGAATTGAATCATAAATCATGAATCGAATCATGAATCATGAATTGTATCATGAATCATGAATCATGAATTGAATCATGAATCATGAATCAAGAATCAAGAATCGAATCATGAATCATGAATCATGAATCATGAATCGAATCATGAATCATGAATTAAATCATGAATCATGAATCATGAATTGAATCATGAATCATGAATCATGAATTGAATCATGAATCATGAATCATGAATCATGAATCATGAATCGAATCATGAATCATGAATCGAATCATGAATCATGAATTGAATCATGAATCATAAATCATGAATTGAATCATGAATCATGAATTGAATCATGAATCATGAATCATGAATTGAATCATGAATCATGAATCATGAATCATGAATCGAATCTTGAATCATGAATTGAATCATGAATCATGAATCATGAATTGAATCATGAATAATGAATCATGAATTGAATCATGAATCATGAATCATGAATCATGAATCGAATCATGAATCATGAATCATGAATCGAATCATGAATCATGAATCATGAATCGAATCATGAATCATGAATTGAATCATGAATCATGAATCAAGAATCATGAATCGAAACATGAATCATGAATTAAATCATGAAACATGAATCATGAATCATGAATCATGAATCATGAATTGAATCATGAATCATGAATCATAAATCGAATAATGAATCATGAATCATGAATCATGAATTGAATCATGAATCATGAATTGAATCATGAATCGAAACATGAATCATGAATTGAATCATGAATCATTAATCATGAATTGAATCATGAATCATGAATCATGAATCATGAATCGAATAATGAATCATGAATCATGAATTGAATCATGAATCATGAATTGAATCATGAATTGAATCATGAATCATGAATCGAATCATGAATCATGAATTGAATCATGAATCATGAATCATGAATCATAAATTGAATCATAAATCATTAATCATGAATTGAATCATGAATCATTAATCGAATCATGAATCATGAATCATGAATTGAATCATGAATTGAATCATGAATTATGAATCGAATCATGAAACATGAATTGAATCATGAATTGAATCTTGAATTGAATCATGAATCATGAATTAAATCATGAATTGAATAATAAATTATGAATCGAATCATGAAACATGAATTGAATCATGAATTGAATCTTGAATTGAATCATTAATCATGAATTGAATCATGAATCATGAATTGAATCATGAATCATGAATTATGAATCATGAATTGAAAAATTAATCATGAATTAAATCATGAATCATGAATTATGAAATATGAATTGAATCATGAATCATGAATCATGAATTGAATCATGAATCATGAATCATGAATTGAATCATGAATCATGAATTGAATCATGAATCATGAATCATGAATCGAATCATGAATCATGAATCGAATCATGAATCATGAATTGAATCATGAATCATGAATCATGAATTGAATCATGAATCGTGAATCATGAATTGAATCATGAATCATGAATCATGAATTAAATCATGAAACATGAATCGAATCATGAATCATGAATCATGAATCATGAATCGAATCATGAATCATGAATTGAATCATGAATCATGAATCATGAATTGAATCATGAATCATGAATTGAATCATGAATCATGAATCATGAATCGAATCTTGAATCATGAATTGAATCATGAATCATGAATCATGAATTGAATCATGAATCATGAATCATGAATTGAATCATGAATAATGAATCATGAATTGAATCATGAATCATGAATCATGAATCGAATCATGAATCATGAATCATGAATCGAATCATGAATCATGAATCATGAATCGAATCATGAATCATGAATTGAATCATGAATCATGAATCAAGAATCATGAATCGAAACATGAATCATGAATTAAATCATGAAACATGAATCATGAATCATGAATCATGAATCATGAATTGAATCATGAATCATGAATCATGAATCGAATAATGAATCATGAATCATGAATCATGAATTGAATCATGAATCATGAATTGAATCATGAATCGAAACATGAATCATGAATTGAATCATGAATCATTAATCATGAATTGAATCATGAATCATGAATCATGAATCGAATAATGAATCATGAATCATGAATCATGAATTGAATCATGAATCGTGATATGAATCATGAATCATGAATCATGAATCATGAATCGAATCATGAATCATGAATTGAATCATGAATTGAATCATGAATCATGAATTGAATCATGAATTGAATCATGAATCATGAATCGAATCATGAATCATGAATTGAATCATGAATCATGAATCATGAATCATAAATTGAATCATAAATCATTAATCATGAATTGAATCATGAATCATGAATCGAAACATGAATCATGAATCAGGAATTAAATCATGAATTGAATAATAAATTATGAATCGAATCATGAAACATGAATTGAATCATGAATTGAATCTTGAATTGAATCATTAATCATGAATTGAATCATGAATCATGAATTGAATCATGAATCATGAATTATGAATCATGAATTGAATCATGAATCATGAATTAAATCATGAATCATGAATTATGAATCATGAATTGAATCATGAATCATGAATCATGAATCATGAATCATGAATTGGATCATGAATCATGAATCATGAATCGAATAATGAATCATGAATCATGAATTGAATCATGAATCATGAATTGAATCATGAATCATGAATCGAATCATGAATTGAATCATGAATCATGAATCGAATCATGAATGATGATTTGAATCATGAATCATGAATCATGAATCATGAATTAAATCATAAATCATGAATCATGAATTGAATCATGAATCATGAATCGAATCATGAATCATGAATCGAATCATGAATCATGATTTGAATCATGAATTGAATCATGAATCATGAATCGAATCATGAATCATGAATTGAATCATGAATTGAATCATGAATTGAATCATGAATCATGAATTGAATCATGAATCTTGAATCATAAATCCAATCATGAATCATGAATTCAATCATGAATCGAATCATGAATTGAATCATTAATCATGAATTGAATCATGAATCATGATTTATGAATCATGAATTATGAATCATGTATTGAATCATGAATCATAAATCATAAATCATGAATCGAATCATGAATCATTAATTGAATCATGAATTGAATCATGATTCATTAATCATGAATTGAATCATGAATCATGAATTCAATCATGAATCATGATTTGAATCAGGAATCGAAACATGAATTCAATCATGAATCATAAAACAAATCTTGAATCATGAATTGAATCAGGAATCGAATCATGAATTGAATCATGAATCATGAGTCATGAATTGAATTATGAATTGAATCATGAATCTTGAATCATGAATTGAATCATGAATCATGAATCATAAATCATGAATCATGAATCATGAATTGAATTATGAATTGAATCATGAATCATGAATTGAATCATGAATCATGAATCATGAATTGAATCATGAATCATGAATTGAATCATGAATCATGAATTGAATCATAAATCATGAATCGAATCATGAATCATGAATTGTATCATGAATCATGAATCATGAATTGAATCATGAATCATGAATCAAGAATCAAGAATCGAATCATGAATCATGAATCATGAATCATGAATCGAATCATGAATCATGAATCATGAATCGAATCATGAATCATGAATTAAATCATGAATCATGAATCATGAATTGAATCATGAATCATGCATCATGAATTGAATCATGAATCATGAATCATGAATCATGAATCATGAATCGAATCAGGAATCATGAATCGAATCATGAATCATGAATTGAATCATGAATCATGAATCATGAATTGAATCATGAATCATGAATTGAATCATGAATCATGAATTGAATCATGAATCATGAATCATGAATCATGAATCGAATCTTGAATCATGAATTGAATCATGAATCATGAATCATGAATTGAATCATGAATAATGAATCATGAATTGAATCATGAATCATGAATCATGAATCATGAATCGAATCATGAATCATGAATCATGAATCGAATCATGAATCATGAATCGAATCATGAATCATGAATTGAATCATGAATCATGAATCAAGAATCATGAATCGAAACATGAATCATGAATTAAATCATGAAACATGAATCATGAATTGAATCATGAATCATGAATCATGAATTGAATCATGAATCATGAATCATGAATCGAATAATGAATCATGAATCATGAATCATGAATTGAATCATGAATCATGAATTGAATCATGAATCGAAACATGAATCATGAATTGAATCATGAATCATTAATCATGAATTGAATCATGAATCATGAATCATGAATCATGAATCGAATAATGAATCATGAATCATGAATCATGAATTGAATCATGAATCATGAATTGAATCATGAATTGAATCATGAATCATGAATCGAATCATGAATCATGAATTGAATCATGAATCATGAATCATAAATTGAATCATAAATCATTAATCATGAATTGAATCATGAATCATTAATCGAATCATGAATCATGAATCATGAATTGAATCATGAATTGAATCATGAATTATGAATCGAATCATGAAACATGAATTGAATCATGAATTGAATCTTGAATTGAATCATGAATCATGAATTAAATCATGAATTGAATAATAAATTATGAATCGAATCATGAAACATGAATTGAATCATGAATTGAATCTTGAATTGAATCATTAATCATGAATTGAATCATGAATCATGAATTGAATCATGAATCATGAATTATGAATCATGAATTGAAAAATGAATCATGAATTAAATCATGAATCATGAATTATGAAATATGAATTGAATCATGAATCATGAATCATGAATTGAATCATGAATCATGAATCATGAATTGAATCATGAATCATGAATTGAATCATGAATCATGAATCATGAATCGAATCATGAATCATGAATCATGAATCGAATCATGAATCATGAATTGAATCATGAATCATGAATCATGAATTGAATCATGAATCGTGAATCATGAATTGAATCATGAATCATGAATCATGAATTAAATCATGAAACATGAATCATGAATCGAATCATGAATCATGAATCATGAATCATGAATCGAATCATGAATGATGATTTGAATCATGAATCATGAATCATGAATCATGAATTGAATCATAAATCATGAATCATGAATTGAATCATGAATCGAATCATGAATCATGAAACGAATCATGAATCATGAATTGAATCATGAAACGAATCATGAATCATGAATTGAATCATGAATTGAATCATGAATCATGAATCGAATCATGAATCATGAATTGAATCATGAATTGAATCATGAATTGAATCATGAATCATGAATTGAATCATGAATCATGAATTTAATCATGAATCATGAATTATGAATCATGAATTGAATCATAAATCATGAATCATGAATTGAATCATGAATCATGAATTGAATCATGAATCATGAATCATGAATTGAATCATGAATCATGAATCATGAATCATGAATCGAATCATGAATCATGAATCGAATCATGAATCATGAATTGAATCATGAATCATGAATTGAATCATGAATCATGATTAATGATTTGAATCATGAATCATGATTAATGATTTGAATCATGAATCATGAATCATGAATCATGAATCGAATCATGAATCATGAATCATGAATTGAATCATGAATCATGAATCGAATCATGAATCATGAATTGAAACATTAATTGAATCATAAATCATGAATCGAATCATGAATCATGATATGAATCATGAATCATGAATTGAATCATGAATCATGAATCGTGAATCATGAATTGAATCATGTATCATGAATTGAATCAGGAATCGAATCATGAATTGAATTATGAATCATGAAATGAATCATGAGTCATGAATAATGAATTGAATCATGAATCATGAATCATGAATTGAATCATGAATCATGAATCATGAATCGAATCATGAATCATGAATTGAATCATGAGTTGAATCATGAATCATAAATTGAATCATGAATCATGAATCATGAATCATGAATTGAATCATGAATCATGAATTGTATCATGAATCATGACTCGATATATGAATCATGAATCATGAATCATGAATCGAATCATGAATCATGAATCGAATCATGAATCATGAATTGAATCATGAATCATGAATTATGAAATATGAATCGAATCATGAATCATGAATCATGAATCGAATCATGAATCATGAATCATGAATTGAATCATGAATCATGAATTGAATCATCAATCATGAATCATGAATCATGAATCGAATCATGAATCATGAATCATGAATCGAATCATGAATCATGAATTGAATCATGAATCATGAATCATGAATTGAATCATGAATCATGAATCATGAATTAAATTATGAAACATGAATCATGAATCGAATCATGAATCATGATTCATGAATCATGAATCGAATCATGAATCATGAATTGAATCATGAATCATGAATCAAGAATCATAAATCGAAACATGAATCATGAGTCTAATCATGAGTCATGAATCATGAATCGAATAATGAATCATGAATAATGAATCATGAATAATGAATCATGAATTGAATCATGAATCAAGAATCATGAATCGAAACATGAATCATGAATTGAATCATGAATCATGAATCATGAATCATGAATCATGAATTGAATCATGAATCGTGAATCATGAATCGAATAATGAATCATGAATCATGAATTGAATCATGAATCATGAATTGAATCATGAATCATGAATCATGAATCATGAATCATGAATTGAATCATGAATCATGAATCATGAATCGAATAATGAATCATGAATCATGAATTGAATCATGAATCATGAATTGAATCATGAATCAAGAATCGAATCATGAATTGAATCATGAATCATGAATCGAATCATGAATGATGATTTGAATCATGAATCATGAATCATGAATCATGAATTGAATCATAAATCATGAATCATGAATTGAATCATGAATCATGAATCGAATCATGAATCATGAATCGAATCATGAATCATGATTTGAATCATGAATTGAATCATGAATCATGAATCGAATCATGAATCATGAATTGAATCATGAATTGAATCATGAATTGAATCATGAATCATGAATTGAATCATGAATCTTGAATCATAAATCCAATCATGAATCATGAACTCAATCATGAATCGAATCATGAATTGAATCATTAATCATGAATTGAATCATGAATCATGATTTATGAATCATGAATTATGAATCATGTATTGAATCATGAATCATAAATCATAAATCATGAATCGAATCATGAATCATGAATTGAATCATGAATTGAATCATGATTCATTAATCATGAATTGAATCATGAATCATGAATTCAATCATGAATCATGATTTGAATCAGGAATCGAAACATGAATTCAATCATGAATCATAAAACAAATCTTGAATCATGAATTGAATCAGGAATCGAATCATGAATCATGAATCATGAATTGAATTATGAATTGAATCATGAATCTTGAATCATGAATTGAATCATGAATCATGAATCATAAATCATGAATCATGAATCATGAATCATGAATTGAATTATGAATTGAATCATGAATCTTGAATTGAATCATGAATCATGAATCATGAATTGAATCATGAATCATGAATTGAATCATGAATCATGAATTGAATCATAAATCATGAATCGAATCATGAATCATGAATTGTATCATGAATCATGAATCATGAATTGAATCATGAATCATGAATCAAGAATCAAGAATCGAATCATGAATCATGAATCATGAATCATGAATCGAATCATGAATCATGAATTAAATCATGAATCATGAATCATGAATTGAATCATGAATCATGAATCATGAATTGAATCATGAATCATGAATCATGAATCGAATCATGAATCATGAATTGAATCATGAATCATGAATTGAATCATGAATCATGAATCATGAATTGAATCATGAATCATGAATTGAATCATGAATCATGAATCATGAATTGAATCATGAATCATGAATCATGAATCATGAATCGAATCTTGAATCATGAATTGAATCATGAATCATGAATCATGAATTGAATCATGAATAATGAATCATGAATTGAATCATGAATCATGAATCATGAATCATGAATCGAATCATGAATCATGAATCATGAATCGAATCATGAATCATGAATCATGAATCGAATCATGAATTGAATCATGAATCATGAATCAAGAATCATGAATCGAAACATGAATCATGAATTAAATCATGAAACATGAATCATGAATCATGAATCATGAATCATGAATTGAATCATGAATCATGAATCATGAATCGAATAATGAATCATGAATCATGAATCATGAATTGAATCATGAATCATGAATTGAATCATGAATCGAAACATGAATTATGAATTGAATCATGAATCATTAATCATGAATTGAATCATGAATCATGAATCATGAATCATGAATCGAATAATGAATCATGAATCATGAATCATGAATTGAATTATGAATCATGAATTGAATCATGAATTGAATCATGAATCATGAATCGAATCATGAATCATGAATTGAATCATGAATCATGAATCATGAATCATAAATTGAATCATAAATCATTAATCATGAATTGAATCATGAATCATTAATCGAATCATGAATCATGAATCATGAATTGAATACGGAATTGAATCATGAATTATGAATCGAATCATGAAACATGAATTGAATCATGAATTGAATCTTGAATTGAATCATTAATCATGAATTGAATCATGAATCATGAATTGAATCATGAATCATGAATTATGAATCATGAATTGAAAAAT
Organism: Mixophyes australis; assembly: GCA_036250195.1. Classification (NCBI taxonomy): domain Eukaryota; kingdom Metazoa; phylum Chordata; class Amphibia; order Anura; family Limnodynastidae; genus Mixophyes; species Mixophyes australis. The sequence continues at coordinate 237,473,710 of JAVHZZ010000001.1, read as the reverse complement.
GAATCATGAATTAAATCATGAATCATGAATTATGAAATATGAATTGAATCATGAATCATGAATCATGAATTGAATCATGAATCATGAATCATGAATTGAATCATGAATCATGAATTGAATCATGAATCATGAATCATGAATCGAATCATGAATCATGAATCGAATCATGAATCATGAATTGAATCATGAATCATGAATCATGAATTGAATCATGAATCGTGAATCATGAATTGAATCATGAATCATGAATCATGAATTAAATCATGAAACATGAATCATGAATCGAATCATGAATCATGAATCATGAATCATGAATCGAATCATGAATCATGAATTGAATCATGAATCATGATTCATGAATTGAATCATGAATCATGAATTGAATCATGAATCATGAATCATGAATCATGAATCGAATCTTGAATCATGAATTGAATCATGAATCATGAATCATGAATTGAATCATGAATCATGAATCATGAATTGAATCATGAATAATGAATCATGAATTGAATCATGAATCATGAATCATGAATCGAATCATGAATCATGAATCATGAATCGAATCATGAATCATGAATCATGAATCGAATCATGAATCATGAATTGAATCATGAATCATGAATCAAGAATCATGAATCGAAACATGAATCATGAATTAAATCATGAAACATGAATCATGAATCATGAATCATGAATTGAATCATGAATCATGAATTGAATCATGAATTGAATCATGAATCATGAATCGAATCATGAATCATGAATTGAATCATGAATCATGAATCATAAATTGAATCATAAATCATTAATCATGAATTGAATCATGAATCATTAATCGAATCATGAATCATGAATCATGAATTGAATCATGAATTGAATCATGAATTATGAATCGAATCATGAAACATGAATTGAATCATGAATTGAATCTTGAATTGAATCATGAATCATGAATTAAATCATGAATTGAATAATAAATTATGAATCGAATCATGAAACATGAATTGAATCATGAATTGAATCTTGAATTGAATCATTAATCATGAATTGAATCATGAATCATGAATTGAATCATGAATCATGAATTATGAATCATGAATTGAAAAATGAATCATGAATTAAATCATGAATCATGAATTATGAAATATGAATTGAATCATGAATCATGAATCATGAATTGAATCATGAATCATGAATCATGAATTGAATCATGAATCATGAATTGAATCATGAATCATGAATCATGAATCGAATCATGAATCATGAATCATGAATCGAATCATGAATCATGAATTGAATCATGAATCATGAATCATGAATTGAATCATGAATCGTGAATCATGAATTGAATCATGAATCATGAATCATGAATTAAATCATGAAACATGAATCATGAATCGAATCATGAATCATGAATCATGAATCATGAATCGAATCATGAATGATGATTTGAATCATGAATCATGAATCATGAATCATGAATTGAATCATAAATCATGAATCATGAATTGAATCATGAATCGAATCATGAATCATGAAACGAATCATGAATCATGAATTGAATCATGAAACGAATCATGAATCATGAATTGAATCATGAATTAAATCATGAATCATGAATCGAATCATGAATCATGAATTGAATCATGAATTGAATCATGAATTGAATCATGAATCATGAATTGAATCATGAATCATGAATTTAATCATGAATCATGAATTATGAATCATGAATTGAATCATAAATCATGAATCATGAATTGAATCATGAATCATGAATTGAATCATGAATCATGAATCATGAATTGAATCATGAATCATGAATCATGAATCATGAATCGAATCATGAATCATGAATCGAATCATGAATCATGAATTGAATCATGAATCATGAATTGAATCATGAATCATGATTAATGATTTGAATCATGAATCATGATTAATGATTTGAATCATGAATCATGAATCATGAATCATGAATCGAATCATGAATCATGAATCATGAATTGAATCATGAATCATGAATCGAATCATGAATCATGAATTGAAACATTAATTGAATCATAAATCATGAATCGAATCATGAATCATGATATGAATCATGAATCATGAATTGAATCATGAATCATGAATCGTGAATCATGAATTGAATCATGTTTCATGAATTGAATCAGGAATCGAATCATGAATTGAATTATGAATCATGAAATGAATCATGAGTCATGAATAATGAATTGAATCATGAATCATGAATCATGAATTGAATCATGAATCATGAATCATGAATCGAATCATGAATCATGAATTGAATCATGAGTTGAATCATGAATCATAAATTGAATCATGAATCATGAATCATGAATTGAATCATGAATCATGAATTGTATCATGAATCATGACTCGATATATGAATCATGAATCATGAATCATGAATCGAATCATGAATCATGAATCGAATCATGAATCATGAATTGAATCATGAATCATGAATTATGAAATATGAATCGAATCATGAATCATGAATCATGAATCGAATCATGAATCATGAATCATGAATTGAATCATGAATCATGAATTGAATCATCAATCATGAATCATGAATCATGAATCGAATCATGAATCATGAATCATGAATCGAATCATGAATCATGAATTGAATCATGAATCATGAATCATGAATTGAATCATGAATCATGAATCATGAATTAAATTATGAAACATGAATCATGAATCGAATCATGAATCATGATTCATGAATCATGAATCGAATCATGAATCATGAATTGAATCATGAATCATGAATCAAGAATCATAAATCGAAACATGAATCATGAGTCTAATCATGAGTCATGAATCATGAATCGAATAATGAATCATGAATAATGAATCATGAATAATGAATCATGAATTGAATCATGAATCAAGAATCATGAATCGAAACATGAATCATGAATTGAATCATGAATCATGAATCATGAATCATGAATCATGAATTGAATCATGAATCGTGAATCATGAATCGAATAATGAATCATGAATCATGAATTGAATCATGAATCATGAATTGAATCATGAATCATGAATCATGAATCATGAATCATGAATTGAATCATGAATCATGAATCATGAATCGAATAATGAATCATGAATCATGAATTGAATCATGAATCATGAATTGAATCATGAATCATGAATCGAATCATGAATTGAATCATGAATCATGAATCGAATCATGAATGATGATTTGAATCATGAATCATGAATCATGAATCATGAATTGAATCATAAATCATGAATCATGAATTGAATCATGAATCATGAATCGAATCATGAATCATGAATCGAATCATGAATCATGATTTGAATCATGAATTGAATCATGAATCATGAATCGAATCATGAATCATGAATTGAATCATGAATTGAATCATGAATTGAATCATGAATCATGAATTGAATCATGAATCTTGAATCATAAATCCAATCATGAATCATGAACTCAATCATGAATCGAATCATGAATTGAATCATTAATCATGAATTGAATCATGAATCATGATTTATGAATCATGAATTATGAATCATGTATTGAATCATGAATCATAAATCATAAATCATGAATCGAATCATGAATCATGAATTGAATCATGAATTGAATCATGATTCATTAATCATGAATTGAATCATGAATCATGAATTCAATCATGAATCATGATTTGAATCAGGAATCGAAACATGAATTCAATCATGAATCATAAAACAAATCTTGAATCATGAATTGAATCAGGAATCGAATCATGAATCATGAATCATGAATTGAATTATGAATTGAATCATGAATCTTGAATCATGAATTGAATCATGAATCATGAATCATAAATCATGAATCATGAATCATGAATCATGAATTGAATTATGAATTGAATCATGAATCTTGAATTGAATCATGAATCATGAATCATGAATTGAATCATGAATCATGAATTGAATCATGAATCATGAATTGAATCATAAATCATGAATCGAATCATGAATCATGAATTGTATCATGAATCATGAATCATGAATTGAATCATGAATCATGAATCAAGAATCAAGAATCGAATCATGAATCATGAATCATGAATCATGAATCGAATCATGAATCATGAATTAAATCATGAATCATGAATCATGAATTGAATCATGAATCATGAATCATGAATTGAATCATGAATCATGAATCATGAATCGAATCATGAATCATGAATCGAATCATGAATCATGAATTGAATCATGAATCATGAATCATGAATTGAATCATGAATCATGAATTGAATCATGAATCATGAATCATGAATTGAATCATGAATCATGAATCATGAATCATGAATCGAATCTTGAATCATGAATTGAATCATGAATCATGAATCATGAATTGAATCATGAATAATGAATCATGAATTGAATCATGAATCATGAATCATGAATCATGAATTGAATCATGAATCATGAATCATGAATCGAATCATGAATCATGAATCATGAATCGAATCATGAATTGAATCATGAATCATGAATCAAGAATCATGAATCGAAACATGAATCATGAATTAAATCATGAAACATGAATCATGAATCATGAATCATGAATCATGAATTGAATCATGAATCATGAATCATGAATCGAATAATGAATCATGAATCATGAATCATGAATTGAATCATGAATCATGAATTGAATCATGAATCGAAACATGAATTATGAATTGAATCATGAATCATTAATCATGAATTGAATCATGAATCATGAATCATGAATCATGAATCGAATAATGAATCATGAATCATGAATCATGAATTGAATTATGAATCATGAATTGAATCATGAATTGAATCATGAATCATGAATCGAATCATGAATCATGAATTGAATCATGAATCATGAATCATGAATCATAAATTGAATCATAAATCATTAATCATGAATTGAATCATGAATCATTAATCGAATCATGAATCATGAATCATGAATTGAATACGGAATTGAATCATGAATTATGAATCGAATCATGAAACATGAATTGAATCATGAATTGAATCTTGAATTGAATCATTAATCATGAATTGAATCATGAATCATGAATTGAATCATGAATCATGAATTATGAATCATGAATTGAAAAATGAATCATGAATTAAATCATGAATCATGAATTATGAAATATGAATTGAATCATGAATCATGAATCATGAATTGAATCATGAATCATGAATCATGAATTGAATCATGAATCATGAATTGAATCATGAATCATGAATCATGAATCGAATCATGAATCATGAATCGAATCATGAATCATGAATTGAATCATGAATCATGAATCATGAATTGAATCATGAATCGTGAATCATGAATTGAATCATGAATCATGAATCATAAATTAAATCATGAAACATGAATCATGAATCGAATCATGAATCATGAATCATGAATCATGAATCGAATCATGAATCATGAATTGAATCATGAATCATGATTCATGAATTGAATCATGAATCATGAATTGAATCATGAATCATGAATCATGAATCATGAATCGAATCTTGAATCATGAATTGAATCATGAATCATGAATCATGAATTGAATCATGAATCATGAATCATGAATTGAATCATGAATAATGAATCATGAATTGAATCATGAATCATGAATCATGAATCGAATCATGAATCATGAATCATGAATCGAATCATGAATCATGAATCATGAATCGAATCATGAATCATGAATTGAATCATGAATCATGAATCAAGAATCATGAATCGAAACATGAATCATGAATTAAATCATGAAACATGAATCATGAATCATGAATCATGAATCATGAATTGAATCATGAATCATGAATCATGAATCGAATAATGAATCATGAATCATGAATTGAATCATGAATCATGAATTGAATCATGAATCGAAACATGAATCATGAATTGAATCATGAATCATTAATCATGAATTGAATCATGAATCATGAATCATGAATCGAATAATGAATCATGAATCATGAATCATGAATTGAATCATGAATCATGATATGAATCATGAATTGAATCATGAATCATGAATTGAATCATGAATTGAATCATGAATCATGAATCGAATCATGAATCATGATTTGAATCATGAATCATGAATCATGAATCATAAATTGAATCATAAATCATTAATCATGAATTGAATCATGAATCATGAATCGAATCATGAATCAGGAATTAAATCATGAATTGAATAATAAATTATGAATCGAATCATGAAACATGAATTGAATCATGAATTGTATCTTGAATTGAATCATTAATCATGAATTGAATCATGAATCATGAATTGAATCATGAATCATGAATTATGAATCATGAATTGAATCATGAATCATGAATTAAATCATGAATCATGAATTATGAATCATGAATTGAATCATGAATCATGAATCATGAATCATGAATCATGAATTGAATCATGAATCATGAATCATGAATCGAATAATGAATCATGAATCATGAATTGAATCATTAATCATGAATTGAATCATGAATCATGAATCGAATCATGAATTGAATCATGAATCATGAATCGAATCATGAATGATGATTTGAATCATGAATCATGAATCATGAATCATGAATTAAATCATAAATCATGAATCATGAATTGAATCATGAATCATGAATCGAATCATGAATCATGAATCGAATCATGAATCATGATTTGAATCATGAATTGAATCATGAATCATGAATCGAATCATGAATCATGAATTGAATCATGAATTGAATCATGAATTGAATCATGAATCATGAATTGAATCATGAATCTTGAATCATAAATCCAATCATGAATCATGAATTCAATCATGAATCGAATCATGAATTGAATCATTAATCATGAATTGAATCATTAATCATGATTTATGAATCATGAATTATGAATCATGTATTGAATCATGAATCATAAATCATAAATCATGAATCGAATCATGAATCATTAATTGAATCATGAATTGAATCATGAATCATGAATCATGAATTGAATTATGAATTGAATCATGAATCTTGAATCATGAATTGAATCATGAATCATGAATCATAAATCATGAATCATGAATCATGAATCATGAATTGAATTATGAATTGAATCATGAATCATGAATTGAATCATGAATCATGAATCATGAATTGAATCATGAATCATGAATTGAATCATGAATCATGAATTGAATCATAAATCATGAATCGAATCATGAATCATGAATTGTATCATGAATCATGAATCATGAATTGAATCATGAATCATGAATCAAAAATCAAGAATCGAATCATGAATCATGAATCATGAATCATGAATCGAATCATGAATCATGAATTAAATCATGAATCATGAATCATGAATTGAATCATGAATCATGCATCATGAATTGAATCATGAATCATGAATCATGAATCATGAATCATGAATCGAATCATGAATCATGAATCGAATCATGAATCATGAATTGAATCATGAATCATGAATTGAATCATGAATCATGAATTGAATCATGAATCATGAATCATGAATTGAATCATGAATCATGAATCATGAATCATGAATCGAATCTTGAATCATGAATTGAATCATGAATCATGAATCATGAATTGAATCATGAATAATGAATCATGAATTGAATCATGAATCATGAATCATGAATCATGAATCGAATCATGAATCATGAATCATGAATCGAATCATGAATCATGAATCATGAATCGAATCATGAATCATGAATCGAAACATGAATCATGAATCAAGAATCATGAATCGAAACATGAATCATGAATTAAATCATGAAACATGAATCATGAATTGAATCATGAATCATGAATCATGAATTGAATCATGAATCATGAATCATGAATCGAATAATGAATCATGAATCATGAATTGAATCATGAATCATGAATTGAACCATGAATCGAAACATGAATCATGAATTGAATCATGAATCATTAATCATGAATTGAATCATGAATCATGAATCATGAATCATGAATCGAATAATGAATCATGAATCATGAATCATGAATTGAATCATGAATCATGAATTGAATCATGAATTGAATCATGAATCATGAATCGAATCATGAATCATGAATTGAATCATGAATCATGAATCATGAATCATAAATTGAATCATAAATCATTAATCATGAATTGAATCATGAATCATTAATCGAATCATGAATCATGAATCATGAATTGAATCATGAATTGAATCATGAATTATGAATTGAATCATGAATCATGAATTGAATCATGAATCATGAATTATGAATCATGAATTGAAAAATGAATCATGAATTAAATCATGAATCATGAATTATGAAATATGAATTGAATCATGAATCATGAATCATGAATTGAATCATGAATCATGAATCATGAATTGAATCATGAATCATGAATTGAATCATGAATCATGAATCATGAATCGAATCATGAATCATGAATCATGAATCGAATCATGAATCATGAATTGAATCATGAATCATGAATCATGAATTGAATCATGAATCGTGAATCATGAATTGAATCATGAATCATGAATCATGAATTGAATCATGAATCATGAATCATGAATTGAATCATGAATCATGAATCATGAATTGAATCATGAATCATGAATTGAATCATGAATCATAAATTGAATCATGAATCATGAATCATGAATCATGAATCGAATCTTGAATCATGAATTGAATCATGAATCATGAATCATGAATTGAATCATGAATCATGAATCATGAATTGAATCATGAATAATGAATCATGAATTGAATCATGAATCATGAATCATGAATCGAATCATGAATCATGAATCATGAATCGAATCATGAATCATGAATCATGAATCGAATCATGAATCATGATTTGAATCATGAATCATGAATCAAGAATCATGAATCGAAACATGAATCATGAATTAAATCATGAAACATGAATCATGAATCATGAATCATGAATTGAATCATGAATCATGAATCATGAATCGAATAATGAATCATGAATCATGAATCATGAATTGAATCATCAATCATGAATTGAATCATGAATCGAAACATGAATCATGAATTGAATCATGAATCATTAATCATGAATTGAATCATGAATCATGAATCATGAATCATGAATCGAATAATGAATCATGAATCATGAATCATGAATTGAATCATGAATCATGATATGAATCATGAATCATGAATCATGAATCATGAATCGAATCATGAATCATGAATTGAATCATGAATTGAATCATGAATCATGAATTGAATCATGAATTGAATCATGAATCATGAATCGAATCATGAATCATGAATTGAATCATGAATCATGAATCATGAATCATAAATTGAATCATAAATCATTAATCATGAATTGAATCATGAATCATGAATCGAATCATGAATCATGAATCATGAATTGAATCATGAATTGGATCATGAATTATGAATCGAATCATGAAACATGAATTGAATCATGAATTGAATCTTGAATTGAATCATGAATCAGGAATTAAATCATGAATTGAATAATAAATTATGAATCGAATCATGAAACATGAATTGAATCATGAATTGAATCTTGAATTGAATCATTAATCATGAATTGAATCATGAATCATGAATTGAATCATGAATCATGAATTATGAATCATGAATTGAATCATGAATCATGAATTAAATCATGAATCATGAATTATAAAATATGAATTGAATCATGAATCATGAATCATGAATTGAATCATGAATCATGAATCATGAATTGAATCATGAATCATGAATCATGAATCGAATTATGAATCGAATCATGAATCATGAATTGAATCATGAATCATGAATCATGAATTGAATCATGAATCATGAATCATGAATTAAATCATGAAACATGAATCATAAATCGAATCATGAATCATGAATCATGAATCATGAATCGAATCATGAATCATGAATTGAATCATGAATCATGAATCAAGAATCATGAATCGAAACATGAATCATGAGTTTAATCATGAGTCATGAATCATGAATCGAATAATGAATCATGAATAATGAATCATGAATTGAATCATGAATCAAGAATCATGAATCGAAACATGAATCATGAATTGAATCATGAATCATGAATCATGAATTGAATCATGAATCATGAATCATGAATCGAATAATGAATCATGAATCATGAATTGAATCATGAATCATGAATTGAATCATGAATCATGAATCGAATCATGAATTGAATCATGAATCATGAATCGAATCATGAATGATGATTTGAATCATGAATCATGAATCATGAATCATGAATTGAATCATAAATCATGAATCATGAATTGAATCATGAATCATGAATCGAATCATGAATCATGAATCGAATCATGAATCATGAATTGAATCATGAATTGAATCATGAATCATGAATCGAATCATGAATCATGAATTGAATCATGAATTGAATCATGAATCATGAATTGAATCATGAATCATGAATCATAAATCCAATCATGAATCATGAATTCAATCATGAATCGAATCATGAATTGAATCATTAATCATGAATTGAATCATGAATCATGAATTGAATCATGAATCATGATTTATGAATCATGAATTATGAATCATGTATTGAATCATGAATCATGAATCATAAATCATGAATTGAATCATGAATCAAGAATCATGAATCGAATCATGAATCATGAATTGAATCATGAATTGAATCATGATTCATTAATCATGAATTGAATCATGAATCATGAATTCAATCATGAATCATGATTTGAATCAGGAATCGAATCATGAATTCAATCATGAATCATAAAACGAATCATGAATCATGAATTGAATCAGGAATCGAATCATGAATTGAATTATGAATCATGAATTGAATCATGATTTTAATTATGAATCATGAATCATGAATTGAATCATGAATCATGAATCATGAATTGAATTATGAATTGAATCATGAATCTTGAATCATGAATTGAATCATGAATCATGAATCATAAATCATGAATCATGAATCATGAATCATGAATCATGAATTGAATTATGAATTGAATCATGAATCATGAATTGAATCATGAATCATGAATCATGAATTGAATCATGAATCATGAATTGAATCATGAATCATGAATTGAATCATGAATCATGAATCGAATCATGAATCATGAATTGTATCATGAATCATGAATCATGAATTGAATCAAGAATCAAGAATCGAATCATGAATCATGAATCATGAATCATGAATCGAATCATGAATCATGAATTAAATCATGAATCATGAATCATGAATTGAATCATGAATCATGAATCATGAATTGAATCATGAATCATGAATCATGAATCATGAATCGAATCATGAATCATGAATCGAATCATGAATCATGAATTGAATCATGAATCATGAATCATGAATTGAATCATGAATCATGAATTGAATCATGAATCATGAATCATGAATTGAATCATGAATCATGAATCATGAATCATGAATCGAATAATGAATCATGAATCATGAATCGAATCATGAATCATGAATTGAATCATGAATCATGAATCATGAATTGAATCATGAATAATGAATCATGAATTGAATCATGAATCATGAATCATGAATCATGAATCGAATCATGAATCATGAATCATGAATCGAATCATGAATCATGAATCATGAATCGAATCATGAATCATGAATTGAATCATGAATCATGAATCAAGAATCATGAATCGAAACATGAATCATGAATTAAATCATGAAACATGAATCATGAATCATGAATCATAAATCATGAATTTGAATCATGAATCATGAATCGAATAATGAATCATGAATCATGAATCATGAATTGAATCATGAATCATGAATTGAATCATGAATCGAAACATGAATCATGAATTGAATCATGAATCATTAATCATGAATTGAATCATGAATCATGAATCATGAATCATGAATCATGAATCGAATCATGAATCATGAATCATGAATCATGAATTGAATCATGAATCATGAATTGAATCATGAATCATGAATTGAATCATGAATTGAATCATGAATCATGAATCGAATCATGAATTATGAATTGAATCATGAATCATGAATCATGAATCATAAATTAAATCATAAATCATTAATCATGAATTGAATCATGAATCATGAATCGAATCATGAATCATGAATCATGAATTGAATCATGAATTGAATCATGAATTATGAATCGAATCATGAAACATGAATTGAATCATGAATTGAATCTTGAATTGAATCATGAATCATGAATTAAATCATGAATTGAATAATAAATTATGAATTGAATCATGAAACATGAATTGAATCATGAATTGAATCTTGAATTGAATCATTAATCATGAATTGAATCATGAATCATGAATTGAATCATGAATCATGAATTATGAATCCTGAATTGAATCATGAATCATGAATCATGAATTGAATCATGAATCATGATTTGAATCATGAATCATGAATCATAAATTGAATCATGAATCATAAATCGATTAATGAATCATTAATCATGAATTCAATTATGAATTATGAATCATAAATCATGAATTGAATCATGAATCATGAATCGAATCATGAATCATGAATCAAGAATCATGAATCGAATCATAAATCATGAATTGAATCATGAATCATGAATCATGTATTGAATCATAAATCATAAATCATGATTCATAAATCATGAATTGAATCATAAATCATGAATCATGAATCATGAATCATAAATCATGATTCATAAATCATGAATCAAGAATCATGAATCGAATCATGAATCATGAATTGAATCATGAATTAAATCATGATTCATTAATCATGAATTGAATCATGAATCATGAATCATGAATTCAATCATGAATCATGAATTGAATCATGAATCATGAATCATGAATTAAATCATGAATCATGAATTGAATCATGAATCATGAATCATGAATCATAAATTGAATCATAAATCATGAATCATGAATTGAATCATGAATCATGAATCGAATCATGAATCATGAATTGAATCATGAATTGAATCATGAATCATGAATCGAATCATGAATCATGAATTGAATCATGAATTGAATCATGAATTGAATCATGAATCATGAATTGAATCATGAATCATGAATCATAAATCGAATCATGAATCATGAATTGAATCATGAATTGAATCATGAATTGAATCATTAATCATGAATTGAATCATGAATCATGAAGTGAATCATGAATCATGAATTATGAATCATGAATTGAATCATAAATCATGAATCATGAATTGAATCATGAATCATGAATCATGAATTGAATCATGAATCATGAATCATGAATTGAATCATGAATCATGAATCATGAATCGAATCATGAATCATGAATCATGAATCGAATCATGAATCATGAATTGAATCATGAATCATGAATCATGAATTGAATCATGAATCATGATTAATGATTTGAATCATGAATCATGAATCATGAATCATGAATCGAATCATGAATCATGAATCATGAATTGAATCATGAATCATGAATCGAATCATGAATCATGAATTGAAACATTAATTGAATCATAAATCATGAATCGAATCATGAATCATGATATGAATCATGAATTGAATTATGAATCATGAATCGTGAATCATGAATTGAATCATGTATCATGAATTGAATCAGGAATCGAATCATGAGTTGAATTATGAATCATGAAATGAATCAAGAGTCATGAATAATGAATTGAATCATGAATCATGAATCATGAATCATGAATTGAATCATGAATCATGAATTATGAATCGAAACATGAATCATGAATTGAATCATGAGTTGAATCATGAATCATAAATTGAATCATGAATCATGAATCATGAATCATGAATTGAATCATGAATCATGAATTGTATGATGAATCATGACTCGATATATGAATCATGAATCATGAATCATGAATTGAATCATGAATCATGAATCATGAATCGAATCATGAATCATGAATCGAATCATGAATCATGAATTGAATCATGAATCATGAATTATGAAATATGAATCGAATCATGAATCATGAATCATGAATCGAATCATGAATCATGAATTGAATCATGAATCATGAATTATGAAATATGAGTTGAATCATGAATCATGAATCATGAATTGAATCATGAATCATGAATCATGAATTGAATCATGAATCATGAATTGAATCATGAATCATGAATCATGAATCATGAATCGAATCATGAATCATGAATCATGAATCGAATCATGAATCATGAATTGAATCATGAATCATGAATTGAATCATGAATCATGAATCATGAATTAAATCATGAATCATGAATCATGAATCGAATCATGAATCATGAATCAAGAATCATGAATCGAAACATGAATCATGAGTTTAATCATGAGTCATGAATCATGAATCGAATAATGAATCATGAATAATGAATCATGAATTGAATCATGAATCAAGAATCATGAATCGAAACATGAATCATGAATTGAATCATGAATCATGAATCATGAATCATGAATTGAATCATGAATCATGAATCATGAATCATGAATTGAATCATGAATCATGAATCATGAATCGAATAATGAATCATGAATCATGAATTGAATCATGAATCATGAATTGAATCATGAATCATGAATTGAATCATGAATTTGATCATGAATCATGAATCGAATCATGAATGATGATTTGAATCATGAATCATGAATCATGAATCATGAATTGAATCATAAATCATGAATCATGAATTGAATCATGAATCATGAATCGAATCATGAATCATGAATTGAATCATGAATCATGAATCGAATCATGAATCATGAATTGAAACATGAATTGAATCATGAATTGAATCATGAATCATGAATTGAATCATGAATCATGAATCATAAATCCAATCATGAATCATGAATTCAATCATGAATCGAATCATGAATTGAATCATTAATCATGAATTGAATCATGAATCATGAATTGAATCATGAATCATGATTTATGAATCATGAATTGAATCATGAATCATGAATCATGAATTGAATCATGAATCATGAATCATGAATTGAATCATGAATCATGAATCATGAATTGAATCATGAATCATGAATCATGAATCGAATCATGAATCATGAATCGAATCATAAATCATGAATTGAATCATGAATCATGAATGATGAATTGAATCATGAATCATGAATCATGAATCATGAATCGAATCATGAATCATGAATCATGAATTAAGAATTAAATCATGGATCATGAATCGAATCATGAATCATGAATTGAATCATGAGTTTAATCATGAATCATAAATTGAATCATGAATCATGAATCATGAATTGAATCATAAATCATGAATCGAATCATAAATCATGAATCATGAATCATGATTCATGAATTGAATCATGAATCATGAATTATGAATCGAATCATGAATCATGAATTGAATCATGAGTTGAATCATGAATCATAAATTGAATCATGAATCATGAAATGAATCATGAATTGAATCATGAATCATGAATCATGAATCATGAATCATGAATCGAATCATGAATCATGAATCATGAATTAAGAATTAAATCATGAATCATGAATCGAATCATGAATCATGAATTGAATCATGAGTTTAATCATGAATCATAAATTGAATCATGAATCATGAATCATGAATCATGAATTGAATCATAAATCATGAATCAAATCATAAATCATGAATCATGAATCATGATTCATGAATTGAATCATGAATCATGAATTATGAATCGAATCATGAATCATGAATTGAATCATGAGTTGAATCATGAATCATAAATTGAATCATGAATCATGAAATGAATCATGAATTGAATCATGAATTGAATCATGATTCATGAATCATGAATTGAATCATGAATCATGAATCATGAATCATGAATTCAATCATGAATCATGATTTGAATCAGGAATCGAATCATGAATTCAATCATGAATCATAAATCAAATCATGAATCATGAATTGAATCAGGAATCGAATCATGAATTGAATTATGAATCATGAATTGAATCATGATTTTAATTATGAATCATGAATCATGAATTGAATCATGAATTGAATCATGAATCTTGAATCATGAATTGAATCATGAATCATGAATCATGAATTGAATTATGAATTGAATCATGAATCATAATATGAATCATGAATCATGAATCATGAATTGAATCATGAATTATGAATCATGAATTGAATCATGAATCATGAATCAAATCATGAATCATGAATTGTATCATGAATCATGAATCGAATAATGAATCATGAATCATGAATTGAATCATGAATCATGAATTGAATCATGAATCATGAATCGAATCATGAATTGAATCATGAATCATGAATCAAATCATGAATCATGAATTGTATCATGAATCATGAATCGAATAATGAATCATGAATCATGAATTGAATCATGAATCATGAATTGAATCATGAATCATGAATCGAATCATGAATTGAATCATGAATCATGAATCGAATCATGAATGATGATTTGAATCATGAATCATGAATCATGAATCATGAATTGAATCATAAATCATGAATCATGAATTGAATCATGAATCATGAATCGAATCATGAATCATGAATTGAATCATGAATTGAATCATGAATCATGAATCGAATCATGAATCATGAATTGAATCATGAATTGAATCATGAATTGAATCATGAATTGAATCATGAATAATGAATTGAATCATGAATCATGAATCATAAATCCAATCATGAATAATGAATTGAATCATGAATCATGAATCATAAATCTAATCATGAATCATGAATTCAATCATGAATCGAATAATGAATTGAATCATTAATCATGAATTGAATCATGAATCATGAATTGAATCATGAATCATAAATTATGAATCATGAATTGAATCATGAATCATGAATCATGAATTGAATCATGAATCATGACTCCTGAATTGAATCATGAATCATGAATTGAATCATGAATCATGAATCATGAATCGAATCATGAATCATGAATCGAATCATGAATCATGAATTGAATCATGAATCATGAATCATGAATTGAATCATGAATCATAAATCATGAATTGAATCATGAATCATAAATCATGAATCGAATCATGAATCATGAATCATGAATTAAGAATTAAATCATGAATCATGAATCGAATCATGAATCATGAATTGAATCATGAGTTTAATCATGAATCATAAATTGAATCATGAATCATGAAATGAATCATGAATTGAATCATGAATTGAATCATGATTCATGAATCATGAATTGAATCATGAATCATGAATCATGAATCATGAATTCAATCATGAATCATGAATTTAATCATGAATCATGATTTGAATCATGAATCGAATCATGAATTCAATCATGAATCATAAATCGAATCATGAATCATGAAATGAATCAGGAATCGAATCATGAATTGAATTATGAATCATAAATTAAATCATGATTTTAATTATGAATCATGAATCATGAATTGAATCATGAATTGAATCATGAATCATGAATCGAATCATGAATCATGAATCATGAATCATGAATTGAATTATGAATTGAATCATGAATCATAATTTGAATCATGAATCATGAATCATGTATTGAATCATGAATCATGAATCATGAACTGAATCATGAATCATGAATCGAATCATGAATCATGAATCGAATCATGAATCATGAATTGTATCATGAATCATGAATCATGAATTGAATCATGAATCAAGAATCATGAATTGAATCATGAATCATGAATCATGAATCATGAATCAAATCATGAATCATGAATCGAATCATGAATCATGAATCGAATCATGAATCATGAATTTAATCATGAATCATGAATCGAATCATGAATCATGAATCGAATCATGAATCATGAATTTAATCATGAATCATGAATCATGAATCGAATCATGAATCATGAATCATGAATTGAATCATGAATCATGAATCATGAATCATGAATCGAATCATGAATCATGAATCATGAATCAAGAATCGAATCATGAATCATGAATTGAATCATGAATCATGATTTATGAATCATGAATTGAATCATGAATCATGAATCATGAATTGAATCATGAATCATGAATTGAATCATGAATCATGAATCATGAATTGAATCATGAATCATGAATCATGAATCATGAATCGAATCATGAATCATGAATTGAATCATGAATCATGAATTTAATCATGAATCATGAATCATGAATTGAATCATGAATTGAATCATGAATCATGAATCAAATCATGAAACATGAATTGAATCATGAATTGAATCATGAATCATGAATTGAATCATGAATCATGAATCATAAATCGAATCATGAATCATGAATTGAATCATGAATCGAATCATGAATTGAATCATTAATCATGAATTGAATCATGAATCATGAATCATGAATTGAATCATGAATCATGAATCATGAATTGAATCATGAATCATGAATCATGAATCATGAATCGAATCATGAATCATGAATCGAATCATGAATCGAATCATGAATCATGAATCATGAATTTAATCATGAATCATGAATCATGAATTGAATCATGAATCATGAACCATGAATCATGAATCGAATCATGAATCATGAATCATGAATTGAATCATGAATCATGAATCGAATCATGAATCATTAATTGAAACATTAATTGAATCATAAATCATGAATCGAATCATGAATCATGATATGAATTATGAATCATGAATCATGAATTGAATCATGAATCATGAATCATGAATCATGAATTGAATAATGTATCATGAATTGAATCAGGAATCAAATCATGAATTGAATTATGAATCATGAAATGAATCATGAGTCATGAATAATGAATTGAATCATGAATCATGAATCATGAATCATGAATTGAATCATGAATCATGAAGCATGAATCGAATCATGAATCATGAATTGAATCATGAGTTGAATTATGAATCATAAATTGAATCATGAATCATGAATCATGAATTGAATCATGAATCATGAATCGAATCATAAATCATGAATCATGAATCATGAATTGAATCATGAGTTGAATTATGAATCATAAATTGAATCATGAATTGAATCATGAATCATGAATCATGAATAGAATCATGAATCATGAATCATAAATTGAATCATTAATCATGAATCATGAATTGAATTATAAATTGAATCATGAATCATGACTTGAATCATGAATTATGAATCATGAATTGAATCATGAATCATGAATTGAATCATGAATCATGATTTGAATCATGAATCAGGAATTGAATCATGAATCATGAATCGAATCAAGAATCATGAATCATGAAATTAATCATGAATCATGAATCATGAATTGAATCATGAATCATGATTCAAATCATGAATCATGAATTGAATCATTAATTGAATCATGAATCATGAATTGAATCATGAATCATGAATTAAATCATGAATCATGAATTATAAATTATGAATTGAATCATGAATCATAAATTGAATCATGAATTAAATCATGAATCTTGAAGTTATGAATTGAATCATGAATCATGAATCATGAATCATGAATCATAAATGTAATCATGAATTAAATCATGAATTGAATTATGAATCATGACTTGAATCATGAACCATGAATCCTGAATTGAATCATGAATCATGAATCATAAATGTAATCATGAATTAAATCATGAATTGAATTATGAATCATGACTTGAATCATGAACCATGAATCCTGAATTGAATCATGAATCATGAATGGAATCATGAATCATGATTTGAATCATGAATCATGAATCATAAATTGAATCATGAATCATAAATCGATTAATGAATCATTAATCATGAATTGAATCATGAATCATAAATCGATTAATGAATCATTAATCATGAATTCAATCATGAATTATAAATCATGAATCATGAATTGAATCATGAATCATGAATCGAATCATGAATCATGAATCAAGAATCATGAATCGAATCATAAATCATGAATTGAATCATGAATCATGAATCATGTATTGAATCATAAATCATAAATCATGATTCATAAATCATGAATTGAATCATAAATCATGAATCATGAATCGAATCATGAATCAAGAATCATGAATCGAATCATGAATTGAATCATGAATCATGAATTGAATCATGAATTGAATCATGATTCATTAATCATGAATTGAATCATGAATCATGAATCATGAATCATGAATTCAATCATGAATCATGATTTGAATCAGGAATCGAATCATGAATTCAATCATGAATCATAAAACAAATCATGAATCATGAATTGAATCAGGAATCGAATCATGAATTGAATTATGAATCATGAATTGAATCATGATTTTAATTATGAATCATGAATCATGAATTGAATCATGAATAATGAATCATGAATCGAATCATGAATCATGAATTGAAACATTAATTGAATCATAAATCATGAATCGAATCATGAATCATGATATGAATCATGAATCATGAATTGAATTATGAATCATGAATCGTGAATCATGAATTGAATCATGTATCATGAATTGAATCAGGAATCGAATCATGAGTTGAATTATGAATCATGAAATGAATCAAGAGTCATGAATAATGAATTGAATCATGAATCATGAATCATGAATCATGAATTGAATCATGAATCATGAATCATGAATCGAATCATGAATCATGAATTGAATCATGAGTTGAATCATGAATCATAAATTGAATCATGAATCATGAATCATGAATCATGAATTGAATCATGAATCATGAATTGTATGATGAATCATGACTCGATATATGAATCATGAATCATGAATCATGAATTGAATCATGAATCATGAATCATGAATCGAATCATGAATCGAATCATGAATCATGAATTGAATCATGAATCATGAATTATGAAATATGAATCGAATCATGAATCATGAATCATGAATCGAATCATGAATCATGAATTGAATCATGAATCATGAATTATGAAATATGAATTGAATCATGAATCATGAATCATGAATTGAATCATGAATCATGAATCATGAATTGAATCATGAATCATGAATTGAATCATGAATCATGAATCATGAATCATGAATCGAATCATGAATCATGAATCATGAATCGAATCATGAATCATGAATTGAATCATGAATCATGAATCATGAATTGAATCATGAATCATGAATCATGAATTAAATCATGAATCATGAATCATGAATCGAATCATGAATCATGAATCAAGAATCATGAATCGAAACATGAATCATGAGTTTAATCATGAGTCATGAATCATGAATCGAATAATAAATCATGAATAATGAATCATGAATTGAATCATGAATCAAGAATCATGAATCGAAACATGAATCATGAATTGAATCATGAATCATGAATCATGAATCATGAATTGAATCATGAATCATGAATCATGAATCGAATAATGAATCATGAATCATGAATTGAATCATGAATCATGAATTGAATCATGAATCATGAATCGAATCATGAATTTGATCATGAATCATGAATCGAATCATGAATGATGATTTGAATCATGAATCATGAATCATGAATCATGAATTGAATCATAAATCATGAATCATGAATTGAATCATGAATCATGAATCGAATCATGAATCATGAATTGAATCATGAATCATGAATCGAATCATGAATCATGAATTGAAACATGAATTGAATCATGAATTGAATCATGAATCATGAATTGAATCATGAATCATGAATCATAAATCCAATTATGAATCATGAATTCAATCATGAATCGAATCATGAATTGAATCATTAATCATGAATTGAATCATGAATCATGAATTGAATCATGAATCATGATTTATGAATCATGAATTGAATCATGAATCATGAATCATGAATTGAATCATGAATCATGAATTGAATCATGAATCATGAATCATGAATTGAATCATGGATCATGAATCATGAATCGAATCATGAATCATGAATCGAATCATAAATCATGAATTGAATCATGAATCATGAATGATGAATTGAATCATGAATCATGAATCATGAATCATGAATCGAATCATGAATCATGAATCATGAATTAAGAATTAAATCATGGATCATGAATCGAATCATGAATCATGAATTGAATCATGAGTTTAATCATGAATCATAAATTGAATCATGAATCATGAATCATGAATTGAATCATAAATCATGAATCGAATCATAAATCATGAATCATGAATCATGATTCATGAATTGAATCATGAATCATGAATCATGAATCATGATTCATGAATTGAATCATGAATCATGAATTATGAATCGAATCATGAATCATGAATTGAATCATGAGTTGAATCATGAATCATAAATTGAATCATGAATCATGAAATGAATCATGAATTGAATCATGAATCATGAATCATGAATCATGAATCATGAATCATGAATCATGAATTAAGAATTAAATCATGAATCATGAATCGAATCATGAATCATGAATTGAATCATGAGTTTAATCATGAATCATAAATTGAATCATGAATCATGAATCATGAATCATGAATTGAATCATAAATCATGAATCGAATCATAAATCATGAATCATGAATCATGATTCATGAATTGAATCATGAATCATGAATTATGAATCGAATCATGAATCATGAATTGAATCATGAGTTGAATCATGAATCATAAATTGAATCATGAATCATGAAATGAATCATGAATTGAATCATGAATTGAATCATGATTCATGAATCATGAATTGAATCATGAATCATGAATCATGAATCATGAATTCAATCATGAATCATGATTTGAATCAGGAATCGAATCATGAATTCAATCATGAATCATAAATCGAATCATGAATCATGAATTGAATCAGGAATCGAATCATGAATTGAATTATGAATCATGAATTGAATCATGATTTTAATTATGAATCATGAATCATGAATTGAATCATGAATTGAATCATGAATCTTGAATCATGAATTGAATCATGAATCATGAATCAAATCATGAATCATGAATTGTATCATGAATCATGAATCGAATAATGAATCATGAATCATGAATTGAATCATGAATCATGAATTGAATCATGAATCATGAATCGAATCATGAATTGAATCATGAATCATGAATCGAATCATGAATGATGATTTGAATCATGAATCATGAATCATGAATCATGAATTGAATCATAAATCATGAATCATGAATTGAATCATGAATCATGAATCGAATCATGAATCATGAATTGAATCATGAATTGAATCATGAATCATGAATTGAATCATGAATTGAATCATGAATCATGAATTGAATCATGAATTGAATCATGAATTGAATCATGAATTGAATCATGAATAATGAATTGAATCATGAATCATGAATCATAAATCCAATCATGAATAATGAATTGAATCATGAATCATGAATCATGAATTCAATCATGAATCGAATAATGAATTGAATCATTAATCATGAATTGAATCATGAATCATGAATTGAATCATGAATCATAAATTATGAATCATGAATTGAATCATGAATCATGAATCATGAATTGAATCATGAATCATGAATCATGAATTGAATCATGAATCATGAATCATGAATTGAATCATGAATCATGAATCATGAATCGAATCATGAATCATGAATCGAATCATGAATCATGAATTGAATCATGAATCATGAATCATGAATTGAATCATGAATCATAAATCATGAATTGAATCATGAATCATGAATCATGAATCATGAATCGAATCATGAATCATGAATTAAGAATTAAATCATGAATCATGAATCGAATCATGAATCATGAATTGAATCATGAGTTTAATCATGAATCATAAATTGAATCATGAATCATGAAATGAATCATGAATTGAATCATGAATTGAATCATGATTCATGAATCATGAATTGAATCATGAATCATGAATCATGAATCATGAATTCAATCATGAATCATGAATTTAATCATGAATCATGATTTGAATCATGTATCGAATCATGAATTCAATCATGAATCATAAATCGAATCATGAATCATGAAATGAATCAGGAATCGAATCATGAATTGAATTATGAATCATGAATTAAATCATGATTTTAATTATGAATCATGAATCATGAATTGAATCATGAATTGAATCATGAATCATGAATCGAATCATGAATCATGAATCATGAATCATGAATTGAATTATGAATTGAATCATGAATCATAATTTGAATCATGAATCATGAATCATGTATTGAATCATGAATCATGAATCATGAACTGAATCATGAATCATGAATCGAATCATGAATCATGAATCGAATCATGAATCATGAATTGTATCATGAATCATGAATCATGAATTGAATCATGAATCAAGAATCATGAATTGAATCATGAATCATGAATCATGAATCATGAATCGAATCATGAATCATGAATCGAATCATGAATCATGAATCGAATCATGAATCATGAATTTAATCATGAATCATGAATCGAATCATGAATCATGAATCGAATCATGAATCATGAATTTAATCATGAATCATGAATCATGAATCGAATCATGAATCATGAATCATGAATTGAATCATGAATCATGAATCATGAATCATGAATCATGAATCGAATCATGAATCATGAATCATGAATCATGAATCGAATCATGAATCATGAATTGAATCATGAATCATGATTTATGAATCATGAATTGAATCATGAATCATGAATCATGAATTGAATCATGAATCATGAATTGAATCATGAATCATGAATCATGAATTGAATCATGAATCATGAATCATGAATCATGAATCGAATCATGAATCATGAATTGAATCATGAATCATGAATTTAATCATGAATCATGAATCATGAATTGAATCATGAATTGAATCATGAATCATGAATCGAATCATGAAACATGAATTGAATCATGAATTGAATCATGAATCATGAATTGAATCATGAATCATGAATCATAAATCGAATCATGAATCATGAATTGAATCATGAATCGAATCATGAATTGAATCATTAATCATGAATTGAATCATGAATCATGAATCATGAATTGAATCATGAATCATGAATCATGAATTGAATCATGAATCATGAATCATGAATCATGAATCGAATCATGAATCATGAATCGAATCATGAATCGAATCATGAATCATGAATCATGAATCATGAATTGAATCATGAATCATGAATCATGAATTGAATCATGAATCATGAACCATGAATCATGAATCGAATCATGAATCATGAATCATGAATTGAATCATGAATCATGAATCGAATCATGAATCATTAATTGAAACATTAATTGAATCATAAATCATGAATCGAATCATGCATCATGATATGAATTATGAATCATGAATCATGAATTGAATCATGAATCATGAATCATGAATCATGAATTGAATAATGTATCATGAATTGAATCAGGAATCAAATCATGAATTGAATTATGAATCATGAAATGAATCATGAGTCATGAATAATGAATTGAATCATGAATCATGAATCATGAATCATGAATTGAATCATGAATCATGAATCATGAATCGAATCATGAATCATGAATTGAATCATGAGTTGAATTATGAATCATAAATTGAATCATGAATCATGAATCATGAATTGAATCATGAATCATGAATCGAATCATAAATCATGAATCATGAATCATGAATTGAATCATGAGTTGAATTATGAATCATAAATTGAATCATGAATCATGAATCATGAATTGAATCATGAGTTGAATTATGAATCATAAATTGAATCATGAATCATGAATCATGAATTGAATCATGAATCATGAATCGAATCATAAATCATGAATCATGAATCATGATTCATGAATTGAATCATGAATCATGAATTATGAATCGAATCATGAATCATGAATTGAATCATGAGTTGAATCATGAATCATAAATTAATTTATGAATCATGAAATTAATCATGGATTGAATCATGAATTGAATCATGATTCATGAATCATGAATTGAATCATGAATCATGAATCATGAATCATGAATTGAATCATGAATCATGAATCATGAATTGAATCATGAATCATGATTTGAATCAGGAATCGAATCATGAATTCAATCATGAATCATAAATCGAATCATGAATTATGAATTCAATCAGGAATCGAATCATGAATTGAATCATGAATCATGAATTGAATTATGAATTGAATCATGAATCTTGAATCATGAATTCAATCATGAATCATGCATCATAAATCATTATTCATGAATCATGAATCATGAATTGAATTATGAATTGAATCATGAATCATGCATCATAAATCATTATTCATGAATCATGAATCATGAATTGAATTATGAATTGAATCATGAATCATGAATTGAATCATGAATCATGAATCATGAATTGAATCATGAATCGAATCATAAATCATGAATTGAATAATGAATCATGAATCATTAATTGAATCATGAATCATGAATCGAATCTTGAATCATGAATTGAATCATGATACATTGATTCATGAATCATGAATTGAATCATGAATCATGAATCATGAATTATAAATTATGAATTGAATCATGAATCATGAATTATAAATCATGAATTGAATCATAAATCATAAATTGAATCATGAATTGAATCATGAATCATGAATCATGAATAGAATCATGAATCATGAATCATAAATTGAATCATGAATCATGAATCATGAATTGAATTATAAATTGAATCATGAATCATGACTTGAATAATGAATTATGAATCATGAATTGAATCATGAATCATGAATTGAATCATGAATCATGATTTGAATCATGAATCAGGAATTGAATCATGAATCATGAATCGAATCAAGAATCATGAATCATGAAATTAATCATGAATCATGAATCATGAATTGAATCATGAATCATGATTCAAATCATGAATCATGAATTGAATCATTAATTGAATCATGAATCATGAATTGAATCATGAATCATGAATTAAATCATGAATCATGAATTATAAATTATGAATTGAATCATGAATCATAAATTGAATCATGAATTAAATCATGAATCTTGAAGTTATGAATTGAATCATGAATCATGAATCATGAATCATGAATCATAAATGTAATCATGAATTAAATCATGAATTGAATTATGAATCATGACTTGAATCATGAACCATGAATCCTGAATTGAATCATGAATCATGAATGGAATCATGAATCATGATTTGAATCATGAATCATGAAACATAAATTGAATCATGAATCATAAATCGATTAATGAATCATTAATCATGAATTCAATCATGAATTATAAATCATGAATCATGAATTGAATCATGAATCATGAATCGAATCATGAATCATGAATCAAGAATCATGAATCGAATCATAAATCATGAATTGAATCATGAATCATGAATCATGTATTGAATCATAAATCATAAATCATGATTCATAAATCATGAATTGAATCATAAATCATGAATCATGAATCGAATCATGAATCAAGAATCATGAATCGAATCATGAATTGAATCATGAATCATGAATTGAATCATGAATTGAATCATGATTCATTAATCATGAATTGAATCATGAATCATGAATCATGAATCATGAATTCAATCATGAATCATGATTTGAATCAGGAATCGAATCATGAATTCAATCATGAATCATAAAACAAATCATGAATCATGAATTGAATCAGGAATCGAATCATGAATTGAATTATGAATCATGAATTGAATCATGATTTTAATTATGAATCATGAATCATGAATTGAATCATGAATAATGAATCATGAATTGAATTATGAATTGAATCATGAATCTTGAATCATGAATTGAATCATGAATCATGAATCATTAATCATGAATCATGAATCATGAATCATGAATTGAATTATGAATTGAATCATGAATCATGAATTGAATCATGAATCATGAATCATGAATTGAATCATGAATCATAAATTGAATTATGAATTGAATCATGAATCTTGAATCATGAATTCAATCATGAATCATGCTTCATAAATCATTATTCATGAATCATGAATCATGAATTGAATTATGAATTGAATCATGAATCATGAATTGAATCATGAATCATGAATCATGAATTGAATCATGAATCACAAATCATGAATTGAATCATGAATCATGAATCGAATCATGAATCATGAATTGAATAATGAATCATGAATCATTAATTGAATCATGAATCGAATCTTGAATCATGAATTGAATCATGATACATTGATTCATGAATCATGAATTGAATCATGAATCATGAATCATGAATTATAAATTATGAATTGAATCATGAATCATGAATTATAAATCATGAATTGAATCATGAATCATAAATTGAATCATGAATTGAATCATGAATCATGAATCATGAATAGAATCATGAATCATGAATCATAAATTGAATCATGAATCATAATTCATGAATTGAATTATAAATTGAATCATGAATCATGACTTGAATCATGAATTATGAATCATGAATTGAATCATGAATCATGAATTGAATCATGAATCATGATTTGAATCATGAATCATGAATTCAATCATGAATCATGAATCGAATCAAGAATCATGAATTGAATCATGAATCATGAATTGAATCATGAATCATAAATTGAATCATGAATTGAATCATGAATCATGAATTTATGAATTGAATCATGAATCATGAATAATGAACCATAAATTTAATAATGAATCATGAATTAAATCATGAATTGAATTATGAATCATGACTTGAATCATGAACCATGAATCCTGAATTGAATCATGAATCATGAATCATGAATTGAATCATGAATCATGAATTAAATCATGAATCATAAATTGAATCATGAATCATAAATCGATTAATGAATCATTAATCATGAATTCAATCATGAATTATGAATCATGAATCATGAATTGAATCATGAATCATGAATCCAATCATGAATCATGAATCAAGAATCATGAATCGAATCATAAATTATGAATCATGAATCGAATCATGAATCAAGAATCATGAATCGAATCATGAATTGAATCATGAATCATGAATTGAATCATGAATAATGAATCATGTATTGAATCATGAATCATGAATCATAAATCATGAATTGAATCATGAATCAAGAATCATGAATCGAATCATGAATCATGAATTGAATCATGAATTGAATCATGATTCATTAATCATGAATTGAATCATGAATCATGAATTCAATCATGAATTCAATCATGAATCAGGAATCGAATCATGAATTTAATCATGAATCATAAAACGAATCATGAATCATGAATTGAATCTGGAATCGAATCATGAATTGAATTATGAATCATGAATTGAATCATGAATCATGAATCATGAATTGAATTATGAATTGAATCATGAATCTTGAATCATGAATTGAATCATGAATCATGAATCATGAATCATGAATTGAATTATGAATTGAATCATGAATCTTGAATCTTGAATCATGAATCATGAATCATGAATCATGAATTGAATCATGAATCATGAATCATGAATTGAATCATGAATCATGAACCATGAATCATGAATCGAATCATGAATCATGAATCATGAATTGAATCATGAATCATGAATCGAATCATGAATCATTAATTGAAACATTAATTGAATCATAAATCATGAATCGAATCATGAATCATGATATGAATTATGAATCATGAATCATGAATTGAATCATGAATCATGAATCATGAATCATGAATTGAATAATGTTTCATGAATTGAATCAGGAATCAAATCATGAATTGAATTATGAATCATGAAATGAATCATGAGTCATGAATAATGAATTGAATCATGAATCATGAATCATGAATCATGAATTGAATCATGAATCATGAAGCATGAATCGAATCATGAATCATGAATTGAATCATGAGTTGAATTATGAATCATAAATTGAATCATGAATCATGAATCATGAATTGAATCATGAATCATGAATCGAATCATAAATCATGAATCATGAATTGAATCATGAATTATGAATCGAATCATGAATCATGAATTGAATCATGAGTTGAATCATGAATCATAAATTGAATCATGAATCATGAAATTAATCATGGATTGAATCATGAATTGAATCATGATTCATGAATCATGAATTGAATCATGAATCATGAATCATGAATCATGAATTCAATCATGAATCATGATTTGAATCAGGAATCGAATCATGAATTCAATCATGAATCATAAATCGAATCATGAATTATGAATTCAATCAGGAATCGAATCATGAATTGAATCATGAATCATGAATTGTATCATGAATCATGAATCATGAATCATGAATTGAATTATGAATTGAATCATGAATCTTGAATCATGAATTCAATCATGAATCATGCATCATAAATCATTATTCATGAATCATGAATCATGAATTGAATTATGAATTGAATCATGAATCATGCATCATAAATTATTATTCATGAATCATGAATCATGAATTGAATTATGAATTGAATCATGAATCATGAATTGAATCATGAATCATGAATCATGAATTGAATCATGAATCATGAATCGAATCATGAATCATGACTTGAATCATGAACCATGAATCCTGAATTGAATCATGAATCATGAATTGAATCATGAATCATGATTTGAATCATGAATCATGAATCATAAATTGAATCATGAATCATAAATCGATTAATGAATCATTAATCATGAATTGAATCATGAATCATGAATCGAATCATGAATCATGAATCAAGAATCATGAATCGAATCATAAATCATGAATTGAATCATGAATCATGAATCATGTATTGAATCATAAATCATAAATCATGATTCATAAATCATGAATTGAATCATAAATCATGAATCATGAATCGAATCATGAATCAAGAATCATGAATCGAATCATGAATTGAATCATGAATCATGAATTGAATCATGAATTGAATCATGATTCATGAATCATGAATCGAATCATGAATCATGAATTGAATCATGAATCATGAATCAAGAATCATGAATCGAAACATGAATCATGAATTGAATCATGAATCATGAATCATGAATCATGAATTGAATCATGAATCATGAATCATGAATCGAATAATGAATCATGAATCATGAATCATGAATTGAATCATGAATCATGAATCAAGACTCATGAATCGAAACATGAATCATGAATTGAATCATGAATCATTAATCATAAATCATGAATTGAATCATGAATCATGAATCATGAATCATGAATCGAATAATGAATAATGAATCATGAATCATGAATTGAATCATGAATCATGAATTGAATCATGAATCATGAATTGAATCATAAATTGAATCATGAATCATGAATCGAATCATGAATCATGAATCGAATCATGAATCATGAATCATGAATTGAATCATGAATTGAATCATGAATTATGAATCGAATCATGAAACATGAATTGAATCATGAATTGAATCATGAATTGAATCATGAATCATGATTTGAATCATGAATCATGAATCATGAATTGAATCATGAATCATGAATCATGAATTGAATCATGAATCATGAATCATGAATTGAATCATGAATCATGAATCATTAATCGAATCATGAATCGAATCATGAATAGTGAATCATGAATCATGAATTGAATCATGAATCATGAATCATGAATTGAATCATGAATCATGAACCATGAATCATGAATCATGAATCATGAATCATGAATTGAATCATAAATCATGAATCATGAATTGAATCATGAATCATGAATCGAATCATGAATCATGAATCATGAATTGAATCATGAATCGAATCATGAAACATGAATTGAATCATGAATTGAATCATGAATTGAATCATGAATCATGAATCGAATCATGAATCATGAATCATGAATTGAATCATGAATCATGAATCGAATCATGAATCATGAATTGAAACATTAATTGAATCATGAATCATGAATCGAATCATGAATCATGATATGAATTATGAATCATGAATCATGAATTGAATCATGAATCATGAATCATGAATCATGAATTGAATCATGAATCATGAATCATGAATCATGAATCGAATCATGAATCATGAATTGAATCATGAATCATGAATTAAATAATGAATTGAATCATGAATCATGAATCGAATCATGAATCATGAATTGAATCATGAATCATGAATCATGAATCATAAATTGAATCATAAATCATGAATCATGAATTGAATCATGAATCATGAATCGAATCATGAATCATGAATCATGAATTGAATCATGAATTGAATCATGAATCATGAATCGAATCATTAAACATGAATTGAATCATAATTTGAATCATGAATTAAATCTTGAATCATGAATCGAATCATGAATCATGAATCATGAATTGAATCATGAATCATGAATCGAATCATGAATCATGAATTGAAACATTAATTGAATCATGAATCATGAATCGAATCATGAATCGAATCATGAATCATGAATTGAATCATGAATCATGAATCATGAATCATGAATTGAATCATGTATCATGAATTGAATCAGGAATCAAATCATGAATTGAATTATAAATCATGAAATGAATCATGAGTCATGAATAATGAGTTGAATCATGAATCATGAATCATGAATCATGAATCATGAATTGAATCATGAATCATGAATCATGAATTGAATCATGAATCATGAATCATAAATCCAATCATGAATCATGAATTTAATCATATATCGAATCATGAATTGAATCATTAATCATGAATTGAAACATGAATCATGAATTGAATCATGAATCATGAATTATGAATCATGAATTGAATCAGGAATCGAATCATGAATTGAATCAAGAATCATGAATTGAATTATGAATTGAATCATGAATATTGAATCATGAATTGAATCATGAATCATGAATCATAAAAAATGAATCATGAATCATGAATCATGAATTGAATTATGAATTGAATCATGAATCATGAATTGAATCATGAATCATGAATCATGAATTGAATCATGAATCATGAATCATGAATTGAATCATGAATCATGAATCGAATCATGAATCATGAATCGAATCATGAATCATGAATTGTATAATGAATCATGAATCATGAATTGAATCGTGAATCATGAATCATGAATTGAATCATGAATCATGAATCATGAATCATGAATCGAATCATGAATCATGAATCGTGAATCAAATCATGAATCATGAATTGAATCATGAATCATGAATCATGAATTGAATCATGAATCATGAATTGAATCATGAATCATGAATCATGAATCATGAATCATGAATCAAATCATGAATCATGAATCATGAATCATGAATCGAATCATGAATCATGAATTGAATCATGAATCATGAATAATGAATCATGAATTGAATCATGAATCATGAATCATGAATTGAATCATGAATCATGAATTGAATCATGAATCATGAATCATGAATTGAATCATGAATCATGAATCATGAATCATGAATCGAATCATGAATCATGAATCATGAATCGAATCATAAATCATGAATTGAATCATGAATCATGAATCAAGAATCATGAATCGAAACATGAATCACGAATTGAATCATGAATCATGAATCATGAATCATGAATTGAATCATGAATCATGAATCGAATCATGAATCATGAATCATGAATCGAATCATGAATCATGAATTGAATCATGAATCATGAATCAAGAATCATGAATCGAAACATGAATCATGAATTGAATCATGAATCATGAATCATGAATCATGAATTGAATCATGAATCATGAATCATGAATCGAATAATGAATCATGAATCATGAATCATGAATTGAATCATGAATCATGAATTGAGAATCATGAATCGAAACATGAATCATGAATTGAATCATGAATCATGAATCATGAATCATGAATTGAATCATGAATCATGAATCATGAATCCTGAATCATGAATCATAAATCATGAATCGAATAATGAATCATGAATCATGAATTGAATCATGAATCATGAATTGAATCATGAATCATGAATTGAATCATGAATCATGAATTGAATCATGAATTGAATCATGAATCATGAATCGAATCATGAATCATGAATTGAATCATGAATCATTTATCATGAATCATAAATTGAATCATAAATCATGAATCATGAATTGAATCATGAATCATGAATCGAATCATGAATCATGAATCATGAATTGAATCATGAATCATGTTATGAATTATGAATCATGAATCATGAATCGAATCATGAATCATGAATTGAATCATGAATCATGAATCAAGAATCATGAATCGAAACATGAATCATGAATTGAATCATGAATCATGAATCATGAATCATGAATTGAATCATGAATCATGAATCATGAATCGAATAATGAATCATGAATCATGAATTGAATCATGAATCATGAATCAAGAATCATGAATCGAAACATGAATCATGAATTGAATCATGAATCGAATCATGAGTCATGAATTGAATCATGAATCATGAATCATAAATTGAATCATAAATCATGAATCATGAATTGAATCATGAATCATGAATTGAATCATGAATTGAATCATGAATCATGAATTGAATCATGAATTGAATCATGAATCATGAATTAAATCATGAATCATGAATCAAATCATGAATCATGAATTGAATCATGAATTGAATCATGAATCATGAATTGAATCATGAATCATGAATCATAAATCGAATCATGAATTGAATCATGAATCGAATTATGAATTGAATCATTAATCATGAATTATGAATCATGAATTGAATCATGAATCGAATCATGAATCATAATTTGAATCATGAATTGAATCATGAATCATAAATCGAATCATGAATCATGAATCGAATCATGAATCATGAATCATGTATTGAATCATGAATCATGAATCATAAATCATGAATTGAATCATGAATCATGAATCGAATCATGAATCATGAATTGAATCATGAATCATGAATCAAGAATCGAATCATGAATCATGAATTGAATCATGAATCATGAATCATGAATCGAATCATGAATCATGAATCAAGAATCATGAATCGAATCATGAATTGAATCATGAATCATGAATCGAATCATGAATCATGAATTAAATAATAAATTGAATCATGAATCATGAATCATGAATCGAATCATGAATTGAATCAGGAATCATGAATTGAATCATGAATCATGAATCATGAATTGAATCATGAATTGAATCATGAATCATGAATCATGAATTGAATCATGAATCATGAATTGAATCATGAATCATGAATCATAAATCGAATCATGAATCATGAATTGAATCATGACTCATGAATTATGAATCATGAATTGAATCATGAATCATGAATTATGAATTATGAATCATGAATCATGAATCATGAATCATCAATCATGAATCATGAATTGATTCATGAATTGAATCATAAATCATGAATCATGATTTAAATCATGAATCATGAATCATGAATCGAATCATGAATCATGAATTGAATCATGAATCATGAATTCAATCATGAATCATGAATTCAATCATGAATCATGAATCATGAATCATGAATCATGAATCGAATTATGAATCATGAATCGAATTATGAATCATGAATCAAGAATCATGAATTAAATCATGAATCATGATTTGAATCAGGAATCAAATCATGAATTCAATCATGAATCATAAATCGAATCATGAATCATGAATTGAATCAGGAATCGAATCATGAATTGAATCAGGAATCGAATCATGAATTGAATCATGAATCATGAATTGAATCATGAATCATGAATCATGAATCGAATCATGAATCATAAATCATGAATCATGAATCGAATCATGAATCATAAATCATGAATCATGAATGTAATCATGAATCATGAATTGAATCATGAATCATGAATCATGAATTGAATCATGAATCATGAATCATGAACTAAATCATGAATCATGAATCATGAATCAAATCATGAACCATGAATCGAATCATGAATCATGAATTGAATCATGAACCATGAATCATGAATCATGAATCATGAATCATGAATCAAATCATGAATCATGATCATGAATTGAATCATGAATCATTAATTGAATCATGAATCATGAATCAAGAATCATGAATCATGAATCATGAATCGAATAATGAATCATGAATAATGAATCATGAATTGAATCATAAATCATGAATTGAATCATGAATCATGAATCGAATCATGAGTCATAAATTGAATCATGAATCATGAATTGAATCATGAATCATGAATCATGAATTGAATCATGAATCATGAATCGAATCATGAATCATGAATTGAATCATGAATCATGAATTCAATCATGACTCATGAATTCAATCATGAATCATGAATCATGAATCGAATTATGAATCATGAATCAAGAATCATGAATCGAATCATGAATCATGAAATAAATAATGAATCATGATTTGAATTAGGAATCGAATCATGAATTCAATCATGAATCATAAATCGAATCATGAATCATGAATTGAATCAGGAATCGAATCATGAATTGAATGATGAATCATGAATTGAATCATGAATCATGAATTGAATCATGAATCATAAATCATGAATCATGAATCATGAATCATGAATTGAATTATGAATCATGAATCATGAATCATGAATCATGAATCATGAACTAAATCATGAATCATGAATCATGAATCGAATCATGAACCATGAATCGAATCATGAATCATGAATTGAATCATGAACCATGATTCATGAATCATGAATCATGAATCGAATCATGAATCATGAATCATGAATTTAATCATGAATCATGAATTGAATCATGAATCATGAATTGAATCATGAATCATGAACCATGAATCGAATCATGAATCATGAATTGAATCATGAACCATGATTCATGAATCATGAATCATGAATCGAATCATGAATCATGAATCATGAATTGAATCATGAATCATGAATTGAATCATGAATCATGAATTGAATCATGAATCATGAATTAAATCATGAATCATGAATCAAGAATCATGAATCGAAACATGAATCATGAATTGAATCAGGAATCATGAATCATGAATCATGAATTGAATCATGAATCATGAATCGAATAATGAATCATGAATCATGAATCATGAATTGAATCATGAATCATGAATTGAATCATGAATCATGAATTGAATCATGAATTGAATCATGAATCGAATCATGAGTCATGAATTGAATCATGAATCATGAATCATAAATTGAATCATAAATCATGAATCATGAATTGAATCATGAATCATGAATTGAATCATGAATTGAATCATGAATCATGAATTGAATCATGAATTGAATCATGAATCATGAATTAAATCATGAATCATGAATCAAATCATGAATCATGAATTGAATCATGAATTGAATCATGAATCATGAATTGAATCATGAATCATGAATCATAAATCGAATCATGAATTGAATCATGAATCGAATTATGAATTGAATCATTAATCATGAATTATGAATCATGAATTGAATCATGAATCGAATCATGAATCATAATTTGAATCATGAATTGAATCATGAATCATAAATCGAATCATGAATCATGAATCGAATCATGAATCATGAATCAAGAATCATGAATCGAATCATGAATTGAATCATGAATCGAATCATGAATCATGAATCGAATCATGAATCGAATCATGAATCATAATTTGAATCATGAATTGAATCATGAATCATAAATCGAATCATGAATCATGAATTAAATAATAAATTGAATCATGAATCATGAATCATGAATCGAATCATGAATTGAATCAGGAATCATGAATTGAATCATGAATCATGAATCATGAATTGAATCATGAATTGAATCATGAATCATGAATCATGAATTGAATCATGAATCATGAATTGAATCATGAATCATGAATCATAAATCGAATCATGAATCATGAATTGAATCATGACTCATGAATTATGAATCATGAATTGAATCATGAATCATGAATTATGAATTATGAATCATGAATCATGAATCATGAATCATCAATCATGAATCATGAATTGATTCATGAATTGAATCATAAATCATGAATCATGATTTAAATCATGAATCATGAATCATGAATCGAATAATGAATCATGAATTGAATCATGAATCATGAATTCAATCATGAATCATGAATTCAATCATGAATCATGAATCATGAATCATGAATCATGAATCGAATTATGAATCATGAATCGAATTATGAATCATGAATCAAGAATCATGAATTAAATCATGAATCATGATTTGAATCAGGAATCAAATCATGAATTCAATCATGAATCATAAATCGAATCATGAATCATGAAGTGAATCAGGAATCGAATCATGAATTGAATCATGAATCATGAATTGAATCATGAATCATGAATCATGAATCGAATCATGAATCATAAATCATGAATCATGAATCGAATCATGAATCATAAATCATGAATCATGAATGTAATCATGAATCATGAATTGAATCATGAATCATGAATCATGAATTGAATCATGAATCATGAATCATGAATCATGAACTAAATCATGAATCATGAATCATGAATCAAATCATGAACCATGAATCGAATCATGAATCATGAATTGAATCATGAACCATGAATCATGAATCATGAATCATGAATCAAATCATGAATCATGATCATGAATTGAATCATGAATCATTAATTGAATCATGAATCATGAATCAAGAATCATGAATCATGAATCATGAATTGAATCATTAATCATGAATCATGAATCGAATAATGAATCATGAATAATGAATCATGAATTCAATCATAAATCATGAATTGAATCATGAATCATGAATCGAATCATGAGTCATAAATTGAATCATGAATCATGAATTGAATCATGAATCATGAATCATGAATTGAATCATGAATCATGAATCGAATCATGAATCATGAATTGAATCATGAATCATGAATTCAATCATGACTCATGAATTCAATCATGAATCATGAATCATGAATCGAATTATGAATCATGAATCAAGAATCATGAATCGAATCATGAATCATGAAATAAATAATGAATCATGATTTGAATTAGGAATCGAATCATGAATTCAATCATGAATCATAAATCGAATCATGAATCATGAATTGAATCAGGAATCGAATCATGAATTGAATGATGAATCATGAATTGAATCATGAATCATGAATTGAATCATGAATCATGAATCATGAATCGAATCATGAATCATAAATCATGAATCATGAATCATGAATTGAATTATGAATCATGAATCATGAATCATGAATTGAATCATGAATCATGAATCATGAATCATGAACTAAATCATGAATCATGAATCATGAATCGAATCATGAACCATGAATCGAATCATGAATCATGAATTGAATCATGAACCATGATTCATGAATCATGAATCATGAATCGAATCATGAATCATGAATCATGAATTGAATCATGAATCATGAATTGAATCATGAATCATGAATTGAATCATGAATCATGAACCATGAATCGAATCATGAATCATGAATTGAATCATGAACCATGATTCATGAATCATGAATCATGAATCGAATCATGAATCATGAATCATGAATTGAATCATGAATCATGAATTGAATCATGAATCATGAATTGAATCATGAATCATGAATTAAATCATGAATCATGAATCAAGAATCATGAATCGAAACATGAATCATGAATTGAATCAGGAATCATGAATCATGAATCATGAATTGAATCATGAATCATGAATCGAATAATGAATCATGAATCATGAATCATGAATTGAATCATGAATCATGAATTGAATCATGAATCATGAATTGAATCATGAATCATGAATTGAATCATGAATTGAATCATGAATCGAATCATGAGTCATGAATTGAATCATGAATCATGAATCATGAATCATAAATTGAATCATAAATCATGAATCATGAATTGAATCATGAATCATGAATTGAATCATGAATTGAATCATGAATCATGAATTGAATCATGAATTGAATCATGAATCATGAATCAAATCATGAATCATGAATCAAATCATGAATCATGAATTGAATCATGAATTGAATCATGAATCATGAATTGAATCATGAATCATGAATCATAAATCGAATCATGAATTGAATCATGAATCGAATTATGAATTGAATCATTAATCATGAATTATGAATCATGAATTGAATCATGGATCATGATTCATGAATTGAATCATGAATCATGAATCATGAATTGAATCATGAATCATGAATTGAATCATGAATCGAATCATGAATCATGAATCATGAATCGAATCATGAATCATGAATTGTATCATGAATCATGAATCATGAATTGAATCATGAATCATGAATCATGAATCGAATCATGAATCATGAATTGAATCATGAATCATGAATTATGAATCATGAATTGAATCATGAATCATGAATCATGAATTGAATCATGAATTATGAATCATGAATTGAATCATGAATCATGAAGTATGAATCGAATCATGAATCATGAATCATGAATCGAATCATGAACCATGAATTGAATCATGAATCATGAATCATGAATTGAATCATGAATCATGAATCATGAATTGAATCATGAATCATGAATCAAATCATGAATCATGAATTGAATCATGAATCATGAATTGAATCATGAATTGAATCATGAATCATGAATCATGAATTGAATCATGAATCATGAATTGAATCATGAATCATGAATCATAAATCG
Source organism: Mixophyes australis (assembly GCA_036250195.1). NCBI lineage: Eukaryota > Metazoa > Chordata > Amphibia > Anura > Limnodynastidae > Mixophyes > Mixophyes australis. The sequence goes on along the minus strand of JAVHZZ010000001.1, from coordinate 237,432,723 downwards.
AATCATGAATCATGAATTGAATCATGACTCATGAATTATGAATCATGAATTGAATCATGAATCATGAATTATGAATTATGAATTATGAATCATGAATCATGAATCATGAATCATCAATCATGAATCATGAATTGATTCATGAATTGAATCATAAATCATGAATCATGATTTAAATCATGAATCATGAATCATGAATCGAATCATGAATCATGAATTGAATCATGAATCATGAATTCAATCATGAATCATGAATTCAATCATGAATCATGAATCATGAATCATGAATCATGAATCGAATTATGAATCATGAATCAAGAATCATGAATCGAATCATGAATCATGAATTAAATCATGAATCATGAATTGAATCAGGAATCGAATCATGAATTCAATCTTGAATCATAAATCGAATCATGAATCATGAATTGAATCAGGAATCGAATCATGAATTAAATCATGAATCATGAATTGAATCATGAATCATGAATCATGAATCGAATCATGAATCATAAATCATGAATCATGAATCGAATCATGAATCATAAATCATGAATCATGAATGTAATCATGAATCATGAATTGAATCATGAATCATGAATCATGAATTGAATCATGAATCATGAATCATGAATTGAATCATGAATCATGAATCATTAATCATGAACTAAATCATGAATCATGAATCATGAATCAAATCATGAACCATGAATCGAATCATGAATCATGAATTGAATCATGAACCATGAATCATGAATCATGAATCATGAATCATGAATCATGAATCAAATCATGAATCATGATCATGAATTGAATCATGAATCATTAATTGAATCATGAATCATGAATCAAGAATCATGAATCATGAATCATGAATTGAATCATTAATCATGAATCATGAATCGAATAATGAATCATGAATAATGAATCATGAATTGAATCATAAATCATGAATTGAATCATGAATCATGAATCGAATCATGAGTCATAAATTGAATCATGAATCATGAATCATGAATTGAATCATGAATCATGAATCATGAATTGAATCATGAATCATGAATCGAATCATGAATCATGAATTGAATCATGAATCATGAATTCAATCATGACTCATGAATTCAATCATGAATCATGAATCATGAATCGAATTATGAATCATGAATCAAGAATCATGAATCGAATCATGAATCATGAAATAAATAATGAATCATGATTTGAATTAGGAATCGAATCATGAATTCAATCATGAATCATAAATCGAATCATGAATCATGAATTGAATCAGGAATCGAATCATGAATTGAATGATGAATCATGAATTGAATCATGAATCATGAATTGAATCATGAATCATGAATCGAATCATGAATCATAAATCATGAATCATGAATCATGAATCATGAATTGAATTATGAATCATGAATCATGAATCATGAATTGAATCATGAATCATGAATCATGAATCATGAACTAAATCATGAATCATGAATCATGAATCGAATCATGAACCATGAATCGAATCATGAATCATGAATTGAATCATGAACCATGATTCATGAATCATGAATCATGAATCGAATCATGAATCATGAATCATGAATTGAATCATGAATCATGAATCAAGAATCGAATCATGAATCATGAATTGAATCATGAATCATGAATCATGAATCGAATCATGAATCATGAATCAAGAATCATGAATCGAATCATGAATTGAATCATGAATCATGAATCGAATCATGAATCATGAATCGAATCATGAATCGAATCATGAATCATAATTTCAATCATGAATTGAATCATGAATCATAAATCGAATCATGAATCATGAATTAAATAATAAATTGAATCATGAATCATGAATCATGAATCGAATCATGAATTGAATCAGGAATCATGAATTGAATCATGAATCATGAATCATGAATTGAATCATGAATTGAATCATGAATCATGAATCATGAATTGAATCATGAATCATGAATTGAATCATGAATCATGAATCATAAATCGAATCATGAATCATGAATTGAATCATGACTCATGAATTATGAATCATGAATTGAATCATGAATCATGAATTATGAATTATGAATCATGAATCATGAATCATGAATCATCAATCATGAATCATGAATTGATTCATGAATTGAATCATAAATCATGAATCATGATTTAAATCATGAATCATGAATCATGAATCGAATCATGAATCATGAATTGAATCATGAATCATGAATTCAATCATGAATCATGAATTCAATCATGAATCATGAATCATGAATCATGAATCATGAATCGAATTATGAATCATGAATCGAATTATGAATCATGAATCAAGAATCATGAATTAAATCATGAATCATGATTTGAATCAGGAATCAAATCATGAATTCAATCATGAATCATAAATCGAATCATGAATCATGAATTGAATCAGGAATCGAATCATGAATTGAATCATGAATCATGAATTGAATCATGAATCATGAATCATGAATCGAATCATGAATCATAAATCATGAATCATGAATCGAATCATGAATCATAAATCATGAATCATGAATGTAATCATGAATCATGAATTGAATCATGAATCATGAATCATGAATTGAATCATGAATCATGAATCATGAATCATGAACTAAATCATGAATCATGAATCATGAATCAAATCATGAACCATGAATCGAATCATGAATCATGAATTGAATCATGAACCATGAATCATGAATCATGAATCATGAATCATGAATCAAATCATGAATCATGATCATGAATTGAATCATGAATCATTAATTGAATCATGAATCATGAATCAAGAATCATGAATCATGAATCATGAATTGAATCATTAATCATGAATCATGAATCGAATAATGAATCATGAATAATGAATCATGAATTGAATCATAAATCATGAATTGAATCATGAATCATGAATCGAATCATGAGTCATAAATTGAATCATGAATCATGAATTGAATCATGAATCATGAATCATGAATTGAATCATGAATCATGAATCGAATCATGAATCATGAATTGAATCATGAATCATGAATTCAATCATGACTCATGAATTCAATCATGAATCATGAATCATGAATCAAATTATGAATCATGAATCAAGAATCATGAATCGAATCATGAATCATGAAATAAATAATGAATCATGATTTGAATTAGGAATCGAATCATGAATTCAATCATGAATCATAAATCGAATCATGAATCATGAATTGAATCAGGAATCGAATCATGAATTGAATGATGAATCATGAATTGAATCATGAATCATGAATTGAATCATGAATCATAAATCATGAATCATGAATCATGAATCATGAATTGAATTATGAATCATGAATCATGAATCATGAATCATGAATCATGAACTAAATCATGAATCATGAATCATGAATCGAATCATGAACCATGAATCGAATCATGAATCATGAACTGAATCATGAACCATGATTCATGAATCATGAATCATGAATCGAATCATGAATCATGAATCATGAATTGAATCATGAATCATGAATTGAATCATGAATCATGAATTGAATCATGAATCATGAACCATGAATCGAATCATGAATCATGAATTGAATCATGAACCATGATTCATGAATCATGAATCATGAATCGAATCATGAATCATGAATCATGAATTGAATCATGAATCATGAATTGAATCATGAATCATGAATTGAATCATGAATCATGAATTAAATCATGAATCATGAATCAAGAATCATGAATCGAAACATGAATCATGAATTGAATCAGGAATCATGAATCATGAATCATGAATTGAATCATGAATCATGAATCGAATAATGAATCATGAATCATGAATCATGAATTGAATCATGAATCATGAATTGAATCATGAATCATGAATTGAATCATGAATTGAATCATGAATCGAATCATGAGTCATGAATTGAATCATGAATCATGAATCATAAATTGAATCATAAATCATGAATCATGAATTGAATCATGAATCATGAATTGAATCATGAATTGAATCATGAATCATGAATTGAATCATGAATTGAATCATGAATCATGAATTAAATCATGAATCATGAATCAAATCATGAATCATGAATTGAATCATGAATTGAATCATGAATCATGAATTGAATCATGAATCATGAATCATAAATCGAATCATGAATTGAATCATGAATCGAATTATGAATTGAATCATTAATCATTAATTATGAATCATGAATTGAATCATGAATCGAATCATGAATCATAATTTGAATCATGAATTGAATCATGAATCATAAATCGAATCATGAATCATGAATCGAATCATGAATCATGAATCATGTATTGAATCATGAATCATGAATCATAAATCATGAATTGAATCATGAATCATGAATCGAATCATGAATCATGAATTGAATCATGAATCATGAATCAAGAATCGAATCATGAATCATGAATTGAATCATGAATCATGAATCATGAATCGAATCATGAATCATGAATCAAGAATCATGAATCGAATCATGAATTGAATCATGAATCATGAATCGAATCATGAATCATGAATCGAATCATGAATCGAATCATGAATCATAATTTGAATCATGAATTGAATCATGAATCATAAATCGAATCATGAATCATGAATTAAATAATAAATTGAATCATGAATCATGAATCATGAATCGAATCATGAATTGAATCAGGAATCATGAATTGAATCATGAATCATGAATCATGAATTGAATCATGAATTGAATCATGAATCATGAATCATGAATTGAATCATGAATCATGAATTGAATCATGAATCATGAATCATAAATCGAATCATGAATCATGAATTGAATCATGACTCATGAATTATGAATCATGAATTGAATCATGAATCATGAATTATGAATTATGAATCATGAATCATGAATCATGAATCATCAATCATGAATCATGAATTGATTCATGAATTGAATCATAAATCATGAATCATGATTTAAATCATGAATCATGAATCATGAATCGAATCATGAATCATGAATTGAATCATGAATCATGAATTCAATCATGAATCATGAATCATGAATCATGAATCATGAATCGAATTATGAATCATGAATCGAATTATGAATCATGAATCAAGAATCATGAATTAAATCATGAATCATGATTTGAATCAGGAATCAAATCATGAATTCAATCATGAATCATAAATCGAATCATGAATCATGAATTGAATCAGGAATCGAATCATGAATTGAATCATGAATCATGAATTGAATCATGAATCATGAATCATGAATCGAATCATGAATCATAAATCATGAATCATGAATCGAATCATGAATCATAAATCATGAATCATGAATGTAATCATGAATCATGAATTGAATCATGAATCATGAATCATGAATTGAATCATGAATCATGAATCATGAATCATGAACTAAATCATGAATCATGAATCATGAATCAAATCATGAACCATGAATCGAATCATGAATCATGAATTGAATCATGAACCATGAATCATGAATCATGAATCATGAATCATGAATCAAATCATGAATCATGATCATGAATTGAATCATGAATCATTAATTGAATCATGAATCATGAATCAAGAATCATGAATCATGAATCATGAATCGAATAATGAATCATGAATAATGAATCATGAATTGAATCATAAATCATGAATTGAATCATGAATCATGAATCGAATCATGAGTCATAAATTGAATCATGAATCATGAATTGAATCATGAATCATGAATCATGAATTGAATCATGAATCATGAATCGAATCATGAATCATGAATTGAATCATGAATCATGAATTCAATCATGACTCATGAATTCAATCATGAATCATGAATCATGAATCGAATTATGAATCATGAATCAAGAATCATGAATCGAATCATGAATCATGAAATAAATAATGAATCATGATTTGAATTAGGAATCGAATCATGAATTCAATCATGAATCATAAATCGAATCATGAATCATGAATTGAATCAGGAATCGAATCATGAATTGAATGATGAATCATGAATTGAATCATGAATCATGAATTGAATCATGAATCATAAATCATGAATCATGAATCATGAATCATGAATTGAATTATGAATCATGAATCATGAATCATGAATCATGAATCATGAACTAAATCATGAATCATGAATCATGAATCGAATCATGAACCATGAATCGAATCATGAATCATGAATTGAATCATGAACCATGATTCATGAATCATGAATCATGAATCGAATCATGAATCATGAATCATGAATTGAATCATGAATCATGAATTGAATCATGAATCATGAATTGAATCGTGAATCATGAACCATGAATCGAATCATGAATCATGAATTGAATCATGAACCATGATTCATGAATCATGAATCATGAATCGAATCATGAATCATGAATCATGAATTGAATCATGAATCATGAATTGAATCATGAATCATGAATTGAATCATGAATCATGAATTAAATCATGAATCATGAATCAAGAATCATGAATCGAAACATGAATCATGAATTGAATCAGGAATCATGAATCATGAATCATGAATTGAATCATGAATCATGAATCGAATAATGAATCATGAATCATGAATCATGAATTGAATCATGAATCATGAATTGAATCATGAATTGAATCATGAATCGAATCATGAGTCATGAATTAAATCATGAATCATGAATCAAATCATGAATCATGAATTGAATCATGAATTGAATCATGAATCATGAATTGAATCATGAATCATGAATCATAAATCGAATCATGAATTGAATCATGAATCGAATTATGAATTGAATCATTAATCATGAATTATGAATCATGAATTGAATCATGAATCGAATCATGAATCATAATTTGAATCATGAATTGAATCATGAATCATAAATCGAATCATGAATCATGAATCGAATCATGAATCATGAATCAAGAATCATGAATCGAATCATGAATTGAATCATGAATCATGAATCGAATCATGAATCATGAATCGAATCATGAATCGAATCATGAATCATAATTTGAATCATGAATTGAATCATGAATCATAAATCGAATCATGAATCATGAATTAAATAATAAATTGAATCATGAATCATGAATCATGAATCGAATCATGAATTGAATCAGGAATCATGAATTGAATCATGAATCATGAATCATGAATTGAATCATGAATTGAATCATGAATCATGAATCATGAATTGAATCATGAATCATGAATTGAATCATGAATCATGAATCATAAATCGAATCATGAATCATGAATTGAATCATGACTCATGAATTATGAATCATGAATTGAATCATGAATCATGAATTATGAATTATGAATCATGAATCATGAATCATCAATCATCAATCATGAATCATGAATTGATTCATGAATTGAATCATAAATCATGAATCATGATTTAAATCATGAATTGAATCATGAATCATGAATTCAATCATGAATCATGAATTCAATCATGAATCATGAATCATGAATCATGAATCATGAATCGAATTATGAATCATGAATCGAATTATGAATCATGAATCAAGAATCATGAATTAAATCATGAATCATGATTTGAATCAGGAATCAAATCATGAATTCAATCATGAATCATGAATTGAATCATGAATCATGAATCATGAATCGAATCATGAATCATAAATCATGAATCATGAATCGAATCATGAATCATAAATCATGAATCATGAATGTAATCATGAATCATGAATTGAATCATGAATCATGAATCATGAATTGAATCATGAATCATGAATCATGAATCATGAACTAAATCATGAATCATGAATCATGAATCAAATCATGAACCATGAATCGAATCATGAATCATGAATTGAATCATGAACCATGAATCATGAATTGAATCATGAATCATTAATTGAATCATGAATCATGAATCAAGAATCATGAATCATGAATCATGAATTGAATCATTAATCATGAATCATGAATCGAATAATGAATCATGAATAATGAATCATGAATTGAATCATAAATCATGAATTGAATCATGAATCATGAATCGAATCATGAGTCATAAATTGAATCATGAATCATGAATTGAATCATGAATCATGAATCATGAATTGAATCATGAATCATGAATCGAATCATGAATCATGAATTGAATCATGAATCATGAATTCAATCATGACTCATGAATTCAATCATGAATCATGAATCATGAATCGAATTATGAATCATGAATCAAGAATCATGAATCGAATCATGAATCATGAAATAAATAATGAATCATGATTTGAATTAGGAATCGAATCATGAATTCAATCATGAATCATAAATCGAATCATGAATCATGAATTGAATCAGGAATCGAATCATGAATTGAATGATGAATCATGAATTGAATCATGAATCATGAATTGAATCATGAATCATGAATCATGAATCGAATCATGAATCATAAATCATGAATCATGAATCATGAATTGAATTATGAATCATGAATCATGAATCATGAATTGAATCATGAATCATGAATCATGAATCATGAACTAAATCATGAATCATGAATCATGAATCGAATCATGAACCATGAATCGAATCATGAATCATGAATTGAATCATGAACCATGATTCATGAATCATGAATCATGAATCGAATCATGAATCATGAATCATGAATTGAATCATGAATCATGAATTGAATCATGAATCATGAATTGAATCATGAATCATGAACCATGAATCGAATCATGAATCATGAATTGAATCATGAACCATGATTCATGAATCATGAATCATGAATCGAATCATGAATCATGAATCATGAATTGAATCATGAATCATGAATTGAATCATGAATCATGAATTGAATCATGAAATATGAATTAAATCATGAATCATGAATCAAGAATCATGAATCGAAACATGAATCATGAATTGAATCAGGAATCATGAATCATGAATCATGAATTGAATCATGAATCATGAATCGAATAATGAATCATGAATCATGAATTGAATCATGAATCATGAATTGAATCATGAATCATGAATTGAATCATGAATTGAATCATGAATCGAATCATGAGTCATGAATTGAATCATGAATCATGAATCATGAATCATAAATTGAATCATAAATCATGAATCATGAATTGAATCATGAATCATGAATTGAATCATGAATTGAATCATGAATCATGAATTGAATCATGAATTGAATCATGAATCATGAATCAAATCATGAATCATGAATCAAATCATGAATCATGAATTGAATCATGAATTGAATCATGAATCATGAATTGAATCATGAATCATGAATCATAAATCGAATCATGAATTGAATCATGAATCGAATTATGAATTGAATCATTAATCATGAATTATGAATCATGAATTGAATCATGGATCATGATTCATGAATTGAATCATGAATCATGAATCATGAATTGAATCATGAATCATGAATTGAATCATGAATCGAATCATGAATCATGAATCATGAATCGAATCATGAATCATGAATTGTATCATGAATCATGAATCATGAATTGAATCATGAATCATGAATCATGAATCGAATCATGAATCATGAATTGAATCATGAATCATGAATTATGAATCATGAATTGAATCATGAATCATGAATCATGAATTGAATCATGAATTATGAATCATGAATTGAATCATGAATCATGAAGTATGAATCGAATCATGAATCATGAATCATGAATCGAATCATGAACCATGAATTGAATCATGAATCATGAATCATGAATTGAATCATGAATCATGAATCATGAATTGAATCATGAATCATGAATCAAATCATGAATCATGAATTGAATCATGAATCATGAATTGAATCATGAATTGAATCATGAATCATGAATCATGAATTGAATCATGAATCATGAATTGAATCATGAATCATGAATCATAAATCGAATCATGAATCATGAATTGAATCATGACTCATGAATTATGAATCATGAATTGAATCATGAATCATGAATTATGAATTATGAATTATGAATCATGAATCATGAATCATGAATCATCAATCATGAATCATGAATTGATTCATGAATTGAATCATAAATCATGAATCATGATTTAAATCATGAATCATGAATCATGAATCGAATCATGAATCATGAATTGAATCATGAATCATGAATTCAATCATGAATCATGAATTCAATCATGAATCATGAATCATGAATCATGAATCATGAATCGAATTATGAATCATGAATCAAGAATCATGAATCGAATCATGAATCATGAATTAAATCATGAATCATGAATTGAATCAGGAATCGAATCATGAATTCAATCTTGAATCATAAATCGAATCATGAATCATGAATTGAATCAGGAATCGAATCATGAATTAAATCATGAATCATGAATTGAATCATGAATCATGAATCATGAATCGAATCATGAATCATAAATCATGAATCATGAATCGAATCATGAATCATAAATCATGAATCATGAATGTAATCATGAATCATGAATTGAATCATGAATCATGAATCATGAATTGAATCATGAATCATGAATCATGAATTGAATCATGAATCATGAATCATTAATCATGAACTAAATCATGAATCAAATCATGAACCATGAATCGAATCATGAATCATGAATTGAATCATGAACCATGAATCATGAATCATGAATCATGAATCATGAATCATGAATCAAATCATGAATCATGATCATGAATTGAATCATGAATCATTAATTGAATCATGAATCATGAATCAAGAATCATGAATCATGAATCATGAATTGAATCATTAATCATGAATCATGAATCGAATAATGAATCATGAATAATGAATCATGAATTGAATCATAAATCATGAATTGAATCATGAATCATGAATCGAATCATGAGTCATAAATTGAATCATGAATCATGAATCATGAATTGAATCATGAATCATGAATCATGAATTGAATCATGAATCATGAATCGAATCATGAATCATGAATTGAATCATGAATCATGAATTCAATCATGACTCATGAATTCAATCATGAATCATGAATCATGAATCGAATTATGAATCATGAATCAAGAATCATGAATCGAATCATGAATCATGAAATAAATAATGAATCATGATTTGAATTAGGAATCGAATCATGAATTCAATCATGAATCATAAATCGAATCATGAATCATGAATTGAATCAGGAATCGAATCATGAATTGAATGATGAATCATGAATTGAATCATGAATCATGAATTGAATCATGAATCATGAATCGAATCATGAATCATAAATCATGAATCATGAATCATGAATCATGAATTGAATTATGAATCATGAATCATGAATCATGAATTGAATCATGAATCATGAATCATGAATCATGAACTAAATCATGAATCATGAATCATGAATCGAATCATGAACCATGAATCGAATCATGAATCATGAATTGAATCATGAACCATGATTCATGAATCATGAATCATGAATCGAATCATGAATCATGAATCATGAATTGAATCATGAATCATGAATTGAATCATGAATCATGAATTGAATCATGAATCATGAATTAAATCATGAATCATGAATCAAGAATCATGAATCGAAACATGAATCATGAATTGAATCAGGAATCATGAATCATGAATCATGAATTGAATCATGAATCATGAATCATGAATCGAATAATGAATCATGAATCATGAATCATGAATTGAATCATGAATCATGAATTGAATCATGAATCATGAATTGAATCATGAATTGAATCATGAATCATAAATCGAATCATGAGTCATGAATTGAATCATGAATCATGAATCATGAATCATAAATTGAATCATAAATCATGAATCATGAATTGAATCATGAATCATGAATCGAATCATGAATCATGAATCATGAATTGAATCATGAATTGAATCATGAATCATGAATCAAATCATGAATCATGAATTGAATCATGAATTGAATCATGAATCATGAATTGAATCATGAATCATGAATCATAAATCGAATCATGAATTGAATCATGAATCGAATTATGAATTGAATCATTAATCATGAATTATGAATCATGAATTGAATCATGGATCATGATTCATGAATTGAATCATGAATCATGAATCATGAATTGAATCATGAATCATGAATTGAATCATGAATCATGAATTGAATCATGAATCGAATCATGAATCATGAATCATGAATCGAATCATAAATCATGAATTGTATCATGAATCATGAATCATGAATTGAATCATGAATCATGAATCATGAATCGAATCATGAATCATGAATTGAATCATGAATCATGAATTATGAATCATGAATTGAATCATGAATCATGAATCATGAATTGAATCATGAATTATGAATCATGAATTGAATCATGAATCATGAAGCATGAATCGAATCATGAATCATGAATCGAATCATGAACCATGAATTGAATCATGAATCATGAATCATGAATTGAATCATGAATCATGAATCATGAATTGAATCATGAATCATGAATCAAATCATGAATCATGAATTGAATCATGAATTGAATCATGAATCATGAATTGAATCATGAATCATGAATCATAAATCGAATCATGAATTGAATCATGAATCGAATCATGAATTGAATCATGAACCATGATTCATGAATCATGAATCATGAATCGAATCATGAATCATGAATCATGAATTGAATCATGAATCATGAATTGAATCATGAATCATGAATTGAATCGTGAATCATGAACCATGAATCGAATCATGAATCATGAATTGAATCATGAACCATGATTCATGAATCATGAATCATGAATCGAATCATGAATCATGAATCATGAATTGAATCATGAATCATGAATTGAATCATGAATCATGAATTGAATCATGAATCATGAATTAAATCATGAATCATGAATCAAGAATCATGAATCGAAACATGAATCATGAATTGAATCAGGAATCATGAATCATGAATCATGAATTGAATCATGAATCATGAATCGAATAATGAATCATGAATCATGAATCATGAATTGAATTATGAATCATGAATTGAATCATGAATCATGAATTGAATCATGAATTGAATCATGAATCGAATCATGAGTCATGAATTGAATCATGAATCATGAATCATAAATTGAATCATAAATCATGAATCATGAATTGAATCATGAATCATGAATTGAATCATGAATTGAATCATGAATCATGAATTGAATCATGAATTGAATCATGAATCATGAATTAAATCATGAATCATGAATCAAATCATGAATCATGAATTGAATCATGAATTGAATCATGAATCATGAATTGAATCATGAATCATGAATCATAAATCGAATCATGAATTGAATCATGAATCGAATTATGAATTGAATCATTAATCATGAATTATGAATCATGAATTGAATCATGAATCGAATCATGAATCATAATTTGAATCATGAATTGAATCATGAATCATAAATCGAATCATGAATCATGAATCGAATCATGAATCATGAATCAAGAATCATGAATCAAATCATGAATTGAATCATGAATCATGAATCGAATCATGAATCATGAATCGAATCATGAATCGAATCATGAATCATAATTTGAATCATGAATTGAATCATGAATCATAAATCGAATCATGAATCATGAATTAAATAATAAATTGAATCATGAATCATGAATCATGAATCGAATCATGAATTGAATCAGGAATCATGAATTGAATCATGAATCATGAATCATGAATTGAATCATGAATTGAATCATGAATCATGAATCATGAATTGAATCATGAATCATGAATTGAATCATGAATCATGAATCATAAATCGAATCATGAATCATGAATTGAATCATGACTCATGAATTATGAATCATGAATTGAATCATGAATCATGAATTATGAATTATGAATCATGAATCATGAATCATGAATCATCAATCATGAATCATGAATTGATTCATGAATTGAATCATAAATCATGAATCATGATTTAAATCATGAATCATGAATCATGAATCGAATAATGAATCATGAATTGAATCATGAATCATGAATTCAATCATGAATCATGAATTCAATCATGAATCATGAATCATGAATCATGAATCATGAATCGAATTATGAATCATGAATCGAATTATGAATCATGAATCAAGAATCATGAATTAAATCATGAATCATGATTTGAATCAGGAATCAAATCATGAATTCAATCATGAATCATAAATCGAATCATGAATCATGAAGTGAATCAGGAATCGAATCATGAATTGAATCATGAATCATGAATTGAATCATGAATCATGAATCATGAATCGAATCATGAATCATAAATCATGAATCATGAATCGAATCATGAATCATAAATCATGAATCATGAATGTAATCATGAATCATGAATTGAATCATGAATCATGAATCATGAATTGAATCATGAATCATGAATCATGAATCATGAACTAAATCATGAATCATGAATCATGAATCAAATCATGAACCATGAATCGAATCATGAATCATGAATTGAATCATGAACCATGAATCATGAATCATGAATCATGAATCATGAATCAAATCATGAATCATGATCATGAATTGAATCATGAATCATTAATTGAATCATGAATCATGAATCAAGAATCATGAATCATGAATCATGAATTGAATAATTAATCATGAATCATGAATCGAATAATGAATCATGAATAATGAATCATGAATTGAATCATAAATCATGAATTGAATCATGAATCATGAATCGAATCATGAGTCATAAATTGAATCATGAATCATGAATTGAATCATGAATCATGAATCATGAATTGAATCATGAATCATGAATCGAATCATGAATCATGAATTGAATCATGAATCATGAATTCAATCATGACTCATGAATTCAATCATGAATCATGAATCATGAATCGAATTATGAATCATGAATCAAGAATCATGAATCGAATCATGAATCATGAAATAAATAATGAATCATGATTTGAATTAGGAATCGAATCATGAATTCAATCATGAATCATAAATCGAATCATGAATCATGAATTGAATCAGGAATCGAATCATGAATTGAATGATGAATCATGAATTGAATCATGAATCATGAATTGAATCATGAATCATGAATCATGAATCGAATCATGAATCATAAATCATGAATCATGAATCATGAATTGAATTATGAATCATGAATCATGAATCATGAATTGAATCATGAATCATGAATCATGAATCATGAACTAAATCATGAATCATGAATCATGAATCGAATCATGAACCATGAATCGAATCATGAATCATGAATTGAATCATGAACCATGATTCATGAATCATGAATCATGAATCGAATCATGAATCATGAATCATGAATTGAATCATGAATCATGAATTGAATCATGAATCATGAATTGAATCATGAATCATGAACCATGAATCGAATCATGAATCATGAATTGAATCATGAACCATGATTCATGAATCATGAATCATGAATCGAATCATGAATCATGAATCATGAATTGAATCATGAATCATGAATTGAATCATGAATCATGAATTGAATCATGAATCATGAATTAAATCATGAATCATGAATCAAGAATCATGAATCGAAACATGAATCATGAATTGAATCAGGAATCATGAATCATGAATCATGAATTGAATCATGAATCATGAATCGAATAATGAATCATGAATCATGAATCATGAATTGAATCATGAATCATGAATTGAATCATGAATTGAATCATGAATCGAATCATGAGTCATGAATTGAATCATGAATCATGAATCATGAATCATAAATTGAATCATAAATCATGAATCATGAATTGAATCATGAATCATGAATTGAATCATGAATTGAATCATGAATCATGAATTGAATCATGAATTGAATCATGAATCATGAATCAAATCATGAATCATGAATCAAATCATGAATCATGAATTGAATCATGAATTGAATCATGAATCATGAATTGAATCATGAATCATGAATCATAAATTGAATCATGAATTGAATCATGAATCGAATTATGAATTGAATCATTAATCATGAATTATGAATCATGAATTGAATCATGGATCATGATTCATGAATTGAATCATGAATCATGAATCATGAATTGAATCATGAATCATGAATTGAATCATGAATCGAATCATGAATCATGAATCATGAATCGAATCATGAATCATGAATTGTATCATGAATCATGAATCATGAATTGAATCATGAATCATGAATCATGAATCGAATCATGAATCATGAATTGAATCATGAATCATGAATTATGAATCATGAATTGAATCATGAATCATGAATCATGAATTGAATCATGAATTATGAATCATGAATTGAATCATGAATCATGAAGTATGAATCGAATCATGAATCATGAATCATGAATCGAATCATGAACCATGAATTGAATCATGAATCATGAATCATGAATTGAATCATGAATCATGAATCATGAATTGAATCATGAATCATGAATCAAATCATGAATCATGAATTGAATCATGAATCATGAATTGAATCATGAATTGAATCATGAATCATGAATCATGAATTGAATCATGAATCATGAATTGAATCATGAATCATGAATCATAAATCGAATCATGAATCATGAATTGAATCATGACTCATGAATTATGAATCATGAATTGAATCATGAATCATGAATTATGAATTATGAATTATGAATCATGAATCATGAATCATGAATCATCAATCATGAATCATGAATTGATTCATGAATTGAATCATAAATCATGAATCATGATTTAAATCATGAATCATGAATCATGAATCGAATCATGAATCATGAATTGAATCATGAATCATGAATTCAATCATGAATCATGAATTCAATCATGAATCATGAATCATGAATCATGAATCATGAATCGAATTATGAATCATGAATCAAGAATCATGAATCGAATCATGAATCATGAATTAAATCATGAATCATGAATTGAATCAGGAATCGAATCATGAATTCAATCTTGAATCATAAATCGAATCATGAATCATGAATTGAATCAGGAATCGAATCATGAATTAAATCATGAATCATGAATTGAATCATGAATCATGAATCATGAATCGAATCATGAATCATAAATCATGAATCATGAATCGAATCATGAATCATAAATCATGAATCATGAATGTAATCATGAATCATGAATTGAATCATGAATCATGAATCATGAATTGAATCATGAATCATGAATCATGAATTGAATCATGAATCATGAATCATTAATCATGAACTAAATCATGAATCATGAATCATGAATCAAATCATGAACCATGAATCGAATCATGAATCATGAATTGAATCATGAACCATGAATCATGAATCATGAATCATGAATCATGAATCATGAATCAAATCATGAATCATGATCATGAATTGAATCATGAATCATTAATTGAATCATGAATCATGAATCAAGAATCATGAATCATGAATCATGAATTGAATCATTAATCATGAATCATGAATCGAATAATGAATCATGAATAATGAATCATGAATTGAATCATAAATCATGAATTGAATCATGAATCATGAATCGAATCATGAGTCATAAATTGAATCATGAATCATGAATCATGAATTGAATCATGAATCATGAATCATGAATTGAATCATGAATCATGAATCGAATCATGAATCATGAATTGAATCATGAATCATGAATTTAATCATGACTCATGAATTCAATCATGAATCATGAATCATGAATCGAATTATGAATCATGAATCAAGAATCATGAATCGAATCATGAATCATGAAATAAATAATGAATCATGATTTGAATTAGGAATCGAATCATGAATTCAATCATGAATCATAAATCGAATCATGAATCATGAATTGAATCAGGAATCGAATCATGAATTGAATGATGAATCATGAATTGAATCATGAATCATGAATTGAATCATGAATCATGAATCGAATCATGAATCATAAATCATGAATCATGAATCATGAATCATGAATTGAATTATGAATCATGAATCATGAATCATGAATTGAATCATGAATCATGAATCATGAATCATGAACTAAATCATGAATCATGAATCATGAATCGAATCATGAACCATGAATCGAATCATGAATCATGAATTGAATCATGAACCATGATTCATGAATCATGAATCATGAATCGAATCATGAATCATGAATCATGAATTGAATCATGAATCATGAATTGAATCATGAATCATGAATTGAATCATGAATCATGAATTAAATCATGAATCATGAATCAAGAATCATGAATCGAAACATGAATCATGAATTGAATCAGGAATCATGAATCATGAATCATGAATTGAATCATGAATCATGAATCATGAATCGAATAATGAATCATGAATCATGAATTGAATCATGAATCATGAATTGAATCATGAATCATGAATTGAATCATGAATTGAATCATGAATCATAAATCGAATCATGAGTCATGAATTGAATCATGAATCATGAATCATGAATCATAAATTGAATCATAAATCATGAATCATGAATTGAATCATGAATCATGAATCGAATCATGAATCATGAATCATGAATTGAATCATGAATTGAATCATGAATCATGAATCAAATCATGAATCATGAATTGAATCATGAATTGAATCATGAATCATGAATTGAATCATGAATCATGAATCATAAATCGAATCATGAATTGAATCATGAATCGAATTATGAATTGAATCATTAATCATGAATTATGAATCATGAATTGAATCATGGATCATGATTCATGAATTGAATCATGAATCATGAATCATGAATTGAATCATGAATCATGAATTGAATCATGAATCATGAATTGAATCATGAATCGAATCATGAATCATGAATCATGAATCGAATCATAAATCATGAATTGTATCATGAATCATGAATCATGAATTGAATCATGAATCATGAATCATGAATCGAATCATGAATCATGAATTGAATCATGAATCATGAATTATGAATCATGAATTGAATCATGAATCATGAATCATGAATTGAATCATGAATTATGAATCATGAATTGAATCATGAATCATGAAGCATGAATCGAATCATGAATCATGAATCGAATCATGAACCATGAATTGAATCATGAATCATGAATCATGAATTGAATCATGAATCATGAATCATGAATTGAATCATGAATCATGAATCAAATCATGAATCATGAATTGAATCATGAATTGAATCATGAATCATGAATTGAATCATGAATCATGAATCATAAATCGAATCATGAATTGAATCATGAATCGAATCATGAATTGAATCATTAATCATGAATTATGAATCATGAATTGAATCATGGATCATGATTCATGAATTGAATCATGAATCATGAATCATGAATTGAATCATGAATCATGAATTGAATCATGAATCATGAATTGAATCATGAATCGAATCATGAATCATGAATCATGAATCGAATCATGAATCATGAATTGTATCATGAATCATGAATCATGAATTGAATCATGAATCATGAATCATAAATCGAATCATGAATCATGAATTGAATCATGAATCATGAATTATGAATCATGAATTGAATCATGAATCATGAATCATGAATTGAATCATGAATTCTGAATCATGAATTGAATCATGAATCATGAAGCATGAATTGAATCATGAATCATGAATCATGAATCGAATCATGAATCATAAATCATGAATCGAATCATGAATCATGAATTGAATCATGAATCATGAATTGAATCATGAATCATGAATCATAAATTAAATCATGAATCATGAATCATGAATTGAATCATGAATCATGAAGCATGAATTGAATCATGAATCATGAATCATGAATCATGAATCGAATCATGAATCATGAATCATGAATCAAATCATGAATCATGAATTGAATCATGAATCATGAATCATAAATTGAATCATGAATCATGAATTGAATCATGAATCATGAATCATGATTCATGAATCGAATCATGAATCATGAATCATGAATTGAATCATGAATCATGAATCAAAAATCATGAATCAAAACATGAATCATGAATTGAATCATGAATCATGAATCATGAATTGAATCATGAATCAAGAATCATGAATCGAATAATGAATCATGAATCATCAATCATGAATTGAATCATGAATCAAGAATCATGAATCGAAACATGAATCATGAATTGATTCATGAATCATGAATCATGAATCATGAATTGAATCATGAATCATGAATCATGAATCGAATAATGAATCATGAATCATGAACCAAATCATGAACCATGAATCGAATCATGAATCATGAATTGAATCATGAACCATGAATCATGAATCATGAATCATGAATCAAATCATGAATCTTGAATCATGAATTGAATCATGAATTGAATCATGAATCATTAATTGAATCATGAATCATGAATCAAGAATCATGAATCGAAACATGAATCATGAATTGAATCATGAATCATGAATCATGAATTGAATCATGAATCATGAATCGAATAATGAATCATGAATCATGAATTATGAATTGAATAATGAATCATGAATCAAGAATCATGAATCAAATCATGAATCATGAATTATGAATTGAATCATGAATCATGAATCATGAATCGAATAAGGAATCATGAATCATGAATCATGAATTGAATCATGAATCATGAATCGAATCATGAGTCATAAATTGAATCATGAATCATGAATCATGAATTGAATCATGAATCATGAATCATGAATTGAATCATGAATCATGAATCGAATCATGAATCATGAATTGAATCATGAATCATGAATTCAATCATGACTCATGAATTCAATCATGAATCATGAATCGAATTATGAATCATGAATCAAGATTAATGAATCGAATCATGAATCATGAAATAAATAATGAATCATGATTTGAATTAGGAATCGAATCATGAATTCAATCATGAATCATAAATCGAATCATGAATCATGAATTGAATCAGGAATCGAATCATGAATTGAATGATGAATCATGAATTGAATCATGAATCATGAATTGAATCATGAATCATGAATCATGAATCGAATCATGAATCATAAATCATGAATCATGAATCATGAATCATGAATTGAATTATGAATCATGAATCATGAATCATGAATTGAATCATGAATCATGAATCATGAATCATGAACTAAATCATGAATCATGAATCATGAATCGAATCATGAACCATGAATCGAATCATGAATCATGAATTGAATCATGAACCATGATTCATGAATCATGAATCATGATTCATGAATCATGAATCATGAATCGAATCATGAATCATGAATCATGAATTGAATCATGAATCATGAATTGAATCATGAATCATGAATTGAATCATGAATTAAATCATGAATCATGAATCAAGAATCATGAATCGAAACATGAATCATGAATTGAATCAGGAATCATGAATCATGAATCATGAATTGAATCATGAATCATGAATCGAATAATGAATCATGAATCATGAATCATGAATTGAATCATGAATCATGAATTGAATCATGAATCATGAATTGAATCATGAATTGAATCATGAATCATGAATCGAATCATGAGTCATGAATTGAATCATGAATCATGAATCATGAATCATAAATTGAATCATAAATCATGAATCATGAATTGAATCATGAATCATGAATCGAATCATGAATCATGAATCATGAATTGAATCATGAATTGAATCATGAATCATGAATCAAATCATGAATCATGAATTGAATCATGAATTGAATCATGAATCATGAATTGAATCATGAATCATGAATCATAAATCGAATCATGAATTGAATCATGAATCGAATTATGAATTGAATCATTAATCATGAATTATGAATCATGAATTGAATCATGGATCATGATTCATGAATTGAATCATGAATCATGAATCATGAATTGAATCATGAATCATGAATTGAATCATGAATCATGAATTGAATCATGAATCGAATCATGAATCATGAATCATGAATCGAATCATGAATCATGAATTGTATCATGAATCATGAATCATGAATTGAATCATGAATCATGAATCATGAATCGAATCATGAATCATGAATCATGAATCGAATCATGAATCATAAATCATGAATCATGAATCATGAATCATGAATTGAATTATGAATCATGAATCATGAATCATGAATTGAATCATGAATCATGAATCATGAATCATGAACTAAATCATGAATCATGAATCATGAATCGAATCATGAACCATGAATCGAATCATGAATCATGAATTGAATCATGAACCATGATTCATGAATCATGAATCATGATTCATGAATCATGAATCATGAATTGAATCATGAATCATGAATCATGAATTGAATCATGAATCATGAATTGAATCATGAATCATGAATTGAATCATGAATCATGAATTAAATCATGAATCATGAATCAAGAATCATGAATCGAAACATGAATCATGAATTGAATCAGGAATCATGAATCATGAATCATGAATTGAATCATGAATCATGAATCGAATAATGAATCATGAATCATGAATCATGAATTGAATCATGAATCATGAATTGAATCATGAATCATGAATTGAATCATGAATTGAATCATGAATCATGAATCGAATCATGAGTCATGAATTGAATCATGAATCATGAATCATGAATCATAAATTGAATCATAAATCATGAATCATGAATTGAATCATGAATCATGAATCGAATCATGAATCATGAATCATGAATTGAATCATGAATTGAATCATGAATCATGAATCAAATCATGAATCATGAATTGAATCATGAATCATGAATTGAATCATGAATCATGAATCATAAATCGAATCATGAATTGAATCATGAATCGAATTATGAATTGAATCATTAATCATGAATTATGAATCATGAATTGAATCATGGATCATGATTCATGAATTGAATCATGAATCATGAATCATGAATTGAATCATGAATCATGAATTGAATCATGAATCATGAATTGAATCATGAATCGAATCATGAATCATGAATCATAAATCGAATCATGAATCATGAATTGTATCATGAATCATGAATCATGAATTGAATCATGAATCATGAATCATGAATCGAATCATGAATCATGAATTGAATCATGAATCATGAATTATGAATCATGAATTGAATCATGAATCATGAATCATGAATTGAATCATGAATTATGAATCATGAATTGAATCATGAATCATGAAGCATGAATCGAATCATGAATCATGAATCATGAATCGAATCATGAACCATGAATTGAATCATGAATCATGAATCATGAATTGAATCATGAATCATGAATCATGAATTGAATCATGAATCATGAATCAAATCATGAATCATGAATTGAATCATGAATTGAATTATGAATCATGAATTGAATCATGAATCATGAATCATAAATCGAATCATGAATTGAATCATGAATCGAATCATGAATTGAATCATTAATCATGAATTATGAATCATGAATTGAATCATGGATCATGATTCATGAACTGAATCATGAATCATGAATCATGAATTGAATCATGAATCATGAATTGAATCATGAATCATGAATTGAATCATGAATCGAATCATGAATCATGAATCATGAATCGAATCATGAATCATGAATTGTATCATGAATCATGAATCATGAATCATGAATTGAATCATGAATCATGAATCATAAATCGAATCATGAATCATGAATTGAATCATGAATTATGAATCATGAATTGAATCATGAATCATGAATCATGAATTGAATCATGAATTATGAATCATGAATTGAATCATGAATCATGAAGCATGAATTGAATCATGAATCATGAATCATGAATCATGAATCTAATCATGAATCATAAATCATGAATCGAATCATGAATCATGAATTGAATCATGAATCATGAATCATAAATTGAATCATGAATCATGAATCATGAATTGAATCATGAATCATGAAGCATGAATTGAATCATGAATCATGAATCATGAATCGAATCATGAATCATGAATCATGAATCGAATCATGAATCATGAATTGAATCATGAATCATGAATCATAAATTGAATCATGAATCATGAATCATGAATTGAATCATGAATCATGAATCATGATTCATGAATCGAATCATGAATCATGAATCATGAATCGAATCATGAATCATGAATTGAATCATGAATCATGAATCAAGAATCATGAATCAAAACATGAATCATGAATTGAATCATGAATCATGAATCATGAATTGAATCATGAATCAAGAATCATGAATCGAATAATGAATCATGAATCATCAATCATGAATTGAATCATGAATCAAGAATCATGAATCGAAACATGAATCATGAATTGAATCATGAATCATGAATCATGAATCATGAATTGAATCATGAATCATGAATCATGAATCGAATAATGAATCATGAATCATGAACCAAATCATGAATCATGAATCGAATCATGAACCATGAATCGAATCATGAATCATGAATTGAATCATGAACCATGAATCATGAATCATGAATCATGAATCAAATCATGAATCATGAATCATGAATTGAATCATGAATCGAAACATGAATCATGAATTGAATCATGAATCATGAATCATGAATCATGAATTGAATCATGAATCATGAATCGAATAATGAATCATGAATCATGAATTATGAATTGAATCATGAATCATGAATCAAGAATCATGAATCAAATCATGAATCATGAATTATGAATTGAATCATGAATCATGAATCATGAATCGAATAAGGAATCATGAATCATGAATTGAATCATGAATCATGAATCGAATCATGAATCATGAATTGAATCATGAATTGAATCATTAATCATGAATTATGAATCATGAATTGAATCATGGATCATGATTCATGAATTGAATCATGAATCATGAATCATGAATTGAATCATGAATCATGAATTGAATCATGAATCATGAATTGAATCATGAATCGAATCATGAATCATGAATCATGAATCGAATCATGAATCATGAATTGTATCATGAATCATGAATCATGAATCATGAATTGAATCATGAATCATGAATCATAAATCGAATCATGAATCATGAATTGAATCATGAATCATGAATTATGAATCATGAATTGAATCATGAATCATGAATCATGAATTGAATCATGAATTATGAATCATGAATTGAATCATGAATCATGAAGCATGAATTGAATCATGAATCATGAATCATGAATCATGAATCGAATCATGAATCATAAATCATGAATCGAATCATGAATCATGAATTGAATCATGAATCATGAATCATAAATTGAATCATGAATCATGAATCATGAATTGAATCATGAATCATGAAGCATGAATTGAATCATGAATCATGAATCATGAATCATGAATCGAATCATGAATCATGAATCATGAATCGAATCATGAATCATGAATTGAATCATGAATCATGAATCATAAATTGAATCATGAATCATGAATCATGAATTGAATCATGAATCATGAATCATGATTCATGAATCGAATCATGAATCATGAATCATGAATCGAATCATGAATCATGAATTGAATCATGAATCATGAATCAAGAATCATGAATCAAAACATGAATCATGAATTGAATCATGATTCAAGAATCATGAATCGAATAATGGATCATGAATCATCAATCATGAATTGAATCATGAATCAAGAATCATGAATCGAAACATGAATCATGAATTGAATCATGAATCATGAATCATGAATCATGAATTGAATCATGAATCATGAATCATGAATCGAATAATGAATCATGAATCATGAACCAAATCATGAATCATGAATCATGAATTGAATCATGAATCATGAAGCATGAATTGAATCATGAATCATGAATCATGAATCATGAATCGAATCATGAATCATGAATCATGAATCAAATCATGAATCATGAATTGAATCATGAATCATGAATCATAAATTGAATCATGAATCATGAATTGAATCATGAATCATGAATCATGATTCATGAATCGAATCATGAATCATGAATCATGAATCGAATCATGAATCATGAATTGAATCATGAATCATGAATCAAAAATCATGAATCAAAACATGAATCATGAATTGAATCATGAATCATGAATCATGAATTGAATCATGAATCAAGAATCATGAATCGAATAATGAATCATGAATCATCAATCATGAATTGAATCATGAATCAAGAATCATGAATCGAAACATGAATCATGAATTGAATCATGAATCATGAATCATGAATCATGAATTGAATCATGAATCATGAATCATGAATCGAATAATGAATCATGAATCATGAACCAAATCATGAACCATGAATCGAATCATGAATCATGAATTGAATCATGAACCATGAATCATGAATCATGAATCATGAATCAAATCATGAATCTTGAATCATGAATTGAATCATGAATTGAATCATGAATCATTAATTGAATCATGAATCATGAATCAAGAATCATGAATCGAAACATGAATCATGAATTGAATCATGAATCATGAATCATGAATTGAATCATGAATCATGAATCGAATAATGAATCATGAATCATGAATTATGAATTGAATAATGAATCATGAATCAAGAATCATGAATCAAATCATGAATCATGAATTATGAATTGAATCATGAATCATGAATCATGAATCGAATAAGGAATCATGAATCATGAATCATGAATTGAATCATGAATCATGAATCGAATCATGAGTCATAAATTGAATCATGAATCATGAATCATGAATTGAATCATGAATCATGAATCATGAATTGAATCATGAATCATGAATCGAATCATGAATCATGAATTGAATCATGAATCATGAATTCAATCATGACTCATGAATTCAATCATGAATCATGAATCGAATTATGAATCATGAATCAAGATTAATGAATCGAATCATGAATCATGAAATAAATAATGAATCATGATTTGAATTAGGAATCGAATCATGAATTCAATCATGAATCATAAATCGAATCATGAATCATGAATTGAATCAGGAATCGAATCATGAATTGAATGATGAATCATGAATTGAATCATGAATCATGAATTGAATCATGAATCAGGAATCATGAATCGAATCATGAATCATAAATCATGAATCATGAATCATGAATCATGAATTGAATTATGAATCATGAATCATGAATCATGAATTGAATCATGAATCATGAATCATGAATCATGAACTAAATCATGAATCATGAATCATGAATCGAATCATGAACCATGAATCGAATCATGAATCATGAATTGAATCATGAACCATGATTCATGAATCATGAATCATGATTCATGAATCATGAATCGAATCATGAATCATGAATCATGAATTGAATCATGAATCATGAATTGAATCATGAATCATGAATTGAATCATGAATCATGAATTAAATCATGAATCATGAATCAAGAATCATGAATCGAAACATGAATCATGAATTGAATCAGGAATCATGAATCATGAATCATGAATTGAATCATGAATCATGAATCGAATAATGAATCATGAATCATGAATTGAATCATGAATCATGAATTGAATCATGAATCATGAATTGAATCATGAATTGAATCATGAATCATGAATCGAATCATGAGTCATGAATTGAATCATGAATCATGAATCATGAATCATAAATTGAATCATAAATCATGAATCATGAATTGAATCATGAATCATGAATCGAATCATGAATCATGAATCATGAATTGAATCATGAATTGAATCATGAATCATGAATCAAATCATGAATCATGAATTGAATCATGAATTGAATCATGAATCATGAATTGAATCATGAATCATGAATCATAAATCGAATCATGAATTGAATCATGAATCGAATTATGAATTGAATCATTAATCATGAATTATGAATCATGAATTGAATCATGGATCATGATTCATGAATTGAATCATGAATCATGAATCATGAATTGAATCATGAATCATGAATTGAATCATGAATCATGAATTGAATCATGAATCGAATCATGAATCATGAATCATGAATCGAATCATGAATCATGAATTGTATCATGAATCATGAATCATGAATTGAATCATGAATCATGAATCATGAATCGAATCATGAATCATGAATCATGAATCGAATCATGAATCATAAATCATGAATCATGAATCATGAATCATGAATTGAATTATGAATCATGAATCATGAATCATGAATTGAATCATGAACCATGAATCGAATCATGAATCATGAATTGAATCATGAACCATGATTCAATTCATGATTCATGAATTGAATCATGAATCATGAATTGAATCATGAATCATGAATTGAATCATGAATCGAATCATGAATCATGAATCATGAATCGAATCATGAATCATGAATTGTATCATGAATCATGAATCATGAATCATGAATTGAATCATGAATCATGAATCATAAATCGAATCATGAATCATGAATTGAATCATGAATCATGAATTATGAATCATGAATTGAATCATGAATCATGAATCATGAATTGAATCATGAATTATGAATCATGAATTGAATCATGAATCATGAAGCATGAATTGAATCATGAATCATGAATCATGAATCATGAATCGAATCATGAATCATAAATCATGAATCGAATCATGAATCATGAATTGAATCATGAATCATGAATCATAAATTGAATCATGAATCATGAATCATGAATTGAATCATGAATCATGAAGCATGAATTGAATCATGAATCATGAATCATGAATCATGAATCGAATCATGAATCATGAATCATGAATCGAATCATGAATCATGAATTGAATCATGAATCATGAATCATAAATTGAATCATGAATCATGAATCATGAATTGAATCATGAATCATGAATCATGATTCATCAATCGAATCATGAATCATGAATCATGAATCGAATCATGAATCATGAATTGAATCATGAATCATGAATCAAGAATCATGAATCAAATCATGAATCATGAATTGAATCATGAATCAAGAATCATGAATCGAATAATGGATCATGAATCATCAATCATGAATTGAATCATGAATCATGAATTGAATCATGAATCATGAATCATAAATCGAATCATGAATTGAATCATGAATCGAATTATGAATTGAATCATTAATCATGAATCATGAATCATGAATTGAATCATGAATCATGAATCATGAATTGAATCATGAATCATGAATTGAATCATGAATCATGAATTGAATCATGAATCATGAATTAAATCATGAATCATGAATCAAGAATCATGAATCGAAACATGAATCATGAATTGAATCAGGAATCATGAATCATGAATCATGAATTGAATCATGAATCATGAATCGAATAATGAATCATGAATCATGAATTGAATCATGAATCATGAATTGAATCATGAATCATGAATTGAATCATGAATTGAATCATGAATCATGAATCGAATCATGAGTCATGAATTGAATCATGAATCATGAATCATGAATCATAAATTGAATCATAAATCATGAATCATGAATTGAATCATGAATCATGAATCGAATCATGAATCATGAATCATGAATTGAATCATGAATTGAATCATGAATCATGAATCAAATCATGAATCATGAATTGAATCATGAATTGAATCATGAATCATGAATTGAATCATGAATCATGAATCATAAATCGAATCATGAATTGAATCATGAATCGAATTATGAATTGAATCATTAATCATGAATTATGAATCATGAATTGAATCATGGATCATGATTCATGAATTGAATCATGAATCATGAATCATGAATTGAATCATGAATCATGAATTGAATCATGAATCATGAATTGAATCATGAATCGAATCATGAATCATGAATCATAAATCGAATCATGAATCATGAATTGTATCATGAATCATGAATCATGAATTGAATCATGAATCATGAATCATGAATCGAATCATGAATCATGAATTGAATCATGAATCATGAATTATGAATCATGAATTGAATCATGAATCATGAATCATGAATTGAATCATGAATTATGAATCATGAATTGAATCATGAATCATGAAGCATGAATCGAATCATGAATCATGAATCATGAATCGAATCATGAACCATGAATTGAATCATGAATCATGAATCATGAATTGAATCATGAATCATGAATCATGAATTGAATCATGAATCATGAATCAAATCATGAATCATGAATTGAATCATGAATTGAATTATGAATCATGAATTGAATCATGAATCATGAATCATAAATCGAATCATGAATTGAATCATGAATCGAATCATGAATTGAATCATTAATCATGAATTATGAATCATGAATTGAATCATGGATCATGATTCATGAACTGAATCATGAATCATGAATCATGAATTGAATCATGAATCATGAATTGAATCATGAATCATGAATTGAATCATGAATCGAATCATGAATCATGAATCATGAATCGAATCATGAATCATGAATTGTATCATGAATCATGAATCATGAATCATGAATTGAATCATGAATCATGAATTGAATCATGAATCATGAATTATGAATCATGAATTGAATCATGAATCATGAATCATGAATTGAATCATGAATTATGAATCATGAATTGAATCATGAATCATGAAGCATGAATCGAATCATGAATCATGAATCATGAATCGAATCATGAATCATGAATCATGAATCGAATCATGAATCATGAATTGAATCATGAATCATGAATCATAAATTGAATCATGAATCATGAATCATGAATTGAATCATGAATCATGAATCATGATTCATGAATCGAATCATGAATCATGAATCATGAATCGAATCATGAATCATGAATTGAATCATGAATCATGAATCAAGAATCATGAATCAAAACATGAATCATGAATTGAATCATGAATCATGAATCATGAATTGAATCATGAATCAAGAATCATGAATCGAATAATGAATCATGAATCATCAATCATGAATTGAATCATGAATCAAGAATCATGAATCGAAACATGAATCATGAATTGAATCATGAATCATGAATCATGAATCATGAATTGAATCATGAATCATGAATCATGAATCGAATAATGAATCATGAATCATGAACCAAATCATGAATCATGAATCGAATCATGAACCATGAATCGAATCATGAATCATGAATTGAATCATGAACCATGAATCATGAATCATGAATCATGAATCAAATCATGAATCATGAATCATGAATTGAATCATGAATCGAAACATGAATCATGAATTGAATCATGAATCATGAATCATGAATCATGAATTGAATCATGAATCATGAATCGAATAATGAATCATGAATCATGAATTATGAATTGAATCATGAATCATGAATCAAGAATCATGAATCAAATCATGAATCATGAATTATGAATTGAATCATGAATCATGAATCATGAATCGAATAAGGAATCATGAATCATGAATTGAATCATGAATCATGAATCGAATCATGAATCATGAATTGAATCATGAATTGAATCATTAATCATGAATTATGAATCATGAATTGAATCATGGATCATGATTCATGAATTGAATCATGAATCATGAATCATGAATTGAATCATGAATCATGAATTGAATCATGAATCATGAATTGAATCATGAATCGAATCATGAATCATGAATCATGAATCGAATCATGAATCATGAATTGTATCATGAATCATGAATCATGAATCATGAATTGAATCATGAATCATGAATCATAAATCGAATCATGAATCATGAATTGAATCATGAATCATGAATTATGAATCATGAATTGAATCATGAATCATGAATCATGAATTGAATCATGAATTATGAATCATGAATTGAATCATGAATCATGAAGCATGAATTGAATCATGAATCATGAATCATGAATCATGAATCGAATCATGAATCATAAATCATGAATCGAATCATGAATCATGAATTGAATCATGAATCATGAATCATAAATTGAATCATGAATCATGAATCATGAATTGAATCATGAATCATGAAGCATGAATTGAATCATGAATCATGAATCATGAATCATGAATCGAATCATGAATCATGAATCATGAATCGAATCATGAATCAAGAAAAGAATCATGAATCATGAATCATAAATTGAATCATGAATCATGAATCATGAATTGAATCATGAATCATGAATCATGATTCATGAATCGAATCATGAATCATGAATCATGAATCGAATCATGAATCATGAATTGAATCATGAATCATGAATCAAGAATCATGAATCAAAACATGAATCATGAATTGAATCATGAATCATGAATCATGAATTGAATCATGAATCAAGAATCATGAATCGAATAATGGATCATGAATCATCAATCATGAATTGAATCATGAATCAAGAATCATGAATCGAAACATGAATCATGAATTGAATCATGAATCATGAATCATGAATCATGAATTGAATCATGAATCATGAATCATGAATCGAATAATGAATCATGAATCATGAACCAAATCATGAATCATGAATCATGAATCGAATCATGAACCATGAATCGAATCATGAATCATGAATTGAATCATGAACCATGAATCATGAATCATGAATCATGAATCAAATCATGAATCATGAATCATGAATTGAATCATGAATTGAATCATGAATCATTAATTGAATCATGAATCATGAATCAAGAATCATGAATCGAAACATGAATCATGAATTGAATCATGAATCATGAATCATGAATCATGAATTGAATCATGAATCATGAATCGAATAATGAATCATGAATCATGAATTATGAATTGAATCATGAATCATGAATCAAGAATCATGAATCAAATCATGAATCATGAATTATGAATTGAATCATGAATCATGAATCATGAATCGAATAAGGAATCATGAATCATGAATTGAATCATGAATCATGAATTGAATCATGAATCATGAATCGAATCATGAATCATGAATTGAATCATGAATTGAATCATTAATCATGAATTATGAATCATGAATTGAATCATGGATCATGATTCATGAATTGAATCATGAATCATGAATCATGAATTGAATCATGAATCATGAATTGAATCATGAATCATGAATTGAATCATGAATCGAATCATGAATCATGAGTCATGAATCGAATCATGAATCATGAATTGTATCATGAATCATGAATCATGAATCATGAATTGAATCATGAATCATGAATCATAAATCGAATCATGAATCATGAATTGAATCATGAATCATGAATTATGAATCATGAATTGAATCATGAATCATGAATCATGAATCGAATCATGAATCATAAATCATGAATCGAATCATGAATCATGAATTGAATCATGAATCATGAATCATAAATTGAATCATGAATCATGAATCATGAATTGAATCATGAATCATGAAGCATGAATTGAATCATGAATCATGAATCATGAATCATGAATCGAATCATGAATCATGAATCATGAATCGAATCATGAATCATGAATTGAATCATGAATCATGAATCATAAATTGAATCATGAATCATGAATCATGAATTGAATCATGAATCATGAATCATGATTCATGAATCGAATCATGAATCATGAATCATGAATCGAATCATGAATTATGAATTGAATCATGAATCATGAATCAAGAATCATGAATCAAAACATGAATCATGAATTGAATCATGAATCATGAATCATGAATTGAATCATGAATCAAGAATCATGAATCGAATAATGAATCATGAATCATCAATTATGAATTGAATCATGAATCAAGAATCATGAATCGAAACATGAATCATGAATTGAATCATGAATCATGAATCATGAATCATGAATCATGAATCATGAATCGAATAATGAATCATGAATCATGAACCAAATCATGAATTATGAATCATGAATCGAATCATGAACCATGAATCGAATCATGAATCCTGAATTGAATCATGAACCATGAATCATGAATCATGAATCATGAATCAAATCATGAATCATGAATCATGAATTGAATCATGAATTGAATCATGAATCATTAATTGAATCATGAATCATGAATCAAGAATCATGAATCGAAACATGAATCATGAATTGAATCATGAATCATGAATCATGAATCATGAATTGAATCATGAATCATGAATCGAATAATGAATCATGAATCATGAATTATGAATTGAATCATGAATCATGAATCAAGAATCATGAATCAAATCATGAATCATGAATTATGAATTGAATCATGAATCATGAATCATGAATCGAATAAGGAATCATGAATCATTAATTGAATCATGAATCATGAATCAAATCATGAATCATGAATTGAATCATGAATTGAATCATGAATCATGAATCGAATCATGAATCATAAATAATGAATCATAAATTGAATCATGAATCATATCATGAATCATAAATTGAATTATGATTCATGAATCATCAATCGAATCATGAATCATGAATTGAATCATGAATCATGAATCAAATCATGAATCATGAATTTAATCATGAATTGAATCATGAATCGAATCATGAATCATGAATTGAATCATGAATTGAATCATGAATTGAATCATAAATTGAATCATGAATTGAATCATGAATTGAATCATGAATCATGAATCATAAATCGAATCATGAATCATGAATTGAATCATGAATCGAATCATGAATTTAATAATGAATCATGAATTGAATCATGAATCATGAATCATAAATCATGAATTGAATCATTAATCATGAATTATGAAACATGAATTATGAATCATGAATTGAATCATGAATCATGAATCATGAATTGAATCATGAATCATGAATCACGAATTGAATCATGAATCATGAATCATGAATCATGAATCGAATCATGAATCATGAATCATGAATCGAATCATGAATCATGAATTGAATCATGAATCATGAATCATGAATTGAATCAGGAATCATGAATCATGAATCGAATCATGAATCAAGAATCATGAATCAAATCATGAATTGAATCATGAATCATGAATTGAATCATGAATCATGAATCATGTATTGAATCATAAATCATGAATCATATATCATGAATTAAATCATGAATCAAGAATAATGAATCGAATCATGAATCATTAATTAAATCATGAATCATGAATCATGTATTGAATCATGAATCATGAATCATAATTCATGAATTGAATCATGAATCATGAATCATAAATCGAATCATGAATCATGAATTGAATCATGAATCATGAATCATGTATTGAATCATAAATCATGAATCATAAATCATGAATTGAATCATGAATCATGAATCGAATCATGAATCATGAATCATAAATCATGAATTGAATCATGAATCATGAATCATGAATCATGAATTAAATCTTGAATCATGAATCATGTATTGAATCATGAATCATGAATCATAAATCATGAATTGAATCATAAATCATGAATCATGAATTGAATCATTAATTGATTCATGAATCATGAATCGAATCATGAATCATGAATTAAATAATAAATTGAATCATGAATCATGAATCGAATCATGAATTGAATCAGAAATCATGAATTGAATTATGAATCATGAATCATGAATTAAATCATGAATCATGAATCATAAATCGATCCATGAATCATGAATTGAATCAGGAATCGAATCATGAATTAAATCATGAATCATGAATCATAAATCATGAATCGAAACATAAATTATGAATCATGTTTCATGAATTGAATCATGAATCATGAATCCTGAATCGAATCATGAATCATGAATCATGAATTGAATCATGAATTGAATCATGAATCATGAATCATGAATCGAATCATGAATCATGAATTGAATCATGAGTCATGAATTATGAATCATGAATTGAATCATGAATCATGAATTATGAATCATGAATTGAATCATGAATCATGAATCATGAATCATGAATTGAATCATGAATTGAATCATGAATCATGAATTGAATCATGAATCATGAATCATGAATCATAAATTGAATCATCAATCATGAATCATAAACTGAATCATGAATTGAATCATAAATCATGAATCATGAATTGAATCATGAATCATGAATCATGTATTGAATCATGAATCATGAATCATAAATCATGAATTGAATCATGAATCATGAATCGAATCATGAATCATGAATTGAAACATGAATCATGAATCAAGAATCGAATCATGAATCATGAATTGAATCATGAATCATGAATCATGAATCGAATCATGAATCATGAATCAAGAATCATGAATCGAATCATGAATTGAATCATGAATCATGAATCATGAATTGAATCATGAATCATGAATCGAATCATGAATCATGAATCATGAATCATGAATTGAATCATGAATCGAATCATGAATCATGAATTGAATCATGAATTGAATCATGAATCATGAATTAAATAATAAATTGAATCATGAATCATGAATCATGAATCGAATCATGAATTGAATCATGAATCATGAATTGAATCATGAATCATGAATCATAAATCGAATCATGAATCATGAATTGAATCATGACTCATGAATTGTGAATCATGAATTGAATCATGAATCATGAATTATGAATTATGAATCATGAATCATGAATCATGAATCATCAATCATGAATCATGAATTGATTCATGAATTGAATCATAAATCATGAATCATGAATTAAATCATGAATCATGAATCATGAATCGAATCATGAATCATGAATTGAATCATGAATCATGAATTCAATCATGAATCATGAATTCAATCATGAATCATGAATCATGAATCGAATTATGAATCATGAATCAAGAATCATGAATTGAATCATGAATCATGAATTAAATCATGAATCATGATTTGAATCAGGAATCGAATCATGAATTCAATCATGAATCATAAATCGAATCATGAATCATGAATTGAATCAGGAATCGAATCATGAATCGAATCATGAATCATGAATCGAATCATGAATCATAAATCATGAATCATGAATGTAATCATGAATCATGAATTGAATCATGAATCATGAATCATGATTTGAATCATGAATCATGAATCATGAATTGAATCATGAATCATGAATCATGAATCATGAATCATGAACTAAATCATGAATCATGAATCATGAATCAAATCATGAACCATGGATCGAATCATGAATCATGAATTGAATCATGAACCATGAATCATGAATCATGAATCATGAATCATGAATCATGAATCATGAATCAAATCATGAATCATGAATCATGAATTGAATCATGAATCATGAATTGAATCATGAATCATTAATTGAATCATGAATCATGAATCAAGAATCATGAATCGAAACATGAATCATGAATTGAATCAGGAATCATGAATCATGAATCATGAATTGAATCATGAATCATGAATCATGAATCGAATAATGAATCATGAATCATGAATCATGAATCGAATCATGAATTGAATCAGGAATCATGAATTGAATCATGAATCATGAATCATGAATTGAATCATGAATTGAATCATGAATCATGAATCATGAATTGAATCATGAATCATGAATTGAATCATGAATCATGAATCATAAATCGAATCATGAATCATGAATTGAATCATGACTCATGAATTGTGAATCATGAATTGAATCATGAATCATGAATTATGAATTATGAATCATGAATCATGAATCAAGAATCATCAATCATGAATCATGAATTGATTCATGAATTGAATCATAAATCATGAATCATGAATTAAATCATGAATCATGAATCATGAATCGAATCATGAATCATGAATTGAATCATGAATCATGAATTCAATCATGAATCATGAATTCAATCATGAATCATGAATCATGAATCGAATTATGAATCATGAATCAAGAATCATGAATTGAATCATGAATCATGAATTAAATCATGAATCATGATTTGAATCAGGAATCGAATCATGAATTCAATCATGAATCATAAATCGAATCATGAATCATGAATTGAATCAGGAATCGAATCATGAATCGAATCATGAATCATGAATCGAATCATGAATCATAAATCATGAATCATGAATGTAATCATGAATCATGAATTGAATCATGAATCATGAATCATGATTTGAATCATGAATCATGAATCATCAATCATGAATCATGAATTGATTCATGAATTGAATCATAAATCATGAATCATGAATTAAATCATGAATCATGAATCATGAATCGAATCATGAATCATGAATTGAATCATGAATCATGAATTCAATCATGAATCATGAATTCAATCATGAATCATGAATCATGAATCGAATTATGAATCATGAATCAAGAATCATGAATTGAATCATGAATCATGAATTAAATCATGAATCATGATTTGAATCAGGAATCGAATCATGAATTCAATCATGAATCATAAATCGAATCATGAATCATGAATTGAATCAGGAATCGAATCATGAATCGAATCATGAATCATGAATCGAATCATGAATCATAAATCATGAATCATGAATGTAATCATGAATCATGAATTGAATCATGAATCATGAATCATGATTTGAATCATGAATCATGAATCATGAATTGAATCATGAATCATGAATCATGAATCATGAATCATGAACTAAATCATGAATCATGAATCATGAATCAAATCATGAACCATGGATCGAATCATGAATCATGAATTGAATCATGAACCATGAATCATGAATCATGAATCATGAATCATGAATCATGAATCATGAATCAAATCATGAATCATGAATCATGAATTGAATCATGAATCATGAATTGAATCATGAATCATGAATTGAATCATGAATCATTAATTGAATCATGAATCATGAATCAAGAATCATGAATCGAAACATGAATCATGAATTGAATCAGGAATCATGAATCATGAATCATGAATTGAATCATGAATCATGAATCATGAATCGAATAATGAATCATGAATAATGAATCATGAATTGAATCATGAATCATGAATTGAATCATGAATCATGAATTGAATCATAAATTGAATCATGAATCATGAATCGAATCATGAGTCATAAATTGAATCATGAATCATGAATCATGAATTGAATCATGAATCATAAATTGAATCATGAATCATGAATTGAATCATGAATCATGAATTCAATCATGAATCATGAATTCAATCATGAATCATGAATCATGAATCGAATTATGAATCATGAATCAAGAATCATGAATCGAATCATGAATCATGAAATAAATAATGAATCATGATTTGAATCAGAAATCAAATCATGAATTCAATCATGAATCATAAATCGAATCAAGAATCATGAATTGAATCAGGAATCGAATCATGAATTAAATGATGAATCATGAATTGAATGATGAATCATGAATTGAATCATGAATCATGAATCATGAATCGAATCATGAATCATAAATCATGAATCATGAATCATGAATCATGAATTGAATCATGAATCATGAATCATGAATCATGAACTAAATCATGAATCATGAATCGAATCATGAACCATGAATCGAATCATGAATCATGAATTGAATCATGAACCATGAATCATGAATCATGAATCATGAATCGAATCATGAATCATGAATCAAGAATCATGAATCGAATCATGAATTGAATCATGAATCATGAATCATGAATTGAATCATGAATCATGAATCGAATCATGAATCATGAATCATGAATCATGAATTGAATCATGAATCGAATCATGAATCATGAATTGAATCATGAATTGAATCATGAATCATGAATCGAATCATGAATTAAATAATAAATTGAATCATGAATCATGAATCATGAATCGAATCATGAATTGAATCAGGAATCATGAATTGAATCATGAATCATGAATCATGAATTGAATCATGAATTGAATCATGAATCATGAATCATGAATTGAATCATGAATCATGAATTGAATCATGAATCATGAATCATAAATCGAATCATGAATCATGAATTGAATCATGACTCATGAATTGTGAATCATGAATTGAATCATGAATCATGAATTATGAATTATGAATCATGAATCATGAATCATGAATCATCAATCATGAATCATGAATTGATTCATGAATTGAATCATAAATCATGAATCATGAATTAAATCATGAATCATGAATCATGAATCGAATCATGAATCATGAATCGAATCATGAATCATGAATTGAATCATGAATCATGAATTCAATCATGAATCATGAATTCAATCATGAATCATGAATCATGAATCGAATTATGAATCATGAATCAAGAATCATGAATTGAATCATGAATCATGAATTAAATCATGAATCATGATTTGAATCAGGAATCGAATCATGAATTCAATCATGAATCATAAATCGAATCATGAATCATGAATTGAATCAGGAATCGAATCATGAATCGAATCATGAATCATGAATCGAATCATGAATCATAAATCATGAATCATGAATGTAATCATGAATCATGAATTGAATCATGAATCATGAATCATGAATTGAATCATGAATCATGAATCATGAATCATGAATCATGAACTAAATCATGAATCATGAATCAAATCATGAACCATGGATCGAATCATGAATCATGAATTGAATCATGAACCATGAATCATGAATCATGAATCATGAATCATGAATCATGAATCAAATCATGAATCATGAATCATGAATTGAATCATGAATCATGAATTGAATCATGAATCATTAATTGAATCATGAATCATGAATCAAGAATCATGAATCGAAACATGAATCATGAATTGATTCAGGAATCATGAATCATGAATCATGAATTGAATCATGAATCATGAATCATGAATCGAATAATGAATCATGAATAATGAATCATGAATTGAATCATGAATCATGAATTGAATCATAAATCATGAATTGAATCATAAATTGAATCATGAATCATGAATCGAATCATGAGTCATAAATTGAATCATGAATCATGAATCATGAATTGAATCATGAATCATAAATTGAATCATGAATCATGAATTGAATCATGAATCATGAATTCAATCATGAATCATGAATTCAATCATGAATCATGAATCATGAATCGAATTATGAATCATGAATCAAGAATCATGAATCGAATCATGAATCATGAAATAAATAATGAATCATGATTTGAATCAGGAATCAAATCATGAATTCAATCATGAATCATAAATCGAATCATGAATCATGAATTGAATCAGGAATCGAATCATGAATTAAATGATGAATCATGAATTGAATGATGAATCATGAATTGAATCATGAATCATGAATCATGAATCGAATCATGAATCATAAATCATGAATCATGAATCATGAATCATGAATTGAATCATGAATCATGAATCATGAATCATGAACTAAATCATGAATCACGAATCATGAATCGAATCATGAACCATGAATCGAATCATGAATCATGAATTGAATCATGAACCATGAATCATGAATCATGAATCATGAATCGAATCATGAATCATGAATCATGAATTGAATCATGAATCATGAATTGAATCATGAATCATGAATTGATTCATGAATCATGAATCATGAATCATGAATCGAATCATGAACCATGAATCGAATCATGAATCATGAATTGAATCATGAACCATGAATCATGAATCATGAATCATGAATCGAATCATGAATCATGAATCATGAATTGAATCATGAATCATGAATCATGAATCATGAATCGAATCATGAATCATGAATCATGAATTGAATCATGAATCATGAATTGAATCATGAATCATGAATTGAATCATGAATCATGAATCAATAATCATGAATCGAAACATGAATCATGAATTGAATCAGGAATCATGAATCATGAATCATGAATTGAATCATGAATCATGAATCATGAATCGAATAATGAATCATGAATCATGAATCATGAATTGAATCATGAATCATGAATTGAATCATGAATTGAATCATGAATCATGAATCGAATCATGAGTCATGAATTGAATCATGAATCATGAATCATGAATCATAAATTGAATCATAAATCATGAATCATGAATTGAATCATGAATCATGAATCGAATTATGAATCATGAATCAAGAATCATGAATCGAATCATGAATCATGAAATAAATAATGAATCATGATTTGAATCAGGAATCGAATCATGAATTCAATCATGAATCATAAATCGAATCATGAATCATGAATTGAATCAGGAATCGAATCATGAATTGAATGATGAATCATGAATTGAATGATGAATCATGAATTGAATCATGAATCATGAATCATGAATCGAATCATGAATCATGAATCATGAATCATGAACTAAATCATGAATCATGAATCATGAATCATGAACTAAATCATGAATCATGAATCATGAATCGAATCATGAACCATGAATCGAATCATGAATCATGAATTGAATCATGAACCATGAATCATGAATCATGAATCATGAATCGAATCATAAATCATGAATCATGAAATGAATCATGAATCATGAATTGAATCATGAATCATGAATTGAATCATGAATCATGAATCAATAATCATGAATCAAAACATGAATCATGAATTGAATCAGGAATCATGAATCATGAATCATGAATTGATTCATGAATCATGAATCATGAATCGAATAATGAATCATGAATCATGAATCATGAATTGAATCATGAATCATGAATTGAATCATGAATCATGAATTAAATCATGAATCATGAATCGAATCATGAGTCATGAATTGAATCATGAATCATGAATCATGAATCATAAATTGAATCATAAATCATGAATTGAATCATGAATCATGAATCGAATCATGAATCATGAATCATGAATTGAATCAAGAATTGAATCATGAATCATGAATTGAATCATGAATCATGAATCATAAATCGAATCATGAATTGAATCATGAATCATGAATCATGAACTAAATCATGAATCATGAATCATGAATCATGAACTAAATCATGAATCATGGATCATGAATCGAATCATGAACCATGAATCGAATCATGAATCATGAATTGAATCATGAACCATGAATCATGAATCATGAATCATGAATCGAATCATGAATCATGAATCATGAAATGAATCATGAATCATGAATTGAATCATGAATCATGAATTGAATCATGAATCATGAATCAATAATCATGAATCGAAACATGAATCATGAATTGAATCAGGAATCATGAATCATGAATCATGAATTGATTCATGAATCATGAATCATGAATCGAATAATGAATCATGAATCATGAATCATGAATTGAATCATGAATCATGAATTGAATCATGAATCATGAATCGAATCATGAGTCATGAATTGAATCATGAATCATGAATCATGAATCATAAATTGAATCATAAATCATAAATCATGAATTGAATCATGAATCATGAATCGAATCATGAATCATGAATCATGAATTGAATCATGAATTGAATCATGAATCATGAATCGAATCATGAATCATGAATCATGAATTGAATCATGAATTGAATCATGAATCATGAATCAAATCATGAATCATGAATTGAATCAAGAATTGAATCATAAATCATGAATTGAATCATGAATCATGAATCATGAATCGAATCATGAATTAAATCATGAATCGAATCATGAATTGAATCATTAATCATGAATTATGAATCATGAATTGAATCATGGATCATGATTCATGAATTGAATCATGAATCATGAATCATGAATTGAATCATGAATCATGAATCATGAATCGAATCATGAACCATGAATCGAATCATGAATCATGAATTGAATCATGAATCATGAATCATGAATCGAATCATGAATCATGAATCATGAATCGAATCATGAATCATGAATCATGAATTGAATCATGAATCATGAATCAATAATCATGAATCGAAACATGAATCATGAATTGAATCAGGAATCATGAATCATGAATCATGAATTGAATCATGAATCATGAATCATGAATCGAATAATGAATCATGAATCATGAATCATGAATTGAATCATGAATCATGAATTGAATCATGAATTGAATCATGAATCATGAATCGAATCATGAGTCATGAATTGAATCATGAATCATGAATCATGAATCATAAATTGAATCATAAATCATGAATCATGAATTGAATCATGAATCATGAATCGAATTATGAATCATGAATCAAGAATCATGAATCGAATCATGAATCATGAAATAAATAATGAATCATGATTTGAATCAGGAATCGAATCATGAATTCAATCATGAATCATAAATCGAATCATGAATCATGAATTGAATCAGGAATCGAATCATGAATTGAATGATGAATCATGAATTGAATGATGAATCATGAATTGAATCATGAATCATG
The DNA here is from genome assembly GCA_036250195.1 of Mixophyes australis. Classification (NCBI taxonomy): domain Eukaryota; kingdom Metazoa; phylum Chordata; class Amphibia; order Anura; family Limnodynastidae; genus Mixophyes; species Mixophyes australis. The sequence goes on along the minus strand of JAVHZZ010000001.1, from coordinate 237,388,148 downwards.
AATCATGAATCGAATCATGAATCATGAATCATGAATCATGAACTAAATCATGAATCATGAATCATGAATCATGAACTAAATCATGAATCATGAATCATGAATCGAATCATGAACCATGAATCGAATCATGAATCATGAATTGAATCATGAACCATGAATCATGAATCATGAATCATGAATCGAATCATAAATCATGAATCATGAAATGAATCATGAATCATGAATTGAATCATGAATCATGAATTGAATCATGAATCATGAATCAATAATCATGAATCAAAACATGAATCATGAATTGAATCAGGAATCATGAATCATGAATCATGAATTGATTCATGAATCATGAATCATGAATCGAATAATGAATCATGAATCATGAATCATGAATTGAATCATGAATCATGAATTGAATCATGAATCATGAATTAAATCATGAATCATGAATCGAATCATGAGTCATGAATTGAATCATGAATCATGAATCATGAATCATAAATTGAATCATAAATCATGAATTGAATCATGAATCATGAATCGAATCATGAATCATGAATCATGAATTGAATCAAGAATTGAATCATGAATCATGAATTGAATCATGAATCATGAATCATAAATCGAATCATGAATTGAATCATGAATCATGAATCATGAACTAAATCATGAATCATGAATCATGAATCATGAACTAAATCATGAATCATGGATCATGAATCGAATCATGAACCATGAATCGAATCATGAATCATGAATTGAATCATGAACCATGAATCATGAATCATGAATCATGAATCGAATCATGAATCATGAATCATGAAATGAATCATGAATCATGAATTGAATCATGAATCATGAATTGAATCATGAATCATGAATCAATAATCATGAATCGAAACATGAATCATGAATTGAATCAGGAATCATGAATCATGAATCATGAATTGATTCATGAATCATGAATCATGAATCGAATAATGAATCATGAATCATGAATCATGAATTGAATCATGAATCATGAATTGAATCATGAATCATGAATTGAATCATGAATCATGAATCGAATCATGAGTCATGAATTGAATCATGAATCATGAATCATGAATCATAAATTGAATCATAAATCATAAATCATGAATTGAATCATGAATCATGAATCGAATCATGAATCATGAATCATGAATTGAATCATGAATTGAATCATGAATCATGAATCGAATCATGAATCATGAATCATGAATTGAATCATGAATTGAATCATGAATCATGAATCAAATCATGAATCATGAATTGAATCAAGAATTGAATCATGAATCATGAATTGAATCATGAATCATGAATCATGAATCGAATCATGAATTAAATCATGAATCGAATCATGAATTGAATCATTAATCATGAATTATGAATCATGAATTGAATCATGGATCATGATTCATGAATTGAATCATGAATCATGAATCATGAATTGAATCATGAATCATGAATCATGAATCGAATCATGAACCATGAATCGAATCATGAATCATGAATTGAATCATGAACCATGAATCATGAATCATGAATCGAATCATGAATCATGAATCATGAATCGAATCATGAATCATGAATCATGAATTGAATCATGAATCATGAATCAATAATCATGAATCGAAACATGAATCATGAATTGAATCAGGAATCATGAATCATGAATCATGAATTGAATCATGAATCATGAATCATGAATCGAATAATGAATCATGAATCATGAATCATGAATTGAATCATGAATCATGAATTGAATCATGAATCATGAATTGAATCATGAATTGAATCATGAATCATGAATCGAATCATGAGTCATGAATTGAATCATGAATCATGAATCATGAATCATAAATTGAATCATAAATCATGAATTCAATCATGAATCATGAATTCAATCATGAATCATGAATCATGAATCATGAATTGAATCATGAATCATGAATTCAATCATGAATCATGAATTCAATCATGAATCATGAATCATGAATCGAATTATGAATCATGAATCAAGAATCATGAATCAAATCATGAATCATGAAATAAATAATGAATCATGATTTGAATCAGGAATCGAATCATGAATTCAATCATGAATCATAAATCGAATCATGAATCATGAATTGAATCAGGAATCGAATCATGAATTGAATGATGAATCATGAATTGAATGATGAATCATGAATTGAATCATGAATCATGAATCATGAATCGAATCATGAATCATAAATCATGAATCATGAATCATGAATCATGAATTGAATCATGAATCATGAATCATGAATCATGAACTAAATCATGAATCATGAATCATGAATCGAATCATGAACCATGAATCGAATCATGAATCATGAATTGAATCATGAACCATGAATCATGAATCATGAATCATGAATCGAATCATGAATCATGAATCAAGAATCATGAATCGAATCATGAATTGAATCATGAATCATGAATCATGAATTGAATCATGAATCATGAATCGAATCATGAATCATGAATCATGAATCATGAATTGAATCATGAATCGAATCATGAATCATGAATTGAATCATGAATTGAATCATGAATCATGAATCGAATCATGAATTAAATAATAAATTGAATCATGAATCATGAATCATGAATCGAATCATGAATTGAATCAGGAATCATGAATTGAATCATGAATCATGAATCATGAATTGAATCATGAATTGAATCATGAATCATGAATCATGAATTGAATCATGAATCATGAATTGAATCATGAATCATGAATCATAAATCGAATCATGAATCATGAATTGAATCATGACTCATGAATTGTGAATCATGAATTGAATCATGAATCATGAATTATGAATTATGAATCATGAATCATGAATCATGAATCATCAATCATGAATCATGAATTGATTCATGAATTGAATCATAAATCATGAATCATGAATTAAATCATGAATCATGAATCATGAATCGAATCATGAATCATGAATCGAATCATGAATCATGAATTGAATCATGAATCATGAATTCAATCATGAATCATGAATTCAATCATGAATCATGAATCATGAATCGAATTATGAATCATGAATCAAGAATCATGAATTGAATCATGAATCATGAATTAAATCATGAATCATGATTTGAATCAGGAATCGAATCATGAATTCAATCATGAATCATAAATCGAATCATGAATCATGAATTGAATCAGGAATCAAATCATGAATCGAATCATGAATCATGAATCGAATCATGAATCATAAATCATGAATCATGAATGTAATCATGAATCATGAATTGAATCATGAATCATGAATCATGAATTGAATCATGAATCATGAATCATGAATCATGAATCATGAACTAAATCATGAATCATGAATCAAATCATGAACCATGGATCGAATCATGAATCATGAATTGAATCATGAACCATGAATCATGAATCATGAATCATGAATCATGAATCATGAATCAAATCATGAATCATGAATCATGAATTGAATCATGAATCATGAATTGAATCATGAATCATTAATTGAATCATGAATCATGAATCAAGAATCATGAATCGAAACATGAATCATGAATTGATTCAGGAATCATGAATCATGAATCATGAATTGAATCATGAATCATGAATCATGAATCGAATAATGAATCATGAATAATGAATCATGAATTGAATCATGAATCATGAATTGAATCATAAATCATGAATTGAATCATAAATTGAATCATGAATCATGAATCGAATCATGAGTCATAAATTGAATCATGAATCATGAATCATGAATTGAATCATGAATCATAAATTGAATCATGAATCATGAATTGAATCATGAATCATGAATTCAATCATGAATCATGAATTCAATCATGAATCATGAATCATGAATCGAATTATGAATCATGAATCAAGAATCATGAATCGAATCATGAATCATGAAATAAATAATGAATCATGATTTGAATCAGGAATCAAATCATGAATTCAATCATGAATCATAAATCGAATCATGAATCATGAATTGAATCAGGAATCGAATCATGAATTAAATGATGAATCATGAATTGAATGATGAATCATGAATTGAATCATGAATCATGAATCATGAATCGAATCATGAATCATAAATCATGAATCATGAATCATGAATCATGAATTGAATCATGAATCATGAATCATGAATCATGAACTAAATCATGAATCACGAATCATGAATCGAATCATGAACCATGAATCGAATCATGAATCATGAATTGAATCATGAACCATGAATCATGAATCATGAATCATGAATCGAATCATGAATCATGAATCATGAATTGAATCATGAATCATGAATTGAATCATGAATCATGAATTGATTCATGAATCATGAATCAATAATCATGAATCGAAACATGAATCATGAATTGAATCAGGAATCATGAATCATGAATCATGAATTGAATCATGAATCATGAATCATGAATCGAATAATGAATCATGAATCATGAATCATGAATTGAATCATGAATCATGAATTGAATCATGAATCATGAATTGAATCATGAATTGAATCATGAATCATGAATCGAATCATGAGTCATGAATTGAATCATGAATCATGAATCATGAATCATAAATTAAATCATAAATCATGAATTCAATCATGAATCATGAATTCAATCATGAATCATGAATCATGAATTCAATCATGAATCATGAATTCAATCATGAATCATGAATCATGAATCGAATTATGAATCATGAATCAAGAATCATGAATCAAATCATGAATCATGAAATAAATAATGAATCATGATTTGAATCAGGAATCGAATCATGAATTCAATCATGAATCATAAATCGAATCATGAATCATGAATTGAATCAGGAATCGAATCATGAATTGAATGATGAATCATGAATTGAATGATGAATCATGAATTGAATCATGAATCATGAATCATGAATCGAATCATGAATCATAAATCATGAATCATAGATCATGAATCATGAATTGAATCATGAATCATGAATCATGAACTAAATCATGAATCATGAATCATGAATCGAATCATGAACCATGAATCGAATCATGAATCATGAATTGAATCATGAACCATGAATCATGAATCATGAATCATGAATCGAATCATGAATCATGAATCATGAATTGAATCATGAATCATGAATTGAATCATGAATCATGAATTGAATCATGAATCATGAATCAATAATCATGAATCGAAACATGAATCATGAATTGAATCAGGAATCATGAATCATGAATCATGAATTGAATCATGAATCATGAATCATGAATCGAATAATGAATCATGAATCATGAATCATGAATTGAATCATGAATCATGAATTGAATCATGAATTGAATCATGAATCATGAATCGAATCATGAGTCATGAATTGAATCATGAATCATGAATCATGAATCATAAATTGAATCATAAATCATGAATCATGAATTGAATCATGAATCATGAATCGAATTATGAATCATGAATCAAGAATCATGAATCGAATCATGAATCATGAAATAAATAATGAATCATGATTTGAATCAGGAATCGAATCATGAATTCAATCATGAATCATAAATCGAATCATGAATCATGAATTGAATCAGGAATCGAATCATGAATTGAATGATGAATCATGAATTGAATGATGAATCATGAATTGAATCATGAATCATGAATCATGAATCGAATCATGAATCAAGAATCATTAATCGAATCATGAATCATGAAATAAATAATGAATCATGATTTGAATCAGGAATCGAATCATGAATTCAATCATGAATCATAAATCGAATCATGAATCATGAATTGAATCAGGAATCGAATCATGAATTGAATGATGAATCATGAATTGAATGATGAATCATGAATTGAATCATGAATCATGAATCATGAATCGAATCATGAATCATAAATCATGAATCATAGATCATGAATCATGAATTGAATCATGAATCATGAATCATGAACTAAATCATGAATCATGAATCATGAATCGAATCATGAACCATGAATCGAATCATGAATCATGAATTGAATCATGAACCATGAATCATGAATCATGAATCATGAATCGAATCATGAATCATGAATCATGAATTGAATCATGAATCATGAATTGAATCATGAATCATGAATTGAATCATGAATCATGAATCAATAATCATGAATCGAAACATAAATCATGAATTGAATCAGGAATCATGAATCATGAATCATGAATTGAATCATGAATCATGAATCATGAATCGAATAATGAATCATGAATCATGAATCATGAATTGAATCATGAATCATGAATTGAATCATGAATTGAATCATGAATCATGAATCGAATCATGAGTCATGAATTGAATCATGAATCATGAATCATGAATCATAAATTGAATCATAAATCATGAATCATGAATTGAATCATGAATCATGAATCGAATTATGAATCATGAATCAAGAATCATGAATCGAATCATGAATCATGAAATAAATAATGAATCATGATTTGAATCAGGAATCGAATCATGAATTCAATCATGAATCATAAATCGAATCATGAATCATGAATTGAATCAGGAATCGAATCATGAATTGAATGATGAATCATGAATTGAATGATGAATCATGAATTGAATCATGAATCATGAATCATGAATTGATTCATGAATCATGAATCATGAATCGAATAATGAATCATGAATCATGAATCATGAATTGAATCATGAATCATGAATTGAATCATGAATCATGAATTGAATCATGAATCATGAATCGAATCATGAGTCATGAATTGAATCATGAATCATGAATCATGAATCATAAATTGAATCATAAATCATAAATCATGAATTGAATCATGAATCATGAATCGAATCATGAATCATGAATCATGAATTGAATCATGAATTGAATCATGAATCATGAATCGAATCATGAATCATGAATCATGAATTGAATCATGAATTGAATCATGAATCATGAATCAAATCATGAATCATGAATTGAATCAAGAATTGAATCATGAATCATGAATTGAATCATGAATCATGAATCATGAATCGAATCATGAATTAAATCATGAATCGAATCATGAATTGAATCATTAATCATGAATTATGAATCATGAATTGAATCATGGATCATGATTCATGAATTGAATCATGAATCATGAATCATGAATTGAATCATGAATCATGAATCATGAATCGAATCATGAACCATGAATCGAATCATGAATCATGAATTGAATCATGAACCATGAATCATGAATCATGAATCGAATCATGAATCATGAATCATGAATCGAATCATGAATCATGAATCATGAATTGAATCATGAATCATGAATCAATAATCATGAATCGAAACATGAATCATGAATTGAATCAGGAATCATGAATCATGAATCATGAATTGAATCATGAATCATGAATCATGAATCGAATAATGAATCATGAATCATGAATCATGAATTGAATCATGAATCATGAATTGAATCATGAATCATGAATTGAATCATGAATTGAATCATGAATCGAATCATGAGTCATGAATTGAATCATGAATCATGAATCATGAATCATAAATTGAATCATAAATCATGAATTCAATCATGAATCATGAATTCAATCATGAATCATGAATCATGAATCATGAATTGAATCATGAATCATGAATTCAATCATGAATCATGAATTCAATCATGAATCATGAATCATGAATCGAATTATGAATCATGAATCAAGAATCATGAATCAAATCATGAATCATGAAATAAATAATGAATCATGATTTGAATCAGGAATCGAATCATGAATTCAATCATGAATCATAAATCGAATCATGAATCATGAATTGAATCAGGAATCGAATCATGAATTGAATGATGAATCATGAATTGAATGATGAATCATGAATTGAATCATGAATCATGAATCATGAATCGAATCATGAATCATAAATCATGAATCATGAATCATGAATCATGAATTGAATCATGAATCATGAATCATGAATCATGAACTAAATCATGAATCATGAATCATGAATCGAATCATGAACCATGAATCGAATCATGAATCATGAATTGAATCATGAACCATGAATCATGAATCATGAATCATGAATCGAATCATGAATCATGAATCAAGAATCATGAATCGAATCATGAATTGAATCATGAATCATGAATCATGAATTGAATCATGAATCATGAATCGAATCATGAATCATGAATCATGAATCATGAATTGAATCATGAATCGAATCATGAATCATGAATTGAATCATGAATTGAATCATGAATCATGAATCGAATCATGAATTAAATAATAAATTGAATCATGAATCATGAATCATGAATCGAATCATGAATTGAATCAGGAATCATGAATTGAATCATGAATCATGAATCATGAATTGAATCATGAATTGAATCATGAATCATGAATTGAATCATGAATCATGAATTGAATCATGAATCATGAATCATAAATCGAATCATGAATCATGAATTGAATCATGACTCATGAATTGTGAATCATGAATTGAATCATGAATCATGAATTATGAATTATGAATCATGAATCATGAATCATGAATCATCAATCATGAATCATGAATTGATTCATGAATTGAATCATAAATCATGAATCATGAATTAAATCATGAATCATGAATCATGAATCGAATCATGAATCATGAATCGAATCATGAATCATGAATTGAATCATGAATCATGAATTCAATCATGAATCATGAATTCAATCATGAATCATGAATCATGAATCGAATTATGAATCATGAATCAAGAATCATGAATTGAATCATGAATCATGAATTAAATCATGAATCATGATTTGAATCAGGAATCGAATCATGAATTCAATCATGAATCATAAATCGAATCATGAATCATGAATTGAATCAGGAATCAAATCATGAATCGAATCATGAATCATGAATCGAATCATGAATCATAAATCATGAATCATGAATGTAATCATGAATCATGAATTGAATCATGAATCATGAATCATGAATTGAATCATGAATCATGAATCATGAATCATGAATCATGAACTAAATCATGAATCATGAATCAAATCATGAACCATGGATCGAATCATGAATCATGAATTGAATCATGAACCATGAATCATGAATCATGAATCATGAATCATGAATCATGAATCAAATCATGAATCATGAATCATGAATTGAATCATGAATCATGAATTGAATCATGAATCATTAATTGAATCATGAATCATGAATCAAGAATCATGAATCGAAACATGAATCATGAATTGATTCAGGAATCATGAATCATGAATCATGAATTGAATCATGAATCATGAATCATGAATCGAATAATGAATCATGAATAATGAATCATGAATTGAATCATGAATCATGAATTGAATCATAAATCATGAATTGAATCATAAATTGAATCATGAATCATGAATCGAATCATGAGTCATAAATTGAATCATGAATCATGAATCATGAATTGAATCATGAATCATAAATTGAATCATGAATCATGAATTGAATCATGAATCATGAATTCAATCATGAATCATGAATTCAATCATGAATCATGAATCATGAATCGAATTATGAATCATGAATCAAGAATCATGAATCGAATCATGAATCATGAAATAAATAATGAATCATGATTTGAATCAGGAATCAAATCATGAATTCAATCATGAATCATAAATCGAATCATGAATCATGAATTGAATCAGGAATCGAATCATGAATTAAATGATGAATCATGAATTGAATGATGAATCATGAATTGAATCATGAATCATGAATCATGAATCGAATCATGAATCATAAATCATGAATCATGAATCATGAATCATGAATTGAATCATGAATCATGAATCATGAATCATGAACTAAATCATGAATCACGAATCATGAATCGAATCATGAATCATGAAATAAATAATGAATCATGATTTGAATCAGGAATCGAATCATGAATTCAATCATGAATCATAAATCGAATCATGAATCATGAATTGAATCAGGAATCGAATCATGAATTGAATGATGAATCATGAATTGAATGATGAATCATGAATTGAATCATGAATCATGAATCATGAATTGATTCATGAATCATGAATCATGAATCGAATAATGAATCATGAATCATGAATCATGAATTGAATCATGAATCATGAATTGAATCATGAATCATGAATTGAATCATGAATCATGAATCGAATCATGAGTCATGAATTGAATCATGAATCATGAATCATGAATCATAAATTGAATCATAAATCATAAATCATGAATTGAATCATGAATCATGAATCGAATCATGAATCATGAATCATGAATTGAATCATGAATTGAATCATGAATCATGAATCGAATCATGAATCATGAATCATGAATTGAATCATGAATTGAATCATGAATCATGAATCAAATCATGAATCATGAATTGAATCAAGAATTGAATCATGAATCATGAATTGAATCATGAATCATGAATCATGAATCGAATCATGAATTAAATCATGAATCGAATCATGAATTGAATCATTAATCATGAATTATGAATCATGAATTGAATCATGGATCATGATTCATGAATTGAATCATGAATCATGAATCATGAATTGAATCATGAATCATGAATCATGAATCGAATCATGAACCATGAATCGAATCATGAATCATGAATTGAATCATGAACCATGAATCATGAATCATGAATCGAATCATGAATCATGAATCATGAATCGAATCATGAATCATGAATCATGAATTGAATCATGAATCATGAATCAATAATCATGAATCGAAACATGAATCATGAATTGAATCAGGAATCATGAATCATGAATCATGAATTGAATCATGAATCATGAATCATGAATCGAATAATGAATCATGAATCATGAATCATGAATTGAATCATGAATCATGAATTGAATCATGAATCATGAATTGAATCATGAATTGAATCATGAATCGAATCATGAGTCATGAATTGAATCATGAATCATGAATCATGAATCATAAATTGAATCATAAATCATGAATTCAATCATGAATCATGAATTCAATCATGAATCATGAATCATGAATCATGAATTGAATCATGAATCATGAATTCAATCATGAATCATGAATTCAATCATGAATCATGAATCATGAATCGAATTATGAATCATGAATCAAGAATCATGAATCAAATCATGAATCATGAAATAAATAATGAATCATGATTTGAATCAGGAATCGAATCATGAATTCAATCATGAATCATAAATCGAATCATGAATCATGAATTGAATCAGGAATCGAATCATGAATTGAATGATGAATCATGAATTGAATGATGAATCATGAATTGAATGATGAATCATGAATTGAATCATGAATCATGAATCATGAATCGAATCATGAATCATAAATCATGAATCATGAATCATGAATCATGAATTGAATCATGAATCATGAATCATGAATCATGAACTAAATCATGAATCATGAATCATGAATCGAATCATGAACCATGAATCGAATCATGAATCATGAATTGAATCATGAACCATGAATCATGAATCATGAATCATGAATCGAATCATGAATCATGAATCAAGAATCATGAATCGAATCATGAATTGAATCATGAATCATGAATCATGAATTGAATCATGAATCATGAATCGAATCATGAATCATGAATCATGAATCATGAATTGAATCATGAATCGAATCATGAATCATGAATTGAATCATGAATTGAATCATGAATCATGAATCGAATCATGAATTAAATAATAAATTGAATCATGAATCATGAATCATGAATCGAATCATGAATTGAATCAGGAATCATGAATTGAATCATGAATCATGAATCATGAATTGAATCATGAATTGAATCATGAATCATGAATTGAATCATGAATCATGAATTGAATCATGAATCATGAATCATAAATCGAATCATGAATCATGAATTGAATCATGACTCATGAATTGTGAATCATGAATTGAATCATGAATCATGAATTATGAATTATGAATCATGAATCATGAATCATGAATCATCAATCATGAATCATGAATTGATTCATGAATTGAATCATAAATCATGAATCATGAATTAAATCATGAATCATGAATCATGAATCGAATCATGAATCATGAATCGAATCATGAATCATGAATTGAATCATGAATCATGAATTCAATCATGAATCATGAATTCAATCATGAATCATGAATCATGAATCGAATTATGAATCATGAATCAAGAATCATGAATTGAATCATGAATCATGAATTAAATCATGAATCATGATTTGAATCAGGAATCGAATCATGAATTCAATCATGAATCATAAATCGAATCATGAATCATGAATTGAATCAGGAATCAAATCATGAATCGAATCATGAATCATGAATCGAATCATGAATCATAAATCATGAATCATGAATGTAATCATGAATCATGAATTGAATCATGAATCATGAATCATGAATTGAATCATGAATCATGAATCATGAATCATGAATCATGAACTAAATCATGAATCATGAATCAAATCATGAACCATGGATCGAATCATGAATCATGAATTGAATCATGAACCATGAATCATGAATCATGAATCATGAATCATGAATCATGAATCAAATCATGAATCATGAATCATGAATTGAATCATGAATCATGAATTGAATCATGAATCATTAATTGAATCATGAATCATGAATCAAGAATCATGAATCGAAACATGAATCATGAATTGATTCAGGAATCATGAATCATGAATCATGAATTGAATCATGAATCATGAATCATGAATCGAATAATGAATCATGAATAATGAATCATGAATTGAATCATGAATCATGAATTGAATCATAAATCATGAATTGAATCATAAATTGAATCATGAATCATGAATCGAATCATGAGTCATAAATTGAATCATGAATCATGAATCATGAATTGAATCATGAATCATAAATTGAATCATGAATCATGAATTGAATCATGAATCATGAATTCAATCATGAATCATGAATTCAATCATGAATCATGAATCATGAATCGAATTATGAATCATGAATCAAGAATCATGAATCGAATCATGAATCATGAAATAAATAATGAATCATGATTTGAATCAGGAATCAAATCATGAATTCAATCATGAATCATAAATCGAATCATGAATCATGAATTGAATCAGGAATCGAATCATGAATTAAATGATGAATCATGAATTGAATGATGAATCATGAATTGAATCATGAATCATGAATCATGAATCGAATCATGAATCATAAATCATGAATCATGAATCATGAATCATGAATTGAATCATGAATCATGAATCATGAATCATGAACTAAATCATGAATCACGAATCATGAATCGAATCATGAACCATGAATCGAATCATGAATCATGAATTGAATCATGAACCATGAATCATGAATCATGAATCATGAATCGAATCATGAATCATGAATCATGAATTGAATCATGAATCATGAATTGAATCATGAATCATGAATTGATTCATGAATCATGAATCATGAATCATGAATCGAATCATGAACCATGAATCGAATCATGAATCATGAATTGAATCATGAACCATGAATCATGAATCATGAATCATGAATCGAATCATGAATCATGAATCATGAATTGAATCATGAATCATGAATCATGAATCATGAATCGAATCATGAATCATGAATCATGAATTGAATCATGAATCATGAATTGAATCATGAATCATGAATTGAATCATGAATCATGAATCAATAATCATGAATCGAAACATGAATCATGAATTGAATCAGGAATCATGAATCATGAATCATGAATTGAATCATGAATCATGAATCATGAATCGAATAATGAATCATGAATCATGAATCATGAATTGAATCATGAATCATGAATTGAATCATGAATTGAATCATGAATCATGAATCGAATCATGAGTCATGAATTGAATCATGAATCATGAATCATGAATCATAAATTGAATCATAAATCATGAATCATGAATTGAATCATGAATCATGAATCGAATTATGAATCATGAATCAAGAATCATGAATCGAATCATGAATCATGAAATAAATAATGAATCATGATTTGAATCAGGAATCGAATCATGAATTCAATCATGAATCATAAATCGAATCATGAATCATGAATTGAATCAGGAATCGAATCATGAATTGAATGATGAATCATGAATTGAATGATGAATCATGAATTGAATCATGAATCATGAATCATGAATCGAATCATGAATCATGAATCATGAATCATGAACTAAATCATGAATCATGAATCATGAATCATGAACTAAATCATGAATCATGAATCATGAATCGAATCATGAACCATGAATCGAATCATGAATCATGAATTGAATCATGAACCATGAATCATGAATCATGAATCATGAATCGAATCATAAATCATGAATCATGAAATGAATCATGAATCATGAATTGAATCATGAATCATGAATTGAATCATGAATCATGAATCAATAATCATGAATCAAAACATGAATCATGAATTGAATCAGGAATCATGAATCATGAATCATGAATTGATTCATGAATCATGAATCATGAATCGAATAATGAATCATGAATCATGAATCATGAATTGAATCATGAATCATGAATTGAATCATGAATCATGAATTAAATCATGAATCATGAATCGAATCATGAGTCATGAATTGAATCATGAATCATGAATCATGAATCATAAATTGAATCATAAATCATGAATTGAATCATGAATCATGAATCGAATCATGAATCATGAATCATGAATTGAATCAAGAATTGAATCATGAATCATGAATTGAATCATGAATCATGAATCATAAATCGAATCATGAATTGAATCATGAATCATGAATCATGAACTAAATCATGAATCATGAATCATGAATCATGAACTAAATCATGAATCATGGATCATGAATCGAATCATGAACCATGAATCGAATCATGAATCATGAATTGAATCATGAACCATGAATCATGAATCATGAATCATGAATCGAATCATGAATCATGAATCATGAAATGAATCATGAATCATGAATTGAATCATGAATCATGAATTGAATCATGAATCATGAATCAATAATCATGAATCGAAACATGAATCATGAATTGAATCAGGAATCATGAATCATGAATCATGAATTGATTCATGAATCATGAATCATGAATCGAATAATGAATCATGAATCATGAATCATGAATTGAATCATGAATCATGAATTGAATCATGAATCATGAATTGAATCATGAATCATGAATCGAATCATGAGTCATGAATTGAATCATGAATCATGAATCATGAATCATAAATTGAATCATAAATCATAAATCATGAATTGAATCATGAATCATGAATCGAATCATGAATCATGAATCATGAATTGAATCATGAATTGAATCATGAATCATGAATCGAATCATGAATCATGAATCATGAATTGAATCATGAATTGAATCATGAATCATGAATCAAATCATGAATCATGAATTGAATCAAGAATTGAATCATGAATCATGAATTGAATCATGAATCATGAATCATGAATCGAATCATGAATTAAATCATGAATCGAATCATGAATTGAATCATTAATCATGAATTATGAATCATGAATTGAATCATGGATCATGATTCATGAATTGAATCATGAATCATGAATCATGAATTGAATCATGAATCATGAATCATGAATCGAATCATGAACCATGAATCGAATCATGAATCATGAATTGAATCATGAACCATGAATCATGAATCATGAATCGAATCATGAATCATGAATCATGAATCGAATCATGAATCATGAATCATGAATTGAATCATGAATCATGAATCAATAATCATGAATCGAAACATGAATCATGAATTGAATCAGGAATCATGAATCATGAATCATGAATTGAATCATGAATCATGAATCATGAATCGAATAATGAATCATGAATCATGAATCATGAATTGAATCATGAATCATGAATTGAATCATGAATTGAATCATGAATCATGAATCGAATCATGAGTCATGAATTGAATCATGAATCATGAATCATGAATCATAAATTGAATCATAAATCATGAATCATGAATTGAATCATGAATCATGAATCGAATTATGAATCATGAATCAAGAATCATGAATCGAATCATGAATCATGAAATAAATAATGAATCATGATTTGAATCAGGAATCGAATCATGAATTCAATCATGAATCATAAATCGAATCATGAATCATGAATTGAATCAGGAATCGAATCATGAATTGAATGATGAATCATGAATTGAATGATGAATCATGAATTGAATCATGAATCATGAATCATGAATCGAATCATGAATCATGAATCATGAATCATGAACTAAATCATGAATCATGAATCATGAATCATGAACTAAATCATGAATCATGAATCATGAATCGAATCATGAACCATGAATCGAATCATGAATCATGAATTGAATCATGAACCATGAATCATGAATCATGAATCATGAATCGAATCATAAATCATGAATCATGAAATGAATCATGAATCATGAATTGAATCATGAATCATGAATTGAATCATGAATCATGAATCAATAATCATGAATCAAAACATGAATCATGAATTGAATCAGGAATCATGAATCATGAATCATGAATTGATTCATGAATCATGAATCATGAATCGAATAATGAATCATGAATCATGAATCATGAATTGAATCATGAATCATGAATTGAATCATGAATCATGAATTAAATCATGAATCATGAATCGAATCATGAGTCATGAATTGAATCATGAATCATGAATCATGAATCATAAATTGAATCATAAATCATGAATTGAATCATGAATCATGAATCGAATCATGAATCATGAATCATGAATTGAATCAAGAATTGAATCATGAATCATGAATTGAATCATGAATCATGAATCATAAATCGAATCATGAATTGAATCATGAATCATGAATCATGAACTAAATCATGAATCATGAATCATGAATCATGAACTAAATCATGAATCATGGATCATGAATCGAATCATGAACCATGAATCGAATCATGAATCATGAATTGAATCATGAACCATGAATCATGAATCATGAATCATGAATCGAATCATGAATCATGAATCATGAAATGAATCATGAATCATGAATTGAATCATGAATCATGAATTGAATCATGAATCATGAATCAATAATCATGAATCGAAACATGAATCATGAATTGAATCAGGAATCATGAATCATGAATCATGAATTGATTCATGAATCATGAATCATGAATCGAATAATGAATCATGAATCATGAATCATGAATTGAATCATGAATCATGAATTGAATCATGAATCATGAATTGAATCATGAATCATGAATCGAATCATGAGTCATGAATTGAATCATGAATCATGAATCATGAATCATAAATTGAATCATAAATCATAAATCATGAATTGAATCATGAATCATGAATCGAATCATGAATCATGAATCATGAATTGAATCATGAATTGAATCATGAATCATGAATCGAATCATGAATCATGAATCATGAATTGAATCATGAATTGAATCATGAATCATGAATCAAATCATGAATCATGAATTGAATCAAGAATTGAATCATGAATCATGAATTGAATCATGAATCATGAATCATGAATCGAATCATGAATTAAATCATGAATCGAATCATGAATTGAATCATTAATCATGAATTATGAATCATGAATTGAATCATGGATCATGATTCATGAATTGAATCATGAATCATGAATCATGAATTGAATCATGAATCATGAATCATGAATCGAATCATGAACCATGAATCGAATCATGAATCATGAATTGAATCATGAACCATGAATCATGAATCATGAATCGAATCATGAATCATGAATCATGAATCGAATCATGAATCATGAATCATGAATTGAATCATGAATCATGAATCAATAATCATGAATCGAAACATGAATCATGAATTGAATCAGGAATCATGAATCATGAATCATGAATTGAATCATGAATCATGAATCATGAATCGAATAATGAATCATGAATCATGAATCATGAATTGAATCATGAATCATGAATTGAATCATGAATCATGAATTGAATCATGAATTGAATCATGAATCATGAATCGAATCATGAGTCATGAATTGAATCATGAATCATGAATCATGAATCATAAATTGAATCATAAATCATGAATTCAATCATGAATCATGAATTCAATCATGAATCATGAATCATGAATCATGAATTGAATCATGAATCATGAATTCAATCATGAGTCATGAATTCAATCATGAATCATGAATCATGAATCGAATTATGAATCATGAATCAAGAATCATGAATCAAATCATGAATCATGAAATAAATAATGAATCATGATTTGAATCAGGAATCGAATCATGAATTCAATCATGAATCATAAATCGAATCATGAATCATGAATTGAATCAGGAATCGAATCATGAATTGAATGATGAATCATGAATTGAATGATGAATCATGAATTGAATCATGAATCATGAATCATGAATCGAATCATGAATCATAAATCATGAATCATGAATCATGAATCATGAATTGAATCATGAATCATGAATCATGAATCATGAACTAAATCATGAATCATGAATCATGAATCGAATCATGAACCATGAATCGAATCATGAATCATGAATTGAATCATGAACCATGAATCATGAATCATGAATCATGAATCGAATCATGAATCATGAATCAAGAATCATGAATCGAATCATGAATTGAATCATGAATCATGAATCATGAATTGAATCATGAATCATGAATCGAATCATGAATCATGAATCATGAATCATGAATTGAATCATGAATCGAATCATGAATCATGAATTGAATCATGAATTGAATCATGAATCATGAATCGAATCATGAATTAAATAATAAATTGAATCATGAATCATGAATCATGAATCGAATCATGAATTGAATCAGGAATCATGAATTGAATCATGAATCATGAATCATGAATTGAATCATGAATTGAATCATGAATCATGAATCATGAATTGAATCATGAATCATGAATTGAATCATGAATCATGAATCATAAATCGAATCATGAATCATGAATTGAATCATGACTCATGAATTGTGAATCATGAATTGAATCATGAATCATGAATTATGAATTATGAATCATGAATCATGAATCATGAATCATCAATCATGAATCATGAATTGATTCATGAATTGAATCATAAATCATGAATCATGAATTAAATCATGAATCATGAATCATGAATCGAATCATGAATCATGAATCGAATCATGAATCATGAATTGAATCATGAATCATGAATTCAATCATGAATCATGAATTCAATCATGAATCATGAATCATGAATCGAATTATGAATCATGAATCAAGAATCATGAATTGAATCATGAATCATGAATTAAATCATGAATCATGATTTGAATCAGGAATCGAATCATGAATTCAATCATGAATCATAAATCGAATCATGAATCATGAATTGAATCAGGAATCAAATCATGAATCGAATCATGAATCATGAATCGAATCATGAATCATAAATCATGAATCATGAATGTAATCATGAATCATGAATTGAATCATGAATCATGAATCATGAATTGAATCATGAATCATGAATCATGAATCATGAATCATGAACTAAATCATGAATCATGAATCAAATCATGAACCATGGATCGAATCATGAATCATGAATTGAATCATGAACCATGAATCATGAATCATGAATCATGAATCATGAATCATGAATCAAATCATGAATCATGAATCATGAATTGAATCATGAATCATGAATTGAATCATGAATCATTAATTGAATCATGAATCATGAATCAAGAATCATGAATCGAAACATGAATCATGAATTGATTCAGGAATCATGAATCATGAATCATGAATTGAATCATGAATCATGAATCATGAATCGAATAATGAATCATGAATAATGAATCATGAATTGAATCATGAATCATGAATTGAATCATAAATCATGAATTGAATCATAAATTGAATCATGAATCATGAATCGAATCATGAGTCATAAATTGAATCATGAATCATGAATCATGAATTGAATCATGAATCATAAATTGAATCATGAATCATGAATTGAATCATGAATCATGAATTCAATCATGAATCATGAATTCAATCATGAATCATGAATCATGAATCGAATTATGAATCATGAATCAAGAATCATGAATCGAATCATGAATCATGAAATAAATAATGAATCATGATTTGAATCAGGAATCAAATCATGAATTCAATCATGAATCATAAATCGAATCATGAATCATGAATTGAATCAGGAATCGAATCATGAATTAAATGATGAATCATGAATTGAATGATGAATCATGAATTGAATCATGAATCATGAATCATGAATCGAATCATGAATCATAAATCATGAATCATGAATCATGAATCATGAATTGAATCATGAATCATGAATCATGAATCATGAACTAAATCATGAATCACGAATCATGAATCGAATCATGAACCATGAATCGAATCATGAATCATGAATTGAATCATGAACCATGAATCATGAATCATGAATCATGAATCAAATCATGAATCATGAATCATGAATTGAATCATGAATCATGAATTGAATCATGAATCATGAATTGATTCATGAATCATGAATCAATAATCATGAATCGAAACATGAATCATGAATTGAATCAGGAATCATGAATCATGAATCATGAATTGAATCATGAATCATGAATCATGAATCGAATAATGAATCATGAATCATGAATCATGAATTGAATCATGAATCATGAATTGAATCATGAATCATGAATTGAATCATGAATTGAATCATGAATCATGAATCGAATCATGAGTCATGAATTGAATCATGAATCATGAATCATGAATCATAAATTAAATCATAAATCATGAATTCAATCATGAATCATGAATTCAATCATGAATCATGAATCATGAATTCAATCATGAATCATGAATTCAATCATGAATCATGAATCATGAATCGAATTATGAATCATGAATCAAGAATCATGAATCAAATCATGAATCATGAAATAAATAATGAATCATGATTTGAATCAGGAATCGAATCATGAATTCAATCATGAATCATAAATCGAATCATGAATCATGAATTGAATCAGGAATCGAATCATGAATTGAATGATGAATCATGAATTGAATGATGAATCATGAATTGAATCATGAATCATGAATCATGAATCGAATCATGAATCATAAATCATGAATCATAGATCATGAATCATGAATTGAATCATGAATCATGAATCATGAACTAAATCATGAATCATGAATCATGAATCGAATCATGAACCATGAATCGAATCATGAATCATGAATTGAATCATGAACCATGAATCATGAATCATGAATCATGAATCGAATCATGAATCATGAATCATGAATTGAATCATGAATCATGAATTGAATCATGAATCATGAATTGAATCATGAATCATGAATCAATAATCATGAATCGAAACATGAATCATGAATTGAATCAGGAATCATGAATCATGAATCATGAATTGAATCATGAATCATGAATCATGAATCGAATAATGAATCATGAATCATGAATCATGAATTGAATCATGAATCATGAATTGAATCATGAATTGAATCATGAATCATGAATCGAATCATGAGTCATGAATTGAATCATGAATCATGAATCATGAATCATAAATTGAATCATAAATCATGAATCATGAATTGAATCATGAATCATGAATCGAATTATGAATCATGAATCAAGAATCATGAATCGAATCATGAATCATGAAATAAATAATGAATCATGATTTGAATCAGGAATCGAATCATGAATTCAATCATGAATCATAAATCGAATCATGAATCATGAATTGAATCAGGAATCGAATCATGAATTGAATGATGAATCATGAATTGAATGATGAATCATGAATTGAATCATGAATCATGAATCATGAATCGAATCATGAATCAAGAATCATGAATCGAATCATGAATCATGAAATAAATAATGAATCATGATTTGAATCAGGAATCGAATCATGAATTCAATCATGAATCATAAATCGAATCATGAATCATGAATTGAATCAGGAATCGAATCATGAATTGAATGATGAATCATGAATTGAATGATGAATCATGAATTGAATCATGAATCATGAATCATGAATCGAATCATGAATCATAAATCATGAATCATAGATCATGAATCATGAATTGAATCATGAATCATGAATCATGAACTAAATCATGAATCATGAATCATGAATCGAATCATGAACCATGAATCGAATCATGAATCATGAATTGAATCATGAACCATGAATCATGAATCATGAATCATGAATCGAATCATGAATCATGAATCATGAATTGAATCATGAATCATGAATTGAATCATGAATCATGAATTGAATCATGAATCATGAATCAATAATCATGAATCGAAACATAAATCATGAATTGAATCAGGAATCATGAATCATGAATCATGAATTGAATCATGAATCATGAATCATGAATCGAATAATGAATCATGAATCATGAATCATGAATTGAATCATGAATCATGAATTGAATCATGAATTGAATCATGAATCATGAATCGAATCATGAGTCATGAATTGAATCATGAATCATGAATCATGAATCATAAATTGAATCATAAATCATGAATCATGAATTGAATCATGAATCATGAATCGAATTATGAATCATGAATCAAGAATCATGAATCGAATCATGAATCATGAAATAAATAATGAATCATGATTTGAATCAGGAATCGAATCATGAATTCAATCATGAATCATAAATCGAATCATGAATCATGAATTGAATCAGGAATCGAATCATGAATTGAATGATGAATCATGAATTGAATGATGAATCATGAATTGAATCATGAATCATGAATCATGAATTGATTCATGAATCATGAATCATGAATCGAATAATGAATCATGAATCATGAATCATGAATTGAATCATGAATCATGAATTGAATCATGAATCATGAATTGAATCATGAATCATGAATCGAATCATGAGTCATGAATTGAATCATGAATCATGAATCATGAATCATAAATTGAATCATAAATCATAAATCATGAATTGAATCATGAATCATGAATCGAATCATGAATCATGAATCATGAATTGAATCATGAATTGAATCATGAATCATGAATCGAATCATGAATCATGAATCATGAATTGAATCATGAATTGAATCATGAATCATGAATCAAATCATGAATCATGAATTGAATCAAGAATTGAATCATGAATCATGAATTGAATCATGAATCATGAATCATGAATCGAATCATGAATTAAATCATGAATCGAATCATGAATTGAATCATTAATCATGAATTATGAATCATGAATTGAATCATGGATCATGATTCATGAATTGAATCATGAATCATGAATCATGAATTGAATCATGAATCATGAATCATGAATCGAATCATGAACCATGAATCGAATCATGAATCATGAATTGAATCATGAACCATGAATCATGAATCATGAATCGAATCATGAATCATGAATCATGAATCGAATCATGAATCATGAATCATGAATTGAATCATGAATCATGAATCAATAATCATGAATCGAAACATGAATCATGAATTGAATCAGGAATCATGAATCATGAATCATGAATTGAATCATGAATCATGAATCATGAATCGAATAATGAATCATGAATCATGAATCATGAATTGAATCATGAATCATGAATTGAATCATGAATCATGAATTGAATCATGAATTGAATCATGAATCGAATCATGAGTCATGAATTGAATCATGAATCATGAATCATGAATCATAAATTGAATCATAAATCATGAATTCAATCATGAATCATGAATTCAATCATGAATCATGAATCATGAATCATGAATTGAATCATGAATCATGAATTCAATCATGAATCATGAATTCAATCATGAATCATGAATCATGAATCGAATTATGAATCATGAATCAAGAATCATGAATCAAATCATGAATCATGAAATAAATAATGAATCATGATTTGAATCAGGAATCGAATCATGAATTCAATCATGAATCATAAATCGAATCATGAATCATGAATTGAATCAGGAATCGAATCATGAATTGAATGATGAATCATGAATTGAATGATGAATCATGAATTGAATCATGAATCATGAATCATGAATCGAATCATGAATCATAAATCATGAATCATGAATCATGAATCATGAATTGAATCATGAATCATGAATCATGAATCATGAACTAAATCATGAATCATGAATCATGAATCGAATCATGAACCATGAATCGAATCATGAATCATGAATTGAATCATGAACCATGAATCATGAATCATGAATCATGAATCGAATCATGAATCATGAATCAAGAATCATGAATCGAATCATGAATTGAATCATGAATCATGAATCATGAATTGAATCATGAATCATGAATCGAATCATGAATCATGAATCATGAATCATGAATTGAATCATGAATCGAATCATGAATCATGAATTGAATCATGAATTGAATCATGAATCATGAATCGAATCATGAATTAAATAATAAATTGAATCATGAATCATGAATCATGAATCGAATCATGAATTGAATCAGGAATCATGAATTGAATCATGAATCATGAATCATGAATTGAATCATGAATTGAATCATGAATCATGAATCATGAATTGAATCATGAATCATGAATTGAATCATGAATCATGAATCATAAATCGAATCATGAATCATGAATTGAATCATGACTCATGAATTGTGAATCATGAATTGAATCATGAATCATGAATTATGAATTATGAATCATGAATCATGAATCATGAATCATCAATCATGAATCATGAATTGATTCATGAATTGAATCATAAATCATGAATCATGAATTAAATCATGAATCATGAATCATGAATCGAATCATGAATCATGAATCGAATCATGAATCATGAATTGAATCATGAATCATGAATTCAATCATGAATCATGAATTCAATCATGAATCATGAATCATGAATCGAATTATGAATCATGAATCAAGAATCATGAATTGAATCATGAATCATGAATTAAATCATGAATCATGATTTGAATCAGGAATCGAATCATGAATTCAATCATGAATCATAAATCGAATCATGAATCATGAATTGAATCAGGAATCAAATCATGAATCGAATCATGAATCATGAATCGAATCATGAATCATAAATCATGAATCATGAATGTAATCATGAATCATGAATTGAATCATGAATCATGAATCATGAATTGAATCATGAATCATGAATCATGAATCATGAACTAAATCATGAATCATGAATCAAATCATGAACCATGGATCGAATCATGAATCATGAATTGAATCATGAACCATGAATCATGAATCATGAATCATGAATCATGAATCATGAATCAAATCATGAATCATGAATCATGAATTGAATCATGAATCATGAATTGAATCATGAATCATTAATTGAATCATGAATCATGAATCAAGAATCATGAATCGAAACATGAATCATGAATTGATTCAGGAATCATGAATCATGAATCATGAATTGAATCATGAATCATGAATCATGAATCGAATAATGAATCATGAATAATGAATCATGAATTGAATCATGAATCATGAATTGAATCATAAATCATGAATTGAATCATAAATTGAATCATGAATCATGAATCGAATCATGAGTCATAAATTGAATCATGAATCATGAATCATGAATTGAATCATGAATCATAAATTGAATCATGAATCATGAATTGAATCATGAATCATGAATTCAATCATGAATCATGAATTCAATCATGAATCATGAATCATGAATCGAATTATGAATCATGAATCAAGAATCATGAATCGAATCATGAATCATGAAATAAATAATGAATCATGATTTGAATCAGGAATCAAATCATGAATTCAATCATGAATCATAAATCGAATCATGAATCATGAATTGAATCAGGAATCGAATCATGAATTAAATGATGAATCATGAATTGAATGATGAATCATGAATTGAATCATGAATCATGAATCATGAATCGAATCATGAATCATAAATCATGAATCATGAATCATGAATCATGAATTGAATCATGAATCATGAATCATGAATCATGAACTAAATCATGAATCACGAATCATGAATCGAATCATGAACCATGAATCGAATCATGAATCGAATCATGAACCATGAATCGAATCATGAATCATGAATTGAATCATGAACCATGAATCATGAATCATGAATCATGAATCGAATCATGAATCATGAATCATGAATTGAATCATGAATCATGAATTGAATCATGAATCATGAATTGATTCATGAATCATGAATCAATAATCATGAATCGAAACATGAATCATGAATTGAATCAGGAATCATGAATCATGAATCATGAATTGAATCATGAATCATGAATCATGAATCGAATAATGAATCATGAATCATGAATCATGAATTGAATCATGAATCATGAATTGAATCATGAATCATGAATTGAATCATGAATTGAATCATGAATCATGAATCGAATCATGAGTCATGAATTGAATCATGAATCATGAATCATGAATCATAAATTAAATCATAAATCATGAATTCAATCATGAATCATGAATTCAATCATGAATCATGAATCATGAATTGAATCATGAATCATGAATTCAATCATGAATCATGAATTCAATCATGAATCATGAATCATGAATCGAATTATGAATCATGAATCAAGAATCATGAATCAAATCATGAATCATGAAATAAATAATGAATCATGATTTGAATCAGGAATCGAATCATGAATTCAATCATGAATCATAAATCGAATCATGAATCATGAATTGAATCAGGAATCGAATCATGAATTGAATGATGAATCATGAATTGAATGATGAATCATGAATTGAATCATGAATCATGAATCATGAATCGAATCATGAATCATAAATCATGAATCATAGATCATGAATCATGAATTGAATCATGAATCATGAATCATGAACTAAATCATGAATCATGAATCATGAATCGAATCATGAACCATGAATCGAATCATGAATCATGAATTGAATCATGAACCATGAATCATGAATCATGAATCATGAATCGAATCATGAATCATGAATCATGAATTGAATCATGAATCATGAATTGAATCATGAATCATGAATTGAATCATGAATCATGAATCAATAATCATGAATCGAAACATGAATCATGAATTGAATCAGGAATCATGAATCATGAATCATGAATTGAATCATGAATCATGAATCATGAATCGAATAATGAATCATGAATCATGAATCATGAATTGAATCATGAATCATGAATTGAATCATGAATTGAATCATGAATCATGAATCGAATCATGAGTCATGAATTGAATCATGAATCATGAATCATGAATCATAAATTGAATCATAAATCATGAATCATGAATTGAATCATGAATCATGAATCGAATTATGAATCATGAATCAAGAATCATGAATCGAATCATGAATCATGAAATAAATAATGAATCATGATTTGAATCAGGAATCGAATCATGAATTCAATCATGAATCATAAATCGAATCATGAATCATGAATTGAATCAGGAATCGAATCATGAATTGAATGATGAATCATGAATTGAATGATGAATCATGAATTGAATCATGAATCATGAATCATGAATCGAATCATGAATCAAGAATCATGAATCGAATCATGAATCATGAAATAAATAATGAATCATGATTTGAATCAGGAATCGAATCATGAATTCAATCATGAATCATAAATCGAATCATGAATCATGAATTGAATCAGGAATCGAATCATGAATTGAATGATGAATCATGAATTGAATGATGAATCATGAATTGAATCATGAATCATGAATCATGAATCGAATCATGAATCATAAATCATGAATCATAGATCATGAATCATGAATTGAATCATGAATCATGAATCATGAACTAAATCATGAATCATGAATCATGAATCGAATCATGAACCATGAATCGAATCATGAATCATGAATTGAATCATGAACCATGAATCATGAATCATGAATCATGAATCGAATCATGAATCATGAATCATGAATTGAATCATGAATCATGAATTGAATCATGAATCATGAATTGAATCATGAATCATGAATCAATAATCATGAATCGAAACATGAATCATGAATTGAATCAGGAATCATGAATCATGAATCATGAATTGAATCATGAATCATGAATCATGAATCGAATAATGAATCATGAATCATGAATCATGAATTGAATCATGAATCATGAATTGAATCATGAATTGAATCATGAATCATGAATCGAATCATGAGTCATGAATTGAATCATGAATCATGAATCATGAATCATAAATTGAATCATAAATCATGAATCATGAATTGAATCATGAATCATGAATCGAATTATGAATCATGAATCAAGAATCATGAATCGAATCATGAATCATGAAATAAATAATGAATCATGATTTGAATCAGGAATCGAATCATGAATTCAATCATGAATCATAAATCGAATCATGAATCATGAATTGAATCAGGAATCGAATCATGAATTGAATGATGAATCATGAATTGTGAATTGAATCATGAATCATGAAGCATGAATTGAATCATGAATCATGAATCATGAATCATGAATCGAATCATGAATCATGAATCATGAATCAAATCATGAATCATGAATTGAATCATGAATCATGAATCATAAATTGAATCATGAATCATGAATCATGAATTGAATCATGAATCATAAATCATAAATCATGAATTGAATCATGAATCATGAATCGAATCATGAATCATGAATTGAATCATGAATCATGAATCAAGAATCGAATCATGAATCATGAATTGAATCATGAATCATGAATCATGAATCGAATCATGATTCATGAATCAAGAATCATGAATCATGAATCATGAATCGAATCATGAATCATGAATCAAGAATTGAATCATGAATCATGAATCGAATCATGAATCATGAATCATGAATCATGAATTGAATCATGAATCGAATCATGAATCATGAATTGAATCATGAATTGAATCATGAATCATGAATCGAATTATGAATCATGAATTAAATAATAAATTGAATCATGAATCATGAATCATGAATCGAATCATGAATTGAATCAGGAATCATGAATTGAATCATGAATCATGAATCATGAATTGAATCATGAATTGAATCATGAATCATGAATCATGAATTGAATCATGAATCATGAATTGAATCATGAATCATGAATCATAAATCGAATCATGAATCATGAATTGAATCATGACTCATTAATTATGAATCATGAATTGTATCATGAATCATGAATTATGAATTATAAATCATGAATCATGAATCATGAATCATCAATCATGAATCATGAATTGATTCATGAATTGAATCATAAATCATGAATCATGAATTAAATCATGAATCATGAATCATGAATCGAATCATGAATCATGAATTGAATCATGAATCATGAATTCAATCATGAATCATGAATTCAATCATGAATCATGAATCATGAATCGAATTATGAATCATGAATCAAGAATCATGAATCGAATCATGAATCATGAATTAAATCATGAATCATGATTTGAATCAGGAATCGAATCATGAATTCAATCATGAATCATAAATCGAATCATGAATCATGAATTGAATCAGGAATCGAATCATGAATCGAATCATGAATCATGAATCGAATCATGATTAATAAATCAAGAATCATGAATGTAATCATGAATCATGAATTGAATCATGAATCATGAATCATGAATTGAATCATGAATCATGAATCATGAATTGAATCATGAATCATGAATCATGAATCATGAACTAAATCATGAATCATGAATCATGAATCAAATCATGAACCATGAATCGAATCATGAATCATGAATTGAATCATGAACCATGAATCATGAATCATGAATCATGAATCATGAATCAAATCATGAATCATGAATCATGAATTGAATCATGAATCATGAATTGAATCATGAATCATTAATTGAATCATGAATCATGAATCAAGAATCATGAATCGAAACATGAATCATGAATTGAATCAGGAATCATGAATCATGAATCATAATTTGAATCATGAATCATGAATCATGAATCGAATAATGAATCATGAATAATGAATCATGAATTGAATCATGAATCATGAATTGAATCATGAATCATGAATTGAATCATAAATTGAATCATGAATCATGAATCGAATCATGAGTCATAAATTGAATCATGAATCATGAATCATGAATTGAATCATGAATCATGAATCATGAATCATAAATTGAATCATAAATCATGAATTCAATCATGAATCATGAATTCAATCATGAATCATGAATCATGAATCATGAATCATGAATTGAATCATGAATCATGAATTGAATCATGAATCATGAATTCAATCATGAATCATGAATCATGAATCGAATTATGAATCATGAATCAAGAATCATGAATCGAATCATGAATCATGAAATAAATAATGAATCATGATTTGAATCAGGAATCGAATCATGAATTCAATCATGAATCATAAATCAAATCATGAATCATGAATTGAATCAGGAATCGAATCATGAATTGAATCATGAATCATGAATTGAATGATGAATCATGAATTGAATCATGAATCATGAATCATGAATCGAATCATGAATCATAAATCATGAATCATAGATCATGAATCATGAATTGAATCATGAATCATGAATCATGAATCATGAACTAAATCATGAATCATGAATCATGAATCGAATCATGAACCATGAATCGAATCATGAACCATGAATCGAATCATGAATCATGAATTGAATCATGAACCATGAATCATGAATCATGAATCATGAATCGAATCATGAATTGAATCATGAATCATGAATTGAATCATGAATCATGAATTGAATCATGAATCATGAATCAATAATCATGAATCGAAACATGAATCATGAATTGAATCAGGAATCATGAATCATGAATCATGAATTGAATCATGAATCATGAATCATGAATCGAATAATGAATCATGAATCATGAATTGAATCATGAATCATGAATTGAATCATGAATCATGAATTGAATCATGAATTGAATCATGAATCATGAATTGAATCATGAATCATGAATCAAATCATGAATCATGAATTGAATCATGAATTGAATCATGAATCATGAATTGAATCATGAATCATGAATCATAAATCGAATCATGAATTGAATCATGAATCGAATCATGAATTGAATCATTAATCATGAATTATGAATCATGAATTGAATCATGGATCATGATTCATGAATTGAATCATGAATCATGAATCATGAATTGAATCATGAATCATGAATTGAATCATGAATCATTATTTGAATCATGAATCGAATCATGAATCATGAATCATGAATCGAATCATGAATCATGAATTGTATCATGAATCATGAATCATGAATCATGAATTGAATCATGAATCATGAATCATGAATCGAATCATGAATCATGAATTGAATCATGAATCATGAATTATGAATCATGAATCATGAATCATGAATTGAATCATGAATTATGAATCATGAATTGAATCATGAATCATGAAGCATGAATTGAATCATGAATTATGAATCATGAATTGAATCATGAATCATGAAGCATGAATTGAATCATGAATCATGAATCATGAATCATGAATCGAATCATGAATCATGAATCATGAATCGAATCATGAATCATGAATTGAATCATGAATCATGAATCATAAATTGAATCATGAATCATGAATCATGAATTGAATCATGAATCATAAATCATAAATCATGAATTGAATCATGAATCATGAATCGAATCATGAATCATGAATTGAATCATGAATCATGAATCAAGAATCGAATCATGAATCATGAATTGAATCATGAATCATGAATCATGAATCGAATCATGATTCATGAATCAAGAATCATGAATCATGAATCATGAATCGAATCATGAATCATGAATCAAGAATTGAATCATGAATCATGAATCGAATCATGAATCATGAATCATGAATCATGAATTGAATCATGAATCGAATCATGAATCATGAATTGAATCATGAATTGAATCATGAATCATGAATCGAATTATGAATCATGAATTAAATAATAAATTGAATCATGAATCATGAATCATGAATCGAATCATGAATTGAATCAGGAATCATGAATTGAATCATGAATCATGAATCATGAATTGAATCATGAATTGAATCATGAATCATGAATCATGAATTGAATCATGAATCATGAATTGAATCATGAATCATGAATCATAAATCGAATCATGAATCATGAATTGAATCATGACTCATGAATTATGAATCATGAATTGTATCATGAATCATGAATTATGAATTATAAATCATGAATCATGAATCATGAATCATCAATCATGAATCATGAATTGATTCATGAATTGAATCATAAATCATGAATCATGAATTAAATCATGAATCATGAATCGAATCATGAATCATGAATTGAATCATGAATCATGAATTCAATCATGAATCATGAATTCAATCATGAATCATGAATCATGAATCGAATTATGAATCATGAATCAAGAATCATGAATCGAATCATGAATCATGAATTAAATCATGAATCATGATTTGAATCAGGAATCGAATCATGAATTCAATCATGAATCATAAATCGAATCATGAATCATGAATTGAATCAGGAATCGAATCATGAATCGAATCATGAATCATGAATCGAATCATGATTAATAAATCAAGAATCATGAATGTAATCATGAATCATGAATTGAATCATGAATCATGAATCATGAATTGAATCATGAATCATGAATCATGAATTGAATCATGAATCATGAATCATGAATCATGAACTAAATCATGAATCATGAATCATGAATCAAATCATGAACCATGAATCGAATCATGAATCATGAATTGAATCATAAACCATGAATCATGAATCATGAATCATGAATCATGAATCATGAATCAAATCATGAATCATGAATCATGAATTGAATCATGAATCATGAATTGAATCATGAATCATTAATTGAATCATGAATCATGAATCAAGAATCATGAATCGAAACATGAATCATGAATTGAATCAGGAATCATGAATCATGAATCATGAATTGAATCATGAATCATGAATCATGAATCGAATAATGAATCATGAATAATGAATCATGAATTGAATCATGAATCATGAATTGAATCATGAATCATGAATTGAATCATAAATTGAATCATGAATCATGAATCGAATCATGAGTCATAAATTGAATCATGAATCATGAATCATGAATTGAATCATGAATCATGAATCATGAATCATAAATTGAATCATAAATCATGAATTCAATCATGAATCATGAATTCAATCATGAATCATGAATCATGAATCATGAATTGAATCATGAATCATGAATTGAATCATGAATCATGAATTCAATCATGAATCATGAATCATGAATCGAATTATGAATCATGAATCAAGAATCATGAATCGAATCATGAATCATGAAATAAATAATGAATCATGATTTGAATCAGGAATCGAATCATGAATTCAATCATGAATCATAAATCGAATCATGAATCATGAATTGAATCAGGAAACGAATCATAAATTGAATCATGAATCATGAATTGAATGATGAATCATGAATTGAATCATGAATCATGAATCATGAATCGAATCATGAATCATAAATCATGAATCATAGATCATGAATCATGAATTGAATCATGAATCATGAATCATGAATCATGAACTAAATCATGAATCATGAATCATGAATCGAATCATGAACCATGAATCGAATCATGAACCATGAATCGAATCATGAATCATGAATTGAATCATGAACCATGAATCATGAATCATGAATCATGAATCGAATCATGAATTGAATCATGAATCATGAATTGAATCATGAATCATGAATTGAATCATGAATCATGAATCAATAATCATGAATCGAAACATGAATCATGAATTGAATCAGGAATCATGAATCATGAATCATGAATTGAATCATGAATCATGAATCATGAATCGAATAATGAATCATGAATCATGAATTGAATCATGAATCATGAATTGAATCATGAATCATAATTTGAATCATGAATTGAATCATGAATCATGAATTGAATCATGAGTCATGAATTGAATCATGAATCATGAATCATGAATCATAAATTGAATCATAAATCATGAATCATGAATTGAATCATGAATCATGAATCGAATTATGAATCATGAATCAAGAATCATGAATCGAATCATGAATCATGAAATAAATAATGAATCATGATTTGAATCAGGAATCGAATCATGAATTCAATCATGAATCATAAATCGAATCATGAATCATCAATTGAATCAGGAATCGAATCATGAATTGAATCATGAATCATGAATTGAATGATGAATCATGAATTGAATCATGAATCATGAATCATGAATCGAATCATGAATCATGAATCATGAATCATGAACTAAATCATGAATCATGAATCATGAATCGAATCATGAACCATGAATCGAATCATGAATCATGAATTGAATCATGAACCATGAATCATGAATCATGAATCATGAATGGAATCATGAATCATAAATCATGAATTGAATCATGAATCATGAATTGAATCATGAATCATGAATTGAATCATGAATCATGAATCAATAATCATGAATCGAAACATGAATCAGGAATTGAATCAGGAATCATGAATCATGAATCATGAATTGAATCATGAATCATGAATCATGAATCGAATAATGAATCATGAATTGAATCATGAATCATGAATTGAATCATGAATCATGAATTGAATCATGAATTAATTCATGAATCATGAATCGAATCATGAGTCATGAATTGAATCATGAATCATGAATCATGAATCATAAATTGAATCATAAATCATGAATCATGAATTGAATCATGAATCATGAATCATGAATTGAATCATGAATTGAATCATGAATCATGAATCAAATCATGAATCATGAATTGAATCATGAATTGAATCATGAATCATGAATTGAATCATGAATCATGAATCATAAATCGAATCATGAATTGAATCATGAATCGAATCATGAATTGAATCATTAATCATGAATTATGAATCATGAATTGAATCATGGATCATGATTCATGAATTGAATCATGAATCATGAATCATGAATTGAATCATAAATCATGAATTGAATCATGAATCATGAATTGAATCATGAATCGAATCATGATCATGAATCGAATCATGAATCATGAATTGTATCTTGAATCATGAATCATGAATTGAATCATGAATTGAATCATGAATCATTAATTGAATCATGAATCATGAATCAAGAATCATGAATCGAAACATGAATCATGAATTGAATCATGAATCATGAATCATGAATTGAATCATGAATCATGAATCGAATAATGAATCATGAATCATGAATTATGAATTGAATCATGAATCATGAATCAAGAATCATGAATCAAATCATGAATCATGAATTATGAATTGAATCATGAATCATGAATCATGAATCGAATAAGGAATCATGAATCATGAATCATGAATTGAATCATGAATCATGAATCGAATCATGAATCATGAATTGAATCATGAATTGAATCATGAATCATGAATCGAATCATGAATCATAAATCATGAATCATAAATTGAATCATGAATCATGAATCGAATCATGAATCATAAATTGAATCATGATTCATGAATCATCAATCGAATCATGAATCATGAATTGAATCATGAATCATGAATCATGAATCGATTCATGAATCATGAATTTAATCATGAATTGAATCATGAATCGAATCATGAATCATGAATTGAATCATGAATTGAATCATGAATTGAATCATAAATTGAATCATGAATTGAATCATGAATTGAATCATGAATCATGAATCATAAATCGAATCATGAATCATGAATTGAATCATGAATCGAATCATGAATTTAATAATGAATCATGAATTGAATCATGAATCATGAATCATAAATCATGAATTGAATCATTAATCATGAATCATGAATCAAATCATGAATCATGAATTAAATAATAAATTGAATCATGAATCATGAATCATGAATCGAATCATGAATTGAATCAGGAATCATGAATTGAATCATGAATCATGAATCATGAATTGAATCATGAATTGAATCATGAATCATGAATTGAATCATGAATCATGAATTGAATCATGAATCATGAATCATAAATCGAATCATGAATCATGAATTGAATCATGACTCATGAATTATGAATCATGAATTGAATCATGAATCATGAATTATGAATTATGAATCATGAATCATGAATCATCAATCATCAATCATGAATCATGAATTGATTTATGAATTGAATCATAAATCATGAATCATGAATTAAATCATGAATCATGAATCATGAATCGAATCATGAATCATGAATTGAATCATGAATCATGAATTCAATCATGAATCATGAATTCAATCATGAATCATGAATTCAATCATGAATCATGAATCATGAATCGAATTATGAATCATGAATCAAGAATCATGAATCGAATCATGAATCATGAATTAAATCATGAATCATGATTTGAATCAGGAATCGAATCATGAATTCAATCATGAATCATAAATCGAATCATGAATCATGAATTGAATCAGGAATCGAATCATGAATCGAATCATGAATCATGAATCGAATCATGATTAATAAATCAAGAATCATGAATGTAATCATGAATCATGAATTGAATCATGAATCATGAAGCATGAATTGAATCATGAATCATGAATCATGAATTGAATCATGAATCATGAATCATGAATCATGAACTAAATCATGAATCATGAATCATGAATCAAATCATGAACCATGAATCGAATCATGAATCATGAATTGAATCATAAACCATGAATCATGAATCATGAATCATGAATCATGAATCAAATCATGAATCATGAATCATGAATTGAATCATGAATCATGAATTGAATCATGAATCATTAATTGAATCATGAATCATGAATCAAGAATCATGAATCGAAACATGAATCATGAATTGAATCAGGAATCATGAATCATGAATCATGAATTGAATCATGAATCATGAATCATGAATCGAATAATGAATCATGAATAATGAATCATGAATTGAATCATGAATCATGAATTGAATCATGAATCATGAATTGAATCATAAATTGAATCATGAATCATGAATCGAATCATGAGTCATAAATTGAATCATGAATCATGAATCATGAATTGAATCATGAAACATGAATCATGAATCATAAATTGAATCATAAATCATGAATTCAATCATGAATCATGAATTCAATCATGAATCATGAATCATGAATCATGAATCATGAATCATGAATTCAATCATGAATCATGAATTCAATCATGAATCATGAATTCAATCATGAATCATGAATCATGAATCGAATTATGAATCATGAATCAAGAATCATGAATCGAATCATGAATCATGAAATAAATAATGAATCATGATTTGAATCAGGAATCGAATCATGAGAATCATGAATCATGAAATAAATAATGAATCATGATTTGAATCAGGAATCGAATCATGAATTCAATCATGAATCATAAATCGAATCATGAATCATGAATTGAATCAGGAATCGAATCATGAATTGAATCATGAATCATGAATTGAATCATGAATCATGAATCGAATCATGAATCATAAATCATGAATCATAGATCATGAATCATGAATTGAATCATGAATCATGAATCATGAATCATGAACTAAATCATGAATCATGAAATATGAATCGAATCATGAACCATGAATCGAATCATGAATCATGAATTGAATCATGAACCATGAATCATGAATCATGAATCATGAATCGAATCATGAATCATGAATCATGAATTGAATCATGAATCATGAATTGAATCATGAATTATGAATTGAATCATGAATCATGAATCAATAATCATGAATCGAAACATGAATCATGAATTGAATCAGGAATCATGAATCATGAATCATGAATTGAATCATGAATCATGAATCATGAATCGAATAATGAATCATGAATCATGAATCATGAATTGAATCATGAATCATGAATTGAATCATGAATCATGAATTGAATCATGAATTGAATCATGAATCATGAATTGAATCATGAGTCATGAATTGAATCATGAATCATGAATCATGAATCATAAATTGAATCATAAATCATGAATCATGAATTGAATCATGAATCATGAATCGAATTATGAATCATGAATCAAGAATCATGAATCGAATCATGAATCATGAAATAAATAATGAATCATGATTTGAATCAGGAATCGAATCATGAATTCAATCATGAATCATAAATCGAATCATGAATCATGAATTGAATCATGAATCGAATCATGAATTGAATCATGAATCATGAATTGAATGATGAATCATGAATTGAATCATGAATCATGAATCGAATCATGAATCATGAATCATGAATCATGAATCATGAACTAAATCATGAATCATGAATCATGAATCATGAACTAAATCATGGATCATGAATCATGAATCGAATCATGAACCATGAATTGAATCATGAATCATGAATCATGAATCATAAATTGAATCATAAATCATGAATCATGAATTGAATCATGAATCATGAATCGAATTATGAATCATGAATCAAGAATCATGAATCGAATCATGAATCATGAAATAAATAATGAATCATGATTTGAATCAGGAATCGAATCATGAATTCAATCATGAATCATAAATCGAATCATGAATCATGAATTGAATCAGGAATCGAATCATGAATTGAATCATGAATCATGAATTGAATGATGAATCATGAATCGAATCATGAA
This sequence comes from Mixophyes australis, assembly GCA_036250195.1. Taxonomy (NCBI): domain Eukaryota; kingdom Metazoa; phylum Chordata; class Amphibia; order Anura; family Limnodynastidae; genus Mixophyes; species Mixophyes australis. The sequence goes on along the minus strand of JAVHZZ010000001.1, from coordinate 237,348,829 downwards.
TCATGAATCATGAATCATGAATCATGAACTAAATCATGAATCATGAATCGAATCATGAACCATGAATCGAATCATGAATCATGAATTGAATCATGAACCATGAATCATGAATCATGAATCATGAATGGAATCATGAATCATGAATCATGAATTGAATCATGAATCATGAATTGAATCATGAATCATGAATTGAATCATGAATCATGAATTGAATCATGAATCATGAATCAATAATCATGAATCGAAACATGAATCATGAATTGAATCAGGAATCATGAATCATGAATCATGAATTGAATCATGAATCATGAATCATGAATCGAATAATGAATCATGAATTGAATCATGAATCATGAATTGAATCATGAATCATGAATTGAATCATGAATCATGAATTGAATCATGAATCATGAATTGAATCATGAATTAATTCATGAATCATGAATCGAATCATGAGTCATGAATTGAATCATGAATCATGAATCATGAATCATAAATTGAATCATAAATCATGAATCATGAATTGAATCATGAATCATGAATCATGAATTGAATCATGAATTGAATCATGAATCATGAATCAAATCATGAATCATGAATTGAATCATGAATTGAATCATGAATCATGAATTGAATCATGAATCATGAATCATAAATCGAATCATGAATTGAATCATGAATCGAATCATGAATTGAATCATTAATCATGAATCATGAATTGAATCATAAATCATGAATTGAATCATGAATCATGAATTGAATCATGAATCGAATCATGAATCATGAATCGAATCATGAATCATGAATTGTATCTTGAATCATGAATCATGAATTGAATCATGAATTGAATCATGAATCATTAATTGAATCATGAATCATGAATCAAGAATCATGAATCGAAACATGAATCATGAATTGAATCATGAATCATGAATCATGAATCATGAATTGAATCATGAATCATGAATCGAATAATGAATCATGAATTATGAATTGAATCATGAATCATGAATCAAGAATCATGAATCAAATCATGAATCATGAATTATGAATTGAATCATGAATCATGAATCATGAATCGAATAAGGAATCATGAATCATGAATCATGAATTGAATCATGAATCATGAATCGAATCATGAATCATGAATTGAATCATGAATTGAATCATGAATCATAAATCATGAATCATAAATTGAATCATGAATCATGAATCGAATCATGAATCATAAATTGAATAATGATTCATGAATCATCAATCGAATCATGAATCATGAATTGAATCATGAATCATGAATCATGAATCGATTCATGAATCATGAATTTAATCATGAATTGAATCATGAATCGAATCATGAATCATGAATTGAATCATGAATTGAATCATGAATTGAATCATAAATCGAATCATGAATCATGAATTGAATCATGAATTGAATCATGAATTGAATCATAAATTGAATCATGAATTGAATCATGAATTGAATCATGAATCATGAATCATAAATCGAATCATGAATCATGAATTGAATCATGAATCGAATCATGAATTTAATAATGAATCATGAATTGAATCATGAATCATGAATCATAAATCATGAATTGAATCATTAATCATGAATCATGAATCGAATCATGAATCATGAATTAAATAATAAATTGAATCATGAATCATGAATCATGAATCGAATCATGAATTGAATCAGGAATCATGAATTGAATCATGAATCATGAATCATGAATTGAATCATGAATTGAATCATGAATCATGAATCATGAATTGAATCATGAATCATGAATTGAATCATGAATCATGAATAATAAATCGAATCATGAATCATGAATTGAATCATGACTCATGAATTATGAATCATGAATTGAATCATGAATCATGAATTATGAATTATGAATCATGAATCATCAATCATCAATCATCAATCATGAATCATGAATTGATTTATGAATTGAATCATAAATCATGAATCATGAATTAAATCATGAATCATGAATCATGAATCGAATCATGAATCATGAATTGAATCATGAATCATGAATTCAATCATGAATCATGAATTAAATCATGAATCATGAATTCAATCATGAATCATGAATCATGAATCGAATTATGAATCATGAATCAAGAATCATGAATCGAATCATGAATCATGAATTAAATCATGAATCATGATCTGAATCAGGAATCGAATCATGAATTCAATCATGAATCATAAATCGAATCATGAATCATGAATTGAATCAGGAATCGAATCATGAATCGAATCATGAATCATGAATCGAATCATGATTAATAAATCAAGAATCATGAATGTAATCATAATTCATGAATTGAATCATGAATCATGAAGCATGAATTGAATCATGAATCATGAATCATGAATTGAATCATGAATCATGAATCATGAACTAAATCATGAATCATGAATCATGAATCAAATCATGAACCATGAATCGAATCATGAATCATGAATTGAATCATGAACATTGAATCATGAATCATGAATCATGAATCATGAATCATGAATCATGAATCAAATCATGAATCATGAATCATGAATTGAATCATGAATCATGAATTGAATCATGAATCATTAATTGAATCATGAATCATGAATCAAGAATCATGAATCGAAACATGAATCATGAATTGAATCAGGAATCATGAATCATGAATTGAATCATGAATCATGAATCATGAATCGAATAATGAATCATGAATAATGAATCATTAATTGAATCATGAATCATGAATTGAATCATGAATCATGAATTGAATCATAAATTGAATCATGAATCATGAATCGAATCATGAGTCATAAATTGAATCATGAATCATGAATCATGAATTGAATCATGAATCATGAATCATGAATCATAAATTGAATCATAAATCATGAATTCAATCATGAATCATGAATTCAATCATGAATCATGAATCATGAATCATGAATCATGAATCATGAAACATGAATTGAATCATGAATCATGAATTCAATCATGAATCATGAATTCATTCATGAATCATGAATCATGAATCGAATTATGAATCATGAATCAAGAATCATGAATCGAATCATGAATCATGAAATAAATAATGAATCATGATTTGAATCAGGAATCGAATCATGAATTCAATCATGAATCATAAATCGAATCATGAATCATGAATTGAATCAGGAATCGAATCATGAATTGAATCATGAATCATGAATTCAATGATGAATCATGAATTGAATCATGAATCATGAATCATGAATCGAATCATGAATCATAAATCATGAATCATAGATCATGAATCATGAATTGAATAATGAATCATGAACTAAATCATGAATCATGAATCATGAATCGAATCATGAACCATGAATCGAATCATGAATCATGAATTGAATCATGAACCATGAATCATGAATCATGAATCATGAATCGAATCATGAATCATGAATCATGAATTGAATCATGAATCATGAATTGAATCATGAATCATGAATTGAATCATGAATCATGAATCAATAATCATGAATCGAAACATGAATCATGAATTGAATCAGGAATCATGAATCATGAATCATGAATTGAATCATGAATCATGAATCATGAATCGAATAATGAATCATGAATCATGAATTGAATCATGAATCATGAATTGAATCATGAATCATGAATTGAATCATGAATTGAATCATGAATCATGAATTGAATCATGAGTCATGAATTAAATCATGAATCATGAATCATGAATCATAAATTGAATCATAAATCATGAATCATGAATTGAATCATGAATCATGAATCGAATTATGAATCATGAATCAAGAATCATGAATCGAATCATGAATCATGAAATAAATAATGAATCATGATTTGAATCAGGAATCGAATCATGAATTCAATCATGAATCATAAATCGAATCATGAATCATGAATTGAATCAGGAATCGAATCATGAATTGAATCATGAATCATGAATTGAATGATGAATCATGAATTGAATCATGAATCATGAATCATGAATCGAATCATGAATCATGAATCATGAATCATGAATCATGAGCTAAATCATGAATCATGAATCATGAATCATGAACTAAATCATGAATCATGAATCATGAATCGAATCATGAACCATGAATTGAATCATGAATCATGAATTGAATCATGAACCATGAATCATGAATCATGAATCATGAATCGAATCATGAATCATGAATCATGAATTGAATCATGAATCATGAATTGAATCATGAACCATGAATCATGAATCATGAATCATGAATCGAATCATGAATCATGAATCATGAATTGAATCATGAATCATGAATTGAATCATGAATCATGAATTGAATCATGAATCATGAATCAATAATCATGAATCGAAACATGAATCATGAATTGAATCAGGAATCATGAATCATGAATCATGAATTGAATCATGAATCATGAATCATGAATCGAATAATGAATCATGAATTGAATCATGAATCATGAATTGAATCATGAATCATGAATTGAATCATGAATTAATTCATGAATCATGAATCGAATCATGAGTCATGAATTGAATCATGAATCATGAATCATGAATCATAAATTGAATCATAAATCATGAATCATGAATTGAATCATGAATCATGAATCATGAATTGAATCATGAATTGAATCATGAATCATGAATCATGAATTGAATCATGAATTGAATCATGAATCATGAATCAAATCATGAATCATGAATTGAATCATGAATTGAATCATGAATCATGAATTGAATCATGAATCATGAATCATAAATCGAATCATGAATTGAATCATGAATCGAATCATGAATTGAATCATTAATCATGAATTATGAATCATGAATTGAATCATGGATCATGATTCATGAATTGAATCATGAATCATGAATCATGAATTGAATCATAAATCATGAATTGAATCATGAATTGAATCATGAATCGAATCATGAATCATGAATCGAATCATGAATCATAATTTGTATCTTGAATCATGAATCATGAATTGAATCATGAATTGAATCATGAATCATTAATTGAATCATGAATCATGAATCAAGAATCATGAATCGAAACATGAATCATGAATTGAATCATGAATCATGAATCATGAATCATGAATTGAATCATGAATCATGAATCGAATAATGAATCATGAATCATGAATTATGAATTGAATCATGAATCATGAATCAAGAATCATGAATCAAATCATGAATTATGAATTGAATCATGAATCATGAATGGAATCATGAATCATGAATTGAATCATGAATTGAATCATGAATCATGATTCGAATCATGAATCATAAATCATGAATCATAAATTGAATCATGAATCATGAATCGAATCATGAATCATAAATTGAATCATGATTCATGAATCATCAATCGAATCATGAATCATGAATTGAATCATGAATCATGAATCATGAATCGATTCATGAATCATGAATTTAATCATGAATTGAATCATAAATCGAATCATGAATCATGAATTGAATCATGAATCGAATCATGAATTTAATAATGAATCATGAATTGAATCATGAATCATGAATCATAAATCATGAATTGAATCATTAATCATGAATTATGAAACATGAATTATGAATCATGAATTGAATCATGAATCATGAATCATGAATTGAATCATGAATCATGAATCACGAATTGAATCATGAATCATGAATCATGAATCATGAATCGAATCATGAATCATGAATCATGAATTGAATCATGAATCATGATTTGAATCATGAATCATGAATCATGAATTGAATCAGGAATCATGAATCATGAATCATGAATCGAATCATGAATCATGAATCAAGAATCATGAATCAAATCATGAATTGAATCATGAATCATGAATTGAATCATGAATCATGTATTGAATCATAAATCATGAATCATAAATCATGAATTAAATCATGAATCAAGAATCATGAATCGAATCATGAATCATTAATTAAATCATGAATCATGAATCATGTATTGAATCATGAATCATGAATCATAATTCATGAATTGAATCATGAATCATGAATCATAAATCGAATCATGAATCATAATTTGAATCATGAATCATGAATCATGTATTGAATCATAAATCATGAATCATAAATCATGAATTGAATCATGAATCATGAATCGAATCATGAATCATGAATCGAATCATGAATCATGAATCAAGAATCATGAATCGAATCATGAATTGAATCATGAATCATGAATCATGAATCATGAATTAAATCTTGAATCATGAATCATGTATTGAATCATGAATCATGAATCATAAATCATGAATTGAATCATGAATCATGAATTAAATAATAAATTGAATCATGAATCATGAATCGAATCATGAATTGAATCAGAAATCATGAATTGAATTATGAATCATGAATCATGAATTAAATCATGAATCATGAATCATAAATCGATCCATGAATCATGAATTGAATCAGGAATCGAATCATGAATTCAATCATGAATCATAAATCGAAACATGAATCATGAATTGAATCAGGAATCGAATCATGAATTGAGTCATGAATCATGAATTGAATGATGAATCATGAATTGAATCATGAATCATGAATCATGAATCGAATCATGAATCATGAATCATGAATCGAATCATGAATTGAATCAGAAATCATGAATTGAATTATGAATCATGAATCATGAATTAAATCATGAATCATGAATCATAAATCGATCCATGAATCATGAATTGAATCAGGAATCGAATCATGAATTCAATCATGAATCATAAAACGAATCATGAATCATGAATTGAATCAGGAATCGAATCATGAATTGAATCATGAATCATGAATTGAATGATGAATCAATAATTGAATCATGAATCATGAATCAAGAATCATGAATCGAAACATGAATCATGAATTGAATCATGAATCATGAATCATGAATCATGAATTGAATCATGAATCATGAATCGAATAATGAATCATGAATCATGAATTATGAATTGAATCATGAATCATGAATCAAGAATCATGAATCAAATCATGAATTATGAATTGAATCATGAATCATGAATCGAATCATGAATCATGAATTGAATCATGAATTGAATCATGAATCATGAATCGAATCATGAATCATAAATCATGAATCATAAATTGAATCATGAATCATGAATCGAATCATGAATCATAAATTGAATCATGATTCATGAATCATCAATCGAATCATGAATCATGAATTGAATCATGAATCATGAATCATGAATCGATTCATGAATCATGAATTTAATCATGAATTGAATCATAAATCGAATCATGAATCATGAATTGAATCATGAATCGAAACATGAATTTAATAATGAATCATGAATTGAATCATGAATCATGAATCATAAATCATGAATTGAATCATTAATCATGAATTATGAAACATGAATTATGAATCATGAATTGAATCATGAATCATGAATCATGAATTGAATCATGAATCATGAATCACGAATTGAATCATGAATCATGAATCATGAATCATGAATCGAATCATGAATCATGAATCATGAATCGAATCATGAATCATGATTTGAATCATGAATCATGAATCATGAATTGAATCAGGAATCATGAATCATGAATCATGAATCGAATCATGAATCATGAATCAAGAATCATGAATCAAATCATGAATTGAATCATGAATCATGAATTGAATCATGAATCATGAATCATGTATTGAATCATAAATCATGAATCATAAATCATGAATTAAATCATGAATCAAGAATCATGAATCGAATCATGAATCATTAATTAAATCATGAATCATGAATCATGTATTGAATCATGAATCATGAATCATAATTCATGAATTGAATCATGAATCATGAATCATAAATCGAATCATGAATCATAATTTGAATCATGAATCATGAATCATGTATTGAATCATAAATCATGAATCATAAATCATGAAATGAATCATGAATCGAATCATGAATCATGAATCAAGAATCATGAATCGAATCATGAATTGAATCATGAATCATGAATCATGAATTAAATCTTGAATCATGAATCATGTATTGAATCATGAATCATGAATCATAAATCATGAATTGAATCATGAATCATGAATCATAAATCGATCCATGAATCATGAATTGAATCAGGAATCGAATCATGAATTCAATCATGAATCATAAATCGAATCATGAATCATGAATTGAATCAGGAATCGAATCATGAATTGAATCATGAATCATGAATTGAATGATGAATCATGAATTGAATCATGAATCATGAATCATGAATCGAATCATGAATCATGAATCATGAATCGAATCATGAATTGAATCAGAAATCATGAATTGAATTATGAATCATGAATCATGAATTAAATCATGAATCATGAATCATAAATCGATCCATGAATCATGAATTGAATCAGGAATCGAATCATGAATTCAATCATGAATCATAAATCGAATCATGAATCATGAATTGAATCAGGAATCGAATCATGAATTGAATCATGAATCATGAATTGAATGATGAATCATTAATTGAATCATGAATCATGAATCAAGAATCATGAATCGAAACATGAATCATGAATTGAATCATGAATCATGAATCATGAATCATGAATTGTATCATGAATCATGAATCGAATAATGAATCATGAATCATGAATTATGAATTGAATCATGAATCATGAATCAAGAATCATGAATCAAATCATGAATTATGAATTGAATCATGAATCATGAATCGAATCATGAATCATGAATTGAATCATGAATTGAATCATGAATCATGAATCGAATCATGAATCATAAATCATGAATCATAAATTGAATCATGAATCATGAATCGAATCATGAATCATAAATTGAATCATGATTCATGAATCATCAATCGAATCATGAATCATGAATTGAATCATGAATCATGAATCATGAATCGATTCATGAATCATGAATTTAATCATGAATTGAATCATAAATCGAATCATGAATCATGAATTGAATCATGAATCGAATCATGAATTTAATAATGAATCATGAATTGAATCATGAATCATGAATCATAAATCATGAATTGAATCATTAATCATGAATTATGAATTGAATCATGAATCATGAATCATGAATCATGAATCGAATCATGAATCATGAATCATGAATCGAATCATGAATCATGATTTGAATCATGAATCATGAATCATGAATTGAATCAGGAATCATGAATCATGAATCGAATTATGAATCATGAATTGAATCATGAATCATGAATCATGAATTGAATCATGAATCATGAATCACGAATTGAATCATGAATCATGAATCATGAATCATGAATCGAATCATGAATCATGAATCATGAATCGAATCATGAATCATGATTTGAATCATGAATCATGAATCATGAATTGAATCAGGAATCATGAATCATGAATCGAATCATGAATCATGAATCAAGAATCATGAATCAAATCATGAATTGAATCATGAATCATGAATTGAATCATGAATCATGAATCATGTATTGAATCATAAATCATGAATCATAAATCATGAATTAAATCATGAATCAAGAATCATGAATCGAATCATGAATCATTAATTAAATCATGAATCATGAATCATGTATTGAATCATGAATCATGAATCATAATTCATGAATTGAATCATGAATCATGAATCATAAATCGAATCATGAATCATAATTTGAATCATGAATCATGAATCATGTATTGAATCATAAATCATGAATCATAAATCATGAATTGAATCATGAATCATGAATCGAATCATGAATCATGAATCAAGAATCATGAATCGAATCATGAATTGAATCATGAATCATGAATCATGAATCATGAATTAAATCTTGAATCATGAATCATGTATTGAATCATGAATCATGAATCATAAATCATGAATTGAATCATGAATCATGAATTAAATAATAAATTGAATCATGAATCATGAATCGAATCATGAATTGAATCAGAAATCATGAATTGAATTATGAATCATGAATCATGAATTAAATCATGAATCATGAATCATAAATCGATCCATGAATCATGAATTGAATCAGGAATCGAATCATGAATTCAATCATGAATCATAAATCGAATCATGAATCATGAATTGAATCAGGAATCGAATCATGAATTGAATCATGAATCATGAATTGAATGATGAATCATGAATTGAATCATGAATCATGAATCATGAATCGAATCATGAATCATGAATCATGAATCATGAACTAAATCATGAATCATGAATCATGAATCATGAACTAAATCATGAATCATGAATCATGAATCGAATCATGAACCATGAATCGAATCATGAATCATGAATTGAATCATGAACCATGAATCATGAATCATGAATCATGAATCGAATCATGAATCATGAATCATGAATTGAATCATGAATCATGAATTGAATCATGAATCATGAATTGAATCATGAATCATGAATCAATAATCATGAATCGAAACATGAATCATGAATTGAATCAGGAATCATGAATCATGAATCATGAATTGAATCATGAATCATGAATCATGAATCGAATAATGAATCATGAATTGAATCATGAATCATGAATTGAATCATGAATTAATTCATGAATCATGAATCGAATCATGAGTCATGAATTGAATCATGAATCATGAATCATGAATCATAAATTGAATCATAAATCATGAATCATGAATTGAATCATGAATCATGAATCATGAATTGAATCATGAATTGAATCATGAATCATGAATCAAATCATGAATCATGAATTGAATCATGAATTGAATCATGAATCATGAATTGAATCATGAATCATGAATCATAAATCGAATCATGAATTGAATCATGAATCAAATCATGAATTGAATCATTAATCATGAATTATGAATCATGAATTGAATCATGGATCATGATTCATGAATTGAATCATGAATCATGAATCATGAATTGAATCATAAATCATGAATTGAATCATGAATCATAAAATTGAATCATGAATCGAATCATGAATCATGAATCGAATCATGAATCATGAATTGTATCTTGAATCATGAATCATGAATTGAATCATGAATTGAATCATGAATCATTAATTGAATCATGAATCATGAATCAAGAATCATGAATCGAAACATGAATCATGAATTGAATCATGAATCATGAATCATGAATCATGAATTGAATCATGAATCATGAATCGAATAATGAATCATGAATCATGAATTATGAATTGAATCATGAATCATGAATCAAGAATCATGAATCAAATCATAAATCATGAATTATGAATTGAATCATGAATCATGAATCATGAATCGAATAAGGAATCATGAATCATGAATCATGAATTGAATCATGAATCATGAATCGAATCATGAATCATGAATTGAATCATGAATTGAATCATGAATCATGAATCGAATCATGAATCATAAATCATGAATCATAAATTGAATCATGAATCATGAATCGAATCATGAATCATAAATTGAATCATGATTCATGAATCATCAATCGAATCATGAATCATGAATTGAATCATGAATCATGAATCATGAATCGATTCATGAATCATGAATTTAATCATGAATTGAATCATGAATCGAATCATGAATCATGAATTGAATCATGAATTGAATCATGAATTGAATCATAAATTGAATCATGAATTGAATCATGAATTGAATCATGAATCATGAATCATAAATCGAATCATGAATCTTGAATTGAATCATGAATCGAATCATGAATTTAATAATGAATCATGAATTGAATCATGAATCATGAATCATAAATCATGAATTGAATCATTAATCATGAATTATGAAACATGAATTATGAAACATGAATTATGAATCATGAATTGAATCATGAATCATGAATCATGAATTGAATCATGAATCATGAATCACGAATTGAATCATGAATCATGAATCATGAATCATGAATCGAATCATGAATCATGAATCATGAATTGAATCATGAATCATGATTTGAATCATGAATCATGAATCATGAATTGAATCAGGAATCATGAATCATGAATCATGAATCGAATCATGAATCATGAATCAAGAATCATGAATCAAATCATGAATTGAATCATGAATCATGAATTGAATCATGAATCATGAATCATGTATTGAATCATAAATCATGAATCATAAATCATGAATTAAATCATGAATCAAGAATCATGAATCCAATCATAAATCATTAATTAAATCATGAATCATGAATCATGTATTGAATCATGAATCATGAATCATAATTCATGAATTGAATCATGAATCATGAATCATAAATCGAATCATGAATCATGAATTGAATCATGAATCATGAATCATGTATTGAATCATAAATCATGAATCAAAAATCATGAATTGAATCATGAATCATGAATCGAATCATGAATCATGAATCAAGAATCATGAATCGAATCATGAATTGAATCATGAATCATGAATCATGAATCATGAATTAAATCTTGAATCATGAATCATGTATTGAATCATGAATCATAATTCATAAATCATGAATTGAATCATGAATCATGAATTAAATAATAAATTGAATCATGAATCATGAATCGAATCATGAATTGAATCAGAAATCATGAATTGAATTATGAATCATGAATCATGAATTAAATCATGAATCATGAATCATAAATCGATCCATGAATCATGAATTGAATCAGGAATCGAATCATGAATTAAATCATGAATCATGAATCATGAATCATGAATCGAAACATAAATTATGAATCATGAATTGAATCATGAATCATGTATTGAATCATGAATCATGAATCATAAATCATGAATTGAATCATGAATCATGAAACGAATCATGAATCATGAATTGAATCATGAATCATGAATCAAGAATCGAATCATGAATCATTAATTGAATCATGAATCATGAATCGAATCATGAATCATGAATCAAGAATCATGAATCGAATCATGAATTGAATCATGAATCATGAATCAAGAATCATGAATCGAATCATGAATTGAATCATGAATCATGAATCATGAATTGAATCATGAATCATGAATCGAATCATGAATCATGAATCATGAATCATGAATTGAATCATGAATCGAATCATGAATCATGAATTGAATCATGAATTGAATCATGAATCATGAATCGAATCATGAATCATGAATTAAATAATAAATTGAATCATGAATCATGAATCATGAATCGAATCATGAATTGAATCAGGAATCATGAATTGAATCATGAATCATGAATTGAATCATGAATTGAATCATGAATCATGAATCATGAATTGAATCATGAATCATGAATCATAAATCGAATCATGAATCATGAATTGAATCATGACTCATGAATTATGAATCATGAATTGAATCATGAATCATGAATTATGAATTATGAATCATGAATCATGAATCATGAATCATGAATCATGAATTGATTCATGAATTGAATCATAAATCATGAATCATGAATTAAATCATGAATCATGAATCATGAATCGAATCATGAATCATGAATTGAATCATGAATCATGAATTCAATCATGAATCATGAATTCAATCATGAATCATGAATTCAATCATGAATCATGAATCATGAATCGAATTATGAATCATGAATCAAGAATCATGAATCGAATCATGAATCATGAATTAAATCTTGAATCATGATTTGAATCAGGAATCGAATCATGAATTCAATCATGAATCATAAATCGAATCATGAATCATGAATTGAATCAGGAATCGAATCATGAATCGAATCATGAATCATGAATCGAATCATGAATCATAAATCATGAATCATGAATGTAATCATGAATCATGAATTGAATCATGAATCATGAATCATGAATTGAATCATGAATCATGAATCATGAATTGAATCATGAATCATGAATCATGAATCATGAACTAAATCATGAATCATGAATCATGAATCAAATCATGAACCATGAATCGAATCATGAATCATGAATTGAATCATGAACCATGAATCATGAATCATGAATCATGAATCATGAATCATGAATCAAATCATGAATCATGAATCATGAATTGAATCATGAATCATGAATTGAATCATGAATCATGAATTGAATCATAAATTGAATCATGAATCATGAATCGAATCATGAGTCATAAATTGAATCATGAATCATGAATCATGAATTGAATCATGAATCATGAATCATGAATCATAAATTGAATCATAAATCATGAATTCAATCATGAATCATGAATTCAATCATGAATCATGAATCATGAATCATGAATCATGAATTGAATCATGAATCATGAATTCAATCATGAATCATGAATTCAATCATGAATCATGAATCATGAATCGAATTTTGAATCATGAATCAAGAATCATGAATCGAATCATGAATCATGAAATAAATAATGAATCATGATTTGAATCAGGAATCGAATCATGAATTCAATCATGAATCATAAATCGAATCATGAATCATGAATTGAATCAGGAATCGAATCATGAATTGAATCATGAATCATGAATTGAATGATGAATCATGAATTGAATCATGAATCATGAATCATGAAACGAATCATGAATCATAAATCATGAATCATAGATCATGAATCATGAATTGAATCATGAATCATGAATCATGAATCATGAACTAAATCATGAATCATGAATCATGAATCGAATCATGAACCATGAATCGAATCATGAATCATGAATTGAATCATGAACCATGAATCATGAATCATGAATCATGAATCGAATCATGAATCATGAATCATGAATTGAATCATGAATCATGAATTGAATCATGAATTATGAATTGAATCATGAATCATGAATTGAATCATGAATCATGAATCAATAATCATGAATCGAAACATGAATCATGAATTGAATCAGGAATCATGAATCATGAATCATGAATTGAATCATGAATCATGAATCATGAATCGAATAATGAATCATGAATCATGAATCATGAATCGAATAATGAATCATGAATCATGAATCATGAATTGAATCATGAATCATGAATTGAATCATGAATCATGAATTGAATCATGAATTGAATCATGAATCATGAATTGAATCAGGAATCATGAATCATGAATCATGAATTGAATCATGAATCATGAATCATGAATCGAATAATGAATCATGAATCATGAATCATGAATTGAATCATGAATCATGAATTGAATCATGAATCATGAATTGAATCATGAATTGAATCATGAATCATGAATCGAATCATAAATTGAATCATAAATCATGAATCATGAATTGAATCATGAATCATGAATCGAATTATGAATCATGAATCAAGAATCATGAATCGAATCATGAATCATGAAATAAATAATGAATCATGATTTGAATCAGGAATCGAATCATGAATTCAATCATGAATCATAAATCGAATCATGAATCACAAATTGAATCAGGAATCGAATCATGAATTCAATCATGAATCATGAATTGAATGATGAATCATGAATTGAATCATGAATCATGAATCATGAATCGAATCATGAATCATGAATCATGAATCATGAATCATGAATCATGAACTAAATCATGAATCATGAATCATGAATCATGAACTAAATCATGAATCATGAATCATGAATCGAATCATGAACCATGAATCGAATCATGAATCATGAATTGAATCATGAATCATGAATCGAATCATGAATCATGAATCATGAATTGAATCATGAATCATGAATTGAATCATAAATCATGAATTGAATCATGAATCATGAATCAATAATCATGACTCGAAACATGAATCATGAATTGAATCAGGAATCATGAATCATGAATCATGAATTGAATCATGAATCATGAATCATGAATCGAATAATGAATCATGAATTAAATCATGAATCATGAATTGAATCATGAATCATGAATTGAATCATGAATTAATTCATGAATCATGAATCGAATCATGAGTCATGAATTGAATCATGAATCATGAATCATGAATAATAAATTGAATCATAAATCATGAATCATGAATTGAATCATGAATCATGAATCATGAATTGAATCATGAATTGAATCATGAATCATGAATCAAATCATGAATCATGAATTGAATCATGAATTGAATCATGAATCATGAATTGAATCATGAATCATGAATCATAAATCGAATCATGAATTGAATCATGAATCGAATCATGAATTGAATCATTAATCATGAATTATGAATCATGAATTGAATCATGGATCATGAATCATGAATTGAATCATGGATCATGATTCATGAATTGAATCATGAATCATGAATCATGAATTGAATCATAAATCATGAATTGAATCATGAATCATGAATTGAATCATGAATCGAATCATGAATCATGAATCGAATCATGAATCATGAATTGTATCTTGAATCATGAATCATGAATTGAATCATGAATTGAATCATGAATCATTAATTGAATCATGAATCATGAATCAAGAATCATGAATCGAAACATGAATCATGAATTGAATCATGAATCATGAATCATGAATCATGAATTGAATCATGAATCATGAATCGAATAATGAATCATGAATCATGAATTATGAATTGAATCATGAATCATGAATCAAGAATCATGAATCAAATCATGAATCATGAATTATGAATTGAATCATGAATCATGAATCATGAATCGAATAAGGAATCATGAATCATGAATCATGAATTGAATCATGAATCATGAATCGAATCATGAATCATGAATTGAATCATGAATTGAATCATGAATCATGAATCGAATCATGAATCATAAATCATGAATCATAAATTGAATCATGAATCATGAATCGAATCATGAATCATAAATTGAATCATGATTCATGAATCATCAATCGAATCATGAATCATGAATTGAATCATGAATCATGAATCATGAATCGAATCATGAATCATGAATTTAATCATGAATTGAATCATGAATCGAATCATGAATCATGAATTGAATCATGAATTGAATCATGAATTGAATCATAAATTGAATCATGAATTGAATCATGAATTGAATCATGAATCATGAATCATAAATCGAATCATGAATCATGAATTGAATCATGAATTGAATCATGAATTTAATAATGAATCATGAATTGAATCATGAATCATGAATCATAAATCATGAATTGAATCATTAATCATGAATTATGAAACATGAATTATGAATCATGAATTGAATCATGAATCATGAATCATGAATTGAATCATGAATCATGAATCACGAATTGAATCATGAATCATGAATCATGAATCGAATCATGAATCATGAATCATGAATCGAATCATGAATCATGAATTGAATCATGAATCATGAATCATGAATTGAATCAGGAATCATGAATCATGAATCATGAATCAAGAATCATGAATCAAATCATGAATTGAATCATGAATCATGAATTGAATCATGAATCATGAATCATGTATTGAATCATAAATCATTAATCATAAATCATGAATTAAATCATGAATCAAGAATCATGAATCGAATCATGAATCATTAATTAAATCATGAATCATGAATCATGTATTGAATCATGAATCATGAATCATAATTCATGAATTGAATCATGAATCATGAATCATAAATCGAATCATGAATCATGAATTGAATCATGAATCATGAATCATGTATTGAATCATAAATCATGAATCATAAATCATGAATTGAATCATGAATCATGAATCGAATCATGAATCATGAATCAAGAATCATGAATCGAATCATGAATTGAATCATGAATCATGAATCATGAATCATGAATTAAATCTTGAATCATGAATCATGTATTGAATCATGAATCATGAATCATAAATCATGAATTGAATCATGAATCATGAATCATGAATTGAATCATGAATTGATTCATGAATCATGAATCGAATCATGAATCATGAATTAAATAATAAATTGAATCATGAATCATGAATCGAATCATGAATTGAATCAGAAATCATGAATTGATTCATGAATCATGAATCATGAATTAAATCATGAATCATGAATCATAAATCGATCCATGAATCATGAATTGAATCAGGAATCGAATCATGAATTAAATCATGAATCATGAATCATGAATTGAATCATAAATCATGAATTGAATCATGAATCATGAATTGAATCATGAATCGAATCATGAATCATGAATCGAATCATGAATCATGAATTGTATCTTGAATCATGAATCATGAATTGAATCATGAATTGAATCATGAATCATTAATTGAATCATGAATCATGAATCAAGAATCATGAATCGAAACATGAATCATGAATTGAATCATGAATCATGAATCATGAATCATGAATTGAATCATGAATCATGAATCGAATAATGAATCATGAATCATGAATTATGAATTGAATCATGAATCATAGATCATGAATCATGAATTGAATCATGAATCATGAATCATGAATCATGAACTAAATCATGAATCATGAATCATGAATCGAATCATGAACCATGAATCGAATCATGAATCATGAATTGAATCATGAACCATGAATCATGAATCATGAATCATGAATCGAATCATGAATCATGAATCATGAATTGAATCATGAATCATGAATTGAATCATGAATTATGAATTGAATCATGAATCATGAATTGAATCATGAATCATGAATCAATAATCATGAATCGAAACATGAATCATGAATTGAATCAGGAATCATGAATCATGAATCATGAATTGAATCATGAATCATGAATCATGAATCGAATAATGAATCATGAATCATGAATTGAATCATGAATCATGAATTGAATCATGAATCATGAATTGAATCATGAATTGAATCATGAATCATGAATCGAATCATAAATTGAATCATAAATCATGAATCATGAATTGAATCATGAATCATGAATCGAATTATGAATCATGAATCAAGAATCATGAATCGAATCATGAATCATGAAATAAATAATGAATCATAATTTGAATCAGGAATCGAATCATGAATTCAATCATGAATCATAAATCGAATCATGAATCACAAATTGAATCAGGAATCGAATCATGAATTGAATCATGAATCATGAATTGAATGATGAATCATGAATTGAATCATTAATCATGAATCATGAATCGAATCATGAATCATGAATCATGAATCATGAATCATGAACTAAATCATGAATCATGAATCATGAATCATGAACTAAATCATGAATCATGAATCATGAATCGAATCATGAACCATGAATCGAATCATGAATCATGAATTGAATCATGAACCATGAATCATGAGTCATGAATCATGAATCGAATCATGAATCATGAATCATGAATTGAATCATGAATCATGAATTGAATCATGAATCATGAATTGAATCATGAATCATGAATCAATAATCATGAATCGAAACATGAATCATGAATTGAATCAGGAATCATGAATCATGAATTGAATCATGAATCATGAATCATGAATCGAATAATGAATCATGAATTAAATCATGAATCATGAATTGAATCATGAATCATGAATTGAATCATGAATTAATTCATGAATCATGAATTAATTCATGAATCATGAATCGAATCATGAGTCATGAATTGAATCATGAATCATGAATCATGAATCATAAATTGAATCATAAATCATGAATCATGAATTGAATCATGAATCATGAATCATGAATTGAATCATGAATTGAATCATGAATCATGAATCAAATCATGAATCATGAATTGAATCATGAATTGAATCATGAATCATGAATTGAATCATGAATCATGAATCATAAATCGAATCATGAATTGAATCATGAATCGAATCATGAATTGAATCATTAATCATGAATTATGAATCATGAATTGAATCATGGATCATGATTCATGAATTGAATCATGAATCATGAATCATGAATTGAATCATAAATCATGAATTGAATCATGAATCATGAATCGAATCATGAATCATGAATCGAATCATGAATCATGAATTGTATCTTGAATCATGAATCATGAATTGAATCATGAATTGAATCATGAATCATTAATTGAATCATGAATCATGAATCAAGAATCATGAATCGAAACATGAATCATGAATTGAATCATGAATCATGAATCATGAATCATGAATTGAATCATGAATCATGAATCGAATAATGAATCATGAATCATGAATTATGAATTGAATCATGAATCATGAATCAAGAATCATGAATCAAATCATGAATCATGAATTATGAATTGAATCATGAATCATGAATCATGAATCGAATAAGGAATCATGAATCATGAATCATAAATTGAATCATGAATCATGAATCGAATCATGAATCATGAATTGAATCATGAATTGAATCATGAATCATGAATCGAATCATGAATCATAAATCATGAATCATAAATTGAATCATGAATCATGAATCGAATCATGAATCATAAATTGAATCATGATTCATGAATCATCAATCGAATCATGAATCATGAATTGAATCATGAATCATGAATCGAATCATGAATCATGAATTTAATCATGAATTGAATCATGAATCGAATCATGAATCATGAATTGAATCATGAATTGAATCATAAATTGAATCATGAATTGAATCATGAATTGAATCATGAATCATGAATCATAAATCGAATCATGAATCATGAATTGAATCATGAATCGAATCATGAATTTAATAATGAATCATGAATTGAATCATGAATCATGAATCATAAATCATGAATTGAATCATTAATCATGAATTATGAAACATGAATTATGAATCATGAATTGAATCATGAATCATGAATCATGAATTGAATCATGAATCATGAATCACGAATTGAATCATGAATCATGAATCATGAATCGAATCATGAATCATGAATCATGAATCGAATCATGAATCATGAATTGAATCATGAATCATGAATCATGAATTGAATCAGGAATCATGAATCATGAATCATGAATCAAGAATCATGAATCAAATCATGAATTGAATCATGAATCATGAATTGAATCATGAATCATGAATCATGTATTGAATCATAAATCATGAATCATAAATCATAAATTAAATCATGAATCAAGAATCATGAATCGAATCATGAATCATTAATTAAATCATGAATCATGTATTGAATCATGAATCATGAATCATAATTCATGAATTGAATCATGAATCATGAATCATAAATCGAATCATGAATCATGAATTGAATCATGAATCATGAATCATGTATTGAATCATAAATCATGAATCATAAATCATGAATTGAATCATGAATCATGAATCGAATCATGAATCATGAATCAAGAATCATGAATCGAATCATGAATTGAATCATGAATCATGAATCATGAATCATGAATTAAATCTTGAATCATGAATCATGTATTGAATCATGAATCATGAATCATAAATCATGAATTGAATCATGAATCATGAATCATGAATTGAATCATGAATTGATTCATGAATCATGAATCGAATCATGAATCATGAATTAAATAATAAATTGAATCATGAATCATGAATCGAATCATGAATTGAATCAGAAATCATGAATTGAATTATGAATCATGAATCATGAATTAAATCATGAATCATGAATCATAAATCGATCCATGAATCATGAATTGAATCAGGAATCGAATCATGAATTAAATCATGAATCATGAATCATGAATTGAATCATAAATCATAAATTGAATCATGAATCATGAATTGAATCATGAATCGAATCATGAATCATGAATCGAATCATGAATCATGAATTGTATCTTGAATCATGAATCATGAATTGAATCATGAATTGAATCATGAATCATTAATTGAATCATGAATCATGAATCAAGAATCATGAATCGAAACATGAATCATGAATTGAATCATGAATCATGAATTGAATCATGAATCATGAATCGAATAATGAATCATGAATCATGAATTATGAATTGAATCATGAATCATGAATCAAGAATCATGAATCAAATCATGAATCATGAATTATGAATTGAATCATGAATCATGAATCATGAATCGAATAAGGAATCATGAATCATGAATCATGAATTGAATCATGAATCATGAATCGAATCATGAATCATGAATTGAATCATGAATTGAATCATGAATCGAATCATGAATCATAAATCATGAATCATAAATTGAATCATGAATCATGAATCGAATCATGAATCATAAATTGAATCATAAATCATGAATCGAATCATGAATCATGAATTTAATCATGAATTGAATCATGAATCGAATCATGAATCATGAATTGAATCATGAATTGAATCATGAATTGAATCATAAATTGAATCATGAATTGAATCATGAATTGAATCATGAATCATAAATCGAATCATGAATCATGAATTGAATCATGAATCGAATCATGAATTTAATAATGAATCATGAATTGAATCATGAATCATAAATCATGAATTGAATCATTAATCATGAATTATGAAACATGAATTATGAATCATGAATTGAATCATGAATCATGAATCATGAATTGAATCATGAATCATGAATCACGAATTGAATCATGAATCATGAATCATGAATCATGAATCAAATCATGAATCATGAATCATGAATCGAATCATGAATCATGAATTGAATCATGAATCATGAATCATGAATTGAATCAGGAATCATGAATCATGAATCATGAATCAAGAATCATGAATCAAATCATGAATTGAATCATGAATCATGAATTGAATCATGAATCATGTATTGAATCATAAATCATGAATCATAAATCATGAATTAAATCATGAATCAAGAATCATGAATCGAATCAAGAATCATTAATTAAATCATGAATCATGAATCATGTATTGAATCATGAATCATGAATCATAATTCATGAATTGAATCATGAATCATGAATCATAAATCGAATCATGAATCATGAATTGAATCATGAATCATGAATCATGTATTGAATCATAAATCATGAATCATAAATCATGAATTGAATCATGAATCATGAATCGAATCATGAATCATTAATCAAGAATCATGAATCGAATCATGAATTGAATCATGAATCATGAATCATGAATCATGAATTAAATCTTGAATCATGAATCATGTATTGAATCATGAATCATGAATCATAAATCATGAATTGAATCATGAATCATGAATCATGAATTGAATCATGAATTGATTCATGAATCATGAATCGAATCATGAATCATGAATTAAATAATAAATTGAGTCATGAATCATGAATCGAATCATGAATTGAATCAGAAATCTTGAATTGAATTATGAATCATGAATCATGAATTAAATCATGAATCATGAATCATAAATCGATCCATGAATCATGAATTGAATCAGGAATCGAATCATGAATTAAATCATGAATCATGAATCATGAATCGAAACATAAATTATGAATCATGTTTCATGAATTGAATCATGAATCATGAATCCTGAATCGAATCATGAATCATGAATCATGAATTGAATCATGAATTGAATCATAATTCATGAATCATGAATTGAATCATGAATAATGAATTGAATCATGAATCATGAATCATAAATCGAATCATGAATCATGAATTGAATCATGACTCATGAATTATGAATCATGAATTAAATCATGAATCATGAATCATGAATCATAAATCGAATCATGAATCATGAATTGAATCATGACTCATGAATTATGAATCATGAATTAAATCATGAATCATGAATTATGAATCATGAATTGAATCATGAATCATGAATCATGAATTGAATCATGAATTGAATCATGAATCATGAATTGAATCATGAATCATGAATCATGAATCATAAATTGAATCATCAATCATGAATCATGAACTGAATCATGAATTGAATCATAAATCATGAATCATGAATTGAATCATGAATCATGAATCATGTATTGAATCATGAATCATGAATCATAAATCATGAATTGAATCATGAATCATGAATCGAATCATGAATCATGAATTGAATCATGAATCATGAATCAAGAATCGAATCATGAATCATGAATTGAATCATGAATCATGAATTATGAATCGAATCATGAATCATGAATCAAGAATCATGAATCGAATCATGAATTGAATCATGAATCATGAATCATGAATTAAATCATGAATCATGAATCGAATCATGAATCATGAATCATGAATTGAATCATGAATCGAATCATGAATCATGAATTGAATCATGAATTGAATCATGAATCATGAATCGAATCATGAATCATGAATTAAATAATAAATTGAATCATGAATCATGAATCGAATCATGAATTGAATCAGGAATCATGAATTGAATCATGAATCATGAATCATGAATTGAATCATGAATTGAATCATGAATCATGAATCATGAATTAAATCATGAATCATGAATTGAATCATGAATCATGAATCATAAATCGAATCATGAATCATGAATTGAATCATGACTCATGAATTATGAATCATGAATTGAATCATGAATCATGAATTATGAATTATGAATCATGAATCATGAATCATGAATCATCAATCATGAATCATGAATTGATTCATGAATTGAATCATAAATCATGAATCATGAATTAAATCATGAATCATGAATCATGAATTCAATCATGAATCATGAATTCAATCATGAATCATGAATTGAATCATGAATCATGAATCATGAATTGAATCATGAATCATGAATCATGAATTGAATCATGAATCATGAATCACGAATTGAATCATGAATCATGAATCATGAATCGAATCATGAATCATGAATCATGAATCGAATCATGAATCATGAATTGAATCATGAATCATGAATCATGAATTGAATCAGGAATCATGAATCATGAATCATGAATCAAGAATCATGAATCAAATCATGAATTGAATCATGAATCATGAATTGAATCATGAATCATGAATCATGTATTGAATCATAAATCATTAATCATAAATCATGAATTAAATCATGAATCAAGAATCATGAATCGAATCATGAATCATTAATTAAATCATGAATCATGAATCATGTATTGAATCATGAATCATGAATCATAATTCATGAATTGAATCATGAATCATAAATCGAATCATGAATCATGAATTGAATCATGAATCATGAATCATGTATTGAATCATAAATCATGAATCATAAATCATGAATTGAATCATGAATCATGAATCGAATCATGAATCATGAATCAAGAATCATGAATCGAATCATGAATTGAATCATGAATCATGAATCATGAATCATGAATTAAATCTTGAATCATGAATCATGTATTGAATCATGAATCATGAATCATAAATCATGAATTGAATCATGAATCATGAATCATGAATTGAATCATGAATTGATTCATGAATCATGAATCGAATCATGAATCATGAATTAAATAATAAATTGAATCATGAATCATGAATCGAATCATGAATTGAATCAGAAATCATGAATTGAATTATGAATCATGAATCATGTATTAAATCATGAATCATGAATCATAAATCGATCCATGAATCATGAATTGAATCAGGAATCGAATCATGAATTAAATCATGAATCATGAATCATGAATTGAATCATAAATCATGAATTGAATCATGAATCATGAATTGAATCATGAATCGAATCATGAATCATGAATCGAATCATGAATCATGAATTGTATCTTGAATCATGAATCATGAATTGAATCATGAATTGAATCATGAATCATTAATTGAATCATGAATCATGAATCAAGAATCATGAATCGAAACATGAATCATGAATTGAATCATGAATCATGAATCATGAATTGAATCATGAATCATGAATCGAATAATGAATCATGAATGATGAATTATGAATTGAATCATGAATCATGAATCAAGAATCATGAATCAAATCATGAATCATGAATTATGAATTGAATCATGAATCATGAATCATGAATCGAATAAGGAATCATGAATCATGAATCATGAATTGAATCATGAATCATGAATCGAATCATGAATCATGAATTGAATCATGAATTGAATCATGAATCATGAATCGAATCATGAATCATAAATCATGAATCATAAATTGAATCATGAATCATGAATCGAATCATGAATCATAAATTGAATCATGATTCATGAATCATCAATCGAATCATGAATCATGAATTGAATCATGAATCATGAATCGAATCATGAATCATGAATTTAATCATGAATTGAATCATGAATCGAATCATGAATCATGAATTGAATCATGAATTGAATCATGAATTGAATCATAAATTGAATCATGAATTGAATCATGAATTGAATCATGAATCATAAATCTAATCATGAATCATGAATTGAATCATGAATCGAATCATGAATTTAATAATGAATCATGAATTGAATCATGAATCATGAATCATAAATCATGAATTGAATCATTAATCATGAATTATGAAACATGAATTATGAATCATGAATTGAATCATGAATCATGAATCATGAATTGAATCATGAATCATGAATCACGAATTGAATCATGAATCATGAATCATGAATCATGAATCGAATCATGAATCATGAATCATGAATCGAATCATGAATCATGAATTGAATCATGAATCATGAATCATGAATTGAATCAGGAATCATGAATCATGAATCATGAATCAAGAATCATGAATCAAATCATGAATTGAATCATGAATCATGAATTGAATCATGAATCATGTATTGAATCATAAATCAGGAATCATAAATCATGAATTAAATCATAAATCAAGAATCATGAATCGAATCAAGAATCATTAATTAAATCATGAATCATGAATCATGTATTGAATCATGAATCATGAATCATAATTCATGAATTGAATCATGAATCATGAATCATGAATCATAAATCGAATCATGAATCATGAATTGAATCATGAATCATGAATCATGTATTGAATCATGAATTATAAATCATGAATTGAATCATGAATCATGAATCGAATCATGAATCATTAATCAAGAATCATGAATCGAATCATGAATTGAATCATGAATCATGAATCATGAATCATTAATTAAATCTTGAATCATGAATCATGTATTGAATCATGAATCATGAATCATAAATCATGAATTGAATCATGAATCATGAATCATGAATTGAATCATGAATTGATTCATGGATCATGAATCGAATCATGAATCATGAATCGAATCATGAATCATGAATTCAATAATAAATTGAATCATGAATCATGAATCGAATCATGAATTGAATCAGAAATCATGAATTGAATTATGAATCATGAATCATGAATTAAATCATGAATCATGAATCATAAATCGATCCATGAATCATGAATTGAATCAGGAATCGAATCATGAATTAAATCATGAATCATGAATCATGAATCGAAACATAAATTATGAATCATGTTTCATGAATTGAATCATGAATCATGAATCCTGAATCGAATCATGAATCATGAATCATGAATTGAATCATGAATTGAATCATAATTCATGAATCATGAATTGAATCATGAATAATGAATTGAATCATGAATCATGAATCATGAATTGAATCATGAATCATGAATCATGAATCATAAATTGAATCATAAATCATGAATTCAATCATGAATCATGAATTCAATCATGAATCATGAATCATGAATCATGAATCATGAATTGAATCATGAATCATGAATTCAATCATGAATCATGAATTCAATCATGAATCATGAATCATGAATCGAATTTTGAATCATGAATCAAGAATCATGAATCGAATCATGAATCATGAAATAAACAATGAATCATGATTTGAATCAGGAATCGAATCATGAATTCAATCATGAATCATAAATCGAATCATGAATCATGAATTGAATCAGGAATCGAATCATGAATTGAATCATGAATCATGAATTGAATGATGAATCATGAATTGAATCATGAATCATGAATCATGAATCGAATCATGAATCATAAATCATGAATCATAGATCATGAATCATGAATTGAATCATGAATCATGAATCATGAATCATGAACTAAATCATGAATCATGAATCATGAATCGAATCATGAACCATGAATCGAATCATGAATCATGAACCATGAATCATGAATCATGAATCATGAATCGAATCATGAATCATGAATCATGAATTGAATCATGAATCATGAATTGAATCATGAATTATGAATTGAATCATGAATCATGAATTGAATCATGAATCATGAATCAATAATCATGAATCGAAACATGAATCATGAATTGAATCAGGAATCATGAATCATGAATCATGAATTGAATCATGAATCATGAATCATGAATCGAATAATGAATCATGAATCATGAATCATGAATTGAATCATGAATCATGAATTGAATCATGAATCATGAATTGAATCATGAATTGAATCATGAATCATGAATCGAATCATAAATTGAATCATAAATCATGAATCATGAATTGAATCATGAATCATGAATCGAATTATGAATCATGAATCAAGAATCATGAATCGAATCATGAATCATGAAATAAATAATGAATCATAATTTGAATCAGGAATCGAATCATGAATTCAATCATGAATCATAAATCGAATCATGAATCACAAATTGAATCAGGAATCGAATCATGAATTGAATCATGAATCATGAATTGAATGATGAATCATGAATTGAATCATGAATCATGAATCATGAATCGAATCATGAATCATGAATCATGAATCATGAATCATGAACTAAATCATGAATCATGAATCATGAATCATGAACTAAATCATGAATCATGAATCATGAATCGAATCATGAACCATGAATCGAATCATGAATCATGAATTGAATCATGAAAAATGAATCATGAATCATGAATCATGAATCGAATCATGAATCATGAATCATGAATTGAATCATGAATCATGAATTGAATCATGAATCATGAATTGAATCATGAATCATGAATCAATAATCATGAATCGAAACATGAATCATGAATTGAATCAGGAATCATGAATCATGAATCATGAATTGAATCATGAATCATGAATCATGAATCGAATAATGAATCATGAATTAAATCATGAATCATGAATTGAATCATGAATCATGAATTGAATCATGAATTAATTCATGAATCATGAATTAATTCATGAATCATGAATCGAATCATGAGTCATGAATTGAATCATGAATCATGAATCATGAATCATAAATTGAATCATAAATCATGAATCATGAATTGAATCATGAATCATGAATCATGAATTGAATCATGAATTGAATCATGAATCATGAATCAAATCATGAATCATGAATTGAATCATGAATTGAATCATGAATCATGAATTGAATCATGAATCATGAATCATAAATCGAATCATGAATTGAATCATGAATCGAATCATGAATTGAATCATTAATCATGAATTATGAATCATGAATTGAATCATGGATCATGATTCATGAATTGAATCATGAATCATGAATTGAATCATAAATCATGAATTGAATCATGAATCATGAATCGAATCATGAATCATGAATCGAATCATGAATCATGAATTGTATCTTGAATCATGAATCATGAATTGAATCATGAACTGAATCATGAATCATTAATTGAATCATGAATCATGAATCAAGAATCATGAATCGAAACATGAATCATGAATTGAATCATGAATCATGAATCATGAATTGAATCATGAATCATGAATCGAATAATGAATCATGAATCATGAATTATGAATTGAATCATGAATCATGAATCAAGAATCATGAATCAAATCATGAATCATGAATTATGAATTGAATCATGAA
Source organism: Mixophyes australis (assembly GCA_036250195.1). Classification (NCBI taxonomy): domain Eukaryota; kingdom Metazoa; phylum Chordata; class Amphibia; order Anura; family Limnodynastidae; genus Mixophyes; species Mixophyes australis. Next base: position 237,318,914 of record JAVHZZ010000001.1, on the reverse strand, counting down.
TCATGAATCATGAATCGAATAAGGAATCATGAATCATGAATCATAAATTGAATCATGAATCATGAATCGAATCATGAATCATGAATTGAATCATGAATTGAATCATGAATCATGAATCGAATCATGAATCATAAATCATGAATCATAAATTGAATCATGAATCATGAATCGAATCATGAATCATAAATTGAATCATGATTCATGAATCATCAATCGAATCATGAATCATGAATTGAATCATGAATCATGAATCGAATCATGAATCATGAATTTAATCATGAATTGAATCATGAATCGAATCATGAATCATGAATTGAATCATGAATTGAATCATGAATTGAATCATAAATTGAATCATGAATTGAATCATGAATTGAATCATGAATCATGAATCATAAATCGAATCATGAATCATGAATTGAATCATGAATCGAATCATGAATTTAATAATGAATCATGAATTGAATCATGAATCATGAATCATAAATCATGAATTGAATCATTAATCATGAATTATGAAACATGAATTATGAATCATGAATTGAATCATGAATCATGAATCATGAATTGAATCATGAATAATGAATCACGAATTGAATCATGAATCATGAATCATGAATCGAATCATGAATCATGAATCATGAATCGAATCATGAATCATGAATTGAATCATGAATCATGAATCATGAATTGAATCAGGAATCATGAATCATGAATCATGAATCAAGAATCATGAATCAAATCATGAATTGAATCATGAATCATGAATTGAATCATGAATCATGAATCATGTATTGAATCATAAATCATGAATCATAAATCATGAATTAAATCATGAATCAAGAATCATGAATCGAATCATGAATCATTAATTAAATCATGAATCATGAATCATGTATTGAATCATGAATCATGAATCATAATTCATGAATTGAATCATGAATCATGAATCATAAATCGAATCATGAATCATGAATTGAATCATGAATCATGAATCATGTATTGAATCATAAATCATGAATCATAAATCATGAATTGAATCATGAATCATGAATCGAATCATGAATCATGAATCAAGAATCATGAATCGAATCATGAATTGAATCATGAATCATGAATCATGAATCATGAATTAAATCTTGAATCATGAATCATGTATTGAATCATGAATCATAAATCATGAATTGAATCATGAATCATGAATCATGAATTGAATCATGAATTGATTCATGAATCATGAATCGAATCATGAATCATGAATTAAATAATAAATTGAATCATGAATCATGAATCGAGTCATGAATTGAATCAGAAATCATGAATTGAATTATGAATCATGAATCATGAATTAAATCATGAATCATGAATCATAAATCGATCCATGAATCATGAATTGAATCAGGAATCGAATCATGAATTAAATCATGAATCATGAATCATGAATTGAATCATAAATCATGAATTGAATCATGAATCATGAATTGAATCATGAATCGAATCATGAATCATGAATCGAATCATGAATCATGAATTGTATCTTGAATCATGAATCATGAATTGAATCATGAATTGAATCATGAATCATTAATTGAATCATGAATCATGAATCAAGAATCATGAATCGAAACATGAATCATGAATTGAATCATGAATCATGAATCATGAATCATGAATTGAATCATGAATCATGAATCGAATAATGAATCATGAATCATGAATTATGAATTGAATCATGAATCATGAATCAAGAATCATGAATCAAATCATGAATCATGAATTATGAATTGAATCATGAATCATGAATCATGAATCGAATAAGGAATCATGAATCATGAATCATGAATTGAATCATGAATCATGAATCGAATCATGAATCATGAATTGAATCATGAATTGAATCATGAATCATGAATCGAATCATGAATCATAAATCATGAATCATAAATTGAATCATGAATCATGAATCGAATCATGAATCATAAATTGAATCATGATTCATGAATCATCAATCGAATCATAAATCATGAATCGAATCATGAATCATGAATTTAATCATGAATTGAATCATGAATCGAATCATGAATCATGAATTGAATCATGAATTGAATCATGAATTGAATCATAAATTGAATCATGAATTGAATCATGAATTGAATCATGAATCATAAATCGAATCATGAATCATGAATTGAATCATGAATCGAATCATGAATTTAATAATGAATCATGAATTGAATCATGAATCATGAATCATAAATCATGAATTGAATCATTAATCATGAATTATGAAACATGAATTATGAATCATGAATTGAATCATGAATCATGAATCATGAATTGAATCATGAATCATGAATCACGAATTGAATCATGAATCATGAATCATGAATCATGAATCGAATCATGAATCATGAATCATGAATCGAATCATGAATCATGAATTGAATCATGAATCATGAATCATGAATTGAATCAGGAATCATGAATCATGAATCATGAATCAAGAATCATGAATCAAATCATGAATTGAATCATGAATCATGAATTGAATCATGAATCATGAATCATGTATTGAATCATAAATCATGAATCATAAATCATGAATTAAATCATGAATCAAGAATCATGAATCGAATCATGAATCATGAATTAAATCATGAATCATTATTTGAATCAGGAATCGAATCATGAATTCAATCATGAATCAGAAATCGAATCATGAATCATGAATCATGAATCGAATCATGAATTGAATCATGAATCATGAATTCAATCATGAATCATGAATTCAATCATGAATCATGAATTCAATCATGAATCAAGAATCATGAATCGAATCATGAATCATGAATTAAATCATGAATCATGATTTGAATCAGGAATCGAATCATGAATTGAATCATGAATCAGAAATCGAATCATGGATCATGAATTGAATCATTAATCGAATCATGAATTGAATCATGAATCATGAATTGAATCATGAATCATGAATCATGAATCGAATCATGAATCATAAATCATGAATGTAATCATGAATCATGAATTGAATCATGAATCATGAATCATGAATTGAATCATGAATCATGAATCATGAATTTAATCATGAATCATGAATCATGAATCATGAACTAAATCATGAATCATGAATCATGAATCGAATCATGAACCATGAATCGAATCATGAATCATGAATTGAATCATGAACCATGAATCATGAATCATGAATCGAATCATGAATCATGAATTATGAATTGAATCATGAATCATGAATTGAATCATGAATCATTAATTGAATCATGAATCATGAATCAAGAATCATGAATCGAAACATGAATCATGAATTGAATCAGGAATCATGAATCATGAATTGAATCATGAATCATGAATCATGAATCGAATAATGAATCATGAATAATGAATCATGAATTGAATCATGAATCATGAATTGAATCATGAATCATGAATTGAATCATGAACTGAATCATGAATCATGAATCGAATCATGAGTCATGAATTGAATTATGAATCATGAATCATGAATTGAATCATGAATCATGAATCATGAATTGAATCATGAATCATGAAAAATGAATCGAATCATGAATCATGAATTCAATCATGAATCATGAATTCAATCATGAATCATGAATTCAATCATGAATCATGAATCATGAATCGAATTATGAATCATGAACCAAGAATCATGAATCGAATCATGAATAATGAAATAAATAATGAATCATGATTTGAATCAGGAATCGAATCATGAATTCAATCATGAATCATAAATCGAATCATGAATCATGAATTGAATCAGGATTCGAATCATGAATGTAATCATGAATCATGAATTGAATCATGAATCATGAATCGAATCATGAATCATAAATGATGAATCATGAATGTAATCATGAATCATGAATTGAATTATGAATCATGAATCATGAATCATGAATTGAATCATGAATCATGCATCATGAATCATGAACTAAATCATGAATCATGAATCATGAATCGAATCATGAACCATGAATCGAATCATGAATAATGAATTGAATCATGAACCATGAATCATGAATCATGAATCATGAATCAGGAATCATGAATCATGAATCATGAATTGAATCATGAATCATGAATTGAATCATGAATCATGAATTGAATCATGAATCATGAATCAAGAATCATGAATCGAAACATGAATCATGAATTGAATCAGGAATCATGAATCATGAATCATGAATCATAAATCGAATCATGAATCGAATAATGAATTGAATCATGAATCATGAATTGAATCATGAATCATGAATCATAAATCGAATCATGATTTGAATCATGAATTGAATCATGAATTGAATCATTAATCATGAATTATGAATCATGAATTGAATCATGAATCATGATTCATGAATCGAATCATGAATCATGAATCATAATTTGAATCATGAATCATGAATCATGAATTGAATCATGAATCATGAATTGAATCATGAATCATGAATTGAATCATGAATCGAATCATGAATCATGAATCATGAATCGAATCATGAATCATGAATTGTATCATGAATCATGAATCATGAATTGAATCATGAATCATGAATCATGAATTGAATCATGAATCATGAATCATGAATCGAATCATGAATCATGAATCATGAATCAAATCATGAATCATGAATTGAATCATGAATCATGAATTATGAATCATGAATTGAATCATGAATCATGAATCATGAATTGAATCATGAATTATGAATCATGAATTGAATCATGAATCCTGAATCATGAATTGAATCATGAATCATGAATCATGAATTGAATCATGAATCATGAATCATGAATCGAATCATGAATCATGAATTGAATCATGAATCATGAATCATGAATTGAATCATGAATCATGAATCATGAATTGAATCATGAATCATGAATCATGAATCATGAATCGAATCATGAATCATGAATCATGAATCGAATCATGAATCATGAATTGAATCATGAATCATGAATCAAGAATCATGAATCGAAACATGAATCATGAATTGAATCATGAATCATGAATCATGAATTGAATCATGAATCATGAATCATGAATCGAATAATGAATCATGAATCATCATGAATTGAATCATGAATCAAGAATCATGAATCGAAACATGAAACATGAATTGAATCATGAATCATGAATCATGAATCATAAATTGAATCATGAATCATGAATCAAGAATCGAATAATGAATCATGAATCATGAATTGAATCATGAATCATGAATTGAATCATGAATCATGAATCGAATCATGAATTGAATCATGAATCATGAATCGAATCATGAATCATGAATTGAATCATGAATCATGAATTGAATCATGAATCATGAATCATAAATTGAATCATAAATCATGAATCATGAATTGAATCATGAATCAAGAATCGAATCATGAATCATGAATCATGAATTGAATCATGAATTGAATCATGAATCATGAATCGAATCATGAATCATGAATTGAATCATGAATTGAATCATGAATTGAATCATGAATTGAATCATGAATCATGAATTAAATCATGAATCATGAATCATAAATTGAATCATGAATCATGAATTGAATCATGAATTGAATCATTAATCATGAATTGAATCATGAATCATGAATTGAATCATGAATCATGAATTATGAATCATGAATTGAATCATGAATCATGAATTGAATCATGAATCATGAATTGAATCATGAATCATGAATCATGAATCGAATCATGAATCAAGAATCGAATCATGAATCATGAATTGAATCATGAATCATGGATCATGAATTGAATCATGAATCATGAATCATGAAGTGAATCATGAATCATGAATCATGAAGTGAATCATGAATCATGAATCATGAATCGAATCATGAATCATGAATCATGAATCATGAATTGAATCATGAATCATGAATCGAATCATGAATCATGAATTGAAACATTAATTGAATCATAAATCATGAATCGAATCATGAATCATGATATGAATCATGAATCATGAATTGAATCATAAATCATGAATCATGAATCATGAATTGAATCATGTATCATGAATTGAATCAGGAATCGAATCATGAATTGAATTATGAATCATGAAATGAATCATGAGTCATGAATAATGAATTGAATCATGAATCATGAATTGAATCATGAATCATGAATCGAATCACAAATCATTAATCATGAATCATGATTCATGAATTGAATCATGGATCATGAATTATGAATCGAATCATGAATCATGAATTGAATCCTGAGTTGAATCATGAATCATAAATTGAATCATGAATCATGAAATGAATCATGAATTGAATCATGAATTGAATCATGATTCATGAATCATGATTTGAATCATGAATCATGATTTGAATCAGGAATCGAATCATGAATTCAATCATGAATCATAAATCGAATCATGAATCATGAATTGAATCAGGAATCGAATCATAAATTGAATCATGAATCATGAATTGAATCATGATTTTAATTATGAATCATGAATCATGAATTGAGTCATGAATCATGAATCATGAATCATGAATTGAATTATGAATTGAATCATGAATCTTGAATCATAAATTGAATCATGAATCATGAATCATAAATCATGAATCATGAATCATGATTCATTAATCATGAATCATGAATTGAATTATGAATTGAATCATGAATCATGAATTGAATCATGAATCATGAATTGAATCATGAATCATGAATCATGAATTGAATTATAAATCATGAATCGAATCATGAATCATGAATCGAATCATGAATCATGAATTGTATCATGAATCATGAATCATGAATTGAATCATGAATTATGAATCATGAATCATGAATCATGAATTGAATCATGAATCATGAATCATGAATCGAATCATGAATCAAGAATTGAATCATGAATCATGAATTATGAATCATGAATTGAATCATGAATCATGAATCATGAATTGAATCATGAATCATGAATCATGAATCATGAATTGAATCATGAATCATGAATCATAAATCATGAATCGAATCATGAATCATGAATCATGAATCGAATCATGAATCATGAATTGAATCATGAATCATGAATCATGAATTAAATCATGAATCATGAATCATGAATCATGAATCATGAATCGAATCATGAATCATGAATTGAATCATGAATCATGAATCATGAATCATAAATTGAATCATAAATCATGAATCATGAATTGTATCATGAATCATGAATCGAATCATGAATCATGAATCATGAATTAAATCATGAATTGAATCATGAATCATGAATCGTATCATGAATCATGAATTGAATCATGAATCATGAATTGAATCATGAATCATGAATTGAATCATGAATTATGAATTGAATCATGAATCGAATCATGAATTGAATCATTAATCATGAATTGAATCATGAATCATGAATTGAATCATGAATCATGAATCATGAATTGAATCATGAATCATGAATCATGAAGTGAATCATGAATCATGAATCATGAATCGAATCATGAATCATGAATCATGAATCATGAATTGAATCATGAATCATGAATCGAATCATGAATCATGAATTGAAACATTAATTGAATCATAAATCATGAATCAAATCATGAATCATGATATGAATCATGAATTATGAATCATGAACTGAATCATGTATCATGAATCGAATCATGAATCATGATATGAATCATGAATCATGATATGAATCATGAATTATGAATCATGAACTGAATCATGAATCATGAATTATGAATTGAATCATGTATCATGAATTGAATCAGGAATCGAATCATGAATTGAATTATGAATCATGAAATGAATCATGAGTCATGAATAATGAATTGAATCATGAATCATGAATTGAATCATGAATCATGATTCGAATCATAAATCATGAATCATGAACCATGATTCATGAATTGAATCCTGATTCATGAATTGAATCATGAATCATGAATCATAAATCGAATCATGAATCATGAATTGAATCATGAGTTGAATCATGAATCATGAATTGAATCATGAGTTGAATCATGAATCATAAATTGAATCATGAATCATGAAATGAATCATGAATTGAATCATGAATTGAATCATGATTCATGAATCATGATTTGAATCATGAATCATGAAATGAATCATGAATTGAATCATGAATTGAATCATGATTCATGAATCATGAATTGAATCATGAATCATGAATTATGAATCGAATCATGAATGATGAATTGAATCATGAGTTGAATCATGAATCATAAATTGAATCATGAATCATGAAATGAATCATGAATTGAATCATGAATTGAATCATGATTCATGAATCATGATTTGAATCATGAATCATGAATTCAATCATGAATTCAATCATGAATCAGGAATCGAATCATGAATTCAATCATGAATCATAAATCGAATCATGAATTAAGAATTGATTCAGGAATCGAATCATGAATTGAATCATGAATCATGAATTGAATCATGATTTTAATTATGAATCATGAATCATGAATTGAATCATGAATCATGAATCATGAATCATGAATTGAATTATGAATTGAATCACGAATCTTGAATCGAATCACAAATCATTAATCATGAATCATGATTCATGAATTGAATCATGGATCATGAATTATGAATCGAATCATGAATCATGAATTGAATCCTGAGTTGAATCATGAATCATAAATTGAATCATGAATCATGAAATGAATCATGAATTGAATCATGAATTGAATCATGATTCATGAATCATGATTTGAATCATGAATCATGATTTGAATCAGGAATCGAATCATGAATTCAATCATGAATCATAAATCGAATCATGAATCATGAATTGAATCAGGAATCGAATCATAAATTGAATCATGAATCATGAATTGAATCATGATTTTAATTATGAATCATGAATCATGAATTGAGTCATGAATCATGAATCATGAATCATGAATTGAATTATGAATTGAATCATGAATCTTGAATCATAAATTGAATCATGAATCATGAATCATAAATCATGAATCATGAATCATGATTCATTAATCATGAATCATGAATTGAATTATGAATTGAATCATGAATCATGAATTGAATCATGAATCATGAATTGAATCATGAATCATGAATCATGAATTGAATTATAAATCATGAATCGAATCATGAATCATGAATCGAATCATGAATCATGAATTGTATCATGAATCATGAATCATGAATTGAATCATGAATTATGAATCATGAATCATGAATCATGAATTGAATCATGAATCATGAATCATGAATCGAATCATGAATCAAGAATTGAATCATGAATCATGAATTATGAATCATGAATTGAATCATGAATCATGAATCATGAATTGAATCATGAATCATGAATCATGAATCATGAATTGAATCATGAATCATGAATCATAAATCATGAATCGAATCATGAATCATGAATCATGAATCGAATCATGAATCATGAATTGAATCATGAATCATGAATCATGAATTAAATCATGAATCATGAATCATGAATCATGAATCATGAATCGAATCATGAATCATGAATTGAATCATGAATCATGAATCATGAATCATAAATTGAATCATAAATCATGAATCATGAATTGTATCATGAATCATGAATCGAATCATGAATCATGAATCATGAATTAAATCATGAATTGAATCATGAATCATGAATCGTATCATGAATCATGAATTGAATCATGAATCATGAATTGAATCATGAATCATGAATTGAATCATGAATTATGAATTGAATCATGAATCGAATCATGAATTGAATCATTAATCATGAATTGAATCATGAATCATGAATTGAATCATGAATCATGAATCATGAATTGAATCATGAATCATGAATCATGAAGTGAATCATGAATCATGAATCATGAATCGAATCATGAATCATGAATCATGAATTGAATCATGAATCATGAATCGAATCATGAATCATGAATTGAAACATTAATTGAATCATAAATCATGAATCAAATCATGAATCATGATATGAATCATGAATTATGAATCATGAACTGAATCATGTATCATGAATCGAATCATGAATCATGATATGAATCATGAATCATGATATGAATCATGAATTATGAATCATGAACTGAATCATGAATCATGAATTATGAATTGAATCATGTATCATGAATTGAATCAGGAATCGAATCATGAATTGAATTATGAATCATGAAATGAATCATGAGTCATGAATAATGAATTGAATCATGAATCATGAATTGAATCATGAATCATGATTCGAATCATAAATCATGAATCATGAACCATGATTCATGAATTGAATCCTGATTCATGAATTGAATCATGAATCATGAATCATAAATCGAATCATGAATCATGAATTGAATCATGAGTTGAATCATGAATCATGAATTGAATCATGAGTTGAATCATGAATCATAAATTGAATCATGAATCATGAAATGAATCATGAATTGAATCATGAATTGAATCATGATTCATGAATCATGATTTGAATCATGAATCATGAAATGAATCATGAATTGAATCATGAATTGAATCATGATTCATGAATCATGAATTGAATCATGAATCATGAATTATGAATCGAATCATGAATGATGAATTGAATCATGAGTTGAATCATGAATCATAAATTGAATCATGAATCATGAAATGAATCATGAATTGAATCATGAATTGAATCATGATTCATGAATCATGATTTGAATCATGAATCATGAATTCAATCATGAATTCAATCATGAATCAGGAATCGAATCATGAATTCAATCATGAATCATAAATCGAATCATGAATTAAGAATTGATTCAGGAATCGAATCATGAATTGAATCATGAATCATGAATTGAATCATGATTTTAATTATGAATCATGAATCATGAATTGAATCATGAATCATGAATCATGAATCATGAATTGAATTATGAATTGAATCACGAATCTTGAATCATGAATTGAATCATGAATCATGAATCATAAATCATGAATCATGAATCATGATTCATGAATCATGAATCATGAATTGAATTATGAATTGAATCATGAATCATGAATTGAATCATGAATCATGAATCATGAAATGAATCATGAATCATGAATCATGAATCATGAATTGAATTATGAATCATGAATCGAATCATGAATCGAATCATGAATCATGAATCGAATCATGAATCATGAATTGTATCATGAATCATGAATCATGAATTGAATCATGAATCATGAATTAGGAATTGAATCATGAATCATGAATCATGAATCATGAATCATGAATTGAATCATGAATCATGAATCATGAATCGAATCATGAATCAAGAATTGAATCATGAATCATGAATTATGAATCATGAATTGAATCATGAATCATGAATCATGAATTGAATCATGATTTATGAATCATGAATTGAATCATGAATCATGAATCATGAATTGAATCATGAATCATGAATCATGATTGAATCATGAATCATAAATCATGAATCATGAATCATGAATCGAATCATGAATCATGAATTGAATCATGAATCATGAATCATGAATTGAATCATGAATCATGAATCATGAATTGAATCATGAAGCATGAATCATGAATCATAAATTGAATCATAAATCATGAATCATGAATTGTATCATGAATCATGAATCGAATCATGAATCATGAATCATGAATTGAATCATGAATTGAATCATGAATCGAATCATGAATCATGAAGTGAATCATGAATCATGAATCATAAATCGAATCATGAATTATGAATTGAATCATGAATCGAATCATGAATTGAATCATTAATCATGAATTGAATCATGAATCATGAATTATGAATCATGAATTGAATCATGAATCATGAATCATGAATTGAATCATGAATCATAAATCATGAATTGAATCATGAATCATGAATCATGAATCATGAATTGAATCATGAATCATGAATCATGAATCATGAATCGAATCATGAATCATGAATCGAATCATGAATCATGAATTGAATCATGAATCATGAATCATGAACTGAATCATGAATCATGAATTAATGAATTGAATCATGAATCATGAATCATGAATCGAATCATGAATCATGAATCATGAATTGAATCATGAATCATGAATCGAATCATGAATCATGAATTGAAACATTAATTGAATCATGTATCATGAATTGAATCAGGAATCGAATCATGTATCATGAATTGAATCAGGAATCGAATCATGAATTGAATTATGAATCATGAAATGAATCATGAGTCATGAATAATGAATTGAATCATGAATCATGAATCATGAATCATGAATTGAATCATGAATCATGAATCATGAATCGAATCATGAATCATGAATCGAATCATAATTCATGAATTGAATCATGAGTTGAATCATGAATCATAAATTGAATCATGAATCATGAATCATGAATCATGAATTGAATCATGAATCATGAATTGTATCATGAATCATGAATCATGAATTGAATCATGAATCATGAATCATGAATCATGAATCGAATCATGAATCATGTATCGAATCATGAATCATGAATCGAATCATGAATCATGAATTGAATCATGAATCATGAATCATGAATTGAATCATGAATCATGAATCATGAATTGAATCATGAATTGAATCATGAATTGAATCATGAATCATGAATCATGAATCAAGAATCATGAATCGAAACATGAATCATGAATTGAATCATGAATCATGAATCATGAATTGAATCATGAATCATGAATCATGAATCGAATAATGAATCATGAATCATGAATCATGAATTGAATCATGAATCATGAATTGAATCATGAATCATGGATCGAATCATGAATTGAATTATGAATCATGAATCAAATCATGAATCATGAATTGAATCATGAATCATGAATCATGAATCATAAGTTGAATCATAATACATGAATCATGAATCATGAATCGAATCATGAATCATGAATCATGAATTGAATCATGAATTGAATCATGAATCATGAATCGAATCATGAATCGAATCATGAATCATGAATTGAATCATGAATTGAATCATGAATCATTAATTGAATCATGAATCATGAATCCTAAATCCAATCATGAATCATGAATTGAATCATGAATCGAATCATGAATTGAATCATTAATCATGAATTGAATCATGAATTATGAATCATGAATTGAATCATGAATCATGAATCATGAATTGAATCATGAATTGAATCATGAATCATGAATTGAATCATGAATCATGAATTATGAATCATGAATTGAATCATGAATAATGAATCATGAATTGAATCATGAATCATGAATCATGAATTGAATCATGAATTATGAATCATGAATTGAATCATGAATCATGAATCATGAATTGAATCATGAATCATGAATCATGAATCATAAATCGAATCATGAATCATGAATCGAATCATGAATCATGAATTGAATCATGAATCATGAATCATGAATTGAATCATGAATCATGAATCATGAATTGAATCATGAATCGAATCATGAATCATGAATCATGAATCATGAATCATGAATCGAATCATGAATCATGAATCATGAATCATGAATTGAATCATGAATCATGAATCGAATCATGAATCATGAATTGAATCATGAGTTGAATCATGAATCATAAATTGAATCATGAATCATGAATCATGAATCATGAATTGAATCATGAATCATGAATCGAATCTTAAATCATGAATCATGAATCATGATTCATAAATTGAATCATGAATCATGAAATGAATCATGAATTGAATCATGAATTGAATCTTAATTCATGAATCATGAATTGAATCATGAATCATGAATCATGAATCATGAATCATGAATTCAATCATGAATCATGATTTGAATCAGGAATCGAATCATGAATCATGAATTGAATCATGATTTTAATTATGAATCATGAATCATGAATTGAATCATGAATCATGAATCATGAATCATGAATTGAATTATGAATTGAATCATGAATCTTGAATCATGAATTGAATCATGAATCATGAATCATAAATCATGAATCATGAATCATGAATCATGAATTGAATTATGAATTGAATCATGAATCATGAATTGAATTATGAATCATGAATCATGAATTGAATCATGAATCATGAATCATGAATTGAATCATGAATCATGAATCATGAATTGAATCATGAATCATGAATCATAAATCATGAATCATGAATCATGAATCATGAATTGAATTATGAATTGAATCATGAATCATGAATTGAATCATGAATCATGAATCATGAATTGAATCATGAATCATGAATCATGAATTGAATCATGAATCATGAATCGAATCATGAATCATGAATCGAATCATGAATCATGAATTGTATCATGAATTATGAATCATGAATTGAATCATGAATCATGAATCATGAATTGAATCATGAATCATGAATCATGAATCATGAATCGAATCATGAATCATGAATCATGAATCATGAATTGAATCATGAATTATGAATCATGAATTGAATCATGAATCATGAATTGAATCATGAATCATGAATCATGAATCATAAATCGAATCATGAATCATGAATCGAATCATGAATCATGAATTGAATCATGAATCAAGAATTAAATCATGAATCATGAATCATGAATTGAATCATGAATCATGAATCATGAATCATGAATCATGAATCGAATCATGAATCATGAATCATGAATCATGAATTGAATCATGAATCATGAATTGAATCATGAATCATGAATCGAATCATGAATTGAATCATGAGTTGAATCATGAATCATAAATTGAATCATGAATCATGAATCATGAATTGAATCATGAATCATGAATCATGAATCGAATCATGAATTGAATCATGAGTTGAATCATGAATCATAAATTGAATCATGAATCATGAATCATGAATTGAATCATGAATCATGAATCGAATCATAAATTATGAATCATGAATCATGATTCATGAATTGAATCATGAATCATGAATTATGAATTGAATCATGAATCATGAATTAAATCATGAGTTGAATCATGAATCATAAATTGAATCATGAATCATGAAATGAATCATGAATTGAATCATGAATTGAATCATGATTCATGAATCATGAATTGAATCATGAATCATGAATCATGAATCATGAATCATGAATCATGAATTCAATCATGAATCATGATTTGAATCAGGAATCGAATCATGAATCATGAATTGAATCATGATTTTAATTATGAATCATGAATCATGAATTGAATCATGAATCATGAATCATGAATCATGAATTGAATTATGAATTGAATCATGAATCTCGAATCATGAATTGAATCATGAATCATAAATCATGAATCATGAATCATGAATCATGAATTGAATTATGAATTGAATCATGAATCATGAATTGAATCATGAATCATGAATCATGAATTGAATCATGAATCATGAATCATGAATTGAATCATGAATCATGAATCATGAATTGAATCATGAATCATGAATCGAATCATGAATCATGAATCGAATCATGAATCATGAATTGTATCATGAATCATGAATCATGAATTGAATCATGAATCATGAATTGAATCATGAATCATGAATCATGAATCATGAATCGAATCATGAATCATGAATCATGAATCATGAATCGAATCATGAATCATGAATTGAATCATGAATCATGAATTATGAATCATGAATTGAATCATGAATCATGAATCATGAATTGAATAATGAATCATGAATCATGAATTGAATCATGAATCATGAATCATGAATTGAATCATGAATTATGAATCATGAATCATGAATCGAATCATGAATCATGAATCATGAATCGAATCATGAATCATGAATTAAATCATGAATCATGAATCATGAATTGAATCATGAATCATGAATTGAATCATAAATCATGAATTGAATCATGAATTGAATCATGAATCAAGAATCAAATCATGAATCATGAATTGAATCAAGAATCATGAATCATGAATCATAAATTGAATCATAAATCATGAATCATGAATTGAATCATGAATCATGAATCGAATCATGTATCATGAATCATGAATTGAATCATGAATCATGAATCGAATCATGAATCATGAATCATGAATCATGAATTGAATCATGAATCATGAATTGAATCAGGAATCGAATCATGAATTCAATCATGAATCATAAATCGAATCATGAATCATGAATTGAATCAGAAATCGAATCATGAATTCAATCATGAATCATGAATTGAATCATGATTTTAATTATGAATCATGAATCATGAATTGAATCATAAATCATGAATCATGAATCATGAATTAAATTATGAATTGAATCATGAATCTTGAATCATGAATTGAATCATGAATCATGAATCATAAATCATGAATCATGAATCATGAATCATAAATCATGAATCATGAATCATGATTCATGAATCATGAATCATGAATTGAATTATGAATTGAATCATGAATCATTAATTGAATCATGAATCATGAATCATGAAATGAATCATGAATCATGAATCATGAATTGAATTATGAATCATGAATTGTATCATGAATCATGAATCATGAATTGAATCATGAATCATGAATCATGAATTGAATCATGA
This sequence comes from Mixophyes australis, assembly GCA_036250195.1. NCBI lineage: Eukaryota > Metazoa > Chordata > Amphibia > Anura > Limnodynastidae > Mixophyes > Mixophyes australis. The sequence goes on along the minus strand of JAVHZZ010000001.1, from coordinate 237,302,226 downwards.
ATCATGAATCATGAATCATGAATCGAATCATGAATCATGAATCATGAATCGAATCATGAATCATGAATTGAATCATGAATCATGAATCATGAATTGAATCATGAATCATGAATTAATGAATTGAATCATGAATCATGAATCATGAATCGAATCATGAATCATGAATCATGAATTAAATCATGAATCATGAATCGAATCATGAATCATGAATTGAATCATGAATCATGAATCATGAATTGAATCATGAATCATGAATTAATGAATTGAATCATGAATCATGAATCATGAATCGAATCATGAATCATGAATCATGAATTGAATCATGAATCATGAATCGAATCATGAATCATGAATTGAAACATTATTTGAATCATGTATCATGAATTGAATAAGGAATTGAATCATGAATTGAATTATGAATCATGAAATGAATCATGAGTCATGAATAATGAATTGAATCATGAATCATGAATCATGAATTGAATCATGAATCATGAATCGAATCTTGTATCATGAATCATGAATTGAATCATGAATCTAGAATCGAATCATGAATCATGAATCATGAATTGAATCATGAATCATGAATTGAATCAGAAATCGAATCATGAATTCAATCATGAATCATGAATTGAATCATGATTTTAATTATGAATCATGAATCATGAATTGAATCATGAATCATGAATCATGAATCATGAATTGAATCATGAATCATGAATCATGAATCATGAATTGAATTATGAATTGAATCATGAATCTTGAATCATGAATGGAATCATGAATCATGAATCATAAATCATGAATCATGAATCATGAATTATGAATTGAATTATGAATTGAATCATGAATCAAGAATTGAATAATGAATCATGAATTATGAATTGAATCATGAATCATGAATTGAATCATGAATCATGAATCATGAATTGAATCATGAATCATGAATCATGAATCGAATCATGAATCATGAATCGAATCATGAATCATGAATTGAATCATGAATCATGAATCATGAATCGAAACATGAATCATGAATTGAATCATGAATCATGAATTGAATCATGAATCATGAATTGAATCATGAATCATGAATCGAATAATGAATCATGAATTGAATCATGAATCATGAATCATGAATCATGAATCGAATAATGAATCTTGAATTTTGAATTGAATCATGAATCATGAATTGAATCATGAATCATGAATCAAGAATCATGAATCGAAACATGAATCATGAATTGAATCATGAATCATGAATCATGAATTGAATCATGAATCATGAATCATGAATCATGAATCGAATAATGAATCTTGAATTTTGAATTGAATCATGAATCATGAATTGAATCATGAATCATGGATCGAATCATGAATTTAATCATGAATCATGAATCGAATCATGAATCATAAATTGAATCATGAATCATGAATCATGAATCATAAATTGAATCATAAATCATGAATCATGAATTGAATCATGAATCATGAATCGAATCATGAATTATGAATCATGAATTGAATCATGAATTGAATCATGAATCATGAATCGAATCATGAATCATGAATTGAATCATGAATTGAATCATGAATCATGAATTGAATCATGAATCATGAATCATAAATCCAATCATGAATCATGAATTGAATCATGAATCGAATCATGAATTGAATCATTAATCATGAATTGAATCATGAATCATGAATTATGAATCATGAATTGAATCATGAATCATGAATCATGAATTGAATCATGAATCATGAATCATGAATTGAATCATGAATCATGAATTATGAATCATGAATTGAATCATGAATCATGAATCATGAATTGAATCATGAATCATGGATCATGAATCATAAATCGAATCATGAATCATGAATCGAATCATGAATCATGAATTGAATCATGAATCATGAATCATGAATTGAATCATGAATCATGAATCATGAATTGAATCATGAATCATGAATCGAATCATGAATCATGAATTGAATCATGATTCATGAATCATGAATTGAATCATGAATCATGAATCATGACTCGAATCATGAATCATGATTTGAATCAGGAATCGAATCATGAATCATGAATTGAATCATGATTTTAATTATGAATCATGAATCATGAATTGAATCATGAATCATGAATCATGAATCATGAATTGAATTATGAATTAAATCATGAATCTTGAATCATGAATGGAATCATGAATCATGAATCATAAAACATGAATCATGAATCATGAATCATGAATTGAATTATGAATTGAATCATGAATCATGAATCGAATCATGAATCATAAATTGAATCATGAATCATGAATAGTGAATCATAAATTGAATCATAAATCATGAATCATGAATTGAATCATGAATCATGAATCGAATCATGAATTATGAATCATGAATTGAATCATGAATTGAATCATGAATCATGAATCGAATCATGAATCATGAATTGAATCATGAATTGAATCATGAATCATGAATTGAATCATGAATCATGAATCATAAATCCAATCATGAATCATGAATTGAATCATGAATCGAATCATGAATTGAATCATTAATCATGAATTGAATCATGAATCATGAATTATGAATCATGAATTGAATCATGAATCATGAATCATGAATTGAATCATGAATCATGAATCATGAATTGAATCATGAATCATGAATTATGAATCATGAATTGAATCATGAATCATGAATCATGAATTGAATCATGAATCATGGATCATGAATCATAAATCGAATCATGAATCATGAATCGAATCATGAATCATGAATTGAATCATGAATCATGAATCATGAATTGAATCATGAATCATGAATCATGAATTGAATCATGAATCATGAATCGAATCATGAATCATGAATTGAATCATGAATCATGAATCATGACTCGAATCATGAATCATGATTTGAATCAGGAATCGAATCATGAATCATGAATTGAATCATGATTTTAATTATGAATCATGAATCATGAATTGAATCATGAATCATGAATCATGAATCATGAATTGAATTATGAATTAAATCATGAATCTTGAATCATGAATGGAATCATGAATCATGAATCATAAAACATGAATCATGAATCATGAATCATGAATTGAATTATGAATTGAATCATGAATCATGAATTGAATCATGAATCATGAATCATGAATTGAATCATGAATCATGAATCATGAATTGAATCATGAATCATGAATCATGAATTGAATCATGAATCATGAATCGAATCATGAATCATGAATCGAATCATGAATCATGAATTGTATCATGAATCATGAATCATGAATTGAATCATGAATCATGAATCATGAATTGAATCATGAATCATGAATCATGAATTGAATCATGAATCATGAATCGAATCATGAATCATGAATCGAATCATGAATCATGAATTGTATCATGAATTATGAATCATGAATTGAATCATGAATCATGAATCATGAATTGAATCATGAATCATGAATCATGAATCATGAATCGAATCATGAATCATGAATCATGAATCATGAATTGAATCATGAATTATGAATCATGAATTGAATCATGAATCATGAATTGAATCATGAATCATGAATCATGAATCATAAATTGAATCATGAATCGAATCATGAATCATGAATCGAATCATGAATCAAGAATTAAATCATGAATCATGAATCATGAATTGAATCATGAATCATGAATCATGAATCATGAATCATGAATCGAATCATGAATCATGAATCATGAATCATGAATTGAATCATGAATCATGAATCGAATCATGAATTGAATCATGAGTTGAATCATGAATCATAAATTGAATCATGAATCATGAATCATGAATCATGAATTGAATCATGAATCATGAATCGAATCATAAATTATGAATCATGAATCATGATTCATGAATTGAATCATGAATCATGAATTATGAATTGAATCATGAATCATGAATTAAATCATGAGTTGAATCATGAATCATAAATTGAATCATGAATCATGAAATGAATCATGAATTGAATCATGAATTGAATCATGATTCATGAATCATGAATTGAATCATGAATCATGAATCATGAATCATGAATCATGAATCATGAATTCAATCATGAATCATGATTTGAATCAGGAATCGAATCATGAATCATGAATTGAATCATGAATCATGAATCTCGAATCATGAATTGAATCATGAATCATGAATCATAAATCATGAATCATGAATCATGAATCATGAATTGAATTATGAATTGAATCATGAATCATGAATTGAATCATGAATCATGAATCATGAATTGAATCATGAATCATGAATCATGAATTCAATCATGAATCATGAATCATGAATTGAATCATGAATCATGAATCGAATCATGAATCATGAATCGAATCATGAATCATGAATTGTATCATGAATCATGAATCATGAATTGAATCATGAATCATGAATTGAATCATGAATCATGAATCATGAATCATGAATCGAATCATGAATCATGAATCATGAATCATGAATCGAATCATGAATCATGAATCATGAATCATGAATCGAATCATGAATCATGAATTGAATCATGAATCATGAATTATGAATCATGAATTGAATCATGAATCATGAATCATGAATCATGAATCGAATCATGAATCATGAATCATGAATCATGAATCGAATCATGAATCATGAATTGAATCATGAATCATGAATTATGAATCATGAATTGAATCATGAATCATGAATCATGAATTGAATCATGAATCATGAATCATATCATGAATCATGAATTGAATCATGAATCATGAATTGAATCATGAATCATGAATCATAAATCATGAATCGAATAATGAATCTTGAATTTTGAATTGAATCATGAATCATGAATTGAATCATGAATCATAAATTGAATCATGAATCATGAATCATGAATCATAAATTGAATCATAAATCATGAATCATGAATTGAATCATGAATCATGAATCGAATCATGAATTATGAATCATGAATTGAATCATGAATTGAATCATGAATCATGAATCGAATCATGAATCATGAATTGAATCATGAATTGAATCATGAATCATGAATTGAATCATGAATCATGAATCATAAATCCAATCATGAATCATGCATTGAATCATGAATCGAATCATGAATTGAATCATTAATCATGAATTGAATCATGAATCATGAATTATGAATCATGAATTGAATCATGAATCATGAATCATGAATTGAATCATGAATCATGAATCATGAATTGAATCATGAATCATGAATTATGAATCATGAATTGAATCATGAATCATGAATCATGAATTGAATCATGAATCATGAATCATGAATCATAAATCGAATCATGAATCATGAATCGAATCATGAATCATGAATTGAATCATGAATCATGAATCATGAATTGAATCATGAATCATGAATCATGAATTGAATCATGAATCATGAATCATGAATCATGAATCATGAATCATGAATCATGAATTGAATCATGAATCATGAATCGAATCATGAATCATGAATTGAATCATGATTCATGAATCATGAATTGAATCATGAATCATGAATCATGACTCGAATCATGAATCATGATTTGAATCAGGAATCGAATCATGAATCATGAATTGAATCATGATTTTAATTATGAATCATGAATCATGAATTGAATCATGAATCATGAATCATGAATCATGAATTGAATTATGAATTGAATCATGAATCTTGAATCATGAATGGAATCATGAATCATGAATCATAAAACATGAATCATGAATCATGAATCATGAATTGAATTATGAATTGAATCATGAATCATGAATTGAATCATGAATCATGAATCATGAATTGAATCATGAATCATGAATCATGAATTGAATCATGAATCATGAATCATGAATTGAATCATGAATCATGAATCGAATGATGAATCATGAATCGAATCATGAATCATGAATTGTATCATGAATCATGAATCATGAATTGAATCATGAATCATGAATCATGAATTGAATCATGAATCATGAATCATGAATCATGAATCGAATCATGAATCATGAATCATGAATCGAATCATGAATCATGAATTGAATCATGAATCATGAATTATGAATCATGAATTGAATCATGAATCATGAATCATGAATTGAATCATGAATCATGAATCATGAATTGAATCATGAATCATGAATCATGAATTGAATCATGAATTATGAATCATGAATCATGAATCGAATCATGAATCATGAATCATGAATCGAATCATGAATCATGAATCATGAATTAAATCATGAATCATGAATCATGAATCATGAATCATGAATCATGAATCATGAATCATGAATCGAATCATGAATCATGAATTGAATCATGAATCATGAATCATGAATTGAATCATGAATCATAATTCATGAATTGAATCATGAATCATGAATCATGAATCGAATCATGAATCATGAATCATGAATCGAATCATGAATCATGAATTGAATCATGAATCATGAATCATGAATCGAAACATGAATCATGAATTGAATCATGAATCATGAATTGAATCATGAATCATGAATTGAATCCCGAATCATGAATCGAATAATGAATCATGAATTGAATCATGAATCATGAATCAAGAATCATGAATCGAAACATGAATCATGAATTGAATCATGAATCATGAATCATGAATCATGAATTGAATCATGAATCATGAATCATGAATCATGAATCGAATAATGAATCTTGAATTTTGAATTGAATCATGAATCATGAATTGAATCATGAATCATGAATCATGAATCGAAACATGAATCATGAATTGAATCATGAATCATAATTTGAATCATGAATCATGAATTGAATCATGAATCATGAATCGAATAATGAATCATGAATTGAATCATGAATCATGAATCATGAATCATGAATCGAATAATGAATCTTGAATTTTGAATTGAATCATGAATCATGAATTGAATCATGAATCATGAATCAAGAATCATGAATCGAAACATGAATCATGAATTGAATCATGAATCATGAATCATGAATTGAATCATGAATCATGAATCATGAATCATGAATCGAATAATGAATCTTGAATTTTGAATTGAATCATGAATCATGAATTGAATCATGAATCATGGATCGAATCATGAATTTAATCATGAATCATGAATCGAATCATGAATCATAAATTGAATCATGAATCATGAATCATGAATCATAAATTGAATCATAAATCATGAATCATGAATTGAATCATGAATCATGAATCGAATCATGAATTATGAATCATGAATTGAATCATGAATTGAATCATGAATCATGAATCGAATCATGAATCATGAATTGAATCATGAATTGAATCATGAATCATGAATTGAATCATGAATCATGAATCATAAATCCAATCATGAATCATGAATTGAATCATGAATCGAATCATGAATTGAATCATTAATCATGAATTGAATCATGAATCATGAATTATGAATCATGAATTGAATCATGAATCATGAATCATGAATTGAATCATGAATCATGAATCATGAATTGAATCATGAATCATGAATTATGAATCATGAATTGAACCATGAATCATGAATCATGAATTGAATCATGAATCATGGATCATGAATCATAAATCGAATCATGAATCATGAATCGAATCATGAATCATGAATTGAATCATGAATCATGAATAATGAATTGAATCATGAATCATGAATCATGAATTGAATCATGAATCATGAATCGAATCATGAATCATGAATTGAATCATGATTCATGAATCATGAATTGAATCATGAATCATGAATCATGACTCGAATCATGAATCATGATTTGAATCAGGAATCGAATCATGAATCATGAATTGAATCATGATTTTAATTATGAATCATGAATCATGAATTGAATCATGAATCATGAATCATGAATCATGAATTGAATTATGAATTAAATCATGAATCTTGAATCATGAATGGAATCATGAATCATGAATCATAAAACATGAATCATGAATCATGAATCATGAATTGAATTATGAATTGAATCATGAATCATGAATTGAATCATGAATCATGAATCATGAATCATGAATCGAATCATGAATCATAAATTGAATCATGAATCATGAATCATGAATCATAAATTGAATCATAAATCATGAATCATGAATTGAATCATGAATCATGAATCGAATCATGAATTATGAATCATGAATTGAATCATGAATTGAATCATGAATCATGAATCGAATCATGAATCATGAATTGAATCATGAATTGAATCATGAATCATGAATTGAATCATGAATCGAATCATGAATTGAATCATTAATCATGAATTGAATCATGAATCATGAATCATGAATCATGAATTGAATCATGAATCATGAATCATGAATTGAATCATGAATCATGAATTATGAATCATGAATTGAATCATGAATCATGAATCATGAATTGAATCATGAATCATGGATCATGAATCATAAATCGAATCATGAATCATGAATCGAATCATGAATCATGAATTGAATCATGAATCATGAATCATGAATTGAATCATGAATCATGAATCATGAATTGAATCATGAATCATGAATCGAATCATGAATCATGAATTGAATCATGATTCATGAATCATGAATTGAATCATGAATCATGAATCATGACTCGAATCATGAATCATGATTTGAATCAGGAATCGAATCATGAATCATGAATTGAATCATGATTTTAATTATGAATCATGAATCATGAATTGAATCATGAATCATGAATCATGAATCATGAATTGAATTATGAATTAAATCATGAATCTTGAATCATGAATGGAATCATGAATCATGAATCATAAAACATGAATCATGAATCATGAATCATGAATTGAATTATGAATTGAATCATGAATCATGAATTGAATCATGAATCATGAATCATGAATTGAATCATGAATCATGAATCATGAATTGAATCATGAATCATGAATCATTAATTGAATCATGAATCATGAATTGAATCATGAATCATGAATCGAATCATGAATCATGAATTGTATCATGAATCATGAATCATGAATTGAATCATGAATCATGAATCATGAATTGAATCATGAATCATGAATCGAATCATGAATCATGAATCGAATCATGAATCATGAATTGTATCATGAATTATGAATCATGAATTGAATCATGAATCATGAATCATGAATTGAATCATGAATCATGAATCATGAATCATGAATCGAATCATGAATCATGAATCATGAATCATGAATTGAATCATGAATTATGAATCATGAATTGAATCATGAATCATGAATTGAATCATGAATCATGAATCATGAATCATAAATGGAATCATGAATCGAATCATGAATCATGAATCGAATCATGAATCAAGAATTAAATCATGAATCATGAATCATGAATTGAATCATGAATCATGAATCATGAATCATGAATCATGAACCGAATCATGAATCATGAATCATGAATCATGAATTGAATCATGAATCATGAATCGAATCATGAATTGAATCATGAGTTGAATCATGAATCATAAATTGAATCATGAATCATGAATTGAATCATGAATCATGAATCGAATCATAAATTATGAATCATGAATCATGATTCATGAATTGAATCATGAATCATGAATTATGAATTGAATCATGAATCATGAATTAAATCATGAGTTGAATCATGAATCATAAATTGAATCATGAATCATGAAATGAATCATGAATTGAATCATGAATTGAATCATGATTCATGAATCATGAATTGAATCATGAATCATGAATCATGAATCATGAATCATGAATCATGAATTCAATCATGAATCATGATTTGAATCAGGAATCGAATCATGAATCATGAATTGAATCATGATTTTAATTATGAATCATGAATCATGAATTGAATCATGAATCATGAATCTCGAATCATGAATTGAATCATGAATCATGAATCATAAATCATGAATCATGAATCATGAATCATGAATTGAATTATGAATTGAATCATGAATCATGAATTGAATCATGAATCATGAATCATGAATTGAATCATGAATCATGAATCATGAATTCAATCATGAATCATGAATCATGAATTGAATCATGAATCATGAATCGAATCATGAATCATGAATCGAATCATGAATCATGAATTGTATCATGAATCATGAATCATGAATTGAATCATGAATCATGAATTGAATCATGAATCATGAATCATGAATCATGAATCGAATCATGAATCATGAATCATGAATCATGAATCGAATCATGAATCATGAATCATGAATCATGAATCGAATCATGAATCATGAATTGAATCATGAATCATGAATTATGAATCATGAATTGAATCATGAATCATGAATCATGAATTGAATCATGAATCATGAATCAAATCATGAATCATGAATTGAATCATGAATCATGAATTGAATCATGAATCATGAATCATAAATCATGAATCGAATAATGAATCTTGAATTTTGAATTGAATCATGAATCATGAATTGAATCATGAATCATAAATTGAATCATGAATCATGAATCATGAATCATAAATTGAATCATAAATCATGAATCATGAATTGAATCATGAATCATGAATCGAATCATGAATTATGAATCATGAATTGAATCATGAATTGAATCATGAATCATGAATCGAATCATGAATCATGAATTGAATCATGAATTGAATCATGAATCATGAATTGAATCATGAATCATGAATCATAAATCCAATCATGAATCATGCATTGAATCATGAATCGAATCATGAATTGAATCATTAATCATGAATTGAATCATGAATCATGAATTATGAATCATGAATTGAATCATGAATCATGAATCATGAATTGAATCATGAATCATGAATTATGAATCATGAATTGAATCATGAATCATGAATCATGAATTGAATCATGAATCATGAATCATGAATCATAAATCGAATCATGAATCATGAATCGAATCATGAATCATGAATTGAATCATGAATCATGAATCATGAATTGAATCATGAATCATGAATCATGAATTGAATCATGAATCATGAATCATGAATCATGAATCATGAATTGAATCATGAATCATGAATCGAATCATGAATCATGAATTGAATCATGATTCATGAATCATGAATTGAATCATGAATCATGAATCATGACTCGAATCATGAATCATGATTTGAATCAGGAATCGAATCATGAATCATGAATTGAATCATGATTTTAATTATGAATCATGAATCATGAATTGAATCATGAATCATGAATCATGAATCATGAATTGAATTATGAATTGAATCATGAATCTTGAATCATGAATGGAATCATGAATCATGAATCATAAAACATGAATCATGAATCATGAATCATGAATTGAATTATGAATTGAATCATGAATCATGAATTGAATCATGAATCATGAATCATGAATTGAATCATGAATCATGAATCATGAATTGAATCATGAATCATGAATCATGAATTGAATCATGAATCATGAATCGAATGATGAATCATGAATCGAATCATGAATCATGAATTGTATCATGAATCATGAATCATGAATTGAATCATGAATCATGAATCATGAATTGAATCATGAATCATGAATCATGAATCGAATCATGAATCATGAATCATGAATCGAATCATGAATCATGAATTGAATCATGAATCATGAATTATGAATCATGAATTGAATCATGAATCATGAATCATGAATTGAATCATGAATCATGAATCATGAATTGAATCATGAATCATGAATCATGAATTGAATCATGAATTATGAATCATGAATCATGAATCGAATCATGAATCATGAATCATGAATCGAATCATGAATCATGAATCATGAATTGAATCATGAATCATGAATCATGAATCATGAATCATGAATCATGAATCATGAATCATGAATCATGAATCGAATCATGAATCATGAATTGAATCATGAATCATGAATCATGAATTGAATCATGAATCATAATTCATGAATTGAATCATGAATCATGAATCATGAATCGAATCATGAATCATGAATCGAATCATGAATCATGAATTGAATCATGAATCATGAATCATGAATCGAAACATGAATCATGAATTGAATCATGAATCATGAATTGAATCATGAATCATGAATTGAATCCCGAATCATGAATCGAATAATGAATCATGAATTGAATCATGAATCATGAATCATGAATCAAGAATCATGAATCGAAACATGAATCATGAATTGAATCATGAATCATGAATCATGAATCATGAATTGAATCATGAATCATGAATCATGAATCATGAATCGAATAATGAATCTTGAATTTTGAATTGAATCATGAATCATGAATTGAATCATGAATCATGGATCGAATCATGAATTGAATCATGAATCATGAATCGAATCATGAATCATGAATGGAATCATGAATCATGAATCATGAATCATAAATTGAATCATAAATCATGAATCATGAATTGAATCATGAATCATGAATCGAATCATGAATTATGAATCATGAATTGAATCATGAATTGAATCATGAATCATGAATCGAATCATGAATCATGAATTGTATCATGAATTGAATCATGAATCATGAATTGAATCATGAATCATGAATCATAAATCCAATCATGAATCATGAATTGAATCATGAATCGAATCATGAATTGAATCATTAATCATGAATTGAATCATGAATCATGAATTATGAATCATGAATTGAATCATGAATCATGAATCATGAATTGAATCATGAATCATGAATCATGAATTGAATCATGAATCATGAATTATGAATCATGAATTGAATCATGAATCATGAATCATGAATTGAATCATGAATCATGAATCATAAATCGAATCATGAATCATGAATCGAATAATGAATCATGAATTGAATCATGAATCATGAATCATGAATTGAATCATGAATCATGAATCATGAATTGAATCATGAATCATGAATCATGAATCATGAATTGAATCATGAATCATGAATCGAATCATGAATCATGAATTGAATCATGATTCATGAATCAAGAATTGAATCATGAGTCATGAATCATGAATTCAATCATGAATCATGATTTGAATCAGGAATCCAATCATGAATCATGAATTGAATCATGATTTTAATTATGAATCATGAATCATGAATTGAATCATGAATCATGAATCATGAATCATGAATTGAATTATGAAATGAATCATGAATCTTGAATCATGAATGGAATCATGAATCATGAATTGAATCATGAATCATGAATCGAATCATGAATCATGAATCGAATCATGAATCATGAATTGTATCATGAATCATGAATCATGAATTGAATCATGAATCATGAATCATGAATTGAATCATGAATCATGAATCATGAATCATGAATCGAATCATGAATCATGAATTGAATCATGAATCATGAATCATGAATCATGAATTGAATCATGAATCATGAATCATGAATTGAATCATGAATCATGAATTGAATCAAGAATCATGAATCATGAATCATAAATTGAATCATAAATCATGAATCATGAATTGAATCATGAATCATGAATCGAATCATATATCATGAATCATGAATTTAATCATGAATCATGAATCGAATCATAAATCATGAATCATGAATTGAATCATGAATCGAATCATGAATCATGAATTGAATCATGAATCATGAATTGAATCAGGAATCGAATCATGAATTCAATCATGAATCATGAATTGAATCATGATTTTAATTATGAATCATGAATCATGAATTAAATCATGAATCATGAATCATGAATCATGAATTGAATTATGAATTGAATCATGAATTGAATCAGGAATCGAATCTTGAATTCAATCATGAATCATGAATTGAATCATGATTTTAATTATGAATCATGAATCATGAATTAAATCATGAATCATGAATCATGAATCATGAATTGAATTATGAATTGAATCATGAATTTTGAATCATGAATTGAATCATGAATCATGAATCATAAATCATGAATCATGAATCATGATTCATGAATCATGAATCATGAATTGAATTATGAATTGAATCATGAATCATGAATTGAATCATGAATCATGAATCATGAATTGAATCATGAAATGAATCATGAATCATGAATCATGAATTGAATTATGAATCATGAATCGAATCATGAATCAAATCATGAATCATGAATCGAATCATGAATCATGAATTGAATCATGAATCATGAATCGAATCATGAATCGAATCATGAATCATGAATCGAATCATGAATCATGAATTGTATCATGAATCATGAATCATGAATTGAATCATGAATCATGAATCATGAAATGAATCATGAATCATGAATCGAATCATGAATCGAATCATGAATCATGAATCGAATCATGAATCATGAATTGTATCATGAATCATGAATTGAATCATGAATCATGAATCATGAAATGAATCATGAATCATGAATCATGAATTGAATTATGAATCATGATTTGAATCAGGAATCGAATCATGAATCATGAAATGAATCATGATTTTAATTATGAATCATGAATCATGAATTGAATCATGAATCATGAATCATGAATTGAATTATGAATTGAATCATGAATCTTGAATCATGAATTGAATCATGAATCATGAATCATAAATCATGAATCATGAATCATGAATTGAATTATGAATTGAATCATGAATCATGAATTGAATCATGAATCATGAATCATGAATTGAATCATGAATCATGAATCATGAATTGAATCATGAATCATGAATCATGAATTGAATAATGAATCATGAATCGAATCATGAATCATGCATCGAATCATGAATCATGAATTGTATCATGAATCATGAATCATGAATTGAATCATGAATCATGAATCATGAATTGAATCATGAATCATGAATCATGAATCATGAATCGAATCATGAATCATGAATCATGAATCATGAATCGAATCATGAATCATGAATTGAATCATGAATCATGAATTATGAATCATGAATTGAATCATGAATCATGAATCATGAATTGAATAATGAATCATGAATCATGAATTGAATCATGAATCATGAATCATGAATTCAATCATGAATTATGAATCATGAATCATGAATCGAATCATGAATCATGAATCATGAATCGAATCATGAATCATGAATTAAATCATGAATCATGAATCATGAATTGAATCATGAATCATGAATTGAATCATAAATCATGAATTGAATCATGAATTGAATCATGAATCAAGAATCGAATCATGAATCATGAATTGAATCAAGAATCATGAATCATGAATCATAAATTGAATCATAAATCATGAATCATGATTTTAATTATGAATCATGAATCATGAATTGAATCATGAATCATGAATCATGAATCATGAATTGAATTATGAATTGAATCATGAATCTTGAATCATGAATGGAATCATGAATCATGAATCATAAATCATGAATCATGAATAATGAATTATGAATTGAATTATGAATTGAATCATGAATCATGAATTGAATAATGAATCATGAATTATGAATTGAATCATGAATCATGAATTGAATCATGAATCATGAATTGAATCATGAATCATGAATCATGAATCGAATCATGAATCATGAAGCGAATCATGAATCATGAATTGAATCATGAATCATGAATCGAAACATGAATCATGAATTGAATCATGAATCATGAATTGAATCATGAATCATGAATTGAATCATGAATCATGAATCGAATAATGAATCATGAATTGAATCATGAATCATGAATCATGAATCATGAATCGAATAATGAATCATGAATTGAATCATGAATCATGAATCATGAATTGAATCATGAATCATTAATCATGAATCGAATAATGAATCTTGAATTTTGAATTGAATCATGAATCATGAATTGAATCATGAATCATGGATCGAATCATGAATTTAATCATGAATCATGAATCGAATCATGAATCATAAATTGAATCATGAATCATGAATCATGAATCATAAATTGAATCATAAATCATGAATCATGAATTGAATCATGAATCATGAATCGAATCATGAATTATGAATCATGAATTGAATCATGAATTGAATCATGAATCATGAATCGAATCATGAATCATGAATTGAATCATGAATTGAATCATGAATCATGAATTGAATCATGAATCATGAATCATAAATCCAATCATGAATCATGAATTGAATCATGAATCGAATCATGAATTGAATCATTAATCATGAATTGAATCATGAATCATGAATTATGAATCATGAATTGAATCATGAATCATGAATCATGAATTGAATCATGAATCATGAATCATGAATTGAATCCTGAATCATGAATTATAAATCATGAATTGAATCATGAATCATGAATCATGAATTGAATCATGAATCATGAATCATGAATCATAAATCGAATCATGAATCATGAATCGAATCATGAATCATGAATTTAATCATGAATCATGAATCGAATCATAAATCATGAATCATGAATTGAATCATGAATCGAATCATGAATCATGAATTGAATCATGAATCATGAATTGAATCAGGAATCGAATCATGAATTCAATCATGAATCATGAATTGAATCATGAATCATGAATCATGAAATGAATCATGAATCATGAATCATGAATTGAATTATGAATCATGATTTGAATCAGGAATCGAATCATGAATCATGAAATGAATCATGATTTTAATTATGAATCATGAATCATGAATTGAATCATGAATCATGAATCATGAATCATGAATTGAATTATGAATTGAATCATGAATCTTGAATCATGAATTGAATCATGAATCATGAATCATAAATCATGAATCATGAATCATGAATTGAATTATGAATTGAATCATGAATCATGAATTGAATCATGAATCATGAATCATGAATTGAATCATGAATCATGAATCATGAATTGAATCATGAATCATGAATCATGAATTGAATAATGAATCATGAATCGAATCATGAATCATGCATCGAATCATGAATCATGAATTGTATCATGAATCATGAATCATGAATTGAATCATGAATCATGAATCATGAATTGAATCATGAATCATGAATCATGAATCATGAATCGAATCATGAATCATGAATCATGAATCATGAATCGAATCATGAATCATGAATTGAATCATGAATCATGAATTATGAATCATGAATTGAATCATGAATCATGAATCATGAATTGAATAATGAATCATGAATCATGAATTGAATCATGAATCATGAATCATGAATTCAATCATGAATTATGAATCATGAATCATGAATCGAATCATGAATCATGAATCATGAATCGAATCATGAATCATGAATTAAATCATGAATCATGAATCATGAATTGAATCATGAATCATGAATTGAATCATAAATCATGAATTGAATCATGAATTGAATCATGAATCAAGAATCGAATCATGAATCATGAATTGAATCAAGAATCATGAATCATGAATCATAAATTGAATCATAAATCATGAATCATGATTTTAATTATGAATCATGAATCATGAATTGAATCATGAATCATGAATCATGAATCATGAATTGAATTATGAATTGAATCATGAATCTTGAATCATGAATGGAATCATGAATCATGAATCATAAATCATGAATCATGAATCATGAATTATGAATTGAATTATGAATTGAATCATGAATCATGAATTGAATAATGAATCATGAATTATGAATTGAATCATGAATCATGAATTGAATCATGAATCATGAATTGAATCATGAATCATGAATCATGAATCGAATCATGAATCATGAAGCGAATCATGAATCATGAATTGAATCATGAATCATGAATCGAAACATGAATCATGAATTGAATCATGAATCATGAATTGAATCATGAATCATGAATTGAATCATGAATCATGAATCGAATAATGAATCATGAATTGAATCATGAATCATGAATCATGAATCATGAATCGAATAATGAATCATGAATTGAATCATGAATCATGAATCATGAATTGAATCATGAATCATTAATCATGAATCGAATAATGAATCTTGAATTTTGAATTGAATCATGAATCATGAATTGAATCATGAATCATGGATCGAATCATGAATTTAATCATGAATCATGAATCGAATCATGAATCATAAATTGAATCATGAATCATGAATCATGAATCATAAATTGAATCATAAATCATGAATCATGAATTGAATCATGAATCATGAATCGAATCATGAATTATGAATCATGAATTGAATCATGAATTGAATCATGAATCATGAATCGAATCATGAATCATGAATTGAATCATGAATTGAATCATGAATCATGAATTGAATCATGAATCATGAATCATAAATCCAATCATGAATCATGAATTGAATCATGAATCGAATCATGAATTGAATCATTAATCATGAATTGAATCATGAATCATGAATTATGAATCATGAATTGAATCATGAATCATGAATCATGAATTGAATCATGAATCATGAATCATGAATTGAATCCTGAATCATGAATTATAAATCATGAATTGAATCATGAATCATGAATCATGAATTGAATCATGAATCATGAATCATGAATCATAAATCGAATCATGAATCATGAATCGAATCATGAATCATGAATTTAATCATGAATCATGAATCGAATCATAAATCATGAATCATGAATTGAATCATGAATCGAATCATGAATCATGAATTGAATCATGAATCATGAATTGAATCAGGAATCGAATCATGAATTCAATCATGAATCATGAATTGAATCATGATTTTAATTATGAATCATGAATCATGAATTAAATCATGAATCATGAATCATGAATCATGAATTGAATTATGAATTGAATCATGAATTTTGAATCATGAATTGAATCATGAATCATGAATCATAAATCATGAATCATGAATCATGATTCATGAATCATGAATCATGAATTGAATTATGAATTGAATCATGAATCATGAATTGAATCATGAATCATGAATCATGAATTGAATCATGAAATGAATCATGAATCATGAATCATGAATTGAATTATGAATCATGAATCGAATCATGAATCAAATCATGAATCATGAATCGAATCATGAATCATGAATTGTATCATGAATCATGAATCATGAATTGAATCATGAATCATGAATCGAATCATGAATCGAATCATGAATCATGAATCATGAAATGAATCATGAATCATGAATCGAATCATGAATCGAATCATGAATCATGAATCGAATCATGAATCATGAATTGTATCATGAATCATGAATTGAATCATGAATCATGAATCATGAAATGAATCATGAATCATGAATCATGAATTGAATTATGAATCATGATTTGAATCAGGAATCGAATCATGAATCATGAAATGAATCATGATTTTAATTATGAATCATGAATCATGAATTGAATCATGAATCATGAATCATGAATTGAATTATGAATTGAATCATGAATCTTGAATCATGAATTGAATCATGAATCATGAATCATAAATCATGAATCATGAATCATGAATCATGAATTGAATTATGAATTGAATCATGAATCATGAATTGAATCATGAATCATGAATCATGAATTGAATCATGAATCATGAATCATGAATTGAATCATGAATCATGAATCATGAATTGAATAATGAATCATGAATCGAATCATGAATCATGAATCGAATCATGAATCATGAATTGTATCATGAATCATGAATCATGAATTGAATCATGAATCATGAATCATGAATTGAATCATGAATCATGAATCATGAATCATGAATCGAATCATGAATCATGAATCATGAATCATGAATCGAATCATGAATCATGAATTGAATCATGAATCATGAATTATGAATCATGAATTGAATCATGAATCATGAATTGAATAATGAATCATGAATCATGAATTGAATCATGAATCATGAATCATGAATTCAATCATGAATTATGAATCATGAATCATGAATCGAATCATGAATCATGAATCATGAATTGAATCATGAATCATGAATTGAATCATAAATCATGAATTGAATCATGAATTGAATCATGAATCAAGAATCGAATCATGAATCATGAATTGAATCAAGAATCATGAATCATGAATCATAAATTGAATCATAAATCATGAATCATGATTTTAATTATGAATCATGAATCATGAATTGAATCATGAATCATGAATCATGAATCATGAATTGAATTATGAATTGAATCATGAATCTTGAATCATGAATGGAATCATGAATCATGAATCATAAATCATGAATCATGAATCATGAATTATGAATTGAATTATGAATTGAATCATGAATCATGAATTGAATAATGAATCATGAATTATGAATTGAATCATGAATCATGAATTGAATCATGAATCATGAATCATGAATCGAATCATGAATCATGAATCGAATCATGAATCATGAATTGAATCATGAATCATGAATCGAAACATGAATCATGAATTGAATCATGAATCATGAATTGAATCATGAATCATGAATTGAATCATGAATCATGAATCGAATAATGAATCATGAATTGAATCATGAATCATGAATCATGAATCATGAATCGAATAATGAATCATGAATTGAATCATGAATCATGAATCATGAATTGAATCATGAATCATTAATCATGAATCGAATAATGAATCTTGAATTTTGAATTGAATCATGAATCATGAATTGAATCATGAATCATGGATCGAATCATGAATTTAATCATGAATCATGAATCGAATCATGAATCATAAATTGAATCATGAATCATGAATCATGAATCATAAATTGAATCATAAATCATGAATCATGAATTGAATCATGAATCATGAATCATGAATCATGAATTATGAATCATGAATCATGAATCATAAATCCAATCATGAATCATGAATCGAATCATGAATCATGAATTGAATCATGAATTGAATCATGAATCATGAATTGAATCATGAATCATGAATCATAAATCCAATCATGAATCATGAATTGAATCATGAATCGAATCATGAATTGAATCATTAATCATGAATTGAATCATGAATCATGAATTATGAATCATGAATTGAATCATGAATCATGAATCATGAATTGAATCATGAATCATGAATCATGAATTGAATCATGAATCATGAATTATAAATCATGAATTGAATCATGAATCATGAATCATGAATTGAATCATGAATCATGAATCATGAATCATAAATCGAATCATGAATCATGAATCGAATCATGAATCATTAATTGAATCATGAATCATGAATCATGAATTGAATCATGAATCATGAATCATGAATTGAATCATGAATCATGAATCATGAATCATGAATCATGAATTGAATCATGAATCATGAATCGAATCATGAATCATGAATTGAATCATG
Organism: Mixophyes australis; assembly: GCA_036250195.1. Classification (NCBI taxonomy): domain Eukaryota; kingdom Metazoa; phylum Chordata; class Amphibia; order Anura; family Limnodynastidae; genus Mixophyes; species Mixophyes australis. The sequence goes on along the minus strand of JAVHZZ010000001.1, from coordinate 237,280,722 downwards.
AATCATGAATCATGAATTCAATCATGAATCATGATTTGAATCAGGAATCGAATCATGAATCATGAATTGAATCATGATTTTAATTATGAATCATGAATCATGAATTGAATCATGAATCATGAATCATGAATCATGAATTGAATTATGAATTGAATCATGAATCTTGAATCATGAATGGAATCATGAATCATGAATCATAAATCATGAATCATGAATCATGAATCATGAATTGAATTATGAATTGAATCATGAATCATGAATTGAATCATGAATCATGAATCATGAATTGAATCATGAATCATGAATCATGAATTGAATCATGAATCATGAATCATGAATTGAATCATGAATCATGAATCGAATCATGAATCATGAATCGAATCATGAATCATGAATTGTATCATGAATCATGAATCATGAATTGAATCATGAATCATGAATCATGAATTGAATCATGAATCATGAATCATGAATCGAATCATGAATCATGAATCATGAATCATGAATCGAATCATGAATCATGAATTGAATCATGAATCATGAATTATGAATCATGAATTGAATCATGAATCATGAATCATGAATTGAATCATGAATCATGAATCATGAATTGAATCATGAATCATGAATCATGAATTGAATCATGAATTATGAATCATGAATCATGAATCATGAATTGAATCATGAATCATGAATCATGAATTGAATCATGAATCATGAATTATAAATCATGAATTGAATCATGAATCATGAATCATGAATTGAATCATGAATCATGAATCATGAATCATAAATCGAATCATGAATCATGAATCGAATCATGAATCATGAATTGAATCATGAATCATGAATCATGAATTGAATCATGAATCATGAATCATGAATTGAATCATGAATCATGAATCATGAATCATGAATCATGAATTGAATCATGAATCATGAATCTAATCATGAATCATGAATTGAATCATGAATCATGAATCATGAATTCAATCATGAATCATGATTTGAATCAGGAATCGAATCATGAATCATGAATTGAATCATGATTTTAATTATGAATCATGAATCATGAATTGAATCATGAATCATGAATCATGAATCATGAATTGAATTATGAATTGAATCATGAATCTTGAATCATGAATGGAATCATGAATCATGAATCATAAATCATGAATCATGAATCATGAATCATGAATTGAATTATGAATTGAATCATGAATCATGAATTGAATCATGAATCATGAATCATGAATTGAATCATGAATCATGAATCATGAATTGAATCATGAATCATGAATCATGAATTGAATCATGAATCATGAATCGAATCATGAATCATGAATCGAATCATGAATCATGAATTGTATCATGAATCATGAATCATGAATTGAATCATGAATCATGAATCATGAATTGAATCATGAATCATGAATCATGTATCATGAATCGAATCATGAATCATGAATCATGAATCATGAATCGAATCATGAATCATGAATTGAATCATGAATCATGAATTATGAATCATGAATTGAATCATGAATCATGAATCATGAATTGAATCATGAATCATGAATCATGAATTGAATCATGAATCATGAATCATGAATTGAATCATGAATTATGAATCATGAATCATGAATCGAATCATGAATCATGAATCATGAATCGAATCATGAATCATGAATCATGAATTGAATCATGAATCATGAATCATGAATCATGAATCATGAATCATGAATCGAATCATGAATCATGAATTGAATCATGAATCATGAATTGAATCATGAATCATAATTCTTGAATTGAATCATGAATCATGAATCATGAATCGAATCATGAATCATGAATCATGAATCGAATCATGAATCATGAATTGAATCATGAATCATGAATCATGAATCGAAACATGAATCATGAATTGAATCATGAATCATGAATTGAATCATGAATCATGAATTAAATCCCGAATCATGAATCGAATAATGAATCATGAATTGAATCATGAATTATGAATCATGAATCAAGAATCATGAATCGAAACATGAATCATGAATTGAATCATGAATCATGAATCATGAATTGAATCATGAATCATGAATCATGAATCGAATAATGAATCTTGAATTTTGAATTGAATCATGAATCATGAATTGAATCATGAATCATGGATCGAATCATGAATTGAATCATGAATCATGAATCGAATCATGAATCATGAATGGAATCATGAATCATGAATCATGAATCATAAATTGAATCATAAATCATGAATCATGAATTGAATCATGAATCATGAATCGAATCATGAATTATGAATCATGAATTGAATCATGAATTGAATCATGAATCATGAATCGAATCATGAATCATGAATCATAAATCCAATCATGAATCATGAATTGAATCATGAATCATGAATCGAATCATGAATCATGAATCGAATCATGAATCATGAATTGTATCATGAATCATGAATCATGAATTGAATCATGAATCATGAATCATGAATTGAATCATGAATCATGAATCATGAATCATGAATCGAATCATGAATCATGAATCATGAATCATGAATCGAATCATGAATCATGAATTGAATCATGAATCATGAATTATGAATCATGAATTGAATCATGAATCATGAATCATGAATTGAATCATGAATCATGAATCATGAATTGAATCATGAATCATGAATCATGAAATGAATCATGAATTATGAATCATGAATCATGAATCGAATCATGAATCATGAATCATGAATCGAATCATGAATCATGAATCATGAATTGAATCATGAATCATGAATCATGAATCATGAATCATGAATCATGAATCATGAATCGAATCATGAATCATGAATTGAATCATGAATCATGAATTGAATCATGAATCATAATTCATGAATTGAATCATGAATCATGAATCATGAATCGAATCATGAATCATGAATCATGAATCGAATCATGAATCATGAATTGAATCATGAATCATGAATCATGAATCGAAACATGAATCATGAATTGAATCATGAATCATGAATTGAATCATGAATCATGAATTAAATCCCGAATCATGAATCGAATAATGAATCATGAATTGAATCATGAATTATGAATCATGAATCAAGAATCATGAATCGAAACATGAATCATGAATTGAATCATGAATCATGAATCATGAATTGAATCATGAATCATGAATCATGAATCGAATAATGAATCTTGAATTTTGAATTGAATCATGAATCATGAATTGAATCATGAATCATGGATCGAATCATGAATTGAATCATGAATCATGAATCGAATCATGAATCATGAATGGAATCATGAATCATGAATCATGAATCATAAATTGAATCATAAATCATGAATCATGAATTGAATCATGAATCATGAATCGAATCATGAATTATGAATCATGAATTGAATCATGAATTGAATCATGAATCATGAATCGAATCATGAATCATGAATCATAAATCCAATCATGAATCATGAATTGAATCATGAATCGAATCATGAATTGAATCATTAATCATGAATTGAATCATGAATCATGAATTATGAATCATGAATTGAATCATGAATCATGAATCATGAATTGAATCATGAATCATGAATCATGAATTGAATCATGAATCATGAATTGAATCATGAATTGAATCATGAATCATGAATCGAATCATGAATCATGAATCATGAATCGAATCATGAATCATGAATTGAATCATGAATCATGAATTATGAATCATGAATTGAATCATGAATCATGAATCATGAATTGAATCATGAATCATGAATCATGAATTGAATCATGAATCATGAATCATGAATTGAATCATGAATTATGAATCATGAATCATGAATCGAATCATGAATCATGAATCATGAATCGAATCATGAATCATGAATCATGAATTGAATCATGAATCATGAATCATGAATCATGAATCATGAATCATGAATCATGAATCATGAATCATGAATCATGAATCGAATCATGAATCATGAATCATGAATTGAATCATGAATCATAATTCATGAATTGAATCATGAATCATGAATCATGAATCGAATCATGAATCATGAATCATGAATCGAATCATGAATCATGAATTGAATCATGAATCGAAACATGAATCATGAATTGAATCATGAATCATGAATTGAATCATGAATCATGAATTGAATCCCGAATCATGAATCGAATAATGAATCATGAATTGAATCATGAATCATGAATCATGAATCAAGAATCATGAATCGAAACATGAATCATGAATTGAATCATGAATCATGAATCATGAATCATGAATTGAATCATGAATCATGAATCATGAATCATGAATCGAATAATGAATCTTGAATTTTGAATTGAATCATGAATCATGAATTGAATCATGAATCATGGATCGAATCATGAATTGAATCATGAATCATGAATCGAATCATGAATCATGAATGGAATCATGAATCATGAATCATGAATCATAAATTGAATCATAAATCATGAATCATGAATTGAATCATGAATCATGAATCGAATCATGAATTATGAATCATGAATTGAATCATGAATCATGAATCGAATCATGAATCATGAATTGAATCATGAATTGAATCATGAATCATGAATTGAATCATGAATCATGAATCATGAATTGAATCATGAATCATGAATCATGAATTGAATCATGAATCATGAATTATGAATCATGAATTGAATCATGAATCATGAATCATGAATTGAATCATGAATCATGAATCATAAATCGAATCATGAATCATAAATCCAATCATGAATCATGAATTGAATCATGAATCGAATCATGAATTGAATCATTAATCATGAATTGAATCATGAATCATGAATTATGAATCATGAATTGAATCATGAATCATGAATCATGAATTGAATCATGAATCATGAATCATGAATTGAATCATGAATCATGAATTATGAATCATGAATTGAATCATGAATCATGAATCATGAATTGAATCATGAATCATGAATCATAAATCGAATCATGAATCATGAATCGAATCATGAATCATGAATTGAATCATGAATCATGAATCATGAATTGAATCATGAATCATGAATCATGAATTGAATCATGAATCATGAATCATGAATCATGAATCATGAATCATGAATCATGAATTGAATCATGAATCATGAATCGAATCATGAATCATGAATTGAATCATGAATCATGAATTGAATCATGAATCATTAATCATGAATCGAATAATGAATCTTGAATTTTGAATTGAATCATGAATCATGAATTGAATCATGAATCATGGATCGAATCATGAATTTAATCATGAATCATGAATCGAATCATGAATCATAAATTGAATCATGAATCATGAATCATGAATCATAAATTGAATCATAAATCATGAATCATGAATTGAATCATGAATCATGAATCGAATCATGAATTATGAATCATGAATTGAATCATGAATTGAATCATGAATCATGAATCGAATCATGAATCATGAATTGAATCATGAATTGAATCATGAATCATGAATTGAATCATGAATCATGAATCATAAATCCAATCATGAATCATGAATTGAATCATGAATCGAATCATGAATTGAATCATTAATCATGAATTGAATCATGAATCATGAATTATGAATCATGAATTGAATCATGAATCATGAATCATGAATTGAATCATGAATCATGAATCATGAATTGAATCATGAATCATGAATTATAAATCATGAATTGAATCATGAATCATGAATCATGAATTGAATCATGAATCATGAATCATGAATCATAAATCGAATCATGAATCATGAATCGAATCATGAATCATGAATTGAATCATGAATCATGAATCATGAATTGAATCATGAATCATGAATCATGAATTGAATCATGAATCATGAATCATGAATCATGAATCATGAATTGAATCATGAATCATGAATCGAATCATGAATCATGAATTGAATCATGATTCATGAATCATGAATTGAATCATGAATCATGAATCATGAATTCAATCATGAATCATGATTTGAATCAGGAATCGAATCATGAATCATGAATTGAATCATGATTTTAATTATGAATCATGAATCATGAATTGAATCATGAATCATGAATCATGAATCATGAATTGAATTATGAATTGAATCATGAATCTTGAATCATGAATGGAATCATGAATCATGAATCATAAATCATGAATCATGAATCATGAATCATGAATTGAATTATGAATTGAATCATGAATCATGAATTGAATCATGAATCATGAATTGAATCATGAATCATGAATCATGAATTGAATCATGAATCATGAATCATGAATTGAATCATGAATCATGAATCGAATCATGAATCATGAATCGAATCATGAATCATGAATTGTATCATGAATCATGAATCATGAATTGAATCATGAATCATGAATCATGAATTGAATCATGAATCATGAATCATGAATCATGAATCGAATCATGAATCATGAATCATGAATCATGAATCGAATCATGAATCATGAATTGAATCATGAATCATGAATTATGAATCATGAATTGAATCATGAATCATGAATCATGAATTGAATCATGAATCATGAATCATGAATTGAATCATGAATCATGAATCATGAATTGAATCATGAATTATGAATCATGAATCATGAATCGAATCATGAATCATGAATCATGAATCGAATCATGAATCATGAATCATGAATTGAATCATGAATCATGAATCATGAATCATGAATCATGAATCATGAATCATGAATCGAATCATGAATCATGAATTGAATCATGAATCATGAATTGAATCATGAATCATAATTCATGAATTGAATCATGAATCATGAATCATGAATCGAATCATGAATCATGAATCATGAATCGAATCATGAATCATGAATTGAATCATGAATCATGAATCATGAATCGAAACATGAATCATGAATTGAATCATGAATCATGAATTGAATCATGAATCATGAATTAAATCCCGAATCATGAATCGAATAATGAATCATGAATTGAATCATGAATTATGAATCATGAATCAAGAATCATGAATCGAAACATGAATCATGAATTGAATCATGAATCATGAATCATGAATTGAATCATGAATCATGAATCATGAATCGAATAATGAATCTTGAATTTTGAATTGAATCATGAATCATGAATTGAATCATGAATCATGGATCGAATCATGAATTGAATCATGAATCATGAATCGAATCATGAATCATGAATGGAATCATGAATCATGAATCATGAATCATAAATTGAATCATAAATCATGAATCATGAATTGAATCATGAATCATGAATCGAATCATGAATTATGAATCATGAATTGAATCATGAATTGATTAATGAATCATGAATCGAATCATGAATCATGAATCATAAATCCAATCATGAATCATGAATTGAATCATGAATCGAATCATGAATTGAATCATTAATCATGAATTGAATCATGAATCATGAATTATGAATCATGAATTGAATCATGAATCATGAATCATGAATTGAATCATGAATCATGAATCATGAATTGAATCATGAATCATGAATTGAATCATGAATTGAATCATGAATCATGAATCGAATCATGAATCATGAATCGAATCATGAATCATGAATTGAATCATGAATCATGAATTATGAATCATGAATTGAATCATGAATCATGAATCATGAATTGAATCATGAATCATGAATTGAATCATGAATTGAATCATGAATCATGAATTGAATCATGAATCATGAATCATAAATCCAATCATGAATCATGAATTGAATCATGAATCGAATCATGAATTGAATCATTAATCATGAATTGAATCATGAATCATGAATTATGAATCATGAATTGAATCATGAATCATGAATCATGAATTGAATCATGAATCATGAATCATGAATTGAATCATGAATCATGAATTATAAATCATGAATTGAATCATGAATCATGAATCATGAATTGAATCATGAATCATGAATCATGAATCATAAATCGAATCATGAATCATGAATCGAATCATGAATCATGAATTGAATCATGAATCATGAATTGAATCATGAATCATGAATCATGAATTGAATCATGAATCATGAATCATGAATCATGAATCATGAATTGAATCATGAATCATGAATCGAATCATGAATCATGAATTGAATCATGATTCATGAATCATGAATTGAATCATGAATCATGAATCATGAATTCAATCATGAATCATGATTTGAATCAGGAATCGAATCATGAATCATGAATTGAATCATGATTTTAATTATGAATCATGAATCATGAATTGAATCATGAATCATGAATCATGAATCATGAATTGAATTATGAATTGAATCATGAATCTTGAATCATGAATGGAATCATGAATCATGAATCATAAATCATGAATCATGAATCATGAATCATGAATTGAATTATGAATTGAATCATGAATCATGAATTGAATCATGAATCATGAATCATGAATTGAATCATGAATCATGAATCATGAATTGAATCATGAATCATGAATCATGAATTGAATCATGAATCATGAATCGAATCATGAATCATGAATCGAATCATGAATCATGAATTGTATCATGAATCATGAATCATGAATTGAATCATGAATCATGAATCATGAATTGAATCATGAATCATGAATCATGAATCATGAATCGAATCATGAATCATGAATCATGAATCATGAATCGAATCATGAATCATGAATTGAATCATGAATCATGAATTATGAATCATGAATTGAATCATGAATCATGAATCATGAATTGAATCATGAATCATGAATCATGAATTGAATCATGAATCATGAATCATGAATTGAATCATGAATTATGAATCATGAATCATGAATCGAATCATGAATCATGAATCATGAATCGAATCATGAATCATGAATCATGAATTGAATCATGAATCATGAATCATGAATCATGAATCATGAATCATGAATCATGAATCGAATCATGAATCATGAATTGAATCATGAATCATGAATTGAATCATGAATCATAATTCATGAATTGAATCATGAATCATGAATCATGAATCGAATCATGAATCATGAATCATGAATCGAATCATGAATCATGAATTGAATCATGAATCATGAATCATGAATCGAAACATGAATCATGAATTGAATCATGAATCATGAATTGAATCATGAATCATGAATTAAATCCCGAATCATGAATCGAATAATGAATCATGAATTGAATCATGAATTATGAATCATGAATCAAGAATCATGAATCGAAACATGAATCATGAATTGAATCATGAATCATGAATCATGAATTGAATCATGAATCATGAATCATGAATCGAATAATGAATCTTGAATTTTGAATTGAATCATGAATCATGAATTGAATCATGAATCATGGATCGAATCATGAATTGAATCATGAATCATGAATCGAATCATGAATCATGAATGGAATCATGAATCATGAATCATGAATCATAAATTGAATCATAAATCATGAATCATGAATTGAATCATGAATCATAATTCGAATCATGAATTATGAATCATGAATTGAATCATGAATTGAATCATGAATCATGAATCGAATCATGAATCATGAATCATAAATCCAATCATGAATCATGAATTGAATCATGAATCGAATCATGAATTGAATCATTAATCATGAATTGAATCATGAATCATGAATTATGAATCATGAATTGAATCATGAATCATGAATCATGAATTGAATCATGAATCATGAATCATGAATTGAATCATGAATCATGAATTGAATCATGAATTGAATCATGAATCATGAATCGAATCATGAATCATGAATCATGAATCGAATCATGAATCATGAATTGAATCATGAATCATGAATTATGAATCATGAATTGAATCATGAATCATGAATCATGAATTGAATCATGAATCATGAATCATGAATTGAATCATGAATCATGAATCATGAATTGAATCATGAATTATGAATCATGAATCATGAATCGAATCATGAATCATGAATCATGAATCGAATCATGAATCATGAATCATGAATTGAATCATGAATCATGAATCATGAATCATGAATCATGAATCATGAATCATGAATCGAATCATGAATCATGAATTGAATCATGAATCATGAATCATGAATTGAATCATGAATCATAATTCATGAATTGAATCATGAATCATGAATCATGAATCGAATCATGAATCATGAATCATGAATCGAATCATGAATCATGAATTGAATCATGAATCGAAACATGAATCATGAATTGAATCATGAATCATGAATTGAATCATGAATCATGAATTGAATCCCGAATCATGAATCGAATAATGAATCATGAATTGAATCATGAATCATGAATCATGAATCAAGAATCATGAATCGAAACATGAATCATGAATTGAATCATGAATCATGAATCATGAATCATGAATCGAATAATGAATCTTGAATTTTGAATTGAATCATGAATCATGAATTGAATCATGAATCATGGATCGAATCATGAATTGAATCATGAATCATGAATCGAATCATGAATCATGAATGGAATCATGAATCATGAATCATGAATCATAAATTGAATCATAAATCATGAATCATGAATTGAATCATGAATCATGAATCGAATCATGAATTATGAATCATGAATTGAATCATGAATTGAATCATGAATCATGAATCGAATCATGAATCATGAATTGAATCATGAATTGAATCATGAATCATGAATTGAATCATGAATCATGAATCATGAATTGAATCATGAATCATGAATCATGAATTGAATCATGAATCATGAATTATGAATCATGAATTGAATCATGAATCATGAATCATGAATTGAATCATGAATCATGAATCATAAATCGAATCATGAATCATAAATCCAATCATGAATCATGAATTGAATCATGAATCGAATCATGAATTGAATCATTAATCATGAATTGAATCATGAATCATGAATTATGAATCATGAATTGAATCATGAATCATGAATCATGAATTGAATCATGAATCATGAATCATGAATTGAATCATGAATCATGAATTATGAATCATGAATTGAATCATGAATCATGAATCATGAATTGAATCATGAATCATGAATCATAAATCGAATCATGAATCATGAATCGAATCATGAATCATGAATTGAATCATGAATCATGAATCATGAATTGAATCATGAATCATGAATCATGAATTGAATCATGAATCATGAATCATGAATCATGAATCATGAATCATGAATCATGAATCATGAATTGAATCATGAATCATGAATCGAATCATGAATCATGAATTGAATCATGATTCATGAATCATGAATTGAATCATGAATCATGAATCATGAATCATGAATTCAATCATGAATCATGATTTGAATCAGGAATCGAATCATGAATCATGAATTGAATCATGATTTTAATTATGAATCATGAATTGAATCATGAATCATGAATCATGAATCATGAATTGAATTATGAAATGAATCATGAATCTTGAATCATGAATGGAATCATGAATCATGAATTGAATCATGAATCATGAATCGAATCATGAATCATGAATCTTGAATCATGAATGGAATCATGAATCATGAATTGAATCATGAATCATGAATCGAATCATGAATCATGAATCGAATCATGAATCATGAATTGTATCATGAATCATGAATCATGAATTGAATCATGAATCATGAATCATGAATTGAATCATGAATCATGAATCATGAATCATGAATCGAATCATGAATCATGAATCATGAATCGAATCATGAATCATGAATTGAATCATGAATCATGAATCATGAATCATGAATTGAATCATGAATCATGAATCATGAATTGAATCATGAATCATGAATTGAATCATGAATCATGAATCATGAATTGAATCATGAATTATGAATCATGAATCATGAATCGAATCATGAATCATGAATCATGAATCGAATCATGAATCATGAATCATGAATTGAATCATGAATCATGAATCATGAATCGAATAATGAATAATGAATCATAAATCATGAATTGAATCATGAATCATGAATCAAGAATCATGAATCGAAACATGAATCATGAATTGAATCATGAATCATGAATCATGAATCATGAATTGAATCATGAATCAAGAATCGAATCATGAATCATGAATTGAATCAAGAATCATGAATCATGAATCATAAATTGAATCATAAATCATGAATCATGAATTGAATCATGAATCATGAATCGAATCATATATCATGAATCATGAATTTAATCATGAATCATGAATCGAATCATAAATCATGAATCATGAATTGAATCATGAATCGAATCATGAATCATGAATTGAATCATGAATCATGAATTGAATCAGGAATCGAATCATGAATTCAATCATGAATCATGAATTGAATCATGATTTTAATTATGAATCATGAATCATGAATTAAATCATGAATCATGAATCATGAATCATGAATCATGAATCATGATTCATGAATCATGAATCATGAATTGAATTATGAATTGAATCATGAATCATGAATTGAATCATGAATCATGAATCATGAATTGAATCATGAAATGAATCATGAATCATGAATCATGAATTGAATTATGAATCATGAATCGAATCATGAATCAAATCATGAATCATGAATCGAATCATGAATCATGAATTGTATCATGAATCATGAATAATGAATTGAATCATGAATCATGAATCGAATCATGAATCGAATCATGAATCATGAATCGAATCATGAATCATGAATTGTATCATGAATCATGAATCATGAATTGAATCATGAATCATGAATCATGAAATGAATCATGAATCATGAATCGAATCATGAATCGAATCATGAATCATGAATCGAATCATGAATCATGAATTGTATCATGAATCATGAATTGAATCATGAATCATGAAATGAATCATGAATCATGAATCATGAATTGAATTATGAATCATGATTTGAATCAGGAATCGAATCATGAATCATGAAATGAATCATGATTTTAATTATGAATCATGAATCATGAATTGAATCATGAATCATGAATCATGAATCATGAATTGAATTATGAATTGAATCATGAATCTTGAATCATGAATTGAATCATGAATCATGAATCATAAATCATGAATCATGAATTATGAATCATGAATTGAATTATGAATTGAATCATGAATCATGAATTGAATCATGAATCATGAATCATGAATTGAATCATGAATCATGAATCATGAATTGAATCATGAATCATGAATCATGAATTGAATAATGAATCATGAATCGAATCATGAATCATGAATCGAATCATGAATCATGAATTGTATCATGAATCATGAATCATGAATTGAATCATGAATCATGAATCATGAATTGAATCATGAATCATGAATCATGAATCATGAATCGAATCATGAATCATGAATCATGAATCATGAATCGAATCATGAATCATGAATTGAATCATGAATCATGAATTATGAATCATGAATTGAATCATGAATCATGAATCATGAATTGAATAATGAATCATGAATCATGAATTGAATCATGAATCATGAATCATGAATTCAATCATGAATTATGAATCATGAATCATGAATCGAATCATGAATCATGAATCATGAATCGAATCATGAATCATGAATTAAATCATGAATCATGAATCATGAATTGAATCATGAATCATGAATTGAATCATAAATCATGAATTGAATCATGAATTGAATCATGAATCAAGAATCGAATCATGAATCATGAATTGAATCAAGAATCATGAATCATGAATCATAAATTGAATCATAAATCATGAATCATGATTTTAATTATGAATCATGAATCATGAATTGAATCATGAATCATGAATCATGAATCATGAATTGAATTATGAATTGAATCATGAATCTTGAATCATGAATGGAATCATGAATCATGAATCATAAATCATGAATCATGAATCATGAATTATGAATTGAATTATGAATTGAATCATGAATCATGAATTGAATAATGAATCATGAATTATGAATTGAATCATGAATCATGAATTGAATCATGAATCATGAATCATGAATCGAATCATGAATCATGAATCGAATCATGAATCATGAATTGAATCATGAATCATGAATCGAAACATGAATCATGAATTGAATCATGAATCATGAATTGAATCATGAATCATGAATTGAATCATGAATCATGAATCGAATAATGAATCATGAATTGAATCATGAATCATGAATCATGAATCATGAATCGAATAATGAATCATGAATTGAATCATGAATCATGAATCATGAATTGAATCATGAATCATTAATCATGAATCGAATAATGAATCTTGAATTTTGAATTGAATCATGAATCATGAATTGAATCATGAATCATGGATCGAATCATAATTTAATCATGAATCATGAATCGAATCATGAATCATAAATTGAATCATGAATCATGAATCATGAATCATAAATTGAATCATAAATCATGAATCATGAATTGAATCATGAATCATGAATCGAATCATGAATTATGAATCATGAATTGAATCATGAATTGAATCATGAATCATGAATCGAATCATGAATCATGAATTGAATCATGAATTGAATCATGAATCATGAATTGAATCATGAATCATAAATCCAATCATGAATCATGAATTGAATCATGAATCGAATCATGAATTGAATCATTAATCATGAATTGAATCATGAATCATGAATTATGAATCATGAATTGAATCATGAATCATGAATCATGAATTGAATCATGAATCATGAATCATGAATTGAATCATGAATCATGAATTATAAATCATGAATTGAATCATGAATCATGAATCATGAATTGAATCATGAATCATGAATCATGAATCATAAATCGAATCATGAATCATGAATCGAATCATGAATCATGAATTGAATCATGAATCATGAATCATGAATTGAATCATGAATCATGAATCATGAATTGAATCATGAATCATGAATCATGAATTGAATCATGAATCATGAATCGAATCATGAATCATGAATTGAATCATGATTCATGAATCATGAATTGAATCATGAATCATGAATCATGAATTCAATCATGAATCATGATTTGAATCAGGAATCGAATCATGAATCATGAATTGAATCATGATTTTAATTATGAATCATGAATCATGAATTGAATCATGAATCATGAATCATGAATTGAATTATGAATTGAATCATGAATCTTGAATCATGAATGGAATCATGAATCATGAATCATAAATCATGAATCATGAATCATGAATCATGAATTGAATTATGAATTGAATCATGAATCATGAATTGAATCATGAATCATGAATCATGAATTGAATCATGAATCATGAATCATGAATTGAATCATGAATCATGAATCATGAATTGAATCATGAATCATGAATCGAATCATGAATCATGAATCGAATCATGAATCATGAATTGTATCATGAATCATGAATCATGAATTGAATCATGAATCATGAATCATGAATTGAATCATGAATCATGAATCATGAATCATGAATCGAATCATGAATCATGAATCATGAATCATGAATCGAATCATGAATCATGAATTGAATCATGAATCATGAATTATGAATCATGAATTGAATCATGAATCATGAATCATGAATTGAATCATGAATCATGAATCATGAATTGAATCATGAATCATGAATCATGAATTGAATCATGAATTATGAATCATGAATCATGAATCGAATCATGAATCATGAATCATGAATCGAATCATGAATCATGAATCATGAATTGAATCATGAATCATGAATCATGAATCATGAATCATGAATCATGAATCGAATCATGAATCATGAATTGAATCATGAATCATGAATTGAATCATGAATCATAATTCATGAATTGAATCATGAATCATGAATCATGAATCGAATCATGAATCATGAATCATGAATCGAATCATGAATCATGAATTGAATCATGAATCATGAATCATGAATCGAAACATGAATCATGAATTGAATCATGAATCATGAATTGAATCATGAATCATGAATTGAATCCCGAATCATGAATCGAATAATGAATCATGAATTGAATCATGAATTATGAATCATGAATCAAGAATCATGAATCGAAACATGAATCATGAATTGAATCATGAATCATGAATCATGAATTGAATCATGAATCATGAATCATGAATCGAATAATGAATCTTGAATTTTGAATTGAATCATGAATCATGAATTGAATCATGAATCATGGATCGAATCATGAATTGAATCATGAATCATGAATCGAATCATGAATCATGAATGGAATCATGAATCATGAATCATAAATTGAATCATAAATCATGAATCATGAATTGAATCATGAATCATGAATCGAATCATGAATTATGAATCATGAATTGAATCATGAATTGAATCATGAATCGAATCATGAATCAAGAATTGAATCATGAATTGAATCATGAATCATGAATTGAATCATGAATCATGAATCATAAATCCAATCATGAATCATGAATTGAATCATGAATCGAATCATGAATTGAATCATTAATCATGAATTGAATCATGAATCATGAATTATGAATCATGAATTGAATCATGAATCATGAATCATGAATTGAATCATGAATCATGAATCATGAATTGAATCATGAATCATGAATTATGAATCATGAATTGAATCATGAATCATGAATCATGAATTGAATCATGAATCATGAATCATAAATCGAATCATGAATCATGAATCGAATCATGAATCATGAATTGAATCATGAATCATGAATCATGAATTGAATCATGAATCATGAATCATGAATTGAATCATGAATCATGAATCATGAATCATGAATCATGAATCATGAATCATGAATTGAATCATGAATCATGAATCGAATCATGAATCATGAATTGAATCATGATTCATGAATCATGAATTGAATCATGAATCATGAATCATGAATCATGAATTCAATCATTAATCATGATTTTAATCAGGAATCGAATCATGAATCATGAATCATGAATCATGAATTCAATCATTAATCATGATTTTAATCAGGAATCGAATCATGAATCATGAATTGAATCATGATTTTAATTATGAATCATGAATCATGAATTGAATCATGAATCATGAATCATGAATCATGAATTGAATTATGAATTGAATCATGAATCTTGAATCATGAATGGAATCATGAATCATGAATCATAAATCATGAATCATGAATCATGAATTGAATTATGAATTGAATCATGAATCATGAATTGAATCATGAATCATGAATCATGAATTGAATCATGAATCATGAATCATGAATTGAATCATGAATCATGAATCGAATCATGAATCATGAATCGAATCATGAATCATGAATTGTATCATGAATCATGAATCATGAATTGAATCATGAATCATGAATCATGAATTGAATCATGAATCATGAATCGAATCATGAATCATGAATCATGAATCGAATCATGAATCATGAATTGAATCATGAATCATGAATTATGAATCATGAATTGAATCATAAATCATGAATCATGAATTGAATCATGAATCATGAATTGAATCATGAATCATGAATCATGAATTGAATCATGAATTATG
The DNA here is from genome assembly GCA_036250195.1 of Mixophyes australis. Classification (NCBI taxonomy): domain Eukaryota; kingdom Metazoa; phylum Chordata; class Amphibia; order Anura; family Limnodynastidae; genus Mixophyes; species Mixophyes australis. The sequence continues at coordinate 237,262,984 of JAVHZZ010000001.1, read as the reverse complement.
AATCAGGAATCATGAATCGAATCATGAATCATGAATCATGAATCGAATCATGAATCATGAATAATGAATTGAATCATGAATCATGAATCATGAATCATGAATCGAATAATGAATAATGAATCATAAATCATGAATTGAATCATGAATCATGAATCAAGAATCATGAATCGAAACATGAATCATGAATTGAATCATGAATCATGAATCATGAATCATGAATTGAATCATGAATCAAGAATCGAATCATGAATCATGAATTGAATCAAGAATCATGAATCATGAATCATAAATTGAATCATAAATCATGAATCATGAATTGAATCATGAATCATGAATCGAATCATATATCATGAATCATGAATTTAATCATGAATCATGAATCGAATCATGAATCATGAATCATGAATTTAATCATGAATCGAATCATGAATCATGAATTGAATCATGAATCATGAATTGAATCAGGAATCGAATCATGAATTCAATCATGAATCATGAATTGAATCATGAATCATGAATCATGAATCTTCAATTGAATTATGAATTGAATCATGAATTTTGAATCATGAATTGAATCATGAATCATGAATCATAAATCATGAATCATGAATCATGAATCATGATTCATGAATCATGAATCATGAATTGAATTATGAATTGAATCATGAATCATGAATTGAATCATGAATCATGAATCATGAAATGAATCATGAATCATGAATCATGAATTGAATTATGAATCATGAATCGAATCCAGAATCGAATCATGAATCATGAATCGAATCATGAATCATGAATTGTATCATGAATCATGAATTGAATCATGAATCATGAATCGAATCATGAATCGAATCATGAATCATAATTCGAATCATGAATCATGAATTGTATCATGAATCATGAATCATGAATTGAATCATGAATCATGAATCATGAAATGAATCATGAATCATGAATCGAATCATGAATCGAATCATGAATCATGAATCGAATCATGAATCATGAATTGTATCATGAATCATGAATCATGAATTGAATCATAAATCATGAATCATGAAATGAATCATGAATCATGAATCATGAATTGAATTATGAATCATGATTTGAATCAGGAATCGAATCATGAATCATGAATTGAATCATGATTTTAATTATGAATCATGAATCATGAATTGAATCATGAATCATGAATCATGAATCATGAATTGAATTATGAATTGAATCATGAATCATGAATTGAATCATGAATCATGAATCATGAATTGAATCATGAATCATGAATCATGAATTGAATCATGAATCATGAATCATGAATTGAATCATGAATCATGAATCGAATCATGAATCATGAATCGAATCATGAATCATGAATTGTATCATGAATCATGAATCATGAATTGAATCATGAATCATGAATCATGAATTGAATCATGAATCATGAATTGAATCATGAATCATGAATTATGAATCATGAATTGAATCATGAATCATGAATCATGAATTGAATCATGAATCATGAATCATGAATTGAATCATGAATCATGAATTATGAATCATGAATTGAATCATGAATCATGAATCATGAATTGAATCATGAATCATAAATCAAGAATCATAAATCGAATCATGAATCATGAATCGAATCATGAATCATGAATTGAATCATGAATCATGAAAAATGAATTGAATCATGAATCATGAATCATGAATTGAATCATGAATCATGAATCATGAATCATGAATCATGAATTGAATCATGAATCATGAATCGAATCATGAATCATGAATTGAATCATGAGTTGAATCATGAATCATAAATTGAATCATGAATCATGAATCAAGAATCATGAATCATGTATTGAATCATGAATCATAAATTGAATCATGAATCATGAATCGAATCATGAATCATGAATTGAATCATGAGTTGAATCATGAATCATAAATTGAATCATGAATTATAAATTGAATCATGAATCATGAATCATGAATCATGAATTGAATCATGAATCATGAATCATGAATTGAATCATGAATTATGAATCATGAATCATGAATCGAATCATGAATCATGAATCATGAATCGAATCATGAATCATGAATAATGAATTGAATCATGAATCATGAATCATGAATCGAATAATGAATAATGAATCATAAATCATGAATTGAATCATGAATCATGAATCAAGAATCATGAATCGAAACATGAATCATGAATTGAATCATGAATCATGAATCATGAATCATGAATTGAATCATGAATCAAGAATCGAATCATGAATCATGAATTGAATCAAGATTCATGAATCATGAATCATGAATCGAATCATATATCATGAATCATGAATTTAATCATGAATCATGAATCGAATCATGAATCATGAATCATGAATTTAATCATGAATCGAATCATGAATCATGAATTGAATCATGAATCATGAATTGAATCAGGAATCGAATCATGAATTCAATCATGATGCATGAATTGAATCATGAATCATGAATCATGAATCATGAATTGAATTATGAATTGAATCATGAATTTTGAATCATGAATTGAATCATGAATCATGAATCATAAATCATGAATCATGAATCATGAATCATGATTCATGAATCATGAATCATGAATTGAATTATGAATTGAATCATGAATCATGAATTGAATCATGAATCATGAATCATGAAATGAATCATGAATCATGAATCATGAATTGAATTATGAATCATGAATCGAATCCTGAATCGAATCATGAATCATGAATCGAATCATGAATCATGAATTGTATCATGAATCATGAATTGAATCATGAATCATGAATCGAATCATGAATCGAATCATGAATCATAATTCGAATCATGAATCATGAATTGAATCATGAATCATGAATCATGAAATGAATCATGAATCATGAATCGAATCATGAATCGAATCATGAATCATGAATCGAATCATGAATCATGAATTGTATCATGAATCATGAATCATGAATTGAATCATAAATCATGAATCATGAAATGAATCATGAATCATGAATCATGAATTGAATTATGAATCATGATTTGAATCAGGAATCGAATCATGAATCATGAATTGAATCATGATTTTAATTATGAATCATGAATCATGAATTGAATCATGAATCATGAATCATGAATCATGAATTGAATTATGAATTGAATCATGAATCATGAATTGAATCATGAATCATGAATTGAATCATGAATCATGAATCATGAATTGAATCATGAATCATGAATCATGAATTGAATCATGAATCATGAATCGAATCATGAATCATGAATCGAATCATGAATCATGAATTGTATCATGAATCATGAATCATGAATTGAATCATGAATCATGAATCATGAATTGAATCATGAATCATGAATCATGAATCATGAATCGAATCATGAATCATGAATCATGAATCATGAATCGAATCATGAATCATGAATTGAATCATGAATCATGAATTATGAATCATGAATTGAATCATGAATCATGAATTGAATAATGAATCATGAATCATGAACTGAATCATGAATCATGAATTCAATCATGAATTATGAATCATGAATCATGAATCGAATCATGAATCATGAATCATGAAGTAAATCATGAATCATGAATTAAATCATGAATCATGAATCATGAATTGAATCATGAATCATGAATTGAACCATAAATCATGAATTGAATCATGAATTGAATCATGAATCAAGAATCGAATCATGAATCATGAATTGAATCAAGAATCATGAATCATGAATCAAAAATTGAATCATAAATCATGAATCATGAATTGAATCATGAATCATGAATCGAATCATGTATCATGAATCATGAATTGAATCATGAATCATGAATCGAATCATGAATCATGAATCATGAATCATGAATTGAATCATGAATCATGAATTGAATCAGGAATCGAATCATGAATTCAATCATGAATCATAAATCGAATCATGAATCATGAATTGAATCAGAAATCGAATCATGAATTCAATCATGCATCATGAATTGAATCATGATTTTAATTATGAATCATGAATCATGAATTGAATCATGAATCATGAATCATGAATCATGAATTGAATTATGAATTGAATCATGAATCTTGAATCATGAATTGAATCATGAATCATGAATCATAAATCATGAATCATGAATCATGATTCATGAATCATGAATCATGAATTGAATTATGAATTGAATCATGAATCTTGAATTGAATCATGAATCATGAATCATGAAATGAATCATGAATCATGAATCATGAATTGAATTATGAATCATGAATTGTATCATGAATCATGAATCATGAATTGAATCATGAATCATGAATCATGAATTGAATCATGAATCATGAATCATGAATCATGAATCATGAATCGAATCATGAATCATGAATCATGAATCGAATCATGAATCATGAATCGAATCATGAATCATGAATTGAATCATGAATCATGAATCATGAATTGAATCATGAATCATGAATTAATGAATTGAATCATGAATCATGAATCATGAATCGAATCATGAATCATGAATCATGAATTAAATCATGAATCATGAATCGAATCATGAATCATGAATTGAATCATGAATCATGAATCATGAATCGAATCATGAATCATGAATTGAAACATTATTTGAATCATGTATCATGAATTGAATAAGGAATCGAATCATGAATTGAATTATGAATTATGAAATGAATCATGAGTCATGAATAATGAATTGAATCATGAATCATGAATCATGAATCATGAATTGAATCATGAATCATGAATCGAATCTTGTATCATGAATCATGAATTGAATCATGAATCTAGAATCGAATCATGAATCATGAATCATGAATCATGAATTGAATCATGAATCATGAATTGAATCAGGAATCGAATCATGAATTCAATCATGAATCATAAATCGAATCATGAATCATGAATTGAATCAGAAATCGAATCATGAATTCAATCATGAATCATGAATTGAATCATGATTTTAATTATGAATCATGAATCATGAATTGAATCATGAATCATGAATCATGAATCATGAATTGAATTATGAATTGAATCATGAATCTTGAATCATGAATTGAATCATGAATCATGAATCATAAATCATGAATCATGAATCATGAATCATAAATCATGAATCATGAATCATGATTCATGAATCATGAATCATGAATTGAATTATGAATTGAATCATGAATCATGAATTGAATCATGAATCATGAATCATGAAATGAATAATGAATCATGAATCATGAATTGAATTATGAATCATGAATTGTATCATGAATCATGAATCATGAATTGAATCATGAATCATGAATCATGAATTGAATCATGAATCATGAATCATGAATCATGAATCGAATCATGAATCATGAATCATGAATCGAATCATGAATCATGAATTGAATCATGAATCATGAATCATGAATTCAATCATGAATCATGAATTAATGAATTGAATCATGAATCATGAATCATGAATCGAATCATGAATCATGAATCATGAATTAAATCATGAATCATGAATCGAATCATGAATCATGAATTGAATCATGAATCTTGAATCATGAATTGAATCATGAATCATGAATTAATGAATTGAATCATGAATCATGAATCATGAATCGAATCATGAATCATGAATCATGAATTGAATCATGAATCATGAATCGAATCATGTATCATGAATTGAAACATTATTTGAATCATGTATCATGAATTGAATAAGGAATCGAATCATGAATTGAATTATGAATCATGAAATGAATCATGAGTCATGAATAATGAATTGAATCATGAATCATGAATCATGAATCATGAATTGAATCATGAATCATGAATCATGAATCGAATCATGAATCATGAATCGAATCATGAATCATGAATTGAATCATGAGTTGAATCATGAATCATAAATTGAATCATGAATCATGAATCATGAATTGAATCATGAATCATGAATTGAATCATGAATCATGAATTGAATCATGAATCATGAATTATGAATCATGAATTGAATCATGAATTCAATCATGAATCATAAATCGAATCATGAATCATGAATTGAATCAGAAATCGAATCATGAATTCAATCATGCATCATGAATTGAATCATGATTTTAATTATGAATCATGAATCATGAATTGAATCATGAATCATGAATCATGAATTGAATTATGAATTGAATCATGAATCTTGAATCATGAATTGAATCATGAATCATGAATCATAAATCATGAATCATGAATCATGATTCATGAATCATGAATCATGAATTGAATTATGAATTGAATCATGAATCATGAATTGAATCATGAATCATGAATCATGAAATGAATCATGAATCATGAATCATGAATTGAATTATGAATCATGAATTGTATCATGAATCATGAATCATGAATTGAATCATGAATCATGAATCATGAATTGAATCATGAATCATGAATCATGAATCATGAATCATGAATCGAATCATGAATCATGAATCATGAATCATGAATCATGAATCGAATCATGAATCATGAATCATGAATCGAATCATGAATCATGAATTGAATCATGAATCATGAATCATGAATTGAATCATGAATCATGAATTAATGAATTGAATCATGAATCATGAATCATGAATCGAATCATGAATCATGAATCATGAATTAAATCATGAATCATGAATCGAATCATGAATCATGAATTGAATCATGAATCATGAATCATGAATCGAATCATGAATCATGAATTGAAACATTATTTGAATCATGTATCATGAATTGAATAAGGAATCGAATCATGAATTGAATTATGAATTATGAAATGAATCATGAGTCATGAATAATGAATTGAATCATGAATCATGAATCATGAATCATGAATTGAATCATGAATCATGAATCGAATCTTGTATCATGAATCATGAATTGAATCATGAATCTAGAATCGAATCATGAATCATGAATCATGAATCATGAATTGAATCATGAATCATGAATTGAATCAGGAATCGAATCATGAATTCAATCATGAATCATAAATCGAATCATGAATCATGAATTGAATCAGAAATCGAATCATGAATTCAATCATGAATCATGAATTGAATCAATATTTTTAATTATGAATCATGAATCATGAATTGAATCATGAATCATGAATCATGAATCATGAATTGAATTATGAATTGAATCATGAATCTTGAATCATGAATTGAATCATGAATCATGAATCATAAATCATGAATCATGAATCATGAATCATAAATCATGAATCATGAATCATGATTCATGAATCATGAATCATGAATTGAATTATGAATTGAATCATGAATCATGAATTGAATCATGAATCATGAATCATGAAATGAATAATGAATCATGAATCATGAATTGAATTATGAATCATGAATTGAATCATGAATCATGAATCATGAATTGAATCATGAATCATGAATCATGAATCATGAATCGAATCATGAATCATGAATCATGAATCGAATCATGAATCATGAATTGAATCATGAATCATGAATCATGAATTCAATCATGAATCATGAATTAATTAATTGAATCATGAATCATGAATCATGAATCGAATCATGAATCATGAATCATGAATTGAATCATGAATCATGAATCGAATCATGAATCATGAATTGAATCATGAATCTTGAATCATGAATTGAATCATGAATCATGAATTAATGAATTGAATCATGAATCATGAATCATGAATCGAATCATGAATCATGAATTGAATCATGAATCATGAATCGAATCATGTATCATGAATTGAAACATTATTTGAATCATGTATCATGAATTGAATAAGGAATCGAATCATGAATTGAATTATGAATCATGAAATGAATCATGAGTCATGAATAATGAATTGAATCATGAATCATGAATCATGAATCATGAATTGAATCATGAATCATGAATCATGAATCGAATCATGAATCATGAATCGAATCATGAATCATGAATTGAATCATGAGTTGAATCATGAATCATAAATTGAATCATGAATCATGAATCATGAATTGAATCATGAATCATGAATTGAATCATGAATCATGAATTATGAATCATGAATTGAATCATGAATCATGAATCATGAATTGAATCATGAATCATGAATCATGAATTGAATCATGAATCATGAATTATGAATCATGAATTGAATCATGAATCATGAATCATGAATTGAATCATGAATCATAAATCAAGAATCATAAATCGAATCATGAATCATGAATCGAATCATGAATCATGAATTGAATCATGAATCATGAAAAATGAATTGAATCATGAATCATGAATCATGAATTGAATCATGAATCATGAATCATGAATCATGAATCATGAATTGAATCATGAATCATGAATCGAATCATGAATCATGAATTGAATCATGAGTTGAATCATGAATCATAAATTGAATCATGAATCATGAATCAAGAATCATGAATCATGTATTGAATCATGAATCATAAATTGAATCATGAATCATGAATCGAATCATGAATCATGAATTGAATCATGAGTTGAATCATGAATCATAAATTGAATCATGAATCATGAATCATGAATCATGAATCATGTATTGAATCATGAATCATGAATTGAATCATGAATCATGAATTATGAATCGAATCATGAATCATGATTTAAATCATGAGTTGAATCATGAATCATAAATTGAATCATGAATCATGAAATGAATCATGAATTGAATCATGAATTGAATCATGATTCATGAATCATGAATTGAATCATGATTCATGAATCATGAATTGAATCATGAATCATGAATCATGAATCATGAATTCAATCATGAATCATGATTTGAATCAGGAATCGAATCATGAATTGAATCATGATTTTAATTATGAATCATGAATCATGAATTGAATCATGAATCATGAATCATGAATCATGAATTGAATTATGAATTGAATCATGAATCTTGAATCATGAATGGAATCATGAATCATGAATCATAAATCATGAATCATGAATCATGAATTATGAATTGAATTATGAATTGAATCATGAATCATGAATTGAATAATGAATCATGAATTATGAATTGAATCATGAATCATGAATTGAATCATGAATCATGAATCATGAATTGAATCATGAATCATGAATCGAATCATGAATCATGAATTGAATCATGAATCATGAATAATGATTTGAATCATGAATCATGAATCATGAATTGAATCATGAATCATGAATCATGAATCATGAATTGAATCATGAATCATGAATCGAATCATGAATCATGAATTGAATCATGAGTTGAATCATGAATCATAAATTGAATCATGAATCATGAATCATGAATCATGAATCATGTATTGAATCATGAATCATGAATTGAATCATGAATCATGAATCGAATCATAAATCATGAATCATGAATCATGATTCATGAATTGAATCATGAATCATGAATTATGAATCGAATCATGAATCATGATTTAAATCATGAGTTGAATCATGAATCATAAATTGAATCATGAATCATGAAATGAATCATGAATTGAATCATGAATTGAATCATGATTCATGAATCATGAATTGAATCATGAATCATGAATCATGAATTCAATCATGAATCATGATTTGAATCAGGAATCGAATCATGAATTGAATCATGATTTTAATTATGAATCATGAATCATGAATTGAATCATGAATCATGAATCATGAATCATGAATTGAATTATGAATTGAATCATGAATCTTGAATCATGAATGGAATCATGAATCATGAATCATAAATCATGAATCATGAATCATGAATTATGAATTGAATTATGAATTGAATCATGAATCATGAATTGAATAATGAATCATGAATTATGAATTGAATCATGAATCATGAATTGAATCATGAATCATGAATCATGAATTGAATCATGAATCATGAATCATGAATCGAATCATGAATCATGAATCGAATCATGAATCATGAATTGAATCATGAATCATGAATCATGAATCGAAACATGAATCATGAATTGAATCATGAATCATGAATTGAATCATGAATCATGAATTGAATCATGAATCATGAATCGAATAATAAATCATGAATTGAATCATGAATCATGAATCGAATAATGAATCTTGAATTTTGAATTGAATCATGAATCATGAATTGAATCATGAATCATGAATCAAGAATCATGAATCGAAACATGAATCATGAATTGAATCATGAATCATGAATCATGAATTGAATCATGAATCATGAATCATGAATCATGAATCGAATAATGAATCTTGAATTTTGAATTGAATCATGAATCATGAATTGAATCATGAATCATGGATCGAATCATGAATTTAATCATGAATCATGAATCGAATCATGAATCATAAATTGAATCATGAATCATGAATCATGAATCATAAATTGAATCATAAATCATGAATCATGAATTGAATCATGAATCATGAATCGAATCATGAATTATGAATCATGAATTGAATCATGAATTGAATCATCAATCATGAATCGAATCATGAATCATGAATTGAATCATGAATTGAATCATGAATCATGAATTGAATCATGAATCATGAATCATAAATCCAATCATGAATCATGAATTGAATCATGAATCGAATCATGAATTGAATCATTAATCATAAATTGAATCATGAATCATGAATTATGAATCATGAATTGAATCATGAATCATGAATCATGAATTGAATCATGAATCATGAATCATGAATTGAATCATGAATCATGAATTATGAATCATGAATTGAATCATGAATCATGAATCATGAATTGAATCATGAATCATGAATCATGAATCATAAATCGAATCATGAATCATGAATCGAATCATGAATCATGAATTGAATCATGAATCATGAATCATGAATTGAATCATGAATCATGAATCATGAATAGAATCATGAATCATGAATCATGAATCATGAATCATGAATTGAATCATGAATCATGAATCGAATCATGAATCATGAATTGAATCATGATTCATGAATCATGAATTGAATCATGAATCATGAATCATGAATTCAATCATGAATCATGATTTGAATCAGGAATCGAATCATGAATCATGAATTGAATCATGATTTTAATTATGAATCATGAATCATGAATTGAATCATGAATCATGAATCATGAATCATGAATTGAATTATGAATTGAATCATGAATCTTGAATCATGAATGGAATCATGAATCATGAATCATAAATCATGAATCATGAATCATGAATCATGAATTGAATTATGAATTGAATCATGAATCATGAATTGAATCATGAATCATGAATCATGAATTGAATCATGAATCATGAATCATGAATTGAATCATGAATCATGAATCATGAATTGAATCATGAATCATAATTCGAATCATGAATCATTAATCGAATCATGAATCATGAATTGTATCATGAATCATGAATCATGAATTGAATCATGAATCATGAATCATGAATCATGAATCATGAATCGAATCATGAATCATGAATCATGAATCATGAATCATGAATCGAATCATGAATCATGAATTGAATCATGAATCATGAATTATGAATCATGAATTGAATCATAAATCATGAATCATGAATTGAATCATGAATCATGAATCATGAATTGAATCATGAATCATGAATCATGAATTGAATCATGAATTATGAATCATGAATCATGAATCGAATCATGAATCATGAATCATGAATCGAATCATGAATCATGAATCATGAATTGAATCATGAATCATGAATCATGAATCATGAATCATGAATCATGAATCGAATCATGAATCATGAATTGAATCATGAATCATGAATCATGAATTGAATCATGAATCATAATTCATGAATTGAATCATGAATCATGAATCATGAATCGAATCATGAATCATGAATCATGAATCGAATCATGAATCATGAATTGAATCATGAATCATGAATCATGAATCGAAACATGAATCATGAATTGAATCATGAATCATGAATTGAATCATGAATCATGAATTGAATCCCGAATCATGAATCGAATAATGAATCATGAATTGAATCATGAATCATGAATCATGAATCAAGAATCATGAATCGAAACATGAATCATGAATTGAATCATGAATCATGAATCATGAATCATGAATTGAATCATGAATCATGAATCATGAATCATGAATCGAATAATGAATCTTGAATTTTGAATTGAATCATGAATCATGAATTGAATCATGAATCATGGATCGAATCATGAATTGAATCATGAATCATGAATGGAATCATGAATCATGAATGGAATCATGAATCATGAATCATGAATCATAAATTGAATCATAAATCATGAATCATGAATTGAATCATGAATCATGAATCGAATCATGAATTATGAATCATGAATTGAATCATGAATTGAATCATGAATCATGAATCGAATCATGAATCATGAATTGAATCATGAATTGAATCATGAATCATGAATTGAATCATGAATCATGAATTATAAATCCAATCATGAATCATGAATTGAATCATGAATCGAATCATGAATTGAATCATTAATCATGAATTGAATCATGAATCATGAATTATGAATCATGAATTGAATCATGAATCATGAATCATGAATTGAATCATGAATCATGAATCATGAATTGAATCATGAATCATGAATTATGAATCATGAATTGAATCATGAATCATGAATCATGAATTGAATCATGAATCATGAATCATGAATCATAAATCGAATCATGAATCATGAATCGAATCATGAATCATGAATTGAATCATGAATCATGAATCATGAATTGAATCATGAATCATGAATCATGAATTGAATCATGAATCATGAATCATGAATCATGAATCATGAATCATGAATCATGAATCATGAATCATGAATCATGAATTGAATCATGAATCATGAATCGAATCATGAATCATGAATTGAATCATGATTCATGAATCATGAATTGAATCATGAATCATGAATCATGAATCATGAATTCAATCATGAATCATGATTTGAATCAGGAATCGAATCATGAATCATGAATTGAATCATGATTTTAATTATGAATCATGAATCATGAATTGAATCATGAATCATGAATCATGAATCATGAATTGAATTATGAATTGAATCATGAATCTTGAATCATGAATGGAATCATGAATCATGAATCATAAATCATGAATCATGAATCATGAATTGAATTATGAATTGAATCATGAATCATGAATTGAATCATGAATCATGAATCATGAATTGAATCATGAATCATGAATCATGAATTGAATAATGAATCATGAATCGAATCATGAATCATGAATTGTATCATGAATCATGAATTGAATCATGAATCATGAATCATGAATTGAATCATGAATCATGAATCATGAATCATGAATCGAATCATGAATCATGAATCATGAATCGAATCATGAATCATGAATTGAATCATGAATCATGAATTATGAATCATGAATTGAATCATGAATCATGAATCATGAATTGAATCATGAATCATGAATCATGAATTGAATCATGAATCATGAATCATGAATTGAATCATGAATTATGAATCATGAATCATGAATCGAATCATGAATCATGAATCATGAATCGAATCATGAATCATGAATCATGAATTGAATCATGAATCATGAATCATGAATTGAATCATGAATCATGAATCATGAATTGAATCATGAATCATGAATTGAATCATGAATCATGAATCATGAATTGAATCATGAATCATGAATTATGAATCATGAATTGAATCATGAATCATGATTCATGAATTGAATCATGAATCATGAATCAAGAATCATAAATCGAATCATGAATCATGAATCGAATCATGAATCATGAATTGAATCATGAATCATAAATAATGAATTGAATCATGAATCATGAATCATGAATTGAATCATGAATCATGAATCATGAATCATGAATTGAATCATGAATCATGAATCGAATCATGAATCATGAATTGAATCATGAGCTGAATCATGAATCATAAATTGAATCATGAATCATGAATCATGAATCATGAATCATGTATTGAATCATGAATCATAAATTGAATCATGAATCATGAATCGAATTATGAATCATGAATTGAATCATGAGTTGAATCATGAATCATAAATTGAATCATGAATCATGAATCATGAATCATGTATTGAATCATGAATCATGAATTGAATCATGAATCATGAATTATGAATCGAATCATGAATCATGATTTAAATCATGAGTTGAATCATGAATCATAAATTGAATCATGAATCATGAAATGAATCATGAATTGAATCATGAATTGAATCATGATTCATGAATCATGAATTGAATCATGATTCATGAATCATGAATTGAATCATGAATCATGAATCATGAATCATGAATTCAATCATGAATCATGATTTGAATCAGGAATCGAATCATGAATTGAATCATGATTTTAATTATGAATCATGAATCATGAATTGAATCATGAATCATGAATCATGAATCATGAATTGAATTATGAATTGAATCATGAATCTTGAATCATGAATGGAATCATGAATCATGAATCATAAATCATGAATCATGAATCATGAATTATGAATTGAATTATGAATTAAATCATGAATCATGAATTGAATAATGAATCATGAATTATGAATTGAATCATGAATCATGAATTGAATCATGAATCATGAATCATGAATTGAATTATGAATTAAATCATGAATCATGAATTGAATAATGAATCATGAATTATGAATTGAATCATGAATCATGAATTGAATCATGAATCATGAATCATGAATTGAATCATGAATCATGAATCATGAATCGAATCATGAATCATGAATCGAATCATGAATCATGAATTGAATCATGAATCATGAATCGAAACATAAATCATGAATTGAATCATGAATCATGAATTGAATCATGAATCATGAATTGAATCATGAATCATGAATCGAATAATGAATCATGAATTGAATCATGAATCATGAATCATGAATCGAATAATGAATCTTGAATTTTGAATTGAATCATGAATCATGAATTGAATCATGAATCATGAATCAAGAATCATGAATCGAAACATGAATCATGAATTGAATCATGAATCATGAATCATGAATTGAATCATAATTCATGAATCATGAATCATGAATCGAATAATGAATCTTGAATTTTGAATTGAATCATGAATCATGAATTGAATCATGAATCATGGATCGAATCATGAATTTAATCATGAATCATGAATTTAATCATGAATCATAAATTGAATCATAAATCATGAATCATGAATTGAATCATGAATCATGAATCGAATCATGAATTATGAATCATGAATTGAATCATGAATTGAATCATGAATCATGAATCGAATCATGAATCATGAATTGAATCATGAATTGAATCATGAATCATGAATTGAATCATGAATCATGAATCATAAATCCAATCATAAATCATGAATTGAATCATGAATCGAATCATGAATTGAATCATTAATCATGAATTGAATCATGAATCATGAATCATGAATCATGAATTGAATCATGAATCATGAATCATGAATTGAATCATGAATCATGAATCATGAATTGAATCATGAATCATGAATTATGAATCATGAATTGAATCATGAATCATGAATCATGAATTGAATCATGAATCATGAATCATGAATCATAAATCGAATCATGAATCATGAATCGAATCATGAATCATGAATTGAATCATGAATCATGAATCATGAATTGAATCATGAATCATGAATCATGAATTGAATCATGAATCATGAATCATGAATCATGAATTGAATCATGAATCATGAATCGAATCATGAATCATGAATTGAATCATGATTCATGAATCATGAATTGAATCATGAATCATGAATCATGAATTCAATCATGAATCATGATTTGAATCAGGAATCGAATCATGAATCATGAATTGAATCATGATTTTAATTATGAATCATGAATCATGAATTGAATCATGAATCATGAATCATGAATTGAATTATGAATTGAATCATGAATCTTGAATCATGAATGGAATCATGAATCATGAATCATAAATCATGAATCATGAATCATGAATCATGAATTGAATTATGAATTGAATCATGAATCATGAATTGAATCATGAATCATGAATCATGAATTGAATCATGAATCATGAATCATGAATTGAATCATAAATCATGAATCATGAATTGAATCATGAATCATGAATCGAATCATGAATCATTAATCGAATCATGAATCATGAATTGTATCATGAATCATGAATCATGAATTGAATCATGAATCATGAATCATGAATTGAATCATGAATCATGAATCATGAATCATGAATCGAATCATGAATCATGAATCATGAATCATGAATCGAATCATGAATCATGAATTGAATCATGAATCATGAATTATGAATCATGAATTGAATCATGAATCATGAATCATGAATTGAATCATGAATCATGAATTATGAATCATGAATTGAATCATGAATCATGAATCATGAATTGAATCATGAATAATGAATCATGAATTGAATCATGAATCATGAATCATGAATTGAATCATGAATCATGAATCATGAATTGAATCATGAATTATGAATCATGAATCAAATCATGAATCATGAATCATGAATCGAATCATGAATCATGAATCATGAATTGAATCATGAATCATGAATCATGAATCATGAATCATGAATCATGAATCATGAATTATGAATCGAATCATGAATCATGAAATGAATCATGAATCATGAATCATGAATTGAATCATGAATCATAATTCATGAATTGAATCATGAATCATGAATCATGAATCGAATCATGAATCATGAATCATGAATCGAATCATGAATCATGAATTGAATCATGAATCATGAATCATGAATCGAAACATGAATCATGAATTGAATCATGAATCATGAATTGAATCATGAATCATGAATTGAATCCCGAATCATGAATCGAATAATGAATCATGAATTGAATCATGAATCATGAATCATGAATCATGAATTGAATCATGAATCATGAATTGAATCATGAATCATGAATCATGAATTGAATCATGAATCATGAATCATGAATCATGAATCGAATAATGAATCTTGAATTTTGAATTGAATCATGAATCATGAATTGAATCATGAATCATGGATCGAATCATGAATTGAATCATGAATCATGAATCGAATCATGAATCATGAATGGAATCATGAATCATGAATCATGAATCATAAATTGAATCATAAATCATGAATCATGAATTGAATCATGAATCATGAATCGAATCATGAATTATGAATCATGAATTGAATCATGAATTGAATCATGAATCATGGTCGAATCATGAATCATGAATTGAATCATGAATTGAATCATGAATCATGAATTGAATCATGAATCATGAATCATAAATCCAATCATGAATCATGAATTGAATCATGAATCGAATCATGAATTGAATCATTAATCATGAATTGAATCATGAATCATGAATTATGAATCATGAATTGAATCATGAATCATGAATCATGAATTGAATCATGAATCATGAATCATGAATTGAATCATGAATCATGAATTATGAATCATGAATTGAATCATGAATCATGAATCATGAATTGAATCATGAATCATGAATCATGAATCATAAATCGAATCATGAATCATGAATCGAATCATGAATCATGAATTGAATCATGAATCATGAATCATGAATTGAATTATGAATCATGAATCATGAATTGAATCATGAATCATGAATCGAATCATGAATCATGAATTGAATCATGATTCATGAATCATGAATTGAATCATGATTCATGAATCATGAATTGAATCATGAATCATGAATCATGAATCATGAATTCAATCATGAATCATGATTTGAATCAGGAATCGAATCATGAATCATGAATTGAATCATGATTTTAATTATGAATCATGAATCATGAATTGAATCATGAATCATGAATCATGAATCATGAATTGAATTATGAATTGAATCATGAATCTTGAATCATGAATGGAATCATGAATCATGAATCATAAATCATGAATCATGAATCATGAATCATGAATTGAATTATGAATTGAATCATGAATCATGAATTGAATCATGAATCATGAATCATGAATTGAATCATGAATCATGAATCATGAATTGAATCATGAATCATGAATCGAATCATGAATCATGAATCGAATCATGAATCATGAATTGTATCATGAATCATGAATCATGAATTGAATCATGAATCATGAATCATGAATTGAATCATGAATCATGAATCATGAATCATGAATCGAATCATGAATCATGAATCATGAATCGAATCATGAATCATGAATTGAATCATGAATCATGAATTATGAATCATGAATTGAATCATGAATCATGAATCATGAATTGAATCATGAATCAAGAATCATGAATTGAATCATGAATCATGAATCATGAATTGAATCATGAATTATGAATCATGAATCATGAATCGAATCATGAATCATGAATCATGAATCGAATCATGAATCATGAATCATGAATTGAATCATGAATCATGAATCATGAATCGAATAATGAATAATGAATCATAAATCATGAATTGAATCATGAATCATGAATCAAGAATCATGAATCGAAACATGAATCATGAATTGAATCATGAATCATGAATCATGAATCATGAATTGAATCATGAATCAAGAATCGAATCATGAATCATGAATTGAATCAAGAATCATGAATCATGAATCATAAATTGAATCATAAATCATGAATCATGAATTGAATCATGAATCATGAATCGAATCATATATCATGAATCATGAATTTAATCATGAATCATGAATCGAATCATGAATCATGAATCATGAATTGAATCATGAATCGAATCATGAATCATGAATTGAATCATGAATCATGAATTGAATCAGGAATCGAATCATGAATTCAATCATGAATCATGAATTGAATCATGATTTTAATTATGAATCATGAATCATGAATTAAATCATGAATCATGAATCATGAATCATGAATTGAATTATGAATTGAATCATGAATTTTGAATCATGAATTGAATCATGAATCATGAATCATAAATCATGAATCATGAATCATGATTCATGAATCATGAATCATGAATTAAATTATGAATTGAATCATGAATTGAATCATGAATCATGAATCATGAAATGAATCATGAATCATGAATCATGAATTGAATTATGAATCATGAATCGAATCATAATTCGAATCATGAATCATGAATCGAATCATGAATCATGAATTGTATCATGAATCATGAATCATGAATTGAATCATGAATCATGAATCGAATCATGAATCGAATCATGAATCATGAATCGAATCATGAATCATGAATTGTATCATGAATCATGAATCATGAATTGAATCATGAATCATGAATCATGAAATGAATCATGAATCATGAATCATGAATTGAATTATGAATCATGAATCGAATCAGGAATCGAATCATGAATCAAGAATTGAATCATGAATCATGAATTATGAATCATGAATTGAATCATGAATCATGAATCATGAATTGAATCATGAATTATGAATCATGAATTGAATCATGAATCATGAATTGAATCATGAATCATGAATCATGAATCATGAATCGAATCATGAATCATGAATCATGAATCGAATCATGAATCATGAATTGAATCATGAATCATGAATCATGAATTGAATCATGAATCATGAATCATAAATTGTATCATGAATTATGAATCGAATCATGAATCATGAATTGAATCATGAATTGAATCATGAATCATGAATCGAATCATGAATCATGAATTGAATCATGAATTGAATCATGAATTGAATCATGAATTGAATCATGAATCATAAATCGAATCATGAATTATGAATTGAATCATGAATCGAATCATGAATTGAATCATTAATCATGAATTGAATCATGAATCATGAATTGAATCATGAATCATGAATTATGAATCATAAATTAAATCATGAATCATGAATCATGAATTGAATCATGAATCATGAATCATGAATTGAATCATGAATCATGAATTGAATCATGAATTATGAATCATGAATCATGAATCGAATCATGAATCATGAATCATGAATTGAATCATGAATCATGAATTAATGAATTGAATCATGAATCATGAATTGAATCATGAATCATGAATCGAATCATGAATCATGAATTGAATCATGAATCATGAATCATGAATCATGAATTGAATCATGAATCAAGAATTGATAAATTGAATCATGAATCATGAATCATAAATCGAATCATGAATCATGAATCATGAATTGAATCATGAATCGAATCATAAATCATGAATTGAAACATTAATTGAATCATGTATCATGAATTGAATCAGGAATCGAATCATGAATTGAATTATGAATCATCAAAATGAATCATGAGTCATGAATAATGAATTAAATCATGAATCATGAATCATGAATCATGAATCATGAATTGAATCATGAATCATGAATCATGAATCGAATCATGAATCATGAATCGAATCATGAATCATGAATTGAATCATGAGTTGAATCATGAATCATAAATTGAATCATGAATCATGAATCATGAATCATGAATTGAATCATGAATCATGAATCATGAATTGAATCATGAATCATGAATCATGAATCATGAATCGAATCATGAATCATGAATCGAATCATGAATCATGAATTGAATCATGAATCATGAATCATGAATTGAATCATGAATCATGAATCATGAATCATGAATCTAATCATGAATCATGAATTGAATCATGAATCATGAATCATGAATCATGAATCGAATCATGAATCATGAATTGAATCATGAATCATGAATTGAATCATGAATCATGAATCATGAATCATGAATCGAATCATGAATCATGAATTGAATCATGAATCATGAATTGAATCATGAATCATGAATCATGAATTGAATCATGAATCATGAATCATGAATTGAATCATGAATCATGAATCGAATCATGAATCATGAATTGAATCATGAATCATGAATCATGAATCGAAACATGAATCATGAATTGAATCATCAATCATGAATTGAATCATGAATCATGAATCATGAATCGAATAATGAATCATGAATTGAATCATGAATCATGAATCATGAATCAAGAATCATGAATCGAAACATGAATCATGAATTGAATCATGAATCATGAATCATGAATCAAGAGTCATGAATCATGAATCATGAATCGAATAATGAATCATGAATCATGAATCATGAATTGAATCATGAATCATGAATTGAATCATGAATCATGAATCGAATCATGAATCGAATCATGAATCATGAATCGAATCATGAATGATGAATTGAATCATGAATCATGAATCATGAATCATAAATTGAATCATAAATCATGAATCATGAATTGAATCATGAATCATGAATCGAATCATGAATCATGAATTGAATCATGAATTATGAATCATGAATCATAAATTGAATCATAAATCATGAATCATGAATTGAATCATGAATCATGAATCGAATCATGAATCATGAATCATGAATCATGAATCATGAATTGAATCATGAATTGAATCACGAATCATGAATCATAAATCATAAATCCAATCATGAATCATGAATTGAATCATGAATCGAATCATGAATTGAATCATTAATCATTAATTGAATCATGAATCGTGAATTATGAATCATGAATTGAATCATGAATCATGAATCATGAATTGAATCATGAATCATGAATCATGAATCGAATAATGAATCATGAATCATGAATCATGAATTGAATCATGAATCATGAATTGAATTATGAATCATGAATCGAATCATGAATCATGAATTAAATCATGAATCATGAATCATGAATCATAAGTTGAATCATAATACATGAATCATGAATCATGAATCGAATCATGAATCATGAATCATGAATTGAATCATGAATTGAATCATGAATCATGAATCGAATCATGAATCATGAATCGAATCATGAATCATGAATTGAATCATGAATTGAATCATGAATCATTAATTGAATCATGAATCATGAATCATAAATCCAATCATGAATCATGAATTGAATCATGAATCGAATCATGAATTGAATCATTATTCATGAATTGAATCATGAATCATGAATTATGAATCATGAATTGAATCATGAATCATGAATCATGAATTGAATCATGAATTGAATCATGAATCATGAATTGAATCATGAATCATGAATTATGAATCATGAATTGAATCATGAATAATGAATCATGAATTGAATCATGAATCATGAATCATGAATTGAATCATCAATTATGAATCATGAATTGAATCATGAATCATGAATCATGAATTGAATCATGAATCATGAATCATGAATCATAAATCGAATCATGAATTGAAACATTAATTGAATCATATATCATGAATTGAATCAGGAATCGAATCATGAATTGAATTATGAATCATCAAAATGAATCATGAGTCATGAATAATGAATTAAATCATGAATCATGAATCATGAATCATGAATCATGAATTGAATCATGAATCATGAATCATGAATCGAATCATGAATCATGAATCGAATCATGAATCATGAATTGAATCATGAGTTGAATCATGAATCATAAATTGAATCATGAATCATGAATCATGAATCATGAATTGAATCATGAATCATGAATCATGAATCATGAATCGAATCATGAATCATGAATCGAATCATGAATCATGAATTGAATCATGAATCATGAATCATGATTTGAATCATGAATCATGAATCATGAATCATGAATCGAATCATGAATCATGAATTGAATCATGAATCATGAATCATGAATCATGAATCGTGAATCATGAATCATGAATCGAATCATGAATCATGAATTGAATCATGAATCATGAATTGAATCATGAATCATGAATCATGAATCATGAATCGAATCATGTTCATGAATTGAATCATGAATCATGAATTGAATCATGAATCATGAATCATGAATTGAATCATGAATCATGAATCATGAATTGAATCATGAATCATGAATCGAATCATGAATCATGAATTGAATCATGAATCATGAATCATGAATCGAAACATGAATCATGAATTGAATCATGAATCATGAATCATGAATCAAGAATCATGAATCGAAACATAAATCATGAATTGAATCATGAATCAAGAATCATGAATCATGAGTCATGAATCATGAATCATGAATCGAATAATGAATCATGAATCATGAATCATGAATCATGAATTGAATCATGAATCATGAATTGAATCATGAATCATGAATCAAATCATGAATCGAATCATGAATCATGAATCGAATCATGAATGATGAATTGAATCATGAATCATGAATCATGAATCATAAATTGAATCATAAATCATGAATCATGAATTGAATCATGAATCATGAATCGAATCATGAATCATGAATTGAATCATAAATTATGAATCATGAATCATAAATTGAATCATAAATCATGAATCATGAATTGAATCGTGAATCATGAATCGAATCATGAATCATGAATTGAATCATGAATTGAATCACGAATCATGAATCATAAATCCAATCATGAATAATGAATTGAATCATGAATCGAATCATGAATTGAATCATTAATAATGAATTGAATCATGAATCGTGAATTATGAATCATGAATTGAATCATGAATCATGAATCATGAATTGAATCATGAATCATGAATCATGAATCGAATAATGAATCATGAATCATGAATCATGAATTGAATCATGAATCATGAATTGAATCATGAATCATGGATCGAATCATGAATTGAATTATGAATCATGAATCGAATCATGAATCATGAATTGAATCATGAATCATGAATCATGAATCATAAGTTGAATCATAATACATGAATCATGAATCATGAATCGAATCATGAATCATGAATCATGAATTGAATCATGAATTGAATCATGAATCATGAATCGAATCATGAATCATGAATCGAATCATGAATCATGAATTGAATCATGAATTGAATCATGAATCATTAATTGAATCATAATTCATGAATCATAAATCCAATCATGAATCATGAATTGAATCATGAATCGAATCATGAATTGAATCATTAATCATGAATTGAATCATGAATCATGAATTATGAATCATGAATTGAATCATGAATCATGAATCATGAATTGAATCATGAATTGAATCATGAATCATGAATTGAATCATGAATCATGAATCATGAATTGAATCATGAATCATGAATTATGAATCTTGAATTGAATCATGAATAATGAATCATGAATTGAATCATGAATCATGAATCATGAATTGAATCATCAATTATGAATCATGAATCGAATCATGAATCATGAATTGAATCATGAGTTGAATCATGAATCATAAATTGAATCATGAATCATGAATCATGAATCATGAATTGAATCATGAATCATGAATCGAATCTTAAATCATGAATCATGAATCATGATTCATGAATTGAATCATGAGTTGAATCATGAATCATAAATTGAATCATGAATCATGAAATGAATCATGAATTGAATCATGAATTGAATCATGATTCATGAATCATGAATTGAATCATGAATCATGAATCATGAATCATGAATCATGAATCATGAATTCAATCATGAATCATGATTTGAATCAGGAATCGAATCATGAATCATGAATTGAATCATGATTTTAATTATGAATCATGAATCATGAATTGAATCATGAATCATGAATCATGATTCATGAATTGAATTATGAATTGAATCATGAATCTTGAATCATGAATTGAATCATGAATCATGAATCATAAATCATGAATCATGATTCATGAATCATGAATTGAATTATGAATTGAATCATGAATCATGAATTGAATCATGAATCATGAATCATGAATTGAATCATGAATCATGAATCATGAATTGAATCATGAATCATGAATCGAATCATGAATCATGAATCGAATCATGAATCATGAATTGTATCATGAATCATGAATCATGAATTGAATCATGAATCATGAATCATAAATTGAATCATGAATCATGAATCATGAATCATGAATCGAATCATGAATCATGAATCATGAATCATGAATTGAATCATGAATTATGAATCATGAATTGAATCATGAATCATGAATCATGAATTGAATCATGAATCATGAATCATGAATCATAAATCGAATCATGAATCATGAATCGAATCATGAATCAGGAATTGAATTATGAATCATGAATCAAGAATTGAATCATGAATCATGAATCATGAATCATGAATTGAATCATGAATCATGAATCATGAATCATGAATCATGAATCGAATCATGAATCATGAATCATGAATCATGAATTGAATCATGAATCATGAATCGAATCATGAATTGAATCATGAGTTGAATCATGAATCATAAATTGAATCATGAATCATGAATTGAATCATGAATCATGAATCGAATCATAAATCATGAATCATGAATCATGAATCGAATCATAAATCATGAATCATGAATTATGAATTGAATCATGAATCATGAATTAAATCATGAGTTGAATCATGAATCATAAATTGAATCATGAATCATGAAATGAATCATGAATTGAATCATGAATTGAATCATGATTCATGAATCATGAATTGAATCATGAATCATGAATCATGAATCATGAATCATGAATTCAATCATGAATCATGATTTGAATCAGGAATCGAATCATGAATCATGAATTGAATCATGATTTTAATTATGAATCATGAATCATGAATTGAATCATGAATCATGAATCATGAATCATGAATTGAATTATGAATTGAATCATGAATCTTGAATCATGAATTGAATCATGAATCATGAATCATAAATCATGAATCATGAATCATGAATCATGAATTGAATTATGAATTGAATCATGAATCATGAATTGAATCATGAATCATGAATTGAATCATGAATCATGAATCATGAATTGAATCATGAATCATGAATTGAATCATGAATCATGAATCGAATCATGAATCATGAATCGAATCATGAATCATGAATTGTATCATGAATCATGAATCATGAATTGAATCATGAATCATGAATCATGAATTGAATCATGAATCATGAATCATGAATCATGAATCGAATCATGAATCATGAATCATGAATCATGAATCGAATCATGAATCATGAATTGAATCATGAATCATGAATTATGAATCATGAATTGAATCATGAATCATGAATCATGAATTGAATCATGAATCATGAATCATGAATCGAATCATGAATCATGAATCATAAATCGAATCATGAATTATGAATTTAATCATGAATCATGAATCATGAATTGAATCATGAATCATGAATTGAATCATAAATCATGAATTGAATCATGAATTGAATCATGAATCAAGAATCGAATCATGAATCATGAATTGAATCAAGAATCATGAATCATGAATCAAAAATTGAATCATAAATCATGAATCATGAATTGAATCATGAATCATGAATCGAATCATGTATCATGAATCATGAATTGAATCATGAATCATGAATCGAATCATGAATCATGAATCATGAATCATGAATTGAATCAGAAATCGAATCATGAATTCAATCATGAATCATGAATTGAATCATGATTTTAATTATGAATCATGAATCATGAATTGAATCATAAATCATGAATCATGAATCATGAATTGAATTATGAATTGAATCATGATACTTGAATCATGAATTGAATCATGAATCATGAATCATAAATCATGAATCATGAATCATGAATCATAAATCATGAATCATGAATCATAAATCATGAATCATGAATCATGATTCATGAATCATGAATCATGAATTGAATTATGAATTGAATCATGAATCATGAATTGAATCATGAATCATGAATCATGAATCATGAATCGAATCATGAATCATGAATCATGAATCATGAATCGAATCATGAATCATGAATTGAATCATGAATCATGAATTATGAATCATGAATTGAATCATGAATCATGAATCATGAATTGAATCATGAATCATGAATCATGAATCGAATCATGAATCATGAATCATAAATCGAATCATGAATTATGAATTTAATCATGAATCATGAATCATGAATTGAATCATGAATCATGAATTGAATCATAAATCATGAATTGAATCATGAATTGAATCATGAATCAAGAATCGAATCATGAATCATGAATTGAATCAAGAATCATGAATCATGAATCAAAAATTGAATCATAAATCATGAATCATGAATTGAATCATGAATCATGAATCGAATCATGTATCATGAATCATGAATTGAATCATGAATCATGAATCGAATCATGAATCATGAATCATGAATCATGAATTGAATCAGAAATCGAATCATGAATTCAATCATGAATCATGAATTGAATCATGATTTTAATTATGAATCATGAATCATGAATTGAATCATAAATCATGAATCATGAATCATGAATTGAATTATGAATTGAATCATGATACTTGAATCATGAATTGAATCATGAATCATGAATCATAAATCATGAATCATGAATCATGAATCATAAATCATGAATCATGAATCATAAATCATGAATCATGAATCATGATTCATGAATCATGAATCATGAATTGAATTATGAATTGAATCATGAATCATGAATTGAATCATGAATCATGAATCATGAAATGAATCATGAATCATGAATCATGAATTGAATTATGAATCATGAATTGTATCATGAATCATGAATTGAATCATGAACCATGAATCATGAATTAAATCATGAATCATGAATCATGAATCATGAATCGAATCATGAATCATGAATCATGAATCGAATCATGAATCATGAATTGAATCATGAATCATGAATCATGAATTGAATCATGAATCATGAATTAATGAATTGAATCATGAATCATGAATCATGAATCGAATCATGAATCATGAATCATGAATTGAATCATGAATCATGAATCGAATCATGAATCATGAATTGAATCATGAATCATGAATCATGAATTGAATCATGAATCATGAATTAATGAATTGAATCATGAATCATGAATCATGAATCGAATCATGAATCATGAATCATGAATTGAATCATGAATCATGAATCGAATCATGAATTGAAACATTATTTGAATCATGTATCATGAATTGAATAAGGAATCGAATCATGAATTGAATTATGAATCATGAAATGAATCATGAGTCATGAATAATGAATTGAATCATGAATCATGAATCATGAATCATGAATTGAATCATGAATCATGAATCGAATCATGTATCATGAATCATGAATTGAATCATGAATCTAGAATCGAATCATGAATCATGAATCATGAATCATGAATTGAATCATGAATCATGAATTGAATCATGAATCATGAATTGAATCAGGAATCGAATCATGAATTCAATCATGAATCATAAATCGAATCATGAATCATGAATTGAATCAGAAATCGAATCATGAATTCAATCATGAATCATGAATTGAATCATGATTTTAATTATGAATCATGAATCATGAATTGAATCATGAATCATGAATCATGAATTGAATTATGAATTGAATCATGAATCTTGAATCATGAATTGAGTCATGAATCATGAATCATAAATCATGAATCATGAATCATGAATCATAAATCATGAATCATGAATCATGATTCATGAATCATGAATTAAATTATGAATTGAATCATGAATCATGAATTGAATCATGAATCATTAATCATGAAATGAATAATGAATCATGAATCATGAATTGAATTATGAATCATGAATTGTATCATGAATCATGAATCATGAATTGAATCATGAATCATGAATCATGAATTGAATCATGAATCATGAATCATGAATCATGAATCGAATCATGAATCATGAATCGAATCATGAATCATGAATTGAATCATGAATCATGAATCATGAATTGAATCATGAATCATGAATTAATGAATTGAATCATGAATCATAATTCGAATCATGAATCATGAATTGAATCATGAATCATGAATCATGAATCATGAATCGAATCATGAATCATGAATTGAATCATGAATCATGAATCATGAATTGAATCATGAATCATGAATTAATGAATTGAATCATGAATCATGAATCATGAATCGAATCATGAATCATGAATCATGAATTGAATCATGAATCATGAATCGAATCATGTATCATGAATTGAAACATTATTTGAATCATGTATCATGAATTGAATAAGGAATCGAATCATGAATTGAATTATGAATCATGAAATGAATCATGAGTCATGAATAATGAATTGAATCATGAATCATGAATCATGAATCATGAATTGAATCATGAATCATGAATCATGAATCGAATCATGAATCATGAATCGAATCATGAATCATGAATTGAATCATGAGTTGAATCATGAATCATAAATTGAATCATGAATCATGAATCATGAATCATGAATTGAATCATGAATCATGAATTGAATCATGAATCATGAATTATGAATCATGAATTGAATCATGAATCATGAATCATGAATTGAATCATGAATCATGAATTGAATCATGAATCATGAATTATGAATCATGAATTGAATCATGAATCATGAATCATGAATTGAATCATGAATCATGAATCATGAATCATAAATCGAATCATGAATCATGAATCGAATCATGAATCATGAATTGAATCATGAATCATGAATAATGAATTGAATCATGAATCATGAATCATGAATTGAATCATGAATCATGAATCATGAATCATGAATCATGAATTGAATCATGAATCATGAATTGAATCACGAATCATGAATTGAATCATGAGTTGAATCATGAATCATAAATTGAATCATGAATCATGAATCATGAATCATGAATCATGTATTGAATCATGAATCATGAATTGAATCATGAATCATGAATTATGAATTGAATCATGAATCATGATTTAAATCATGAGTTGAATCATGAATCATAATTTGAATCATGAATCATGAAATGAATCATGAATTGAATCATGAATTGAATCATGATTCATGAATCATGAATTGAATCATGAATCATGAATCATGAATTGAATCATGAATCATGAATCATGAATTGAATCATGAATCATAAATCGAATCATGAATCATGAATCGAATCATGAATCATGAATTGTATCATGAATCATGAATCATGAATTGAATCATGAATCATGAATCATGAATTGAATCATGAATCATGAATCATGAATCATGAATCGAATCATGAATCATGAATCATGAATCATGAATCGAATCATGAATCATGAATTGAATCATGAATCATGAATTATGAATCATGAATTGAATCATGAATCATGAATCATGAATTGAATCATGAATCATGAATCATGAATCGAATCATGAATCATGAATCATGAATCGAATCATGAATCATGAATTAAATCATGAATCATGAATCATGAATTGAATCATGAATCATGAATTGAATCATAAATCATGAATTGAATCATGAATTGAATCATGAATCAAGAATCGAATCATGAATCATGAATTGAATCAAGAATCATGAATCATGAATCAAAAATTGAATCATAAATCATGAATCATGAATTGAATCATGAATCAGGAATCGAATCATGTATCATGAATCATAAATTGAATCATGAATCATGAAATGAATCATGAATTGAATCATGAATTGAATCATGATTCATGAATCATGAATTGAATCATGAATCATGAATCATGAATCATGAATCATGAATCATGAATTCAATCATGAATCATGATTTGAATCAGGAATCGAATCATGAATCATGAATTGAATCATGATTTTAATTATGAATCATGAATCATGAATTGAATCATGAATCATGAATCATGAATCATGAATTGAATTATGAATTGAATCATGAATCTTGAATCATGAATTGAATCATGAATCATGAATCATAAATCATGAATCATGAATCATGAATCATGAATTGAATTATGAATTGAATCATGAATCATGAATTGAATCATGAATCATGAATTGAATCATGAATCATGAATCATGAATTGAATCATGAATCATGAATCATGAATTGAATCATGAATCATGAATCGAATCATGAATCATGAATCGAATCATGAATCATGAATTGAATCATGAATCATGAATCATGAATTGAATCATGAATCATGAATTAATGAATTGAATCATGAATCATAATTCGAATCATGAATCATGAATTGAATCATGAATCATGAATCATGAATCATGAATCGAATCATGAATCATGAATTGAATCATGAATCATGAATCATGAATTGAATCATGAATCATGAATTAATGAATTGAATCATGAATCATGAATCATGAATCGAATCATGAATCATGAATCATGAATTGAATCATGAATCATGAATCGAATCATGTATCATGAATTGAAACATTATTTGAATCATGTATCATGAATTGAATAAGGAATCGAATCATGAATTGAATTATGAATCATGAAATGAATCATGAGTCATGAATAATGAATTGAATCATGAATCATGAATCATGAATCATGAATTGAATCATGAATCATGAATCATGAATCGAATCATGAATCATGAATCGAATCATGAATCATGAATTGAATCATGAGTTGAATCATGAATCATAAATTGAATCATGAATCATGAATTGAATCATGAATCATGAATTATGAATCATGAATTGAATCATGAATCATGAATCATGAATTGAATCATGAATCATGAATTGAATCATGAATCATGAATTATGAATCATGAATTGAATCATGAATCATGAATCATGAATTGAATCATGAATCATGAATCATGAATCATAAATCGAATCATGAATCATGAATCGAATCATGAATCATGAATTGAATCATGAATCATGAATCATGAATCGAATCATGAATCATGAATCGAATCATGAATCATGAATTGAATCATGAGTTGAATCATGAATCATGAATTGAATCATGAATCATGAATTGAATCATGAATCATGAATTATGAATCATGAA
The DNA here is from genome assembly GCA_036250195.1 of Mixophyes australis. Taxonomy (NCBI): domain Eukaryota; kingdom Metazoa; phylum Chordata; class Amphibia; order Anura; family Limnodynastidae; genus Mixophyes; species Mixophyes australis. The sequence goes on along the minus strand of JAVHZZ010000001.1, from coordinate 237,230,765 downwards.
TTGAATCATGAATCATGAATCATGAATTGAATCATGAATCATGAATTGAATCATGAATCATGAATTATGAATCATGAATTGAATCATGAATCATGAATCATGAATTGAATCATGAATCATGAATCATGAATCATAAATCGAATCATGAATCATGAATCGAATCATGAATCATGAATTGAATCATGAATCATGAATAATGAATTGAATCATGAATCATGAATCATGAATTGAATCATGAATCATGAATCATGAATCATGAATCATGAATTGAATCATGAATCATGAATTGAATCACGAATCATGAATTGAATCATGAGTTGAATCATGAATCATAAATTGAATCATGAATCATGAATCATGAATCATGAATCATGTATTGAATCATGAATCATGAATTGAATCATGAATCATGAATTATGAATTGAATCATGAATCATGATTTAAATCATGAGTTGAATCATGAATCATAATTTGAATCATGAATCATGAAATGAATCATGAATTGAATCATGAATTGAATCATGATTCATGAATCATGAATTGAATCATGAATCATGAATCATGAATTGAATCATGAATCATGAATCATGAATTGAATCATGAATCATGAATCGAATCATGAATCATGAATCGAATCATGAATCATGAATTGTATCATGAATCATGAATCATGAATTGAATCATGAATCATGAATCATGAATTGAATCATGAATCATGAATCATGAATCATGAATCGAATCATGAATCATGAATCATGAATCATGAATCGAATCATGAATCATGAATTGAATCATGAATCATGAATTATGAATCATGAATTGAATCATGAATCATGAATCATGAATTGAATCATGAATCATGAATCATGAATCGAATCATGAATCATGAATCATGAATCGAATCATGAATCATGAATTAAATCATGAATCATGAATCATGAATTGAATCATGAATCATGAATTGAATCATAAATCATGAATTGAATCATGAATTGAATCATGAATCAAGAATCGAATCATGAATCATGAATTGAATCAAGAATCATGAATCATGAATCAAAAATTGAATCATAAATCATGAATCATGAATTGAATCATGAATCATGAATCGAATCATGTATCATGAATCATAAATTGAATCATGAATCATGAAATGAATCATGAATTGAATCATGAATTGAATCATGATTCATGAATCATGAATTGAATCATGAATCATGAATCATGAATCATGAATCATGAATCATGAATTCAATCATGAATCATGATTTGAATCAGGAATCGAATCATGAATCATGAATTGAATCATGATTTTAATTATGAATCATGAATCATGAATTGAATCATGAATCATGAATCATGAATCATGAATTGAATTATGAATTGAATCATGAATCTTGAATCATGAATTGAATCATGAATCATGAATCATAAATCATGAATCATGAATCATGAATCATGAATTGAATTATGAATTGAATCATGAATCATGAATTGAATCATGAATCATGAATTGAATCATGAATCATGAATCATGAATTGAATCATGAATCATGAATCATGAATTGAATCATGAATCATGAATCGAATCATGAATCATGAATCGAATCATGAATCATGAATTGTATCATGAATCATGAATCATGAATTGAATCATGAATCATGAATCATGAATTGAATCATGAATCATGAATCATGAATCATGAATCGAATCATGAATCATGAATCGAATCATGAATCATGAATTGAATCATGAATCATGAATTATGAATCATGAATTGAATCATGAATCATGAATCATGAATTGAATCATGAATCATGAATCATGAATCGAATCATGAATCATGAATCATGAATCGAATCATGAATCATGAATTAAATCATGAATCATGAATCATGAATTGAATCATGAATCATGAATTGAATCATAAATCATGAATTGAATCATGAATTGAATCATGAATCAAGAATCGAATCATGAATCATGAATTGAATCAAGAATCATGAATCATGAATTAAAAATTGAATCATAAATCATGAATCATGAATTGAATCATGAATCATGAATCGAATCATGTATCATGAATCATGAATTGAATCATGAATCATGAATCGAATCATGAATTGAATCAGAAATCGAATCATGAATTCAATCATGAATCATGAATTGAATCATGATTTTAATTATGAATCATGAATCATGAATTAAATCATGAATCATGAATCATGAATCATGAATTGAATCATGAATCATGAATCATGAATCATGAATCATGAATTGAATCATGAATCATGAATCGAATCATGAATCATGAATTGAATCATGAGTTGAATCATGAATCATAAATTGAATCATGAATCATGAATCATGAATCATGTATTGAATCATGAATCATGAATTGAATCATGAATCATGAATCGAATCATAAATCATGAATCATGAATCATGATTCATGAATTGAATCATGAATCATGAATTATGAATCGAATCATGAATCATGATTTAAATCATGAATCATGAATCGAATCATGTATCATGAATCATGAATTGAATCATGAATCATGAATCGAATCATGAATCATGAATCATGAATCATGAACTGAATCATGAATCATGAATCATGAACTGAATCATGAATCATGAATTGAATCAGGAATCGAATCATGAATTCAATCATGAATCATAAATCGAATCATGAATCATGAATTGAATCAGAAATCGAATCATGAATTGAATCATGAATCATGAATTGAATCATGCTTTTTAATTATGAATCATGAATCATGAATTGAATCATGAATCATGAATTGAATTATGAATTGAATCATGAATCTTGAATCATGAATTGAATTATGAATTGAATCATGAATCTTGAATCATGAATTGAATCATGAATCATGAATCATGAATTGAATCATGAATCATGAATCATGAATTGAATTATGAATTGAATCATGAATCTTGAATCATGAATTGAATCATGAATCATGAATCATAAATCATGAATCATGAATCATAAATCATGAATCATGAATCATAAATCATGAATCATGAATGATGATTCATGAATCATGAATCATGAATTGAATTATGAATTGAATCATGAATCATGAATTGAATCATGAATCATGAATCATGAAATGAATCATGAATCATGAATCATGAATTGAATTATGAATCATGAATTATATCATGAATCATGAATCATGAATTGAATCATGAATCATGAATCATGAATTGAATTATGAATCATGAATTATATCATGAATCATGAATCATGAATTGAATCATGAATCATGAATCATGAATTAAATCATGAATCATGAATCATAAATCATGAATCGAATCATGAATCATGAATCATGAATCGAATCATGAATCATGAATTGAATCATGAATCATGAATCATGAATTGAATCATGAATCATGAATTAATGAATTGAATCATGAATCATGAATCATGAATCGAATCATGAATCATGAATCATGAATTGAATCATGAATCATGAATCGAATCATGAATCATGAATTGAAACATTATTTGAATCATGTATCATGAATTGAATAAGGAATCGAATCATGAATTGAATTATGAATCATGAAATGAATCATGAGTCATGAATAATGAATTGAATCATGAATCATGAATCATGAATCATGAATTGAATCATGAATCATGAATCGAATCATGTATCATGAATCATGAATTGAATCATGAATCTAGAATCGAATCATGAATCATGAATCATGAATCATGAATTGAATCATGAATCATGAATTGAATCAGGAATCGAATCATGAATTCAATCATGAATCATAAATCGAATCATGAATCATGAATTGAATCAGAAATCGAATCATGAATTCAATCATGAATCATGAATTGAATCATGATTTTAATTATGAATCATGAATCATAAATTGAATCATGAATCATGAATCATGAATCATGAATTGAATTATGAATTGAATCATGAATCTTGAATCATGAATTGAATCATGAATCATAAATCATGAATCATGAATCATGAATCATAAATCATGAATCATGAATCATGATTCATGAATCATGAATTAAATTATGAATTGAATCATGAATCATGAATTGAATCATGAATCATGAATCATGAAATGAATAATGAATCATGAATCATGAATTGAATTATGAATCATGAATTGTATCATGAATCATGAATCATGAATTGAATCATGAATCATGAATTGAATCATGAATCATGAATCAGGAATCGAATCATGAATCATGAATCATGAATCGAATCATGAATCATGAATTGAATCATGAATCATGAATCATGAATTGAATCATGAATCATGAATTAATGAATTGAATCATGAATCATGAATCGAATCATGAATCATGAATTGAATCATGAATCATGAATCATGAATCATGAATCGAATCATGAATCATGAATTGAATCATGAATCATGAATCATGAATTGAATCATGAATCATGAATTAATGAATTGAATCATGAATCATGAATCATGAATCGAATCATGAATCATGAATCATGAATTGAATCATGAATCATGAATCGAATCATGTATCATGAATTGAAACATTATTTGAATCATGTATCATGAATTGAATAAGGAATCGAATCATGAATTGAATTATGAATCATGAAATGAATCATGAGTCATGAATAATGAATTGAATCATGAATCATGAATCATGAATCATGAATTGAATCATGAATCATGAATCATGAATCGAATCATGAATCATGAATCGAATCATGAATCATGAATTGAATCATGAGTTGAATCATGAATCATAAATTGAATCATGAATCATGAATCATGAATCATGAATTGAATCATGAATCATGAATTGAATCATGAATCATGAATTATGAATCATGAATTGAATCATGAATCATGAATCATGAATTGAATCATGAATCATGAATTGAATCATGAATCATGAATTATGAATCATGAATTGAATCATGAATCATGAATCATGAATTGAATCATGAATCATGAATCATAAATCGAATCATGAATCATGAATCGAATCATGAATCATGAATTGAATCATGAATCATGAATAATGAATTGAATCATGAATCATGAATCATGAATTGAATCATGAATCATGAATCATGAATCATGAATCATGAATTGAATCATGAATCATGAATCGAATCATGAATCATGAATTGAATCATGAGTTGAATCATGAATCATAAATTGAATCATGAATCATGAATCATGAATCATGAATCATGTATTGAATCATGAATCATGAATTGAATCATGAATCATGAATTATGAATCGAATCATGAATCATGATTTAAATCATGAGTTGAATCATGAATCATAAATTGAATCATGAATCATGAAATGAATCATGAATTGAATCATGAATTGAATCATGATTCATGAATCATGAATTGAATCATGAATCATGAATCATGAATCATGAATTCAATCATGAATCATGATTTAAATCAGGAATCGAATCATGAATTGAATCATGATTTTAATTATGAATCATGAATCATGAATTGAATCATGAATCATGAATCATGAATTGAATTATGAATTGAATCATGAATCTTGAATCATGAATGGAATCATGAATCATGAATCATAAATCATGAATCATGAATCATGAATTATGAATTGAATTATGAATTGAATCATGAATCATGAATTGAATAATGAATCATGAATTATGAATTGAATCATGAATCATGAATTGAATCATGAATCATGAATCATGAATTGAATCATGAATCATGAATCGAATCATGAATCATGAATTGAATCATGAATCATGAATAATGATTTGAATCATGAATCATGAATCATGAATTGAATCATGAATCATGAATCATGAATTGAATCATGAATCATGAATCGAATCATGAATCATGAATTGAATCATGAGTTGAATCATGAATCATAAATTGAATCATGAATCATGAATCATAAATCATGAATCATGTATTAAATCATGAATCATAAATTGAATCATGAATCATGAATCGAATCATAAATCATGAATCGAATCATGAATCATGATTTAAATCATGAGTTGAATCATGAATTATGAATCGAATCATGAATCATGATTTAAATCATGAGTTGAATCATGAATCATAAATTGAATCATGAATCATGAAATGAATCATGAATTGAATCATGAATTGAATCATGATTCATGAATCATGAATTGAATCATGAATCATGAATCATGAATCATGAATTCAATCATGAATCATGATTTGAATCAGGAATCGAATCATGAATTGAATCATGATTTTAATTATGAATCATGAATCATGAATTGAATCATGAATCATGAATCATGAATTATGAATTGAATTATGAATTGAATCATGAATCTTGAATCATGAATGGAATCATGAATCATGAATCATAAATCATGAATCATGAATCATGAATTATGAATTGAATTATGAATTGAATCATGAATCATGAATTGAATAATGAATCATGAATTATGAATTGAATCATGAATCATGAATTGAATCATGAATCATGAATCATGAATTGAATCATGAATCATGAATCATGAATCGAATCATGAATCATGAATCGAATCATGAATCATGAATTGAATCATGAATCATGAATCGAAACATGAATCATGAATTGAATCATGAATCATGAATCATGAATTGAATCATGAATCATGAATCATGAATCATGAATCGAATAATGAATCATGAATTGAATCATGAATCATGAATCATGAATTGAATAATGAATCTTGAATTTTGAATTGAATCATGAATCATGAATTGAATCATGAATCATGAATCAAGAATCATGAATCGAAACATGAATCATGAATTGAATCATGAATCATGAATCATGAATCATGAATTGAATCATGAATCATGAATCATGAATCATAAATCGAATAATGAATCTTGAATTTTGAATTGAATCATGAATCATGAATTGAATCATGAATCATGGATCGAATCATGAATTTAATCATGAATCATGAATCGAATCATGAATCATAAATTGAATCATGAATCATGAATCATGAATCATAAATTGAATCATAAATCATGAATCATGAATTGAATCATGAATCATGAATCGAATCATGAATTATGAATCATGAATTGAATCATGAATTGAATCATGAATCATGAATCGAATCATGAATCATGAATTGAATCATGAATTGAATCATGAATCATGAATTGAATCATGAATCATGAATCATAAATCCAATCATGAATCATGAATTGAATCATGAATCGAATCATGAATTGAATCATTAATCATGAATTGAATCATGAATCATGAATTATGAATCATGAATTGAATCATGAATCATGAATCATGAATTGAATCATGAATCATGAATCATGAATTGAATCATGAATCATGAATTATGAATCATGAATTGAATCATGAATCATGAATCATGAATTGAATCATGAATCATGAATCATGAATCATAAATCGAATCATGAATCATGAATCGAATCATGAATCATGAATTGAATCATGAATCATGAATCATGAATTGAATCATGAATCATGAATCATGAATCATGAATCATGAATCATGAATCATGAATCATGAATTGAATCATGAATCATGAATCGAATCATGAATCATGATTTGAATCATGATTCATGAATCATGATTCATGAATCATGAATTGAATCATGAATCATGAATCATGAATCATGATTCATGAATCATGAATTGAATCATGAATCATGAATCATGAATTCAATCATGAATCATGATTTGAATCAGGAATCGAATCATAAATCATGAATTGAATCATGATTTTAATTATGAATCATGAATCATGAATTGAATCATGAATCATGAATCATGAATCATGAATTGAATTATGAATTGAATCATGAATCATGAATCATGAATTGAATCATGAATCGAATCATGAATTGAATCATTAATCATGAATTGAATCATGAATCATGAATTATGAATCATGAATTGAATCATGAATCATGAATCATGAATTGAATCATGAATTGAATCATGAATCATGAATTGAATCATGAATCATGAATTATGAATCATGAATTGAATCATGAATAATGAATCATGAATCATAAATTGAATCATAAATCATGAATCATGAATCGAATCATGAATCATGAATCGAATCATGAATCATGAATTGTATCATGAATCATGAATCATGAATTGAATCATGAATCATGAATCATGAATTGAATCATGAATCATGAATCATGAATCATGAATCGAATCATGAATCATGAATCATGAATCGAATCATGAATCATGAATTGAATCATGAATCATGAATTATGAATCATGAATTGAATCATGAATCATGAATCATGAATTGAATCATGAATCATGAATCATGAATTGAATCATGAATCATGAATCATGAATTGAATCATGAATTATGAATCATGAATCATGAATCGAATCATGAATCATGAATCATGAATCGAATCATGAATCATGAATCGAATCATGAATCATGAATCATGAATCGAATCATGAATCATGAATCATGAATTGAATCATGAATCATGAATCATGAATCATGAATCGAATAATGAATAATGAATCATAAATCATGAATTGAATCATGAATCATGAATCAAGAATCATGAATCGAAACATGAATCATGAATTGAATCATGAATCATGAATCATGAATCATGAATTGAATCATGAATCAAGAATCGAATCATGAATCATGAATTGAATCAAGAATCATGAATCATGAATCATAAATTGAATCATAAATCATGAATCATGAATTGAATCATGAATCATGAATCGAATCATGAATCATGAATCATGAATTAAATCATGAATCGAAGCATGAATCATGAATTGAATCATGAATCATGAATTGAATCAGGAATCGAATCATGAATTCAATCATGAATCATGAATTGAATCATGATTTTAATTATGAATCATGAATCATGAATTAAATCATGAATCATGAATCATGAATCATGAATTGAATTATGAATTGAATCATGAATTTTGAATCATGAATTGAATCATGAATCATGAATCATAAATCATGAATCATGAATCATGAATCATGATTCATGAATCATGAATCATGAATTGAATTATGAATTGAATCATGAATCATGAATTGAATCATGAATCATGAATCATGAAATGAATCATGAATCATGAATCATGAATTGAATTATGAATCATGAATCGAATCATGAATCGAATCATGAATCATGAATCGAATCATGAATCATGAATTGTATCATGAATCATGAATCATGAATTGAATCATGAATCATGAATCAAATCATGAATCGAATCATGAATCATGAATCGAATCATGAATCATGAATTGTATCATGAATCATGAATCATGAATTGAATCATGAATCATGAATCATGAAATGAATCATGAATCATGAATCATGAATTGAATTATGAATCATGAATCGAATCAGGAATCGAATCATGAATCAAGAATTGAATCATGAATCATGAATCATGAATTGAATTATGAATTGAATCATGAATCTTGAATCATGAATGGAATCATGAATCATGAATCATAAATCATGAATCATGAATCATGAATTATGAATTGAATTATGAGTTGAATCATGAATCATGAATTGAATAATGAATCATGAATTATGAATTGAATCATGAATCATGAATTGAATCATGAATCATGAATCATGAATTGAATCATGAATCATGAATCGAATCATGAATCATGAATTGAATCATGAATCATGAATAATGATTTGAATCATGAATCATGAATCATGAATTGAATCATGAATCATGAATCATGAATTGAATCATGAATCATGAATCGAATCATGAATCATGAATTGAATCATGAGTTGAATCATGAATCATAAATTGAATCATGAATCATGAATCATAAATCATGAATCATGTATTAAATCATGAATCATGAATCATGAATTCAATCATGAATCATGATTTGAATCAGGAATCGAATCATAAATCATGAATTGAATCATGATTTTAATTATGAATCATGAATCATGAATTGAATCATGAATCATGAATTATGAATCATGAATTGAATTATGAATTGAATCATGAATCATGAATCATGAATTGAATCATGAATCGAATCATGAATTGAATCATTAATCATGAATTGAATCATGAATCATGAATTATGAATCATGAATTGAATCATGAATCATGAATCATGAATTGAATCATGAATTGAATCATGAATCATGAATTGAATCATGAATCATGAATTATGAATCATGAATTGAATCATGAATAATGAATCATGAATCATAAATTGAATCATAAATCATGAATCATGAATCGAATCATGAATCATGAATCGAATCATGAATCATGAATTGTATCATGAATCATGAATCATGAATTGAATCATGAATCATGAATCATGAATTGAATCATGAATTGAATCATGAATCATGAATCGAATCATGAATCATGAATCATGAATCGAATCATGAATCATGAATTGAATCATGAATCATGAATTATGAATCATGAATTGAATCATGAATCATGAATCATGAATTGAATCATGAATCATGAATCATGAATTGAATCATGAATCATGAATCATGAATTGAATCATGAATTATGAATCATGAATCATGAATCGAATCATGAATCATGAATCATGAATCGAATCATGAATCATGAATCATGAATCGAATCATGAATCATGAATCATGAATCGAATCATGAATCATGAATCATGAATTGAATCATGAATCATGAATCATGAATCATGAATCGAATAATGAATAATGAATCATAAATCATGAATTGAATCATGAATCATGAATCAAGAATCATGAATCGAAACATGAATCATGAATTGAATCATGAATCATGAATCATGAATCATGAATTGAATCATGAATCAAGAATCGAATCATGAATCATGAATTGAATCAAGAATCATGAATCATGAATCATAAATTGAATCATAAATCATGAATCATGAATTGAATCATGAATCATGAATCGAATCATGAATCATGAATCATGAATTAAATCATGAATCGAAGCATGAATCATGAATTGAATCATGAATCATGAATTGAATCAGGAATCGAATCATGAATTCAATCATGAATCATGAATTGAATCATGATTTTAATTATGAATCATGAATCATGAATTAAATCATGAATCATGAATCATGAATCATGAATTGAATTATGAATTGAATCATGAATTTTGAATCATGAATTGAATCATGAATCATGAATCATAAATCATGAATCATGAATCATGAATCATGATTCATGAATCATGAATCATGAATTGAATTATGAATTGAATCATGAATCATGAATTGAATCATGAATCATGAATCATGAAATGAATCATGAATCATGAATCATGAATTGAATTATGAATCATGAATCGAATCATGAATCGAATCATGAATCATGAATCGAATCATGAATCATGAATTGTATCATGAATCATGAATCATGAATTGAATCATGAATCATGAATCAAATCATGAATCGAATCATGAATCATGAATCGAATCATGAATCATGAATTGTATCATGAATCATGAATCATGAATTGAATCATGAATCATGAATCATGAAATGAATCATGAATCATGAATCATGAATTGAATTATGAATCATGAATCGAATCAGGAATCGAATCATGAATCAAGAATTGAATCATGAATCATGAATCATGAATTGAATTATGAATTGAATCATGAATCTTGAATCATGAATGGAATCATGAATCATGAATCATAAATCATGAATCATGAATCATGAATTATGAATTGAATTATGAATTGAATCATGAATCATGAATTGAATAATGAATCATGAATTATGAATTGAATCATGAATCATGAATTGAATCATGAATCATGAATCATGAATTGAATCATGAATCATGAATCGAATCATGAATCATGAATTGAATCATGAATCATGAATAATGATTTGAATCATGAATCATGAATCATGAATTGAATCATGAATCATGAATCATGAATTGAATCATGAATCATGAATCGAATCATGAATCATGAATTGAATCATGAGTTGAATCATGAATCATAAATTGAATCATGAATCATGAATCATAAATCATGAATCATGTATTAAATCATGAATCATGAATTGAATCATGAATCATGAATCGAATCATAAATCATGAATCATGAATCATGATTCATGAATTGAATCATGAATCATGAATTATGAATCGAATCATGAATCATGATTTAAATCATGAGTTGAATCATGAATCATAAATTGAATCATGAATCATGAAATGAATCATGAATTGAATCATGAATTGAATCATGATTCATGAATCATGAATTGAATCATGAATCATGAATCATGAATCATGAATTCAATCATGAATCATGATTTGAATCAGGAATCGAATCATGAATTGAATCATGATTTTAATTATGAATCATGAATCATGAATTGAATCATGAATCATGAATCATGAATTATGAATTGAATTATGAATTGAATCATGAATCTTGAATCATGAATGGAATCATGAATCATGAATCATAAATCATGAATCATGAATCATGAATTATGAATTGAATTATGAATTGAATCATGAATCATGAATTGAATAATGAATCATGAATTATGAATTGAATCATGAATCATGAATTGAATCATGAATCATGAATCATGAATTGAATCATGAATCATGAATCATGAATCGAATCATGAATCATGAATCGAATCATGAATCATGAATTGAATCATGAATCATGAATCATGAATCGAAACATGAATCATGAATTGAATCATGAATCATGAATCATGAATTGAATCATGAATCATGAATCATGAATCATGAATCGAATAATGAATCATGAATTGAATCATGAATCATGAATCATGAATTGAATAATGAATCTTGAATTTTGAATTGAATCATGAATCATGAATTGAATCATGAATCATGAATCAAGAATCATGAATCGAAACATGAATCATGAATTGAATCATGAATCATGAATCATGAATCATGAATTGAATCATGAATCATGAATCATGAATCATAAATCGAATAATGAATCTTGAATTTTGAATTGAATCATGAATCATGAATTGAATCATGAATCATGGATCGAATCATGAATTTAATCATGAATCATGAATCGAATCATGAATCATAAATTGAATCATGAATCATGAATCATGAATCATAAATTGAATCATAAATCATGAATCATGAATTGAATCATGAATCATGAATCGAATCATGAATTATGAATCATGAATTGAATCATGAATTGAATCATGAATCATGAATCGAATCATGAATCATGAATTGAATCATGAATTGAATCATGAATCATGAATTGAATCATGAATCATGAATCATAAATCCAATCATGAATCATGAATTGAATCATGAATCGAATCATGAATTGAATCATTAATCATGAATTGAATCATGAATCATGAATTATGAATCATGAATTGAATCATGAATCATGAATCATGAATTGAATCATGAATCATGAATCATGAATTGAATCATGAATCATGAATTATGAATCATGAATTGAATCATGAATCATGAATCATGAATTGAATCATGAATCATGAATCATGAATCATAAATCGAATCATGAATCATGAATCGAATCATGAATCATGAATTGAATCATGAATCATGAATCATGAATTGAATCATGAATCATGAATCATGAATTGAATCATGAATCATGAATCATGAATCATGAATCATGAATTGAATCATGAATCATGAATCGAATCATGAATCATGATTTGAATCATGATTCATGAATCATGATTCATGAATCATGAATTGAATCATGAATCATGAATCATGAATCATGATTCATGAATCATGAATTGAATCATGAATCATGAATCATGAATTCAATCATGAATCATGATTTGAATCAGGAATCGAATCATAAATCATGAATTGAATCATGATTTTAATTATGAATCATGAATCATGAATTGAATCATGAATCATGAATCATGAATCATGAATTGAATTATGAATTGAATCATGAATCATGAATCATGAATTGAATCATGAATCGAATCATGAATTGAATCATTAATCATGAATTGAATCATGAATCATGAATTATGAATCATGAATTGAATCATGAATCATGAATCATGAATTGAATCATGAATTGAATCATGAATCATGAATTGAATCATGAATCATGAATTATGAATCATGAATTGAATCATGAATAATGAATCATGAATCATAAATTGAATCATAAATCATGAATCATGAATCGAATCATGAATCATGAATCGAATCATGAATCATGAATTGTATCATGAATCATGAATCATGAATTGAATCATGAATCATGAATCATGAATTGAATCATGAATCATGAATCATGAATCATGAATCGAATCATGAATCATGAATCATGAATCGAATCATGAATCATGAATTGAATCATGAATCATGAATTATGAATCATGAATTGAATCATGAATCATGAATCATGAATTGAATCATGAATCATGAATCATGAATTGAATCATGAATCATGAATCATGAATTGAATCATGAATTATGAATCATGAATCATGAATCGAATCATGAATCATGAATCATGAATCGAATCATGAATCATGAATCATGAATCGAATCATGAATCATGAATCATGAATCGAATCATGAATCATGAATCATGAATTGAATCATGAATCATGAATCATGAATCATGAATCGAATAATGAATAATGAATCATAAATCATGAATTGAATCATGAATCATGAATCAAGAATCATGAATCGAAACATGAATCATGAATTGAATCATGAATCATGAATCATGAATCATGAATTGAATCATGAATCAAGAATCGAATCATGAATCATGAATTGAATCAAGAATCATGAATCATGAATCATAAATTGAATCATAAATCATGAATCATGAATTGAATCATGAATCATGAATCGAATCATGAATCATGAATCATGAATTAAATCATGAATCGAAGCATGAATCATGAATTGAATCATGAATCATGAATTGAATCAGGAATCGAATCATGAATTCAATCATGAATCATGAATTGAATCATGATTTTAATTATGAATCATGAATCATGAATTAAATCATGAATCATGAATCATGAATCATGAATTGAATTATGAATTGAATCATGAATTTTGAATCATGAATTGAATCATGAATCATGAATCATAAATCATGAATCATGAATCATGAATCATGATTCATGAATCATGAATCATGAATTGAATTATGAATTGAATCATGAATCATGAATTGAATCATGAATCATGAATCATGAAATGAATCATGAATCATGAATCATGAATCATGAATCATGAATTGAATTATGAATCATGAATCGAATCATGAATCGAATCATGAATCATGAATCGAATCATGAATCATGAATTGTATCATGAATCATGAATCATGAATTGAATCATGAATCATGAATCAAATCATGAATCGAATCATGAATCATGAATCGAATCATGAATCATGAATTGTATCATGAATCATGAATCATGAATTGAATCATGAATCATGAAATGAATCATGAATCATGAATCATGAATTGAATTATGAATCATGAATCGAATCAGGAATCGAATCATGAATCAAGAATTGAATCATGAATCATGAATTATGAATCATGAATTGAATCATGAATCATGAATTGAATCATGAATCATGAATCATGAATCATGAATCATGAATCGAATCATGAATCATGAATCATGAATCGAATCATGAATCATGAATTGAATCATGAATCATGAATCATGAATTGAATCATGAATCATGAATCATGAATTGTATCATGAATTATGAATCGAATCATGAATCATGAATTGAATCATGAATTGAATCATGAATCATGAATCGAATCATGAATCATGAATTGAATCATGAATTGAATCATGAATTGAATCATGAATCATGAATTGAATCATGAATCATGAATCATAAATCGAATCATGAATTATGAATTGAATCATGAATCGAATCATGAATTGAATCATTAATCATGAATTGAATCATGAATCATGAATTGAATCATGAATCATGAATTATGAATCATGAATTAAATCATGAATCATGAATCATGAATTGAATCATGAAACATGAATCATGAATTGAATCATGAATCATGAATTGAATCATGAATTATGAATCATGAATCATGAATCGAATCATGAATCATGAATCATGAATTGAATCATGAATCATGAATTAATGAATTGAATCATGAATCATGAATTGAATCATGAATCATGAATCGAATCATGAATCATGAATTGAATCATGAATCATGAATCATGAATCATGAATTGAATCATGAATCATGAATTAATAAATTGAATCATGAATCATGAATCATGAATCGAATCATGAATCATGAATCATGAATTGAATCATGAATCGAATCATGAATCATGAATTGAAACATTAATTGAATCATGTATCATGAATTGAATCAGGAATCGAATCATGAATTGAATTATGAATCATCAAAATGAATCATGAGTCATGAATAATGAATTAAATCATGAATCATGAATCATGAATCATGAATCATGAATTGAATCATGAATCATGAATCATGAATCGAATCATGAATCATGAATCGAATCATGAATCATGAATTGAATCATGAGTTGAATCATGAATCATGAATCGAATCATGAATCATGAATCGAATCATGAATCATGAATTGAATCATGAATCATGAATCATGAATTGAATCATGAATCATGAATCATGAATCGAATCATGAATCATGAATTGAATCATGAATCATGAATCATGAATCATGAATCGAATCATGAATCATAATTTGAATCATGAATCATGAATTGAATCATGAATCATGAATCATGAATCATTAATCGAATCATGAATCATGAATTGAATCATGAATCATGAATTGAATCATGAATCATGAATCATGAATTGAATCATGAATCATGAATCATGAATTGAATCATGAATCATGAATCGAATCATGAATCATGAATTGAATCATTAATCATGAATCATGAATCGAAACATGAATCATGAATCGAATAATGAATCATGAATTGAATCATGAATCATGAATCATGAATCAAGAATCATGAATCGAAACATGAATCATGAATTGAATCATGAATCATGAATCATGAATCATGAGTCATGAATCATGAATCATGAATCATGAATCGAATAATGAATCATGAATCATGAATCATGAATTGAATCATGAATCATGAATTGAATCATGAATCATGAATCGAATCATGAATCGAATCATGAATCATGAATCGAATCATGAATGATGAATTGAATCATGAATCATGAATCATGAATCATAAATTGAATCATAAATCATGAATCATGAATTGAATCATGAATCATGAATCGAATCATGAATCATGAATTGAATCATGAATTATGAATCATGAATCATAAATTGAATCATAAATCATGAATCATGAATTGAATCATGAATCATGAATCGAATCATGAATCATGAATCATGAATTGAATCATGAATTGAATCACGAATCATGAATCATAAATCCAATCATGAATCATGAATTGAATCATGAATCGAATCATGAATTGAATCATTAATCATGAATTGAATCATGAATCGTGAATTATGAATCATGAATTGAATCATGAATCATGAATCATGAATTGAATCATGAATCATGAATCATGAATCGAATAATGAATCATGAATCATGAATCATGAATTGAATCATGAATCATGAATTGAATCATGAATCATGGATCGAATCATGAATTGAATTATGAATCATGAATCGAATCATGAATCATGAATTGAATCATGAATCATGAATCATGAATCATAAGTTGAATCATAATACATGAATCATGAATCATGAATCGAATCATGAATCATGAATCATGAATTGAATCATGAATTGAATCATGAATCATGAATCGAATCATGAATCATGAATCGAATCATGAATCATGAATTGAATCATGAATTGAATCATGAATCATTAATTGAATCATGAATCATGAATCATAAATCCAATCATGAATCATGAATTGAATCATGAATCGAATCATGAATTGAATCATTAATCATGAATTGAATCATGAATCATGAATTATGAATCATGAATTGAATCATGAATCATGAATCATGAATTGAATCATGAATTGAATCATGAATCATGAATTGAATCATGAATCATGAATTATGAATCATGAATTGAATCATGAATAATGAATCATGAATTGAATCATGAATCATGAATCATGAATTGAATCATCAATTATGAATCATGAATTGAATCATGAATCATGAATCATGAATTGAATCATGAATCATGAATCATGAATCATAAATCGAATCATGAA
This sequence comes from Mixophyes australis, assembly GCA_036250195.1. Taxonomy (NCBI): domain Eukaryota; kingdom Metazoa; phylum Chordata; class Amphibia; order Anura; family Limnodynastidae; genus Mixophyes; species Mixophyes australis. The sequence continues at coordinate 237,212,313 of JAVHZZ010000001.1, read as the reverse complement.
TCGAATCATGAATCATGAATTGAAACATTAATTGAATCATGTATCATGAATTGAATCAGGAATCGAATCATGAATTGAATTATGAATCATCAAAATGAATCATGAGTCATGAATAATGAATTAAATCATGAATCATGAATCATGAATCATGAATTGAATCATGAATCATGAATCATGAATCGAATCATGAATCATGAATCGAATCATGAATCATGAATTGAATCATGAGTTGAATCATGAATCATAAATTGAATCATGAATCATGAATCATGAATCATGAATTGAATCATGAATCATGAATCATGAATTGAATCATGAATCATGAATCATGAATCATGAATCGAATCATGAATCATGAATCGAATCATGAATCATGAATTGAATCATGAATCATGAATCATGAATTGAATCATGAATCATAAATCATGAATCATGAATCGAATCATGAATCATGAATTGAATCATGAATCATGAATCATGAATCATGAATTGAATCATGAATCATGAATTGAATCATGAATCATGAATCATGAATCATGAATCGAATCATGAATCATGAATTGAATCATGAATCATGAATTGAATCATGAATCATGAATCATGAATTGAATCATGAATCATGAATCATGAATTGAATCATGAATCATGAATCGAATCATGAATCATGAATTGAATCATGAATCATGAATCATGAATCGAAACATGAATCATGAATTGAATCATGAATCATGAATTGAATTATGAATCATGAATCATGAATCTAATAATGAATCATGAATTGGATCATGAATCATGAATCATGAATCAAGAATCATGAATCGAAACATGAATCATGAATTGAATCATGAATCATGAATCATAAATCATGAGTCATGAATCATGAATCATGAATCATGAATCGAATAATGAATCATGAATCATGAATCATGAATTGAATCATGAATCATGAATTGAATCATGAATCATGAATCGAATCATGAATCGAATCATGAATCGAATCATGAATGATGAATTGAATCATGAATCATGAATCATAAATTGAATCATAAATCATGAATCATGAATTGAATCATGAATCATGAATCGAATCATGAATCATGAATTGAATCATGAATTATGAATCATGAATCATAAATTGAATCATAAATCATGAATCATGAATTGAATCATGAATCATGAATCGAATCATGAATCATGAATCATGAATTGAATCATGAATTGAATCACGAATCATGAATCATAAATCTAATCATGAATCATGAATTGAATCATGAATCGAATCATGAATTAAATCATTAATCATGAATTGAATCATGAATCGTGAATTATGAATCATGAATTGAATCATGAATCATGAATCATGAATTGAATCATGAATCATGAATCATGAATTGAATCATGAATCATGAATCGAATCATGAATCATGAATCATGAATTGAATCATGAATTGAATCACGAATCATGAATTATAAATCTAATCATGAATCATGAATTGAATCATGAATCGAATCATGAATTAAATCATTAATCATGAATTGAATCATGAATCGTGAATCATGAATCATGAATCGAATAATGAATCATGAATCATGAATCATGAATTGAATCATGAATCATGAATTGAATCATGAATCATGAATCATGAATCATAAGTTGAATCATAATACATGAATCATGAATCATGAATCGAATCATGAATCATGAATCATGAATTGAATCATGAATTGAATCATGAATCATGAATCGAATCATGAATCATGAATCGAATCATGAATCATGAATTGAATTATGAATTGAATCATGAATCATTAATTGAATCATGAATCATGAATCATAAATCCAATCATGAATCATGAATTGAATCATGAATCGAATCATGAATTGAATCATTAATCATGAATTGAATCATGAATCATGAATTATGAATCATGAATTGAATCATGAATCATGAATCATGAATTGAATCATGAATTGAATCATGAATAATGAATCATGAATTGAATCATGAATCATGAATCATGAATTGAATCATCAATTATGAATCATGAATTGAATCATGAATCATGAATCATGAATTGAATCATGAATCATGAATCATGAATCATAAATCGAATCATGAATCATGAATTGAATCATGAATCATGAATCATGAATTGAATCATGAATCATGAATCGAATCATGAATCATGAATTGAATCATGAGTTGAATCATGAATCATAAATTGAATCATGAATCATGAATTATTAATCATGAATTGAATCATGAATCATGAATCGAATCTTAAATCATGAATCATGAATCATGATTCATGAATTGAATCATGAATCATGAATTATGAATCATGAATTATGAATCGAATCATGAATCATGAATTAAATCATGAGTTGAATCATGAATCATAAATTGAATCATGAATCATGAAATGAATCATGAATTGAATCATGAATTGAATCATGATTCATGAATCATGAATTGAATCATGAATCATGAATCATGAGTCATGAATCATGAATTCAATCATGAATCATGATTTGAATCAGGAATCGAATCATGAATCATGAATTGAATCATGATTTTAATTATGAATCATGAATCATGAATTGAATCATGAATCATGAATCATGAATTGAATCATGAATCATGAATCATAAATCATGAATCATGATTCATGAATCATGAATTGAATTATGAATTGAATCATGAATCATGAATTGAATCATGAATCATGAATCATGAATTGAATCATGAATCATGAATCATGAATTGAATCATGAATCATGAATCGAATCATGAATCATGAATCGAATCATGAATCATGAATTGTATCATGAATCATGAATCATGAATTGAATCATGAATCATGAATCATGAATTGAATCATGAATCATGAATTATGAATCATGAATCATGAATCATGAATCGAATCATGAATCATGAATCATGAATTGAATCATGAATTATGAATCATGAATTGAATCATGAATCATGAATCATGAATTGAATCATGAATCATGAATCATGAATCATAAATCGAATCATGAATCATGAATCGAATCATGAATCATGAATTGAATCATGAATCATGAATCAAGAATTGAATCATGAATCATGAATCATGAATTGAATCATGAATCATGAATCATGAATCATGAATCATGAATCATGAATCGAATCATGAATCATGAATCATGAATCATGAATTGAATCATGAATCATGAATCATGAATTGAATCATGAATCATGAATCGAATCATAAATCATGAATCATGAATCATGATTCATGAATTGAATCATGAATCATGAATTATGAATTGAATCATGAATCATGAATTAAATCATGAGTTGAATCATGAATCATAAATTGAATCATGAATCATGAAATGAATCATGAATTGAATCATGAATCATGAATCATGAATCATGAATTCAATCATGAATCATGATTTGAATCATGAATCATGAATCATGAATTCAATCATAATTTTAATTATGAATCATGAATCATGAATTGAATCATGAATCATGAATCATGAATCATGAATTGAATTATGAATTGAATCATGAATCTTGAATCATGAATTGAATCATGAATCATGAATCATAAATCATGAATCATGAATCATGAATCATGAATTGAATTATGAATTGAATCATGAATCATGAATTGAATCAAGAATCATGAATCATGAATTGAATCATGAATCATGAATCATGAATTGAATCATGAATCATGAATCATGAATTGAATCATGAATCATGAATCATGAATTGAATCATGAATCATGAATCGAATCATGAATCATGAATCGAATCATGAATCATGAATCGAATCATGAATCATGAATCGAATCATGAATCATGAATTGTATCATGAATCATGAATCATAAATTGAATCATGAATCATGAATCATGAATTGAATCATGAATCATGAATCATGAATCATGAATCATGAATCGAATCATGAATCATGAATCATGAATCATGAATCGAATCATGAATCATGAATCATGAATTGAATCATGAATCATGAATCATGAATTGAATCATGAATTATGAATCATGAATCATGAATCATGAATCGAATCATGAATCATGAATCGAATAATGAATCATGAATTAAATCATGAATCATGAATCATGAATTGAATCATGAATCATGAATTGAATCATAAATCATGAATTGAATCATGAATTGAATCATGAATCAAGAATCGAATCATGAATCATGAATTGATTCAAGAATCATGAATCATGAATCAAAAATTGAATCATAAATCATGAATCATGAATTGAATCATGAATCATGAATCGAATCATGTATCATGAATCATGAATTGAATCATGAATCATGAATCGAATCATGAATCATGAATCATGAATCATGAATTGAATCATGAATCATGAATTGAATCAGGAATCGAATCATGAATTCAATCATGAATCATAAATCGAATCATGAATCATGAATTGAATCAGAAATCGTATCATGAATTCAATCATGAATCATGAATTGAATCATGATTTTAATTATGAATCATGAATCATGAATTGAATTATGAATTGAATCATGAATCTTGAATCATGAATTGAATCATGAATCATGAATCATAAATCATGAATCATGAATCATGAATCATAAATCATGAATCATGAATCATGAATCATGATTCATGAATCATGAATCATGAATTGAATTATGAATTGAATCATGAATCATGAATTGAATCATGAATCATGAAATGAATCATGAATCATGAATCATGAATTGAATTATGAATCATTAATTGTATCATGAATCATGAATCATGAATTGAATCATGAATCATGAATCATGAATTAAATCATGAATCATGAATCATGAATCATGAATCGAATCATGAATCATGAATCATGAATCGAATCATGAATCATGAATTGAATCATGAATCATGAATCATGAATTGAATCATGAATCATGAATTAATGAATTGAATCATGAATCATGAATCATGAATCGAATCATGAATCATGAATCATGAATTGAATCATGAATCATGAATCGAATCATGAATCATGAATTGAATCATGAATCATGAATCATGAATTGAATCATGAATCATGAATTAATGAATTGAATCATGAATCATGAATCATGAATCGAATCATGAATCATGAATTGAATCATGAATCATGAATCGAATTATGAATCATGAATTGAAACATGAGTCATGAATAATGAATTGAATCATGAATCATGAATCATGAATTGAATCATGAATCATGAATCGAATCATGTATCATGAATCATGAATTGAATCATGAATCTAGAATCGAATCATGAATCATGAATCATGAATCATGAATTGAATCATGAATCATGAATTGAATCAGGAATCGAATCATGAATTCAATCATGAATCATAAATCGAATCATGAATTCAATCATGAATCATAAATCGAATCATGAATCATGAATTGAATCAGAAATTGAATCATGAATTCAATCATGAATCATGAATTGAATCATGATTTTAATTATGAATCATGAATCATGAATTGAATCATGAATCATGAATCATGAATCATGAATTGAATTATGAATTGAATCATGAATCTTGAATCATGAATTGAATCATGAATCATGAATCATAAATCATGAATCATGAATCATGAATCATAAATCATGAATCATGAATCATGAATCATAAATCATGAATCATGAATCATGATTCATGAATCATGAATTGAATTATGAATTGAATCATGAATCATGAATTGAATCATGAATCATGAATCATGAAATGAATAATGAATCATGAATCATGAATTGAATTATGAATCATGAATTGTATCATGAATCATGAATCATGAATTGAATCATGAATCATGAATCATGAATTGAATCATGAATCATGAATCATGAATCATGAATCGAATCATGAATCATGAATCATGAATCGAATCATGAATCATGAATTGAATCATGAATCATGAATCATGAATTGAATCATGAATCATGAATTAATGAATTGAATCATGAATCATGAATCGAATCATGAATCATGAATTGAATCATGAATCATGAATCATGAATCGAATCATGAATCATGAATTGAATCATGAATCATGAATCATGAATTGAATCATGAATCATGAATTAATGAATTGAATCATGAATCATGAATCATGAATCGAATCATGAATCATGAATCATGAATTGAATCATGAATCATGAATCGAATCATGTATCATGAATTGAAACATTATTTGAATCATGTATCATGAATTGAATAACTAATCGAATCATGAATTGAATTATGAATCATGAAATGAATCATGAGTCATGAATAATGAATTGAATCATGAATCATGAATCATGAATCATGAATTGAATCATGAATCATGAATCATGAATCGAATCATGAATCATGAATCGAATCATAAATCATGAATTGAATCATGAGTTGAATCATGAATCATAAATTGAATCATGAATCATGAATCATGAATCATGAATTGAATCATGAATCATGAATTGAATCATGAATCATGAATTATGAATCATGAATTGAATCATGAATCATGAATCATGAATTGAATCATGAATCATGAATCATGAATCATAAATCGAATCATGAATCATGAATCGAATCATGAATCATGAATTGAATCATGAATCATGAATAATGAATTGAATCATGAATCATGAATCATGAATTGAATCATGAATCATGAATCATGAATCATGAATCATGAATTGAATCATGAATCATGAATCGAATCATGAATCATGAATTGAATCATGAGCTGAATCATGAATCATGAATTGAATCATGAATCATGAATCATGAATCATGAATCATGTATTGAATCATGAATCATGAATTGAATCATGAATCATGAATTATGAATCGAATCATGAATCATGATTTAAATCATGAGTTGAATCATGAATCATAAATTGAATCATGAATCATGAAATGAATCATGAATTGAATCATGAATTGAATCATGAATTGAATCATGAATTGAATCATGATTCATGAATCATGAATTGAATCATGAATCATGATTTGAATCATGAATCATGAATCATGAATTGAATCATGAATCGAATCATGAATCATGAATTGAATCATGAATCATGAATAATGATTTGAATCATGAATCATGAATCATGAATTGAATCATGAATCATGAATCATGAATCATGAATCATGAATTGAATCATGAATCATGAATCGAATCATGAATCATGAATTGAATCATGAGTTGAATTATGAATTGAATCATGATTCATGAATCATGAATTGAATCATGAATCATGAATCATGAATCATGAATTGAATTATGAATTGAATCATGAATCTTGAATCATGAATGGAATCATGAATCATGAATCATAAATCATGAATCATGAATCATGAATTATGAATTGAATTATGAATTGAATCATGAATCATGAATTGAATAATGAATCATGAATTATGAATTGAATCATGAATCATGAATTGAATCATGAATCATGAATCATGAATTGAATCATGAATCATGAATCATGAATCGAATCATGAATCATGAATCGAATCATGAATCATGAATTGAATCATGAATCATGAATCATGAATCGAAACATGAATCATGAATTGAATCATGAATCATGAATTGAATCATGAATCATGAATTGAATCATGAATCATGAATCGAATAATGAATCATGAATTGAATCATGAATCATGAATCATGAATCATGAATTGAATAATGAATCTTGAATTTTGAATTGAATTATGAATCATGAATTGAATCATGAATCATGAATCAAGAATCATGAATCGAAACATGAATCATGAATTGAATCATGAATCATGAATCATGAATCATGAATTGAATCATGAATCATGAATCATGAATCATAAATCGAATAATGAATCTTGAATTTTGAATTGAATCATGAATCATGAATTGAATCATGAATCATGGATCGAATCATGAATTTAATCATGAATCATGAATCGAATCATGAATCATAAATTGAATCATGAATCATGAATCATGAATCATAAATTGAATCATAAATCATGAATCATGAATTGAATCATGAATCATGAATCGAATCATGAATTATGAATCATGAATTGAATCATGAATTGAATCATGAATCATGAATCGAATCATGAATCATGAATTGAATCATGAATTGAATCATGAATCATGAATTGAATCATGAATCATGAATCATAAATCCAATCATGAATCATGAATTGAATCATGAATCGAATCATGAATTGAATCATTAATCATGAATTGAATCATGAATCATGAATTATGAATCATGAATTGAATCATGAATCATGAATCATGAATTGAATCATGAATCATGAATCATGAATTTAATCATGAATCATGAATTATGAATCATGAATTGAATCATGAATCATAAATCATGAATTGAATCATGAATCATGAATCATAAATCGAATCATGAATCATGAATCGAATCATGAATCATGAATTGAATCATGAATCATGAATCATGAATTGAATCATGAATCATGAATCATGAATTGAATCATGAATCATGAATCATGAATCATGAATCATGAATTGAATCATGAATCATGAATCGAATCATGAATCATGAATTGAATCATGATTCATGAATCATGAATTGAATCATGAATCATGAATCATGAATTCAATCATGAATCATGATTTGAATCAGGAATCGAATCATGAATCATGAATTGAATCATGATTTTAATTATGAATCATGAATCATGAATTGAATCATGAATCATGAATCATGAATCATGAATTGAATTATGAATTGAATCATGAATCTTGAATCATGAATGGAATCATGAATCATGAATCATAAATCATGAATCATGAATCATGAATCATGAATTGAATTATGAATTGAATCATGAATCATGAATTGAATCATGAATCATGAATCATGAATTGAATCATGAATCATGAATCATGAATTGAATCATGAATCATGAATCATGAATTGAATCATGAATTATGAATCGAATCATGAATCATGAATCGAATCATGAATCATGAATTGTATCATGAATTATGAATCATGAATTGAATCATGAATCATGAATCATGAATTGAATCATGAATCATGAATCATGAATCATGAATCGAATCATGAATCATGAATCATGAATCATGAATCGAATCTTGAATCATGAATTGAATCATGAATCATGAATTATGAATCATGAATTGAATCATGAATCATGAATCATGAATTGAATCATGAATCATGAATTGAATCATGAATCATGAATCATGAATTGAATCATGAATTATGAATCATGAATCATGAATCGAATCATGAATCATGAATCATGAATCGAATCATGAATCATGAATCATGAATTGAATCATGAATCATGAATCATGAATCATGAATCATGAATCATGAGTCGAATCATGAATCATGAATTGAATCATGAATCATGAATCATGAATTGAATCATGAATCATAATTCATGAATTGAATCATGAATCATAATTCATGAATTGAATCATGAATCATGAATCATGAATCATGAATTGAATTATGAATTGAATCATGAATCTTGAATCATGAATGGAATCATGAATCATGAATCATAAATCATGAATCATGAATCGATACATGAATCATGAATCATGAATCGAATCATGAATTATGAATTGAATCATGAATCATGAATCATGAATCGAAACATGAATCATGAATTGAATCATGAATCATGATTTGAATCATGAATCATGAATTGAATCATGAATCATGGATCGAATCATGAATTGAATCATGAATCATGAATCGAATCATGAATCATGAATCGAATCATGAATCATGAATCATGAATCATAAATTGAATCATAAATCATGAATCAAATCATGAATTATGAATCATGAATTGAATCATGAATTGAATCATGAATCATGAATCGAATCATGAATCATGAATTGAATCATGAATCATGAATTGAATCATGAATCATGAATCATAAATCCAATCATGAATCATGAATTGAATCATGAATCGAATCATGAATTGAATCATTAATCATGAATTGAATCATGAATCATGAATTGAATCATGAATCATGAATCATGAATTGAATCATGAATCATGAATTATGAATCATGAATTGAATCATGAATCATGAATCATGAATTGAATCATGAATCATGAATCATAAATCGAATCATGAATCATGAATTGAATCATGAATCATGAATCATGAATTGAATCATGAATCATGAATCATGAATTGAATCATGAATCATGAATCATGAATTGAATCATGAATCATGAATTATGAATCATGAATTGAATCATGAATCATGAATCATGAATTGAATCATGAATCATGAATCATGAATCATAAATCGAATCATGAATCATGAATCATGAATCATGAATTGAATCATGAATCATGAATCGAATCATGAATCATGAATTGAATCATGATTCATGAATCATGAATTGAATCATGAATCATGAATCATGAATTCAATCATGAATCATGATTTGAATCAGGAATCGAATAATGAATCATGAATTGAATCATGATTTTAATTATGAATCATGAATCATGAATTGAATCATGAATCATGAATCATGAATCATGAATTGAATTATGAATTGAATCATGAATCTTGAATCATGAATGGAATCATGAATCATGAATCATAAATCATGAATCATGAATCATGAATCATGAATTGAATTATGAATTGAATCATGAATCATGAATTGAATCATGAATCATGAATTATGAATTGAATCATGAATCATGAATTGAATCATGAATCATGAATCGAATCATGAATCGAATCATGAATCATGAATTGTATCATGAATCATGAATCATGAATTGAATCATGAATCATGAATCATGAATTGAATCATGAATCATGAATCATGAATCATGAATCGAATCATGAATCATGAATTGAATCATGAATCATGAATTATGAATCATGAATTGAATCATGAATCATGAATCATGAATTGAATCATGAATCATGAATCATGAATTGAATCATGAATCATGAATCATGAATTGAATCATGAATTATGAATCATGAATCATGAATCGAATCATGAATCATGAATCATGAATTGAATCATGAATCATGAATTGAATCATGAATTATGAATCATGAATCATGAATCGAATAATGAATAATGAATCATAAATCATGAATTGAATCATGAATCATGAATCAAGAATCATGAATCGAAACATGAATCATGAATTGAATCATGAATCATGAATCATGAATCATGAATTGAATCATGAATCAAGAATCGAATTATGAATCATGAATTGAATCAAGAATCATGAATCATGAATCATAAATTGAATCATAAATCATGAATCATGAATTGAATCATGAATCATGAATCGAATCATATATCATGAATCATGAATTTAATCATGAATCATGAATCGAATCATGAATCATGAATCATGAATTGAATCATGAATCGAATCATGAATCATGAATTGAATCATGAATCATGAATTGAATCAGGAATCGAATCATGAATTCAATCATGAATCATGAATTGAATCATGATTTTAATTATGAATCATGAATCATGAATTAAATCATGAATCATGAATCATGAATCATGAATTGAATTATGAATTGAATCATGAATTTTGAATCATGAATTGAATCATGAATCATGAATCATAAATCATGAATCATGAATCATGATTCATGAATCATGAATCATGAATTGAATTATGAATTGAATCATGAATCATGAATTGAATCATGAATCATGAATCATGAAATTAATCATGAATCATGAATCATGAATTGAATTATGAATCATGAATCGAATCATGAATCGAATCATGAATCATGAATCGAATCATGAATCATGAATTGTATCATGAATCATGAATTGAATCATGAATCATGAATCATGAAATGAATCATGAATCATGAATCATGAATTGAATTATGAATCATGAATCGAATCAGGAATCGAATCATGAATCAAGAATTGAATCATGAATCATGAATTATGAATCATGAATTGAATCGTGAATCATGAATCATGAATTGAATCATGAATTATGAATCATGAATTGAATCATGAATCATGAATTGAATCATGAATCATGAATCATGAATCATGAATCGAATCATGAATCATGAATCATGAATTGAATCATGAATCATGAATTGAATCATGAATCATGAATCATGAATTGAATCATGAATCATGAATCATGAATTGTATCATGAATTATGAATCGAATCATGAATCATGAATCGAATCATGAATCATGAATTGAATCATGAATTGAATCATGAATTGAATCATGAATCATGAATTGAATCATGAATCATGAATCATAAATCGAATCATGAATTATGAATTGAATCATGAATCGAATCATGAATTGAATCATTAATCATGAATTGAATCATGAATCATGAATTGAATCATGAATCATGAATTATGAATCATGAATCATGAATTAAATCATGAATCATGAATCATGAATTGAATCATGAATCATGAATCATGAATTGAATCATGAATCATGAATCATGAATTGAATCATGAATCATGAATTGAATCATGAATTATGAATCATGAATCATGAATCGAATCATGAATCATGAATCATGAATTGAATCATGAATCATGAATTAATGAATTGAATCATGAATCATGAATCATGAATTGAATCATGAATCATGAATCGAATCATGAATCATGAATTGAATCATGAATCATGAATCATGAATCATGAATCATGAATCATGAATTGAATCATGAATCATGAATTAATAAATTGAATCATGAATCATAAATCATGAATTGAATCATGAATCATGAATCAAAACATGAATCATGAATTGAATCATGAATCATGAATCATGAATTAAATCATGAATCATGAATCATGAATCATGAATCGAATCATGAATCATGAATCATGAATCATGAATCGAATCATGAATCATGAATTGAATCATGAATCATGAATTATGAATCATGAATTGAATCATGAATCATGAATTGAATCATGAATCATGAATCATGAATTGAATCATGAATCATGAATTGAATCATGAATCATGAATCATGAATTGAATCATGAATCATGAATCATGAATCGAATCATGAATCATGAATCACGAATCGAATCATGAATCATGAATTGAATCATGAATCATGAATCATGAATTGAATCATGAATCATGAATCATGAATTGAATCATGAATCATGAATCATGAATCATGAATCGAATCATGAATCATGAATCATGAATCATGAATTGAATCATGAATCATGAATCGAATCATGAATCATGAATCAAGAATCATGAATCGAAACATGAATCATGAATTGAATCATGAATCATGAATCATAAATCATGAATTGAATGATGAATCATGAATCATGAATCGAATAATGTATCATGAATCATGAATCATGAATTGAATCATGAATCATGAATCAAGAATCATGAATCGAAATATGAATCATGAATTGAATCATGAATTATGAATCATGAATCAAATAATGAATCATGAATCATGAATCATGAATTGAATCATGAATCATGAATTGAATCATGAATCATGAATTGAATCATGAATCATGAATTGAATCATGAATTGAATCATGAATCAAGAATCGAATCATGAATCATGAATTGAATCAAGAATCATGAATCATAAATTGAATCATAAATCATGAATTATGAATTGAATCATGAACCATGAATCGAATCATGAATCATGAATCATGAATTGAATCATAAATTGAATCATGAATCATGAATCGAATCATGAATCATGAATCATGAATCATGAATTGAATCATGAATCGAATCATGAATCATGAATTGAATCATGAATTGAATCATGAATTGAATCATTAATCATGAATTGAATCATGAATTGAATCATGAATCATGAATTATGAATCATGAATTGAATCATGAATCATGAATCGAATCATGAATCATGAATCATGAATTGAATCATTAATCGAATCATAAATCATGAATTGAATCATGAATCATGAATCGAATCATGAATCATGAATTAAATAATAAATTGAATCATGAATCATGAATCATGAATCATGAATCATGAATTGAATCATGAATCATGAATCATGAATCGAATCATGAATCATGAATCGAATCATGAATCATGAATTGAATCATGAGTTGAATCATGAATCATAAATTGAATCATGAATCATGAATCATGAATCATGAATTGAATCATGAATCATGAATCATAAATTGAATCATGAATCATGAATCATGAATCATGAATCGAATCATGAATCATGAATCGAATCATGAATCATGAATTGAATCATGAATCATGAATCATGAATTGAATCATGAATCATGAATCATGAATTGAATCATGAATCATGAATCATGAATCATGAATCGAATCATGAATCATGAATCATGAATTGAATCATGAATCATGAATTGAATCATGAATCATGAATCATGAATTGAATCATGAATCATGAATCATGAATTGAATCATGAATCATGAATCGAATCATGAATCATGAATTGAATCATTTATCATGAATCATGAATCGAAACATGAATCATGAATTGAATCATGAATCATGAATTGAATCATGAATCATGAATCGAATAATGAATCATGAATTGAATCATGAATCATGAATCATGAATCATGAATCAAGAATCATGAATCGAAACATGAATCATGAATTGAATCATGAAGCATGAATCATGAATCATGAGTCATGAATCATGAATCATGAATCATGAATCGAATAATGAATCATGAATCATGAATTGAATCATGAATCATGAATTGAATCATGAATCATGAATTGAATCATGAATCATGAATCGAATCATGAATCGAATCATGAATCATGAATCGAATCATGAATCATGAATTGAATCATGAATCATGAATCATGAATCATAAATTGAATCATAAATCATGAATCATGAATTGAATCATGAATCATGAATCGAATCATGAATCATGAATTGAATCATAAATCATGAATCATGAATCATAAATTGAATCATAAATCATGAATCATGAATTGAATCATGAATCATGAATTGAATCATGAATCATGAATCATGAATTGAATCATGAATTGAATCACGAATCATGAATCATAAATCCAATCATGAATCATGAATTGAATCATGAATCGAATCATGAATTGAATCATTAATCATGAATTGAATCATGAATCGTGAATTATGAATCATGAATTGAATCATGAATCGAATCATGAATTGAATCATTAATCATGAATTGAATCATGAATCGTGAATTATGAATCATGAATTGAATCATGAATCATGAATCATGAATTGAATCATGAATCATGAATCATGAATTGAATCATGAATCATGAATTATGAATCATGAATTGAATCATGAATCATGAATCATGAATTGAATCATGAATCATGAATCATAAATCGAATCATGAATCATGAATCGAATCATGAATCATGAATTGAATCATGAATCATGAATCATGAATTGAATCATAAATCATGAATCATGAATTAAAGCATGAATCATGAATCATGAATCATGAATCATGAATTGAATCATGAATCATGAATCGAATCATGAATCATGAATTGAATCATGAGTTGAATCATGAATCATAAATTGAATCATATATCATGAATCATGAATTGAATCATGAGTTGAATCATGAATCATGAATTATGAATCGAATCATGAATAATGAATTGAATCACGAGTTGAATCATGAATCATAAATTGAATCATGAATCATGAAATGAATCATGAATTGAATCATGAATCATGAATTATGAATCGAATCATGATTAATGAATTGAATCATGAGTTAAATCATGAATCATAAATTGAATCATGAATCATGAAATGAATCATGAATTGAATCATGAATCATGAATCATGAATCATGAATTCAATCATGAATCATGATTTGAATCAGGAATTGAATCATGAATCATGAATTGAATCATGATTTTAATTATGAATCATGAATCATGAATTGAATCATGAATCATGAATCATGAATCATGAATTGAATTATGAATTGAATCATGAATCTTGAATCATGAATTGAATAATGAATCATGAATCATAAATCATGAATCATGAATCATGAATTGAATTATGAATTGAATCATGAATCATGAATTGAATCATGGATCATGAATCATGAATTGAATCATGAATCATAAATCATGAATTGAATCATGAATCATGAATCAAAACAAGAATCATGAATCGAATCATGAATCATGAATCGAATCATGAATCATGAATTGTATCATGAATCATGAATCATGAATTGAATCATGAATCATGAATCATGAATTGAATCATGAATCATAAATCATGAATTAATGAATCGAATCATGAATCATGAATCATGAATCATGAATCGAATCATGAATCATGAATTGAATCATGAATCATGAATTATGAATCATGAATTGAATCATGAATCATGAATTGAATCATGAATCATGAATCATGAATTGAATCATGAATCATGAATCATGAATCATGAATCGAATCATGAATCATGAATCATGAATCATGAATTGAATCATGAATCATGAATCGAATCATGAATCATGAATCAAGAATCATGAATCGAAACATGAATCATGAATTGAATCATGAATCATGAATCATAAATCATGAATTGAATGATGAATCATGAATCATGAATCGAATAATGTATCATGAATCATGAATCATGAATTGAATCATGAATCATGAATCAAGAATCATGAATCGAAATATGAATCATGAATTGAATCATGAATTATGAATCATGAATCAAATAATGAATCATGAATCATGAATCATGAATTGAATCATGAATCATGAATTGAATCATGAATCATGAATTGAATCATGAATCATGAATTGAATCATGAATTGAATCATGAATCAAGAATCGAATCATGAATCATGAATTGAATCAAGAATCATGAATCATAAATTGAATCATAAATCATGAATTATGAATTGAATCATGAACCATGAATCGAATCATGAATCATGAATCATGAATTGAATCATAAATTGAATCATGAATCATGAATCGAATCATGAATCATGAATCATGAATCATGAATTGAATCATGAATCGAATCATGAATCATGAATTGAATCATGAATTGAATCATGAATTGAATCATTAATCATGAATTGAATCATGAATTGAATCATGAATCATGAATTATGAATCATGAATTGAATCATGAATCATGAATCGAATCATGAATCATGAATCATGAATTGAATCATTAATCGAATCATAAATCATGAATTGAATCATGAATCATGAATCGAATCATGAATCATGAATTAAATAATAAATTGAATCATGAATCATGAATCATGAATCATGAATCATGAATTGAATCATGAATCATGAATCATGAATCGAATCATGAATCATGAATCGAATCATGAATCATGAATTGAATCATGAGTTGAATCATGAATCATAAATTGAATCATGAATCATGAATCATGAATCATGAATTGAATCATGAATCATGAATCATAAATTGAATCATGAATCATGAATCATGAATCATGAATCGAATCATGAATCATGAATCGAATCATGAATCATGAATTGAATCATGAATCATGAATCATGAATTGAATCATGAATCATGAATCATGAATTGAATCATGAATCATGAATCATGAATCATGAATCGAATCATGAATCATGAATCATGAATTGAATCATGAATCATGAATTGAATCATGAATCATGAATCATGAATTGAATCATGAATCATGAATCATGAATTGAATCATGAATCATGAATCGAATCATGAATCATGAATTGAATCATTTATCATGAATCATGAATCGAAACATGAATCATGAATTGAATCATGAATCATGAATTGAATCATGAATCATGAATCGAATAATGAATCATGAATTGAATCATGAATCATGAATCATGAATCATGAATCAAGAATCATGAATCGAAACATGAATCATGAATTGAATCATGAAGCATGAATCATGAATCATGAGTCATGAATCATGAATCATGAATCATGAATCGAATAATGAATCATGAATCATGAATTGAATCATGAATCATGAATTGAATCATGAATCATGAATTGAATCATGAATCATGAATCGAATCATGAATCGAATCATGAATCATGAATCGAATCATGAATCATGAATTGAATCATGAATCATGAATCATGAATCATAAATTGAATCATAAATCATGAATCATGAATTGAATCATGAATCATGAATCGAATCATGAATCATGAATTGAATCATAAATCATGAATCATGAATCATAAATTGAATCATAAATCATGAATCATGAATTGAATCATGAATCATGAATTGAATCATGAATCATGAATCATGAATTGAATCATGAATTGAATCACGAATCATGAATCATAAATCCAATCATGAATCATGAATTGAATCATGAATCGAATCATGAATTGAATCATTAATCATGAATTGAATCATGAATCGTGAATTATGAATCATGAATTGAATCATGAATCGAATCATGAATTGAATCATTAATCATGAATTGAATCATGAATCGTGAATTATGAATCATGAATTGAATCATGAATCATGAATCATGAATTGAATCATGAATCATGAATCATGAATTGAATCATGAATCATGAATTATGAATCATGAATTGAATCATGAATCATGAATCATGAATTGAATCATGAATCATGAATCATAAATCGAATCATGAATCATGAATCGAATCATGAATCATGAATTGAATCATGAATCATGAATCATGAATTGAATCATAAATCATGAATCATGAATTAAAGCATGAATCATGAATCATGAATCATGAATCATGAATTGAATCATGAATCATGAATCGAATCATGAATCATGAATTGAATCATGAGTTGAATCATGAATCATAAATTGAATCATATATCATGAATCATGAATTGAATCATGAGTTGAATCATGAATCATGAATTATGAATCGAATCATGAATAATGAATTGAATCACGAGTTGAATCATGAATCATAAATTGAATCATGAATCATGAAATGAATCATGAATTGAATCATGAATCATGAATTATGAATCGAATCATGATTAATGAATTGAATCATGAGTTAAATCATGAATCATAAATTGAATCATGAATCATGAAATGAATCATGAATTGAATCATGAATCATGAATCATGAATCATGAATTCAATCATGAATCATGATTTGAATCAGGAATTGAATCATGAATCATGAATTGAATCATGATTTTAATTATGAATCATGAATCATGAATTGAATCATGAATCATGAATCATGAATCATGAATTGAATTATGAATTGAATCATGAATCTTGAATCATGAATTGAATAATGAATCATGAATCATAAATCATGAATCATGAATCATGAATTGAATTATGAATTGAATCATGAATCATGAATTGAATCATGGATCATGAATCATGAATTGAATCATGAATCATAAATCATGAATTGAATCATGAATCATGAATCAAAACAAGAATCATGAATCGAATCATGAATCATGAATCGAATCATGAATCATGAATTGTATCATGAATCATGAATCATGAATTGAATCATGAATCATGAATCATGAATTGAATCATGAATCATGAATCATGAATTAATGAATCGAATCATGAATCATGAATCATGAATCATGAATCGAATCATGAATCATGAATTGAATCATGAATCATGAATTATGAATCATGAATTGAATCATGAATCATGAATTGAATCATGAATCATGAATCATGAATTGAATCATGAATCATGAATCGAATCATTAAATCATGAATCACGAATCGAATCATGAATCATGAATTGAATCATGAATCATGAATCATGAATTGAATCATGAATCATGAATCATGAATCGAATAATGTATCATGAATCATGAATTGAATCATGAATCATGAATCAAGAATCATGAATCGAAATATGAATCATGAATTGAATCATGAATCATGAATCATGAATCATGAATTAAATCATGAATTATGAATCATGAATCGACTAATGAATCATGAATCATGAATCATGAATTGAATCATGAATCATGAATTGAATCATGAATCATGAATTGAATCATGAATTGAATCATGAATCAAGAATCGAATCATGAATCATGAATTGAATCAAGAATCATGAATCATGAATCATAAATTGAATCATAAATCATGAATTATGAATTGAATCATGAACCATGAATCGAATCATGAATCATGAATCATGAATTGAATCATAAATTGAATCATGAATCATGAATCGAATCATGAATCATGAATCATGAATCATGAATTGAATCATGAATCGAATCATGAATCATGAATTGAATCATGAATTGAATCATGAATTGAATCATTAATCATGAATTGAATCATGAATTGAATCATGAATCATGAATTATGAATCATGAATTGAATCATGAATCATGAATCGAATCATGAATCATGAATCATGAATTGAATCATGAATCGAATCATAAATCATGAATTGAATCATGAATTGAATCATGAATCATGAATCGAATCATGAATCATGAATTAAATAATAAATTGAATCATGAATCATGAATCATGAATCATGAATTGAATCATGAATCATGAATCGAATCATGAATCATGAATCGAATCATGAATCATGAATTGAATCATGAGTTGAATCATGAATCATAAATTGAATCATGAATCATGAATCATGAATCATGAATTGAATCATGAATCATGAATTGTATCATGAATCATGAATCATGAATTGAATCATGAATCATGAATCATGAATTGAATCATGAATCATGAATCGAATCATGAATCATGAATCATGAATTGAATCATGAATCATGAATTGAATCATGAATCATGAATCATGAATTGAATCATGAATCATGAATCATGAATTGAATCATGAATCATGAATCGAATCATGAATCATGAATTGAATCATTTATCATGAATCATGAATCGAAACATGAATCATGAATTGAATCATGAATCATGAATTGAATCATGAATCATGAATCATGAATCGAATAATGAATCATGAATTGAATCATGAATCATGAATCATGAATCATGAATCAAGAATCATGAATCGAAACATGAATCATGAATTGAATCATGAATCATGAATCATGAGTCATGAATCATGAATCATGAATCATGAATCGAATAATGAATCATGAATCATGAATCATGAATTGAATCATGAATCATGAATTGAATCATGAATCATGAATCGAATCATGAATCGAATCATGAATCATGAATCGAATCATGAATCATGAATTGAATCATGAATCATGAATTATGAATCATAAATTGAATCATAAATCATGAATCATGAATTGAATCATGAATCATGAATCGAATCATGAATCATGAATTGAATCATAAATCATGAATCATGAATCATAAATTGAATCATAAGTCATGAATCATGAATTGAATCACGAATCATGAATCATAAATCCAATCATGAATCATGAATTGAATCATGAATCGAATCATGAATTGAATCATTAATCATGAATTGAATCATGAATCGTGAATTATGAATCATGAATTGAATCATGAATCGAATCATGAATTGAATCATTAATCATGAATTGAATCATGAATCGTGAATTATGAATCATGAATTGAATCATGAATCATGAATCATGAATTGAATCATGAATCATGAATCATGAATTGAATCATGAATCATGAATTATGAATCATGAATTGAATCATGAATCATGAATCATGAATTGAATCATAAATCATGAATCATGAATTAAAGCATGAATCATGAATCATGAATCATGAATTGAATCATGAATCATGAATCGAATCATGAATCATGAATTGAATCATGAGTTGAATCATGAATCATAAATTGAATCATATATCATGAATCATGAATTGAATCATGAGTTGAATCATGAATCATGAATTATGAATCGAATCATGAATAATGAATTGAATCACGAGTTGAATCATGAATCATAAATTGAATCATGAATCATGAAATGAATCATGAATTGAATCATGAATCATGAATTATGAATCGAATCATGATTAATGAATTGAATCATGAGTTAAATCATGAATCATAAATTGAATCATGAATCATGAAATGAATCATGAATTGAATCATGAATCATGAATCATGAATCATGAATTCAATCATGAATCATGATTTGAATCAGGAATTGAATCATGAATCATGAATTGAATCATGATTTTAATTATGAATCATGAATCATGAATTGAATCATGAATCATGAATCATGAATCATGAATTGAATTATGAATTGAATCATGAATCTTGAATCATGAATTGAATAATGAATCATGAATCATAAATCATGAATCATGAATCATGAATCATGAATTGAATTATGAATTGAATCATGAATCATGAATTGAATCATGGATCATGAATCATGAATTGAATCATGAATCATAAATCATGAATTGAATCATGAATCATGAATCAAAACAAGAATCATGAATCGAATCATGAATCATGAATCGAATCATGAATCATGAATTGTATCATGAATCATGAATCATGAATTGAATCATGAATCATGAATCATGAATTGAATCATGAATCATGAATCATGAATTAATGAATCGAATCATGAATCATGAATCATGAATCATGAATCGAATCATGAATCATGAATTGAATCATGAATCATGAATTATGAATCATGAATTGAATCATGAATCATGAATTGAATCATGAATCATGAATCATGAATTGAATCATGAATCATGAATCGAATCATTAAATCATGAATCACGAATCGAATCATGAATCATGAATTGAATCATGAATCATGAATCATGAATTGAATCATGAATCATGAATCATGAATCGAATAATGTATCATGAATCATGAATTGAATCATGAATCATGAATCAAGAATCATGAATCGAAATATGAATCATGAATTGAATCATGAATCATGAATCATGAATCATGAATTAAATCATGAATTATGAATCATGAATCGACTAATGACATGAATCATGAATCATGAATTGAATCATGAATCATGAATTGAATCATGAATCATGAATTGAATCATGAATTGAATCATGAATCAAGAATCGAATCATGAATCATGAATTGAATCAAGAATCATGAATCATGAATCATAAATTGAATCATAAATCATGAATTATGAATTGAATCATGAACCATGAATCGAATCATGAATCATGAATCATGAATTGAATCATAAATTGAATCATGAATCATGAATCGAATCATGAATCATGAATCATGAATCATGAATTGAATCATGAATCGAATCATGAATCATGAATTGAATCATGAATTGAATCATGAATTGAATCATTAATCATGAATTGAATCATGAATTGAATCATGAATCATGAATTATGAATCATGAATTGAATCATGAATCATGAATCGAATCATGAATCATGAATCATGAATTGAATCATGAATCGAATCATAAATCATGAATTGAATCATGAATTGAATCATGAATCATGAATCGAATCATGAATCATGAATTAAATAATAAATTGAATCATGAATCATGAATCATGAATCATGAATTGAATCATGAATCATGAATCATGAATCGAATCATGAATCATGAATCGAATCATGAATCATGAATTGAATCATGAGTTGAATCATGAATCATAAATTGAATCATGAATCATGAATCATGAATTGAATCATGAATCATGAATTGTATCATGAATCATGAATCATGAATTGAATCATGAATCATGAATCATGAATTGAATCATGAATCATGAATCGAATCATGAATCATGAATCATGAATTGAATCATGAATCATGAATTGAATCATGAATCATGAATCATGAATTGAATCATGAATCATGAATCATGAATTGAATCATGAATCATGAATCGAATCATGAATCATGAATTGAATCATTTATCATGAATCATGAATCGAAACATGAATCATGAATTGAATCATGAATCATGAATTGAATCATGAATCATGAATCATGAATCGAATAATGAATCATGAATTGAATCATGAATCATGAATCATGAATCATGAATCAAGAATCATGAATCGAAACATGAATCATGAATTGAATCATGAATCATGAATCATGAGTCATGAATCATGAATCATGAATCATGAATCGAATAATGAA
The DNA here is from genome assembly GCA_036250195.1 of Mixophyes australis. NCBI lineage: Eukaryota > Metazoa > Chordata > Amphibia > Anura > Limnodynastidae > Mixophyes > Mixophyes australis. The sequence goes on along the minus strand of JAVHZZ010000001.1, from coordinate 237,188,029 downwards.
TCATGAATCATGAATCATGAATTGAATCATGAATCATGAATTGAATCATGAATCATGAATCGAATCATGAATCGAATCATGAATCATGAATCGAATCATGAATCATGAATTGAATCATGAATCATGAATTATGAATCATAAATTGAATCATAAATCATGAATCATGAATTGAATCATGAATCATGAATCGAATCATGAATCATGAATTGAATCATAAATCATGAATCATGAATCATAAATTGAATCATAAGTCATGAATCATGAATTGAATCACGAATCATGAATCATAAATCCAATCATGAATCATGAATTGAATCATGAATCGAATCATGAATTGAATCATTAATCATGAATTGAATCATGAATCGTGAATTATGAATCATGAATTGAATCATGAATCGAATCATGAATTGAATCATTAATCATGAATTGAATCATGAATCGTGAATTATGAATCATGAATTGAATCATGAATCATGAATCATGAATTGAATCATGAATCATGAATCATGAATTGAATCATGAATCATGAATTATGAATCATGAATTGAATCATGAATCATGAATCATGAATTGAATCATGAATCATGAATCATGAATCATAAATCGAATCATGAATCATGAATCGAATCATGAATCATGAATTGAATCATGAATCATGAATCATGAATTGAATCATGAATCATGAATCATGAATTGAAGCATGAATCATGAATCATGAATCATGAATCATGAATTGAATCATGAATCATGAATCGAATCATGAATCATGAATTGAATCATGAGTTGAATCATGAATCGTAAATTGAATCATATATCATGAATCATGAATTGAATCATGAGTTGAATCATGAATCATGAATTATGAATCGAATCATGAATCATGAATTGAATCATGAGTTGAATCATGAATCATAAATTGAATCATGAATCATGAAATGAATCATGAATTGAATCATGAATCATGAATTATGAATCGAATCATGATTAATGAATTGAATCATAAGTTGAATCATGAATCATAAATTGAATCATGAATCATGAAATGAATCATGAATTGAATCATGAATCATGAATCATGAATCATGAATTCAATCATGAATCATGATTTGAATCAGGAATCGAATCATGAATTGAATCATGATTTTAATTATGAATCATGAATCATGAATTGAATCATGAATCATGAATCATGAATCATGAATTGAATTATGAATTGAATCATGAATCTTGAATCATGAATTGAATAATGAATCATGAATCATAAATCATGAATCATGAATCATGAATCATGAATTGAATTATGAATTGAATCATGAATCATGAATTGAATCATGGATCATGAATCATGAATTGAATCATGAATCATAAATCATGAATTGAATCATGAATCATGAATCAAAACATGAATCATGAATCGAATCATGAATCATGAATTGTATCATGAATCATGAATCATGAATTGAATCATGAATCATGAATCATGAATTGAATCATGAATCATGAATCATGAATCATGAATCATGAATCATGAATCGAATCATGAATCATGAATTGAATCATGAATCATGAATTATGAATCATGAATTGAATCATGAATCATGAATTGAATCATGAATCATGAATCATGAATTGAATCATGAATCATGAATCGAATCATGAATCATGAATCACGAATCGAATCATGAATCATGAAATGAATCATGAATCATGAATCATGAATTGAATCATGAATCATGAATCATGAATTGAATCATGAATCATGAATCATGAATCGAATCATGAATTGAATCATGAATTGAATCATGAATCATGAATCGAATCATGAATCATGAATCAAGAATCATGAATCGAAACATGAATCATGAATTGAATCATGAATCATGAATCATAAATCATGAATTGAATCATGAATCATGAATCATGAATCGAATAATGTATCATGAATCATGAATCATGAATTGAATCATGAATCATGAATCAAGAATCATGAATCGAAATATGAATCATGAATTGAATCATGAATCATGAATCATGAATCATGAATTGAATCATGAATTATGAATCATGAATCGAATAATGAATCATGAATCATGAATTGAATTATGAATCATGAATTGAATCATGAATCATGAATTGAATCATGAATTGAATCATGAATCAAGAATCAAATCATGAATCATGAATTGAATCAAGAATCATGAATCATGAATCATAAATTGAATCATAAATCATGAATTATGAATTGAATCATGAACCATGAATCGAATCATGAATCATGAATCATGAATTGAATCATAAATTGAATCATGAATCATGAATCGAATCATGAATCATGAATCATGAATCATGAATTGAATCATGAATCGAATCATGAATCATGAATTGAATCATGAATTCATTCATGAATTGAATCATTAATCATGAATTGAATCATGAATTGAATCATGAATCATGAATTATGAATCATGAATTGAATCATGAATCATGAATCGAATCATGAATCATGAATCATGAATTGAATCATGAATCGAATCATAAATCATGAATTGAATCATGAATTGAATCATGAATCATGAATCGAATCATTAATCATGAATTAAATAATAAATTAAATCATGGATCATGAATCATGAATCATGAATTGAATCATGAATCATGAATCATGAGTTGAATCATGAATCATGAATCGAATCATGAATCATGAATTGAATCATGAGTTGAATCATGAATCATAAATTGAATCATGAATCATGAATCATGAATCATGAATTGAATCATGAATCATGAATTGTATCATGAATCATGAATCATGAATTGAATCATGAATCATGAATCATGAATCGAATCATGAATCATGAATCGAATCATGAATCATGAATTGAATCATGAATCATGAATCATGAATTGAATCATGAATCATGAATCATGAATTGAATCATGAATCATGAATTGAATCACGAATCATGAATCATGAATCATGAATCGAATCATGAATCATGAATCATGAATTGAATCATGAATCATGAATTGAATCATGAATCATGAATTATGAATTGAATCATGAATCATGAATTGAATCATGAATCATGAATCGAATCATGAATCATGAATTGAATCATGAATCATGAATCATGAATCGAAACATGAATCATGAATTGAATCATGAATCATGAATTGAATCATGAATCATGAATCATGAATCGAATAATGAATCATGAATTGAATCATGAATCATGAATCATGAATCATGAATCAAGAATCATGAATCGAAACATGAATCATGAATTGAATCATGAATCATGAATCATGAATCATGAGTCATGAATCATGAATCATGAATCATGAATCGAATAATGAATCATGAATCATGAATCATGAATTGAATCATGAATCATGAATTGAATCATGAATCATGAATCGAATCATGAATCGAATCATGAATCATGAATCGAATCATGAATCATGAATTGAATCATGAATCATGAATCATGAATCATAAATTGAATCATAAATCATGAATCATGAATTGAATCATGAATCATGAATCGAATCATGAATCATGAATTGAATCATGAATCATGAATCATGAATCATGAATTGAATCATGAATCATGAATTATGAATCGAATCATGAATCATGAATTGAATCATGAGTTGAATCATGAATCATAAATTGAATCATGAATCATGAAATGAATCATGAATTGAATCATGAATCATGAATCATGAATCATGAATTCAATCATGAATCATGATTTGAATCAGGAATCGAATCATGAATCATGAATTGAATCATGATTTTAATTATGAATCATGAATCATGAATTGAATCATGAATCATGAATCATGAATCATGAATTGAATTATGAATCATGAATCATAAATCATGAATCATGAATCATGAATCATGAATTGAATTATGAATTGAATCATGAATCATGAATTGAATCATGGATCATGAATCATGAATTGAATCATGAATCATAAATCATGAATTGAATCATGAATCATGAATCAAAACATGAATCATGAATTGAATCATGAATCATGAATCATGAATTAAATCATGAATCATGAATCATGAATCGTGAATCGAATCATGAATCATGAATCATGAATCATGAATCGAATCATGAATCATGAATTGAATCATGAATCATGAATTATGAATCATGAATTGAATCATGAATCATGAATTGAATCATGAATCATGAATCATGAATTGAATCATGAATCATGAATTGAATCATGAATCATGAATCATGAATTGAATCATGAATCATGAATCGAATCATGAATCATGAATCACGAATCGAATCATGAATCATGAATTGAATCATGAATCATGAATCATGAATTGAATCATGAATCATGAATCATGAATTGAATCATGAATCATGAATCATGAATCATGAATCGAATCATGAATCATGAATCATGAATCATGAATTGAATCATGAATCATGAATCGAATCATGAATCATGAATCAAGAATCATGAATCGAAACATGAATCATGAATTGAATCATGAATCATGAATCATAAATCATGAATTGAATCATGAATCATGAATCATGAATCGAATAATGTATCATGAATCATGAATCATGAATTGAATCATGAATCATGAATCAAGAATCATGAATCGAAATATGAATCATGAATTGAATCATGAATCATGAATCATGAATCATGAATTAAATCATGAATTATGAATCATGAATCAAATAATGAATCATGAATCATGAATCATGAATTGAATCATGAATCATGAATTGAATCATGAATCATGAATTGAATCATGAATTGAATCATGAATCAAGAATCGAATCATTAATCATGAATTGAATCAGGAATCATGAATCATAAATTGAATCATAAATCATGAATTATGAATTGAATCATGAACCATGAATCGAATCATGAATCATGAATCATGAATTGAATCATAAATTGAATCATGAATCATGAATCGAATCATGAATCATGAATCATGAATCATGAATTGAATCATGAATCGAATCATGAATCATGAATTGAATCATGAATTGAATCATGAATTGAATCATTAATCATGAATTGAATCATGAATTGAATCATGAATCATGAATTATGAATCATGAATTGAATCATGAATCATGAATCGAATCATGAATCATGAATCATGAATTGAATCATTAATCGAATCAAAAATCATGAATTGAATCATGAATCATGAATCGAATCATGAATCATGAATTAAATAATAAATTGAATCATGAATCATGAATCATGAATCATGAATCATGAATTGAATCATGAATCATGAATCATGAATCGAATCATGAATCATGAATCGAATCATGAATCATGAATTGAATCATGAGTTGAATCATGAATCATAAATTGAATCATGAATCATGAATCATGAATCATGAATTGAATCATGAATCATGAATCATGAATTGAATCATGAATCATGAATCATGAATCATGAATCGAATCATGAATCATGAATAGAATCATGAATCATGAATTGAATCATGAATCATGAATCATGAATTGAATCATGAATCATGAATCATGAATTGAATCATGAATCATGAATCATGAATCATGAATCGAATCATGAATCATGAATCATGAATTGAATCATGAATCATGAATTGAATCATGAATCATGAATCATGAATTGAATCATGAATCATGAATCATGAATTGAATCATGAATCATGAATCGAATCATGAATCATGAATTGAATCATTTATCATGAATCATGAATCGAAACATGAATCATGAATTGAATCATGAATCATGAATTGAATCATGAATCATGAATCGAATAATGAATCATGAATTGAATCATGAATCATGAATCATGAATCATGAATCAAGAATCATGAATCGAAACATGAATCATGAATTGAATCATGAAGCATGAATCATGAATCATGAGTCATGAATCATGAATCATGAATCATGAATCGAATAATGAATCATGAATCATGAATTGAATCATGAATCATGAATTGAATCATGAATCATGAATTGAATCATGAATCATGAATCGAATCATGAATCGAATCATGAATCATGAATCGAATCATGAATCATGAATTGAATCATGAATCATGAATCATGAATCATAAATTGAATCATAAATCATGAATCATGAATTGAATCATGAATCATGAATCGAATCATGAATCATGAATTGAATCATAAATCATGAATCATGAATCATAAATTGAATCATAAATCATGAATCATGAATTGAATCATGAATCATGAATCGAATCATGAATCATGAATCATGAATTGAATCATGAATTGAATCACGAATCATGAATCATAAATCCAATCATGAATCATGAATTGAATCATGAATCGAATCATGAATTGAATCATTAATCATGAATTGAATCATGAATCGTGAATTATGAATCATGAATTGAATCATGAATCGAATCATGAATTGAATCATTAATCATGAATTGAATCATGAATCGTGAATTATGAATCATGAATTGAATCATGAATCATGAATCATGAATTGAATCATGAATCATGAATCATGAATTGAATCATGAATCATGAATTATGAATCATGAATTGAATCATGAATCATGAATCATGAATTGAATCATGAATCATGAATCATAAATCGAATCATGAATCATGAATCGAATCATGAATCATGAATTGAATCATGAATCATGAATCATGAATTGAATCATAAATCATGAATCATGAATTAAAGCATGAATCATGAATCATGAATCATGAATCATGAATTGAATCATGAATCATGAATCGAATCATGAATCATGAATTGAATCATGAGTTGAATCATGAATCATAAATTGAATCATATATCATGAATCATGAATTGAATCATGAGTTGAATCATGAATCATGAATTATGAATCGAATCATGAATAATGAATTGAATCACGAGTTGAATCATGAATCATAAATTGAATCATGAATCATGAAATGAATCATGAATTGAATCATGAATCATGAATTATGAATCGAATCATGATTAATGAATTGAATCATGAGTTAAATCATGAATCATAAATTGAATCATGAATCATGAAATGAATCATGAATTGAATCATGAATCATGAATCATGAATCATGAATTCAATCATGAATCATGATTTGAATCAGGAATTGAATCATGAATCATGAATTGAATCATGATTTTAATTATGAATCATGAATCATGAATTGAATCATGAATCATGAATCATGAATCATGAATTGAATTATGAATTGAATCATGAATCTTGAATCATGAATTGAATAATGAATCATGAATCATAAATCATGAATCATGAATCATGAATCATGAATTGAATTATGAATTGAATCATGAATCATGAATTGAATCATGGATCATGAATCATGAATTGAATCATGAATCATAAATCATGAATTGAATCATGAATCATGAATCAAAACAAGAATCATGAATCGAATCATGAATCATGAATCGAATCATGAATCATGAATTGTATCATGAATCATGAATCATGAATTGAATCATGAATCATGAATCATGAATTGAATCATGAATCATGAATCATGAATTAATGAATCGAATCATGAATCATGAATCATGAATCATGAATCGAATCATGAATCATGAATTGAATCATGAATCATGAATTATGAATCATGAATTGAATCATGAATCATGAATTGAATCATGAATCATGAATCATGAATTGAATCATGAATCATGAATCGAATCATTAAATCATGAATCACGAATCGAATCATGAATCATGAATTGAATCATGAATCATGAATCATGAATTGAATCATGAATCATGAATCATGAATCGAATAATGTATCATGAATCATGAATTGAATCATGAATCATGAATCAAGAATCATGAATCGAAATATGAATCATGAATTGAATCATGAATCATGAATCATGAATCATGAATTAAATCATGAATTATGAATCATGAATCGACTAATGAATCATGAATCATGAATCATGAATTGAATCATGAATCATGAATTGAATCATGAATCATGAATTGAATCATGAATTGAATCATGAATCAAGAATCGAATCATGAATCATGAATTGAATCAAGAATCATGAATCATGAATCATAAATTGAATCATAAATCATGAATTATGAATTGAATCATGAACCATGAATCGAATCATGAATCATGAATCATGAATTGAATCATAAATTGAATCATGAATCATGAATCGAATCATGAATCATGAATCATGAATCATGAATTGAATCATGAATCGAATCATGAATCATGAATTGAATCATGAATTGAATCATGAATTGAATCATTAATCATGAATTGAATCATGAATTGAATCATGAATCATGAATTATGAATCATGAATTGAATCATGAATCATGAATCGAATCATGAATCATGAATCATGAATTGAATCATGAATCGAATCATAAATCATGAATTGAATCATGAATTGAATCATGAATCATGAATCGAATCATGAATCATGAATTAAATAATAAATTGAATCATGAATCATGAATCATGAATCATGAATTGAATCATGAATCATGAATCATGAATCGAATCATGAATCATGAATCGAATCATGAATCATGAATTGAATCATGAGTTGAATCATGAATCATAAATTGAATCATGAATCATGAATCATGAATCATGAATTGAATCATGAATCATGAATTGTATCATGAATCATGAATTGAATCATGAATCATGAATCATGAATTGAATCATGAATCATGAATCGAATCATGAATCATGAATCATGAATTGAATCATGAATCATGAATTGAATCATGAATCATGAATCATGAATTGAATCATGAATCATGAATCATGAATTGAATCATGAATCATGAATCGAATCATGAATCATGAATTGAATCATTTATCATGAATCATGAATCGAAACATGAATCATGAATCGAAACATGAATCATGAATTGAATCATGAATCATGAATCATGAGTCATGAATCATGAATCATGAATCATGAATCGAATAATGAATCATGAATCATGAATCATGAATTGAATCATGAATCATGAATTGAATCATGAATCATGAATCGAATCATGAATCGAATCATGAATCATGAATCGAATCATGAATCATGAATTGAATCATGAATCATGAATTATGAATCATAAATTGAATCATAAATCATGAATCATGAATTGAATCATGAATCATGAATCGAATCATGAATCATGAATTGAATCATAAATCATGAATCATGAATCATAAATTGAATCATAAGTCATGAATCATGAATTGAATCATGAATCATGAATCGAATCATGAATCATGAATCATGAATTGAATCATGAATTGAATCACGAATCATGAATCATAAATCCAATCATGAATCATGAATTGAATCATGAATCGAATCATGAATTGAATCATTAATCATGAATTGAATCATGAATCGTGAATTATGAATCATGAATTGAATCATGAATCGAATCATGAATTGAATCATTAATCATGAATTGAATCATGAATCGTGAATTATGAATCATGAATTGAATCATGAATCATGAATCATGAATTGAATCATGAATCATGAATCATGAATTGAATCATGAATCATGAATTATGAATCATGAATTGAATCATGAATCATGAATCATGAATTGAATCATGAATCATGAATCATGAATCATAAATCGAATCATGAATCATGAATCGAATCATGAATCATGAATTGAATCATGAATCATGAATCATGAATTGAATCATGAATCATGAATCATGAATTGAAGCATGAATCATGAATCATGAATCATGAATCATGAATTGAATCATGAATCATGAATCGAATCATGAATCATGAATTGAATCATGAGTTGAATCATGAATCGTAAATTGAATCATATATCATGAATCATGAATTGAATCATGAGTTGAATCATGAATCATGAATTATGAATCGAATCATGAATCATGAATTGAATCATGAGTTGAATCATGAATCATAAATTGAATCATGAATCATGAAATGAATCATGAATTGAATCATGAATCATGAATTATGAATCGAATCATGATTAATGAATTGAATCATAAGTTGAATCATGAATCATAAATTGAATCATGAATCATGAAATGAATCATGAATTGAATCATGAATCATGAATCATGAATTCAATCATGAATCATGATTTGAATCAGGAATCGAATCATGAATCATGAATTGAATCATGATTTTAATTATGAATCATGAATCATGAATTGAATCATGAATCATGAATCATGAATCATGAATTGAATTATGAATTGAATCATGAATCTTGAATCATGAATTGAATAATGAATCATGAATCATAAATCATGAATCATGAATCATGAATCATGAATTGAATTATGAATTGAATCATGAATCATGAATTGAATCATGGATCATGAATCATGAATTGAATCATGAATCATAAATCATGAATTGAATCATGAATCATGAATCAAAACATGAATCATGAATCGAATCATGAATCATGAATTGTATCATGAATCATGAATCATGAATTGAATCATGAATCATGAATCATGAATTGAATCATGAATCATGAATCATGAATCATGAATCATGAATCATGAATCGAATCATGAATCATGAATTGAATCATGAATCATGAATTATGAATCATGAATTGAATCATGAATCATGAATTGAATCATGAATCATGAATCATGAATTGAATCATGAATCATGAATCGAATCATGAATCATGAATCACGAATCGAATCATGAATCATGAATTGAATCATGAATCATGAATCATGAATTGAATCATGAATCATGAATCATGAATTGAATCATGAATCATGAATCATGAATCGAATCATGAATCATGAATTGAATCATGAATTGAATCATGAATCATGAATCGAATCATGAATCATGAATCAAGAATCATGAATCGAAACATGAATCATGAATTGAATCATGAATCATGAATCATAAATCATGAATTGAATCATGAATCATGAATCATGAATCGAATAATGTATCATGAATCATGAATCATGAATTGAATCATGAATCATGAATCAAGAATCATGAATCGAAATATGAATCATGAATTGAATCATGAATCATGAATCATGAATCATGAATTGAATCATGAATTATGAATCATGAATCGAATAATGAATCATGAATCATGAATTGAATTATGAATCATGAATTGAATCATGAATCATGAATTGAATCATGAATTGAATCATGAATCAAGAATCAAATCATGAATCATGAATTGAATCAAGAATCATGAATCATGAATCATAAATTGAATCATAAATCATGAATTATGAATTGAATCATGAACCATGAATCGAATCATGAATCATGAATCATGAATTGAATCATAAATTGAATCATGAATCATGAATCGAATCATGAATCATGAATCATGAATCATGAATTGAATCATGAATCGAATCATGAATCATGAATTGAATCATGAATTCATTCATGAATTGAATCATTAATCATGAATTGAATCATGAATTGAATCATGAATCATGAATTATGAATCATGAATTGAATCATGAATCATGAATCGAATCATGAATCATGAATCATGAATTGAATCATGAATCGAATCATAAATCATGAATTGAATCATGAATTGAATCATGAATCATGAATCGAATCATTAATCATGAATTAAATAATAAATTAAATCATGGATCATGAATCATGAATCATGAATTGAATCATGAATCATGAATCATGAATCGAATCATGAATCATGAATCGAATCATGAATCATGAATTGAATCATGAGTTGAATCATGAATCATAAATTGAATCATGAATCATGAATCATGAATCATGAATTGAATCATGAATCATGAATTGTATCATGAATCATGAATCATGAATTGAATCATGAATCATGAATCATGAATCATGAATCGAATCATGAATCATGAATCGAATCATGAATCATGAATTGAATCATGAATCATGAATTGAATCATGAATCATGAATCATGAATTGAATCATGAATCATGAATTGAATCACGAATCATGAATCATGAATCATGAATCGAATCATGAATCATGAATCATGAATTGAATCATGAATCATGAATTGAATCATGAATCATGAATTATGAATTGAATCATGAATCATGAATCATGAATTGAATCATGAATCATGAATCGAATCATGAATCATGAATTGAATCATGAATCATGAATCATGAATCGAAACATGAATCATGAATTGAATCATGAATCATGAATTGAATCATGAATCATGAATCATGAATCGAATAATGAATCATGAATTGAATCATGAATCATGAATCATGAATCATGAATCAAGAATCATGAATCGAAACATGAATCATGAATTGAATCATGAATCATGAATCATGAATCATGAGTCATGAATCATGAATCATGAATCATGAATCGAATAATGAATCATGAATCATGAATCATGAATTGAATCATGAATCATGAATTGAATCATGAATCATGAATCGAATCATGAATCGAATCATGAATCATGAATCGAATCATGAATCATGAATTGAATCATGAATCATGAATCATGAATCATAAATTGAATCATAAATCATGAATCATGAATTGAATCATGAATCATGAATCGAATCATGAATCATGAATTGAATCATAAATCATGAATCATGAATCATAAATTGAATCATAAATCATGAATCATGAATTGAATCATGAATCATGAATCGAATCATGAATCATGAATCATGAATTGAATCATGAATTGAATCACGAATCATGAATCATAAATCCAATCATGAATCATGAATTGAATCATGAATCGAATCATGAATTGAATCATTAATCATGAATTGAATCATGAATCGTGAATTATGAATCATGAATTGAATCATGAATCGAATCATGAATTGAATCATTAATCATGAATTGAATCATGAATCGTGAATTATGAATCATGAATTGAATCATGAATCATGAATCATGAATTGAATCATGAATCATGAATCATGAATTGAATCATGAATCATGAATTATGAATCATGAATTGAATCATGAATCATGAATCATGAATTGAATCATGAATCATGAATCATGAATCATAAATCGAATCATGAATCATGAATCGAATCATGAATCATGAATTGAATCATGAATCATGAATCATGAATTGAATCATGAATCATGAATCATGAATTGAAGCATGAATCATGAATCATGAATCATGAATCATGAATTGAATCATGAATCATGAATCGAATCATGAATCATGAATTGAATCATGAGTTGAATCATGAATCATAAATTGAATCATATATCATGAATCATGAATCATGAATTGAATCATGAATCATGAATTATGAATCGAATCATGAATCATGAATTGAATCATGAGTTGAATCATGAATCATAAATTGAATCATGAATCATGAAATGAATCATGAATTGAATCATGAATCATGAATCATGAATCATGAATTCAATCATGATTTTAATTATGAATCATGAATCATGAATTGAATCATGAATCATGAATCATGAATTGAATTATGAATTGAATCATGAAGCTTGAATCATGAATTGAATAATGAATCATGAATCATAAATCATGAATCATGAATCATGAATCATGAATTGAATTATGAATTGAATCATGAATCATGAATTGAATCATGAATCATGAATCATGAATTGAATCATGAATCATAAATCATGAATTGAATCATGAATCATGAATCAAAACATGAATCATGAATCGAATCATGAATCATGAATTGTATCATGAATCATGAATCATGAATTGAATCATGAATCATGAATCATGAATTGAATCATGAATCATGAATCATGAATTGAATCATGAATCATGAATCATGAATCATGAATCGAATCATGAATCATGAATCATGAATCATGAATTGAATCATGAATCATGAATTATGAATCATGAATTGAATCATGAATCATGAATTGAATCATGAATCATGAATCATGAATTGAATCATGAATCATGAATCATGAATTGAATAATGAATCATGAATCATGAATCGAATCATGAATCATGAATCACGAATCGAATCATGAATCAAGAATTGAATCATGAATCATGAATCATGAATTGAATCATGAATCATGAATCATGAATTGAATCATGAATCATGAATCATGAATCATGAATCGAATCATGAATCATGAATCATGAATCATGAATTGAATCATGAATCATGAATCGAATCATGAATCATGAATCAAGAATCATGAATCGAAACATGAATCATGAATTGAATCATGAATCATGAATCATGAATCATGAATTGAATCATGAATTATGAATCATGAATCGAATAATGAATCATGAATCATGAATTGAATCATGAATCATTAATTAAATCATGAATCATGAATTGAATCATGAATTGAATCATGAATCAAGAATCAAATCACGAATCATAAATTGAATCAAGAATCATGAATCATGAATCATAAATTGAATCATGAACCATGAATCGAATCATGAATCATGAATCATGAATTGAATCATAAATTGAATCATGAATCATGAATCGAATCATGAATCATGAATCATGAATCATGAATTGAATCATGAATCGAATTATTAATCATGAATTGAATCATGAATTGAATCATGAATTGAATCATTAATCATGAATTGAATCATGAATTGAATCATGAATCATGAATTATGAATCATGAATTGAATCATGAATCATGAATCGAATCATGAATCATGAATCATGAATTGAATCATGAATCGAATCATAAATCATGAATTGAATCATGAATTGAATCATGAATCATGAATCGAATCATGAATCATGAATTAAATAATAAATTGAATCATGAATTATGAATCGAATCATGAATTGAATCAGGAATCATGTATTGAATCATGAATCATGAATTGAATCATGAATCATGAATCATGAATCATGAATCGAATCACGAATCATGAATCAAATCATGAATCATGAATCATGAATCGAATCATGAATCATGAATTGAATCATGAATCATGAATCATGAATTGAATCATGAATCATGAATCATGAATTGAATCATGAATCATGAATCATGAATCAAATCATGAATCATGAATCGAATCACGAATCATGAATTGAATCATGAATCATGAATTGAAACATGAATCATGAATCATGAATTGAATCATGAATTGAATCATGAATCATGAATCATGAATCGAATCATAAATCATGAATTACGAATCATGAATTGAATCATGAATCATGAATCATGAATCAAATCATGAATCATGAATCATGAATCGAATCACGAATCATGAATTGAATCATGAATCATGAATCATGAATTGAATCATGAATCATGAATCATGAATTGAATCATGAATCATGAATCATGAATTGAATCATGAATCATGAATTGAATCACGAATCATGAATCATGAATCATGAATCGAATCATGAATCATGAATCATGAATTGAATCATGAATCATGAATTGAATCATGAATCATGAATTATGAATTGAATCATGAATCATGAATCATGAATTGAATCATGAATCATGAATCGAATCATGAATCATGAATTGAATCATGAATCATGAATCATGAATCGAAACATGAATCATGAATTGAATCATGAATCATGAATTGAATCATGAATCATGAATCATGAATCGAATAATGAATCATGAATTGAATCATGAATCATGAATCATGAATCATGAATCAAGAATCATGAATCGAAACATGAATCATGAATTGAATCATGAATCATGAATCATGAATCATGAGTCATGAATCATGAATCATGAATCATGAATCGAATAATGAATCATGAATCATGAATCATGAATTGAATCATGAATCATGAATTGAATCATGAATCATGAATCGAATCATGAATCGAATCATGAATCATGAATCGAATCATGAATCATGAATTGAATCATGAATCATGAATCATGAATCATAAATTGAATCATAAATCATGAATCATGAATTGAATCATGAATCATGAATCGAATCATGAATCATGAATTGAATCATAAATCATGAATCATGAATCATAAATTGAATCATAAATCATGAATCATGAATTGAATCATGAATCATGAATCGAATCATGAATCATGAATCATGAATTGAATCATGAATTGAATCACGAATCATGAATCATAAATCCAATCATGAATCATGAATTGAATCATGAATCGAATCATGAATTGAATCATTAATCATGAATTGAATCATGAATCGTGAATTATGAATCATGAATTGAATCATGAATCGAATCATGAATTGAATCATTAATCATGAATTGAATCATGAATCGTGAATTATGAATCATGAATTGAATCATGAATCATGAATCATGAATTGAATCATGAATCATGAATCATGAATTGAATCATGAATCATGAATTATGAATCATGAATTGAATCATGAATCATGAATCATGAATTGAATCATGAATCATGAATCATGAATCATAAATCGAATCATGAATCATGAATCGAATCATGAATCATGAATTGAATCATGAATCATGAATCATGAATTGAATCATGAATCATGAATCATGAATTGAAGCATGAATCATGAATCATGAATCATGAATCATGAATTGAATCATGAATCATGAATCGAATCATGAATCATGAATTGAATCATGAGTTGAATCATGAATCATAAATTGAATCATATATCATGAATCATGAATCATGAATTGAATCATGAATCATGAATTATGAATCAAATCATGAATCATGAATTGAATCATGAGTTGAATCATGAATCATAAATTGAATCATGAATCATGAAATGAATCATGAATTGAATCATGAATCATGAATCATGAATCATGAATTCAATCATGATTTTAATTATGAATCATGAATCATGAATTGAATCATGAATCATGAATCATGAATTGAATTATGAATTGAATCATGAAGCTTGAATCATGAATTGAATAATGAATCATGAATCATAAATCATGAATCATGAATCATGAATCATGAATTGAATTTTGAATTGAATCATGAATCATGAATTGAATCATGAATCATGAATCATGAATTGAATCATGAATCATAAATCATGAATTGAATCATGAATCATGAATCAAAACATGAATCATGAATCGAATCATGAATCATGAATTGTATCATGAATCATGAATCATGAATTGAATCATGAATCATGAATCATGAATTGAATCATGAATCATGAATCATGAATTGAATCATGAATCATGAATCATGAATCATGAATCGAATCATGAATCATGAATCATGAATCATGAATTGAATCATGAATCATGAATTATGAATCATGAATTGAATCATGAATCATGAATTGAATCATGAATCATGAATCATGAATTGAATCATGAATCATGAATCATGAATTGAATAATGAATCATGAATCATGAATCGAATCATTAATCATGAATCACGAATCGAATCATGAATCATGAATTGAATCATGAATCATGAATCATGAATTGAATCATGAATCATGAATCATGAATTGAATCATGAATCATGAATCATGAATCATGAATCGAATCATGAATCATGAATCATGAATCATGAATTGAATCATGAATCATGAATCGAATCATGAATCATGAATCAAGAATCATGAATCGAAACATGAATCATGAATTGAATCATGAATCATGAATCATGAATCATGAATTGAATCATGAATTATGAATCATGAATCGAATAATGAATCATGAATCATGAATTGAATCATGAATCATGAATTAAATCATGAATCATGAATTGAATCATGAATTGAATCATGAATCAAGAATCAAATCACGAATCATAAATTGAATCAAGAATCATGAATCATGAATCATAAATTGAATCATGAACCATGAATCGAATCATGAATCATGAATCATGAATTGAATCATAAATTGAATCATGAATCATGAATCGAATCATGAATCATGAATCATGAATCATGAATTGAATCATGAATCGAATCATTAATCATGAATTGAATCATGAATTGAATCATGAATTGAATCATTAATCATGAATTGAATCATGAATTGAATCATGAATCATGAATTATGAATCATGAATTGAATCATGAATCATGAATCGAATCATGAATCATGAATCATGAATTGAATCATGAATCGAATCATAAATCATGAATTGAATCATGAATTGAATCATGAATCATGAATCGAATCATGAATCATGAATTAAATAATAAATTGAATCATGAATTATGAATCGAATCATGAATTGAATCAGGAATCATGTATTGAATCATGAATCATGAATTGAATCATGAATCATGAATCATGAATCATGAATCGAATCACGAATCATGAATCAAATCATGAATCATGAATCATGAATCGAATCATGAATCATGAATTGAATCATGAATCATGAATCATGAATTGAATCATGAATCATGAATCATGAATTGAATCATGAATCATGAATCATGAATCAAATCATGAATCATGAATCGAATCACGAATCATGAATTGAATCATGAATCATGAATTGAAACATGAATCATGAATCATGAATTGAATCATGAATTGAATCATGAATCATGAATCATGAATCGAATCATAAATCATGAATTATGAATCATGAATTGAATCATGAATCATGAATCATGAATCAAATCATGAATCATGAATCATGAATCGAATCACGAATCATGAATTGAATCATGAATCATGAATCATGAATTGAATCATGAATCATGAATCATGAATTGAATCATGAATTGAATCATGAATCATGAATCATGAATCGAATCATGAATCATGAATCATGAATCATGAATTGAATCATGAATCATGAATCATGAATCAAATCATGAATCATGAATCGAATCACGAATCATGAATTGAATAATGAATCATGAATCATGAATTGAATCATGAATCATGAATCATGAATTGAATCATGAATTGAATCATGAATCATGAATCATGAATCGAATCATGAATCATGAATTATGAATCATAAATTGAATCATGAATCATGAATCGAATCATAAATCATGAATCATGAATCGAATCATAAATCATGAATCATGAATCATGATTCATGAAATGAATCATGAATCATGAATCATGAATTGAATCATGAATCATGAATCAAGAATCATGAATCGAAACATGAATCATGAATTGAATCATGAATCATGAATTGAATCATGAATCATGAATCATGAATCGAATAATGAATCATGAATCATGAATCATGAATTGAATCATGAATCATGAATTGAATCATGAATCATGAATTGAATCATGAATCATGAATTGAATCATGAATTGAATCATGAATCAAGAATCGAATCATGAATCATGAATTGAATCATGAATCATGAATCGAATCATGAATCATGAATCGAATCATGAATCATGAATCATGATTCATGAATCATGAATCATGAATCGAATCATGAATCATGAATTGAATCATGAATCATGAATCATGAATTGAATCATGAATCATGAATCATGAATCGAATCATGAATCATGAATCGAATCATGAATCATGAATCATGAATCGAATCATGAATCATGAATTGAATCATGAATCATGAATCATGAATTGAATCATGAATCATGAATCATGAATTGAATCATGAATCATGAATCATGAATCATAAATCGAATCATGAATCATGAATCATGAATCATGAATTGAATCATGAATCATGAATCGAATCATGAATCATGAATCAAGAATCATGAATCGAAACATGAATCATGAATTGAATCATGAATCATGAATCATGAATCATGAATTGAATCATGAATCATGAATCATGAATCGAATAATGAATCATGAATCATG
The DNA here is from genome assembly GCA_036250195.1 of Mixophyes australis. Taxonomy (NCBI): domain Eukaryota; kingdom Metazoa; phylum Chordata; class Amphibia; order Anura; family Limnodynastidae; genus Mixophyes; species Mixophyes australis. Next base: position 237,168,146 of record JAVHZZ010000001.1, on the reverse strand, counting down.
AATCATGAATTGAATCATGAATCATGAATTAAATCATGAATCATGAATTGAATCATGAATTGAATCATGAATTGAATCATGAATCAATAATCGAATCATGAATCATGAATTGAATCATGAATCATGAATCATGAATTGAATCATGAATCATGAATCATGAATCATAAATTGAATCATAAATCATGAATCATGAATTAAATCATGAATCATGAATCGAATCATGAATCATGAATCATGAATTGAATCATGAATTGAATCATGAATCATGAATCGAATCATGAATCATGAATTGAATCATGAATTGAATCATTAATCATGAATTGAATCATGAATTATGAATCAGGAATAGAATCATGAATCATGAATTGAATCATGAATCGAATCATAAATCATGAATTGAATAATGAATTGAATCATGAATCATGAATCGAATCATGAATCATGAATTAAATAATAAATTGAATCATGAATCATGAATCGAATCATGAATTGAATCAGGAATCATGAATTGAATCATGAATCATGAATTGAATCATGAATCATGAATCATGAATCGAATCATGAATCATGAATCATGAATCAAATCATGAATCATGAATCGAATCATGAATCATGAATTGAATCATGAATCATGAATCATGAATTGAATCATGAATCATGAATCATGAATTGAATCATGAATCATGAATCATGAATCATGAATCGAATCATGAATCATGAATCATAAATCATGAATTGAATCATGAATCATGAATTGAATCATGAATCATGAATTGAATCATGAATCATGAATCAAGATTCATGAATCGAAACATGAATCATGAATCATGAATCATGAATTGAATCATGAATCATGAATCGAATCATGAATCATGAATCAAGATTCATGAATCGAAACATGAATCATGAATCATGAATCATGAATTGCATCATGAATCATGAATCGAATCATGAATCATGAATTATGAATTGAATCATGAATCATGAATTAATGAATTGAATCATGAATCATGAATCATGAATCGAATCATGAATCATGAATCATGAATTGAATCATGAATCATGAATTAATGAATTGAATCATGAATCATGAATCATGAATCGAATCATGAATCATGAATCATGAATTGAATCATGAATCATGAATCGAATCATGAATCATGAATCGAATCATGAATCATGAATTAAATAATAAATTGAATCATGAATCATGAATCGAATCATGAATTGAATCAGGAATCATGTATTGAATCATGAATCATGAATTGAATCATGAATCATGAATCATGAATCATGAATCGAATCATGAATCATGAATCATGAATCAAATCATGAATCATGAATCATGAATCGAATCATGAATCATGAATTGAATCATGAATCATGAATCATGAATTGAATCATGAATCATGAATCATGAATCATGAATTGAATCATGAATCATGAATCATGAATCAAATCATGAATCATGAATCATGAATCGAATCACGAATCATGAATTGAATCATGAATCATGAATCATGAATTGAATCATGAATTATGAATCATGAATTGAATCATGAATCATGAATCATGAATCATGAATCGAATCATGAATCATGAATCATAAATCATGAATTGAATCATGAATCATGAATTGAATCATGAATCATGAATTGAATCATGAATCAAGATTCATGAATCGAAACATGAATCATGAATCATGAATCATGAATTGAATCATGAATCATGAATCGAATCATGAATCATGAATCAAGATTCATGAATCGAAACATGAATCATGAATCATGAATCATGAATTGAATCATGAATCATGAATCGAATCATGAATCATGAATTATGAATTGAATCATGAATCATGAATTAATGAATTGAATCATGAATCATGAATCATGAATCGAATCATGAATCATGAATTGAATCATGAATCATGAATTAATGAATTGAATCATGAATCATGAATCATGAATCGAATCATGAATCATGAATCATGAATTGAATCATGAATCATGAATCGAATCATGAATCATGAATCGAATCATGAATCATGAATTAAATAATAAATTGAATCATGAATCATGAATCGAATCATGAATTGAATCAGGAATCATGTATTGAATCATGAATCATGAATTGAATCATGAATCATGAATCATGAATCATGAATCGAATCATGAATCATGAATCATGAATCAAATCATGAATCATGAATCATGAATCGAATCATGAATCATGAATTGAATCATGAATCATGAATCATGAATTGAATCATGAATCATGAATCATGAATCATGAATTGAATCATGAATCATGAATCATGAATCGAATCATGAATCATGAATCATGAATTGAATCATGAATCATGAATCGAATCATGAATCATGAATTGAATCATGAGTTGAATCATGAATCATAAATTGAATCATGAATCATGAATTGAATCATGAATCATGAATCAAGAATCATGAATCGAAACATGAATCATGAATTGAATCATGAATCATGAATTGAATCATGAATCATGAATCATGAATTGAATAATGAATCATGAATCATGAATTGAATCATGAATCATGAATTGAATCATGAATCATGAATTGAATCATGAATTGAATCATGAATCAAGAATCGAATCATGAATCATGAATTGAATCAAGAATCATGAATCATGAATCGAATCATGAATCATGAATCATGAATCATGAATTGAATCATGAATTGAATCATGAGTTGAATCATGAATCATAAATTGAATCATGAATCATGAATTGAATCATGAATCATGAATCAAGAATCATGAATCGAAACATGAATCATGAATTGAATCATGAATCATGAATTGAATCATGAATCATGAATCATGAATTGAATAATGAATCATGAATCATGAATTGAATCATGAATCATGAATTGAATCATGAATCATGAATTGAATCATGAATTGAATCATGAATCATGAATTGAATCATGAATCATGAATCGAATCATGAATCATGAATCATGAATTGAATCATGAATCGAATCATGAATCATGAATTGAATCATGAATTGAATCATGAATTGAATCTTTAATCATGAATTGAATCATGAATTGAATCATGAATCATGAATTAAATAATAAATTGAATCATGAATCATGAATCGAATCATGAATTGAATAAGGAATCATGAATTGAATCATGAATCATGAATCGAATAATGAATCATGAATCATGAATCGAATCATGAATCATGAATCATGAATCGAATCATGAATCATGAATCATGAATCAAATCATGAATCATGAATCATGAATCGAATCATGAATCATGAATTGAATCATGAATCATGAATCATGAATCATGAATCGAATCATGAATCATGAATCATGAATCGAATCATGAATCATGAATCATGAATCGAATCATGAATCATGAATTGAATCATGAATTGAATCATGAATTGAATCATGAATCATGAATCATGAATTGAATCATGAATCATGAATCATGAATCATGAATCGAATCATGAATCATGAATCATGAATCATGAATTGAATCATGAATCATGAATCGAATCATGAATCATGAATCAAGAATCATGAATCGAAACATGAATCATGAATCGAGTCATGAATCATGAATCATGAATCATGAATTGAATCATGTATCATGAATCATGAATCGAATAATGAATCATGAATCATGAATCATGAATTAAATCATGAATCATGAATTGAATCATGAATTGAATCATGAATCAAGAATCGAATCATGAATCATGAATTGAATCATGAATCATGAATCATGAATCATAAATTGAATCATAAATCATGAATCATGAATTAAATCATGAATCATGAATCGAATCATGAATCATGAATCATGAATTGAATCATGAATTGAATCATGAATCATGAATCGAATCATGAATCATGAATTGAATCATGAATTGAATCATGAATTGAATCATTAATCATGAATTGAATCATGAATTATGAATCATGAATAGAATCATGATTCATGAATCGAATCATGAATCATGAATCATGAATTGAATCATGAATCGAATCATAAATCATGAATTGAATAATGAATTGAATCATGAATCATGAATCAAATCATGAATCATGAATTAAATAATAAATTGAATCATGAATCATGAATCGAATCATGAATTGAATCAGGAATCATGAATTGAATCAGGAATCATGAATTGAATCATGAATCATGAATTGAATCATGAATCATGAATCATGAATCGAATCATGAATCATGAATCATGAATCATGAATCAAATCATGAATCATGAATCATGAATCGAATCATGAATCATGAATTGAATCATGAATCATGAATTGAATCATGAATCATGAATCATGAATTGAATCATGAATCATGAATCATGAATCATGAATCGAATCATGAATCATGAATCATAAATCATGAATTGAATCATGAATCATGAATTGAATCATGAATCATGAATTGAATCATGAATCATGAATCAAGATTCATGAATCGAAACATGAATCATGAATCATGAATCATGAATTGAATCATGAATCATGAATCGAATCATGAATCATGAATCAAGATTCATGAATCGAAACATGAATCATGAATCATGAATCATGAATTGAATCATGAATCATGAATCGAATCATGAATCATGAATTATGAATTGAATCATGAATCATGAATTAATGAATTGAATCATGAATCATGAATCATGAATCGAATCATGAATCATGAATCATGAATCGAATCATTAATCATGAATCATGAATCATGAATCGAATCATGAATCATGAATTGAATCATGAATCATGAATTGAATCATGAATCATGAATTAAATAATAAATTGAATCATGAATCATGAATCGAATCATGAATTGAATCAGGAATCATGTATTGAATCATGAATCATGAATTGAATCATGAATCATGAATCATGAATTGAATCATGAATCATGAATCATGAATCGAATCATGAATCATGAATTGAATCATGAATCATGAATCATGAATTGAATCATGAATCATGAATCATGAATCATGAATTGAATCATGAATCATGAATCATGAATCAAATCATGAATCATGAATCATGAATCGAATCACGAATCATGAATTGAATCATGAATCATGAATCATGAATTGAATCATGAATCATGAATCATGAATTGAATCATGAATCATGAATCATGAATCGAATCATGAATCATGAATCATGAATCATGAATTGAATCATGAATCATGAATCGAATCATAAATCATGAATCATGAATCATGATTCATGAAATGAATCATGAATCATGAATCATGAATTGAATCATGAATCATGAATCAAGAATCATGAATCGAAATATGAATCATGAATTGAATCATGAATCATGAATTGAATCATGAATCATGAATTGAATCATGAATCATGAATTGAATCATGAATCATGAATCATGAATCGAATAATGAATCATGAATCATGAATCATGAATTGAATCATGAATCATGAATTAAATAATAAATTGAATCATGAATCATGAATCGAATCATGAATTGAATCAGGAATCATGAATTGAATCATGAATCATGAATTGAATCATGAATCATGAATCATGAATCATGAATCGAATCATGAATCATGAATCATGAATCATGAATCAAATCATGAATCATGAATCATGAATCATGAATCATGAATTGAATCATGAATTGAATCATGAATTGAATCTTTAATCATGAATTGAATCATGAATTGAATCATGAATCATGAATTAAATAATAAATTGAATCATGAATCATGAATCGAATCATGAATTGAATAAGGAATCATGAATTGAATCATGAATCATGAATCATGAATCGAATAATGAATCATGAATCATGAATCATGAATCATGAATCGAATTATGAATCATGAATCGAATCATGAATCATGAATCATGAATCAAATCATGAATCATGAATCATGAATCGAATCATGAATCATGAATTGAATCATGAATCATGAATCATGAATCGAATCATGAATCATGAATCATGAATCGAATCATGAATCATGAATCATGAATCGAATCATGAATCATGAATTGAATCATGAATCATGAATCATGAATTGAATCATGAATCATGAATCATGAATTGAATCATGAATTGAATCATGAATCATGAATCGAATCATGAATCATGAATCATGAATCATGAATTGAATCATGAATCATGAATCGAATCATGAATCATGAATCAAGAATCATGAATCGAAACATGAATCATGAATTGAATCATGAATCATGAATCATGAATCATGAATTGAATCATGTATCATAAATCATGAATCGAATAATGAATCATGAATCATGAATCATGAATTAAATCATGAATCATGAATTGAATCATGAATTGAATCATGAATCAAGAATCGAATCATGAATCATGAATTGAATCATGAATCATGAATCATGAATCATAAATTGAATCATAAATCATGAATCATGAATTAAATCATGAATCATGAATCGAATCATGAATCATGAATCATGAATTGAATCATGAATTGAATCATGAATCATGAATCGAATCATGAATCATGAATTGAATCATGAATTGAATCATGAATTGAATCATTAATCATGAATTGAATCATGAATTATGAATCATGAATAGAATCATGATTCATGAATCGAATCATGAATCATGAATCATGAATTGAATCATGAATCGAATCATAAATCATGAATTGAATAATGAATTGAATCATGAATCATGAATCGAATCATGAATCATGAATTAAATAATAAATTGAAACATGAATCATGAATCGAATCATGAATTGAATCAGGAATCATGAATTGAATCATGAATCATGAATCATGAATCGAATCATGAATCATGAATTGAATCATGAATCATGAATCATGAATTGAATCATGAATCATGAATCATCAATTGAATCATGAATCATGAATCATGAATCATGAATCGAATCATGAATCATGAATCATAAATCATGAATTGAATCATGAATCATGAATTGAATCATGAATCATGAATTGAATCATGAATCATGAATCAAGATTCATGAATCGAAACATGAATCATGTATCATGAATCATGAATTGAATCATGAATCATGAATCGAATCATGAATCATGAATCAAGATTCATGAATCGAAACATGAATCATGAATCATGAATCATGAATTGAATCATGAATCATGAATCCAATCATGAATCATGAATCATGAATTGAATCATGAATCATGAATTAATGAATTGAATCATGAATCATGAATCATGAATCGAATCATAAATCATGAATCATGAATTGAATCATGAATCATGAATTAATGAATTGAATCATGAATCATGAATCATGAATCGAATCATGAATCATGAATCATGAATCATGAATCGAATCATGAATCATGAATTGAATCATGAATCATGAATTAAATAATAAATTGAATCATGAATCATGAATCGAATCATGAATTGAATCAGGAATCATGTATTGAATCATGAATCATGAATTGAATCATGAATCATGAATCATGAATTGAATCATGAATCATGAATCATGAATCAAATCATGAATCATGAATCATGAATCGAATCATGAATCATGAATTGAATCATGAATCATGAATCATGAATTGAATCATGAATCATGAATCATGAATCATGAATTGAATCATGAATCATGAATCATGAATCAAATCATGAATCATGAATCATGAATCGAATCACGAATCATGAATTGAATCATGAATCATGAATCATGAATTGAATCATGAATCATGAATCATGAATTGAATCATGAATCATGAATCATGAATCGAATCATGAATCATGAATCATGAATCATGAATTGAATCATGAATCATGAATCGAATCATAAATCATGAATCATGAATCATGATTCATGAAATGAATCATGAATCATGAATCATGAATTGAATCATGAATCATGAATCAAGAATCATGAATCGAAATATGAATCATGAATTGAATCATGAATCATGAATTGAATCATGAATCATGAATTGAATCATGAATCATGAATCATGAATCGAATAATGAATCATGAATCATGAATCATGAATTGAATCATGAATCATGAATTAAATAATAAATTGAATCATGAATCATGAATCGAATCATGAATTGAATCAGGAATCATGAATTGAATCATGAATCATGAATTGAATCATGAATCATGAATCATGAATCATGAATCGAATCATGAATCATGAATCATGAATCATGAATCAAATCATGAATCATGAATCATGAATCGAATCATGAATCATGAATTGAATCATGAATCATGAATCATGAATTGAATCATGAATCATGAATCATGAATCATGAATTGAATCATGAATCATGAATCATGAATCATGAATCGAATCATGAATCATGAATCATAAATCATGAATTGAATCATGAATCATGAATTGAATCATGAATCATGAATTGAATCATGAATCATGAATTGAATCATGAATCATGAATCAAGATTCATGAATCGAAACATGAATCATGAATCATGAATCATGAATTGAATCATGAATCATGAATCGAATCATGAATCATGAATCAAGATTCATGAATCGAAACATGAATCATGAATCATGAATCATGAATTGAATCATGAATCATGAATCGAATCATGAATCATGAATCATGAATTGAATCATGAATCATGAATTAATGAATTGAATCATGAATCATGAATCATGAATCGAATCATGAATCATGAATCATGAATTGAATCATGAATCATGAATTAATGAATTGAATCATGAATCATGAATCATGAATCGAATCATGAATCATGAATCATGAATCATGAATCGAATCATGAATCATGAATTGAATCATGAATTGAATCTTTAATCATGAATTGAATCATGAATTGAATCATGAATCATGAATTATGAATCATGAATAGAATCATGAATCATGAATCGAATCATGAATCATGAATTGAATCATGATTTGAATCATAAATCATGAATTGAATAATGAATTGAATCATGAATCATGAATCGAATCATGAATCATGAATTAAATAATAAATTGAATCATGAATCATGAATCGAATCATGAATTGAATAAGGAATCATGAATTGAATCATGAATCATAATTCATGAATCGAATAATGAATCATGAATCATGAATCATGAATCATGAATCATGAATCGAATCATGAATCATGAATCATGAATCAAATCATGAATCATGAATCATGAATCGAATCATGAATCATGAATTGAATCATGAATCATGAATCATGAATTGAATCATGAATCATGAATCATGAATCGAATCATGTATCATGAATCATGAATCGAATCATGAATCATGAATTGAATCATGAATCATGAATCATGAATTGAATCATGAATCATGAATCATGAATTGAATCATGAATCATGAATCATGAATCATGAATCGAATCATGAATCATGAATCATGAATCATGAATTGAATCATGAATCATGAATCGAATCATGAATCATGAATCAAGAATCATGAATCGAAACATGAATCATGAATTGAATCATGAATCATGAATTGAATCATGAATCATGAATCGAATAATGAATCATGAATCATGAATCATGAATCATAAATTGAATCATAAATCATGAATCATGAATTAAATCATGAATCATGAATTGAATCATGAATCAAGAATCGAATCATGAATCATGAATTGAATCATGAATCATGAATCATGAATCATAAATTGAATCATAAATCATGAATCATGAATTAAATCATGAATCATGAATCGAATCATGAATCATGAATCATGAATTGAATCATGAATTGAATCATGAATCATGAATCGAATCATGAATCATGAATTGAATCATGAATTGAATCATGAATTGAATCATTAATCATGAATTGAATCATGAATTATGAATCATGAATAGAATCATTAATCATGAATCGAATCATGAATCATGAATCATGAATTGAATCATGAATCATGAATCGAATCATGAATCATGAATCGAATCATGAATCATGAATTAAATAATAAATTGAATCATGAATCATGAATCGAATCATGAATTGAATCAGGAATCATGTATTGAATCATGAATCATGAATTGAATCATGAATCATGAATTATGAATCATGAATCGAAACATGAATCATGAATCATGAATCAAATCATGAATCATGAATCATGAATCGAATCATGAATCATGAATTGAATCATGAATCATGAATCATGAATTGAATCATGAATCATGAATCATGAATCATGAATTGAATCATGAATCATGAATCATGAATCAAATCATGAATCATGAATCATGAATCGAATCACGAATCATGAATTGAATCATGAATCATGAATCATGAATTGAATCATGAATCATGAATCATGAATTGAATCATGAATCATGAATCATGAATCGAATCATGAATCATGAATCATGAATCATGAATTGAATCATGAATCATGAATCGAATCATGAATCATGAATTGAATCATGAGTTGAATCATGAATCATAAATTGAATCATGAATCATGAATCGAATCATAAATCATGAATCATGAATCATGATTCATGAAATGAATCATGAATCATGAATCATGAATTGAATCATGAATCCTGAATCAAGAATCATGAATCGAAACATGAATCATGAATTGAATCATGAATCATGAATTGAATCATGAATCATGAATCATGAATCGAATAATGAATCATGAATCATGAATCATGAATTGAATCATGAATCATGAATCATGAATTGAATCATGAATCATAATTCATGAATCATGAATCGAATCATGAATCATGAATCATGAATCATGAATTGAATCATGAATCATGAATCGAATCATGAATCATGAATCAAGAATCATGAATCGAAACATGAATCATGAATTGAATCATGAATCATGAATTGAATCATGAATCATGAATTGAATCATGAATCATGAATCATGAATCATGAATCGAATAATGAATCATGAATCATGAATCATGAATCATAAATTGAATCATAAATCATGAATCATGAATTAAATCATGAATCATGAATTGAATCATGAATCAAGAATCGAATCATGAATCATGAATTGAATCATGAATCATGAATCATGAATCATAAATTGAATCATAAATCATGAATCATGAATTAAATCATGAATCATGAATCGAATCATGAATCATGAATTGAATCATGAATTGAATCATGAATCATGAATCGAATCATGAATCATGAATTGAATCATGAATTGAATCATGAATTGAATCATTAATCATGAATTGAATCATGAATTATGAATCATGAATAGAATCATGAATCATGAATCGAATCATGAATCATGAATCATGAATTGAATCATGAATCGAATCATAAATAATAAATTGAATAATGAATTGAATTATGAATCATGAATCGAATCATGAATCATGAATTAAATATTAAATTGAATCATGAATCATGAATTGAATCATGAATTGAATCAGGAGTCAAGAATTGAATCATGAATCATGAATTGAATCATGAATCATGAATCATGAATCATGAATCGAATCATGAATCATGAATCATGAATCAAATCATGAATCATGAATTGAATCATGAATCAGGAATCATGAATCATGAATCGAATCATGAATCATGAATCATGAATCAAATCATGAATCATGAATCATGAATCGAATCATGAATCAAGAATTGAATCATGAATCATGAATCATGAATTGAATCATGAATCATGAATCATGAATTGAATCATGAATCATGAATCATGAATCATGAATCGAATCATGAATCATGAATCATAAATCATGAATTGAATCATGAATCATGAATTGAATCATGAATCATGAATTGAATCATGAATCATGAATCAAGATTCATGAATCGAAACATGAATCATGATTCATGAATCATGAATTGAATCATGAATCATGAATCAAGATTCATGAATCGAAACATGAATCATGAATCATGAATCATGAATTGAATCATGAATCATGAATCGAATCATGAATCATGAATCATGAATTGAATCATGAATTATGAATTAATGAATTGAATCATGAATCATGAATCGAATCATGAATCATGAATCATGAATTGAATCATGAATCATGAATTAATGAATTGAATCATGAATCATGAATCGAATCATGAATCATGAATCATGAATTGAATCATGAATCATGAATCGAATCATGAATCATGAATCGAATCATGAATCATGAATTAAATAATAAATTGAATCATGAATCATGAATCGAATCATGAATTGAATCAGGAATCATGTATTGAATCATGAATCATGAATTGAATCATGAATCATGAATTATTAATCATGAATCGAATAATGAATCATGAATCATGAATCAAATCATGAATCATGAATCATGAATCGAATAATGAATCATGAATTGAATCATGAATCATTAATCATGAATTGAATCATGAATCATGAATCATGAATCATGAATTGAATCATGAATCATGAATCATGAATCAAATCATGAATCATGAATCATGAATCGAATCACGAATCATGAATTGAATCATGAATCATGAATCATGAATTGAATCATGAATCATGAATCATTAATTGAATCATGAATCATGAATCATGAATCGAATCATGAATCATGAATCATGAATCATGAATTGAATGATGAATCATGAATCGAATCATGAATCATGAATTGAATCATGAGTTGAATCATGAATCATAAATTGAATCATGAATCATGAATCGAATCATAAATCATGAATCATGAATCATGATTCATGAAATGAATCATGAATCATGAATCATGAATTGAATCATGAATCATGAATCAAGAATCATGAATCGAAACATGAATCATGAATTGAATCATGAATCATGAATTGAATCATGAATCATGAATCATGAATCGAATAATGAATCATGAATCATGAATCATGAATTGAATCATGAATCATGAATTGAATCATGAATCATGAATTGAATCATGAATTGAATCATGAATCATGAATTGAATCATGAATTGAATCATGAATTGAATCTTTAATCATGAATTGAATCATGAATTGAATCATGAATCATGAATCATGAATTGAATCAAGAATCATGAATCATGAATCATAAATTGAATCATAAATCATGAATCATGAATTGAATCATGAATCATGAATCGAATCATGAATCATGAATCATGAATTGAATCATGAATTGAATCATGAATTAAATCTTTAATCATGAATTGAATCATGAATTGAATCATGAATCATGAATTATGAATCATGAATAGAATCATGAATCATGAATCGAATCATGAATCATGAATTGAATCATGAATCAAATCATAAATCATGAATTGAATAATGAATTGAATCATGAATCATGAATCGAATCATGAATCATGAATTAAATAATAAATTGAATCATGAATCATGAATCGAATCATGAATTGAATAAGGAATCATGAATTGAATCATGAATCATGAATCATGAATCGAATAATGAATCATGAATCATGAATCATGAATCGAATCATGAATCATGAATCATGAATCGAATCATGAATCATGAATCATGAATCAAATCATGAATCATGAATCATGAATCGAATCATGAATCATGAATTGAATCATGAATCATGAATCATGAATTGAATCATGAATCATGAATCATGAATCGAATCATGAATCATGAATCATGAATCGAATCATGAATCATGAATTGAATCATGAATCATGAATCATGAATTGAATCATGAATCATGAATTGAATCATGAATCATGAATCATGAATTGAATCATGAATCATGAATTGAATCATGAATCATGAATCATGAATCGAATAATGAATCATGAATCATGAATCATGAATTGAATCATGAATCATGAATCATGAATTGAATCATGAATCATGAATCATGAATCATGAATTGAATCATGAATCATGAATCGAATCATGAATCATGAATCAAGAATCATGAATCGAAACATGAATCATGAATTAAATCATGAATCATGAATTGAATCATGAATCATGAATCATGAATCGAATAATGAATCATGAATCATGAATCATGAATCATAAATTGAATCATAAATCATGAATCATGAATTAAATCATGAATCATGAATTGAATCATGAATCAAGAATCGAATCATGAATCATGAATTGAATCATGAATCATGAATCATGAATCATAAATTGAATCATAAATCATGAATCATGAATTAAATCATGAATCATGAATTGAATCATGAATTGAATCATGAATCATGAATCGAATCATGAATCATGAATTGAATCATGAATTGAATCATGAATTGAATCATGAATTGAATCATGAATTGAATCATTAATCATGAATTGAATCATGAATTATGAATCATGAATAGAATCATGAATCATGAATCGAATCATGAATCATGAATCATGAATTGAATCATGAATCGAATCATAAATCATGAATTGAATAATGAATTGAATCATGAATCATGAATCGAATCATGAATCATGAATTAAATATTAAATTGAATCATGAATCATGAATTGAATTATGAATTGAATCAGGAATCATGAATTGAATCATGAATCATGAATTGAATCATGAATCATGAATCATGAATCATGAATCGAATCATGAATCATGAATCATGAATCAAATCATGAATCATGAATTGAATCATGAATCATGAATCATGAATCATGAATTGAATCATGAATCATGAATCATGAATCAAATCATGAATCATGAATCATGAATCGAATCATGAATCAAGAATTGAATCATGAATCATGAATCATGAATTGAATCATGAATCATGAATCATGAATTGAATCATGAATCATGAATCATGAATCATGAATCGAATCATGAATCATGAATCATAAATCATGAATTGAATCATGAATCATGAATTGAATCATGAATCATGAATCAAGATTCATGAATCGAAACATGAATCATGATTCATGAATCATGAATTGAATCATGAATCATGAATCAAGATTCATGAATCGAAACATGAATCATGAATCATGAATCATGAATTGAATCATGAATCATGAATCGAATCATGAATCATGAATCATGAATTGAATCATGAATTATGAATTAATGAATTGAATCATGAATCATGAATCATGAATCGAATCATAAATCATGAATCATGAATTGAATCATGAATCATGAATTAATGAATTGAATCATGAATCATGAATCGAATCATGAATCATGAATCATGAATTGAATCATGAATCATGAATCGAATCATGAATCATGAATCGAATCATGAATCATGAATTAAATAATAAATTGAATCATGAATCATGAATCGAATCATGAATTGAATCAGGAATCATGTATTGAATCATGAATCATGAATTGAATCATGAATCATGAATTATTAATCATGAATCGAATAATGAATCATGAATCATGAATCAAATCATGAATCATGAATCATGAATCGAATCATGAATCATGAATTGAATCATGAATCATGAATCATGAATTGAATCATGAATCATGAATCATGAATCATGAATCATGAATTGAATCATGAATCATGAATCATGAATCAAATCATGAATCATGAATCATGAATCGAATCACGAATCATGAATTGAATCATGAATCATGAATCATGAATTGAATCATGAATCATGAATCATTAATTAATTCATGAATCATGAATCATGAATCGAATCATGAATCATGAATCATGAATTGAATCATGAATCATGAATCGAATCATGAATCATGAATTGAATCATGAGTTGAATCATGAATCATAAATTGAATCATGAATCATGAATCGAATCATAAATCATGAATCATGAATCATGATTCATGAAATGAATCATGAATCATGAATCATGAATTGAATCATGAATCATGAATCAAGAATCATGAATCGAAACATGAATCATGAATTGAATCATGAATCATGAATTGAATCATGAATCATGAATCATGAATCGAATAATGAATCATGAATCATGAATCATGAATTGAATCATGAATCATGAATTGAATCATGAATCATGAATTGAATCATGAATTGAATCATGAATCATGAATTGAATCATTAATTGAATCATGAATTGAATCTTTAATCATGAATTGAATCATGAATTGAATCATGAATCATGAATCATGAATTGAATCAAGAATCATGAATCATGAATCATAAATTGAATCATAAATCATGAATCATGAATTGAATCATGAATCATGAATCGAATCATGAATCATGAATCATGAATTGAATCATGAATTGAATCATGAATTGAATCTTTAATCATGAATTGAATCATGAATTGAATCATGAATCATGAATTATGAATCATGAATAGAATCATGAATCATGAATCGAATCATGAATCATGAATTGAATCATGAATCAAATCATAAATCATGAATTGAATAATGAATTGAATCATGAATCATGAATCGAATCATGAATTGAATAAGGAATCATGAATTGAATCATGAATCATGAATCATGAATCGAATAATGAATCATGAATCATGAATCATGAATCGAATCATGAATCATGAATCATGAATCGAATCATGAATCATGAATCATGAATCAAATCATGAATCATGAATCATGAATCGAATCATGAATCATGAATTGAATCATGAATCATGAATCATGAATTGAATCATGAATCATGAATCATGAATCGAATCATGAATCATGAATCATGAATCGAATCATGAATCATGAATTGAATCATGAATCATGAATTGAATCATGAATCATGAATCATGAATTGAATCATGAATCATGAATCATGAATCATGAATCGAATCATGAATCATGAATCAAGAATCATGAATCGAAACATGAATCATGAATTGAATCATGAATCATGAATCATGAATTGAATCATGAATCATGAATCATGAATCGAATAATGAATCATGAATCATGAATTGAATCATGAATCATGAATTAAATCATGAATCATGAATTGAATCATGAATTGAATCATGAATCAAGAATCGAATCATGAATCATGAATTGAATCATGAATCATGAATCATGAATCATAAATTGAATCATAAATCATGAATCATGAATTAAATCATGAATCATGAATCGAATCATGAATCATGAATCATGAATTGAATCATGAATTGAATCATGAATCATGAATCGAATCATGAATCATGAATTGAATCATGAATTGAATCATGAATTGAATCATTAATCATGAATTGAATCATGAATTATGAATCATGAATAGAATCATGAATCATGAATCGAATCATGAATCATGAATCATGAATTGAATCATGAATCGAATCATAAATCATGAATTGAATAATGAATTGAATCATGAATCATGAATCGAATCATGAATCATGAATTAAATAATAAATTGAATCATGAATCATGAATCGAATCATGAATTGAATCAGGAATCATGAATTGAATCATGAATCATGAATTGAATCATGAATCATGAATCATGAATCATGAATCGAATCATGAATCATGAATCATGAATCAAATCATGAATCATGAATCATGAATCGAATCATGAATCATGAATTGAATCATGAATCATGAATCATGAATTGAATCATGAATCATGAATCATGAATTGAATCATGAATCATGAATCGAATCATGAATCATGAATCATAAATCATGAATTGAATCATGAATCATGAATTGAATCATGAATCATGAATTGAATCATGAATCCTGAATCAAGATTCATGAATCGAAACATGAATCATGAATCATGAATCATGAATTGAATCATGAATCATGAATCGAATCATGAATCATGAATCAAGATTCATGAATCGAAACATGAATCATGAATCATGAATCATGAATTGAATCATGAATCATGAATCAAATCATGAATCATGAATCATGAATCATGAATTGAATCATGAATCATGAATTAATGAATTGAATCATGAATCATAAATCATGAATCGAATCATGAATCATGAATCATGAATCATGAATTAATGAATTGAATCATGAATCATGAATCATGAATCGAATCATGAATCATGAATCATGAATTGAATCATGAATCATGAATCAAATCATGAATCATGAATTGAATCATGAATCATGAATCATGAATTGAATCATGAATCATGAATTAATTAATTGAATCATGAATCAATAATCATTAATCGAATCATGAATCATGAATCATGAATTGAATCATGAATCATGAATCGAATCATGAATCATGAATTGAAACATTAATTGAATCATGTATCATGAATTGAATCAGGAATCGAATCATGAATTGAATTATGAATCATGAAATGAATCATGAGTCATGAATAATGAATTAAATCATGAATCATGAATCATGAATCATGAATCATGAATTGAATCATGAATCATTAATCATGAATCATGAATTGAATCATGAATCATGAATCATGAATCGAATCATGAATCATGAATCGAATCATGAATCATGAATTGAATCATGAGTTGAATCATGAATCATAAATTGAATCATGAATCATGAATCATGAATCATGAATTGAATCATGAATCATGAATTGTATAATGAATCATGAATCATGAATTGAATCATGAATCATGAATCATGAATTGAATCATGAATCATGAATTATGAATCATGAATCGAATCATGAATCATGAATTGAATCATAAATCATGAATCATGAATTGAATCATGAATCATGAATCATGAATCATGAATCGAATCATGAATCATGACTCATGAATCATGAATTGAATCATGAATCATGAATCGAATCATGAATCATGAATCAAGAATCATGAATCGAAACATGAATCATGAATTGAATCATGAATCATGAATCATGAATCATGAATCGAATCATGAATCATGAATCATGAATTGAATCTTGAATCATGAATTAATGAATTGAATCATGAATCATGAATCATGAATCGAATCATGAATCATGAATCATGAATTGAATCATGAATCATGAATTGAATCATGAATCATGAATCATGAATTGAATCATGAATCATGAATTAATGAATTGAATCATGAATCATGAATCATGAATCAAATCATGAATCATGAATCATGAATTGAATCATGAATCATGAATCGAATCATGAATCATGAATTGAAACATTATTTGAATCATGTATGATGAATTGAATCAGGAATCGAATCATGAATTGAATTATGAATCATGAAATGAATCATGAGTCATGAATAATGAATTAAATCATGAATCATGAATCATGAATCATGAATCATGAATTGAATCATGAATCATGAATCGAATCATGAATCGAATCATGAATCATAAATTGAATCATGAATCATGAATCATGAATCATGAATTGAATCATGAATCATGAATTGTATCATGAATCATGAATCATGAATTGAATCATGAATCATGAATCATGAATTGAATCATGAATCATGAATCATGAATCATGAATCGAATCATGAATCATGAATCGAATCATGAATCATGAATTGAATCATGAATCATGAATCATGAATCATAAATTGAATCATAAATCATGAATCATGAATTGAATCATGAATCATGAATCGAATCATGAATCATGAATCATGAATTGAATCATGAATTGAATCATGAATCATGAATCGAATTATGAATCATGAATTGAATCATGAATTGAATCATGAATCATGAATCATAAATCCAATCATGAATCATGAATTGAATCATGAATCGAATCATGAATTGAATCACTAATCATGAATTGAATCATGAATCATGAATTATGAATCATGAATTGAATCATGAATCATGAATCATGAATTGAATCATGAATCATGAATCATGAATTAAATCATGAATCATGAATTATGAATCATGAATTGAATCATGAATCATGAATCATGAATTGAATCATGAATCATGAATCACGAATCATAAATCGAATCATGAATCATGAATTGAATCATGAATCATGAATTGAATCATGAATCATGAATCATGAATTGAATCATGAATCATGAATCATGAATTGAATCATGAATCATGAATCATGAATCATGAATCATGAATCATGAATCATGAATTGAATCATGAATCATGAATCGAATCATGAATCATGAATTGAATCATGAGTTGAATCATGAATCATAAATTGAATCATGAATCATGAATCATGAATTGAATCATGAATCATGAATTATGAATCGAATCATGAATCATGAATTGAATCATGAGTTGAATCATGAATCATAAATTGAATCATGAATCATGAAATGAATCATGAATTGAATCATGAATCATGAATCATGAATCATGAATTCAATCATGAATTATGATTTGAATCAGGAATCGAATCATGAATCATGAATTGAATCATGATTTTAATTATGAATCATGAATCATGAATTGAATCATGAATCATGAA
Source organism: Mixophyes australis (assembly GCA_036250195.1). Lineage (NCBI taxonomy): Eukaryota > Metazoa > Chordata > Amphibia > Anura > Limnodynastidae > Mixophyes > Mixophyes australis. The sequence goes on along the minus strand of JAVHZZ010000001.1, from coordinate 237,147,736 downwards.
TCATGAATCATGAATTGAAATATGAATTGAATCATGAATCATGAATCATGAATTGAATAATGAATCATGAATCATAAATCATGAATCATGAATCATGAATCATGAATTGAATTATGAATTGAATCATGAATCATGAATTGAATCATGAATCATGAATTGAATCATGAATCATAAATCATGAATTGAATCATGAATCATGAATCAAAACATGAATCATGAATCGAATCATGAATTGTATCATGAATTATGAATCATGAATTGAATCATGAATCATGAATCATGAATTGAATCATGAATCATGAATCATGAATCATGAATCGAATCATGAATCATGAATCATGAATCATGAATCGAATCATGAATCATGAATTGAATCATGAATTATGAATCATGAATTGAATCATGAATCATGAATCATGAATCGAATCATGAATCATAAATCATGAATCATGAATTGAATCATGAATCATGAATCGAATCATGAATCATGAATCAAGAATCATGAATCGAAACATGAATCATGAATTGAATCATGAATCATGAATCATGAATCATGAATTGAATCATGAATCATGAATCATGAATCGAATAATGAATCATGAATCATGAATCATAATTAGAATCATGAATCATGAATCAAGACTCATGAATCGAAACATGAATCATGAATTGAATCATGAATCATGAATCATGAATCATGAATTGAATCATGAATTATGAATCATGAATCGAATAATGAATCATGAATCATGAATCATGAATTGAATCATGAATCATGAATTGAATCATGAATTGAATCATGAATCAAGAATCGAATCATGAACCATGAATTGAATCAAGAATCATGAATCATGAATCATAAATTGAATCATAAATCATGAATCATGAATTGAATCATGAATCATGAATCGAATCATAAATTGAATCATGAATCATGAATCGAATCACGAATCATGAATCATGAATCATGAATTGAATCATGAATCGAATCATGAATCATGAATTGAATCATGAATTGAATCATGAATTGAATCATTAATCATGAATTGAATCATGAATTGAATCATGAATCATGAATTATGAATCATGAATTGAATCATGAATCATGAATCGAATCATGAATCATGAATCATGAATTGAATCATGAATCGAATCATAAATCATGAATTTAATCATGAATTGAATCATGAATCATGAATCGAATCATGAATCATGAATTACATATTAAATTGAATCATGAATCGAATCATGAATTGAATCAGGAATCATGTATTGAATCATGAATCATGAATTGAATCATGAATCATGAATCATGAATCATGAATCGAATCATGAATCATGAATCATGAATCATGAATCAAATCATGAATCATGAATCATGAATCGAATCATGAATTGAATCATGAATCATGAATCATGAATTGAATCATGAATCATTAATCATGAATTGAATCATGAATCATGAATCAAATCATGAATCATGAATCGAATCATGAATCATGAATTGAATCATGAATCATGAATCATGAATTGAATCATGAATCATGAATCATGAATTGAATCATGAATCATGAATCATGAATCGAATCATGAATCATGAATTGAATCATGAATCATGAATCGAATCATGAATCATGAATTAATGAATTGAATCATGAATCTTGAATCATGAATCGAATCATGAATCATGAATCATGAATTGAATCATGAATCATGAATCGAATCATGAATCATGAATTGAAACATTAATTGAATCATGTATGATGAATTGAATCAGGAATCGAATCATGAATTGAATTATGAATCATGAAATGAATCATGAGTCATGAATAATGAATTAAATCATGAATCATGAATCATGAATCATGAATCATGAATCATGAATTGAATCATGAATCATGAATCATGAATCGAATCATGAATCGAATCATGAATCATAAATTGAATCATGAATCATGAATCATGAATCATAAATTGAATCATGAATCATGAATCATGAATTGAATCATGAATTATGAATCGAATCATAAATCATGAATCATGAATCATGATTCATGAAATGAATCATGAATCATGAATCATGAATTGAATCATGAATCATGAATCAAGAATCATGAATCGAAACATGAATCATGAATTGAATCATGAATCATGAATCATGAATTGAATCATGAATCATGAATCATGAATCGAATAATGAATCATGAATCATGAATCATAAATTGAATCATGAATCATGAAATGAATCATGAATTGAATCATGAATCAAGAATCGAATCATGAATCATGAATTGAATCAAGAATCATGAATCGTGAATCATAAATTGAATCATAAATCATGAATCATGAATTGAATCATGAATCATGAATCGAATCATGAATCATGAATCATGAATTGAATCATGAATTGAATCATGAATCATGAATCGTATCATGAAACATGAATTGAATCATGAATTGAATCATGAATTGAATCATGAATCATGAATTGAATCATGAATCATGAATCATGAATCGAATCATGAATCATGAATTGAATCATGAATCATGAATCATGAATTGAATCATGAATCATGAATCATGAATTGAATCATGAATCATGAATCATGAATCATGAATCGAATCATGAATCATGAATCATAAATCATGAATTGAATCATGAATCATGAATTGAATCATAAATCATGAATCAAGATTCATGAATCGAAACATGAATCATGAATTGAATCATGAATCATGAATCATGAATTGAATCACGAATCATGAATCATGAATCGAATAATGAATCATGAATCATGAATTGAATCATGAATCATAAATCAAGAATCATGAATCGAAACATGAATCATGAATTGAATCATGAATCATGAATCATGAATCATGAATTGAATCATGAATCATGAATCATGAATCGAATAATGAATCATGAATCATGAATCATGAATTGAATCATGAATCATGAATTGAATCATGAATTGAATCATGAATCAAGAATCGAATCATGAATCATGAATTGAATCAAGAATCATGAATCATGAATCATAAATTGAATCATAAATCATGAATCATGAATTGAATCATGAATCATGAATCGAATCATGAATCATGAATCATGAATTGAATCATGAATTGAATTATGAATCGAATCATGAATCATGAATCATGAATTGAATCATGAATCGAATCATGAATCATGAATTGAATCATGAATTAAATCATGAATTGAATCATTAATCATGAATTGAATCATGAATTGAATTATGAATCATGAATTATGAATCATGAATAGAATCATGAATCATGAATCGAATCATGAATCATGAATCATGAATTGAATCATGAATCGAATCATAAATCATGAATTGAATAATGAATTGAATCATGAATCATGAATCGAATCATGAATCATGAATTAAATAATAAATTGAATCATGAATCATGAATCGAATCATGAATTGATTTAGGAATCATGAATTGAATCATGAATCATGAATCATGAATCGAATAATGAATCATGAATCATGAATCATGAATCGAATCATGAATCATGAATCATGAATCAAATCATGAATCATGAATCATGAATCGAATCATGAATCATGAATTGAATCATGAATCATGAATCATGAATTGAATCATGAATCATGAATCATGAATTGAATCATGAATCATGAATCATGAATCATGAATCGAATCATGAATCATGAATCATAAATCATGAATTGAATCATGAATCATGAATTGAATCATGAATCATGAATTGAATCATGAATCATGAATTGAATCATGAATCATGAATCAAGATTCATGAATCGAAGCATGAATCATGAATTGAATCATGAATCATGAATCATGAATTGAATCATGAATCATGAATCATGAATTGAATCATGAATCATAAATCAAGAATCATGAATCGAAACATGAATCATGAATTGAATCATGAATCATGAATCATGAATTGAATCATGAATCATGAATCATGAATCGAATAATGAATCATGAATTATGAATCATAAATTGAATCATGAATCATGAATTGAATCATGAATTGAATCATGAATCGAATCATGAATTGAATCATGAATCAAGAATCGAATCATGAATCATGAATTGAATCAAGAATCATGAATCGTGAATCATAAATTGAATCATAAATCATGAATCATGAATTGAATCATGAATCATGAATCGAATCATGAATCATAAATCATGAATTGAATCATGAATTGAATCATGAATCATGAATCGAATCATGAAACATGAATTGAATCATGAATTGAATCATGAATTGAATCATGAATCATGGATTGAATCATGAATCATGAATTGAATCATGAATCATGAATCATGAATCGAATCATGAATCATGAATTGAATCATGAATCATGAATCATGAATTGAATCATGAATCATGAATCATGAATTGAATCATGAATCATGAATCATGAATCGAATCATGAATCATGAATCATAAATCATGAATTGAATCATGAATCATGAATTGAAGCATGAATCATGAATCAAGATTCATGAATCGAAACATGAATCATGAATTGAATCATGAATCATGAATCATGAATTGAATCATGAATCATGAATCATGAATCGAATAATGAATCATGAATCATGAATTGAATCATGAATCATAAATCAAGAATCATGAATCGAAACATGAATCATGAATTGAATCATGAATCATGAATCATGAATCATGAATTGAATCATGAATCATGAATCATGAATCGAATAATGAATCATGAATCATGAATCATAAATTGAATCATGAATCATGAATTGAATCATGAATTGAATCATGAATCAAGAATCGAATCATGAATCATGAATTGAATCAAGAATCATGAATCGTGAATCATAAATTGAATCATAAATCATGAATCATGAATTGAATCATGAATCATGAATCGAATCATGAATCATGAATTGAATCATGAATTGAATCATGAATCATGAATCGAATCATGAAACATGAATTGAATCATGAATTGAATCATGAATTGAATCATGAATCATGAATTGAATCATGAATCATGAATTGAATCATGAATCATGAATCATAAATCGAATCATGAATCATGAATCATGAATCATGAATCGAATCATGAATCATGAATTGAATCATGAATCATGAATTATGAATCATGAATTGAATCATGAATCATGAATCAGGAATCATGAATCGAATCATGAATCATGAATCATGAATCATGAATTGAATCATGAATCATGAATCGAATCATGAATCATGAATCATGAATTGAATCATGAATCATGAATCATAAATTGAATCATGAATCATGAATCATGAATCATGAATCGAATCATGAATCATGAATTGAATCATGAATCATGAATTATGAATCATTAATTGAATCAAGAATCATGAATTAAATCATGAAACATGAATCATGAATTGAATCATGAATCATGAATCATGAATTGAATCATGAATCATGAATCATGAATCATGAATCGAATCATGAATCATGAATCATGAATCGAATCATGAATTGAATCATGAATCATGAATCATGAATTGAATCATGAATCATGAATCATGAATTGAATCATGAATCATGAATCATGAATCATGAATCGAATCATGAATCATGAATCATGAATCATGAATTGAATCATGAATCATGAATCGAATCATGAATCATGAATCAAGAATCATGAATCGAAACATGAATCATGAATTGAATCATGAATCATGAATCATGAATCATGAATTGAATCATGAATCATGAATCAAGAATCGAATCATGAATCATGAATCATGAATTGAATCATAAATTGAATCATAAATCATGAATCATGAATTGAATCATGAATCATGAATCGAATCATGAATCATGAATCATGAATTGAATCATGAATTGAATCATGAATCATGAATCGAATCATGAATCATGAATCATGAATCATGAATTGAATCATGAATTGAATCATGAATCATGAATTGAATCATAAATTGAATCATGAATTGAATCATTAATCATGAATTGAATCATGAATTGAATCATGAATCATGAATTATGAATCATGAATAGAATCATGAATCATGAATCGAATCATGAATCATGAATCATGAATTGAATCATAAATCGAATCATAAATCATGAATTGAATAATGAATTGAATCATGAATCATGAATCGAATCATGAATCATGAATTAAATAATAAATTGAATCATGAATCATGAATCGAATCATGAATTGAATCAGGAATCATGAATTGAATCATGAATCATGAATTGAATCATGAATCATGAATCATGAATCATGAATCGGATCATGAATCATGAATCATGAATCAAATCATGAATCATGAATCATGAATCGAATCATGAATCATGAATTGAATCATGAATCATGAATCATGAATTGAATCATGAATCATGAATCATGAATTGAATCATGAATCATGAATCATGAATCATGAATCGAATCATGAATCATGAATCATAAATCATGAATTGAATCATGAATCATGAATTGAATCATAATTTATAAATCAAGATTCATGAATCGAAACATGAATCATGAATTGAATCATGAATCATGAATCATGAATCATGAATTGAATCATGAATCATGAATCATGAATCGAATAATGAATCATGAATCATGAATCGAAACATGAATCATGAATTGAATCATGAATCATGAATCATGAATCATGATTTGAATCATGAATCATGAATCATGAATCGAATAATGAATCATGAATCATGAATCATAAATTGAATCATGAATCATGAATTGAATCATGAATCATGAATTGAATCATGAATTGAATCATGAATCAAGAATCATAAATCATGAATTGAATCATGAATCATGAATTGAATCATGAATCATGAATCAAGATTCATGAATCGAAACATGGATCATGAATTGAATCATGAATCATGAATCATGAATTGAATCATGAATCATGAATCATGAATCGAATAATGAATCATGAATCATGAATTGAATCATGAATCATAAATCAAGAATCATGAATCGAAACATGAATCATGAATTAAATCATTAATCATGAATCATGAATCATGAATTGAATCATGAATCATGAATCGAATAATGAATCATGAATCATGAATCATAAATTGAATCATGAATCATGAATTGAATCATGAATTGAATCATGAATCAAGAATCGAATCATGAATCATGAATTGAATCAAGAATCATGAATCGTGAATCATAAATTGAATCATAAATCATGAATCATGAATTGAATCATGAATCATGAATCGAATCATGAATCATGAATCATGAATTGAATCATGAATTGAATCATGAATCATGAATCGAATCATGAAACATGAATTGAATCATGAATTGAATCATAAATTGAATCATGAATCATGAATCATGAATCGAATCATGAATCATGAATTGAATCATGAATCATGAATCATGAATTGAATCATGAATCATGAATCATGAATTGAATCATGAATCATGAATCATGAATCATGAATCGAATCATGAATCATGAATCATAAATCATGAATTGAATCATGAATCATGAATTGAATCATAAATCATGAATCAAGATTCATGAATCGAAACATGAATCATGAATTGAATCATGAATCATGAATCATGAATTGAATCATGAATCATGAATCATGAATCGAATAATGAATCATGAATCATGAATTGAATCATGAATCATAAATCAAGAATCATGAATCGAAACATGAATCATGAATTGAATCATGAATCATGAATCATGAATCATGAATTGAATCATGAATCATGAATCATGAATCGAATAATGAATCATGAATCATGAATCATGAATTGAATCATGAATCATGAATTGAATCATGAATCATGAATTGAATCATGAATCATGAATTGAATCATGAATCAAGAATCGAATCATGAATCATGAATTGAATCAAGAATCATGAATCATGAATCATAAATTGAATCATAAATCATGAATCATGAATTGAATCATGAATCATGAATCGAATCATGAATCATGAATCATGAATTGAATCATGAATTGAATTATGAATCGAATCATGAATCATGAATCATGAATCATGAATTGAATCATGAATCGAATCATGAATCATGAATTGAATCATGAATTAAATCATGAATTGAATCATTAATCATGAATTGAATCATGAATTGAATTATGAATCATGAATTATGAATCATGAATAGAATCATGAATCATGAATCGAATCATGAATCATGAATCGAATCATGAATCATGAATCATGAATTGAATCATGAATCGAATCATAAATCATGAATTGAATAATGAATTGAATCATGAATCATGAATCGAATCATGAATCATGAATTAAATAATAAATTGAATCATGAATCATGAATCGAATCATGAATTGATTTAGGAATCATGAATTGAATCATGAATCATGAATCATGAATCGAATAATGAATCATGAATCATGAATCATGAATCGAATCATGAATCATGAATCATGAATCAAATCATGAATCATGAATCATGAATCGAATCATGAATCATGAATTGAATCATGAATCATGAATCATGAATTGAATCATGAATCATGAATCATGAATTGAATCATGAATCATGAATCATGAATCATGAATCGAATCATGAATCATGAATCATAAATCATGAATTGAATCATGAATCATGAATTGAATCATGAATCATGAATCAAGATTCATGAATCGAAGCATGAATCATGAATTGAATCATGAATCATGAATCATGAATTGAATCATGAATCATGAATCATGAATTGAATCATGAATCATAAATCAAGAATCATGAATCGAAACATGAATCATGAATTGAATCATGAATCATGAATCATGAATTGAATCATGAATCATGAATCATGAATCGAATAATGAATCATGAATCATGAATCATAAATTGAATCATGAATCATGAATTGAATCATGAATTGAATCATGAATTGAATCATGAATTGAATCATGAATCAAGAATCGAATCATGAATCATGAATTGAATCAAGAATCATGAATCGTGAATCATAAATTGAATCATAAATCATGAATCATGAATTGAATCATGAATCATGAATCGAATCATGAATCATAAATCATGAATTGAATCATGAATTGAATCATGAATCATGAATCGAATCATGAAACATGAATTGAATCATGAATTGAATCATGAATTGAATCATGAATCATGGATTGAATCATGAATCATGAATTGAATCATGAATCATGAATCGAATCATGAATCATGAATTGAATCATGAATCATGAATCATGAATTGAATCATGAATCATGAATCATGAATTGAATCATGAATCATGAATCGAATCATGAATCATGAATCATAAATCATGAATTGAATCATGAATCATGAATTGAAGCATGAATCATGAATCAAGATTCATGAATCGAAACATGAATCATGAATTGAATCATGAATCATGAATCATGAATTGAATCATGAATCATGAATCATGAATCGAATAATGAATCATGAATCATGAATTGAATCATGAATCATAAATCAAGAATCATGAATCGAAACATGAATCATGAATTGAATCATGAATCATGAATCATGAATCATGAATTGAATCATGAATCATGAATCATGAATCGAATAATGAATCATGAATCATGAATCATAAATTGAATCATGAATCATGAATTGAATCATGAATTGAATCATGAATCAAGAATCGAATCATGAATCATGAATTGAATCAAGAATCATGAATCGTGAATCATAAATTGAATCATAAATCATGAATTATGAATTGAATCAGGAATCATGAATCGAATCATGAATCATGAATTGAATCATGAATTGAATCATGAATCATGAATCGAATCATGAAACATGAATTGAATCATGAATTGAATCATGACTTGAATCATGAATCATGAATTGAATCATGAATCATGAATTGAATCATGAATCATGAATCATAAATCGAATCATGAATCATGAATCATGAATCATGAATCGAATCATGAATCATGAATTGAATCATGAATCATGAATTATGAATCATGAATTGAATCATGAATCATGAATCATGAATCATGAATCGAATCATGAATCATGAATCATGAATCATGAATTGAATCATGAATCATGAATCGAATCATGAATCATGAATCATGAATTGAATCATGAATCATGAATCATAAATTGAATCATGAATCATGAATCATGAATCGAATCATGAATCATGAATCGAATCATGAATCATGAATTATGAATCATGAATTGAATCATGAATCATGAATTAAATCATGAAACATGAATCATGAATTGAATCATGAATCATGAATCATGAATTGAATCATGAATCATGAATCATGAATCATGAATCGAATCATGAATCATGAATCATGAATCGAATCATGAATTGAATCATGAATCATGAATCATGAATCATGAATTGAATCATGAATCATGAATCATGAATCATGAATCGAATCATGAATCATGAATCATGAATCATGAATTGAATCATGAATCATGAATCGAATCATGAATCAAGAATCATGAATCGAAACATGAATCATGAATTGAATCATGAATCATGAATCATGAATTGAATCATGAATCATGAATCATGAATCGAATAATGAATCATGAATCATGAATTGAATCATGAATCATGAATTGAATCATGAATCAAGAATCGAATCATGAATCATGAATCATGAATTGAATCATAAATTGAATCATAAATCATGAATCATGAATTGAATCATGAATCATGAATTGAATCATGAATCATGAATCGAATCATGAATCATGAATCATGAATTGAATCATGAATTGAATCATGAATCATGAATCGAATCATGAATCATGAATCATGAATCATGAATTGAATCATGAATTGAATCATGAATCATGAATTGAATCATGAATTGAATCATGAATTGAATCATTAATCATGAATTGAATCATGAATTGAATCATGAATCATGAATTATGAATCATGAATAGAATCATGAATCATGAATCGAATCATGAATCATGAATCATGAATTGAATCATAAATCGAATCATAAATCATGAATTGAATAATGAATTGAATCATGAATCATGAATCGAATCATGAATCATGAATTAAATAATAAATTGAATCATGAATCATGAATCGAATCATGAATTGAATCAGGAATCATGAATTGAATCATGAATCATGAATTGAATCATGAATCATGAATCATGAATCATGAATCATGAATCGGATCATGAATCATGAATCATGAATCAAATCATGAATCATGAATCATGAATCGAATCATGAATCATGAATTGAATCATGAATCATGAATCATGAATTGAATCATGAATCATGAATCATGAATTGAATCATGAATCATGAATTATGAATCATGAATCGAATCATGAATCATGAATCATAAATCATGAATTGAATCATGAATCATGAATTGAATCATAATTTATAAATCAAGATTCATGAATCGAAACATGAATCATGAATTGAATCATGAATCATGAATCATGAATCATGAATTGAATCATGAATCATGAATCATGAATCGAATAATGAATCATGAATCATGAATCGAAACATGAATCATGAATTGAATCATGAATCATGAATCATGAATCATGATTTGAATCATGAATCATGAATCATGAATCGAATAATGAATCATGAATCATGAATCATAAATTGAATCATGAATCATGAATTGAATCATGAATCATGAATTGAATCATGAATTGAATCATGAATCAAGAATCGAATCATGAATCATAAATTGAATCAAGAATCATGAATCATGAATCATAAATTGAATCATAAATCATGAAACATGAATTGAATCATGAATTGAATCATGAATTGAATCATGAATCATGAATTGAATCATGAATCATGAATCATAAATCGAATCATGAATCATGAATTGAATCATGAATCGAATCATTAATTGAATCATGAATCATGAATTGAATCATGAATCATGAATCATGAATTGAATCATGAATCATGAATCATGAATTGAATCATGAATCATGAATTGAATCATGAATCATGAATCATGAATTGAATCATGAATCATGAATCATGAATCATGAATCAAATCATGAATCATGAATCATGAATTGAATCATGAATCATGAATTGAATCATGAATCATGAATCATGAATTGAATCATGAATCATGAATCATGAATCATGAATCGAATCATGAATCATGAATCATAAATCATGAATTGAATCATGAATCATGAATCGAATAATGAATCATGAATCATGAATCGAAACATGAATCATGAATTGAATCATGAATCATGAATCATGATTTGAATCATGAATCATGAATCATGAATCGAATAATGAATCATGAATCATGAATCATAAATTGAATCATGAATCATGAATTGAATCATGAATCATGAATTGAATCATGAATTGAATCATGAATCAAGAATCGAATCATGAATCATAAATTGAATCAAGAATCATGAATCATGAATCATAAATTGAATCATAAATCATGAAACATGAATTGAATCATGAATCATGAATTGAATCATGAATCATGAATTGAATCATGAATCATGAATCATAAATCGAATCATGAATCATGAATTGAATCATGAATCGAATCATGAATTGAATCATTAATCATGAATTGAATCATGAATTGAATCATGAATCATGAATTATAAATCATGAATTGAAACATGAATCATGAATCATGAATTGAATCATGAATCATGAATCATGAATTGAATCATGAATCATGAATCATGAATTGAATCATGAATCATGAATTGAATCATGAATCATGAATCATGAATTGAATCATAAATCATGAATCATGAATCGAATCATGAATCGAAACATGAATCATGAATCATGAATCATGAATTGAATCATGAATCATGAATCATGAATTGAATCATGAATCATGAACCATGAATCATGAATCGAATCATGAATCATGAATCATGAATTGAATCATGAATCATGAATCGAATCATGAATCATGAATTGAATCATGAATCATGAATCATGAGTCATGAATTGAATCATGAATCATGAATCATGAATCGAATCATGAATCATGAATCATGAATCATGAATTGAATCATGAATCATGAATCGAATCATGAAACATGAATTGAATCATGAATTGAATCATGAATTGAATCATGAATCATGAATTGAATCATGAATCATGAATTGAATCATGAATCATGAATCATAAATCGAATCATGAATCATGAATCATGAATCGAATCATGAATCATGAATTGAATCTTGAATCATGAATTATGAATCATGAATTGAATCATGAATCATGAATTAAATCATGAATCATGAATTGAATCATGAATCATGAATCATGAATTGAATCATGAATCTTGAATCATGAATCATGAATCATGAATCATGAATCGAATCATGAATCATGAATTGAATCATGAATCATGAATTATGAATCATGAATTGAATCATGAATCATGAATTAAATCATGAATCATGAATCATGAATTGAATCATGAATCATGAATCATGAATTGAATCATGAATCATGAATCATGAATCATGAATCGAATCATGAATCATGAATCATGAATTGAATCATGAATTGAATCATGAATCATGAATCATGAATTGAATCATGAATCATGAATCGAATCATGAATCATGAATCATGAATTGAATCATGAATTGAATCATGAATCATGAATCATGAATCGAATCATGAATCATGAATCAAGAATCATGAATCGAAACATGAATCATGAATTGAATCATGAATCATGAATCATGAATCATGAATTGAATCATGAATCATGAATCATGAATCGAATAATGAATCATGAATCATGAATCATGAATTGAATCATGAATCATGAATTGAATCATGAATCAAGAATTGAATCATGAATCATGAATCATGAATTGAATCATAAATTGAATCATAAATCATGAATCATGAATTGAATCATGAATCATGAATCGAATCATGAATCATGAATCATGAATTGAATCATGAATTGAATCATGAATCATGAATTGAATCATGCATTGAATCATGAATTGAATCATTAATCATGAATTGAATCATGAGTTGAATCATGAATCATGAATTATGAATCATGAATAGAATCATGAATCATGAATCGAATCATGAATCATGAATCATGAATTGAATCATAAATCGAATCATAAATCATGAATTGAATAATGAATTGAATCATGAATCATGAATCGAATCATGAATCATGAATTAAATAATAAATTGAATCATGAATCATGAATCGAATCATGAATTGAATCAGGAATCATGAATTGAATCATGAATCATGAATTGAATCATGAATCATGAATCATGAATCATGAATCGGATCATGAATCATGAATCATGAATCAAATCATGAATCATGAATCATGAATCGAATCATGAATCATGAATTGAATCATGAATCATGAATCATGAATTGAATCATGAATCATGAATCATGAATTGAATCATGAATCATGAATCATGAATCATGAATCGAATCATGAATCATGAATCATAAATCATGAATTGAATCATGAATCATGAATTGAATCATGAATCATGAATCAAGATTCATGAATCGAAACATGAATCATGAATTGAATCATGAATCATGAATCATGAATCATGAATTGAATCATGAATCATGAATCATGAATCGAATAATGAATCATGAATCATGAATCGAAACATGAATCATGAATTGAATCATGAATCATGAATCATGAATCATGATTTGAACCATGAATCATGAATCATGAATCGAATAATGAATCATGAATCATGAATCATAAATTGAATCATGAATCATGAATTGAATCATGAATCATGAATTGAATCATGAATTGAATCATGAATCAAGAATCGAATCATGAATCATAAATTGAATCAAGAATCATGAATCATGAATCATAAATTGAATCATAAATCATGAATCATGAATTGAATCATGAATTGAATCATGAATCATGAATCGAATCATGAAACATGAATTGAATCATGAATTGAATCATGAATTGAATCATGAATCATGAATTGAATCATGAATCATGAATCATAAATCGAATCATGAAACATGAATTGAATCATGAATCGAATCATGAATTGAATCATTAATCATGAATTGAATCATGAATTGAATTATGAATCATGAATTATAAATCATGAATTGAAACATGAATCATGAATCATGAATTGAATCATGAATCATGAATCATGAATTGAATAATGAATCATGAATCATGAATTGAATCATGAATCATGAATAATGAATTGAATCATGAATCATGAATCATGAATCGAATCATGAATCGAAACATGAATCATGAATCATGAATCATGAATTGAATCATGAATCATGAATCATGAATCATGAATCGAATCATGAATCAGGAATCATGAATCGAATCATGAATTGAATCATGAATCATGAATCATGAATTGAATCATGAATCATGAATCATGAATCGAATCATGAATCATGAATCATGAATTGAATCATGAATCATGAATCGAATCATGAATCATGAATCAAGAATCATGAATCGAAACATGAATCATGAATTGAATCATGAATCATGAATCATGAATCATGAATTGAATCATGAATCATGAATCATGAATCAAATAATGAATCATGAATCATGAATCATGAATTGAATCATGAATCATGAATTGAATCATGAATCAAGAATCGAATCATGAATCATGAATCATGAATTGAATCATAAATTGAATCATAAATCATGAATCATGAATTGAATCATGAATCATGAATCGAATCATGAATCATGAATCATGAATTGAATCATGAATTGAATCATGAATCATGAAACGAATCATGAATCATGAATCATGAATCATGAATTGAATCATGAATTGAATCATGAATCATGAATTGAATCATGAATTGAATCATGAATTGAATCATTAATCATGAATTGAATCATGAATTGAATCATGAATCATGAATTATGAATCATGAATAGAATCATGAATCATGAATCGAATCATGAATCATGAATCATGAATTGAATCATAAATCGAATCATAAATCATGAATTGAATAATGAATTGAATCATGAATCATGAATCGAATCATGAATCATGAATTAAATAATAAATTGAATCATGAATCATGAATCGAATCATGAATTGAATCAGGAATCATGAATTGAATCATGAATCATGAATTGAATCATGAATCATGAATCATGAATCATGAATCGGATCATGAATCATGAATCATGAATCAAATCATGAATCATGAATCATGAATCGAATCATGAATCATGAATTGAATCATGAATCATGAATCATGAATTGAATCATGAATCATGAATTGAATCATGAATCATGAATCGAATCATGAATCATGAATCATAAATCATGAATTGAATCATGAATCATGAATTGAATCATGAATCATGAATCAAGATTCATGAATCGAAACATGAATCATGAATTGAATCATGAATCATGAATTGAATCATGAATCATGAATCATGAATCGAATAATGAATCATGAATCATGAATCGAAACATGAATCATGAATTGAATCATGAATCATGAATCATGAATCATGATTTGAATCATGAATCATGAATCATGAATCGAATAATGAATCATGAATCATGAATCATAAATTGAATCATGAATCATGAATTGAATCATGAATCATGAATTGAATCATGAATTGAATCATGAATCAAGAATCGAATCATGAATCATAAATTGAATCAAGAATCATGAATCATGAATCATAAATTGAATCATAAATCATGAATCATGAATTGAATCATAAATTGAATCATAAATCATGAATCATGAATTGAATCATGAATTGAATCATGAATCATGAATCGAATCATGAAACATGAATTGAATCATGAATTGAATCATGAATTGAATCATGAATCATGAATTGAATCATGAATCATGAATTGAATCATGAATCATGAATCATAAATCGAATCATGAAACATGAATTGAATCATGAATCGAATCATGAATTGAATCATTAATCATGAATTGAATCATGAATTGAATCATGAATCATGAATTATAAATCATGAATTGAAACATGAATCATGAATCATGAATTGAATCATGAATCATGAATCATGAATTGAATCATGAATCATGAATCATGAATTGAATCATGAATCATGAATTGAATCATGAATCATGAATCATGAATTGAATCATGAATCATGAATCATGAATCGAATCATGAATCGAAACATGAATCATGAATCATGAATCATGAATTGAATCATGAATCATGAATCATGAATTGAATCATGAATCATGAACCATGAATCATGAATCGAATCATGAATCATGAATTGAATCATGAATCATGAATCGAATCATGAATCATGAATTGAATCATGAATCATATATCATGAGTCATGAATCGAATCATGAATCATGAATCATGAATCGAATCATGAATCATGAATCATGAATCATGAATTGAATCATGAATCATGAATCAAATCATGAATCATGAATCAAATCATGAATCATGAATTAAATCATGAGTTGAATCATGAATCATAAATTGAATCATGAATCATGAGTCATGAATTGAATCATGAATCATGAATCATGAATCGAATCATGAATCATGAATCATGAATCATGAATTGAATCATGAATCATGAATCGAATCATAAATCATGAATTGAATCATGAGTTGAATCATGAATCATAAATTGAATCATGAATCATGAATCGAATCATAAATCATGAATCATGAATCATGATTCATGAGTTGAACCATGAATCATAAATTGAATCATGAATCATGAAATGAATCATGAATTGAATCATGAATTGAATCATGATTCATGAATCATGAATTGAATCATGAATCATAAATCATGAATCATGAATCATGAATCATGAATTCAATCATGAATCATGATTTAAATCAGGAATCGAATCATGAATTGAATCATGATTTTAATTATGAATCATGAATCATGAATTGAATCATGAATCATGAATCATGAATTAAATCATAAATCATGAATCATAAATCATGAATCATGAATTGAATTATGAATTGAATCATGAATCATGAATTGAATCTTGAATCATGAATCATGAATTGAATCATGAATCATGAATCATGAATTGAATCATGAATCATGAATCGAATCATGAATCATGAATTGTATTATGAATCATGAATCATGAAATGAATCATGAATCATGATTTGAATCATGAATCATGAATCATGAATCATGAATCGAATCATGAATCATGAATCATGAATCATGAATCGAATCATAAATCATGAATTGAATCATGAATCATGAATTATGAATCATGAATTGAATCATGAATCATGAATCATGAATTGAATCATGAATCATGAATCATGAATCGAATGATGAATCATGAATCATGAATCATGAATTGAATCATGAATCATGAATCATGAATCGAATCATGAATCATGAATTGAACCATGAATCATGAATCATGAATTGAATCATGAATCATGAATCATGAATTGAATCATGAATCATGAATCATGAATT
Organism: Mixophyes australis; assembly: GCA_036250195.1. Taxonomy (NCBI): domain Eukaryota; kingdom Metazoa; phylum Chordata; class Amphibia; order Anura; family Limnodynastidae; genus Mixophyes; species Mixophyes australis. The sequence goes on along the minus strand of JAVHZZ010000001.1, from coordinate 237,129,119 downwards.
GAATCATGAATCATGAATCGATTCATGAATCATGAATCATAAATTGAATCATGAATTGAATCATGAATCATGAATCGAATCATGAATCATGAATCATGAATCATGAATTGAATCATGAATCGAATCATGAATCATGAATTGAATCATGAATTGAATCATGAATTGAATCATTAATCATGAATTGAATCATGAATTGAATCATGAATCATGAATTATGAATCATGAATAGAATCATGAATCATGAATCGAATCATGAATCATGAATCATGAATTGAATCATGAATCGAATCATAAATCATGAATTGAATAATGAATTGAATCATGAATCATGAATCGAATCATGAATCATGAATTAAATAATAAATTGAATCATGAATCATGAATTGAATCATGAATTGAATCAGGAATCATGAATTGAATCATAAATCATGAATTGAATCATGAATCATGAATCATGAATCATGAATCGAATCATGAATCATGAATCATAAATCAAATCATGAATCATGAATCATGAATCGAATCATGAATCATGAATTGAATCATGAATCATGAATCATGAATTGAATCATGAATTTAATCATGAATCATGAATCATGAATTGAATCATGAATCATGAATCATGAATCATGAATCATGAATCATGAATCATGAATCATAAATCATGAATTGAATCATGAATCATGAATTGAATCATAAATCATGAATCAAGATTCATGAATCATGAATCAAGATTCATGAATCGAAACACGAATCATGAATTGAATCATGAATCATGAATCATGAATCGAATAATGAATCATGAATCATGAATCATGAATTGAATCATGAATCATGAATCAAGAATCATGAATCGAAACATGAATCATGAATTGAATCATGAATCATGAATCATGAATCATGAATTGAATCATGAATCATGAATCATGAATCGAATAATGAATCATGAATCATAAATTGAATCATGAATCATGAATTGAATAATGAATCATGAATCATAAATTGAATCATGAATCATGAATTGAATCATGAGTCATGAATTGAATCATGAATTGAATCATGAATCAAGAATCGAATCATGAATCATGAATTGAATCAAGAATCATGAATCATGAATCATAAATTGAATCATAAATCATGAATCATGAATTGAATCATGAATCATGAATCGAATCATAAATCATGAATCATGAATCGAATCATGAATCATGAATCATGAATTGAATCATGAATTGAATCATGAATCATGAATCGAATCATGAAACATGAATTGAATCATGAATTGAATCATGAATCATGAATTGAATCATGAATCATGAATTGAATCATGAATCATGAATTGAATCATGAATCATGAATCATAAATCGAATCATGAATCATGAATTGAATCATGAATCGAATCATGAATTGAATCATTAATCATAAATTGAATCATGAATTGAATCATGAATCATGAATTATAAATCATGAATTGAAACATGAATCATGAATCATGAATTGAATCATGAATCATGAATCATGAATTGAATCATAAATCATGAATCATGAATTGAATCATGAATCATGAATCATGAATCATGAATCGAATCATGAATCATGAATCATGAATCATGAATTGAATCATGAATCATGAATCGAATCATGAATCATGAATCATGAATCATGAATCGAATCATGAATCATGAATCAAGAATCATGAATCGAAACATGAATCATGAATTGAATCATTAATCATGAATCATGAATCATGAATTGAATCATGAATCATGAATCATGAATTGAATAATGAATCATGAATCATGAATTGAATCATGAATCATGAATTGAATCATGAATTGAATCATGAATTGAATCATGAATCAAGAATCGAATCATGAATCATGAATTGAATCATGAATCATGAATCATGAATCATAAATTGAATCATAAATCATGAATCATGAATTGAATCATGAATCATGAATCGAATCATGAATCATGAATTGAACCTTGAATTGAATCATGAATCATGAATCAAATCATGAATCATGAATCATGAATCATGAATTGAATCATTAATCGAATCATGAATCATGAATTGAATCATGAATTGAATCATGAATCATGAATTATAAATCATGAATTGAAACATGAATCATGAATCATGAATTGAATCATGAATCATGAATCATGAATTGAATCATGAATCATGAATCATGAATTGAATCATGAATCATGAATTGAATCATGAATCATGAATCATGAATTGAATCATGAATCATGAATCATGAAACGAATCATGAATCGAAACATGAATCATGAATCATGAATCATGAATTGAATCATGAATCATGAATCATGAATTGAATCATGAATCATGAACCATGAATCATGAATCGAATCATGAATCATGAATCATGAATTGAATCATGAATCATGAATCGAATCATGAATCATGAATTGAATCATGAATCATGAATCATGAGTCATGAATTGAATCATGAATCATGAATCATGAATCGAATCATGAATCATGAATCATGAATCATGAATTGAATCATGAATCATGAATCGAATCATGAAACATGAATTGAATCATGAATTGAATCATGAATTGAATCATGAATCATGAATTGAATCATGAATCATGAATTGAATCATGAATCATGAATCATAAATCGAATCATGAATCATGAATCATGAATCGAATCATGAATCATGAATTGAATCATGAATCATGAATTATGAATCATGAATTGAATCATGAATCATGAATTAAATCATGAATCATGAATTGAATCATGAATCATGAATCGAATCATGAATCATGAATTGAATCATGAATCATGAATTATGAATCATGAATTGAATCATGAATCATGAATTAAATCATGAATCATGAATCATGAATTGAATCATGAATCATGAATCATGAATTGAATCATGAATCATGAATCATGAATTGAATCATGAATCGAATCATGAATCATGAATCATGAATCGAATCATGAATTGAATCATGAATCATGAATCATGAATTGAATCATGAATCATGAATCATGAATTGAATCATGAATCATGAATCATGAATCATGAATCGAATCATGAATCATGAATCATGAATCATGAATTGAATCATGAATCATGAATCGAATCATGAATCATGAATCAAGAATCATGAATCGAAACATGAATCATGAATTGAATCATGAATCATGAATCATGAATCATGAATTGAATCATGAATCATGAATCATGAATCGAATAATGAATCATGAATCATGAATCATGAATTGAATCATGAATCATGAATTGAATCATGAATCAAGAATCGAATCATGAATCATGAATCATGAATTGAATCATAAATTGAATCATAAATCATGAATCATGAATCAAATCATGAATCATGAATCGAATCATGAATCATGAATCATGAATTGAATCATGAATTGAATCATGAATCATGAATCGAATCATGAATCATGAATCATGAATCATAAATTGAATCATGAATTGAATCATGAATCATGAATTGAATCATGAATTGAATCATGAATTGAATCATTAATCATGAATTGAATCATGAATTGAATCATGAATCATGAATTATGAATCATGAATAGAATCATGAATCATGAATCGAATTATGAATCATGAATTGAATCATAAATCGAATCATAAATCATGAATTGAATAATGAATTGAATCATGAATCATGAATCGAATCATGAATCATGAATTAAATAATAAATTGAATCATGAATCATGAATCGAATCATGAATTGAATCAGGAATCATGAATTGAATCATGAATCATGAATTGAATCATGAATCATCAATCATGAATCATGAATCGGATCATGAATCATGAATCATGAATCAAATCATGAATCATGAATCGAGAATTGAATCATGAATCATGAATCATGAATTGAATCATGAATCATGAATCATGAATTGAATCATGAATCATGAATCATGAATCATGAATCGAATCATGAATCATGAATCATAAATCATGAATTGAATCATGAATCATGAATTGAATCATGAATCATGAATCAAGATTCATGAATCGAAACATGAATCATGAATTGAATCATGAATCATGAATCATGAATCATGAATCATGAATCATGAATTGAATCATGAATCATGAATCATGAATCGAATAATGAATCATGAATCATGAATCGAAACATGAATCATGAATTGAATCATGAATCATGAATCATGAATCATGATTTGAATCATGAATCATGAATCATGAATCGAATAATGAATCATGAATCATGAATCATAAATTGAATCATGAATTGAATCATGAATCATGAATTGAATCATGAATTGAATCATGAATCAAGAATCGAATCATGAATCATAAATTGAATCAAGAATCATGAATCATGAATCATAAATTGAATCATAAATCATGAATCATGAATTGAATCATGAATTGAATCATGAATCATGAATCGAATCATGAAACATGAATTGAATCATGAATTGAATCATGAATTGAATCATGAATCATGAATTGAATCATGAATCATGAATTGAATCATGAATCATGAATCATAAATCGAATCATGAAACATGAATTGAATCATGAATCGAATCATGAATTGAATCATTAATCATGAATTGAATCATGAATTGAATCATGAATCATGAATCGAATCATGAATCGAAACATGAATCATGAATCATGAATCATGAATTGAATCATGAACCATGAATCATGAATCGAATCATGAATCATGAATCATGAATTGAATCATGAATCATGAATTGAATCATGAATCATGAATTGAATCATGAATCATGAATCATGAGTCATGAATCGAATCATGAATCGAAACATAATTCATGAATCATGAATCATGAATTGAATCATGAACCATGAATCATGAATCGAATCATGAATCATGAATCATGAATTGAATCATGAATCATGAATCGAATCATGAATCATGAATTGAATCATGAATCATGAATCATGAGTCATGAATCGAATCATAAATCATGAATCATGAATCAAATAATGAATCATGAATCATGAATCATGAATTGAATCATGAATCATGAATCAAATCATGAATCATGAATTAAATCATGAGTTGAATCATGAATCATAAATTGAATCATGAATCATGAGTCATGAATTGAATCATGAATCATGAATCATGAATCGAATCATGAATCATGAATCATGAATTGAATCATGAATCATGAATTGAATCATGAATCATGAATCGAATCATAAATCATGAATTGAATCATGAGTTGAATCATGAATCATAAATTGAATCATGAATCATGAATCGAATCATAAATCATGAATCATGAATCATGATTCATGAGTTGAACCATGAATCATAAATTGAATCATGAATCATGAAATGAATCATGAATTGAATCATGAATTGAATCATGATTCATGAATCATGAATAGAATCATGAATCATGAATCGAATTATGAATCATGAATTGAATCATAAATCGAATCATAAATCATGAATTAAATAATGAATTGAATCATGAATCATGAATCGAATCATGAATCATGAATTAAATAATAAATTGAATCATGAATCATGAATCGAATCATGAATTGAATCAGGAATCATGAATTGAATCATGAATCATGAATTGAATCATGAATCATGAATCATGAATCATGAATCGGATCATGAATCATGAATCATGAATCAAATCATGAATCATGAATCATGAATCGAATCATGAATCATGAATTGAATCATGAATCATGAATCATGAATTGAATCATGAATCATGAATCATGAATTGAATCATGAATCATAAATCATGAATCATGAATCGAATCATGAATCATGAATCATAAATCATGAATTGAATCATGAATCATGAATTGAATCATGAATCATGAATCAAGATTCATGAATCGAAACATGAATCATGAATTGAATCATGAATCATGAATCATGAATCATGAATTGAATCATGAATCATGAATCATGAATCGAATAATGAATCATGAATCATGAATCGAAACATGAATCATGAATTGAATCATGAATCATGAATCATGAATCATGATTTGAATCATGAATCATGAATCATGAATCGAATAATGAATCATGAATCATGAATCATAAATTGAATCATGAATTGAATCATGAATCATGAATTGAATCATGAATTGAATCATGAATCAAGAATCGAATCATGAATCATAAATTGAATCAAGAATCATGAATCATGAATCATAAATTGAATCATAAATCATGAATCATGAATTGAATCATGAATTGAATCATGAATCATGAATCGATTCATGAAACATGAATTGAATCATGAATTGAATCATGAATTGAATCATGAATCATGAATTGAATCATGAATCATGAATTGAATCATGAATCATGTATCATAAATCGAATCATGAAACATGAATTGAATCATGAATCGAATCATGAATTGAATCATTAATCATGAATTGAATCATGAATTGAATCATGAATCATGAATCATGAATCGAATCATGAATCGAAACATGAATCATGAATCATGAATTGAATCATGAACCATGAATCATGAATCGAATCATGAATCATGAATCATGAATTGAATCATGAATCATGAATTGAATCATGAATCATGAATTGAATCATGAATCATGAATCATGAGTCATGAATCGAATCATGAATCGAAACATGAATCATGAATCATGAATTGAATCATGAACCATGAATCATGAATCGAATCATGAATCATGAATCATGAATTGAATCATGAATCATGAATCGAATCATGAATCATGAATTGAATCATGAATCATGAATCATGAGTCATGAATCGAATCATAAATCATGAATCATGAATCGAATCATGAATCATGAATCATGAATCATGAATTGAATCATGAATCATGAATCAAATCATGAATCATGAATTAAATCATGAGTTGAATCATGAATCATAAATTGAATCATGAATCATGAGTCATGAATTGAATCATGAATCATGAATCATGAATCGAATCATGAATCATGAATCATGAATCATGAATTGAATCATGAATCATGAATTGAATCATGAATCATGAATCGAATCATAAATCATGAATTGAATCATGAGTTGAATCATGAATCATAAATTGAATCATGAATCATGAATCGAATCATAAATCATGAATCATGAATCATGATTCATGAGTTGAACCATGAATCATAAATTGAATTATGAATCATGAAATGAATCATGAATTGAATCATGAATTGAATCATGATTCATGAATCATGAATTGAATCATGAATCATAAATCATGAATCATGAATCATGAATCATGAATTCAATCATGAATCATGATTTAAATCAGGAATCGAATCATGAATTGAATCATGATTTTAATTATGAATCATGAATCATGAATTGAATCATGAATCATGAATCATGAATCATGAATTAAATTATGAATTGAATCATGAATCTTGAATCATGAATTAAATCATAAATCATAAATCATAAATCATGAATCATGAATTGAATTATGAATTGAATCATGAATCATGAATTGAATCATGAATCATGAATCATGAATTGAATCATGAATCATGAATCATGAATTGAATCATGAATCATGAATCGAATCATGAATCATGAATTGAATCATGAATCATGAATTGAATCATGAATCATGAATCGAATCATGAATCATGAATTGTATTATGAATCATGAATCATGAAATGAATCATGAATCATGAATCATGAATCGAATCATGAATCATGAATCATGAATCATGAATCGAATCATGAATCATGAATCATGAATCATGAATCATGAATCGAATCATAAATCATGAATTGAATCATGAATCATGAATTATGAATCATGAATTGAATCATGAATCATGAATCATGAATTGAATCATGAATCATGAATCATGAATCGAATGATGAATCATGAATCATGAATCATGAATTGAATCATGAATCATGAATCGAATCATGAATCATGAATTGAACCATGAATCATGAATCATGAATTGAATCATGAATCATGAATCATGAATTGAATCATGAATCATGAATTGAATCATGAATCATGAATCGAATCATGAATCATGAATCATAAATTGAATCATGAATTGAATCATGAATCATGAATCGAATCATGAATCATGAATCATGAATCATGAATTGAATCATGAATCGAATCATGAATCATGAATTGAATCATGAATTGAATCATGAATTGAATCATTAATCATGAATTAAATCATGAATTGAATCATGAATCATGAATTATGAATCATGAATAGAATCATGAATCATGAATCGAATCATGAATCATGAATCATGAATTGAATCATGAATCGAATCATAAATCATGAATTGAATAATGAATTGAATCATGAATCATGAATCGAATCATGAATCATGAATTAAATAATAAATTGAATCATGAATCATGAATCATGAATCATGAATCGAATCATGAATCATGAATCATGAATCAAATCATGAATCATGAATCATGAATCGAATCATGAATCATGAATTGAATCATGAATCATGAATCATGAATTGAATCATGAATTGAATCATGAATCATGAATCATGAATTGAATCATGAATCATGAATCATGAATTGAATCATGAATCATGAATCATGAATCGAATCATGAATCATGAATCATAAATCATGAATTGAATCATGAATCATGAATTGAATCATGAATCATGAATCAAGATTCATGAATCATGAATCAAGATTCATGAATCGAAACACGAATCATGAATTGAATCATGAATCATGAATCATGAATCGAATAATGAATCATGAATCATGAATCATGAATTGAATCATGAATCATGAATCAAGAATCATGAATCGAAACATGAATCATGAATTGAATCATGAATCATGAATCACGAATTATGAATTGAATCATGAATCATGAATCGAATAATGAATCATGAATTATAAATTGAATCATGAATCATGAATTGAATCATGAATCATGAATCATGAATCGAATAATGAATCATGAATCATAAATTGAATCATGAATCATGAATTGAATCATGAGTCATGAATTGAATCATGAATTGAATCATGAATCAAGAATCGAATCATGAATCATGAATTGAATCAAGAATCATGAATCATGAATCATAAATTGAATCATAAATCATGAATCATGAATTGAATCATGAATCATGAATCGAATCATAAATCATGAATCATGAATCGAATCATGAATCATGAATCATGAATTGAATCATGAATCATGAATCGAATCATGAATCATGAATTGAATCATGAATCATGAATCATGAGTCATGAATCGAATCATAAATCATGAATCATGAATCGAATCATGAATCATGAATCATGAATCATGAATTGAATCATGAATCATGAATCAAATCATGAATCATGAATTAAATCATGAGTTGAATCATGAATCATAAATTGAATCATGAATCATGAGTCATGAATTGAATCATGAATCATGAATCATGAATCGAATCATGAATCATGAATCATGAATCATGAATTGAATCATGAATCATGAATTGAATCATGAATCATGAATCGAATCATAAATCATGAATTGAATCATGAGTTGAACCATGAATCATAAATTGAATCATGAATCATGAAATGAATCATGAATTGAATCATGAATTGAATCATGATTCATGAATCATGAATTGAATCATGAATCATAAATCATGAATCATGAATCATGAATCATGAATTAAATCATGAATCATGATTTAAATCAGGAATCGAATCATGAATTGAATCATGATTTTAATTATGAATCATGAATCATGAATTGAATCATGAATCATGAATCATGAATCATGAATTGAATTATGAATTGAATCATGAATCTTGAATCATGAATTAAATCATAAATCATGAATCATAAATCATGAATCATGAATTGAATTATGAATTGAATCATGAATCATGAATTGAATCATGAATCATGAATCATGAATTGAATCATGAATCATGAATCATGAATTGAATCATGAATCATGAATCGAATCATGAATCATGAATTGTATTATGAATCATGAATCATGAAATGAATCATGAATCATGAATCATGAATTGAATCATGAATCATGAATCATGAATCATGAATCGAATCATGAATCATGAATCATGAATCATGAATCGAATCATAAATCATGAATTGAATCATGAATCATGAATTATGAATCATGGATTGAATCATGAATCATGAATCATGAATTGAATCATGAATCATGAATCGAATGATGAATCATGAATCATGAATCATGAATTGAATCATGAATCATGAATCATGAATCGAATCATGAATCATGAATTGAACCATGAAACATGAATCATGAATTGAATCATGAATCATGAATCATGAATTGAATCATGAATCATGAATCATGAATTGAATCATGAATCATGAATCGAATCATGAATCATTAATCATAAATTGAATCATGAATTGAATCATGAATCATGAATCGAATCATGAATCATGAATCATGAATCATGAATTGAATCATGAATCGAATCATGAATCATGAATTGAATCATGAATTGAATCATGAATTGAATCATTAATCATGAATTGAATCATGAATTGAATCATGAATCATGAATTATGAATCATGAATAGAATCATGAATCATGAATCGAATCATGAAGCATGAATCATGAATTGAATCATGAATCGAATCATAAATCATGAATTGAATAATGAATTGAATCATGAATCATGAATCGAATCATGAATCATGAATTAAATAATAAATTGAATCATGAATCATGAATTGAATCATGAATCATGAATCATGAATCGAATCATGAATCATGAATCATGAATCAAATCATGAATCATGAATCATGAATCGAATCATGAATCATGAATCGAATCATGAATCATGAATTGAATCATGAATCATGAATCATGAATTGAATCATGAATCATGAATCATGAATTGAATCATGAATCATGAATCATGAATTGAATCATGAATCATGAATCATGAATCGAATCATGAATCATGAATCATAAATCATGAATTGAATCATGAATCATGAATTGAATCATGAATCATGAATCAAGATTCATGAATCATGAATCAAGATTCATGAATCGAAACACGAATCATGAATTGAATCATGAATCATGAATCATGAATCGAATAATGAATCATGAATCATGAATCATGAATTGAATCATGAATCAAGAATCATGAATCGAAACATGAATCATGAATTGAATCATGAATCATGAATCATGAATCATGAATTGAATCATGAATCATGAATCATGAATCGAATAATGAATCATGAATCATAAATTGAATCATGAATCATGAATTGAATCATGAATCATGAATCGAATAATGAATCATGAATCATAAATTGAATCATGAATCATGAATTGAATCATGAATCATGAATTGAATCATGAATCATGAATCATGAGTCATGAATCGAATCATAAATCAAGAATCATGAATTGAATCATGAATCATGAATCAAATCATGAATCATGAATTAAATCATGAGTTGAATCATGAATCATAAATTGAATCATTAATCATGAGTCATGAATTGAATCATGAATCATGAATCATGAATCGAATCATGAATCATGAATCATGAATCATGAATTGAATCATGAATCATGAATTGAATCATGAATCATGAATCTAATCATAAATCATGAATTGAATCATGAGTTGAATCATGAATCATAAATTGAATCATGAATCATGAATCGAATCATAAATCATGAATCATGAATCATGATTCATGAGTTGAACCATGAATCATAAATTGAATCATGAATCATGAAATGAATCATGAATTGAATCATGAATTGAATCATGATTCATGAATCATGAATTGAATCATGAATCATAAATCATGAATCATGAATCATGAATCATGAATTCAATCATGAATCATGATTTAAATCAGGAATCGAATCATGAATTGAATCATGATTTTAATTATGAATCATGAATCATGAATTGAATCATGAATCATGAATCATGAATCATGAATTGAATTATGAATTGAATCATGAATCTTGAATCATGAATTAAATCATAAATCATGAATCATAAATCATGAATCATGAATTGAATTATGAATTGAATCATGAATCATGAATTGAATCATGAATCATGAATCATGAATTGAATCATGAATCATGAATCATGAATTGAATCATGAATCATGAATCGAATCATGAATCATGAATTGTATTATGAATCATGAATCATGAAATGAATCATGAATCATGAATCATGAATTGAATCATGAATCATGAATCATGAATCATGAATCGAATCATGAATCATGAATCATGAATCGAATCATAAATCATGAATTGAATCATGAATCATGAATTATGAATCATGGATTGAATCATGAATCATGAATCATGAATTGAATCATGAATCATGAATCGAATGATGAATCATGAATCATGAATCATGAATTGAATCATGAATCATGAATCATGAATCGAATCATGAATCATGAATTGAACCATGAATCATGAATCATGAATTGAATCATGAATCATGAATCATGAATTGAATCATGAATCATGAATCATGAATTGAATCATGAATCATGAATCGAATCATGAATCATGAATCATAATTTGAATCATGAATTGAATCATGAATCATGAATCGAATCATGAATCATGAATCATGAATCATGAATTGAATCATGAATCGAATCATGAATCATGAATTGAATCATGAATTGAATCATGAATTGAATCATTAATCATGAATTGAATCATGAATCATGAATTATGAATCATGAATAGAATCATGAATCATGAATCGAATCATGAATCATGAATCATGAATTGAATCATGAATCAAATCATAAATCATGAATTGAATAATGAATTGAATCATGAATCATGAATCGAATCATGAATCATGAATTAAATAATAAATTGAATCATGAATCATGAATTGAATCATGAATCATGAATCATGAATCGAATCATGAATCATGAATCATGAATCAAATCATGAATCATGAATCATGAATCGAATCATGAATCATGAATTGAATCATGAATCATGAATCATGAATTGAATCATGAATTGAATCATGAATCATGAATCATGAATTGAATCATGAATCATGAATCATGAATTGAATCATGAATCATGAATCATGAATCGAATCATGAATCATGAATCATAAATCATGAATTGAATCATGAATCATGAATTGAATCATGAATCATGAATCAAGATTCATGAATCATGAATCAAGATTCATGAATCGAAACACGTATCATGAATTGAATCATGAATCATGAATCATGAATCGAATAATGAATCATGAATCATGAATTGAATCATGAATCAAGAATCATGAATCGAAACATGAATCATGAATTGAATCATGAATCATGAATCATGAATCATGAATCGAATCATAAATCAAGAATCATGAATCGAATCATGAATCATGAATCATGAATCATGAATTGAATCATGAATAATGAATCAAATCATGAATCATGAATTAAATCATGAGTTGAATCATGAATCATAAATTGAATCATTAATCATGAGTCATGAATTGAATCATGAATCATGAATCATGAATCGAATCATGAATCATGAATCATGAATCATGAATTGAATCATGAATCATGAATTGAATCATGAATCATGAATCGAATCATAAATCATGAATTGAATCATGAGTTGAATCATGAATCATAAATTGAATCATGAATCATGAATCGAATCATAAATCATGAATCATGAATCATGATTCATGAGTTGAACCATGAATCATAAATTGAATCATGAATCATGAAATGAATCATGAATTGAATCATGAATTGAATCATGATTCATGAATCATGAATTGAATCATGAATCATAAATCATGAATCATGAATCATGAATCATGAATTCAATCATGAATCATGATTTAAATCAGGAATCGAATCATGAATTGAATCATGATTTTAATTATGAATCATGAATCATGAATTGAATCATGAATCATGAATCATGAATCATGAATTGAATTATGAATTGAATCATGAATCTTGAATCATGAATTAAATCATAAATCATGAATCATAAATCATGAATCATGAATTGAATTATGAATTGAATCATGAATCATGAATTGAATCATGAATCATGAATCATGAATTGAATCATGAATCATGAATCATGAATTGAATCATGAATTGAATCATGAATCATGAATCATGAATTGAATCATGAATCATAAATCGAATCATGAATCATGAATTGTATTATGAATCATGAATCATGAAATGAATCATGAATCATGAATCATGAATTGAATCATGAATCATGAATCATGAATCATGAATCGAATCATGAATCATGAATCATGAATCGAATCATAAATCATGAATTGAATCATGAATCATGAATTATGAATCATGGATTGAATCATGAATCATGAATCATGAATTGAATCATGAATCATGAATCATGAATTGAATCATGAATCATGAATCATGAATTGAATCATGAATCATGAATCATGAATCGAATCATGAATCATGAATTGAACCATGAATCATGAATCATGAATTGAATCATGAATCATGAATCATGAATTGAATCATGAATCATGAATCATGAATTGAATCATGAATCATGAATCGAATCATGAATCATGAATCATAATTTGAATCATGAATTGAATCATGAATCATGAATCGAATCATGAATCATGAATCATGAATCATGAATTGAATCATGAATCGAATCATGAATCATGAATTGAATCATGAATTGAATCATGAATTGAATCATTAATCATGAATTGAATCATGAATTGAATCATGAATCATGAATTATGAATCATGAATAGAATCATGAATCATGAATCGAATCATGAATCATGAATCATGAATTGAATCATGAATCAAATCATAAATCATGAATTGAATAATGAATTGAATCATGAATCATGAATCGAATCATGAATCATGAATTAAATAATAAATTGAATCATGAATCATGAATTGAATCATGAATCATGAATCATGAATCATGAATCGAATCATGAATCATGAATCATGAATCAAATCATGAATCATGAATCATGAATCGAATCATGAATCATGAATTGAATCATGAATCATGAATCATGAATTGAATCATGAATTGAATCATGAATCATGAATCATGAATTGAATCATGAATCATGAATCATGAATTGAATCATGAATCATGAATCATGAATCGAATCATGAATCATGAATCATAAATCATGAATTGAATCATGAATCATGAATTGAATCATGAATCATGAATCAAGATTCATGAATCATGAATCAAGATTCATGAATCGAAACACGTATCATGAATTGAATCATGAATCATGAATCATGAATCGAATAATGAATCATGAATCATGAATCATGAATTGAATCATGAATCAAGAATCATGAATCGAAACATGAATCATGAATTGAATCATGAATCATGAATCATGAATCATGAATTGAATCATGAATCATGAATCATGAATCGAATAATGAATCATGAATCATAAATTGAATCATGAATCATGAATTGAATCATGAATCATGAATCGAATAATGAATCATGAATCATAAATTGAATCATGAATCATGAATTGAATCATGAGTCATGAATTGAATCATGAATTGAATCATGAATCAAGAATCGAATAATGAATCATGAATTGAATCAAGAATCATGAATCATGAATCATAAATTGAATCATAAATCATGAATCATGAATTGAATCATGAATCATGAATTGAATCATAAATCATGAATCATGAATCGAATCATGAATCATGAATCATGAATTGAATCATGAATTGAATCATGAATCATGAATCGAATCATGAAACATGAATTGAATCATGAATTGAATCATGAATTGAATCATGAATCATGAATTGAATCATGAATCATGAATTGAATCATGAATCATGAATCATAAATCGAATCATGAATCATGAATTGAATCATGAATCGAATCATGAATTGAATCATAAATCATAAATTGAATCATGAATTGAATCATGAATCATGAATTATAAATCATGAATTGAAACATGAATCATGAATCATGAATTGAATCATGAATCATGAATTGAATCATGAATTGAATCATAAATCATGAATCATGAATTGAATCATGAATCATGAATCATGAATCATGAATCGAATCATGAATCATGAATCATGAATCATGAATTGAATCATGAATCATGAATCGAATCATGAATCATGAATCATGAATCATGAATTGAATCATGAATCATGAATCGAACCATGAATCATGAATCAAGAATCATGAATCGAAACATGAATCATGAATTGAATCATGAATCATGAATCATGAATCTTGAATTGAATCATGAATCATGAATCATGAATTGAATAATGAATCATGAATCATGAATTGAATCATGAATCATGAATTGAATCATGAATTGAATCATGAATTGAATCATGAATCAAGAATCGAATCATGAATCATGAATTGAATCATGAATCATGAATCATGAATCATAAATTGAATCATAAATCATGAATCATGAATTGAATCATGAATCATGAATCGAATCATGAATCATGAATTGAATCATGAATTTAATCATGAATCATGAATCATATCATGAATCATGAATCATGAATCATGAATTGAATCATTAATCGAATCATGAATCATGAATTGAATCATGAATTGAATCATGAATCATGAATTATGAATCATGAATAGAATCATGTATCATGAATCATGAATTGAATCATGAATCAAATCATAAATCATGAATTGAATAATGAATTGAATCATGAATCATGAATCGAATCATGAATCATGAATTAAATAATAAATTGAATCATGAATCATGAATCGAATCATGAATTGAATCAGGAATCATGAATTGAATCATGAATCATGAATCATGAATCGAATAATGAATCATGAATCATGAATCATGAATCGAATCATGAATCATGAATCATGAATCAAATCATGAATCATGAATCATGAATCGAATCATGAATCATGAATTGAATCATGAATCATGAATCATGAATTGAATCATGAATCATGAATCATGAATTGAATCATGAATCATGAATCATGAATCATGAATCGAATCATGAATCATGAATCATAAATCATGAATTGAATCATGAATCATGAATTGAATCATGAATCATGAATCAAGATTCATGAATCGAAACATGAATCATGAATTGAATCATGAAACATGAATCATGAATTGAATCATGAATCATGAATCATGAATCGAATAATGAATCATGAATCATGAATCATAAATTGAATCATGAATCATGAATTGAATCATGAATTGAATCATGAATCAATAATCAAATCATGAATCATGAATTGAATCAAGAATCATGAATCGTGAATCATAAATGGAATCATAAATCATGAATCATGAATTGAATCATGAATCATGAATCGAATCATGAATCATGAATCATGAATTGAATCATGAATTGAATCATGAATCATGAATCGAATCATGAAACATGAATTGAATCATGAATTGAATCATGAATTAAATCATGAATCATGAATTGAATCATGAATCATGAATTGAATCATGAATCATGAATCATAAATCGAATCATGAATCATGAATAATGAATCATGAATCGAATCATGAATCATGAATTGAATCATGAATCATGAATTATGAATCATGAATTGAATCATGAATCATGAATCATGAATCATGAATCATGAATCATGGATCGAATCATGAATCATGAATTGAATCATGAATCATGAATCATGAATTGAATCATGAACCATGAATCATAAATTGAATCATGAATCATGAATCATGAATCATGAATCGAATCATGAATCATGAATTGAATCATGAATCATGAATTATGAATCATGAATTGAATCATGAATCATGAATTAAATCATGAATCATGAATTGAATCATGAATAATGAATCATGAATTGAATCATGAATCATGAATCATGAATCATGAATCGAATCATGAATCATGAATCATGAATCGAATCATGAATTGAATCATGAATCATGAATCATGAATCATGAATCATGAATCGAATCATGAATTGAATCATGAATCATGAATCATGAATTGAATCATGAATCATGAATCATGAATTGAATCATGAATCATGAATCATAAATTGAATCATGAATTGAATCATGAATCATGAATCGAATCATGAATCATGAATCATGAATCATGAATTGAATCATGAATCGAATCATGAATCATGAATTGAATCATGAATTGAATCATGAATTGAATCATTAATCATGAATTGAATCATGAATTGAATCATGAATCATGAATTATGAATCATGAATAGAATCATGAATCATGAATCGAATCATGAATCATGAATCATGAATTGAATCATGAATCGAATCATAAATCATGAATTGAATAATGATTTGAATCATGAATCATGAATCGAATCATGAATCATGAATTAAATAATAAATTGAATCATGAATCATGAATTGAATCATGAATCATGAATCATGAATCATGAATCGAATCATGAATCATGAATCATGAATCAAATCATGAATCATGAATCGAATCATGAATCATGAATTGAATCATGAATCATGAATCATGAATTGAATCATGAATTGAATCATGAATCATGAATCATGAATTGAATCATGAATCATGAATCATGAATTGAATCATGAATCATGAATCATGAATCGAATCATGAATCATGAATCATAAATCATGAATTGAATCATGAATCATGAATTGAATCATGAATCATGAATCAAGATTCATGAATCATGAATCAAGATTCATGAATCGAAACACGAATCATGAATTGAATCATGAATCATGAATCATGAATCGAATAATGAATCATGAATCATGAATCATGAATTGAATCATGAATCAAGAATCATGAATCGAAACATGAATCATGAATTGAATCATGAATCATGAATCATGAATCATGAATTGAATCATGAATCATGAATCATGAATCGAATAATGAATCATGAATCATAAATTGAATCATGAATCATGAATTGAATCATGAATCATGAATCGAATAATGAATCATGAATCATAAATTGAATCATGAATCATGAATTGAATCATGAATCATGAATTGAATCATGAATCATGAATTGAATCATGAATCATGAATCATAAATCGAATCATGAATCATGAATAATGAATCATGAATCGAATCATGAATCATGAATTGAATCATGAATCATGAATTATGAATCATGAATTGAATCATGAATCATGAATCATGAATCATGAATCATGAATCATGGATCGAATCATGAATCATGAATTGAATCATGAATCATGAATCATGAATTGAATCATGAACCATGAATCATAAATTGAATCATGAATCATGAATCATGAATCATGAATCGAATCATGAATCATGAATTGAATCATGAATCATGAATTATGAATCATGAATTGAATCATGAATCATGAATTAAATCATGAATCATGAATTGAATCATGAATAATGAATCATGAATTGAATCATGAATCATGAATCATGAATCATGAATCGAATCATGAATCATGAATCATGAATCGAATCATGAATTGAATCATGAATCATGAATCATGAATCATGAATCATGAATCGAATCATGAATTGAATCATGAATCATGAATCATGAATTGAATCATGAATCATGAATCATGAATTGAATCATGAATCATGAATCATAAATTGAATCATGAATTGAATCATGAATCATGAATCGAATCATGAATCATGAATCATGAATCATGAATTGAATCATGAATCGAATCATGAATCATGAATTGAATCATGAATTGAATCATGAATTGAATCATTAATCATGAATTGAATCATGAATTGAATCATGAATCATGAATTATGAATCATGAATAGAATCATGAATCATGAATCGAATCATGAATCATGAATCATGAATTGAATCATGAATCGAATCATAAATCATGAATTGAATAATGATTTGAATCATGAATCATGAATCGAATCATGAATCATGAATTAAATAATAAATTGAATCATGAATCATGAATTGAATCATGAATCATGAATCATGAATCATGAATCGAATCATGAATCATGAATCATGAATCAAATCATGAATCATGAATCGAATCATGAATCATGAATTGAATCATGAATCATGAATCATGAATTGAATCATGAATTGAATCATGAATCATGAATCATGAATTGAATCATGAATCATGAATCATGAATTGAATCATGAATCATGAATCATGAATCGAATCATGAATCATGAATCATAAATCATGAATTGAATCATGAATCATGAATTGAATCATGAATCATGAATCAAGATTCATGAATCATGAATCAAGATTCATGAATCGAAACACGAATCATGAATTGAATCATGAATCATGAATCATGAATCGAATAATGAATCATGAATCATGAATCATGAATTGAATCATGAATCAAGAATCATGAATCGAAACATGAATCATGAATTGAATCATGAATCATGAATCATGAATCATGAATTGAATCATGAATCATGAATCATGAATCGAATAATGAATCATGAATCATAAATTGAATCATGAATCATGAATTGAATCATGAATCATGAATCGAATAATGAATCATGAATCATAAATTGAATCATGAATCATGAATTGAATCATGAATCATGAATTGAATCATGAATCATGAATCATGAGTCATGAATCGAATCATAAATCAAGAATCATGAATCGAATCATGAATCATGAATCATGAATCATGAATTGAATCATGAATCATGAATCAAATCATGAATCATGAATTAAATCATGAGTTGAATCATGAATCATAAATTGAATCATTAATCATGAGTCATGAATTGAATCATGAATCATGAATCATGAATCGAATCATGAATCATGAATCATGAATCATGAATTGAATCATGAATCATGAATTGAATCATGAATCATGAATCGAATCATAAATCATGAATTGAATCATGAGTTGAATCATGAATCATAAATTGAATCATGAATCATGAATCGAATCATAAATCATGAATCATGAATCATGATTCATGAGTTGAACCATGAATCATAAATTGAATCATGAATCATGAAATGAATCATGAATTGAATCATGAATTGAATCATGATTCATGAATCATGAATTGAATCATGAATCATAAATCATGAATCATGAATCATGAATCATGAATTCAATCATGAATCATGATTTAAATCAGGAATCGAATCATGAATTGAATCATGATTTTAATTATGAATCATGAATCATGAATTGAATCATGAATCATGAATCATGAATCATGAATTGAATTATGAATTGAATCATGAATCTTGAATCATGAATTAAATCATAAATCATGAATCATAAATCATGAATCATGAATTGAATTATGAATTGAATCATGAATCATGAATTGAATCATGAATCATGAATCATGAATTGAATCATGAATCATGAATCATGAATTGAATCATGAATCATGAATCGAATCATGAATCATGAATTGTATTATGAATCATGAATCATGAAATGAATCATGAATCATGAATCATGAATTGAATCATGAATCATGAATCATGAATCATGAATCGAATCATGAATCATGAATCATGAATCGAATCATAAATCATGAATTGAATCATGAATCATGAATTATGAATCATGGATTGAATCATGAATCATGAATCATGAATTGAATCATGAATCATGAATCGAATGATGAATCATGAATCATGAATCATGAATTGAATCATGAATCATGAATCATGAATCGAATCATGAATCATGAATTGAACCATGAATCATGAATCATGAATTGAATCATGAATCATGAATCATGAATTGAATCATGAATCATGAATCATGAATTGAATCATGAATCATGAATCGAATCATGAATCATGAATCATAATTTGAATCATGAATTGAATCATGAATCATGAATCGAATCATGAATCATGAATCATGAATCATGAATTGAATCATGAATCGAATCATGAATCATGAATTGAATCATGAATTGAATCATGAATTGAATCATTAATCATGAATTGAATCATGAATTGAATCATGAATCATGAATTATGAATCATGAATAGAATCATGAATCATGAATCGAATCATGAATCATGAATCATGAATTGAATCATGAATCAAATCATAAATCATGAATTGAATAATGAATTGAATCATGAATCATGAATCGAATCATGAATCATGAATTAAATAATAAATTGAATCATGAATCATGAATTGAATCATGAATCATGAATCATGAATCATGAATCGAATCATGAATCATGAATCATGAATCAAATCATGAATCATGAATCGAATCATGAATCATGAATTGAATCATGAATCATGAATCATGAATTGAATCATGAATTGAATCATGAATCATGAATCATGAATTGAATCATGAATCATGAATCATGAATTGAATCATGAATCATGAATCATGAATCGAATCATGAATCATGAATCATAAATCATGAATTGAATCATGAATCATGAATTGAATCATGAATCATGAATCAAGATTCATGAATTGAATCAAGATTCATGAATCGAAACACGTATCATGAATTGAATCATGAATCATGAATCATGAATCGAATAATGAATCATGAATCATGAATCATGAATTGAATCATGAATCAAGAATCATGAATCGAAACATGAATCATGAATTGAATCATGAATCATGAATCATGAATCATGAATTGAATCATGAATCATGAATCATGAATCGAATAATGAATCATGAATCATAAATTGAATCATGAATCATGAATTGAATCATGAATCATGAATCGAATAATGAATCATGAATCATAAATTGAATCATGAATCATGAATTGAATCATGAGTCATGAATTGAATCATGAATTGAATCATGAATCAAGAATCGAATAATGAATCATGAATTGAATCAAGAATCATGAATCATGAATCATAAATTGAATCATAAATCATGAATCATGAATTGAATCATGAATCATGAATTGAATCATAAATCATGAATCATGAATCGAATCATGAATCATGAATCATGAATTGAATCATGAATTGAATCATGAATCATGAATCGAATCATGAAACATGAATTGAATCATGAATTGAATCATGAATTGAATCATGAATCATGAATTGAATCATGAATCATGAATTGAATCATGAATCATGAATCATAAATCGAATCATGAATCATGAATTGAATCATGAATCGAATCATGAATTGAATCATAAATCATAAATTGAATCATGAATTGAATCATGAATCATGAATTATAAATCATGAATTGAAACATGAATCATGAATCATGAATTGAATCATGAATCATGAATCATGAATTGAATCATAAATCATGAATCATGAATTGAATCATGAAACATGAATTGAATCATGAATTGAATCATGAATTGAATCATGAATCATGAATTGAATCATGAATCATGAATTGAATCATGAATCATGAATCATAAATCGAATCATGAATCATGAATTGAATCATGAATCGAATCATGAATTGAATCATAAATCATAAATTGAATCATGAATTGAATCATGAATCATGAATTATAAATCATGAATTGAAACATGAATCATGAATCATGAATTGAATCATGAATCATGAATCATGAATCGAATCATGAATCATGAATCATGAATCATGAATTGAATCATGAATCATGAATCGAATCATGAATCATGAATCATGAATCATGAATTGAATCATGAATCATGAATCGAACCATGAATCATGAATCAAGAATCATGAATCGAAACATGAATCATGAATTGAATCATGAATCATAAATCATGAATCTTGAATTGAATCATGAATCATGAATCATGAATTGAATAATGAATCATGAATCATGAATTGAATCATGAATCATGAATTGAATCATGAATCATGAATCATGAATCATAAATTGAATCATAAATCATGAATCATGAATTGAATCATGAATCATGAATCGAATCATGAATCATGAATTGAATCATGAATTGAATCATGAATCATGAATCAAATCATGAATCATGAATCATGAATCATGAATTGAATCATTAATCGAATCATGAATCATGAATTGAATCATGAATTGAATCATGAATTGAATCATTAATCATGAATTGAATCATGAATTGAATCATGAATCATGAATTATGAATCATGAATAGAATCATGAATCATGAATCATGAATTGAATCATGAATCAAATCATAAATCATGAATTGAATAATGAATTGAATCATGAATTGAATCATGAATTGAATCATTAATCATGAATTGAATCATGAATTGAATCATGAATCATGAATTATGAATCATGAATAGAATCATGAATCATGAATCATGAATTGAATCATGAATCAAATCATAAATCATGAATTGAATAATGAATTGAATCATGAATCATGAATCGAATCATGAATCATGAATTAAATAATAAATTGAATCATGAATCATGAATCGAATCATGAATTGAATCAGGAATCATGAATTGAATCATGAATCATGAATCATGAATCGAATAATGAATCATGAATCATGAATCATGAATCGAATCATGAATCATGAATCATGAATCAAATCATGAATCATGAATCATGAATCGAATCATGAATCATGAATTGAATCATGAATCATGAATCATGAATTGAATCATGAATCATGAATCATGAATTGAATCATGAATCATGAATCATGAATCATGAATCGAATCATGAATCATGAATCATAAATCATGAATTGAATCATGAATCATGAATTGAATCATGAATCATGAATCAAGATTCATGAATCGAAACATGAATCATGAATTGAATCATGAAACATGAATCATGAATTGAATCATGAATCATGAATCATGAATCGAATAATGAATCATGAATCATGAATCATAAATTGAATCATGAATCATGAATTGAATCATGAATTGAATCATGAATCAATAATCAAATCATGAATCATGAATTGAATCAAGAATCATGAATCGTGAATCATAAATTGAATCATAAATCATGAATCATGAATTGAATCATGAATCATGAATCGAATCATGAATCATGAATTGAATCATGAATTGAATCATGAATCATGAATCGAATCATGAAACATGAATTGAATCATGAATTGAATCATGAATTAAATCATGAATCATGAATTGAATCATGAATCATGAATTGAATCATGAATCATGAATCATAAATCGAATCATGAATCATGAATAATGAATCATGAATCGAATCATGAATCATGAATTGAATCATGAATCATGAATTATGAATCATGAATTGAATCATGAATCATGAATCATGAATCATGAATCATGAATCATGAATCGAATCATGAATCATGAATTGAATCATGAATCATGAATCATGAATTGAATCATGAACCATGAATCATAAATTGAATCATGAATCATGAATCATGAATCATGAATCGAATCATGAATCATGAATTGAATCATGAATCATGAATTATGAATCATGAATTGAATCATGAATCATGAATTAAATCATGAATCATGAATCATGAATTGAATCATGAATAATGAATCATGAATTGAATCATGAATCATGAATCATGAATCGAATCATGAATCATGAATCATGAATCGAATCATGAATTGAATCATGAATCATGAATCATGAATCATGAATCATGAATCGAATCATGAATTGAATCATGAATCATGAATCATGAATTGAATCATGAATCATGAATCATGAATTGAATCATGAATCATGAATCATGAATCATGAATCGAATCATGAATCATGAATCATGAATCATGAATTGAATCATGAATCATGAATCGAATCATGAATCATGAATCAAGAATCATGAATCGAAAAATGAATCATGAATTGAATCATGAATCATGAATCATGAATCATGAATTGAATCATGAATCATGAATCGAATAATGAATCATGAATCATGAATCATGAATTGAATCATGAATCATGAATTGAATCATGAATCAAGAATCGAATCATGAATCATGAATCATGAATTGAATCATAAATTGAATCATAAATCATGAATCATGAATTGAATCATGAATCATGAATCGAATCATGAATCATGAATCATGAATTGAATCATGAATTGAATCATGAATCATGAATCGAATCATGAATCATGAATCATGAATCATGAATTGAATCATGAATTGAATCATGAATCATGAATTGAATCATGAATTGAATCATGAATTAAATCATTAATCATGAATTGAATCATGAATCGAATCATGAATCATGAATCATGAATTGAATCATAAATCGAATCATAAATCATGAATTGAATAATGAATTGAATTATGAATCATGAATCGAATCATGAATCATGAATTAAATAATAAATTGAATCATGAATCATGAATCGAATCATGAATTGAATCAGGAATCATGAATTGAATCATGAATCATGAATTGAATCATGAATCATGAATCATGAATCATGAATCGGATCATGAATCATGAATCATGAATCAAATCATGAATCATGAATCATGAATTGAATCATGAATCATGAATCATGAATTGAATCATGAATCATGAATCATGAATTGAATCATGAATCATGAATCATGAATCATGAATCGAATCATGAATCATGAATCATAAATCATGAATTGAATCATGAATCATGAATTGAATCATGAATCATGAATTGAATCATAAATCATGAATCAAGATTCATGAATCGAAACATGAATCATGAATTGAATCATGAATCATGAATCATGAATCATGAATTGAATCATGAATCATGAATCATGAATCGAATAATGAATCATGAATCATGAATCATGAATCATGAATTCAATCATGAATCATGATTTAAATCAGGAATCGAATCATGAATCATGAATTGAATCATGATTTTAATTATGAATCATGAATCATGAATTGAATCATGAATCATGAATTGAATTATGAATTGAATCATGAATCTTGAATCATGAATTAAATCATAAATCATGAATCATAAATCATGAATCATGAATTGAATTATGAATTGAATCATGAATCATGAATCATGAATTGAATCATGAATCATGAATCATGAATTGAATCATGAATCATGAATCGAATCATGAATTGAATCATGAATCATGAATCATGAATTGAATCATGAATCATGAATCGAATCATGAATCATTAATCGAATCATGAATCATGAATTGTATCATGAATCATGAATCATGAAATGAATCATGAATCATGAATCATGAATTGAATCATGAATCATGAATCAAGAATCATGAATCGAAACATGAATCATGAATTGAATCATGAATCATGAATCATGAATTATGAATTGAATCATGAATCATGAATCATGAATCGAATAATGAATCATGAATCATGAATCATAAATTGAATCATGAATCATGAATTGAATCATGAATCATGAATTGAATCATGAATTGAATCATGGATCAAGAATCGAATCATGAATCATGAATTGAATCAAGAATCATGAATCATGAATCATAAATTGAATCATAAATCATGAATCATGAATTGAATCATGAATCATGAATCGAATCATGAATCATGAATCATGAATTAAATCATGAATTGAATCATGAATCATGAATCAAATCATGAAACATGAATTGAATCATGAATTGAATCATGAATTGAATCATGAATCATGAATTAATTCATGAATCATGAATTGAATCATGAATCATGAATCATAAATCGAATCATGAATCATGAATTGAATCATGAATCGAATCATGAATTGAATCATTAATCATGAATTGAATCATGAATTGAATCATGAATCATGAATTATAAATCATGAATTGAAACATGAATCATGAATCATGAATTGAATCATAAATCATGAATCATGAATTGAATCATGAATCATAAATTGAATCATGAATCATGAATCATGAATTGAATCATGAATCATGAATCATGAATCGAATCATGAATCGAAACATGAATCATGAATCATGAATCATGAATTGAATCATGATTAATGAATTGAATCATGAATCAAGAACCATGAATCATGAATCGAATCATGAATCATGAATCATGAATTGAATCATGAATCATGAATCGAATCATGAATCATGAATTGAATCATGAATCATGAATCATGAATTGAATCATGAATCATGAGTCATGAATTGAATCATGAATCATGAATCATGAATCATGAATCGAATCATGAATCATGAATCATGAATCATGAATTGAATCATGATTCATGAATCGAATCATGAATCATGAATTGAATCATGAGTTGAATCATGAATCATAAATTGAATCATGAATCATGAGTCATGAATTGAATCATGAATCATGAATCATGAATCGAATCATGAATTATGAATCATGAATTGAATCATGAATCATGAATCGAATCAAGAATCATGAATTGAATCATGAGTTGAATCATGAATCATAAATTGAATCATGAATCATGAATCATGAATCGAATCATAAATCATGAATCATGAATTGAATCATGAATCATGAATCATGAATCATGAATTGAATCATGAATCATGAATCATGAATCGAATAATGAATCATGAATCATGAATCATGAATTGAATCATGAATCATGAATTAAGAATCGATTCATGAATCATGAATTGAATCATGAGTTGAATCATGAATCATAAATTGAATCATGAATCATGAAATGAATCATGAATTGAATCATGAATTGAATCATGATTCATGAATCATGAATTGAATCATGAATCATGAATCATGAATCATGAATCATGAATTATGAATTCAATCATGAATCATGATTTAAATCATGAATTGAATCATGAATCATGAATCATGAATTGAATCATGAATCATGAATCATGAATCATGAATCGAATCATGAATCATGAATCATGAATCTAATCATGAATCATGAAATGAATCATGAATTGAATCATGAATTGAATCATGATTCATGAATCATGAATTGAATCATGAATCATGAATCATGAATCATGAATCATGAATTATGAATTCAATCATGAATCATGATTTAAATCATGAATTGAATCATGAATCATGAATCATGAATTGAATCATGAATCATGAATCATGAATCATGAATCGAATCATGAATCATGAATCATGAATCTAATCATGAATCATGAATTGAATCATGAATCATGAATCATGAATTGAATCATGAATCATGAATCATGAATCGAATCATGAATCATGAATCATGAATCATGAATCATGAATCATGAATCATGAATTGAATCATGAATCATGAATCATGAATCATGAATCGAATCATGAATCATGAATCATGAATCTAATCATGAATCATGAATTGAATCATGAATCATGAATCATGAATTGAATCATGAATCATGAATCATGAATCGAATCATGAATCATGAATCATGAATCATGAATCATGAATCATAAATCATGAATTGAATCATGAATCATGAATCGAATCATGAATCATGAATCAAGAATCATGAATCGAAACATGAATCATGAATTGAATCATGAATCATGAATCATGAATCATGAATTGAATCATGAATCATGAATTGAATAATGAATCATGAATCATGAATTCAATCATGAATCATGAATCATGAATTGAATCATGAATCATGAATTGAATCATGAATCATGAATTGAATCATGAATTGAATCATGAATTGAATCATGAATCAAGAATCGAATCATGAATCATGAATTGAATCATGAATCATGAATCATGAATCATAAATTGAATCATAAATCATGAATCATGAATTGAATCATGAATCATGAATCGAATCATGAATCATGAATTGAATCATGAATTGAATCATGAATCATGAATCGAATCATGAATCATGAATCATGAATTGAATCATTAATCGAATCATGAATCATGAATTGAATCATGAATTGAATCATGAATTGAATCATTAATCATGAATTGAATCATGAATCATGAATCGAATCATGAATTGAATCAGGAATCATGAATTGAATCATGAATCATGAATTGAATCATGAATCATGAATCATGAATCGAATCATGAATCATGAATCATGAATCAAATCATGAATCATGAATCATGAATCGAATCATGAATCATGAATCGAAACATGAATCATGAATCATGAATTGAATCATGAATCATGAATCATGAATTGAATCATGAATCATGAATCATGAATCATGAATCGAATCATGAATCATGAATCATAAATCATGAATTGAATCATGAATCATGAATTGAATCATGAATCAAGATTCATGAATCGAAACATGAATTGAATCATGAATCATGAATCATGAATCATGAATTGAATCATGAATCATGAATCATGAGTCGAATAATGAATCATGAATCATGAATCATGAATTGAATCATGAATCATGAATCAAGAATCATGAATCGAAACATGAATCATGAATTGAATCATGAATCATGAATCATGAATCATGAACTGAATTATGAATCATGAATCATGAATCGAATAATGAATCATGAATCATGAATCATAAATTGAATCATGAATCATGAATTGAATCATGAATCATGAATTGAATCATGAATTGAATCATGAATCAAGAATCGAATCATGAATCATAAATTGAATCAAGAATCATGAATCATGAATCATAAATTGAATCATAAATCATGAATCATGAATTGAATCATGAATCATGAATCGAATCATGAATCATGAATCATGAATTGAATTATGAATTGAATCATGAATCATGAATCGAATCATGAAACATGAATTGAATCATGAATCATGAATCGAATCATGAATCTTTAATCATGAATTGAATCATGAATTGAATCATGAATCATGAATTATGAATCATGAATAGAATCATGAATCATGAATCGAATCATGAATCATGAATCATGAATTGAATCATGAATCGAATCATAAATCATGAATTGAATAATGAATCATGAGTCATGAATTGAATCATGAATCATTAATCATGAATCATGAATCGAATCATGAATCATGAATCATGAATCATGAATTGAATCATGAATCATGAATCGAATCATGAATCATGAATTGAATCATGAGTTGAATCATGAATCATAAATTGAATCATGAATCATGAATCATGAATTGAATCATGAATCATGAATTAAGAATCGATTCATGAATCATGAATTGAATCATGAGTTGAATCATGAATCATAAATTGAATCATGAATCATGAATTGAATCATGATTCATGAATCATGAATTGAATCATGAGTTGAATCATGAATCATAAATTGAATCATGAATCATGAAATGAATCATGAATTGAATCATGAATTGAATCATGATTCATGAATCATGAATTGAATCATGAATCATGAATCATGAATCATGAATCATGAATTCAATCATGAATCATGATTTAAATCAGGAATCGAATCATGAATCATTAATTGAATCATGAATTTAATTATGAATCATGAATCATGAATTGAATCATGAATCATGAATCATGAATCATGAATTGAATTATGAATTGAATCATGATTCTTGAATCATGAATTAAATCATGAATCATAAATCATGAATCATGAATTGAATTATGAATCGAATCATGAATCATGAATTGTATCATGAATCATGAATTGAATCATGAATCATGAATCATGAATTGAATCATGAATCATGAATCATGAATCATGAATCGAATCATGAATCATGAATTGAATCATGAATCATGAATCATGAATCATGAATTGAATTATGAATTGAATCATGAATCATGAATCGAATCATGAAACATGAATTGAATCATGAATCATGAATCGAATCATGAATCTTTAATCATGAATTGAATCATGAATTGAATCATGAATCATGAATTATGAATCATGAATAGAATCATGAATCATGAATCGAATCATGAATCATGAATCATGAATTGAATCATGAATCGAATCATAAATCATGAATTGAATAATGAATCATGAGTCATGAATTGAATCATGAATCATTAATCATGAATCATGAATCGAATCATGAATCATGAATCATGAATCATGAATTGAATCATGAATCATGAATCGAATCATGAATCATGAATTGAATCATGAGTTGAATCATGAATCATAAATTGAATCATGAATCATGAATCATGAATTGAATCATGAATCATGAATTAAGAATCGATTCATGAATCATGAATTGAATCATGAGTTGAATCATGAATCATAAATTGAATCATGAATCATGAATTGAATCATGATTCATGAATCATGAATTGAATCATGAGTTGAATCATGAATCATAAATTGAATCATGAATCATGAAATGAATCATGAATTGAATCATGAATTGAATCATGATTCATGAATCATGAATTGAATCATGAATCATGAATCATGAATCATGAATCATGAATTCAATCATGAATCATGATTTAAATCAGGAATCGAATCATGAATCATTAATTGAATCATGAATTTAATTATGAATCATGAATCATGAATTGAATCATGAATCATGAATCATGAATCATGAATTGAATTATGAATTGAATCATGATTCTTGAATCATGAATTAAATCATGAATCATAAATCATGAATCATGAATTGAATTATGAATCAAATCATGAATCATGATTTGTATCATGAATCATGAATTGAATCATGAATCATGAATCATGAATTGAATCATGAATCATGAATCATGAATCATGAATCGAATCATGAATCATGAATCATGAATCATGAATCGAATCATGAATCATGAATTGAATCATGAATTATGAATCATGAATTGAATCATGAATCATGAATCATGAATTGAATCATGAATCATGAATTGAATCATGAATCATGAATCGAATCATGAATCATGAATCATGAATCGAATCATGAATCATGAATCATGAATCGAATCATGAATCATGAATTGAATCATGAATCATGAATAATGAATTGAATCATGAATCATGAATCATGAATTGAATCATGAATCATGAATCATGAATTGAATCATGAATCATGAATCGAATCATGAATCATGAATCATGAATTGAATCATGAATTGAATCATGAATCATGAATCGAATCATGAATCATGAATCATGAATCATGATTTGAATCATGAATCGAATCATGAATCATGAATTGAATCATGAATTGAATCATGAATTTAATCATTAATCATGAATTGAATCATGAATTGAATCATGAATCATGAATTATGAATCATGAATAGAATCATGAATCATGAATCGAATCATGAATCATGAATCATGAATTGAATCATGAATCGAATCATAAATCATGAATTGAATAATGAATTGAATCATGAATCATGAATCGAATCATGAATCATGAATTAAATATTAAATTGAATCATGAATCATGAATCGAATCATGAATTGAATCAGGAATCATGAATTGAATCATGAATCATGAATTGAATCATGAATCATGAATCATGAATCATGAATCGAATCATGAATCATGAATCATGAATCAAATTATGAATCATGAATCATGAATCGAATCATGAATCATGAATTGAATCATGAATCATGAATCATGAATTGAATCATGAATCATGAATCATGAATTGAATCATGAATCATGAATCATGAATCATGAATCATGAATCGAATCATGAATCATGAATCATAAACCATGAATCGAATCATGAATCATGAATCATACACCATGAATTGAATCATGAATCATGAATTGAATCATAAATTGAATCATGAATCATGAGTCATGAATTGAATCATGAATCATGAATCATGAATCATGAATCGAATCATGAATCATGAATTGAATCATGAATCATGAATTAAGAATCGATTCATGAATCATGAATTGAATCATGAGTTGAATCATGAATCATAAATTGAATCATGAATCATGAAATGAATCATGAATTGAATCATGAATTGAATCATGATTCATGAATCATGAATTGAATCATGAATCATGAATCATGAATCATGAATCATGAATCATGAATTCAATCATGAATCATGATTTAAATCAGGAATCGAATCATGAATCATGAATTGAATCATGAATTTAATTATGAATCATGAATCATGAATTAAATCATGAATCATAAATCATGAATCATGAATTGAATTATGAATCGAATCATGAATCATGAATTGTATCATGAATCATGAATCATGAATTGAATCATGAATCATGAATCATGAATTGAATCATGAATCATGAATCATGAATCATGATTCGAATCATGAATCATGAATCATGAATCATGAATCGAATCATGAATCATGAATTGAATCATGAATTATGAATCATGAATTGAATCATGAATCATGAATCATGAATTGAATCGTGAATCATGAATCATGAATTGAATCATGAATCATGAATCATGAATCGAATCATGAATCATGAATCATGAATCGAATCATGAATCATGAATCATGAATCGAATCATGAATCATGAATTGAATCATGAATCATGAATCATGAATTGAATCATGAATCATGAATCATGAATTGAATCATGAATCATGAATTGAATCATGAATCATGAATCGAATCATGAATCATGAATCATGAATTGAATCATGAATTGAATCATGAATCGAATCATGAATCATGAATCATGAATCATGATTTGAATCATGAATCGAATCATGAATCATGAAATGAATCATGAATTGATTCATGAATTTAATCATTAATCATGAATTGAATCATGAATTATGAATCATGAATAGAATCATGAATCATGAATCGAATCATGAATCATGAATCATGAATTGAATCATGAATCGAATCATAAATCATGAATTGAATAATGAATTGAATCATGAATCATGAATCGAATCATGAATCATGAATTAAATATTAAATTGAATCATGAATCATGAATCGAATCATGAATTGAATCAGGAATCATGAATTGAATCATGAATCATGAATTGAATCATGAATCATGAATCATGAATCATGAATCGAATCATGAATCATGAATCATGAATCAAATTATGAATCATGAATCATGAATCGAATCATGAATCATGAATTGAATCATGAATCATGAATCATGAATTGAATCATGAATCATGAATCATGAATTGAATCATGAATCATGAATCATGAATCATGAATCGAATCATGAATCATGAATCATAAACCATGAATTGAATCATGAATCATGAATTGAATCATAAATTGAATCATGAATCATGAGTCATGAATTGAATCATGAATCATGAATCATGAATCATGAATCGAATCATGAATCATGAATCATGAATCATGAATCGAATCATGAATCATGAATCGAATCATGAATCATGAATTGAATCATGAGTTGAATCATGAATCATAAATTGAATCATGAATCATAAATTGAATCATGAATCATGAATCATGAATCATGAATTGAATCATGAATCATGAATCGAATCATGAATCATGAATTGAATCATGAGTTGAATCATGAATCATAAATTGAATCATGAATTATAAATTGAATCATGAATCATGAATCATGAATCATGAATTGAATCATGAATCATGAATCGAATCCTAAATCATGAATCATGAATCATGATTCATAAGTTGAATCATGAATCATGAATTAAGAATCGATTCATGAATCATGAATTGAATCATGAGTTGAATCATGATTCATGAATCATGAATTGAATCATGAATCATGAATCATGAATCATGAATCATGAATTCAATCATGAATCATGATTTAAATCAGGAATCGAATCATGAATCATGAATTGAATCATGATTTTAATTATGAATCATGAATCATGAATTGAATCATGAATCATGAATCATGAATCATGAATTGAATTATGAATTGAATCATGAATCTTGAATCATGAATTAAATCATGAATCATAAATCATGAATCATGAATTTAATTATGAATTGAATCATGAATCATGAATTGAATCATGAATCATGAATCATGAATTGAATCATGAATCATGAATCATGAATTGAATCATGAATCATGAATCGAATCATGAATCATGAATCGAATCATGAATCATGAATTGTATCATGAATCATGAATCATGAATTGAATCATGAATCATGAATCATGAATTGAATCATGAATCATGAATCATGAATCATGAATCGAATCATGAAACATGAATCATGAATCATGAATCGAATCATGAATCATGAATTGAATCATGAATCATGAATTATGAATCATGAATTGAATCATGAATCATGAATCATGAATTGAATCATGAATCATGAATCATGAATTGAATCATGAATCATGAATCATGAATCGAATCATGAATCATAAATCATGAATCGAATCATGAATCATGAATTGAATCATGAATCATGAATCATGAATTGAATCATGAATCATGAATCATGAATTGAATCATGAATCATGAATCATGAATTGAATCATGAATCATGAATCGAATCATGAATCATGAATCATGAATTGAATCATGAATCGAATCATGAATCATGAATCATGAATCATGATTTGAATCATGAATCGAATCATGAATCATGAATTGAATCATGAATTGAATCATGGATTTAATCATTAATCATGAATTGAATCATGAATTGAATCATGAATCATGAATTATGAATCATGAATAGAATCATGAATCATGAATCGAATCATGAATCATGAATCATGAATTGAATCATGAATCGAATCCTAAATCATGAATTGAATAATGAATTGAATCATGAATCATGAATTGAATCATGAATCATGAATTAAATAATAAATTGAATCATGAATCATGAATCGAATCATGAATTGAATCAGGAATCATGAATTGAATCATGAATCATGAATTGAATCATGAATCATGAATCATGAATCATGAATCGAATCATGAATCATGAATCATGAATCAAATCATGAATCATGAATCATGAATCGAATCATGAATCATGAATTGAATCATGAATCATGAATCGAATCATGAATTGAATCATGAATCATGAATCATGAATTGAATCATGAATCATGAATCATGAATCGAATCATGAATCATGAATCATAAATCATGAATTGAATCATGAATCATGAATTGAATCATGAATCATGAATCAAGATTCATGAATCGAAACATGAATCATGAATTGAATCATGAATCATGAATCATGAATCATGAATTGAATCATGAATCATGAATCATGAATCGAATAATGAATCATGAATCGAATAATGAATCATGAATCATGAATCATGAATTGAATCATGAATCATGAATCAAGAATCATGAATCGAAACATGAATCATGAATTGAATCATGAATCATGAATCATGAATTATGAATTGAATCATGAATCATGAATCATGAATCGAATAATGAATCATGAATCATGAATCATAAATTGAATCATGAATCATGAATCGAATCATGAATCATGAATTGAATCATGAATCATGAATCATGAATTGAATCATGAATCATGAATCATGAATTGAATCATGAATCATGAATCATGAATCATGAATCGAATCATGAATCATGAATCATAAACCATGAATTGAATCATGAATCATGAATTGAATCATAAATTGAATCATGAATCATGAGTCATGAATTGAATCATGAATCATGAATCATGAATCATGAATCGAATCATGAATCATGAATCATGAATCATGAATCGAATCATGAATCATGAATCGAATCATGAATCATGAATTGAATCATGAGTTGAATCATGAATCATAAATTGAATCATGAATCATAAATTGAATCATGAATCATGAATCATGAATCATGAATTGAATCATGAATCATGAATCGAATCATGAATCATGAATTGAATCATGAGTTGAATCATGAATCATAAATTGAATCATGAATTATAAATTGAATCATGAATCATGAATCATGAATCATGAATTGAATCATGAATCATGAATCGAATCCTAAATCATGAATCATGAATCATGATTCATAAGTTGAATCATGAATCATGAATTAAGAATCGATTCATGAATCATGAATTGAATCATGAGTTGAATCATGATTCATGAATCATGAATTGAATCATGAATCATGAATCATGAATCATGAATCATGAATTCAATCATGAATCATGATTTAAATCAGGAATCGAATCATGAATCATGAATTGAATCATGATTTTAATTATGAATCATGAATCATGAATTGAATCATGAATCATGAATCATGAATCATGAATTGAATTATGAATTGAATCATGAATCTTGAATCATGAATTAAATCATGAATCATAAATCATGAATCATGAATTTAATTATGAATTGAATCATGAATCATGAATTGAATCATGAATCATGAATCATGAATTGAATCATGAATCATGAATCATGAATTGAATCATGAATCATGAATCGAATCATGAATCATGAATCGAATCATGAATCATGAATTGTATCATGAATCATGAATCATGAATTGAATCATGAATCATGAATCATGAATTGAATCATGAATCATGAATCATGAATCATGAATCGAATCATGAAACATGAATCATGAATCATGAATCGAATCATGAATCATGAATTGAATCATGAATCATGAATTATGAATCATGAATTGAATCATGAATCATGAATCATGAATTGAATCATGAATCATGAATCATGAATTGAATCATGAATCATGAATCATGAATCGAATCATGAATCATAAATCATGAATCGAATCATGAATCATGAATTGAATCATGAATCATGAATCATGAATTGAATCATGAATCATGAATCATGAATTGAATCATGAATCATGAATCATGAATTGAATCATGAATCATGAATCGAATCATGAATCATGAATCATGAATTGAATCATGAATCGAATCATGAATCATGAATCATGAATCATGATTTGAATCATGAATCGAATCATGAATCATGAATTGAATCATGAATTGAATCATGGATTTAATCATTAATCATGAATTGAATCATGAATTGAATCATGAATCATGAATTATGAATCATGAATAGAATCATGAATCATGAATCGAATCATGAATCATGAATCATGAATTGAATCATGAATCGAATCCTAAATCATGAATTGAATAATGAATTGAATCATGAATCATGAATTGAATCATGAATCATGAATTAAATAATAAATTGAATCATGAATCATGAATCGAATCATGAATTGAATCAGGAATCATGAATTGAATCATGAATCATGAATTGAATCATGAATCATGAATCATGAATCGAATCATGAATCATGAATCATGAATCAAATCATGAATCATGAATCATGAATCGAATCATGAATCATGAATTGAATCATGAATCATGAATCATGAATCGAATCATGAATTGAATCATGAATCATGAATCATGAATTGAATCATGAATCATGAATCATGAATCGAATCATGAATCATGAATCATAAATCATGAATTGAATCATGAATCATGAATTGAATCATGAATCATGAATCAAGATTCATGAATCGAAACATGAATCATGAATTGAATCATGAATCATGAATCATGAATCATGAATTGAATCATGAATCATGAATCATGAATCGAATAATGAATCATGAATCGAATAATGAATCATGAATCATGAATCATGAATTGAATCATGAATCATGAATCAAGAATCATGAATCGAAACATGAATCATGAATTGAATCATGAATCATGAATCATGAATTATGAATTGAATCATGAATCATGAATCATGAATCGAATAATGAATCATGAATCATGAATCATAAATTGAATCATGAATCATGAATTGAATCATGAATCATGAATTGAATCATGAATTGAATCATGGATCAAGAATCGAATCATGAATCATGAATTGAATCAAGAATCATGAATCATGAATCATAAATTGAATCATAAATCATGAATCATGAATTGAATCATGAATCATGAATCGAATCATGAATCATGAATCATGAATTAAATCATGAATTGAATCATGAATCATGAATCGAATCATGAAACATGAATTGAATCATGAATTGAATCATGAATTGAATCATGAATTGAATCATGAATCATGAATTAATTCATGAATCATGAATTGAATCATGAATCATGAATCATAAATCGAATCATGAATCATGAATTGAATCATGAATCGAATCATGAATTGAATCATTAATCATGAATTGAATCATGAATTGAATCATGAATCATGAATTATAAATCATGAATTGAAACATGAATCATGAATCATGAATTGAATCATGAATCATGAATCATGAATTGAATCATAAATCATGAATCATGAATTGAATCATGAATCATGAATTGAATCATGAATCATAAATTGAATCATGAATCATGAATCATGAATTGAATCATGAATCATGAATCATGAATCGAATCATGAATCGAAACATGAATCATGAATCATGAATCATGAATTGAATCATGATTAATGAATTGAATCATGAATCAAGAACCATGAATCATGAATCGAATCATGAATCATGAATCATGAATTGAATCATGAATCATGAATCGAATCATGAATCATGAATTGAATCATGAATCATGAATCATGAATTGAATCATGAATCATGAGTCATGAATTGAATCATGAATCATGAATCATGAATCATGAATCGAATCATGAATCATGAATCATGAATCATGAATTGAATCATGATTCATGAATCGAATCATGAATCATGAATTGAATCATGAGTTGAATCATGAATCATAAATTGAATCATGAATCATGAGTCATGAATTGAATCATGAATCATGAATCATGAATCGAATCATGAATTATGAATCATGAATTGAATCATGAATCATGAATCGAATCAAGAATCATGAATTGAATCATGAGTTGAATCATGAATCATAAATTGAATCATGAATCATGAATCATGAATCGAATCATAAATCATGAATCATGAATTGAATCATGAATCATGAATCATGAATCATGAATTGAATCATGAATCATGAATCATGAATCGAATAATGAATCATGAATCATGAATCATGAATTGAATCATGAATCATGAATTAAGAATCGATTCATGAATCATGAATTGAATCATGAGTTGAATCATGAATCATAAATTGAATCATGAATCATGAAATGAATCATGAATTGAATCATGAATTGAATCATGATTCATGAATCATGAATTGAATCATGAATCATGAATCATGAATCATGAATTATGAATTCAATCATGAATCATGATTTAAATCATGAATTGAATCATGAATCATGAATCATGAATTGAATCATGAATCATGAATCATGAATCATGAATCGAATCATGAATCATGAATCATGAATCTAATCATGAATCATGAAATGAATCATGAATTGAATCATGAATTGAATCATGATTCATGAATCATGAATTGAATCATGAATCATGAATCATGAATCATGAATCATGAATTATGAATTCAATCATGAATCATGATTTAAATCATGAATTGAATCATGAATCATGAATCATGAATTGAATCATGAATCATGAATCATGAATCATGAATCGAATCATGAATCATGAATCATGAATCTAATCATGAATCATGAATTGAATCATGAATCATGAATCATGAATTGAATCATGAATCATGAATCATGAATCGAATCATGAATCATGAATCATGAATCATGAATCATGAATCATGAATCATGAATTGAATCATGAATCATGAATCGAATAATAAATCATGAATCATGAATCATGAATTGAATCATGAATCATGAATCAAGAATCATGAATCGAAACATGAATCATGAATTGAATCATGAATCATGAATCATGAATCATGAATTGAATCATGAATCATGAATCATGAATCGAATAATGAATCATGAATCATGAATTGAATCATGAATCATGAATTGAATCATGAATCATGAATCATGAATCGAATAATGAATCATGAATCATGAATTGAATCATGAATCATGAATCATGAATCGAATCATGAATCATAAATCATGAATCGAATCATGAATCATGAATTGAATCATGAATCATGAATCATGAATTGAATCATGAATCATGAATCATGAATTGAATCATGAATCATGAATCATGAATTGAATCATGAATCATGAATCGAATCATGAATCATGAATCATGAATTGAATCATGAATCGAATCATGAATCATGAATCATGAATCATGATTTGAATCATGAATCGAATCATGAATCATGAATTGAATCATGAATTGAATCATGGATTTAATCATTAATCATGAATTGAATCATGAATTGAATCATGAATCATGAATTATGAATCATGAATAGAATCATGAATCATGAATCGAATCATGAATCATGAATCATGAATTGAATCATGAATCGAATCCTAAATCATGAATTGAATAATGAATTGAATCATGAATCATGAATTGAATCATGAATCATGAATTAAATAATAAATTGAATCATGAATCATGAATCGAATCATGAATTGAATCAGGAATCATGAATTGAATCATGAATCATGAATTGAATCATGAATCATGAATCATGAATCATGAATCGAAT
Organism: Mixophyes australis; assembly: GCA_036250195.1. Taxonomy (NCBI): domain Eukaryota; kingdom Metazoa; phylum Chordata; class Amphibia; order Anura; family Limnodynastidae; genus Mixophyes; species Mixophyes australis. The sequence goes on along the minus strand of JAVHZZ010000001.1, from coordinate 237,086,500 downwards.
CATGAATCATGAATCATGAATCAAATCATGAATCATGAATCATGAATCGAATCATGAATCATGAATTGAATCATGAATCATGAATCATGAATCGAATCATGAATTGAATCATGAATCATGAATCATGAATTGAATCATGAATCATGAATCATGAATTGAATCATGAATCATGAATCATGAATCGAATCATGAATCATGAATCATAAATCATGAATTGAATCATGAATCATGAATTGAATCATGAATCATGAATCAAGATTCATGAATCGAAACATGAATCATGAATTGAATCATGAATCATGAATCATGAATCATGAATTGAATCATGAATCATGAATCATGAATCGAATAATGAATCATGAATCGAATAATGAATCATGAATCATGAATTGAATCATGAATCATGAATCAAGAATCATGAATCGAAACATGAATCATGAATTGAATCATGAATCATGAATCATGAATTATGAATTGAATCATGAATCATGAATCATGAATCGAATAATGAATCATGAATCATGAATCATAAATTGAATCATGAATCATGAATTGAATCATGAATCATGAATTGAATCATGAATTGAATCATGGATCAAGAATCAAATCATGAATCATGAATTGAATCAAGAATCATGAATCATGAATCATAAATTGAATCATAAATCATGAATCATGAATTGAATCATGAATCATGAATCGAATCATGAATCATGAATCATGAATTAAATCATGAATTGAATCATGAATCATGAATCGAATCATGAAACATGAATTGAATCATGAATTGAATCATGAATTGAATCATGAATCATGAATTGAATCATGAATCATGAATTGAATCATGAATCATGAATCATAAATCGAATCATGAATCATGAATTGAATCATGAATCATGAATTGAATCATGAATCATGAATTGAATCATGAATCATGAATCATAAATCGAATCATGAATCATGAATTGAATCATGAATCGAATCATGAATTGAATCATTAATCATGAATTGAATCATGAATTGAATCATGAATCATGAATTATAAATCATGAATTGAAACATGAATCATGAATCATGAATTGAATCATGAATCATGAATCATGAATTGAATCATAAATCATGAATCATGAATTGAATCATGAATCATAAATTGAATCATGAATCATGAATCATGAATTGAATCATGAATCATGAATCATGAATCGAATCATGAATCGAAACATGAATCATGAATCATGAATCATGAATTGAATCATGAATCATGAATTGAATCATGAATCAAGAACCATGAATCATGAATCGAATCATGAATCATGAATCATGAATTGAATCATGAATCATGAATCGAATCATGAATCATGAATTGAATCATGAATCATGAATCATGAATTGAATCATGAATCATGAGTCATGAATTGAATCATGAATCATGAATCATGAATCATGAATCGAATCATGAATCATGAATCATGAATCATGAATTGAATCATGATTCATGAATCGAATCATGAATCATGAATTGAATCATGAGTTGAATCATGAATCATAAATTGAATCATGAATCATGAGTCATGAATTGAATCATGAATCATGAATCATGAATCGAATCATGAATTATGAATCATGAATTGAATCATGAATCATGAATCGAATCAAGAATCATGAATTGAATCATGAGTTGAATCATGAATCATAAATTGAATCATGAATCATGAATCATGAATCGAATCATAAATCATGAATCATGAATTGAATCATGAATCATGAATCATGAATCATGAATTGAATCATGAATCATGAATCATGAATCGAATAATGAATCATGAATCATGAATCATGAATTGAATCATGAATCATGAATTAAGAATCGATTCATGAATCATGAATTGAATCATGAGTTGAATCATGAATCATAAATTGAATCATGAAATGAATCATGAATTGAATCATGAATTGAATCATGATTCATGAATCATGAATTGAATCATGAATCATGAATCATGAATCATGAATCATGAATTATGAATTCAATCATGAATCATGATTTAAATCATGAATTGAATCATGAATCATGAATCATGAATTGAATCATGAATCATGAATCATGAATCATGAATCGAATCATGAATCATGAATCATGAATCTAATCATGAATCATGAAATGAATCATGAATTTAATCATGATTCATGAATCATGAATTGAATCATGAATCATGAATCATGAATCATGAATCATGAATTATGAATTCAATCATGAATCATGATTTAAATCATGAATTGAATCATGAATCATGAATCATGAATTGAATCATGAATCATGAATCATGAATCATGAATCGAATCATGAATCATGAATCATGAATCATGAATCATGAATTATGAATTCAATCATGAATCATGAATCATGAATTGAATCATGAATCATGAATCATGAATTGAATCATGAATCATGAATCATGAATCATGAATCATGAATCATAATTCGAATCATGAATCATGAATCATGAATCATGAATCATGAATCATGAATTGAATCATGAATCATGAATCGAATAATAAATCATGAATCATGAATCATGAATTGAATCATGAATCATGAATCAAGAATCATGAATCGAAACATGAATCATGAATTGAATCATGAATCATGAATCATGAATCATGAATTGAATCATGAATCATGAATCATGAATCGAATAATGAATCATGAATCATGAATCATGAATTGAATCATGAATCATGAATTGAATCATGAATTGAATCATGAATCAAGAATCGAATCATGAATCATGAATTGAATCAAGAATCATGGAATCATGAATTGAATCATGAATCATGAATCGAATCATGAATCATGAATCATGAATCATGAATTGAATCATGAATCATGAATCATGAATCGAATCATGAATCATGAATCATGAATCATGAATTGAATCATGAATCATGAATTGAATCATGAATTGAATCATGAATCAAGAATCGAATCATGAATCATGAATTGAATCAAGAATCATGGAATCATGAATTGAATCATGAATCATGAATCGAATCATGAATCATGAATCATGAATCATGAATTAAATCATGAATCGAATCATGAATCATGAATTGAATCATGAATTGAATCATGAATTGAATCATGAATCATGAATTGAATCATGAATTGAATTATGAATCATGAATTATGAATCATGAATTGAATCATGAATCATGAATCATGAATCATGAATCGAATCATGAATCATGAATCATGAATTGAATCATGAATCGAATCATGAATCATGAATTGAATCATGAATTGAATCATGAATCATGAATCAAATTATGAATCATGAATTAAATAATAAATTGAATCATGAATCATGAATCGAATCATGAATTGAATCAGGAATCATGAATTGAATCATGAATCATGAATCAAGAATTGAATCATGAATCATGAATCGAATCATGAATTGAATCAGGAATCATGAATTGAATCATGAATCATGAATCATGAATTGAATCATGAATCATGAATCATGAATCATGAATCGAATCATGAATCATGAATCGAATCATGAATCATGAATCATGAATCGAATCATGAATCATGAATCATGAATCGAATCATGAATCATGAATTGAATCATGAATCATGAATCATGAATCATGAATCATGAATCGAATCATGAATCATGAATCATGAATCGAATCATGAATCATAAATCATGAATTAAATCATGAATCATGAATTGAATCATGAATCATGAATCAAGATTCATGAATCGAAACATGAATCATGAATTGAATCATGAATCATGAATCATGAATTGAATCATGAATCATGAATCATGAATCGAATAATGAATCATGAATCATGAATCATGAATTGAATCATGAATCATGAATCAAGAATCATGAATCGAAACATGAATCATGAATTGAATCATAAATCATGAATCATATCATGAATCATGAATTGAATCATGAATTGAATCATGAATTGAATCATGAATCAAGAATCGAATTATGAATCATGAATTGAATCAAGAATCATGAATCATGAATCATAAATTGAATCATAAATCATAAATCATGAATTGAATCATGAATCATGAATCGAATCATGAATCATGAATTAAATCATGAATTGAATCATGAATCATGAATCGAATCATGAAACATGAATTGAATCATGAATTGAATCATGAATTGAATCATGAATCATGAATTGAATCAAGAATCATGAATCATGAATCATAAATTGAATCATAAATCATAAATCATGAATTGAATCATGAATTGAATCATGAATCATGAATTGAATCAAGAATCATGAATCATGAATCATAAATTGAATCATAAATCATAAATCATGAATTGAATCATGAATCATGAATCGAATCATGAATCATGAATCATGAATCGAATCATGAATCATGAATTGAATCATGAATTGAATCATGAATCATGAATCGAATCATGAATCATGAATTGAATCATGAATCGAATCATGAATTGAATCATTAATCATGAATTAAATCATGAATTGAATCATGAATCATGAATTATGAATCATGAATTGAATCATGAATCATGAATCATGAATTGAATCATGAATCATGAATTTAATCATGAATCATGAATTTAATCATGAATCATGAATCATGAATTGAATCATGAATCATGAATCATGAATTGAATCATGAATCATGAATCATGAATCATGAATCGAATCATGAATCGAATCATGAATCATGAATCATAAATCGAATCATGAATCGAATCATGAATCATGAATCATGAATTGAATCATGAATCATGAATCAAATCATGAATCATGAATTGAAATATTAATTGAATCATAAATCATGAATCGAATCAAGAATCATGATATGAATTATGAATCATGAATCATGAATTGAATCATGAATCATGAATTGAATCATGTATCATGAATTGAATCAGGAATCAAATCATGAATTGAATTATGAATCATGAATCATGAATTGAATCATGAATCATGAATCGAATCATGAATCATGAATTGAAATATTAATTGAATCATAAATCATGAATCGAATCAAGAATCATGATATGAATCATGAGTCATGAATAATGAATTGAATCATGAATCATGAATCATGATTCATGAATTGAATCATGAATCATGAATCATGAATCGAATCATGAATCATGAATTGAATCATGAATCATGAATTGAATCATGAATCATGAATTATGAATCGAATCATGAATCATGAATTGAATCATGAGTTTAATCATGAATCATAAATTGAATCATGAATCATGAAATGAATCATGAAATGAATCATGAATTGAATCATGTATCATGAATCATGAATCATGAATTCAATCATGAATCATGATTTGAATCAGGAATTGAATCATGAATTCAATCATGAATCATAAATCGAATCATGAATCATAAATTGAATCAGGAATCGAATCATGAATTGAATCATGAATCATGAATTGAATCATGAATCATTAATCATGAATTGAATTATGAATTGAATCATGAATCTTGAAACATGAATTCAATCATGAATCATGCATCATAAATCATGAATCATGAATCATGAATTGAATTATGAATTGAATCATGAATCATGAATTGAATCATGAATCATGAACCATGAATTGAATCATGAATCATGAATCATGAATCGAATCATGAATCATGAATCATGAATCGAATCATGAATCATGAATTGAATAATGAATCATGAATCATTAATTGAATCATGAATCATGAATCGAATCATGAATCATGAATTGAATCATGAATCATTGATTCATGAATCATGAATTGAATCATGAATCATGAATCATAAATCGAATCATGAATCATAATTTAAATCAGGAATCGAATCATGAATTGAATCATGAATCATGAATTGAATCATGATTTTAATCAGGAATCATGAATCATGAATTGAATCATGAATCATGAATCATGAATCATGAATCAAGAATCATGAATTGAATTATGAATTGAATCATGAATCTTGAATCATGAATTCAATCATGAATCATGCATCATAAATCATGAATCATGAATCATGAATTATGAATTATAAATTATGAATTGAATCATGAATCATGAATTATAAATCATGAATTGAATCATGAATCATGAATCATAAATTGAATCATGAATTGAATCATGAATCATGAATCATGAATAGAATCATGAATCATGAATCATAAATTGAATCATGAATCATGAATCATAAATTGAATTATAAATTGAATCATGAATCATAACTTGAATCATGAATTAAATCATGAATCATGAATCATGAATTGAATCATGAATCATGATTTGAATCATGAATCATGAATTGAATCATGAATCATGAATCATGAATCGAATCATGAATCATGAATTGAATCATGAATCATGAATCATGAATTGAATCATGAATCATGAATCATGAATCGAATCATGAATCATGAATTGAATCATGAATCATGAATCATGAATTGAATCATGAATCATGAATTAAATCATGAATCATGAATTATAAATTATGAATTGAATCATGAATCATAAATTGAATCATGAATTGAATTATGAATCATGAATTTATGAATTGAATCATGAATCATGAATCGAACCATAAATCATGAATCATGAACCATGATTCATGAATTGAATCATGATTCATGAATCATGAATCGAATCATGAATCATGAATTGAATCATGAGTTGAATCATGAATCATAACTTGAATCATGAATTATGAATCATGAATTAAATCATGAATCATGAATCATGAATTGAATCATGAATCATGATTTGAATCATGAATCATGAATTGAATTATAAATTGAATCATGAATCATAACTTGAATCATGAATTATGAATCATGAATTAAATCATGAATCATGAATCATGAATTGAATCATGAATCATGATTTGAATCATGAATCATGAATTGAATCATGAATCATGAATCATGAATCGAATCATGAATCATGAATTGAATCATGAATCATGAATCATGAATTGAATCATGAATCATGAATCATGAATCGAATCATGAATCATGAATTGAATCATGAATCATGAATCATGAATTGAATCATGAATCATGAATTAAATCATGAATCATGAATTATAAATTATGAATTGAATCATGAATCATAAATTGAATCATGAATTGAATTATGAATCATGAATTTATGAATTGAATCATGAATCATGAATCGAACCATAAATCATGAATCATGAACCATGATTCATGAATTGAATCATGATTCATGAATCATGAATCGAATCATGAATCATGAATTGAATCATGAGTTGAATCATGAATCATAAATTGAATCATGAATCATGAATTATGAATCAAATCATGAATCATGAATTGAATCATGAGTTGAATCATGAATCATAAATTGAATCATGAATCATGAAATGAATCATGAATTGAATCATGAATTGAATCATGATTCATGAATCATGAATTGAATCATGAATCATGAATCATGAATCATGAATTCAATCATAAATCATAAATCGAATCATCAATCATGAATTGCATCAGGAATCGAATCATGAATTGAATCATGAATCATGAATTGAATCATGATTTTAATTATGAATCATGAATCATGAATTGAATCATGAATCATGAATCATGAATCATGAATTGAATTATGAATTGAATCATGAATCTTGAATCATGAATTGAATCATGAATCATGAATCATGAATCATGAATTATGAATTGAATCATAAATCATGAATTGAATCATGAATCATGAATCGAATCATGAATCGAATCATGAATCATGAATCGAATCATGAATCATGAATTGCATCATGAATCATGAATCATGAATTGAATCATGAATCATGAATCATGAATTGAATCATGAATCATGAATCATGAATCATGAATCATGAATTGAATCATGAATCATGAATCATGAATTGAATCATGAATCATGAATCATGAATTGAATCATGAATCATGAATCATGAATTGAATCATGAATCATGAATCATGAATCATGAATCAAATCATGAATCATGAACCGAATCATGAATCATGAATTGAATCATGAATCATGAATCATGAATTGAATCATGAATCATGAATCATGAACCGAATCATGAATCATGAATTGAATCATGAATCATGAATCATGAATTGAATCATGAATCATGAATTGAATAATGAATCATGAATCATGAATCATGAATCATGAATCATGAATCGAATCATGAATCATGAATTGAATCATGAATCATGAATCAAGAATCATGAATCGAAACATGAATCATGAATTTAATCATGAATCATGAATCATGAATCATGAATTGAATCATGAATCATGAATCTAGAATCATGAATCGAAACATGAATCATGAATTAAATCATGAATCATGAATCATGAATCATGAATTGAATCATGAATCATGAATCATGAATCGAATAATGAATCATGAATCATTAATCATGAATTGAATCATGATTCATGAATTGAATCATGAATCATGAATTAAATCATGAATTGAATCATGAATCATGAATCGAATCATGAATCATGAATTGAATCATGAATCATGAATCATGAATCATAAATTGAATCATAAATCATGAATCATGAATTGAATCATGAATCATGAATCGAATCATGAATCATGAATCATGAATTGAATCATGAATCATGAATCGAATCATGAATTGAATCATGAATCATGAATTGAATCATGAATTGAATCATGAATCATGAAATGAATCATGAATCATGAATCATAAATCGAATCATGAATCATGAATTAAATCGTGAATTGAATCATTAATCATGAATTGAATCATGAATCATGAATTGAATCATGAATCATGAATTATGAATCATGAATTGAATCATGAATCATGAATCATGAATTGAATCATGAATCATGAATCAAAAATTGAATCATGAATCATGAATTAAATCATGAATCATAAATCGAATCATGAATCATGAATCATGAATCGAATCATGAATCATGAATTGAATCATGAATCATGAATTGAATCATGAATCATGAATCATGAATCATGAATCGAATCATGAATCATGAATTATGAATTGAATCATGAATCATGAATCGAATCATGAATTGAAACATTAATTGAATCATAAATCATGAATCGAATCATGAATCATGATATGAATCATGAATCATGAATCATGAATTGAATCATGAATCATGAATCATGAATTGAATCATGTATCATGAATTGAATCAGGAATCAAATCATGAATTGAATTATGAATCATGAAATGAATCATGAGTCATGAATAATGAATTGAATCATGAATCATGAATATGAATCATGAATTGAATCATGAATCATGAATCATGAATTGAATCATGAATCATGAATCGAATCATGAATCATGAATTGAATCATGAGTTGAATCATGAATCATGAATTGAATCATGAGTTGAATCATGAATCATAAATTGAATCATGAATTATGAATCATGAATCATGAATTGAATCATGAATCATGAATTGTATCATGAGTCATGAATCATGAATTGAATCATGAATCATGAATTGAATCATGAATCATGAATCATGAATCATGAATCATGAATCGAATCATGAATCATGAATCATGATTCGAATCATGAATCATGAATTGAATCATGAATCATGAATTGAATCATGAATCATGAATTGAATCATGAATCATGAATCATGAATCGAATCATGAATTGAATCATGAATCATGAATCGAATCATGAATCATGAATTGAATCATGAATCATGAATCATGAATCATAAATTGAATCATAAATCATGAATCATGAATTGAATCATGAATCATAAATTGAATCATGAATCATGAATCGAATCATAAATCATGAATCATGAATCATGATTCATGAATTCAATCATGAATCATGAATTATGAATCGAATCATGAATCATGAATTGAATCATGAATCATGAATCGAATCATGAATCATGAATTGAATCATGAGTTGAATCATGAATCATAAATTGAATCATGAATCATGAATTATGAATTGAATCATGAATCATGAATCGAATCATAAATCATGAATCATGAATCATGATTCATGAATTGAATCATGAATCATGAATTATGAATCGAATCATGAATCATGAATTGAATCATGAATCATGAATCATGAATCATGAATCATGAATCGAATCATGAATCATGAATCATGAATCATGAATTGAATCATGAATTAAATCATGATTCATGAATCATGAATTGAATCATGAATCATGAATCATGAATTCAATCATGAATCATGATTTGAATCAGGAATCGAATCATGAATTCAATCATGAATCATAAATCGAATCATGAATCATGAATTGAATCATGAATTGAATCATGATTCATGAATCATGATTCATGAATCATGAATTGAATCATGAATTAAATCATGATTCATGAATCATGAATTGAATCATGAATCATGAATCATGAATTCAATCATGAATCATGATTTGAATCAGGAATCGAATCATGAATTCAATCATGAATCATAAATCGAATCATGAATCATGAATTGAATCATGAATTGAATCATGATTCATGAATCATGATTCATGAATCATGAATTGAATCATGAATTAAATCATGATTCATGAATCATGAATTGAATCATGAATCATGAATCATGAATTCAATCATGAATCATGATTTGAATCAGGAATCGAATCATGAATTCAATCATGAATCATAAATCGAATCATGAATCATGAATTGAATCAGGAATCCAATCATTAATTGAATCATGAATCATGAATTGAATCATGATTTTATTTATGAATCATGAATCATGAATTGAATCATAAAACATGAATCATGAATTGAATTATGAATTGAATCATGAATCTTGAATCATGAATTGAATCATGAATCATGAATCATAAATCATGAATCATGAATCATGAATCATGAATCATGAATTGAATTATGAATTGAATCATGAATCATGAATCGAATCATGAATCGAATCATGAATCTTGAATCGAATCATGAATCATGAATTGTATCATGAATCATGAATCATGAATTGAATCATGAATCAAGAATTGAATCATGAATCATGAATCATGAATCATGAATCATGAATTGTATCATGAATCATGAATCATGAATTGAATCATGAATCATGAATCATGAATCATGAATCGAATCATGAATCATGAATCATGAATCATGAATCATGAATCATGAATCAAATCATGAATCATGAATCATGAATCAAATCATGAATCATGAATTAAATCATGAATCATGAATCATGAATTGAATCATGAATCATGAATCATGAATTGAATCATGAATCATGAATCGAATCATGAATCATGAATCATAATTCATGAATCGAATCATGAATCATGAATTGAATCATGAATCATGAATCAAGAATCATGAATCGAAACATGAATCATGAATTGAATCATGAATCATGAATCATGAATTGAATCTTGAATCAAATTATGAATCATGAATCATGAATCATGAATTGAATCATGAATCATGAATCAAGAATCATGAATCAAAACATGAATCATGAATTGAATCATGAATCATGAATCATGAATCATGAATTGAATCATGAATCATGAATCATGAATCATGAATCGAATCATGAATCATGAATCATGAATCATGAATCGAATCATGAATCATGAATCATGATTCGAATCATGAATCATGAATTGAATCATGAATCATGAATTGAATCATGAATCATGAATTGAATCATGAATCATGAATCATGAATCGAATCATGAATTGAATCATGAATCATGAATCGAATCATGAATCATGAATTGAATCATGAATCATGAATCATAAATTGAATCTTAAATCATGAATCATGAATTGAATCATGAATCATGAATCGAATCATAAATCATGAATCATGAATCATGATTCATGAATTCAATCATGAATCATGAATTATGAATCGAATCATGAATCATGAATTGAATCATGAATCATGAATCGAATCATGAATCATGAATTGAATCATGAGTTGAATCATGAATCATAAATTGAATCATGAATTATGAATTGAATCATGAATCATGAATCGAATCATAAATCATGAATCATGAATCATGATTCATGAATTGAATCATGAATCATGAATTATGAATCGAATCATGAATCATGAATTGAATCATGAGTTGATTCATGAATCATAAATTGAATCATGAATCATGAAATGAATCATGAATTGAATCATGAATTGAATCATGTTTCATGAATCATGATTCATGAATCATGAATTGAATCATGAATTAAATCATGATTCATGAATCATGAATTGAATCATGAATCATGAATCATGAATTCAATCATGAATCATGATTTGAATCAGGAATCGAATCATGAATTCAATCATGAATCATAAATCGAATCATGAATCATGAATTGAATCAGGAATCCAATCATTAATTGAATCATGAATCATGAATTGAATCATGATTTTATTTATGAATCATGAATCATGAATTGAATCATGAATCATGAATCATGAATTGAATTATGAATTGAATCATGAATCTTGAATCATGAATTGAATCATGAATCATGAATCATAAATCATGAATCATGAATCATGAATCGTGAATCATGAATCATGAATTGAATTATGAATTGAATCATGAATCATGAATTGAATCATGAATCATGAATTGAATCATGAATCATGAATCATGAATTGAATCATGAATCATGAATCGAATCATGAATCGAATCATGAATCTTGAATCGAATCATGAATCATGAATTGTATCATGAATCATGAATCATGAATTGAATCATGAATCAAGAATTGAATCATGAATCATGAATCATGAATCATGAATCATGAATTGTATCATGAATCATGAATCATGAATTGAATCATGAATCATGAATCATGAATCATGAATCAAATCATGAATCATGAATCATGAATCAAATCATGAATCATGAATTAAATCATGAATCATGAATCATGAATTGAATCATGAATCATGAATCATGAATTGAATCATGAATCATGAATCGAATCATGAATTAAATCATGAATCATGAATTGAATCATGAATCATGAATCATGAATTGAATCATGAATCATGAATCGAATCATGAATCATGAATCATAATTCATGAATCGAATCATGAATCATGAATTGAATCATGAATCATGAATCAAGAATCATGAATCGAAACATGAATCATGAATTGAATCATGAATCATGAATCATGAATCATGAATTGAATCATGAATCAAATTATGAATCATGAATCATGAATCATGAATTGAATCATGAATCATGAATCAAGAATCATGAATCGAAACATGAATCATGAATTGAATCATGAATCATGAATCATGAATCATGAATTGAATCATGAATCATGAATCAAGAATCATGAATCGAAACATGAATCATGAATTGAATAATGAATCATGAATCATGAATCATGAATTGAATCATGAATCATGAATCATGAATCGAATAATGAATCATGAATCATGAATCATGAATCATGAATTGAATCATGAATCATAAATCATGAATCGAATAATGAATCATGAATCATTAATCATGAATTGAATCATGAATCATGAATTGAATCATGAATCATGAATTGAATCATGAATTGAATCATGAATCATGAATCGAATCATGAATCATGAATTGAATCATGAATCATGAATCATAAATTGAATCATAAATCATGAATCATGAATTGAATCATGAATCATTAATCGAATCATGAATCATGAATCATGAAATGAATCATGAATTGAATCATGAATCGAATCATGAATCATGAATTGAATCATAAATTGAATCATGAATTGAATCATGAATCATGAATTGAATCATGAATCATGAATCATAAATCGAATCATGAATCATGAATTGAATCATGAATCAAATCATGAATTGAATCATGAATCATGAATTGAATCATGAATCATGAATTGAATCATGAATCATGAATTATGAATCATGAATTAAATCATGAATCATGAATTAAATCATGAATCATGACTCATGAATTGAATCATGAATCATTAATCGAATCATGAATCATGAATCATGAATCGAATCATGAATCATGAATTGAATCATGAATCATGAATCATGAATTGAATCATGAATCATGATTAATGAATTGAATCATGAATCATGAATCATGAATCATGAATCGAATCATGAATCATGAATCATGAATTGAATCATGAATCATGAATCGAATCATGAATCCTGAATTGAAACATTAATTGAATCATAAATCATGAATCGAATCATGAATCATGATATAAATTATGAATCATGAATCATGAATTGAATCATGAATCATGAATCATGAATCATAAATTGAATCATGTATCATGAATTCAATAGGAATCGAATCATGAATTGAATTATGAATCATGAAATGAATTATGAGTCATGAATAATGAATTGAATCATGAATCATGAATCATGAATTGAATCATGAATCATGAATCATGAATCGAATCATGAATCATGAATTGAATCATGAGTTGAATCATGAATCATAAATTGAATCATGACTTATGAATCATGAATCATGAATTGAATCATGAATCATGAATTGTATCATGAATCAGGAATCATGAATTGAATCATGAATCATGAATCATGAATTGAATCATGAATCATGAATCATGAATCATGAATCGATATATGAATCATGAATCATAAATCATGAATCGAATCATGAATCATGAATTGAATCATGAATCATGAATTATGAATCATGAATTGAATCATGAATCATGAATCATGAATTGAATCATGAATCATGAATCATGAATTGAATCATGAATCATGAATTGAATCATGAATCATGAATCATGAATCATGAATCGAATCATGAATCATGAATCATGAATCGAATCATGAATCATGAATTGAATCATGAATCATGAATCATGAATCATGAATCGAATCATGAATCATGAATCATGAATCGAATCATGAATCATGAATTGAATCATGAATCTTGAATCATGAATTGAATCATGAATCATGAATCATAAATCATGAATCATGAATCATGAATCATGAATCATGAATTGAATTATGAATTGAATCATGAATCATGAATTGAATCATGAATCATGAATTGAATCATGAATCATGAATCATGAATTGAATCATGAATCATGAATCGAATCATGAATCGAATCATGAATCTTGAATCGAATCATGAATCATGAATTGTATCATGAATCATGAATCATGAATTGAATCATGAATCAAGAATTGAATCATGAATCATGAATCATGAATCATGAATCATGAATTGTATCATGAATCATGAATCATGAATTGAATCATGAATCATGAATCATGAATCATGAATCGAATCATGAATCATGAATCATGAATCATGAATCATGAATCAAATCATGAATCATGAATCATGAATCAAATCATGAATCATGAATTAAATCATGAATCATGAATCATGAATTGAATCATGAATCATGAATTGAATCATGAATCATGAATCGAATCATGAATCATGAATCATAATTCATGAATCGAATCATGAATCATGAATTGAATCATGAATCATGAATCAAGAATCATGAATCGAAACATGAATCATGAATTGAATCATGAATCATGAATCATGAATCATGAATTGAATCTTGAATCAAATTATGAATCATGAATCATGAATTCAATCATGAATCATGAATCAAGAATCATGAATCGAAACATGAATCATGAATTGAATCATGAATCATGAATCATGAATCATGAATTGAATCATGAATCATGAATCATGAATCATGAATCGAATCATGAATCATGAATCATGAATCGAATCATGAATCATGAATCATGAATTGAATCATGAATCATGAATTGAATCATGAATCATGAATCGAATCATAAATCATGAATCATGAATTATGATTCATGAATTCAATCATGAATCATGCATTATGAATCGAATCATGAATCATGAATTGAATCATGAATCATGAATCGAATCATGAATCATGAATTGAATCATGAGTTGAATCATGAATCATAAATTGAATCATGAATCATGAATTATGAATTGAATCATGAATCATGAATCGAATCATAAATCATGAATCATGAATCATGATTCATGAATTGAATCATGAATCATGAATTATGAATCGAATCATGAATCATGAATTGAATCATGAGTTGATTCATGAATCATAAATTGAATCATGAATTAAATCATGATTCATGAATCATGAATTGAATCATGAATCATGAATCATGAATTCAATCATGAATCATGATTTGAATCAGGAATCGAATCATGAATTCAATCATGAATCATAAATCGAATCATGAATCATGAATTGAATCAGGAATCCAATCATTAATTGAATCATGAATCATGAATTGAATCATGAATCATGAATCATGAATTGAATCATGAATCATGAATCGAATCATGAATCGAATCATGAATCTTGAATCGAATCATGAATCATGAATTGTATCATGAATCATGAATCATGAATTGAATCATGAATCAAGAATTGAATCATGAATCATGAATCATGAATCATGAATCATGAATTGTATCATGAATCATGAATCATGAATTGAATCATGAATCATGAATCATGAATCATGAATCATGAATCAAATCATGAATCATGAATCATGAATCAAATCATGAATCATGAATTAAATCATGAATCATGAATCATGAATTGAATCATGAATCATGAATCATGAATTGAATCATGAATCATGAATC
This sequence comes from Mixophyes australis, assembly GCA_036250195.1. Taxonomy (NCBI): domain Eukaryota; kingdom Metazoa; phylum Chordata; class Amphibia; order Anura; family Limnodynastidae; genus Mixophyes; species Mixophyes australis. The sequence continues at coordinate 237,069,684 of JAVHZZ010000001.1, read as the reverse complement.
GAATCATGAATTAAATCATGAATCATGAATTGAATCATGAATCATGAATCATGAATTGAATCATGAATCATGAATCGAATCATGAATCATGAATCATAATTCATGAATCGAATCATGAATCATGAATTGAATCATGAATCATGAATCAAGAATCATGAATCGAAACATGAATCATGAATTGAATCATGAATCATGAATCATGAATCATGAATTGAATCATGAATCAAATTATGAATCATGAATCATGAATCATGAATTGAATCATGAATCATGAATCAAGAATCATGAATCGAAACATGAATCATGAATTGAATCATGAATCATGAATCATGAATCATGAATTGAATCATGAATCATGAATCAAGAATCATGAATCGAAACATGAATCATGAATTGAATAATGAATCATGAATCATGAATCATGAATTGAATCATGAATCATGAATCATGAATCGAATAATGAATCATGAATCATGAATCATGAATTGAATCATGAATCATAAATCATGAATCGAATAATGAATCATGAATCATTAATCATGAATTGAATCATGAATCATGAATTGAATCATGAATCATGAATTGAATCATGAATTGAATCATGAATCATGAATCGAATCATGAATCATGAATTGAATCATGAATCATGAATCATAAATTGAATCATAAATCATGAATCATGAATTGAATCATGAATCATTAATCGAATCATGAATCATGAATCATGAAATGAATCATGAATTGAATCATGAATCGAATCATGAATCATGAATTGAATCATAAATTGAATCATGAATTGAATCATGAATCATGAATTGAATCATGAATCATGAATCATAAATCGAATCATGAATCATGAATTGAATCATGAATCAAATCATGAATTGAATCATGAATCATGAATTGAATCATGAATCATGAATTGAATCATGAATCATGAATTATGAATCATGAATTAAATCATGAATCATGAATTAAATCATGAATCATGACTCATGAATTGAATCATGAATCATGAATCATGAATCGAATCATGAATCATGAATCATGAATCGAATCATGAATCATGAATTGAATCATGAATCATGAATCATGAATTGAATCATGAATCATGATTAATGAATTGAATCATGAATCATGAATCATGAATCATGAATCGAATCATGAATCATGAATCATGAATTGAATCATGAATCATGAATCGAATCATGAATCCTGAATTGAAACATTAATTGAATCATAAATCATGAATCGAATCATGAATCATGATATAAATTATGAATCATGAATCATGAATTGAATCATGAATCATGAATCATGAATCATAAATTGAATCATGTATCATGAATTCAATAGGAATCGAATCATGAATTGAATTATGAATCATGAAATGAATCATGAGTCATGAATAATGAATTGAATCATGAATCATGAATCATGAATCATGAATTGAATCATGAATCATGAATCATGAATCATGAATTGAATCATGAGTTGAATCATGAATCATAAATTGAATCATGACTTATGAATCATGAATCATGAATTGAATCATGAATCATGAATTGAATCATGAGTTGAATCATGAATCATAAATTGAATCATGACTTATGAATCATGAATCATGAATTGAATCATGAATCATGAATTGTATCATGAATCAGGAATCATGAATTGAATCATGAATCATGAATCATGAATTGAATCATGAATCATGAATCATGAATCATGAATCGATATATGAATCATGAATCATGAATCATGAATCGAATCATGAATCATGAATTGAATCATGAATCATGAATTATGAATCATGAATTGAATCATGAATCATGAATCATGAATTGAATCATGAATCATGAATCATGAATTGAATCATGAATCATGAATTGAATCATGAATCATGAATCATGAATCATGAATCGAATCATGAATCATGAATCATGAATCGAATCATGAATCATGAATTGAATCATGAATCATGAATCATGAATCATGAATCGAATCATGAATCATGAATCATGAATCGAATCATGAATCATGAATTGAATCATGAATCTTGAATCATGAATTGAATCATGAATCATGAATCATAAATCATGAATCATGAATCATGAATCATGAATCATGAATCATGAATTGAATTATGAATTGAATCATGAATCATGAATTGAATCATGAATCATGAATTGAATCATGAATCATGAATCATGAATTGAATCATGAATCATGAATCGAATCATGAATCGAATCATGAATCTTGAATCGAATTATGAATCATGAATTGTATCATGAATCATGAATCATGAATTGAATCATGAATCAAGAATTGAATCATTAATCATGAATCATGAATCATGAATCATGAATTGTATCATGAATCATGAATCATGAATTGAATCATGAATCATGAATCATGAATCATGAATCGAATCATGAATCATGAATCATGAATCATGAATCATGAATCAAATCATGAATCATGAATCATGAATCAAATCATGAATCATGAATTAAATCATGAATCATGAATCATGAATTGAATCATGAATCATGAATTGAATCATGAATCATGAATCGAATCATGAATCATGAATCATAATTCATGAATCGAATCATGAATCATGAATTGAATCATGAATCATGAATCAAGAATCATGAATCGAAACATGAATCATGAATTGAATCATGAATCATGAATCATGAATTGAATCTTGAATCAAATTATGAATCATGAATCATGAATCATGAATTCAATCATGAATCATGAATCAAGAATCATGAATCGAAACATGAATCATGAATTGAATCATGAATCATGAATCATGAATCATGAATTGAATCATGAATCATGAATCATGAATCATGAATCGAATCATGAATCATGAATCATGAATCGAATCATGAATCATGAATCATGAATTGAATCATGAATCATGAATTGAATCATGAATCATGAATCGAATCATAAATCATGAATCATGAATCATGATTCATGAATTCAATCATGAATCATGCATTATGAATCGAATCATGAATCATGAATTGAATCATGAATCATGAATCGAATCATGAATCATGAATTGAATCATGAGTTGAATCATGAATCATAAATTGAATCATGAATCATGAATTATGAATTGAATCATGAATCATGAATCGAATCATAAATCATGAATCATGAATCATGATTCATGAATTGAATCATGAAGTATGAATTATGAATCGAATCATGAATCATGAATTGAATCATGAGTTGATTCATGAATCATAAATTGAATCATGAATTAAATCATGATTCATGAATCATGAATTGAATCATGAATCATGAATCATGAATTCAATCATGAATCATGATTTGAATCAGGAATCGAATCATGAATTCAATCATGAATCATAAATCGAATTATGAATCATGAATTGAATCAGGAATCCAATCATTAATTGAATCATGAATCATGAATTGAATCATGATTTTATTTATGAATCATGAATCATGAATTGAATCATGAATCATGAATCATGAATTGAATTATGAATTGAATCATGAATCTTGAATCATGAATTGAATCATGATTCATGAATCATAAATCATGAATCATGAATCATGAATCATGAATCATGAATTGAATTATGAATTGAATCATGAATCATGAATTGAATCATGAATCATGAATTGAATCATGAATCATGAATCATGAATTGAATCATGAATCATGAATCGAATCATGAATCGAATCATGAATCTTGAATCGAATCATGAATCATGAATTGTATCATGAATCATGAATCATGAATTGAATCATGAATCAAGAATTGAATCATGAATCATGAATCATGAATCATGAATTGTATCATGAATCATGAATCATGAATTGAATCATGAATCATGAATCATGAATCATGAATCGAATCATGAATCATGAATCATGAATCATGAATCATGAATCAAATCATGAATCATGAATCATGAATCAAATCATGAATCATGAATTAAATCATGAATCATGAATCATGAATTGAATCATGAATCATGAATCATGAATTAAATCATGAATCATGAATCGAATCATGAATCATGAATCATAATTCATGAATCGAATCATGAATCATGAATTGAATCATGAATCATGAATCAAGAATCATGAATCGAAACATGAATCATGAATTGAATCATGAATCATGAATCATGAATCATGAATTGAATCATGAATCAAATTATGAATCATGAATCATGAATCATGAATTGAATCATGAATCATGAATCAAGAATCATGAATCGAAACATGAATCATGAATTGAATCATGAATCATGAATCATGAATCATGAATTGAATCATGAATCATGAATCAAGAAACATGAATCGAAACATGAATCATGAATTGAATAATGAATCATGAATCATGAATCATGAATTGAATCATGAATCATGAATCATGAATCGAATAATGAATCATGAATCATGAATCATGAATTGAATCATGAATCATAAATCATGAATCGAATAATGAATCATGAATCATTAATCATGAATTGAATCATGAATCATGAATTGAATCATGAATCATGAATTGAATCATGAATTGAATCATGAATCATGAATCGAATCATGAATCGAATCATGAATCTTGAATCGAATCATGAATCATGAATTGTATCATGAATCATGAATCATGAATTGAATCATGAATCAAGAATTGAATCATGAATCATGAATCATGAATCATGAATTGTATCATGAATCATGAATCATGAATTGAATCATGAATCATGAATCATGAATCGAATCATGAATCATGAATCATGAATCATGAATCATGAATCAAATCATGAATCATGAATCATGAATCAAATCATGAATCATGAATTAAATCATGAATCATGAATCATGAATTGAATCATGAATCATGAATTGAATCATGAATCATGAATCGAATCATGAATCATGAATCATAATTCATGAATCGAATCAAGAATCATGAATCGAAACATGAATCATGAATTGAATCATGAATCATGAATCATGAATCATGAATTGAATCTTGAATCAAATTATGAATCATGAATCATGAATCATGAATTGAATCATGAATCATGAATCAAGAATCATGAATCGAAACATGAATCATGAATTGTATCATGAATCATGAATCATGAATTGAATCATGAATCAAGAATTGAATCATGAATCATGAATCATGAATCATGAATCATGAATTGTATCATGAATCATGAATCATGAATTGAATCATGAATCATGAATCATGAATCATGAATCGAATCATGAATCATGAATCATGAATCATGAATCATGAATCAAATCATGAATCATGAATCATGAATCAAATCATGAATCATGAATTAAATCATGAATCATGAATCATGAATTGAATCATGAATCATGAATTGAATCATGAATCATGAATCGAATCATGAATCATGAATCATAATTCATGAATCGAATCATGAATCATGAATTGAATCATGAATCATGAATCAAGAATCATGAATCGAAACATGAATCATGAATTGAATCATGAATCATGAATCATGAATCATGAATTGAATCTTGAATCAAATTATGAATCATGAATCATGAATCATGAATTGAATCATGAATCATGAATCAAGAATCATGAATCGAAACATGAATCATGAATTGAATCATGAATCATGAATCATGAATCATGAATTGAATCATGAATCATGAATCATGAATCATGAATCGAATCATGAATCATGAATCATGAATCATGAATCGAATCATGAATCATGAATCATGATTCGAATCATGAATCATGAATTGAATCATGAATCATGAATTGAATCATGAATCATGAATTGAATCATGAATCATAAATCATGAATCGAATCATGAATTGAATCATGAATCATGAATCGAATCATGAATCATGAATTGAATCATGAATCATGAATCATAAATTGAATCATAAATCATGAATCATGAATTGAATCATGAATCATGAATTGAATCATGAATCATGAATCGAATCATAAATCATGAATCATGAATCATGATTCATGAATTGAATCATGAATCATGAATTATGAATCGAATAATGAATCATGAATTGAATCATGAGTTGATTCATGAATCATAAATTGAATCATGAATTAAATCATGATTCATGAATCATGAATTGAATCATGAATCATGAATCATGAATTCAATCATGAATTATGATTTGAATCAGGAATCGAATCATGAATTCAATCATGAATCATAAATCGAATCATGAATCATGAATTGAATCAGGAATCCAATCATTAATTGAATCATGAATCATGAATTGAATCATGATTTTATTTATGAATCATGAATTGAATCATGAATCATGAATCATGAATTGAATTATGAATTGAATCATAAATCTTGAATCATGAATTGAATCATGAATCATGAATCATAAATCATGAATCATGAATCATGAATCATGAATCATGAATCATGAATTGAATTATGAATCGAATAATGAATCATGAATCATTAATCATGAATTGAATCATGAATCATGAATTGAATCATGAATCATGAATTGAATCATGAATTGAATCATGAATCATGAATCGAATCATGAATCATGAATTGAATCATGAATCATGAATCATAAATTGAATCATAAATCATGAATCATGAATTGAATCATGAATCATTAATCGAATCATGAATCATGAATCATGAAATGAATCATGAATTGAATCATGAATCGAATCATGAATCATGAATTGAATCATGAATTGAATCATGAATTGAATCATGAATCGAATCATGAATCATGAATTGAATCATGAATTGAATCATGAATTGAATCATGAATCATGAATTGAATCATGAATCATGAATCATAAATCGAATCATGAATCATGAATTGAATCATGAATCAAATCATGAATTGAATCATTAATCATGAATTGAATCATGAATCATGAATTGAATCATGAATCATGAATTATGAATCATGAATTAAATCATGAATCATGAATTAAATCATGAATCATGACTCATGAATTGAATCATGAATCATGAATCATGAATCGAATCATGAATCATGAATCATGAATCGAATCATGAATCATGAATTGAATCATGAATCATGAATCATGAATTGAATCATGAATCATGATTAATGAATTGAATCATGAATCATGAATCATGAATCGAATCATGAATCATGAATCATGAATTGAATCATGAATCATGAATCGAATCATGAATCCTGAATTGAAACATTAATTGAATCATAAATCATGAATCGAATCATGAATCATGATATAAATTATGAATCATGAATCATGAATTGAATCATGAATCATGAATCATGAATCATAAATTGAATCATGTATCATGAATTGAATAGGAATCGAATCATGAATTGAATTATGAATCATGAAATGAATCATGAGTCATGAATAATGAATTGAATCATGAATCATGAATCATGAATTGAATCATGAATCATGAATCATGAATCGAATCATGAATCATGAATTGAATCATGAGTTGAATCATGAATCATAAATTGAATCATGACTTATGAATCATGAATCATGAATTGAATCATGAATCATGAATTGTATCATGAATCAGGAATCATGAATTGAATCATGAATCATGAATCATGAATTGAATCATGAATCATGAATCAAGAATCATGAATCGATATATGAATCATGAATCATGAATCATGAATCGAATCATGAATCATGAATTGAATCATGAATCATGAATTATGAAACATGAATTGAATCATGAATCATGAATCATGAATTGAATCATGAATCATGAATCATGAATTGAATCATGAATCATGAATTGAATCATGAATCATGAATCATGAATAATGAATCGAATCATGAATCATGAATCATGAATCGAATCATGAATCATGAATTGAATCATGAATCATGAATCATGAATCATGAATCGAATCATGAATCATGAATCATGAATCGAATCATGAATCATGAATTGAATCATGAATCATGAATCATGAATTGAATCATGAATCATGAATCATGAATTTAATCATGAATCATGAATCATGAATTAAATCATGAATCATGAATCATGAATCATGAATCGAATCATGAATCATGAATCATGAATCGAATCATGAATCATGAATCATGAATCATGAATCGAATCATGAATCATGAATTGAATCATGAATCATGAATCAAGAATCATGAATTGAATCATGAATCATGAATCGAATAATGAATCATGAATCATGAATCATGAATTGAATCATGAATCATGAATTGAATCATGAATCATGAATCGAATCATGAATTGAATCATGAATCATGAATCGAATAATGAATCATGAATTGAATAATGAATCATGAATCATAAATCATAAATTGAATCATAAATCATGAATCAAGAATTGAATCATGAATCATGAATCATGAATCGAATCATGAATCATGAATTGAATCATAAGTTGAATCATGAATCATAAATCGAATCAAGAATCATGAATCATGAATTGAATCATGAATACTGAATCATGAATCGAATCATGAATCATGAATCATGCATTATGAATCGAATCATGAATCATAAATTGAATCATGAATCATGATTCATGAATTGAATCATGAATCATGCATTATGAATCAAATCATGAATCATGAATTGAATCAAGAGTTGAATCAGGAATCGAATCATGAATTCAATCATGAATCATAAATCGAATCATGAATTATGAATTGAATCAGGAATCCAATCATTAATTGAATCATGAATCATGAATTGAATCATGATTTTATTTATGAATCATGAATCATGAATTGAATCATGAATCATGAATCATGAATTGAATTATGAATTGAATCATAAATCTTGAATCATGAATTGAATCATGAATCATGAATCATAAATCATGAATCATGAATCATGAATCATGAATCATGAATCATGAATTGAATTATGAATCGAATAATGAATCATGAATCATTAATCATGAATTGAATCATGAATCATGAATTGAATCATGAATCATGAATTGAATCATGAATTGAATCATGAATCATGAATCGAATCATGAATCATGAATTGAATCATGAATCATGAATCATAAATTGAATCATAAATCATGAATCATGAATTGAATCATGAATCATTAATCGAATCATGAATCATGAATCATGAAATGAATCATGAATTGAATCATGAATCGAATCATGAATCATGAATTGAATCATGAATTGAATCATGAATTGAATCATGAATCATGAATTGAATCATGAATCATGAATCATAAATCGAATCATGAATCATGAATTGAATCATGAATCAAATCATGAATTGAATCATTAATCATGAATTGAATCATGAATCATGAATTGAATCATGAATCATGAATTATGAATCATGAATTAAATCATGAATCATGAATTAAATCATGAATCATGACTCATGAATTGAATCATGAATCATGAATCATGAATCGAATCATGAATCATGAATCATGAATCGAATCATGAATCATGAATTGAATCATGAATCATGAATCATGAATTGAATCATGAATCATGATTAATGAATTGAATCATGAATCATGAATCATGAATCGAATCATGAATCATGAATCATGAATTGAATCATGAATCATGAATTGAATCATGAATCATGAATCGAATCATGAATCCTGAATTGAAACATTAATTGAATCATAAATCATGAATTGAATCATGAATCATGCATTATGAATCAAATCATGAATCATGAATTGAATCAAGAGTTGAATCAGGAATCGAATCATGAATTCAATCATGAATCATAAATCGAATCATGAATCATGAATTGAATCAGGAATCCAATCATTAATTGAATCATGAATCATGAATTGAATCATGATTTTATTTATGAATCATGAATCATGAATTGAATCATGAATCATGAATCATGAATTGAATTATGAATTGAATCATAAATCTTGAATCATGAATTGAATCATGAATCATGAATCATAAATCATGAATCATGAATCATGAATCATGAATCATGAATCATGAATTGAATTATGAATCGAATAATGAATCATGAATCATTAATCATGAATTGAATCATGAATCATGAATTGAATCATGAATTATGAATTGAATCATGAATTGAATCATGAATCATGAATCGAATCATGAATCATGAATTGAATCATGAATCATAAATTGAATCATAAATCATGAATCATGAATTGAATCATGAATCATTAATCGAATCATGAATCATGAATCATGAAATGAATCATGAATTGAATCATGAATCGAATCATGAATCATGAATTGAATCATGAATTGAATCATGAATTGAATCATGAATCATGAATTGAATCATGAATCATGAATCATAAATCGAATCATGAATCATGAATTGAATCATGAATCAAATCATGAATTGAATCATTAATCATGAATTGAATCATGAATCATGAATTGAATCATGAATCATGAATTATGAATCATGAATTAAATCATGAATCATGAATTAAATCATGAATCATGACTCATGAATTGAATCATGAATCATGAATCATGAATCGAATCATGAATCATGAATCATGAATCGAATCATGAATCATGAATTGAATCATGAATCATGAATTGAATCATGAATCATGAATCATGAATTGAATCATGAATCATGATTAATGAATTGAATCATGAATCATGAATCATGAATCGAATCATGAATCATGAATCATGAATTGAATCATGAATCATGAATCGAATCATGAATCCTGAATTGAAACATTAATTGAATCATAAATCATGAATCGAATCATGAATCATGATATAAATTATGAATCATGAATCATGAATTGAATCATGAATCATGAATCATGAATCATAAATTGAATCATGTATCATGAATTGAATAGGAATCGAATCATGAATTGAATTATGAATCATGAAATGAATCATGAGTCATGAATAATGAATTGAATCATGAATCATGAATCATGAATCATGAATTGAATCATGAATCATGAATCATGAATCGAATCATGAATCATGAATTGAATCATGAGTTGAATCATGAATCATAAATTGAATCATGACTTATGAATCATGAATCATGAATTGAATCATGAATCATGAATTGTATCATGAATCAGGAATCATGAATTGAATCATGAATCATGAATCATGAATTGAATCATGAATCATGAATCAAGAATCATGAATCGATATATGAATCATGAATCATGAATCATGAATCGAATCATGAATCATGAATTGAATCATGAATCATGAATTATGAATCATGAATTGAATCATTAATCATGAATCATGAATTGAATCATGAATCATGAATCATGAATTGAATCATGAATCATGAATTGAATCATGAATCATGAATCATGAATCATGAATCGAATCATGAATCATGAATCATGAATCGAATCATGAATCATGAATTGAATCATGAATCATGAATCATGAATCATGAATCGAATCATGAATCATGAATCATGAATCGAATCATGAATCATGAATTGAATCATGAATCATGAATCATGAATTGAATCATGAATCATGAATCATGAATTTAATCATGAATCATGAATCATGAATTAAATCATGAATCATGAATCATGAATCATGAATCGAATCATGAATCATGAATCATGAATTTAATCATAAATCATGAATCAAGAATTGAATCATGAATCATGAATCATGAATCGAATCATGAATCATGAATTGAATCATAAGTTGAATCATGAATCATAAATCGAATCAAGAATCATGAATCATGAATTGAATCATGAATACTGAATCATGAATCGAATCATGAATCATGAATCATGCATTATGAATCGAATCATGAATCATAAATTGAATCATGAATCATGATTCATGAATTGAATCATGAATCATGCATTATGAATCAAATCATGAATCATGAATTGAATCAAGAGTTGAATCAGGAATCGAATCATGAATTCAATCATGAATCATAAATCGAATCATGAATTATGAATTGAATCAGGAATCCAATCATTAATTGAATCATGAATCATGAATTGAATCATGATTTTATTTATGAATCATGAATCATGAATTGAATCATGAATCATGAATCATGAATTGAATTATGAATTGAATCATAAATCTTGAATCATGAATTGAATCATGAATCATGAATCATAAATCATGAATCATGAATCATGAATCATGAATCATGAATCATGAATTGAATTATGAATCGAATAATGAATCATGAATCATTAATCATGAATTGAATCATGAATCATGAATTGAATCATGAATCATGAATTGAATCATGAATTGAATCATGAATCATGAATCGAATCATGAATCATGAATTGAATCATGAATCATGAATCATAAATTGAATCATAAATCATGAATCATGAATTGAATCATGAATCATTAATCGAATCATGAATCATGAATCATGAAATGAATCATGAATTGAATCATGAATCGAATCATGAATCATGAATTGAATCATGAATTGAATCATGAATTGAATCATGAATCATGAATTGAATCATGAATCATGAATCATAAATCGAATCATGAATCATGAATTGAATCATGAATCAAATCATGAATTGAATCATTAATCATGAATTGAATCATGAATCATGAATTGAATCATGAATCATGAATTATGAATCATGAATTAAATCATGAATCATGAATTAAATCATGAATCATGACTCATGAATTGAATCATGAATCATGAATCATGAATCGAATCATGAATCATGAATCATGAATCGAATCATGAATCATGAATTGAATCATGAATCATGAATCATGAATTGAATCATGAATCATGATTAATGAATTGAATCATGAATCATGAATCATGAATCGAATCATGAATCATGAATCATGAATTGAATCATGAATCATGAATTGAATCATGAATCATGAATCGAATCATGAATCCTGAATTGAAACATTAATTGAATCATAAATCATGAATTGAATCATGAATCATGCATTATGAATCAAATCATGAATCATGAATTGAATCAAGAGTTGAATCAGGAATCGAATCATGAATTCAATCATGAATCATAAATCGAATCATGAATCATGAATTGAATCAGGAATCCAATCATTAATTGAATCATGAATCATGAATTGAATCATGATTTTATTTATGAATCATGAATCATGAATTGAATCATGAATCATGAATCATGAATTGAATTATGAATTGAATCATAAATCTTGAATCATGAATTGAATCATGAATCATGAATCATAAATCATGAATCATGAATCATGAATCATGAATCATGAATCATGAATTGAATTATGAATCGAATAATGAATCATGAATCATTAATCATGAATTGAATCATGAATCATGAATTGAATCATGAATTATGAATTGAATCATGAATTGAATCATGAATCATGAATCGAATCATGAATCATGAATTGAATCATGAATCATAAATTGAATCATAAATCATGAATCATGAATTGAATCATGAATCATTAATCGAATCATGAATCATGAATCATGAAATGAATCATGAATTGAATCATGAATCGAATCATGAATCATGAATTGAATCATGAATTGAATCATGAATTGAATCATGAATCATGAATTGAATCATGAATCATGAATCATAAATCGAATCATGAATCATGAATTGAATCATGAATCAAATCATGAATTGAATCATTAATCATGAATTGAATCATGAATCATGAATTGAATCATGAATCATGAATTATGAATCATGAATTAAATCATGAATCATGAATTAAATCATGAATCATGACTCATGAATTGAATCATGAATCATGAATCATGAATCGAATCATGAATCATGAATCATGAATCGAATCATGAATCATGAATTGAATCATGAATCATGAATTGAATCATGAATCATGAATCATGAATTGAATCATGAATCATGATTAATGAATTGAATCATGAATCATGAATCATGAATCGAATCATGAATCATGAATCATGAATTGAATCATGAATCATGAATCGAATCATGAATCCTGAATTGAAACATTAATTGAATCATAAATCATGAATCGAATCATGAATCATGATATAAATTATGAATCATGAATCATGAATTGAATCATGAATCATGAATCATGAATCATAAATTGAATCATGTATCATGAATTGAATAGGAATCGAATCATGAATTGAATTATGAATCATGAAATGAATCATGAGTCATGAATAATGAATTGAATCATGAATCATGAATCATGAATCATGAATTGAATCATGAATCATGAATCATGAATCGAATCATGAATCATGAATTGAATCATGAGTTGAATCATGAATCATAAATTGAATCATGACTTATGAATCATGAATCATGAATTGAATCATGAATCATGAATTGTATCATGAATCAGGAATCATGAATTGAATCATGAATCATGAATCATGAATTGAATCATGAATCATGAATCAAGAATCATGAATCGATATATGAATCATGAATCATGAATCATGAATCGAATCATGAATCATGAATTGAATCATGAATCATGAATTATGAATCATGAATTGAATCATGAATCATGAATCATGAATTGAATCATGAATCATGAATCATGAATTGAATCATGAATCATGAATTGAATCATGAATCATGAATCATGAATCATGAATCGAATCATGAATCATGAATCATGAATCGAATCATGAATCATGAATTGAATCATGAATCATGAATCATGAATCATGAATCGAATCATGAATCATGAATCATGAATCGAATCATGAATCATGAATTGAATCATGAATCATGAATCATGAATTGAATCATGAATCATGAATCATGAATTTAATCATGAATCATGAATCATGAATTAAATCATGAATCATGAATCATGAATCATGAATCGAATCATGAATCATGAATCATGAATCATGAATCGAATCATGAATCATGAATCATGAATCATGAATCATGAATCGAATCATGAATCATGAATTGAATCACGAATCATGAATCAAGAATCATGAATTGAATCATGAATCATGAATCGAATAATGAATCATGAATCATGAATCATGAATTGAATCATGAATCATGAATTGAATCATGAATCATGAATCGAATCATGAATTGAATCATGAATCATGAATCGAATAATGAATCATGAATGGAATCATGAATCATGAATCATGAATCATAAATTGAATCATAAATCATGAATCATGAATTGAATCATGAATCATGAATCATGAATCGAATCATGAATCATGAATTGAATCATAAGTTGAATCATGAATCATAAATCGAATCAAGAATCATGAATCATGAATTGAATCATGAATACTGAATCATGAATCGAATCATGAATCATGAATCATGCATTATGAATCGAATCATGAATCATAAATTGAATCATGAATCATGATTCATGAATTGAATCATGAATCATGCATTATGAATCAAATCATGAATCATGAATTGAATCAAGAGTTGAATCATGAATTGAATCATGAGTTGAATCATGAATCATAAATTGAATCATGAATCATGAAATGAATCATGAATTGAATCATGAATTGAATCATAATTCATGAATCATGAATTGAATCATGAATCATGAATCATGAATTGAATCATGAATCATGAATCATGAATCATAAATCATGAATTCAATCATGAATCATGATTTGAATCAGGAATCGAATCATGAATTCAATCATGAATCATAAATCGAATCATGAATCATGAATTGTATCATGAATCAGGAATCATGAATTGAATCATGAATCATGAATCATGAATTGAATCATGAATCATGAATCATGAATCATGAATCGATATATGAATCATGAATCATGAATCATGAATCGAATCATGAATTGAATCATGAATCATGAATTATGAATCATGAATTGAATCATGAATCATGAATCATGAATTGAATCATGAATCATGAATCATGAATTGAATCATGAATCATGAATTGAATCATGAATCATGAATCATGAATCATGAATCGAATCATGAATCATGAATCATGAATCGAATCATGAATCATGAATTGAATCATGAATCATGAATCATGAATCATGAATCGAATCATGAATCATGAATCATGAATCGAATCATGAATCATGAATCGAATCATGAATCATGAATTAAATCATGAATCATGAATCATGAATCGAATCATGAATCATGAATCATGAATCATGAATCGAATCATGAATCATGAATCATGAATCATGAATCATGAATCGAATCATGAATCGAATCATGAATCATGAATTGAATCATGAATCATGAATCAAGAATCATGAATTGAATCATGAATCATGAATCGAATAATGAATCATGAATCATGAATCATGAATTGAATCATGAATCATGAATTGAATCATGAATCATGAATCGAATCATGAATTGAATCATGAATCATGAATCGAATAATGAATCATGAATTGAATCATGAATCATGAATCATGAATCATAAATTGAATCATAAATCATGAATCATGAATTGAATCATGAATCATGAATCATGAATCAAATCATGAATCATGAATTGAATCATAAGTTGAATCATGAATCATAAATCGAATCAAGAATCATGAATCATGAATTGAATCATGAATACTGAATCATGAATCGAATCATGAATCATGAATCATGCATTATGAATCGAATCATGAATCATAAATTGAATCATGAATCATGATTCATGAATTGAATCATGAATCATGCATTATGAATCAAATCATGAATCATGAATTGAATCAAGAGTTGAATCATGAATTGAATCATGAGTTGAATCATGAATCATAAATTGAATCATGAATCATGAAATGAATCATGAATTGAATCATGAATTGAATCATAATTCATGAATCATGAATTGAATCATGAATCATGAATCATGAATCATGAATTGAATCATGAATCATGAATCATGAATCATGAATCATGAATCATGAATCGAATCATGAATCATGAATCATGAATCATGAATCGAATCATGAATCATGAATCATGAATCATGAATCATGAATCATGAATCGAATCATGAATTGAATCATGAATCATGAATCAAGAATCATGAATTGAATCATGAATCATGAATCGAATAATGAATCATGAATCATGAATCATGAATTGAATCATGAATCATGAATTGAATCATGAATCATGAATCGAATCATGAATTGAATCATGAATCATGAATCGAATAATGAATCATGAATTGAATCATGAATCATGAATCATGAATCATAAATTGAATCATAAATCATGAATCATGAATTGAATCATGAATCATGAATCATGAATCATGAATTGAATCATGAATCAAGAATTGAATCATGAATCATGAATCATGAATCATGAATTGTATCATGAATCATGAATCATGAATTGAATCATGAATCATGAATCATGAATCATGAATCGAATCATGAATCATGAATCATGAATCAAATCATGAATCATGAATCATGAATCAAATCATGAATCATGAATTAAATCATGAATCATGAATCATGAATTGAATCATGAATCATGAATCATGAATTGAATCATGAATCGAATCATGAATCATGAATCATAATTCATGAATCGAATCATGAATCATGAATTGAATCATGAATCATGAATCAAGAATCATGAATCGAAACATGAATCATGAATTGAATCATGAATCATGAATCATGAATCAAATTATGAATCATGAATCATGAATCATGAATTGAATCATGAATCATGAATCAAGAATCATGAATCGAAACATGAATCATGAATTGAATCATGAATCATGAATCATGAATCATGAATTGAATCATGAATCATGAATCAAGAATCATGAATCGAAACATGAATCATGAATTGAATAATGAATCATGAATCATGAATCATGAATTGAATCATGAATCATGAATCATGAATCGAATAATGAATCATGAATCATGAATCATGAATTGAATCATGAATCATAAATCATGAATCGAATAATGAATCATGAATCATAAATCATGAATTGAATCATGAATCATGAATTGAATCATGAATCATGAATTGAATCATGAATTGAATCATGAATCATGAATCGAATCATGAATCGAATCATGAATCTTGAATCGAATCATGAATCATGAATTGTATCATGAATCATGAATCATGAATTGAATCATGAATCAAGAATTGAATCATGAATCATGAATCATGAATCATGAATTGTATCATGAATCATGAATCATGAATTGAATCATGAATCATGAATCATGAATCATGAATCGAATCATGAATCATGAATCATGAATCATGAATCATGAATCAAATCATGAATCATGAATCATGAATCAAATCATGAATCATGAATTAAATCATGAATCATGAATCATGAATTGAATCATGAATCATGAATTGAATCATGAATCATGAATCGAATCATGAATCATGAATCATAATTCATGAATCGAATCATGAATCATGAATTGAATCATGAATCATGAATCAAGAATCATGAATCGAAACATGAATCATGAATTGAATCATGAATCATGAATCATGAATCATGAATTGAATCTTGAATCAAATTATGAATCATGAATCATGAATCATGAATTGAATCATGAATCATGAATCAAGAATCATGAATCGAAACATGAATCATGAATCGAATCATGAATCATGAATCATGAATCGAATCATGAATCATGAATCATGATTCGAATCATGAATCATGAATTGAATCAGGAATCATGAATTGAATCATGAATCATGAATAGAATCATGAATCATGAATCATGAATCGAATCATGAATTGAATCATGAATCATGAATCGAATCATGAATCATGAATTGAATCATGAATCATGAATCATGAATCATAAATTGAATCATAAATCATGAATCATGAATTGAATCATGAATCATGAATTGAATCATGAATCATGAATCGAATCATAAATCATGAATCATGAATCATGATTCATGAATTCAATCATGAATCATGAATTATGAATCGAATCATGAATCATGAATTGAATCATGAATCATGAATCGAATCATGAATCATGAATCATAATTCATGAATCGAATCATGAATCATGAATTGAATCATGAATCATGAATCAAGAATCATGAATCGAAACATGAATCATGAATTGAATCATGAATCATGAATCATGAATCATGAATTGAATCTTGAATCAAATTATGAATCATGAATCATGAATCATGAATTGAATCATGAATCATGAATCAAGAATCATGAATCGAAACATGAATCATGAATCGAATCATGAATCATGAATCATGAATCGAATCATGAATCATGAATCATGATTCGAATCATGAATCATGAATTGAATCAGGAATCATGAATTGAATCATGAATCATGAATAGAATCATGAATCATGAATCATGAATCGAATCATGAATTGAATCATGAATCATGAATCGAATCATGAATCATGAATTGAATCATGAATCATGAATCATGAATCATAAATTGAATCATAAATCATGAATCATGAATTGAATCATGAATCATGAATTGAATCATGAATCATGAATCGAATCATAAATCATGAATCATGAATCATGATTCATGAATTCAATCATGAATCATGAATTATGAATCGAATCATGAATCATGAATTGAATCATGAATCATGAATCAAATCATGAATCATGAATTGAATCATGAGTTGAATCATGAATCATAAATTGAATCATGAATCATGAATTATGAATTGAATCATGAATCATGAATCGAATCATAAATCATGAATCATGAATCATGATTCATGAATTGAATCATGAATCATGAATTATGAATCGAATCATGAATCATGAATTGAATCATGAGTTGATTCATGAATCATAAATTGAATCATGAATTAAATCATGATTCATGAATCATGAATTGAATCATGAATCATGAATCATGAATTCAATCATGAATCATGATTTGAATCAGGAATCGAATCATGAATTCAATCATGAATCATAAATCGAATCATGAATCATGAATTAAATCAGGAATCCAATCATTAATTGAATCATGAATCATGAATTGAATCATGATTTTATTTATGAATCATGAATCATGAATTGAATCATGAATCATGAATCATGAATTGAATTATGAATTGAATCATGAATCTTGAATCATCAATTGAATCATGAATCATGAATCATAAATCATGAATCATGAATCATGAATCATGAATCATGAATCATGAATTGAATTATGAATCGAATAATGAATCATGAATCATTAATCATGAATTGAATCATGAATCATGAATTGAATCATGAATCATGAATTGAATCATGAATTGAATCATGAATCATGAATCGAATCATGAATCATGAATTGAATCATGAATCATGAATCATAAATTGAATCATAAATCATGAATCATGAATTGAATCATGAATCATTAATCGAATCATGAATCATGAATCATAAAATGAATCATGAATTGAATCATGAATCGAATCATGAATCATGAATTGAATCATGAATTGAATCATGAATTGAATCATGAATCATGAATTGAATCATGAATCATGAATCATAAATCGAATCATGAATCATGAATTGAATCATGAATCAAATCATGAATTGAATCATTAATCATGAATTGAATCATGAATCATGAATTGAATCATGAATCATGAATTATGAATCATGAATTAAATCATGAATCATGAATTAAATCATGAATCATGACTCATGAATTGAATCATAAATCATGAATCATGAATCGAATCATGAATCATGAATCATGAATCGAATCATGAATCATGAATTGAATCATGAATCATGAATCATGAATTGAATCATGAATCATGATTAATGAATTGAATCATGAATCATGAATCATGAATCATGAATCGAATCATGAATCATGAATCATGAATTGAATCATGAATCATGAATCGAATCATGAATCCTGAATTGAAACATTAATTGAATCATAAATCATGAATCGAATCATGAATCATGATATAAATTATGAATCATGAATCATGAATTGAATCATGAATCATGAATCATAAATTGAATCATGTATCATGAATTGAATAGGAATCGAATCATGAATTGAATTATGAATCATGAAATGAATCATGAGTCATGATTAATGAATTGAATCATGAATCATGAATCATGAATCATGAATCGAATCATGAATCATGAATCATGAATTGAATCATGAATCATGAATCGAATCATGAATCCTGAATTGAAACATTAATTGAATCATAAATCATGAATCGAATCATGAATCATGATATAAATTATGAATCATGAATCATGAATTGAATCATGAATCATGAATCATAAATTGAATCATGTATCATGAATTGAATAGGAATCGAATCATGAATTGAATTATGAATCATGAAATGAATCATGAGTCATGAATAATGAATTGAATCATGAATCATGAATCATGAATCATGAATTGAATCATGAATCATGAATCATGAATCGAATCATGAATCATGAATTGAATCATGAGTTGAATCATGAATCATAAATTGAATCATGACTTATGAATCATGAATCATGAATTGAATCATGAATCATGAATTGTATCATGAATCAGGAATCATGAATTGAATCATGAATCATGAATCATGAATTGAATCATGAATCATGAATCATGAATCATGAATCGATATATGAATCATGAATCATGAATCATGAATCGAATCATGAATCATGAATTGAATCATGAATCATGAATTATGAATCATGAATTGAATCATGAATCATGAATCATGAATTGAATCATGAATCATGAATCATGAATTGAATCATGAATCATGAATTGAATCATGAATCATGAATCATGAATCATGAATCGAATCATGAATCATGAATCATGAATTGAATCATGAATCATGAATTGAATCATGAATCATGAATCATGAATCATGAATCGAATCATGAATCATGAATCATGAATCGAATCATGAATCATGAATTGAATCATGAATCATGAATCATGAATTGAATCATGAATCATGAATCATGAATTTAATCATGAATCATGAATCATGAATTAAATCATGAATCATGAATCATGAATCATGAATCGAATCATGAATCATGAATCATGAATCATGAATCGAATCATGAATCATGAATCATGAATCATGAATCATGAATCGAATCATGAATCATGAATTGAATCATGAATCATGAATCAAGAATCATGAATTGAATCATGAATCATGAATCGAATAATGAATCATGAATCATGAATCATGAATTGAATCATGGATCATGAATTGAATCATGAATCATGAATCGAATCATGAATTGAATCATGAATCATGAATCGAATAATGAATCATGAATTGAATCATGAATCATGAATCATGAATCATAAATTGAATCATAAATCATGAATCATGAATTGAATCATGAATCATGAATCATGAATCAAATCATGAATCATGAATTGAATCATAAGTTGAATCATGAATCATAAATCGAATCAAGAATCATGAATCATGAATTGAATCATGAATACTGAATCATGAATCGAATCATGAATCATGAATCATGCATTATGAATCGAATCATGAATCATAAATTGAATCATGAATCATGATTCATGAATTGAATCATGAATCATGCATTATGAATCAAATCATGAATCATGAATTGAATCAAGAGTTGAATCATGAATTGAATCATGAGTTGAATCATGAATCATAAATTGAATCATGAATCATGAAATGAATCATGAATTGAATCATGAATTGAATCATAATTCATGAATCATGAATTGAATCATGAATCATGAATCATGAATTGAATCATGAATCATGAATCATGAATCATAAATCATGAATTCAATCATGAATCATGATTTGAATCAGGAATCGAATCATGAATTCAATCATGAATCATAAATCGAATCATGAATCATGAATTGTATCATGAATCAGGAATCATGAATTGAATCATGAATCATGAATCATGAATTGAATCATGAATCATGAATCGATATATGAATCATGAATCATGAATCATGAATCGAATCATGAATCATGAATTGAATCATGAATCATGAATTATGAATCATGAATTGAATCATGAATCATGAATCATGAATTGAATCATGAATCATGAATCATGAATTGAATCATGAATCATGAATTGAATCATGAATCATGAATCGAATCATGAATCATGAATCATGAATCGAAACATGAATCATGAATTGAATCATGAATCATGAATCATGAATCATGAATCGAATCATGAATCATGAATCATGAATCGAATCATGAATCATGAATTGAATCATGAATCATGAATCATGAATTTAATCATGAATCATGAATCATGAATTAAATCATGAATCATGAATCATGAATCATGAATCGAATCATGAATCATGAATCATGAATCATGAATCGAATCATGAATCATGAATCATGAATCATGAATCGAATCATGAATCGAATCATGAATCATGAATTGAATCATGAATCATGAATCAAGAATCATGAATTGAATCATGAATCATGAATCGAATAATGAATCATGAATCATGAATCATGAATTGAATCATGAATCATGAATTGAATCATGAATCATGAATCGAATCATGAATTGAATCATGAATCATGAATCGAATAATGAATCATGAATTGAATCATGAATCATGAATCATGAATCATAAATTGAATCATAAATCATGAATCATGAATTGAATCATGAATCATGAATCATGAATCAAATCATGAATCATGAATTGAATCATAAGTTGAATCATGAATCATAAATCGAATCAAGAATCATGAATCATGAATTGAATCATGAATACTGAATCATGAATCGAATCATGAATCATGAATCATGCATTATGAATCGAATCATGAATCATAAATTGAATCATGAATCATGATTCATGAATTGAATCATGAATCATGCATTATGAATCAAATCATGAATCATGAATTGAATCAAGAGTTGAATCATGAATTGAATCATGAGTTGAATCATGAATCATAAATTGAATCATGAATCATGAAATGAATCATGAATTGAATCATGAATTGAATCATAATTCATGAATCATGAATTGAATCATGAATCATGAATCATGAATCATGAATTGAATCATGAATCATGAATCATGAATCATGAATCATGAATCATGAATCATGAATCGAATCATGAATCATGAATCATGAATCATGAATCGAATCATGAATCATGAATCATGAATCATGAATCATGAATCGAATCATGAATTGAATCATGAATCATGAATCAAGAATCATGAATTGAATCATGAATCATGAATCGAATAATGAATCATGAATCATGAATCATGAATTGAATCATGAATCATGAATTGAATCATGAATCATGAATCGAATCATGAATTGAATCATGAATCATGAATCGAATAATGAATCATGAATTGAATCATGAATCATGAATCATGAATCATAAATTGAATCATAAATCATGAATCATGAATTGAATCATGAATCATGAATCATGAATCATGAATTGAATCATGAATCATGAATCATGAATTCAATCATGAATCATGATTTGAATCAAGAGTTGAATCATGAATTGAATCATGAGTTGAATCATGAATCATAAATTGAATCATGAATCATGAAATGAATCATGAATTGAATCATGAATTGAATCATAATTCATGAATCATGAATTGAATCATGAATCATGAATCATGAATCATGAAATGAATCATGAATCATGAATCATGAATCATGAATCATGAATCATGAATTCAATCATGAATCATGATTTGAATCAGGAATCGAATCATGAATTGAATCATGAATCATAAATCGAATCATGAATCATGAATTGAATCAGGAATCGAATCATGAATTGAATCATGAATCATGAATTGAATCATGATTTTAATTATGAATCATGAATCATGAATTGAATCATGAATCATGAATCATGAATTGAATTATGAATTAAATCATAAATCTTGAATCATGAATTGAATCATGAATCATGAATCATAAATCATGAATCATGAATCATGAATTGAATTATGAATTGAATCATGAATCATGAATTGAATCATGAATCATGAATTGAATCATGAATCATGAATCATGAATTGAATCATGAATCATGAATCGAATCATGAATCGAATTATGAATCTTGAATCGAATCATGAATCATGAATTGTATCATGAATCATGAATTGAATCATGAATCATGAATTGAATCATGAATCATGAATTGAATCATGAATCATGAATCATGAATCGAATCATGAATCGCATCATGAATCTTGAATCGAATCATGAATCATGATTTGTATCATGAATCATGAATCATGAATTGAATCATGAATCATGAATTGAATCATGAATCATGAATCATGAATCATGAATCAAATCATGATTCATGAATCATGAATCGAATCATGAATCATGAATTGAATCATGAATCATGAATCATGAATTGAATCATGAATCATGAATCATGAATTGAATCATGAATCATGAATCATGAATCGAATCATGAATCATGAATCATGAATAATGAATCGAATCATGAATCATGAATTGAATCAAGAATCATGAATCGAAACATGAATCATGAATTGAATCATGAATCATGAATCATGAATCATGAATTGAATCATGAATCATGAATCATAAATCAAATAATGAATCATGAATCATGAATTGAATCATGAATCATGAATCAAGAATCATGAATCGAAACATGAATCATGAATTGAATAAGGAATCATGAATCATGAATCATGAATTGAATCATGAATCATGAATCATGAATCGAATAATGAATCATGAATCATTAATCATGAATTGAATCATGAATCATGAATTGAATCATGAATCATGAATTGAATCATGAATTGAATCATGAATCATGAATCGAATCATGAATCATGAATTGAATCATGAATCATGAATCATGAATTGAATCATGAATCATGAATCGAATCATGAATCATGAATCATGAATTGAATCATGAATTGAATCATGAATCATGAATCGAATCATGAATCATGAATTGAATTATGAATCATGAATTGAATCATGAATCATGAATCATAAATCGAATCATGAATCATGAATTGAATCATGAATCGAATCATGAATTGAATCATTAATCATGAATTGAATCATGAATTATGAATTGAATCATGAATCATGAATTATGAATCATGAATTGATTCATAAATCATGAATCATGAATTGAATCATGAATCATGAATCATGAATTGAATCATGAATCATGAATCATGAATTGAATCATGAATCATGAATCGAATCATGAATCATGAATCATGAATCGAATCATGAATCATGAATTGAATCATGAATCATGAATCAAGAATCATGAATCAAAACATGAATCATGAATTGAAAAAGGAATCATGAATCATGAATCATGAATTGAATCATGAATCATGAATCATGAATCGAATAATGAATCATGAATCATTAATCATGAATTGAATCATGAATCATGAATTGAATCATGAATCATGAATTGAATCATGAATTGAATCATGAATCATGAATCGAATCATGAATCATGAATTGAATCATGAATCATGAATCATGAATCATAAATTGAATCATAAATCATGAATCATGAATTGAATCATGAATCATGAATCGAATCATGAATCATGAATTGAATCATGAATTGAATCATGAATCATGAATCGAATCATGAATCATGAATTAAATCATGAATCATAAATTGAATCATGAATCATGAATCATAAATCAAATCATGAATCATGAATTGAATCATGAATCGAATCATGAATTGAATCATTAATCATGAATTGAATCATGAATCATGAATCATGAATCGAATAATGAATCATGAATCATTAATCATGAATTGAATCATGAATCATGAATTGAATCATGAATCATGAATTGAATCATGAATTGAATCATGAATCATGAATCGAATCATGAATCATGAATTGAATCATGAATCATGAATCATGAATTGAATCATGAATCATGAATCGAATCATGAATCATGAATCATGAATTGAATCATGAATTGAATCATGAATCATGAATCGAATCATGAATCATGAATTGAATTATGAATCATGAATTGAATCATGAATCATGAATCATAAATCGAATCATGAATCATGAATTGAATCATGAATCGAATCATGAATTGAATCATTAATCATGAATTGAATCATGAATTATGAATTGAATCATGAATCATGAATTATGAATCATGAATTGATTCATAAATCATGAATCATGAATTGAATCATGAATCATGAATCATGAATTGAATCATGAATCATGAATCATGAATTGAATCATGAATCATGAATCGAATCATGAATCATGAATCATGAATCGAATCATGAATCATGAATTGAATCATGAATCATGAATCAAGAATCATGAATCAAAACATGAATCATGAATTGAAAAAGGAATCATGAATCATGAATCATGAATTGAATCATGAATCATGAATCATGAATCGAATAATGAATCATGAATCATTAATCATGAATTGAATCATGAATCATGAATTGAATCATGAATCATGAATTGAATCATGAATTGAATCATGAATCATGAATCGAATCATGAATCATGAATTGAATCATGAATCATGAATCATGAATCATAAATTGAATCATAAATCATGAATCATGAATTGAATCATGAATCATGAATCGAATCATGAATCATGAATTGAATCATGAATTGAATCATGAATCATGAATCGAATCATGAATCATGAATTAAATCATGAATCATAAATTGAATCATGAATCATGAATCATAAATCAAATCATGAATCATGAATTGAATCATGAATCGAATCATGAATTGAATCATTAATCATGAATTGAATCATGAATCATGAATCATGAATTGAATCATGAATCATGAATCATGAATCATGAATCGAATCATGAATCATGAATCATGAATCGAATCATGAATCATGAATTGAATCATGAATCATGAATCATGAATTGAATCATGAATCATGATTAATGAATTGAATCATGAATCATGAATCATGAATCATGAATCGAATCATGAATCATGAATCATGAATTGAATCATGAATCATGAATCGAATCATGAATCATGAATTGAAACATTAATTGAATCATAAATCATGAATCGAATCATGAATCATGATATGAATCATGAATCATGAATCATGAATTGAATCATGAATCATGAATCATGAATCATGAATTGAATCATGTATCATGAATTTAATCAGGAATCGAATCATGAATTGAATTATGAATCATGAAATTAATCATGAGTCATGAATAATGAATTGAATCATGACTCATGAATCATGAATCATGAATTGAATCATGAATCATGAATCATGAATCGAATCATGAATTGAATCATGAGTTGAATCATGAATCATAAATTGAATCATGAATCATGAATCATGAATCATGAATTGAATCATGAATCATGAATTGTATCATGAATCATGAATCATGAATTGAATCATGAATCATGAATCATGAATTGAATCATGAATCATGAATCATGAATCGATATATGAATCATGAATCATGAATCATGAATCGAATCATGAATCATGAATTGAATCATGAATCATGAATTATAAAATATGAATTGAATCATGAATCATGAATCATGAATTGAATCATGAATTGAATCATGAATCATGAATTGAATCATGAATCGAATCATGAATCATGAATCATGAATCGAATCATGAATCAAGAATTGAATCATGAATCATGAATCATGAATTGAATCATGAATCATGAATCATGAATTAAATCATGAATCATGAATCAAGAATCATGAAGCGAATCATGAATCATGAATCGAATCATGAATCATGAATTGAATCATGAATCATGAATCATAAAATGAATCATAAATCATGAATCATGAATTGAATCATGAATCATGAATCATGAATCGAATCATGAATCATGAATTGAATCATAAGTTGAATCATGAATCATAAATTGAATCAAGAATCATGAATCATGAATTGAATCATGAATCATGAATCATGAATCGAATCATGAATCATTAATTGAATCATGAGTTGAATCATGAATCATAAATTGAATCATGAATCATGAATCATGAATTGAATCATGAATCATGAATCGAATCATAAATCATGAATAATGAATCATGATTCATGAATTGAATCATGAAATATGAATTATGAATCGAATCATGAATCATGAATTGAATCATGAATCATGAATCATGAATCGAATCATGAATCATGAATTGAATCATGAGTTGAATCATGAATCATAAATTGAATCATGAATCATGATTCATGAATTGAATCATGAATCATGAATCGAATCATAAATCATGAATCATGAATTGAATCATGAATCATGCATTATGAATCGAATCATGAATCATGAATTGAATCATGAGTTGAATCATGAATCATAAATTGAATCATGAATCATGAAATGAATCATGAATTGAATCATGAATTGAATCATGATTCATGAATCATTAATTGAATCATGAATCATGAATCATGAATTTAATCATGAATCATGAATCATGAATTCAATCATGAATCATGATTTGAATCAGGAATCAAATCATGAATTGAATCATGAATCATAAATCGAATCATGAATCATGAATTGAATCAGGAATCGAATCATGAATTGAATCATGAATCATGAATTGAATCATGATTTTAATTATGAATCATGAATCATGAATTGAATCATGAAACATGAATCATAAATCATGAATCATGAATCATGAATCATGATCTGAATTATAAATTGAATCATGAATCATGAATTGAATCATAAATCATGAATCATGAATTGATTCATGAATCATGAATCATGAATTGAATCATGAATCGAATCATGAATCGAATTATGAATCTTGAATCGAATCATGAATCATGAATTGTATCATGAAACATGAATTGAATCATGAATCATGAATTGAATCATGAATCATGAATCATTAATTGAATCATGAATCATGAATCATGAATTGAATCATGAATCATGCATCGAATCATGAATCTTGAATCGAATCATGAATCATGAATTGTATCATGAATCATGAATCATGAATTGAATCATGAATCATGAATTGAATCATGAATCATGAATCATGAATCATGAATCGAATCATGAATCATGAATTGAATCATGAGTTTAATCATGAATCATAAATTGAATCATGAATCATGAATTGAATCATAAATCATGAATCGAATCATAAATCATGAATCATGAATCATGATTCATGAATTGAATCATGAATCATGAATCATGAATTGAATCATGAATCATGAATCATGAATTGAATCATGAATCATGAATCATGAATCGAATCATGAATCATGAATCATGAATAATGAATCATGAATCATGAATTGAATCATGAATCATGAATTGAATCATGAATCATGAATCAAGAATCATGAATCGAAACATGAATCATGAATTGAATCATGAATCATGAATCATGAATCATGAATTGAATCATGAATCATGAATCGAATAATGAATCATGAATCATGAATCATGAATTGAATCATGAATCATGAATCAAGAATCATGAATCGAAACATGAATCATGAATTGAATAATGAATCATGAATCATGAATCATGAATTGAATCATGAATCATGAATCATGAATCGAATAATGAATCATGAATCATGAATCATGAATCGAATCATAAATCATGAATAATGAATCATGAATCATGAATTGAATCATGAATCATGAATTATGAATCGAATCATGAATCATAAATTGAATCATGAATCATGATTCATGAATTGAATCATGAATCATGAATCGAATCATAAATCATGAATCATGAATCATGATTCATGAATTGAATCATGAATCATGCATTATGAATCGAATCATGAATCATGAATTGAATCATGAGTTGAATCATGAATCATAAATTGAATCATGAATCATGAAATGAATCATGAAATGAATCATGAATTGAATTGAATCATGATTCAATTCATGATTCATGAATCATGAATTGAATCATAAATCATGAATCATGAATTTAATCATGAATCATGAATCATGAATCATGAATTCAATCATGAATCATGATTTGAATCAGTTATCAAATCATGAATTGAATCATGAATCATAAATCGAATCATGAATCATGAATTGAATCAGGAATCGAATCATGAATTGAATCATGATTCATGAATCATGAATTGAATCATGAATCATGAATCATGAATCATGAATTTAATCATGAATCATGAATCATGAATCATGAATCGAATCATGAATCATGAATTGAATCATGAGTTTAATCATGAATCATAAATTAAATCATTGATCATGAATTGAATCATAAATCATGAATCGAATCATAAATCATGAATCATGAATCATGATTCATGAATTGAATCATGAATCATGAATCATGAATTGAATCATGAATCATGAATCATGAATTGAATCATGAATCATGAATCATGAATCGAATCATGAATCATGAATCATGAATAATGAATCGAATCATGAATCATGAATTGAATCATGAATCATGAATCAAGAATCATGAATTGAAACATGAATCATGAATTGAATCATGAATCATGAATCATGAATCATGAATTGAATCATGAATCATGAATCGAATAATGAATCATGAATCATGAATCATGAATTGAATCATGAATCATGAATCAAGAATCATGAATCGAAACATGAATCATGAATTGAATAATGAATCATGAATCATGAATCATGAATTGAATCATGAATCATGAATCATGAATCGAATAATGAATCATGAATCATGAATCATGAATCGAATCATAAATCATGAATAATGAATCATGATTCATGAATTGAATCATGAATCATGAATTATGAATCGAATCATGAATCATGAATTGAATCATGAATCATGAATCATGAATCGAATCATGAATCATGAATTGAATCATGAGTTGAATCATGAATCATAAATTGAATCATGAATCATGATTCATGAATTGAATCATGAATCATAAATCGAATCATAAATCATGAATCATGAATCATGATTCATGAATTGAATCATGAATCATGCATTATGAATCGAATCATGAATCATGAATTGAATCATGAGTTGAATCATGAATCATAAATTGAATCATGAATCATGAATTGAATCATGAATTGAATCATGATTCATGAATCCTGAATTGAATCATGAATCATGAATCATGAATCATGAATTTAATCATGAATCATGAATCATGAATCATGAATTCAATCATGAATCATGATTTGAATAAGGAATCAAATTATGAATTGAATCATGAATCATAAATCGAATCATGAATCATGAATTGAATCAGGAATCGAATCATGAATTGAATCATGATTCATGAATCATGAATTGAATCATGAATCATGAATCATGAATCATGAATTTAATCATGAATCATGAATCATAAATCATGAATTCAATCATGAATCATGATTTGAATCAGGAATCAAATCATGAATTGAATCATGAATCATAAATCGAATCATGAATAATGAATTGAATCAGGAATCGAATCATGAATTGAATCATGAATCATGAATTGAATCATGATTTTAATTATGAATCATGAATCATGAATTGAATCATGAAACATGAATCATAAATCATGAATCATGAATCATGAATCATGAATCATGAATCATGATCTGAATTATGAATTGAATCATGAATCATGAATTGAATAATAAATCATGAATCATGAATTGAATCATGAATCATGAATCATGAATTGAATCATGAATCGAATCATGAATCGAATTATGAATCTTGAATCGAATCATGAATCATGAATTGTATCATGAAACATGAATTGAATCATGAATCATGAATTGAATCATGAATCATGAATCATGAATTGAATCATGAATCATGAATTGAATCATGAATCATGAATCGAATCATGAATCGAATCATGAATCTTGAATCGAATCATGAATCAAGAATTGTATCATGAATCATGAATCATGAATTGAATCATGAATCATGAATTGAATCATGAATCATGAATCATGAATCATGAATCGAATCATGAATCATGAATTAAATCATGAGTTTAATCATGAATCATAAATTGAATCATGAATCATGAATTGAATCATAAATCATGAATCGAATCATAAATCATGAATCATGAATCATGATTCATGAATTGAATCATGAATCATGAATCATGAATTGAATCATGAATCATGAATCATGAATTGAATCATGAATCATGAATCATGAATCGAATCATGAATCATGAATCATGAATAATGAATCGAATCATGAATCATGAATTGAATCATGAATCATGAATCAAGAATCATGAATCGAAACATGAATCATGAATTGAATCATGAATCATGAATCGAATAATGAATCATGAATCATGAATCATGAATTGAATCATGAATCATGAATCAAGAATCATGATTCGAATCATGAATCATGAATTGAATCATGAATCATGAATCAAGAATCATGAATCGAAACATGAATCATGAATTGAATCATGAATCATGAATCGAATAATGAATCATGAATCATGAATCATGAATTGAATCATGAATCATGAATCAAGAATCATGATTCGAAACATGAATTATGAATTGAATAATGAATCATGAATCATGAATCATGAATTGAATCATGAATCATGAATCGAATAATGAATCATGAATCATGAATCATGAATCGAATCATAAATCATGAATAATGAATCATGATTCATGAATTGAATCACGAATCATGAATTATGAATCGAATCATGAATCATGAATTGAATCATGAATCATGAATCATGTATCGAATCATGAATCATGAATTGA
Source organism: Mixophyes australis (assembly GCA_036250195.1). Lineage (NCBI taxonomy): Eukaryota > Metazoa > Chordata > Amphibia > Anura > Limnodynastidae > Mixophyes > Mixophyes australis. Next base: position 237,035,743 of record JAVHZZ010000001.1, on the reverse strand, counting down.
ATCATGAGTTGAATCATGAATCATAAATTGAATCATGAATCATGATTCATGAATTGAATCATGAATCATGAATCGAATCATAAATCATGAATCATGAATCATGATTCATGAATTGAATCATGAATCATGCATTATGAATCGAATCATGAATCATGAATTGAATCATGAATCATGAATCATGAATCGAATAATGAATCATGAATCATGAATCATGAATCGAATCATAAATCATGAATAATGAATCATGATTCATGAATTGAATCATGAATCATGAATTATGAATCGAATCATGAATCATGAATTGAATCATGAATCATGAATCATGAATCGAATCATGAATCATGAATTGAATCATGAGTTGAATCATGAATCATAAATTGAATCATGAATCATGATTCATGAATTGAATCATGAATCATGAATCGAATCATAAATCATGAATCATGAATCATGATTCATGAATTGAATCATGAATCATGCATTATGTATCGAATCATGAATCATGAATTGAATCATGAGTTGAATCATGAATCATAAATTGAATCATGAATCATGAATTGAATCATGAATTGAATCATGATTCATGAATCATGAATTGAATCATGATTCATGAATCATGAATTGAATCATGAATCATGAATCATGAATCATGAATTTAATCATGAATCATGAATCATGAATCATGAATTCAATCATGAATCATGATTTGAATAAGGAATCAAATTATGAATTGAATCATGAATCATAAATCGAATCATGAATCATGAATTGAATCAGGAATCGAATCATGAATTGAATCATGATTCATGAATCATGAATTGAATCATGAATCATGAATCATGAATCATGAATTTAATCATGAATCATGAATCATAAATCATGAATTGAATCATGAATCATGATTTGAATCAGGAATCAAATCATGAATTAAATCATGAATCATAAATCGAATCATGAATAATGAATTGAATCAGAAATCGAATCATGAATTGAATCATGAATCATGAATTGAATCATGATTTTAATTATGAATCATGAATCATGAATTGAATCATGAAACATGAATCATAAATCATGAATCATGAATCATGAATCATGAATCATGAATCATGATCTGAATTATGAATTGAATCATGAATCATGAATTGAATAATAAATCATGAATCATGAATTGAATCATGAATCATGAATCATGAATTGAATCATGAATCGAATCATGAATCGAATTATGAATCTTGAATCGAATCATGAATCATGAAATGTATCATGAAACATGAATTGAATCATGAATCATGAATTGAATCATGAATCATGAATCATGAATTGAATCATGAATCATGAATTGAATCATGAATCATGAATCGAATCATGAATCGAATCATGAATCATGAATCATGAATTGAATCATGAATTGTATCATGAATCATGAATCATGAATTGAATCATGAATCATGAATTGAATCATGAATCATGAATCATGAATCATGAATCGAATCATGAATCATGAATTGAATCATGAGTTTAATCATGAATCATAAATTGAATCATTAATCATGAATTGAATCATAAATCATGAATCGAATCATAAATCATGAATCATGAATCATGATTCATGAATTGAATCATGAATCATGAATCATGAATTGAATCATGAATCATGAATCATGAATCATGAATCATGAATTGAATCATGAATCATGAATCGAATCATGAATCATGAATCATGAATAATGAATCGAATCATGAATCATGAATTGAATCATGAATCATGAATCAAGAATCATGAATCGAAACATGAATCATGAATTGAATCATGAATCATGAATCATGAATCATGAATTGAATCATGAATCATGAATCAAATAATGAATCATGAATCATGAATCATGAATTGAATCATGAATCATGAATCAAGAATCATGATTCGAAACATGAATCATGAATTGAATAATGAATCATGAATCATGAATCATGAATTGAATCATGAATCATGAATCATGAATCGAATAATGAACAATGAATCATGAATCATGAATCGAATCATAAATCATGAATAATGAATCATGATTCATGAATTGAATCATGAATCATGAATTATGAATCTAATCATGAATCATGAATTGAATCATGAATCATGAATTATGTATCGAATCATGAATCATGATTCATGAATTGAATCATGAATCATGAATCGAATCATAAATCATGAATCAGGATTCATGAATTGAATCATAAATCATGAATAATGAATCATGATTCATGAATTGAATCATGAATCATGAATTATGAATCGAATCATGAATCATGAATTGAATCATGAGTTGAATCATGAATCATAAATTGAATCATGAATCATGATTCATGAATTGAATCATGAATCATGAATCGAATCATAAATCATGAATCATGAATCAGGATTCATGAATTGAATCATGAATCATGCATTATGAATCGAATCATGAATCATGAATTGAATCATGAGTTGAATCATGAATCATAAATTGAATCATGAATCATGAAATGAATCATGAATTGAATCATGAATTGAATCATGATTCATGAATCATGAATTGAATCATGAATCATGAATCATGAATCATGAATTTAATCATGAATCATGAATCATGAATCATGAATTCAATCATGAATCATGATTTGTATCAGGAATCAAATCATGAATTGAATCATGAATCATAAATCGAATCATGAATCATGAATTGAATCAGGAATCGAATCATGAATTGAATCATGAATCGAATCATGAATCGAATTATGAATCTTGAATCGAATCATGAATCATGAATTGTATCATGAAACATGAATTGAATCATGAATCATGAATTGAATCATGAATCATGAATCATGAATTGAATCATGAATCATGAATCATGAATTGAATCATGAATCATGAATCGAATCATGAATCGAATCATGAATCTTGAATCGAATCATGAATCATGAATTGTATCATGAATCATGAATCATGAATTGAATCATGAATCATGAATTGAATCATGAATCATGAATCATGAATCATGAATCGAATCATGAATCATGAATTGAATCATGAGTTTAATCATGAATCATAAATTGAATCATGAATCATGAATTGAATCATAAATCATGAATCAAATCATAAATCATGAATCATGAATCATGATTCATGAATTGAATCATGAATCATGAATTATGAATCGAATCATGAATCATGAATTGAATCATGAATCATGAATCATGAATCGAATCATGAATCATGAATCATGAATAATGAATCGAATCATGAATCATGAATTGAATCATGAATAATGAATCAAGAATCATGAATCGAAACATGAATCATGAATTGAATCATGAATCATGAATCATGATTCATGAATTGAATCATGAATCATGAATCGAATAATGAATCATGAATCATGAATCATGAATTGAATCATGAATCATGAATCAAGAATCATGAATCGAAACATGAATCATGAATTGAATAATGAATCATGAATCATGAATTGAATCATGAATCATGAATCATGAATCGAATAATGAATCATGAATCATGAATCGAATCATAAATCATGAATAATGAATCATGATTCATGAATTGAATCATGAATCATGAATTATGAATCGAATCATGAATCATGAATTGAATCATGAATCATGAATCATGAATCGAATCATGAATCATGAATTGAATCATGAGTTGAATCATGAATCATAAATTGAATCATGAATCATGATTCATGAATTGAATCATGAATCATGAATCGAATCATAAATAATGAATCATGAATCATGATTCATGAATTGAATCATGAATCATGCATTATGAATCGAATCATGAATCATGAATTGAATCATGAGTTGAATCATGAATCATAAATTGAATCATGAATCATAAAATGAATCATGAATTGAATCATGAATTGAATCATGATTCATGAATCATGAATTGAATCATGAATCATGAATCATGAATCATGAATTTAATCATGAATCATGAATCATGAATTCAATCATGAATCATGATTTGAATCAGGAATCAAATCATGAATTGAATCATGAATCATAAATCGAATCATGAATCATGAATTGAATCAGGAATCGAATCATGAATTGAATCATGAATCATGAATTGAATCATGATTTTAATTATGAATCATGAATCATGAATTGAATCATGAAACATGAATCATAAATCATGAATCATGAATCATGAATCATGAATCATGAATCATGAATCATGAATCATGAATCATGATCTGAATTATGAATTGAATCATGAATCATGAATCATGAATTAAATCATGAATCATGAATCATGAATTGAATCATGAATCGAATCATGAATCAAATTATGAATCTTGAATCGAATCATGAATCATGAATTGAATCATGAATCATGAATTGAATCATGAATCATGAATTGAATCATGAATCATGAATCATGAATTGAATCATGATTAATGAATTGAATCATGAATCATGAATCGAATCATTAATCGAATCATGAATCTTGAATCGAATCATGAATCATGAATTGTATCATGAATCATGAATCATGAATTGAATCATGAATCATGAATTGAATCATGAATCATGAATCATGAATCGAATCATGAATCATGAATTGAATCATGAGTTTAATCATGAATCATAAATTGAATCATGAATCATGAATCATGAATTGAATGATAAATCATGAATCGAATCATAAATCATGAATCATGAATCATGATTCATGAATTGAATCATGAATCATGAATCATGAATTGAATCATGAATCATGAATCATGAATTGAATCATGAATCATGAATCATGAATTGAATCATGAATCATGAATCATGAATCGAATCATGAATCATGAATCATGAATAATGAATCGAATCATGAATCATGAATTGAATCATGAATAATGAATCAAGAATCATGAATCGAAACATGAATCATGAATTGAATCATGAATCATGAATCATGAATCATGAATTGAATCATGAATCATGAATCGAATAATGAATCATGAATCATGAATCATGAATTGAATCATGAATCGAATAATGAATCATGAATCATGAATCATGAATTGAATCCTGAATTGAATAATGAATCATGAATCATGAATCATGAATTGAATCATGAATCATGAATCATGAATCGAATAATGAATCATGAATCATGAATCATGAATTGAATCATGAATCATGAATCATGAATTAAATCATGAATCATGAATTGAATCATGAATCATGAATTGAATCATGAATTGAATCATGAATCATGAATCGAATCATGAATCATGAATTGAATCATAAATAATGAATCATTAATTATAAATTGAATCATAAATCATGAATCATGAATTGAATCATGAATCATAAATCGAATCATGAATCATGAATTGAATCATGAATTGAATCATGAATCATGAATCGAATCATGAATCATGAATTGAATCATGAATTGAATCATGAATTGAATCATGAATCATGAATTGAATCATGAATCATGAATCATAAATCGAATCATGAATCATGAATTGAATCATGAATTGAATCATGAATTGAATCATGAATCATGAATTGAATCATGAATCATGAATCATAAATCGAATCATGAATCATGAATTGAATCATGAATCGAATCATGAATTGAATCATTAATTATGAATTGAATCATGAATCATGAATTGAATCATGAATCATGAATTATGAATCATGAATTGAATCATAAATCATGAATCATGAATTGAATCATGAATCATGAATTGAATCATGAATCATGAATCGAATCATGAATCATGAATTGAATCATGAATCATGAATCATGATTTGAATCATGAATCATGAATCATGAATCATGAATCGAATCATGAATCATGAATCATGAATTGAATCATGAATCATGAATCGAATCATGAATCATGAATTGAAACATTAATTGAATCATAAATCATGAATCGAATCATGAATCATGATATGAATCATGAATCATGAATTGAATCATGAATCGTGAATCATGAATTGAATCATGTATCATGAATTGAATCAGGAATCGAATCATGAATTCAATTATGAATCATGAAATGAATCATGAGTCATGAATAATGAATTGAATCATGAATCATGAATCATGAATCATGAATTGAATCATGAATCATAAATTGAATCATGAATCATGAATTGAATCATGAGTTGAATCATGAATCATAAATTAAATCATGAATCATGAATCATGAATCGAATCATGAATCATGAATCATGAATCGAATCATGAATCATGAATTGAATCATGAATCATGAATTATGAAATATGAATCGAATCATGAATCATGAATCATGAATCGAATCATGAATCATGAATTGAATCATGAATCATGAATTATGAAATATGAATTGAATCATGAATCATGAATCATGAATTGTATCATGAATCATGAATCATGAATTGAATCATGAATCATGAATTGAATCATGAATCATGAATCATGAATCGAATCATGAATCATGAATCATGAATCGAATCATGAATCATGAATTGAATCATGAATCATGAATCATGAATTGAATCATGAATCATGAATCATGAATTAAATCACAAATCATGAATCATGAATCGAATCATGAATCATGAATCATGAATCATGAATCGAATCATGAATCATGAATCATGAATTAAATCATGAATCATGAATTGAATCATGAATCATGAATTGAATCATGAATTGAATCATGAATCATGAATCGAATCATGAATCATGAATTGAATCATAAATCATGAATCATTAATCATAAATTGAATCATAAATCATGAATCATGAATTGAATCATGAATCATAAATCGAATCATGAATCATGAATTGAATCATGAATTGAATCATGAATCATGAATCGAATCATGAATCATGAATTGAATCATGAATTGAATCATGAATTGAATCATGAATCATGAATTGAATCATGAATCATGAATCATAAATCGAATCATGAATCATGAATTGAATCATGAATTGAATCATGAATTGAATCATGAATCATGAATTGAATCATGAATCATGAATCATAAATCGAATCATGAATCATGAATTGAATCATGAATCGAATCATGAATTGAATCATTAATCATGAATTGAATCATGAATCATGAATTGAATCATGAATCATGAATTATGAATCATGAATTGAATCATAAATCATGAATCATGAATTGAATCATGAATCATGAATTGAATCATGAATCATGAATCATGAATCGAATCATGAATCATGAATTGAATCATGAATCATGAATCATGAATTGAATCATGAATCATGATTAATGATTTGAATCATGAATCATGAATCATGAATCATGAATCGAATCATGAATCATGAATCATGAATTGAATCATGAATCATGAATCGAATCATGAATCATGAATTGAAACATTAATTGAATCATAAATCATGAATCGAATCATGAATCATGATATGAATCATGAATCATGAATTGAATCATGAATCGTGAATCATGAATTGAATCATGTATCATGAATTGAATCAGGAATCGAATCATGAATTGAATTATGAATCATGAAATGAATCATGAGTCATGAATAATGAATTGAATCATGAATCATGAATCATGAATCATGAATTGAATCATGAATCATGAATCGAATCATGAATCATGAATTGAATCATGAGTTGAATCATGAATCATAAATTGAATCATGAATCATGAATCGAATCATGAATCATGAATCATGAATCGAATCATGAATCATGAATTGAATCATGAATCATGAATTATGAAATATGAATCGAATCATGAATCATGAATCATGAATCGAATCATGAATCATGAATTGAATCATGAATCATGAATTATGAAATATGAATTGAATCATGAATCATGAATCATGAATTGTATCATGAATCATGAATCATGAATTGAATCATGAATCATGAATTGAATCATGAATCATGAATCATGAATCGAATCATGAATCATGAATCGAATCATGAATCATGAATTGAATCATGAATCATGAATCATGAATTGAATCATGAATCATGAATCATGAATTAAATCATAAATCATGAATCATGAATCGAATCATGAATCATGAATCATGAATCATGAATCGAATCATGAATCATGAATTGAATCATGAATCATGAATCAAGAATCATGAATCGAAACATGAATCATGAGTTTAATCATGAGTCATGAATCATGAATCGAATAATGAATCATGAATAAAAAATCATGAATTGAATCATGAATCAAGAATCATGAATTGAAACATGAATCATGAATTGAATCATGAATCATGAATCATGAATCATGAATTGAATCATGAATCATGAATTGAATCATGAATCATGAATCGAATCATGAATCATGAATTGAATCATGAGTTTAATCATGAATCATAAATTGAATCATGAATCATGAATCATGAATCATGAATTGAATCATAAATCATGAATCGAATCATAAATCATGAATCATGAATGATGATTCATGAATTGAATCATGAATCATGAATCATGAATTGAATCATGAATCATGAATCATGAATTGAATCATGAATCATGAATCATGAATCGAATCATGAATCATGAATCATGAATAATGAATCGAATCATGAATCATGAATTGAATCATGAATAATGAATCAAGAATCATGAATCGAAACATAAATCATGAATTGAATCATGAATCATGAATCATGAATCATGAATTGAATCATGAATCATGAATCGAATAATGAATCATGAATCATGAATCATGAATTGAATCATGAATCATGAATCAAGAATCATGAATCGAAACATGAATCATGAATTGAATAATGAATCATGAATCATGAATTGAATCATGAATCATGAATCATGAATCGAATAATGAATCATGAATCATGAATCATGAATTGAATCATGAATCATGAATTGAATCATGAATTAAATCATGAATCATGAATCGAATCATGAATCATGAATTGAATCATAAATCATGAATCATTAATCATAAATTGAATCATAAATCATGAATCATGAATTGAATCATGAATCATAAATCGAATCATGAATCATGAATTGAATCATGAATTGAATCATGAATCATGATTTGAATCATGAATCATGAATTGAATCATGAATTGAATCATGAATTGAATCATGAATCATGAATTGAATCATGAATCATGAATCATAAATCGAATCATGAATCATGAATTGAATCATGAATTGAATCATGAATTGAATCATGAATCATGAATCGAATCATGAATCATGAATTGAATCATGAATTGAATCATGAATTGAATCATGAATCATGAATTGAATCATGAATCATGAATCATGAATCATAAATCGAATCATGAATCATGAATTGAATCATGAATTGAATCATGAATTGAATCATGAATCATGAATTGAATCATGAATCATGAATCATAAATCGAATCATGAATCATGAATTGAATAATGAATCATGAATCATGAATCATGAATTGAATCATGAATCATGAATCATGAATCGAATAATGAATCATGAATCATGAATCATGAATCGAATCATAAATCATGAATAATGAATCATGATTCATGAATTGAATCATGAATCATGAATTATGAATCGAATCATGAATCATGAATTGAATCATGAATCATGAATTATGTATCGAATCATGAATCATGAATTGAATCATGAGTTGAATCATGAATCATAAATTGAATCATGAAGCATGATTCATGAATTGAATCATGAATCATGAATCGAATCATAAATCATGAATCATGAATCAGGATTCATGAATTGAATCATGAATCATGCATTATGAATCGAATCATGAATCATGAATTGAATCATGAGTTGAATCATGAATCATAAATTGAATCATGAATCATGAAATGAATCATGAATTGAATCATGAATTGAATCATGATTCATGAATCATGAATTGAATCATGAATCATGAATCATGAATCATGAATTTAATCATGAATCATGAATCAGGAATTCAATCATGAATCATGATTTGTATCAGGAATCAAATCATGAATTGAATCATGAATCATAAATCGAATCATGAATCATGAATTGAATCAGGAATCGAATCATGAATTGAATCATGAATCGAATCATGAATCGAATTATGAATCTTGAATCGAATCATGAATCATGAATTGTATCATGAAACATGAATTGAATCATGAATCATGAATTGAATCATGAATCATGAATCATGAATTGAATCATGAATCATGAATCATGAATTGAATCATGAATCATGAATCGAATCATGAATCGAATCAAGAATCTTGAATCGAATCATGAATCATGAATTGTATCATGAATCATGAATCATGAATTGAATCATGAATCATGAATTGAATCATGAATCATGAATCATGAATCATGAATCGAATCATGAATCATGAATTGAATCATGAGTTTAATCATGAATCATAAATTGAATCATGAATCATGAATTGAATCATAAATCATGAATCGAATCATAAATCATGAATCATGAATCATGATTCATGAATTGAATCATAAATCATGAATTATGAATCGAATCATGAATCATGAATTGAATCATGAATCATGAATCGAATCATGAATCATGAATCATGAATAATGAATCGAATCATGAATCATGAATTGAATCATGAATAATGAATCAAGAATCATGAATCGAAACATGAATCATGAATTGAATCATGAATCATGAATCATGATTCATGAATTGAATCATGAATCATGAATCGAATAATGAATCATGAATCATGAATCATGAATTGAATCATGAATCATGAATCAAGAATCATGAATCGAAACATGAATCATGAATTGAATAATGAATCATGAATCATGAATCATGAATTGAATCATGAATCATGAATCATGAATCGAATAATGAATCATGAATCATGAATCGAATCATAAATCATGAATAATGAATCATGATTCATGAATTGAATCATGAATCATGAATTATGAATCGAATCATGAATCATGAATTGAATCATGAATCATGAATCATGAATCGAATCATGAATCATGAATTGAATTATGAGTTGAATCATGAATCATAAATTGAATCATGAATCATGATTCATGAATTGAATCATGAATCATGAATCGAATCATAAATCATGAATCATGAATCATGATTCATGAATTGAATCATGAATCATGCATTATGAATCGAATCATGAATCATGAATTGAATCATGAGTTGAATCATGAATCATAAATTGAATCATGAATCATAAAATGAATCATGAATTGAATCATGAATTGAATCATGATTCATGAATCATGAATTGAATCATGAATCATGAATCATGAATCATGAATTTAATCATGAATCATGAATCATGAATTCAATCATGAATCATGATTTGAATCAGGAATCAAATCATGAATTGAATCATGAATCATAAATCGAATCATGAATCATGAATTGAATCAGGAATCGAATCATGAATTGAATCATGAATCATGAATTGAATCATGATTTTAATTATGAATCATGAATCATGAATTGAATCATGAAACATGAATCATAAATCATGAATCATGAATCATGAATCATGAATCATGAATCATGATCTGAATTATGAATTGAATCATGAATCATGAATTGAATCATAAATCATGAATCATGAATTGAATCATGAATCATGAATCATGAATTGAATCATGAATCGAATCATGAATCGAATTATGAATCTTGAATCGAATCATGAATCATGAATTGTATCATGAAACATGAATTGAATCATGAATCATGAATTGAATCATGAATCATGAATCATGAATTGAATCATGAATCATGAATTGAATCATGAATCATGAATCGAATCATTAATCGAATCATGAATCTTGAATCGAATCATGAATCATGAATTGTATCATGAATCATGAATCATGAATTGAATCATGAATCATGAATTGAATCATGAATCATGAATCATGAATCGAATCATGAATCATTAATTGAATCATGAGTTTAATCATGAATCATAAATTGAATCATGAATCATGAATCATGAATTGAATGATAAATCATGAATCGAATCATAAATCATGAATCATGAATCATGATTCATGAATTGAATCATGAATCATGAATCATGAATTGAATCATGAATCATGAATCATGAATTGAATCATGAATCATGAATCATGAATCGAATCATGAATCATGAATCATGAATAATGAATCGAATCATGAATCATGAATTGAATCATGAATAATGAATCAAGAATCATGAATCGAAACATGAATCATGAATTGAATCATGAATCATGAATCATGAATCATGAATTGAATCATGAATCATGAATCGAATAATGAATCATGAATCATGAATCATGAATTGAATCATGAATCGAATAATGAATCATGAATCATGAATCATGAATTGAATCATGAATTGAATAATGAATCATGAATCATGAATCATGAATTGAATCATGAATCATGAATCATGAATCGAATAATGAATCATGAATCATGAATCATGAATTGAATCATGAATCATGAATCATGAATTAAATCATGAATCATGAATTGAATCATGAATCATGAATTGAATCATGAATTGAATCATGAATCATGAATCGAATCATGAATCATGAATTGAATCATAAATCATGAATCATTAATTATAAATTGAATCATAAATCATGAATCATGAATTGAATCATGAATCATAAATCGAATCATGAATCATGAATTGAATCATGAATTGAATCATGAATCATGAATCGAATCATGAATCATGAATTGAATCATGAATTGAATCATGAATTGAATCATGAATCATGAATTGAATCATGAATCATGAATCATAAATCGAATCATGAATCATGAATTGAATCATGAATTGAATCATGAATTGAATCATGAATCATGAATCATAAATCGAATCATGAATCATGAATTGAATCATGAATCGAATCATGAATTGAATCATTAATCATGAATTGAATCATGAATCACGAATTGAATCATGAATCATGAATTATGAATCATGAATTGAATCATAAATCATGAATCATGAATTGAATCATGAATCATGAATTGAATCATGAATCATGAATCGAATCATGAATCATGAATTGAATCATGAATCATGAATCATGAATTGAATCATGAATCATGATTAATGATTTGAATCATGAATCATGAATCATGAATCGAATCATGAATCATGAATCATGAATTGAATCATGAATCATGAATCGAATCATGAATCATGAATTGAAACATTAATTGAATCATAAATCATGAATCGAATCATGAATCATGATATGAATCATGAATCATGAATTGAATCATGAATCGTGAATCATGAATTGAATCATGTATCATGAATTGAATCAGGAATCGAATCATGAATTCAATTATGAATCATGAAATGAATCATGAGTCATGAATAATGAATTGAATCATGAATCATGAATCATGAATTGAATCATGAATCATAAATTGAATCATGAATCATGAATTGAATCATGAGTTGAATCATGAATCATAAATTGAATCATGAGTTGAATCATGAATCATGAATCGAATCATGAATCATGAATCGAATCATGAATCATGAATCATGAATCGAATCATGAATCATGAATTGAATCATGAATCATGAATTATGAAATATGAATCGAATCATGAATCATGAATCATGAATCGAATCATGAATCATGAATTGAATCATGAATCATGAATTATGAAATATGAATTGAATCATGAATCATGAATCATGAATTGTATCATGAATCATGAATCATGAATTGAATCATGAATCATGAATTGAATCATGAATCATGAATCATGAATCGAATCATGAATCATGAATCATGAATCGAATCATGAATCATGAATTGAATCATGAATCATGAATCATGAATTGAATCATGAATCATGAATCATGAATTAAATCATAAATCATGAATCATGAATCGAATCATGAATCATGAATCGAATCATGAATCATGAATCATGAATCATGAATCGAATCATGAATCATGAATCATGAATTAAATCATGAATCATGAATTGAATCATGAATCATGAATTGAATCATGAATTGAATCATGAATCATGAATCGAATCATGAATCATGAATTGAATCATAAATCATGAATCATTAATCATAAATTGAATCATAAATCATGAATCATGAATTGAATCATGAATCATAAATCGAATCATGAATCATGAATTGAATCATGAATTGAATCATGAATCATGAATCGAATCATGAATCATGAATTGAATCATGAATTGAATCATGAATTGAATCATGAATCATGAATTGAATCATGAATCATGAATCATAAATCGAATCATGAATCATGAATTGAATCATGAATTGAATCATGAATTGAATCATGAATCATGAATTGAATCATGAATCATGAATCATAAATCGAATCATGAATCATGAATTGAATCATGAATCGAATCATGAATTGAATCATTAATCATGAATTGAATCATGAATCATGAATTGAATCATGAATCATGAATTATGAATCATGAATTGAATCATAAATCATGAATCATGAATTGAATCATGAATCATGAATTGAATCATGAATCATGAATCATGAATCGAATCATGAATCATGAATTGAATCATGAATCATGAATCATGAATTGAATCATGAATCATGATTAATGATTTGAATCATGAATCATGAATCATGAATCATGAATCGAATCATGAATCATGAATCATGAATTGAATCATGAATCATGAATCGAATCATGAATCATGAATTGAAACATTAATTGAATCATAAATCATGAATCGAATCATGAATCATGATATGAATCATGAATCATGAATTGAATCATGAATCGTGAATCATGAATTGAATCATGTATCATGAATTGAATCAGGAATCGAATCATGAATTGAATTATGAATCATGAAATGAATCATGAGTCATGAATAATGAATTGAATCATGAATCATGAATCATGAATCATGAATTGAATCATGAATCATGAATCGAATCATGAATCATGAATTGAATCATGAGTTGAATCATGAATCATAAATTGAATCATGAATCATGAATCATGAATCGAATCATGAATCATGAATCATGAATCGAATCATGAATCATGAATTGAATCATGAATCATGAATTATGAAATATGAATCGAATCATGAATCATGAATCATGAATCGAATCATGAATCATGAATTGAATCATGAATCATGAATTATGAAATATGAATTGAATCATGAATCATGAATCATGAATTGTATCATGAATCATGAATCATGAATTGAATCATGAATCATGAATTGAATCATGAATCATGAATCATGAATCGAATCATGAATCATGAATCATGAATCGAATCATGAATCATGAATTGAATCATGAATCATGAATCATGAATTGAATCATGAATCATGAATCATGAATTAAATCATAAATCATGAATCATGAATCGAATCATGAATCATGAATCATGAATCATGAATCGAATCATGAATCATGAATTGAATCATGAATCATGAATCAAGAATCATGAATCGAAACATGAATCATGAGTTTAATCATGAGTCATGAATCATGAATCGAATAATGAATCATGAATAAAAAATCATGAATTGAATCATGAATCAAGAATCATGAATCGAAACATGAATCATGAATTGAATCATGAATCATGAATCATGAATCATGAATTGAATCATGAATCATGAATTGAATCATGAATCATGAATCATGAATCGAATCATGAATCATGAATTGAATCATGAGTTTAATCATGAATCATAAATTGAATCATGAATCATGAATCATGAATCATGAATTGAATCATAAATCATGAATCGAATCATAAATCATGAATCATGAATCATGATTCATGAATTGAATCATGAATCATGAATCATGAATTGAATCATGAATCATGAATCATGAATTGAATCATGAATCATGAATCATGAATCGAATCATGAATCATGAATCATGAATAATGAATCGAATCATGAATCATGAATTGAATCATGAATAATGAATCAAGAATCATGAATCGAAACATAAATCATGAATTGAATCATGAATCATGAATCATGAATCATGAATTGAATCATGAATCATGAATCGAATAATGAATCATGAATCATGAATCATGAATTGAATCATGAATCATGAATCAAGAATCATGAATCGAAACATGAATCATGAATTGAATAATGAATCATGAATCATGAATCATGAATTGAATCATGAATCATGAATCATGAATCGAATAATGAATCATGAATCATGAATCATGAATTGAATCATGAATCATGAATCATGAATTAAATCATGAATCATGAATTGAATCATGAATCATG
Source organism: Mixophyes australis (assembly GCA_036250195.1). Classification (NCBI taxonomy): domain Eukaryota; kingdom Metazoa; phylum Chordata; class Amphibia; order Anura; family Limnodynastidae; genus Mixophyes; species Mixophyes australis. The sequence continues at coordinate 237,019,366 of JAVHZZ010000001.1, read as the reverse complement.
AATTGAATCATGAATTGAATCATGAATCATGAATCGAATCATGAATCATGAATTGAATCATAAATCATGAATCATTAATCATAAATTGAATCATAAATCATGAATCATGAATTGAATCATGAATCATAAATCGAATCATGAATCATGAATTGAATCATGAATTGAATCATGAATCATGAATCGAATCATGAATCATGAATTGAATCATGAATTGAATCATGAATTGAATCATGAATCATGAATTGAATCATGAATCATAAATCGAATCATGAATCATGAATTGAATCATGAATTGAATCATGAATTGAATCATGAATCATGAATTGAATCATGAATCATGAATCATAAATCGAATCATGAATCATGAATTGAATCATGAATCGAATCATGAATTGAATCATTAATCATGAATTGAATCATGAATCATGAATTGAATCATGAATCATGAATTATGAATCATGAATTGAATCATAAATCATGAATCATGAATTGAATCATGAATCATGAATTGAATCATGAATCATGAATCATGAATCGAATCATGAATCATGAATTGAATCATGAATCATGAATCATGAATTAAATCATGAATCATGATTAATGATTTGAATCATGAATCATGTATCATGAATCATGAATCGAATCATGAATCATGAATCATGAATTGAATCATGAATCATGAATCATGAATTGAATCATGAATCATGATTAATGATTTGAATCATGAATCATGAATCATGAATCATGAATCGAATCATGAATCATGAATCATGAATTGAATCATGAATCATGAATCGAATCATGAATCATGAATTGAAACATTAATTGAATCATAAATCATGAATCGAATCATGAATCATGATATGAATCATGAATCATGAATTGAATCATGAATCGTGAATCATGAATTGAATCATGTATCATGAATTGAATCAGGAATCGAATCATGAATTGAATTATGAATCATGAAATGAATCATGAGTCATGAATAATGAATTGAATCATGAATCATGAATCATGAATCATGAATTGAATCATGAATCATGAATCGAATCATGAATCATGAATTGAATCATGAGTTGAATCATGAATCATAAATTGAATCATGAATCATGAATCATGAATCGAATCATGAATCATGAATCATGAATCGAATCATGAATCATGAATTGAATCATGAATCATGAATTATGAAATATGAATCGAATCATGAATCATGAATCATGAATCGAATCATGAATCATGAATTGAATCATGAATCATGAATTATGAAATATGAATTGAATCATGAATCATGAATCATGAATTGTATCATGAATCATGAATCATGAATTGAATCATGAATCATGAATTGAATCATGAATCATGAATCATGAATCGAATCATGAATCATGAATCATGAATCGAATCATGAATCATGAATTGAATCATGAATCATGAATCATGAATTGAATCATGAATCATGAATCATGAATTAAATCATAAATCATGAATCATGAATCGAATCATGAATCATGAATCATGAATCGAATCATGAATCATGAATTGAATCATGAATCATGAATCAAGAATCATGAATCGAAACATGAATCATGAGTTTAATCATGAGTCATGAATCATGAATCGAATAAAGAATCATGAATAAAAAATCATGAATTGAATCATGAATCAAGAATCATGAATCGAAACATGAATCATGAATTGAATCATGAATCATGAATCATGAATCATAAATTGAATCATGAATCATGAATCATGAATCATGAATTGAATCATAAATCATGAATCAAATCATAAATCATGAATAATGAATGATGATTCATGAATTGAATCATGAATCATGAATCATGAATTGAATCATGAATCATGAATCATGAATTGAATCATGAATCATGAATCATGAATCGAATCATGAATCATGAATCATGAATAATGAATCGAATCATGAATCATGAATTGAATCATGAATAATGAATCAAGAATCATGAATCGAAACATAAATCATGAATTGAATCATGAATCATGAATCATGAATCATGAATTGAATCATGAATCATGAATCGAATAATGAATCATGAATCATGAATCATGAATTGAATCATGAATCATGAATCAAGAATCATGAATCGAAACATGAATCATGAATTGAATAATGAATCATGAATCATGAATTGAATCATGAATCATGAATCGAATAATGAATCAAGAATCATGAATCATGAATTGAATCATGAATCATGAATCATGAATTAAATCATGAATCATGAATTGAATCATGAATCATGAATTGAATCATGAATTGAATCATGAATCATGAATCGAATCATGAATCATGAATTGAATCATAAATCATGAATCATTAATCATAAATTGAATCATAAATCATGAATCATGAATTGAATCATGAATCATAAATCGAATCATGAATCATGAATTGAATCATGAATTGAATCATGAATCATGAATCGAATCATGAATCATGAATTGAATCATGAATTGAATCATGAATTGAATCATGAATCATGAATTGAATCATGAATCATGAATCATAAATCGAATCATGAATCATGAATTGAATCATGAATTGAATCATGAATTGAATCATGAATCATGAATTGAATAATGAATCATGAATCATAAATCGAATCATGAATCATGAATTGAATCATGAATCGAATCATGAATTGAATAATTAATCATGAATTGAATCATGAATCATGAATTGAATCATGAATCATGAATTATGAATCATGAATTGAATCATAAATCATGAATCATGAATTGAATCATGAATCATGAATTGAATCATGAATCATGAATCATGAATCGAATCATGAATCATGAATTGAATCATGAATCATGAATCATGAATTGAATCATGAATCATGATTAATGATTTGAATCATGAATCATGAATCATGAATCATGAATCGAATCATGAATCATGAATCATGAATTGAATCATGAATCATAATTCGAATCATGAATCATGAATTGAAACATTAATTGAATCATAAATCATGTATCGAATCATGAATCATGATATGAATCATGAATCATGAATTGAATCATGAATCGTGAATCATGAATTGAATCATGTATCATGAATTGAATCAGGAATCGAATCATGAATTGAATTATGAATCATGAAATGAATCATGAGTCATGAATAATGAATTGAATCATGAATCATGAATCATGAATCATGAATTGAATCATGAATCATGAATCGAATCATGAATCATGAATTGAATCATGAGTTGAATCATGAATCATAAATTGAATCATGAATCATGAATCATGAATCGAATCATGAATCATGAATCATGAATCGAATCATGAATCATGAATTGAATCATGAATCATGAATTATGAAATATGAATCGAATCATGAATCATGAATCATGAATCGAATCATGAATCATGAATTGAATCATGAATCATTAATTATGAAATATGAATTGAATCATGAATCATGAATCATGAATTGTATCATGAATCATGAATCATGAATTGAATCATGAATCATGAATTGAATCATGAATCATGAATCGAATCATGAATCATGAATCATGAATCGAATCATGAATCATGAATTGAATCATGAATCATGAATCATGAATTGAATCATGAATCATGAATCATGAATTAAATCATAAATCATGAATCATGAATCGAATCATGAATCATGAATCATGAATCATAATTCGAATCATGAATCATGAATTGAATCATGAATCATGAATTAAGAATCATGAATCGAAACATGAATCATGAGTTTAATCATGAGTCATGAATCATGAATCGAATAATGAATCATGAATAAAAAATCATGAATTGAATCATGAATCAAGAATCATGAATCGAAACATGAATCATGAATTGAATCATGAACCATGAATCATGAATCATGAATTGAATCATGAATCATGAATCATGAATCGAATAATGAATCATGAATCATGAATTGAATCATGAATCATGAATTGAATCATGAATCATGAATCGAATCATGAATTGAATCATGAATCATGAATCGAATCATGAATGATGATTTGAATCATGAATCATGAATCATGAATCATGAATTGAATCATAAATCATGAATCATGAATTGAATCATGAATCGAATCATGAATCATGAATCGAATCATGAATCATGAATCATGAATCATGAATCGAATCATGAATCATGAATCATGAATTAAATCATGAATCATGAATTGAATCATGAATCATGAATTGAATCATGAATTGAATCATGAATCATGAATCGAATCATGAATCATGAATTGAATCATAAATCATGAATCATTAATCATAAATTGAATCATAAATCATGAATCATGAATTGAATCATGAATCATAAATCGAATCATGAATCATGAATTGAATCATGAATTGAATCATGAATCATGAATCGAATCATGAATCATGAATTGAATCATGAATTGAATCATGAATTGAATCATGAATCATGAATTGAATCATGAATCATGAATCATAAATCGAATCATGAATCATGAATTGAATCATGAATTGAATCATGAATTGAATCATGAATCATGAATTGAATCATGAATCATGAATCATAAATCGAATCATGAATCATGAATTGAATCATGAATCGAATCATGAATTGAATCATTAATCATGAATTGAATCATGAATCATGAATTGAATCATGAATCATGAATTATGAATCATGAATTGAATCATAAATCATGAATCATGAATTGAATCATGAATCATGAATTGAATCATGAATCATGAATCATGAATCGAATCATGAATCATGAATTGAATCATGAATCATGAATCATGAATTGAATCATGAATCATGATTAATGATTTGAATCATGAATCATGAATCATGAATCATGAATCGAATCATGAATCATGAATCATGAATTGAATCATGAATCATGAATCGAATCATGAATCATGAATTGAAACATTAATTGAATCATAAATCATGAATCGAATCATGAATCATGATATGAATCATGAATCATGAATTGAATCATGAATCGTGAATCATGAATTGAATCATGTATCATGAATTGAATCAGGAATCGAATCATGAATTGAATTATGAATCATGAAATGAATCATGAGTCATGAATAATGAATTGAATCATGAATCATGAATCATGAATCATGAATTGAATCATGAATCATGAATCGAATCATGAATCATGAATTGAATCATGAGTTGAATCATGAATCATAAATTGAATCATGAATCATGAATCATGAATCGAATCATGAATCATGAATCATGAATCGAATCATGAATCATGAATTGAATCATGAATCATGAATTATGAAATATGAATCGAATCATGAATCATGAATCATGAATCGAATCATGAATCATGAATTGAATCATGAATCATGAATTATGAAATATGAATTGAATCATGAATCATGAATCATGAATTGTATCATGAATCATGAATCATGAATTGAATCATGAATCATGAATTGAATCATGAATCATGAATCATGAATCGAATCATGAATCATGAATCATGAATCGAATCATGAATCATGAATTGAATCATGAATCATGAATCATGAATTGAATCATGAATCATGAATCATGAATTAAATCATAAATCATGAATCATGAATCGAATCATGAATCATGAATCATGAATCATGAATCGAATCATGAATCATGAATTGAATCATGAATCATGAATCAAGAATCATGAATCGAAACATGAATCATGAGTTTAATCATGAGTCATGAATCATGAATCGAATAATGAATCATGAATAAAAAATCATGAATTGAATCATGAATCAAGAATCATGAATCGAAACATGAATCATGAATTGAATCATGAATCATGAATCATGAATCATGAATTGAATCATGAATCATGAATTGAATCATGAATCATGAATCATGAATCGAATCATGAATCATGAATTGAATCATGAGTTTAATCATGAATCATAAATTGAATCATGAATCATGAATCATGAATCATGAATTGAATCATAAATCATGAATCGAATCATAAATCATGAATCATGAATCATGATTCATGAATTGAATCATGAATCATGAATCATGAATTGAATCATGAATCATGAATCATGAATTGAATCATGAATCATGAATCATGAATCGAATCATGAATCATGAATCATGAATAATGAATCGAATCATGAATCATGAATTGAATCATGAATAATGAATCAAGAATCATGAATCGAAACATAAATCATGAATTGAATCATGAATCATGAATCATGAATCATGAATTGAATCATGAATCATGAATCGAATAATGAATCATGAATCATGAATCATGAATTGAATCATGAATCATGAATCAAGAATCATGAATCGAAACATGAATCATGAATTGAATAATGAATCATGAATCATGAATTGAATCATGAATCATGAATCATGAATCGAATAATGAATCATGAATCATGAATCATGAATTGAATCATGAATCATGAATCATGAATTAAATCATGAATCATGAATTGAATCATGAATCATGAATTGAATCATGAATTGAATCATGAATCATGAATCGAATCATGAATCATGAATTGAATCATAAATCATGAATCATTAATCATAAATTGAATCATAAATCATGAATCATGAATTGAATCATGAATCATAAATCGAATCATGAATCATGAATTGAATCATGAATTGAATCATGAATCATGAATCGAATCATGAATCATGAATTGAATCATGAATTGAATCATGAATTGAATCATGAATCATGAATTGAATCATGAATCATAAATCGAATCATGAATCATGAATTGAATCATGAATTGAATCATGAATTGAATCATGAATCATGAATTGAATCATGAATCATGAATCATAAATCGAATCATGAATCATGAATTGAATCATGAATCGAATCATGAATTGAATCATTAATCATGAATTGAATCATGAATCATGAATTGAATCATGAATCATGAATTATGAATCATGAATTGAATCATAAATCATGAATCATGAATTGAATCATGAATCATGAATTGAATCATGAATCATGAATCATGAATCGAATCATGAATCATGAATTGAATCATGAATCATGAATCATGAATTGAATCATGAATCATGATTAATGATTTGAATCATGAATCATGTATCATGAATCATGAATCGAATCATGAATCATGAATCATGAATTGAATCATGAATCATGAATCATGAATTGAATCATGAATCATGATTAATGATTTGAATCATGAATCATGAATCATGAATCATGAATCGAATCATGAATCATGAATCATGAATTGAATCATGAATCATGAATCGAATCATGAATCATGAATTGAAACATTAATTGAATCATAAATCATGAATCGAATCATGAATCATGATATGAATCATGAATCATGAATTGAATCATGAATCGTGAATCATGAATTGAATCATGTATCATGAATTGAATCAGGAATCGAATCATGAATTGAATTATGAATCATGAAATGAATCATGAGTCATGAATAATGAATTGAATCATGAATCATGAATCATGAATCATGAATTGAATCATGAATCATGAATCGAATCATGAATCATGAATTGAATCATGAGTTGAATCATGAATCATAAATTGAATCATGAATCATGAATCATGAATCGAATCATGAATCATGAATCATGAATCGAATCATGAATCATGAATTGAATCATGAATCATGAATTATGAAATATGAATCGAATCATGAATCATGAATCATGAATCGAATCATGAATCATGAATTGAATCATGAATCATGAATTATGAAATATGAATTGAATCATGAATCATGAATCATGAATTGTATCATGAATCATGAATCATGAATTGAATCATGAATCATGAATTGAATCATGAATCATGAATCATGAATCGAATCATGAATCATGAATCATGAATCGAATCATGAATCATGAATTGAATCATGAATCATGAATCATGAATTGAATCATGAATCATGAATCATGAATTAAATCATAAATCATGAATCATGAATCGAATCATGAATCATGAATCATGAATCGAATCATGAATCATGAATTGAATCATGAATCATGAATCAAGAATCATGAATCGAAACATGAATCATGAGTTTAATCATGAGTCATGAATCATGAATCGAATAAAGAATCATGAATAAAAAATCATGAATTGAATCATGAATCAAGAATCATGAATCGAAACATGAATCATGAATTGAATCATGAATCATGAATCATGAATCATAAATTGAATCATGAATCATGAATCATGAATCATGAATTGAATCATAAATCATGAATCAAATCATAAATCATGAATAATGAATGATGATTCATGAATTGAATCATGAATCATGAATCATGAATTGAATCATGAATCATGAATCATGAATTGAATCATGAATCATGAATCATGAATCGAATCATGAATCATGAATCATGAATAATGAATCGAATCATGAATCATGAATTGAATCATGAATAATGAATCAAGAATCATGAATCGAAACATAAATCATGAATTGAATCATGAATCATGAATCATGAATCATGAATTGAATCATGAATCATGAATCGAATAATGAATCATGAATCATGAATCATGAATTGAATCATGAATCATGAATCAAGAATCATGAATCGAAACATGAATCATGAATTGAATAATGAATCATGAATCATGAATTGAATCATGAATCATGAATCGAATAATGAATCAAGAATCATGAATCATGAATTGAATCATGAATCATGAATCATGAATTAAATCATGAATCATGAATTGAATCATGAATCATGAATTGAATCATGAATTGAATCATGAATCATGAATCGAATCATGAATCATGAATTGAATCATAAATCATGAATCATTAATCATAAATTGAATCATAAATCATGAATCATGAATTGAATCATGAATCATAAATCGAATCATGAATCATGAATTGAATCATGAATTGAATCATGAATCATGAATCGAATCATGAATCATGAATTGAATCATGAATTGAATCATGAATTGAATCATGAATCATGAATTGAATCATGAATCATGAATCATAAATCGAATCATGAATCATGAATTGAATCATGAATTGAATCATGAATTGAATCATGAATCATGAATTGAATAATGAATCATGAATCATAAATCGAATCATGAATCATGAATTGAATCATGAATCGAATCATGAATTGAATCATTAATCATGAATTGAATCATGAATCATGAATTGAATCATGAATCATGAATTATGAATCATGAATTGAATCATAAATCATGAATCATGAATTGAATCATGAATCATGAATTGAATCATGAATCATGAATCATGAATCGAATCATGAATCATGAATTGAATCATGAATCATGAATCATGAATTGAATCATGAATCATGATTAATGATTTGAATCATGAATCATGAATCATGAATCATGAATCGAATCATGAATCATGAATCATGAATTGAATCATGAATCATAATTCGAATCATGAATCATGAATTGAAACATTAATTGAATCATAAATCATGTATCGAATCATGAATCATGATATGAATCATGAATCATGAATTGAATCATGAATCGTGAATCATGAATTGAATCATGTATCATGAATTGAATCAGGAATCGAATCATGAATTGAATTATGAATCATGAAATGAATCATGAGTCATGAATAATGAATTGAATCATGAATCATGAATCATGAATCATGAATTGAATCATGAATCATGAATCGAATCATGAATCATGAATTGAATCATGAGTTGAATCATGAATCATAAATTGAATCATGAATCATGAATCATGAATCGAATCATGAATCATGAATCATGAATCGAATCATGAATCATGAATTGAATCATGAATCATGAATTATGAAATATGAATCGAATCATGAATCATGAATCATGAATCGAATCATGAATCATGAATTGAATCATGAATCATTAATTATGAAATATGAATTGAATCATGAATCATGAATCATGAATTGTATCATGAATCATGAATCATGAATTGAATCATGAATCATGAATTGAATCATGAATCATGAATCGAATCATGAATCATGAATCATGAATCGAATCATGAATCATGAATTGAATCATGAATCATGAATCATGAATTGAATCATGAATCATGAATCATGAATTAAATCATAAATCATGAATCATGAATCGAATCATGAATCATGAATCATGAATCATAATTCGAATCATGAATCATGAATTGAATCATGAATCATGAATTAAGAATCATGAGTTTAATCATGAGTCATGAATCATGAATCGAATAATGAATCATGAATAAAAAATCATGAATTGAATCATGAATCAAGAATCATGAATCGAAACATGAATCATGAATTGAATCATGAACCATGAATCATGAATCATGAATTGAATCATGAATCATGAATCATGAATCGAATAATGAATCATGAATCATGAATTGAATCATGAATCATGAATTGAATCATGAATCATGAATCGAATCATGAATTGAATCATGAATCATGAATCGAATCATGAATGATGATTTGAATCATGAATCATGAATCATGAATCATGAATTGAATCATAAATCATGAATCATGAATTGAATCATGAATCGAATCATGAATCATGAAACGAATCATGAATCATGAATTGAATCATGAATTGAATCATGAATCATGAATCGAATCATGAATCATGAATTGAATCATGAATTGAATCATGAATTGAATCATGAATCATGAATTGAATCATGAATCATGAATTGAATCATGAATCATGAATTATGAATCATGAATTGAATCATAAATCATGAATCATGAATTGAATCATGAATCATGAATTGAATCATGAATCATGAATCATGAATTGAATCATGAATCATGAATCATGAATCATGAATCGAATCATGAATCATGAATCATGAATCGAATCATGAATCATGAATTGAATCATGAATCATGAATTGAATCATGAATCATGATTAATGATTTGAATCATGAATCATGATTAATGATTTGAATCATGAATCATGAATCATGAATCATGAATCGAATCATGAATCATGAATCATGAATTGAATCATGAATCATGAATCGAATCATGAATCATGAATTGAAACATTAATTGAATCATAAATCATGAATCGAATCATGAATCATGATATGAATCATGAATCATGAATTGAATCATGAATCATGAATCGTGAATCATGAATTGAATCATGTATCATGAATTGAATCAGGAATCGAATCATGAATTGAATTATGAATCATGAAATGAATCATGAGTCATGAATAATGAATTGAATCATGAATCATGAATCATGAATTGAATCATGAATCATGAATCATGAATCGAATCATGAATCATGAATTGAATCATGAGTTGAATCATGAATCATAAATTGAATCATGAATCATGAATCATGAATCATGAATTGAATCATGAATCATGAATTGTATCATGAATCATGACTCGATATATGAATCATGAATCATGAATCATGAATCGAATCATGAATCATGAATCGAATCATGAATCATGAATTGAATCATGAATCATGAATTATGAAATATGAATCGAATCATGAATCATGAATCATGAATCGAATCATGAATCATGAATCATGAATTGAATCATGAATCATGAATTGAATCATGAATCATGAATCATGAATCATGAATCGAATCATGAATCATGAATCATGAATCGAATCATGAATCATGAATTGAATCATGAATCATGAATCATGAATTGAATCATGAATCATGAATCATGAATTAAATCATGAAACATGAATCATGAATCGAATCATGAATCATGATTCATGAATCATGAATCGAATCATGAATCATGAATTGAATCATGAATCATGAATCAAGAATCATAAATCGAAACATGAATCATGAGTCTAATCATGAGTCATGAATCATGAATCTAATAATGAATCATGAATAATGAATCATGAATAATGAATCATGAATTGAATCATGAATCAAGAATCATGAATCGAAACATGAATCATGAATTGAATCATGAATCATGAATCATGAATCATGAATCATGAATTGAATCATGAATCATGAATCATGAATCGAATAATGAATCATGAATCATGAATTGAATCATGAATCATGAATTGAATCATGAATCATGAATCGAATCATGAATTGAATCATGAATCATGAATCGAATCATGAATGATGATTTGAATCATGAATCATGAATCATGAATTGAATCATAAATCATGAATCATGAATTGAATCATGAATCATGAATCGAATCATGAATCATGAATCGAATCATGAATCATGATTTGAATCATGAATTGAATCATGAATCATGAATCGAATCATGAATCATGAATTGAATCATGAATTGAATCATGAATTGAATCATGAATCTTTAATTGAATCATGAATCTTGAATCATAAATCCAATCATGAATCATGAATTCAATCATGAATCGAATCATGAATTGAATCATTAATCATGAATTGAATCATGAATCATGATTTATGAATCATGAATTATGAATCATGTATTGAATCATGAATCATAAATCATAAATCATGAATCGAATCATGAATCATGAATTGAATCATGAATTGAATCATGATTCATTAATCATGAATTGAATCATGAATCATGAATTCAATCATGAATCATGATTTGAATCAGGAATCGAAACATGAATTCAATCATGAATCATAAAACAAATCTTGAATCATGAATTGAATCAGGAATCGAATCATGAATTGAATCATGAATCATGAATCATGAATTGAATTATGAATTGAATCATGAATCTTGAATCATGAATTGAATCATGAATCATGAATCATAAATCATGAATCATGAATCATGAATCATGAATTGAATTATGAATTGAATCATGAATCATGAATTGAATCATGAATCATGAATCATGAATTGAATCATGAATCATGAATTGAATCATGAATCATGAATTGAATCATAAATCATGAATCGAATCATGAATCATGAATTGTATCATGAATCATGAATCATGAATTGAATCATGAATCATGAATCAAGAATCAAGAATCGAATCATGAATCATGAATCATGAATCATGAATCGAATCATGAATCATGAATTAAATCATGAATCATGAATCATGAATTGAATCATGAATCATGAATCATGAATTGAATCATGAATCATGAATCATGAATCATGAATCGAATCATGAATCATGAATCGAATCATGAATCATGAATTGAATCATGAATCATGAATCATGAATTGAATCATGAATCATGAATTGAATCATGAATCATGAATCATGAATTGAATCATGAATCATGAATCATGAATCATGAATCGAATCTTGAATCATGAATTGAATCATGAATCATGAATCATGAATTGAATCATGAATAATGAATCATGAATTGAATCATGAATCATGAATCATGAATCATGAATCGAATCATGAATCATGAATCATGAATCGAATCATGAATCATGAATCATGAATCGAATCATGAATCATGAATTGAATCATGAATCATGAATCAAGAATCATTAATCGAAACATGAATCATGAATTAAATCATGAAACATGAATCATGAATCATGAATCATGAATCATGAATTGAATCATGAATCATGAATCATGAATCGAATAATGAATCATGAATCATGAATTGAATCATGAATCATGAATTGAATCATGAATCGAAACATGAATCATGAATCATTAATCATGAATTGAATCATGAATCATGAATCATGAATCATGAATCGAATAATGAATCATGAATCATGAATCATGAATTGAATCATGAATCATGAATTGAATCATGAATTGAATCATGAATCATGAATCGAATCATGAATCATGAATTGAATCATGAATCATGAATCATGAATCATAAATTGAATCATAAATCATTAATCATGAATTGAATCATGAATCATTAATCAAATCATGAATCATGAATCATGAATTGAATCATGAATTGAATCATGAATTATGAATCGAATCATGAAACATGAATTGAATCATGAATTGAATCTTGAATTGAATCATGAATCATGAATTAAATCATGAATTGAATAATAAATTATGAATCGAATCATGAAACATGAATTGAATCATGAATTGAATCTTGAATTGAATCATTAATCATGAATTGAATCATGAATCATGAATTGAATCATGAATCATGAATTATGAATCATGAATTGAAAAATGAATCATGAATTAAATCATGAATCATGAATTATGAAATATGAATTGAATCATGAATCATGAATCATGAATTGAATCATGAATCATGAATCATGAATTGAATCATGAATCATGAATTGAATCATGAATCATGAATCGAATCATGAATCATGAATCGAATCATGAATCATGAATTGAATCATGAATCATGAATCATGAATTGAATCATGAATCGTGAATCATGAATTGAATCATGAATCATGAATCATGAATCGAATCATGAATCATGAATTGAATCATGAATCATGAATCAAGAATCATGAATCGAAACATGAATCATGAATTAAATCATGAAACATGAATCATGAATCATGAATCATGAATCATGAATTGAATCATGAATCATGAATCATGAATCGAATAATGAATCATGAATCATGAATTGAATCATGAATCATGAATTGAATCATGAATCGAAACATGAATCATGAATTGAATCATGAATCATTAATCATGAATTGAATCATGAATCATGAATCATGAATCATGAATCGAATAATGAATCATGAATCATGAATCATGAATTGAATCATGAATCATGAATTGAATCATGAATTGAATCATGAATCATGAATCGAATCATGAATCATGAATTGAATCATGAATCATGAATCATGAATCATAAATTGAATCATAAATCATTAATCATGAATTGAATCATGAATCATTAATCAAATCATGAATCATGAATCATGAATTGAATCATGAATTGAATCATGAATTATGAATCGAATCATGAAACATGAATTGAATCATGAATTGAATCTTGAATTGAATCATGAATCATGAATTAAATCATGAATTGAATAATAAATTATGAATCGAATCATGAAACATGAATTGAATCATGAATTGAATCTTGAATTGAATCATTAATCATGAATTGAATCATGAATCATGAATTGAATCATGAATCATGAATTATGAATCATGAATTGAAAAATGAATCATGAATTAAATCATGAATCATGAATTATGAAATATGAATTGAATCATGAATCATGAATCATGAATTGAATCATGAATCATGAATCATGAATTGAATCATGAATCATGAATTGAATCATGAATCATGAATCGAATCATGAATCATGAATCGAATCATGAATCATGAATTGAATCATGAATCATGAATCATGAATTGAATCATGAATCGTGAATCATGAATTGAATCATGAATCATGAATCATGAATTAAATCATGAAACATGAATCATGAATCGAATCATGAATCATGAATCATGAATCATGAATCAAATCATGAATCATGAATTGAATCATGAATCATGAATCATGAATTGAATCATGAATCATGAATTGAATCATGAATCATGAATCATGAATCATGAATCGAATCTTGAATCATGAATTGAATCATGAATCATGAATCATGAATTGAATCATGAATCATGAATCATGAATTGAATCATGAATCATGAATCATGAATCGAATCATGAATCATGAATCATGAATCGAATCATGAATCATGAATCATGAATCGAATCATGAATCATGAATTGAATCATGAATCATGAATCAAGAATCATGAATCGAAACATGAATCATGAATTAAATCATGAAACATGAATCATGAATCATGAATCATGAATCATGAATTGAATCATGAATCATGAATCATGAATCGAATAATGAATCATGAATCATGAATCATGAATTGAATCATGAATCATGAATTGAATCATGAATCGAAACATGAATCATGAATTGAATCATGAATCATTAATCATGAATTGAATCATGAATCATGAATCATGAATCGAATAATGAATCATGAATCATGAATCATGAATTGAATCATGAATCGTGATATGAATCATGAATCATGAATCATGAATCATGAATCGAATCATGAATCATGAATTAAATCATGAATTGAATCATGAATCATGAATTGAATCATGAATTGAATCATGAATCATGAATCGAATCATGAATCATGAATTGAATCATGAATCATGAATCATGAATCATAAATTGAATCATAAATCATTAATCATGAATTGAATCATGAATCATGAATCGAATCATGAATCATGAATCAGGAATTAAATCATGAATTGAATAATAAATTATGAATCGAATCATGAAACATGAATTGAATCATGAATTGAATCTTGAATTGAATCATTAATCATGAATTGAATCATGAATCATGAATCATGAATTGAATCATGAATCATGAATCATGAATTAAATCATGAAACATGAATCATGAATCGAATCATGAATCATGATTCATGAATCATGAATCGAATCATGAATCATGAATTGAATCATGAATCATGAATCAAGAATCATAAATCGAAACATGAATCATGAGTCTAATCATGAGTCATGAATCATGAATCGAATAATGAATCATGAATAATGAATCATGAATAATGAATCATGAATTGAATCATGAATCAAGAATCATGAATCGAAACATGAATCATGAATTGAATCATGAATCATGAATCATGAATCATGAATTGAATCATGAATCATGAATCATGAATCGAATAATGAATCATGAATCATGAATTGAATCATGAATCATGAATTGAATCATGAATCATGAATCGAATCATGAATTGAATCATGAATCATGAATCGAATCATGAATGATGATTTGAATCATGAATCATGAATCATGAATTGAATCATAAATCATGAATCATGAATTGAATCATGAATCATGAATCGAATCATGAATCATGAATCGAATCATGAATCATGATTTGAATCATGAATTGAATCATGAATCATGAATCGAATCATGAATCATGAATTGAATCATGAATTGAATCATGAATTGAATCATGAATCTTTAATTGAATCATGAATCTTGAATCATAAATCCAATCATGAATCATGAATTCAATCATGAATCGAATCATGAATTGAATCATTAATCATGAATTGAATCATGAATCATGATTTATGAATCATGAATTATGAATCATGTATTGAATCATGAATCATAAATCATAAATCATGAATCGAATCATGAATCATGAATTGAATCATGAATCATGAATTCAATCATGAATCATGATTTGAATCAGGAATCGAAACATGAATTCAATCATGAATCATAAAACAAATCTTGAATCATGAATTGAATCAGGAATCGAATCATGAATTGAATCATGAATCATGAATTGAATTATGAATTGAATCATGAATCTTGAATCATGAATTGAATCATGAATCATGAATCATAAATCATGAATCATGAATCATGAATCATGAATTGAATTATGAATTGAATCATGAATCATGAATTGAATCATGAATCATGAATCATGAATTGAATCATGAATCATGAATTGAATCATGAATCATGAATTGAATCATAAATCATGAATCGAATCATGAATCATGAATTGTATCATGAATCATGAATCATGAATTGAATCATGAATCATGAATCAAGAATCAAGAATCGAATCATGAATCATGAATCATGAATCATGAATCGAATCATGAATCATGAATTAAATCATGAATCATGAATCATGAATTGAATCATGAATCATGAATCATGAATTGAATCATGAATCATGAATCATGAATCATGAATCATGAATCGAATCATGAATCATGAATCGAATCATGAATCATGAATTGAATCATGAATCATGAATCATGAATTGAATCATGAATCATGAATTGAATCATGAATCATGAATCATGAATTGAATCATGAATCATGAATCATGAATCATGAATCGAATCTTGAATCATGAATTGAATCATGAATCATGAATCATGAATTGAATCATGAATAATGAATCATGAATTGAATCATGAATCATGAATCATGAATCATGAATCGAATCATGAATCATGAATCATGAATCGAATCATGAATCATGAATCATGAATCGAATCATGAATCATGAATTGAATCATGAATCATGAATCAAGAATCATTAATCGAAACATGAATCATGAATTAAATCATGAAACATGAATCATGAATCATGAATCATGAATCATGAATTGAATCATGAATCATGAATCATGAATCGAATAATGAATCATGAATCATGAATTGAATCATGAATCATGAATTGAATCATGAATCGAAACATGAATCATGAATCATTAATCATGAATTGAATCATGAATCATGAATCATGAATCATGAATCGAATAATGAATCATGAATCATGAATCATGAATTGAATCATGAATCATGAATTGAATCATGAATTGAATCATGAATCATGAATCGAATCATGAATCATGAATTGAATCATGAATCATGAATCATGAATCATAAATTGAATCATAAATCATTAATCATGAATTGAATCATGAATCATTAATCAAATCATGAATCATGAATCATGAATTGAATCATGAATTGAATCATGAATTATGAATCGAATCATGAAACATGAATTGAATCATGAATTGAATCTTGAATTGAATCATGAATCATGAATTAAATCATGAATTGAATAATAAATTATGAATCGAATCATGAAACATGAATTGAATCATGAATTGAATCTTGAATTGAATCATTAATCATGAATTGAATCATGAATCATGAATTGAATCATGAATCATGAATTATGAATCATGAATTGAAAAATGAATCATGAATTAAATCATGAATCATGAATTATGAAATATGAATTGAATCATGAATCATGAATCATGAATTGAATCATGAATCATGAATCATGAATTGAATCATGAATCATGAATTGAATCATGAATCATGAATCGAATCATGAATCATGAATCGAATCATGAATCATGAATTGAATCATGAATCATGAATCATGAATTGAATCATGAATCGTGAATCATGAATTGAATCATGAATCATGAATCATGAATCGAATCATGAATCATGAATTGAATCATGAATCATGAATCAAGAATCATGAATCGAAACATGAATCATGAATTAAATCATGAAACATGAATCATGAATCATGAATCATGAATCATGAATTGAATCATGAATCATGAATCATGAATCGAATAATGAATCATGAATCATGAATTGAATCATGAATCATGAATTGAATCATGAATCGAAACATGAATCATGAATTGAATCATGAATCATTAATCATGAATTGAATCATGAATCATGAATCATGAATCATGAATCGAATAATGAATCATGAATCATGAATCATGAATTGAATCATGAATCATGAATTGAATCATGAATTGAATCATGAATCATGAATCGAATCATGAATCATGAATTGAATCATGAATCATGAATCATGAATCATAAATTGAATCATAAATCATTAATCATGAATTGAATCATGAATCATTAATCAAATCATGAATCATGAATCATGAATTGAATCATGAATTGAATCATGAATTATGAATCGAATCATGAAACATGAATTGAATCATGAATTGAATCTTGAATTGAATCATGAATCATGAATTAAATCATGAATTGAATAATAAATTATGAATCGAATCATGAAACATGAATTGAATCATGAATTGAATCTTGAATTGAATCATTAATCATGAATTGAATCATGAATCATGAATTGAATCATGAATCATGAATTATGAATCATGAATTGAAAAATGAATCATGAATTAAATCATGAATCATGAATTATGAAATATGAATTGAATCATGAATCATGAATCATGAATTGAATCATGAATCATGAATCATGAATTGAATCATGAATCATGAATTGAATCATGAATCATGAATCGAATCATGAATCATGAATCGAATCATGAATCATGAATTGAATCATGAATCATGAATCATGAATTGAATCATGAATCGTGAATCATGAATTGAATCATGAATCATGAATCATGAATTAAATCATGAAACATGAATCATGAATCGAATCATGAATCATGAATCATGAATCATGAATCAAATCATGAATCATGAATTGAATCATGAATCATGAATCATGAATTGAATCATGAATCATGAATTGAATCATGAATCATGAATCATGAATCATGAATCGAATCTTGAATCATGAATTGAATCATGAATCATGAATCATGAATTGAATCATGAATCATGAATCATGAATTGAATCATGAATCATGAATCATGAATCGAATCATGAATCATGAATCATGAATCGAATCATGAATCATGAATCATGAATCGAATCATGAATCATGAATTGAATCATGAATCATGAATCAAGAATCATGAATCGAAACATGAATCATGAATTAAATCATGAAACATGAATCATGAATCATGAATCATGAATCATGAATTGAATCATGAATCATGAATCATGAATCGAATAATGAATCATGAATCATGAATTGAATCATGAATCATGAATTGAATCATGAATCGAAACATGAATCATGAATTGAATCATGAATCATTAATCATGAATTGAATCATGAATCATGAATCATGAATCGAATAATGAATCATGAATCATGAATTGAATCATGAATCGTGATATGAATCATGAATCATGAATCATGAATCATGAATCGAATCATGAATCATGAATTGAATCATGAATTGAATCATGAATCATGAATTGAATCATGAATTGAATCATGAATCATGAATCGAATCATGAATCATGAATTGAATCATGAATCATGAATCATGAATCATAAATTGAATCATAAATCATTAATCATGAATTGAATCATGAATCATAAATCGAATCATGAATCATGAATCAGGAATTAAATCATGAATTGAATAATAAATTATGAATCGAATCATGAAACATGAATTGAATCATGAATTGAATCTTGAATTGAATCATTAATCATGAATTGAATCATGAATCATGAATTGAATCATGAATCATGAATTATGAATCATGAATTGAATCATGAATCATGAATTAAATCATGAAGCATGAATTATGAATCATGAATTGAATCATGAATCATGAATCATGAATCATGAATTGAATCATGAATCATGAATCATGAATCGAATAATGAATCATGAATCATGAATTGAATCATGAATCATGAATTGAATCATGAATCATGAATCGAATCATGAATTGAATCATGAATCATGAATCGAATCATGAATGATAATTTGAATCATGAATCATGAATCATGAATCATGAATTAAATCATAAATCATAAATCATGAATTGAATCATGAATCATGAATCAAATCATGAATCATGAATCGAATCATGAATCATGATTTGAATCATGAATTGAATCATGAATCATGAATCGAATCATGAATCATGAATTGAATCGAATCATGAATCATGAATTGAATCATGAATTGAATCATGAATCTTGAATCATAAATCCAATCATGAATCATGAATTCAATCATGAATCGAATCATGAATTGAATCATTAATCATGAATTGAATCATGAATCATGATTTATGAATCATGAATTATGAATCATGTATTGAATCATGAATCATAAATCATAAATCATGAATCGAATCATGAATCATTAATTGAATCATGAATTGAATCATGATTCATTAATCATGAATTGAATCATGAATCATGAATTCAATCATGAATCATGATTTGAATCAGGAATCGAAACATGAATTCAATCATGAATCATAAAACAAATCTTGAATCATGAATTGAATCAGGAATCGAATCATGAATTGAATCATGAATCATGAATTGAATTATGAATTGAATCATGAATCTTGAATCATGAATTGAATCATGAATCATGAATCATAAATCATGAATCATGAATCATGAATCATGAATTGAATTATGAATTGAATCATGAATCATGAATTGAATCATGAATCATGAATCATGAATTGAATCATGAATCATGAATTGAATCATGAATCATGAATTGAATCATAAATCATGAATCGAATCATGAATCATGAATTGTATCATGAATCATGAATCATGAATTGAATCATGAATCATGAATCAAGAATCAAGAATCGAATCATGAATCATGAATCATGAATCATGAATCGAATCATGAATCATGAATTAAATCATGAATCATGAATCATGAATTGAATCATGAATCATGCATCATGAATTGAATCATGAATCATGAATCATGAATCATGAATCATGAATCGAATCATGAATCATGAATCGAATCATGAATCATGAATTGAATCATGAATCATGAATCATGAATTGAATCATGAATCATGAATTGAATCATGAATCATGAATCATGAATTGAATCATGAATCATGAATCATGAATCATGAATCGAATCTTGAATCATGAATTGAATCATGAATCATGAATCATGAATTGAATCATGAATAATGAATCATGAATTGAATCATGAATCATGAATCATGAATCATGAATCGAATCATGAATCATGAATCATGAATCGAATCATGAATCATGAATCGAATCATGAATCATGAATTGAATCATGAATCATGAATCAAGAATCATGAATCGAAACATGAATCATGAATTAAATCATGAAACATGAATCATGAATTGAATCATGAATCATGAATCATGAATTGAATCATGAATCATGAATCATGAATCGAATAATGAATCATGAATCATGAATTGAATCATGAATCATGAATTGAATCATGAATCGAAACATGAATCATGAATTGAATCATGAATCATTAATCATGAATTGAATCATGAATCATGAATCATGAATCGAATAATGAATCATGAATCATGAATCATGAATTGAATCATGAATCATGAATTGAATCATGAATTGAATCATGAATCATGAATCGAATCATGAATCACGAATTGAATCATGAATCATGAATCATGAATCATAAATTGAATCATAAATCATTAATCATGAATTGAATCATGAATCATTAATCGAATCATGAATCATGAATCATGAATTGAATCATGAATTGAATCATGAATTATGAATCGAATCATGAAACATGAATTGAATCATGAATTGAATCTTGAATTGAATCATGAATCATGAATTAAATCATGAATTGAATAATAAATTATGAATCGAATCATGAAACATGAATTGAATCATGAATTGAATCTTGAATTGAATCATTAATCATGAATTGAATCATGAATCATGAATTGAATCATGAATCATGAATTATGAATCATGAATTGAAAAATGAATCATGAATTAAATCATGAATCATGAATTATGAAATATGAATTGAATCATGAATCATGAATCATGAATTGAATCATGAATCATGAATTGAATCATGAATCATGAATTGAATCATGAATCATGAATCATGAATCGAATCATGAATCATGAATCATGAATCGAATCATGAATCATGAATTGAATCATGAATCATGAATCATGAATTGAATCATGAATCGTGAATCATGAATTGAATCATGAATCATGAATTAAATCATGAAACATGAATCATGAATCGAATCATGAATCATGAATCATGAATCATGAATCGAATCATGAATCATGAATTGAATCATGAATCATGAATCATGAATTGAATCATGAATCATGAATTGAATCATGAATCATGAATTGAATCATGAATCATGAATCATGAATCATGAATCGAATCTTGAATCATGAATTGAATCATGAATCATGAATCATGAATTGAATCATGAATCATGAATCATGAATTGAATCATGAATAATGAATCATGAATTGAATCATGAATCATGAATCATGAATCGAATCATGAATCATGAATCATGAATCGAATCATGAATCATGAATCATGAATCGAATCATGAATCATGAATTGAATCATGAATCATGAATCAAGAATCATGAATCGAAACATGAATCATGAATTAAATCATGAAACATGAATCATGAATCATGAATCATGAATCATGAATTGAATCATGAATCATGAATCATGAATCGAATAATGAATCATGAATCATGAATCATGAATTGAATCATGAATCATGAATTGAATCATGAATCGAATCATGAATCATGAATTGAATCATGAATCATGAATCATGAATCATGAATCGAATAATGAATCATGAATCATGAATCATGAATTGAATCATGAATCATGATATGAATCATGAATCATGAATCATGAATCATGAATCGAATCATGAATCATGAATTGAATCATGAATTGAATCATGAATCATGAATTGAATCATGAATTGAATCATGAATCATGAATCGAATCATGAATCATGAATTGAATCATGAATCATGAATCATGAATCATAAATTGAATCATAAATCATTAATCATGAATTGAATCATGAATCATGAATCGAATCATGAATCATGAATCATGAATTGAATCATGAATTGAATCATGAATTATGAATCGAATCATGAAACATGAATTGAATCATGAATTGAATCTTGAATTGAATCATGAATCAGGAATTAAATCATGAATTGAATAATAAATTATGAATCGAATCATGAAACATGAATTGAATCATGAATTGAATCTTGAATTGAATCATTAATCATGAATTGAATCATGAATCATGAATTGAATCATGAATCATGAATTATGAATCATGAATTGAATCATGAATCATGAATTAAATCATGAATCATGAATTATGAAATATGAATTGAATCATGAATCATGAATCATGAATTGAATCATGAATCATGAATCATGAATTGAATCATGAATCATGAATCATGAATCGAATCATGAATCGAATCATGAATCATGAATTGAATCATGAATCATGAATCATGAATTGAATCATGAATCATGAATCATGAATTAAATCATGAAACATGAATCATAAATCGAATCATGAATCATGAATCATGAATCATGAATCGAATCATGAATCATGAATTGAATCATGAATCATGAATCAAGAATCATGAATCGAAACATGAATCATGAGTTTAATCATGAGTCATGAATCATGAATCGAATAATGAATCATGAATAATGAATCATGAATTGAATCATGAATCAAGAATCATGAATCGAAACATGAATCATGAATTGAATCATGAATCATGAATCATGAATCATGAATTGAATCATGAATCATGAATCATGAATCGAATAATGAATCATGAATCATGAATTGAATCATGAATCATGAATTGAATCATGAATCATGAATCGAATCATGAATTGAATCATGAATCATGAATCGAATCATGAATAATGATTTGAATCATGAATCATGAATCATGAATCATGAATTGAATCATAAATCATGAATCATGAATTGAATCATGAATCATGAATCGAATCATGAATCATGAATCGAATCATGAATCATGAATTGAATCATGAATTGAATCATGAATCATGAATCGAATCATGAATCATGAATTGAATCATGAATTGAATCATGAATTGAATCATGAATCATGAATTGAATCATGAATCATGAATCATAAATCCAATCATGAATCATGAATTCAATCATGAATCGAATCATGAATTCAATCATTAATCATGAATTGAATCATGAATCATGAATTGAATCATGAATCATGATTTATGAATCATGAATTATGAATCATGTATTGAATCATGAATCATGAATCATAAATCATGAATTGAATCATGAATCAAGAATCATGAATCGAATCATGAATCATGAATTGAATCATGAATTGAATCATGATTCATTAATCATGAATTGAATCATGAATCATGAATTCAATCATGAATCATGATTTGAATCAGGAATCGAATCATGAATTCAATCATGAATCATAAAACGAATCATGAATCATGAATTGAATCAGGAATCGAATCATGAATTGAATTATGAATCATGAATTGAATCATGATTTTAATTATGAATCATGAATCATGAATTGAATCATGAATCATGAATCATGAATTGAATTATGAATTGAATCATGAATCTTGAATCATGAATTGAATCATGAATCATGAATCATAAATCATGAATCATGAATCATGAATCATGACATTGAATTATGAATTGAATCATGAATCATGAATCGAATCATGAATCATGAATTGAATCATGAATCATGAATCAAGAATCATGAATCGAAACATGAATCATGAGTTTAATCATGAGTCATGAATCATGAATCGAATAATGAATCATGAATAATGAATCATGAATTGAATCATGAATCAAGAATCATGAATCGAAACATGAATCATGAATTGAATCATGAATCATGAATCATGAATCATGAATTGAATCATGAATCATGAATCATGAATCGAATAATGAATCATGAATCATGAATTGAATCATGAATCATGAATTGAATCATGAATCATGAATCGAATCATGAATTGAATCATGAATCATGAATCGAATCATGAATAATGATTTGAATCATGAATCATGAATCATGAATCATGAATTGAATCATAAATCATGAATCATGAATTGAATCATGAATCATGAATCGAATCATGAATCATGAATCGAATCATGAATCATGAATTTGAATCATGAATCATCATGAATCATGAATCATCGAATTGAATCATGAATTGAATCATTGAATCATGAATCATGAATCATGAATCTGAAATCATGAATCATGAACTTCGAATCATGAATCATATCATGAATTCAATCATGAATCTGAATCATGAATTGAATCATACATGAATTGAATCATGAATCATGAATTGAAACATGAATCATGATTTATGAATCATGAATTATGAATCATGTATTGAATCATGAATCATGAATCATAAATCATGAATATGAATCATGAATCATGAATCATGAATCATGAATCATGAATTGAATCATGAATTGAATCATGAATCATGAATTGAATCATGACATCAGAATGAACATGAATCATGAACATGAATCATGAATCATGAATCATGAATCATGAATCATTGAATCATGAATCATGAATCATGAATCATGAATCATGAATCGAATCATGAATGAATCATGAATCATATCGAATCAATGAATCAATGAAATCACAGAATCAATCCAGAATCAACATGAATCATCGAATCACGAATCATGAATCATGAATCATGATCATGAACAACGAATCGATCATCAATCATGAATCATGAATCACATCAATCATAATCAATCATGAATCATTAATCGAAGAATCATGAATGAATCTGAATCATGAATCATGAATGAATCATGATCATGATCAAATCATGAATCGAATCCACATCAACATAATGAATCATCATGAAACATGAATTGAATCATGAATCATGATTAAATCATGTGAATCCATAATTGAATCATGAATTGAATCGATCAATCATGAATCATGAATTGAATCATGAATTGAATGAATCATTCATGAATTGAATCATGAATCATGAATCATGATCATGAAATCTGATAATCTATCATGAATCATGAATCATGAATATGAATTGAATCATGAATCATGAATTGAATCATGAATCATGAATTTGAATCATGAATCATGAATTGAATCATGAATCATGAATCATGAATCGAATCATGAATCATGAATCATTGAATCTGAATCATGAATCAATGAATTGAATCATGAATCAT